>CM057456.1:952155000-955062500 GCA_016271365.2 Neoceratodus forsteri
GACCAAGATGATTTGTTACGTAAAGCCCAAACAAAAAAAAAGGGTCCTCTTGCACATACTTCTCCTGATATATCTCTTATTCCGGTCTCTCAGGTTTCAAATAAGTCATCTGATTCTAATACAGTGGAAAATGGAATCACAGACTTTCAGGAATCCCAGATTCCAATTGACAAAATTAATCCCAAGCCTTCAGTATCTGGGAAGCAGAATTCTGGTTTTCCTATGCCCCCTCCTTTTGAGACAGTTAAAAGCAGGTGTTTTACCAGGGCCTCTCTAAAACAACCTCTGGTAAATCCACTTCCTACTGATAATTTTTTTTCACCACTCCAGGATGAAATTAGGGACTCAGACCTTGAATCTGATACATCTCACATGTTGGAATTGGTCACAGAAGATGACGATAGTAAAACCACAGAATTAGCAAAAGAAGAAAGGCAAAAAGGCAAAAAAAAGGAAAGTTAGTCAAAAAAATGGTACTTGACTTTTTTTTTTGATCCCATGGCTTCCTACAACTAGCATCCTATAATGTCTGTGGCCTGAAAGCATTTCAAAAACAGTTATCTATATTAATGTACTTAAAACTAGACATTATTTTGTTGCAAGAAACTAGAGTATCATCCCTCATTGAAGTTGAGCATTTAAAAACAAGATGGACTTGGGGGCCCTCTTTCTGGACCTTCGGGTTTGATACTGCAGATGGCATTGGAATATTATTTGGGAATTCGGCTTTTAAAGTTTCTATACTAATTGATGTTCGGCCTGGTAGAGCTTTAATTCTAGATTGCTTCTTAGGAGATTATTCTTTTCGTATAATTAATATATATGTCCCTCAAACGAAATTGAGTCATATAGCATTATTTGAGGAAATTAAGCCTTTTCTTTTTACCAGACGACATATAATATGGGGGGGAGATTTTAATTGTTCGCTAGACATTAATTTATGTAGAGCTTCTGGAAAGAAGATGTACTGTGACACAAATGCCCTTCTTAAAATTATTAGGGATGCTGGTCTTCAGGATACTTATAGAAGCTTACACTCACAGGCCGGAGCGACTTATTATAGACATACCTTAGCCACTCGTATTGATATGGTTTTTATTTCCCATTACCTTTTTTCTTTATCTTGCACGGTTAGACCCACTGAATTCTCAGATCATTTTATTGTGATTTGTAACCTCTCTTTAACCAATATGCCTCCTAAATTATTTGCCAGAACTCAACGTTGGAGATTGAATCTCTCTTTTCTAAATGATACAGTTTCTTTCTCCAAATTAGAATTTTTTTTTGGACCAAATTTTCTACTATGGATCTTTTTAAATCCCAGTATGACTGGTGGTTGCAAACTAAATATGAAATTAAACATTTATTCCTTAGCTGGGTAAAACTAAGGTCAATTCTGATTATATGCAATACTTATTATACAGGAACCAGTTATATAAATTAATGTCTTTCCCTCCTAAAGACCATTCTTTGTATACTTCTCAAATTCTGGAAATAAAAAAACAAATGAAGTCATTTCAATATGATAGAGCTAAATCTTTAGATTTAGAATTTAGATTTGGTATTAAACAAAGCCCTATGTCTGATCCTTATCAGGCCTGCAAAAGCCCGCTTAGCACATACATTAATGTCAGGTCTTTTCAATTTGAAAGGAATTATTACTACTGATATTGGAATGTTATCCATTATTCAGCAACATGTTCAAGACTCTTTTCATCCTCATTAACGTCTTCCTTTGACTCTTTTCCAATACAAAATTTTACTTCTTTACCAAAACTTACAGAAAGTATGTTAACACTTTTAACGAAACCCATTTCTGCTCAAGAGGTTATAGAGGTAATTAAACAATTAAAATCCGGATCTGCTCCAGGTTTAGATGGTATTCCAAATGAGTTCTATAAAATTTGTATAAAATATATGGAGTATTTTCTACCTTTAGTGTTTAACTCCATTTTGTCTACAGCTGTAGCTTGTAAAGATTTTTCCATTTCACTTATGACCTTTATTTTTAAGAAGGGTGATAACAATCTTTTAACCAATTGGAGACCAATCAGTCTTCTGAACAGTGATTATAAGATTTTGACTAAAATCTTGAATAATCGTTTAGTAAAGGTAGCAGATGTTCTTATACATCCCTCTCAAACATGTTCTATACCAACTAGAAAAATTCAGCATAATCTTTTTTTAATAAGGGATCTTTTTGCAAACAGATCATCTAGTATTCAAAATTCTGGATTAGTGGTAGCGTTAGATCAAGCTAAAGCTTTTGATGCAGTTTGTCACTCCTATCTTTATTTCATTTATTGAATTATGGTATTCCACAACCTTTGTACACTGGTTAACTAAACTCTATAGTCAGGCGGTCACTATTCCTCTTGTGAATGGTTTTATGGGTACAGAAATCAGGATTGGCAGGGTGTTAGGCAAGGATGCCCCCTAAGCCCCCTTTTATATACTTTTGTATTAGATCCTGTCATCAGATGCATTGTTTCGGATCAGAACATTATAGGCATTTCACCTTCTCCACATTTAGAAAAGATTAAAGTTACGGCCTTTGCAGATGATGTTACACTGTTATTGGCAGATACTTTATCATTACAGAAGGCTTTAGATATTTTCATATCTTTTGGACATTTTTCAGGAGCTTCTCTTAATATAGAGAAAAGTTTTGTATTGTCCTTAAATCAAACCTCTCTGGATTTATCTAACTGTTTTGGCATATCCTTTTCACATACACCTCAAAAAATCTTAGGGATATGGTTTGGAGCTGATGATATGGCACTTTATAATTGGGAGAAGCAATTACTGATTGGGGAAGCTAAGGTAAATTTATGGAAAAACTGGAAATTTGGTAAACAAAAGAGGATTTTTATCATAAAAAAATTCCTATTACCAGTTTTTATTTATCTTAGTCATCTCTTTCCTCCTCCTATATCTGTTGAAACCAGATTATACAGTATTTTTTTCCAGATGCTTTGGGGTAACAGGCTTACTCCAGTTAAAAAGATTTTACATATCTTCCAAAAAGACGGGGTTTACAAATGGTTAATCCTGTTGTTTTTTTCATTCCATTTTTATTCTCTTCTTTTCCTTCATATGGTTTGAATCTTGTTTACCATGGCATTTTGGGTTCAATCAATTTGGCATAAATATTTTTAAATGGTCCATGTTCCACCAAGATACTTGTTTCTGATGATTTACCTAAATATGGGCTTTCTACCTTTAAAGGTTATATCAATGAAGATACCTTTTCAAAAATTACTCACTTTAACCAGAAAATCCTTTTACAATTATATCGTTTATGATATTCAGAAGGTTACACTTGTTTTTCCAGATTGTACTCCAACAAAAATGACTTTCACTTTATATAAATTAACAGATTTTAGAATTCCAATTAAAACTTGGGATATGATATGGATTTCTGCACATGGGAGATTAGGCATTAGGGGAAACATGAAATATAAACCTTTAAGTGATAGATATTGTTTGAGACCTATGTGTACTAATATTGAAGAAAGTCAATTCCATTTTTTTATAGATTGTATGGATAGTAAAGCATTTTGGAGTGCTGCAGCAGTACATTGGCATATGCCACATTTAGTTTCTTTGACATATAATACTCTTGTTTTAGGTGATTATACAGGGATATGGGAGAAATATCATAGAAGTACATTGAATGTTTTCTTTGCTTTATTACAATATTTTTTTAGCAGGCTCGTTGTCAATTTGTTTTACAACAACAGCAGACAAACATATTCGTAATCATTGATTATGTCGATACCGATTTACTTGCACTTCGAATGAAAGATATTAAGACTTATTCAAATAAGAAAGTTATGAATTTATGGAAATCTTTTCCTGTTTTTTGGTGATTTAACTTTTGTTCTGTTAATATGTGAATCTTTCTTTTGTATATTTGCTTATGTTATATTTTGAACTTTTCTTTCTGTGATGTTTTGTATTCTGTTCAATAAAACTTCCCCTACTCTCTTCAATAAGTGCCATGGAATCTTTAACATCCACCTGAACTACCACCAATCCAGGCAGATTGGAACTCGGTTTAACGTCTCATCTGAAAGACGGCACCTCAGAAGTGCAGCACCCCTCTCATGCTGCACTTCAGTGTCAGTACTGGGATATTAACCAAGTGCCAGATGTGGGAACTGAACCCACAGCCCTCTGATCTCCCAGCCTCAGAGGCGAGTGTGCTACCTACTGAGCCACTGACACTGCTGTCATATATGTGTGTATGTGTGTATATATGAATACATGTATATATGAATATATTTATATGTGTATATATATATATATATATAGAATGTATGTTTAGATGTATGTGTGTATGTGTGTATATATATATATATATATAATATACTGTATGTGTATGTATGTATGTGTATATGTATATATGTATGTATACGTGATTTATACAATAGGGGTGTTGTGTATTAATTGAGAATAAAAATGATATTTTCTCACCCAGTGAGATAAAATGAGTGATAACATAGTTGACATGAAAATAAATCCATTTACACCTACTGCAGCTAAGTCATCACCCAATATTCTCACTTCAGCACATCAATCAGGCAGTGAAAGCTGGAATTTGTTTTAAATGTGAAACTGAAATGTTCGATCTACCTAATGACATACCAGTTGTATAGTGTGCAAGTTTTCCTTGCAGTTTCTAAAACGCCAGAACCTGAAAGCAGTGCAGTTGGAGCAACATTTAGCAGTTAAAAAAAAATAACCCTTACTAAATACAATATTTATCTACAATGAGCTTTTCAAAATTAATTTCTAAACCTTCAGAAGCACCACGGATGAATAAACTAAAATTACATTGTCCACTGAAAACAATCTACATGGAACAAGAGATTTGCTTGAGCTGTTCATGGACTGCATATGCAAATCACCACAGAATATCATGCTGGTTCAACTTTAAGCAGAAATGCATGATGCCAAAAGGCCTCTCACACAGTTTGCAAAGGATGCCAACGAAGACATAGACACATGTTGCATCCTACCAGGACTCATCAGTATGCCTTGCCTGTTAGACACCCCAGTGGAATGAACCAGCTACCCTAAGATTGTCCAGCTGGGTTATGTTGTGGTGAACTCAATTAAAACAAAAATAATTTAAAGACAAAGAACCTCTGTGCGCAATAACTGAGGCAATGTTTACCCCAAAAGGGCATTTGGCGGAAGCCAAGTTTCAAAAACACAAAATCACATAGCCCCCACAATGCAAAGCATCATGGGCTGCATATGCAAATCACCACAGAATATTATGCTGGTTCAACTTTTCACCAAATGCCCTTTGGAGTAACTGGTTCATTCCACTGGGGTGTCAAACAGACAAGGCATACTGATGAGTCCTGGTAGGATGCAACATGTGTCTATGTCTTCTGTTGGCACCCTTTGCAAACTGTGTGAGAGGCCTTTTTGGCACCATGCATTTCTGCTTAAAGTTGAACCAGCATAATATTCTGTGGTGATTTGCATATGCAGCCCATGATACTTAGCATTGTGGAGGCATGTGTGATTTTGTATTTCTTTGAAACTTGGCTTCCCAGGCAAATGCCGTTTGGGTAACCATTGCCTCAGTGCTTGCACACAGAGGTTCTTTGTCTCTTATATTTATTTATTTATTTATTTATTTGTACATCGGTTTACAACCTTTTGAGCCAGAGGCTCATTTCCAAAGGTACCTCGTCACACTGAGGACAAAACAGACAGTAAATTTTGGTTACAGTAAAGTGTTACATACATACATAGAAAGACAATATATTTTTGATTACAGCAAAAGTGTTACATACTTAGGGTTACATAGAGTGGTTCTGTACATTTTAAACAATTTGGTAGAATATTACAATGATACAGCTGATAGTATGCTGGTAATAGCAGAGTGATAAGGCTATGGTGGGGAGAGTTGGGGAGGGAGAGTTAGAGTGCTGCCTAATTGGCATTGTCAAGTGTGTTTGGGTCAAGGCGCTGTTTACAGACAGGCGCAGCTGTGAGTGCTAAACAGTTGGCTCTGTAAGCATTTTGAAGGTGGAGATTGTGGGGGCTTTGGAGATGGATGCAGGGAGAGTTAAACCAAGATGGGCCTCTGTAGCAGAAGGACCTCTGTCCATGGGTGGTCCTGGATCTGGGTACCAGAAGACTGGACTTGCTAGAGGTTCAGGTTGGGATGGGTGGCTGGGAGTGGCAGATTGAGGCTGTCACCCAGGGAGACAAACCAGTAGGGTTTTCTTTGTGAGGAGGCAGATTTGATAGTGTAGTCTTTCATCCAGGTTTAGTAATTTTGCTTCTTCATAGAGAAGACAAGTATGTTTGAGCCTGGGGCACCAGTAATCAGTCTGCAGGCCTTATTTAGGGTAAGTTGAATTTTGTTGAGGGCGGTGGTGTCAGCCACACCATAAACTGGCAGGCCATAGTCAATGAGTGACAGCACTGAAGATGTGACTGCTAGTCGGAGAGCGTCAGGTGGGAGGCAGTTTTTATGGCAGTAGAGGATGCCAAGCTGTGTATTGGTGGCAGAGGCAAGGGCATCAATGTGGGTGTGGTAGGTGAGGGCTGAGTCAAAAGTGACCCCAAGGTATTTGTAGGAGCTGACTTGCTCAAGCGGTTGATTGGTACTAGGGAGGATATGAAGTGCGAAGTTGAGGGCTTTGTTTTGGGGGTGGGCAAAAAACATAGTTTTGTTTTTTTTAAGATTAATGACTAGCCTGTGCTCTTTAAACCATGCCTCAGCATCATCGTAGGATTTTGAGGTATCCTGTAGTGAGATGGAATTGCGGTGGGTGGCAAAATGACAGCATCATCGCATACGTAAGAATATTGCCAGAGCAGGCATTGGGCAGGGTGTTTAGATAGATAGAGAGAGTAGGGGCCCCAGGATGAAGCCCTGAGGTACCCCTGAGTGGATGGGATGGGTTCGGAGAGTGTTCCATTGATTTTCTACATTGGGAGCAAGTGGATAGATAGCTTGCACACCAGGCAGGGGCCAGTGGAGAAACCAGGTGGCCTAGGGCATTCAGCAGAAGGGGTGGAAGATAGTGAAGGCCTTTAGAGGTCCATGAACACTGCACCGGCTGAGTGAGCTAGCATCCAGGGAGGAGTGTAGGAAATTGGAGAACTCAACTAGCGCAGTGCTGGTACTGTGATCAGCATGGAAGCCATGCTGCTCTGGGCATAGGACGTTATGTTTGGTAAGATATTCTGTAATTTGTATGGACACGATTTTTTCCAGTGCTTTGGAGAGGGGCAGAAGGATGGAGATAGGTCGGTAGTTCCCGGTGGAGGACCTGTCAGCCCCTTTATGGATGGGTGTGACTGTGGCTGTTTTCCATGCAGTGGGGAATTGCCAAAGGCAGAGAGATCAGTTGAGTAAGCTGGTAAGTGGGTCAAGGACTTCATCCAGCATCAGCCGAAGAATGCTGGGATCCAAGGAATCATTGCAGAGGCTGTTGCCTTTTAAAGCTTTAATTAGGAGTGGTCTGGCTTCCTGGGCAGATACCCTACAAAGATGGAAACTGGGGCATTGGAGGTCAGGGGGAGGTAGGGTAGGGGGAGGGTCAAAGAAATTACTAGGGAGGACAGAGCTAAGGTTGGTGAATGCGGTATTTAGGTGGTTAGCTATGCAAGCAGGGTCGGTGAAGGTGGTGCCATCAATTGTGAGCTGGGATGGGGAAGGAGCATAATTTCCCATTTAATTGTTTAACATTATCCCAGAAAGTCTGGACACACCCTCAGGAGGAGGTGAGGGTGGCCTGGTAATAGTCGGCCTTGGCATTCTGGATGGCCCATGTGCATTTGTTCTGGGCAGCATTGTAGGCCTGTCTATCCATCAACCATCCTGTTTCAGTGGCAAGGTGCCAGAGGTTCTCTCTATTTCTGAGCATTCATAGTAGGACAGGGGTAAACCAGGGTGCATTGCGTTTTTTGGGTCGACCTCCTGTGAGGGGTGCATAGAGATCACAGGCCTTGTTAAAGATGTGGGAGAAAAAGGTGAGGGCAGTGTCTATGTTGGGTGTGAGGTGAATGGGGGACCAATTGATCTGGGTGAGAAAATGCTTGAGTTTCATCAGGCCACCAGGGTGGAGGCGCCTGCGGGATGTGGTCAGGACAGTGGGTTTGGGAGCGGGGGCCATCCAAAGGAATAGGATAGGGGAGTGGTCACTTAGTGAGTCTGGGGGGACCTGGATGTTATGAATTTTATCAGGGCAGTTGGTGATAACATCCAGAAGGGTACTGGTACCTCTCTTTGGGTTAACTCTGGTGTGTTGGGAAATGAGTTGTGTCAGGTCTAGGGCAGCAAAAGAGTCTCAGGTAGTAGATGAGGAGGTGCTGAGCCAGTTCACGTTTAGGTCCCCCAGTATGATTTGTTCCACCTTGTGGTGGTGAGTTGCAAGATATTCTGTTAAAGATATCAGTGCCAGGCTCTGGTTCTTTGGGGGAATGTAGGCGGTGGTGAGATATAGAGGGCCCCTGGAGGGGTCAGGAGCAAGTTTGAGGGTGAGGGCCTGGGCCCCATTTACAAGAGCAGGAGCAGGGAGCTCTTGTCTGATGATTGTGTCCCTGGTATAGATTGCACAGCCACCCCCGTGTTTGCTTACTCAGTCCTCACGGTATAAGGTATAGCCTGGGAGGGAGACAAAGGAGTCAGGGGTGGATTTGGACAGCCAGGTTTCAACCAGGGTTATGATGTCTGGTTGATGCAGCATCACCCAGCACTGGAGGGCATCACATTTTTTCATTAGGCTACATATGTTCGTGGAGGCTATGTGGAGACCATTTTGCCAGGCTGGTGGGTTGGAGGAGACTGGGCCAGGTTTGGATGTATATTACCCGATAGAAAGTAGGAAGACCAAAGGCCCTGATCAGGGGTGGTGTGTAAGCTTACGGTGAGTATGCAGGGATGGGAGGGAGGCCATGTGGAACACTGGAGGGACAGGGTTCAAAGGGTAGGGAGGGCAGAACAAGTAGCTGCCATGTGAGGTGAGGGTGGGCAGTGGAATGGTTTCCGGGGTGGGTGCCGTGGACCGGGCACATGGGCAGTGTTGGGTGGGATCGGCCAAAGTCAGGGAGAGTAGAGGGTGCTGGTAAGTGTGGGCCAGGTGAGATGTTTGGCAGATGGGATGAGGTACTAGCATGAAAAGAGGGAGACATTTGAGGAGGAGGTACTCAAACATAGTGCCTGGGTAGTAGCAGGGTAGGGAGTCAAATATCTTTGCTGCCCTCCCAAAGCGTAGGATACCACTTTGGAGTAGTGGTACCTGTCACGGACCTGTGTACAGGGCACAGGTTCAAGACCCTGGCAGGGCAGTTGAGATATGACCTGGCAGAGGGCAGTGGTCCAGGTTCTAGGTGACTTAATCTGGTTGGATTTGGGCCAGAAATTGGGGTAGAAATAGTGACTCCTAGTGGTCACTGGGGTTGGTGGTAGGGCAGGGTCAGTGGGTAGGGCTAGCCAGACAGCTGGGTGAGGTGTGGGCAGAGGCAGAGATGGGATAGAGAGAGAAGAGGCCTAGCAGGTAGAGAGGTTCCAGGAAGTAGGAGGGGAGGGATTCTGGTGGAGGGACTGAGGTGGATAGTCAGAGGGTCCCTCTAGTGGCTAGCAGGTATAACCTGCAAATGGAGAAGTGGGGACTTAGTAAAAACAACTAGCAGGATATGATGTCACAAGAAAGTGCCTATAAAGGAAATGCTGAGCCAGGGTGGGCAGGGCAGTCTATGTGTGCAGCGCATCGATGGGCTAACCCCCCCTCACAAGGGTGCTGCAGCTAGAGGTAGCTTATTACCTCTCTGCAGGCCCGCTTGGTATCTGCTCCTGGAGGGAGCTCTGCGGGGAAATCCAGCTGTCGGGGGTCAGAGATCCTGCTGTCTATATGTGTGTGTATATATGTATATGTATATGTGTATATATATATGTGTGTATATATGTGTATGTATGTGTATAAATGTGTGTATATATATATGTATGTATGTGTATATATGTAAATACAAAATCACACATGCCTCCACAATGCAAAGCATCATGGGCTGCATATGCAAATCACCACAGAATGTTATGCTGGTCCAACTTTAAGCAGAATTGCATGGTGCCGAAAGGCCTCTCACACAGTTGCAAAGGGTGCTAACAGATGACATAGGACATGTTTAGGTCTACCAGGACTCATTAGTATGCCTCATCTGTTTGACACCCAGTGAGACTGAACCAGCTACCTTAAGCTGATCTATCTGGGTTATGTTATGGTGAACCCAATTAAAACAAAAACAAGTTAAAGACAAAAGAACCTCTGTGCGCAAGCACTGAGGCAATAGTTACCCAAAGGGCATTGGCCAGGAAGCCAAGTTTCAAAGAAATACAAAATCATACATGCCCCACAATGCAAAGCATCATGGACTGCATATGCAAATCACCACAGAATATTATGCTGGTTCAACTTTAAGCAAAAATGCATGGTGCCGAAAGGCCTCTCACACAGTTTGCAAAGGTGCTAACAGAAGACATAGACACGTGTTTGATCCTACCAGGACTCATCAGTATGCCTTGTCTGTTTGACACCCAGTAGACTGAACCAGCTACCCTAAGTTGGTCTATATGGGTTATGTTGTGAGAAGGTACTGGACTTCAGGAGGGCTGATTTTGTCAAAATGGGAGGTGCCTCAGAAAAGCACTAGCAAACAGGCAAGAAGGTGGGGTGGAGCAACAATGGGAAACATCAAAACCACCATCACAGAGGCAACAAGTCTTTATGTGAAGCAAATAAACAAATCAAAACTAAAGAAAAAAACACTATGGTTCTCAAAAGAAGTGACGGGAAGGTAAGGAAAAAGATAGCATTCAGGAAGTATAAGGAAACACAGAAGGAGCGAGAACTATACCAGTTAAAGCAGAAGGAAGCGGGTAAGGCAGTCAGAATACCAAAGGCCCAAACTGAGGAAAAGATAGCCAACTCAGTTAAGGAGGGGAATAAAACCTTTTATAGGTACATTAGGGAGCAAAGAAAGACTAAGGCAGGGATACTGAGGCTGAACAAAGAGGAAGGTGGTTGGGCAGAGAGCGACAGTGAAAAAGCAGGGATACTGAACAAATACTTCTACTCAGTATTTACAATGGAAAAGTAGGGGGAAATACCTAATCCAGTCAATAGAAGCACTTTGGGTAGGGGCGTTGATATTAGTCTTTTCACAGAAGAATGGGTTCTGAAAGAACTCTTAAAACTGAAGGTGGATAAAGCAATGGGGCCTGATGGGATTCATCCTAGGATTTTAAAAGAACAAAGGAAGAACCAGTAACACCACTGACTACCCTTTTAATAAATCATGGGAGGATGGGGTGTTACCTGAGGACTGGAGGAGGCGGATGTGATTCTCTTCACAAAAGTGGAGCAAGACAGAGGCAGGAAACTACAGACCTGTCAGTTTGACCTTAGTGGTTGGAGAAATGATGGAATTACTTCTGAAGGAAAGAACTGTTGAGTACCTAGAGGTCAGTGGGGCACAGGACCCAAGACAGCATGGATTCACAGCGGAAGGTCATGTCAGACAAATCTAATTGATTTCTTTGACTGGGTGACCAAAATAGTAGACCAGGGAGGGGCTGAGGACATGGCCTACTTAGACTTTAGCAAGGCATTTGACACAGTCCCGCACAAAAAATTAATAAACAAATTAGCCAGCCTGGGAGTGGGTCCTAGGGTGGTAGCCTGGGTAAAACACTGGTTGGACAACAGGACACAGCGGGTAATAGTAAATGGAGTCGACAGTGAAGGAAGGAGGGTTACTAGTAAGGTACAGCAGAATTCAGTACTGGGGCCAGTCCTTTTTAATGTCTTTATAAGTGACATTGCAGAGGGACTGGAAGGAAAAGTATGTCTTTTTGCAGATGACAGAAAGATCTGCAACAGGGTTGATACACAAGGTGGGGTGGAAAGGATAAAAAGGGACTTGGCAAGGTTGGAGGAATGGCCAAATGTATGGTAACTTAGATTCAATGCAAAGAAGTGCAAAGTAATGCACCTGGGAAACAAAAACCCAGGGGAAGAGTACACAATAGGGGGTGAGATACTGACAACAACAAAAATGGAAACGGACCTGGGGGTAATCATATCAGATGATCTAAAGGTGAGCCAGCAATGTGAGAAGGCAGTAAGGAGGGCTGGGGGGGATACTGGGATGCATAGGGAGAGGCATCACCAGTAGAAAACAGGAAGTTGTTGGCCCTCTATACAGACAGTTGGTAAGACCACGTCTGGAGTACTGTGTACAGTTCTGGAGACCCTATCTCTGCAAAGACATAGACAGGGTGGGCTGTCCAGAGGAGGGCAACCAGAAAGATGCAGGGTCTGCATCAGAAGACATATGAAGAAAGAATAAAGGAACTAAGATGTATAGCCTCGAGGAAAGGAGGAGAGGGACCATGATAGAAACTTTCAAATACCTCAAGGGAATCAATAAAGTCCAAGAGGGTAGCATCTTTCAGAAAAGAGATGTGCAAAAACAAGGGGCACAACTTGAAGATAGAGGGATGGTTCAGAGGTAATGTGAGGAAGTATTTCTTCACAGAGAAGGTTACTGAGATACATGGAACAGCCTTCTGAGGAGTCCATAGAGTCAAAAACAGTGGGGAATTCAAAGAATTCATGGGACAGACATAAGGCAATTCTAGTGGGGGTAGGAGGAAGTAGGCTGTTGGTTAACTAGGATCTGCAGCTTATCCGTTAGGTAGGAAATGGGCAGACTAGGTGGACCAAGCGGTCCTTATCTGCCATCAAATTCTATGTTTCTATGTTTCTATGTATATATGTCTATGTATGTGTGTGTATATATATATATATATATATATATATATATATATATATATATATATGCATGTCTATGTATATGTATGTATGTATATATATATATGTGTATATATATATATATATGTATGTATACATGTATGTGTGTGTATATATATATATATGTGTATATATATATATATGTATGTGTGTGTATATATGTATGTATGTGTATATACAGTATATGTATATGTGTATGTATGTGTATGTATATATAGTATGCAGGTGTATATATGTATGTATCTGTATGTGTGTGTATGTATGTGTATGTATGTGTGTGTGTATTTATGTTTGTGTGTATGTATGTATGTGTATATGTGTATATATATACTTATGTATGTGTGTGTGTGTATGTGTATATATATGTATGATGCGTATATGTGTATATATATATATATATATATATATATATATATATATGTGTGTGTGTGAATGTGTATATATGTATATGTGTAAATATATTCGTGTGTGTATGTGTGTGTATATATGTCTATCAGTGTCTATCAATGAATCTGTAATGTAATGTATTTGTCCTCAATGTGACGAGGTACCTTAGGAAATGAGCCTCTGGCTCAAAGGTTGTAAACTGATGTAGAAATAAATAAATAAATTAATAAATATATATGTGTATATATGTGCGTATATATTATGGTAGAGGAGCCATTTACATGTTAAACCCAAATGTTTGCACCTTAATAACTTTGCAACCATTTGACAGATTTGCCTGAAATTTGGAATACATGATCAAGACCCATACGCCTTGGGATCTGCCAAGTTTTGTACTGGTCAGATACACGACTGAGGAGTTATTAAGCATGATCTGCATGTGCATTTACGCTTTTTCTGGAATTCTCACGGTCCGCCCACAGGTCATACGGTTTGTGCGATCGGACGAAATCTTCAGGGAACATGCGGCGGGGTCCCCATGTGCCTTTCAAGATTTCGTGAAAAATATTAAACAGTTCAAAGTTATTCAAAAACAATTTCCCATTATAAGTCAATGGAAAGTTAACAAAAAGTTCGACAGTGTGTAAATGCACTTTCATCGCAAATGGCCCTGTTACTGTCATAAATCCACCATTTTGTTTTCAGTTAGTGATCAGAAAAATGCTTGGCATTTAAAATTGAGACCCTCTAGCAACCTAATTCTTTCATTATTCACCTAGTCGGGCCCTGAGGATGCTAGCCATGTCTTTATTTTGGGTAAAACACCCCAGAAATATGTTTTCAGATTTCTGGAAAAAGTACTTCATAAAGTAGTATCGCACTCATGAAAGTGTTGCAAATTTTTGTGAAAGCTTTCACAAATCATGACACTACTTTGCAAAACTATGCCCAAAATAACAGTAATTCTTTGGCACTCTGCTGCAAAAGAACGGTTTGGAGTTTTGGGCTGAAATTTGGAGGGAATGCAGCCGACATCTCACAGATGTGCCTTTCAGTATTTTGTTGGAAAAATATTACACAGCGGCAAAGTTATGGTACCCCAAAGTTGATGCTTTTTCCCATAGGATAACATTATGGCGTATGATGCATTGCAGCAATCGTTTGGCGCCCTGCTGCAAAATAACGGTTTGGTCTTTTGGGCTGAAATTTGCAGGGTACACAGCCAACATCCCACAGATGTGCCTTTCAGTGGTTTGGTGAATAAATATTACAGGGAGGCAAAGTTATGGCAGTCCAAACTTCTGTTTTTTTCCCATTGGATAACATTACGGCGTTCGACACGCCTTTCAGGGCCCGTATCTCGAAAACGGTGCGAGATATGGACTTTTTGTCGAAAAACTTATTAGCCCCCTAACAGGGGCTAAGTACAAAACTAGCCAGGAAAGTGATAATTCATAGGACTTTTAAATTTTTTTTCTGTGTCATACGGTTACTGAGATATAAGCAATTTACTATTCCAAGTCCTCATTTTTGTGTTCCGAGAGTCATTATTTTGCATACATTCTTTGTACTCACTGTCTTTCTCTATACAGCTTTTGGGTAAAACCAGCCTGTGCGCTTACATTACTGTTACCATTACCGTTTCTGCTTGCGGTTCCGTACCCGTTTCACTTACCGTTCACGTTTACACCACCATGTGCGTTACCTTTTGCGTTTTCATTTGCGGCTGCATTTGCATTGTTTTTAACATTTCTGTCTACAGTACTGTTTCTCTTTCTGTTTCACTTTGCGTCACCATGCGCATTACGATTTGCGTTTGCGGGCACAATTTTACTATGTGACAAGACATCACATGGCGGGAGGGCCTGCAGGGCCCCGCGCTCCGGCCGCTGCATTTCATTCACTATTTCTCATTATCATTCTCAAAAAGAAGGGAAATTAGAGGCAAAAATCTCAGTTTAATGCATCAGTTAGGGTTGTTCCACAGTGACAAAAGTGAGGAAATTCGATGTTAGGGTTGAAACTCCCTTTGCACTCCTCCAGCTAACCCCACCAACTGGAATCGGGGTGTGCATTGGGGTCATCAGTCCTAACTGTCTCCATTCTCCTATTCCTCAGCTTCTTTCCACATGTGATGGGGTGACACTTAGGGCGATGACCTCAATGCACCCGATTCCAGTTGAAGTGGGCTGGAGGGTACAAAGGGTTTCAACCTAGCATCAATTTCCTCAGTTTTGTCGCTGTGGAACAACCTAACTGATGCATTAAATGATTTTTGACTCTAATTATATATGTATATATATATATATATATATATATATATATATATATACACACACATATATACTGTATATATATATATATAGAGAGAGAGATCTGTATATATGTACTGTATGTGTGTATATATATGTACAGTATATATATGTATGTGTGTATATATGTATATATATGTATATGTATGTTTATATAGGTATATGTGTGTATATATGTGTATATGTGTGTTTGTGTGTGTATATATATATATATATATATATGTATATGTGTGTGTATATATGTATATATGTATGCATATATGTAAGTATGTATGTATGTGTATATGTATGTATATATGTGTATATGTATATGTATGCATATATGTGTATATGTATATAAATGCATGTACATTTATGTGTGTGTGTGTGTGTGTATATACATTTATGTGTATGGGTGTGCATATGTGTGTGTATATATATATATATATATATATATATATATATATATATATATATGTGTATATGTTTATATATAGATGTATGTGTATATATGTGTTTATGTAGTGTGTGTATATGTTTGTATATGTGTGTGTATATATATATATATATATGTGTATAATATATGTATATGTGTGCATGTATGTGTATATGTGTGTATGTATGTGTATATGTGTATGCATGTATATATCTACATATATATGTGTGTGTATGTATATATATATATATATATGTATGTGTATATATGCATGCATGTATATGTGGAGAATATATATATATATATACACACACACACACACACACACACACACACACATATATATGATATATGTATATATATATATATAGTGCTTCCTAGCTCACTACAGGCTATGTGCACATGCAGTTTGTTTACTTTCACCAAATTTAGTGTTTTCTTCACGGAGGAAAATGGATACATCTTTTCAGGGTTTCTTTGTTCACCATGATCAAGGTTGTTCCCTTACTAGTATGACTTGCTTTTCTTTGAAGAAGTAGAAACAGGCAAAATATTTCCTTTTCACAAAAAATTCAGCATTTTAAGCCAGCCCGGTGGTGCTGAGGGTTAAGGCACTGGATGTCACATCTTGCGCTATGCTGGCGACCCGGGTTCAGAAATGGACTTAGGTCGTCAAGGGTCGGCAGTGGCAGGAAAGGATTGAGCATCTGGAAGACTGCTCTTCTTTCCTGGGGGAAGGTTGGTTCACTTGCCGCAGTTTGAGCAGCTCATGGCAGTGGCTTGGGGGGGCGCCCTTTCTGGCGGCACGCTTACAAGGTTAGAGCAGCAGCAGACGCCTTACACACAGTGCACCTCTCACATGCAGGATGTCATTGCACATCTGTGCTCATGGGAACTGTGGGGAACAAGGAAATACCCTGGAGCCTTGGTAGACAAAGGTGGGTCAAGGGACAAGACCTCCACACCCAACACCAGATCCTCCAGACTGCCTCCAGATGCTCCTACACTAGAATCCTGGCCACCCACTTGATTTCAGAAAGGTCACCAGGTAGGTGGTAGTCCCGCCCAAGGGGCTTAGATCTGGGGGTCGAGTGGACCAGGGGAGAGCAGGCAATTCCCCCATCTGGTAGGTAGACTGCAGAGTTCAGGTGGGCAGGATCAGGTCTGTCGGGTGTCCCACTGGAGAGTCTGGAGCTCCAGTGGCGAGAGGAGCTTAAACAGAATCTACAAAAAAAAATTCAGAATTCTAGATTTCGTAGCTTTAGGACTTGTTTTAATAAAGTTCAAGGTGCATGCTTTATTTGAGAAATGCAAATGTACTATAACGTTAGAAAAAATATCAACAACTGAAACATTAAGATTTAAAAAAATTGTTC
Source organism: Neoceratodus forsteri (assembly GCA_016271365.2). Taxonomy (NCBI): domain Eukaryota; kingdom Metazoa; phylum Chordata; order Ceratodontiformes; family Ceratodontidae; genus Neoceratodus; species Neoceratodus forsteri. Next base: position 952,172,339 of record CM057456.1, read on the forward strand.
AACATTAGTACAAATGGATGTTTTTAATTACATTACTCACACATTCAAGCCTCCAGTTTGTAACATTAGATTGGAACCCTCAATTAAAATATCTAACTTTTGCTTGATAATGAATGCTATAAATATTACTTAATGTTACACAGTAGCAAGGATAATCCTTTAAATCTGATTGGCTTCATGCCCTAAAACCAGTGAAGTTATCTGACAATAACAACACTGGATCTAAGACAGGCACAGAGTTGACCGCATGTCCACCACAGAAATTTCTCCCCACACAATCAACCTTGAAACTGGCTGTACTGAAAGACGTGAGTGACAGCGTCCATCTTTCACTTCCTGTTGCCCTGTTTCCTCCTTCTGGCCGCTACTCAATTCCCAAAACGAAATCAGTATTACATTTTAAACAAAGCCATCACTCAAAATGGCATTTCAGTCTCCTGTCTGCCAGCAAGATGACAGTAGCATCTCTGAAACTGCTGTCCCCCACTCTTCTCCTGAATGTCAAGTCAGACTTTATTTTAAAAAGCACTTTTCAAGCGCCAAAGTGCTTCTACAAAACAAAAAGCAGAAAAATACTCACAATTAAAAACACATAGATTAAAACAGGCAGCACAAGTAAGTTTTAAATTAGACAGCATCCGTAAAAGCTAAGTCAAACAGGTAGGTTTTTAACGTGGACTTGAAAGTCTCTGGACAGACACTCTTTAATCCAAGGTACAGAATTCTACAGGGTTGGGGCTATGAAAAAAAAGCTACATAGAAACACAGAAACATAGAAGGTGACGGCAGATAAGGACTGCAAAGCTCATCCAATCTGCTCATTTCTTTTCTGCCTTATGAATGTGCCGTTGGCCTTTGCTCTGTCAATGGCCTATCTATTCATACTCATCTGTATTGCTCCCCTATGCCTATCCATGCCTGTTTGAAGCCTGCACTGTATTCATATCCACCACTTCCTGAGGTAGACCGTTCCATGCATCCACCACCCTTACTGTGAAAAGAACTTCCTCACATTACCCTTAATTGGCCTCCTCTAATCTCATGCTGTGTCCTCTTGTCCTGCTATTTTCTTATATTGAAACATGTTAGACTCTTTCACCTTGTTAATGCCCTCAAGGTGTTTGAATGTTTGATCATATCACCTATCTCCCCTCCTTTGCTCTAGGGTTTACATATTGAGCTCAGTTAATCTGTCCTCATATGTTTTCTGATGCAGTCCCTGCACCATTTGGTTGCCCTTCTCTGAACTGCCTCAATTTGGTTAATGTCCTTGTGAAGGTGTGGCCTCCAGTACTGCACGCAGTACTCCAAATGGGGCCTAACCAGTGTCTTGTAAAGAGGGATTATTACCTCCCTCTTCTGACTTGTGATACCCCTACTAATACACCCCAACATCCCCCTAGCCTTACCTACTGCTTTAGAGGTCTGCTTGGATGATTTCAGGTCATCGGTGGTGATGATGATGCCCAAGTCTCTTTCTTCCTTTGTGTCTTCCAGCAACTCCCTAACAGCCTATAGGTGGCTTCTCGGGTTTCTTTCCCTATGTGCATGATCTTGCACTCTTTGCATTAAATTCCAGTTGCCACTCTTCTGACCATTTTGCTAGTTTATCCAGATCTCTTCTCATTCTTCCCACCCCATCTGGATCATCTACTCTGTTGCAGATCTTGGTGTCATCTGCAAACAGGCAAACCTTACCCTCCAGTCCATCTGCAATGTCACTGATGAAGATATTGAAGAGGACTGGCCCCAGGACTGATCCCTGAGGTACCCCACTTGTGACTTGCATCTCTTCAGACTCTATACCATTTACCACCACTCTCTATTTTCTGCCCATCAACCAGTTTGCCACCTAGTTGACCAACATCTGACCCACCCCAAGCCTACCCAGCTTATTAATCAATTTTCTATGTAGAACAGTAGCAAAAGCTTTGTTGAAGTCAAGGTAGCAACATCAACTGCTCCCCTTTGGTCCACCACTCTGGTTACCCAGTCAAAGAAATCTATGAGATTAGTTTGACAGGACCTTCCTTTTGTAAACCCATGCTGTCTTGGATCCTGTGCTCCTATGGATTCCTGGTGTTGCACTATCCTTTCCTTATAATGTTATTTCCATCTAGTTGGAAATTAGCAACCATAAAACCCATTTTGAAGAATGGAAGCTCTTCCATTGTTATTAACTACCGACCAACATCCCTTTTATCACCCATTTCTAAAATTCTGGAAAAAATTGTGATGGATCAAACCTTGGTTTTTCTTAGGAAATAATCTCTACTCTCAGGGATCAACATGGCTTTAAGCCAGGTTTTAATACCAGAACAGCCTTGGTGGGGTTCACAGGCAGTGTACATAGTGCACTCAATAGAGGTCACCATGTTTGTGGACCTCACCAAGGCGTTTGACCTGGTTGAATTTGATCTTCGCCGGGGTGTTCTTCATGGCCTTCATTTCTCTGGTGAGGTAACTGGGTGGTATCAAAGTCTCTTAAGTAACAGATCTTTTATAACAATTATTGATTCATCCACATCCCAGTCTCTCCCCTTAGTTTGTGGTGCAACCCAGGGTTAAATCCCGGGGCCACTCATTTTCTCATTTTTTATGAACTCAGCCCCAAATATTTGTACCAAAACAGAGATGACTCTTTGTGCAGATGATGCTGTTATTTTTGCACCAATCCCAGACCTGAGATTGTTCTTTCCATCTTCAGATGGATTTTGATAATCTGCAGGACTGGTTATTGTTAAATCACTTGGTGCTGAATTCACAAAAACAAAAGTAATGTTTTTCTCACAATAAGAAAGCAACCATTAATTTTCCTCAATTATTGATAAAAGGGTAATGAAATTGAACTTGTCCCAGTCTTCAAATATTTAGGAATTATTTTAGATAGTCAGTTTACTTTGAACCCCACATTCAGAACCTTAGGAAAACCCTGCATCAAAGGTTGGGCATTCCTTATTGGATTAAGTCTCTTGATTCTTGAATCCAGAAAACTCTTGGTCCATAGTTTCCTGTTCTCGTATTAGACTATGGTACATTGATATATACCTCCTCTCATTGTAATGCTTTGAATTCACTCCGAGTGATACATCATTCTGCCCTAAGATTTTGGCTAAACATGCCCTTTTGATCTCACTGTTCTGATTTGTTTGAGCAGTCTTACTCTTTATCTTTTGATGATCGAGTTCTTTATAAAATGGATATTTCTTTATTTAAAGTAAAATCTAAACTTCTTCCCCTGTCTGTTTCTCTAATGTTTCCCAGGTCATTAAATGCTTTATCTACCAGGTCCCAGCATAAATCCAATTTTAAAATACCATTTTTTAAAACTACTTTTGGGCAAAGATCTCTATTATTTAAAGCACCTACCTTTTTTAACAAGACACCAACAGAAATTGTAGAGTAATTTCATTCAGTGCTTTAAAAAGGTTAAAACACTGTCTCTACTCAAAACATGAATGTATCCATTTTCTGCAACTGCACCTTAAGTGGATTGAATGGTCTGCTCCTAAATGTATTGTTTGTTGTTATTTTGTATTATGTTTTTAGAAAGAAATTGTCACCTGTGAATGCGGGCAATCTTTGCCCATCTGGTCTCACTAGTATAAAAAATAAAAATGAAATGAAATGAGTGTCTCCGTAATCTTGCCCACTACTGAGGTAAGACTGTCTGGTCTGTAGTTCCCTGCCTCCTCCCTGCTACCACTCTTATGGAGCGGGATCACATGAGCCCTTCTCCAGTCTTCTGGGACCTCTCCTGTGCTCAGAGACTCACTAAACAGTTCTGATAATGGCTCTGCTAGTTCCACCCTTAGCTCCTTTAGTATCCTGGGATGTATGCCATCAGGTCCCATTGCCTTGTCCACCCTGAGCTTATCGAGCTCTTGTAGGACCCTTTCTTTTGTGAAGGGACTAGTGCTCACCTCCCTCCCTCCTGTGTCTATGGTGCTGAGCTGTGGGCCCTGCCCTACCTTCTCTTCAGTAAATACTGAGCAGAAGTATCTATTTAGAACAAATGCTTTTACATGGTCCTCCTCCTCACATGCTCCCTTATCCCCTTTCATCTTAGCAATACCCCCTCTGGACTTTCTACTTTCATTCATGTATCTATAGAAAGTCTGGTCACCTTCTTTTACTGGTCATGCCAGTGTTTTCTCAGTTTGGGCCTTTGCCTGCCTTACTGCCTTCCCTGCTTCCCTTAGGGAAGTTTGGTAGGCCTCCCTATCTTCATCCTGCTGCATTCCCTGATATTTTCTGAAGGCCAGCCTTTTTGCTCTGACCATTTCTGCTACTGTATTTGAGAAACAAAGTGGTTTCCTACTTCTTTTGCACTTCCTTTTCTGTCTAACACAATGGGATGTTGCTTCAAGTATTGCATCTTTAATGCTTGCCCACTTTGCCTGTACCTCCTCACCTGTATTTCTTTTTGCCAGGCTAGCTTAACTCTGTTGGTCATCTTATCAAGTTTGCTTCTCTGAAGTCCCATATTTTGCCTTGGAATGGGATGATTTTATTTTAGTAGCCAAATTGAATCATACCATGTGATGGTCACTGCACCCAGGTGACCTTCTACCTGGAGATCTGTGATCCTTTCCTATTAGTCAGTACTAGATCTAGAATAGCTCTGTCTCTTGTGGGTTGTTGTACCAGTTGTTTGAGGCCCTCCCTGCAGGGAATCCACCATGTGTCTAGTTCTGGCAGATGTCCCTGCTGGTATTGACCAGTCTGTATCTAGCATGGTGAAGTCTCCCATTATCAGAACCTCACCTTTAGCTGTCATGTTTTATACATCTTCTAACAGTAATGTGTCTATGTCCTCCCCCTAGTCTGGAGGCCTGTACACAACCCCAGTTCGTATGGCTGTCCCATTTCCTGTTTCCAGGGTGACCCACAGTTCTCCTGGCTCCTTATGCATATTCTGAATGTCTGTAGCTTTGATATTTTCATTGACATAAAGGGCCACTCCACCCCCCCCCCAATTTTGCCCCTCGGTCTCTTCTGGAACAGTACATAGCCAGGTACTGAAGTCTCCCAAGAGTAGTTATTGGTAAACCATGTCTCGCTAATGGCTGCTATGTCCAGTTTAGCCTCTATCATTATTGCTTGCAGGTCTGGGATCTTGTTTCCCAGATTGTGAGCATTGTGTACATGATTTTCCATTGGCCAGATTTTGGTGTGTTAGTTGTTGGGTGAGGTCTGGCATTTTCCTGTGTGTCTGCCCCAAGGTCTTTAAGCAGACCCTGGGAATCTCTAGCAATCCCTCATTGGAGAAATGGAGTGGGCAGAGGGGCAGTAGGGACAAGGAGGTCTTGCAAATAATGTGGTCCCTTTCCATGTAGGGTCTTATAAGTCAAGCAAAGTGACCTTGAAGGTGATCCTCCACTACACAGGCAGCCAGTGCAGTTTTCAGAGCACAGGTGAGACATGGCTAGATCTCAACAAACCCATCAACAACCTGTCCCCACATTCTACACCAGCTACAGCGCAGATGTCCACCCCCATTAGCCCTAGTTATAGAGCATTGCAGCAGTCAAGATGGGAGGTCATGAAGGTATGGACCAATGTTGGAAGATCATCAGGTGGAACAAGGTGCTTTATCTGGGTAATATTCTTCAGATGGTAAATAGAGGACTTGATGACTGCTGACACCTGAGACTTAAGTGTCAGCTCGCCATCAAGAACAACACCCAGATTCCACACCCATTCAAAGGATCTCAACTGGTGGTCCCCTAGCATAAGCCCAGACAGCTGACCAGGCGATAACTCCTCTGTCTGACAACCTAGGTCCACCACCAACACCTCGATCTTATCCGGGTTCAACCTTAACCAGCTGGCCCTCATCCAGTCTTGAATCTTAGCTAGGCAGTTGTTAAAGACCAAGATGGCATCATCCTGTTCAGGCACAAAGGACATGTACAGCTGAGTATCATCTGCATAGCAGTGAAAACTCAGCCCGTACTACCTTATGTCTCCAAAATGGCAGGATGTACACCATGAACAACATGGGAGATAAAATGGTGCCCTGCAGCACCCCACAGGTCAGGGGGAGAGGGGCCATGGAAAAAATCCCTGACACCGCTCTCGGAGTCCTGCCCATGAGGAAAGAAAGGAACCATCTGAGCTGGACAGTCTACAAAACAGCTGCAGGTGCTGCAGTAATACCCCATGGTCCATGGTGTCAAATGCTGCAGAGAGATGAAAAAGAACAAAGATTGAATGGCTCTTCTGATCTCTTGCTATCAGGAGATCATTAAGTACCCAAACAAGGGCCATCTCGGTCCTATGTCACTTCCTGAAACCAGACTGGAGAGGATCACAGACCTCATGGGTGGTAAGATAGTCTTTAAACTGCAATGTGACCACCTTCTCAATAACCTTGCCCACAAAGGGCAGGAGAGAACTGATCTGTAGTTTGTGAGACAGTCTGGGTTGAGGAGGATTTCTTCAAATGGGGTGTCACCACCGCCTCCTTTGAGGGGCTGAAACACGCCCATCCCAATGAACACCAGATGATCTCCACCAAGACCGGCCCAATGACTGCCACACACTCCAGAGCGGGTTGGACCAGGGTCCAAACCACAGCAAGTTGGCATAGCGCATGTGATTTACAAAAGCACACTGTACTCCACTTCCCAGTTGCTGCCTTGTGCTACATTTTAAACCAAATAAAAATAAGTAAAAGTAAATTAAGCCGTTACTATAACGGCTTGTCTTTCTGACCACAGTCCTCACTTCGCTTAACCCGCCCCAAACAGCCTCAGTGCATACCACACACTCCACTCACTGATCTCGATCTGTCTGCCATGCCTATCTTAAGCCCACTGTACTGAAGGAAAAGCTGTCTACCAAAACAATTTAAACAAAAGAAAACTTACTTTGGACAGGAAACACCCAAACAACAAGAGTTACACCCATGGGGTGGACGACAAGAAGGAACACAGTGAGAGTGATAGAAAAATGGAACACCACTTACTGGCCACAATCAGCTATTCAGAACTTTTTTTAAAAAGTATACCGTATATACTCGCATATAAGTCGGATTTTCTAGCATTAAAATAGACTCGTAGTCTAACCTACCGACTTATACGCGAGATATAGCGCGTGGTTGCTAGAGACTGCTCTGGACAAAAACGTGAACTTTGCTGCCTAATTAACACTGCACGATGTTTAATTACAGTCGTTACTTTGATGTTATTACCTAAATGATTAACACCGCTCCTCAGTTCACTATTGCTGCTCCCTTCAGTTCAATGCTAATTGTTAAATGATTAACACTGCTCCTCCTCATTTAACTATTGCTGCCAGATTAAATCTGCTCAATGTTTAATCACCTCATCGTAGTTTAAATTGTCCCTCCTGTAGGTTGTTAAATGATTCCTCAGTTAAATAAATGATTAACACCGCTCCTCAGTTCGCTATGGGCCACTCCCTGGGTATAAGATGCAGGCTCACAAATGAAAACGCAGTGCATATGATACCGATTTTAAATTAAAAGTTGTTCGGTATGCTGAGATGCACACAAATGCTGCTACTGAGTGAGAATTCAGCATAGATGAAAAATTAATCCGTGACTGGAAACATAAAAAAAGATTCGCTGCTATGTGCTGACAGAAATGTCAAACGCATTCGTACAAACCCTTCTCCTGTATCATCAATTGAAGAAGAGCTCAGTTCTTGGGTCAGTGATCTAAGGCAGCAAGGTTACATTGTAACCAGAATGGCTATTCGGCTTCAAGCACTTGCTATAGGAAAGAAGCAAGGAAGTGCTAGCAACTTCAGGGCATCTGTGGGCTGGTGTACAAGATTTATGAAGAGACATGGTCTCACACTGCGGCAGAGGACTCATATAGCGCAGAAACTACCAGCAGATGTGCAGCTAAAGGTTGACAGCTTTCATGAATTTATAATAAAGGAAAGAAAGCTGTATGATTACCCCCTAGTATCGATTGGCAACATGGACGAAACACCTGTCAGCTTTGATCTTCCTTCAAACCGTACAGTGCACTTTAAAGGTGAAAAGACAGTCACAGTTAGAACTTGTGGTGGGGAAAAATCAAATTTCACTGTAGTGCTTGCTTGCCTGGCAGATGGCACCAAATTAAAACCAATGATAATTTTTAAAGAAAACCTACCTAAAGAAAAGATGCCTCCTAACATCCTTGTGAAGCACATCTAAGGGTTGGATGGATGAAGTACTTGTAAATAAATGGATAACCGAGGTTTGAGAAATGACTAGGAGCACTATTACACAGAAAAGCTTTCTTTATATGGGATATGTTCCGTGCTCATTTGGTGGACTCTGTCAAAAAAATCTAAGCCTTCACTGCACCCGGCAAGCTGTAATAACTGGAGGCTGTACATCTCTTCTTCAACCTCTCGACATAAGTCTTAACAAGCCTTTTAAATAATATGAGGGCTTTGAGGGAATGGATGGTAAATGGCAGCAAGGAATTCACCCTGGGTGGTAATATGAAAAAGCAGATTATGGACTTGTGTGTCACTGGAGTGCAGGCATGGGGACGCTGTTCCAAGCTCAGCTGTGAAATCGTTTAAAACATGTGGCATTTGAATTCAATGGATGGGACAGAAGATGAACTGCTATTTGCCGACCTCGTTGATGACAGCGTTGCCTCAACAACTGAACTTGCTGACGAACCGGGACAGCTAGATGATATATACTGAGGATATACGCTGTCAGAGCTGCAGCTCCACATGATGTTCAATCCGATGACGAGGGAGGATGAGTTTTTGGGATTCTGAACCAGACTTGAGGCGCACTGTACTTCATGAACTGGTCCCACCCCAAAGATGACTCTGCGATGACTGAGAGCTTGCTCATTATCTTTTTACATGTGCTTGTTTAAAATAAAGGTTCCACGTCTGAAGTGAATTCTTATAATCTGATCATCTTTTATTTTACTAAAACCTATTTTAAAAGCTTGGTTCAGTAGCTAATAACCACATCGGAAGTGAAAGTTTATAAATCTGGTCAGCAATTACAGTTCACTATTGCTGCTCCCTTCAGTTCAATGCTAATTGTTAAATGATTAACACTGCTCCTCCTCATTTAACTATTGCTGCCAGATTAAGTCTGAAGTGAATTCTTATAATCTGATCATCATTTTATTTTACTAAAACCTATTTGGTTCAGTAGCTAATAACCAGTCCTAGTTTATCCTATACGCTTGTTAACAAAGTTCCACATCGGAAAGTGAAAGTTTATAAATCTGGTCAGCAATTACAGGTTTCGTATGAAACTCAATTCCTGTGGGGTTTTTTTTTTTGATTACAGGTTTCGTACACAACTCAGTACCTGACTTATACGCGGGTCAATAAAAAAGTTGTAATTCGCTGGGCTCAAGTCGGGACCCCGACTTATATGCGAACCGACTTGTACGCGAGTTTTTACGGTACTTACCCATATAAAAATATGCAGAAAATGTATTTTAAAATGTATTTCTTCAATCTTTTTGTTTGTTTTTTAAATGAGTCATTGTATAATAGCAATAAGGCACTCCAGGGATGTGTGTTATTGTGTAATTATGTCACTTCTCAGGTGTTGAACACTCTCAGCCTGTGGACTTGAGCTTCAGCCACCTGAGGTGTGACGTTATTACACAATAACACACACCCTGTGGTGCCCTATTGATTTATAACACCTTTATATTCACTCACAGTCTGAAGTAGAGCAAAAGGTTTTGCTATGAATGGCATCGTGTCCTTGTCACCAAGAAGTGGTATAAACATTAGTTTGATTTAAATTGTAACATTATACTGAACTGTAAGCTATTCATCACAGGAAGTCTTAAATGTTCATGGTAAACTTGAAAACATTGCAGAAGTGTTTAAAATAGCAGCAGAAAAAGCAAGAACAATTCTAAATAATGTTAAACTGTAAAAACAAACAAAAAAAAAAGAACTTTGAGTAAATCTCATCAGGCCACACCTTTGGAACCATACCTGCATCAGCGCTAGGGACCACACAGAAACTTTTGTAAGCTAGGGGCCACCCATGATGACATCATGCATCAGCTTCTACATGAACGTGTGCAGCTTCATTTCTCTTCACTTCCCCAGTGGAGAATATGCTTGGGGGACCTCATTATGGGAACCAGAAGATAAAGGCAGCACCCCACATATCAGGCGACAAGAGATTCTGACTAAGCAGTGATGGAATAACTCTGTTCAGAAAATCCAGTGACCTACCCCTGAAGGGGGAAGGAGGGTGGGTCCACATGGCCCAATGAAAAAGATGCTCCCAGATATCTACTGTTACTATAAGTACATAACTGTTCTATCTTCAAGGATATATCTTTCATCAGGCAACAGCTTTGGAACGAGTGCCAAGCAGTACCAAAAACTTACTGTCTGGGTGGATGGAGATATATAGGTCCTTCAAAGCAGGCCCTATAAGACAGCAAGGCCAAACCCTGCTCATCTGTGGGACACAATGTCCAGACTGTAATGTTTAATGAAGGTTTGGACAGTACTCCAAGTGGCAGCAGCACAAATGTCAGCAGCTGAGACATTTCTAAGACAAGCAACAGAAGTGGCCATGCATTTGATAGAATGACCACGTACCACACCAGGAAGTTCCATATTGCACTTCCTATAACAGAAAGTAATAGTTTGTCAACCATTTGGACAGGCACTGTTTAGACACAGGAGCACCCTCTTTCCCAAGGGTGAATGAAACAAAAAGCTGAGAGGACTTCCTGCTGATGTGATTCACATAATACCTGAGGATTCTATACACATCCAAAGTATGGAGTAATCCTTCCCTGGATTGACATTCTCTGGAAAACAGACTGGAAGGCGGATAGTTTGACTTAAAGTAAACTCAGATGCCACCTTTGGTAAAAACTTAGTATTTGTATGTAAATACACAGAAAAATCAAATATGGAGTCTCATGCACTAGAGTCTATAGCTCTGAAATCCTTCGAGCAGAAGTAATGGTAACCATAAATAATGCTTTCCATGAAATAAAGCATAAACCACAACTCACGGCAGGCTCAATAGGAGCCAAAGTAAGCTTTACCAACACAAAAGGGAGAGATTGGCATCTTTTGACATACATGTTTATATTACAAGAGGAAAATTTGCCCCAGTACATCTTGGATTTTTTTAATATCAGAGGTACCAGAGAGTTCTTGAGATCTGCACAAGGTTTGAAATATACAGTTCCAAAATGCAATCTGGGAATTGGGAGGTCATCAACATGGTTTAGAGGGCCTGTATTGTGGAATTCCATACCTATAAGACTACGAGGTGTGAATTCAACTATTCGCCTGAACCCATTACAACATTTCATGACAGGGCTGTGGCACCATTGCAAAGTTCTCTTGAGGGCATAACTCAAATGTGGAAACTAGACAAGGATTTTGTTCTATGTTATGTGGTGACTTGTATTATGTTATTGTAATCTAGTGATGTATAAATCATTAAAATATTTATTATAATTTTTTTTTTATAGGCAACTACATTTTAGTGTAAAGCATCTCCTTAGAAATTAACATTTTGCTCAGTGGAGTTGTAACATCTTTCCTGTTCATAATTATTTGCATAAAATGTATTGCTACTTACTACTACTACTAAAATTCAAGTCCCAAGCCAGGACTGGATTCCTAATGGGAGGTTTCATGTGTAGTGTAACCCTCAAAAAGGTATGGGATACAGTACCTCTAGTTGGGCAACTGTATGACCACCACAGGGGCATGAAAGTCTGAAATAGCAGCCAAATGCACCTTGAGTGAGAAATTCTGAAGACCTGAGTCTGAGAGGGAAAGAAAGTATTCCAACACTGCATTAACTGGGCAAGTAAAAGGATCCAGGTTCTTGGAAGTGGCCCACAATGTAAACCACTTCCACTTCAAAGAGTAACTATGTCTTGTGCAGTTTTTTTTTTAGCCACCACAAGAGCATCAGCCACTTCAGAGAATACCACAAAACTTGTTATGGCTATGTCTTCAGCAGCCATGTGTGTAGATGCAGGGATTTTGGGTACAGATGAGCCAGAGACCCCCTGTTCTTTGACAATAGGCCCTTGCACAGTGAAGGGGTACTGGCAGTTCCACTGGTAACAGGTTGTAGTAGTGGGTACCAAATCTGGCAAGGCTAAAGTAGAGCAATTAGGATGACTGTTGCTCCCTCCATCTGCAGTTTGAGTAACACTCTCTGTATGAGAGGAAAAGGGAGAAAGAGCATACAGAAACCTCCCTTTTGAAGCGAGGGGCAATGCATCTCACCAGAAGACTCCAGACCCTCGACTGAATGAGCAAAAATGTGGCGGTTTTGCATTGTGTGGTGATGCAAAGAGGTTCAACTCTGGGCGACCCCACCTTGCAAAGAGATCTTCTGCCACTGAGGTCAGCAATTCCCATTTGTGCAGGCTAGATTTTGACCTGCTTAGCCTATCAGGTTGTTTTGGGCACCTGGAAGATGTATGTCCAAGAGTTCTAGGTCGTGTTCCAGAGCACACTGCCACAGTCTCATTGTTTCCCAGCATAGCGGATATGAATGAGTCCCCCCCTTCTTTGCTAATGTAATTCATCATACTGATATTGTCTGTACTAACAGAGGGCCTTATGTCAGATGTGCTCAAAATGCCTGGAGCCTGTAGAAAACAGCCCGCATCTTCAGAACATTTTTATGTAAGTTTTTCTCTAGCTTGGTCCCAGTACCCCGTGTTTGGTAAGAACCCAGATGTGCTTCCCACCTGAATCCTGAGGCATCAGAGGTGAGAACCTGTGATAGGATTGGACTCCGAAATTATGTGCCCTTGAGCAGATTGGTGTGGTCCAACCACCACATCAGAACCTTTCTCAGAGGAGACATGACTACTACTGGGTTGTCTAGTTCACTGGTGGATTGTTCCCATTGGGCTCATAGAGACCACTATGGGATCCTCATGTGCAAGTGGGCCAGTAGCACTGTTACAATGGATGCTGCCATAAGGCTGAGAAGGCATAACAAGGTCCTGGCTGGGACAGACCAACTGTAGCACACCAGATGTGCTTGCACTATGAGTTGTTCCACTCTATCCAAAGTCAGGAATGAATGGCCCTGATACATGTCTAGTACTGTCCCTATATACTGCAGTCTTTGACAGGGAGTCAGTACTGACTTCAGTCACCCCAGATGGTCAAACAAGGTCCTGGTTTAAACCAGGGTGTGCATTACTTGTTCCCTGGAGTGGACCTTCAATAGCCAGTTGTCCAGTTAAAGGGGAACTGTTATCAACAGGGTTTCTTAATGTTTGAAAGACCATAAACAGCTAATTTGAGTGAGCCATTGTGTTTATCTGTGAGTCTTTGCAGTCCAGAATTATTCATATGTAAATCATCCTGTAATTAAGGGCTGGGGCAGCCATATATTTTAGGCTTCTGACAGGAAATTATGTCACTGAGGATCTTGGCCCTCCATTGACTGTAGGTTAAATAGGAAATTGTCTTTTATTGTGTTTTAAGGTGTTAATTATAGCACTTTCTACATGTATAATACTTGTTTTCTATGTGCATTGAAACTGGTGAGTTATCACCTTTACATTTCAAACTGTTAGTAAGAAATAATCCATCTTTAGGGTTGCTTTAACCTCTAGGCTATACTGCCAGCTGATCATCAACAACTACACATCTGAATTCTGGCTTTGTGGTGCCAACAGGTATTGGGGCTGCATATCAGGATTTATAAACCCTGTCTGTGTTCATGTCAGTACAGCTTTCTGGGGCTGCCACAGCACCAACCTCTGTCTTTTTCCATTCCCTCTCTTACAGCCTTTTCTCTTACAATTGTGGATGTGAACTCAGGTCTACAAGATGCAAATATGGGTGCATACCTACTGGCCTGGCATCAAGGACAGCCTTGAAATGTGAAGTTTTTGATTATCAGCTGGCAGTATAGCCTAGAGGTCAAAGCAAAGAGCTGTGAACAAGCTTCATTCATCCAGTGGAATGGGTTTTGATTCCATCATGTTTTACTTGTGTATTGTGTGACCAGAGCAAGTCACTTAACCTCCCTGTGCTCCCAAAACACACCCAGGAACAAGCTGTAGCTGTGTGCCTTTTCTGGACAAAGACAATAAAAACAATCTGAGCATGTGTTATGATTCTGAAAATATTATGCTCTTTCTTTCCAGATTTGATATGAAAAGAAGAAATAGGACACCATTACTTGTTTATTAATTACAAAAGCACATAGATGGGCAACACAGTTAAAACATAGGGTTCTCAGATGTCCTCTTTTACCCGGACATGTCCTCTTTTTGACGTCAGAATTTTTGTCTGAGTGGATTTTTAAAGTGGTGCTAATTTGTCTGGGTTTTTGGACTTCCCGGTGATGGCACTGCTGCTTCTGTCAGTTGCCATGACAACCGTTACCATTACCACCAGACCAGGATAGAGGAAAGTATGCGTCAGTGTGTGTGCATCTGTCTGTGACCCGAGTCTGACTCTGCACATGCGGCATCTCTCTGCTTAGGCTCCCATGCGCAGAATTTGAATTGGCAGCCATTTGCTAGCCTAGCCTATGAGCAGACAGTCTGATCCATCTGACTGTCCTCTTTGCAACTCAATGACCAGCAGCTCATCCGCCTCCTTGGGACTCCATCCGTCATCTACACACCAGTCCAGTTTCAATGGGCTGGCTTATTCTGCTGCTGCCTGCTGTGTTGAACTTGTTGCTGCTGGGCTGGCTGCTGTTATCTAGGTGGCACTGGCAGCCAGCCACCCTCCCACTGCCCCTGCCCTAAAGCAGTGTCAGCCGGCCCACAGTCTTAGCCCCCGAGCCGAGTCTGACCTGTCACTCTACCCCGGCCCACCAGGCAGGTGGCCAGGCGCCCAGGCCGCCATGCCCATGCCAGTATTGATTTAATCAGCAATTGCGCCTGTGTTACCTGTGAGCTGAGGGGCAAGCTGCACCTGCAGCAGCAAACCAGCATCAATATGTGAGGGAGTGCCAGTGGAAATGGTTGCTTGTCACCGGCCGGGGCTCAAGCAGGCTAGGAGGAGTAGGACAGTGGTCCGCCATCCAGGACTCAGGAGGACTGTCACTGCAGCAGGACAGGAAGGAAAGGAAGGATTCAAGAAGCAAGGAAGGCTCTAAGGTAGGATTCAAAGACCCCCAAAAAAATAATCCCCCAGGCCACAAACAAGTATTTTCCCCTGCAGCTGGCTAGATTTTATTTTCCTCCTCCTGCAGTTCTGCTGTCACTTTAGTTCTTTTAGGCTTGCTTGGCTTCACTTGTTAGTTGTTGCAAGTAAGTGCAACCTGCTCTTGACCCGGCCTTTAGTTGCTGTCAAAACATCACATCACTGAAGGGGGGAGTTGTTAAGGACTAGGTTGCTTGTTGTTGTTGCTCTCTTAGACCAAAATAAATGTAACATCACATCACTGAAGGGGGGGGGGTTGTTAAGGACTAGGTTGCTTGTTGTTGTTGCTCTCTGTAGTGTTTTTTTTTTTTTAATTATTATTTCTGCCCTCAGATCTCATAAATGAAGATTGCTGGTTCATGTCATTTATTTGTCCTCCTGCCTGTAGTTTCTGTTCAAATTCTGTGTGCTGTCAGACTAGTACCAGTGGACCCAAAATACAGCTAATAAATCTGACCACCTGAGAGAGTGGAGTGGTAGGGCAGGACTGAAAGGCTGGCTGCTGTGCCACCACTGATTTAAGGGCATAGGGCTGCACTTCTAATCTATCCTGGGTGTGGTGTGGCTGAGGGCACGGGGAGTGGTTAAGGGCACGGGGTGGTGGCTGAGGGTGTGGGAAGGTGGCTGAGGGCATGGGGGCTGAGGGAACTGGGTGGGGGTGGCAGAGGGTGTGAGGGGTGGCTGAGGGCATGGGGTGGTGGCTGAAGGTGTGGGGAGGTGGCAGAGGGCACAGGACAGAGGTAGCAGAAGGCGTGAGGGGTGGCTGAGGGCATGGGATGGTGGCTGAGGGTGTGGAGCAGTGGCAGAGGGCATGAGGGGGTGGCTGAGGGCATGGGGTGGTGGCTGAGGGCATGGGGCTGAGGGTGAGGGTGGGGTGGCAAAGGGCATTGGGGTGGCTGAGGGCACAAGGTGGTGGCTGAGGGTGTGGGGAGGTGACTGAGGGCATGGGAAGTGGCTGATGGTGTGAGGGAGGGTCCTCTTTTTGGTGTTACAAAATCTGGTAACCCTATTAAAACATGCATAACCATTCTAGTGATGCCATGGCGAGAACACTTGACCCTGCCTTCGGGTCCCCTCCTGGATCTAGACAGCCGGGTGAGAAGGAAACCTCCCCTTCTGATTCCTGCCTTGCAGTTGAGGAGGTTTCTTCCATGGTTCTGGAGGAATGGCTTGGTTCCCTGGGGAGCTGGGTCAGGAGCACCGCTATGGCAGTCACCTCCTCAGAGGTGCAGGCTCCCCCAGTGTTGTGGCCCTTGGCTGCTTGGCCCAGCACCAGCAGACCCTTGGTGCTACCTGCCAGCACCGTTTTGGATTCCGGTGCCGTTTGCAGTGACAGTTATCGGAGCAGCGCCGTGGGTGGTGTTGTGCCTGCAGCACCATTGGCAGGGGAGCTCCTGGGGTCACTAGTATGGCAGTATGTGAGGTCCCCTCCTTTTTGGAGGAGGATGATTCACTGGCCAATCTGGACTGGTGTCCCGACTCCTCGGGGTCAGGGAGCCCTCTTGGATGCAACACCAGGCTGCCCAGTGTCCGTCTCCCAGGCTCACCGGAGTCTGCGGTCTCTGCAAGCCCCCACTTCAACTCCAATGTTGGGGGTTCATGGTGGATAAGCAGTACTGGGGTGATGGTCTCAACCTTGGGAGCCAGGACAGCTCCCACCCCTGATGCTGCCCTAGCTACCATGGTTGTGATGGGGACCCCCTCTTCTGCAGCCTCCCTCGGGGGGCCTGTGGGATCAGGGGGCTCCTTCACACTGGGTTCAAGGAAGAGGGTGTCCTTGGAGTCTGAGGGGTTGAGAGTGAAGTGGGAGGGGCCCTCTTCCACTACCATGTGAGGGCCGGGTGGGGAGAAGTCACAGTGTCGAACCCTGTTTCACCTCCTCTGGGAATTCAGGGGCACCGTTAGTGGGCGGCGCTGGGAGTTGCTTTTCTAGATCCATGCAACCCTGGTTGCACCACAGGGGAGATTCTCCCTCAGGGCTCAGCCAGGTTTTGCTTTCACATTTACAGCACCCACTGACTGGATTGACCCCGGGGTCCCTCATTTTGGGAGGATCTTCTGCAGGGTCTCAGAGCCCTGGCAGAGGCTGGGCACTCACAGTTAGATGCCCTTCCTCAATCCCTCTGCAGACACCTCCTCCTCTTCCAGGCCATGTGGGCCCTACAGAACCCCTAACCTGGGAGATATTCAGGGCCACCGTGGCAGCCTTCTCTAGGTATGTTAGAGCCATGGATGAGCAGGTCTTTCTCCTGTCTCCACCATCGCAGGAGGACTCTGAGCATCCAAGCTCCTTGACTTCCTCATCTGAGAAAGAGGAACGTTCCGTCCACCTTTCGTCCCGATGCTGATTTCACAGAATATCAGTGATTCCTCTCAAGGTTGGTTCAGGAGCTCCTCATTTCCCATGTGGTAAGATGCAATACCAAGAGGGAGACGCACTCCTTTTTGAGTGAGTTTAGTGCTAACCACTAGGTGGTACTTTCCTGGCCCATTCCCTTCCAGGAAGCATCAGTTCGCAACTGGTAATCACCAGCTGCCTCATTCCCAGCCCCAGCGGACTACAGAAGGAGGTGTTGCTCTCTCCAGGAGTCTCTTGGTTCTTTGCCTCACCCTTACTTGGAGCTGGTGGCTATAGATACGCCTTCTGGGCTTCAACACCCGGCACACGACTGGTCACCGGATCTGGATTCCCCTGAGTTTGACCGGTGGGGTAGAAAGGCTTTCTCTTTAGCTCATGTGTTACTCTGCATCAGCTCACATCAGGCTTACCATGTGGCCTACAACAGGCACCTGTGGTCGATACTGGCACAGGTTTTAGCATCTGTGCTTGATTCAGAGGAATCTAGACAAGCCATTGCCCTCTCTGCACAGGGTCTAGAGCTTGCAAGGCACCAAGCAAGGGCATTGTATGATGCCAATGAGGTGGCTTCCAGACTGGCAGGGACAGCGATCGGTATCAGGGGAATGGCATGACTTCACCTGTCTAGATTGTCACCCATTGCCAGACGTAGGGCAATTTCCTCTGCCTTCTGGGGGGCTCGCCTTTTCTCCTGCAGGGTGAGGAGGAATTTACAAGGGTGTCTGCCGTTCCCCCTGGCTATGAGGGACACCTCCTTGTCCTGACCAGCCCTAGGCCGTGTTGGTCTAGTACGGCTATAGGGTCTCCCCCTCCTGCGTATCCCATGCAGGAGGCTGAGGGAGTCTGTTCCCTCAGGGCAGTGTTGAGTTCCCTCTGGGGGGCTTGGTACTCACCCAGCAATAATGAATGGTGAAGATTGACAAGGGAAGATATGAAAATTACATACCTAACATAATTCTTGATCTTCTCTTGTATCTTCACCATTCATTACTGATTCCCCACCCACCTTCTCCTCTTGGGCCTTAGCTCCTCCTCCACCCTGCTCACTCTCCTCTCTTTGAGGCCAGTTTGGGGTAGAGTCCCCCTGGTACCTCAGGGCCCTCTGTTTCCTTTTCTAAAGTCACAAAGCACCCAACCTAGGAGGATGGTGAGTAGGGTCTTCATCCTGGCCTTGGAGGGAACTCCCTGGGATTCTTAGTGGGGTGCACTGTAGGGTCCATCCCATGTCTTGGCACAGATCTGTTGGTCCATTGTCCACCTGTTAAGGGTGGAGACTTCATCAGTGCATTCCATGGGGGGACCCTTAGGAACTCCCCCCCTTTTCTTCATTCTCGCTGTCCCTTTGCTTATTGGGGTCATCCTGGGCAGATTCCTCTCCTGTTTAGGGTTTTTTCCCCTTGGCTAAACCCTCAGGTGGTAAACTAGAGAGGGCCATGCTTCAGGACTTTCATCCCGAATGTGGGTTTGGGGTGGGGGAGGGGAATCGGACCCCACCATGTTTTATATTATCCAAGAACATCTCAAATTCTCTTTTTGGACCTAGGTCTAGTGATCCCTGAAGTTGATGGGATCCTTGCACCTGTGTCTTCATACCTCGCAGGTTTTTGAGGCTAAAAATCAGAGAATGGTCTTCCAGCTTAGCATGGAAGAGGTATATCTATCTATCTATCTATCTATATCTATCTATCTATCTATCTATCTATCTATCTATCTATCTATCTATCATACTGGTGAGGCAGTGCCAGTATAGTTAGGGTTAAGTAAGCACTTTAATGATAAACCTCAAATTTTGCACCTTAATAACTTTGCCACCATATGACGGATTTGCTTGAAACTTTGCATGCACAGTCTGGTGCCATAGATCTCTGGATCTGGCAAGTTGTGTTACTGTCAAATGTACAGTTGTGGAGCTGCAGAATGCCAAAAAAAAAAACACACAAAAAATGACTTTTTGCTTGTTTCTTTGCTTTCACCCACAGCCCACATGATTTATCCGTTTGGTCTGAAATATTCAGGGAAGATGCAGTCTGGGTCACATGGGTTTCATGACCCTCCAACCTAGTTCTGAACTTAATCCCCCTCTGGGGGGGGGACTAAGAAGTTTTGCGACGAAAAGTCCATATCTTGAACCGTTTTCGAGATACGGACCCCAAAAGGCATCACGGGTGCCGCAATGTTATCCTATGGGAAAAGTTATGAACTGTAGAATGCTGTAACTGTAGGAGTGTTCAATCATTGATAAAGGACCTGTTTGTCCAAAATGCGTCAGGTGGCCTGGTTGGTGAAATAAAAATAATGTTTTTAGTAGCTCCGTGTTCCATTTTATTTTTGGGATGAGGTGTGTGCTTCAGCCTTTTGTTTGAATATTTATCTTAGCTGAAAGCACCACTGTTACCGAGTGCACGGTTCATTTGAAAAATGATATCACTATCTATCTATTATACTGGCATGGTAGCATCAGTATAGTTAGGGTTGAGTAAGCACTTAAATGTTAAACCTCAAATGTTGCACCTTAATAACTTTGCCACCGTATGACAGATTTGCCTGACATTTTGCATGCACGGTCTGGTACCATAGGTCTCTGGATCTGGCAAGTTACATTATGGTCAGATGTATGGTTGTGGAGCTACAGAATGCCAAAAAACAGAAAAAAATGGACTTTCGCTCATTTCTTTGCTCAAACCCACAGTCTGAGATTGTCAGGGATGATGCAGTCTGGGTCCCCAATGTGCCTTTCAAAGATTGATGTAAAAATATTAAACCATTCAAAGGTTATTCAAAACACAAATTTCCCATTATAGTTAATGGGAAAAATATATGTGCATCACGAAAGTTTCGCAAATGCACTTTTACTTTCGCAAATGGCCCTTTTACTTTCGTGATTCGGCCATCTTGTTTTCAGTTAGTGAGAGATAAAAATGCATGGTGTTTAAATTTGGGACCCTCTAGGTAAACACTGACTATTGGGTTTACCTAGTCGGGTCCTGAGGATGCTGGCCCTATCTTTTTTGGGGGGTAAACCCCCAAATGCTTTTTAAACATCAGAGGAAAAATACTTTCACAAATCATGAGAAAAATGGCTAAAATACTTTACTTAAATAGAAAGTTTCATATTAATTTTTATGAAACTTTCATGATTTGCCAAAGTATTTTAAAAAAAAAAAACTGCAAATCTAAGCCGGCCCGGTGGTGCTGAGGGTTGAGGTGCTGGACGCCACACCTTACCCCACGCCGGTGACCTCGGTTCAGGAACGGACTCGGGACACCGGGGGCTGGCAGGGGAGAGGAAGGATTGAGCATCCTATGACTGCTCTCCTTTCTCTGGGGTGGGTATGGGTCATGCAGCACGCTGCAGCAGCGACTGGCAGAGGCCAGCTGCACTACAGTTGCATGCAGAACTTCGGCAGGGGGGAGCACGGTGGGCATCAGCACAGACGTGCTTAGGACACCATTGCACATCCTGCTCCCCAGGGGGAAAGAACAGCTGAAAATGGTGGGGCGATCTCGCAGCTGATGGCTGTGCCCTGCACCCCCGAGCACAAGAGGTGCCTTGTCCAGGGGGGGCGGCCGACCCCTGGGGCATTGGGAAATTATCCACGTGTCAGACCTGGCCCAGGGACATGGGTGCCGTTGGCCGGAGGTCATGGGCCCGCTCTGCAGTGAGGGAGAAAATATGCTATGATAAAAAAAATAATGCAAATCTTTGCTATCCTCCTGCAACAAAATGGTTGGGTCTTTTGGGCTGAAATTTGCAGGGTGACAAGCCCTGGTCACACGGATGTGCCTTTTTGTGGCAAAACATTCAAGGGGCCAAAAGTTACAATGTTCTGAAGTTGAGGAAGTTCCCATAGGATAACATTGCAGTGCCCATGATGCCTTTCGATGCTTGTGTCTTGAAAACTAAACAAGATATAGAGTTTTCGATACTTGCAGCTTAGCTCACTATTCAACAATTATTCAACTATTCACCTATAGGTGAGCTAACCTGCAGAAACAAGTTTGGAAATCATAGATGACACCTGCAGTGGAATTTTTTTCCTACTTGCTACGGTTACAGAGATATTGGCAAAAACATGTTCCAAGGGTGCCTTTCAGTGCATTCCAGTGCCCGTATCTCAGAAACACTGCAAGATGCAGATTCAGTCAATTCTATTTCATGACGTACTTGCTGTTATGATTACACCAGCACTGGAATTTTTTTCCTAGGTGCTATGGTTGCTGAGATATTAGCAAATTAGTTTTACAAGGGTTCCTTGCCATATAGGGCTGTTGTATGGCTCCGTAGTCATGTATAAGTGGGAGCACAGGGCCCAGAGGGCACACGCTTCCACATGCACATACCATTATGCCAAAAAATGGACAATGTGAAGGAAGCGCAGGGACTGGAGTGCCTGCAATCCCACTAACACAAACCACTTACATTACACTTTCTCAAAAAGAAGGGAAATTCATTGCAAAAAACACTGTTAACGCATCATTTAGGATTATAGTACAGTGACAAAAGTTTGGAAATGTGCTGTTAGGGTTCAAAACCCTAACTCTGCATTCCCCCCACCCCCCACACATACACACATACACACATGCAAGACACATGCAAGATTGTAAGACACTATACCACTCTGTCACATCTGTAACCACAATAATCACAACATTGTACTTATGTCACATAACACTATGTCATGAAAAAACAAATACAGTATCATCAACTCGATACTGCCAGCACAGTATGATGACACATTATTGCTGGCATATCTTCTTCATACAATGAGACTTAGTCTGTACACATTTTCAAAATACTGACTTTTATGTGTCACTATTCAACAATTGGGTTGCTGCAGGCTACCACATGGGCATGTGGTAGCAGGACAGATAGAGATGACACATGCTACTTTTAAGATACTGCTCAAGTATGAAACTAGCACCATCACATGTTATATGGCTGCGTTACCTGGAAATACTCATTAGCAGCATGTTATTGTTAGCTTTGGATGTTACAACTGTTGCTTTCACATGTTACTTGTAAACTATACTACAAATAATTACTTTTATTATTACTATTGTTTGTTATTAGGACTGACTCACTATCAGAAAAATAAATGCAAACATACAATGACTGTTTGTAGGCTTATACTAACTCTCATTTCCAAGAAACTATCTGTAGATAATATACTGTGTGTTACATCACTTCTTCACTATTGAAATATAGGCATCTGCTTAAATCTTGTTATTGCTGTTTGTAACACAAAAATGCTTATTGTGGGGGCATCACCCATGGTTGCCCAGCATGCGTGTCTACCCCCAAGGCACTATGATAGTGGCAGAACTCATACAGTTGGTGACCTATGATGATGGCTGTATCTTGCAGTACATTTAGAGAGTTGTACATTACTTTTGTTACCTGATGCCGGTTGGCTCTGATTGGTTGTGTTGCCTTGACCCTTGCCCTGCCTATGTGTGTGTGTATGGGGGTGGGGGGAATGCGGAGTTAGGGTTTTGAACCCTAACAGCACATTTCAAACTTTTGTTGCTGCACTATTACCCTAACTGATGCATTAACTGAGATTTTTGCAATGAATATATATATATATATATATATTAATATTAGAGGCAAAAACTCCATTTAATCGGTGGTTCATGCATTAGGGTTGCCGGCCCTAAATCTCACCCATCAGATGTTGTGAAGAAGCAGAGGTATAGGAGAATGGGGTGAGTTAGACCAACAACCCAAGCGCGCACCTAGCCGGTTGGGGGTGTGGGGCGGGGGTCCAAGGGGGCCAACCCAACATCAATTTCCCGCTTTTGTCGCTGTGGAACAACCTTAACTAATGCATTAAACAGAGTTTTTTGCCTCTAATTTCCCTTCTTTTTGAGAATGATAATGAGAAATAGTGAATGTAATGCTGCGGCGGGAGCACGGGGCCCCATTGTGCCCGCAAACACAAATGGTAATGTGAATGTTGACGCAAAGCGAAACAGAAAGAGAAACAGTACTGTAGACAGAAATGTTAAAAACAAAGCTAAAGCAAGCACAAATGAAAATGCAAAGGGTAACGCACATAGTGGCGTAGACAGGAACGGTAAGTGAAATGGGTATGGAAACGCAAGCGGAAGTGGTAACAGTAACAGTAATGTAAGTGCACAGGCTGGTTTTCCCCAAAAGCTGCATAGAGAAAGACAGTGAGTACAAAGAATGTATGCATAATAATGAGTTGGAATACTAAATTGCTTATATCTCAGTAGAAATTTTTTTTTAAAGTCATATGATTTATGACTTTCCTGGCTAGTTTTGCATTTAGCTCCCATGGGGCTAAGAATTTTTCTGACGAAAAGTCCGTATCTCGCACCTTTTCCGAGATACGGGCCCTGAAAGGCACGGTGAACGCCGTAATGTTATCCTATGGGAAAAAAAGAGAAGTTCGGAGTGCCAGAACTTTGGCTCCCTGTAATATTTTTTCACCAAACTACTGAAAGGCACATCTGTGGGATGTTGGCTTTCTTCCATCCGAATCTCAGCCCAAAAGACCAAACAGTTATGTTGCAGCAGGGCGCGAAAAGATTCCTGTAATGCGGAGGATGTCGTAATGTTATCCTATGGGAAAAAGTGTCAACATTGGAGTGCCGTAACTTTTCCGCCCTGTAATATTTTATCACCAAAATACTGAAAGACAAATCTGTGAGATGTTGGCTGCATTCCCTCCAAATTTCAGCCCAAAAGACCAAACTGTTCTTTTGCAGCAGGTTGCCAAAGAATTGCTGTCAGTTTCCCACAGCCTGGAAAAGTACTGTCGAACTTTGTGAAAGCTTTCGCAAATTCATTCATCAGTGTCGCAAGTGCGAAAGTACTTTGCGAAAGTACTTTTTCCAGAAATTTGAAAAACATATTTCTGGTGTGTTTTACCCCCAAATAAATACATGCCTAGCATCCTCAGGGTCCGACTAAGTGAATACAAAAAGAATAAGGTTGCTAGAGGGTTCCACATTTAAATGCCAAGCATTTTTCTGATCACCAACTGAAAACAAAATAGCAGATTTGTGACAGTAAAAGGGCCATTTGTGAAAGTAAAAACTGCATTTGCGACACTGTCTAACTTTTTGTTAACTTTTCCCATTGACTTAAAATGGGAACTTGTTTATTGAATAACTTTTGAACTGTTTAATATTTTTTCTCAAAATCTTCAAAAGGCACATTGGGGACCCTGGCCGCATGTTCTCTGAAGATTTTGGACCTGTTGCTCAAACCGTGCAACCTGTAGAGACGACCGTAGAATTCCAAAAAAGCATAAACGTGTGCACAGATCATGCTTAATAACTCTGCAGCCTTATAAGCGACCAGTACGAAACTTGGCAGATCCCAAGGCGTATGGGTCTTGATCGTGTATTCCAAATTTCAGGCAAATCCGTCAAACCTTTGCAAAGTTATTACAGTGCAAAATTTTGGGTTTAACATGTAAATGGCTCCTCAACCCTAACTATGGTAGCACTACCGTGCTACCATACTATATATATATATATATATATATATATATAAATAATATGTTTGGATCAAAGTACAGGTTAAATAGATGCAATCCTTTAGAGATTGTAAGTTGTGAGGGTGTCGTTTTGGAGCAGGTTTTTCAATTTAGGTACTTAGGACTCATTTTGGACCCGTTTATCTTATTCATTACATATTAATACCATCTGTAGAAACATTAATCAAAGGCTGGGGGCTTTGTTTAAGCTGCGTGATTTATTGTCTAGGGAAGCCAGATTTGCAATAAATCAAAGTGTGTCGTCATCAATTATGAACTATATGCATTCCTATTTGAGAATTTTGCTAAGTCTGATGTCTCACTGTTAACATTTCATGCTATATGCAGGTTTGCATTAAAGTTGCCATACAGAACACATCATTGTGACTTATATTTAGCAACATCTTGGCTTCCCCCATCCCTATATTCTCAATATAGCTTGAGTTGTTTAGTATATAATATTCTTCATTTGGGCACAGTTTCTCCTTTGTCTTCATTATTAAATGTTAAGATATCTGATAGGGATTTACGATCAAATGCTTCTGTTATGTTAACTATTCCAAAAATGAAATCTAGGCTAGGTCAGCAGACATTTTCTAACTATGCTCCAGTACACTGGAACAAGATCCCATGCACTTTACAACATATTGCTGGAATTAATGCTTTTAAGGCATCAGTGAGATAACATTTTTTAAGTTTAGTAGTGTGTAATTGTTATTAGATTATTGTTTGTATGTATATTGTTATATTTGTATGATTTTATTGTATTGTGTGTATGTTTTGTGTATTACATTTTGACTGTAACATAGATTATGGTCCCGGATCGCATTTTAAAAAAGGCCTTATAAAATGGGCATAGCAAATAAAGAATTTTGATTGGCTAGAAAAGCAGCGCCATATATGTATTACACATGGGGGGGAAAAAGTACAGGCAAAGAAATCAATGCCCCTAAATGGAATGTTCAGAGCTAAGCATGGAACTTGCGTTTTTAAAAGCCGCCATTGTTTTAGCAGCATAGCAGATCACCGAAGCTTTAGAGCCACTCGCTCTTCATTTTTCTTAGTAGAAAAAAAAAAACGGACCGTAGCAAAACCTGCAAGTAATAAAAGAACAGGGGAGCTTCAATCAGTGCCTCCAACACCACACCGGCTGTCTTTCATGAATACTCCCACCTGCACAGAGCAGACCACAGCCTGAGCTCCATATGGGTTGGGAGTTTCAAGTACCCACAGAAACAGTCACCAGACCGGGATTCAAACAGTAGGGCATGGCACCAGTCTGATTTTACCCTGCTCAGCATCCCTCAGATTTAGTTCCCCAGTTTGATCTTGTTCCTATATTAGAAAAAAAAAAAAAAAGTACAACCAGAAAAAAAAAATATGAGTACACAACAGCACTGAGGGCCGGTGGCCTCGTGCCTTACTATGCCCCTGGGCGTGCGGTAATATCTGTTCAACACACACCCTGTCATTTCTTATTGCTTACTTGGCTCATATCGTTTACCCGGTAAACAAAAGTTTAAATAAATGAAAATCTAAATAAAAATGTATATATCTTCCTTCTTCATTTCTCTCTCTTTCACTCTTTCTTTCTTTCTTTCTTTCCTATGCCGCTGCCCCAGGGGCTGGGGCCCTAAGGCCAGTTAGAGAAGTTTGATTCCCTCTGTCCTCTGGTGGCCTTATTCCTTTTTCAGTTTATATCCTTTCCTTTTTCCTATCCCTCATCTTTCTTGCCTCTTCTTTGGATTTCTCTATCCACCTTTGTTTCATCCTCTCCAGCAGAACAGAACTGGGGTGGAGGAGGATTCTGCAGCACCTAATGGCCAACCCTCATGCACCATGCTGTGCATCGGCCTCATGGGCAGCGCCAATGGCGTCGACTCCTTCCCCCCCAAAAAAAGCTCCCGTGTGGGTGCGCATCTCTGGCTTACACCCAGCAGTAATGAATGGTGGAGATACAAGAGAAGAACAAGAATTACAGTATGTATGTAATTTTCATATTTTGACTACTGCAATTCTGTCAGCTGGGCAGGTGATGCGCACTTTTCATGTAGCTGTTTTTCCATTGCCACCAAAGTTTGTTTTAACAAAAGCATTTTTAGCATACCTTTTCTGCATTGTCTGTTAGCGGAGTTAAAGCCTTTGTAAATCTCACACGATTTCACATCTTGGGAGAGGCTTAGACAGCAGACATATACTTCGTGGGTATCGTCTTTATCTGTCTTCTCTCTGCAATTGCAGTACTGAAATAGAGTTGACAGTTCTTTTCAGTGGCATACAGGAGCCCAAAAATCACTAAACATAGTGATACTTTGCTAAGACAAGATAATAACGTTGGTGGCTGAACAGTCGACATTTCTGTGTATAGGTCTAATGAGTATGATCGATGAGAAAAGAACTGAGGAAAGATGGGGCCACCCACATTCATGTCGACACTGATGCATGGCATCATTGTGGGTGGGCTCTAGCTTCCAAGTTTCCGTGTGATCCTAGTACTGATGTGGGTATAGTTCCAAAGGTGTAGCCTGATGAAAGAGATACCCTCGAATAAGATACTGGTTACTTTATCTTTCAGAGGTATCAATAATCTTTCAAAAATTGTGTCATGTATACCTAGTTGTCATTTTAAGACAATAGTATTTTGTATTTCACCATTTTTACTATGTTCAGTACTTTTTTTTGTTACAATAGCCACGATCCACTATAGTGCGGATTGCCTACACGCCATGTATCTGCAGCATGTAGGCAACCTTAAGTGAGAGTGCTGTGTGGTGGACCCCTGGCAGCATTCATAGATGGAGCACATACCAGTTGCACTTGGATTCCATGGCCGCCCGAACAGCTATGTGCCAGGGGCAGGCTCAGTGAGTGCCAGGGAGTGCACCCCATGCTGTGCCCATTCACAACAGCACTGCATGCCATTCCAAGACTGCACCTATCCACGGGGGGGGGGGAAGAGACCTGACATACTGCAGTATGCACACCCCACATCTCGATGGTAGGGCACAGTGGCCATGAGATATTTATGTATGTATGTATGTCTTTGTTAACCGGGTAAGTGTGCTGAAACAATGGACCATTTTCAGACACGACTCTGGCCACAAGGTAGCACCAACATAGTTCAACAGCCATAAATTTATATAAACAGTAGTAACTATTACACAGTGATAACCAATAGACACAGGTCAAAACATTATAGTCAAGCATGTCTGTTACAGATGTTGGCAGGTGTGTGCAGGATCCCCCTGCACACACCTGCCAAGTCTCACTGGGCCACCTGGGAGGGCAGGTGGTGGTCATTCAAGCAAACTCCCACTTGTCATGCATGTGACGGTGTGCACCATCCCAGGACCCCCCTTCAAGCGCGTGGGCCAGGAACCACTATTGGACCCGGGCTGGACATCCTGTTGGATGCCCACTGTTGTCCAGCACCCCACCCCCATGTTGCCATGATCCTCAGCTGCATGACTGCATGCTGAGGGGGTTGAGGGGTGGACAGATGGACGGTGGTTATGAATACTGGCCAGCGCACCCTGGTATGGGTTACACACATTTTGCATGTGATACCCTCCTGTTAGTGAATCACGCCCAATTTTTGGCCAGGAAAGACACACTGAGCCAAAGGTCATTTCAAGGTCTGTCCCAGCAATGTGGGGAGGTTAAATGACTTGTTCAGGCTCACACAGTATGCAAATGGAGGTTATGGGACTCAAACCCAGGTTTGCCAGGTCTGCTGTATGTACCAAGCTCATTTAGAGCTTATTGCTGTAACCTCTAGGCTATACTGCCAGCCCTTTGTGCCTTTGTACTTGTAGGACTCATGGTCTGAAGTCTATATGTGTGGGAGTCTTCATCTCTCTTAGGTTGCAGGACTAGAAAAGTCATCCTTCAGAGCAGAATGCCATTGTTGTTGTTTCTGGACACATCTCTAGCTACCATCAATGCATCTTCATGAAGTCTGTCTCACTGAGATCTGAAGGAAGTATCACATGTTGTGCTAGGCTCACATGATCTCTTCAAGGATATCTCTTCATCAGGCCACACATATGGAACTATAAGCTGCCAGGCTCTAGGACTTCATGGAACTTTTGCAAGCAGTTCACCAGGGGCTGCCCATGATGATGTCAGAAATCAACTGCTACATAAACTTGGGTGGCCCCTCCTCTCCTTGGTTCTTTTCCCGCCATCGACCATACTTGCTGGACCGCTGATGGAAACAACACTGTAATAGCCAACATTTTATTTTTTTCTATGTAGCACAGTAATCATTTTTACAAGTGATTTTTGGCAACCTGTACGTCATCGAAGGAACCATTGAAATTATTCTAGTACTGTGATTGCAGTGAGAAGATCTACACTGGTGACTCCGATGATGTCTGTGTCTGTTGCCTACACCCGGACTACAACATGAAAGCCTGCTTGATCTGTAGGGGTTTCAATTTTGCCACCCGGCGATGCCATAAAGGGGCCATAGAGAAACACCTTCTGAAGCAACAGGTAGCCCACATGGAGAAGGAGCTCCAGCAGAAGAGTACCGCCATGTCGCCAGCCCAGTCTTCCCAGTCCAGGTCCTTGAAATCTTGAGATAAGCAATCCAGGAGCTGTAAACATAAGCACTGGGAGAAGGAGAGAACCTCTCCAGTGTGCTCCAGGTCACCCAATCCACACAGCAGGTATGACCTCTGTGCCATTGCCCACTACAGTGACGATGCTGCTCGCCCCCCCCTTCGACACTACAAGGTCAGGGCATGGTTCTGACACTACCAGGCCAAGTATGGCTGGTACGTCAAAGTCAGAGACTCTGTTTCCCCCATCAGCTCCTACCAGTGCACCCATTGATCACATGGACATGGACATTCAGTCAGTTCTGTCTTCATTCACGGATATGCTCAGGTGCCTGCTACCACCTCCCCTTGTTCCAGGGGGCGTGTCGATGGGGACTTCTGCTAATCCTCCTATGACAACACAAAGTAGAATTTTGCCTCAGCTGCATCCTAGGGCACTGCCGACATTGCATATGCAATCTCTAGTGCCCATCAACCCTGTGGACGACGATTTTGAATATAATCACAATGTAATAAAGCAGGATGATGAGGAGGAGCCTGAGGACTATGCTGAAAGCCATTAAGAAAGGGGCACCAGCTCTGCTGTGTCCAATTGCAGTGAGGACTTGGTGGTCCACACTTCAAGTTCACCATAAAAGGACCCAAGCTTCCGTACCATGATGCAGCAGTTACAGGCTGCCATGGGCTTTGATCAAGAGGAGCAGAACACCACCAAGAACAATTTGTCTTCTTGGAATTGCCCGATTCTCCTCCCATTGTGGTACCACCTCTCCTCCCTGTGCTAGTGGATGTCACTTTTGCTGCCTAGCACAGGCCAAATGTAATCCCAGCCATACCGAGGAAGGCAGACAAAATGTACATGACCCCTTCTGGGAAGCCACTTTTTGTCACCCAGCCTGAGGCAGACTATGTGATTATCAATGCTGCCTATCATAGGTCAAGGGCACCTAAGCATCTGAGCTCCCTCATTTCTGTTAAGGACTTATGCCACAGCTTTACTGGGCCTTCAGATTGCTAACTGTCAGGCCCACATGATTAAATACCAGAACACTCTCTGGAGATAGGCCAAGGCATTTGCATAAGCCTTACCAGAGGCACCCCAAACAAGAGCTCCTTAAGGCTCTCACTGCTGCAGCTGATGTGGGAAAGCATTTGCTCTGCATGGCCTATAATTTTTCAGATGCTTCTGCCAGGGCTGCTGCCTTGGGCATCTGTCTAAGGAGGTACTCAGGGCTCAGGGTGGTAGGGTTTGTGAATGACATGCAACAGTCCCTTCTCAATTACTCTTTTTGAGGATGTAAACTATTTGGTTCTGATTTCCAAGATATTGTTTCTAATTTTCAGGCCTCAGGCAGTCTGTGCACTCCCTCTGCCATACTCAAGCAAAGAGTAGGCAAAGGGTATCTTTTCATCCAGCTGGTGCCAGACACCTTCCAGCCCCCAGACAGCAAGGCAGGGCCAAGGGAGCAGGAGCCTTGCCCATCCATGGAACCACCCCAGGTGCCCATTCAAAAGCCCTTAGAGGTGGTGGCACAGGAGGGGCTACCACAACCAGCTCTGCCTGACTCCTTGTACAATCCTCAACCACCATTATCTCCAGGGGTGGTTATAGGGGGTCGTCTCTCCCTCCAGTTAACTCAGTGGAAGGAGGTGAGCACAGATTTCTGGGTTCTAGAAATCATAGAACAAGGACATGCTCTGGAACTTTTGGACACTTCTCCTGATCATCCACCAGTGTCAACTCACTATCTTCCAGACCACCTTCCTGTAGTTCTGGAGGAAATTCGAACATTGCTTCACAAGAAGGCCATATAGCTTGTGCCCACTGAACAAAGAAACACAGGATTTTCTCTCAGTATTTGCTAGTCCTGAAGTGGACAGAAGACCTGTGGCCTATTCTAGACCTCAGGGATCCGAACTTCGTCCTAGAGTACAAAAAGTTCAGACTGGTCATCCTGCAAGGCCTAATCCCACTACTGCAGGCAGGGGATTGGATCTGTTCCCTCAACATGAAAGATGCCTACCTTCATATCAGAATTCACAAACCTCACAGAAAATACTTGAGGTTCCCGTTGCAGGAGGAACATTACCAGTTCAGAGTATTGCCCTTTGGCTTGTCTTCTGCACTGCAGGTCTTTACCAAATGCTTGGCAGTGGTGGTCACAGCTCTTTGCAGGGAAGTTCTCTATGTCTTTCCCTACCTTGATGACTGGCTATTGATAGCCCACTCCAAGGATCAGCTCCTGCACACATTAGCTCAAACCAGGCAGATGTTTGATGCTCTGGGGGTGACTGTCAACATACCCAAATCTGTGTCGATATCTTGTCAATGCCTGCAGTAGATAGAGCAGTCTTGGACACAGCTCAGGGCTCAACCTTCTTCCCCTGGACAGGGCCCAGTGACTGATTGCTCAGGCACAGCTGGTACATATCAGCTTGGACATTCCTTCAGCTCCTGAGCCTTATGGCAGCGGCTCTTGTCAAAGTACTTTTGGCCAGACTGCACATGAGGATTTCCCAGTGGACCCCATTAGTACAATGGGATCAGCTCATAGATGATCTAGAACAAAGAGTTCTAGTCACTTTTCCTATACACAAAGTACTCAAGTGGTGGATGGAACCCAGCAATTTTCTCAAAGGGGTTCCCTTCCTGATTCCCTCCCCTTTGCAGATCCTCAGCACTGATGCCTTGGGGATGGGTTGGGGTATACACCTGGGCCCCCATCAGACACAGGATACCTGGACCCCAGCGAAGAGCACCCTGCACATACATGTTCTAGAAATGCAAGCTGTTCTGTATGGGCTACAGACCTTCCAGGCGTATCTGTTCCTGGGTCCTCTACTAGTACAGATAATGTCAGTGTGATAACACTACATCAACAAGTAAGGGGGACTCACTCTTACCCCAATGCAGGGAAGTGATGAGGGTTTGGTATTGGGCTCTGTAACACTGTTTTATAACTGTCAGCAGTACACGTTTCAGGCATCCAAAATGTCTTGGCAGACAGGCTAAGCAGGTTACAGTCCAGAATGCATGAGTGGAAAATGCTGATCTCAGTTGTTGATGATCTGTTCAACAGATGGGGTTGTCCAGAGCTGAACCTTATTGTGTCCCAACACCATGCAAAACTGCCGCTTTTCTGGTCACTTGTTCCAGGGCCTGGAGTTTTCTGGCGAGACGTGTTGTCCCTCTCTTGGAAAGGGAGGTTCCTCTATGCCTTCCCTCCCTTCCCTCTAATTCAAAGTGCTACTCAAGCTCGAGATGGAGGGGGCAATAATGATTCTCATTGTTCCCCTATGGCCGCAATAGATCTGGTTCCCCCTGGCATAACATCTGGCAGTGGAACCATCAGTGCCTCTGCCACTATGCAAGGGCCTATTGTCACAGAAGAGGGAACCTTGGTCCATCCTGACCTCAAGTCTCTCCATCTTCATGCATGGCTTCTGACAACATAGCCATTGCCAGGTTTGGGGTTTCCCAAAAGGTGGCTGTTGTTCTGGTGGCTGCCAGAAAGCCTTCCACCAGATCCACTTATTCTATGAAATGGAAGTGGTTTGCCCTATGGGCTGCTTCTGACTACTTGGACCTCTTTATCTCTGTCCAGTTAACTAAGTTCTGGAGTACCTGCTGTCCTTACTGGATGCAGGCCTGCAGTATTCCTTAGTCAATGTGCACTTGGCTGCCATTTCAAAAGTTCCAAATGCCTACTGAAGGCCATATGGTTGCCCAGCTGGAGGGGGCCCATCCGTTCTTGAGAGAAATCCTACATCTGAAGCTTCACATCTGTAATCCAGTCCCAGCTTGGGACCTGAATTTTGTTTTGGAAAAGCATACTTTGGCTCCTTTTGAGTCAGGTGCAACTTGTTGCTCATGGTTTCTGTCTTGGAAAGCATTGTTTTTATTTGCAATCACTACTGCTCAAAGATTTCAGAGCTACAGGCTACAGCTGTGGTTCTCTGACAAACCTGACCTGCCAGATTGCCATCCACAGTCCAGGTCTGAAGCCACCAGCCCCTCACAGAAGCTCAGGTAGTCTGAGAGCCACAGCTGTGGTTCTCTGATGAACCTGACCTGCCAGATTGCCATCTGCAGTCCAGGTCTGAAGCCACCAGCCCCTCACAGAAGCTCAGGTACAGACTTGCCCTCAGGGACTGATTACCTCCAGGAAGGGAGCCCTAGCTGCCTGATTTTTCTTTTTTACATGAGGACAGTTGTCTCTGGGTTTAAATCCAGAGTCTGTTATGGCTGTGACCCCGGCTTTCTAGCTCACTTCTACTTGCTACTACCAGCCACACTCACCCACCATGTCCCCGACTTCTATTAAATCCCCAGGGGTACCACCCAGTTCTCATCTACTCTGCTCTTATTAGCTATCAGTAGACTTATCCCGCCTCCTCCTAAAAAGCCCATACGTTCTGTCCCACAGAACAATATTTCTGACCTCTCTCTACACTTAAGTATGGGAACCACTTTCCCACAAATGAGCCTGCTTATTATTCTCAGTCTAATCATTTACTCTGGAAGGGCTGCTATACTGCAACCTGAAAATACCACTGATCTCTCCATTGAATTACCATTATCTACCCCAAGGACGATCTCATACAACTACTCCCTAACTCTCACCCAAAACACACCACCCAGACCCCTTCACCTATGGATGGCTCTCCCATCAAGAACACATGTTCCCATGCTCCTCAGCATCTGTCTCCTATTAACAGGTTTCTCTTACTCAAATCACTATGCCTTTAAAGAGGCGCCCAATACTTTAACAGTACAGGGACAAAATAAGTATATCAAAACTTTCTTAAAGTCCCTAATTCTGATGCGGATCCCTGGCCCCCAACAGTCTAGCCCCTGTGGTGCTGACAGATCTGGGAGGCTCCACCTGGCTATCATCAATATCTGCAGCCTCCTCAAAAAGCTGGATCATCTCACTGCCTGGGTCACACTCCACAACCCAAATATATCAGTAATCGAGACATGGCTATCACCTAAGACCCCAACACTGAAATAACAATTCCAGGTTATGCCATTTTCAGGCAAGACAGATGTTCCAAGAAGGGGGGAGGCTGTGCCCTGTCCCTAAAGGACACTGTAATCGGGCACACCCTACCTATACCTCACCCTGCGAGCGACATCCAGGTTCTTGCCACAAAAATACATCTGGGGACCCACCATAAAACACTGATGGTGACATCAGTCTACATACCCCCCAAACTTACCAACCAAGGATTGAACTCTGTACTGGACGTCATTCATTCCCTAGATCAGAAATCTGAAACTATCCTTCTCAGGGACTTTAATGTAAATTGGTCTTCCCCCAGTGCACATAAGTATAAAGATGCCTTGACAGCTGCCAATTTTTCCCAAATGGTTAAAACACCCACCTGAGTAAACTACAGAACAGGTACCTCAACTCTTCTGGACTGGGTTCTAACAAACCGCCCTGAACACATTACTAATACAGTAGCTCTCCCCGACTGTATAAGCGACCACTCACCAGTCCTACTCATGGTCCAACAAATTCATTAAGACCCCCCCTAAAATCATCAACAGTAGAAAACTACTACCTGGCCACCTGTGGCCGCTTAAAACATGCCTATGAGATCATGACTGGCCACCTATAGATGCAGCCCCAGACGTGGACACTGCACTTGACTACTTTATCCAAAGCTTCAACACAGCCTGTGATGCACATGCACCCTTCATGAAATGCAAGATTAAAGGTGTTAACAACCCTTGGATCAACCTTGGTCTCCTTGAGCAAATGAAGGCCCGGGATCACCTCTGGCAACATGCTAAGCTGACCAGAAACAGGGCAGACACTCAAGCCTTCAAAACTGTAAGAAATGCCTGCACCCGTGCGATTCGAAAATGAAAAGGCTAACTACTACAAAAGAGTGCTAAACTCTTGGAAAGATGGAAATAAGTTTTGGGCCAACCTAACAGAACCAACTGGAAAAAAAACAAAAGTCTCACCCACTATAGTCCACCTAACTGGCCACATCATCACAGATCAAGTCACCATGGTAAATGCCTGCCTTTAATGCAGCATTTACAAACCTTAGCCATGTTTTACTGCTAACTTTCTTTGATCCCCCTCAAGATACCATTAACTCAGTCAAAGTCAGAAATTTGGAGGGAAATCCACCATTCTACTTCAAAGCCATCTCCAAGGACATCACGAAAAAGTACCTCCGAGTACTTGGAAAGTCTAGATCAAGCAGCGACCCCCTCGACCTGAAACTCCTCGCTCTTACCCTTGATGAAGTCCTGATCCCCCTCACCAAAATCCTTAACAAATCTCTCATGCTCTCACAGTTCCCTCCAAAATGGAAATCAGTGATGGTGACACTTACACACAAAAGTGGTGAAAAATCTGTTACAAGCAAATATAGACCAATCTCCATTCTCCCCCCCCCACAAAAAAAGCGCTGGCGAGAATAGCTGCTGACCAACTGATAGAATACCTTACTAAGTATAACCTGCTATGTCAAGAACAACACGGATTTCGCAAGGGCCACAGCATGACCATGGCACTCCTAGAGCTTACCTCCTACATCCACAATGCCCTGGACCAAGGGGATCTCATTGGCGCCACCTTCATCGTCCTAACTAAGACATTTGACACAGTCAACCATTCACTACTGCTTCAACAACTATCTCTAATAGGCCAATCTCCAGACACAACTCTTTGGTTTCAAAGCTACCTCAGTGACCGAACACAGCAGGTAAAAATTGAAAAATTCCTCTCAACACCCCTCTTGGTCCGATCAGGAGTCCCACAAGGATCCATCCTGGGTCCTATGCTTTTCAGCATTTTCCTAAACAGCCTCCCTTCATCTTGCTCAGAAGAAATCCTACTCTATGCCAATGATGCTGTCATCTTCACCTCCCACTCTGACCCCTCCTTTCTTCAGTTGCAACTACAAGAAAGCTTCACTGATGTAGAGGCATGGTTTAAATCCCACAAACTTATTCTTAACTACAGCAAAACCAAATCAATGCTGTTCCATGGTACCCACAGCAAACATAAAAACAGAGACCTCTCTATCTCAAACAGCAAAGGGGCCACCCTTGAACAAGTACATCTATTTAAATATCTTGGGGTGATTCTTGACCCAACACTTAGATACTCTGAACAGATCAACTATGTAGCAAAAACTGTGAGTACTCGCATAGGCCTGCTCTATAGACATAAGAACTGCCTCACGGATGAAGCCCTAAGCACTGCCATTCACAGTTCAGTAATCTCTATAATAGACTATGGGCTTGTGACCTATGGGTCTGCCACTGACACAGCTCTCCGATGCATCGACACAGCACTAAACAAGGCATGTCATTTCCAAACATCTGCAAACTGTCTTACACACACCTGCGAGATCTATGAACATGCAAACTGGCTCCAACTATCTGGCAGAATTAAATATCAAACCTGCATCCTAGCGAAAAAGCAAACATTGGACCTACTACCTCCTGGATCACAGGCACTGCTGAGACCATAAAGCGGCCCACTACAAACCAGGAATTCAAACAACCTCTCCTTCACTGTTCCCCTTTACAGGACTACTCAAGGCCAATGATCCTTCTTTTTCAGAGCCTCCTCCTGGTTCAACACCCTGCCAGCAGAAGTTACCAGCAAAACAACCCTGGGTGCCTTTAAGCTCAGCCTGCATCAATACCTCCTCTCCTGTGCCTCCTGTGACTGCTACACCTAAATGGTTTATGCCCCTCACCCTTTCCTCCCTACTCCTTTCCTCCTCCTCTACTCCCTCCACACACCTCCTCGCTGACCCTGCCCCTGACCCACCTCCCACTCCCACTCCCTCTCTTTCTCCCTCTTTACACCAGCCTCTGGCCTCACCTCCCTCTGTCAGATGGCTACCAATACAAATCTATATTGTTTAATTTGTTATAGAAGTGATTTACACAATTGTGATGTTTTGGTAATTGACAAAGTCCTCCAGCTGCTATGTTTATTTCTCTCTTGGAAAATACTTTTGCTTGTCCTAATGTTTCAAGTAACCTGATGTGGAACCTTTGTAAAAGAGCCCCTGGCTCAAAAGTGTATCTGATTCCATTAAATAAATAAATAAAAATAAACAGGCTGTAATGTGAGAGCTTCCTTATTTGATTTTTCACAAAGAAAAGGGTGTCTTTGAGTATTAATCATTGGTTTCATCATTGGTGAGACCCCACCTTGGAGTACTGTGTCCAGTTCTGGAGACCACATCTCAAGAAGGATCTAGACAGGGTGGAGGCTGCCCAGAGGAGGGCAACTAAAATGAGGCAGGGGCTGCATGAGAAACCCTATGAGGAGAGACTAAGGGATCTCAACAGTAAACCCTGAAAAGGGGAGGGGATGATAGAGACATAGAAATGCCTCTCAGCGTTGATCAAGCTATAGGTGGGGAGTGTTTTTCGGAGAAAAAGACACACAAGAACAAAGGGACATGCAGTGAAGCTGGAAAGGGGAAAATTTAGATTGGATATGGGGAAGTGCTTAGTGGCGACAAAAACAGTGGTGGGTTTTAAGGATGCATAGAATAGGCACAAAGGAATTTTAGTTGGGAAGTGGGGGGGTTAGCTGGAGATCTGGTAGTGTCTGTGGTGACAGTACAGGCAGGGAAAAATGGGCAGACTGGGTGAGCCATGTGGTCCTTATCTGCCAACAAATTCTGTTTCTGTGTTTCTACCAAAGGTGGTGTCTGAGTTTACTTTAAATCAAACCATCACTCTGTCAGTTTATTTTCCTGAGCATACCAATCCACGGGAAGCATTGCTTCATACTTTAGATGTACATGGACTACTCAGGTACTATATACACCACATGAAGGACTGCAGAAAATCCTCGCAGCTTTTCGATTTGTTTGTCCCAGGAAAGCCTGTCCAAATGGTTAGCAAACTGTATTATTTTCTGTTACAGGAAGTATGGTAAGCAACTTCCTGGAGTAGTTTTTGGTCATTCCACAAGAGGCATGGCCACCTTTGTTGCTTGTTTTAAAAATGTTTCTGTTGCAGACATCTGTGCAGCTGCTACCTGGAGTACAGTCAACACTTTCAGTAAACACTAAAGTCTGGACATTGCCTTTCAAAAAAAGGCTGGCTTTGGCCTAGCTGTGCTTCAGGACCTTCTGTTTTAGGTTTGTAGGCTCCAGCCGCCCAGACTGTTAATGGTCAGTACTGCTTGGTACTCATTCCATAGGTGTAGCTTGATGAAAGAGATGCCCTTGAAGAAGATAGAACCGCTATGTACTTACCATAACAGTAGATCTTTGAGAGAATCTCTTTCATTAAGCCATGCTGTTCCACCCTCTATCCCCCTACTAAGTCCTGAGACTCTGATCAATGCTGTCTCCTCCATGATGGTCTTACTTATAGCTGTCTGCCTCGCCTGGTTGGCAGAGCACTAGGTTCTCTCCTGGTTCCCTGTAGAGAGGATCTCCAGGCATGATCTTCAGCGGGGAACTGAGGAGAGGAGGGGCTGCCCTTGTTAATATAGCAGCCGACATCTGACGTCATCGTAGGCAGCTCCTGGTGGACTACTTGCAAAAGTTTCCATGTGGTTCAAGAGCCTGGCAGTTTATAGTTCCATTGGTGTGGCCTTGTGAAAGAGATTCTCTCGAAGATCTACTGTTACGGTAAGTACGTAACTGTTCTTTCTTTGGTTTCCCATCTTCAGTAAAATTTCTCAAGTTTTTACTGTTAGTTTTGCACATAGGTTATAAAATTAATTAAAGTTAGCCCCTTCCTTGCATATGTTGGTTGTTTCTGGATCTCTTGTCTAATGATTGAAGACTTGTTATATATTCACGAGGGATACATAGTGTCTTGAAATAATATATTTGACTGTGGGTTGTTCCTATTGAGAAAGTTACAAACTTCTTCCATAAATTCAAATATCTGCATTCAGCATTTGAACACATTTGCAAAACATACAGTTTCAAACCCCAGGAGGCCCTCACTATGCTTGCTAGTCCAATCAGCCTGAAGGGTTGAGCTGCCCCAGAGAGAGCAGAATGTACTGTATGTAAATTATGGAACTCAGAATGCATTTTCAAATCTTTGTCTTGTGGTACTGTTCTATCCTGCTCTGCAACATCAGATTTATTTCTCCGCCTGAGGAAGCAAGTCGCCCCAAAGAGGTCTCTTTACTTGTCTCGAGTTTTCCGGCTTTATTTTCCAAGTATTTCAGTATTTTCACTTTATTTTTTCTTACCTCTCCTGTTTTTAGTTATATTAGCACAGATTAACTTTTCTTCTGTTTTTTTTTTTTTTTTTTGGCTTTCTCCGGTTCCCAGGAACCAGAGAAAACACCTTTTTATATAGCGGTTTTCTTTTTAACTGCATTTCTTTATTACTTTTCCATCATATTTTACTTCATTTTACTTCATTTTGATCTGTTAACACTTCGGTTCCTGATTGCCTGGAACCAGTGTGCATTTTCTTGTATTTGCTATTCTTTCTGAGGGAAAGTTTTCTTTCTTTCTTTAAATATTTTGAAGCCTTTTTTATTAGCGGTTCGTCTTTTTTTGTGGAACCAGACTGCAAATTGTATTTTACTTTATTAGGTCTTTCTAAATTGGCATGTCACAGACCAAAAAAGAAAACAGGACCTACAGACTTCAAAAATTGCACTAAACGCTACAACCTCTTGGAGAATGCAGACTGCCACAAGTTGTGTTTAAGATGTCTAGGTCCTGATCATTCACTAACTGATTGTGATCTGTGCAGTAGGTTTTGCCCTAAAACTGTCAAGAAAAGGGCCAAAAAGTTAGAAAATATTATGGCTTCTCAGTCCGCTTCTACATCACCAAAGCACACTACTGAGGGCCTTCCTCCCATGGTAAACAGAAGGAAAGGTCCGTTAAAGACATGTCTGAGTCTAGGGTTCCTGAAAAAGGGAACTCGGAGGTAGCCAAGCATAAAAGACCCCCTGAGCAAGTTCCAGAGTCAGTTCCTGCTAAAAGAAAACAAAAAGAGAAACATGTCACTGCCCCTCCTCTTGAGGAAGGAAAGGAGCCGTCAGTGGACAGAGCAAAAATGCCCTCTATGGAGAACATGACTAAGGCTTGGCAATTTTTTCAGGCTTTTCAAACATGGGCTCATTTATGGACATGTCAGTTCTCCCACTGTCCCTGCCCCTCTCCTGGTTCCCAAGGACCAGGGAGCTGAATTGCACTATGAGGAGGAGGAAGGGGAACCCATTGAACTCAATGGTTCTACCGAACAAGAGTTCAGTTCCCCTTCCTGGGGTCAGGAGGATTTTTCCACTCACTATGCCTTTGTTAGGCAAATGGTAAATACCTAGCTAGATAGATAGATAGATATTTTATTTATATAGCGCCCCTATCCTGGGACTTGGAGCACTTTACAATACAATTTAAAAGCACAGTAAAACACTAACAATGCACAGATCCAGTCAAGAACAAGCAGCAAAATACAAAAAAAACTTGATCTATCTACCCAGGAAATTGTGGAGAATGAGGATGAGGTGGAGTTTTTGAATATGATGGGGTTAACCCCAACCAAAAGGTTACTTCTACCTGTACACAAACCCCTCAAGAAAGCAACCTGCAAGTTATTGCAGACCCCTACTTCCATTCTGGGGATTGACAAAAAGACAGAGAAGTACAAACTTGACAGGCATGATGCTGCCTACTTCTACTCACACCCACATCAAGAGAGGGTGGCCCAGCCAGCTGCCTGCGACAAGGCTGAGCTCCTCTCTCTACCCAGCCTTCAGACAAAGATTCCAGAAAGCTGGACAGTATGGGGAAAAAGGTTTATACCTCTGCCTGCCTGCTGTTGAGGCAGGCTGCTTATATGGCCAATACCACCCTGTACCACAAAGCTGTCTGGAACTCTGTACTGGCTATGAATGATAAGGCCTTGTGAGACCTGGCACAAGATTTGGCAAATACAGCCAAATCTGCCTGTTATGCAACCAAATACCAGTTCCATATGGCAGTGGATACCAGTGACACTGCTTCCAGGGTCATGGCCCATGCCATATCTTTGAGGAGGCTTGCCTGGTTCAGGACACTCAGGTAAAGATCATGGATTTTCCTTGTGAGAATAACTCTTTATTTGGTGACAAGACAGAGGTATACATGAAAAAGGTAGAAGAGTATAAAGCCACCTACAATGCAACACTGAGAAGGAAAAGGCCTCCACTTCTTATAGGCCTCATGGAAAGGGAGGTAGGTGTAGAGATTATTTTCCATGTGCCTTTCTGCCCTATGACTTCTCTCAGACAAGAGGTTTCTTCAGGTACATGAAGCAGAAGAGGCTCCAAATGGGCTGACCCAACTCAAGCACCTAAGGCTCAGCCCAAGCAGAACCCCTGATGAGTCAGTCCAGTTCACCCATCCATTGCTTGTGGGAGGAAGGCTGGTTCACTTCTTCCAGGAATGGAAAAACTTCACCACAGACAAGTGGGGCCTCAAAGTTGTGAGCCAAGGGCTCACACTGCAGTCCAGAAGACTCTCCAGGCTACAGGTTTGCAGAAACGTCTGACCTCCCACTCCAACAGAAAGGATTCTGCTGGAGTTGGAGGTCAAAGAGTTGCTTCAGGAAGAGCAGCAGAAAGAGTTCCTCTCCCAGTGGGAAAAGGTCCTTTACTCAAAGTGCTCTCTCACCCACAAGAAAAATGAGAAGTTGCGACCCATTTTGGATCTCAGGTTTCTGAACAAACACCTGAAAAAGGACAAATTCAAAATGATAACCTGGGCTACAGTGATACCATCTCTATAGCAGGGAGACTGGATGGGATCCTTGGACCTAAAGGATGTGTATTTTTAATTCATATTAGGCCCAGCCACAGGAAATACCTAAGGTTCGGGGCTGGCATCTGGCCATTACCATTTCACAGCTGTCCCTTTTGGTCTCTCCTCAGCCCCCAGGGTATTCACAAAGTGCTTAGCTGTGATGGCAGCACATCTCGGAAGACAGGGAATGCTAGTTTTTCCCTACCGGGATGGCTGGCTGGTCACAGGAAAGTCACACCAGCAGGCCAAGGACTCTCTTCTACTGACACAGAGCACCTTGGAAAGTCTGGGATTTCTCATAAATGCCCAGAAGCCCCAAACAGAACCAGTCCAGCTCCTGGAGTTCATAGGAACAGAACTGGATGCCCTCCAGGGGAGAGCATTCCTGCCTCAGGACAAGATGGAAAAGCCTGGTAGGCCTGGCAAAGTCCTCCATCCTGGGACAGCCCAGACTAGCAGGGCACTTCCTTCAGCTCTTGGGCCATATGACCTTAACCACAGCTTTGGTGGCAGGAGCCAGGTTTCAAATGAGATACATCCAGTACCACTTAAGGGCCCATTGGTCCCAAAACTGAGACCCTCTTTCAAGACTGATGCCTGTGACAAAAACCTTCTTAAAAGCCCTGGACTGGTGGAAGGAAAAATGCAACCTCAGTGAGGGAATGCCTTTTTTAACAGTAGTTCCCCACAGTCATTTTGACAACAGATGTGTCCCTTCTAGGTTGGTGATCCCACCTGGGTGACCAAACAGTGAGCAGAGCAGAGTATGGTCCTCTTGGGGATCCAGAGAGCATATAAACTTCCTAGAGCTAAGGGCAGTCTTCCTAGCCCTTCAGTCATTTGCTTCCTAGGTAAAGGGTCAATCAGTCCAAATCAGGACAGATAATGCCACCATGTATTACATCAACAAACAGGGAGGCATAAGATCCTCAAAGCTGTGCACAGAAGCTATGAAGATCTGGAATCTGGCTTACTTCATGGAAGTGCAACTGTCAGCAGTCCATCTTCCAGGGAAGGACAATGCCCTGTCAGACTCCCAAAGGAGGATCAGTCAGGGGCATCACGAATGGTCTTTAAACAAGCAAGTGCCGGCCACAATCTTCAGGAGATGGGGTATACCAGAAATAGATTGTTTTGCTTCTAAAGAGAATCACCAGCTCCCTTTATTTTGTTGCAGGCCTCCAGCAGTGGGCTAGGTTCCCATGGATGCCCTAACCTTGAACTGGTCGGGGAGGTTCCTGTATGCCTTTCCTCCATCCCCTCTCCTTCTAAGA
Source organism: Neoceratodus forsteri (assembly GCA_016271365.2). NCBI lineage: Eukaryota > Metazoa > Chordata > Ceratodontiformes > Ceratodontidae > Neoceratodus > Neoceratodus forsteri. The sequence continues at coordinate 952,215,966 of CM057456.1, forward strand.
GTACTGCTGAAGCTAAGAAGCCAGCCTGCAACCATGATATTAGTGGCCCCAGACTGGGCCAGACAGGCCTGGTACTCTCCTGACCCTCTCCATCAAAACAGCCTGTTTATCTCCTGCAGAGGGACAACCGTCTGACCATGTCTCAGGGCAGAATAAACTTTCCAAATCTCAGGTCACTATAGTGAGGCCTAGTTCTTGAGGAGTTAGAGTATTTGGATTTTCACTTTTCAGAGGAGGTCCTCAGGGTCTCCAGGAAGCCAGCTACCAGGAAGATGTATGCTTCCAAATGGAAAAGATTTTCTCTGTGGTGTGCTCCCAAGCAGCTCAATCCTTTACAGGCAGACCGCCCATTGTTGGACTACTTGGTTCATCTGCAGGCATTGGGCCTCAGTCCTTCAACCCTTAAAGTGGCTGCTATTTCTGCTTATGTTTCAACAGGTAATGAGAAAACAGTGGCTTCTTATCCCATTTTCAAGAAATTCTTTAAGTGTCTCCTTCACCTGTATCCACCTGTTAGGGACCCAGTCCCTCCCTGGGATTTGAACCTGTGTATAGCCAAGCTCCTGAAACCTCCTTTTGAGGCTATGGCTACTGCAGACTTGCAATATGCCACCTGGAAGTCAGTCTTCTTGGTGGCTGTAACTTCTGCCAGGAGGGTGTGTGGGCTGCAGGCCCTCTGCACAGACCTTGACTACATTATCATCCACAGAGACAAGGTAATCCTTAAGACTAATAGGAAACTCTTCCACAGGGTGGTATCTGGGTTTCATTTGAACCAGTCCATCACACTTCCTGTGCTTTTCACAGCAAAGTCCAGCTCTGGGTAGCAGAAACTACACAGTCTGTACGTTAATAGTGCACTTAGCTACTGTCTGGACCACACTAAGGACCACAGATCTTTCCACTCACAGTTGTTCCTCACATATGATGAAGTGGGCAAGGGCAGACCAGCCACCAAGAGAACCACTACTCACTGGATAGTCTCCTGCATGCAGTTTTGCTATAGTAAAGCTGGCAAGCTGCCACCATAAGGCATCAGGGCACATTCCACACATGGCACTGCTGCCTCTGTGGCAGCTGCAAGGGATATTTCCTTGCTAGAAATTTGTAAAACAGGTATCTGGAAAACTGTACACACTTTCATAAATCACTGTTGCTTGGATGTGTGGTCCAGAAGGGATGCCAGGTTTGGCACTGCTGTCTTGCAGATTCTTTTCCCTAAATAAGTTCTGTTCCCAGCCTCCCAAGGTACTGCTTTGTGGTCTGCACTAGTAAGCATACTGAGGGATTCCTGGGGTTTGAAGAACAAATTACTTACCATGGTAGTATTTTTTTTCCAAGGGATCCCTCACTATGCTTAAATCTCCCACCCTGCCTTCCCTTCCAGAACCTGGAAAAGGTTTTCCAAGAATATGATTTTGTTTGGTGTTCATTTGCATGAGCATCACTTGTTGTTTGGGCTACAATCAGTTGTTTCTGTGTTTTTTTTTCTTTTAGTCTGCCTAACTTGGCCTGTGGGGCCAGTCTTTAATTGTTTTTTTGCTAGGTTTTCACTTAGGTTATGTCAGGATTAGGTTACTGAGATTCACAGTCAATGTCCTCTTGGCTCTCTAAATAAATCTGACATCGGAGAGCAGGACAGAACGCCACCATGAGGCAGAGATTTGAAATTGTATTCTGAGTTCCATAATTTACATACATTCCACTCTCTCCAGGGCAGCTCAACCCTCCAGGCTGATTGCACTAGTAAGCATAGTGAGAGATCCCTTCCAAGAAACAATATTACTATGGTAAGTACTTTTTTCTTCATGTTAATCATGACAAGAGCGTCTACATGATATGCTTCATATTTCTCTATGATTTATACTTTTAAAGAAATGCATTTCTCTCTGTATTTATGTTTCTGGGGTTTCTACATATATCAAAATATGTCCTCTGATAGCTAAAAAAATCCTGCATAAGAGGATCTAAAAGAGGTGGTCATAGACTTTGAATCTCTTTCATAAAATGCAAATGTTTCTCAAAGAATCCTTGATTTCTTTGTGTTTACGTGTCTTCCACACAGCATTTCAAGACTGGACCCTTTGAGGTACAGTGCCAGCTAGTGTCCTAGGTATACAAGGTTATCATGATGGAAACCTCAGTGCAAGACACATTAAAAAAAGCCTATTTGGATTCATACATTGTCTTTTCTGCATTTATTCTCCTGGACATTTAACCATTTTCTTCATTTCACACTTGGCATGGCTGTCCATAGTCACAGTTTTAAACTGAACTTTCTTCTGGAGCTTACGTTCATATACAGTGGTGCACAGTGTCAGGATTGCAAATGTCGTCAGATCTTGTGACACTGTGTTATGATGTCCTTAGTGATGACTAATCATAATTTTTGGAAATGCTAGGCAAAGAAGCAGTTGGCAAGTGATGACTCTATTATTGCAAGTTCATTTTTTTCTTGCAGTTATTTGTTTCTGCTCCCTTTATCTCTCATCTGACTCACTCAGAGACTTCTATCAACTCCCTCCAACAAGCCCCCACCTACAACCACATCCATTCTTGCCTCCATGGAGCCGTGGATTGCCCTCAGCTAGAGTACGGGGGATACACCCCTTAGCAAGCCATGTGTCAGGCAGTGAACTGAGGTGGTGGGGACAGCACATATATACCAGAGTCTCTCTGGGAGCTGCGACCTAAGCCATTTTCATTTATTTTTTTTGTCATGACCTCTGAAGATGTTGGAGTTTATAGGGGGACCAATGTGCATGTGAGACATTACCAATGTGTTCCCCATCCCTTTGAACTCCTTCACTGCATTGCCACCTGTGGTTACCCAGGTGAAAGTAGAGCAGAAGGGATAGTAAACCTTCCTTCCAAACTGGCCTGTCAGCCAGTGGTTGGATTTCTGTCTGCAATGCCAGTGACCTGGGTTCAAGAATGAGCTCAGGTCACCGGAGGGCCGGCTGGGGGGAGCAGGTTGAAGCATCCCTTGACAGCTCACCTGCTCTGGAGGGAGGGTTGGGAAGCAGCTCAGCATTTGCTGACCCCTGGCAGAGTCTGGGGGTGTAGCAACACACTGGGTGCCTCGGTGCCTGATTGGTCCTCGGGCAGAGGTCTGGGGCTCACTGACACTAGTAGGCAGCTAGGGAAGGGCATCGCAGATGTCAGCGGTCATGCCTTAACATCAGGGTTAGAGTGATGCCCACAAGAAAATTGTGAAAAAATAGCCTGCCATTGCTGGGGAGCTGGAGAGCCAGAGACGAGTCCTCAGTGTGCCTTCACCCACCTGATGGCTCCAGACTGATGAAATGTAAGTATCAGGGTGCTCTGGACCCCACCTCATCCCCACTCGGGGGGGGGGAGCCGTGGCTCCATGGGGTTCCGGAGGCCATTCAGGTAGGGCGAGAGGCAGAGGTAGGTCTGCTAGGCTCTCCCGATAGGTCAGGGATGGGAGGCTGGGGGAGGATAAACAGAAATAAAAAAACAAAAAAAACAAACTGCCTTTCCAGAGGAGGAGGCCATCCACTAGGATGCTCAGTCTCCCCCCCCCCCACCGGTTGGCTTGTGATGACCCAGGCTTACTCCCAAACCCATCTCACCAGCATTGTGAGCAGTAGGCTTAGCGCATTACTGATGGGCCAGCCCATTCTTGCAGTGCTTTACTGATGATCGTGGCTGACATGATTAGACAAAAATGCACCCGATACTGGGCACAATTGTAATAGCCACTTTCATGTGTGAAGTGTCACATCAAACCACTTACTTTTATTCATATATTCCTTCATCTTAATATATTTTCATAAGACATTATGATACAATAATAAAACCCGGGGCACTATCCCTAATTATTATTAATTGAATAGTTTTAATATTAACCTAATTGTTCTTACATATTATCAGACCTGATGCAATTCTTTAAGAAGGACAAGAATGCAAGAACAAGGAGACACATTATACCATTGAGGGGGTATTCAAGGGAAATGAGAGGATGTACTACTTCACAGAGTGATCAGTGGACTTCAGGATTGGACTTCTTGTGCATGCAGTAACAGCTGATACTTACTGACCATCAAGCTATATTGAGATATGTGTGTATTGATAGTGAATATTATTTATTTATTTATTTCAGATTGGGATTAATACTTTTGAGTCATGGACTGAATCATATTGAGATTTGCTGTTACATTTGGATGATATAAGTTAAATAGGTAGGTAAATATGTTTTAAGAGAGTTAAGTAAGGGAGGTGTAGAACAGTACTTCATATATAACAGAACTCCATGAATAAGACAGGCCTTTTGATTCTAGTATACGGGTGCTAGGCATCTAGAGGAAAGCTGACCCCAAATTTTCCACATAGCCTTCATATAACCCCACCTCATGAACAAGGGCAGTGAAAATGTTCAAATCCTGTCCAAAAAGTGATTTTGCGGTCATGTTGCAAAATCACCTTTTGAGCCTGATTTGCATAATTCCACCACCATTGGTCATGAGATGTGGGTCCCAAAAAGTCCATGTTGAAAATCTGAGGCACAAATATGCAAAAATTACAAAGTTATGCATCAAAGTTCAATACCTCATTGAAATACATTGAACTGCACTTACCTTAGTTTCTTATATTGAGACTGGTGGTTCCAACAGCAAGACGTGTCTCTGATCAGAGACTGGATTGCCACCCTGGGAGATGCTCAGGTGAGTGGTGGTGTGGGTTGGTGACTGCTGAGTGGGAGGTCAGGGTGGGGTGGGTGAGTAGGTGTGTGTGTTTGGGGGGGAGGGCAGATTGGCGAGGGATGGTTTTCTGTTTTACAGGGGAAAAAAACATTGAGGGATGGTTTTCTTTATTTTAGGAATATTCCAACACTGGATTTGAGCACCCCAGTGTTAGGCTTGTTGGGAATGGAGGCAGGTGACCAGGAAGGGGGGTTCAAGAGAAGCGGTACTGGGGCTGGGCTCCTTGATCCGTTTATATGTTGTCAGTTTTTTTTGCTCCTCCCATGCCCCCCCGACAGGCCACTCCTTTAGGCTGCCAGTGGTAGCCCTCTACCCAAGTTATTGCCCCCTCTGCCATTGTTGCCATCCCCCATTATGCTGTGCCCCAGCTGACCTGATATCCCTTCACTGGAGGGGGGCCCCTCCTAGGGCCCATGAGAGGGGAGATAGGTTTCATTACCATTCTGAGTGCATGACAGGGGATTGGCTCAGAAGGCTTGGTTTGCCAGGGCTGTATGGTGGAAGGGGAACAAGGGTGACTGTCATCTGGTCAACTGAGTGGGCAATGTTCAATTTTCTCCCTGACCCAGCCCTCTCCCATGTAGCAGCTGCATCCTTGCAGCATCCTGGGAAGGATGCATGGTGGTGCATGGTCACCCTCATGGCCAAGTGTGCTTCCATGGAGGAGAACCACAAGGAGCCACCTGAGTAGTGGTGCGGGCTGCGCCCTCCCTCCCAAGGAGGAGAGTGTCTGAGATCTCTGCTTCTGTCATACCAGGTAGTGGTGAACCCAGGTCACCAGCATGCCAAGTGATCCCCCATCACTCTGCACCATGAAGTCAGCCCGCTTATACATTTAAAATATTTACAAAGAGTGAAAAGGATGGGTGGGTGAACAACTTGGAGGGGATAGGGAGAAAGATACAGTAGTGGGGGTGGTCACCCCACTCTGCTTAATAGATGGCTAGATAGATAGCCTGGGGGGGAAGGGAGGTCAAGAGAAGTTGTACTGGGGGTGGGTACCTTGGTCCGCTTATATGTTTAAAATATTTACAAAGATTGGGAAGGGTGGACTAGCAACTTTGAGGGGATAGGGAGAAAAAAGTGGTGGGGGGTTAGCACCTCACTCAGCTTAATAGACAGGCAGACAAACCGACAGACAAGTAGATAGATAGATAGATAGATGGTGTGTCAGGCTGCTGATGCTGAAAGCCAATCAGCTGCTTGCTGACTGACTGGTTTCATGCAAATGAAAGGACTGAAGCCCCCTCTGACTGGAGTGGCTTTGGTCCTTTCAACTACAAAAAAGTTTCAGCCCGACAAGCAGTGAGTGGTGTCACGACCACAGTACGTGGTCATTGGTCTGGACTGCCAAGTCCCTTCCAGTTTGAGCTGCAATGGGCTCAGCAGTGACTCACCTCTTAAATGCTGTTAAGTGTAACAAAACGTTTCTTGCATATGTGCAAGCAAACGTAAAAATGACAACCTGTGGCTAACAGAAATGTGATTTAGCAGATCCCCTAATATTACATTCTGAACCACTTTGCTCATTGCAGAGCAGGGGAATTCTACTATTCACATTGGCAAGAGTACTACAGAGCTAACTAGTAAAATACATTAAATTATTTTGTGCCATCTTTTTTGAGTTATTCCTCTTAAAAATAATTTAGTTTCCCTTATGCAAGGGAGCTAGTAAAATGTGACCACTAAAACCTGGTTCTAACCTAGCTCCTAGACTGAAAATCCAAAATGCCTCCTGACATACAGTAGGACTAAGATGTCAAAATCCCCTTCCCTTGGGTTGGGATTTACCCTGTCTATAGCCATGAACATGAACTTATGTTCCTCCAGGTGTATAGCTTCTCTTATATGTTGTGCCATGGCATAAGTGGTATCTCTGTTGGCTATTGCCCTGACGTGTTCACTGACTCCAACTTTTAGCTGCTGTATGGTCTTACCTATGTAAAATACCCCACAGTTACATGTTGGTAGATAAATGACACCACTTGTCACATGTAGTTAGTTTTCCGATGTCATACTCTTTACCAGTGTTTGGGTTTTTAAAGATTTTGCCTGTGGAAACCACCTTATAGATGGAGCATTTTATGCAGGGATAGCAACCCTTTATATTCTCATTGAGCCATGTCTGGCTACCAGCCTGTGTATGCCTGCTGTGTACTGATATGTCCTTCAGGTTGGTGGCTCTTCTATATGTAATTCTGGCTTGTTCCCTTTCATACTCCTGTAGAGTTTTGTCTCCCTGTATATTTTCAAAATAGTTTGCATGTGTTGAGTACATGGTAACCACATTGAAACGTATTGTGTCATTTCTATTGTTTGAATCTGGTTGATTCTTAAAAATCAAATCCTGTCTGTTTGCTGAACTAGCAGGCTCCTGAGCTTGCAAAATGGTATTAAAGGAATAACCCCTTTCCAGGAATCTTTGAGATCCATGGCTCCCACTTCAAAGTCCCTGTCAGAGCTACAATTTCTCCTGAGATGGAAAAATTGTCCTTTGGGGATATTCAATACTGTGTGTCTAGGGTGGCAGCTAGATGCTAATAAGAGAGTATTCTTGTCAGTTTTCATGCAGAAAATATTTGTGGATAGGATACCGCCTTCCCCTATTGTGTCTCTGTGTCCAAAAAATGTATGGTGTTCCTATCTGCTGTAAAAGCAAAATATAAATTTTCATTCATGGAGTAGGCCACAAACTCCTCTAATTCCACTAGACTGCCTTTCCAGACCATGATAATGTGTCATCAAACAAGCGACCCCACAGGGAAATTTTACTGTAGCATGGGTTGTTACTGCAGTCTCTCACAAAGATATCTTCATATTGTTCTACATATAGGTTAGCAATACTGGAAGCAAAAGTTGCCACCATTGCTGTTCCTTTAAGCTGTAGGTAAAAAGAACTGAAGTGAAGGTATTATGTTTATTGACAAATTTAGCAAGTTTTAACAAAAATTCAGTTGGTGGTTGTTCAGTGTAATTGTTTCTCTGATTGAGATAAAAAGCTAAGGTGTCTAATGCTCCCTCATGTGGAATACTGCTATAGAGTGACTCAGTGTCCCTTGTCACTAAGTAGCAATCTTCCTTAACTTGTATTTGTTCTAGGTTTTGTAAAATCTCTGTAGTGCCTTTCAAATGTGAGCCTAATGCTGTAACATTTAGCTTTGTATGATAGTCCACATATTCAGATAAGGGTTCAGTAATAGACTCTGTACCACTAACAGTAGGGCGACCAGATGGATCTTCCAAAGATTTGTTCACTTTGGGTAGAATGTATATAATTGGTCGCACTGGAGGTTCTGTGATTAAAAAAGTTGTGGATGTTTTTATCAATATGGCCTTGGCAAAAAGCTGCATTTACAGTTTCATCAACTGAACTTTTGAATTCATAAGTGGGGTCATGTTCAAGTTTTTTGTAAAATCTAGTATCACCTAATTGGCAGAAAAATTCTCTTTCATAGTCTGTGGTGTTTAAAATGACTATGCTCCTAGCTTTGTCTGTAGCTTTGATGCTGATATTTCTATCATTTTGTAGCTCCATTAGTGCCTTTCTTTTCAGCTTTGTCAAAGTATTGTACTGTAGCTCTGACTGATGTTTAAGCAGCTTCATAAGTTCACTTTCACATACGTCATGGAATACGGAGATGACAGCACTGGGTAGAGATGAAAAAGTTGATTATTTTCTTAAACTTGGTTGTAACTTATATTGTCGTTTCTTCCTTTGTTGTCAAGCTATTAGAGGGTTCGGTTGTCATAAATGCCAGTTCTTTTTATTGAAGTCCTGCACATTATCTCCAAGTCCAGAATTGTTTGAAATTTGTTGATTGGTGTGGTTGGAGCAAATTATAGACCCTTGCTTAATAATGATAGTGCTGCTTCTATTAAATTTTGGTTTGATAAATTGATTACCATCGATATCTGCCTTGATTTTGAATCTGCTGATCTTCTTTGAGGATATCTCTTATCAGGCCACACCTGTGGAACTATAGCCTCCAGGTGCTAAGACCACACAGAAACATTTTTGCTAGCAGTCTACTAGGGGCCGCCCATGACGACATCGGACATTGATGTCCTCCACTATATAAACATGTGTGGCCTCACGCCCTCCTTAATTCTTTTCCCACAGTCAACCATACTTGCTGGACTCCATGGAGACACCACCGCTACAAGTGACTGCTAATTTTCTAAGTTTTACCTTTTCATCACTCTAGTATATTATCACTTTATTTCAGAGGTGATTGCTTTCATTGTGTATGTTGATGAAAGATCCCACTAAACTCTTTTGTTACTGTGAATGCAGTGGAAAAATCTACTCCCATGATGGCCACGACGTCTATGTCCACTATCTCAGAGAGGCCCACGATGCTAAGGCCTGTGAGTTCTGTCTAATGCTTAACCAAGCCACCTAGCAATGCTGCCAGAAAGCCATGCAGTCTTTCCTCCAAGTGCAGAAGGTAGTCAGAATGGAAAGAGAGCTCCAGGCAAGAAGCTTCTCTGTGTCACCATCCCCGTCCCTGTCCTTGGGCTCCCACTCCTTCAAAGCCTGGGACAAGTCTTCAGGAAAGCACAAACACTGGGAGATGGAGCAGAGTAAGGATAAATCCCCCCAGTACACTCTTGGTTGCCATTCAGCTTGGTGCTGGCCATTGCCGCTTGTCATCCACTTCAGCAGTGATGCCTCCTGCCAACCTTGCTCCTTCAGGGTTGGCTCTGGCAGTGAGTTCCACCAGACCTCCCATGGCTGGCAAAGGTCCAATGACATTGGGGCTGCTGATGCCCCCATCAGTGTTGCAAGCCCTGACACTCAGACCTCAGCTTCTTCAAGGTCAGCTGGCAGTGGGTTCTGCCAAACCTCTTATTGGCAGTGAGGGCCCATCAATGTTGGGGCTCCTGTCTCCCCCATCCACATCGCAAGGCACTCCATCAATGTGGAGTCCCCAACCTCCCCCATAGATGTTCCAAGGTGCTTCTACAATGCAGGTCACTGTCAATGTGCAGATGGCGCTCTCCTCCTTTGTGGAGATAATACAGTCCCTTGTGCCCCTTCCAGACACATCGATGATTGGGTCCATCAGATCAGCCCCCATATCAATACCTGCCATGTCGATGTGCTCTGCTTACTCCAAAGTGTCTATGTCCTTGCTTCCCTCCTTGCAGCCTTCAGAGCTCATCAACGAGGATCAGGAATACATCCCTGACCTCCTGTCACAAGAAGAGGAAGAGGAAGATATGAATGGGAGCCCATCTGACAGATCTGGCTATACCATTTCCACCAGAAGTGAGGATTGTACATTTTATGCTCCTAGATCCCCTCCTGAAGACCCATCCTTCATCTCTATGATGAAGCAGCTCCAAGGAGCCATGGGCTTTGATGCCGAGGAGCAGGGAATTATTAGGAGAAAATGGTAAAATTTCTAGAACTACCAGAGTCTCCACCCATGGTCATCCTTCCTCTCCTCACTGCATTAGAGGATGCCACCCTGGCTGCCTGGCACAGGCCGATCATGATCTCTGCCATGCCCAGAAAGGCAGACAAGCTGTACCAGGTTCCCTCTGGAAAGTCCTTTTTTTCAGGGCAACCTGAGTCTGACTCAGTTGTGATAAAGGAAGCCCATGATAGGTCTAAGGAGCCTAAGCATCTCTATTCTCTCCCCCCAGATAATGAGTTGAGGAAACTGGACCTTATGGGAAACAGAACCTTTGCCTCTGCTACACTGGGCCTCAGAATAGCAAACTATCAGGCCCATATGGTCAAATACTAGAATAACCTATTGAAAAAGGCTAAAGCAGGCCCTTTCAAAAGGGTCCCCAGAAACAGGAGATGCTCTGTGCCCTCCAGACTGGGGCTTGTGTGGATAATCACCTCTTGAGGTCTACCTGTAATATTTCATATGCCTCAGCCAGAGCAGCTGTGGTTGTTATCTGCCTCAGGAGGCATTCTTGGCTCAAGGTGTCAGGATTTGCTAGTGATGTCCAACAATCTATTCTTAATGCCCCTTTCAGATGTTCCAAGCTCTTTGGGGCAGATGTACAGATGTCTAGTGTGCTTACCTGGTTAACAAAAGCTAAATAAACAAATCCTTTCTGACCTACAAGCCTCAGGGAGGACTCTAAGGTCAGTCCACTCCCTCTACCATTCCCAACTAAGAAGTAGTCAGAGGGTACCCTTTCATCAAGACACACACAGATCCAGGTCTGGAGCCAGAAATCAGGGCAAATGCAGAGCAGTAACAGATTTGCCTGCCCCTACCTCCACCACAGGAAAAGCCTCTAGAGGTGGAAGTGTGACCCCAGCTACAGGTTCTACTTCAGCATAACTCCTTCTTAGACTCCCACCCTCCAGTACTCCAGGAGGTGGTGGTGGGGATTCATTTGTACCTCCACTTTCCAGGTGGAGGGTGATTACACCCAATGCTTGGGTCCTGCAACTCATAGAGCAAGGCTATGCTCTAGAACTTCTGGAGTTGCCTCCAGACCTTCATCCAAAGCCCTCAAACTACCCTCTAGACCACTACCAGTGCTGCTGGAGGGCATTCACACACTGGTGCAGAAGAGGGCTATAGAACCAGCTCCCTGGGAACAAAATAACAGGGGGGTTCTATTCCCACTTCTTTCTAGTCCTCGGATCTCCTGCGGACTTGAGGACCATTATGGATTAGAGAAACCTGAACTTCTATATTCAGTACAAGAAGTTCAGGATGGTAACTCTGCAAGCCCCTGCTGCAGAAAGGGGTCTGGATATGTTCCCTAGACATGCAGGATGCTTACCTGTACCTCAAGGTTTGCCCTCCTCACAGGAAGTACCTCAAGTTCCTATTTAAGGAGAAGCACTATCAGTTCAGGGTATTGCCCTTTGGCTTGTTTTCTGTGCCACAGGTCTTTACTGAATGCTTAGCAGTAGTGACAGCAGTCCTCAGGAGGGAAGGACTATACATCTTCCCCTAGCTGGATAACTGGTTTCTCAAGGCTCAGTCCAAGGATCACTGTCTCACACCCTAGGGCATACCAGACAGATGTTCCATGCCCTGGGGATTGCAGTCAACCTTCCCAAGTCAGTTTTCACCCTTTGTCAGTGCCTCTAGTACATGGAAGCTATACTGGACACTGCTCAGGGATCAGCCTTCCTTCCTTCCCCAGAACAGGGCAGAGCACCTGATAGCACAGGCCCAGGTGCTTTACAACAACAGGTATTTCACAGCCAGGACATTCCTGAGACTGCAGTGCCTGATGGAAATAGCCATTGTCTCGGTTTCCCTTGCAAGGATGCACATGTGGATCCCCCAATGGACATTAAGAGTCCAATGGGATCAACACACCGATGATCTAGAACAGAAGGTTCTAGTAACATCACCTGTCAAGAAGGTGCTTCAGTAGTGGATGTAAACCAGCAATTTTCTCAGAGGGGTTCCTTTCCTAATCCCCTTCCCTTATCAGATCCTCAGTAGGGACCAGGGGTCGACCTTAACCTTTTTTTGCACTAGCCAGTGAGACAAATTGATTCAAAACTGCAGTAACTCATGGATGGTTGCACTAGCCCAGAATTAAATTTTGATCACTTATACAGGAAAAAATGCAAGCCAAAAATACTCTGATTATTGCACATTTATCCTGCTCCCACACACTGCTTTCTGCCCCAGCAGAAAAAAAGACTGCAATGCCATCACACACAGTGAGCCCTCCCATTGTTTTGTACCATGGCATCCTCCCCCCCCCCACCAAACTAAAAGATGACACACAGCAAATGTTCAATCAAGCAGTCCTTGCTCTGCACATACAATAGCTGACATATCATACACCTCACCACACACTCACCACCACCATAAGGCAATTCATAGAGTCAGACAGAGAAAGACACTCTCAGCCCCACCCTGTGATCAATTGGAGACCTGCACTTCTGGAAGTTTTCATACAGTGTCAGGTGAGCCAGGAGTATACCTAACATTTCTTTGGGGATGGGGCTACACAAACCTAAGGGGCTTGGGAAATAAAAAAACTTCATGACATTTTTATTTTTAAAAGCACTAATTTTAACATGCTCTCCTCCAATAACAACAGATTGTTTTTTTAAACATTGTCATTTCATCAGCCAAGGTGAAACAGTACACAGGCATGATGCTGTAGTACCTCTATGTTTATATAGGATGACTTATACATCCCAGAAATGTCTACTATAACCTTTCAAATTACATATTTTATTAAGGTATATTTTTGTAACGTACATGCCCCAAAGATTTGTTTTTAGGATGAAAGGACATACTGGGTGGGATAGTATGGATTGCGTTGGCTGGCATTGTCCATTTAGTAGAGTTGGGGACCCCCTGCACTTGTCAGTAATGGCAGCTATAGATCTATGGATGGTCATTTCAGAGTCTGGTCTGCAGTGGTGTCCAGGGAAAATACAGAGTTGAGAGATTTCGAGGGGAGGGAGAGCAGCTATGGTGAGGATAGGATAAAACTCACCACTTGCAGGGCAGACTTTTAATACCTCTTAGTATTTTGTCAATGAAATGTTGGATACAGACACTCAAAATGTAGGGAGATGAGTGGCACTCATCTTAATTATATGGGACAAATTATCAGACAGGGACACATTCAGAAAACTGGAAGCTAGTGACTTAAAGGACACCTAAACCATCTTTTTACACTTTTTTTTAAATGACTCCATAGGCTTGTAAAAGAGAGGCTGTTGTTTACATTTATACTGAAATTGTATGTATTAAAGTAGGATAAATGCAGTTTCATAGCATTTGAAAATTATGTACACAGCCTCTCCTGATTCAAAAATCCTGCTGTAAGAATCCTAAAATGGCTGTCTTGATGATGTCAGTCATGAGAGAGATGCCAGCTATGCAGATGTATTCTAGCTCTACTAACTGTATTCAAATATGAATAACTTTATATTGAAAATGATAGCATGGTACAGTGAGCATGAAAGTTGTTCAGCACAAAAATATCTACAAAATAAGTGGTGTTTCATTTATAGCTACCTTTTAGTTTTTTTAAAACAATTAGGAAAAAAAAGGCAGTAGCAAATTCAATTGTCAGTTTTTCAACAAACAGATGCAACTAACTTTAAAAAAATGATAGCACGGTACTGTGAGCACTTTGTTCAGCACAAAAATACCTATAAAACGAGTAGTGTTTCATTTATATACTTTTAAGTTTTTTTACAATTAGCAAAAAACAGCAGAAAATTCATTTTTTCTTTCACTTTTTGCAACAAACAAATGCAAATAGCTTTAAAATAAAAAATGATAGCATGGTACTTTGAGTACAAAAATTGTTCAGCACAAATATACCAACAAAATGAGTGGTGTTTCATTTAAAGACACCTATTAGATTTTTTATAAATCGGCAAAAAATGGCAGGAAATCCCAATTTTTTCACTTTTTTTGAGGTATGGCATAAATGAAATATGTTGCCTCCCCAGTGGAAATATTGTTGATATTTTGTGTTCTCATGCCCTCCTCCAGTTAACCAAACTGCAATTTAGTTTTCAAATAGCTCCCATCTTCTGCATGGGGGTGCAAAACTGCTGTACACTTAATGTTTCCATTTCTATTTTCCTCCTGCTTTGTCAATGCTGCCTCACTGTGATGGTGTGAGCCACAGATTCTTGTGTTCCCACTTTATCAGGAAAAGTGATATAGGACATGCTGCATTTCTCATTTAGCCACCCACCGACACTTCGTTCTCTTCCTTGCATTTAGTCAGTGCACATGAAAACTGCCTTCGCCATGCTACTCAGAGCTACATCTCACTCTGCTGCCGTTTCCATTTTTTTGGTTTCATTTTGTGTCATTCAGTTGTGTGCCATTTAAGTTAGAATGTTACCCCTGTTTCCAGGCAAAGAAGACAGGCACCTGGTGCACCTCAGAGCAGCCACCTGCTGACTCTCCCACATCCTTAGCATGTGCTTTCATGGCAGCATAGGTGCCTTTGGCACCTGACTGAAGTCATCATCACTTCCTGGGTGGTTGATGGCACTCAGCTGTGCCTCATACCTCACAAACCACCTGGGTCATTCAGTAATTTGCATTACCACATACCCTGTCATGTGTTATTGCTTATTTATAATTTACAATATGATCCAATGGGAATTTTATATCACACTTCCCAGGTGGCTGAAGGCACTCAGCTGCACCTTGTGCCTCACAACCCACCTGGGGCATGCAGAAATTTAGCCTTGCCACATACCCTGCCATTTAGTATTGATCACTTAACATGTATAATATAATCTTATTCAAATTATATACTGCACTTCCTAGGTGGTTGAAGGTACCCAGCTGCACCTCATGCCTTACAATCCACCTGGGGCATGCAGCAATTTAGCATTGCTACACACCCTGCTGTGTGTTATTGCTTCCTTACAGTTTATAATGTGATCCTATGGGAATTTTGTATCGCATTTCCCAGGTGGTGTGCATGTGTATCCATGGCTACATAAGTGCTAGACCATGATGATGGATGTCTCTCATGTCATTTGAAAAGAGCTGTATGTTGTTTGTCTTACCTGATGAAAGATGTCTGTGGTTGCTTGTGTTGCCTTTCCCCCTCGGCTGCTTGGAGAGGAATGTGGAGTTAGTGTTGAAAACTCTAGCATCACATTTCCGTACTTTTGCCACTTTAATAGCAACTCAAACTGATGCATTAAAAGAGTGTTTTGCAAAGAATATATAAGGGGTTTGCAACCCCCTACTGGAAATATTATTGATATTTTTTATTCGAGTGTCGATTGATCTGATGACATCAGGAGCGGCCCTGATGACGACCAGGGGCAGTACAGTTGCAGTGCAAAGAAGGGGTAGAGCATGGCAAGACATCCACTCACACGCAGGATGTCATTGCACTGCTGGCTCCAGGGCAAAAACATGGAGGAAAAGGCTGGGTGGGACTGAAGCAGCTTGATGTCCGTGCTTCCGCTGACTCAGAGGACTGTCATTGAATCGTGATGAGAGGTCTGTTCCAGCCCGGCTTGGAGAGGTAAGGGAGCCCTCTGGTGGGTTGGGGTGGCTGTGCTGGACCCCCATCATACGAGTGAACTTGTTGCTCTCTGGGTCGGTGGGGGCCGGCAGCTGGATGCCCCCACTGGTGGCGCTGCAGAGGCACATAAATACAGATGTGATAAAAAAAAAAGGGCAGCTACATTTTAATCTGGACCATCTGTTCACATTTGTAAAAAAATCAAGACAGGAAAAAAATACCATTGTCTTTAGAAGGTACCTGTTAAAAGAGCCAGAGAGTGCTGATGTGATAGTTCAAGCAGAAACTCTGAAGCACTGTTTCAAGCATAATCACTGGTAATGTGCTAAAAAAACTATATTAAGTCCTTTTTCTTTAGTGTCAAAAAATTGTATCAATTTTAGTTCAAATGTTTGCTGTTCATGACTTTTTGAAGTTACCTTTTAACACTCTAACAGTAAAATCACTAACAGAGTGGTCTGGTCTTGAGAAATGTCCCCCTACTGGTGTATTTTCATTTTTGTGGGTAACTGTGAATCTGTGGTGATTCATTCTTGTTTTGAGTTCCTGTCCAGTTTCACCAGTATAGCAGCCATCCTCACATTTTCTACATTGTATCATATATCTTAACGTTTCTAGAAGAACAGGAATATGAGTTTTGGATTTGAAATGTTTTTCCATTACGAATGACACATGTTTCAGGAGAGATATTTTATTTAAATTTTATTTATTGAAATGTTTCACCAGGAAGGCACACTGAACAATGAGTTACTCATCTCCCAGTGTGGGGGGGGTACAAGGTTGTTACATACAGAAGTTATGAATATACAGCATTAGAATACAGCAATACAGACAGTACAAAAATGCAGAAATACCTTGAGTGCAATAAAGATCAAGTACATTATGGTTAAGACTAGTAATTAAGTGTGTTGAGGTGCAGTCTAGCAACTAAGTGTGAAGGAATGGGGGTGGGAAAAGGAGATAAGACTAAAATAGGAGGCGGGGAGTGGGAAAGAATGGAAGACAAAATCATTTCCCAATAGATTGGGTATGATCCCTGCAGGGGGAAAGGAGGTAGGCAAAAGCTGAGGAGAAAAGGGGAGAAGGAGGGTGGGGGTAAGAACAACAGAAGGGGAGCTAGGGAGTGCCTAGGACTAGGGGAGATGGGGAGAACAGATGGGGGGAGGATGATAAGGAGTTGGAACCTAGACAAGGGTTGGGGAGATTAGGGAAGATTGTAGCAAGAACAACTAGAAGATAGATACTTGTAGAGGGCAGTACAGAGGCAGTATGTAGAGGAGGAGTGGTGTATTTGAGGGGGATGGAAGTTCCAGATTTTAGCAAAGTGATAGGCAAATCCAGACTGTCTGATGATTGTGTTATGGCAGGGGACCACAAGAGTGTGAGGAATCATATGATCGGAGGGAATGGGAGGGGGGTAGAGTGGTAGATAGGGAGGGAGTTCACCAAGCCAGTATTTTGAGGTCAGTTTGACACAATGGGAGAGGCGCCTAGTTGCCAGTGGGGGAAAGGCAAGGGTGTGATAAAGGTTGCAGTGGTGAGTTTGAAAGGGGGCTTCAAGGGCAAAGTGACAGAAGGAGTAAAAGAGAGTGCCCAATTTGATCAAAGAGGATTTGGGAGCAGTACCATAGATTACATTGCAGTAATCAAATATGGGAAGAATCATCATCTGGACGAGTTCATGCCTCGCAGACAGTGGAATGCAACTGTAGTTCCTAAAAAGGGCACCAAGCTTGGGGCGCAGTTTTCTTCAGGATGGCATCATTATGAATAGAGAAGTTGAGGTGTTGGTCCAACTAAACCCCAAGATATCTAAACGAGGAGGTGTCCTCGAGATTTGTCTCATCAAGAGTGTGGAAAGAGAGCAGGCCAGTGAGCAGAGAGAGTCTCTGCCTTGTGCCAAAGGTCATGGAGACTGTCTTCTTGGCATTTAGGAAGAGCCTGATGGGAGGCAAACCAGAGCTTAACTTGGCGAAGTCATGCTGTAAGTGGGTTACATCAGTCGGGGTTTTGCCAGTACTGAACAAGACAGTGTCATCGGCATACATGTGGATGGAGGAGGAGGTACAGTCTACAGGAAAGTTGTTGAGGAAGATGGAAAAAAGTAAGGGTCTGAGCACTGATCCCTGAGGGACTCCAGTGGTGACAGGAAGTGGCGGGGAAGGTGGAATCAGAGATTTTAACAGACTGAGTCCTACCAATGAGATAGGATCTAAACCAGTTTGTAGCAGATGAGGGCAGGCCAGTTGCAGAAAGGGAGTCAAGGAGTAGGTCATGGAAGACTGTTTCAAACCCTTTTGCTAGGTCGACAAAAATGGCTGAGGTGATCAGGCCATCATCCATCCCAGTGAGGATGGAGTCAGTGACCCTGAGCAGGGAGGAGGTGGTTGAGTGGTTCTTCCTAAAACCAGAATGGAACACAGTGAAGAAGGAGGAAGCAGAAAGAAAGGAGGAGAGCTGGGAGAGAACAAGTTGTTCTTGATGTTTGATGAGAGAAGGGAAGAGAGAGAGAGAGAGATAGGGTGATAATTGCCAGTGGAAGATGAGTCCCCACCCTTTGGAAGGGGAAGGACCACTGTGTGTTTCCAGGAGGAGGGGACTGTAACAGTTGCAAAAGAAAGATTTAGGATTAAGGCGATAAGGTGAGCAATAGCAGGAGCAGAGAGGAGGAGGAGTTTAGAATCAAGGTCATCAGGAGAGGAGCCTTTTGAAGGGTTTAGGGAGAGGAGGGCTTTTAAGGCTTCATCTTGGGAGATGGAGGAGAAGGAGAAAGGAGGGGAGACAGGAGTGGGGGAGGAAGGGTATGCAAGGGGGGGACCGAGAGAAGGGAGGGAACTTATAAGCATTATGGCACAAGTAGTGTAGTAGGTGTAGTATGTGTACATAGTTTGCATCAAGGTGCTTGGTTTGTATCTTTGTCGCCTAGCTGGAGCTTTGTGGGATGTTTGCTTGGCACCCGTTTTTGCTTCAGGTTTGGTGGTTGGTGGAAGGCAAGCGCTGGTGGAGTGGGAAATCTATTTTTAAGAGTTTCATCTTCAGACAATAGTGGCTGCAGATCTTTCATTATTTCTGTAGTTTTTCCAGTTCTGAACTGAAGGTTACTACCAGAGGTGTGTGTTCAGATGTTCTCTGTGGCTTGTACCTTAGTAGTTCTTCCCTAGGCCTACGGAGTGCAGAATGGATATTCCTGTCAATGGTGCTGGTTTTATATTCCATCTGCCTGAAAGATTCTTTCAGTGTACTAAGATGTCTGTCCCTGTCCTCTTGATTTGAACAAATGCGATGGTACCGGATGGCCTGGCTGTGTATAATGGATGTTTTGGGGTGTGAGGAATGGTAGCTTGAGCTGTGAAGGTAACTGCATCTGTGGGTTTTCTATACACAGATGTTTGCAGTGTTCCATTCATTTTGTGTGACTGTGGTATCCAGAAAGTGCACACACTGAGTAATTTATTTAGAATTTTATGGAGGGATGGAATTTATTGAAACTGTCAAAATTGTTTCACCTGCAACATATTTTTTTCTCTACATTGTTGACTGGATTAACATGGCTACACATTCTTTTTTTCAAACATCACTGATTATAAAAATCTAAAAGGTATCTATAAATGAAACACCACTCATTTGGTAGATATTTTTGTGCTGCACAACTTTTGTGCTCACAGTACCACGCTGTCATATTTCATGTTAAAACTATTTGAATTTCTTTGTTGCAAAAAGTGAAATAAATTGAATGTTCTGCTGTTTTTTGCTAATTATAAAAAAACCCAAAAAGGTATGTATAAATCAAACACCACTCATTTTGTAGATAGTTTTGTGCTGAACACCTTTCATCCTCACACTACCATGCTATCAGGTCTCCAAGCTTAAGCTCGGGGACTCCCAATTGCTCACCTTGATCAAGATGTGGAATCTTGGCATGGTTCTGGACTGTGGCTTGAAGTTTAAGTTCCAGTTGTTGGCCATGGTCCAGAGTGTATTTTATCATCTTCAAAACATAACCAGGATTAAACACCTGATCCCACTGGATGATCTGCCATCACTGGTTCATGCCTTCATGACGTCCCGGCTTGACTAATGCAATGCCCTTTACCTGGGGCTATCAGGGCTGAGTTCCACCGCCTGCAGCTGGTGCAGAATGCATTGTCCAGGTTGCTGATGGGCCTCTCGAGATCTTGTCACATTATATCTGTGCTCCGCTCTCTGCACTGACTGCCTGTTAGGTGGCAGATCACCTTCATGGTTGGTTTGCTGACCTATAAGGCTCTACATGGACTTGGGCTCAGATACCTGCAAGACCTTCTATAGTACTACTGCCCACTCTGTCCCCTCCGGTTAGATAATGAGGGCCTCTTGGTGATTCCCAGTGTATGTTTGAAATCTTCAGGTGCCTGGGCATTTTCATTCGTGGCACAAGCGTGTGGAATTCACTTCCTCGTTACCTTAGAGAGCCCCATCAGTAAATGTCTTCAAAGGGAGCTGAAGACGCTTCTCTTTAGAGAAGCTTTCCTCCAGTTAATTAACCTGAATTGTTATTAATTTTAGCAATATTATATTTTTAATCTGTTTTAATGAATCTGCTCACTTGTACAGCATTGAGTCACAATTGAAAAATAGTATTTTATAAATAAACTATTATTTTTCATTTTAAATTTATTTGCATTTAAATATAGTTAGTAGAGCTAGAATACATCTGCACCATTGGCATCTCTCTCTCATGACTTACATCATCAAGGAAGCCATTTTAGGATTCTTACAGCAGGATTTTTGAATCAGAAGTGGCTGTGTTTACAATTTTCAAATGCTATGAAACTGTATTTATCCTACTTTAACAAATGCCATTTCAGTATAAATATAAACAACAGCCTCTCCTTACAAGTCTATGGAGTATTTAAAAAAAAAATGTGTAAAAAAGATGGTTTAGGTGTTCTTTAACAACACTCTACCCTTCATCCTACCTGGACAGTAGTTGAAAGTCCTGACAGTGGAGTGATAATGACTCTCATTCAGTTTTTTGGGAACCCACTCCTGAACTGTCAGATAATTGCAGCTCTTAATAAGCTGTCAATCACACCAGGCTATTTGGAACATTGAGAGAGATTAGCATGAGGACTAGACCCTGCTGAAGTAGGCACTTTTTTAATCTCATTAATAGCTGTGGAAAACCTGCACTAGTCAAGATGGACAATTAGAGAGTTGGTAGCACTAGCCCTAGTCAGTTTGCACTAGATCCTGGGCTAATAAAACAATGTTAAAATCAAACCCTGCTAGGGATGTTTCGGGGCTGGGCTGGGGGGGTGCATCTGGGACCTCATCAGATACAACGTACATGGACCGCAATGGAGAGTTCCCTCCACATAAACGTCCTAGAGATGAGGGCTGTACTGTATGGCCTGCATGCCTTCCAGAATCACCTGTTCCCAGGGCCTCTGCTGGTGCAGATGGACAACATCAGCATAGTGTACTACATAATCAAGCGGGGAGACTCATTCTACCTCCTGTGCAGAGAAGCGATGAGGGTTTGGTGCTGGGTCCTAGAACATGGTCTAAAACTGTCAGCAGTCCATGTTCCAGGCTTCAAAACATCCTGGCAGACAGGCTAAGCAGGTCACAGTCCCGAATGCATGAGTGGGGGCTGCTGACCTCGTAGCGGAAGACCTGTTTGACAGGTGGGGTCATTCAGAGTTTGACCTTTTTGCGTTCCCTTTTTTTTTATACTCTTCTTATTTTTGTGCCCCACTGTGGCACACCAGCGACGGCATCCAGCTGTCAGACCCCACCGACCCAGAAGACATCTGGGCTCACTCGATATGCGAGGGGTCTGGTACGGCCACACCCAGCCAAGCAGAGGGTCTCCCCTTACCTCTCCA
Source organism: Neoceratodus forsteri (assembly GCA_016271365.2). Lineage (NCBI taxonomy): Eukaryota > Metazoa > Chordata > Ceratodontiformes > Ceratodontidae > Neoceratodus > Neoceratodus forsteri. Next base: position 952,237,540 of record CM057456.1, read on the forward strand.
CTCCGGAACTGGCCCAGACCCCCCCAACATGACTCCTCATCAGGCCTCCAGGTCAGCGGGAGCACGACCATCAAGCTGCATGGTTACGCCTAGCCATTTTTCCTCCAGTAGTCCCTTGTTGCTGACAGTGCAGTGATGCATAGCGTGTTGATGCAGGTGTCTGCTGAGCTCCTCCCCCAATGCTGCTTCGCATCTGTGCTGCCCTGGTCATCACCAGGGGCGCTCAAAGTGTGATGTGTCCCACAAACCCACCCCAGAAGAAGGAGGGCAGTCCTTCAAATGCTCGATCTGCCCTCTCCCCTTCTAACCCTCGGTGGCCCGAGTCCATTCCCGAACCTGGGTCACCAGTGTGGTGGAAGGTGTGGCATCCAGCGCCTCAACCTCAGTGCCAACGGGCCTTTGCATTCCCACTTAATACAAAACTCTCATTTCAAACAACATGAAGTCTTGCTGTATTCAGACTTACTGCAGTTAGCCCCAGCACTTGAACTGCCCCAGAGAGAAAGAGATAACTCTATGCAGAAACATAGAACATTGAGCTCGAGCTCGGTTTTCAAACCTCTGTCTGTGGTACAAGGGAGGGATAGTGAGACTGAAGGGGGAGGATGGGGGCCGTGTGGAGGATGACAACAGTAAAGCTGACATATTGAACAGGTATTTCTGCTCAGTCTTTACTGAGGAAGAGGAGAGTAATGGGTCTGAAGGGAGTACAAGGGGTGAGAATGGTGCAGAAATGGACACAAGTCCCTTTACACGAGAAAGGGTCCTGAAGGAACTGGAAGTAATAAGAGTTGATAAAGCAATGGGGCCAGATGGGGTGCACCCCAGGGTCCTTAAAGAACTAAGAGAGGTGGTGGCTGAACCTCTGGCTATCCTGTTTAGCCGATCACTGGAAACAGGAGGAGTACCCAAAGACTGGAGGACAGCACATGTAGTCCCCTTATACAAAGTGGGAACAAAGAGGAAGCAGGGAACTACCGACCAGTCAGCCTCACCTCGGTACTGGGGAAGATCATGGAAGCACTACTGAAGGAGAGATTGGTGGAACATCTAGTTGTCAATGGACTACAGGACCCAAGGCAGCATGGTTTCACTAGGGGGAGGTCATGTCAGACCAACCTGGTTGAATTTTTTGACTGGGTGACTAGGGAGGTGGATCAGGGGAGGGCAGTGGACATGGCCTATCTGGACTTCAGCAAGGCCTTTGACACTGTGCCACATAGAAGACTATTACACAAACTGGGGAATATGGGTGTGGGCAGGACAGTAGTGTGGTGAGTAGGTAACTGGCTGGGCAGCAGGACACAGAGGGTGGTGATAAATGGCTGTCCTCCACAGAAGAGTGACCAGTGGGGTACCACAGGGATCAGTGCTGGGACCGGTCCTATTCAACATCTTCATCAGTGACATTGCGCAGGACCTAGAAGGCAGAATTTCACTGTTCACTGATGACACAAAGCTCTGTAACAGAGTAGACACACCAGAGGGTGTAGACAGAATGAAAAGAGACCTGCAGAAACTTGAAGACTGGTCAAGGGTTTGGCAATTGAAATTCAATGCAAAGAAGTAAAAGATAATGCATATGGGGCACAAAAACCCTGGCACAATATATCAGTTGGGGGGTGAGGATATAGCATACACCAAGCAGGAAAGGGATCTTGGGGTTATCATCTCTGATGACCTCAAGGTAGGAAACAGTGTGACAAGGCAGCAGGTAAAGCAAATAGAATGCTGGGATGTATAGGCAGGGCATCACCAGCAGGAAAAGGAGGTCATAATTCCGCTATACAAGACACTAGTGAGGCCCCACCTGGAGTACAGTGTACAGTTCTGGAGACCATACCTACATAAGGACATAGACCGGGTAGAGAAGGTTCAGAGGAGGGCAACAAAGATGGTGCATGGATTGCATCACAAGTCCTATGAAGACAGGTTGAAGGAACTGAACATGTACTCCCTGGAGGAGAGGAGGGAGAGAGGGGATATGATAGAGACATACAAGTATCTTACAGGGAGGAACAGAGTGCAGGAATAACACTATTTTTAAGTGAAAAAGATGTTCCAGGACTAGAGGGCATGGGATGAAGTTGGAGGGAGGACGATTCAGAGGAAACATGAGGAAGAATTTCTTCACAGAACGGGTGGTGGACAAGTGGAACACCCTGCCAGAGGAAGTGTTGTGGGCTGAAACAATCACGGGATTTAAGAATGCATGGGATAGACATAAAGGAATTCTGGAGGTCAGGGGTAAGGGGCAACAGACTTCTAGGAAAACAAAAACTGAACTTACAAGTTCAAATAGGCAGACTAGGTGGGCCATAGGCCTTATCTATAACACTGTCTATCATATCTATGTACTTCTCAGTGTAACCATCAGATTCTTTACTCCACCTAACAGTGAAGTTGCTCCGGAGATTTCCTCTGCTTGGTTCAGTAAAAAGTAAAGCGTTCAGTTTAAACCATATAATTTTTTGTTATTTTCGGATTTCCAGCCTCTGTCTATGGTACAGGTAGTGACTATGTTTTATTCTGTGAAAAAGTTGGAAATTGTTCTTTTCTTCAGTTTCTTTCTGGTCGGTCCGGTTTGGAACTGATCCATTCTGTTTAAATTTATTTCTGGGATTAGAGTGGTGTTCCAGTACCGATTGATTTCAAAAGAACCAAGGTTTTTTGGCGGTTCTTTTAAAAAGCCCGTGACATGGTTTGTAACTGATCGGTTATTGTATTACCTGGCTTGAAAGCTGCAATAGGGTAATTTGTTAGGTTGGCCATGTCTGAGAAACCCAAGAAGAAAACCAGTCCCACTGGGTTTCAACACTGTACTGAGTGTGGGGAGGCCTTTGCTAAGGCTGACCCCCACCTCATCTGTGTTTATTGTCTGGGGTTTGACCACCTCAAGTTAGACTGCCAAATCTGTAAAAAATTTCCTAAATCCACTCTAGATAAAAGACTGAGTAGGCTGATGAAAAGGGAGGCCAAGAATCCGTAGATCCGGATGGCCAGCCTGGTTCGGTTGCGGCCGAACCTGAGGAGGTGCCTACTGACCTAGGCGATACCTCCTCGGGCAAAAGGAGAGCCAATCCTGAGGGGTCGGTTCCATCAAAAAAGAAGCGGAAGTCTGACAATTCGGATCGTATCGCATTCTCCAACCATGGACGAAATAGCCAAAGCGATTAGCATTGTTCAATCGCTTAGATCAGTTCCGTCGAACTGGTACCGCCAGTTAGGCGGTCGCTCAGTTGGATCTGTCTCCTCCGGTTATGATCCAGACGGTTTTATGAGAGTGGGAGGAGACGAAGACTATCCTGAAGATGATGAGCGATGACCAGGGGTGTGCCCATTGAACCGGACATCTCCCCAAACAGACCCTCAGGTGTCTCTCCTCCCAGGCTCTTTGAGTCCCTTCACATTTTTAGTCTACAAAAGGTGGCAGAAACCCTGCAGCCTCCCTTGGTTGAAGCTGCAGAGCAGGATGAAGAGCCTGATTTTGTGGAAATAATGGACATCCCAGAGTCCAAAAGGCTGTCTATCCTCTTCATAAATCCTTGAAACAGACACACAAAATATTACAAATCCTAATTCAGTACATCCTGTGGATAAGATAATGCACAGGAGGTATTTGTTATCAGGCTCAGCTGCAGAGTTCCTTTATAGTCATTGCAGCCATATTGGGGTAGTGCAGACTGCAGCCTGTGACAGGGCTAACATTCCTTTGGCTTCACACCCCCCAGATAAGGACTCCAGGAAAGTGGATGCCATGGCCAAAAAACAGTAGTTGGCATCCTCTTTGGGACTCAGGCAAGCTACTTATATGGCCTACACAGCCAGGTACCAGAAATCCAGATGGGATACGGTTCTGGAACTGGCTAAACAGGCCTCTCCGCAGCTAGCCAAGAAGCTGGAGGAGGTGTCTGCTGATGGAACTGAGGCATCCAAAATGCAATTTCATGCTGCTGTGGACTCCAATGATGTGGCATCTAGAGTCATGGCTACATCTGTGTCTCTCAGAAGACATGCTTGGCTCAGATGTACTAGTCTTTCACAGGATACCCAGACTAAGGCTATGGATTTTCCTGTAGTAGGTAACTCTCTGTTTGGGGAGCAGACAGAGGCTTACATGAAGAAAATGGATGAATACAGGACCACGTACAGGAGTGCACAGGCCAAAGAAAGGCAAGCCACTCTGCACAAGCAGCAGTCTAGGGGCAGGGGCAGGCCCTTTCACAGGCCTTTTACCAAGCCAGGCCTCCTCTCCCTTCCACGAGGGGTTCTTCAGAGGGAGGGGCAGGAGGGATGAGCAGGGTGGCTCCCCTCCTCTCAGTCTAAGAGCTCCTGCCAAGCAGACACCCTGATGTGTCAGCCGGGTCACTCCCCATTTCCAGTAGGAGGCAGGCTGGCACTACTTCCAGGCCTGGAGTCTGTGACCTCAGACAAGTGGCTCCTAGAAGTAAGCCAGGGACTGGCCCTCAGCTTCAAAAAATTTCCAAAAAAGAGGGCCAAGTCTTTTCCACCTGCATCACTCTCAGAACCCATTGCCCTAGAGGCAGAGATTTCCTCTCTTCTAGCTCTCAGAGCTATAGAGAAAGTTACTACTCAGCACAGGGGAAAAGGACTGTACTCTAGGTACTTCCTTACCTCAAAGAAAACAGAAGAGTGGCGACCCATCCTAGACCTAAGGTATTTGAACAAACACATTTCAAAGCCCAAATTCAAAATGGTAACTCTGGGAATAATCCTTCCCTCTCTAAGGCCAGGGGATTGACTAGCATTTCTGGACCTCAAGGATGCCTACTTCCATATTCCTATCAGGTATTCCCACAAAAAATACCTCGGGTTCGAGTTGCCTTCAGGCCATTACCAATTCAGAGCTATGCCATTTGGCCTAACATCAGCTCCAAGGGTGTTCACAAAGTGCCTTGCAGTAGTGGTGGCTTACCTCAGAAGACAGGGTATCATCATCTTCCTGTATCTGGACGACTGGCTCTTAGTGGGTCAGTCACCTTTACAGGTAAATCAGCTCTTCAAACTACCAGGACCTACTCAGCTCCTTGGGGTTTCTTCTCAATCTTCCAAAGTCTGTCCTCGAACCAGTTCAACTTCTCACCTTTATAGGCATAGAGTTGGACATTGTACAAGCCAAAGCCTTCCTTCCTTCCCCTGGCAAGGGCGAAGGCCCTAGTGGATCTCGCTTCCTCCTTTCAACCTCAGGTCTCCTGCCCAGCAAGACAGTTCCTCCAGCTCCTGGGCCACATGGCAGCTTCCACGGCAGTGGTGCAGGGAGCAAGGTTCCAGATGAGGGACATTCAGTTTCATCTAAGCTCTTTTTGGTCTCAAAAGAAGGATTCACTTACCAAACTGATCCCAGTGACTCAGACTCTGGTCCAAGCTCTCCAGTGGTGGCTGGACCAGGACAACCTCAGACAAGGGGTTCCATTTCTCCCTCAAGTCCCATCAGTAGTTCTAACTATGGATGCTTCTTTCCTAGGGTGGGAGCCCACCTGGGAGCCCTGACAGCTCAAGGAGTCTAGTCCCACAAGAGTATCTCCTTCATATTAATCTCCTGGAACTCAGGGCAGTATTCCTAGCCCTGCAGAGCTTCTCGGATTCAGTCAAGGGCAAGGTGGTCCAAGTCAGAACAGACAACACCACCACAATGTGGTACATTAACAAGCAGGGAGGCACTCGGTCCTCGGCCTTGTGCACAGAAGCCATGAAGCTGTGGTCTCTGGCCTATTCTCTTCAGACTTCTCTGGTAGCAGTTCACCTTCCTGGGAAGGATAACATACTAGCAGATGCTCTTAGCAGAATATCACAGGGACACCACGAATGGTCCCTGGATCCTCACATACTGAAGGTCATCTTCTCTAGGTGGGGCACTCCAGAGATAGATCTCTTTGCAGCACCGGACAATCATCAACTTCCTCTGTTTTGTTGCAGACCTCCAGTCCTGGGGACAGTTCCCCAGGATGCTCTAATTTTGGACTGGAAGGGCAGGTTTCTCTATGCCTTACCTCCATTCCCTCTGCTGTTCAGAGTTCTGATCAAGATCAGGACTCAGCCCTGCACAGTGATACTGGTGGCTCCAGATTAGGCCAGACAGCCATGGTATCCTCTACTGCTGTCTTTATCAGTGTCATGTCCCCTGTCTCTGCCCAGGACATACAATCTCCTGTCCTCCTCCCAGGGGCGGATCTGGTACCCCAATCTCCCGTCTCTCAATCTCAAGGCCTGGCTCTTAAAGAGTTAGAATATGCAGCACTACATCTTTCTCAGGGAGTTCTGGATATTCTGAAGGTCTCCAGGAAACCTTCCACTAGAAAAACTTACAACTCCAAACGGAAAAGGTTCAGTATTTGGTGCTCTCAGAAAGGCATCCTGCCCGATTCTGCAGACATTTCCACAACCTTTGACTTTCTAGTTCATCTGAATGGTCTAGGCCTTAGGTCTGCCACTCTGAAGGTTCATCTAGCAGCTGTCTCTGCATTCCTCTCAGCAGGGAAGGGCTCTTCCCTGGCATCTCATCCTGTTTTCAGAAAGTTTTTCAAAGGGCTGGTTCACATTAACCCTCCCTCTAGGGAGCCCCCTCCACCTTGGGATCTTAATGTCTGCATAGCTCAGCTTATGCAGCCACCCTTTGAACCTCTGGCTACAGCCGAATTGAAGTGATTGACCTGGAAAACTGTGTTTCTGGTAGCTATTGCTTATGCCAGGTGGATTAGTGAGTTACAGGCTCTGTCAGTTGAACATGACTTTATCTCCTTCCATAGGGACAAAGTGGTCCTAAGAACCAATAGGAGGTTCTTGCCTAAAGTGGTATCAATTTTCAGCTGAACCAGTCTATATCTCTCCCGTGTTTTCACTGATCATTCTTCTTCAGGTGAAAGAAGGTTACACAGTCTGGACATTAAGAGGTCCCTTAGCTACTACATTGAGCATACTAAGGCACATAGAAATGACTGTCTTCAATTGTTTCTCACTTATGGTGAAGTGTGGAAAGGTAAGCCTGCCACTAAAAGAACTATTGCCAGGTGGATTGTTTCTTGTATACAGTTCTGTTATGACAAGTTGGGAAGAACACCCCCTTCAGGTCTGAGGGCTCATTCGACTAGGGGTACAGCTGCTTCTCTAGCTGCGGCCAGAGATATACCTTTGTTAGAAACATAGAAACATAGAAACATAGAATTTGACGGCAGATAAGGACCGCTTGGCCCACCTAGTCTGCCCATTTTCCTACCTAACAGATAAGCTGCAGATCCTAGTTAACCAACAGCTTAACAGTTAGAGATCTGTAAAGCAGCCACCTGGAAAATGGAACATACTTTTACCAAGCATTACTCCCTGGACATCCAGGCTAGGAGTGAGGTTTGGCACAGCAGTACTGCAGAGCCTCTTTCCAAAGTAGGTTCTGCATTCCCTCCTCCATAGGGAACTGCTTGGTAGTCTGCATTATGTCTGAATACAGCAAGACTTCATGTTGTTTGAAGAAAAAAAATTACTCACCATAGTAATGTTGTTTCTTCTAATGGAGTCGTGCTGTATTCAGACCTCCCTCCCTGCCTCCCCTCTCAGAACCTGGGTTTTTGGGAAGTGGGCTGGCAGGTACAGTGTTGCACCTAAGGGATGTACCTTGTACCATCCCTCTTGGGTGGGGTGGATGTTGTTGTTATTATTTTTCTGGTGTTTTATACTTAAATATTGTCACTACCTTTCCTTCTTGAGTTCTCGACTTGAGTCTTTTGGGCCCAAAAATAATTTTTTGCCCTTTGGTTATATGTTGAACTATTTCCATACTATAGTATGTTAGTTAGTGTGCTCGTAAGAATTTGATGGCTACATGGAGAAGTACCACAGACAGAGATTTGAAAACTGAGCTTGAGCTCAACGTTCTATGCTTCTGCATAGAGTTAACTCTTTCCTCTCCAGGGCAGTTCAAGTACTAGGGCTAACTGCATTATGTCTGAATACAGCAAGACTCCATTAGAAGAAATAACATTACTATGGTGAGTAGTTTTTTCTTTTCTGCTCGCTCACTCCAGGGCTTGGAATTTTCAGGTGAAATCGTTGTCCCCTCTCTTCAAAGAGAGGTTCCTCTATGTCTTTCCTCCCTTCCCTCTAATTCAGAGGGTGTAGGTCAAGCTTCAGATGGAAGGAGCGGATCTGATACTCGTTGCTCCTTTCTGGCCTTATCAGATATAGTTCTGCTTACTGCAGCAGTTGGCCATGGAACCTCCAGTACCCCAGCCCCTGTGCAGAGGCTTGCTGTCACAGGAGCAGGGCACCATGGTCCACCTGAACCTCAAGTCACTCCATCTGCATGCATGACTCCTGAAGAAATAACCATGGCTAGATTTGGGTGACTTAAGAGGTGGCTGATGTCCTGGTGGCTGCTAGAAAATCCTCCACTGGGGCCACTTATTCCATGAAGTGGAAGTGCTTTGCTCTTTGGGCTGCTTTCCATCACTTGGATCCCTTTACATGTCAGTGAATCAGATTCTGGAGTACTTTCTGTCCCTTTCAGATGCTGGACTGCAATGCTTTTTCATTAAGGTGCACCTGGCTGCCATTTCAGCTTTCCATGTGCCTATTGATGGCTGTATGGTGGCACAACTGAAGGTGTCCTGTATGTTCTTGAGAGACATTCTTCACTTGAAGCCTCCTATCTGCAGTCCAATCCTGGCTTGGGACTTGAAATTTGTTCTGGAGAAACTTACTTTGGCTCCTTTTGAGCTGGCAGTGACTTGCAAGCTATACTTTCTGTCATGGAAAGCATTATTTTTAGTTGCTATTACTTCAGCTCAAAGGATCGCTGAACTTTAGGCTCTTACTGTATGTGCGAGCCTCCTTATTTCATTTTCCAAAAAGATAGGGTGTCTTTGCATAGCAACCCTAAGTTCTTGCCAACGGTGTTGTCTGAGTTTACCCTGAATCAAATCATCCACCTGCCTGTTTATTTTCTGGAGCATGCTAATCCAGGGGAAGCATTGCTCCATACTATAGATGTACATAGAAAACTCATATAATATGTTCACCATACGAGGAACTGTAGAACGTCCTTGCAGCTTTTTGTTTCTTTTGCCTCTGGAAAAGAGGGTGTACTAGTCTCTAAACAGTGCCTGTCAAACTGGTTGGCCAACTGTATTACTTTTTATAGGAAGTATGTAAGTAACTTCCTGGAGTTGCATGTGCCATTCAACCAGAGGCATGGTCACATCTGTTGCCCATTTCAGGAATGTGTCAGCTGCAGAAATCTGTGCTGTTGCAACTTAGAGTACTGTCCATGCAGTATTTTCACTAAATACTACAGTCTGGGCATTGCCTCTAGGAGAAGGGAAGGCTTCAGTCTGGCTGTGCTTCAAGGCCTCCTTTCATAGGCCTATATACTCCTGCCACTAAGACCATCTTTCTGCAGTATTGCTTGGGACTCATTTCATAGGTGTGGCCTGCTGAAAGGATATCCTAGAAGAAGATAGTACAGTTATGTAAGAACTTACTGTAACGATAGATCTTTGAGAGAATCTCTTTCATCAGGCTGCCTTCCACCCTCCATCCCCCTTGGACTCAGAGCTTCTTCACTCCTGTCTCTCTTTCCTGGGCAGTCTTCCTGCTGTCTTCTACCTTGCCTGCCAGTGGGAACCTTCAGCTGTCTCTTGGTTCCTCAGGAGGAGGTCCTCTGAGTATGATCTCTGGCAGGGAAACTGAGGGGGGTGTGGTGCTGCCCATGTTTATGTAGTGGAGCACGTTGTTGTCCAGCATCATCGTGGGTGACCCCTAGTAGATGGCTAGCAAAAAAGTTTCCATGTGGTCCTAGCACCTGGTGGCTATAGTTCCATAGGTGTGGCCTGATAAGAGATTCTCTCGAAGATCTACTGTTACAGTAAGTTCTTACATAACTGTACTTTGTTGCTGCTGTCAGTTTGGTTTGTATGTTTGATATTATTCCTGTCGATAACAAGTCTGGAGTTCCCATGGATGGTGTTGCTGTTGGTATTGTGCTGGCTGGTACTGTGTTTGCTGTCCTCCCCATCCTCCTCTTCCCCCTCCTTGCTTTCCTGTTCCTCCTTGTTGATTTGGTGGTTGTTCCTGAAATCCCGGGTACCTATTCCCCATAGGCTGCTTTGAAGTTCCTGAGGTGGTTCTGGTGGTGGCCGCTCCTCTTCTAAAAAAGGCAATACTTTAGTGAAGTTGCTGATATCTTCTCCTGATTTGCTTTGATCGATACACACATTGAATGATACAGTTCTACTCCTTTTTAAAATGCCTTTTTGATTGCCACTTTTTTCCAGGAATAAACCCTGTGCAACTCGTAGTCTTCTCTGTTTCTATTGCTCTATTATTTCTTGTAATATTGTTTGCACAGAGTGTTTCAATCCTTTGTTGATTACACTTATGAATGTTTAGAGTATCATGCTCCTGTCGGCTGCTGTATCCGATGTGCCTTCACTATGTTTACTACTACTGGTATTTTGGCTTGCGGTTTACTTGTATTGCTCGATGCCATTGTTACTGTTTTACTGTATTCATTACCCCCCGGCCCCCTCCCGGGTCACACCTGGAAATGAGCCTTGGCTCAATATGCCTTTCCCTGTTTCTAAACCAGTAAAACAAACAAATAAATAAATACAATATTATTTTTTTTCTGATCAGCAGCTTTGAGTTCTTTGTCTAATTTAACTATTGAGTCTTTTAATTGTTGATTGAATTTTTCAAAGTCCCTGTGGTTTTTATATGTCAATACTTCTGTTTCCTTTAATTTTACTTCTGCTGCAAGTTTATTGTTAGTTTATTTGCCAAAGTCTATGATAAGTTGCATCAATTTCTGTGAGGCTTCACTGAGAATTATTCTTCATTTATTCATAAACTTAGCAATGTCCTGTCTATATGAAGGATTTTTTAAAGTCTAAGTCTTCTTAGAATTCTGGTGATTTTTGGTAAGCTTCTAGTATAACATGGTTCCTGTGTAGTCTTCATATTAGTATTGCATTTCCAGGTCCTTAAATGCCTCTTGCAGAAGTGTTCTTCCTCTATTATAGGACGGTGTTTGGACATGATGACATTTTAATAAGATATTATATAAACTTTGAATCACAGACAAGATGTAGCCTTTGATAGAGGTTCTTTTAAATTTGAAATGCATCAGATGCCTGGTTTTAATTGTGCATGGCACCAATAATAAAACAAGCACTTTTCACACTGAGAAGAAGGAACAGGATCTTTTGTTCAACAGGTATGTGGTGAGTGCCTGACTTCTCTGTTTTTTGCTACATTTCACTTTTGTCAGTGGCACCCATTTCCCTGTGTGGTCTCTGTTTTTTTTTTAATGTGTAAACCCTTTGCAGAGCTCCATACTTCGCTGGTAGTAGCAAGAGACAAGATATCTCAGCTGTAGCACCGGCTCAGCTGGGGTCCACTGTCCCAGAAGCCTGCTGGCCCAGGGCATTGGAGAGTGATAGATAGCTAGATAGATAGATAGATAGCTAGACAGACAGACAGACATTTATTTTTATACTGGAAAATACAAGTTGTTAGGGAAAAAGATCCTTTTTTGCTAGAGTGGTGGGGAAGGGTGATAGAGGCAGCCACAAAGATTGACCAATCTCACACCATTCAGACAGCAAATTGCTTTGCACCCCTAGATGAGGCTTATGTACCTGACTCTTGGGGGGCACTGGTCAGTCAGGTGAAATGGGAAGGATGACCTGGTGTTTTCTGGGAGGGTGAGCAGGAAATCAGCAAGGACCATCATAGTGAGTGGGGACTCAATAATTAGGTGAGTAGAGAGGGTGGTGGGTGGGGAAGGGGTGAAATAGTCTGATGCAGTCCTAGTGCATCAGCCATCTGAGATATAGATAGGATAGGATAGGATAGGATAGGATAGGGAGTATGATGGACAAGTGAGGGGATCTGTGTGTACTGGTGCACTTGGGTACCAGTGATCTAGCAAACCTGCCTTTGGAAGTAGTGAAGCAGAATTTTAAGAGGCTAGGGGATAGACTGAAGGTGTACACAGCTTTCCTGACCTTTTCTGAGGTCCTCACTGTGTGGAATGGGGGAATGGGAAAGCAAAAGTACGGAAGGAAGAGATTGAAGAGTTTAATGGGCGGTTGAAGAGATGGTGTCAGGAAGAGGGGTACCACTTTGTGGGGGAACTGGGGTGGGGCTTCTAGGACAGGAGGCTCTTCAAGGGTGATGGCCTTCACCTGACAAGAGAGTAGGCCAGTGCTCTGAGGCAGAAGTTTGATGTCTGCATTGAACAGTTAAACTGACTGCAGGGAAGACTGAGGCTTGGAAACCACTGAGAGGAGAGAGGGCTTGGGGAACTTAGCTAGGCCTTCTCATGAACAGGGACTACTAGCAGCAAGGTGGGTAACAGTAAGGTTGAAGTTCAAATTAGGCTCAGGGAAGAGGCCAATAAGGGAGGGCTGACAAAGCCTACATTCAGCATGAAAAATAAAACATGAAGGTGACTAGGGAAGAATGAGGGAGAAGGAATAGGAAAAAGCAGAGGGGATCAGGAGAAAGATGGAAAGATGTCTGCTTTAAAGCAAGTCGTTTGGGAAATAAAGCAGTGTGCTCCAGGCAGTGGTGGCAAACAATGAGATGGAGCTTGTAGTCATCACAGAAACTTTGTTCACAGAAAATAATGATTTAGACCTGACAGACCCAGGCTACACCATGTCTAGATGGGACAGAGAAAAAGTAAAGGAGGAAGTGTAGCCCTGTATGTCAGGGAAGGCACAGAGGCAGCGGAGGAAGGAAACATCAGAAGAAGTAATGGGAAAAGTGAATCACTGTGGGTTCAGCTCATGGCATCTTCATGCAAGAAACCATGGATGGGGATGGTCTGTAGAGGCTCTATGACTAGGGAGAGAACAGAGATAAGGAGCTAGGGGTAGAACTAGAAGGGGTTAGCAAGAGGGAGGTGGTGGTGATGGGAGATTTAAACCTGTCAGATACAGAGTCATTCCAATGGCCAGAAGCTCCAGAAGTCAGACCATGCTGGATACATTGCAGGACTGCCTGCTGGTGCAGCTGGTTAAGGAACCTACTAGGCAGGCTGCCATTCTCAATGTGGTGCTCACTAACTCAGACATGGTAGGAGGAGTGAGGGTAGAGTGAGGCACTAGGGTCCAGTGACTATAACTCTATATGGTTCAACCTGGCCCTTGGGATGAGCAAGCCCTCAGTAAAAGCCGAAGTCCTAGATTTCAGAAGGGCAGATGTCAACTGTATGAGGGATCTGTTCCAGAAAAAGTTAGTCAGAGTGGACAGCATCAGGGATGTGGAAAAAAGATGTGGAACAATCAAAGGGGCCATTCTCGAGGCAATAAAGTCTTGCACTAGAACAGTAATCAAAAGAAACTGTACAAGAGGCCAATATGCTTCTCTGGAAAGGTTAGGGAACCAGTGAGAGCCAAAAAGAAGGCCTTCACCAAGTACAAGGAAAAACAAGGGGTGGAAGAATGTAGAGAGCACCAAATGAGAACAAGCAAACCAAGAGGGTAGTCAGAGAAGCAAAGGCAAACAAAGAGCTGCATATTGCAGGAGGGGTGTCAAGGAGGGAAAACAGTTCTTTAGACATATTACAGAAAAGGAGGAGGAAGTTAGGCTAACAGAGGTAGGTAGAGTATTTGAGGAGGATGGGCAGAAATCAGCAGTTCTTAACTACTTCTTCTGCTTTATTCACAAGGAAAGACAGTTGGCCTCTGCCAGAGAGTGGCATTAAGGCAGCTGTAAAGGATTTCTGAGACAGGATGCATCCAAGGGTGTTCCAGGAATTGGCAACAGAACAAACTGAACCCCCAGTAGAACTGTTCAGTAGCTGAAGTTGAGACCAGTGGTTCCAAAAGGGTGGAGGGTAGTGCAGGTAATCCCATTCCAGTGGGGGCAAGAAGCAACCAGGTAACTACTGTACAGACCTGTTAGTCTTGCTTCTAGTGTGGGCAAACTGATGGAGATGTTAGACAAAGAGGACCTCGTGAATTACCTGGAGAGCAATGGACTCCTGGATAGTAAACATCATGGGTTTGTGGCAGGAAGGTCTTGTTAGACTAACCTAATAGTATTCTTTGGGCAACAAGGGTAGTGGATAAGGGCCACTGTGGATTTACTTTACTTCAGTTTCAGCAAGGCATTTGACTCTGTACATCACAGAAAGTTGCTGAAGAACCTAGAGAATATGGTTACAGTGAAGGACACAGATGGGTGAGAAACTAATTGGAAGGGAAACAGCAAAGGGTTGTGGTAAATGAAGTCAAATCAGAAGAGGGATGTCACCAGTGGGGTGCTATAAAAGTTCTGGCTCTAGTCCTTTTCAGTATGTTCATCAGCAACATGGAAGAGGGAATCCAAGCCAAGATGTGTCTCTTCACAGATGACACTAAGCTCTGTGGCAGGGTAGACAGCAAGCAGGGGCTGGAGAGGTAGTTAGAGGTTTGGCAGTTGAAATTCAGTGCCAAAAGTGCAAGGTGATGATGCACATAGGGAACAAGAACCTGAGCAGAGAGTACTGTATGGAGGGTGGAGGGTAAAATTGGGCATGATCTCTGAGAAAAGAGACCTAGGGGTTATTTATAAAGTTGTCCCGTTAAATAACAATTCACCATTTGTAGCTTTGCCTTGCCTTTTTTTTTTTAAGTGCAAATTGCACTTAAAAAAAACAAACAAAAAAACAAAACAAAAACAAAGCAAGGAGAAGTTACAAATTGCAAATCCCCCAAATCCCTGGTGTCTAGTGCCCTCCTCCACCTCCGATTGCAACCGGCCCTAGTGTAAAAACAAAATATAATCATCAATGAAATTTCTGGTGTTCAGTGGCCCACCGCTCTGCTGATCGCCAGCCCAAATGTAAAAAATATATATTAAATCCCTGGTGTCTAGTGGTCCCCCCCATCGATTGCTAGCCCCAATGTAAAAAAAAAATTATAATCATCCCTAGTGTCTAGTGGTCCCCCCCGGCCAATCACCAGCCCGTTGTGAAATTAAATTACAGTGGTACACCTCCCCCCTCAATTGCCAGGTGCCACTCACCGATACAAATTTCCCTGGTGTCTAGTGGACCCTCCTCCACATCCTCAAATGTCCACTCCATGCCCAGGTGTTTAGTGAACCCCCACCCATTCACCACTGCATGTACTGCACCCCCACCTGGACCCCAAGTGGGCCACCGGCACAGCCCTCCATTCTTCTTCCCTGCCGGTGGCCCAACTGAGTACTCAAGATGAGTACGTGCATGTACAAACACGTGCTCATTCATTGTCAGCTTGCAGTCATTCTTGGATGTTTTGTGAGGTGCAGAGAAGAGCAGAGGGCTGCTCCAATTGCTGGGGGGGTGGGATGTGGAGGAATGGTGTTGTTGACCCCTTGCCCCTAAATCCCTCCTCTGCATCATAATATAAATCACCCATCGCCTCCAAAATAATTTGAAATCTTCCAATTGATGATTGATTTGGGCAGTTAATTTCTCCATTTTATACATATTTATCATAAGATCCTGCCATGAATTGATTGTTGGGATAATACTGGGGAGCCATCTTTTGGTTAAGGCTTTTTTTGCCGTCATGAAACAGGTATCTAATAATTTCCTGGTAGGAGGTCATTGCAGGGCAGGATCATATTTAGAAAACAGAAAGGATTCTGCTGTCAATTAAACTGGGGTGGCAAATAGCTCCCCCTGCTCATCTTGCAGACTCCTAAAAAAGAGGTTGGTGGGCAGGGCAACTCCAAATAAATGTGCCCATGGGTTGCTGGTGAGTGGCCACAGTCTCTCCAACAGGCAGGCCCCCATCTGGGAAGATATTTTACTTGGTTTGCTGGAGTTCTGAAATACCTTAACATCACCTTTTTAAGAATACTCCTTCCAAATACATGAGGTAGTGGGTGAGTGCAAAACCCGTAGGTGTCTTTCCCAATCTGAGTCTTCCAATAAAATATTCAGATCCCCTTCCCAAGTCTGTCTTAAAGAAGCAAGGGAATCCCTTTTCAGATACTGTAATGCAGCATAAATGTAGGAGATCATGTGGGTTAAAGGAGCCCAGCCCTCAGTTACCATCTTCAAAATCTCAATTATGGAGGAATAGAGAAGTTATCTACAGCCTGTGGTATTAACGTTTTTATGAAATCAGTTACCCGTAAGTATCTGCACCTGTCTAGAGGTTGGATATCATAATGTTTTTTTAGTTCATCAAATGATCAAGTGAAGACCTAACCTTTCCCAGTGTTTAAAACCATTATCCATCCTGGCTGGCAAGAAATCTGTCAAGTAAGGGATGGAGTATAATAAGTACCTTGTGCTACGTAAATACGTAGAAGTCAAAAAAGACCTCCAACATTTAAGTGTGATAGTTGTGTAAGGGTTTGAGGTAATCTCTCATATTGGGGAAATGGAGTGAGTTAGCAGGATACGATTCAACTGATGCAAATCTTCCCCTGCATCTCCAGTGTTTTCCAATGAGCGCTTTACTGGTGGTTAAGCCACAAAACAATTGTGTGGAGTCGGGCTGTTTGGTGATAATTGTGTAAGTCTAGTAATGCCAAACCCCCTAGTTTCTTGTGGAAGTGAAGAAGGGAGAAGTGGACCCTTGGACATTGTGAGTCCTAAATATAATGGGAGATTTTCTTATTGAACTCCCAAAAAAATCTATCCAGGGGCATGATTGGGAGAGTCTGTGCCAATTATAAAAATCTCGTTAACAGATTCATCTGAATGGTGTCTAGTCGTTGAATTAAAGGAAGGGGAATAGATTTCCACCTCTCCATATCGGCTCTCAACTGTTAAAGAAAGGGTTCATAGTTACATGAATAAAGTTGGAGAGGGTCTCCTGTTAGATGTACCCCTAAATATTTCAGGGAGGGTAGGCCCCAATGAAAGGGAAAAGACTGGTTGGTCTCTAGGGTAGGCAAATAATGTAGCTGTAATACCTCAGTGTTTGCGTTAATTTTCTACTCAGCCAGCAATCCAAATGGGTCAGAGTCTGCCACAAGGGACGGAGTGATTGATCTGGTAATGTTAGATATATTAATAAATCATTGGCATACAGTGCCAGTTTCTATTGCCTGACCCCACCTAAAGGCTAGCAATAGCCTCAATTTGATGTATCGGCTTGGCGAGAGGCTCAGATAAATGGCAAATAGTAGAGACAAGACACCCTGCTGGATGCCACGAGAAGCAAAACAATGGGGTTGAACTACAGGGCCATTAATTTTGGCATAAGCCATGGGGTGATCATAGATGGCTGTTAATAAATGCCCAAACTGCTTAGAGAAACCCATTCTATTCAAGATAGTGGCTAGGAAAGACCATGCCACCTGGTCGAAGGCCTTCTCCACATCTAAACTAAGTAATAAAAAGGGACACTTTGACCAGGTGGCATGGTGCAGTACATGGAGGGTTCTCTTGATGTTGTCCTGTGTCTGTCTGGCCTTGATAAAGCCACATTGGTCTTTGTCTATGATGGAAGGCAAAATACCCTCCAACCGTTTAGCCATAATGGCTGCAAATAATTTATAGTCAACATTAAGCACTGAAGCAGGGTGATATGAAGAGCAGTATGTGGGATCTTTACCCTGTTTTGGCATACTGGAGATGGTGGCATATAGTCAAGTGGGGAGGAGTGGACCATCCTCCAATATCTCCTGACAAACCGGGAGTAAGCGGGGGGGGGGTTAAAGGCCCTTAAAAGATTTATAAAACTCTCCAGTATATCCTTCTGGGCCTGGGGTCTTGCCTGTTTTCAAACAGGATACAGCCTGCTCTAATTCAGAATAGGTTATCGGGGCATCCAGGAGAGCTATCTGAGCCATAGTTAATTTTGGTAAATGTGGACTCTGCAAATAAGCAGAGATCTCTTGAATATCAAGCTGAGTGTCCGGTGTACAGGTGTTTATAATAAGATTGACAGGCTTCCAGAATCTGAAAGGGTTGTTGCATTAGGGCACCTGAGGTGGGGCATTTGATTTGAGTTATGGTAGCCTTAGCTGTGTGCTGCCATAAACTATGTGCCAAAATGTGAGCAGCATGAGGTCTGCCCCCATAGTATCTTTGCTTTAGAAATTGATGTGCTTGTTCTGTTTTTATATCTAGCAGAGCCTTTATTTTATGGCATGTGGCTTCCAAAAGAGGTGCCAATGCTTCAGCCCCATTAGCATGTCTCTCTTGGAGGTCCTTCAATTGGGTCTGCAGTGTATCCATTTGAGCAGTCTGCATTCATTTATAATGGATAGCAAATTTAATAATCTCCCCCTTAATACAACTTTAAGTGTATCGGTGTATCCTAAAGAGTCCTGGGTCTAATGTCAATATGTTTGTTATCCTAAATTACTTGTGAGAGCAGCTCTTTAATTAGGGTCTGAAAAGGTGGAATATTTAACGTAATTAAAACATCATAAGTTGATTTCCTTTCAGAACCCCAATCTAAAGTAAGTAGTACTGAGGCATGATCGGGGAGGAGACATCCTGCAGTCTCTCACCAGGTGTTGATGTTCACCCAAACATGACAGTAGTCTATCCGGTTATAAATGTTGTGGGAGCAGAGTAGTGGGTGTATCCTCTAGCATGAGGGTGAGAAAACTCCATGCATCAACCCATGCCTTTCTTTAAAATAAGCCTGGGAGGCTCTCTGAGCACTGAATTTCTTAAGTGGCCTAGGGTTAATAGTGTCCCTATTATCATATATCAAATTATAATCTTCCCCCACAATCAAAATCTTGACTTATATTCGGTAATTCTTTGAAGTAAAGTTCTTGCCATCTTGGCATCAGTGGCTGGGGGCACATATAGACTGACCAAAGTTATCGGGAGGCCCTCGTAGTTGCTCACTAACAGTCCCAGCATCAACAGCTTCAATGAGTGGTTAAAGGACTGGTGTGGCAAAAACAGCTTTGGCTACATTGGGGACTGGGGTACCACCTGGGATGATGCACGCCTATACAAGAGGGACGATCTGCATCCTTCCATAGGGGAACATCTGTCCTCAGTGAGATGTTTACATGCTTCCTGAGCAAGCATTTAAACTTGCCACTGGGGGGCTGTCAGGAGCGGGGAGATATAGGCAGCCCTCCACCACAGGTTAGAGCACACGTGACGTCGAGCAGAATCAGGATATTATGTCAGGGGCAGATTCACCAGTACCACAGGACAGAAAAGGCTGCACACAGGGCCAGATGATATCATTGTTAACAAGGGTAGTAAAAGGGAAGCACCACATAGAATATGCCAGGAATAGTAGGATGAAACAAGGGGCTAAACACAAGGATGGGCCGAGAGGATGTCACTTTCCTTGGAAAGTCATGCACATGAATGCCTGCAGTCTGAAAAACAAGGTCCCAGACTTGACGGCTGTAATGACGGAGGCTGGTCTGGACATAGTGGCCATAACCAAAACATGGTACACCAGGAACCACAGCTGGGACACAAGTGTAGCGGGTTATGTCCTGTTCAGAAAAACAGGGAAAGTAAAAGGGGAGGGCGGTTGCCCTCTATATCAAAGAAAGCATCAAGGCAACTGAAATTCAGAACAGGCATGAGGAAATGGAGCAAGTTTTGGTCACTCTTGAGCCAGTCAATGGAACAGCCATCCGCACTGGGGTAATTTACAGACCCCCAGCACAGGCAGAAGAAATTGACAAACTGCTGCTGGATAACATGCATAACATGGCAGAAAAGGGGGAAGTACTGCTGATGGGAGACTTTAACATGCCAGAAATAGACTGGTCCATCCCTGCAGGGGCCTCAGCCAGGGCATGGAACTTCGTTGACTCCCTTGAGGGGGCTGGCCTTAGGCAACTGATGCAGGAACCTACCAGAGACTGGGCAATCCTGGATCTGGTACTGACCAATGGTGACAGGACAATATGGGTCGAGGTGGAAGGTCAGCTGGGGTCCAGCAATCACCATATGGTGTGGTTCGAGGTGGACAAAGGGATTCAGTCAACTGGCAAGAGTCTTAGACTTCAGAAGGGCAGATTTTACCAGGATGAGACTTCAGCTTAGAGAAACCCTGGAAAAAAAGGTGGATAGGAGGGACTTTGAGGAGAAATGGGCGCACATCAAGGAGGCTATAGCAGAGGTCATAAAACCATGTGTTAGGTCAATAGACAAGGGAAACAGGAGAAGAAAACCACTTTGGTTCTCAAGGAGGGTGGCTGAAAAGGTAAGGGCCAAGAGGCTAGCCTTCAGGAAGTATAAGGAGACACAAAGAGACGAGGACCGGGAAATGTACCAGAAGTGTCTGACAGAGGAAGGAAAAGCAACGAGAAGCACTAAAGCGCAAACTAAGGAAAGAATAGCTCAATTGGTTACAAAAGAAGACAAGACACTCTTCAGGTACATTAGCGAGAGAAGGAAGGCAAAGGGGTGGTAGCTAAGCTTCGAGGACCCAGGGGACAGATAGTGGAGGGAGACAGGGAGAAAGCAGTAGTCTTGAATGAATATTTCTGTTCAGTCTTCACTGTTGAAATGCATGGGCAAGGCCCACAGCTAAAATTTAAAGGAGTAGAGGAAAAGGAGGTAAACACCAGTCCATTCACAGAGGAGAGGGTCCTAGAAGAGCTTGCAAAGCTGAAGGTGGACAAAGACATGGGGTCCAGATGGCATACATTCCAGGGTCTTAAGGGAACGGAGAATTGAACTGGCAGCCCTGTTCAGAGAGTCTCTAACCACTTGAGTGGTCCTAGAGGACTGGAGAAGGGCAAATGTTGTCCCTCTTCACAAGAGTGGTAGTAAAGAAGATGCAGGGAACTACAGATTAGTTATTCTAACCTCTGTAGTAGGAAAGATAATGGAGACACTCCTTAAGGAAAGAATAGTGGAGCACCTAGAAGTCACAGGGATGTTGGATCCCAGGCAACATGTGTTAACCACAGGATGGTCCTGTCATACTAATCTAACAGATTTCTTTGACTGGGTGACAAAGGCAGTAGACGGGGGGGGGGGGTTGCTGTAGACATTGCCTGCCTAGATTTCAGCAAAGCCTTTCATGCCGTCCCACATATGAGACTGGTCAACAAGTTAGAAAGCCTGGGGATGGGACACAAGGTGGTAAAAGAATTGAAAATTGGTTAGAGGGTCATGGTAAACGGAACCCAATCAGAGGAATGGGAGGTGACCAGTGGGGTACCACAAGGGTCAGTTCTGGGGCCGGTCCTCTTCAATGTCTAAATCAGTGACATTGCAGATGGGCTGGAGGGAAAGGTTTGCCTGTTTGTGGATGACACCATGCTCTGCAACAGGGTGGATAGCCTGGGGGGGGGGGGAGACTGAGAAAGGACCTGGAATGGTTGGATAGATTGTCAGATGCATGGCAACTAAGGTTTAATGTGAAGAAATGCAAAATCATGCATGTGGGAGCAGGAACCCTGGAGCAAGCTACAGGTTGGGGAGAGAGATGTTGGCAGTTACTAAGGAAGATAGGGACTTGGGAGTCATAATCACAGATGACCTGAAGGCCACAAGGCAGATGGCTAAGGTGGTGGGGAAGGCCATTGGGATGTTGGGGTATATTGAAAGGGGAATCATAAGCTGAAGGAGGGAAGTGATAGTTCCACTGAACAGGACCCTGGTGAGGCCTCACCTTAAGTATTGTGTCCAGTTCTGGAGGCCACACCTTCATAAGGGCATTGACAAACCAGAGATGGTGCAGAGGAGGATGACCAAATTGGTGCAGGGTCTGCATCACAAGCCTTATGAGGAAAGAGTCAGAGACCTCAGTTTATACATGCTGAGCAAAGGAGGGAGAGAGGTGACATGATAGAAATGTTCAAATACCTCAAGGGCATGAACAAGGTGGAAGGGGACAACATGTTCCAGTTTAAAAGTAGCAGAACAAGAGGACATGACATGAGACTGATGGGTGGCTGCATAAGGGGTAATGTCAGGAAGTTCTTTTTTACAGTGAGGTTGGTGGATGCATGGAATAGCTTGCCCCAGGAAGTGGAGGCTGCCCGTACGGTGGCAGGCTTCAAACATGCATGGGACAGGTATAAAGGAATGTTAGAGATGGGAAGGAGCCATTGTACTTAACCTGTTTATGGCTCCACGCCATCCAAAGAATCTGCTCCTTGTCTTTGAAACTCGAAAATGTCATGACCACAGACTGTGGTCTAGCTTTGGGGTCTGTAGGTTTTGGAATGAGTGCTTGATGGGCTCATTCAGTTTGGAAATGCAGAGCAGGTGGGATATCCAGTACATGTTTCAGAAGGTCTTCCATAAAGTCTGTCATTTTGCTGGTCTCTGTGCTTCTGTCAACTCGATATTCTCAAATTATCCCTCCTGGAGCAAGCTTCCAAATCTTGGCATTTGTTTTGTAACACTTCCTGTTGATCTAGTAAAAATCTGTAGCTGAATATAACTATAGCATGTTATCTTCTGTTTTTGCAACTTGGCCCTCAGCAGTTTGGATTCGATTTTCGACCGCTGTTAATTTACTATTAAGGTGGCAGAATTTCTGATGTGCTTCAGAGAGAAATGTTTTAATCTCATGTAGCAAAGTCTCAAACAAAGATCTAGAAAGTTTCTCAGTTTCAAATTCCATGTCTGTTGCAAGGCCTACTTTGCTTGCCAGGGAGGCGCTGCCACTCGGTAAAGAACTCATCGGGCAGGATCCTTGTTCATCTGCAGGTTTTGGTGAGTTTTGCATCTGGGATCTGGTCACTCTGTCTCCCTCATTGCTTTTAGATGCCATTATTCAAAGAATTGGTAAGTAAGCAAGTAAAATGGGGGAGTTTGGTAGCAGGTTAATACAGAGCTGTAAAATCAGCCTGCCATTCAGGTGATGACATCACTAGAAGTCCCCACATCCATAACTTTCATAATTTGTATGGAGAGAGAGTGAAACAAGATCCCACCCCAGAGCAAGGCTCCTCCCACATGAACCAGATAGACAGGCCACAGTGTTAAGCTTTGTAAGCCTTACATAAATCTCATTGGTGGTATTCAATTCGTGTCCTGTAATAACACAGTATGCACACCAGAGGAAACCAATGAAGTAAAAGTAGTAAGTCTTAATCTGTAATTCTTAATACTGTTCACATTTCATGAAATCACTGTCAGAGTAGGAGAAGACCCAGGAACCATTTTAAGAAAAAGAAGCAAGAAAAAAAAGTAATAGAGAAAACAGCCAATCGAAGTTCTTTTCTCTGAGTCCATTTCTGGTAATCTTAATATCAGCAATATCTCCATCAGTATCTGAACAATCCTTCTGAGAGGAGAGGAAGAAGCCTTGGAGTCACCATCCTCCTCAGTCTTCCTGTGAAAGATGGAAAAGCTGTTGTGAATTAACATGGGATCTTTTCATAGGATTTTGGATTTTGATAGGGATCAGGTGTGCCGACGTTTCCCAGTACCACTATAAAACTGTCAGGTGGCAGGGCAGGTGGAGGCATAGCAGAGATTTGCAGGGCATCAGAAGTATTGATCTGGATAGAGGTAGTAGAAATTGGTAAAGGAGAGCTCTGATCCATACTGGGGGTGGGGTGACAGAGTCCACTAGGGCCATCAAGACTATCCATCAGGTTAGGGTCAGGTGTCTGTAGAAGAACCGCAGCAGGAACCAAGGAGTGCTCTTGACGGGACTTTTGCAATTGAGCTTTCTGCACCATATCTTCTTGGTCATAATAAGAGCCTTTATTATGAACTGTCCATGGACACTTTCTATAAGAGTCACTGAACTCTTTGCACAAGTTGCACTCTCACAGGGTTCACACAGTAAGAGCAGAGTGATTGGTCCCCAGGCTAGTTCACACAACTGTGTCATGGCACGGCTCAGATGAGATAAAGAGCCACACCAATGACAGGTCTTAGGCTGTCCTGCATAAAAACAGAAACTTCTGTCCTGACCAATATAGAAACTACTGGAAAGGTGCTGAGTACCCAGGTCAGTGGTCTGTAGATTCACCTTGATCCTCCACCCCCAATCCAAATGTTTTTGGAATCCAAAATGGGGAGAGGGCAGTCCATTACATCAGCTCATTGTTTCACCCAGTACAGAATATCTGACATGTAGAGCCCTTCATTCTTGAACAAAATGGTAGTGATCTTAAGGGTAGGTTTCATCAAAGGACAGCAATAAATGGGGACGACAATGGAGAAGACTCTGACTTTGAATTTTGTCCAGAACTGGTCCAAAAGCTGAGGCATCTGAAACTGACTTTGAATTGGGAATCCCAGAGGTGTGAATAACTGCAAAGATTTCTGAGGTCAAGAACTGCAGAGACTCAATTAGCAGCCTACGTGCCACGAAAACCCTGTTGGGGATTCATCAAGTCCACCTTTAAATTTGAGATGAACAGTACTATGGCACCTGGATGGTTCCCCCAGGTTGGAAAACAAGTCAGTCATTGTAAAAGAATCTCTGGAGGAGTCTGATCTATGAGGGGGAGAGGAACTGTTGTCCATAAGAAAAGTGTTAGGGGCCCCTGCAGACAAAGCCCTAGTCTGGGGGCAGGAGTAAATTGGGTAATAGGCTCCAAAGGGGAGCTCTCTGTCCATAAGCTCTGTCCATAATCTCTGCCCAGGATGTAGAGACAGTTGAGCAGAAAGAGAGGCAGTAGATATTGTTAAGGCAGCAACATGTGGGCAGAAGAGTCTATACAATCACTCACAGGTGCAGCAGGTAAGATAACAGCAGCAGGGCTGTGCACATCATGCACCAAATTTACAGCACTAGTCTGGGGAACAGAGCCAACAGGCTCCTGTGAAACATCAGGAAAAGTAACAGAAGCAGCCATCCCTGAAAGGAGCCGGAAACTGGGGGTGACTTCCTGCTAACCAGCAGCTGTGGCAAGGAACTTGGGCTAGGGAGAGCCCCAAGTGGATTAGTAACAAGCAGGGGATCCGAGGTAGAGGTCTCAGTAAGAACAGGCAGAAGGGAAGCAACAGTTGTAGGAAACATAGAAACTGAAGAACAAGCATACATTACCCAAGCTGGAAAATCTCCACCTGTGGCGGTCATCATGGAAACCATGTGTCTTGAGGGATCCCAGGGCTGGTGCAGGAGGCGTGGGACATATCACAGGAGTCGGCAGCTTAGGAGAAGAAATGGGTACCACAGGCACAGCAGTCTGGTGAATGTTGCCATCCAATAGCCCGCCAGCCAGTGGCACTACCAGAGAAGCAGACTTGGCAACTGGAATCATGGTCTGGACCCCAACAGGGCCAACATACACAGTGTGCAAAGCACAGGAGACTGAGGCAGAGATATGGTCAGTATACTGTACATAGGGGGGCTACTGTGAGCCAGCAGATGAATTTCTTTTGCAGTGGGAGCCATGCCAGCCCCTTATGTAGCTTCATCTGGAGATTGGGTCCAGCCAGCATCTGGGAGGGCCTGTTCAGGAGGCCATGGAGCTCCTACAGCCAGGAAAGGAGAAATGTTGTCAGCCTCTATCAGAAGAGATGTGGTATGCAAAGGAACTGATAGCAGTGCTGAAGTAAAGGCAAGAGCAGAATGCTGCATAGTCAAAATGGACACTTTAGTGAGGGTTTTCAAAGCAACTTCCACATCAACAAAAACCCACAGCAAGTGCTGGAAGAGATCCTGGCTTCCAGTGATAACTGCATCATCTGGCAGATGTGGTGGACAGGTGGACAGGTGGATGGTAGCAAACTGCATCTGTGCTGAAGTGAAACAAGGAGACAGAGCCCTGTGGCTGAGGTAGAACTGAGAATTCCTGTGGCAAAACATGTTGAGCCAGAGTCTATAGCAGCTGGTGTTAAATCCAGCCCATCTGGAATATCCATAGAGCTTGTAAAAGCAAAATTTTCCTTAGGCTCCACCGAAATGGGAGTGTTACCACCACCTCCACCTCCACCTCCTGGGGCAGCCATCATGTTGACCCTCAGGTAGAATCTCCCACCACCTACAAGAGTAGGGAAATATTTTATTAAAGTACCAAAATCAAATGAATATAAGCATGTGAACATCAGAGCCAAAAAATAACAGAAATATACAACTAGAAAAATGATCTCCCCCATACACAACTCCCAATTTCACTTTTTGGAAAACCATTAAAGCCCTGCATAGAATGAATCTTACGGTAAAATAAGAAAATCATAAGCATAAGTATTGAAATCATACAATGAAACAACACAAAAATAAACAATCTTGCACCATTGATCTGCATACCGTACAATTTGCAAAAGAAAACATCTTCACAGTAAATCAAACATATTGCATCTAATCTACTCTGAGGAGATTACCCACTTTCTATTATCCCTATTTCCCACCACCCTTTCATAAGAACAGATGAAACATAGAAAGAGAAAAAAAACATGAAAATCTCAAAGAATCAAAGAGGACATATATGCTTATAAACATTGTGTTGTGCACCATAGACAATGCTTCCAATTTTCTTTTAATGTATTACTGGGCAATGTATTTTGTTCCACAACATAGTTAGAATTTAAGAAAGCTATTACTTGCTTAATTACCTGTTCTGGGGGATCTCCTTTCATTGGAGAAGTAACACGCACCTCACCTGACATAAGTAATATTTGCAAGCTGCAAAAATTATTCGTAGTGTGCTTTTGTTGTAACTACACCAATTGTTTGGGAAAATTCCTAAAATTAGTATGATATTGTTGAGTTGTAAAAGTCCAGGATCCTTCCATATGTTAAACAAACTGGTCCAAAAAGCTTGCGCAAAGGGGCAAGAAAAAGTGTTCCATGGTTTCCAAAATCCTACTACGTGTTTCTAGGACAAAAACTTTTTTCTAGGGCTTTATGTTTTAATGAATCTCTAACCCCACGCCTCCCATGGCAGTAAAGTTAAGCCACACTATATCCCATACTTGTTTGGGAATTCTAGGGTCTATTAACTGTTGACAAGCTTATTTTATCTGTGTACTAGGACATCCTGGAAATTCTGGGGCTATAAACAGAATGTCATTTATAATCAACCTATAGAAGGATTTTCTAGAATGTGAAAGAAGAGTATGTTGAGTAATGCATCATTGTCTGTGCTTTATCAGAATTGGTTTCATATATTGTGGAATGGGTTCAGTACGGATAATCATAGCAACTGATAACAGATCCTGACCCCATTTAAGTTGTAAAGAAGAGAACCAAGGAAAAATAATCATGGTCCAAACAGATTGCAAATGTTTTACTAGGCCCACAAAATTCCAATGGATGAAAATGCTGTGAAAGAAAACAATGGGGTTTAACATCCTGATACCCCCTTTATTGGAATCATAGTATGTAAGGTTCCTTTTAATGGGATTAAGGTGACTTCCCCGCAGTCCTTGGGGAAAAAAAAATAATACTTGAGCTTCTAATGAAAAAGGGATGAGAAAGACGTTAGCTACATATAGAAATTGAGGTACTATGAAAGTTTGTATCAGATATACCCTTTTTGTTTAGAGATGGCTTTATATTTCCATTGCTGCACCAAGTTCTGAGCTTTAGTTAAGGCATGTTCCCAATTCAATTTGGCATCATCAGAAGAACCAAAAAATCCCTGAAATGTTAATCAGGCCTGTACAAAAAGGAATGTTAACAGAGTGTGCTTTTGCTGTCCTCAAAGCTGGATTAATTTTAAAAACCTGACTTTTATTTTAGTTTAGCTCCGGATATTGATTTATATTTCCTAAGAATTTGTAGTATTAAAGAAGCCCTTTCTGTGGATTGTATACATAAGCAGACGTCATCTACATAGGCACAGATGTTTACAGTATGTTGTGAATCTGGTAATAAAATACCAGGAATATTAGCGTTGTACTGAATTTTTCTAATAAGAGGATATATTGCAAATAAGTGTAAAACAGGACTGAGAGGGCACCCTTGCCTGACCCCTTTCCAAATGGGAAATACTTTACCCATTTGTTTATTAATATAAGGTTGAACATTTGCATTTTTATACAGCTTTCGTAACCATTGCACAAAAGTATGTGGAATCCCATATTGAAGTAACGCAGAAAAAAAGATACTCATGATTGATTTTGTCAAATGATTGTTGTTGGTCGAGAGAAAGCATTAGGCCTGAACACTGTTGTGCATTTCTCAAGTCCACTAAGTCCCTTAAAAATGTAGATTATTAAAGATAAATCTTTGGGGTATAGCACAGGTCTGTATTGGTGAAATTAATGTGCTGCTGCCTGACTGAGTCTATGTGCCAGTATGATAGATAAGACTTTATAATCTACATTCAATATACTAATCGGTCTCCAGTCTGAAATATGTGTTCTGTCCCCTTTTTATACAGAACAATAGTTAAAGCTTGGAAAAGGATGATGATATATGAGGAGACTGTAATAGTGAGTTATAAAGGATATCCAAAATAGGACATATTTTGTCCTGAAAGGTCTTATAAAATTCTGAGATCACTCCATCCTTACCAGGAGTAGTGTTTGGTCATAACTTAGAAAATGGCCATGTTGATTTCGTCAATGGTGATAGCACCCCTCAGGTTTTGGGCTATAGGTGTAGGAAGGGATGGAATCTGAAGATCTGTGACATAGTCCTCTGTCCATTCAATTTCAGGAGAGGTCCCAAATAAACTGTAAAGATATTTTTGTGCTTCCTTCAAGATCTTGTGAGGACTAGAAGAGAGTAAGGAGTCTTCTGAGAGAAGTAAAAAAATCTATATTTGTTAGGTTTACTCTGTTTTCACAGCTTTTAAATATGTTTAAGGACCGTTGACGCCCTTGTGTACCAAACTGGACTTCAGCTTTTAAACTTAAAAATATGTTATACTGGTATTTAATCATTTCTTCTTTAGTTATCTTAATGTGGGAATCCAAATTAATTTCTGTTCTTGGGCCAATGAAATTAGGTCTTTCAATTGTTTATGTAGAGTCAGATGTTGAGAATATTGTTGTTTCCCCTTTTTAGAGGCATATTCAATAAAAGAAGATTTAAAATCGTGTTTAGAGTCTAGCTATCAGTCCCGAACTGTATCATATGCCTCTAGAATGGAGACTCTGGCTTTCAATAGTTGATCACATCTCTGTCTCATATCCTCATCTTGCAACAGATTATTGTTTAATTTCTATCTGTTCTTCATAGAGGAACAACCTTGAGGACCTAGTATACCTATACTGGTAACTGCTAAATGGTCTGAGGTTTCAAGAGGTACAGTGGTACTAGAATATAATGTAAAATGTTTAGACAAAAACAAATAATCAATTCTGGAGGCCAAAAGGCCTATGTGAAAGGTTTTATTTCCTTGTTGTTGTGTTGACTGAAAGCAGTTTTGTAAATTTCGGTTTTAATCATATTATGTAAACAGGACATATCGCTAAACATTTTTTTGTTTGCAACCTCTGTCAGCTGGGGATAAACCACAGTTAAAATCTCCTGAATATTATTTTTTGGGGTATGAAGATATGGTTGAATTAATCTAAAAGGTCAGTTCAGGCTGCAATACTTAGGTGCATATATCAAATCAAATCGGTATTTATTTATAATGCACTTTTGAAATACCAAAGCGCAAGTACAAAACAAATATAGCAACACATAATAATAATAATAAATACAAATATAAAACATTTAAAAGCAGCAGAACAACTAGATGTTATATTAAAAGCTAATTCAAATAAATAACTCTTCAGTGCGGTTTTAAAGGACTCAGTAGACAGGCACTCTCCAATCCGACAAGGTAGAGAATTTCCACAGGGTTAGGGCCACAAAAGAAAAGTTCTGGCCCCAGATGACTGAAGACAAACTCTGGGAATCTCTAGCAATCCTCGTTATGGAACGGAGTGATGGAGAGGTGGAAGGCCAAAGAAGATCTTGCAAGTAGCCCCATCCCTGTCCATGTAGGGTCTTATAGGTCAGCAACACGACCTTGAAAGTGATCCTCCATCACACCAGCAGCCAGTGCAGTTCGCGCAGCACAGGTGTGATATGGCAAGTTCTTGGTAGCCCAGTCAACAATCTGGCTGCAGTGTTCTGCATCAGCTGCAGGCAATGGAGATCCACCCCTGGCAACCCTAGATATAGAGCATTACAGTAGTCAAGACGCAAAGATACAAAGAAATGAACCAAAACAGAGAGGTCATCATGCGAAACAAGGTGTTTTATCTGGGCTATATTCCTCAGATGGTAAAAGGAGGACTTAACAGCAGCTGACACCTGTATCTTAAACGTCAGCTCGCTGTCAAGTACTACGCCCTGATTCCACACCTGTTCAGAAGGTCTCAACTGGTTACCCCCTAACACAAGGCCAGAGGAAGACCCAGGAGTCAACTTCTACACGGTGACCAGGGTCTACCACAGGCACCTCAGTCTTGTCCGATTCAGTCTCAACCAGTTAGCACTCATATATAGTACATATACAGATTAAGCAAAATTCATATATAAAAAAGTAACATCCACCATCAAGGCTCTGCCAGGCATAATATCTGTTGAGTTTTATAAGTTTGAAATGGGGCCATGGAGTAGAATTGCTACCCCATCACAAATGTCTTCCCTTGTGACCAGTAGGAGGGCCTTCTGACCATGAATGTTTAGCTTGTAGTAATTCATAATTAGTTTTTATATGTGTGTCTTGTAAAAAAAGAATATTATGTAATTCTTTTAGAATATGAAAAGCAGTGTTAAGTTTCTTAAAAGATGTAATTCTACTAACATTCACAGTCAGAGGGTTAACAGAAAGATGCATGCTGAAGAAAGAGAGAGGGCAAAAGGTCAGCCATCTGATTTAAGCTTCACTTTTGTTTTACGTTTAGCTTTCTTTGCTTTGGATTATTCAGTTGTGGGGTCAGTATTACAATCCATTATACCTGAAGCCACTGAGGAAGTATCCGAGTCTCCCTCTTCTTCCTCCTTGTCCCCCCCCCATTGCTTCCTTTTAGATAAAATGTTACATTGATTTCTGGTCAGAATGGGAGGGTCAGTTTGTTTTACCCCAAGTTTTCTCCTGGAATGTTTTGTTTGTCCTGCTGGAATAAACTCTGAATGGGAGTCATTTGGTATACTAGAGGGAGGGGGCATAGAACCCGGGGCACTTTATTAGTGGGGTCAGAGAGGATATATTCCTGAAAAGTAATGGGAAGAGGGGTGGGTTCAGTAGCCACTGTTACAGTAGAAAGACTGGGTGTGGGCTCCGGCTGAGCACCCACAGCACTTGTTGATGGAGGTTATCCTGAAGGGACACGCCTTGTGGTTGTCTAGCTAACATAACTTTTGCTTGATGTGCTGACTAAATTCTTTACATTCTGCCCTATCTGATCTACTCCTATTATGTGCTTCCAATGGACATTTCTGATAGGAACGCCCTGTGTCTTCACAAAGATTACATCGCAAGGGATTCGGGCACTCTAAACTGACATGTCTATATTCTAGACACAAATTGGGTAAATTACAAGAGGAGCTTAGATGTGTTCTGGCTCCACATTTATGACATGTTTTTGGTTGCCCAGGGTAGAAGCAGATGCCTCTATCTCAACCAATGTGAAAACTGCAGGTAGGTGTTGTATACCCTCATCTGTGTGGTGAAGTTTAACTTTAATTTACCACTCTCCAGGCCATACCAAACCTTCATCTAGTATGGGAACTGGGTTTTGCAAAACTTCACATTTTTGTTGTAACCAGTACAAAACATCATCAGTATTCACCCCTTCATTCCTGAAAAGCAAGTAACAGTTTTAACAGTAAGTTTTGTTAAGGGAATAGGAAATAAATCTTGACATATGGTACTATGGTTAACACTATCAAATTTCTGCCAAAACTTTCCAATGTGTGGTTATTCCAAAAATTAATATCATACATTTTTTTCCCCTTTAATATGTATAAAGGCAAATAAATCATGAGCTTGTATCCACATAGTATATTTTAATAATTGATGCATAACAGATTTTCGATCCAGAAAAAGTTCAGCTGTGCCAGTGTATTTGAAGCATACAGTGTTGCGCTGTTGTGCAGGTTCACCCACTTGCTTAAATAAAGCTTCCATATAAAAAGTTTGTGGCCTTGAATTGTCAGTACCTTGAGAAGGTGGGTCTGTGTGTCCTAAGTCTGTAGTGTCTCTTACTGGGGCGGTTTTAGAAGGATTCTCCTTTCTAGCTGTCTGAGTAACACTGTTAGGAGAGGTTGGAGGCACTTCCGTATTTACCAAGTCTCTGACGTTACTGACCTTGGTCTGTGGGACCAATGGGGTGCCTGGTAGAGGTGCCAGCGATTGCACAGGATTAGGTTCAGCAATGGACGAGTCTGAGTTTTGAACTTCAGGAGTGGAGAGGTACTGATCTGACAGACATGCTTACTTTAGCTGTTGAAGTAGATAAATCTGTCATCAGAAAATGTGTACCACTAGAGGAAATAATTTCTGTTGCTGGAAAGGGGCCCGGAGAAAACCAGCTGTTTCCATTGCGAGATTGGATCCAGCCTGCTGCTTGAAATGCTGCTGCAGGATTCCAGGTATTAAGAACAGATCTAGGTAGCTTCTCCATCGGATGTCCTTGATGGATAAAAACCTGGTATTGTGGTCTCTTGCGATGGAAATCCCGACAGAATAAAAAAAAAAAAGTCTGGTGTAGCTGTAATCAATGAGGGAATTTTGGCTGATGTTTGAAAAGCAGACATAGCGTGAGGCAAATGAGATTGTATAGAATGCTCCATAGCAACAGGTATAACATTCTTGTCAGTTCTCGGTGCAGGCCTGTTATTGCCAAAGATGGATTTCTGCAATAGCTTCATTAGAAGAATTTTATTATTTTCTACTGCATTTCTAAGATGACGTTTCTCCTGTTCAGGAGATAAGATTTACCCTTCTGCTAGCATGACTGTCTTATCACTTGTACATGACACATCTATTACCTGAGGGCAAATGCAGATGTTTCCTGAATTGCAGAATCCTCAGAACTCTCATGTTCCATTATTATGTTGAAGTCCAAGATATCATTCATGTCTGTATGAGAATCATTCAGTCTATTCAGTACAGAAAGATTTTCAGGAGAAAATACATTGAGGAGGCTCCCTGAGACCTCCTCCTGCTGCCTCCTGCAGCTATGTCTGCCTTTGTTGATCTGGCCACATAGGCCCCCTACAGACAAGTAGGGAATTTCCTAGTGTCCTGGCCAGATTTCCCCATTCACTAAGGAATAGCACCAACAGCCTAATCTGGTTCGGTTTCACTAGGTTTACATCTGTATCTTCTGTGCCCCCCCACCCTGGGAGAAGGCTGAAAATAGACAGAATTGCCTAGCCCTCCTTTCCTAGTCAAACAAAAACTAAATAAACAAATAAAAAAAAAAACTTTACAGTACTCTGTGTTACAGTGTTGTTTGTGGGTTTTTTTTGTGTAAACTTCCCAGAAACTGGAGAAGGCTGTTTTTGGCATAGTTCCTGCTTTCAGGGAAACCATATTTTTCATTTTTAAAACAAACAAAAATTACTTTTATTTCAATCACTTTGTGCTTTTTCTTTCCATTATTCTCAGTTCTTTGTTTTTTTGGGGGGGAACTGAGAGGAGATTTGACTGGTTTAACTGAAAAACTTCATTTAGCATATATTTTATTTATGGTTTACATTTTGATGAACCAAATCACATTTTTTCTTATTCAAAGCCCTTTTAACAGTTGTTCTTTTTTTAAATAGTTACATTTTTTTTTCAATTGAGAACCAAACATGTTTTCCCATGGTCATCAATTATTGGCATGACTGACAGACAAGGCAAACAATTTAAGCACCACCCACCATCAAAACATAACATGGACACAAAGGTTGCAAGAAAAAAAAAATCACATTTTATTCAGAAAGTGTGTAAGACCTCTCACTAAGGGAGGGACTGGTATACTACCCACAAAATCTCCTTCCAGTTTCACTTAATGCATCATGAGGGAGTAACCTCCATGGCAAAGCCTACTCCTTATGTGCATCATCATTAATGTGAAACACCCACATAAAATAACATGGTATTAATTAATATAACAGAGTGAACTAATGACCAGAAATAAAAATGAAAAAAAAAGTGCAATGTGTGTGCAAATTACCTAAAGAACAAACAGGGTTAGCAAAGGCCCTCCTAAATTCAGCAGCAAGATATATTTTGGGGCGCTGTCAGTTGAACAATCAAAATCACATAAATGAAACAGTTGAGGTAAATAATTACAGGCAGTATCCATTCACAAGTACATACATCAATACTGCGGCACTGAATTGAACATTATAAATAAGAAAACTATTTAAAGGTGAAATGCAGTTCCTATCACGCCAGGTAAACTAATAATAGGAACATTTACAACTCGATATCAGCAAGGGAATAAGGCAAATAAATATCACTTTTCATTTATTTCATGAGGAAAGTTGCCAATTCAAAACTCTCATTAAGTTCTGGGGGCTTCATCGCTCCAAGTGAGAAAATCCAAACTGCTTCTTTTTGGTTACGTTTTGTATCAATGCCCCCCCTCGACCAGTCTTAACTGTTTCAATATCACAGAATTTGAACTGATGTTTTTCATGACTGACAGACAGACCCAAAAAGAAGACAGGATCTACAGGTTTTAAACATTGTAAGGTTTGTTTTCAACTCCTGGCAAAGGCAGACTGCCACAAGTTGCGTTCAAAGTGCCTGGGTCAGACCACAATTCTGTCAGTTGTGAGCTCTGTGTTAAGTTTTGCCCTAAAACATGAAAGAAAAGGGCTAAAAAAATCAGAAGACCTCATGGTTTCTCATTCTGCCTTCATGTCACCTAAAGGCTCAGAGGAGGGTCCAGCCCCTCAAAGTAAGCAGCAATCCCTGTCAAAGGAGACACAAAAGAAAGATAAGACTGCACAAGATGGTTCAGAACTCAGGGTGTCCAAAAAGGGGAATCTTGAATCCAGTAAAAATAAAATAGCTTCGGAGAAGACACTGAAGACAGTGCCTGCCCCCCAAAACAAAAAACAATAAGAAAAACATGTCACTGTCTCTCCTGCTGAAGAAGGAATGGGACCACCAGTGGACACAAATAAATTGCCCTCATTACAGGACATGACAAAGGCATGAAAATTCTTCCAGGCATTCCAAGCTATGGGTGAATTTCGTGAATATGCCTGCCCCCCCCCCCAGGTTTCAGTTCCATTCCCAGTGCCTGTGGAGGAGGAGGTTGAAATGTACTATGAAACATATGCTAGAGCAAATGATGGGCAACTCAAACAAATGCTAGGGGCTCAAAACTGGAACGAAATGGAAGATCTAACACTACAGGACATATGGAATAAGTAAGCAATAATATCCAACAGGGTGGGTGGTATTGGGCAATACTGGACCACCCAGGGGCGTAATGAGGCTCGACGCCGCAGGCGGAGGGCTTTATAGCCCCTGGAAGGTCTGGTACTGCCCATACAGCCCACCCTGGAGGGTATTATTGTGCTTAGAAAATGGGTACTGTATTTTATAATGCCTGAAATAAATAAGTTTATATGGTAAAACTTTTAATATTTGAAGTATTTTATTAGTATTTTTAAAAAATAGTTCCTCCGTCCCCCCAATACAGGGCTTGTGCTTGAAAGTATTTTTTTGTGGTCTGCTTATTTATTTATTTTTTAATTTAGTAGCCTCTTTCTTTTCATTTTTTCTTGTTTAGTGTAGCACTGGAGTCATTAAGTCAGGAAGATCAGCCGTTACATCAGGCATAAGTGAAACTGGAAGTATAGTAGAACGTGATAGCACAAAATACTTTATTTCCGAAAATACAGGCAAGGTTTGCCTTTTTTTTTTTTTATTTGTTTGCAGGTTGTGGGTGCTGAATGTGAGCAGGGATCAGCAGCAGGTGTAACGACTGAGGAAAACTTCAACATGAGCGAGTGGGATTTTCAGCGTACAATGGACCTCAGAGCAGCGAGAGCGGAATTCAAATGAACAGACTTCTCAGTTCGGAGCAGCGTGACCAGACTGCAGAGACTTACTTGTGCAGTGGAGTTAGTTACTAGCACAAGGTATGAGGCATAACAGAAAGAGCGTTTTTTTATTTTAAGTTTACTTGAAAGAAATATTGCGTGAGGTTTTCTTGTACAGGTACGAGTGTGGGTATAGAGCTGGGGTGCTGACATGAATCTTGCTAAGCGAGATAAAATCAACATGGCGGCGGGCCAGTTCAGGGTGCACAAGAATAGCTTAAGTAATGGCACCTAAATTGGCACTACATGTCTAGCGGGCATCTATTGAAAGTTAATGTACCCCCATGTAGCTGTCAGCCAATGAGGAAGCTTTGTATCTAGCCCATTTTCTAAGTTGGATAGTATCTTACAACAAAGCATTGAAACATTTTTTCTCACTCTAAGAAATACAACAGGAAGGAAGGGTTCCCATGTGGTTCACTAAGAATATAAAAAAATGATCTCTAGGAAAGAGAAGGCTTTTAAAATACTTAAGAAAAAACCATCTCCAAGGAGGCAAGAGGCTTATAGAAAGTGTGTTAAACTATGTAAGCAATCTATTAGACAGGCTAAGGCCAATGCTGAAATGAGATTAGCCAAAAAAATAGGGACAATGGGAAGTCATTCTATAACTATGTTGTGAGTTTAAAAAAGGGACCAAGTCATGTGATACAGAGTCAAAGGCTCCACATATAATAAAAGAAGAGGATGTAGAGGTTATGGGAGAGGAACACATTGCAAATGTGTTTAATAGACACTTTATAAACAAGTACAAGAAAGAGGTCGGCGACTATCAAATCAAAAGGCCTTAGGGGATGAGCAGACAGACCTACCAGCAATAACAGCAAAACAGGTTCTTCAAAAGTTAAAAAAAATAAATAAATACAAATCAGAGGGTCCAGATAGTTATCATTCAAGATTTCTGTTGGAACTAGCTGAGGAGCTGGCAGTGCCCTTGGTAATGTTATTTAACAGATTCCTATGAGCGAAAGTTTTTGATGTTTGGAAAATAGCATACATAACACCAAAAAACAAAACAGGAGATACTAAAAATGTTAAAAACTATAGGCCAATTAGCATAACATGTATAATTGGGAAAATAATGGAGGGACTTGTTGGGGAACTTCTAGATGATAGCTTAAGAACACTGAGCCATATAGATGTTAGCCAATATGGGTTTGAAAAAGGGAAGTCCTGTGTCAGTAACCTCATGACCTTCTTTGAGCCTGTCTGTGAAGCGTTGCATGTAGGCCTGCAGTGGATGTGGTGTATTTGGATTTTAGTGGAGCCTTTGACTCTGTATCACATGAAATATTATTGGCATGTATGCAGAAACTGGGAATTAGATCATACTTGGTGATATGGGTGGCTTCATGGCTGGAAAACAGGCGACGGAGAGTTAGAATAATAGGATATCTGTCTGAGGAGGGGAGTGTCACTAGTGGAGTCCCACAGGGCTCAGTCTTGGGACCTAAACACTTTAGTATCTTAATATCATCTATGCAGGTATCAGAAGGGGTCTGGATCTGCAATTATGCAGACAAGACTAAAGTTGGAGCAGTGGTAAATGATAATAACTCCACTATAACTCTCCAGAAACAACCGGATAAACTGGGGGATTGGGCAAGAGAGAATAAACTGGAGTTTAATATGGAAAAGTGCAAAGTAATGCACCTTTGGTCATAACAACAGACAAGTAAAATACGAGTTGAATAATAAGCCAATAATGGTCACTGACTATGAAAGATCTGGGAGTGGTCATATCAAATGATCTAACCTTTGTTAAACATGCACACAAAGTGGTCATAAAGGCTAACAGGGTCTCTTGGAATATACTAAGAAATATCAGAAGTAGGAATAGTGACGTTCTGGTTCCACTGTTTAGAGCTCTGGTTAGGCCAAAACTGGAATATGGAGCACCGTTCTGTACACCACAGGAACTAGGTTTGTGTAAAAAGATAGAACTTGTCCAACGAAGATTTACTAAAAAGTATTTGGGATGAAAGATACAGAGTATAATGATAGACTCTATC
The DNA here is from genome assembly GCA_016271365.2 of Neoceratodus forsteri. NCBI lineage: Eukaryota > Metazoa > Chordata > Ceratodontiformes > Ceratodontidae > Neoceratodus > Neoceratodus forsteri. The sequence continues at coordinate 952,275,365 of CM057456.1, forward strand.
TGGGGGACTTATACTCTATGTCATATCGTAGAGTGAGAGGGGGGATTTATGCTTTAGGTACAAAGCTACAAAGGATGGTTTACTATGGGAATCTGTGGAGTTATGCTGGAAGGAAAGAGTTGGCATGTCAACACGACGGCACCCAATGCAACTGAAAGGAGAAAAATATAACACCACTAAGAGAGGGAGGTGGTTCAGCCAAAGAGCGGTGAACAGTTGGAATGTGCTCCCTTGTGAGGTTGTGGGTGTGGAAAGTTTGACGGCTTTTAAGACGGCACTGGATAGATACACAGGAGAATGGAAATGGGAATTTATCCACCGACCAGTGGCAGGACCATAAATGGCTCTAGTAGCTACTGGACCTGATATCCAAACCTATGAAACCCATGAGGGAACCTACAGAATCAGATGGTTCTCCTGAGCAAGAACTGAGCTCACCTAGTAGGCCTTCTGATTATTATAACTCATTATACCTTTATAAGGAATATAGTAAATACTTAACCTCCCTCACAGGAAATGGAGGAGGACAGAATGAGATAGAATTCACTATATGATAGGTTTAGCTCCCACAAAGAGGTTTATGCTGCCCATCTATAAATCCCCAAGAAAGCCTCTGTAAAATCATGTCAGCACCCACCCTCAGATGCTGGCATAGGCAAGAAAATTGAGAAAATATCAGGTGGACAAACAGCGTCTGAGTCCCTGTTTTCCACCCTGATCATGAAAGAGTGGTCCAGAGTGCCACCTGTGACAAGGCCAAAGTGCCCCTTCCTCTCAGGCTACTGAGAAAAATTCCAGGAAACTGGATAGCATGGGCAAAAAAAAGTTTATACGTCAGCTTACCTGGCCTACACAGCACAGTACTAGAAAGCCCTATGGAATTCAATAAAGGCAGTGAGTGAAAAGGCTGCTAGAGACTTGGCACAGGATACAGATGACACAGCAACATCAGCCGTAGATGCTACAAAGTAACAGTTTCATATGGCAGTGGGCACAAACGATACTGCATCTGGGGTCATGGCCCATGCAGTGTCCTTAATGAGGGTTGTTTACATGGCTTAGAACTACCAGTCTATCCTAAAACACCCAAACAAAAGCAATAGATTTCTCCTGTGAGGGAAATGCACTGTATAGTGACAAGACAAAGGCTAACATGAAGGAAGTGGATGTACACAAAACCACCTACAAGAGTAACACTGAGAAAGAAAAGGCCTCCACTTCCTACAGGCCTTACTGAAGGGAAGGTTGGGGTAGGGGATACTTCCCCCATGCTAATGTCTCCTGTGACGATCTTCCACAGACGGGCTACTATAGGGGTAGAAAGTGCACCGGGTGGGCAGCTGCACTGTTGGCTCCCAAAGCCCAAACAAAGCAAAACCCCCCGACAAGTCTGCACAGGCTACTCATCCATTGCCAGTGGAGGAAGGCTGACTCACTATGTCCAGGAATGGACAGAAATAACCACAGACAAGTGGATCCTGAATCAGTGAGTCAAGGTTTGTCCCTGCAGTTCAGGAAATTACCAAAGCTGCAGAATCAAAGGTTTCTACACTCACAACCAAACAGAAAGAATCCTGTTAGAGACGGGCATAAAGAATAGCTGCAGGCAAATGCAGCAGAAAAAGTACTTCCCTTATAGCAGGGAAAGGGACTTCATTCCAGGTACTTCCTGATTCACAGGAAAAATGGGGACTGGAGTCCCATTTTAGATCTCAGATATCTGAACAAACACTTAGAAAAATTCAGTATGGCTACATTGGGCTCAGTGATTCCATCTCTGCAAAAAGAAGACTGGTTGGGATCACTGGATCTGAAGGATGCCTACTTTCATATACCAGTCAGTCCCGGCCGTAAAAAGTACCTCAGGTTCAGGATAGGGAACTTTCAGTACCAGTTCACAGCCCTTCCCTTTGCCCTCACCCAGCTGCCAAAGTGTTTAAATGGTGCTTAGCTGTAGTAGCAGCAGCATGTTTGAGAAGGCAAAGGGTGATTTTTCCCCCATAAGAAAAACTGGCTGGTCTTAGGAAAAACAAAGCCGGAAGCAAAGTCCTCCCTATTACTGAAACAAGTCACTCTGGAGGACCTGGACTTCCTTATAAATCTTCAGAAGTCCCAGACAGAACCAGTTCAAGTTCTGGGCTTTGTAGTGCAGATCTGGATACCTAAAGGAAGGCATTCCTCCCTCAAACGAGGATAGGAAATATGACTGCAACTATAGAATCCTTCAAGGCAGGTCAGCCAAGGCCTGCAAGGGATTTTCTGTGTTTACTGGGACACAAGGCCTCATGCAGTGCAGTGGTGCCAGGGGCCAGGTTCCAAATGAGAGATGTACAGTATCACCTAAGGCACCATTGGTCTCAGAGGTGGGAGCCACTGTCCAAATTAATACCTGTCAGAAAGTCTTTGCTAGTGGTACTGGGATGGTGGAAAGAAGGATGCAACTCAGAGGGAGAATTCCCTTCCTTCAGCAACCACTTATGGTTATCTCACAGCAGATACTTCCCTCCTGGGCTAGGGTGCCCCTGGAGATTCCACTGTATGTGATATTTGTAGTGCAGGAGACCCAGGAGCACATATATCTTCTGGAACTTAGGGCAATGTATCTGGTAATATAGCTTTTTCCTTTCAGATCAGGGATCAGTCTGTCCAGGTCAGAACAGACAACAGCACAACAGTGTATTACATAAACAAGCAGGGAGGAAGAAGATATTAAAACTGTGCACAGAAGCAATGAATGTCTGGTACCTAGCATGCTCCCTGGAAGTTCAGCTGTCAGCAGTACACCTTTCAGGGAAAGACAACATGCTGGCAGATTCCCTGAGCAGAATTAGCCAGGTAAATCACAACTGAAACCTGAACCACCAGTGTTCAGATGATGGGGTACACCAGAAATAGACCTGCTTACTGAGAGAACAACCAGCTCTCTGTTTTGTTGCAGACATCCATCAGTGGGTAGTCCCAGAGGATGCTGTAGTCCTCAGCTTGTCAGGGAAGTTTCCACATGACTTCCCATCTTTCCCATTTTTGCTGAGAGTACTGTTCAAACTGAGAAGGGAGTCGACCACAGTGATTCTGATAGCTCCAGACTAGGCCAAGTAGATCTGGTACTCCCTGCTCCTGTCCCCCTCCAAGAGGCATCCTATCATCTTGCCTCTGAGATACAATCTTCAGACATTGTTTCAGTGCAGGATAACATTCTTACAGAAATACAAGTGCACAGATGCATGCAGCATGCATGACGATGCTTAATAGCATGTGGCATGCATGCATGCTGCACTCATGCTGTACTCTTGTATTTTTTGTATGGGCATTCCCAGATCCGAGGACTCTGAATCTCAGGGCATGGTTCTTGAAGACCTAGAGTTCTCTGGACTAAACCTCTCTGAGAAAGTAATAGTAGTGCTGAAGGCTTACAGGAAACCAGAAACAAGTAGCAAGGAAACATGCTTCAAAATGGAAAAGATTTTCCTTTTGATGTTTCCCCAGACCGCTCAAACCACTGCAGGCAAGTCTGTCTAAAATTCTGGACTATCTAGTCCATCTCCCGTCCCTGGGCCTTAGGCCTCAATCCTGAAGGTTCATTTGGCAGCAGTGTCAGCTTCCGCATTAGCTGGAAAAGACAGGTCAGTGGCCTTACAACCTATTTTCAAAAGATTTTTCAAATACCTTAATCACCTGTTCCCTCTAATTATGGATCTTGTCCTTCTCTGGGACTAGAATATGTACATTGCTCAGCTGATGGAGGCTCCTTTCAAGTCTATGACAATTACAGCATTGAATTACATCACCTGGAAAGCAGTTTTCCTGGTGTCAGTGGCATCTGCCAGAAGAGTGAGTGAGCTGCAAGCCCTCTGAACAGATCCTAATGACCTAATCTTTCACAAAACAAGGCAGTCATAAGAACTAACAGAAAATATCTCCCCGAAGAGGTTTCTGAATTCCATTTAAATCAATCTGTTATACTTCCAGTATTCTTTACAGCAAAATCCAGCTCAGAAGACTGGAAGCTCCACAGTCTGGATGTGAAGAGGACACTGAGCTACTACTTGGACCACCCAAAGGATGTCTGGTCTACGAACATGCCATTATTTGTCACCTATGGTGAAGGTGGAAAAAGGCAAACCAGCATCCAAGAGAATCATTTTGCATTGGATAGTTTCTTCATATAGTTCTATTGTGACAAAGCTAGCAGTTGCCACTTGAAGGCCTTAGTAGCACACCCACATGGGCACCTCTGCCTCAGTGGCAGTATCAAGAGCTATTTCCCTTTAGGAAATCTGTAAAGCAGCTATTTGGAAAACAGTAAACACTTTCACAAAGCACTACTGTCTGGACACAAAGTCCAGATGGGATGCCAGCGTTGGCACTGCTGTCTCAGAGAACATTTTCCCTAAGTAGGTTTTGTACCCAGCCTTCCAAGGTACTGCTGTGTAGTCTGCATTTATTAAGCATAAGTGAGGGATTCCTGGGGTTTGAAAGAACAATTACTTACTGTAGTAATGTTGTTTCTTCCAGAGGGGTCCCTCACTATGCTTAGCAATCCCTAGTCCCTGGCTACTCTTTCAGAACCTGCTGAAAGTTTCAATCAAGACTCAGTTTTTATGTTTGCTTGAGCATTATTTGTTATAGTGCCTTTACAATTGTTGCTCAGTAGTCTCAGCCATCTAATCTTTCATAACAATTAAACATTGTTCTGCCAAGTTTAAACTGTTTTCCAAATTTTTTAAACAACTTTTTTTTTGGTAGTCATTTAGCTAGTTTTAATGGTCACTGCTCCCGATGTTAGAGTGCCGGGGTGAGTGTGACCACACAGCAGAGTTTGAACTTCATTGTAAGTTCCATAATTGGCATAACATTCTTAAAGTTCAAGGGTAGTGCATTCCAGGGGAATGATTGCACTTGTTAAGCATAGTGAGTGATCCCTTTGGAAGAAACAACACTACTATGGTGGGTAATTTTTATTTGTGTGTAGCATGATACATGTGTGTGACCCCATGGCTTGTGCATATATAAGCCTAACCAACCACTAGCCAAATTCCCTTGGTCGGTAAACAGACACGTGTGACTAAATTATGACAGCAGTGCTAGCATGAAGTGGATTTCTAATAACAACTGTCACATGGAACCCTTATGCACTTGCTGTGATGCTCCTTTTATGTTTCAAAATTCATGCAGTAACACACACTTTCAGAATTGAGTCTTTACCCATTTAAGTTAAGAAACTGTAGCTGTTTTAAAATATTGAAAATCTTTGATCTGGGTAAACTTTATCTACCATTTACTAGGACAAGAGAAAAATTTGGCCATAAGTGGCTATAACATGCAAGACATAAATCTGAAGCTTTCATTTCAGGGCAATTCATCTAGTTGCTCAGAGGCTTGGGCTAATGTCATCCATCGGGTAAACTCATTTGAGAGATTCCTAGATAGCATTCCACTCACAGAGGAGACAATCAAGGAACTGGGTGCAACATAGATGGGGTACATGTCAAGGTCCCACAACTAAGAATGAGAACCAGAGCAGATGGGGAGGGGGCATAAATAGAAATAAGCCACAGGGAATGAGGAATAGATCTGGACAGGGGACAGGGAAAGGGCAGTAGATAGGTTCCTTGGATGGTTGTCTGCTTAAATACCAAAAGCACTGGCAACAAAATGAGCAATGTCCAGGTTCTAAGCAGACATAATTGGCAGTGATAGAAATGTGGGTATCATCTAGTAATGACTGGGACTTAATTATCCCAAGCTACATAGTATTCTGAAAAGACAGGAACAAGGGGAGAGGAGCAGTCTGCACTGTATGCAGGTGAAGGCATCAGGGTACTAGACGATAAGGTGATAGGCAGAGAGGGTAAAGTGGAACCAACATGGGTACAGCTGACATTTACTTGGTGAAGAGTTGTCTGCATAGGAGTGATATACAGGCCTCCAAGTTGGGCAGAAGAGGTGGACAGGGCACTAACTTAGGAAATCAAGAAACTGACAACTGAAGTAGAAGTACTTCTGCTAAGAAACTTTGACATACCAGATGCAGACTGCAGCATTCCTGTGGAACAGAGCACAAGGGACCAGGCCAGGGTGAGACAAATCAGTTTGTGAACTGGCAGTCAGTTTGGCTACTAGCTATCAAAATCTGGTAGACAAATCAATATTTTAGTGGTCATCATTTTTAAAGGCTCAAAATCACTTTTGTAGGAAGGTAGCCAGTCGGTCAATAACTTTCAAAATCTGATAGCAAAGCCTTTTTTGTTTAGTAGCCATTGGCCACCTGGCTACCAGATTTGCCCCACCCTGAACCAGGCATTGGTGGATACCTTCCAAGTCTGTTTATTGACTCAACATGTGGAGGAGCAGACTAGAATGGTTCCATACTCAAATTAGTTCTGTCCAAATTGGATAGCGTTGGGAGGTTAACAATGGAAGATCTACTTGGGTCTAGTGTGGTTCAACACAGTCTTAAAAGCACAAGAGCAGAAGTCCCAGACACTGGTCCTGGACTTTAGGAAGGTGGTTTTAGGAAGATGGAGGAGGAGCTGAGGAAGAGGTTAGAGAGGTTACCAGTTAGTTGGAGTGAGATTAAGTGGAATGTATCAAACAAGGATCCTTGATGTATCAAAGGTGAGTTTCAGCAAGTGGAACTCCTTTCCTGTCCAGGTCTGACCTCCCTTCCCAGTCAGGCCTACGCACCTCCCTGTGGAACCATTTGAAGCCTCCAGTATGTGACTGTCTTAACCCTCCCTGATTAGCCTGGTCCTCTGCACAGTATACTTGAGCGTATACATCCCATGTATCTTGCAAATGTGTAAATTCTGTATAGATCTGTATATATATTGCTGGTGACATTGTGTCAGTGACTCTGTACCTTATCACATTGACTATGCTTACTGTCGTAACCTGAGATATCTTACTATGTATGTTATGCTTCTGACATCTGTGTATCTGCCCTACTTGTTTCAAATTGTACTCTGTATGTTCTTTGATTTCCTGTACTGTACTCTCCCGGGTTGTACCTGAAAATAGGCATGTGTTTGTCTAGTGTACTTACCTGGTTAACAAAAGCTAAATAAATAAATAAGTAGGGAAAGGGAGGAGGAGGAGGCACAAGAGGCCGTTATGTTTTTTCAAGGAGAGTGGGGGAAGTAGTGAGGGCAAAAAGGCAGCCTTCAGAGTGTATGAGGCTTGCTCTTCCCACAAAACCTTTCTTTGCTTAAAACAAACCTGATACAAATACAGCTACAGTGTTTTACGGTCTGACAATAGTGTACAATATAGATACAAAGATCATTTAATCTATACAAAAGTGCTAGTGCAAGAAGGTGTTACAAAAATCCCAGCGTAGAGTATATGAAGTGTAAAGTGCTGAAATGTTACTAAACTTATAACCGACCAAAACTGATCACATTACATCTATCAACTGTCTCAATACTAACAATCAGCACCATTCATTTCTAATTAACAATTTTCTGTTCTTCTTTCATTGGATGGGAGTCTGAGTCTGGCTGCCTTCTTTGTAATTGATTGCTTCGTTTTCTTCACTAGCCTCTAATCAGTTTGGCTTGGAACTTGAGACAATATGCTCATTATGAGCAAGCCCCCCGTGACGCATCAGAGCAGCTCAAGGCATTGGGGTGGTTTAGCTCTTTGAGAGCTTTTTGTTACTGTAATAAAGTTTTCATTATTTGTACTTGTGTGAGTCATCTGTGCTGTTCTGTTGTCATTTGTAATAGAACAGCACTCTACCTGGAGGTTGACAAATCTAGTTCTATTCCTTTTCATATCTCATCAGCATTGTGACCAGTCTGGCAGAACATGAGTACCTCTTCCTGGACAGCTGTGATGTCATAGCCAATGAGGTTTCAAGCTGATGAGGTATTCTGGGGAAATGAACTAGACACATCAGCCTCCGGTTTAGGGTGCAGTTCCACACATCACACCAGTACTGTCACATATACTCACCAATTAGCAAAAGAGAAAAGAAAAAGTGCTTCAGATATAATTTTAATATTAATTTCAACAGGTGGTCAAGTGGTGTAGGATCTGAGGCAGGGGGCCCCTCCACCAGCCACGCCAGCGACCTTGGTTTGGGAATGAACAGGGTCACCAGAGGTTGGCCAGGGAAAGCAGGATGAAGTGTTTCACATTCCTTTGGGGGTGTGGCAAGCATGACCCACTGCTTGAGCACCACCTAGTAAAAGCTGGGTAATTTCTCAGTGGTCACTGTCCTGGTTGGTCGGGTGCTTTTTGTTCAGGCTTACAGCATCTTCATCTAGAACATGCATGCCAACCTGGGGAGAAAAAAATCCACGGAGGGGAAATATGTAATGCAAGGCAGGATTATGGCATGCTCCGCAGGCTTCACAACACCCACTTAGGCACCCACCCACCCATGGAGGTAGACGAGGCAGAAGGTAAGCCTGGGATGATGGGTGATGGTGATGGTGCTAGGGGCAAGATGCCGGATGGGAGCCACCCAATTGTAGGTAGATAAACAAAAACAGAAAAAAACAATTTTAGGCACTATGCTACTGTAGCTCTTTAAAGATAGGACCTTGTTGCCTGTCTCTGGTGGTTTCTGAGACTGAAGCAAAATATGTTTTGACACTTTTTAATAAGACTTTCTTTTAAATTTAAACATCAACACAACATACCATAAAATATCCAGCAAATACACATCATCATCTATATCATGTATTTAAACAGCTTACATGCATTTACATAATTTCTCCTTTTACTGAATTATTCTTATGCAATCAGTATGACATGAAAACCTGCTCAGCCCCTGCCTATAGACTAGTGGTATAATCCCAGGGGCTTGATATTCAGTACTTTGCACAGGGGCTAATGGGTCTGACTAGCGCAAACTGGGGTTTGTGCTGGATCCCCATATTCAAAAGAGGCTATTGTGTTGGCAAAGATGGTTAGCGCCCATGCAAAAATAAGGTATGCATGTGGGCAAGAGGAGGGGCGTGGCCATGAATTTCCATGCTACCCCATATTCAGCAGCTTTGTGCTGCATAATAGGGTTTAGTGTGGTCCTTTTGCCGAACCAAACCCCGACTTACTCTGGGCAACCCTAGTGGCTGCCACAGATAATGCAGCTGGGGGTGCACACCCACCCTCTGTGGTCCATGGACACCCCTCCGTCGATCACCAGCCCATAAGAAAGAAAGGCATCCCTGGTGCCTAGTGGTCCCCCCCCTCCGATTGCTAGCCCATAAGAAAGATAGGCATCTCTGGTGCCTAGTGGTCTCTATCCCCGATTTCCAGCTCATAAGAAAGAAAGACATCCCTGGTGCCTAGTGGTCTCACCCCGATAGCCTCCTGTAAGAAAAGGCATCCCAGGTGCCTCTGGTCCCCCCACTCTGATTGGCAGCCTGCAGGATATGATAACCCCTCCCTGGCATCTAGTGGCTCCCCCCGTGGCACCGAACATTGAGCCCCAGTCTTTTACCACTTTCAGTGCCACAGGTGCATATGGTGACTAAGCGCAGCCTCCTTACAGCTCCTCAGATGGCCACCATATGTCCAGGCAGGGAGCACACATCTCATAGGACAGGGCACGTCACCCTGTCCAATAAATGAGACATGCACTCCCTGACTTGACATATGGCAGCTGTCCAAAGAGGTGTGAGGAGGGCTGCACTAGACACTATATGCACCCACGGCACTGAGAGTACTGGTAAGGTGATTAGGTTGGGTGGGTGTTAAGTGCTGCGGGAGGTGGGAGTGTCTAGATGACAGGGAGGGATGTCATGTATCCTACAGGCTGGGGATCAGAGTGGGGGACCACTAGGCACCAAGGATGCCTTTCTTTCTTATGGGCTGGCAATTGGAGAGGGATGGGGGGACCACTAGGCACCAGGGATATGTACACCACTCTGTGACCAGGCAATTTGGAGGTTGGCACTTCTAACCTGTCTCACTACCCATGCAAATGAGCCTATATGGCATGCAAATGGCCCCTTAGTGCCTTGCATGTCCAATGGGCTCATTTGCATGGTCTCTTGAATATTTTCAGATAGTGCTCTGGTGCTATCCATTCTGGTGGCGACTTTGGGAGCCATGTTGGGGCAGTGATAAAGTGGTTTACTGAGCACCACCATAGCTCCGATATTCAAGTCAAATAGCCAGTGCACTATTTGACTGAATATAGCATCTTTGGGCTCTGGGGCAATCTCAAAGTGCAGTGCAAAGTTTTGTGTTCTGCTTTGCACAGTTATGAATATCCGATCCCAGGTGTCCTGGCTATTATGCCCTGTATCCATAAAACAAGTTAGAATGCAGTAACAATTTCCCACATCTGTACATTGAGGTCAGGCACATAATGATTGAAAATGACAGCATAATAGTCCCAGTACCACCAAAATCTAATGTATTGTTTTATATGGTGCTTTCAAATATAATCATACTAAACAGTAAACATATATTTACTTTTCCTTCTGCAGTTAATTCATGTAGAGGAGTTGCTACCGTTAGTAAAATGTATAGCATAGAAAATCCTTACTGAATCACTCAAGTCTGTTCCCCATTTAACTCAAATCATTACATGGCCGTTATCCATGTGCTAAACTGTAGCCAAATATGAATCATTTATTGAGTACAGATGTCATGTGGCTTGTGTAATTTACTCCAAATGGATGTTTTTATGTCTTTAAATGAAAAGCATATGAACTGTGGAAATGCAGACTTTTTGTAATATTCAACAGATTATTTAAGTCACTACATGAGAAATCACACATTTAAGGAATTATATGGGGTACACAAACTGTACTGTACAGTGATCATGCCTAGAAGTCTAGAACCCCACATTTTAAGTTACAAAACCTGTTTGTGTTGGTCCAGTTAAAGAGTCATCAGTAAAGAAAAAAACTAAAATGTAAAAGGCTAACAGTTTTACTGATGTGGAGGCAACTGGTTTATTTAAGAAAGGAAGGAATTTTGGTTTTATATTCTTGGTGCATGCAGCTGGTGTGGTCTAAAAAAACAATCTGATCATGCTGCCTTTCTTAACTGAGAATTCAGCATATTCTGAGTGCTACTGCTATGCATCTTATTTTCTATCTTGCTTATATTCACAGTATAGAATGTTGTAATGTTAATTTTTTTATTGCAGGTTCTGATATAATTTCATGAGGTACTGAAACATCCACAAGGCCACATCCTTCTCTGATGTAGAAGCCATGTATCAAGAAACTGCTCCTCTGACATTTGATGACATTAGAAGATTATGAAATTTTACAAAATTTCTGTGAACGTTCTGTGGAATTTTGGCAAAACTGTAATTTCAGTTATATTCATGTAATTTAAACAGTTTTTGTCTACACTGCACCAAATTTGGTATGAAAACCTTAACAAGGCCTGTTCAAAAGTGTACCAAGTTTCAGATATCTATCTTTAAGGGTGACTATGTTATACGCCCAAACATGTGGAAATTTTAAATTACATTTTGCAGTTAGGTAAATTAAAATTATTTGTCCAAACTGCACCAGTTTTGGTGTAATGACTTTGCCACAGTCCATTCAGAAGTGTAACAAGTTTCAGATCTCTGTCTTTAAAGGTGACTAAGTTATAAGCCTTCCAGCTTTCAGAAATTTAAAAATGGCATTTCACAATTACGTAAACTGCAGAGTTTTAAGCACCTACAACTTTAAAACTAGAGAACATAATATCAATAATTTTATTAGGGTCATTGAGCCTAAATATTAGGCTTTTGAGGCCACTCCTATGGCCCAGCTGCATAGAATCATGCTGCTATGCTGACAACTCAGGCTTGGAATTGAGTCTGGAGGTCACCATCAGGAAGCAGGACATGATCAAAACAGCTGTTGCATGACAGTTCATCTTAGTTGGGTAGGGTTGTCAGAGAGTTCTACAAATCAGCAATCCCTACATCTGGGCCAGGAGCTTGGTTCTGCCTCGGGCAGCTGTGGCTGTATGATACTAACAGAAGCACTGCCTCACCAGGGAGATGGGGTGTTAGAGAAAATCTAGTAGCCAACTAAATGATGGCTGAGTTTAGCTCGATCATGGTATATCCCTGTGAACAGAGTATATCCCTAAGACGTGAGCTGCCTGCTGGGAATAAAACAGTATGTTAAAAAAAAAAAGAGGTTGTGTGTTAGTGCTCTAATCCCTTGCTCAAAGGCTGGCCAAGTGATACGCAGACAAAGATTCCAAAGTAACATCAATAATTAATGTTGAATTTCATGAGCTTTTTAAAATTGTGGAATATTAAATACTTTTGTTGAAGCCATGGCCATACATTTTGCCCAGTCATACACTTGAGTTGTTGTATACGAAGGTAAAGACTAGGTAAAGTGGCAGTAAGGTAGCATTGATAGGGGGCCCCATAGTGAAAGTATTGTTGTGCCAAGTATCATGTTGCTATCTTTAGTGATGAATCATGAAGAATAGTCATGGAATCACTTGTACTCTAGCCTGATTTCTTGCAATATGCCAGATAACCACTACAGCTCACTGACTTAATGACTTGTAGAAGCACATGCAGCATTGGTTCTATACAGTGTCACCTGTTTACTCTTTAACAACCCTGTAGATAATGATGTATATTTTTACTATTTGAAACCAGTGGCACCAAGCCTCAAGCCTTACAACTTGTTGCAACTTAGGCCATTGTGACAGAAGTATCTGGATATATTTAGCCATGATGGAGCACAACGCTGGATATCACTGTTGCAGGAATGTTGGAAGGGTATTGCAGGGCCATGATGCTAGGGCAGGTAAGGTGATTCACAGGTGATAAGTACTTTGTGAAAGTTAAATTCCACAAGTGGAATTCTAGTGGCATTACCTATTATGCATCTATGAATTTTTGAGCAAATTTTGCCAATTTGTAGTTTCTAAAGTATCCACAATAAATTGTAACCTACTAAATCCCATTTATCCAGCTTAATTGGATTCCAGGACATATTTACTTTGGTATGCATGCCAAATCTTGACTGTATACCTATAAAAATCCAAATACTTTGAACATTTTCACACAATTTAACAAATAATTAAATTGTGAAATTTTGAACTCCTGTAACTTGCAATTTACATTATTACCTCTCTATTTAGCAGTTTTTTTGACTCTTTCAAGAAGGCATGAATATAAATGTTCATTTTAGCTCCAAAGGTGGCTAGGTCATGAGCACAGAAATCTTTTCAGAAATGTTCACATGAACAATAACTTGCCAGATCTGAACCTCCTATAGCCTCCCTGCCCCTTATCTACACGTCATAAAACCTGGCATCCTTATAAGGTCCCTTCCATTTCAGATCTCTGTCTATAATATTAACCATGCTATGACCAATTAAAGAATTTGGAAACTTTCACAATATTTCAATTCTGTAAAATTGGAATTTGTTAATATTGCCCAGGTTACTTCTGTAATAGCAATATGTTCAATCTACAATGCAAGCTAAGTATATGAATATCTATTTGGCAGAATATGTTGTAATGTTTATTTTCTTCTGCACTTGCATTTAGCACTGATCATTTTATGGTAGTCTTCTGTAATCCCAAATCAGGGATCATTTAAAATACTATGTATGAACAGCAGTGAAAAACAGTTGGTACCAACCTTGATAAAACGTCTGGTATGGAGTGAAATGTTAAGTCTTTGGGGGAGTTCCCAACTTTGTGTGTTTCACATCTATTTTGCCAAGTACTGAATACAGTACCTGCAACTAGCATGTTCTGATCCTTGTTTTGCATGACTGCTGTACTGTTTCACTCTTGCTGCACTGGACCTGATTCACAAATCCCCCCTAAATGGCGCAAGAGGCTTGCACCACAAGGAATGGTGCAAGGTGCAGCTTACACCAAAAGATGCACCTCAAGCAATTCACAAATGCAGCCTGCATGCACCAAAGGGTGCTTGTGCTGTTCGTGCAGCACAAAATGGGCTGTGGCATTGTGCTAGGGGGCTTGTGGCAGACACAAGCTGCCCTATCCCCTAAATTGAAATTTGCAAAACTCTCCCAGGGTACTTAGAAGTGTGTCCTCTGGGAGGGTTTTGAACCCTCCGCCACTGTGCCACAGTCCCCCCTCCCCAGCCCCAATCCTGTTATTATAATAATAATATCCCTGGTAGTCAATGGCCCTCCCACCCCTGATCCCCTGTTACTATAATAATTATATCCCTGGTAGTCTAGTGGCCCCCACAGCCCTGATTCTCGGTTACTATAATAATTATACACCTGGTAGTCTAGCAGGCCCCTCCCAAGCCCTGATCCCCTGTTATAATAATGATATACCTGGCAGTCCAGTGGTCCCCCAGCACTGATCCCCTGTTATTATAATAATTATATACCTGGTGGTCTAGCGGCCCCCCACCCTGATCCACATTTATTAAAATACACATATTCCTGGTGGTCTAGCAGACTCCCTCCCTATCCTTGGTCAGCCCACGTATATTATATATACTTACTTTTAGGCCTGATGACCCCATGGCACACCCCAATGTCTGTTGGTGTGTGGAGGGTGGAGGGGTGGGGGTGGGGTGGTAAGGGTAGTAACCCTAATATCACATTTCCATACTTTTGTCACTATGCTATCAATCCTAAGTGATGCATTAAGTTTTTTGCAAAGAATTTCCTTCTTTTTGAGAAAGTGTAATGTAACTGGTAACTGGTATGTGTTTGTGGGAGTTTGGGCCCTGCACTCCCTTCATGTTGCAAGTTTTTTGCATAATGGGATGTATATGTGGAAGCAGGGGCCCTCTGGGCCCTGTGCTCTCACTTACACATAAGTATGGAGCCATACAGCAGCCCCATAGTACTGAAAAGGAACCCTTGTAACACTTATTTGGCAATATCTCAGTAACTGTAGCAACTATGAAAAAAATTCCACTGCAGTTGTAATCATGACTTCAAAACCTCCATGCGCACCTAGCTGTGGGTAGCAAAAAATCCATATCTTGAATTGTTTTCGAGATACAGACGCCACAAGGCACCACAATGTTAGCCTATGGGATGTTTCTCAACTTTGGAGTGCTGTAACTTTGTAACCATTTTAATGTTTTTTACCAAACCACCAAAAGGCACATCTGTGGGGCCAGGGCTTGCCACCCTACAAATTTCAGCCAGGAAAGCCCTAACCGTTTAAGTGCAATGGTGTGGCAAAGAAATGGTATTTTTTGGTGCAGTAGTATGGCAAATTTCGACAGTACAGATGCAACAGTGTCATGATTTGCACAAGTGTCACAAATGTACTGCCACATGCTCCTTCTGTAGCTTGTTGTGTGGCTGGCTGTTTGTGTTTGTCTCTGTCAGTAGTTTAGTTTTTTGGATGTCCATGTGTTTCTGCTTGGAGGAACTAGACCATTCTTGAACATAACATCTATGAACATTTCCTGGACTTAGAAATTACAAAACATCACTACCAGGTATTGGCATTCTCATCATAAATCAACTTTTTTGGAAGCCATCAAAAGCAAAACTAAGGTAAGTAAATCTGTTATACAAGCTCTTGAGTTGTGAAGTGCTGCATTGAATCCACATTTCCATCTGACTTGTTCTCAGAGGATGTTTGCTTGTCTCTAAGGTCTATTCACAATCATTTTGAAGAACAAAGGGACGATACTAACAAAGGATTTTTACATCCTGCATATGCCCCAGGTCAATGTTCATCACCTTCAGGCATCTGACACATTCTGGGTCTTTGATCTACAGTAACAACAGTTTTCTGGTCCCCATTAGTTCACCATTTCCTGTGGATTTGATAAACTTTTTTTTTTTTTTTTTTTTTTATATAATCTGACTCCTGGTACCTTGACAAGTTTACTATACTACGTATCCCTGAACATAACTACCTGCATGGTTTAATATTACTACATCAAGAATGCAACCTAACCTGTTCCTGCTGCACCTGCTCCTTCTTACCCTACTGGTATCCCACACTACCAATATATTTAAATGCCCACTGCAACCAACCTCTGATTGCCTGGTTGATAGCTCCTTGCACAGAAGTGGAATGGTTACTGGTAGTCTCAGCTGCAACAACACTCATCTCTTCTCCCAAATACTAGGATACATGAACAAGCTACTGTGCCCACAGTCGACCCTATCATCAAACTATTTCTCCCTATTCATACTATTAGGAGTCAGGTCACTACAGACAACAACTAAGACTAAGTAGAAGTGAAAAAGTGCACGTAGCAGTCACTGCCGATATCTTAAGGAACTCCTAAAAAGACTAATACTGCTACTCCTACTAATATCGGGCAACTTTCACCCCAACTCTGGACCACCCCTAGCTACCCCCAGGGAGCAACGTAGAACAGGAACCCTCTTGCTAGTTAGCATCAACATCTGCAGCCTTAACAAAAAATTAGATGCCCTCACTGCCTGGACAGTACAACATAGCCCAGATGTACTATCTGTAGTTGAAACTTGGTTGTCTCCAATTATCCCTGACACTGCTGTGGCAATACCTGGGTATACTATCTTTTGGCAGGATTGACTATCCAAAAAAGGGGGTGGCTGTGCCCTTTATCTTAAAGATTCTATGACAGTGCATGCCCTGACACTACCCATTAATGGAGACGAGCTTCAGGTCCTTGCTATTAAAGTCATTCTTGGGGCCCATAACAAAGCTCTGACAATAGCCTCTGTATGTATTCCACCCAAACTTACAACAAGCAGCCTGAACCCATTCCTTACCTGCATCAGTAGTCTAAAGCTTAACTCAGAAGTTATATTGCTAGGTGATTTTAATGTCAACTGGCTTGCTCCCAGTGCAAGCAACTACAAGGATGCCTTGGCAGCTGCACATTTTACACAGCTAGTTACCTCACCCACTAGGACTGACAATAGAACAGGGACCAGTACCTTACTGGACTGGTTCTCTCAAAATCACCCTGACCATATTAGCCACACTACAGTTCTCCCTGATGCCATTAGTGACCATTCCCCAGTCCAGTGCATATGGTCAAATAAATTCAATAAACCCCTCAAAAACTATCAACAGTCGGATGCTAATCAAGGGACACCTGCACCACTTAAGGCACTCCTGCGACAACAAGACTGGTCCCCGATTGACACTGCTCTGGATGTTGATGCTGCACTTCAATACTTCATCTTAAGTTCAATGCAGCATCCGATATCCATGTCGCCTTTAAAAAATGCAAAAATTAAAGGCCTTGACAACCCTTGGATCACAGGCAAACTCCTAGACCAACTAAAAGCTTGGGACCTGCTATGGGCCTGTGCTACTGCCTCTGGCAACTAAACAGACTTTCAGGCATACAGGGCTGCCAGGAATGCCTGTACCAAAGCTATCCGCACTGAAAAGCCAGCTACTACAGGAGCACCCTATCAAACTCATGGTTGGAAGGAAGGAAATTCTGGCAAAGTCTCTCTGATGTGATAGGGAAAAAGTCCAAAGCAACTCCTAATATGCTAAAGGTTAATGGCAGCATCACCCTGGACCCCACCACAATTATCTGACCTCAGCCATGTGCTTCCCTCTAACTTCTTTGACACCAACCAAACCACGGCCTCCCAATATCAACAGACTCAGGATACAAATCATCCACATTTCTATTTCAAGGCAGTTACTGAAAGGGATGCCAAAAAATACCTCCTCAAGCTGCTTGGAAAATCCAGATCAAGTGGGGACACACTTGACTTGAAGCTTATCACCCTTACCCTTGACAATGTCCTGCACCCTCTTACCAAGATTATTAACTGGTCCCTCATGCACTCCCAGTTCCTGCTCAAGTGGAAGTCCGCCCTGGTGACCCCAATACACAAGTCTGGGGATAGGACATTACACTGTAACTTCAGACCCATCTACATCCTACCCCCTTTATCCAAAGCTCTTGAAAGAATTGTCACAGACCAATTGGTGGAGTACTTGGAGAAATATAACTTGCAATGCCCACAGCAGCATGGCTTTCATAAAGGACATAGCACCACCTCTGCCCTCCTTGAATTTACAGGCCACATTCATCTAGCAGTAGACCAAGGACAACTTGTTGGTGCACTTTATAGACCTCTCAAGGCCTTCGATACAGTCAGCCATCAATTACTACTGGAACAACTTGGCAACTTAGGCTTTCATGACACTTACAATGGTTCAACAGTTGTCTCTCCAACTGGTCACAACAAGTTAAGATTGGTGACTCCTCTCCTCCAAACTATCTGTCCAGGCTGATGTTCCCCAGGTGTCAATATTGGACCCCTTCTTTTCAGCATCTTCCTGAACAATCTCCCTTCTGCCTGTGATGAAAATATTCTGTATGCTGATGATGCAGTGATTTTTTCTAAGAATTCTGACCCCTCCCTCTTGGAGAAACAACTGCAGGAAAGTTTCAAGCAAGTTGGGGCCTGGTTCGTCTCACAGAATCTAGTGCTAAATTACAAGAAAACAAAGTCTGTGCTGTTCCATGACACACATAACAAACAAACACCAACACTTGACAATCAAAAACAGCTCAGGTATAACGCTGGACCAGACGCAGACTTTTAAATACCTTGGTATAACCCTGGATCCTACTCTGTCCTTCTTTAGTCATATCGATTCAGTTGCAAAATCCATAAATATCCATATAGGCCTTCTCTATAAACATAGACACTGCCTGACACCGAACGCCCTTAAGCTAGCAATACACAGCTCTATTGTCTCCATCATTGATTATGGGCTTGTTATCTATGGAGCAGCCACAGCTACAGCACTACGGCGAATCATTACAGTGCTGAATAGGACCTGCAGACTGCTTACTGGTGCTGCCCACTGCATGCATACCTGTGACCTCTATGAACAGTCAAACTGGCTGCAACTTCAGGGAAGGATTACTTTCCAAACCTGCCTACTAGCAAAAGTCATTGATGGGACTCATGCCCCCTGGGGTTCAGTCTCTCTTAAGCCCAGCCAACCCCTCCCATTACACAAGAATCTCTGACAACTATTCTCTGACTGTTCCCCGCTATCGCACCACCCAAGGCCAGTGGTCTTTTGCAGGTAGAGCCCCAAGATGTTTAACTCCCTGGGCAGTGAACTCACCAACTTAGGCACCCTCTGCTCGTTCAAACACAAGCTAAGTCAAACGCTTGTGTCCAGAACCACCTGTGACTGTTTCTCCTAACCTCCCTGGTAGTTGCTTCTGTTCTTTGCACCTCTCTACTACCACCACCTTTGCCTGCCACCACCACCCTCCCCATATCTACCCCTGCCTTTCTCCCTAGCCCAGGTCCACCACCTTCCTCTCTTACCCTCCTTCAACTCCCTTCCTCTCTCCCTTTTCTAATCTGCTCACCCCACCCAATGTTGCACTTGTTCCCCAATCCTTGCCTCCCTCCCTCCCACCTTTCCTTTTACCTCCCTACCTCCCAGTTACCCCTCTACACCCACTCTCTCTTCTACTTTCCTACGCTACATGGCACAATTGGCAGCAACTCAGTTTCCACTCTACCTTTCCCTTTGACAATGCCCTTCTGGCAGCTTTAATTCATGTAAATATTATTTGTTGTGACTCATCATTCTTAAATGTATACCAATTGTGTTGTTCTAACTGTTATTTATATTACCTGTAGCTTTAGACCATGGATACCCTGTACTGAATTTTGTATTCAAACTGCTTGCCTGCTAATCTCACACAAACTGTACTCCTATTCTTTGTATACTGACGTGGAACCTTTGTAAAAGAGCCATTGGCTCAAAGGTATTTATCCAAAATTCTAATAAATAAATAAATGATTTGTGACACTATGGGGGACCCAATTTTAAAAAAAGGTATATCTAGGGGTCCTAAAAAATTGATGGCACCATTGTGTTCCTCAGGCCCCATTTAGGTAAACACAACTGTTAGTGTTTACCTAGGGTCTGTAGAATTTGAATTATAGATGTTTTTCAGCATCACTAACTGAAACAAGATGGTGGCAGCATGACAGTAAAAGGGCCATTTGCAATAGTAAAATGTACTGGCAGCAGCTTTCATGAGACACATATTTTTTTCCCCCAATGACGCTAATGGGAACATTAACATTTGAATAACTTTTGAACGGATTAATATTTTTTCACCAAATTTTCAAAAGGCACATCAGTCCAGACTACATCTTCCCTGAATATTTCAGACCAGAGAGAAAAATCATTTGGGCTGTAGCCCTGAGCCAAGAAACACACAAAAAAACTATTTTTGCATGTTTTTTTGGCACTCCACAGCTCCGTAACCACTCATCTGATCATTATGTAACTTGCCAGATCCAGAGATCTATGGTGCCACACCACACCTGCAAAATTTCAGGCTAACCTGTCATATAGTTGCAAAGTTATTAAAGTGGAAAATTTGGGGTTTAACATAGAAGTGGCCGGGCAACCCTAACTATAGCTGCACTATCGTTATATATACTGAAGTAATGGGGGCCAGGGTGATCACCAGTCTGAATCATCTAGACCACCTTTTTGCTCCTCTGTCTCTATTTTGTATTTGAGAATAAGAAATTGTGTAGCTGCTTTATTAATAATGAAAATAATTTTATAAAAATAATCTTTCATTATAAGCATGTAGACTGCATTGTAAATTTCGGGGTTCTTAGTTTGTAACTCTAGTTTCAAATAGAAAAGAATAGCTGACAAAATGTAATGGCTTACATTTGTTACATGGTATATATTATTTCTTATTCTATTTCTTACATAATGTAAAAAGGTCTACCCTGGGTCCCCTATTGTTCTTACTAAATATCAATGATTTATCCAGCTCATGCTCTCCCTCCACTAACATGTTTTTATACACTGATGATACCATCATGTATGCTACCCATGGTGGTGCAGAGCAGGCAGTTACTATACTGCAGCAAGCTTTTGATGCCGTGCAGAATACCTGTTTTGATTTAAGATTGGTGTTGAATGTAAAGATAACTCAATGAATCTTGTTTTGAAAAACAAGCAAAAAAAAAAAACAGGCATCTAATACTGACCTAATCTTGAAATGTAATAAGGGTGAGGTACTGGAGAGAGTAAACAATTTTAAATACGTAGGTTTAACCCTGGATGAACAGCTTAATTTTGGTCAACATGTTTATCTATTATCTAATAAGCTGAAGAGAATCCTGAGTTTTTTTCTATAGGAATAGGTCACATTTCTTTTCTTATTTCATTAGGAAATACTTAGTTACTGTAACTCCTTTTTTCTGACTGTCCTTGATTATGGTGATTGTATTTATAAAAGTACCACCGGTAAAGTTCTAAGCACCTTAAGCCCCCTTTATCACAGCACACAGATTCATAAGTGGGCTCCCCTGGAATATACATCATTGTTATTTGTGTGCCTCCGTGGAATGGAATTCAATGGGCACATGAAGGGACATTTAGTGGTATCTTTATGTTTATAAATTCATAACTAGGACATTACCAAGTTTTCTTCTAGATACTCTTCATTTAAGAAAACAATCTGTTTATACTGTATGCTGAGATAATGCACTCTTAGTAATTTTAATATTCCCAGACATAGAACCAAATATGGATTTATATATTGGCCATGTCAGTTCCTGAGCCTGGATTTGATTCAAAAGCAGTGTAAAATTTATTTATTTATGGAAATTGTTTCACCAGGAAAAGCACACTGAGCAAGAACTTCTCATCTACCAGTGCGATATCATGGAGGGGTTCAGTGGGGAAGAGGACAAGGTAGTCAGGGCTAATTTAAATTCAGTATCATCCATTTCATGATTTCAAACTATTATTACCAAAGCGTATTTTGATTGTTGTAACCATTTTAATGAATTTTGCTTAGATATATAATAATAGGACCTTGATGCAACTATATGTATTATGTTTATATTGTTTTGTATTGCTGTGTATTGTGTATTCTGTACTGGACACAGTTGTAAAGAGAGAGTTTAACTCTCAATATTGCCTTCAATAAATGAGTTCTAATGAGTTCTGAGTTCTAAGTTTTATTTTTTTTTTTTTGCTTTTTGCACTTTCTTGCACTTTTGTAGTTCACTTGTTTGAGTCTCCCAGGGCCAATGGTTGAGTTTCAAAACGGACCAGGCACTAAAAAGCACAGTATATATTAAAAAAAAAAAAAAAAAAAAAGAAAGAGAAATGTGAACAGTGCCCCTAGGTGGCAGCATTGTACTTCAACATAATAACTCTCCGACACTCTCTACCACCTGCCTGTCACCTCCCCTACTATTGGCACCTTTTCACCCCCATACCCTCCCCTACCCTTAGACCTACCACACCGACTAATGCAGCTATGTCAATCCTGAAGGTATTACAATTACCCTCTCCCACCCCTCCTAACCTCTCCTCCCTCCACTATCCTTGACGCATCCTGGGCCCTTGCTTTATAGTCTACTCCTAGGCCATGTAATGCTTTGCTGGTCTAGACCTCATCCAATATAATATTGTACTCTACTGTCTATCAGAGACCTGCCTTGCATAGAACTACACACAGCAGTATGCTGTCTGCCTTTGTACCATGCCTGCAAATTATGCGCCTTGTTCTGTTCTCAGTGTCAAGCCTTACATTGCTATTTGTAAATGATTGTACACCACTGTGCCAAGCCACGCCTTTCTCACTTTTAATGACTGTACATAGGCTGCTAATGTTGCTATGCCTACTCCAAATTGTTGTATTGTGACTTGTTGTTTAAAATACCAGGTCCATCTTGTAAATGAGCCCTACTCAATGGTGGTCTGCCCGGCTAAATAAAGATATTGATTGATTGATATAGATACTGTAACTGGGAGCATCAGACACACTATCTCCACCTCCTGACGAAGACTATGGTCAAAGTGCTGGGGTATTAGTATGGCTGACACTTGTCTCACACTGTTTTCCTTACATTACCTGGCTGGATTAAAGAATGTTTCCACTTGGAGATTTTGCAGTCTGAGTTTTCATTTATCCACCTGGATGGTATCCTTCGAGTGCCTGGCTCTTTTGGGCTGTCCAGTTGTGTGATAACTGTGCCTTACCTTATCGATTTTGCTTTTTGGTGGATGGTCCAGTGCTACAAGGTAGAGCTCCTCTAGGGGTAAGATCGGGGGAGCACAACATGGTATGAGACACAGTAGCAACAGGTGCCATAATGTACAGCATGTCCCCTGCAAATATGCCACATAAATCATTCATTTCAATAGCCAGTATACAAATATGTTCAGTATCCCTTCACCATGCTTGTAAGGGCCACATGTTGCTGGCAGTGTACCGTTTATTCCCTTGAGAATGTTGAATGCTACTATCATGTCACCTTGCTCCCTCCTGGTCTTCTGTACATATCAAGGCTGCTTAGACACTCTTAGTATGGTTTCCCATGTTTCTCCAAATCAGTTTAGTCCCCTTTTTTTGCACGGACATGAACCCGTTCCTGTACTTCTTCAGGTTCTAGGCTCCAGAACCATGTATGGTATTCCAGGTGTGGCCACATCAGAGGTCTGTATAGGGGCAGAATCACCATCTTGTTCCTAATGAAGAACTCTGGTTCCATGCAACCCAGCATTCTGCTTGCCTTTCCATATGTCTTACTGCACTGAGCCATGACCATTAAGTTATCTGATATGATCACTCCCAGCAACCTTTCCTCTAGTGTCTGGCCTAATCTGACAACCCCAAGGCAATACTCAGTTTTGAGATTATTTCTACTAGTGAGCTGCCAGACCACGACTACTCATACTAACCTTTTATGTCTCTGATACCTTTCACTCTCAGCCCTTCAGCACAATATCATCTGCAAACAGGCTGGTCTTGCCTTGAATCATGTCAACTGTGTTGCATATGAATAAGTTAAGTAAGACTGGTCCCCAGACTGTTTTCTGGGGTAATCCACTAGTCACTTCCATCTCCCTTCACTAAGTGCTGGCCGTTTACCACTACCCTCTGGTCCCTCCATCAAATTCTCAATCCAGCTCACCAAGTCTGCCCCAGACTTTGGTCTCTAATGTTTTCAAGAACCTTCTATGTGGCACTGACTCAAAGGCCTCACTAAACTCCAGGGCCAGAATATTCAAAGGGGTTGTGCCGGCGCAACCCCGCATTGTGCCCTGGTGGGATATTGAGAAGGCTGCCTGGTGCAGTGCAAATCCTGATGCACCGGGTGCAATGATAGTGTATGTGGCGCAGATTCAGGGGCGTGCCCATATATATGCAGCATATCCCAACACCGCTGCACTGCACTACATAGGGCGGCTCAAAGTTGAGCCCGTGCAGAGTAGGAACAAATCATGGCCACCCACAGGCAGGCCGCTGTTTTGCAGGGCGCAACACAGCAGCTCAGCTGTGGGTGGCCACCCGCCCACCTAAAACACCATCTGCAAGCACTCACCACCTTGGTGGTCTAGTGAACCCCTCCCGCCTGTAGCCATGATCATGTGGAACATGGATAATGGAAATCCCTGGTAGTCTAGTGGCCCTCCCAGTGTCTGATTCCCCTCGATTGGTGGCGATATATGATCATTCCTGGTGGTTCAGGCAGGTCCCTCCCACCGAAACCTCGGATTTCGATAATGACACGATTCCCGGTGGTCTAACTCTGTTCATTGCTTATCGCAAAACCGAATGAATGCCCAGGCAGGCTCACCTTTCCCACCCACACAGAACCCCATGCTCACCTCGCCGGGCGGCGATCAGGTCCGTGACATCCGCCACCGCTGAATGACAGGTATACAGCCTGAGTCCCGTGGACGGGTTCGCAGGGCATACTATGCCACAGTTCCAAATATGTGAGGGATGGTCTATATTTGGGACTGGCTAGTACAGTATGCCCTGCAAGCCTGTTGGTCCACACTGGGGACCAATGGGCTTACAGCCCATACTATACCTGTCATCCGCAGCTGGCCATGAGGTATGCAGACGGGATGCAGTCACCCACCGATGATGGATAGGGGAGCAGGGTGGTCAAGGTGTTCTGTGTGGTGGAGGGGTGGGGTGCTACCGATCACCACGGCATTTCATTACGGATTTTACCACGATTGCAGCAACGGGTGGGGAGTTTCCACTAGACCACCAGAGACAGTCATAATGCCATTTATCGGGGACTTGGTGGGAGAAGGGACCACTAGACCACAAGGGATGGTCATATTGTCACTTGTCAGGGATTCAGGGACTCAGGTGAAAGGGGGGACCACTAGACCACCAGGGGTGGTGGTGTATCATACTTATCGGGGAATCGGAGACTGGGGTGCACTAGACTACCAAGGATTTCTTTATATACATATACTAGACGATCGCGGCTATGGGGTGGGGGGTGCTCTGGGATCCCCACAGCACATGTCAAGCTGTGCAGGGCACCAGGCGCAAGTCACTGGGCTGCCCTGTGCAAGGCATGCAAATGGGGTCATAATGACATGCAAATGGCCCCATTTGCACCTTGCATATATTATGGTCTCACATGTATGCCCCCTGCTGAATATCATGGCTGCTGCGCCTAGCACAACTGCACTTGCGCATCCCTGTGCTCCCTATCTGTGGTTCTTGCTGGTACAGTGCCACTGTGCCATGTGCAGTTTGTGCACTGACTGTGCCATATTCAAAGGTGCTGTGCCAAGGCACATTCCTGTTGAATATCACCTGGACCTGGCCCCAGCACAACACAGTTGCACTGTGCCCAGACTTGTGCCACTGCCTGGTACAGTCTGAATATCTTGGCCCAGATATACAGTACAGCCTCACCCTTGCCTGCCATCTGCATTACTGCATTGAAGAAGTCAATAAGATTCATCTGGTATGGCCCCCCATTAAAAAGCAATGGTGCCTCACACCTTGTGGGCCATTTGCTCCAGGAACTCCACTATCTGCTGTTTTAAGATAGTCTTGAGCAACATGCCCACAGTGGAGGACAGGCTCACTGGCCTGTAATTCCCAGGGTCCCACTAGTCACAACCATTGCGAAGCAGTATAACATCCACTCTCCTCCAGCCCAACAGGACTATTCTTGTCTCCAGTGAACAGCTGAACACATCACCAGCTACTACCCATCCACTTCCTTCAACACCCTGGGGTGCAACCCGTTTGGGCACAGAGATTTGCTGACTCTCAGCGTCATAAGGCCTTTGAATAGCCTTTTTATGGGAATACATCAAACCTTTAGTTTTTGCCCTAGTCCCTGAGCCTTAGTTGCCCCACAGTCTGGCAGTGGTCCATCATTTTCCCTAGATAAAACTAAACTGAAGTACTCATTCAGTACTTTTGCTTTACTCTGGTCATCTATCACCCATTCCGACCCTTTTGTTAGACTTTCTATGCCCTCCCTTACTCTCCTTTTTGCACATACGTGCGTAAAGAATGCTTTGTTAATGACCTTTACTCTCTTCCTGCTATCTTGGGTTCAGTCTTCCTTAGCCTTGCTTATGGTTACACTGGCTGCCTTAAACTTTTCTTGGTAGTTTGCCCTACTGCTGTCTAATTAGTACCCCATGTTCCTTCTATAGGCAACCTTGTTTCCCTTACTGCCTTCCTCGCCTCCTTTGAGAAATGTGACTTTTTGTATGTCTTTTGCTCTTTCTAAGGTGCTCCATACAACACTTAATGACCACCAGACCCTTCCTTTGACAGTCTTCTATTTTTTGTCCACCCCTTCCCCAAGCTGACCTACACTTCAGAGTCTGGCCTCAAGGATCTCTTCCATCTTTCCAAATTTGTCACTTCTAAAGTCCAAAACCATCATTTTGGATTTCTGATACCTGTTCCAAAGGGTAGTTTTGAACCACACAGAGTTGTGACCCCTTGCTCTGAGGGTGGCTTCAAGAGTCACATCTTCTATAAGATCATGGTTTGGGACCCCCGGCTAGGATAGCCCCTTCCTAGTCAGTTGCCTCACATGTTGGGAGAGTGAACCATCTTGGAAGGTGTCCAGCGGGGCCAGGCTTCATCTCTGTATACTTCTCTCTGTCTGGCAGATTATCTTATTTATTTATTTGATATTTCAGAAACAACCTTTGAGCAGGGTGCTCATTTACAAAGGTTCATGTCGGGAGTACAAGACAAATACAGAGTTACAGATCGCAGAGACAGAATAACAAAAATTACACAGGCAAGCAGTAAAATCATGACAACTGGGGTAGCAAAAAACAGTGCTGCAGTAACGTTCAAGTGATACAGACCAGGAATGGGATAACAAGCAGCCCAGAACCTGGGCATTTGTCATCAAACAATTTCAGCTTTATAACAGCAAGGCTTGGGAGATCAGTGGGGCGGGGGTGGGGTGTAGGGAGACAAGAGAGGAGAGAGTGCTGTGAAGTGTAGGAAAGCAGCAAGTGTTAGTAGGCAGGACAGTGAAAGAGGATTAGAAGGGGTAAAACAAGATAGATAGGAGTGGAAAAAGCCATAGCCAAAGTAAGTGAGAAGGATTAGGGTAAGGGCAAGGATGAATGAAGGTGGGGTGTCAGGGGAAGTGCTATTCTGGAGGCATGAGTAATTCAGTCAGGATGTGGCTTCTAAAATAATCGCACACACATTTGGGATTAAATAAGGAAAGGGGGATATTTAGAGTTAAAGAGGGAGGCCATGCAGCTTTTCTACAAACACATGCGCCGATGTTGTCTAGATGCTGCTTTATTACAGACTTGAAAGTCAAGGGAGATTCACTATATTAAGTCTCAGCCGGGACCTCATTCAGCCAAAGAGGGTCTCTATACAAGAATGAGCATTGTCCTAGTGTTATTCTTCTGAAGGTGATGCTGAGTGTACTCCAATCTTTACCTCAAGTGGCGTAGTGGAAGTGAGCTGCTTGGAGGATATTTGTAATGGGGGAAGGGTGTCAGGCCTAACAAAGCTTTTTTCCTGAGAAGGCAGGTTTGAAACTTTATTTTGTTATTAAGGGTTAGAAAATTGGCTTTTTATTTGCTGGGATCTTATTGGCTAGTACCCTGCCAGCGGGGTACATTAACTTTCAATAGATGCCCAGCAAATACAAACTTCCAGCACAATTGCCCCTTAACCTATTCAAGTATCTCTGTGCCCAACCTGCTTGCCCATTGGTTGAAATCACCCAATTCAGTTTGAAAATGGCGCCATTTGTTTCTCTCGCTTAGCGAGAGATACTGCCTTACCAATACTGAAAGCTGCCACAGGAAGCCACACACCAGCCTCCTCTGAGCCCACTTTACTACATAAAAGAATTATGTTCTCTCTCCTGTTCTTCCATAGGATGCTATCAAAAATGCTTGTACCCTCCCTTAGCAGGCAACAGCAGCTTAGTTAGTAACCATTTGCTGCCTGCCAAAGTCACAACAACATTCTGTACAGTTTCCTCTTGCGCTTACCTGACAGCGGAATGCCATTGCATCCCACTCCCACCTCGAAGTGTCTAGCCATCCCCATCATCATTTCCCCCCAGCTCGTCATGCCAATAATAAGCATATAAAAAGAGATCTACTGCTACTGTAGAAGGGAGTCCATCATACAGCCCATGATATAGCTCACAAATACTATACCCCCACAGTGTGACTTCAACTCCAAGCATTTGAGAAAAGTTCCGTTTCCGCCTAACCTGCTCATGCCAGAAAGCCGATTAGTACCACAGAACAGTAGAGAAGTGGCAACCCATTTCTGTCTTGACTTTTTTGTTTTACTAGCCTTATTCATATCCTGTTTCATGTTCTGTGTGTGTGTACGCGTGTGTGTGTGTGTGTGTGTGTGTGTGTGGTATGCGGGGGTGGGTGTCAACGATTCATGGCATTTTTCTTCATGCCACACTGCGGGCTGTCTGAGCTGCTGACATGCTGTTTCACCAGTTACAGTTATTCATTTTGTTCATTTTATTTTGTGGCAGTGAGAGCGATCACATTCAAATAACTGTATGGGGAAAAATCGGGAGCAGCTCGGTGGTGGCGATTGCAGTAACAAGCAGTCTGGTACGGATGAAAGATCCCCTCCCTGTCTCTCTCTAATGTGGATGCTCACAGTTTCAAGTGCCTACCCTTCAGGTTCCACCGAGATCCTCACAGTATTCCTATTGGAACCCGCCATCACTCATCTAAACAGCGCAGCTCAATATTTTTTTCTTACCATGGTCAGAGACTGCTTCTCAATTACTATAACACACCCAGGTCGTCGGACTGCAACCACTTCTCCTTGGCCAGATAATTTAAAATGAATAAATAAATATATATACACACACACACACACACACAACAAAATGTAAAATAAAAAGGTTTTAACTTATGCCCTGTATGTCTGCGGGGGGAGATAACCATAGAAACCAGCCTAAAAGGTACAACTTGGAATAAAACTCCCTAGGTAAAGGCAGAGGAACTATTTTATTACAAAAAAACTCAAACAGCTCAGAGTTTTAACATATAAACATAAAAGTATTTTTTTTTTTTTTTTTTTAAAACACATGAGATACAGTGGCCCATTTTCTAAGTGCAATAATACCCTCCAGGGTGGTCAGTATGGGCAATACCAGACCTTCCAGGGGCTGTAAGGCCCTCCGCCTGCAGTGTTGGGCCTCATTACACCCCTGGGCTGTCCAGTATTGCCTAATACTGCCCACCCTGTCGGGTATTATTGCTTGCTTAGCCAATTGGTTTGCTCATACAGTTCACAGGTGTGGGTAAGGTTATCTGCCCCTTGGGTAAGTCTGCATGCCTTATTAAGGGCTGTAGCTACCTATTTAAGTGCAGAGTTGGAGGCTGTGCCACAGACAGCTAGGCCCGGATATTCAAACTGCACCATTCTGAGGCGCAAGCCCTTGCGCTGCTCAAAATAGTTGCGCAGGGGTGTGGCCGGGGCGATATTCAAAGGAGTTGCGCTATTGAGCAACTCCTTTGAATATCACCCCCCAGCCACAGCCACTGTGCATGGTGCAGTGGAACTTGTGCCACCGCAAGTTGTCAGAGTTGAGCATTAAACTTGCGGTGGCGCAAGTACCATTGCGCCATGCGCAAATTTCCGATATTCAAAAGGTGACATGCAAATAAGGCCATAATTCATGCAAGGTGCAGGAGGGGCCATTTGCATGTGATTATGGCCCCATCTGCATGCCATTAGCATGTAGGTGCGTCGATCCCCGAGGACTTGCGCCTGGCCGCCCTGCCAGGCAGCAGCCGTCGGGACAGTATGTATTCAACAACACCGCCCCCAAACATCTCGATGTCGATGGCGGGCAGTATGTATGCAGATACCTCCCCAAACATCTTCGATCGTTCGATCGGGCAGTATTATCAAGATTTTCCTTTTTCATCGCTGGCAGAATGGGGCCTCAACTCGGTCATTTCGGTGGTCCAGTGACACGCTGGTCGCTGGCAGAATGTTCAGAGATCCCCTGGTTTTCGTTCACCACCTGGTTGCCTCTGCCCCGCCGCCGCCGGGGGGCGTGAGGGCTCATGGGTGTGGTGGTACCAGACACCAGGAGATGTTTGGGGGTGTCACGGACATCTGCCCGCTGATCGGGCATTATGGTCCACTGGACCACCAGGAGATATTCGGTTGGGGGCTTTTATATTCTGCCCGCGATCGGGCATGGGGTTGTTTCAATGCCTGCCCACGATCGGCACTGGGGGTTGTCTTGATACATACTGCCCGCGATCGGGCATTGGGAGCTGTTTGGGGGTGTCTGCATACATACTGCCCACGCATCGAGCATCGGGAGCTGTTTGGGGGTGTCTCGATACATACTGCCCGCGATCGGGCATCGGGGCTGTTTGGGGGTGTCTGCCATACTGCCACGATCGGGCTGGTGGGGGGCACAGGGACTGAGTTGGGGGCCAGCCACGGGTGGCAGCTGCTGTGTTGCGCCCTGCAATACAGCAGCTCACCTGTAGGTGGCCCTCAACTTGATCCTTTTTTTTTTGGCTCAAAGTTGTGCAGGCACAGGTTGGGGGTTGCGCCTGCACAACTCTGCACAGCCCGACTGAATATTGGGTTGTGCAGTTTATGCATGGTTCCTCCCCCTCATGTTGAGCATGCATTGATTTGCATTGCGCTGTTGCTCAGCCTGTTTTCAGTGGCGCAACTGCCTCCTGCTGAATATCGCAGAATGGCGCAATGTAGGACTTGCGCATGCGCAACCCTGTTGCGCATGGAGCAACCCTTTTGAATATCTGGGCCCTAATCTGTAGTCGATTATTGACAGAACTGAACTAGAGATGGAGAGGCAGAGAGCTGCAGGTGTAAGGTATTGCCTGTGCCTGTAAAGAACTCTACCTTTGAAGTTAACTGCCTTTACTACCTGATCTATGTGCTGCATGAAGGAGAAGGTTTCGTCTATCATAACCCCAAGGTATTTGAAGGAGTGTGCTTGCTCAAGCAGGACTGTGTTGTTGTTGGATATAGTCGGAAATGGCTTGTTTTTCTTATGCTGTTGACTAAAGAGGAGCATAGTTTTAGTTGTTTTCATAGCCGAGTAGAAGTTTTTGTGAACTTAACCATACCTCAAGTAAGGGGAAAGTGGACTGCAGTTCTTTCTGAAGTGAATAGACATTGGAGTTGCTGCTTAGGATGACTACATCATCCACATACAGAATTATTCTGCTCATGCAGGCCTCAGGAAGAGCATTCAGGAACAAGCTAAAGAGCAGGGGGGAACCAGGATTGATCCCTGGGGAACACTGAGTTAGATTTCTTTAGAACCAGATAACCAGATATAGCCAGTCCAAGTTTGACTTTCTGTGATCTGTGTGATAGGTAGTCTTGAAACCAGTGGACAGGGTTAGTGGCCACATCCAAGGTCAATAATTATTCTAACAAGAGGGAGTGACTGGCAGTGTTGAGTAGAAATAGGTTACAGATAAGGACTGCTTGCCCTAGTCTACTCATTTTCCCCTGCCTATAATATTACTGCATACCCTACCTGATCTCCTGCCCTTTCATCCCCCTTCTCTTTCCCTAAGATTCTCTTATGCCTATTCCAGGCATTCTTGAATCCCACTACTGTTCTCGCCACCACCACCTCCACTGGAAGACTGTTCCAGGAATCCACTACTCTTTCTGTGAAGAAGTACTTCCTCACATTTCTCCTGAATCTACTCCCTCAGGTTTTTTATCGTGCCCCCTTGTCTTTGAGCACTTTTATTTCTGAGAAATACTTCCTTCTTGTATCTTGTTTACCCCTGCGAGGTATTTAAAGGCCTCTGTAGTATTCCCCCTCTCTCCTCTCTTCCAGGGTGTACATATTTAGGTCCTTTAATCTCTCTTTGTAGGGCTTCCGATGCAGACCCTGTGCCATTTTAGTTGCCCTCTCTGGACCACTTCCACATTGTTTGTGTCCTTCTGGAGATGTAGTCTCCAGAGCTGAAAACAGTTCTCTACTCTAGATGGGGTATTACCAGTGATCTATACAGCCAAAACCAACTCCCTCTTTCTGCTGTTGATACTCTCCTATGCACCCTCATTCCCCCACCAGCTGCCTTGTCCCACTGCCTGGCCACCTTGAGGTCATCAGATATGATCCATCCAAGGTCTCTTTCCTGATTGGTGGTCATCAATACAATCCCCCATTTTGTACTCCACAATGGGAAGAGAGACAATAAGT
Organism: Neoceratodus forsteri; assembly: GCA_016271365.2. Taxonomy (NCBI): domain Eukaryota; kingdom Metazoa; phylum Chordata; order Ceratodontiformes; family Ceratodontidae; genus Neoceratodus; species Neoceratodus forsteri. Next base: position 952,307,789 of record CM057456.1, read on the forward strand.
TTAAATACTTCCTTAGCCAATTCCTTCTTAAAATAAAATTGAGGTGGACAAGGAAAGCCAACTCTGTCTGCACCAACAAAATTAAGATAAGACTGAGAAACATTTCCATCTGATAAAATCAAAAGCAGAAAGATCAGTGCACTTTAAATGTAGGAATTCTGCCATCCCTTTAAGGTCAGCTACAGTACAGGCACAATTATCAATTTTTTATGGTACTATTAGATTCATTTCTAGTCAGGGCCTTAACATTAGCCCAGAAATACCTTCCCTTCACTCTCTCAGTCCACTCCTGTTGTCTCACTTCTCTCAGCCTTGCTCTTGTAACTAGCTTCACTGCTCTCATTCATTATTATTTGCGTGTGTGTGTGTGTGTGTGTATATATATATATATATCTACAGATATATACATGTATATAAACACACACACACACACACACACACACACACACACACACACACACACACACACACACACACACACACACACACCATTGGAGTGATGAATAACACTACTAAATAAAATGGGTTATTTTGTCTTGCTATCCAGCTGCAGCAGAAATAACATGTTATTCCCACTGCAGCTGTTATTTCCATTACTACACTTTCACAGTGGCTTTCCTTGACTAATCAGGACCAATATAACACATTTCCATAACCTAGCTATGGCAGGACAAAGCACGCTGCTTCTACAATCCACCAATAGGTATAAAATTCCCATATTAATTCTGATTAATATGGTGAACATTCAGCATCTGTGATGCTCGTGGTGAGCCAAAATAACAACTTGCCTTTTTAATGTACTGAGCAGTGAAAATGCTACCAGAATAACCCACCTGCCCATGGTATACACAAGAAACCCCATGGGTTGATCCCAAATAAACTTTTTGTTTACCCTTTAGTGATGCCAACAATGCAGCCTGGCACTCATGACTTCACCACCCCTTGCCAGGCTGCATTGCTGGCAACATTCCAGAGTGAATAAAAATCTTATTTGTGATCAACCTTTGAATATCCTATGTATATATCAAATACATAATGGGCTGCAGTAGAATAACACCTTTATTTCCACATGAGTAGTAAGAGCTACATAATTAACTAGTGGATTTGCCATTCATGAGTTATAGCTTTTACCACTCACTAATGGAGATACATGTATTATAAAATGGGAAAGAAAAATCCTGCATCCTTATTGGTTATTAAGCATGCATTAGAAGTGTCTAATGCACAGCTAAAATAAGTGCTGCCAAGCCAGACACAGGACATTGAAGAAATCATTGAGCCATAGAATTTTAAAAATACTACAGCACCATGTTCCTCCCCATCAAGACTACCCCCGACACCACACTTTCCTGTTTTATCATACAGTAAACCAAAAACACAATAGTAAAAACAATAGTAAGGTAATTCCCCATTTGCTTTTTACTGTGTTCTCGTTTAGTTGAATTGTTTATGCTCTTTCTCTCCTCACCCCCCCCACACACACCAGATGGCCACTCCACTCCTTGAGCTACTGGAAACCAGCCCATCACTAACTTACTTTTTCAATTAGTAGCAGTAACTGACCTAGTAGTACAGCAGTTTTTCTCCTTTACATTTTTATGTTTGCTTGCATGCATGTGCAAGAAACATAGTGCCATCATCTGAGTTTCTGGAGGTGTGTCACCCCCTCTTCCAATTCCCTCCGTGTTTGCAGGTACAGCCACAGTTGCCCAATGCATGCTGCAGCTGTCTATGACAGCGCTCGGAATGCAGTGGCTTACAGTTCAAAGGGAGAGAGCCGCTTCAGTGAGCACGATCAGATAAGGGACGTGCTCACTGAAGTGCTCTCCCCCCCAAACAGTCTCCCAGGTGCCACGCTGGGAGCCCACCCCAGTGTGGCAACAATGTGTTTGGCTGACTGGGGTGCCCAATCCCCAGTCAGCTCCACAGTCCCCCCCCACCAAAAGGTTACCGAGAGCCACGCTGGGAGCCCACCCCAGCGTGGCAAAAGTCAGAATGGCTGACGGGGGTGCCCAATCCCCGTTGGCTCCACTGTCCCCTCAAAGCTTTCCAGCTGCCATGCTGGGAGCCCACCCCAGCATAGCAAACGTCCTGCATCATAATTAAAAAAAAAAAACTGAAAACACAAAAATGGTCCATCGCAGTCTCCTTGCCCCTCTCACCCGCGCCCACCCTCTGTGCACCCTGCCTCCCCACAGCCTCACCCCTCCTTTTCCTCTCAGACTCGGCGGCGATCTTGATGGACGGGGCTATGTTTGCACTCTTCAAAGCCGATTGGAACTGAGGAAATGCCGGTAAGCTGTACAATGTAATGAATAGTGTGTTTTCAATTTTGCTGCATATCTCAGGCATTTTTTGGAATTTTTGCACCAAATTTTCAACATGGGGTTTTTGGGACCCCTCCTCATGAACTCTGTCACTGTCATGGCGTTAACCGGGCCCGAAGGGTGATTTCGCAGTCACTGCACAAAATCTTCTTTTGGGACCGATTAAAGAAATGACAGTGCCAGTGTTCATAAGGTGGGCTCTCAAAAAGCCCATGTTGAAAATTTGGTGAAAAAATTCCTTAAAATGACTTGTTTGTGAGCGGCATGGCGCAGTTGTTCCCACACACGTCAGAGTTCGCGAATTTTCAATATTTTCACTCCAGATTTTCAACATTGCCATTTGACCACACCTCCTTATGAGCAGTACAGCTGTCATTTTCACATCTCACCCAAAATGTGTTTCCGCATGTAGCACACAATGGCGCAGTCGGTGAGCGAAATCAATGTTCAGGACACATTAATAAAATCACAGTGACACTGTTAATGAGCAGAGGTGTTAAAATGGCTATGTTAAAAATTTGGTGAAAAAATTCCTACAAATAACTATTTTATGAGCATGCATTGCGCTGTTCCTACGCACGCTCGTAAGTTCACGAATTTTCAATATTTTCACTCCAGATTTTCAACATTGCCATTTTACCACACCTCCTTATGAGCAGTACAGCTGTCATTTCTCACTTTTCACCCAAAATGTGTTTCTGCGCATGTAGCGTACAATGACGCGGTCAGTGTGCAAACTCAAAGTATGGGACACATAAAGAAAATCACAGTCACACTGTTCATGAGCAGAAGTGTTAAAATGGTTATGTTAAAAATTTAGTGAAAAAATTCCCAAAAATGATTGTTTTACGAGCGTTTGTTACACTGATCCTACGCATGCTCATAAGTTCGAAAATTTTCAATATTTTCACTCCAGATTTTCAACATTGCCATTTTACCACACCTCCTTATGAGCAGCACAGCTGTCATTTTTCACATCTCGCCCAAAACATGTTTCCGCCCATGTAGCGCAAAATGGCACAGTCGGTGTGCGAAATCAATGTATGGGACACATTAAGAAAATCACAGTGACACTGTTCATAAGCAGAGGTCTTAAAATGGCTATTCTGAAAATTTGGTGAAAAAATTCCTAAGCAGTTTTCACGCACCCTCGTAAGTACATGAATTTGTAGTATTTTCAGTCCAGATTTTCACCAGTGGCATTTTTCCATACTTCCTTATGAACAGTACAGCTGTCATTTTTCACAACATGGTCGAAATGTGTTTTCACACTTTCAGCACAGAAATGCGTGGTCACTGTGGGAAATCATTGTTCGGGACAGATAAAGAAAATCACAGTGACACTGTTCATGACCGGAGGTCCCAAAATGCCTGTGTTGACAATCTGCTGTAAATAATTCCTAAACAAATTACATTACAGGTGCACGTTGCACAGTTTCTATGCACGCTCATGACTTCCAGTTTTTTTAATATTTTCACTGCAGATTTTCAACATTGCCATTTTTTACACCTTCCCGTGAACAGTACAGCTGTCATTTTTCACATCCTGTTCAGAATGTGTTTTTGCACCTGTGGTGACAAATGCCGTAGTCACTGTGCAAAAGCAGCTTTCGGCTAACAAACTGATATTGCCACTGTTCATGAAGTGGGGGTCACAAAAAACCCATGTTGAAAATTTGGAGTGAAAATACCAACGAATGCCTGAGGCGTTAGGGTTTCCGACCATAACAACCCACCCTGTAGAGAATGACAGGCATCAGGGCTGTGACTTGGAATTGTCACCTGCAATGCTCATACCATTCCACCCCCACCCACACCCTGCAGCCACTGAGAAGCATCGAGGTGTGCCTTGGACTCTTCGACCCCAAAGTTCCACCCCATTCTCCTATACCGCACCCATCTCACAATATTTTCCTTGGTGGAATGGGTGCGCAGGGCCAAAGACCCCAAGGCACACCGTGACACTTGTCGGTGTCTGCACGGTAGGGTGTGGTGAAATGGCATGGCCGTTATGCCTGATGACCCAAAGGCATATTCCAATGCCTGTCAGTCTCTGCAGGGTGCTGGTGGGGTTGGCTTCAGTTCAATACTTCACTGCCATTCCTATTATACAGCTCTGTAACTCCTACACTACCAATGCCAATGCCAGCAAGCAAACATTCAGCATTGACAAATGCTTGTTCTGGATATTTTTAGTTCTAGACGTTGAATCCCCATCTCTTTGCTCGTCTGCTGTGGTCTGCTCTGAACCGTTTCTCCTGCATGTTGCCAGATGCGCCTGTGCTTGGTCACTCTCCAATGACCGCAACAATTGAAAGATAAATGATGGTTTCATCCCTAGGGCAATGTCTCCCGCTCATTTTTTTATGTACTTGCTCAGAGTTAAATCAGCACCGGAAACCTATGTGAACTTTCAGAATATAAAAATAAATACAGAACTGAAATGAAAACCATCTAAGTAAGAAAACAAAATTTGGACCCACACTGCCATTCTCATATTTCTTGGACATCATCCCTCTGTTGTACATCAGAAACAGTTGTGTAATGTGCTTGCGCTTTTGGCATACTCTACTACAAATAAAAGAAAAACATGTAAAAAAAGTAAAGGATTTTAATTGTGTGCGTACCAGATTTTTGTTCACAGCACTCTTATTTCTTTCACCCCTTTTCCTGATCCACCTGCCTCACTGCTGACTAGCTCCTGCTCACAGGCTCCATTGTTTGCTCCACGATGTGCTGCTGCTTGGATTACTTTTCTGCTTAAAAAAAAGAACAGAAAAAGAATACATTTCACAATGCAGTACATGCTAGTGGTGTGTGTGTGTGTGTTGGGGGCAGGCAGCTCAAGATAGCAGTAGCATAAGAACTACAACTACGTTGGCCAAAGTAAGACAGATGTCCTATAGCACAAAAAAAAAAAATCAAACTTATGCAGACAGATTAAGTATTTTATGTAAAATGAAGCCAAAAATTGTACCGTTTTATTATTTTAACATATTAATTTTAATGTTTACATGTCTATAAAATAGAGACATTCATTTTATAAGCACAATAATTAATCCAGGGGTGTGTATTAGACACTTCTAATGCATGACCATGGGCTGAAGGCACCCCTAGCCATGTGTTAGAAGTGTCTAATGCACAGTCCCTCATATCTTATTGCTTACTTATCCTACTGCAACCCATTATGTGTTCCAAATAGCATTTGGTCTGGTCTCCCACAAAATTCTTATAGACAAAATGATCAAATTAGGATTAAATGGCTATAAAATAAAGTGGGTAGAGACATGGTTACTAGATAGATGCCAGACTGTAAGAACTGCAGACACACTCTCAAATGAAACTGAGGTCACAAGTAGGGTTCAGCAAGGCTCTGTATTGAGGATATCCCTATTTGGAATCTTTATTAGTGACTTACATAAGGATGTCAAAAGCTGTTTAAGCAAGTTTTCAGACAACACAAAAATGTATGCAGAGGCGGATACTAGCATAAAAATAAATATATTAACACACAAGATTCAGAACACATTGAAAGCTGGACACTCAATAATAAAATGGCATTCAGTGTGAATAAATGTTCTGTTATCCACCTTGGAACAAGAAATAAGCAAACAGAACATAAATGAAATGGTAACAAAATAAAACCTGTGACTATGGAAAAAGACTTGGGCATTGTGGTAAACAACTTATTAACACCTGGAGAGCAATACAGAAAAGTAGCACTCATGGCAACTAAACTTTTGATTGCAATCAAGAGAGCTTTGTTAACAAGAAGTGAAACATGTAATGTCACACTGTATACATCCTTCATTAGGCCACTTATAGACTATGTTGTTTCCTTCTGGGCCTCATATCAGACTAAGGACAAAAAAATAATTGACAGCATCCAAAAAAAAGACAGCTAAATTAATACCTGGGTTAGGATGCTATCTTACCAAGAGAGATTAAAATCATTAAATCTGAATGATTTATAATTAAGAAGGGATGGGGTGATCTATTATTACTCTTTAATATACTACAGGATAAGGAATTAGCGAAATAATACAATATAACTCAAGCCCATAAACCAAACAATATAAGATGTTATAATAAACAACTGCATGTCCCTATGGCAACAACAAACAAATGGAAACATTATTTCACCATCAGATCATGTACACTTTGGAACTCATTCCCCCAACATATAGTTAATATGACTAATTTTAAAAGGTTTAAAAACTGGCCGACCCAGTGGCGCTGAGGGTTGAGGTGCTGGACGTCACACCTTGCGCCACGCTGGTGACCCAGGTTTGGGAACAAGCCTTGGCTGCCGGGGGTCGACAGGAGAGAGAGAAAGGATCGAGCATTTGGAGGACTGCTCTCCTCTCTTGGGGGGGGATCCAGGCTTCTGCCCAGCATTGCAGCAGCCCCTGCTGGTAACCGGAGACACTGCAATGCACAGGGCACGTTAGAGGGGAGGCAGAGCTGTGGCAGGTGCGCCTGGCACCATTGCATGACTGGGGAGGGTGGGAGGAGGTGAGAGGTGGGACACAACCAAGAAAAACCCACTCCCAGAGATAGGTGATGGCACCACCCCTCAACCACACTCCACTGGCCAAACTCGTACAGCCCCTGGGTCAAGCTCAGCCCAGCCCAAACTGACAGATAGAGTACCCTGGGAGGATAGGGTAGCCCCACCTCAGGAGGGCTCAGAGCAGAGGGGATAGCCAGGCTGATGCCAGGGGCTGGAGAGTTTCAGGCCCAGAGGTAGAGATGAGGTGGTGGATGCCCGAGAGAGTTCTCCAGGGTAAAAGTGGGGTGGGTGGGAGAGGTTTAAAAACTAACTAGACATCTCTTAGGATACGATAGCTAAAATCCAGTCCACGTGGTGTGCAGAAGGCAGTCACGATGGGCCTAGTGCCTATTTCTGCCTTAAACAAACAGAGTAATACTGAATAATAGCTGCAAGAGCATGCTTATGTTATTTACAGTTTTATAGTTTTACATATATATAGTTTTACACACACACACACACACACACACACACACACACACACACACACATATATATATATATACACACATATACACACACATACATATACATATACATATATACACACACACACACACACAGTGTGTGTGTGTAGATTTATATATATATATATATATATATATATATATTTTACAACATGTGTGGGTCTCTGCATGCCAAGATATAACATGTAACTACTATCTCCAGGGCCGCTAGTGAGATAATATTACTATCTTCATGCTGGGTACGTCACCACTACTATCTTAGCCATCTGGGTGCATAACAATTAAAAACAGCATTCTTTCTGCAGCATGAGCAGGCCAGAGCGTGAGACTGCAGCTGCTTCATGCTCAACATTCTGACCCTTTCATTTCAAACTGTAGTGTCTCAGCACGAAGTCTTAGTGCAGTCTCACCATGGACATACTTAATCAGAAAGAAATTCCCTTACACTCAGTCAACCAGAGTTCAGTAACTCAAATGGCAATTAAAAAAAAAAAGCCAAAACATTCCTTCATGGCCATGTCTCTTAAAGTTCTCATTCTACACATGGAACTGCCAGCATCGTGGTACAAATCCTTGGAGCTTTACAAAACAGCTTCACCTCAGACAGACGTCCCTTCCCAACAGCACAACACTCAATCAAAAAGAAGTCTCCACAAAGAATGGCCAAATTAAAGATGTTCCCTGTCCCTGGTGTTTCACATTCCCATTTTTCTGATGCTCTCAAAAAAGTTTTCAAGGTTGTTTTCTGGCATAAGTACATTCTTTAATATATGGAAGCATTACTAGAATAATGATTTATCCTATTATATCATGTCCAGTTAAGAATACATACAAGATGGCAGCAAGGAAATTAACTCCCTCGATTGCAGCAGTTAGTATCATTCAAGGCGCTTTACTGGTATATCTGTCTTTGCTTGGTTACGCTGTTTATTTTATGTTGAAGTCCTTGCCATTCTGCATGTACTTTTGAATTGTTTGAATAGCACTCTTGAAAGTTTTATTTTGTATTGGAATGTTTTAATTATTTTTGTCCTGAGCTGACCACCTCTGAAACTGCACCTTTGAAAGCAGATATAACCAAAAGAAGCATGGCAACCCCTATATTTCTTTCTCTATATTCATAACCATATTCTACATCTATCAAAAAAGTTTCATGAAAATGACATGGGTTGAAATGTTTTTATGTATAAAAACATACAAGTATGTCCGCTTTTTTGGGGAGAATATTAGTTCAAGAGGCTGTCATAGTATTAGTAGTTTACTCTTTATTTCTGAATTTGTGGAAAAAGGGAAGCAAGCATAATGACAAATGACATGTCCTTGTTTCACATTTTCTTTTGCAGTCATATTCACATCTAAAATATTGATGTTATAACCACATAAAACAATCTGATCCCTTCTGGATGTTTTCCATAAAGAGGGACTAAGTTTTGCCAATGTAACTTTAAAACAAACATGGCAACCCATGTTTTTGTTGTGGATTTTAAATGTTTAGATGACCATCATGTACCAGGAAAAAATTATGTATTTGACATGGGGTTGCTGAAACACCAGGGAAACTTCTTAATTAAAATAACACCATGGAAATTGCAAAATCTGTGTCAAAGTTCTCTCACTGACTCCTGACATGTGCTGTTTAAAAAACATCACATTCTTTCAGAAATACAGGAAGACCCACATCAAAACTGCCAGAAAATGAGACCCTCACCAGTTGTAGAAATCGCATATAACATGGCTGATCATGTGATAGTAGAAATATCTCCACTCGCTGTCATTGAATTCTAAACATTCCACTCATGACTTTGACACTCGTGGGGTATCAAGAGTCCAATGTCTCACTCTCATCCATGCCATGTCATATCATCCATCAATCTGTCTGTCTGTCTGCCTCTGTATCTCTATCTATTTATCTATCTAGCTGTCTGTGTCTCTCTATATCTCTCTATCTCTCCATATATCTCCATATATATCTCTATATCTCCCTAAATCTCTATACTTCTATATCTGTACTGCTTTGACCCATGACAGGGCATGGTGTGTATCAGGCATTAATGCACACCATAGGTGGTTGTGAGGCACAAGGTCGAAGTTCAAGAGCACTTATAACCTTCTGGAGGGTGCATTAATGCCCGATACACCAATGCCGTCACGAGTTACTATACTTCCAAAATGGATAAATGTAAAAAAATTATATACAAGTCTTATGAGTCTTTTTATGCTGACGAAAAGAAAAATATTTATTGTTCCTACTTTAATAATTCAGTAAAACAGTTCATTATAGTACAGTATTCCATGGTTACTATTTTATTTGTGCAAGAATATGTTAAAGTAAGCACAATTAACTGTTATGAAAAGTATTAATTGCTGTTACTGTTGCTTTAAATATAAACTGCATTTTCCAACTTTTGCGTGCTTTATCAGTTTCAAGATGCTATAGCTTTTGTGTTTCTTGGAATGCCAGTGCTATCTTTAAAATAGGTAGCAACCCAATCACTTACTATGAGATGTCCAAACATTGCAAACACACATGTACCTCCCAGTTGTCTCTGTTTATGAGGGATGCTGCTGCCCTTTATGTCACCCCTTCAGATTGCTGTACTCCCATCTGTTCCTCATAGAAAAGGTGCTGCCCACACAGAGAATACACTATACATTCAGACTTTAAAGCAAAAAATGCTAATTCAAAAATTAACTTTTTATAAGTAAACACAATGGTTTCCACAGTGTTTTGAGCTTTTGTATCCATGTTTGAGTCAGTGTCTCATTTTGAGTGTCTGTGTCCCTCATTTCAGCAACGAAAGGTATGCAACATTGGGATTTTGGTATATTACTCATTGTGATGGTTTGCTGAAACAATTTCTGCCGTGCTTTTTTTCCTCAGTAAAATTTTTAATTGAAATATTTAGTAAACACTTGGGGCCTGATTCCAAGTTGACTTGCACATGGCGCAAGGTGATTTACGCCAAACTCCAAGGCATAAATTGCACCTTGCACCATGGGATATGCAAGTCATGATTCCAAAAAGTGGCTTGCGCCATGCCGCTTGTGGGTTGCGCCAAAGTGGGCTATGCCACCCACTACACCTGCAACCCGCAGTGGCATGGTGCAAGGGTGGGTTACGGCAGCAACTGCATCCCATTCCAGGAGGGCAGCTGCCATAACCCATCTATGCCATTCCAGGACCCAGTTTGGCCTAGCAGGGTTAGACCAGCTTGGAGGTGGTCTAAGGGGCATCTGTCCTGGCACATCAATGGATGCCTCCCCACAGCACCGTGGAAGTGCCATGTCTTTGCCCCATGTGGCCCCCCACTCAGACATGCCCTCCACCCCCTAAAATTCAGGGACTCTAGGTCCATTTTCAGTCAATGCCCCCAGGTGCAGGTGGGTGTGTTTCAGAACGGGGGCTCTGGGGGGGGTACTAGATTGTGTGTGTCGTGACTTGCAGCACCCAGGTCCAGTGCACCATTCCCTTGGCGCTAGCCTGTGGCTGCCACAAGTCATGAGCATAGGTGCTGGGGACCCTGCCTGTCTTAGACTAGGGTGCAGGGTCCCCAGCATAGCACCACATGGCACAACTCGCATACACCCATGAGTTGCGCCATGCATCTTGTAATCAGGCCCCTAGTACTTTTTTTTTTTTGTTTTGAGTTATTTAACCAGGAGCAGCACACTAAGCTGAAAGCTTTTTTGCAGGTGTGACCTGGGAGCACAGGGAAGTTAAGTGACTTGCTCAGGGTCACACAGTATGGAAGTGGAAACTGTGGGATTCAAACCCGGGTCTGGTCTGCTGGATGTCACCAGATTTGCAGCTCAGAGCCATAAACCACTGTGCTATACTGCCTCCCTAAACTTACACAATCCTACAGAAACTATGCTTCATCAAATCATACTGATTATATGAATGTAATTACATTTCAACATATTGAAACCAAAAATAAAAACATGTTTGCTTATAACAGCATATATCCAGGAAATGCTGGCATAGTGCAGAGATTAGACAGTTATATCAACAGTCTGTTGTGCTTCTTTGAAGTCACTACAACAAGGACTGTCTATTGTCTTATTTTTGAGTGGGGTGGGGGTATATTGACCTTTTGTAAGTACAAAATATTTTTTTAAGGTTGTCTATAGTTTGGCAGGGTAGTGTTTGATGGTATACACACACACACACACACACACACACACACACACACACACACACACACGCACACGCAATAGGAGTGGGCAACAAAACTGTTACATCTGTTTATTCTCACTGGTTTTAAATGAATTGTGGAACCACCATTTATTTAACACCCTGCCATCAATCATCACCCCTCCTGCTGTAACTAGAGCACTAACTATTATTTCAGTTTCTGAACCATTTGCACTGACAGCTCCCATTGTAACTTACATGCCACCCATACAAAGCACACCGTTAGAAAACATAAGCAAGCCATTTCCTGCAATAACTTTGTAACAGTACCAACATTTTATGTTTTATAATTTGCATCCCCTTCCCGATTCTCCTGTTTATTTTTTTTTTTCCCATGATCTGTAGACTGCCAGCTCTTTCTGCACTCCCTCCTTGTGCTGACACACCGAATGCTACTCAAACTGCTACCTCTGCCCGGTTCCAGCAACAACTACCACACCAGACAAAACCAGACTTTCTCAAAAACAACTCTTCATCCAGCAGTAACATAAAAAACCTACAGTCAACCACTGACCTCAAAAAACAAAGTAACTTTCCGTGACAGAGCTGCTTTTGTCCCTCACATAGGCTTACTTCTCTGTTCTCCTCATCGCCCGCTTTTCAGCAAACAGAATAGGCTGACTTCTCCACTCAGCCAAGTTTATTTCATACTGCGACGCAATCCACAAGTGGACAAGAAAGGCAGGAGAAATTAGATGAAATACATACTGTATTTAAAAAAAAATAAATAAAAGGAGCCAAAAATACACGGACACCACGGCAGCTCTCTGCGACCCTCGCTAAGTGAGAAACGGAGCCGCCATTTTTTCAAAACTCTCTGGTCCTCCCACACACAGAAAATCAACTAAAAAAAACTCCTCCTGAACATTGCGATTTCAGTTGCACAGCAACACAGGTAGCAACCATACAAACCACCCAAGTCTCCAGCATGAATACATAAAACAATCCCCCTGATTTTATACAAAAGAAAGGTCAAACTCAAGACAAAATAAATGATAAAAATCCAACAAATTCCTTTCCTATTGTATAAATTGGATATGCAATGGAAAACTCATGGAATACATGATTTATCTGCATTCATGCAGTTTTACCTCGGACACCTCACTCGTAGCTTACACCACTTGTGAGGTTACCCAAGGTCAAACTGCTCTTGTGCAGATGAATCATGTATTCTACTTGGTTCATTGCATATTCTCTCTCTCGATATATATATATATATATATATATATATATATATACACACACATATATATATATATACATATACATACATACACACACACACACACACACGGGGTGAGAGCTATTCCAGTGCAATAAATTGAGATATTCTCACTGCGGTGAGATAAATGCTGATGACATCAGTAGAGTGAGATATATTCCATTTATCCTCACTCTGCAGATGTCATCACTCACTCATTCAAGCTAGCATTCCAAATGAAAGTGCTTCAAAAATCAGTTTCTGTCTCACTGAAGCCTGCAAATCACTCAGTTAGCATTGCAAAACACTTACCTGTGTCCCAAAGTTTCCAACACTCCTAGCCCATTTCTGTGCTAATTTCAGCATAAAAGCAACCTGAATTCAAATTAAACTCATTTACAAAGAAGTTTCTTTCTCACTGCAAGCTGCAACTAACACAAATAGCATAGAAAAACACACTTCCCTGTGTTCCAAAGTTTCCAACACTCCTTGCCCAATCCTGTACAAATCTCAGCATAAAAGCAACCTGAATTCAAATGAAACTCATTAACAAAGCAATTTCTTTCTCACTGCAAGCTGCAACTAACACAAATAGCATAGGAAAACACACTTACCTGCGTTCAAAAGTTTCCAAAACTCCTAGCCCATTTCTGTGGTAAACTCAGCTTCAAAAAAACCTGAATTCAAATGAAACTCATTTACAAAGCAGTTTTTCTTTCTCACTGCAAGCTGCAACTAACACAATTAGCACAGCCAAACACAATCACCTGTGTTCCACAGTGCTTTTAACAATCCCAGCTCATTCAGAAATGCTCCCACACTCTCAGACCACAGACAAATACTGCTTTCAGTATAGCCTAGATCTTGGAGTAATGAGCTCTGAACAAGCTTGATACAGTCAGCAGACCAAACCTGGGGTTGATTCTCATAGTCTTCACTTGCACACTGTGTAAATCTGAACAAATCACTTAACTTGCCAGTACTCCTAAAAAACTCACCTGCCTACTGAAAATTAGTTACTAAAGACTAAAACTCAAAAAAAAAAACCACATAGATACAGGGAAAAAAGACACAACAAAACATGACACTTTATACGCTCTCATCCCATTTGTATAAATAGCACACATGATGTGCAGATCGTGAGATATGGGAATATTTCACTCTGCAGGAGTGAGAATATTTCCTATATCTCACTCCTGCTCATGTGTCATATATATATATATATATATATATATATATATATATATATAATCTATATATGTATGTACACATTCTACACTCTGGACAGATCCCCACTTGAGGCCTGCACCTCATATCATTATCTTTGCGTCTGGCTTGATCAGTACCTTGATTTCTCAGCGCATATACAGTAGATGCTCTACACAAAAAATTACATCCCATGCTGGGAGCCCTCTACCAGAAAAAAGAACTGCATTCCTCTACAAACCAGGCTAGCTATAGTCCAAAAAATTATCCTCCCGATTATGGATTACGGAGATGTTGTCTACTGTGCCACCCCCCAAACATCCTTAGCTAGGCTTGATCCCCTCTACAACTCCTTCTGCCAGTTCTCATTGGACCGTCCTCCCAATACCCATCACTGCGACCTCTACCAGTCCGTGGACCTCCCCTCACTCCATAACCGACGATTGCTTCACTGTGCTAGAACCGCTGCCAAGTTCTGGTCACAGACGCCCCCCCCCCACCTGTCATCCTCCCTAACCGCCCTTTCCCCACCTGCCTACGCTCTCAGAAATATAGACTCTAGGCACCTGCACATTCCACACAGATCCACCCGGTCAGGCCAGGCTGCTTTCAGCTTCAGGTTGCCCAAATTATGGAACTCCCTGGCAGCTGATGTCAGACACACCACAAGTACTCCTCAACAGAATGCACTTCTTAAAATGCACTTCTCTACCATCTGCTCCTGTTCCCCCCCCTCCATTGAACCCCATCTCCTACCTACCAGTGGTTATCATCTGTCTGGTTTTCTATTTTTTTCGGTCTGCACCTAATGTTTTAAAAATGCAAACGAATATGTACCTGCTCTATTTGTATTATGACTGCCTCATCCTTTGTTGTACCAAACACTTGTAAGCATGTTTTTGTTTCTTCTGTACCACTATACTATTGTAACTCCCTACCCCAGGGCGCATCTGGAATCGAGCAGTACGCTGCTCAGCATGCCTTCCTGGTAAATCTCTTAAATAAATAAATATATATATATATATATATATATATAAAATCTATATTCATTGCAAAACACTGTGTTAATGCATGAGTTAGGGTTTCTATTACAGCTGCAGATGTCTGGAAATTCAATGTTAGGGTTACCAACCCTACCATCCTCCATACACCAGTAGGTGTCAGAGTGTGCCTTGGGGTCGTCGACCCTAACTCTTACCCCATTCTATGTGTAAGGAAGCTCAGATGGTGCAGTATAGGAGAATGGGGTGAGAGTTGGGCCCAATGACCCCAAGGCACACCTCAATGCCTGTTGGTGTGTTGAGGGTGGGGGTGAAGAGGGGTGGGCGGTAGGGTTGGTAACCCTAACATTGAATTTCCATACCTTTTTAGCTGTACTAGAAACCCTAACTGATGCATTAATGAAGTTTTTGCAATGAATTTCCTTTCTTTGAGACAGTGTTATCTTACCCATATGTAGTTGTGGGAGTGCAGGCCCCCCCATCATGCTGCTATCTCTCCATATGTATCCATAAGTGTAGAGACATTTTAATGAACCCTCATCACCCAGTACTGCACAATGGAGGGCCCTGCACTCCAATTACTGCATGATGGAGGGCCCTGCACTCCCATTATTGCATAATGGTATCCATATCTCATCTACCCATAAGCAAGGCCCCTAGAATTCCAAGTGTCATAGAATTTCATGCAGAACTTGCAATTCATCGCAGAACTTGCAGTGCCGCAGAATTCACTCTTCTTGGTGATTTTTTATTAATATTTCTTTTTATCCATAGAATCTGGTTCTCTTCCCCTCTTTTTATATCCCAAACCCCACTATATGCTCAGAATGTGATGTTATCATTGCTATCACATCATACATTAGCTAACGAAATGGCTGCATTCTGCAAGAGAAATGAACAATCACTTATCTACCACAGCTCCCACTGCCAGAGACGGTGGCACAGCACATCATGCATGGTGATATTTGCTCAACCTGTACTATAGCCAAATACAGTTTTCAGTCTTACATTATTGCGCTAGAGCCAACTTAAACAAAACCTTGTCAATAGCACAGACTTGTAAAGTCCATACCTCACTTTGTACAAACCTATTTGTGCCTTTAAGGTATAGAGATGCCATCTGAAATGAATAACTGGTAAAATGAATTTAACTGTCATTTTAAAGAAAAATAAAGTAATTATGCCCAGAAAAGTGGAATATAATAATGTGTAGACCTGTTGAAAGACTAGACCTGTTAAATAATTGCACTGTACGCATTTTTGCCAGGGTTATTGATTACATATTGTCATTCATTGATAGAATCACCTAAAAGTTATGGAGAAATGTTGTGTGCAGGGACAGCTGTTGGGCCAGAGGGCAGCATGCTGTGTTTCTGTGCCGGTAACTCAGGTTCAGAGATTAGCTCTGGGAGCTGGCTGGGCAGCACAAGGACTGGGGGAACACATCACTGCTTAGAGCCTGGGAAGGTATGGTGCAGTGTTCTGTCACGTGGTGGACACATTGTGATGGGCTGGAGAGCTCTATCCCACAATCGTTTCACATGCATGTCATCGCCTGACGGTGTTACGCAGTGTGTCAGGTTAAGCAGGTTGACATGAATAATTAGTTTTGCAATAACTCCTCTATTCCATTTCCAATGGGAAGTTTATGAATGAGGATGCAAGTTCATGGAAATTAAACAAAACACAAAAATATATATATATATATACATACACACACACACACAGCATCTCTGTCTCTCACCACACACACACACACACACACACACACTTGTATGTATGTCACAGATTGCATATAAATATAATAAGTGATACACAGTGGGAACCTCATGAGTGGTGTAGAAAACACATACAAATATATAAGTGATAGTGGAAACCTCATTAGTGGGATATATAATGTGCATATAGAAATACCTTATTTATCACATAAAATCCCATCTGCATATGTCATTTATGCAACAGGCTAGGTCCTTAAGGAGAGACATTTGTTTTGCTTTTTTTAGGCATAACATTATTTTTTATAAGTCTGTTATTTTTTGAACTAGTGTTACTGTGCTTTCCACCATCCTATTTGCTATAACCACTGCCATGAAAGTGAAGTCAGGATGACAGGCTGACACTGTGATGTGGTAGTTTGTTAGTGCCGCAGAACTTCTGCAGAAATTACAAAACACCGCCGCAGAACTTCTGCGGCAAATGGTAGCCTTGCCGCAGAACTTGGTCCCACTGTGCCGCAGAAAAGTAGGGGCCCTGCCCATAAGTATAGAGACGTAGTGCGGGCCTAGAAATATTCCAAGTAACCTTTGTGCTGCAAACATGGCAATATCTCAGTAACCAAAGGAACTTTGGAAAAAATTCCACTGCAGTTGTAATCATGACCTGGCAACCTGCACGTGTGCTTAAGCTGCGCTTAGTGAAAAATCCGTATCTTGAACTGATTTTGAGATATAGCCACCGAAAGTTGATGTGGCCACCACAATGTTATCCCGTGGGAAATTTCAAAACTTTGGAGTACTGTAACTATGGAACCAATGTAAATGTTTCTACCAAACCAGCAAAAGGCACATTTGTCTATCTGGCAATCTAGGGTGGGTGGGTGGGTGATGAAGGCCACACTGTGGATGTTCTGCATCTGGACTTCAGCAAGGTTTTTGACTATGTGCTGCACAGGAGGTTAATGAGCAACTAAGGGACATGGGAGCAGGGGGAAAAACTGGTGAGGTGGGTTGAGAGGTGGCTGCAGGGCAGGCAACAGAGGATAATTGTAAGGGGGAGAGACATCCAAGCCATGGCCAGTAATGCATGGAGTACCACAGAGTTCAGTGCTGGGCCCCATTTTGTTCTATGTTTTCATTGGAGACATTGCAGAGGGGATCAAGAGTAAGATCTGCTTGTTCGCAGATGGCACTAAGATTTGTACAAAAGTGGACAATGAGGAAGAGAGGCAGGCACTCAGAGAGGATCTAGCTAAACTCAAACACTGGTCTAGGGAGTGGCAGTTGGGGTTTAACACCAAGAAGTGCATGGTCATGCACCTTGGAGCCAGAAATCCCAAGAACAGCTACTGGCTGGGGGGAGTACAGGTAATGGCTTCAGAGGAGGAAAGGGACCTAGGGGGTAATAGTCACATGGGACATAAAGGTATCTGCACAGTGTTGGAGAGCTGAAGAAAGGGCAAATAGGATGCTGGGGTGCAGTGCCAGAGGGATCAACTCTTGAAAGTAGGAGGTCATCCTTCCACTGTATAGATCACTGGTGAGGCCACACTTGGAATACTGTGTACAGTACTGGTGCCCATACCTCAAAAAGGATGTGAGATTACTGGAGGAGGTGCAGCGTAGGGCTACAGAAATGATCATGGGACTAGGGGAGTTGCCATACTAGGAAAGATTGAAAGAGCTCAACATGTACTTGCTGGAAGACAGAAGGGTAAGAAGGGACATGATAGAGACCTTTTAGTACTTGAAAGGCATAAACAAAGTCAGGGAGGGAGCATTGTTCCACTTAAAGGGGGAAGTGTCACTAGGGGGTACAGTCTGAAGTTAGAAGGGGGAAGGTTTAGGAGGGAGATGAGGAGGCACTACTTCACAGAGAGAGTGGTGACAGGTTGGAATGCACTACCAGAGGAGTTAATCACTCAAAGGACAGTGGATAGTTTTAAGCGGGGTTGGGACACAGTCAAGGGTAGGGTTAGTATAGACAAAAACACAAAGGGAGGAAGGACCAGGAAAAGAGGAGGAAGAGAGGATTTTGGGTGGGGGTTGGGCAGCTGTAGTGATATGAAACTAAGAGCTGCACAATCGAGCAGACTTGATAGACCTGTGAGCCTTTTTCTGCCAGCAATTTTGTGTGTTTGTATGTGGGGCAAGCTCTTTCTACCCTGCAAATTTCAGCCCAACAGTGTCACAAATTTTATGAAAGCGGTTGTGAAAGCTTGTCGTAGTTTGTGAACATACAGTGCGACACTGTCACAAATTTTGTGAAAGTGATGCACCGTTCTGTCGCAGATTGTGACACTACGAATGGGAAAAACAAGAACAACTTATTTCCGAGCATTATTTCAGAAATCTGAAGCCAGGATTGTGTTCCTAGGGCCCTGATTAGGTAAACACAACTGTTGGTTTTTAACAAGGGCCATGCTTTTTTGAATTACAATGTTCTTTTCTCCATCACTAACTGAAAACAAGATGGCCACCGCATGACAATACTGAACCCATTTGCAACAGAAAAAGATGCTTTCATGAATGCAAAACACGCTTTCACACGGCACATATATTTTTTTCCCATAGGCTATAATGTGAAATTTAAATCTTTAATAACTTTTGAATGGATTACTATTTTTTCACCAAACCTTCAAAAGGCACATCAGTGACCCAGACCCCAAATTCCCTGACAATTTTAGACCAGACAGACAAACCATTTGGGCTGTAGTCCTGAGCAAAGAAATTGCCCAAAAAGTGGTATTTTTCACTTTTCTGCACTTCACAGCTCTGCAACCACACATCTGACCGGAACGAAATATGCCAGATCCACAGATCTATGATACCAGACTGTGCATGCAACATTTCAGGCAAATTGGTCAAACAGTTGCAAAGTTATTAACGTGCAAAATTTCGGGTTTAACATCGACGTGGCCGAACAACCCTGACTATTGTGCCACTATTAAAAATATATATATATATATACAGTATATATGTGTGTGTGTGTGTGTGTATGTATGGTTGCACCGCTATAGTTAGGGTTATGGAGCACTTCAATGTTAAACCCCAATCTTTGTACTTTAAATAACTTCACATCTGTGCAATGGCTTTGCAATATGTTTTACATCTGCAGTCTTGCATGGTAAATTTCTTACTTGCACCAAGTTTTGTTCCGGTCAGATGTGGAGATTCTGAGATACAGATAGTGTGCAAAATGAATTTTTCAGGATTTTGTTCCCATTGGTGTGATGGGTTTTCTGTCAACCTGGTTAGCACCCAGACAGTTTGGAATTTTGGTCTGCAATATTCTGGGTAGAAAGGGGCTGGCCCATTGTTGTGCCTGTTGCTTGTTTGGTGAAGAAATATTAATCTATTCCAAAGTTATTTAATTCTGAAAGTTTGAATACTTGGTTCTGAGCATGCTCAGTAAGGACAAAAACAAAATAGCTGAATGAAACTAAAAAATAATTCTTTTTTTTGTACTGAACTCATCCTTTTTCATGAGGGAAAAATTATTTTTCATTTGGCCGCTGTCTTGTTTTCAGGTTTTACTACAAATTAAAATTTGAAAAGCCTCCTAAATGACTTTCTGGAGTGCAAGCAACACATGTATGTTGCTTATCTGGACCCTGTTAGCTAGATTCTGCACTTAACTGTTGGATACATGGCTGAAATGTTTGTTTTTTTAACATTTGAAATCTTTTGTTCTGACTTGCTCATCAGGCAAAAAGATTCCTTTTTCATATTTACCTGATGCTTCCTGCCCCCCTTCTTGTGTTCTTTTTGTGTCAACTAGCATAGCACTCAGACCGTTTGGATTTTTGCTCTGAAATTTTCAGGGTGAAAAGGGGCTGGACCACAGATGAGTCTGTTTGTGGTTTGGTGAAAAAATATTAATCCCTTCTATAGATATTTATGTTTTTTTCTAGTTCATAAGTCTTTTTTCATGACTTGTGGTACGAAAAAGATTCTTGTTTGTATGACGAGTTTCCAAAAAAAGATTCCTTTTTTGTAAGGTAGAACTCCTTCTTCCTGGGCCTGTCTATGTGTTCCTAAACAGTAAACCATGTTTTTTAGTTTTTTTTTGTTCAACGTTCCCCCAAAGATGTTAGGAGCTTATTTGTGGGCCTGCACTTGTGTATGTTGAATATATCAGTTTCCTTTGTGACACTGAACCCCTCTGTTTATATTGTAGACAAGAATAATTTGTGTTATGGCTTAGGAAAATACAAGAATGCAAACTGAACAAAATGCCCTAAATGCTGAGGGGAGACTATAACTAATATCCAAGAAACAGCAATTCTGAAACAGGCTCCTTTTGTGAATAAGTGGAAAATTAATGGGTGTTGTTGTTTAGGGGAAGCCACTTTTATGGAAGAGTATTTTAAACAAATCGGAAAACCCATTTAAGTGCAGTGTAGTGGAATTAAACTTTTGAGTCAAACTTTTGCATACATTTTAAAATACATCAGGTCCTGCAAGTCTTGTCGTGAATGAATCAGATGGACCTGTCTTTGTGGCGATGTAGTCAACAGCTCTCAGTTTCAGGAGGGGGAGCTGTTCAAATTCAAGATATTACTCAGTACTGTAGTCCTTACTATCCCCTGATTTTTTCCTATGTCCTCTCACTTCTGGGAACAACAAGTGATAGTCACAGAACTTTTTGTCCAGAATTCTTTGTAGGGAAATGATAACTTTGAAAACTCAACTAGATGCTTGCCTTTTTTGTTTATGAATTTGAAATGTTTGGCCAGGAAGGGCACACTGAGCTGGGACCACTCGTTTCCAGGTATGGCCTGGGGGTGAGTTCACACACCTGTTTTATTGATGGGCAAATGGGATATTAGCCATGACATGAAGGAAACTTCCTATAGGACAAGTTCCAGAGGATCATCACTAACATCTAGACAGTGACCACAGATGGTAGAAGGGGCCTCCTCGGCTTAAGTCTTATCCAAAAGATGGCACCTTAACAGAGCAGCCCCTCCCTCATACTGCACTGCCATTACAGTGTCAGTTATGGGTATTACCTCAGGTTCCCGGTGTAGGGCTAGATCCCATGATTTTCCTCTTTTTTGACTCCAGGTGGGAGTGCGCAACCTACTAAACCACTGGCTGATACTGTAACTGACATTTTGCATGAAAGTGAGCACTTACAAGCAAGACAGTACACTAAATATTGGCTTCCTATGCAATTTGAAATAATGTTTTCCTTAAAATGTTTTTGATTCTAGAATAGCAACTCATGTGAGGCTAACAGTTTCAGTGATAATGTAAATGAAAATCAAGCTTTGAGGGTGGTCTGGCCAGAAATTAAATAGTAGAGTGAGTGGTGTGCACCAGTAAGTGAGCACACCTCAGAATTTAAACAGTGAGCAAGCACTGGGGGAGCACATACTCTTTTCAAGTTGTGCAAGCTCTGGACTACCTAATTAGAGCCCCAGATTTTGCAACAAGGCAGCAAAATAATGGAACCCTTGGCGACACTGGGGTACTGTAAGACGAGGGTTGCCACAGGCACAGAGTGGAGCTGGTGAGGGACACTGAGTAGTAGACAGAAGTATGACACAAAGGCTGAATCAGTGGTGGAATGGGTTTTCTGTCAGCTTGGCTAGCACCCAGAAGGTTTAGAAATTTGGTCTAAAATTTTCTGGGTAGAAAGGGGCTGGCCCACAGATGTGCCTTTTGCTTGTTTGATGAAAAAAATATTAATCCTTTCCAAAGTTATTTAATTTTGAAAGTTTGAATACTTGGTTCTGAGCATGGTCAGTAAGGACAAAGAAAATAGCTGTACCTGGTGTCCAGTGGCACCCTCCACCCTCTGATTGCCATCTCCCCTGTTCTGTATATTTTCCCTGGTGTCTAATGGCACCCCTCACCCTCTGATCACCCTCTCCATTGTTATTTGTATTTTCCCTGGTGTCCAGTGGCACCCCCACCCTCTGAGCGTGGTCCCCATTATTTCTATTTTCCCTGGTGGTCTAGTGGCATCCCTGACTTTCTGATTGCTATCCCCCTAATGATTTGTATTTTTTCTGCTGTCTAGTGGCACCCCCACCCTTCAGTCACAGTCCAGAGCTGAAAAAAATAAAACCATCACTCGTAGTTTTTTTAAGAAACCCTATAATAAGAAAAACTGTCCACCAATGTCAGTTGCACCACTGTTTTTACCCCACCCGACCCTCCCTGCCACCCAAGCCCTTTCTTACCACCAGGGGTCCAACGCTGTAATCCTCACTGGACCACAGACACGTCTTCACTCTTCAAAGCTGGACCATGAACTGAGGAAATCAGGTATGCGGTTTAATGTATTTCAGTGGGGGGTTTGAGCTTCGTGGCATTACTTGGCCATTTCTGAATATTTTGGACCCAAATTTTCAACAGGCATGTTTTGGGGACTCCACCTCTTAAACAATGCCAGTCACATTAGACAACTCTGTCCCAAAAGGTGATTTTGCAGTTGCTGCATGAAATCACCTTTTGGGTAGGAGCTGACAATTTTCTTCAGCCTTGTTTATGAGGTGGGGTCATAAGAAGGCTATGTTGCAAATCTGGTGTACACATATTAACAATCAACAAAGTTATGAGCCTACACTGAAATTTGCAAATGCAGGCTCATAACTTTAGTAATTTTTCAATATTTTGACACCAAATTTTCAGCATAGCCATTTCTTTACAGCAACTCATGAATGTGACAGCTGTCATTTCTCAAATCCCGGCCAAAATATGTTTTTGCATCCCAAAAGGTCATTTAATGCTTGCTTGGTGAAATCATCTTTAGGGTGGGATTTGAAAATGTTCACTGCCCTTGTTCATGAGTTGGAGTCATAAGAAGGCTATGTTGAAAATTTGGTGTCAAAATATGTAAAAATGGGAACGTAATATGCATGCGTTTTGAAATATTGCTACGCTCGCTCATAACTGAGGTAATTGTGGAGCACAGGGGTTTGGCTTCATTGGGGACTGGGGTTTCACCTGGAGGGACACCAGCATATACTGGCAGGATGGTTTGCATCTGTCCAGGAAGGGAACAAGTCTTTTGAGCAATCGGTTTAAATGCTTCATTGGCAAGCTTTTAAACTAGTCAAAGGGGAGGAACTGATAAGCAGCAGGAAAATCCCAGCCTCTCCCTACAAAACAGGGTACTAAATGAGAAAAAGACCAAGGTAGAAAGGTCAGTGTGGGATGCTGCAACAGAAGGTAAAGCCATCAAAAAATGGAGATCAATGAGTACCAATGCTCGTAGTCTGGGTAACAAGCTTCCTGAATTAGTGGCCTTGATGGAGGAGGAAGATCTGGATATCGTGGCAGTCACAGAAACATGGTACACAAAAAACCATGACTGGGACGTAAACATACCAGGATACACTATCTACAGGAGGGACAGGGAGGGTAAAAGAGGAGGAGGAGTAGCTCTTTACATAAGGGAAGGAATAAAAGCAACAGAACAAAAGGGTAAACAGGGAGGAGAAGAAGCACTGTGGGTAAATTTGGAGACAGGCAATGGCACCACAATCCACACAGGGGTTGTATACAGACCCCCTTCTCAGGGGGAGGAAATGGACAAGGAAATGATAGAAAGTATACTTAGAATGGCAGAAAAAGGGGAGATATTGCTGATGGGTGATCTGAATATGCCAGATGTTAACTGGAGTGCAGTTGCAGCAGCCACTTCGAAGAGTGGGGTTATTCTAGATGCCCTACAGGGGGCATGCCTTAGACAACTAGTATTGGAGCCCACTCGAGAGGGAGCAATCTTAGACCTGGTTCTCTCAAATGGAGATGGAGAGAGGATCACAGATGTAGAAGTGGGTAGCCATCTGGGAACAGCGACCATCAAACAGTATGGTCTACAATAAACACAGCAATAGAGTCAAGCCATACAAAGGCAAAAGTACTGGACTTTAGGAGGCTGACTTTGCCAAGATGGGTGAGGGCCTAAGGAATGCACTAGCAAATAGGCAGGAAGGAGGGTGGAAGAACAATGGGGAATAATAAAACTGCCATCACAGAGGTAAAGGCCTTTGTGTGAAGCAAATAAACAAAACAAAACGATGTAAGAAACCACTATGGTTCTCAAAGGAAGTGGCAGTGAAGGTTCAAGAGAAAAGAAAGCATTCAGGAAGTACAAGGAATACTTGAAGGGGCAGGACAGAGAACTGTATCAGTTAAAGCAAAAGGAAGCTGGGAAGGCAGTCAGAACAGCAAAGGCCCAAACCGAGGAAAAGATAGCCAACTCAGTTAAGGAGGGGATAAAACCTTTATAGGTACATCAGGAGGCGAAGGAAGACCAAGGAGGGATAGTGAGGCTTAATAAAGGGAGGGAGGGTGGGCAGAGGGAGACTGTGAAAGGCAGAGATACTAAACAAATATTTTTGCTCAGTATTTACAAAGGAAGAGGAGGAGGTACCTAGAACAAACAGTAGAAACACTCTGGATACAGAAGTTGATACCAGCCCATTTACAGAAGAAAGGGTTATGAAAGAACTCTTAAAACTGAAGGTGGACAAAGCAATGGGGCCTGATGGTATTCATCCCAGAATTCTAAAAGAACTAAGGGTAGAACTAGTGACACCACTGACTACCCTCTTTAACAAATCATGGGAGGATGGGGTGGTACTCGAGGACTGGAGGAGGGCAGATGTGATTCCTTCACAACAGTGGGAGCAAGGCAGAAGCAGGAAACTACAGACCTGTTAGTTTAACCTCAGTGATAGGAAAATGATGGAATCACTTCTGAAGGAAAGAGTCGCGAGTATCTAGAGGCCAGAGGCACAGGACCCTAGGCAGCATGGATTCACAGCGGGAAGGTCATGCCAGGCGAATCTGATAGATTTCTTTGACTGGGTGACCAAAGTAGTAGATCAGGGAGGGCTGTGGACATGGCCTACCTAGACTTTAGCAAGGCATTTGATACAGTCCCACACAAAAGATTAATATACAAGTTAGCCAGCCTGGGAGTGGGTCCCAAGATGACAGCCTGGGTAAAGAATTGGCTGGAGAATAGGACACAGAGAATAATAGTAAATGGAGTCCACTCAGAAGAAAGGGAGGTTACTAGTGGGGTACCGCAGGGTTCGGTATTAGGATGGGTCCTCTTCAATGTCTTTATAGGTGACATTGCAGAGGGACTGGAAGGAAAAGTATGTCTCTTTGCAGATGACACAAAGATCTGTAACAGAGTTGATGCACAGGGTGGGGTGGAAAGGATGAGAAGGGACTTGGCAAGGTTAGAGGAATGGTCAAATGCATGGCAGCTTAGATTCAATGCTAAGAAGTGCAAGGTAATGCACCTGGGAAACAAAAACCCAGGGCAAGAGTACACAATGGGGCGTGAGATACTAACAACAACAAAAATGGAAAGGGACCTGGGGGTAGTCATATCAGATGACCTAAAGGTGGGCAAGCAATGTGAGAGGGCAGCAAGAAGGGCTGGGGGGATACTGGGATGCATAGGGAGAGGCATCACCAGTAGAAAACAGGAAGTTATTATCCCTCTGTACAGACAGCTGGTGAGACCCCATCTGGAGTACTGCGTGCAGTTCTGGAGACCCAATCTCCGCAAAGACATAGACAGGATGGAAGCTGTCCAGAGGAGGGCAACTAAAATGGTGCAGGGTCTGCACCAGAAAACATGTGAAGAGAGACTAAAGGAGCTTATGTATAGCCTCGAGGAAAGGAGGGAGAGGGGACATGATAGAAACGTTCAAGTACCTCAAGGGAATCAACAAAGTCCAAGAAGTAGCATCTTTCAAAAAGAAGGCGTGCAGAACAAGGGGCACAATTTGAAGATGGGGGCAGCTCAGAGGTAATTTAAGGAAGTATTTTTTCACAGAGAGGGTTGTGGATGCATGGAACGGCCTTCCGGAGGAGGTTGTGGAGTCAAAAACAGTGGCGGAATTCAAGCATGCATGGGACAGTCATAAGGCCATTCTAGGGGGTGGGGGTAGGAAGAGGTAGGCTGCTGGTTAACTAGGATCTGCAGCTTATCCAGTAGGTAGGGAAATGGGCAGACTGGGTGGGCCAAGCGGTCCTTATCTGCCATCAAATTCTATGTTTCTATGTTTCTATGTAACAGCTGTTGTTTTACAAATCCTCACCAAAATGTTTTTGCACCTGTGTTATGGATTGACATTGCGGTGGCACTGAGTTGCATTTTTGAGGAGGACTTGCAAATTTTCAGCACTGAGTTCATGAGGTGGGGTCATAAGAAGCCTATGGTGACTATTTGGTTGCAGTTCTGCATACATATACACATCTATGGAGGGATGGGAGTGCAGGGCCCACAGAAAATTATTACATCACCTCAAAAAGTATGTATGGATGTAGGGGTCGGCGAAAAAAAGTCTGACTTTCACTTCCGTGGAAGTTTGAAAATTGATTTCTGAACTTCAGCAGAACTGCCACCCATGATTGCCGCTCTTTTGATGATCAAATTGCCCCCCAAAAAGCCCTGGTGCCTAGTGTAGTGGTCCCTCCCTTACCCACCCCACATGTAAAAATTGATCCTTGGTGGCTAGTGGTCCCTCCCCTTCACTCAGTAACCCACCTGCCGCAAAATGTACAGTAACCCCCTCACATCCCTATCTCCACTGTCCTGTTAAAAAAAAATCTTTGGTGGTCTAGCGTTTTTTTTTATTTTTATTTAAACCCCCTCCCAATCCCTAGCCCCAAATCCCATTCCCATTCCTGGTGATCCAATGCCCCCCCCCAGCCTTCCCAGCAGCCAGAGGTGTCCCACAACCCTGCTCCCACTCCCAGTATAAACCCCAGCAGCAGCGGACCGGCACAGCCCTCCTCTCTCCTCCATGGCCAGCCCGCCAACTAAGCTATCAATGAATGAGCAGTACATGGTACGCTCATTCATAACAGCTCAGTCGGCAGGCCAGCTGTGGAGGAGAGAGAGGAGGGCTGTGCCAGTCTGCTTCTGCTGGGGTTTATGATGGGGGTAGCAGCAGGGTTGTGGGACACCTGGCTGCTGGGGAGACTGGGTTGGGGCACTAGATCACCAGAAATTTGGGACTGGGAATTGGGAGGGGGTTTAAATAAAAAAAAATACTAGACCACCAGAGATTTTTTTTTTTAACAGGACAGTGGAGATAGGGATGGGGGGTTACTGTACATTTTGCGGCGGGTGGATTACTGGGTGGAGGGGAGGGACCACTAGCAATCAGGGATAATTTTTTGCATGTGGGACAGGTTGGGGGAGGGACCACTAGCCACCAGGGCTTATTTTCTTCATTTCCAGGTGAAATTTCACCTGGTAACTTTCGTGGAAGTTTTCCACTCCATCACAGGTGGAAGTTCGGAAACTTTTGTGGAAGTCCCTTAATTTTCACGGAAGTTCCGTGGGAGCAAAAAACTGCAGTTTTGCCCACCCCTATATGGATGTGTTCCTACAGGCAAATGAGGATGTGATGATACTATCTCAAAAAGTAAGGAAATTTGTTGCAAAAAACTTTATTAATGCACTAGATAGGGTTGAAGCAACAAAAGTAGGGAAATGTGGTGTTAGAGTTTTCAACCCTAACACCCCATGCCCACCCTGCAGGCTGAAACAGGCATGGGGTGTGCCTTGGGGTTGTCATCCATAACGCTCACCCCATTCTCATATACTGCATCCATCTCAGGTTATTTACCCTTGGAATGGGGTGAATATTAGGGCTGACAACCCCAAGGCACACCCCACACCTGTTGCTGCCTGCAGGGGGTTGGGTGGGATGTTAGGGTTAGAAACCCTAACACCACATTTCCTTACTTTTGTCACTTAAACCCTAACTAGTGCATTAGCAATGTTTTTTTGCAATGAAGATATATATATATGTTTATAAGTGATACGAAATTGTTTTAATACACTTTTATGTGCTCTCCTGATGTACCTTTGGTGTCTACCTAATGTTCAGATACATTTTGGACCTTTTTTGTTAAATTAATAATCTAATTTTGTTGCATTTTAACTACCCTGCATCCCTCTCTGCTCAGCAGTTGCTGCTGACTCTTTGCATACTGCCTAAACATTCTCTGACATCAATAACATCATTCCAGGCCATTCAGATGAGTAGCTTGGAATGGCATTATTAATGTTATGGAATATCTTAGAAATATGACAAGAAAGAGCCATAGCTGGTGATGGGAGTGGAACTCTAAGTAGCTCTGAGGGAAAGCTTGACTGTTTATTTACGCATCAAAAATTGGTCAACACACGTCAGAATACCTAACTGGCATGGAAAGGAAGCTGAAAGGGCAGTTAACTATGTACAAATAATTTCCTATCTCCTTTAATTTGTAGTACTGTTTTTTTTACTGTAGTCAAGCTTTTTGCACTTTTCCACTATTTTATATATCTTTCTAATTTATTATTTCCATCCTACATTCTGTTTCTTTATATGCACTGGTTATTGTCCCCATATATAATACTGTTCCACTCGGTAACTCATTATTTGCACCTTGGATTTATTGCTCCTGTAAATGTGCTGTTGCTATCACTATATTGTTTCTGTTTTATAACCTTTCCCCCAGTCACACCTGGAAACTAAGTCTAGTTCAATATGTGTATCCTGGTCACCAAATTTTAAATAAATAAATGAACATCATTTGAAACCACAAACGAAAAGACAAAAACAAAGCTGCTTGGGATGAAACACTGAATACATCGACATACATCAACATGAAAACAACTTCAGCTTGCTCACCTTGGATAAGACTAAACTGGAACTGGTTGAAAGATTTTACTACCCGAGGATCTACAGGAGTTGGACCCTCATCTTTGATGAATACTTCACTGTCATCACCAGGAAAGTTCATCACAAATTAGGAATGTTATGTAGAATAAGAAATATTCTGTCTCCAGAGTTGGTTATAGCCTTGAGAAAGCGCTAGTCATGCACAAAAACATTTGGCTGTTTTATGGGAGGGGCATCACGTATTCTTGTTTCTAGCTTTGGACATTAAACAGTCCTTTATTCTGGAGTAACGTGCTGCTACTAATTTGTCTAAGTGGTGACTGAGAAGCCAAGCCTACCTGTTTGCTTGTTCTGATAGCACAACATAGAGCCTCCTGCCTTTATTAAACTCTATTTTGTAACCTTGCCCCTGCCACCACACTCAAAAGGGAAAGTTTGTTTTATAATGAAATTGCCAGATTTGTCTTAATGACAAACCAATGAACCCATCACTGTCACTTTTCTCCAGGCTAAACTGTCTCTTTCTAAATACATTTATAACCTTAGCTCCCTTGTGTGTAAGACATTAAAGCATGGCTCACTTAACTGTCTTAAATTGCATCTTATAAAATGGCAAGAAACAAATCTAGAAATTTCATTGGCTGAGAGATGTCACCTGACCATACATTACGTCTCTATTAACACACGATCAGGTGCTGAATCTGATTTCCCTCCTAAAATAACCCACTTAGAGCCATGTTATAAGTGTAATAAGCCTGTCCACAATGTGCATCATAGGATTTTAATGCACTTCCAAGGGGTGAAAGGGCACTCAGCCTTCAGCCTTGTGCCTTACAACACCCCTGAGGCATGTATTAGCTAAGCAATAAGACACAGTGGGGTGTGCATCAGACAGTTCTAATACACGGCTAGAGAAAATAGTGAGGCACGAGGCCATAGGCTGAGTACGTCCATCCCCCTAGCCATAGAAACATAGACTTTGACGGCAGATAAGGACCACCTGGCCCACCTAGTCTGCCCATTTCCCTACCTACAGGATAAGCTGCAGATCCTAGTTAACCAATAGTCTATTTCTTCCTACCCCCCACAAAAATTGCCTTATGTCTGTCCCATGCATTCTTGAATTCTCCCACAGTTTTTGACCCCACAACCTCCTCAGGAAGGCTGTTCCATGCATCCACCACCCTCTCTGTGAAAAAAAAATACTTCCTCACATTGCCCTGAACTACCCCTCTATCGTCAAATTGTGTCCCTTGTTCTTGCACATCTCTTTTCTGAAAGATGCTACCCTCTTGGACTTTGTTGATTCCACTGAGATACTTAAAAGTTTCTATCATGCCCCCTCCCTCCTTTCCTCAAGGGTATACATATTAAGCTCCTTTAGTCTCTCCTCATATGGCTTCTCTTGCAGACACTGCACCATTTTAGTTGCCATCCTCTGGACTGCCTCTATCCTGTCTATGTCCTTGCGGAGATGGGGTCTCCAGAACTGGACACAGTACTCCAGATGAGGTGTCACCAACTGTCTGTACAGAGGGATAACAACTTCCTGTTTTCTGCTGGTGATGCCTCTCCCTATACATCCCAGTATCCCCCCAGCCCTCCCTACTGCCTTCTTACATTGCATACTAACCTTAAGGTCATCTGATATGATTACCCTCAGGTCCCTTTCCATTTTTGTTGTTGTTACTACCTCCCCCCATTGTGTAATCTTCCCCAAGGTTTTTGTTTCCCAGGTGCATTATTTTGCACTTCTTTGCATTGAATCCAAGCTGCCATACTTCTGACCATTCCTCCAACCTTGCCAAGTCCCTTCTCATCCTTTCCACACCTTCTCATCAGTCATTTGACCAGTAACCCTGTGGGAGAACTTATTCTCATAGGTGACTTTAACTTAAACTGGCTAAGCAATGCAGTTAGCAAATCCTCGCTAACCGATGTGTCCCTCACGCAAGTAATCAGCGAACCCACGAGGCCTAACCCAAAGACTGGAAACCATACTCTTCTAGACTGGATTCTGGTAAACCATCCAGACAGATGTAGAGCAGCAGGCCTAATGCCTGACTCTCTCAGTGATCATGCTCCTGTCTTTTGCATCTGGAGGAACAACTCACCGAATGTTCCCCCAGGATCATACTTGCCCGGGACCTATTGAGTTTTGTTCCCAATGATTTTCTCTGAGATCTGAGAGGGATACACTGGGCTGACCTCAATAATCTTGCTAACATAGATGTGGCTCTTGATTGCTTTACCCATAACTTCTTAAGTGTACTTAATAAGCATGCCCCACTTAAACAACAGAGAGTCAGTGGCAAATGTGCTTACTGGCTGGATCAGGATAGAAGAAAACAAATGAAGCTCAGAGATAAGGCATGGGGTAATTTCAAATGCTCAGGTGTTCACGCTGATTGGCTATTATACAGGGCCCTGAGGAACAGCTGTAAGAAAGAGCTTAAACATACTAAAAGGGATTACATTAGCTGACTCCAAACCTCAAACCTTGGAAACCCCAAAAAGTTCTGGTCTCAAATAAATTGCATCCTGAAGGGGCGCTCAGCTGAAGCCCCCCAGAGCATCGCCGTTGAAGGCAGCCTGATGTCAGATCCGGATGAGTTAGCTAATGCTTTCAACAGCTTCTTTACTGACCTGGATAGATACATTGATCCCACACCTAGCAACATTAACTTCTCTCCCTTTGCCGCTCACACCGGTCCCAACTTCCACTTCTGCCTGGTTACATGGAAGGAAGTTCTCTCTACTAAACACCATCAAACTGGACGGCGCTCCTGGGTTTGACAATCTGAAGCCTAAGTTTCTGAAAATGGCTGCTCTAATTATTGCGGCTCCACTCAGGAACCTGTTTAACAAATCCCTCCTTCTCTGGCAATTTCCCACTAAATGGAAAATGGCCACTGTAGTCCCTATACATAAAGGTGGTGTCAAGGACTGAATTGAAAACTATCGACCTATATCCATACTCAGTGTGCTTGCGAAAACACTGGAGAAACTGGTGCATAGACAGATTCTTGACTACATTGAAACCCATAATCTACTTACAGAGGTGCAACATGGATTCAGAAAAAACCACGACACAGACACAGCCCTTGTTAAGTTCACCTCGGATGTACTAGGGGCTATGAATCAAGGTCTAGCCACTGGTGCCCTATTCCTGGATCTAACAAAAGCCTTCGAATTGGTGAACCATGATCTCCTTGTTATCTGCCTTCAGTACCTAGGTCTTGACCCACTTGCCTCCTCCTGGTTTCAACATTACGTAGGTGGGAGAAAGCAGCTGGTAAAATGGAAGGGTATGACCTCCATAATTAGGCCAGTGCACCAAGGAGTCTCCCAAGGATCCATCCTTGGACCCCTGCTATTTACTATCTTCATCAACGGCATGCCAAAGCATTGCAGAGGTGCCAACATCCAATTGTATGCAGATGATGCTATTATCTACAGGAGTTCGAAAGACTTAAATCAATTAAACCAGAACTTCAAAATGGACTTCAGAGTGTTGGAAAAGTGGCTAGTGGATATGAAACTTGTCCTCAACCTCAATAAATCCAAGGCCATGCTTTTCGGTCCCAAACGCTTGGGAGCCAACAGATCAAACCTCCTACAGATCTCATCATCCAATGGGACTACAGTTGAGGTCTGTGCATCCACAAAATATCTTGGAGTACACCTGGATCAGGAGCTAACCCTGGGACCACACATTGAGGCAACCACCAAGATCCTCCATCAAAGAATTGGCCTCTTATACAGACTTGGCGGATTCCTCTCCAGGGACGTTCACATGGCAATCACCACAGGTACCATTCTTCCAGTGCTTTTCTAAGGTGCTCCCCTATTACAACCTCTTCGGGGCCCTGAACTCAACAAACTCAGAGTCCTTTATCATAAAATTACCCACTTTGCAGCTGCTGCTCATCCCTGAGATCATCACTGCAATGTTCTTAACTCTCTGAGCTGGCCATCACTTGAGGCCAGTCTTGCATACCCTACACTCTGTCTGACATTCAAAACAGCCAAACTACCAGCCCCCCCAGCCTAAACGGACTTCTCCTATTCAAGACTGCTAAATGTGACCTGAGGTCTGCTGCCCACCCCGTCCTGGAAATCCCTAGGACATGAACCCAAGCTGGAGACAGGTCCTTTGCCAGCTCTGCCCCGCCGCTCTGGAACAGTCTACCCTCAGCTGTGGCAAACTGCTCCACTCCGTACTCATTTAAAAATGCCCTAAAATCTGAATTGCTGGTAGTAAATAAATGCTGTTGCACTTGAAATGTTGGTGCCCTTACATTCCTGAGCTTTGACCTGTATTGTCCTGTTTCTATCTACCTTTATATTGATTAGTGGCAGGCTACCTGTACACCTACCCTGTATATTCTGGCTACCTCTACTGCTACCTGTTTTCTTTTGTCTACTGTATGCTCCTTATGTATGAAGCAATGTGATTAATTGCCCTACCTGTGTCTCTTGTATGCCAGTGTACCTTTCATGTGTAATTAATTCTGGGTTGCCCCTGAAAAAGGGACTCTGTTGTCTCAGTGGGCTCACCCGGTCAACAAATTTCAATAAATAAATAAATAAATTGTGTATCAACCCTGTTGCAGATCTTTGTGTCATCTGCAAATAGGCATACTTTTCCTTCCAGTCCCTCTGCAATGTTACTTATAAAGACATTAAAAAGGACTGGACCCAGTACTGAACCCTGCGGTACCCCACTAGTAACCCCTCTTTCTTCAGAGTGGACTCCATTTACAATTACCTTCTGTGTCCTGTTGTTCAGCCAATGTTTTACCCAGGCTGGCTAATTTGGCTATTAATCTTTTGTGTAGAACAGTGTCAAATGCCTTGCTAAAGTCTAGGTAGGCCATGTCCACAGCCCCTCCCTGGTTTTCTACTTTGGTCACCCAATCAAAGAAATAAATTAGATTTGTATGACATGACCTTCCCGCTGTGAACCCATGCTGCCTTGGGTCCTGTGCCCCACTGGTCTCTAGGTACTCAACAATTCTTTCCTTCAGAAATGATTCCATCACTTTCCCTACCACAGAGGTCAAACTGACAGGCCTGTAGTTTCCTACCTCTGTCTTGGTCCCACTTTTGTGAAGGGGAATCACATCCGCCTTCCTTCAGTCTACAGGTACCACACCATCCTCCCATGATTTGTTAAAAAGGGTAGTCACTGATTTCACTAGTTCTCCCGTTAATTCTTTTAGAATTCTAGGGTGAATTCCATCATGCCCCATTGCTTTGTTCACCCTCAGTTTTAGGAGTTCTTTCAGAACCCTTTCTTCTGTGAAAGGACTGGGATCAACTCCCCTATCCAGAGAGCTTCTGTTAATTGGATTAGGCACCTCCCCTCCTCCTCTTTTGTGAATACTGAGCAGAAATATTCATTCAGTGTCCCTCTCTGCCCACCCACCATCCATTCTATTCAGCCTCACTATCCCTCCCTTTATCTTTCTAAGCTCCCTAATGTACCTATAACCGGTTTTATCCCCCTTTCTTAACTGAGTTGGCTATCTTTTCCTCAGTTTGGGCCTTTGCTATTCTGACTTCCCTCCCTGCTTCCTTCTGCCTTAACTGGTACAGCTCTCTGTCCTGCTCCTTCTGTGTTCCCTTATACTTCCTGAATGCTATCTTTTTCTCCCTGACCTTCCCTGCCACCTCTTTTAAGAACCATAGTGGCTTTTTCTTTCATTTTATTTGTTTATTTGTGGGGGTTGGCCAGAGGTGGAAGGATTGATGATCTTCAAGGACGCCCTCCTTCCAGGAGGGAGGGAGGGTTCTGTCCTCCACCACAATTCTGCCA
The DNA here is from genome assembly GCA_016271365.2 of Neoceratodus forsteri. Taxonomy (NCBI): domain Eukaryota; kingdom Metazoa; phylum Chordata; order Ceratodontiformes; family Ceratodontidae; genus Neoceratodus; species Neoceratodus forsteri. Next base: position 952,342,942 of record CM057456.1, read on the forward strand.
GCCATGTGACCACAGGTGGCAGTGCAATTGGAAGTCTGGTGGGAGGGTTGGGACGTCGGTAATGCTGGGGAATAGTCACATATTTAGTGTGCAAGCCCCTTGACATCCTTGTAGAATCATCCTGTGAGGTCAGGAGAAACAGTGAAAATGGCCCCAGTGCCCAGGACAGACTTTCCAAAACTAACAAAGTGCCTATTGCATGGGAGATCCCTGAAAATGGGATTTTGAATCACAGTGGAACTTATCTGGTTATCTCCAAATAAAAAAATAATAAAAATAAAATGATCAAATAAATAAAAATTTCTTTCCTAAGCCTTGCACCTGGGTTGCTACTGTAAAAGGGATATGATTCCAGTGGGCTTACCCAATCATCAAGATAAGTAAATAAAATAAAAGATAAATATTTGAATTTTGTCATTAGATTCTGGTGAAGATATGTGCCTTTGATAAATTTAACCTAATCCACATGTATCAGATTTGGTAGTAGTATTTCTGTTTTTCTTGCTAACATTCTTTGCACTGTTAGTAATTTAATGTAATGCTTATTAATGTGATTGGTCTATAGGAGCTGGTGTACTAGTGTTATCTGAGCCAGATTTTGCCATTATGGCATCTTCTGTAATTCTTTAGTTTTATTTAACACTCTGCTATAATCACTCTTAACCCCAAGAGGTTACATGACTGTGTGTTCAGGCTATACAAGCAGCCTATAGGGTTAATCTGTGCTCTGACAAACTAAAACTAAGCTCAGACACCACCAGTGAAAAATGGAGTCTATTAGAAGATACTAGATGTCCAAACAAATAAACTTAATTTCATTACAAAAAATAGAATAAAAGCAATGTATTCACTTTCAAGTGGCAGTGTGCAGCCCAAACCCCTCCTCTAATGTTTTGCACCACAAATAGCATTTTTTACAGAGTAAATTGCAGCAATACTCATCACTCCCTTTATACTAGCTAACTGACTGCCAGTCAGATAATAATCACCAACAGGTGTATGGCTTTAATTAATATGTGCAAGCAGCATGTATATAACAACATGCATAAATACATTTCAAATCATCCCACTTGATTTAAACAATGGTCTAATAAGTTATATTAAATCTAAAATGCTGCAAATCTCCATTTTAGGTTGCAAGGGAAATGTTCTTTTATCCAATAATAAGAGGAACTACTTTACAAAAAGGGCAGCTGCAATATACATGTTCTAATGTACAAAGCCTGCCTGAGCCACTGGAAACCAAAAGGCTAATTGGGGGCACTTTCATTTCATTTTATTTCATTATAACTGGTGAGCAGATTGGCATAACTGCCATTTTTCACAATGATCAGTGAGTACACAAAATAGTGGACAAGTACAGTTAAAACATTACATAAAACATCCTGCAGTAAAACACTGTACAGTCTGTATTTAAATACATTCAGGTCACCACTACTCAGAACAGACTGGAGCAGGTCATTAGAACCTTATATTTAAAAGATCTTTGACCAAAGGATGAGATGAACCTGGCAATAGAAAAAAACAAATCTAACTTGGGACTTAGTGGAAAACATATTAGTACTTCTTGCAAATTTCTCAATCACTGTACTAGGCATCAAGCCTAGCACTATTTTGTGAAGAAAGACTGAAGCTTTATATTCAATGTGTTATTTGAGTGGAAGACATCCCAGATACTTATATGTGACAATGATGAGTAGATCGTCTCATACCTGTTGCAAACCTACACATGGTATTATAAAGTGTATTTAATCTATTAATCAGCTTATCAATCAGAAAGAAATAATAATACTGCCATAGTCAAACTCTGAAAGTAATAGACTGTCTGCCAATACTGTATGTGACTCTTGCATCAGAAACTGATTTATCCTTTACAATGATTCCACCAAGCCACATCAACAATGAAGTTATTGTAATGAGGCACAGTGACAGTCACAATGTTGACAGGTGAAATTTCGCCTGTCAGACACTGCCTGTTTTTTTTTTCTGGGAGCTTTTCCCCCTGCACCCTTGATCTCTAAATATCCCACTCCGAATTGGACTTGACTCGGAATGAGGGTGTATCATGGTGATATGGCAGCATTTCACCAGCGGTATCATTACAGCGACAATTTAGAATTTCATCAAAAATGTCACCGTAATGACTTTTGCTTTTGAAATGTCATTGTTTTGATGTGATACGCTATACAACATATTTAATCTATTGTGGATTGTTTTCATTTACTGAACAGTATGCATCGTGAATGTAAAATATTTATCTAAATAAATCTCTAAGTAACAACAACTATCAACACATTCAATTACATTTCCTAATAGAGCAAAGATTTGAAAGTCATAAGAGCAAGGCTTACTAGGATGCGAAAAAAATCACAGACTTATTTATTTAGTTTTTGTTTACCGGGTAATTGCACTAGACAAAAGCATTGCCTATTTTCAGGCATGACCCAAGAGAGTTACAGACAAAAGAACAGCAGTTACAGGTTACACAGCAGTACAAAACATCAAACAATGGATTAGACAAACCCAGAGTATAATGGAATTTAATAATACAGTGTGGTACATGAACCAATTGTGAATATTGTTAAAGTCCCTTTGAAGTAAGACAATAAAGGTACTTATCTGAACTGAAAATGACTGCACCATCTGCATATAGAATTAACTTTGAATTGGTACATACTGTGGGCATTAAATTTAAAAATAATGAAAACAAGGGGCCAAAAATAGACCCTTAGGTGACTCCACATTGAATCGCTTTAAAATCTGATTGAACCCCTTCAATAATAGCACAATGGTATCTCACTTGCGAGTAACCTCTAAACCAGGAAACTGAGTCCAATGAAAAACCTTATTTAGCCATGGTGCACAAAAGAAGTTCATGATCAGCCAGGTCAAATGCTTCGTTGAGGTCAATGAAGACTGATGCCACATGGAACCACACGTCCAGTGCTCCATGGACATAGTCCATGAACTCCACCAAGGCCCTCTCAGTGTTATATTTAGATCTAACCCCACACTTTGTCTCAGTCAGGAGATCATACTTGAACAGATGTTCATTTACTTGATCAAAAATAATTCTTTCAAACAGTTTTGATAAAGAAGAAAGTAAGGAGATTGGTTGATAATTTGAGAGAATGTTCTTGGTTCCTGATTAGTTTGATGTGGGCTGATTTCTAACATTTGGAAAAAAAACACATGGCAGACAGAATAATTAAATAAATGAGTCAAGGTAGCAGAAATAGAAAGACAGGTTATTCCCGTAAGCTGATAATCAGTTTTATCTAGGTCAATAAATGGCTTGGTATTAACTTTTAAAATATGACCCATAACCAAAGTTGGAGACAAAAATTTAAAATAAAAGGGAGGGGCACTGACATTGATTTTCAAATGCAGTGGAGTTGACTCTTGAGCCTCAAAGTTGTTCCTGAAATCCTCCAGGTTGCCAAATTAATTGTTAAACAGTTTGGTAACCTTAACAGGGGAATCAATTAATTCATAATTATGTTCACTTGAAATACTAGAAATAGATTTGCTTCTTCCTGTCAATTAATTTAAAGTTTGCCAAACTGTATTTAGAATTACCAAGATTCTTCAACTGCTGATTTTTTAAAAAGTATTTTTTTAACTCCCTACAAAGCTGATTTACATTTGTTCCTGTGTTGCTTATACTGTATTAAGAGACTAGCATCCCTATTTTTCCTATACTCCTTCCACAATTTATTTCTTCTCTAAAACATCTCCATTAATGCTTTGGACACCAGCTCATTTTTTATACTTATCACCCTTAGCTTTTTTACAGGAAAAACTGAATTACAAATTTCAATAAAGATTGAACAAAATTTTGGGTAGGCCCAATCAATATCCTCAGTTTTATTAAGGAAAGTCCAATCAATACTATATACTCTTTCATTGAATTTACTGGCCAGTTCTTCATTAATTTTACATATTTCTATATAAGAAGGGGTAGCCTTAGTCTTTTTAAAATCTAGGGTGTAAAACATAGGGGAATGATCACTTAAAACATCCGGTAAAACCCCAGATGCAATTACCTTATATAAATGGGTAACACAAATCAGGTCCACTGTAGTCTTAGAACCCATTCTGTAATTAATCCATGTGGAGTCAGAGATAATTTGCTGAGTTCAATAAAACATTCTCTGACCATACTGTTATCATAGTCAGTCCAATTACAAATAAAATCCCCTAGTATAATCCAATTCCTGTTTAAAAGTACCATTTTCCTAAACTCATGGAGAATAGTGAGACCACCTTCAAAACAGCCAGGGGCTATAATTTTTTTGGATCCATTTAGCATTAATTCAATAGATATAAATTGACAGGAAGAGCAAGGCTGTTTAAAGCAACTTCCTTAGCAGCCAGTGGTTTAGCAACATAAATTATACCCCCCCCCTCCTTTTTACCAATTTGATCTTTCCTAAAAGAAGTATAGTCAGGCATCTCAGTGGTAGAGTTTTCAATCTTATGGGACAGCCAAGTTTACGAGGGTGTTATAATGTCATAATTACCTTCCTGGACCCAGGCTTCAAACTCTGTTTTTTCAGTCATACAGTATGACTCTGAACATTGAGATGCACACAACTCAGGGTCCTATCTCCACTATTTCATTGGGTTATATTTTCTGACATCTGGACCAGAAATATGAATGTACAGCATCAGTCATAAGAAGCAAAATAAATAAAGAATGCCTCTGTCTCATAGATTTAAATGTTTGCCCCATTGCTCCTAGAATTAAATGACCAAAAGTTAGATCCCAAATAAATCAAGTCCTGAATAACGCAGGTTGCCAATCATGGGTCAATTAACAAATAACTCTGTTTAGAGAAAGTAACTGAATGGAATGTTTGCAACCAGCAACATCATAACTGATGTCAGTTAGCCCACCCCAATTCCTTGAGCCATCACTGAAATTAGAATTCAGAACCATTAGTAAGATGACAATTGAATACACTAAGTTAATACTGAGCATATTGTGACTTATAATGAAAACAAACACTTTGAAGTAAAATTATTCTTAAAACATTAAAAACTACAACTGGCGACTGTCGAAAACAAAAAACAAATTGTTTAGTCTCCTGCTGCAGACTCCCACTGGTGACTCCCGCCACTCCAGTGAGAGCCACTCATGTGAAGAGCCCCTTGAGTGGCCCTGCTTTTGTGTGCTGCTAAATGTCAACCCCCTGATGTCACTGCCATGACCTTGCCTGGTAGCTGCCACCATGCCAAGAGGGTCCGAGGGCAAAGGGCAGGCTGGCAAAAGGGGGGGGCAGCTAAAGAAGCAGGTATCAGAGGAGAGCTGGCTGAGTTTGGGTAGGTGCTATAGTAATGCTGAATAGTCTGCTTGAGCAGCACCACTTTTTTGTGCCACTAAATGTCCATATCCCCTCCTGACATCAATGCCATGATCTGGCCTGGTATCTGCCACCACAACAGCAGGCCCTAAGGACAATGGGCATGCTGGCAAATGAAGGGGGAACAGCTGAAGAAGCAGGTACTGGAGGAGAGCTGGCTGAGTCCAGGTAGGTGCTGTAGTGATGCTGAAATGTTTGTTTGAGTGGCACTACTTTTATGTGCTGGTAAATGTCCACTCCCCCACCTGACATCAACACCATGACCCAGCCCAGTAGCTACCACCACACCAGGAGGGTGAGAGGGCAATGGGAAGGCTGGTAAATGAGGGGGGAAACACCTAAAGAATAGGTACTGGGGGAGAGCTGGCTAAGTCCAGGTTGGTGCTGTAGTGATGCTAAAAGTCTGTTTGAGCAGCCCCACTTTTATGTGCCACTAAATGTCTGCACCCTCTTCTGACATCACTGCCACGACCCAGCCCAGTAGCTGCCACCACACTGGGTTGGTCTGAGGGCAATAGGCAGGAGGCTGGCAAACGAGGGGGGAACACCTGATGAAGTAGTAGGTAATGGAAGAGAGTTGGCTGAGCCTGGGTAGGTGCTGTAGTGATATTGAAAGTCTGTTAAATGGCCCTGCTTTGATGTGCCACTTAATGTCCACACCCCTTCCTGACATCACTGTCGGGATCTGGCCTTGTAGCTGCCACCACACCAGGAGGGCCTTAGGGCACTGGGCAAGCTGGTAAATGAGGGGAGAACAGCTGAAGAAGTGGGTACCAGAGGAGAGCTTGCTGAGTTAGGGTAGGTTCTGTAGTGATGCTGAAAAGCCTGTTTGAGTGGTCCCATTTTTATGTGCTGCTAAATGTCCATACCCTCCCGACATCACTGCCATGGCCCAGCCTGGTATAGACAGCACCTTCTGTAAATTGGAGTTACAATATCAAGTCCTTAGGTTCATATCCCGCCAGGGCACTTTACGTACAGGATAGTACAAGAAAGTGCCACTTTAAGGAAGTCAAAGTGAATTACACCAGTATGTTGAATATTTGGAAACCATGAGTGAGAATTTGTGTTTTTCAGTGACCTGGAATAGAGTACAGTATGTTAATTTTTTGGATTTGACTGTTCATAAAAATGGGGATGGGGGTCTCTACACTACTCTGTATATAAAACCAACAGAAAGAAATACCCTGCTGCAATACACCATCTGCCATCCTAGGCTTATAGTAAATAATATACCAGGACAGTTTATAGGAGTGAAACATAATTACAGCAGGATAAGTGGCTATGGAAGCCAGGCAGAAAGATTAGGAGCAAGAGGCTATCCAGATGATGTCATAAGTAAAGGCAATGAAAATGCAGGTAATAGTATATTGGTTAAAACAATGCACCTGGTGATAATTATTATCTGATTAGTGGTCAATATAAAAGGAGTGATGGGTATTGCTGCAATTTACTCTTTGAAAAAAAATGCTGTTTTTGGTGTGAAACATCAGAGTAGGGGTTTGGGGTGTACGCTGCTGCTTGAAAGTCCATAGGTTGTTTTTATTCTATTTTTTTGTAATAAAGTTTAATTGTTTGGAAGTCTAGTATCTTCTAGTAGACCTCATTTTTTACTGGTGGTGCCTGAACTTAGTTTTATATTGTCTGGACTTTTTTTTTTACTAGTACTCGACCATAATGAGAGTGACTCTTTTGTGATTCTAGTTAATCTGTGCTCCCCCTAACACTCCCTTCATTCACCATGGGCTCTGGTGTCAGTTGGGTGGGGTTTGTTGCAGCAGCATATTCCACAGTGGAATGCTGCTGACAATCTTTCTCGAGAGTCAGTTCAGTCATAGTACTGAGGGAGAAGGATTGTGTTCTGTTTTTTTTTCTCTTAAGAGGAAAAGAAACCCAAACCTCCACTGAAGTAGCAGAAGCCACCCCAGAGTAGGTCTCTGGCTGGGGTACAGCCAAGTACAGCATCTGTCATTTGGTCTGTGAGTAAATGGGACTTTCTTGTACTCTCAGGACTCTAGAGCAATCTGCTGTTGCTGCACACTGTGTTACCCCTGCTGTGAGACAACAGTGACTTGAAATAATTGGGAAGTAAACTAAAGAGTTTCAGGACTGTGTGAACTCTGAAAATCCCTTAACTGATTCTTGGCATCAGATTTTAAAGAGACAAGCACGATGGCTGTAGCCTACAGATCCATGGGAGGTGGAGCTGGTGTAGTGACCTATAAGGGTTGTCAGCAAGTGGAGGAGGAGTCATGGAGAAATACTTCAATAAATCATCAAATTTCTCTGGTTGAGTGGGTCACACATGTGCCGAGTTGTACTGACAGTGCTGTTTCTGTTGCCAGGGAGGACCAAAAATGTTTGCCTTACTGCAAGATGGGGCTGAGGGTACGGTGCCAGAAGACCCTATATAGGTTATTATTTTGCCCTGGTAACACCAGAAGGGTCATTTGGATGTGTTACAAAAAACAATCCACAGTAAGAACTTGGCTTGGAAGAAGGATGCTCTAACTCAGAATTTCATTTTAGTGAAGATTTATTGTGAGATCATAAACACATGAACGACGAAAGAAAAGCCCCATTTGTATTTGTGTACTTCCTGAAATGTCAGCTCTTCTGAATGGGGGAAAGTACAGAGAGCTGTAATGCTAAAGTTTGTCATTTAAATATTTCTCCCTCGTGGGTGACACCTGATAACAAAAGATGCTGACAGATGTCTCTGGAAGGGATGTGACTCAGTTCGCAACTGCTTGACTCTAATACTGTGTGGACATTAGGATCTTTCAGTGAGTGATTTTCTGGTGCCCCTCATAGACAACTGCCTTGTAGTCCCTCAAGCCAAATCCTTTTTTTCCTGAATATCAGACCAAGACATCTATTCTCATCCAGTTAGATAGTGTTGTCTACTTGTAGAGAGAAATTGCTTGTCATCATTCTTCAGAAAAATGGGGATAGGGTGGGGTTTCTGTACCTGTGGGCGTCAAAAGGGAGGATGACTGTAGCTTCTGAATCTCTTATTATGGGACTCTAATGAGGGTAAACAAGAGAAAGGTCAGTTAACCTGTTGTTTTCTTATTTTTCTTTTTTTAGGTAGTCAGTTAATGGATCCCATATTTTCCTAAATTTTCTCCATTTTGGGTTTTGCAAACAGAAAATTCTTTCAAGATTTCCACAATCCATGAATAAACTAATCCAATTTATATAAGTAGGTGGATCTAGTGATTTCTGTTTTGCAAGATGATTTTTTTGCATTGAATAGTAATATAGCCAATAATTTTCCTTTACCAACTTCTCTTTGCAAAATAGTTTCAGATTGCCAAAGGTAACTACACCCAAAAAAGATTATTCCAGGATCAAAAGGAATATCCAAGCCTAAAATCTTAGAGGTACACGCCATTACTGTTTTCCAGAAATTATCAATCTGGGGACAAGTAACAAACATATGCAAAAGGGATCCAGGATGTTTCTTACACCTCTGGCATTTGTCTGGGACTTGTGGATTAAATTTATGCAGTCTTTCTGGAGTCAGGTAGGTTCTATGATAAATATTAAACTGTATTTGTTTCAACCTGCTATTTTTTGATACCTGGAGTAAATGTTTAGTAATTCTCTGCCTTTTTTGGGTTGAGAGGTTGGGACCCTATATCCTTTTTCCATTTAAAAAAAATTGTTGTGAACATAGCATACTTTTCTCCTGACAAATTTTGTATATACTACCAATCAGTTTCTTAGCATAGCCTAAATTGAATACTTGTTCAGTAGGAGAACTTTCAAGTTGATCTAAAGTTCCTCTTTTTGCTCTTATCATATACCTGAACTGCAGGTACATCAAGAAGAAGCCTTCTTCGAGATTGTATTTCCTTTTAAAATGGGAATATTCCATAAAGGTAACCTGATGAAAAAAATTGTCAATTTGAAAAAAAAAACCTTTTCTCCAAGCCATACACTAATTTATTTTTCCTAAAATCTGATGGGGAATTTAGCAGAGTAAATGGCGAGAGAATTTCTTTCCAGCCTATAGTCCTATGAGCCTCTCTCCAAACTTTCAGAGAAGATTTGGTAGTTTGCAATAGTGACATCAAATTTGGTTTACTGTCTGGACTTGACAATATACCTCTAAAAGATCTGTTTCTTAACTTATCTTCTTCTAATACTATCCAGCTAGGTTTTTCTACATAAGAGAAAAAGGGCTTTATGTGGGCTAACTGGGCTGCAAAGTAATACCATTTAAGATTTGGTAGAGCCAAATCTCCATTGTTCATAGGGGCGTATAACTTTTTTAAACTGGCTCTGAGGGCCATGCATTTCCAAATGAAGTTTCTTATTTCTGATTCTAGCTTTTTAAACATTTTTTCTGGGATCCATAAAGGCAGGCACTGGAAAAGGAACAGTAACCTTGGTAAAAGATTCATCCTTATTTCATTTACTCTTCCAATTACAGTTAGAGATAGTAAGTTCTGTCTTTGTAAATCAATTGAAATTTTTTGTATTAGTGGATTATAGTTTGAGTTATATATCTCCTCTTTCTTGTGTGTAATCCAGATCACCAAATATAAATTTTTTTTTTAACCTCTAGATTTGTCTGCAGCTTAAGTTCTGCAGCAGGGAACTCTGAGCAACATGGAAAGACCTCTGTTTTAGTAATATTAATTTTATAGCCAGAAATCTTGAAGAATCTAGCAACTATCTGCATCACATGAGACTATAAATACAATAGATCCTCCAAGCACAATAATATATCGTCTGCATATAGTGAAATTATTTGTTTTTGCCCATTTATATTTAAGCTAGTAATCTCATTATTCTGTCTAATGGCCTGTGCCAGAGGTTCAATGTAGATGTCAAAAAGCAATGAAGAAAGTAGGCACCTCTGCCTTGTACCCCTACCCATCTGTACTGGCAATGAAATCTGGTCATTGGTCTTTATGCAGGCCATAGGATTCTTATATATGTGTCTAATTATTCTAATAAATCCCGACCCATAACTGAATTTTTGCAAGGTGAAATAGAGATATTCCCACCCCACCCTATCGAAAGCTTTCTTGGTGTCTAATGTTACTAAGGCGGCATTTACAGTGTCAGTGGCTCAGTAGGTAGCACACTCGCCTCTGAGGCCAGGAGATCAGAGGGCTGTGGGTTCAGTTCCCACATCTGGCACTTGGGTTAATATCCCAGTACTGACACTGTAGTGCAGCATGAGAGGGGTGCTGCACTTCTCAGGTGCCGTCTTTCGGATGAGACGTTAAACCGAGGTCCCATCTGCCTGGATTGGTGGTAGTTTAGGTGGATGTTAAAGATCCCATGGCACTTATCGAAAAGAGTAGGGGAATTTCCCCGGTGTCCTGGCCAAATTTCCCTCATTCACTAAAAAAATACCACCAACAGCTTAATCTGGTTTCAAGGTCAGTTGGCATTCATCTGTATCCCCCTCCCCCGGGTCATGCCTGAAAATAGGCAGGATTTGTCTAGTGCACTTACCAGGTCAACAAAAGCTAAATAAAATAAATAAATAAATTCTGTGAATCTGACATTTCCATTATGTTCAATGTACGTTGTACATTGTCCATTAATTTTCTCTCTGGAATACAACCAGTCTGATCTGAATGTATAATTTTATTGATAAATTTTGAAAGTCTTTTTGCCAGAATTCTTGTAAAGATCTTATAATCGGAGTTTAGAAGTGATCTGGTCCTGTATGATTCACATTTTTGAGAAGATTTATTTTGTTTTAACAAAAGTGTGATATTGGTTTGGGAAAAGGATGGGGTGGGCACCTCCATTCATTATATCATTAAATAGTGGGAGTAATATCTGAATCAGAGAGTCCCTAAAGAACTTATAAAATTCATTACTGAAGCCATCAGGTCCTGACGATTTGTTACTAGCTAACTCTGAGATGGTTTCCATTATTTTTTGTGTAGTGATATGTTCTTCCAAAGCTCCTTATTTTTATAGTGTTAATTTTCTTGAGTTTTAAGCCCTTAAAGAATTCCTAAAATTTATCACTGCCTACCTCATTTTCTTGTGCATAAAGTTTAGCAAAATAATTAGTGATGATGCCTTTTATTTGTAATGGATTCAAAATTTCCTGACCTTTCTCATTTTCTATTATATCTATGTTGTTTTGTGTTCTTTCTTCCTGTAATTGAAAGGCCAATAGCCTAACAGGCTTTTCCCCTAAAAACATAATATTTGGCTCTGGCTCTTGCTAAAGCCTCCCTTGCTCTATTTTCCAGTATATCTTTAATTCTATCTCTTATGGAAAGGACCCTATGTAAGGCTGAACCTGTCAAAATATACTAAGAGGTTGCCTCCGCTAATTCCCTTTCCAAGGTCTCTACCAGGGACTGTTCAGATTTTGTCTTAAAGGAGGAATATGTAATGCATGAGTCTCTTAAAAAAGCTTTTAATACATCCCATACCAGTCTGATTTTTATGCCTTCATTGCCATTGTCCATTATAAAATTATTGATATCTCCTTTAATCAAAGAGATAAAGGCTTCATCAATAAGTAGCGAGTTTTTTAGCCTCCATTGTCTTTGTACCAAGACATAGACAGAGTGGAGGCTGTCCAGCAGAGGGCAACCAAAATGGTGCAGGGTCTGCACCAGAAGACATATGAAGAAAGACTAAAGGAGCTTAATCTGTATGCCCTTAAGGAAAGGAGGGAGAGAGGGGACATGATAGAAACTTTCAAGTACCTCAAGGGAATCAACAAAGTCCAAGAGGGTAGCATCTTTCAGAAAAAGAGATGTGCAAGAACAAGGGGGCACAATTTGAAGATAGAGGGAGGATGGCTCAGAGGTAATGTGAGGAAGTATTTCTTCACAGAGAGGGTTGTGGATGCACGGAACAGCCTTCCTGAGGAGGTCATAGAGTCAAGAACAATGGGGGAATTCAAGAATGCATGGGACAGACATAAGGTAGTCCTAGTGGGGGGTAGGAGGAAGTAAGCTGTTGGTTAACTAGGATCTGCAGCTTATCTGTTAGGTAGGAAAATGGGCAGACTAGGTCGGCCAAGCGGTCCTTAGCTGCCGTCAAATTCTAGGTTTCTGTGTTTACCATACTATGATTAAATTGCTTGATATAAAGTTGGACTGGTGCACATGATCAGAAATATTAATTAAATCATATTTTATGTTTTCTATATTCCCTCTTAATTGTCTAGAAATTAGAAAATAATCAATTCTAGAAAATGAATTATACCTTGAAGAATTAAAAGGATATACTTCTTTGTCAGGAAAAAAAAACCTCTCAAATGCTCTATTAGATCCAGTCCCTCTATTTTTTTTTAACTTATGGTATCAGTTTACTCTCTTTGGTTCCTGAATTTCTATCCAAAGGGTTTAGAGTAATATTGACGTCCATGGCCATAATATATGGCTTTGGAAAGTTTGCAATATCACCAAACATTTGATTAAAAAAGTTTGGGTTCTCTTCATTTGAGGCGTATATTGAAGCCAAGGTATAATACAAGTCATTTTTTCTCATACCTGTAATTATGTACCTCCCTTCAGTATTGCAGTGCTGAGCTGTAATAGAGAAACCTGATTTTTTAAGTAAAAAAATTGCTGTTCCTCTTGATTTGCTATAGTAACCCGAGAAAGCTCCATCTGCTTGGTATATATTCTTAAAATAAATAAACTCCCTTTTTCAAAATGTGTTTCTTGCAAAAGAAGAATACCCAACTATTTTCCTTCTGGATTGATTTATTATTGCTTGGATTTTGGTCCAATCTCTTTTTATTTATTTATTTAGTTTTTGTTAACCGGGTAAGTGCACTAGCCAGCAAGTGACTGTTTTCAGGCACGACCCGGGAGGTAAAATTACAGAACATAACGATACAGTAAGGATAACGAAAATACATGATGCACAGAAATACAGGAAGATACATATGGCAGGATACAATGCATGACAAAGGAAAATACAAGGCAAAATACATTTCAAGGACATTTTCCATTGAGCGCATACATAAAGTGCATTGAAGGACCTAGGAAAGGGGAGAGGATAGGTGTAGGGGTAAGCCAGAAACAAGATGGAAAATGACAAAAGGGGGAAGGTGAGGAGGTGAGGAAAGGATAGAGGGAAGGATAGAGGGGCAAGGGGCCAAAACGGGGGCTAAAGAAATGGCTAAGAATATAAGGACAGAGAGGCGGTGGCAGGAATAGGGAGGTAGGAGGGAGTAGAGGAGGGATGGCTGGGAGAGGGGAGGGAGGGGAGTGAGGGTTAAAAGAAAGCCGGCAAATACGGCAGCGGCGATACAAGGTTCCAACCTGCGGCCTAGTCGGTGGAGCCGAAAGACGGCAAGCGGAGAAAGGGTGACAGGGGGTTACGGCAAAAGACGGCAACAGCGGCAAAAGGTAGCAGAATGCGGCTGGGCTGGTGGAACCGATAGACGGCAGGGCAAGGGTGATGATGCCGGTAAGAGGAGGAGAGAAGCGAAAGAGTTACGGCAGTAGCGGAAAAGGTAACAACGCCAAGCCGAGCCAGTGGAACCGAGAGACAGCAGGGCAGGGAAGAAGAGGTCAGTAGGAGGAGGTAAGTTTACGGCAAGTGGAGGTAATAGGGAACAATGCTCAGCTGGGAGGGTGGGACGAGCGAACGGGCAGGGGTGACTCAGGAGGAGGTAAAGGCGAGGCAAGCAAGCAGAGAAAGGAAGGGGAGGCAGAGGGGAGGGGAAAGGAGAGTGCAGGAGATGTGGTCGGGGAAGAGAGGAGCAGGGAGTTGAGTGAAGGAAGGCTGAGAGGTGAGGGAGAAGAGAACAGGGATCAAGGGAAGCCAAGTGTTGGCAGGAAGTAAACAACAACTTGTAAATGGCAAAAGCTAATTTGGCATACAGTCAAACAGATTCAAGCAGCAATTATAGTAAAACACCACATAAACAACCATTGGGAAAGGCACAAGTGCTAGCAATAAGGAAGTGGGGAAAACAGGTTAAGAGCAAGGGGATCAGGTAGGATCAAAGCAAACACATTTGTCCAAAGCAGTAAGAAAAGTCCCGAGTTTGCCCTTAAAAGTTGCATGAGTAGGGACATCCCTTAGTTCCTGAGGCAGCAGGTTCCACAGGTGAGGAGCAGCATAATGGAAGGAGCCCATGCCCTTTTTTGTCTGACAGAGGGGGATGGATAATAAGGTCTGATCTGCAGATCTAAGGTTCCGTGTGGGAATAGCTGGTCTAAGGAGTTCTGATAGGATAGCAGGTTTGGATGTCCTTATGATGGTATCTGATAGATTGTACAGGTAGTATTGTCTGGTAGAGGAGGGAGAGCCAGCCACGGTCTTGATATAGTTGGCAGTGATGCTGCAGTCGAAGTGCTTTGGTTGCATACCTGCATACATTATTGAAAGTAGTGTCCCACAGATGCAGTGCAGATTTATTGGCCAAAGACAGAATGGGACAACCATATGTAAGGGTTGGCAACAGTATACCTCTAGCTACTGCCAGTTTAGCAGCAGGGTAAGGAGGTAGTTGGTTCTGTAAGCAGCCCCTAACTTGCAATTGACTGACTTGCAAGTATCCTGGATGTGTGTTTTTAGGTCCAAGGTTTGGTCGAGGTGGATGCCCAGGTAACTGAAAGAAGTGACAGGTTCTAGTGGGTTCCCATCAATGTCAGGAACAGAGATAATCGAAGGACATGATCTGAGCTTGTGAGTGGAGCCAAATAGCATGACTTTGGTTTTGTTTGTGTTTAAAACAAGGCGTTGAGAGTTCAGCCAGTGTTGTACCGAGTGAAAATTAGCAGTGAGGGCAGCATTCAGTTCCAGAACGTTGTCAGAGTGAGCATAAATGACCAGGTCATCCGCATACAGCAGTGAGTGACCAGTGGTTACCATCTCTGGGAGATTATTTACGTAATAATGAAAATAGAAGAGGGCCAAGTATGGACCCTGAGGGACACCAATGTTGATGACAGCACTGTCTGAAATCACTGAATTAAACTTCACAGCCTGGGTTCTGTTGGTGAGGTAGCTTTTAAACCAGGTAGTTGCTGGAAGGAGAAGCCCAAGGTACTGAGGGTAGAGAGTAGTAATGTATGATCAACCAGGTCGAAAGCTTTGGTTGTCAATGAAGACTGCCCTGTTAACTTCCCTCTATCCATGTTTGTGACAATGTCAGAAGAGAATTTTACAAGTGCAGTCATGGTGCTGTGATGCTTTCTAAAGCCATGTTGGGCTTGGACTGAGCAGATTGAAGTTCTCAATGTATTCTGTGATTTGTGTTGATACTAATTTTTCCAGGATTTTGTTCAGGACAGACAAAATAGCAATAGGCCAGTAGTTAGATGTGTCATTTTTGCTACCTTTCTTAAATACTGGAGTGATTCTGGCTGCTTTCCAGACTTCAGGGACAACGCCATTGGAGAGAGAGGGGGTGAATATTCTTGCTAGGGGGCCAGAGATGTAGTGAGAAGCCATTTTTAGTAGCCTTGGTTCCAAGCCATCGGAGCCAGTGCTGGTGTTGTCAGAGAGGGCTCTAAGCAGCTTGAGAACTTGATGCCTAGACACTGCCCTGAAGTAGAAGGGGTTAGGTAGGTTAGATGGTTCGCCAGGTGCTGAGAAGTTAGGTTGTGAGGCAGGAGATTGTGATTGAAGGGAAGCTGTGTAAGCAGATAAGTCCGAAAACTGTTGATTAAATGCATTAGCAATTGTGGTAGAGTCATTGCAGTGTACGCCATGTAGAACCATATCAGAGGGAGTGACATCTTTAGCAGATCCTAAGAAGGACTTAATGTGACCCCAAAACTTACGAGGGTCATGGGAGGAATTAACCAGCAGGTTTTGGCAGTATTTACTTTTGGCCTGCCCGATGCACCTTTGCAGTCATTTCTGTATTGCTTATACAGAATGAGATCAGGCTGAAGTCCAGTCTGTTTGTATCTCCTCCACTGCTTGTCTCTGACTTTTAACTTGTGCAGAAGGTCTTTTTCAGCCATCTAGAGTGCTGGCCTCTAACTCTCCTTTGGCTTTTGGGAGGTGTCTTTGAACATTACCAAACTTGGTTAGAAATGAGTTGAGGGCAGTATCAACATTGGTAGTGGTGAAAATGTCAGTCCAGTCACTACAGGAGATATCCAATAGGAAGGCTTGTTTATCCAGGGCAGCATAGTTCATAAAAGTGATCAGTCGTGGTTGAGGAGGAGGTGGTGGACAGGAGCGCCAGTGACAGAGTGTGGAAATGATCAGTAATTGAATCAGCCAACACTGAAGCACTTGAGACATGGTCCGTCTATTAGTGAGGATCCAGTCAAGTAGTGACCCTGAGTGAGGAATCAAGTAGCTCTGGTACAGTCTGTAATAATTTGATGGAGATTGTACTTCTGGATCAGAGATGCAAGAATATTGTGCTGTGGACCCAGCCAGTTAAGGTTCAGGTCCCCAAGCAGGAGTGCCTCATTTGATTTTGTATTCTGAGAGACATACTGTAGTAGGTTCTGAAGACCACTCAGCCCACTGGTTGGTGGGTTGTATACACATACGATGTGCAGCAGTTTTGAACCCATTGCCAGGGTAGCATGCAGCATTTCACAAGGTATGAGGGAATCAGGGCAGGGTAGGATGTTGAGGGACAGATGATTTTTATAAATAATCGCAACCCCTCTCTTAGACCTCATCACTGTTCTCCGTAGAATATTATACCCAGGTATAAGACATGAAGCATCAGGTACAGAAGGCTTCAGCCAAGTTTCTGAGAGGCATAATATGTCAGGGGCAATCAGTTTAGTCCAGGTTTCGAGCTCAGCCAGGTGATTCGTGAGGCTTCGAATATTCATATGGGCTATCACCAGTCCCTTTTTTGTGCCAGCCGTTGTGGGGGGTAAGGTGCAAACTTTAGGGCCAGGGTTGGGTTCAATATCTCCAGCTAGCATAAGGAGCCGCCGGGCCAGGTGAATAAGTAGTTTATCAGAAAGAATGCCTAGCGGGCATTCTTCAAAATGGTTGTTGGATATATAGCCCTTAGAGACAAATACATTAAGAGTTGCTTTCAATTCAAAATGTTTGATACCTGGTGGTTAAGTCAAAAGCTAAAAGAAGTAATCAACAGCTGAGGTCCACAGTCATAGAATGTGTTAGAATTCCTGAAAGGGATGAACTCTGCCTGTACATATGCAGGATGTGAAATCCTTTTGTCTGTATGCGTCTTTGTCATTCAAAGAGGTCTTGAAAAGCCCAACTACAGATCATGGGTCAGGTCAGACGAAAATGTGGATTCAAGCAAGGCCCAGTGTCACTGAATTTGTCAGACTTCCTTGCTTCACTTATGTTTTGCTTGGGACACCTTCTTGCACCCTTCACATTCCAAGTCATGATTTTAATTGAACTCATCAAGATTTTGAAGTTTCCTACTTTTGATCTTAAGTAAACAGTCATGAAGAACCCTTATTTTTGAGACCCACAGGTACAAAACACAATTCAGCCAGTTTACAAAAGAGAAACAATTTTGAAATAGCTTGTACTGGTAACCCCCTTCACTAGTTACTAAAATTCATAAATGGCTAACAAAATTATTTTTAATATATGGTCTGATATAGATTTGAGGTTTAATAAATCTAACACATTGTAACCAGCCTACCCCTCCTCTTATCCCACCCCCCTTGTCCATCTCCTCCAATTGCGGACCACAGGATGATAAGATGTTGTATACAGAGGAGATCATAAAAGATCTGATGATTATGAAGAAACTCAAATTCCTCATGAAGGGCCCTTTTCTCTTCCCTCCTTTCCTATGGTCTTAAGCATCCCCCCCCCCACAGCAGGATGTGCAGAAAACACATGGTGACACAAAAGGTTCACCAGAGAACTACTGTTGAACTGTTGTAAGACAACACACATCAGGGAGGCCCCAGGAGGAGATAAGGACAAAAAAAAAAAAAGAGAAAAGAGAAAAATGCCAGACGAAAAGGTTCACTTCCACTCAATCATATCTCCCTCATATATATTATGTTGTGTATGTATATTTTTTTTGTTTTCTGTTTTTCTCTTTCCTCTCTCTCTTCTGCTTTTTCCCTTCCCTTCCCTTCTGCCCTCCTTGTCTTCCTTCTCCTCCTTTCTTTTTATTTTATTTTTCCCCTTTTTCTCCTAAGTTTGTTGTTATGTTCTTTAAATCAGACAGACTTGCATCCAGTTACCACTATGCTAATCCTTCTTCTGTATGTCAAAGATTAGCTTTGATTCCCCCCACTGTCATTCTTCAACTATTCTTTAATAATCCGTTCCACATCTAAGGGTGATGTAAATATCCAAATTTTTCCTTGGAACCACACTTTCAATTTAGCTGGGGGGATCATCGAGAAGCGTATATTCATTTTGACTAGCATGCTTTTAGCATTGGCAAAGGCTTTTCATTTATTTATAACTTTATAAGGTAGGCCTGGAAAGACCTGTACTTTAATGCCTGCTATTCTGAGACCACTTTCCAGTCTGACTTTCTTTGAAATTTCCTCTCTGTCTTGAAAATAGTGGGGTTTGAAAAATATAAAATGAGGCTATGACCCTAGATACCTTGGGTTTTTCATTGCTCTGTGAGCCCTGTCCAGCTCCACTTTCTTTTTCGGGTATGATCTCCCAAGAGACTCAGTCAGAGCCTTTTCCAAAAATTCAAGTGGGTTTTCACCTTCCATACCTTTGGGGATTCCCCCAAGTTTCAGATTGTCCCTTCTGCCCCGTGCCTCAAGTTACTCAATTTCAGAGTGCAATTTTTCAAGCTCCTCAGAATGCAGGTCGATTTTCTTTGAACAGGATTGACTGAGTCTTTGAGTGTGCTTTACTCTTTCTTCGAGTTCTGAGGTTCTTATATTCAAAGTGCTGATTTTCTGTGAAAGATCCGTTACAGAATTTGTCAGCTCAGCAATTGAAATATTAATGCCGTTAAAGCCTTCTCTAATTTCCTTTATCAGAGTACTGGCCTCTTCTCCTTGAAGATATGGGGCTGGATATTCAAAAGGGTTGCGCCATGTGCAATAAGGTTGCGCCTGCGCAAGTCTGAAGTTGTGCCATACTGCGATATTCAGCAGGTGGCAGTTGTGCCCCCCAAGTCATGCTGAGCAACAGCGCAATGCTAATGAAGGCATGCTCAACCGGAGGGGGAGGAACCATGCATAAACTGCATAGCCCGATATTCAGCTGGGCTGTGCAGAGTTGTGAAGGTGCAACCCCCTACCTGCACTTGCACAACTTTGAGCCAAAAAACAAAGGATCAAGTTGAGGGCCACCCACAGGTGAGCTGCCGCATTGCAGGGCGCAACACAGCAGCTGCCACCTGTGGGTGGCCCTCCACTTGTTCCCGTGCCCTCCCTGCAGCCTGATCGCAGGCATAATAGTAACCCTCCCGTAGCCCAATCGTGGGCAGAACACACTCCCCCCAACTAGCCCGATCGCGGGCAGATCTCACTCCCCCTCACTGGCCCGATTGCAGGCATAACATGAATGACCCCCCGACTGACCCAATCGCGGGCATAATGTTACTGAACCCCCAACTGGCCGATCGTGGACATAACATAACTGAACCACCCCCAGAATGGCCCGATTGCGAGCATCACTGCGTGAACCACCCCCCAACTGGCCCGATCGCAGGCATAACGTAACTGAATCCTCCGACTGGCCTGGATTTATGGGCATAATGTAACTGAACCCCTCCTACTGGCCTGATCACAGGCAGAACGGAGTTCAAACCCCCCAAAGACCAATATCCATGGTGGTCCAGTGGACCACGAAGCCCGATCGCGGGCATAAGGTCAAACCCTCCCAAAGTCCATTTCCTGGTGATCTAGTGGCCCCACCCACCCACCCACCCACGGAGCCCCACCACCCCGCTCCCCCCTCAGCCAGCAGGTGGCAGCACCCCATCCGCCTGCCACCCCACCGTCCGCCGACTGACAGCTCGATAGGGCTGCATGCCCATTGGTTCAGAGCAAGAGCCAATGGGCGTGCAGCCCATACCGTACAAGACAGTCCAGATATGTGAATGAATTAATGAAAATGAGTTATGCCCGTGATCGGGCCAGTGGGGGGGAGATTTACTTCATGTCCACGATCGGGCTGCAGGGAGCGTCGGTCCCCGACAGCTGCTGCCTGGCAGGGCACCAAGCACAAGTCGTGGGGGATCGGTGCACCTGCATATTAATGGCATGCAAATGGGGCCGTTATTAGATGCAAATGGCCCCCCCTGTGCCTTGCATAAATTATGGCCCTATTTGCATGTCACCAATTGAATATAAAATTGCGCATAGTGCAATGGAACTTGCGCCACGCATCAGAGATGCTCCACTCTTACCGCTGCGGTGGCACAAGTTCCACTGCGCCATGCACAGTGGCTGTGGCGGAGGCGATATTCAAAGGAGTTGCTCAATAAGCGCAGTCCGTCTGAATATAGCCACGCGCCACACCCCTCATGCAACTTTATGAGCAGCGCAAGGGCTTGCGCCACAGAATGGCGCAGTTTGAATATCCAGCCCATGTTGTTTTATTCTGATGATTATATTCTGTAATCTGTGGTGCAGATGCCATTTCAAATCCCTCCTCCTCCTCAGTAAAGCAATTCAGGCTCTTCTTGTATTGCTTGAGTCACCTTCACTTGCTGGGGTAAGAGTCCAAATTGCTCTGTAGGCCTTGAAGATCCTGAGGGGTTGTCTGGTAGGAGGCACCCAGCAGTTCATTCTGTGCCAACATCTCTTCCTGGAAGCTCGCTGGGCCCAATACTGATGCTTCTGATCTCTCACTGAAGTTCCAGTTTGGGTTCGAAATTGGAGATTTCAAAAAGTTAAACAAGTTCTCCAATGATCTTTTCAATCCCCCCTGGCACTCTTGTTTTATCAGATTTATCAATTTCTTCAGTGGGACTTCCTAATTTCTTCTGGGGTTCTTTTTCTGTGGAACTAAGATATTCTTTCCGCATATGTGAGTGCCGTAGTTTGTAAGACATAACCCCCCCAGTGTTTTTACATGTAGAGAGGACGAGAGGGGTGCAGACACCACTTCTCCTATCGATAGAAGAAAAAATTCCTAAAACAGGGTCAGACAAGGAAATTTACAAGGTTCTTTAAACATCTGCCCTCTGCATCATACATTGGATTTCAAAACCAGGAGAGGGGAAAGGAAAAAAAAAAGAAGAAAGAACCGTGCATATTAGGACGAGTAAATTGAGAGAGAACAATAATCGGCCAGCAAAAGTAAGAGGGGGAGTACTTCTCTTTTGTTCAGAGTGTTCTATAGATTTGATGGCCAATGTTTTTTTCCCTGTTAGCGTGTCATTCTCCTCTTGAGGCAACACACGTGTCTGCTCAGCTAAACAGTGCGTCCGCCATCTTGACCCATATCCAAAAAACTCTAACAACCCTGGCTGGCCTCCTCCATGGTGAAGGGCCCCACAGTACATTACTGCAGGTAATCTGTTACAGTTAATAATGGTATATTAACCAGAGCCTTCTTTACATCATAAAATTCTATTGCAAATCCGTCTGGGTCTGATGATGTATTTGCTGTTGAAACTTTAATAGTCCAGTTCACGTCTTCTTGTGTAATTTCTTTACCTAAGGTTTCTGCTTGCTCCTTATTTATTTGCAGCAGTGAAATGTTAAACAGTATTTTAGCTGGTATGCAGTAAAATTGGATTCTGATCTATACACTTCTCAAGTAATAATTTTCTAATATCTTAATTGTCTTTTCTTGCTTGTTTTATATTACCCCAGATTTAACAGTTAATGCCATAATTAGTTTGTTAGTTTGTCTATACAGTTTCCACTAATACCCTTTTTTTGATGATTGTAACACTCGGCCTGTCACCCATTAAATGACTTGTTGTACTATTGAGCTGCCACTGGATGCCACAGACGAGGTACTCCTTTGGTAAGCTCAATCTTTTACTGCATTTTAATGGACTGTAATTAATTATTTTTTTAGCCTTCCCAGCATTAGGTACTACTGAGTGGCATGTGTGTGACTGTGATTGGTTGTTACAATAACTGATCACAAGTCAAAATGTGCATAATTAGCAGTTTTTGAGATCTTGTTGCTAAGTCTCTAGACACTTTCCTTTTCACTGCTTACGTGAGAGGATGCTCAGAATTTGGATGACCTATATGATCTTGCTGGAATTCTTTGCTGTGCTGCTTTCTCCATAGGTGCCAGAATGGGGGGGGGAGGGGCACTATGGCCATGGCCCTATCACTTTTATAAATGACCCTATCAGTTTTGGCAATCATGTTAATTTACTACTAGGGAAAAATTTACCCCTTACATCCTTGGCCCTACCACTTTTCAGACTGTTCTGACACCAATGGCTTTCTCTGTCTCTTGCACATGCTGCAACAATCAAATCATTGTGAGTAGGGTTGCCACCTTTGCTTGAGGTGAAACTGAATATTAAACTACACTTCACACCCTACCTCTGGCCTTATGCCTTTTTAAACTTCATTCCATCAGTGCATCACACCCCTACCCAGTTACGATGGTGTAACCTGAACTGTGCAGTCAAAGCCACGTGGTCAGGAACATGTCAGACTGAATAGCAACTGGGGTATAATAGCATTCAACAACTACCACTACCCCCTGTTGCTGTTCAGCCAGATGAGGAAGCTGGATAAAGTGGAGAAAAGTGCGGGTACTGGCTGAGCTGTCCCTGTTGTGGAGTGGGTTGAGGCAGCAGTAGCTCATCCAGTATGGAGACCAGGGTTCTAATCCTGGTCTCATAACTCCACAAGTACAGTTTGTTTTGTTAAAGGGCTGTGGAAAGAGTAATTCCACAGCCCTACAAATTGCAACTGTTCCCCGTGATCCACTCCCCCTCAGAGTTGGATCTTTTAGTTATGGAGGGTGCAGGGGGCAGAGCCCCCTGCATCAGAGATTGTAGGTAGGGGACAGGGTCCCACACATAAAAATAGAATTGTGATGTTACTGTTTGGCAATGGTAGCAGTCATCGCTGTAGTGTACAACCACTACCATTGGTACTGTTCTTAATGGCGGAATTTGTGGACAGTGCCGTCAATATGGCGCTGTTATGGATGGCGCTGTTGGTTCTACCATGCTGAAACAACAATAGTGTTGTCGAAGTTTGGCATGGTGAGATTTCACCTGTAAGATATTGTGTGTTTTCTATTGGGGGGGTTGCACCCTCAGAAGCACCATGTGGGGGACCGAGCCACATGCCCCCCCCTTCTTAAGATGTCTAACTCCGAGTCAAAGTTGTCTTGAAGGGGGACAAAAGATGGCAAAAGGGCATAATTTCACCCTCGGATCCCTCACAATGACAATCTCAAAACCTCTTGAGATTGTTGCTGTGAGGTATTTTGCTGTTGTGTAGTCACTGTGCGAATGGCATACTGGCGCTGTTATTGATAGCACTGTTCAGACCTAGTGCCCATCATACCTATTGTAAAGCCATTTGTGATGTCTGAGAAGATATTAGGGAGCAGTAAATGATCATACTTAAAATACAGTGGAACAAATTAGATTAATTTATTGCTAATATTCTTAACAGCCAGATTTTAACCCTCACAGAGTGACTGGTTTTATAAGCAAACTTCTGTATGACATCAGAATGTGAAGTGAATGATTTGACTGAACTTTCTTAATTGTGTGAGAGCACTACCCTACATCTGAATTAAACCAGATGACCAAATAAGAATCCTAAAAACAGGATTATCTGGTTCAAAACTTGACATATGGCAACCCTAATTGTGAGGTCAATGAATGCTTATGATCTGTTTCTTATTTGAAATTGCATGTGATGTAATACTTACCAATTGCTTTTCATTTTCTTTTCCTTTTTTTGGCCTTTAAGAACATTGGTTTTGTCAGGCTCATTTATGTGTGCTGTAATTGCAACTTAGAGGCTGGTGCTAAATATTTTGAGAGTAGGCACTATTAAATGAGCTCTACTTGAAACTTTTATTAGCAAAAGATTGGTGTTTGCATGAGAAAGTGCCAGAGAACAGAAGTAAATGCCTGAAATGGTTGCAGCCTTTTCACATTACCTCAACCTATCACTCATTTGCTGTAGGAATCTTTTCCTTGTTGTGCACAGGGAGAACACAATTGTTATTCCTGCCCTCTCGCTCCTATTGCAAGTACCTCCCTAGAACCCCAGCACACAGCAAATACAATCACTATTATCTCCCTTACACTCCCACTGCATGACCCTCCTACCAACCTGGTCCATGTTTTTAATTTTTGTTGTAAAATGTATTTATTGAAAGGTTTCAAAAGGTTCATTAGGGACTTTTACAGTTTAGAGGAGTGGATCACCACCAGTTTGGGGCTGCAAATGAACAGCAAAAAAACACAGTGTTTGTGCTTTGGATCCCGTCCCCCCCAAAAAATCCCCAAATAAAGAAAATAAAGGATGTCTGGAACGAACAATGTGTTTTAAACAGGGACAGCAGGCTATGAAGATAACCTAGTATAAATATTTAGGGGCTATAGTGGACAGTAGGTTAACATGTGTGGACCTATAGACTACTTGATTAGAAAAACATGTGAAATTGGGAGGCCTAAGAAGGATATCACCATACTTAACCCTAGTATCTAGATCTAAACTTGCACAGCAGCTTTTTGATTCCAGTCCTTGAGTATGGAGTATTGGTGTATAGAAATTCAACTAAATCCGCATTGCAAAAAATAGACAAAATGTAAATAAGACAGCCAAATATGTACTATCTTGCAAATTTTAAACTCATCATTGTGAAATGTTTGCTCAATTAGGATGGCTATTGTCGTAGGCCAAAAGGGATCCAATTTGGTCTTTATGGTTTTATAAATTTCTCAAACAAGCCATAAATCATCCTCTCAGGGACCTCATAAAAACTGAGAGTAAACTTAACTTGAGTTACAAATTTAGACAAACAGAAAATTGAGGCTTATTGTGTCTACGAACCTACACAAGGTTTGGAAACATTAGCCGCCAGGCATGTGTGGCCAAAACATTGAACTATATTCCTTTCAATATCTGAGCTATGAATTCTATAGTTGGTTTCAAGAAAGTTTTAATGAACTATTTAAACAAACCAAGGACATGTCATATGTAACCTGTAAGCTGGTTAACTGTGTTGTATGTATGTTTAATTTATTTGTATTATATTACACATGTGTTTTTAACAGGTCTACAGTTGAAAATAGGAGTTTGTATTGTAACAGTATGTACCTGTATAAAAATAAAATTTTATAAATGAATGAATGAATTACAATATACAGAGGTACAGGACATAGTATAGATGAGCATTACTACTAAATTTTGAATCAATTACAGGTTACAGGTAAGGTATACACTTATACAGACAGATTTAAATGTTTAGCTTCAGACATTGGGAGTTCATAACAGAAGGAATAGTATAAATAGTGTAGAGTGTTGGATTAACATTTATTTGGGGTATATTGCTCCACGGCAGGAAGATTCCCTTTTCTAGTGCCTCCATCAGTGGCCCCAGACATTCTGCAAAATCACTATTATCATTTGCACCATATTCGGCATTTCTAACCTGGTGAATGTAATGACCAACTTCCTTTCCTGCAGTTGGTGGTGGAAGACAAGGGATGAAGTCTCTTGATTGCTGGCTGCTGGTCCCAGCACTTGCCAACAGACTTTGATAGATGAAATTTCTCTCCAGGCTGTTGAACCCTAAACATTCCTTCATCCTTCTGTCTAGATAAAGGTAGCAGGGACCCAGGGAGGGAGGAGGTAAACTGTTTCATTTGTGCATTAATTAGGTCAAAAGAATGTGCACTACTATTGATGTGGGCATACAGAAGGTACAAGTGGGGGTGGGATTTCTTTTGTGCTGCCTACATTCTCCTTCCGGGTCTTGTCTCCTGGATTCCCCTCTCCCTTGTGAAAACTGATGTATCCCATTGTCTTTGCCCTCCCCCTCCTCAAGCTTGATCTGAGTCAGTGTAATATTTATTATCTTTTCCTAACCCTCTGCTGCATTACTTTATTTATCCATGCTTTGTACTTTAGTGAAATAATCCTTGAAGCAGCATTCCTCCCATTTAATTATAGCTCTTGTCTGTTTTTTTGTCTCATCTTTTTATTGAAGTTTGTCTAAAGACATACAGCAGACAACAAACATCACAACTGTACACAGTTGAATTAAATCAAGATCCAAAAATGAATCATAATGGACAAGACATGCAAATTATTGCCCCCTCCCAGAACAGCGCCATTGGTAATCTATTATAGGAAAATTCCTATATCCTAGGAGGGTTCCAAGTGCACACCCACTTTACAAAACAAATAAATACAAATTCAGTTCATATACAATAACTTATTTCATATACAGTACAATAACAACTGAAAAAGAAGGGAGAATTAAAATCGTTAAAGACGAAGACATAACAGTCCCTGTGAATGACCAACATTCTTAAATTAGTAGCAATGCATATACCAGTCTGGTTACCAACGAGTGTGCACCCTTCGGCAGCTGAGATTTGAGGATTATCCTACTCTTACCAGCCTGCCCGCCTCCTTTCATCCTATTACACCTGTGGGACAGTGTGGTAGAGACCATGGGGTACAACCAAGAGTACTACACTGAGGGGTACCTGGGTACGCTATACCATACCTTGCTTTAGTATTGTCACCTTGGCTATTGGAAAAGAGTTAATATATTTTCCCCAGCTACAGAGAAAGTGTTTCTCCCTTTCATGCAGAATATACATTAACCATTCCAGGGCTAATATCTGTAGCACCAAAGCCTTCCACTGACCCAGTGTAGGTTTATTATGTGAAACCCATGTCTTCTAGATACATTGTCAGGCTAAAACTAGTAATATCCACACTAGTCTGGGGTAGGGCTCCCAACCCTCTTCACCTATATCTTCCATCCTACAAAGACGAGAGATTGATGTGTCTGCTATCTGCAAAATGAGTACGTGGGACAGTTCCTGAATGATTTGAGAACAGAAATGTCTAAAATCCCTACATTCCCAGAAATAATGAATATATGTGCCGAGCCTGTTATTGCAATGACCTCATATGGGGAAATCACAGGGTGAAATTTACAGACTAGAGTAGGAAGAATGTATGGTGTACCTTGTAAATGTTCATTTATGAAATGAATAAAAATCATTATTACTACTACTACATAGCAGGTGGGTAGTATAATCTATGTAGGAATTGAAATTGTGATTATTTGTATTCGTTACAATTGACAAGGTCCATATGCAGCTTAAGCACCATAGTCTAGTTCTCCTCTGAAATTATCACCCCTAAATCCCTCTCCCAGAGTGCTTTTACCTTAACTGACATATCAGGAAAGGAGTCTCTATCCTAGTGTGTCATGCGTGCTATTAACCCTTTCAGAGTAATACAAGCTTGGAGCACAGCCTGCTCCAGTGGGTGTAGGGCAGAAAGATCTACCGGGTCTCTGTTCCTACTCTGTCCAGAAGCTCAGACCTGGAAGTATTCATGGTTATGGGTCTGTGGGATTCCAAATTTGTCCCTGAGTTCTACAGGGGTTCTGATCCCCAAGCAAGTATATGACTCCTACACAGTGGACTCCCCATTGGTCCCAAAGTTGAAGCCCCGGCTCTTGAAGACCAGGGAGTAAGGAAGGATTTCCAGCAATAGGAACCAGAAGTTTCAGATCCCCCCCTTCCTCATCTTTTCTTGACCTGCTCCCAGGCCTCCAAAGTGAACTCCACCAAGGAGTTCTTCTCTCAGAGTTGACTGTACACCTGTCTGACTCCTGGATCTAAGTATGACACCAGCTTGACTGGGGCACCCTCCACAGATCTACCCAGCAGACCTTTACCCCTCTATTAACCCAATCCTGGATGTATCTATGCTATATAGAGAAGAAGTAACCCTTTATGTCTGGGAAGTTCAGGACCCCTCTAGTCGTGTTCCCCTTCAACCTCAGCAGACTCTTCTGGGGCTGTTTATTTTGCCAAATAAACTGATTAAATTCTTGTTCTAACTGCATGATATCCCTCTGGTAAGCCCCATTGAAAGCATCTGTATTACATACAAAATGCATGATATCACATTCATTTTGATACGGTTCATTTGACCCAGTCAGGATATGGGCAATTGATTTGACACAGCCAGGATATGAGCAAGGCCTGCCACCACTCCAGATCAGTCAAGCTGTCCCTTAGCAGGGGCCTATGATTCAAATCACATAGTCCCGCCAAATTGCATCCTACCTTGATGCACAAATACATGAACCAACACCCAACCTCTTTGAATCCCCACAGAGTACATAGTCCTCTGTCTTCCTCCTGAGACGGTCTTAATAACTCAGATTTAGAGACACTTAACTTTTCTTGTCTGTTTTAACAACTACCACTCCTACCTTTCCATTGCTATGCTGCATTCCTTCCCAGTTGTAACATGTCCTTTATAAAAAGAATCCTCTGTTTTCCAGTCCTGCACTGCATCCTTTCCAGTGTTAACTGGACCCAAGCCCAGTTCCATTTTTAAAACAACAATTTCACTCCTCTAACCCCTTGCTGCATCCCTTCCACCTCATCCCTCATGGACTCAGTTTGCAGAGTGCAGTGCAAAATGAGACCGGAGAAAGCAGTGGAGTGTCAAAGTAAGGAAAACAATTGTCTGTGTAGGTAAGTCAGTGTATATTTGCTGTGAGTACATGCCTGTGTATATGTGTGTGTGTGTGTGTGTGTGTGTGTGTGTTGATGTTCCTTTGCAATGATGTGTGAATAAGTTTGTGCATTGTTGTGTGTCAGCAGTGAAGCTTGTCTTTGTTTAGGTACAACTACATCTGTGGATGTTGAGTGTGAGGGACTAGTAGGTGTGAGTGCATATATGTGTATGGACTTCTGTGTATATTGGGATGTAAATGTCTGACTCTGGTAACTCTCCCAGGTCGCACCCTTCTCTGTAACTGTAATGTACACCGTATGATACCTGTAACCCTCCTGGGTCGCACCTGAAAATAGGCACATGGCTGTCTAGTGTGCTTACCTGGTTAAAAAGCAAATAATTAAATAAATAAGTCTGTGTGTCTGTATGCATTTTTGTGCCTGTAATAGTGGGGGTAGTTTTGAGTCTATTTAAGTAAGCAGCAAAACATGGCACTGCATTGGTTTCCAGGGATTATTGCAATCTCAGGTGTGTAATGAGGCACAAGGCATTTGTGCCTGATGCCTTTAGCACCTGGAAGATTAACCCCAGACTGCCAATGATTTGGAGAGTATTACTGTGCTTATAAAATGACTAAACTGAAAAAGAATTTGAAAAACAAACAAAATGCAATTTTTAAAAATTAAAAATAGGTATTTTCTTTTGTTAAAAATAACTAGCAAAAATAGATCTTCACAACTTATCAGTCATTGGTATTTTCACACATTCAGTAGCTGGAATGCTCATTATAGACTGAGGGAGCACTTCTGACCATTTGGAGTGATCCATTCCTCTGCAAGTATGACGTTCTTATTCTGCGAAGAATGTCTCATGCACAGCTGCCCTGGAAATGGGGCCATTCAGGTAAGGCTTTTAAAAGAGTTATTTATTATTGAATGCACGTGATCAATAATACAGTAATACTGTCACTGAGACCACTCTTATGGTTGTAATAGTGATCTCACTTACATTCTTATAGTATCAGAACTATTCATCTTCAGTTTACAGTTGTCATTCCCAAATTTTCCTTTGTCTAGGACAAACACACCCCTCTCAGAAAGTCCAAGGTTAAATCTTACCACCACCCCTGGATTGCTTCCAACCTCACTGACCACTGTGACCATGCATGGGCCAGTTACAAATTATCCTCTCCCTTGCAGACCTTGTCTTTTATAGGGTGGTTATAAACTCATGTACTAAGACTTTCCAGTCTGCTAAATCCCTTTATGTGAAGGTCAACCTCCAGAATAACCTTAACTCCCCAGTCAAATTCGGGGGGCGGGGGATTCACCCCTTTTTGACTCCCTGCCCAGTCTGCTCCCCTGGTCCTCATGAATAATGATTCACTTGTCTCTGACCTTCCCTCTATAGTGGGTCACTTCAATGAGTTCTATCAATCAAAATGCTTTACTTGTTGTACTTTAGTTGAGTCTTTACAAATGTAGACATACAAAACTATTTTGTAAATAGTTAAAAGCTTTATTTTTTGACAGGATAGAACTTTAGATCCTATAGGACCTAGCTACAAAGTTGTCCTGTGTATATAAAATACAAAACAGTTAACAATACAAATCGTACATACATTTTCAGACAGCTATTAACAAGTTACCATAAATAATACAAAACATACATAAATTAGGTCAGAAACAAACACATTCTTGTTGGTAAAAAATGTTAATGGCTGACTCAAAGGCAGTTAATCTATGTTGGTTCCTAATTGATGGAGGTATTTGATTCCATAGGACAACAGTTGAGTAATGAAAAGTTATTTGTCCAAATTGTGTTCATATTTTGGGAATGTTTAAGCCTCTGTGGGCTACATCTCTCAACATATAGTGATGTTCTTCATTTGCTAATGAAATAGTTAGCTTGCCCTTTATGAGACCCTCCTTAAGTTTGAACATTATAATAGCTTGTTGCTTTTTTAGGTGAGCAGCCAAACTGTCCCATTCTAATTTTTCATACATCATGCAATGGTGTGTATGAAATGGGCATTTCAGTACAAACCTTGCAAGTCGACTATATGCAACATCTAGCTTCCCTAACAATTTGGTTCCTGCAAAGCCATAGGCTAAGTTTCCATACTCCAAGACTGGGAGGATCAGTTGCATGGCTATTGCTTTGAGCATTTGAAAGGACACACTTGATGCTGATCTACGTAGTGCCCCTATCCTCATGTTGACCTTCTTTGTAACACAGTTTATGTGCTCTCCAAAAGACAGTTGGTTATCAATTATGACACCTAAGTATTTGAAGCTACTTATGTTTGTTAGCATCTGTCCATTTTTGGTGAAAATTTCTGTTTGAAAGGCTTCTTTCTTATTAGTTCAGATAATTACACACGTGGCATTGCATTAATCCCTGGAAAGCAATACAGTATATGCATCTCATAAATTAAATTTTAAAATGTACAGATATACAGTGACTATAAGCGTTTACATGAAAAAGTGACATTTTGTTTCAATCTAAATCGTAAGTTATACAGAGTGTTCAAAACATTTTATTGACAATAAATCCATATGCTTATGCAGATTACCAATTCAATACTGATTTAGCTTATAAGCAAAAATGAAATAGCATTTCAAGGGGTCATCAATTCAATGATAGAATTTTTTAAATCACCTGCTACAATAAATGTATATTAAACCACATCAATAAGTTTATATGTTCCATATTAGGTGAGGCTTTAGAACATGCTCTGCCCTAATTAAAGGTAATGTAGCATGTAAACAAGGGCCCAGATATTCAAAAGGGTTGCGCATGGTGCAACAGTGTTGCACCATGCGCAACCCACTGATGCGCCCCGGTGCGATATTCAAATGGGAAAAGTGCGCGGCACAAATCCCGTTGCATCACAGTGCATCAGTAATGTATGCAGGTACAGGTGGGGGGGGGGTTTGCCCATGCATACTCTGCACAGCCTGATATTCAGCCCGGGATGTGCAGAGCCATGCATGCACAACCCCTACCTGCGCCAGCACAAAGTTGATCCAAAAAAAGAAGGAACAATGGATGGCCACCCACAGGTGAGCTGCTGTGTTGCAAAGCGCAACATAGCAGCTGCCACCTGTGGGTGACCACCCGAGCTCCGGCTGCACCTCTGTGGTGGTGTCACCCCCATGCCCATTGTGGGCATCAGTAGAAATAGAGAACTCCAATATCCCTGGTTGTCCAGTGGACCTGCCTGCCCGATCGTGGGTTTCAGTAGAATAAAATAAGATCCCCATCATCCCTGATGGTCCAGTGGAACTGCCCACCTGATAGCGGGCTGAAGTAGAATAGAAGAAACCCATCATCCCTGGTGGTCCTGTGGACCCCTCTCATCCACCCACTGATTCACATCGCCTCACCCGTCAGCGTTGGCGGCAGCACCCCGTTTCGCCTGCCACTTCGCTGCCCACCAACCGACACTGTTGGTAGGCTGTATGCCCACTGGTCCACAGCATGAGCCAATGGGCGTGCAGCCCATACCATACACACATTCAGATATGTAGTACAGTATAGCATGCATGCCCATTGACTCACGTGAGGACCATGCATACAGCCCCTCACTGACGGTGCTGGTCAGCGGGCAGTGGGGTGGCAGGTGGGTGGTGCTGTCGCCCACCTGCTGATGGGGGGAGGGGGCAGGGGGATCAGTGGGCGGTGGGGAGGGGGTCCACTAGACCACCAGGGATGATGGGTTCCTTCTTATTCTACTTCAGCCCATGATCAGGCATTCAGGTCCACAGGACCACCAGGGATATTGGGGATCTTATTTTATTCTACTGAAGCCCGCGATTGGGCAGACAGGTCCACTGGACCACCAGGGATATTGGGGATCTTTTTTAATTCACAGAAGCCCACGATTGGGTGGGCAGCATTCTACTGGACCACCAGGGATACAATGATTATTCTGTTTTGTACTGCAGCCTGCGATCGGGCTGTGGGGCACATTGCCACGCTGCAGAGGGCGTCGGTCCCCGATGGCTGCTGCCTGGCAGGGCGCCAGGTGCAAGTCATCAGGTATCGGCACATCTGCATGCAAATGGGGCCATAATGATATGCAAATGGCCCCATGTGCACCGTGCATACATTATGGCCCCATTTGCATGTCAACTTTTGAATATTGCGGGTGCTGCACCTTGTGCAATGGAACTTGCGCTAGCGCATCCACATGCTCCACTCTGACCACTGGTGCTGGCACAGTGCCACTGCACCATGCACACTGCAGGTGGCCAGGGTGCAATATTCACTGATGCTGAGCCATGGTGCAGCTCCGTTGAATATCACCCGGTCAATGCCCCTGCACAGCCAAGTTGCGCTGCGCCCAGGCTTGCGCCACAGCCTGGCGCAGTTTGAATATCTGGGCCCAGATGTCTTCTACATGGGAATAACTTAGATGTAATGTAGCTTGTAATCACTAAAACTATCTGGTAATCCTGACTCTCTAAGGGATATCAAACCAAATTCTATTCACATTTTTTGTAGCTGTACTTGGTAATTACTATATGACATTACTGAATAAATCCATTTTAAGTATCTTAACATACCCTTTATCACAAGATCTGAAGGTGGATTCATAAGAATCCCTAAGAGTCTCTTCTTTAGAGACTACATTGCTCAAAAAATAGTGACTATGGAGGGGTTGTGAGATAACAGATAGACCAGACACCGAACTTCAGGTTCAACACACAATCTCTGTATGATGTTTATTTAAAACACAGGAGATAACCTGAAGCAATTGCATATCCCTTCTTCAGTACATCAGTTTGCAGCAACAGGCTATGCATGTCCTTCCTCTGCACTTAATCAGTACCTACTGACCCACTGATCTAATGACCTATCTCTTTAGTGAAAATTATTTTATTCCCTATGTTTGTCTTGTGTGTTTAAGTGATGGGGAGCTCAATAAAGAAAAACTCAAAAACAAGCTAAAGACAACAAACCTCAGTGCAGAAGTACTGAAACAATGATTACCCCAAAGGGCACTGACAATAAAACCAAGTTTCAAATAAACACAACATCACACATACCCACATAATGCAATGGGATCTATATGCAAATCATCATGAAATTTTAGGCTTGTTCAGCTTAAAGCATGAGTACATGGTGCCAAAGGGCCTCTCAAAAATCTGTAATTTACATGCATTTTAAATAACACTGCTAACTTCATTTTTATAATAAAGACCCCTAGTAACTTTTTACCTTTATAAAAAACACCTAGTACCGTGGTAATTTCAACATTCACAGGTTTCATACACATATGGCATATACATCAAGGTATTTTATGACACAGTGTTAGTACATACTAAATCCAACAATGTGGAACACAGCTTGTTGTTTTACATCAGCTCAGAGGTCACCACAATAACCTCCCTGTATGAAGACCTGAGAGGGGAAAGGAACATTAAAGTGGACACTGTAGCATAGTCAAGAGAGGGGAGAGGGGTGCCATAGGTGGCCAGCCTTATGGACTAGAAATTGTAAAGGATAGATTAGGCTAAGAAATAGAAGAACTGTTGCAACAGATTTAAGAAAAGGTCAGCCATCAAGAGTGGCAGGATTTCCCTGTCACAGTGACCAATAGAAACATTATTTTTTTAATTTTTGATCTTTTAGCCCCTACTGTTGGCCACCGAACATCTGCCCGGTCACGGCACCTCTCTCAACTTCCACCTCCATGCTGTACTCTTCCTCTGAGACCTCTGACTTGCCCCTCAGAGGGTGGGGTAGCAGCACTGGCCATGTGCCATGAAACCAGTAACTAACTGGGGGAGCCAGTGAGGGATGCTAATTGAAGCTGGTGGCTGACTTCACAGAGGAGGCCGACAGCAGGATTTTCTTACTCATTTTTTACCTGGGGGGTGGGGATGTGCAATGATGTCCTGCATCTGCCCTTCCACCTTAAGTACTGTTATGCGCCAGTAGCTGTGGTGCCCCTGGCCTCTGCCAGGGGTCTGTCAAGCACTGAATGGGATCCCTCCCCTTCCCCCAGAGAAGGAGAGCAGTCCACAGGATGCTCCATCCTTCTCCCCTCAGCCAGCCCTCCAGTGACCTGAGTCCATTCCCGAACCTGGGTTTCCAGTGTCACAAGCGGAAATCCAACTGCTGCACTGATGGGCCACTCAGTGGAAATATTTTTTATATATTCATATCTTGGACAGTAAAGAAGAATATGAATGAGGGTTTTTGCAGCACATCTTGACCACAATAACAAATTTAGCTCTTGGGCAGTGGATTTATTTTTGGAAACAATGCACTGAAGAAATTTGGATGGATATAGTTCAAGACAAAACTTTATAAATATGGCTCTATTCTTTTTTTCAGAAAGGGAAAGGGAAAGTAAATGTGTCTCAAGAACGTGATTGATTTTGTTCTGAGCACATTACCCATGTAGTCACAGTGTCCTAATTTTCTGCATATCAATATTATATATTTGTTTGAGTTTATTTTTTATTAACCTTGTATAATCTTGAGATATTGTTATTTTTTTAAGAGAATCTGTCCATAGATGTTCCAGTTCCAGGATTTTTAATGTATCCAATATATCTTTCAGTCAGGGCAAAGAGGAATTTCTAGTTTTCCAAATTACTTTTTCCTCCATGCATTTTTTAATTAGCCTATTTGGATCAGAGCTAATACATTTGATCCAGTAGGTTATTTTAGTGGAAATATCTAGGTATTTCATTTTTACCCTGCCTAGCTCTGCTCTGGCAATTTCTGAGGCTGTTGATCTAGGTATTTGTAATATAGATCTGTATAACTGAGTAAAAGGCTTTTCTAATTGCTCCATACTTTTATCATACCACATCTCAGCTGCATACAGAGCTACTGGGTTCATCTTTTTTTCTTTTGCATGTATAATGGAAACTATTGCATATCCTCCATACCTGACATTAAACCTCATAAAGCATTCTTTGTCTGTGACAACTTATTTAGAGTGTATGTAATATGTTTTGTTGTCTTACAGTTATTAGAGAAGCAGAAACCCAAATATCACCAGCTAGAGACCACCATAAAGGTAATGTTGTTAAAATGCAAAACAGGTTTTGAGATTTATTTTACTGCTGTTAAGATTTGCATTTTTTAATATTAATAGACAATTTATTTTGGGCACAATATTCTTGTAGTATTGTAAGTTGTTTTTTAGTCCCAGTGGGAAAATAAATCATTACTAGATCATCAGCAAACATATGTGCCAGTACTGGAGTACCCCTAAGGAGGAATTAGAAGTTTCTATTAAAAAAGAAGTAGGAAGACCACTAACAAATTAAAAAACAATGGAGCAAGAATGCAGCATTGTTTCACACCCTCATTTGTATTAATGGGTGTGAAACATTGCCTGCCAAATTATATTTCACTGTAGTCCCATATTCAGAGTAAAGACCAATGATTATTCTTAATACTGTATGATTCATTTTTAAATTATATAATTTTTCCCAGAGCAGTATCCTACTGACTCCGTCAAATGTACCTTTAAAGTCTACAATTGCCAGATAAATATGTAAATGTTTTTTAATATAGTATTTCTCCACAATATGGTGCAATATGAAACACTGCTCTATGATTGAGTATCCTTTCCTGAAACATGCCTGATATATATTTAGAATATTATGCTGTTCTGCCCAAAAATTCAGTCTAGCCAAGATTACTGTAGTGAATTATTTTCCCCAAACAGTCTATTAAATTAACTAGTCTATCATTTTCTGGAAAATTTTGGTCTCCCTTTTTGGAAAATTGATACTATTGTGTTGCTCTTCCATGCATAAGAAATGTAATTCTCCTGTATGACCTTATTAAACAACTTGTCCAAAAGTTGTCCAACAACTTGTCCAACTTGTTCAACTCCTCCACCATTCTAATTGAATTTTATAAAGAAATGGAGGTATCCTATCAGGTATGGGGTTTATCTGCTTTAGTTTGCTTAATAGCCTCTGATATTTCATATAGAGTAATATTTAAAGGTTGAGAAGCATCTTGCAGTTTCAGGAGGACATTATTTCGAAATCAACAACTGAATTATCGAAAAAGGAAAAGTTTTGATAATAATTAACCCAGGTCATTGGTGATATATGTGCTGGGATATTTGAAGCATAGTTACCTGTTCCCTTGGCCATTAACAACCAGCATTTCTTTGAATCACCTGATTGTATGACTTCCAGCATATAAGACCATTGTTTTGCTTGAAATAAGTAGCACTGAGAAAGCAAAAATGTTTTATATTGCTTCCTGAATTTGTTCATGAGTGAATAATTTTCCTTAGATGGATTGAGCCTTATGAATCTTATAAATCATGATAAAAACATTTCACATTTTTTGCAGTCCTTGTTAAACCAAGTATCATGTGTCTTTGTTTTTGCTGGGCAATATAAAAGTGGCACAGAAGTACTATTAATATCCAGGATAATTGTATATATTTCCTTTGCTTTGAATCAAATGCTAAAATGGTTTCTCTTGATTTTTGGAACTAGTTAGCACCTCTGATACTTTTGATTCAGTTCTTGGAGAGAATAAAACCCATCTATGGTTTCTTGTTTCAATTATGTGGTACGAAATAATTTTCTTCTTCCTGTGTATTAGTAACTGAAAAGTATAATTTAAGTAGCAAAGGATAGTGATCACTCTCAAACAGTAAAATAACATCAAATTCTAGAAAATTATAAATTTGCCATGGAAATGCAAACATATAGCCTACCAAACTGAATTTTTCCAGAAGATGTAAAAGCCTTCTGCCACTTGTATTTGCAATTTTGTCCCTTGACATTCTTTTTGAAATTGCAAGCCCCTCTTCTATGAAAGGGGCTGTGAACATTGTAGCAAGTCATGCATTAGAGTCACCCATGAACTATATTCCATCTTCTGGATATGCTGTTATGGCTTTCTACAGTTGCACCTCAAGAGCTTCCCAAATTTGTATATCACAATAACTTGTATTTTGAGGGGGGAACATAACTATTACACAGATAAAACAATTCTTTATTCCAGTGTATCACATGGATTATTAAATATGGTGTTCCTACAGTAACAGGTTTTATATCTATATTTTTCTGTGTTCTAATAAAGGTCACTAGGCCCCCTATTTTTCTACCATAGTTAGATGAGTTTTCTGCCTGAGTCGAGGCACATGTAAAACCTTTTAAGTATAAATGTTCCATAGTCCAAGTTTCCTGCAAACAAATTAGGGTATGTTTTGAAAAAAAAAATGTTTGAATTCTGGGTCAATTATACTTTTTGAGTAGCCCGCTACACTCCAAAATAAAATTGAGTCTACTAGATTTTCCTCTGGATTTTCTGAAACATTTTCTTGTTCAGGATTTAATTACTGACTCTCCTGATGTCAGTCTTGTCCCATATCAGCTAGGCAATGATAGTGATTTTGAGTTGAAATGTTAATTTGTAGTTGGGAGTGCTGTGTTTTTGATTGTTTTTGACTTTGAGAAATAACCATGCTAGAGGAGCACCCTACCATGTTGTAAGAAGTTCTACCATCCTGAATGCCCCAATTCTGAGAATCAAGCCATTTACATAAAAGAAGATTCAATTTGTCCAATGTATGGGCTTTGGTTAATATTAGATTGTACAAAATAATATCCTGAATAGCAAAAGTAATTTGCCCCTGATTTGTACATACATTCTCTCTCTCTATATACCCATTCCACTCCATTATAGCCCAGTCTCAAACCATGTATATTTGTTAAAATATAATGCACAGTTTTCAAGAGAGAATACTGTGACTAATTTCTTGTTTTTTCTATGCCATGCAAGGTTAACAGATTATATTCCCTTTTATATATAGTGTAGAGAGGTTTAGTGTCATCTGACTTTAGTTGTTCTAAATCAACTTTTGAAATAAATTTACCTTGAGAAAAATTCTCCTTTGATTCATGAAAGTAACTCACTATAGTAATGGGTGACTCTGCAGATAAACCTAAATGTTGCAGTGAGAATATCTGTCTCCAAATCCATTTAGTAATTTCCATGTCTGAAAGAAAAAGAAGAACAGATGCCCCATACATTGCAGAAACCCTAGTTATATAAATCAAGTTCTCCCTACCATTTGGAATGGCCAACTCCCTTTCCAATAATTGTATTACCAAGTTAGGTAATGAGTCTGAAGTCTCATTGGTATTTTGATGAATTCAATGAACTGTTATAACAACTACATTTACTGAAAGTTAAAAGCCATTTAAAGTTTCTTTGTCATTTTCCTGATTAGTTTGCATTGTTGTTTCCAAGTAAGAGACTAACTTGATCTCATCTACAAAGTTAGAATTCATGGCTTTTTTAAAACCTTTAAAATTTCCTTTCTGATTTAATTTCCTCTTTTTTAGTTGTATAGCTGAGTCTGATTTTTCTAGTGTTGGCTCAGCAGATAGATTTATTTTAGAAGGATTTCTTGACTTGAGTACAGAAGGTTTTTTTCTTTAAGTTTTCCCCCCTTTTTTCCCCTCAAACACTGCTGGGAAGTGGGGCAGGTTTTTGTAATACCCACAGTAGTATTTGGT
Source organism: Neoceratodus forsteri (assembly GCA_016271365.2). Classification (NCBI taxonomy): domain Eukaryota; kingdom Metazoa; phylum Chordata; order Ceratodontiformes; family Ceratodontidae; genus Neoceratodus; species Neoceratodus forsteri. Next base: position 952,382,371 of record CM057456.1, read on the forward strand.
TGTTTTTATATTTACCTTGTTTCTTATTTTCCTCCTTCCTTTTTTCCTTGGCTAAGTTGCCCAAGTTTGGAAGAGACAACACTTGATTCAAGGGGACTAATTCCAAAGAAGTCCTTAGATCACTGCAAGTTGCAGTGATCTGGGGCTGTGGCACACTTTGGGTGCATCAGGGACCTTGCACCAGATTCTGTAAAATTGGGGGTCCCTGAACCAAAAACCTAGGAGTTGCTGTACTCACAGGCTAGCACCAAATAATAGTTACACTTGTGGGACATGCTGCAGAGAACTGGCTCCCCCACATCTGGTGCAACAAAATAAGGGATGGCAGGAGGGGTCCTGGGCAGAAGTGGCATGGGAGATGCCATAGGGGCTTTTAGGGAGCAAGTGGGCATGCTGGGGGGTGATCGGGCACCTGGCAGGGGTGCCATTCATATAACTATTATGGTGATTGCTTATGATAAGTTATTATAGTGGCACCCACACTGGGTGACTGATCACCCACCCCAGCATGCCCACTTGCTCCCCAATACCACTATAGCACTCCCATGGCCCTTCTTCCCCTGGATCCCACATACAGAGCCCTCTCACCAGTTACCCATCTGTTGGGGCAATGATGCAAGGGGTGTAGATAACCTCCTGGCTAGTCTAATGTGAGCCCCTTGCTATGGCCATGGTGGGGCTTTCAGAATCCCAAAAAGGGGATATTGCAGCCCTGCCATGGTGCAAGCCCCTTGTGACCTGGTGTACCCTGATGTAGGTCACAAGGGTGGTGCAGTGTACATTTTGCACATTGGCTTCCCATTCTGATGCAGACTACATTTCGGAATAGGGATTGCTGCAATTTATGATGCAAGGTGCAGATTGTGTTATTGCTTTGTGATGCAAGCACCTTGCATTAGTCTAGGTGCTTTTGGAATCAGGCCCAAGGTGTTTACAGATAAGCTGGAAGGATCATTTTCAGAAGTATGTAAAGGGATAACTTTCATAGAGTCTGCATCTGATCCTAATTCTGTTTTCATTAATTCTGTAAAAATATTTCTAATCAGGCCTTCATGATGAGCTAATTTGGTTTTAATTGTAGTAACTTTGTCCCTTAGAATATATAGTTGCTCCAAAAGCAAAATATTTGCCATATGCTGGTCCTTTAGTGCATAAATGAATCTAGGGGTAAAAGGGGTTGGGTAATCTTTAACTAAACCAGAGTAGCTGTTATCCTCAGAATATGTGGCTTGATACCTCCTTTCTCTATTATTATTCAATGTAGAGTCATGTACATTTATAATTGGTGATTTTTCCAAAGAAGAAACAGAATGATCTATTTTTGTGACAGATTCAGGAAATGGTTCCCATTCAAATTCTGTGGGTGTAGGAAGGTCATCATTTACTACTTTATTTTTCTCATTATAAAGAGAGAAAGGAAATTACATATTCAATTTACCCTCAGTAACTCCATCTCGCATATCCAAATTTTTAGGTAATGAGCTGTTTCTGGAGATGGCCTTCTCTTCCATACATGTTGTCATTATATAATTTCTATTTTCTTTACCATTTTCTTTGGTGACTAGTACAGTATCTAATACCCTTTTATGTAACTGGGGAGTAGATGTGCACAGGAATTTATTTATTAGGGTTTGCTTGATCTTGTTTTGTTTGTCCTTTTGTACATTATTTTGTTCGCTGCTGATGTTAATTGAAAGAGGAAGCTCCTCTTTAGTAGTAGCATCCTGTAACTTGGATGTTATTACTTTGCTTACAAAGTTTATTCAGCAAATTTCTGGAAACTTCCCCTGAAGTAGAAAGGGTCGAATTCAAGTTCAAATCCAAATTCATTCCATTTACTTGTTGTCCCCTTGTAACCACAACCATCTTTCACCATCTCTCCTAGTCCCCTTTTACTTATTAAATTGTCTAATAGTCTACCTTACCTATAAGTAATTATAGAATTCTATATGGATAACTAAGTGGCAACACTAAATATTAATTTTGTGGGTGTATAAAATAAATATGACAACAATTTTTATTGCACTTAAGTAATTTACCTATTACGCTTTAGTCCTATTGCAGTTTAGAAGATATTGTACTGTTATCCTATTGCACAATTTCCCCTATTTGCAATTGGATATTTTATCTATTGTACCTTGGTCCTATTGCATTTAATTCAAAAGAATATTGCATTACTAATTGTGCCAATTGTGCAAAGAATGCAAAAGTGTACCTGCCCTCTTACCTTTCCTCACTCCTCTCTTACATTTCTACTGTCTCGTACCCCCCCCCACTCCAGGCATCCTCACACCTTCTTCTTTCTCCACCCTAATTCCTCTGTTGAGCAGTCAACCTTCTATCACCTTCCCTCCTTCTGGAACCTGGTCCCCTCTTCTCCTCATCTCTTCCCCCGGTTCCCTCAAACAGCAGCTAAAACTCCTCCCCACCCCATCTGCTCCTGCCAGTCCTCTCCCCGTGCCTCCCCTGTTGGAGCCCCTTCCATCCCTGTTGCTGAGCTTCCTCCTGGGTTCTACCACAGCCTGTATCAAGTTCCTTCCTAGTCTATATCTGCACTGTCATAATTCCTTCTGCTCCAGTCTTACTTTTTGCACATCAGCTCCACTCCCTGAACCTTGCTTAGCTATGCTTGCTTTTTATTTTTGCTTATACCATGTTACATTGTAATCTGATTGCACTTTACCTTGTACCAATCATTGATACAGTGTATGTTTTATTGTATTTTAGAGTGTCTCATGCTCAGTGGAAAAGAGTGCTTCGATTGGACAGGAGCATTCTCTCAAGCTATTATATGGAGTCATAGGGCTTGATTCTAAAAGGTTGATGTAGGGCTTGCACAAGCCCTGTGTCAAACCCTGCACTGTGCCAGACACATTGGTGCACCCTGTGCCCAATTGTGAAAGGCTGCATGCATTTGCAACACTTTACATTTTTTACGGTGCAAACCCCCTAAAATGGTCGGCAATGTTAGACCAGCAAAAAGTGGTCTATCTTGGGGCAAGTGGGGCATGGGATTAAAAATCCCTATTGTTGGGGACTGCCTCAAGTCCCATGCGCCATGTGTTCACTGCACTCAGGGCTTGTGCCAGTCTAAACTTTTTGAGAATCAGGTCCATGGTCTCAAATGTATCAGAAGCAGTATAAGCAGCAGAGTTTGCCCTGACAAGCTGGCATGGACAGAAGGGAGATATCTCATGGTCACCAATGAAACACTAAAATTTTAAACTGTGAATAGTACTTCATTTATTAAGTTTTTTTTTTATTCTAAGGGAGGATTACCTTGTATGGCCTGGAAGGTTTTCAGTGAGTAAAGGTGGTAGCCATGTTTGTAACAACAGTTAGAAATGAGTCAAGAGGACCCATTGCCTGAACTTGTTACAGCCTTTGCATTCCAGGTGACTTAATATGTGGGCCTTTGAACTCATTTAGCCAGTCAGGAAGCAGGAACCTTCCAACCCCTTTTATAATATGTGTGCATACCAGTGTGTGATTTGTGAATTAGCATGACAGAGCATTGGTTGATGTGAGTGTGTACTGAGAGCAATTGCTTGGAACAGTAAGTGTCTGACCAGGACTGAGAGGTAGGATTGTGAGTCAGCAAACAACAATGGCCTGTTGGGTGGCAGCTAACTATCAACATGTAAGAGAGGGCTTTGGACATAGGAGTTGGCAATCATTGTTTATGTGTTTGGGAGATGCAAGTTTGGTGACCGCATGTCTGATGGATTTGCAGGCATGCAGCTAACATGTTTGATGGCTTATGAATGTGCAGCTGTCATTTCTGTAGGCCTGTGGGCATGCAGATGATGTGTCTGGGGACTTTTGGTCTTGCAGACAATGTGCTTAGGGGTGTGTTGACATACTGTACAGCTAATGTATTTGGGGGCTATGGTCATGCAACTAGTGTGTTTGGGTGGCTTTGGGAATAAAGTTGACATGCTTGGGGGGTTGGGTTCTGGACACAGGGTTTGGGAACTGGTTGGCTGGGGACAGGGTTTGGGGCCTGGGGACAGTGCACTTGGCATGTTGGGGGACAGTAAATATGGAGCTGAGATTTTAGATTAGTGTAGAATTATTCGGTATGGCTGCAACCTACTACCATAGCAGGTAGAAGCTATAGGCATAAAATCACAGAAGTAGAAAAAGTTTAAATACAAATACAATGAGACATATGATATGAGATTAACAGATCACATAGGTACTTGCTTGAAAATAACATTACATTTAGCAGTCAAGCTGAGTGTGTGTGTGTGTGTCTGGAGCCGCGATGACAAGATGTTCGAGGTTTATGCCAGGGGCCTGGTGATGGGGTGTTTAAGGGTTTGGGGCTTGCAGCCATGTTGCTTGTGGGGTTGCGTGTACATCCAACGTGTTTGGAGTCTGCTGATAAAATGTTAGGGAGGGTTAGGGCTTGCAGCCGGACTGTTTTTCAGTTTGATGATGTGCAATAGGGGTGTTTGAGGGGTTTGGAGCCTGGCGATGTGGAACTGACCTGGTAACAGGGTGTGTGGGGGTTGTGGCCATGAAGCTAGGATCTTTGGTGTGGGAGTTGCAAGGCATGGAGCCAGGATGTTTTGGGGATCAGGGGTCTGGTGATGGTGTGTTGAGAGGTTTGGAGATCGAAGCATTGGTGTTTGAGTAGGAACCTAGAGGAGTGATATTTTGAGGTTTACAAGTGTGGGAACTGGGGTGTCTGAGATGTCAGGTGCTTGGATATGGGTTGATTGGAGCTCTGGGGATAGGGAGTTTTGGAGGTTGAATGTCTGGTTATGGGGAGTTTGGCGGGGTTTGGGCCTGGTGACTGGTAATTTGAGGGTTGGAGGTGTAAAACTGGGGTGTTAAGGGTCTGCTGACCTGGTGATGAGGTGTTGTGGGTGGCACAGAGTCTGGTGATTAGCAGTCTGTGGAGTTGCAGTACTGGGAACAAGGTGTTTGGGGGGACTGGTGACCCGGTGATGAGGTGTTTGGGGATTAAGGGCCTAGTGACAGCATATTTGGGGGTTGGAGGCTTGGTGACATGGTATCAGGGAGGTTGGGGGCCTTCTGGCCCTTAATCTTCAGAGGGTTTTGGGGACTGTGGGCTCAGAGATTGGGTATTTGGGGGCTAGGATTGGTAACAGAGTATGTGGGGTTGGGAACTGATGCTGAGGTTTTTGGGACGTTTAGGGCCTGTTGGGGTTTTGGTTGATTGGAGCAGGGATATTTGTAGGTTTATGGGCCTATAGTAGGGTTGTTTGGGTGGTTTGGGGCCAGATGATGGGGTCTTTGGATGGTATAGGGGACTTGTGTAAGAGTGCTTAGGGGTTGGAGGCTTGGATACAGGGAGTTTAAGTGTTTTTTGGGCTGATGACAGGGTGTTTTGGTGGTACAGAACATGTTATTGGGGTGTTTGGAGGGCTGTTGGCCAGGTGATGGGGTGTTTAGGGTTGGGGCCGGGTGATACAGTGCTGGGGGGATTGTGGGCCTGATCATGGAGGATTCAGAGGACTGGGGACCCTGTTTATAGGATGTTTGGGGGGTTAAGGGCCTGGTGATGGGGTGCTTGAGAGGGTGGGGCTTGTATCCTGGCTGTTTGTTGTGCTGTGTTTGTAGCCATGATATTTGGCGTCTGTTTAGGAGGGCTTGAGCTTGCAGTCAGACTGCCTAGGGGGATTGGTGGTGTGCACAAATTATAAGTATAATGAGGTATCCAACATGGTTTAGCTTAATATTCCAATTCACTGCGTTAGCTGTTAACAGTTTGTCTATGTGGTGGGGGGGTTGAACCCATTTATTTTGTTTTTATTTACCAAGTAGGTACACTAATCAAAATATTTGCCTATTTTCAGTCATGATCCATGTGGTAGAACTGCGGTCTACCTGAAATAATGTTTTGGCAGAGGGATAACTTTACTGTATTCTTTTCTTTTCTTATCTTTTAATTTGTTGTGCAATAGTGCTCTCTAATAACTTTCCTATTCCTTTTCTACAACTGACGTAGGTTGGCCACCTACAACAGTCCTTACTTATTCTTTCTGAATCTTTTACAAACTTTCTTTATTTTTCCGTTCTTATATCTGTCCCTCACCAAAACCTCCTAGTAATGCTACCAGGATGTAAAGCACTAGGCAACATATATATGATGTATAATGACCAGCATGCTAGCTGGCTATTGTTAATATAAGATAAAGTGCATTCTTTACATTCTTGAAGTGCACAGGAATAAAGTGCAGGCATGCTTTGAAATTAGAAAGTGTGATGGATTAAAATGCCAAGGGCATAACTGCTGTGTAAGCTGTATAAGGAACAAATGCACTAGACTGTATGGAATAACATTAATTGTTCTATAGCAGCCGCTGTAAGGGAGGGTGCTATATTCAATACCAGAATTCTGCATAGTAGCAGGATTATTTATCACAGAGCGGTAATACTTTTTATTTCCCTTACCGCCACTCTGTGATTTCTCTCAGATGCCCTAATTAAAGAAAGTTTGTACATTAAAGAGGCATGGAATATAAACTAAAGTGCAGAATGACCTTTTGAACTAAATGTGCAAGTTAGCATAAAGTGCAAGGTGCAAGCAGTGCATCAATAAAAAATAGTATGCTGTAGAATACCTGACCAGATATGTTTTTTAAACAATGTATTAACTGATACATATACAGTATGATATATGGTCTAGCCCTGTTAGAAATTGATAGGGACATTTTGAGGACAAAAGCTACTTTGAATTTCCCTATTTCCTTTATTCTGTAGAAGTAAATTTCTCTGTTTGCCTCTCTGCAAAAGACAGGGGCCCAGATATTCAAAAGGGTTGCGCCATGCACAACAGGGTTGCGGTACGTAACTCCAAAAATGCCTATCTGGCGATATTGAGAAGGGGTTGGCGCTTCACTGAAAAAACACGCCGGAGTTACAGCTTAATGGAAATGAAGGTACGCGAACTCAAGGTGGGTCCATGCATAAGCGTGCGCACGCGATATTTGAAACACTTGCGCAATGCGCAAGAGTGGCTCAGCCGGAAGTTGCGCAGTACCGGATTTGAGCCAAAATAAAACGGCTCAAGGGAGCGGCGCAAGAACTCGAGCAGGCCGCAAACCGGGGGAGAGAGACAGAGAGAGAGAGAGAGAGAGAGACAGAGACAGGAGCAGGAAGGACAGAGAGGGACAGAGAGGGACAGTGGGTCCTGGAGGACAGAGAGGCCAGTGGGGGTGCCCGGTGCAGTGGAAGTAGCAGTGGGGGCAGTGGGGGGTAACACAGGAACAGCAGCTGGGGGCAGAAGCCAGGAGATGGACAGTGTCAGCTTCCACATGGAGCTGTAATGAGGGGTGAGACAGCATGCTGCAGGGGGACATGGGTCATGGAGGGGCCCGTCGGCGTATGCCCTCGGCAGGCGGTATCGTGCCCGCATCAGCTACGAGCTGTACAGTGATGTTGAGATCGTGGCCGCACCGCCTGAACAGGGCAATACTGAGACGGCTCAGTGAGCTGTGCAGTGATGTGATGCAGGCACCTCACGACGGAGTCACGCCTGTCCGGTGGAGACCAAGGTGACAGCCTGCATGTGCCTGCCGCCATGGGCACCTTCCAGAGGCCGACAGGGACACCACAGGCATCACGCAGTCAGCCACGCCACGCATCCTCACCCACCTCAGCGACTGCTGCCTCATGCCGCGGAGTACATCCATTTCCCAGCACCGCGGCAGAGCGCAGCAAACATGCAGGAGTTCCACAGGGTAGCACAAATGCCTGGCGGCTAGGTGCCATAGACTGCACCCATGTGGCCATTCGCACGCCACCTGGCCCCGACAGGCAAGCATATCGGAACCGGAAGGGCTACTCGAGTGTCAACTGCCAGGTGGTGTGTGATGCCACTGGGCGCATCATCAATGTCTGTGCCACAAACCCCTGGCGGAGCACATGATGCCTTCATGGCACCAATCTGCACTCAGCCATCGATTCGAGAGTGGGAACATCCCCATCGGGTCATCTAGTGGGTGAGTACACATGTATGGAATGCAAACTCTGTGCGAGGTGGGAATGACACAGGTGCCATGGTAGTGGCACACAAGGATATGGGCAATGGGGACCTGACCTAACACTGATCTCCACTATCTCCACACAGGTGACTGTGGATACCCACTCCATCCCTGGCTGCTCACACCATACCGGCGCCCCACGACCCCAGTGCAGCACGGTTTCAATGAGGCACACGCCGCAACACGGAACATCATAGAACGGGTGTTCAGGATACTCAAGGCACGCTTCCGATGCCTGGACACCTCCAGCGGAGCCCTACAGTACAGCCCCCAAAAGGCCTGTGGGATATTCCTGGCCTGTTGCATCCTGCACAACATGGCCAAAGACCATGGATAGCCGACAGGTCCAAGAGGGGACAGCGATAGGGACGCCAGTGGCGCCGGTGATATGGGTGATGAGGCCTCTCAGGACGGAGGGAGTCTCGACTGATCTGGTGCAGGCCCAGCTGCACCGGGACACCATTGCAGAAGAGCACCACGCACAACACAGGTAAGCCAAGGGGACATGTGCAGCAACACTGTCTGGCGCAAACCACAGGCACACAGGGAACACACCGCATGAAGGTCAGGGAGTTGAAGGTTACGCATACCAACGCATTAGCAGAGAGGTGAGCACTCAAAAAACACACACACACACACCAGGCAGCATACAGGGCAGCAGCACAGCAATGCGGAAATTACACGCTATCACACAGCACCACCAACCACCTACCACCTGGACTGTCCACGACGGTGTCAGGACCTGGGCAACCTTGCACCTTGGTGTACAGTGCAATGCAGGCATCATCATCCACACGCACCTGTGGACAGCAGTTGGGAGAGTGTGCAGGTGGTTCGGTGTCAGTTTGGTGAGCAGAGCACCCAGCAGTGCACTGCCCACCATGACACACATTGCACACAGGGCAGCACCAGACAGGGCCTGCATTGGGAGACAGCTCAGTCAGGAGCACTGTCCCACGGCCACCACGGATGCGCATGCCCCGCCGCGGCCTAGCAGCACTGGCAGGCCGCGCAGGGCACATCGGGTGGCACTACTGCACCACCAGGGTCCCAGGGCGTGACCGCGACCTTGCTCAAGACAGGGGTCTGCATCCCGCGAAAGAAACTTGCACCAGGGGTGCTCGGATGCCCACAGCAAACCCGGCGCCGACAGGCCTGGTGTCGCACGACACCGAACGGGAGGAGGCGTACCGTGTGTGGGTGCATGGTGCAGGGTCACCAGACAGTGTGGTCAATGCGTCGCCACAGAGACCACTGCCTGGGTCAGCCTGTCGATGGCAGCGTCACATCCGTTCGGCATATGGACCATCTCGGCCCGGTCCCGAGCACACCCCGCTATGCCGCCTCCACGGACACAGTCAGTGCCTCCACGGACCTTGCAACCCGCCCCTGCAGCTGTACCGACTCCTGCGGCAGGCGGTGTGCACGTCCAAAGGGTACTGTGCCCCAATGGCATCGCGGACCCCAGGGTGGATGGTCCTGGTGCACAGCACCCCTTGAGGGTGGCCGCTGTTCGCCAGGACCAGGTATGGGCTGATCCAAGGGCGGTGGACAAGTGCCACTGCCTGACGCTGTCCCCCAGGCCTGGTGTGCAACTGCTGCTGCTGCCCTCCACTGCTGAGCCCCCAGGTCCACCTGTTCCACCCTGTGCTGTCAACAGTGCCAGACACCTGCTCAGCCACCGTGCTGCCCCACCGGTGCTGACAGGCCCAGCCTGTGACTGTGCCAGCATGCTGGTACACAGGTGTGAGCTGGACCGCCCGGGGCACGTACTGCCTGCCGTGGTGTCCTCGTGGGACACACACCTCACTGGCCATTGCAGGCCTGCCATCCTCAATTAGTGCCGGTGCGCGTTACTGCCATAGGCACAGCATGCTGGCACACCTGCATGCCAGACTGCTGTGACACAGGCTGTGCACCCCCTGCACCTGTATCACTGCCGGTGGAGTTGTCAGCCCAGCCGGCCTGCTGCTGCAGTGCGTGCAGGCTGCTGGCGGAGGTGGAAGGTCCCTCCTCCTGGTCCAGCAGGTCTGCCTCACTGTCAGCACCCACCACCACCGCCTCCTGCAGACGAACAGGATCTGAAACAGAAAGAGAGTACATGTGAGTGCATGTGAACAACAGCCGCCCCACAACATCATACCATGACATACCGCAGTGATGGGCTTCCACCTGTCTGGAATCCTCCGCCAGGAGCACCCGCAATGGCACTCGGCGTGCATGGCTGCGACCAGTGTCTCCTCGGTCGGGGTCACTGCAACACCACTGGTGGTCCCCCACCAGTGGCAGCATCGTGCACCCTGGAAGGCTGCCACCTTCCTTCAGCCTCCCGCGTCAGTCCCCATCTTCAGGCACTCCTGCACGGAGCTGGTGGCTTCCATGCAGGTTGACGGCCAGAGCTACCCTCCCATGCAGCTGCACGCTGCTGAGGTGCCCTCCGCCCACTCAAAAGCGGCTCATCCTCCAGGTAGGCCTGGAAGAGGGCCTCGGTCCCTGCTGTGGTGAAGTTCGCCTCCTCCCACGCCCGCCCGCCCACACCTCGGCCTGGTTCTCGCCAGTCATGCTGATCTGTATGGGTGGAAGTGGACACCTGTCACTCTGCAGTCCACAGCATTTCCCCATGAGCATAGCTGTAGGCCGGTGGGGGCAGAAGTCCCATTTCCTCGCTGCCTGGCAGATACTGATGGAAAGGGTGCCCTCTGCCCCTTCTAAGTGCCCTCATCATGCTCAGCCCCTCATCCTGCGACACCTCCAGCACCCCTGCCCATGTGCATTGTCCTGAGCATCACACAGCATGTAACTCACCCTCAGCTGCAACAACCAAATCTGGCCGCCACAACCCAGTGTCGATTTTTATAGCGCAACACATGCAAATGAGGTGTGGCGCAACTTTAATGACATGCTAATCGCGCCACTGGGCCTTTGAATGGCTGATCGCTTGCTTTGCATATGTCGGCTGAATATCGGTAATGCGCTTAGCGAATAGGAAGGTTGTCCGCCGAGCCGATGGCATGTTTGTGGTTGTGGTGTTACACTGCATTGGCGCAAGCCCAGACGGTTACGATACGCGCGATCGCTGCAGAACTGCTGAGCGAGATAGGCTATTCTGGACATGGCCACCATTGTGCCAGTGGCGCTGCAGCACTGGGCACTATATGGCGCCTGGCACCTCTGTGCGATAGTCCTCTGTGGCACTGGTGCTGTGCTTCAAGCGTGCAGGATACCTATGCATCCTATAGTGCTGCAGCTTGGCGTCATTGTCGGTGACCTTGGGTATGCCCTCCTGACCCTGGCGCTGAGTGCATGCCATGTGTATGCCCTATTGCGCTGTCTGGCTACAGCGCCCATGGGTAAAGTGGGGATTTGCGCTAAAGTAACAGCGCCGATAGGTGCCTGTGCTGGTCTATTGGCGCAACAACCCACGTGGGTCACAGCGCGAGCGGGCACCATATTGCCTGCTGTAAAGTCGGTGCCATGGCTAGGAGGAGGGCAGTGCCGTGGAGCCAAGTTGAGGTGGCTAACCTGGTGGCCCCAGTGGAGCCCCACTATGACCAACTGTATGGTGAGGCCCTCACCGACCGAGGACCCATGTGTGGCAGCAGGTGGCCACTGACCTGGTGGGGGTCACTGGTCGGGCCGGTCCCGCGGAGCAGTCGCCGCACCGGTCAGTGATCTCCACCGGAGGGACCCGAGCTGTTAGCGCCGTGCGTTCCTCGCTTGGCGGGGCCTGGTGCCTAGGCCACGTGAGTGTACCATCTATTCACCTATATTCTCTGTAGGGGTGTGTGTGCCTGGGTGGCTGTGCATCGTGTGTCAGTGTGCAGCTGTGCGATGGATGGTTATGGCTGTGTGGGCAGGCAGTCTTACTGGGGCAGGGGGCACTCTGCTTTGAGTCACACTGATGTTTGTCTCACCATGTCTCCCACAGGCCGGATGGTGACGGCGCCGACGCAGCTGATGTGGGCCATGCCAGGCCCCAGTCCCACAGGCCGCCGGCCCACAGCGGCAGCAGCAGCATCAACAGCAGCAGCAGCAGGCAGACTGAGCTGCTGGAGGAGTGTGAGTATCATTACGCCATGGATGCTATTGCATGCTGGGGGCAGGACCAACAACCATGATGGACACAACCAGATGGGTGGTAGTAGTTCCACTATACATAACACTAGTGAGTCCCCACACTGAGTACAGTGTACAGTTCCGAACACATAGCTGTGTATGGACAGGGACTGGGTGGAGAGCTGCTCACAGGAGGGCGACATGGATGGTGCATGGATTGCATCACATGTCCTATGCAGACAGGTTGACTGAACTGAACATGTACTCCTGGAGGGGAGGAGGGTGTGATGGGATGGGGTCATATGAGTATTGTACAGGGGGAACAGTGTGCAGGAACCAATATTTGTCAGCGAGAGGATGTTCCAGGTGTAGAGGGCATGGGATGCAGTTGAGGGGCTCATGAAGGAAAACATGCGAATGTGTTTCTCACATCATGGGTGGTGGATGAGGAACACCCTGCCAGAGGATGTGTAGGGGCTGACTTGGTCACGGAGATCTGTGTGTGGCTCGCCATGAGGGACTTCTGGAGGTCAGGGTGAGGGGAATGGACTTATAGGACATGAGAGTGATCGTATAAGGCCAAATGGCCAGACTAGGTGTCCCATAGGGCCCCATCGGCCGACACTGTCTATGTATCCATGTATGTAGGCGTGACACAGGTGACCTGCATCACAGTGCAGCATCACGACACGCCTGTGTATGCATCACAGGTGGTCCAGGCATGCACTGGGCACATAGCTGTGTGACTGGCATCGCACCACGCTGCAACATCACATGACAGCCTAGTTTGTACTGTGATTGACGTGGGCATTGTGTGGGCGGTGCGATAGGCGCCTGTTTGTGATGTGCTGCATGTTCACTGTGGGTGGGTGCATGCCATCACATGTGCAGCACATTGGGTTAGCTGGGTTGCAGGTTGGGTGGTGTTCAGGGTTGTGGTCAGTCTCAGCCATTGACTGTGTTCCCATTTTCCTAGGCCTTGGTGTGCTTCAGCGCATGGCGCACGATGTCCGGCACCTGACACAGCTGGCCGGCGACAACAGAGAGCTCCTGCAAGCCTACAGCAACAGGGGGAGGCGGCACAGACACAGGAGAGGGAAGACGGTGGGGAGGAGCAGGGACCTGCTGGGCCAGAGCTCCACCTTTATTTGCCCTTCCCCATCCCTTTCACCCTGACTTCCCTCTCCAAGTTGTTTTCCTCCCCTTGCACACCCCTGTTTTACCCGTCCCCCAACTTGTACATAGTTTTAGCTGTTTTGTTACCTTTTTGTTTGAATATAAAATTCTATTTTGGTACAACTGCTGTGTTGGAGAATTGCTTTGCAACTGGCTCTGGTGCTCGCTGCAGGGGTGTACATGCCATCTGGGCTACTATGGTCCTGGATATATGTGTGTGTGTGTGTGTGTGTGTCCATGGGGAGGTATCACCAGCATAGCATTGCCTTTCTGTTGCTCTCGCATCTGCTGCCACCCACTGCTGGGTGCACAGGGTGGGTCTGGGTGGTCTGCTCTGTGCAGCATGGGGTTGACGTGGTGGCACGGGGGTGCATGGTGTTGCCTCAGTGCCTGTCACTGCACATGAGCGTGTCTTGGGGCACGGTGCACGCAGTGGTGCATACAGGGGGACTGATGTGCACTGTGGTTGTCAACCCTGGGTGTGGCACTCTCTACCTGCCAGTGGTTGTGCTGGGGCATCATGGCTCTGCTATGCTTTAGCTGGCTTGTCCCCATGGGCACGTGGATCAGCCGTCCCACCCCAGTGATGTTGTGCTTGGGGTGTGCCAGTGTGGTGTGGGTTCTGCAGTGAGTTCCTGTGCCCATGTGTGGCATGGCTGGCGGTGGGCCCCAGCCTGCCTCCCTGGATGTGCAGTTCCATTGCTCTGGGGGGGGGGCTGTGCTTGCGCTATGGCAGCTCTGCACTGCTCAGCTGAGCTTCCATGGTTGCGCCATAGCGCAGCATTTTGGCTCAGCTTCTCCTTCCTGGTTGCGCGATGGCGCAGTATGTGCGATATTCAGACGTTGGTTGCTTGCGCAATTTGCTCTGCTCCATGTTTGAATATCGCACCTGTTGCGCATTTGCGCAACTGGTTTGTGCTTGCTCCTGCTGTTGCGCCAGTTTTGAGCGCAGTTTGAATATCTGGGCCAGGAGGTATTATAATTAGCTGGAAAATGGAGCAGCTAGCCTCTTGTCTGCTTCTTTTGTAGCTAGATTACTTCACAATGAAAGAACTATTCCCGCTCAAATAGAACACGGGAGCAGAGAGGCTTTGCTTTCTGTTTCAATGTAGAAAGCTGCTCCGAAGCTCCCGTAGGTAAATGAAGGTTCGAACTCACCCTAAAGAGAATGAGTAAGTTAAATACTGTATAGTGCTGCCCATAGTAGAGTAAATTAGTTAGGACAGTTGCTGCCCCATAGTTATTTGAAAAGAGAGAGAGTTAGTGTATGAAACTAAAGGAAATAGGAGTGCGCTCACTCCTCCCTCTCTCTCTCACTCGTGTGCTGTGGCGCAGAAAAGCTGAGCGGCTGAAAACTTTCACTTTCAGCAGAAAGCCGCTCTGCTAAAATGTAAAAACACTGCTACTGGTTATGAAAACGGGACAGAAATGTCCCCTAAGGACAGAGTGTTCCTGGTGCCCCTGTTAAAATGAAATAAACAAATAAAAGTGGCTTAGCAGAAATAAAGAGGGTAGAGACACTAAATGTCTACACGTGTCGAAAGTGTCCTCCCTCTTAAACTAAGCCCTGTGAGAAATGTTTGGAGGGCTGTTTGTTGTACATAAATACTGTTCTTTTTGATATAGAATAATACATTAACCAAAATTCCAGGCAAGCTGAAATAAAACGAAGCTTACCTGCAGCAGAGATCCTTATGACTGTTCCATACAGGGAAACAGTGGCCCCTGGTGGCATGTTTTTATACAGAAAGAAATGCCAGTCTTGCAAGAAAAGAGGAGGAACATCATGGCCTTAATGCCAATTACTTACTCAGAGCCCATTTACTGTTCAACTCTATAGTGTATTAAAGAATATTATTCCTAAAAGTAATAAGACTTAGAACAATCTTTTCTCTTCTGTGTAGGCATGGTTGTTTGCCTTAGAAATCCTAATTATGAAATGTGGGTGGATCACGTGGTTAAGGGGAGGGATATATACACCCCTGTGAACAGAGAGCAGATCAGATCAGCCTTGGGAGAGGAACCTGTAGAACCTGTGCCCCTGTATGGTCTGAGAAGATCACAGAGGAAGGTGGACCTTAACAAGCTTTGATATTGATCCATGCTTTGTGCAGTACTATGAGTTGTAGTACTGCTGTTGTAAGAATTTTTTTTTTTATTTTAGTTTATTTTTTGATCCTGATGTTTGAAGAAAAATAAAATGATAAACGCATGTGTGTGTGTTTTGTTATGCAACTGACCTGCCTGTTGTTGTGTTATCCTTCACTCATGCCCTGTGACACTCCAGGAGATTACATAACAGGAGGCTCCAATGGTTTTGGTCCCAGTAACCCTGCTGCTCTGTCTCCTTCTGACTCTACACCTCTCTCCTCCACTGGTATCTCTGGAGGTGCAGGTGGGAGGAAGGCTCTCCTTTCATCTAACACAGTGGAATGAGGTCACCACAGATAAGTGGGTACTGGAAACAGTAAAAAATAGGAACATGCACTGGAATTTCATGTCTACCCCTCCAGTGCATTCACCACCTCCCTGTCATTAGCCTCTGGGATACTTGTCACTTCTGCTGGCAGAGGTTTAGTCACTCATACAAAACTGTGCTATCAAACCCGTTCCCCTCAAGGTATAAATAAAGGGCTCTATTCTCACTACTTCCTGAACCTCAAGTGGACAGGAGATTTGTGTTCTGTATTTGACCTAAGAGACTTGAACCTCTTCATCAAATACAAAGAGCTTAGAGTGGTGTCTCCTCAGGCTCTGACCCCCCTGCTGTAAATAGGGAACTGGCTCTGTGCGCTACAGTACATACCTTCATATCAAGATTCACAAGTGCTACAGGCAGTACCTCCACTTCATGTTGGAGGGCTACCATTGTTACTTCTGGGTCTTGCCCTTTGGCTTATCCTTGGCATCGCAAGTGTTTACCAAATGCTTAGTGGTTATGATAGCAGCCCTCTAGAGGGAAGGGATTTATGTCTTCCTTTGTCTGGAAGATTGGCCCCTGAAAGCCCCATTCAGGGAGGCAACCTGTATACACTGTCCAGAACATGACAGTAGTTTGAGGAACTGGGTGTAACTATGGCCCATCCTAAATGTATCCTAGTTCCTTGTCAGTGCCTCAAATATACTGATTCCATGCTGGACATGATGGTGGGCAGTGTCTTCCTGCCCGCAGACAGGTTGTCCAGACTCAGCTGATATACAGAAGCCATTATGTGTCAGTCCAGATGATGTTATGTCTGCTGGGACTGATGGCTGCAGCCACTTTTATGGTCCCCTTTGCCTGCCTCCATATGCACATTCTGCATTAGACTCTTCCAGTGGAATCAGCAGACAGATGAACTGGAACATATTGGTTCTCATCAGGTCTCTGCTCTGCCATGCTTTGGTGTGGTGGATGAATTACAAGAATCTGTTACAAGGTGTTCCATTCTTTCACCTGACTCCATGCAGATCATGACAATAGGTACCTCAGTATCTAGTTGGGACATCCATCTTGGGTCTTTCCAGACTAAGGGCTTGTGGACCAACCTGGAATCAGATCTGTATATCAATGTTTTGGTGATGAGGGCCACAATAGGAGGCCCATCATGCACTAGTGTGATCACATTTACCAATGTTCTAATGTTGTCTGATGCCTGCCTGCCTTTCAGGAATTCCGTTTGTGATGGATGGACTATTTTTAGAAATATGTTCTCTATCTGTGTGGTCAAGATTTTAGCAAACATTTTAGCATCCTCGTTTATTAAGGATATTGGTCTGTAGTTTCCACAAACCTGCCTATCCTTGCACGGTTTGGGAAGAATGGTGATAGTGGTTTCTAGCTTTGATGGAGGGAGCTCTCCACCAGCAGTCACCTCTTGTGAAAGAGTGTGAAGCTGTGGGGCCAGGTCCTGCACAAATACCTGGAAGAAATCCATGGAAAGACCATCTGGGCTCAGCACTTTTCATTTTGACAGAGCACATATGGTCCCAACACTTCTATCAGTGTGATGGGGCATCCGGGGCAGCTTGCTCCTCTGCCATGATGCTGGTCAGATTTAGCTCATTGAGGAAGCTGACTATCTTGCACTCAGGTGGGCATAGTCTCTCGGTGTAAAATTCTACAAAGAAATAATTGAAAATAGTACTGTTCTATTGGGGATTGGTGACCATTTGGTTCAAGGTTTTGTGCAGAGCTGGGATCTGGATGTCTGCAGCTCTCTCTTTCAACCTGTATGGGAGAGGTCATGAGAATTTTTCAACTCCCTCCCAGTAATGCTGGTGGAGAAAGAATATCAACCTTTTTGCTTGCTGATGAATTGTTGTGCTCAGTTTGTACTTAAGATGCATTATTTTATGTGCCATCTGCCCTCTGTGCTCCAAGCCTGTGTATAGAGATTGATCTGCCTCCTGTAACTGGTGCTGCAGAGAGGTGAACTCCGCTTTTCGCTCTTTATTCAATTTTGCAGAGTAAAAGATGATTTGGCTTCTGATGGTAGCTTTGAAAGCTTAACAAATCATTTGCTCTGAGGTACCCGGCTGTCTGTTGATCTGGAAGTAGGCTTGTATCTCTCCTCTGAGCCAAGAGATAAAATCCTGTGATTGTAGTAACAAAGGGTTAACCCTCCATCTCTGTGTTTGAGGGTAAGTGCCTGCTAGAAGGAGTGCAATTGATGCAGGTGCATGGTCTGACACTACCAGAGGGTGAATGTCTGTCAGCAGTAGCTCTGTCATGGTGTTTATACTCAGAAGGAAGAAGTCCATCCTGCTTTGAGAGGAGAAACACAGGGAGTGGTATGTGTAATCTCGCTCTGTGGGGTGAAGAACTCTCCATACCTCCTGTAATGCCAAACCAGCAGTCATCTTGGTGAGACATTGTCTAGCCTTTGCATGTGGTGATGGGCCCAGTTCTGATGGAGCCCTGTGTAGTACAGGAGCGACCACCAAATTGAAATCACCCCTTATCAGAATTAGGACATCTGGGGTCATGTTATCCATTATTTTCTGTTACAGCGAATGGAAGAATTCTGACTTGTTCTTATTGGGAGCACACATGTTTAACAATAGAATGTCTCTGAGTTGCATCTGACCTTTAACAATGACCCATCTCCCCTCTTTTTCCTTCTTTGTGGCCAGGACATGAAATGGGAAGCTTCTTTTAATGAGGACAGAAATGCCTCTTTTCTTCATGGAATAAGCAGCTAGAAATTTCAGCTCCAACCCATTCTCATTATAGTTTGGCAGCCTCTGCAGCAAGTAGGTGCAACTCTTGCAGCAAGGCAGCATCTCACTGCAACTTTTTAAGTGTGGCCAAGATTTTCTTTCTTTTAATGGGGTGATTAATCCCTTGAACATTCCATGTTATACATTTACATTCTGTCATTTACGTTAGTTTGATACTTTAGTATCTTGCTGTGAGTCCTTACCTGAAGTAGGGACATACCTATACATGGTGGGCATAAGGGAGTTGTGCATAGTAAGTAACTCATGTCCCAAGTGAGTGTGTCAACCAATGTTGGTAATGAAAGCTGCGGGAGTGATGATAAAGTTATCATGTTCTCATGTTGGGCCAGTACCTATCCACCTCTTCAAGGTGAAGCATCTGTGAGTGGAAACTTTTTAATTATAGTTTTATGGGCTGTTTTATATCTCAGATTACTAAAGGAACTTCAAACAAATGCATTCTTTTCCCTAAGGATGGCTAGAAGGGTATGTTTTTGCAAAGGGCAAACCTAGGCTGCCTAAATTCTTCACCCTTCTACTCCTACCTATCTACACTAGGGAAGCTATACAAACTTCCAAGCAAAGTAGCTGATTTATGTTAGAAAAATATACAAATCACCCTTTAGGTTAGACCATACATGTGGGCCTCATAAGTGCTTGTGCCCAAATTTGGGAGGTTCCCATATGATACAAGTATTTTTGGTGTTACATTCCAGAGGCGTGTGGGGAGGGGGAATGTGGGGTTGGAGGGAGGTGAGGGAGGAAGGAGGGATGGGGGGATGAACCCTTTAACCACAGAGGGTCTTAGAAGGAATTATGTCTAATTTAGCCATAGCCCAGCAGGGTGAAAGATGGTCCAGGCTCCAATATATGGCCATTGGGCTGACAATATTTCATCACTGTGTTACTCATGCCAGGAAGAGGGGAGTGGGAAGAAAAGGTATGTGCAAGGACTCTTGAAGACTACCACAGTAGATAACCTGAGTTTACCCAGCTAGTATCCAAATGCCATTCCTGTAGGTCCCATCTTAACCAGGCCCCAGTCAGCCTCTATGATACCGGTTGAGAAATGTCCACTGACTGAGGAGCATAGCCCCAGGTGAGGTAATATAACATCAGCCTTGTGAACATGGACTAAGTTCTATTCAGGACCACCCTATGTTCAGGAGAGCATCCTGCCCAGGTGTCCTATTGCAAGGAATGCTGTGTAAAGCATAATTGTGGCTGTATTGTACTGCTCCTGGCCCCCTTATAGGTGGGCTTCTTGACTAGAAATCCTTTAGTGGAGGGGGGTGGGAGAAGTTGCCCAGCCCAGGATCTGAGCAGTGCCAATACATTTTGGGGATCCCAATGTTTGATCCCTTTTTTAAGTGGGAAGAGACATTCATAAAAGCATTCCATTCCTCTGTGTGAACTGCAGGTTTGCATGCCATGGCTACAGCAGAATCCAATATACTTCCCCAGCCTCCTCAAACCTTCCCTCCTGCAACTCTACAAGTCCTCCCTTCTGTTCCTTTGCAGGAGATTGTATTGTTGCCCAATTAAACATTCAAGTTGCCTGATCTGGTGTGGGGGGCATTGCTTGACCAGATGACGGCTGGGAGAGTGCTCTTGAACTAGTAAATTAAAGGTTGAGTTGAAGTGTGTGTGTGCGTGTGTGTGTGTTTGGGGGGGGGATGTGTGAATAGTCCAGGGCATTACATGCATTCATATGAGAGGGTGCCACAGGCAGGCTGATCTTGCCCAATAAGAGGCCATGTACTAGTGAACCAGGAAAATGCATCACTGTTCGGTACTGAAGTGCCTGTATGCATGGTGCGGTACAAGCTAGCTAAATTATTAACCTCTCTGCAGTACCATGGTCTAATAGTGAAATTAGCTGCACTTGAAAGGTAGAAAGCACTCCATAGTGCAGTCACATAAGAGGTGAGCTCTTTATAGGTAACAGATGTTTGGAGGGGAATTGTAGATGCCTGTTCCATGGCCCAATTTACACCCACATTGAGGACGTATTGGTTACCGTGAGGTGTATGGGTCCATGGAATACGAGCTCTACCCTGCACCACTGCACAGTCAGTTAAGCACATACAAAGCAGAGAATAGCAGCAAGCAGGTATTTTGAGTGGAACCACTTTCTCCTGCATGTCTGAAGTCCTTTCAGTCACTTCAAACAGTCGTGCTGCATTAACGTGTGAACTCCCTGACTTCCTACCAAAGGCTCTAAGATTCGAATGATCTCAACTGTGATTCAGTGAGCTGTTTTTGCTAAGACCACTCACCTTCTCCCTAGCCATTAATTTGCCCTATGCTCAAGTGATTCCAATTCTGTCCTTCATAATTCACATCACATGAAGGTTGCGAGAGGTCTCAGCTTGCTCGAATTCAAACACTGAATAAGCTTGTGAGTAGGGAACACTCATTAATGGTATTGATAGCCCCTCACAGGGTTGTCAAAAGCTATGCTGCGATCATAAGGGCAATGTGTTAACTACCAGTGAAGGGCATCTCTCCTATTCGCCCTTTTGGGGGGAGGGAAGGCAGAGATATGGTCGGTGCTGAGAATCACAGTCCAGATCATGCCCTCAACTCTTATTCTTAATTTTAAGATGGAGAAAGGGGTGAGCAGGGATATAGAGTAGGGTGAGCAAGCTAAAGATACCTCTCCAGCAGCTTCTGTGAAGATCAATTGTCAGCAGGATGCAATACTCCCCCCCCAAGACAATTTAAGGTAATACAAAACAGAGACAGTTGTGAGAAAGGGGTATACTGGGCAGCTTGAAACCACTCAAAGACACTTTATCCCTCATGATTGTGATCATCTGTTATTATTTGCAAAGTCGAGCTGTACGGGTGTGTAAGCTTTTTGGTTTCCCACCAAAAGAACCAATATGCGAGCAGTCCCAGCCATCATTCAGTAAGGGTTTGTCACTGAGACCACTCGCCACTGGCCCTCATTGCAAAAAAAGAGGGTGAGTAAAATAAGAAATCAAGTGGAAAAGTTGGACCCAGAGGACAAATCCAAGGTTTTTTCC
The DNA here is from genome assembly GCA_016271365.2 of Neoceratodus forsteri. NCBI lineage: Eukaryota > Metazoa > Chordata > Ceratodontiformes > Ceratodontidae > Neoceratodus > Neoceratodus forsteri. Next base: position 952,403,855 of record CM057456.1, read on the forward strand.
ATTTTTTACTCTCCCTCTCCCCAGCCCTTGATTTCCCCCAATTTTTCAAGTGGTTCCAGCTCTGTTCCACAAATTGCCTAGAACATGAAGGCCAATAGAGGTCCCAGCTTGCCCAGCCATAAGACACTGGATAAATCTGCAATCTGAGGACATTCATTTATGGGGTTAATGGCCCCTTGCAAGAGTTTCTGGCATGTTGTTGACAACAGGGCAAGGAATGAGCTGCTAGTAAAGAGGAGCTGACAAATCCGCATTTCGGGGAGTGCGGAGGGAATAGAGATATGTTCACTAAAAATACCACCACCAACAATTTTTTTCTGGTTCAATTTCAGTTGGTTACCATCTGTATCTCCCCCCCCCCCCATCCAGGATGAGGCTAAAAATAGGCAGAATTGTCTAGCCCTCGTTTCCCACTCAACAAAAACTAACTAACTAAATAAATAAATGCACAGAAACCATGGTTTGGGGCCTGCTCCCTCATCCAGCATGCTCTACACCCAATTTTAAGATTGGGAAAGAAGTAAGAAAGCAGGTAAACACTAAACAGAGTGGGCAAGCTAGGAAAGCTCCCCTGCTTGCGAGGAAAGAAAAAAAATCAAGCATACAACAGATACCTAGCAGACTATATGATATATACTATAAATCTGCTAGGCAACACACAAATCAAACCAAGCAACAAAGGATACTGTAGCACAGCAGTTTAGCACTCTGCAGTGTTGCCATTCATGGACAATGCTGTGGGTTTGCTAGATGCTTTGATAGGACCTTCTGTCATCTCAACAATGTTCACCCAGTTAGGGTGGAGAGAAACCTCTGAGTCTATGATGACCTTTGTTACTGTGTCCACTAGACTTGCGGCCCGGTGTAATCTGTCGGGCTGCTTGGAGATGATGGGTCTTCGGTCTTAGGAAGGTGGGTCCCTGGATACTTTAGGTGGGGGTTCCAACTCTGATGTAGGAGGGTTGGATTCAGATGAGGAAGCCTAGGAACCACAGCTTCATGATTGGCACTGAGTGCTGTTGCCAGATCTTAGGGTTCGATCCTTGCCCCTGGCTCTCTGGCACTTCAGTTTGGCAGATGACCAGCCATCCTGGAAATCTGTTATTTTAGATTGCTTTTCTGTGGTGGCTGTCTTGTGAGTCTCTTTCTTTTGAGCCCTTCCATCCATAGCTAGTGTAGGTGGGAAGGTCTGCTGCCTACTGGTTGTGGTGCATAAACTCTTTGCAAGACAGGGTTGTCTAGAGCTGGACTTTTCTGTGTCCCAACACAACATAAAACTGTTGCATTATTGTTTGCCCACTCCAGGGCCTAGTATTTTCTGGTAAGACTTGTTATCCATCTCTTGGAAAGGTAAGTTCCTTTATGCCTTTCCTCTGATCCCCCACATTCAGAGGATTCTGCTCAAGCTCACTGTGGAACACGCCACCATGATAATAGTGGCTTCCTTTTGTTCTGGCCTCAATAGATATGATTTCTGCTTCTGCAGTACATAGCATAGCAGTGAAGCCTCTGGTTCGGCTCCCTCTGTGTCAGGATCTTCTGTCACAGGATCACGGGTCCCTGGTCCATCTAGTCCTGAAGTCTTTGCATCTGCGAGCCTGGCTCCTGAACATATAACCATTGCCCATTTGGGGGTTTGATAGCAAGTGGCTGATGTCTTACTTGTGGCTAAAAAACTTTCTACCAGGCACACCTATTTGAAGTGGAAGTGCTTCTCAGTATGGTGTGCTTTCTAGTCCATTGATCCATTCACATATCATGTGAATACTGTACTGGACCACCTTCTGTCCCTATCTGTCTCTGATCTCCAGTACTCTTCTATTAAAGTGCAGTTGGCAACCATTTTGGTTTTACATGCACTTACTGATGGCCACATGGTGGCTCAGCTGGAAGTGTCCCATACATTTCTTAGCATTCTGCACAAGCATCCCTAGATTCATAAACTGGTTCTACTTTGGGGCCTTAATTTCATCCTTAAGAAATTGACTGTGGCTCCATTTGAACCTGCAGCTACTTGTGAGATACATTTCCTTACATGTAAAGTGCTGTTTCTGGTCACCATGACTTCTGCTCATAAAATTTACAAGCTTCAGGTTCTCATGCCTGAGCCTCCTAATTTGATTTTCCACAAGGACAGGGTGTCTTTGCAGGCCAATCCTTGTTTTGTGCCAAAGGTGGTCTCTGATGTTATCAGACCATACAACTTCCTATTTATTATCCTGAGCATGCTAATAGGGGGAAGGAATTGCTCCATACACTTGACTTGATGTACACAGGGCATTCTTTTTCTACCTCAATCACATTAAGAACTGCAGAAAGTCTTCTCAACTTTTTGTTTCATTCACCCCCGGTAAAGAGGGTGCATCTGTGACTAAACAGTGCCTGTCCAAATAGCTGCCGTCTGTATTACATTTTGTTATAGAAAGTATGGTAAGAAACTTCCTGGTGCAGTCTGGCCACTCACCTGTGATGTGACCACTTTTTTTACTTGCTTTCAGAATGTTTTGGCAGGAGGTGGAGCCAGCAGCCAAGCTAGCTAGCAGCAGATCTTCAAAGCTCCACTGTGCAGGAGGATATAACTTGATTTATTCACTTTAAACATATATTGAAATGAATCTACTTAGCTAGCTTTACTGTATGAAGACTGGTGAATATTCTGATACCTTTTCCAACCAGTACTCAGTCAAAATGACTTTGTGGTCGTGTAGCAACAGAGCCATGGCAGCTCAGGAGGGAGGCCGACTGTGTGAGCAGAAACAAACACCAGCTGCAATCCAGCAATGGCCCCAGTGCATGAAGCAGATGGGCAGTCCACCAATGCAGCATTATTTACAGCAATCCAGGGCTGCATAAAAAAGTGGAGAAGTATATGAAAAAGTCCAAAGTGTCAGAGACTAAAATGTCAGTGATCAGCAATGAGGAAAATGTGGCAACTTGCATGGCGGACTGCACTCTGACAGCATATTCAGGCCTGGTGAAGGAAAACCTAGTACTCTCCCACAGACTTGAACATCTTGAGAACAGCACAGTAGTGACCAAAATGAAAATTGTTGAACTTCACAAGGGGGTAGAGGGAGACTCCCTCAAAGACTTTTGCTCAGATTTCCTTGGAGAACTACTACCATCCCTAAAACTTCTAACAGTAACTAAAGCCAACTGATCTCACCCCAGAGGGCCAGAAATAAATTATAAGCCTTACAAGCTCCATCAACTTATAACTACAATCCTCACTCCTCTAACCATTCCCTTTTGGACTGGGTGCTCTCCTCCCACCCCTACTGCATCATTGCTGCAGGCATTCTTCTGGATGCCTTCAGTGATCACTGTCAAACCTACTACGTCAGGAAAGTGCAACCTCCTCAATTTGCTCCCAAATATCTTTGATATAGGCCTCTCAGGTCACTTGACACTGATGCCCTATTAAATGACCTTGCTGCTTCTGATTGGTCCCCTGTCTACTCTGCCCCAGAGATTGATACAGCCCTCTCACTCTTTAGTGTCATTTTTAACAATACATGGAATGTTCATGCCTCCCTTTAGAAAGTTCAGGGTTAAATGTTCCCATCACCCTTGAATTACATTTGACCTTATTTATTTGTACGAGTTCTGGGACCTTGCTTGGGCACACTACAAGTCCTCCCAATCTCTGTCTGAGCTCCTATGCTATAGGTCACTCAAAAACTCCTTTACAAAGGCTGTTTGCACTGTGAAGGCCCTCTACTTCAAGTCTAACCTTCAATCCAATCTTAAACTCCCTATCAAAATTATGGAAGGTTATCCACTCCCTATTTGATCCCCCTGCCCAATCTACCCCCTCCCCCATCCTCCTAGTGGATGGCTCACTGGTCTCCGATCCACCCCTCTGTTGCTGCTCATTTTAACAAATTCTTCAAAACCTACGCTCAACCCTATCATCCATCTCCTGATCATGCTGTCTCTCCCATGCCCCACTCACCAGAAGGCTTCCACTTCCCCCCAGGCAGTCTTCCTCGCCCTTATGTCACTTAACCCTTCCAAGTCCAACTCTGACAGTTCGGACCCTAAACTTCTACAAATCTCTGCACCAGCCATTGCCCTCTCACTGTGTCACCTTCTGAACTTCTCCTTCTTCCTCAATGTTGTCCCTCAGGCCTGGAAAGTTGCTAAGCTTCTGCCTTGGTACAAAGGGGTGACCCCTCCTCCCCAGGCAACTTCAGGCCAGTTTCACTCTTCCCCTCTTTTGCAAAGCTTCAGGAGACCATTGTGTACTCTAGGTTTGCTGACTTCCTTGACCCCTCAGATATCCTCTCACCTTTCTAGTCTGGTTTTAGGAATGACCACGCTGCCATTTCATCCCTGCTATGTGTAACTGATTCTATTCTCAGTGGGATGGATCACACACATGTCACAGCAGCCATATTTATCTATCTAGCCAAAACATTTGACTCAGTCTCCTACCACTCCTCCTGAACAAGCTGAACACTGCTGACCTTTCAGCACCTCCTGTGGACTGATTCTGTTCATACCATAAAAACTGTCAACAGGCAGCTCAGATGGGTGGTATCCTGTCCCCCCCAATCCTAGCAAGGGTCCCACAGGGCTCCATCCTAGGTCTGATCCTATTCCCAAATTTCCTAAATGATCTCCTCTCTGCCTCTGTCTCTTCACTTATTCACATGTATGAGGATGACATGGTCATCTACACTTCTGGCTCCTCAGCCTCTGCTGTGGAGGTCCCGCTCCAACACAACTTCCACAATGTGCTGTGTTGACTGCATGCTAACCAGCTCAGGGTCAACACCAAGAAGACTGTGCTAATTACCTTCAGCACTGATCAGAAACTGGCAAGGCTCTCACCTTCTCCTTTCTTCTCCACCTTAGATGGCACCCACCTGGAGGTCATCCCTGCCTTCAAGTACCTTGGTGTGAGGCTAGATACCAGGCTGAACTTCTTTGCCCACATTGACACTATCCATGCCAAACTTCACCCCAAACTTGGTGCCAGGTACCTTAACAAGGACTGCCCCTCTCTCCAGGTCTGCTGGGAGCTGGTAACCAAAATGGTCCTCCTGGTCTTTGACTATGTGGATGTGGTCTACGGCACCACTCCCTCCTCTTCACTTGCCAGACTGGACACCCCCTGTAATGCCTTTTGTTACCTCACTACCACCTCTCTACTGCACACTCATCATTGTTTTCTGTATTCCTCCCTTTTCTTCCTCCCACTACCTTCATGTTGCCAGTCCCACTGTACCACCTACATTACCAAATACTGGCTTGGTTTCCTTCTCTCCTACCTTCCCTCACTCCTCTCCACTGCCCTCTCCTCTGCCTACCCTCTGCGCTCCAGGGATTCCTGTGCCTTCCCCATTCCTCACCCTCACTCATGTGCTGGGCAAGCTGCTTTCTCCTACTGTCTCACCTCCCTCTGGAATCTACTCACTCTTCCCTTCATCTCTCCCCCTTACTCCATGCCTTTAGACACTTACAAATGTATATTTCTGCTCCCCCCATATCTTTCCCTCCCTTTCTTGACCCTTCCAACTCTTTTTCACGGTTTCTCTTGTCCCCCCCTGCCTCTCTGACTGCCAATGACAGGGCTAACTGTGCTTTTGGCCCTCAGTCTGCTCTCTGATCAATGCAGTGCATAATTTATGCACTCTAGCATGCATTGTTCATTGTATCTATGCAAGAATTCATTCTTTGTCCAGGGGGAATCATCTCCAGGACAGTCTCCTACATACAACCAGGGGGCCAGACACAGCCAGCGGCAACGCCACACCCAATTCCAAAATGTCCCTATTCAAAGAGGAGGATGGGGGGGCCGCATGGAAAAAGAAACAGGACCAACTTTTGATTTTGAATACGATGACTGGACTGAATTACTGTTCTTTAAGTAATGATAACATATCTTTTGAAAGTTCTCCTAAAAACAATTTTGTGTCCAATTCTGCCCCTTCAGTAGCAGTTCCATTATGTAGTACTAATTCTATAATTGGTTCCTATGACAACATGGGTGGTTCTGGTGTGGTATCTACATATTTGGAGCAAGGTTCTAGTAGTAATGATGGACTAGTGAATAATGTTCTATTGTGTGTTGTTTCAACTTCTGACCAACAAAATATAGTACCAAATGATCAGGAGTTTAGACCCAACAATGATGGTACATCTAACACACTACTGCCAGTTGTAAACACTATCTAATTACAACTTAACACAACATGAAAATTCAGTTTTGGGTAAGAGACTCTCGTTTTGCCCTACAACTGATATAAACTTTTTTAACACCTGTGGGGATTTACATAAATTAGGTAGAAATCTCACTTTTAAATGCATGTATGGTGATTCAGATAAAAATTTGGAAACAACCTTGTTCTGAATTTTGTCCCCCTACGAATCCCATAGTTACGGTTTTTGTGAAAAAATGTGAATTGGATCTTAAAAACCTGAAGGAAGATAAGACCACAAAAAGTTATAATAATTGTACTAGGGATGAACGAGAGGCCTTAAAGACCTTAAGTTTAAACACAAATATAACAATTAAGCCAGCTAATAAAAGGGAGCAGTGGTAGTGCTTAACATCAAGGATTATATTCAAGAGGTTAACAGATTATTAAATGATGATTCCTTTTATGTTAAAATTCCATGCAGAGTTATAGAGAAGTTTAAAGTACAAATAGATAGTGTTTTGAATGAGGGTTTCCTGAAAGGATATATCACAGATGTAGAATATAAAACTCTCTTAGGGACATATCTAGTCATTCCTACTATTTATGCCTTGCCCAAAATACATAAGAAGCTGATACAACCAGGGGGAAGACCAATTGTATCAGGTAGAAGGTGGCTCACTGAGCCTCTTTCCAAGTATCTTGACACATTCTTACAACCCTTTGTACAGAACATAAGATAATTTCTGAGGGATTCTACCCAAGTGGTTCACACTATGGAGGAACTGTATGTTGAAACAGAATGGTATTTTGGGGTAATAGATATCAATTCCTTATATACAATAATACCACATCAAGAGGGATTGGATGCTTTAACTTTCTTTTTTGAAAAAAGAACAGAAGAAGAGCGGGTTGGGGTTTCTACACATTTTATGGTCCGTATGGCTGACCTTGTTTTAAAGATGAATATATTTTTGTTCCAAAGACACATATATCATCAAATCCATGGAACAGCCATGGGTACTACAATGGCCCCAACTTACGCCAGTCTCTTTGTGGGAAAGTGGGAATTGAATCACCTGTACAGCGCCACCACAAATCTACACATTGGGTGTTTGGATTTGTAGCAGAGCTTTATAGATGTTATTTTTGTTATCTGGAAGAGCACGGAAGATTCGTTTTTCATGCTTTATGCAGTGGTTGGAGAATACTAGTAGCTGTTTGAAGTACAAATATGAGCTTAGCCAGTTAAGCATCAACTTCCTTGATTTAAAAATTTACAAGGATGGAGGGGGGTATGCACTACCCTTTTTCAGAAACGTACGGATAGAAATACACTTTTGAGATTTGATAGTTGGCATCCACATCATATGAAGCATAATATACTGAAAGGCCAGCTTATTAGAACCCTACAAAATTGTACTGAAGCAGTAGAATTTAAAAACAAAAAAAGGGGAACACGTACATAGATTTTTGGAAAGGGGCTATAGCCAATATAGCATAGCATCAGCCATTAAGAAGATGAAGGATTTGGAAAGAAGCCAAGTATTGCAATATAGACAACAAGGCATAAAAAAAGAAAATCCAGTATGCCCATTTATGGCCAATTTTTCCAAAAGAGCCAAGGAAGTGAGACAGGTCATTGAAAAAAATGGCCTATTTGGGACTTGAACCAAAATTAATAAAAATGGACCCAAAATAATTTTTCAGAAATGTAAGAACATTAGAGACTATGTTGTTTCAAACATGACATCTATTGGGGAAAATAAACAAACATTATTAGCATCTAGACCAAAGGGCACATTTAAATGTGGTACTAATTGTTCATACTGTAGATATGTACACAGTTGTAAGAACTTTACACACCCTATTACAGGTAAAAGCATTGAAATCAATTGTATGATCACATTTAGGACCAGAGGAGGGGATCTAAATAAAAAAATAGGACAAAGAGAAAGTTTCTGGATTTTCACTTTGGGAGCATGCTCCCAGAAAGGGTTAAATGAAACCATTGACATTTTAGCCTTTGTAAAAATGTACAGATGTTAATGAACTTTTAGCATTTGATTTGCACCCTTATGAAATTATGCCTTCTGTTGCTGAAGAATTATGTAAAGTGCCCGGTCATTCCAAATTATTGTCTTGTGTTCATGAGAAAGCTTTTATAGTTATACTGAAGAGAGGATTTAATATTGATAAGGATAAAATTTCAATATGCTTTTCAATTATATTACGTGCCATTCAAACATGACACATGGCAATTTTTGGATACTTTTGGGATGACCAAGTTTATATCTACATTTAATTGAATATGTAAAACAAAAGTAACTAAATTAATAGATTGTATGTATTACTTGTTAATCAGATTTTAATCAATTGGATATGAAATGGTTAATTATTTGTGAGAGGAATCATTCAAACTATTGATTGGTTTGATTGAGTCACATGTGAAGTTTAGATTTGTATTTAATGGTACTTGTTATAAGATTGTTTCAATCTGATGAAGCCTGGCAGTGGTCCAAGTGAAACCTTAGTCTTCTTTTAAGCCACCGTGGAGTGTTTTTGCACATCTGTATTTATATTAAAATCAGCATTTTTTGTTATAACAACACCAGTGTAGTTCCTATTACTGCGTTGTGGGTGCTTCCTCTTTTTTGTTTGTCATTTTATTCATTGCAAAATTCCATGCTGTTATTAATTAATGTGGTACTTCTCACTTAATCACTTTGTTGGACTGCCTATGTATTTTGTACTTCAGTTGTTTGTAATGTTCTTTATGTCTGTACTGCCGTCCCCCACCCCAGGTCACACCTGAAATGAGCCTTGGTTCAGCATACCTTTCCTGGTTACCAATTTTTAATAAATAAGTAAATAACAATGATGCTGACTAGGACACTCTCTTTCAAGCAGTGAAGCAGCAAGAGCATTTGGTGTGGCAAGATCAGAACATACATATGTTCCCACATCTGAGCTATGCCATGCGGCAGCACCACAACACAGCTCAGGCAGTTGGGGGTACATCCTGTGTTATTAATGCCCACCAGCTTGAAAATTAACTATGGAGGTAAGAGCGTAAATTAACTATGGAGGTAAAAGCTACCAGTTTAACCATGCAGTGGAAGCAGGAAAACTGCTTGCTTAAATTCAGAGGGAATTCTCCAGAAGGCAGCAGGAGGATGGTTTGGTAAGTGACTTGGAGGAGAAATGGCACTTGAAATACATGTAACCTCAGCCCCCCCTTTTTTTAGAGCGTTTACTGAAGTGTGTACTAAAGTGTTTTCTACAGTGTTTACCAAGTGTTTAGAATGGTAAGGCAAGGCAAGGGCAAGGCAAGTTTATTTATATAGTACTCAATCCACCAGGGGCTCTGAGTACTTTTCAGAGTTAGATACCAGTCATAACACAATACTATACAACATTAAAACCATAGCTAAAAATAAAATCGGATTGTGTCATATTAAAAGCTTGGTCAAATAGGAAAGTTTTCAGCAAGGCTTTAAAGGCCTTCCCTGTGCTAGCTGAATGAATGTGATAGGAGAGTGAGTTCTAAAGAATAGGGCCTGCTGCTCCAAAGGCTCTATCGCCTGATGATTTAACCCTGGTTAGAGGGACAGCCAACAAACCAGCATCGGTGCAGCGAAGAGGGCAGACTGGGTGGTATGGAATCGGGAGCTCTTTTAAGCAGTCTGGTCTCAGACCTCATAGGGTCTTGCATGTCAACAAGCAGATCTTGAAGGTGATGTGCAAATGCAAATGCAGGCACTGCAGAGCACATAAGATTGGCTTGCTGTGATTCCCTCCATCAGGAGCCCACCAACATCTGAGCTGCAGCGTTCTGCAGTAGTTGCAATTGACTCATCAAACCTCCAAACAGCCCTAGGTACACCGCATTACAGTAGTCCAACCTAGAGGTAATGAAAGCAAGGATAATTTTCACTAGGTCATCCTGAGCTAAGTGTGGCTCGATCCTGGTAGTATTTTAGAGATGAAAGAAGCCAGATCAGACAACAGAAGACACCTGCTGTTGAAATGTTAATCTGTCATCCAGAATTACCCCTAGATCCTTAGTCGCACTAGCTGCAATGAGGGAATGGCCATCCAACACAGGGAGAGCCATATATCCACCGTGGAAAAGCCCCAACAACCAGGTTCAATAACCATAACCTCTGTTTTGCCTGGGTTAAGACATAACCATTTTTTTTCTTATTCTTTATACTCCCTCTTGCACCACAGCTGCCCTTTTTTTTTGTGTCTCAATGTGTCCTAGTGATGGGAGGGCCGGAGCCACAAGCCCAGATGAGTGCCTCACTATTCTTCACTTAAGCCCCCTGGTTTACCCCAAAGTTATGGTGGAGGAGTCCCCCTTCCCCTCCTTACCTCAGTGACAGCGTGCACTTGAGCTGCTTCCCTGGCTCCTCCTCATTTGCAGATGTCGAGGCCCATCTACAGGTGCAACTGTGGGGTGTTTTTCCTTGTTTGGGTCCCGCCCCTTCTGGCAGTGGCACTCTAGGGTGGACCAATGAGATGGGGGTATGCTGAGATGTGCCTCAGCTCAGGTCCCCAGCTGATGCCAGCCCCTACCCTACTGTCTGCTTCCCCTACCGTACTGTCACCACTTGTGGTCAGCCAGGTGGTGGCAGTATAGTGGCGAGGCATGCAGCCCACCCCTCCCCAGAGAGGGACAGTGGCCCATCAGGTGCTCAATCCCTCTCCCCCTGGCCGGTCCTCCAGCAGCCCAGGCTCACTACCCAACCCAGGTCGCTGGCATCTCAAATGGCAGTGCTACCACTGTGCTGGTGGTCTGGCTCAGACATAACCAGTTTGAGGCCATCCAGTCATTAATTTTATCCAAACAACAGCTCAGCACCAGAGTTGAAAATGTATCATCAGGGCAAAAGACAGGTACACCTGAGTATCATTGCATAGCCATGAAATCCCACATTGTACCATCTTATGATCTCCCCTAGTGGCAGCATACATACAGAGAACAAAATGGGAGTGAGGATTGAACCTTGAAGAACCCCACACAGCAACACAGATGGCTCCAAGTTAAAATTCTATAAAGATACCTGCTGTATCCTCCCAGTCAAATAGGACTCAAACCAGTACTGAACTGCACCAGTGAGGCCTACATAATTCCTCAGGCGATCCAACAGCACCCCACTATCTGCTGTGTCAAAAGCCAATGAGAGGTCCAAAAGCACCAGGAGTGAACCTTGCCCTCGGTCCCTCGCAAGGAGGAGATCATGATGAGTCACCCTGACAAGAGCTGTCTCAGTGCTGTGCCGAGGCCGAAAACCTGACTGGAGAGGTTCATAGATGGTAAGAGACTCCAAGTGATCTGTCAAGTTGCTCAGCCACCACCTTCTTAATAACTTTCCTTAAAAAGGGTAGGTTAGAGACTGACCTGTAATTCATTAGGAAGTCAGAGTCCAGTGATGGCTTTTTTTAGAAGGGGCCTGACCACAGCCCTTTTCAAGACTGAAGGAAAGACAGCTTCCTTCAAGGACCCATTCATGATTGCTGCAAAAACTGGACCTAGGAACTCAGAGCAGCTGAGAATCAGCCACATTGGACCCTAGTCTGGTACACAGTTGGTGGGACACAAACTGAAAACCACCTGGAGGATCTCAGCTTCAGACAGTGGTTGAAACTCATCCTAGGCAGGCAGATCTACATTATTATAGGTGTGACCACCTCTTGTCCAAGCCATGCCACTAGAAGAAATACCGGAGCTAATGGCTGACACATTGTCAGCAAAAAAGCACCCAAACTCCTCACACATTTCTGTAGAAATAGCTCCCATGGACTGACGACAGGAAGGATTTAACAATCTGTTCACAGAATGAAAGAGCTGGGCTAGGTGATTTTTCACTTCAGCAATCAACTATGCCAGGAATTCTGTCTTTTTCAGGTCGACTGCCCATTCATATTAATCATAATGAATTCTCAATGCCAGTCTGTCCTCTGTTGATCCAGATCTTCTCCAGGAACACTCCACCCTACATCCCTTAGTCTTCAACCACTGCAGCCCAGCACAGTACCACGGTGAGCTACAGAGGGAGGTTGAGGGACAAACATGGAAGGGTGCCATAGAACCCAAGGCAGTCATTAGCACCATGCTATAGCATTCCACAGTTGCCTCTGGACCCTGTTCACAGGCTAGCAGCATACCTGAGATATCCAGTGACTCCTATAGTTTGTGAGGCTCCAGTTTATGTTTAGGATGGCACCTGACAGCCTAAACACAGGAGGTAATAAGACAGGGGACCCCACACTGGAATGCAACCATATGATGATCCAACCAAGTGACTGGATCAACCTTGATGGCACCAGTGTCAAGTCTCAGTGAGAAAATCAGATCCAGTGTGTGGCCATGGTGATGTGTTTCTGAGGCAAATGCTTGTGTCAGTCCCAGTGAGGACATCAACTAGAGGAGCTCCTGTCCAAAATGTGAAGATTCATCGTTGGCCAAGGCATTGAAGTCCCCCAGCACCAATATGGGCATCCAACACCTGTTTGGTGATGAAATCCACCAGCTCCTGCAGGAAATCATTCCCACCATCTGGAGGTCAGTAGATGAGTGTGATCCTGCCATTGACACCTGAAACACATCTGGCCATCACACATTCAAAGAACACAAATGTTCTCATAGGTGGTGCAGTGAGTCCCAGGGTGGATCTAAAATAGATGGCCACTCCACCACCTCTGCGATCCCTCTTCGGGCGATGCACCATGGAAAAACTGGGAGTACAGATGCTCCCAGCACAGAGCCAGCATCATCACCCAACCAGGTTTCCATGATGCAAATGAGGTCAGCTAAGGAGTCAGCGATGAAGCTGTCCATCACTGTTGTCTTGTTCCTCAGATACCTCATGTTACAAAGAATGGCCTGAAGGGGATGAGTAGCCCAGGCTAGATGGACTACTTTCAGCTCAGTGAAATTAGACAGAGCCCTGGAGAGCAGAACCAGGTGTGACGGACCTCAATCCTGATTCCATATCCTTCTCTGGTGTCTCCTGGACCTTACCACGCCAATCTTACCCCCCTGAACACTATACCCAGGATCTCCACTGCAGTAAGAACTCCTCCTTTGCATGGTCCCTAGTTCTCACCAGCAGCTAAGAACCTCTTCCAGGAGCAACAATGGGACCCCAATGAAAGGGCAAAGTGACCACAGGTGGTCAACAGAGTAAGTGCGCCTCTGTTCATAAAAGCCTCTATACATTTTAATTAATAACAAAGTCTACAACCTTCCAACCAACTCTTACTCATATAATAAGCAGACAACTAAAACATGCTAAACATACTAAAATAAAATGGAATTAAATAAAGTAACCATACACACACAGTCCAAACAACAACTCTTAAACACGACAGACACACAAATAAATAAAACAAGATTCAAACACACACACACTCATTCACAAACACACACCTGATATCAAAAAGTAAAAACTGAGGTAAACCACTCCACATCCCCTAGATTCTTAAATGATAAATAAAATAAACAACAGATTCAAAGAAGAATCCAACAAAACAGTCTATGATGCACCATAGCAGAATTTAGCTAGTGATTAAAAGGTCCAAAGTACATAAAAGCTATTTCCTGAGGTCCTCATCTCTTGCAAGAGGGTGAGACTTGAACAGGGTTGAAAGCATCATTTAATAATGTCAGTGTCAATATTAAAATCAGTCAGACATTCAAGTTCAGAAACTGATGACCTCTCCTCTCACCAGAGGTAAAGGAAAAGTTAAAATCATGAATGGTAGCACTGGCTGAGCTCTCACCCTCACCAGCATAACATCAAAGTGGAGAACAAATTAGATAAGCTTTAGTCCGAGGACATTCTCACTCCCCCCCTCCGGATCAGCCAAAACAGATTCCCAGAGATGTTCAAGCAAGTGGCTCTAGTTATTAAAAGCATCAGCAAGAAAACCCCTGTCCTGGACAGCTCTCACAGCCGACAGAGACAAAGCTCACCACAAAATTTCCAAGAGCAGTCCAGTCACTGTCCAGCTCAGAAACCAGAGTCCCCTAATCCAGACTACTGATGTGTACTTTGGGTTATGTCTGAGTCTTGTCCAGTCCAGATTGAGTTCCGGGGGGTCTCCTCTGGCCTTGAGCTGTGCCAAACTCTAGCGTCTGTGGGGCACATCCAGACTCATGCAGCCCCCACTGTGCTCTGGGTCTCATCCAGTCTGGTATCCTACTGGGACCTCAAGTCACCAAACTCCACTCAGACAACCAGGAAACACAAAAATTTGGCCAGATAAATTCAGCTTCGCTTTGTTTCATTTCATTTCATTTCACCTTCGTATGAGAAAATAACTGAAATGAACTGTGGCAGGTTAAAATAGCACACTAATCTTTGTTCCACTGTTTGAAGGATCCCTAAGTAAAACATAAAAAAATCTAACTCCTCAGCACTACCTCACTTTGCTCCCTTGACTAACACTGCTTTTCTGCTCTTACTACTAACTAGAATAATCAATATAGCGTAAAACTATAACATAAATAGGAAGAAGTTAAGAAAATAGTGGATTCTCCAAAAGGCAGCAGAAGCTCCAAACTCAAAAACTCCAAAGAACAAGCTACCTCTTGTCCCAACAGATGGTCAGTCTAGTGCGGCAGCCATCTGACTTCCAACCATCTTGCTACTAGAATACTATGTAATGTAATGCATTTGTTTTTGTTTAGCCACTCTAGGCAGAAAGTAGTTAACTTTCAGGTGTCCCCTGAAACTGCTGTTAGTCATCTGAACAGAGGTTCCATGTGGGCGGGGGGGCCTGCAGCAGCAATAGCCACAATGGAATGTTGCAGCTGTAGTCCGCTGCTCACTGAAAACAAAGCAGAGAAGTCACCAATCTGACTGAATGGAGCCTCAGGAAAAGTTTCCACCTCTCTCCTGTCCTGATTTCAGTCCTTAGTTCAGTCCCAAAGTAGCTGAGCACTGAGTTGTGGTGACAACCTTCTCCTGTGGCGTATTCTGGTGTAAGAGTGAAGGACTTTTAAGACATCTGGTTATAGGAACCATGAGAAAAATATGGGAAACTTGCTTAAAATGGAAACTTTTTCTTTGTGATGCAGCTCAGAGCTTGCTACTCCAGGATGGCCCCAGTGGGAATGCCCATGAGGGTTTGGAAGGACTAAACTCCAATTTGTTTGATGGGATGTTTGCAAGACAACAATCTAAGTCATGCTCCCTGGCACAATTTATGTAGGGGATGAAGTGGATGACCTTGACTTGAATATGGGACACTACCTCTCTGATACACAAAACACAGCACTTGGCGGGGAATCTCTTGTATGGGTAATATAGTCTCTGGTATGGAGCAGGCCCAAATGTGAAACGGAAACAAACAAAATGTGGGTGGGCCACTCTGGGCCTGGAAAGCTCAGACATAGTAGTAAACTTGAATCTTCTTTCATCATTCAAAAACCTTAAAGTTTTGACATGTTCTATGTGTCTTCTTCAGGAGGAACTGTAGGTCAATATAGACATACATCATAATCATTTTTCACAAATATATCATATAACTGATAAAAGCTCTGGTGCAAATCAAAGATGAACACATAACAGTGGCTATTTCATCATTTTTTTAGTCCCTGGCTGGGGATCATTCAGTGAACTTTTCTGTTGCTATGAAGAGATTCACTTATTTAAACTGTGCAATGCCAGGTTGCTAAATGCATACAATAACATATTTTTATACTAAGTTAGAACTGAAATTGAATGCATTTCCTTATGCTGTTTGCAATAGAACTAGAAAACTTTTTGTGATTTCAGCTCTTTTGAATACGCCTTTTGAGCCTTCAGAAAAGTGACTTCTTTCAGTTTTTTCTTTCAACTTCAGTGCAGTCAGACTTAAATTGTGAAATACCAATATACAGTTTAAAATGTTTTTTTACATACCTCCTGCACAAAGGCTTAAGATTCCAATGGCAAAACACAGCTTTCCTTAGGGTGTTTAAAATGTTTTACAGTTTGCCAGTGGTTTAATGTTTGAAGGAGCATCTGCATGGAAAGTGTTTTGAGGATGACAATGCACTGAAGGAGGCTGTGCAGGGGTACCTGAGGGGCTGGAAGAAATGTTCTCTCTGGAGGGAATCGAAAAGATTCAGGAATGATATCAAAGGTGCATTGTTAAAGAGGGCGACTATGTTGAGAAATAAGGTAGTACTTCTTGGTGTCTGTAGTTGTTATACAGTATATATTAGGCTCAGAACCTATTGTACCACCCTCATAAAACAACCTTGGGACAGGGTTACAAGGGAAAAGGAAGACCACATACAGTGACTGATTACTGGATTAGAAAAGAGCTCAACTAAACTAACAAGCTTGCGTTGTTGCGATCATTGTAACATGTGTAGTTTGATAAATTATTATTCTGTCTCTACCTCAAATGGACCTGTTTCCCACATTATGAGAATTGGCAGTTATTGTTCCTCCTCCTCCTCTTCCTCTTCTTCATTTTTGCTGCTGACAGATTGGCAGTACAGCAGTTACATGGACTCTTCAATATCCTTGGACTCGATTGTTTTCTGTGGGACTGGTGGTTGCCATGCAACATCGGAAGGTCCAGACTGTGTGTACTAGCCCTCTTAAATGCAAAGTTGGACTGTCTCAAGTAAGAGAATTATTTCCTAGCTAAGACTGTTTAGAACTGTTTTTTTAGTACAGACTGTCTTACTAGATATGAAAAACAGCAGAGAGAACTGAACCCTTGAAGAAAGTTTACCTACAATTATAAATTCATATCTTTAACACCTTAACTGCTTAGTTACTAATTCTTTACTAAATCTTTACAGAATCCTTCTATGCAATTATTAGAATACATGTCTTTTCAGATGTATTACACATTTATTGAATGTTTGGTAGTCCTGGCTTGTGCAGAGGGGCACATGACGCCGGCACCTTGATGGTCCTTCACCACTCCACCCTTATTGGTCAGACTGGTTTCGCCCATTGTTTCCCTAAAATCTGGAATTCCCTCCCCCCTGAAATATGACACTCCTCCTCCAACTACTACCTTACCTCTGCCCTACACAATTACTGTACCTCTCCCTCAGCTGTTCCTGCTTTAATCCTCCTTAATACCTATCCCCAGTTTCTGCCTTCCTACCATGACCCCACCTCAGGCAGGGTTCTCAACATCCTAAAGGGGCAAATCAGGAAATGGCTACCCCTTCTCCTCATATTCAGTTCTTGCCTCTCCCCCTCTCTTCTCCTCCTGCCCTTCTGGGTCACCAGTGTGCGTAACCTAAACCCATCCTTTTTACTCCAACAGCACTTGCGTACTACCTTGAGCCTGCTCCTGGTACACTCATGCACTATAATGGTTCTATCACATTATTACTGTTTGTGTGTTTTTATGTTCTTTTGTATGATGTTGGACATGTATTGTAATTTACCCACTACTCCATTACTGGTTATTGTACAATACCTTGTGTTCCAACTGTTGCACAATCTTACAATGTTGTATTGTTTGTGCTACCCACATACTTTTGTAACTGATCATCCTTCACAGCCCTATGTAACCCCTTCCCCAGGTCACACCCTGAGATGAGCAACTTGTTGTTCAGTGTGCCCTCCTGGTGAAACATTTCAATAAATAAATAAATAAATAAATAAATAAATAAATAAATAAATTCATCCTTAGAACTTATTACAGTAGAAACCCATTCTATCTAAAGGTGCACAATGATGTTTACTAAACCATATTTTATTGTTTAGATCCTGGCAGCTATTGCTCTTTTGGAAAGTTGTTCACATGAATCAGGTTACCCTTAGATGATGTAACAAAAAAATATTAAGCTCAATCCTGTTTTTTAAAAATGTTGATGACATTTATGTATAGCCTGTCTATCAGTGTCTTTATCTGTGGATCACCATGTTGTTCGATACAAATGCTGATGAATTATAATTGAAAAAAAATAATGTTTCAGCAGCTGACAGGTGTGCTGCTGCCATGTGGAGCACTGTGCACATCTTCAGTAAGCATTACAGTCTGGATATCGTCTCTCATAGATGTGCTGGTTTTGGTCTTGCAGTACTGCAAGGCCTCCTGTTATGATGTCATATCAGACTTTGCCATCCTCCTTGGGAACTTTGTGAACTGCTTGGGAATCATTCCAAATGTGTGGCCCAATGGAGACGATGTCCTTGATGAAAAAAGAACAGTTACCATAACAACAGATTTTTGAAAGGACCTCTTCCATTGGGCCACACTACACCCACCCTCCTTCCTCCTTACTGAGATATAAGCTGGTGGTTTGTCCACTGCCTTGTTGGAGGTGTCCTAGTGTGCATTATGTCTATTATTCTGCCCTCCATTCCCATGTCTCTCTTTGTATGCCTGGTCCTGATTTGTACTCCTGGTTCGTCATGGTAAGGTACCCTCTGAGCTTGTGTCCAGCAAGAAACTGAGGAGTAATGGGCATACCTCTCAACCTCTTACCTCATAAATTAGGGACAAGGCTTAAAAAAATCAGGGACAGAGACCCAACATCAGGGACACATCTTAAAAATTGGCAATACTCACTCAGAAAGCTGTTAGGAATAAGGGAATTAGTGTAAGAAGCATTTTCTGATGAAGAACTAGTCTGTAACTTTAATGTTTAACATTATTTTATGCTTACAATCCCCACTGTTCAGTCACAAAAACAGAAATTTTACCAAGGACAGAGGAAAATTTTGAGGTAAAATCAGGGACGTCCCTGAAAATCAGGGACAGTTGAGAGATATGGTAATGGGGCTGCCCATATTTTATAGGTGTTGATGTGGTACAGTATTGTGAGCATGCCACCTCCCCCACTAGCAAAGGTTTCAAAGTGATCCTGATGTTGACAGCTTACAGTTGCAAAGGTGTGGCAATGAGAATATTCTCTCAAAGATCTGCTGTTACAGTAAGTAACTGTTCTTTTCAGTCACACCGGGGTATCTTCATGAAACTTAAGACTGCTAAGGCAACTCATAGGTCACGCCCTCTGAAGAAGCCCGAGCATGGTGAAGTGCTGCTTTTTTTTTTGCCACCAGGATTTTGTTCTCTATGCTGGTGGGAGCTACACTGCAACAATTTACAAGTATTGTTTACATCTCTGTCAATTCAGTGGCTGTGTTGATGACACTGAACGAAGGAAACTGAACTAAATACTTTTAGCACAAGATGCACCTATTGCACTGACATTCTGTGAAAACAGTGAGGGAATTTGAGTGAGTGAATTATAGTGCCTGGGATATGAGCAAGCTTGGTTTCATAATGATTAGATTTTTATTTATTTATTAAACATCAGTTTACAACCTTTGAACCAGGGGCTCACAAGGTACCTCGTCACAAAGAGGACAAACAGTACAGACAAGCTTTTTACAATATAACAGAGTACAAACTTTGGAGGAACATGAAGACATGTATTGGTTACACTTTTAAGGTTACAGGATTGTCAGAGCACAAGTAGGTTCAGAATAAATTGTACATCAGGCAAACAGTTATGGGACTATATAGAAATAAGCATTGTAGAGACAGGTGGAGAAGAAATAGGATCTTAGGTAGTAGTAGATAGTAGGTTGGGTGCAGCCACTCGGGGAGCTTTGTCAGAGCAATTGAGGAAGAGTAAACTTAGAAGCAACCACAGCTGCGCTTAGTAAGTAAGGTGATTACGAAGGGAGGTTTTGAAACGAGAGATCATGGAGGCACCAGTGATAGTGGTGGGGAAGGAGTTATACCAGGATGGGGCTCTGTAGCAGTAGGCCCTTTGTCCTTGTGAGGTCCTTGCCCTCGGTACTAACAGTGTGGTTTTGCAGGAGGTTCGAGTTTGCACTAGTGTGTTTGCTTGGAGGATAGAGGCTGTAAACCCTAGAGGGGATAGACCAAGGAAAGTTTTTTTAGTCGTGAGGCAAGTTTGATATCTAAGACATTCATCTAGGTCGAGCAGCATACCCTGGGCATATAAATGGCAGGTATGTGTTAGTCTGGGAGACCCAGTGATTAGCCTACATGCCTTATTTAAAGTGAGGCAGATTTTGTTTAGGGGAGGTCTGGTCAGTGCCCCATAAACTGGCAAGTCATAATCTACTAGGTACAGTATAGAGAACGTGACCATGAGACGGAGGGCATCAGGAGGGAGACGGTTTTTGTGGCGGTAAAGGATACCCAGACGAATATTGGAGGCTGAGGCTAGGACAGTAATGTGGGCATGGAATGTGAGGGCAGGGTAGAAAGATATCCCAAGGTACTTGTACGAGTAGACTTGCTCGAGTGGGAACTTGGAGCTGGCGAGGACCTGAAGTGTAAAGTTACTAGCTTTATTTTGGGGGTGGGCAAAGAACATGGTTTTTGTTTTTTTAAGGTTTATTACAAGTCTATGCTCTTTGAATCAGGCTTCAGCGTCATTATACGATAATTGCAGGGAGTCCTGGAGGGTGATAGGGGTTACGGTCGGAGGCAAAGATAATGGCATCATCTGCATAGAGTAAGAATTTACCAGCACATGCACCTGGCAGGGTATTGAGATATAGGGAAAAGAGCAAGGGCCCAAGAATGGAGCCCTGGGAAACACCAGAGTGGATAGGGCAGGCATTGGAGAGTGTCCCATTAATTCTAACACACTAGGAGCGAGCGGACAGGTAGCTGGAGCATCAGGACACTGGCTCAGCGGCAAAGCCTGTGTGGCAAACAGTATCGAAGGATTTTGATAAGTCAACGAACACTGCGCCCACTAGAGAGCCAGAGTCCAGAGAGGAGTGAAGAAAATTAGAAAACTCAAGGAGGGCAGTGTTGGTGCTGAGACCAGCACGGAAACCGTGCTGTTCAGGGCAGAGGATGCTGTATTTGGTTAGATAATCTGTGAGTTGGGTGGACACTACTTTTTCTAAGGATTTTGAGAGAGGTGAGAGGATAGATATTGGCTGATAATTACCAGATAGGGAACTATCACCACCCTTGTGTATGGGTGTGACTGTGGCAATTTTCCAGGCTGAGGGAAATTGCCCCAGGCAGAGAGATTTATTGAAGAGACTGGTGATTGGGGTGATAACCAGATCCAGTACCTGACATAGGAGACTGGGGTCCAGGGAGTCACTGCCAGTAGTATTGCTCTTTAAGGTCTTGATTAGGTATGGTCTGACTTCTTGGGCAGTAACCCAGTGTAAGTGGAACCAAGGGCGTGTGAGAACAGGGTCAGGTGGGGGGGGGTCAAAAAAGTTGCTTGGGAGGACAGGGCTAAGGTCTGAAGGATGTATGGAGGTAGTTGGCAATGTGGGCTGGGTCAGTGGAGATAGAGCCATCAGTGTTGATTTGGGAGGGTGGGGGAGGATGTGTGCTCCCACTTAGTTGTTTGATATTGTCCCAGAAAGTTCTGGCATTCCCCCAGGAAGAGGTGAGTGAGGCCTGGTAGTGATCAGCCTTAGCCTTTTGGATGGCCCAGGTACATTTGTTTCGTGCAGCTGCATAAGCCTGCCTGTCTGCAGGGTGGCCAGTTTCCATGGCAAGGTGCCATAAGTTATCCCTGTGCTTAAGAAGTTGGAACAGGGGAGGTGTAAACCAGGGAGCATGCCGTACTTTGGAATGGAGTACAGTTTGAGGTGTGAAAATGTTGCAGGCTTTGTTAAACGTTTGGGTGAAAAAGGTTAGAGCCGTGTCAATATCAGGGGGCGTACTGTATGGGAGACCAATCAATTTGGGCTAGGAGTGGCTTAAGGCCTTTCAGCCCACCTGGTCTTAGCCGCCGCCGTAGGGTGGACTGTGCTGTGGGTTTGGGTAAGGAGGTTGACCAATGGAAAAGTATAGGGAAGTGGTCACTAAGTCCATCAAAAAAGGACTTGGATATTGCAGATTTGATTAGGACGGTTGGTGAGGACCACATCAAGAAGTGTGCTTGAGCCCATCCTAGAATTCACTCTCGTTGGTTGGGCAGCGAGTTGAGTTAGGTCAATTGCTGCAAAGGAGTCACAGGTAGCAGAAGATGAGGGGCTAAGCCAATCAATATTTAGATCACCTACAAGGATTTGATCAGAGGAATGGGGTAGAGAGATAAGATACTCAAATTAGCAGGACCAGAGCCAGCGCTTGAATTTTTGGGGGTATGTAAGTGGTAGTTAGATAGAGGGGACCCCTAGAGGGATCAGGGGTCAGTTTTAGGGTTAGCGCCTGAGCACTGAGATCAAGGGAAGGGGCTGGGAGGGCTACTCCTGTAAAAGAATCTTTGATATAGCTAGCACAGCCCCCACCCCATCTTCTAACATGGTCCTCTCGAAAAAGGGAGTAACCAGGGAGGGAGACAAGGAAGTCAGGGGTAGATTCTGACAGCCAGGTTTCCACTAGAGAAATAATGTTGGGTTTATGGACTGTGACCCAGCATTGGAGTGAGTCAAATTTTTTCAGAAGGCTACAGATATTCATAGACGCAACGTGAAGCCCAGGAGATTCAGCCGATGAGCTGTTGTGGGCTGGGCCAGGGGTTGGGATGTATATTACCTGACAGCAGTAGGAGGATAAATACCGCCCTGGACAGGGGGTGGTGGAAAGTGCGTTTGCGTTGGATAAGATAGGAGGAGTAGGGGAGCTTCAGGGCACAGGGGGTAGGCAGGGTAGCACAAGCTGGGAAAGCTAGAATGATAAGTAGCCAGTAGGAGCGGGGGAGAAGCTGTGAGGGGGCTAGTGGGTGGGTGTGGTAAGCTAGAGCACATAGTGAGAGTACAGCGGGAAGGTGACAACTCAGGAATGCAGGAGGAGGGCTGAGCAAGAGTGCAAGTGGGGCACCAGATTGGCAATGCTGTGGTGACATAGAGACACCTGGATCCGACGGTGACATCAGGAAGAAGAGGAGAGAGAGAGGCAAGTCAATAGGAGGTGGGCAGGCATTTTTCTCAGGGGCTCTGCAGGCAGGTAGAAAAGAAATAGAAAGAAGTGGGTAATAGGCCTACCAGTAAGTGTTAGTGCCACTTTGGTGCAGTGGTAGTGACCCCGCCTCTGGTGCACAAGGTACTAGGTTCAAAACTCACCTGGGATATTAGGAGATGGCCCAGGGTGGGAGCCGTGATCCACGGTCCAGGTGCAGACCATTGCAGTGTAAGGGCCTGAAACTGGGGTACTAAGTAGCGACTCCTAGTGGCCAAATAGTTATAGGCTAGTATGAAATAATGGGGTCACTTGTGCATGGAGGCTGCAGGGTAGGGAGGGAAAGCAGTGGGTGCAGGATACTGTAGGCCAAGAGGTAGGAGGGGACAGAAATAGGGTAGTTGGATTGGAGAGAAGAGAGTGGGCTAGGTGCGTAGTGGTGAAACAGGGGTAGAGAGAAGGGCTAACT
Organism: Neoceratodus forsteri; assembly: GCA_016271365.2. Taxonomy (NCBI): domain Eukaryota; kingdom Metazoa; phylum Chordata; order Ceratodontiformes; family Ceratodontidae; genus Neoceratodus; species Neoceratodus forsteri. Next base: position 952,427,309 of record CM057456.1, read on the forward strand.
GAGCAAATGATGTTTAACAGCCAGAAAACACAGTGGCCACTAGTGGCTAGCAGGTATAACCTGCAAATGGGAAAGTTGGGACTTAGAATGTGATGTCATGGGGGTGGACCAATAAATTGAGGGCGGCCCTGGATGGGTGGGTGGGTGGGTGGCTGGGGCGGTGGGGCAGATGATGCCCAGCGTCGTGGGCTAGCACCCCACAACAGGTGTCCAGCAGAAGAGCAGAGGAACCTTTACCTCTGTGCCTTCAAAGTGTCCTGTGGCTGAGTGTTCGGCTCCTGGAGGGAGCGAGAGAAGGCCGGTTGCTGCCGCGGTTGCGGTTAGCAAGGAGTGAGCAATGTAACTCATTATGTTTGTGTTCATGTAGGCAGTGATTTGTAAACCAGGGTCTGTGCTGGTGGTGTAGCTTATGGATTACAGTCATTGCCTGTGTCCTTGCTTGCTACGACTGGCAGACCTGGGTTTGAGACTTGCGACTGTGTTTTTTTAATTTTTTATTTTTGTTTGTTGAAGTTTGCAGCTGGTTTTGTCCTTCCGACTATTTCCCCGTCCCCGAGTTGTACACATCACTGAGTAGGAATATTTTTATTTGCTCCCCAACTTTCTCCCTGTCCCTAAGTTGTGCCCACCCCCGAGTAGGCATATTTTATTTGATCCCCACTGACTTTTTCCCCATCCCTGAGTTGCATCCCCCAGTGATGGTTATATACATTAAGGGGATGGGGTGCAGAGGCGAAGTCCGCTGCAAAGGGGGGTGCAGAGGGAGGAGACCCCACTGACAGTCACTGCAGCTGCTGGTTTTGGCTTCTTGGTCTGTGCTGTAGTGCTGGCTGCGTTTTTTACTTTGGCTGTTTTTCTTTCGCTATTTTGGACTGCACCATTTTGCTGGTGCTGTTTTCATTGGAAACATTGCACTGAATACACTATATGTTCTTTAAACAGACTTCTAAATTAAGGCAGGCACAGGTAAAATTACCTGGCTGATGTACAATATATATTTTTTTTAATTATCAGTTTTTCTAAGCTAATTATTTAAGTAGCAAATCCTGCACAACAGTATTTTTGACAGGGTGAAAATAAAAAACAATCATAAAATACTCTGGTATTGAAAGAAGTATTTTTTTGTTTAAATCATTGTTTCTCCAGTGAGTGCGACTAACTCTTGGTATTTTGGATATTTGAGTGGTTGGGGGCCTGGTGATGTGCGATTTAGGGGTATAAAGAGCCTTGTTACACGGTGTTTGCGGGTATAAAGCAGGGGTCTTTGTGGTGAGGTTGAGGCTGTGGAGTCGAGGTGTTTAAGGGATCTGGAGCCTGGAGCTTTGGTGTTTAGGCAGGTGAAGACCTAGAACTGAGGTAGTTTGGGCATTTCAGGTGAGGACAGATGTCTAGAGATGGGAGTTTGATGGGTTGTTTGGGGGCTGGTGATGGGTTGTTTGAGGGCTGAAGATCAGGTGACAGGGAGTTTGAGGATTGAGATCTTGATAATGGGTGTTTGGAGTTTGAGGGCCTGGTATAAGGACATTTAGGATTTGTGGGTGTGAAGTCAGGGTATTTGGTGGGGTTGTAGTCCTAGCGATGGGTGTCTGGGTAGTACAGAGTCTAGTGATTGGGTGCCTGTGGAGTTGGAGGACTGGTAATGAGGTGTTTGGGGGATTTGGGCTCTGATGTTGGGATGTTTGGAAATAGAGGGCTTGGTGATGAAATGTTTGGGGTGTTGGAAGTCTTGTGACAGGATGTATGGGAGGTTGGGATTTGGTGCCAGGGGTTGGAGGTTGTGGGCTTAAGACAGGGTGGTTGGGGGATATGAGCATAATAGCAGGGTATTTGGAGTTGTGGCCAGCAGCTGAGGTGTTTGGAAAGTTTAGGCCTGAAACAGAATATTTAGGGAGTTTGGGATTAAAATATGGATATTTAAAGATGCGTGGGCCAAGAGTTGGGTTTTGGGGTTGTATGGGGCCAGGTAAAGTGGCGCCTGGGTAGTGCAGGGGCCTTTAGAAGGGGTATTGGGGTACTGCCGGCTTGGAGCCAGGGTGTTTGTCATCAGGTTAAAAATCATTTAGAATGTTTGGGTGGTACAGGGCCTGTTGTTGGGGGGTTTGGAAGGTTGTTGGTCTGATGATGGGGTGCTTGGAGTTGGAAGCATGATGATGTTGTTTTTGTGGATTGGGGGTCTGGTGAATGGGTCTTCAGAGGATTGGGGGCTTGGAAAATGGGGTATTTGGGGTTGGAGGCCTAAAGACATAGTGTTTCGAGGATAGGGGGCTGCTGACAGGGTTTTGGAGGATGGAAGCCTAGTGATGGGGTGTTTTGAGGGTTGAGGCCTGGTGATGTAGTGGTTGGGGAAGGTTGGGGGTCTGGATCTGGGGGGTTGGTGTGCTGGAACTATGTTTTTGGTTCATACAGGATCTGGAGACATGGTGTTTAGGTGATACGAGCCTGGTGTTGGGACTTTGGGGGATATAGGTATAGGTGATGGGATTTTGTGTGGGTTGGAGGCCTGGTGCTCATGTATTTGGTGTTTAAGGTCCTTGTTCAAAGTGCTTTGGGGGTTTAGGCCTTGAACTGTGGAATTTTGGTTGTAAGGAACCTGAAGTTAGGGTGTTTGGAGGGAGCGTGGTCATGAGGTGATTGGAGTGGTTGGATTTGGTTCATAGTATGTGGGTTTGAAACTGGAACTGGTGTGTTTGGGTGATATGGAACCTTGAGCTAGAGTGTTTGGGGGATGGGAGTCATGTGACAGGGTGTTTGGGGGTTTGGGTTCCTGGACTGGAGTGTTTGGGGATTTGGGCCTGGGATTTTGGTGTTTGGGGGGGTGTTGAAACCTAGAGCTAGAGTGTTAGAGGGATGGATGCCTAGTGATAAGCTGTTTTGGTGGTACTGGCCCTGGTGACTGGGTGTTTAGGGGGCTATGGTATGGTGATGGTGTGTTTTCAGGGGTTGGGGACCTTGTGATGGGGTCTTTTGTGCCTGAACTGGAATGTTTGGGACTGGGTGTCTGGAGCCAGCTTATTTGGGGTTAGGGGATTAGAGCCGGGATGTTTGAATAGTTGGAGGACTGGAGCAGAAAGTATTGGAGAAATTCGCTTTCTGACAGGGTTTGGGGGGAATGAAGGTCTGGTGATGTGGCATTTTGGGTATTGTTGCCTGGTAATGTGCTGTTTTGGTGAGTTGGTTACCTGATGGTAGGCTGTTATATGTTGGAGGACAGAATCTGAGGTGTTTTGGGGGTTGGGGACCTGCTTACAGGCTGTTTGGGTGTTACAGGGTGGACCTAGTGACAGGGTATTGGGAATATAGGTCCTTGTGATGGAGGCGTTGGAGAGTTTAGCGCATAGAGACGGTGTTTGGGGGTTGAGGACCTGCTGATGGCATGTTTGGAGGGTTGAGAGTATGGCGACAGGGTGTTTGGGGGGTTGAGGCCTGGTAACGGCTGTTTGTGGGGTTAGAGGACTGGTTACAGTGTGATTGATTGTTATGGGGCCTGGTAATGGGGTGTTAGGGGGTTGGGGGTCTGGCTATGGGGCATTCATATGTGTAGGGTCCTGGTTATAATTAAGCAATATGGCATGACGAGAGTGTTATGGTGTGATAATGACCCACTTCGAGTGGGTTGAAGCAGGAGGAGAAGCTGAGTGCTTCCACCACCTGAGAAGGGTTGTTAGCCCCCATAATGCACTCCCTGGAGTGCCTTATTGTGATTATGAAGTGGGTCCTTTTTAGTAAACTGGATGTCATTTTTAATCATATTTTTTTGAGCTACTGTCAGCTGGGCCATTGTGCTGGGATAACAGCCCAGCTGAAAGCACCTCTTGGCCAATCAGGAGCCAGCATTCTTTATACCCATTTCATAATAATGAATGAATGAATGTGATGACCTCCTGAGTAGTAACACCTGATTGGTTGCCGTTTCAGCCAATCAGGTGTTACTACTCAGGATGTCATCACATTTATTCACTGAAGCACTGAAAAACACAAAGAGCAGACTACTACGAGGGAGTGTATTTTTGAACTTTTCTTGCTGACACATCCTTTAACTTTTTGGGGGCTTGCGGGAAAGGAGGTTGAGTGCTACAGAGGGTACAGTGCAGGGTGTTGTCATGAATTATGGGTGTTGGGAGTCATGACAGGGGTGGGGGAGGGGTGGTTACTTGTTTGGAGTGGTTGGAGGGTGGGATTGTTTTCATTCAGTGAGTCCTATTACCTTTATTTGAAATTCACTGGGATGGGGGGGCAGGAGGAGGGTGCTAGTGGGGAGCTGGGTGGGGAGATGTTTTTAGTTTATCTGGGAAGTGGGCAGGGGTGGGTAGTGTTTACAAAATGAGTGTGGGGTGTTAGAAGTTAAAAAAAAAATTATTTTAGAGAAAAAACTTTGCTGAGCAAATTTGGAAACTTAATTTTCCAACGTCACGCTAACCTCACCAGCAAAGTTTTAATTTGCAACATCTCTAGTTGTGGTAGGGTTTTTGGGTGTTTGGGGTGTTGTGATGTGGTGTTTGGGTAGTTGCGGGACCCAAGCCAGAGTGCTTGGCTAGTTGGGGTCTACAGTACAGTATAATGCATAGTATATAATCTTTTAATATTTGTTATTAAACAAAGCATTTAGTTGCTGTCACATATTTTGTATGAGCAACAATAAAAAATGTTTAAACAGTATATTAAAAATAGAATAATGAATAGGTGCCAGTGCATTACCGACGAGTAATACCATCGAGAGGTTCTGGACATGTAGGAACCTCGAGAGGTCCCCGTGTCCAGAACCTCGAGATGGTATTACTCGCTGGTAATGTACTGACAACTATTCATTATTTTTTTAAATATGTGGATCCGATTTTGTTTCTGTCATGGGCTGTCAGACGCTGCATTGAATGCATCTGTTGGTCCTGGCCGGTGACTGCCACTGCACTGTGTCACTTGTCAGTCCGGTTTTCCCCTGGCCGCAAGAGGTAGTTGGTGGACAGTTCTACCTTTTTGTTCCTTGGGACAGCAGGATCAGCTATTTAAGTCAAATCTTGGTGGAAATAAAATACAGAAGCACGGACATGATTCTGTCTCTCTAAGTGAGAGACACCTGCCATGTTTTAAAACTTCTTTTGCCTGCCCACAAATGGAACGCGGCCAATCAGAAGGCACGCTTGCAAAACGTCATGTCACTTGTCAAGGAAGGGAAGTCGGCACCATAGCAACCAGGTTGGTGCTGGAGGCAGACCTGCGGGGTTTTTTTTCTGTGTATTTACATTGTCTTGCTATTCCCCACACTAAGTCTTTCTGTGGAGATATTTGCCAGTTTTGAGAAAGACATTTTTTTAGGTTGTAGCTCTTTACGTGCATGTTTGTGGTCAGTGCGGTGAAGTAAATGGTCGTTTGTCTGCGTGAGTGGCGGGTACAGTCGTCTTGTGCTGGGCACCTGGCATTTCTGTGGGTGCTTGCGCTGTTTTGTATAAGTGCTAATACTGTAGTTCAGCTGTGGAACGATAGTATTAACATTGATTGACAGTACTATTAACACTGGAGGTGCGATGGTATTACCAAATTTTTTTGTATGCTTTACGAGTATGTTAAATAACATATCCGTATATTAAAAAGGGTTAAATAAAATGCACACTGAAAACAGAAAATAAAGTTTGAATTATATTTTACTATCATTAGGAAGTTATTTGTTTAATTTTTGGTAACCAAGTAAGTACATTAGGCAACAAAGTGACCATTTTCAGGAACGACCAGGAATGAACAGAGCAAACAGGTAAACAATAAATATAACAGAATTAGTGACCGAATTAATATCTATTTAACACAGTACGATTGTAGGAGCCAGATATATACAAGATCACAACTGATCAGTAACATGTACAGGTAGATACATTACAGCAGTGCTTAAAGAGGGTCAGTATGACCATGAGAATCTGAATAGCAGGCCAAGTGGGAATGGAATTCCAGAACCTAGGAACTGAGACACAGAACACAGAATACTACAAGCCGCATACCAGAGCAGCGCCTTGGTTCAAGAAAGAGAAGGACAAAGAAACATAGAATTTGACGGCAGATAAGGACCGCTTGGCCCACCTAGTCTGCCCATTTTCTTACCTAACAGATAAGCTGCAGATCCTAGTTAACCAACAGCTTACTTCCTCCTTCCCCCCACTAGGACTGCCTTATGTCTGTCCCATGAATTCTTGAATTCCCCCTCTGTTTTTGACTCCACGACCTCCTCAGGAAGCTGTTCCATGCATCCACAACCCTCTCTGTGAAAAAATACTTCCTCACATTACCTCTGAGCTGTCCCCTCTATCTTCAAATTGTGCCTCTTGTTCTTGCACATCTCTTTTCTGAAAGATGCTACCCTCTTGGACTTTGTTGATTCCCTTGAAGTACTTGAAAGTTTCTATCATGTCCTCTCTCTCCTCCTTTCCTCGAGGGTATACATATTAAGCTCCTTTAGTCTTTCTTTGTATGTCTTCTGGTGCAGACCCTGCACCATTTTGGTTGCCCTCCTGACAGCCTCCACTCTGTCTATGTCTTTGGAGATGGGGTCTCCAGAACTGCACACAGTTCTCCAGATGGGTCTTACCAACTGTCTGTACAGAAGGATAACAACTTCCTGTTTTCTACTAGTGATGCCTCTTCCTATGCATCCCAGTATTCCCCAGCCTTACTTACTGCCTTCTCACATTGCTTGCCCACCTTTAGGTCATCTGATATAATTACCCCCAGGTCCCTTTCCATTTTTATTGTTGTCAGTATCTCACTCCCCATTGTATACTCTTCCCCTGGGGTTTTGTTTCCAATGTGCATTACCTTGCACTTCTTTGCATTAAATCTGAGCTGCCATACATTTGACCATTCCTCCAACCTTGCCAAGTCCCTTCTCATCCTTTCCACTCCATCTTGTGTATCAACCCTGTTGCAGATCTTTGTGTCGTCTGCAAAGAGACATACTTTTCCTTCCAGTTCCTCTGCAATGTCATTTATAAAGACATTAAAAGGACCAGTCCCAGTACTGAACCCTGTGGTACCCCGCTAGTAACCCTCCTTTCTTCACTGTGTACTCCATTTACTACTACCCTTTGCGTCCTGTTGTCTAGCCAATTTTTTATCCAGGCTACCACCCTGGGGCCCACTCCAAGGCTGGCTAACTTGTGTATTAATCTTTTGTGTGGGACTGTATCAAATGCCATGCTAAAATCTAGGTAGGCCATGTCCACAGCCCCTCCCTGGTTACTACTTTGGTCACCCAGTCAAAGAAATCTATTAGATTCATCTGACACGACCTTCCCATTGTGAATCCATGCTGCCTTGGGTCCTTTGCCCCACTGGCCTCTAGGTACTCAACAATTCTTTCCTTCAGAAGTGATTCCATCATTTTCCCCTACCATTGAGGTCAAACTAACTGGTCTCTAGTTTCCTGCCTCTGTCCTGCTCCCACTTTTGTGAAGAGGAATCACATCTGCCCTCCTCCAGATGTCACAAGAGTGAAGGCTACAGAGTGTAACAGAAGACTGCAACATGGAGGATAAACAGGGAGGGGTCCCATATCAAATACATTTATAAGGGTCTATGTAATAACGGCGAATGCCTAAAGGCGATCACCGTTATTGCTCAGTCAAAGTGTCAAACACATTTTCGGCACTCTGTCAACCCTGGCGCACTGGCACAATGGCACCAGGACATCATTTTACTACTTTCTGTGGGGGGGCTGCGCTACCCCACACCCCACCTCGAGGGGGGATTTACCCCCCCGCACTCCCCTACTTAAGGACTCTCAACTCCGGGGGGGTGCATGTCAGGGGGAGTGAAAGTAGTAAAAATAAAAAGGTTCGGTCAGGGCGCAATAAAAATAGTACCAGCGCCCGGACCTGAACCCAGTACCTCAGCCACCCCAGCCATTGCCCAATCCCCAACGCCATGCCGCAGCTCAACAGACAACCACAGCGCTACCCCTACAGCCTCTCCACCCTCTCCCAGCCCATGCTCGCTCCCACCTCCCACGCGTGCGTACGTATAGCGACATCCTGTCGCCTAGTTCGCCCACCCCCTCATCCGGTCGCCCTTCCTGTCGTTTGCCACGAGTGAATTGTGCGAGGAAGGTGTCGCCATAATGGACGGTGCCCTTCCTCATGCGCCCACTTCATGGGTTACCCATTTATTAATAAAGCAATGTACAGCAATGCTGTATTTAGAGGTGGGACAAAGCCCACCCAGGTTGGAGTAGAGTGCGCAGTGATTGGTGAAGTGAGCAGCACCCAGAACAAACATGCAGCTATTACTATAGGCTAAGTCCCACTTGGATAGGGAGGATTTGGGAGCATTTAACTAAACTGGGACTCAATAGAGAAGGCTGGGTAGGAGCATTCCATTAGAAATGACCAGTCTTGCCCTTAATATTAGACTGGTTGTCAGCCAGAAGGTCAGACCCAATTTGGAATTAAGTGACTTGCAAGTGGATTCAGTATGCTGAGAAATCAAGTGTGGGATCCAAGCTGACATCAAGATACTTAATAGATGGAACACGTGCAATCAAGGACTCGCCTAGGCCATAGACTAGGGTACCTTCACGTGAAGATCAAAGATAGTGCTTAGAACCAAAGAGCATAGATTTAGTTTTCCTGGTGTTTACGATTAGCTTATGTTGAGTCAGCAGCACTGGATGTGGCCAAAATCTGTATTCAGGTTATAGCCAATTATTTTTTTTTTTAGCCAGGAGAGACACACTAAGCTGAAAGCTTGTTTACAGGTGCGACCTGGGAGCACAAGGAAGTTAAGTGACTTACTCAGGGTCACACAGTATGCAAGTGGGAGCTGTGGGATTCAAACCTAAGTCTCCAGGTTTGCAGCTCAGAGCCTTAAACCACTGTGCTATACTGCCTCCATAAAGGTTATAGTTAATAGTATCCAGATTACTACAGCTGTACTATATCACAAGATTATCTTCATATACAAGACTGCTACATTGCACCAAGGACTTAGAAATGTGATTTATAAAAAGAGAGAATATCCTAGGGCCCAAAATGGACCCCTTGGGGACACCAATGGAGATTCTTGATAAGATGTAGAAGGAGCTGCCAATCCTAAGCTGTTGGCAACAACCTATGAGATAGCTAGTTAATCATGGGAGGGTTGCAGGAGAGATCCCTAATGTAGAAAGTTTACTGAACACGATATTATGGTTCACAAGGTTAAAGGCCTACAATGAGTCAAGACATACTGCCCTGGTGGCCATACCATTATCTATGCCACAACCAATTTCTTTTGTTAGTTTTAGAGGAATTGTTGTAGTTTCACCATGACTCTTCCTGAAGCCAAGTTGGCAGTTAATGAGGAGGGAGTGTTTAGTATGAACATATGAAAAAGCTAGCAGAAACAGACCATAATGGTCTATTAAGTCTGCATGAGTGTGCAGTTCAGTTTATTTTACTGGAGCTGCCCTCCTCCCCTTTCTCCCCGGAGTTATCCTCCCCCACCCTCTTTTCCTCCCTTCCCATTCTCCTTCCGGTTCTGACTCTCTCATTTTAAAACTGCCCACCATTTTCAATTAGATCACCTCTTCCAGCAGTTCATTCCACCTTGATACTGCCCTTTCTGTGAAAAAGTGTCTCCTCATTACCTTCCTAAATCTACCCCAACTAGTTTCAGACTATGCCTCCCTGTGGTCCCCTTTCTTTTTAAATTAAAAATGCCCTCCATTCCAGCCTTGTTTATACCTTGTAGGTACTTGAAGGTTTCTGTGATATCCTCCCTCTCATTTCTGTCCTCCAGGGAGTAGATATTGAGCTCCCATAATCTCTCCTCATATGGTTTGTCCCCCAGGCCCTGGATCATCTTGGTCACCCTACACTGCACTCTCTCCAGTAGTTTGATGTTGTTCTTCAAAAAAGGGCACCAGAACTGCGCACAGTACTCTAAGTGGGGTCTCACCAATGACCTGTATACTGGCAGAATGACTCCCTCATTCTTGGAGGTGAGGGGCGACGCATCCCAGCATTTTTATTTGCTTTGGCTGCTGCTTTATGGCACTGTGCAGAGTGTCTCATGTCTCCCCTGACTTAAACCCCTAGATCCTTTTCCTGTTCTGAACTGGATACCAGTACACCCCCAGTCAGTAGCTGGCCCCAGGGTTCCTAGCTCCCAGGTGCTTGACCTTGCACTTCTTGGCATTGAACTCTAGCTGCCAGGTGCCAGACCAGTTCTTGAGCCTAGCCAGATTCTCCCTGAGCTTCTGTCTCCCCTCCTCTGTGTCCACTCTCCCACAGAGCTTAGTATCATTTGCAAATAGCTAGGCAGATTTTACTTTTGACCCCATCCGCTATGTCTCCAATAAAGATATTGAATAACACTTGTCTGAGTACTGAACCCTGTGGGACCCCACTGGTTACAGGTCTAGGCTTTGATAGTTTCCCCCCCTACAATCATCCTCTGGTTCCTGTCATGCAACCAGCTCTTGACCCACTCCACAAACTTGTCCCTGACTCCAAGGTTGCTCAGTTTGTTAAGCAACCTTCCATGTGGCATGGAGTAGAAGGCCTTGCTGAAGTCCAGGTACAATTGCCAGGCCCTTCTCTAATGACCTAATGAACCAGTCAAAAAAGTCTATCAGTTTAGTCTGGCAGGATCTTCCCAAGACAAACCCATGCTGCCTATTGTCCTGAAGACCAAATACCTCCAGAAAGTTCACCAGTCTTTATTTTAGAATGTTCTCCATTCATTTGTCTATAATGGAGGTAAGGCTGACGGATCCTGTAATTTCCAGGTTCATCTCTGGGACCACTGTTGTGGAGTGGCACCACATGTACCATTCTCCAGTCCTGAGACATGCACCCTGTCACCAGTGTGGTGTTGAACAGATCTGCCAGGGGGTTAGCCAGGACCTCTACCAGTTTCCTCAGGACTCTTGAGTGCATGCCATCTGGGCTAGGCACCTTCTCCACCCAAAGAGCTCTAAGACCCTTTAAAACCGTTTCCTCTTGGCTCTCCCCATCTGTTTCTTCATCCCCCCATTCTAACCCCTATTTTTCCCTGTGGCATAGGACCATCCTTTTCCCTATTGAAAACAGAGCTGAAATACTAGATCAGCACCTCCACCTGATCCTCACTACTTTCTGCCCATCCCTCTTAATTCTGACAATCCCATCCTTACAGCTTCTTCTCTTCCTTATAGATCTGAAAAAGTATTTTTCCCCTTCCCTGATCCCCTGTGCTAGGCTTAGTTCTCTCGCAGCCTCAGCTGCCCAGACCACCTGTCCTGCCTCTCTGGATTTCCCTGCGTAAACTTCTCTGTCCTCCTCTCTCATAGCATGTTTGTACTTCCAGAAAGGCTGCTCTCTTTTCCTTCACTTTCACAGCCATCTCCTTGTTGAACCAGCTTGGTCTCTTGATCCTGGAATTCTTACTTTGGGTCTTTGCGCATGTGTTTGTGGCCTCAATCAGACACAGCTTAATGATGGATCATTTCTGATCTGCATCCATCTCCAGCCTGATTTTTGCAAGGTGCCCTACTAGGATGTCACCCATCCTACCAAAGTCTGCCCTCCTGAAGTCCACCCCACTTGTCTTAGCCTTGGCTGTTTCCTTGCCCATATTGAGGTAAAACCACACCGTGCAGTGGTCGCTGCCTGCAAAGGGGTCCTCCACTGCTATTTCCTATACATGCTGTCCATCTGACAGCACCAGGTCCAGTATGGCACCATTCCTGGTTGACTCTGTGACCCCCTGTACCAGGAAACACCCCTGGAAAGCCTCCAGGAAGACCTGCTCTCTTGAACAGGAAGTATCCAGGGTTCTCCAGTCAACTCCAGGCATGTTGAAGTCACCATTTATGACAATGTTCCTCCTATTACTTAGCTTTCTGATCTGGTCCCCCAGCTCCATGTCCAACTCCATATCCTATAAGGGTGGTCTGCACACCACCCTCATTCGAATCTTTTTCCCTTTCGTGTTCTGAAACTGTACCCATAAGGCTTCAGTCTTGCACTCCTCTACCTCTTCTCTGGTGCATATGATCCCTCCCTTTATGAATAATGCTACACTATCCTCTCTCCCCTTCTCTCTATCCTTCCAGTACATTCTATACCCAGGGATCATGAGGTCCCAGTCCTGGTGTTGGGTTGCCCATGTCTCTGTGATGGCCACTATCACCACCTCTCCCTCTGCCATCAGTGCCTGAAGATCTGCCGTCTTGTTTGCCAGACTCCTTGCATTCAAGGATACCACTTTCCTGCGTGACCCCTGTACCCCATTGCTCTCCATCATCCCACTGCATCCCTCACCCTCCCGAGTCCCTTGTCCCATCTCCCTTCCCTCTCCTGTTTTCTCCCCCTCCATCTCATGACCTACTGGGGGGGAAGCCTGTCGGTCCCCCTCAACTGGTGACTCTGAGTGTTGCATACCTTATCACCCCCCATCTTCAGTTTAAATTAATGTTAGTTGATAAATATTACCCAAATTTATCTTTCAGGACCCTGGTGCCCTCTTTATTTAAATGCAGCCTATCTAGTGTATATAGGTCCTTATTCTCTCATGTCCTACCCCACTCTCCTACCAGCCTATACCCATTAGTCACACACCACTCCCATGACCATCTGTTGAGTTTCTCAGTTCTCTGCTTCCTAACAGTATTCACCCTAGGGACTGGAAGTACCTCAGAGAACGATATTGATCTTCCTGCCTCCCTGAAGATCTTTTCTACTTCCTTAAACCTCTCCCACACCACCTCTACTTCACACCCTGCAAGTTCATTTGTACCGAGATGCATCACAATGTGAGGTTTCTCACACTAGTCAGGTGGTCTGTTAACTGGAGGTGGGAAGTTTTCACTAGGAGCTTACTAAAACTGGAGAGAATAGCTAGATGATGATAAATGTCTAATGCACTAGGGCCACCAGATTTGAAGACAGGTACAGTATTGGCGATCTTCCATGCATCGGGAAGAACACCAGATACAAAGGACAAACTGAACAGCCTAGATAGGGGCATCAATTACACAAGCTGAAAAATGCAACAGTTTGGGCAAAAGATCATCTGGACCCAGGGGTGTAGCCAGGAGTTTTAAACTTGTACTCAAAACTGATGCACTGTTGCCCCCCCATTATGTAAATATAAACCAAAATGTGTGCTGCCACACCACACCAATAATAGCCCCCCCTTCCCGTTTACCATGTCTGAGTTCAAGTAATCAGTTTCTTCCTGTAATCCTCCTTTCTTTGTTTTTATGCTTGCCTGGTAAGTTGTTCTTGTATGTGTATTTGGCTGGTGGCATCAGTGCCCTATTGTGAACAGCAAAGGCAAAAGGGCTCAGTGTGACACAGACACAATGTGACTTACAATGTCCTTGCTTTCCTGTTTGTTGTCCCTGCCTGCTTTTTTTATCTGTACTCCCTTGAGTACAGTGTGCATGCCTGCTGACACCCCTGTCTGGACCAGCAGTACCTTCCAGTTTTAATACCTAATAAAAGATTTTCAACAACAGCAGAGTCAACCAATTGGAAGCAGAAATGTTGAGGTGTGGTGTACTGAAACTATAAGGGAACCTCAGAGGATAGTAGTCTTGTGGGACAAAATGTCTTTACTGGGATGAGGGCAGAGACATTAAGACATTTATTGTTAAAGACATTTGCAATCAGGACAGGATCCCTGCAATTTATATCATCAATAACCATAGGTGTGCAATGTGTTTGGTTTCACCTCAGGAGATGCTTCACACTACCCCAGAATCTATGAGGGTCACCAGTCAAACCACTTAGCCGATTCCAAAAATGGCACTCTTGTCAGACCTGACAGCCTTTTTCATATGCTACTCCAGGTTCTATATACAAGCCAGGTAGAGTGGAGGCTAGATGTTTTAAAGTTTTGCCAGCACTTGTCTCTGTAACTTGGTTTGCCCTGCAGTTCTCTAGAGAACAGCTGTGCAGAGCAACCTCTAAACCATCTTTTGGAGGAGCCATCATGTTTGTTTTGAATAGATAAGAAGTTATCAAGGAAATGAGACAGACCCTTATGAACACAGTTGGTAGACTACGGGTACGACCAGTCAGTACAGGATAGGTCATGGTCAAAAACATCAGGATTGACTTTGGTGAGATATATGAAAAGCTACATTTTTCTTTTTGTGGGGTGGTTGGGAGGACAGGCACCACAGATGTACAGGTAGGCAAGTGGTCACTAATGGAGTCAGTCAGAATGTCAACAATAGCAGTACTGTAAGACCTGTTAGTGAGAATCCAATCAATGAGGTAGTGAGAACCAGAGTTTGATGACCTAGTAGGAGTAGAATTTATCAGGGAAAGATTTTGCTCGAAAAGACTAGTCTCAAACATTTTGCAGGAGCTACCTGTCCAGTCAAGATTGAAATCACCCACTAGGACTGACTCCTTGCTTCAGATGTCGGAAGCGAGATACTCCAATAACGAAGTAAAGTCCAGCTTGGTTACCACATGGAGAGTTATAAGCACTCATGTTAGTGCCCACACTCCACACCATTCAGAATGGCATGGAATACTAGGTGAGTGGGGCACAAGATACAGCAGCAGGAACCCTGCCACATCTGTTGCATGCCCCCCCCCCACAGAGTACCCCTGTAACCTGCAGGGCAACAAAGTCCCTCCACCATGCTGCCCAAACCCTCTAGTCAGGAAGGGAGGGTTGGGGGCAGCCATTCAGGTACTCGCCTGACATTTTTAAGCTTCACAGACTTGCGCTGTCGCACAATCCTTTGCTCTGCACAGAGTAGGGGATCCACTATGGGACTAGAACAGACATCCAATTGGATGCCCACCTGTATCCTCCGATCCACCCCCTTCGATCCTATGTGCCAGGGGGTGGGGTGGGGTTGCAGACAGGTGCCTAGTGATTGTGAATGCTGGCCCCACATGCCTGTCCATGGGTGCAGAGCTGCTTGGGCTGGGTACCTACCTATTGTATGCACCTGACCCTTTGTTAGTGTATAGCACCCCTGTAAAGGTTCTTAGTTTTACCCCCAAACAAGGTGGAATATATTTACATTGAGAATTGGGAGAAACACAATTGGAGGTCATGGATAAGTTGAGATGTCCCTCATGGTATATCATCACATCTCCCCCACATTTAGATAAGCATCTGTTGGCAGAGAGCAAGCAGCATCTGGCATGATATGCTTGTGCAGTAATTCTAACAACATCATGTTTTGAAGAGACTTCCATAGGTTTTGTTTCCTGTGTGATTCCTTGAATATTATGCATTATGACTTTCCCAGGATAATATGTACACTATTTTAGAACACTCTTTAAATTTATTCAAGTGTGCTTCCCTTGATAATGCAGAACAATGAGGCACAATCTAAAATATGCTGCATTTTACATACTCTGACACAAGAGGTCAGTAAAATAAAGCACATTTTCCTAAATAGCAGTTGATGACAAATGCGTGTCATACATTCAGTACTTGACTTTCCATTTGAATTAGGGGGATTGCAGTTGGAATATTGACATAACAACCTTGTTAAAAAATGCCTGTTATTGAAAATGTCTACATATATTATACTCCATAGGAAAAGTGGACCACTACTGTTTAGTCATTTTCTGCATCACTGTTGAAGTTGTATATCCAGAAATATTTGATTACTAAATTTTGCTGTGTCATAGTAGCAAATGGTTAACAGAATATTACTTTTACTAGGAAGGATACCAGCATGTTCAACTTATTAACCTAGATAGCCTCTCTTGGAATGTGTTTTGTGTCCAACATATCTGGAAATCAAAATATAACTTGAAAGAGTACCACACAAGGACACAGATAAAATAAATAATGGTGAATTAGGCACTAGTATGAAGAACAAAATATTTGTACATGTTTCACTACAGTTACTGGGATTTAGGCACAAACTACATATAGCAGTTATGCTGTGCCTAAATACAACTTGTAATGGGATACATGTAGTTTGCAACATACATGTTAACAACATTCATCAACAGACAGCACAGGCATAACAAAGTTCCCTATATTACACAGTAGAAGGGATAAACATGGTAAATGGGCATGTCCACATAACCGTCACATGACTTGACATACATGCACATACACCAAATGGAGTACGCAGAAGGCAGGGTAGCATTGTTGATTAGGAGCTGTACACCCTAATCTGCCCTAAACAGAAGCATGAACATGGCAACAGTACCAGCCCATCTGAGCAAGCTATGGACCACCATAACACACACCCCACTCCCTGCCAGAGTATCCTCTCTCATCCCCTGGAGACATGGACATAGGGAGTGGCCATATACAAACAGACACATGAGTATGCACCCTTTCAGCGGCACAGTACCACCTAGATATGCACAGTACTATGTCCATTCCTGGCAACAGGGTATTCCAGATGCAGTCACATGACACAGTACACTTTGTGGCCTAAAATGCACAACAAGCATCAGTGATCTCCATCTCCTGTTGACCACCCACGAATCATGAACAAGGAGGATCACAAGTGAGAGGTCACACAAAGAAACACACCGAGGCAAACTGATACTCATAACACTGTATCTCCTGCACAGTATGATTGATAAGCAGTAACAAGAAAGCAACAAATCAAAATGAAAGTAAAAATTAGCAAAAACACACAACAGGGTGTGGGATATGCTGTATTAAACCATGAAGACTGATGCTGAAGCCACGAGGTGCGGCCAAGTGGCTTCAGGTGGCCAGCTCCATGCTTTAATCCAGCATGACCCACAAACCATGGAGTGTGTTGTTGCGCTTAGACAATGGGAATTGCTATTCATAAGTAAAAGGTGTGAAAAAAAGGCAAAAGGGGAAGAAACCAACATAGCTCCTAACATATGGCTGTTAACTGTGAGACAACAAGCCTCCTTGCACTCTGTCAAAGGTATGCCATGAGCTCCTACTAGGGGTGACCGAAAGTTGCTAATTCCACTTTCATGGAACGTCCGTGAAATTTCAGACATTTCATGGAAATTTTTGAACTTCCGCCACTGGCAAAATTTTGATCTTCCACAGATTTTGGCCCAATTCTGCGGACTGTTTTGCTGAATTGTGGAATAATACATCTAAACTGTGGAATTGATTCTATCCACAGTTTAGTGTATTATTTCACAATACAGCACCCATCCCTCGCCCGCCGCCAGACCCCTGTCCCAGAAAACACCCTGACCCTGGTTCCCCCATGCACCGATTGTGGGATCAAAGTTAAAAAAAAATCTCTGGTGGCTAGTGGCCCCACCCCACCTGCTGATTGCGGATCCCATCAGATTAAATAAAAAAAGATAATCTGATCCCTGGTGGCTAGTGGCCCCACCCCACCCACTGATCATGGGTCCCATCATTTCTTTTTTAAAAAAAGGAAAACATGCACCCTGGTGGCTAGTGGCCCCCCCCACCAGCAGAACGTGGCCCCAAACAAAGTTATATTCCCTGGTGTCTAGTAGCGGATCCCCCTCCCTATCCATGATCCCTCCCTTTAATTAAACAAGCATTTGTCAATGCCGAATGTTTGCTTGCTGGCATTGGCATTGGTAGTGTAGGAGTTACAGAGCTGCATAATAGGAATGGCAGTGAAGTATTGAACTGAAGCCAACCCCATCACCACCCTGCAGATAGTGACAGGCATTGGGGTGTGCCTTTGGGTCATCAGGCATAATAGCGCCATTTCACCACCACCCGTGCAGACACCGACAGTGTCACGGTGTGCCTTGGGGTCTTTGGCCTTATGCTACTCCCATTCCATCAGGAAATATTGTAAGATGGGTGCAGTATAGAGAATGGGTGAACTTAGGGCCAAGAGTCCAAGGCACACCTCTATGCCTCTCAGTGGCTGCAGGTGTGGGTGGGGTGGAATGGTATGAGCATTGCAGGTGACAATCCCAAGTCACAGCCTGATGCCTGTCATTCTCCCAGGGTGAGGTGTTATGGTCGGAAACCATAACGCCTCAGGCATTTGTTGGTATTTTCACTCCAAATTTTCAACATGGGTTTTTTGTGACCCCCCCCCACCTCATGAACAGTGGCAATATCAGTTTGTTAGCCGAAAGCTGCTTTTGCACAGTGACTACAGCATTTGTCACCACAGGTGCAAAAACACATTCTGAACAGGATGTGAAAAATGACAGCTGTACTGTTCATGGGGAGGTGTAAAAAATGGCAATGTTAAAAATCTGCAGTGAAAATATTAAAAACTGGTGAAGTCACGAGCATGCATAGAAACTGTGCAACGTGCACCCGTAATGTAATTAGTTTGGGAATTGTTTACAGCAGATTGTCCACACAGGCATTTTGGGACCTCCGGTCATGAACAATGACACTGTGATTTTCTTTATCTGTCCCGAACAATGATTTCCCACAGCGACCATGCATTTCTGTGCTGAAAGTGTGAAAACATATTTCGGCCATGTTGTGAAAAATGACAGCTGTACTGTTCGTAAGGAAGTGTGGAAAAATGCCACTGGTGAAAATCTGGACTGAAAATATTACAAATTCATGAATTTACGAGGGTGCGTGGAAACTGTGCAATGCTCACTTGTAACAGAGTAATTTTTAGGAATTTTTTTACTAAATTTTAATTTTCAAAATAGCCATTTTAAGACCTCTGCTCATGAACAGTGTCACTGTGATTTTCTTAATGTGTCCCATGCATTGATTTCGCACACCGACTGCGCCATTGTGCGCTACATGGACGGAAACATGTTTTGGGTGAGATGTGAAAAATGACAGCTGTGCTGTTCATAAGGAGGTGTGGTAAAATGGCAATGTTGAAAATCTGGAGTGAAAATATTGAAAATTTGCAAATGGATCAGCGCAACAAACGCTCATAAAACAGTCATTTGGGGGAATTTTTTCACCAAATTTTTAACATAGCCATTTTAACACTTCTGCTCATAAACAGTATGACTGTGATTTTCTTTATGTGTCCCATACATTGACTTCGCACACCGACTGCGCCATTGTGCGCTACATGTGCGGAAACACATTTTGGGTGAGAAGTGAAAAATGACAGTCGTACTGCTCATAAGGAGGTGTGGTAAAATGGCAATGTTGAAAATCTGGAGTGAAAATATTGAAAATTCGCAAATTTAGGAGCGTGCGTAGGAACAGCACAACACATGCTCGTAAAATAGTCATTTTGGGGAATTTTTTCACCACATTTTTAACATAACACCTCTGCTCATGAACAGTGTCACTGTGATTTTCTTAATATGTCCTGAACATTGATTTCGCACACCGACTGGGCCATTTTGCGCTACATGCACGGAAACACATTTTGGGTGAGATGTGAAAAATGACAGCTGTACTACTCATAAAGAAGTGTGGTCAAATGGCAATGTTGAAAATCCAGAGTGAAAATATTGAACATTCGCGAACCTACGAGTGTGTGTAGGAACAGCGCAACACATGCTCGAAAAACAGTAATTTTTAGGAATTTTTTTCACCAAATTTTCAACATAGGCTTTTTGAGAGCCCACCTTATGAACACTGGCACTGTCATTTCATTAATCTGTCCTGAAAGGTGATTTTGTGCAGTGACTGCGAAATTACCCTTTGGGCCTGATTAACGCCATGACAGTGAAAGAATTCATGAGGAGGGGTCCCAAAAAAACCCATGTTGAAAATTTGGTGCCAAAATTCCAAAAAATGCCTACGATATGCAGCAAAGTTGAAAAAACCCTATTCAGTACATTATACAGCTTACCGGCATTTCCTCAGTTCGTGGTTGGCTTTGAAGAGTGCAGACGTGTTCCTGATCCACCGAAGATCGTCGCGCCGGGCTCCAGAGGTAAGTATGGGGTGAGGTGGGGGTGGGGAGGCAGGGTGAGTGGGTGGGCGTGAGGGAGAGGGGTGAAGACAGCAGTGAGGGAAGTTTTTTCTTTCAGGTTTTTTTTTTTATTTGACCACGCGACATTTGCCACATGAGCGGGTTTCCAGCGTGCAGCTGGAAGGCTGTTGGGGGCAGCAGAGCCGATGGGAGATTGGGCACCCTGCTATATAGGACCTGTTGCCACTCTGGGGTGGGCTCCAGCATGGCACCCGACAGTCTGTGGGGGAATAGTAGAGCCGACAGGTTGGGCACCCCGTCAGCCATACAGACTGTGAGGAGACAGTAGAGCTGACGGGGATTGAGCACCCTGTCAGCCATACAGTGTGTGCATGGGGAGGTAGGAGCGCATGAGCACGCAGTAATGGCTGTGATGTGTGTGTGTGGGAGGGGGGAGCACTGCTCACTCAAGCGATGCTCTCCCTTTCAACCGTACGGCACTACATTTTGATTGTCGCACCATGTTTCCTGCGCGCGTGCAAGCAAACACATAAAAAGGCAATCCTGTCCATCACCACTCCTTCAAATTTATTCCCTGGTGTCTAGTAGACCCTCCCTAGCCCGAGCCCCTGTTTAAACAAAATAAAAGTAATCCCTATTCCTGAATGTCTAGTGAACCCCACCCGAAAGTTAGTCTGGCACCACCCATTTCCTCACAACCCTGATCCCAGCGGGCCACCAGTGCAGCTCTCCTCTCTCCTCCATGGCCAGCAGCCCACTGAGCTGTCAATGAAAGAGCATGTGCTTTTACAAGATAAAGTTCATTCACTGACAGCTCAGTGGGCTGCCTGCTGTGGAGGAGAGAGAGGGCAGTACCGGTGGCCTACTAGGATCGGAGTGGGGTGGGTGGTGACAGACTATCTTTCAAGGTGGAGGGGGTGGGGGTCCACTAGACACCAGGGAATAGGGATTACTTTGTTTTTCTGTACTGGGGATTGGGGATAGGGAAGGGGGCCCACTAAACACCAGGGAATAAATTTGTAGGAGGTGATGGACAGGACTGCCTTTTTTTTTAATTAAAAGGAGAGATCATGGATAGGGAGGGGGGTGCCCTAGATACCAGGGAATATAACTTTGTGGGGAGGAGTCGGAGAGCATGATCAGTGGGTGCGGGGACCACTAGCCACCAGGGCATGGATTTTCTTTTTTTTTAATAAAGATGATGTGATCCACGATTGGCGGGTGGAGGTGAGGCCACTAGCCACCAGGGAGCAGATTATTTTTTTTATTTAAACTGCTGGGACCCACGATCAGTGGGTGGGGGTGGGGCCACTAGCCACCAGGGATCAGATTGTCTTTTTTTATCTAACCTGATGGGACCTGTGATCGGTGGGTGTGGGTGGGGCCACTAACCACCAGGGATTTTTTTTTATTTTGTGGTTCCACAATCAGTGCATGGGGGGCACTTGACACCATCAAGAAAGCAGATGGTGTTTTTTTAATTACATAGGACCCGCAATCAGTGAATGAGGGGGTTACTGATAATGTATTAAACTGGGGGTGGGGAAAAAAGTCACAAACCTGATCACTGACAGTGATCAGTTCTGTGGATTTTTTTACTGCAGTTTAACATATTAACCTGCATGTTTTAAGGTGGAATTTCCATGAAAGTTGACAAAATGATTTCCAAACTTTTGCAGAAGCGAAAGTCCGACTTTCATGAAAATTCCACTGGCGGAATTTTTTTTTCACACACCTCTAGCTCCTACTGTTCCAAGATGTTCTGGGTACACTAGAGCAGGACTCTGTGACCTCTCTGCTAGGTGATAAGCAGAAGGATATCAGAAAATTGAAAATTGTGCATGGGAGCCCTGTGTTTGAGAAGATTGTGGAAAATACATAATACTATTAATGGTCTCTATGCATGATAGGGTGGAACACCTCCATGCCTCATATCCGCGGTGCATAGGCTTCTCTAAGATGGAGAGCCACACATCAGGGGTTCTGTGGATCCACACAGCATGCATGAAAGAGGGACATGCCTTTTCTGTACTTGATCCCCATCAGTTTGTGCAGCTACACATGTAGACAGTCCAGGAGAGTGGTCAGGGGGCATGCCCACATTCTGCGTCATTCACTAAGGTATGGTGTGCTGGGTGAGGGGGGGTTATAAGCTGTGTGAGCAGGTACCCTGTCGTAGCTGCTGCACAGCCCCCAACAAAGAGCACCTACCAGCTGTGGTGGGAGTGAAACCCTCCCGCCATGATTCTTCAGCCCTCCTGTAGGGCAGAGGGGGATAGTGGCAGCCACTGGAGCACTCGCCCTTTTATTTGTAAAATCCTGGGACATGCAGTGTCCCACAGTTCCCTGCTCCATGTGGAGCAGGGGGTCAACTCTCTGACCAGGATGGGCATCTGATTGGATACCCACCAATGGCTGCCGATCCTCCCCATGCATCAACATGTTTAGAGGGGAGGGGATGTGGTCAAGCACCCTATGGTGGCCAGCAGTCATGAATGCCATGTCCCACATGCCTATACATGGGTGCAGATATGTCCAGGCTGGGTATGTGCCTCATGCGTGTGCTAGTCCTGCATTTGTGGACATGGCCTGTTGATTATAGCAAAGTGTCTGCTCCTGTTATTGAGCTGAATAACTTGGCTGTTGCTAGCATTTTCCAGCAAAAAACAGCTGTAGACTAGTCACCCTCCGGGCAGGATGAAGATGAAGATGATTAGCAGCAAAAGGTTAAGAATCTGTTAAGTAAGAAGGGGAAATACTAGGAGTTATACTAAGATTTTTAAGATGTACAGAAGATGGTAGGCTCATTATGGTACATCTCCCTCAAAGTGGATTCAATTATTCCCCATGTTAGGCAGCAGAAAACTGTCCAGTTTCTGTTTAAAAGCATTGAAAGACTTCACTTCAACTACATCTCTACATAGCGAGTTCCACAAGGATATTATTCTTTGGGTGTAGAAGTAATGTTTTAGAGACCTCTTGGGGAAGGTTAACCTCAGATGATAAGTATGGCCTCTAAGAGAGTAATCTCTCTGATTTACAGACAGCCCAAGTCTGCCATGAGTTGCTCATCCCGTAATATACGATACATTAGTAAAAGATTGCCCCTATTTCTTCTAAGTTCAAGTGAATACATGTTCAATTCTGTTAACCTCTGTTCATAGCTCTTATTCTGCATCCCTTCCACCAGTCTTGTGACCCTTCTCTGTACACCCTGTAACCTTCTGACATCACTGCGCAGGTAGGGACTCCAGAATGCTGAGCAGTAGTCCAAGTGTGGTCCTACGCATACCCTGTACAGTGGCAATATGCATGCTTTATTTCTGGAATGAAAAGCCTCTCTGATGCACCCAATGATTTTATTTGACTAGGTTATAACATCAGTACACTGTCTGCTAAATTTGAGGTCATTAGTGATGATGAGCCCCAGGTCTTTTTCACTTTCAACCGCCTGTAGGGTTCTCCCATTTATGGAGTAGTTGTTTCTCCTATTTGATTCTCCTAGGTGCATGACAACACATTTGCCTATGTTGAAGGCATGCCGTTTAGTCTGGACCATTCTTCTAAGATTGTCAGATCTTTTTTAAATGATTCGATCTGAGTGTCACTATCTACCTCAGCAGCAATCTTAGTGTTGTCTGTGAACTTAACAGTGAAGTTGGACAGGTTTACAGCCATATCAGTGATAAAGATGGTGAGCAGTACCGGGCCCAATACCGACCCCTGCGGCGCCCTGCTGGTGACTGGGCCAACTCTAGATTGATATTTTCTGATCTGTACAGCCTGAGTTCTGTTCCTCAGTCAGGCTTCAACCCATTTCACAATGATGTTATTTATTTCCATAGCATTCGTTTTTTCTATAATGATAGAATGGGGGACCTTATCAAATGTCTTACAGAAGTCCAAATAGATCACATCCACTGGAGATTTCCTTTCTAGTAAGGCACTGACTTTTTCATAGAATACAAGATTATTTATTAGAGAAGACCTTTGGTTTTTAAACCCATGTTGTGAATTGTCTCCCAAGTTTTTACATTCAATTTCCTGTTCTAGATTGCCTTTTATTAGTGATTCTAGAACCTTGCACAGAATACTGATCAGGCTAATGGTCTGAAATTAGCCATATTGCATCTGTCCCCTTTCTTAGAACTCGGTACCACCATTGCTGTTCTCTAGTCTATTGGAATGTCTCCTGTGTTAATGGACATGTTACAGATCCTATGTAACAGGTCTAACAGCCAAGAAGCTAGTTTTTTTTAATAGTCTGGGATGACGTTTATCAGGACCAGGGGATTTGTTAGTTTTGATTTTCATTCATTTGTCCCTTATTTCATTTTTTGAGAATTCTATGGTTATTTCAGTATTTATTCCACTGTGTGTTGTTTTGGTTATAGGTTGCCCTGTGTTAAATACTGAACAAAAATATCCATTAAAATTCTCTGCCGTTTCTTGAGGGTCTGATATCTCAATGGTGTTAATTTTTAGGGGACCAATAGATTTGTCTATGTTTTTCTTGTTGTTCACATAAGCATAGAAGCTTTTTCTGCCATCATTAATATGGGCAAGCCTAAACTCAATTTTTTTCTTTTCCTTTTTGATGCTTTTTTTTGCATTTTCTTTGGGCTACCTTATACATGTGTTTATTGTATTCGTTATTGTTCCTTTTCAGGGTCCGATAAGCACTTTTTTTGTTTGCTAGGAGTTTTTTGATCTTTCTGGTGAGCCATGATAGTATTTTCCCTTTTTTGTTGTAAAGTGTTTTGTTTGGAATATGTGTGTTCTCTAATTCAAGTAATTTGTTCTTAACTCTGGACCATAGTTGTTCTGGTGTGGTAGCTACATCATCCCATTCCCAGTGATAAAGTTCTTGTTCAATCATATTAAAGTTAGCCCATTTATAAATCTTTGATTATTGCAATGCTATTCTCAATTCTTAGTTTGATGTTTAGGGCAAAAGTAATGATGATGTGATCCCCATTGATTAAGGGTTCATGAATCCTTAGTTTGTTTAGTTTATCTGATATGTCTGTTAAGATTAAGTCTAAGGTGTTGGTGTTCCTAATGGGTTCCTTAACCTTCTGTTCTAGCCTGTTAGCTAAGAACATATCCAAGAGGATTTGTTTCTGTTAGTGGTAACTGTTCCAGTATCCCAGTTTATCCCAGGGATGTTGAAGTCGCCCAAGAGTATAACCTCTGTGTCAGTTAACCTACTTTCTATGCTTTTAACTAGCTGTCGATGTTCAAGTATAGTTGTATCTGGGACTCTATAACGTAGGCCTACTAAAATGTTATTTTGATTTTCTCTCATTAGTTCAATCCAAATTATTTCCTGAGTGTTGTTAATATTGGGATCATTGGTCTGCTTGTGTTTAATGTCTTTCTTTACATAAAAGGCAGCTCCGTCCCCTCTTTGTCCTTTTCTATCTTTATGATAAACAGTATAACCAGGGATATTGTTGTTAAATCCAGATGTCTCATCCCATCAGGTTTCTGTAACTGCTGCAACACCAATATGTTTCTGATATAGAAATAGTTCTAATTCATCTTTTTTGATTTTGTTTAAGTTTCTGGCATTAGTTAACAGGAAGGATATTTCACCCTTATTATTGTGTCTTGCTTTATTTTTTTAGAATTGTTGTTTTCCCAACTATTTGCTCTCCCTTATACCCCCAGCTGTTTAGTCTTTTTGGCACATGTTGGTTTCCCTTTAATACTTGGCTGAAAGTGTTACCCAACAGTTTAGTCCCCCCTTTGCTGAGTGTAGCCTATCCTGACAAAATAGATTGTTATTACCCACAAAGTGCTCCCAAGTTGGCTAACACATACTATGCCATTCACCAGGCACCACCTACAAAGCCAATTATTGTAGGATTCTATATTTTGGGTTTTTCTCCAACTTGCCCTTGGTACTGGGAGAACTTCAGAAACAATTGGTTTAGCATTATGGTATTTTAGGACTTTTATTACCTTTTGCATATCTTTAGTGGTTTCATTTACCCCCTGTTGGTTAAGGTCATTGGTGCCTGCATGTAAAAGTACTGTTTTGGGGCTTTGAACATTCTGTAAAATGCTGGGTAACATCTAGGTAATGTCTTTGATGGTTGCTCCACTGAAGCTACATCTAGCTATAGTGTCCTTATTTTCACAAGTCGTAAATCTGTCCTTATATTTTGTAATGGAGTCTCCTAGTATAAATAACTGCTCTCTGTTTCTTTCTCCAGTGTCATCTGCCATTTGGGTTTCTACAGTATTACTTCTTTCACCCATCACTGTTAAATTTACCTTATTACTCCTGTTCATAGTTGCTACATCTGTTTCATTAGTACTAATCATATTTGAGACCTGCACTGGAGGTACAATATTTAGGGTAAGTATGGTATTGACACCTAAATTCATGCTCATTTTAGAAGTGCTTGGGGTAGGATTGTCATTATCAAGGGCCACAGTAATTAGGGGATCAAATCTGTTATACACAGGAAGTACAAAGTGTCCTGCCTTTCTCCCATTTTTTGACGCTCTATTACTTTGAATATTATACCACTCGTATCAGCATTATCATCTTGATCTTCCTCCCTTACCCACTTTTTATTAGCTGGGTCTGTAGCCTGAATGTCATATTCCTTATCTGTTGCCTGTATTATGTTTACTTGGGGAGGATGGGGGTAATAAGCCTGGCATGGGGGTTTCTGTATCTGGTATAGCAGTACTTAAGGTGTCTTTGGCTTGAACCAAAGTTGGTTTAGTAACCTGGGATTGATTTTCCCTGTCTTTAAGCCTTTTTGCCATGTTTTGCTGGCTTGTATCTAGGGCTGCAAACCTAGTATTAAACAACAAGATTTTTATCAGCAGTTCTGAGTTCTGCTGACATTTTGGACACATGTAAGGGTGTTCTGGAATCGGTACATTGGTCAGGGTATATATTTGACAACCTATGCATTTTACTCCCACTTCTCCTACCAATGTCATAATAGTATTGGACATTTTTAAAGACATTATAAATACAAGATTTTCAACTACCCCAGCAGAAAAGTTAATACTTGGTTTGCTGTACACAGGCAATGAACGTATATCTTTATTAGGGGTACAATTGCTAGACACAACTGTATAGGGAGGTTTTGAAGAAAGAGTAAGCAAACAAAGCAGACAGTCAGTGAGCTGTGCAATTTCAGGACTAGCTTTAGCACTACTACCTTATTGGGATAAGTTTGTAGCCTACCTTAGTCCTTAAACAGAAAGTCCGTGGCCCCATCCATGCATCCTAGGCTGGACACGCCTGACACGTGCTCAGACCGCACGTATCTCGGTTTGGTCTCCATGCTTGGAGCCATGAGCGTCCTGCCTGGTTTGCCCTGCTCACAGCAGGGCTAGTTTTGAGTCATCCTGTGACCCAAAAGTTACTCCAGGGGTCACAGAGTCTTCAGAACACAAACCTTTTGCTTTAAAACAGGTGAGAGGAAACAGGGCTCAAGTGCACTCGCTAAGTAGTGCAATTTAAAGTTTCACATTAACACAAAGCACAGTGTCTTTAAAAACACCTTCTTGGAGTACAGCTCTGCACAGCCTGCTGCAGAAAAAACTAAGCAGCCCACTCGCAGCAGGGCTAGTTTTGAGTAATCTTGTGACCCGGAAGTTACTTCAGGGGTCACGGAATCTCCAGACCACAAACACCTGCTTTTTTGCTTTAAAATGGGTGAGAGCCACTCATATGTGGCACTGGCATGCTCTGCTAAGCAACAGTGCCTCCCAAAATTAAAAATGAAGGCAGTCTGTAAGTTGGTACTTCATTCCTCACCCTGACTGAACTACCCAGCCTGTCTTCCTACTTCCTGGTTTAGGTAGCAGGGCTCAAATGCACTCACTAAGTAGTGCAACTAAAAGTTTCACATTAATACAAAACACAGTGTCTTTAAAAACACCTGCTTGGAGTGCAGCTTTTCACAGTTTGCTGCAGAAATAACTGTAGATTATTTGAAAAGTTTATTGGGCAAGCTAAATGAACCACCTGGTGGTGGACTAATGGACATGTCAGATCATATTGTAGAGAAGCTGCCCATCCTTCAACTGAGATTCACAAGTTGCGGGTCTTCCCAGGGAGCAAACCTGCCTATGCTGTGAGGAAAATTTTGACATCTGGAGTGAGCAGGCAGTGTTATTGTTGCAGGAGTTGGATGGTTCATCCTTGGAAAAAAAGGGTCAATTTTACCAGCAGCCTCTGAGAGCTTGCTATGCCCATGATGCTTTCATCAAAAAAGATGGCCACTGTGGAGAGCTGCTTGGATTTAGAATGGATGTATGATATTGTGGAAAAAACATGGAGAATTATAATGATGTTGGTGCTGACAAGGCAAGCTGAATTGGCAAGGGCATCTAATTTTACATCGTGGATGAAAAGGTTATTCAGCAAGCCTACAGAAAAGGTAGCATGGCAGCTGAGGGCCTTGATCAAACTCAGGTGGAACTGCTAATTGAAGGGTCCCTTTCTGAAGACCAGATTCTCACTAATCTGTGGCTGTTGGAGAGAGATTGCTACCCCTTTTTATAGGGAGTTGATTGGGGAAGTGGGGGAATATGAAGAGTGACTGGTTGCAGCTGTTGTAATTAGGGAAGCATCCAGGAAGATCCCCATAGTGTTCCCATGGTGGCCCTACTGACTGTGGACTGAGTAAGCTGATAGAACATCTGGAAGTGTTAAGTTAGCTGATGAGCCAGCAGCAGAAGGCCTATGACCCTAAAGGCCTGAGTGGGGTACCCCCTGCCCGGACCCCTGTAGAATGGAGGAGGAATCATGGGCCAGCCCTGGGGGATGACCTAACTGTTCCCTGTCCTTGTCTGTCTGTCTCCAGAGTGGCAGTTTTGGACACACCCAGCAGTACTGCCAACATCCAAAGAATCTACAAAGAGTGGTGGATCAGTTGTTTGCACAAGCTCAACCGGTTATTTGCACAAGGCCAAAAGAACCAGGGAAACACCAGCAGGGCCCATTGAGGGAACATACTGAAGCCCCAAAAGTAAGTCACTCACATCAAGTCAACACCAACCTGAAGCAGTCCCCCAAAATGGTAAAGGCCCTTATTGGGCCAGCTTTGGAGATTCTGTGAAAGTTGGGGGGTCACAGGACCTCAGCAATGTTAGGCAGTGGATTTCAAGTCACACTAATGCTTAAGCACTTCTATGATGCCTTCTCCAGATATATCCCATTACCACTCCTGAAAAGGTTGGAAGTATGGAGTATTGGGCCTAAGGCTGAGCCGTATCTGGGATGTATTAGTGTGGACACTGAATCTCTGGTCAATGTGGCTGTTGTTGGAGGCCCGATAAAGACATTGGTGCTCGTGTGCCCGCAATTGGGTGTGTGTATGACAGAGTACCTGTGATCATTAACATGAATGCCCACATGTTCGGCTATCTTGGGCAGCTGTGGGATGAATGCAAAGCCCATGTGGTGGTGTGCACATTGGTGGTCCACACACTGTGAAGTAAGTTTATTGGAAACAATTGAACATGTACCAGGAAGATGATGAAGAAGTCAGGGTAGTTTGGTGATGCAACACTACCCTAATTATGCTGCCTCCAAATGCTGAATGTGGGATCAGTGGGTCAGTCTGGTTCAAAGAGAATGCTATTAATTGGATACTGGTAATTGATGACTCCCTTCCCTCCCAAGGGGAAGGACTGTTAGGGGGAAGTCAGTGATACTCCTGCCATTCTGGTCTCATGCGGTTGTCAGATGGGGTGAATATGTATGTTCAGAATGTCACCAGAAAGTCAATCTCTATTCAATGGGGACAGACTCTGGCTTCTGTCAGTTGTGCGGATACCATGCTATATCTCAGGTTGTGCTGCCCTGAAGGTAGGAAGTGACTTGCTTCAGATAAGTTTGACTTTGAGGATTTTTTGTATCTAGAAAACAAAGCACTCCCATTACCTTCCTTCAAGCAACAGACTTGACCCTGATGCCACAGTAGTGAAAATTTCTTTAACAATTTTTTTTAGCACTGCAGAACAAACTCACTTGCACAGAACAACTAAAACATATCACAGTGTTGTAGGAATGCCCCATGCACTTTGCCAAGGATGTCTGCTGTTATTAATGATAACCCTTATATTTTGGAAGTTTAAAGTGGCAATGCAGACATAACAAGCATTAATGCATCAGGAGATTACAAGCATGAAACTTGGACTTTATCTTTACTATTCACTGAAAGATAAATGAATGCACGTTTCTGTCTTTATTATTTTCTTGTTCTAATCTGCAACCAATTTGGGAAGTTATATAGGAATCATGACATCATCAATTTGAAATGGAAAACAGCCAGATAGCCATAGTTATTATCTGAAGTTATGATTGCAGCTTCTTATATGCTACTTTTTGCCATTATACAAAAATACCATGAGATAATAATTACAGAAATATGAAGAGGAAAATGAGATGGGGACGAGGGGGACAAAAAGGGAAGTGGAAAGGGTGGTGTGAATTTGGTTAGGAAAGGGGGCAAAGAGAGGAAGATAGCATGAAAGGGAGAGGAGGTAGGGGAAGGAAAAGGGGGAAGAAGGTATGGATGAGGGAGGACAGGGAGAGGAGGGAAACGAGGGGAACAGCAAGATGGGAAGGTATAGGGTAAGAAAACACCTTTAGTATGTACAGGAATACAATATCCATCATTCAGCATTTCTTTTATACAGTCCATTATTTAAATCCTGATACGGCATATCACAAGTTGTGCCATGGAATGCAAGATCAGTTCATAATTGCAGGCATAAGTTCTGTTTTGGTTGCTTCACAGGACTCAGTTTCCAGGAGACTGTTCTTATTTAAAAAAATTGTGCCAGTTTAGTTTGGGGAAAGGTGGCCAAAGCAAGGAAGATGGAGTGAAAGGGAGAGGAGGCAGGGGAAGGAAAAGGAGGAAGAAGGTACAGACAGGGGGAAGGACAGGGAGAGATGTAGAACAAGGGGAAAAGAACATGATGGGAAGATATGGGATAGCAAAATACCATTAGTATATATAAGAATACAACATCCATAATTCATTATTTGTTTTCCGTAGTCAATTATTTAAGCGCTGATACAGTATATCACAGATTGAGCCATGAAATGCAAGATCACTTCATAATCACAGGTATAAGTTCCATTTTGATTCTTTCACAAGGCACAGTCTCCAGGAGACTGTTCCCATTTCAAAAATGGTGCCAATTTAGTTTGTTTGTTCAGTCCAGGAGGGTGAAGGGCATCTAGAGTGACCAGTCAAAAATGTTCTTGCTTCAATAATAAATTGTCCACATCCCTGCCCCTGGACATAACATCACCTTCTCAATGTCCATAAATTCAAATTTATTTTTTATCTTATCACACTTTTTTCTTGCCATCTGTGGCACACCCAGCAGGGGCATCCAGCTGCCAGCCCCCCCACCCCAGAGAGCAGCAGGCTTACTCGCATGATGGGGGTCAGGAACTGAACTGGGCCCCCAGCACAATTCCATGACAGTCTGCCGGGTCAGCAGGAGTGCGGCCATCAAGCTGCCTCAATCATGCCCAGCCATTTTCCTCCAGTTTTTTCCCCCAGGAGCTGACAGTGCAATGACATCCATGTGTAAGTCGATGTCTTGCCGTGCTCCTCCCCTTCTGTGCACTGCACTGTGCTGCACCCAGTCATCACTAAGTGTCACGACAGCACGATGTACATTCCCCTGCCTACCTCAGAGGGAGGAGAGCAGTCCTGGGATGCTTAATCCACCCTCTCCCCTGCCAACCCCTGGTGGCCCGAGTCCATTCCCGAACCCGGGTCGCTGGCATGGTGTGAGGTGTGGCGTCCAGCACCTCAACCCTCAGCGCCACCAGGCCGGCATAAATTCACATTTATGATCTG
Organism: Neoceratodus forsteri; assembly: GCA_016271365.2. Classification (NCBI taxonomy): domain Eukaryota; kingdom Metazoa; phylum Chordata; order Ceratodontiformes; family Ceratodontidae; genus Neoceratodus; species Neoceratodus forsteri. The sequence continues at coordinate 952,458,920 of CM057456.1, forward strand.
GACCCCCTAGTTTTACCTGCACTGCCAGAACATTTTCCATACATTCTTTCTCAAGGTCCCTAAAGTGTCCTCCTAATTGCATGTTCAGCCTTCTTGATGTTTTTGCTATACAAAATGCCCCCACTGTCAATTAGCAATATATACAACTGAAATTGTATTACAGTTACTAAACTTCCTGATGTTGTATTCTTTCTTAGTAGTGGGGTGTACAAAAATACTAGTTCCTCTAACACTGGTAAATACAATTACCATATATACACATCCTAGGGTAAGGGGGCAGGCAACCAACCCTTCCTTTTTCTGGAAGCTGATAATTACAATCATTTGATGCTTTTCTATACACTGTCCTAAGGTATTTAGTTGTAGAGTTTTTTAGCTCAGGACCAGATCTTCTTATGTGCCATTTCTGTCGGATAATATTACTGATCCTTCCAGACTGCATACTAAAAATTGTCACATAGTTCAACTGAAAATTTTTGTTTGTGACATTCTGTTTCCTTGACTGTAATAGTTCTTCCCTACTTCTCTTTTCTGATTTGTTTCTTGACTTCCATATTATCTTTTCCGGACAACCACTATGTGAAAGCTAATCATTTAATTTAACAGCTTGTTCCTCAGAGTTTGCTACCTCACTGCAATTTCACTTTACACAGTAATTCTGGCTTAGGGGATTGTTTCTGCAATATGTCTGGGATGACATCTATCAAATTCAAAGAGGGCATTCTGGTCTATGCTCTTCCTAAGCAGGATCTGTTTCAAGGCAATTTTCCTTGTTTTTGTAAATTCAGAGGTCAAATAATTCAGTGTGATGGAGATCATATTTAATGCAAATTTTAGATTTTTATTACCTTCCTCTATATAGTGCTTGAATTCCAATAACTCCCCAACTGTCTCTTTCCAAATAAATATGAGATAATTAATGTAGTGTATGTATAAATCTATTTTCCCAAACTACAGGTTGGCCTCTGTATTTGAGATGACAGTTTTCTCCCACTAACCAAGGTAGTTGTATATATAGTTCGGTGCTAAGGTTACCCTTATGGCCGCATTCTGTACCTGAAGAAAATAGTCCCCCATAAATGAAAAGCAGTTGTACCTCAGCACCATTTCTGTCAGTGTTAAAAGGAACTTGTTCAGGCCATTAGAGTAAAGATTTACCTTCTGTCAGAGCATTTGACAGGGCGTGGAGTCCCCACACATGCAATATATTATTAGTGTGGAGGGACTCCTCATCCAGAGTTGCAAGCAAAGAATCATGTTCAGTATGGAAATTGGCCAAGACATTCAGAATTTCTGTGGAGTCCTTAATATATGAATGATAGTTGCAAGCTGTTGGTTTAGTCTGAGCATCTACAAACTTGGATCATGGTTCTGTTAAAGTCCCAATGCCAGTAACTATTGGTCTCCCTGGTGGTGACTAGATTTTTGTGGATCTTGGGCAATGTGTTTAATGTCACCCTAACTGGAATTTCTGGAAAAAATCTGTTTATTGTACTGTTTAGTTTTGACATGACATTTAGTTACATTTAACACAGTCATTTTAGTTCAGGTAATTTTTTTTTTTTACATTTCAGAAATTACATATTTTCAGAGACAATCCATATATTTCAAATGAAAGTTAATGCCTCAGGCATACAAGTATTCCAACAGTGCAGCTGGGGGTATATGTGTGTGCCCCTTACCTGCCTGAGGTTATATTACTTTCAGTAGATACTATGCTTCCTCTCTTAAGAGGGACTGTACTGTAAGTCTACTTTGCCTTTTTTCAGGGTTCTTTCTAAGGGGTACTGCTTTTCTTCAAAAGTGGTCATCTGGAGAGAGATTTTATACTGTACTTGCTCTAAAGGCATGCCATATAGGAGGCTGTTTCCCCACTGAGCCACAGTTGGAGCTTTCTCACCCATCCGATACATTGCCACCACTCATTTTCCTGTTGCCATTGACAGGCGCCATAGGGGATGGGTGAGCAACCTCTCTCTCTTCCCCCTCCCCCAGGAGAGAGCATTTCTAACAGAACCACACCAGGGTCCATAGATATTGTGATCTGCAGTACAGAGGACATGACCCCAACTACTCTCTTCCAAAAAGCTTGAACCCTTGGACATGTTCAGGAGAGGTGAGCAAAGGTCCCTGTATTGACATCTGGGCACCAATTTTGTGTGCTTTTTTTCAGTCATAAAGTAAGTTCTCATAATTAAGTAAGGTCTCATAATTAAGATATAGTGGATCTTCCTGAGCCTACTATTCTTAGAACATAGCATAGCTGGCTGAATCACTGAGGCCATAGAAGCTTTTCCCAGGTCCTGGGGCCACCCAACCTGCATGGTAGTTGTGGCATATTTTTGGGAGTTATTTAAAGTATTACATAGGAAGGGAAAGGGACTGGAGCATGGTGCAGGGGCGGCGGGGACTTAGAATCACTTCCTTGATGGGAGATATGGAGTGCATATTTGGTGGTACTGCTGGTATGGGCCTCAGATGGTGCTCACTTGGAGATATGCAATGAAATGTGAGACAGGCAGGTCAACAGTACTCTCAGTCTCTGGAAGTCCAAAAGTATTCCCCCATTAGACATCATTTTGATGGTGCTAAGGCTTCCAACAGCTGGAAGTCAGGCTGGTCAAGGGTAAATGCTAGAATGCTTCTGAGCAGCACACCTAAAGTGGCAACCAGTATACCGTGCATGATTCCGTGGGAGGTTATCCAAGCTGAACTGCCTTTTAAGTGAGAACTGGAAACATGTTTCCTAAGTGCCAGCCAGATAATTGATCAAAGAAACCAACTTTTCCTGAAGAACTGCCAGTTGCCATGAAACGCAGACTCATGGGGTAGAAGACAAAATAGTTTTGAACACATACGGAGTTGAACCTTCTTTTCATGATTTTGCATGTATATTTTAGTCCTTATATGGACATTGGATGGTGTCTCAATATGAGATAAGCAATAAAAATTAAAAAATGTGACACAGTCAGGCTACATAGTACGCTCAGTCTTTGGGAGTCCAAAAGTGTTCCCCTATCAAATATCATTCTGATCTTGCTAAGGCCTTTGGATCTCCATGTCTGTAGTACTTGCCATACTGAGAAGGGGGAGACATTTCCCCTTCCTACAGCCAATTGAGAATGTCAGACTCAGGCAACACTCCCAGTGAGTGGCCAGCCATCTTATGGCTCCATCCTGATCCAGGCATGTGCCGAGGCCCTGGTGAGGGGGTTGGGGAGAAATTTAATCATCTCCTGTCTAAGGGAAGGGGCAAGGATTATGAAGATCAGCACCCCTCCCAAAGAGACCTCCTCTAACTGAACCCATACAAGCTGTGGGTCTTTCCCCAGTTTACACAAGAATGTAGTATGTACAGAAATCAGGCAGCCCTAAAGCTCATTTAGTGACATGCTGAGTTAATATCTACCTCCTAACACGGCCCTTTTATTCTGCCACAGGAAGGACAGTATGACCCCTCTTAAACTCTTAAAGAAGTGCATAGGGATTTCCATTCCCCCCAATTCCACCACTATCTCCCCATGATCATGAACAGCTGTTGCCAGCGGCTCCACTGTAAGGACATACAAGGTGAGAAACAAGGGGCCCCCACGACATGTGTCCTGGGATAAAGAAACGCTGTGGGATACTGTCTTGTTGTTCAGAACCTGGGTCATAGGTTTTGAATATAGAGCTGAGATACAGGACCAGAGGTGGGTACCAACTCCAAATTTTTGCAGTGGCAAACATGAAGGGCCACTCAACCCCATCAAAGGCCTTCTTGGCATCTAGAGTCAAGGGCCCTTTGTCCCAGCCCAATGCCACGTACTGTTGACAGTTCTATGTAAGCCAGTTCTGGGCTGTCTGACCTTTACAAAGCTTGCCTGATCATGGTGAATCAGCTCCAGAAGCACAATCTCCACTTTACTAGCAATTACCTTGGCTATAATCCTATAGGTGTTGTTGAGTAGAGAGATAGGGCAGTAGGAGCTGCAAAAAAGAAGGTAGTTGCCAGGCTTGGGGATGACTGTAATTTTTTTCAGGTACAGAGAAGGGGCAGGAAACCACTGGCAAGAGCCTTGGATGTCATATTACATAAAGGGTCTTGAAGTATGGTCTAAAGTCTTCTTTCAAAATCCCTGGGAAAGCCATCAGGGCCCAGGGCTTTTCCTGAGGCCAGCGTGAAGGCAGCAAGTCTAATCTCCTGGGAAGTGACATCTGCTTCTAGGTGGTCCATCTGAGCAGGTTATAGTGAAGGCATGTTCAAGGTATCAAGAAAGTTACTTGATTCTGGTGAGTCAGGGGTCAACTCAGTGGCATATAGCTGTTGGTAAAAAGTTTTTAATGCATCCCCAACGTTTCCTTGATCTACTGTTGGGTTTCCCTCTGGGGTACAGATAGCAGATATGGCTTTATTTGCCTCCCTTCCTCTAAACTACCAGGTGAAGAGTTTCCCACTTTTGTCCCCCTCAAAATAGGATATCGACTGGCTGAATAGAATATCTCTCTCCAGCTGCACAGTGGTTAAAAGATTAAGCTTTCCCTTAGTGGCCACCAGCTCCCTATATAGCTTAGGACTCTAAGAATGCAAGTGGGCAGTCTCCAGTTGTAGGACTCCAGTTGTCTCCAGAGCTCATATGTCCCCCATTCCTGTTTTCTCTTGTGGGTCAAGAAGAAAATAACCACTACTCTTACATAAGCCTCAAGAGCTTCCCACCCCCTTTTTCCATGCATTCCCTAAACTCCGTATCAACCGGGATTCTGGCATCCAGCTTCCGTGTGGAGGGTTATAAATTTCAGATCACCCCATCATAGCCTTTCCAGTAAAACAGTGCATTGTTTTTTTTTTCTTGAAACAAACTAACAAACAATCAAAACTTTCTCCCATGGCAGCAGCTAAGGCCTTTAACAACAACCCAGTGATTTCTCCCTCACATCCCTACACCCCATCCCCTTGAAGCTCTGAGGAACTCACAATCCTCAACTTTTTTGGTGGATACATAAAGTCTCAATTTACCAAGATACCATGTAACTGTAGTGGTGACATAAGTTATCACTAGAAACCATCCTACATGAAGTAAAAAAGAGCACATAAAATCAAATTGTAACACATCACAAAATGGAAAACCTACACAAAATAGAAGTCTACAGCAGCCATAGCGGTCCGTTAATTAGGCAAAAACAAGCACTTTACAAGGCAATATTTGCCATGTTTACAATGTGACAGTTTACAGCATAACATCAGAAAACTCAAGGAATAGTCAAGGGTATAGCAGCTGGGTTTCAATGCATAAAAGTGCAAAGTAATGCACTTGAGGCACAGAAACCCAGGGGCGTAGTACAAAATGCGAGGAGTGCTGATGATAACCACCAAGCAGGGAAGAGACCTGGGATAATCATATTGGATGATGTAAAGGTGACCAGGCAGTGCAATAAGGCAGTTGGGAAGGCTAGGGGGATACTGGGAAGCAAGGAGACACAGGGAATACAAGGGGATGCTGAGATTCTCTGCATCACCCTGCAGATGGGGAATAGAGCCACTGTTCACACTAGAGTGATCTACAGACCTCCAGCACAAGGGTGGAAGCCACTGGCAAGATGGCAGAAAATGGGGAGGTTCTGCTGGTGGGGGACTTCAACCTACCAGATGTGGCCTGGAGCATCCCAGTATTAGCTTCAGCTAGAAATAGGGAGATCCTGGAATCTCTGCAGGGGGCATTCCTCAGGCAACTAGTCAATGAACCCACTCATGATGGGGCAACACTGGACCTGGTACTCATTAACAGGGACAGTGCTGCAGATGTCAAGGTGGGAGGCACTTGGGGACCAGTAATCACCATATGGTGTGGTTCAATATAAGGATGGCTGTGGAATCAAACCACACAAGAGCAAGGGTCCTGGACTTCAGGAAGGTATATTTGAAAAAAGATGGGGGAATGCCTCATGGATGATCTAGCAGGGGTGGGTGACCTAGGTGGGATGGAGGAACAGTGGGTGAAGATAAAAGGGAGCATATTAAAGGCAACAAACCTCTGTGTCACACAAGTGAGGAAAAGCAAGAGGAAAAAGAGACTGCTATGGTTCTTGAAAGAGGTGGCTGGAAAGGTAAAAGCTAAAAGGGTAACATTTAAAAGGTATAAGGAGATGCAGAGGAAGGAGGATAGGGAGGTGTGTCAGGAGAACAGAGGGAAGCAGGGAAAGCAGTAAGGCAAGCTAAAGTGAAAACTGATGACAGAATAGCCCAGGAGGTAATGAAAGGAGCAAGATATTTTTTAGGTATGTAAGTGAAAGAAGGTGGGATTGTAAGGTTAAAAAAAGAAGGGGGGGGGGGACTGTGCTGAGGAGGACCAGGAAAAGGCAGACATCCTGGATAAATACTTTTGTCCAGTGCTCACAGAGGGTGGAGAATGGTAGGGGCCACAAAACAGTAAAAAAAAGCTTTAGAAGGAGGAAGGTGGACACTAATCCCTTTTTAGAGGTGAGAGCCCTGAAGTGGCTTACTATTCTGAAGGCAGACAAAGCAATGGGGCCAGATGGGGTGCATCCAAAGGTACTGAGGGAGCTCAGGGAAATGCTGGTTGCACCTCTGACAGTTTTATTTAACAGCTCACTGGAAACAGGAGTGGTTCCGGAGGACTGGAGGAGGGTGACTGTACTCTCACTACACAAAAGTGGTAGCAGGGAGGAGGCTGGTAATTATAGGTCAGTAAACCTAGCATTAGTGGTGGAAAAGTTAATGGAATCACTGCTGAAGGAAAGGATTGTGGAATACCTTAAATCCAGTGGGTTACAAGACCTAAGGCAGCAGGTTTTCACAGGGGGAGGTCATGTCAAACGAATCTGATAGATTTCTTTGAGTGGGTGACCAAGGAACTAGATATGGGTGGAGCGGTGGACATGACCTACTTAGATTTCAGTAAGGTGTTCAACACTATTCCACATAGAAGACTAATAAGCAAGCTTGGGTAGGTTAGGAATGGGTCCAAAGGTAGTAAAGTGGATTAGAAATTGGTTAGGTGATAGGTGTCAAAGGGTGGTGGTGGTAAATGGAGTTCATTCAAAGGAAGGAAGGGTGACCGCCTGGATGCCTCATGGAGCAGTGCTGGGTCCAGTCCTCTTTAAGATCTTTATAAGTGACATTACAGAGGAGGTGGAAGGGAAGGTCTACCTCATTGTGGATGACACCAAAATCTGCAATAGGGTGGACACTCTGGGGTGGTGGAAAGGATGAGTAGAGACCTGTGAAAACTAGAGGAGTGATCAAGGGTATAGCAGCTGGGTTGCAATGTGAAAATGTGCAAAATAATGCACTTAGGGCACAGAAATCCAGGGGTGGAGTACAAAATGGGTGGAGTGATAAGGAAGGGTGAGTGGGATGCTGGGGTGCATAGGGAGGAGTATCACCAGCAGAAGGAGGGAGGTGGAGTTGCCTCTGAATAGATCATTGGTAAGACCCCACCTAATGTATTGTGTCCAGTTCTGAAACCACATCTGTGGAAGGACACAGACAGAGTGAGGCAGTCCTAAGGATGGCAACTAACATGGCACAGGGTCTGCATCAAAACCCCATAAGAAGAGAATAAAGGACCTTAATATATACACCCTGGAACAGAGAAGGGAGGAGGGAGAAGGGAGATATAACAGAGACCTTTAAATACCTCACGGGGGGTAAATAAGGTACAGGAGGGGTGCATTTTTCAGAACAAAAGGTGCTCAAGAACAAGGGGACATGTTATGAAGCTGGAGCAGGGATGTAGCCAGAAATTTCCTTTATGTACACACACTCTCCAACTGCTGCCCCCTTTAAAAAAATGTACACATCATCTCCAAATGCTGCCCCCATTACAAACAAATCAGATTTTTGAAAGATGACTCCTCTAATCTCTAAACAGGTTGTACACATATCTAGCTTTTAAACAAGCCTACACTAACTCAACTACACACATTAGAATGATAGTGTTAACAAAAAGGCCTATGGCTGAGACATGCACTCAAGAAAACTGTACACAAATGTGTACAGTGGGTATGCCTGCTTGCATCTTTGGGCAGGAGGGTGTAGATTCAGGAGAGATATGAGGAAGTACTTTTTGACTCATTTCTGGAACAGCCTTCCAGCGGAGGTGGTAGGGGCAAAACAGTGGTGAGGTTCAAGAATGCATGGTATAAGCACAAGGGAATCATAGTGGAAAGGAAGGGGGGGGGGAGAAAGAGCTGTAGATTGAGAATGGTCTGCAGCGATAGAGTAGGTAGGGAGAAATGGGCAGACTGGATGGGCCAAGCAGTCCTTACCTGCCATCAAATTCTATGTTTCTATGCACAGGGAGGAATATCACCAGCAGAAAGAGGGTATTGTTTCTGCACAGATTGCTAGTAGGACCCCACCTAAAGTACTGTGGAATGGTAAGGAGGATGAGTGGGATGCTGGGGTGCATAGGGAGGGATATTACTAGCAGAAGGAGGGAGGTGGTGTTGCCTCTATATAGATCGCTGATAAGACCCCACCTAAAGTACTGTGTCTAGTTCTGGAGACCACTTCTTTGGAAGGACATAGACAGAGTGGAAGTGGCCGAGAGGAGGGCAACTAAAATGGTGCGGGGTCTGCATCAGAAGTCCTACAAGGAGAAATTAATGGACCTAAATATGTACACCCTGGAAGAGAGGAGTGAAAGAGGGGATATGATAAAACAAATACCTCATGGGGGTAAATAAGGTACAGGAGGGAAGTATCCCCCCTTCCCCCAGAAAAGGTGTTCAAGGACAAGGGGATATGATAAGAAGCCAGAGGGAGGTAGATTTAACAGAGATGTGAGGAGAAACTTCTTCACAAAAAGAGCAGTGGATTCCTGGCAGTCTTCCAGCAGACGAGCTGGAGCGAAAACAGTGGTGGGGTTCAAGAATGCATGGGATAAGCATAAGGGAATTTTAGGGAAAGGGGTGAGGGCCAATTTGCCTGAGATCAAGTACTGTAGGATCTGTGAGGATACTATAGGCAGGGAAGAATGGGCAGACTGGGTGAGTCATGTGGTATTTATCTGCTGGAAAATTCTGTTTCTATGTTAAATGGAAGGCAGTGCTTTCTCAGCTAAAATGATTGAGAGTACAGATAGCAATACTACAAGAAACCAAACTAAAGGAGGAGATGGCCAAAAAACTATGTAGGGGATGGGTATAGTTAGAGGCCCACAGCAGTGCTACGTCCTATAAATGAGTGATGTCCATTCTAATTCACAAGGCATTACAATGGCAGGTGACAAATCAAAAATCTGACTTGGATGGAATGGTGATGGCTATTCCAGACAACCCCACAGTCCTAGGATCACTTTATTGTCCCAATGTGGATGATCCACAACTACTCTTAACCTTCTTACAGGTACTGACGGACCTCACCTAAAACATACTCCATGCCTAATAGGAGGGGATTTTAATTTAATGATGGGACTCTTGGTGGACTGCTCAGCCTCCTTGGGAGAACCTTGCTAGAAAGTCCTGACAGTAATTAAGAATATGGTCCAAGACCTAACCCTGTCAGATATCTGGAGAACCCTGCAACCCTCAGAATGGGACTGCTCTAATATTTCTCCAACACATGCTATAGCAACTTGCATTGTCTTTTGGCTAGGGTAGTGCAAGACACTGTGGCCTTGACAATCAAACCAACAGTGATCTCAGACCATGCAACAGTAACTTTACTGATGATCTGGGGCCGGAACAACCAAGATACATAGATACATAGATACATAGATACATAGACAGTGTCGGCAGATAAGGGCCTATGGCCCACCTAGTCTGCCCATTTGAGCTTGTAAGTTCAGTTTGTTTTCCTAGAAGTCTATTTCCCCTTACCCCTGACCTCTAGAATTCCTTTATGTCTATCCCATGCATTCTTAAATCCCGTGATTGTTTCAGCCCCCACCACTTCCTCTGGCAGGGTGTTCCACTTGTCCACCACCCGTTCTGTGAAGAAATTCTTTCTCATGTTTCCTCTGAATCATCCTCCTCCAACTTCATCCCATGCCCTCTAGTCCTGAAACATCTTTTCGCTTAAAAATAGTGTTTTCCTGCACCCTGTTCCTCCCTGTAAGATACTTGTATGTCTCTATCATATCCCCTCTCCCTCCTCTCCTCCAGGGAGTACATGTTCAGTTCCTTCAACCTGTCTTCATAGGACTTGTGATGCAATCCATGCACCATCTTTGTTGCCCTCCTCTGAACCTTCTCTACCTGTCTATGTCCTTACGTAGGTATGGTCTCCAGAACTGTACACTGTACTCCAGGTGGGGCCTCACTAGTGTCTTGTATAGTGGAATTATGACCTCCCTTTTCCTGCTGGTGATGCCCCTGCCTATACATCCCAGCATCCTATTTGCTTTACCTGATGCCTTGTCACACTGTTTCCCTACCTTGAGGTCATCAGAGATGACAACCCAAGATCCTTTTCCTGCTTGGTGCATGCTATATCCTCACCCCAACTGATATATTGTGCCTGGGTTTTTGTGCCCATATGCATTATCTTGCACTTCTTTGCATTGAATTTCAACTGCCAAACCCTTGACCATTCTTCAAGTTTCTGCAGGTCCCTTCTCATTCTGTCTACACCCTCTGGTGTGTCTACTCTGTTACAGAGCTTTGTGTCATCAGCGAACAGTGAAATTCTGCCTTCTAGATCCTGTGCAATTCACTGATGAAGATGTTGAATAGGACCAGTCCCAGCACTGATCCCTGTGGTACCCCACTGGTCACTCTTCCTCTGTGGAGTGACAGCCATTTACCACCACCCTCTGTGTCCTGCCACCCAGCCAGTTACCTACCCATCACACTACTGTCCTGCCCACACCCATATTCCCCAGTTTGTGTAATAGTCTTCTATGTGGCACAGTGTCAAAGGCCTTGCTGAAGTCCAGATAGGCCATGTCCACTGCCCTCCCCTGATCCACCTCCCTAGTCACCCAGTCAAAAAATTCAATGAGGTTGGTCTGACATGACCTCCCCCTGGTGAAACCGTGCTGCCTTGGGTCCTGTAGTCCATTAACAACCAGATGTTCCACCAATCTCTCCTTCAGTAGTGCTTCCATGATCTTTCCCACTACCGAGGTGAGGCTGACTGGTCTGTAGTTCCCTGCTTCCTCTTTGTTCCCACTTTTGTATAAGGGGACTACATCTGCTGTCCTCCAGTCTTTGGGTACCTCCCCTGTTTCCAGTGATTGGCTGAACAGGATAGCCAGAGGTTCAGCCACCACCTCTCTTAGTTCTTTAAGGACCCTGGGGTGCACCCCATCTGGCCCCATTGCTTTATCAGCTCTTATTACTTCCAGTTCCTTCAGGACCCTTTCTCGTGTAAAGGGACTTGTGTCCATTTCTGCACCATTCTCACCCCTTGTACTCCCTTCAGACCCATTACCCCCTCTTCCTTAGTAAAGACTGAGCAGAAATACCTGTTCAATATGTCAGCTTTACTGTTGTCATCCTCCATGCTGCTCCCATCCTCCCCCTTCAGTCTCACTATCCCTCCTTTGTCTTTCTTTTCCTTACTTCGACCTGTAAAATGTTTTGTCCCCTTTACCCACTGATTTTGCAATGTGTTCTTCTGTCTGAGCTTTGGCTTCCCTTACTGACTTCTCTGCCTCCCTTTGTTTCTCCTGGTACTTCTCCCTATCCCCTTCTGCCTGTGTCTTTTTGTATTGCCTGAATGCAATCTTTTTGGCTTTCACTTTCTTTGCTACCTCTTTGGAAAACCATAATGGTCTCCTCTTCCTTTTCCTCTTGCTAACCTGCTTAATGCATAATTCTGTTGTTCTTATAATCCCCATTTAAATACTGCCCACTGTTCCTCAACCCCTGATTCCTGTCCCATTCCCTTAATGCCTCTTTCAAGTATCTCCCCATTTTCCCAAAGTCTGCCCCCTAAAATCCAGGATCGTGTTTTTGTGTGGTTGGTTTTGCTCTTTCTGTGATTTCAAACCACAATGACTGGTGGTCACTGTTACCCAGGTGCTCCCCACTGTTACCCCCATCACACTGTCCCTGTCTGTGAGCACAAGGTCCAGTATTGCCTTCTGCCGAGTTGGTTCCATGACCAGTTGCTTGAGGAAGGCACCCTGAAGGCAGTCCAGGATAAATCTGCTCCTAGTTGATGCTGCTGCTGGGATGCTCCAGTCCCGTCTGGTATATTGAAGTCTCCAACCAGTACTACCTCACTTTGTCTGCCATCCTTTGGATGGCTAGCATCAACTCTATCTGTTTCTTCCTCCTGGGCTGGTGGTCTATAGACCACACCTGTGGATGGCTGGTCCCATTTTCCTTTCCAGCTTAACCCACAGTATCTCTCCCCATTTGTTCCTCCTGGATCTGTGTGGCCCTTATGTCATTTTCACATACAGTGCCACTCCTCCTCCCTTTCTGCCTGCTCTGTCTCTTCTAGATATGTTGTAAGGTATGGCCATCTCCCAGTCATGGTTATCATTACACCAGGTTTCAGTGATGGCCACAATGTCCAGGTCTGACTGTACCATGACAGCCTCCAGATCTTCCATCTTGTTGCTAAGGCTCCTGGCATTTGCACACATGGCTTTCCATGATTTGACCTCCCTAGACTGCTTCACTGTTCTACTCCAGCCCCTTTCTTGGTTGTCATTTATCCCTGGTTCTCCTTGCTGTCTGCCCTTCTGCTGAATTTTGCCCCTTTTCTGCTTATCCACCTTTTGGACACTAATCTCCATCTTTTGCACACTGCTTTGCAGAGATAGCCACTCCTCTGGTTTACTGGTTCCACTGCTAGCTGTGGGGGGTGAGCAAGTGGGTACCGTCCTTGCTGGCCTGCCACCCCCCTTTGCTAGTTTAAATGCTTGTCAGTGTAGCATTTAAACTTATCATTGAGTGCTTGGATTCCCTCCAGGATGGATGCAGGCCATCAGGCTTGAACAAACCTCCATCCCTCCAGGTGGGTCCCAGTCACCAATGAATCAAACCCTTCCTCACAGCACCAGTTCTTCAACCATGAGTTAAAGTTCCTGGTGCATGCACTCTATCTCTCCTTGCTTCTGCAGAGTAGTACTTCTGAGAAAGTGACAGAAGTAGCTACTTGCTTGAGACCCTCCCCAGTTTCCTAAACTCTTCCTGAACTTCCTTTGGCTCCCCATTTGCCAAGTCATTAGTACCTAGGTGGATAATGACATCCAGCTCACCCTCCGTCTTGCCTTCCCAGTGATCCCCAGTATCTTCCTTCCATCCCTCCATGCCGTGGCACCTGGTAGGCACCTCACCTCCCTGTCCTCCCCCTTCTGTGTTCCTAGCTGGATCCCTCTTATGATGGAGTCCCCCACCAGGATTCGCTTCCTCCTCCTCCTCCTCTGGGGTCCACTGCTTTCCCCACTGAGGTCACCTCCTTGGCTAACCTCCACATCCTTTCCTTCCACTTCTCTGGGTACCTCTATTTGGTTGTCCTCATTTGCCAGTGTGGCATATGAGTTCTTGAGAGGAATAGGATCTGGGATGTGCCTCTGCCTGACTGCTCTAACCCTCCCTGAGCCCACTGTCATCCAAGTGCTCCTCGTTCTCGGCATCCTTGAGGCAGCTGCATTGGACTGGGTGGTCCCTGGATAGGGGTGATGGTAGTCCTGACCCAGTTACTTCGCTCTGAGTCTGGCTACCTCATCCCACAGTCAGAAGATGCATGCAGATAGGGCAGCACCTCAGTGTCCAGAAGGTCTGCCTGAATATGGCTGCCCCACAGCCACTGCATTGCACCACTCCCCACATTATACTGCAATTCCACTACTTCTCTGCTACTGAAACTCTCTTAGTTCTCTTTTTATTTATTTACAGTACTAAAAATCCTGTAACTGATCCTCAGATATATATATATTTTTTGAACGAAAAAGAAACCAATAAATAAATAAATGAGTCAAAACACTTGTCGTGCTGAGGGTGGTCTTCTTCCCCCTTATGCCCCTCCTACTTCATACCTCTTACTATACCCTGTGTTTAGCTCCTGTCAATCAGATTTATCAAGGCATATAATTAAGAGTTGGGGGAAGGGTGGAGGAGGCGCAAATTTGCAGCAATTAAAGACAGCACAGAATTACACCACCACTATGTTTTAAATTTTCAACAGCCCAAAAACAATTATAAGTAAAGACAACACAGAAAGAAAGTATAGTGTCACTACAAGCCTACAATCTAAGTTTAAAAGAAAAATACCATTTACCAGTTACTCTAAAGCACTGAATTGAATATGTTTCCTTCCTTCACCTTCTGGCTTCTTCTGAGAAGATGAACCTCTGTTTGCTGCTTTAACTGTGACTAAGCCCCACCTCCAGTTATCACGTAGCTGAGGTCAGAGGCCAGACAATTAACACCCTTCACCCAGCTACAGGACAGTCAGACAAGCCAAGATAAAATTTGCAGCAATTAAAGACAGCACAGAATTACACCACCACTATGTTTTAAATTTTCAACAGCCCAAAAACAATTATAAGTAAAGACAACACAGAAAGAAAGTATAGTGTCACTACAAGCCTACAATCTAAGTTTAAAAGAAAAATACCGTTTACCAGTTACTCTAAAGCACTGAATTAAATATGTTTCCTTCCTTCACCTTCTGGCTTCTTCTGAGAAGATGAACCTCTGTTTGCTGCTTTAACTGTGACTAAGCCCCACCTCCAGTTATCACGTAGCTGAGGTCAGAGGCCAGACAATTAACACCCTTCACCCAGCTACAGGACAGTCAGACAAGCCAAGATAAAATTTGCAGCAATTAAAGACAGCACAGAATTACACCACCACTATGTTTTAAATTTTCAACAGCCCAAAAACAATTATAAGTAAAGACAACACAGAAAGAAAGTATAGTGTCACTACAAGCCTACAATCTGAGTTTAAAAGGAAAATACCATTTACCAGTTACTCTAAAGCACTGAATTGAATATGTTTCCTTCCTTCACCTTCTGGCTTCTTCCTCATGCTGGTTAGACCCCTTGCTCTTGAAGGACAAATACTTCCTAACCTGGATAACAGAAACAACTGTGGAACTGTGTTAACTTAAATGACACAGGAGAGGAAAACATGGCCTATCTATGGGGGGGCCTATGAGGTGCTGGACATGTTCCTTTTCCCAGTCTCATTAAGTTATTTAACTTTCAGGGCTGATGGGTGAAATGTATACAAGAACAAAAGTTAAACCAGTCACACATTTCAAATGTCATCAGAATTAATCCAGTTCTATTATTTTATCACATAGATCCTAATGTTTCACCTGTAGGACTTTATTTTATTTATTTATTTATTTATTTTTGAGTTTTCGGAAGACCTTTGAGCGTCAGCTCTTTTACAAAGGTTCCACGTCAGGGTGGACAAATAATACAAAACACCAATACAGTAGTTACAGATTTTGGAACAAATTCAGTTACAAAGGTTTCACGTTGGGGTGGACAAATGATACAAAACACCAGTACAGTAATTACAGATTTCAGAGCAAATACAGTTGTTACAGGATTTAGCACAAATATAGTGGTTACAGACTACAGAACAAATACAGTTATTACAGGGTTCAGCATATTAGGCAGTTTAAGAGTAGTATGAGATTTATTGGCTAGTAGTGGAAAACAAATCTAACGTGAGAGGAATTTGGTTATATCTTGGAAGATTCTAGGGGTGGCTCTGCCTTAGAATCCTCGAGAGGTCTATTGATAGAATATGGTTTAAAAAAAGGTGTGGGGGGGGTTGGGGGCTGTACGCAGATCCTGAAGGAGGATTAGTAGCTTACTAGTGCTCCTGGCTCAGCTAGGATGAGGCAAGTGTTCTCGGTTTCAGTGCTGGGTTTAACGGTCTTAGTGGATTAGTCTTTCAGATTTGGCCTGAGGAGCATGTGCATTGTGAGCTAGACTGTAGGTGCTGTTTGAGGCCAGTTTTGAACTGAGGCAGGCTGTGTGTTTGTAGTTTCTGCGGGAGTTCATTTAGCCAGAGGGGGGCTCGGTAGGAGAAAGTATGCTGCCCAAGTTAGGTTCGCTGGAATGGGATGGACAGTGCTCTATTTTTCTTCCCTCTGGTGATATTTGATGAGAGAGAGGCCTCGAGCAGGTTTTCTATGCAGGGTGGTGTTTTTCCGAGGAGTGTCTTTTTACCCAGTAGACAGGTTTGGTATTTGAGCCTGTCTTTTAGGGTAAGCCAGTTAGTGCTCTTATATAGGGTGCAAGTGTGGGTGTAATGGTCTGTTCACAGGGTTAGGTGGCATGCCTTATTTAGTGCAATTTGGACCCTGTTGAGTGCAGTGTCAGTGGCAGCTCCATAAACCACAAGCCTGTAGTGTATCATGGGAAGTATTGAGCTGGAGACTGAGATTCGGAGTGCTTCTGGAGTGAGGGATTTCTTATGTCTGTAGAGGACCCCGATCTTTGTATTTACTGATCTGACAAGGGAGTCAATATGGTTTGTATACGTGAGACAGTCATCAATTGTGACCCCTAGGTACTTAAAATGATTGTACCTGCTCAATCTGCTCACCTGCATTATTGGTGATATCGAGGGGGGAGCCTGCGCTTATTGTAATGGCTGGAATGGAGCACGGCCTTGGTTTTCTTGTAGCTCAGCAGCAGCCTTCATCAGGGGAAAGGATCTATATAAACATATCCAGTGTTAATTTCCACATATTTTATACACCTCATTATTTACCTTCCTCATTACTTATTTTTATGAATATACATAGCTACCTCCGGTCAGTTTTATCACCACTCATTAAGTAGTATACTCCTGCACTTGAAACTTGCTAAAGTTTTTGCATGACGTCATTCTTACACACTTGCACACTAGTGGGATAACTTACAATAATTTAATTAGCAATAGCATGATAAAGAGATTTTAATGTAACTGCTGGATGGCAGGGTATCTTTTCCACTTAAGAATGTAACCGAATTCAAGTGCAGGAGTATACTGCTTAATTAATGGTGTTAAAACTGATCGGAAGTAGCTGTGTATATTCATAAAAATAAGTAATGAGGAATGTAAATAATGACGTGTATAAAATATGTGGAAAGTAACACTAAAAATGTTTATATATAGAGCCTTTCCTCTGAGGAAGCCCTATGAGTGAAACATTGGGCAATAGAGGATCTATGTGAAAAAAATGAAAGAACTGGATTAATTCCAATGACATTTGAGATGTGTGGCTGGTTTCTTAACTTTTGTTCAGGCCTATGAGGCAACCATTAGGGGCCATTTTATACAATATTCTGCCAGATACAGGAGACAGGAAAGCAGATGTCAAGGGCTTGTAGGCAAATGGCAGCAGCTGGAAAAGGCCTTTTAAGTGAAGCCACCCCTGCACAAACAAAAGGCACTCTTAGAAGACATGGCAGGGGTCAAACTACAACTCAACACCCTGCTCTCCAGAGCAGTGGAGCTCACCCTTCTCCGCTTCAGACATAAATTCTGGGAAAGTGAGGAGAAATCCCCCAAACTATTGTCCCACAGATTATGGAAACAGCGGTCAGAGTGCCACTTAGAAGCTCTTCATAATTCACAAGTACATGTGTCCCAGAGAGTGGAGGACATTAATGCTTTCATGAGAGAATTTTACCAGGCCCTCTACTCCTCAGATGGGCAGAGAGACCCTACCTTACTAGAAGTATTCTTCTCCAAATTGCAGATCCCAACATTACCAGAAACACAAAGACACCACTTGGACTACCCTCCCCCCACTCTGACAAAGGAGGAGATCAGGCAGGCCATCCTTTTGATGAGCTGAAATAAAGCCCAGGGGGATAGAATCCCTATAGATTTATGCCAGCTTTTAGTAGCCCTGATTACTCCCTCTCTGCAGAAGGTGTTCAGCATATGGAAGGTCACTCTCTCACCTCCCTTGTACCCATGATGAATGAAGCCGTAATCACAGTTCTTCTGAAGGGGGGCACACACACACCTGCTTCTCCCAGCTAGCTGTCCAGTCTATTAATGTGGATGTCAAAGCACTAGCAAAGGCATTAGCTACTAGTACAGAATCCATTTTGCTTGAACTAATACACCAGTGCAGGTGGACTTCATTAAAGGACAGTTGGGTATAGACCAGCTCAGATCTTTGATTACCATATTCCATGTAGTGACCACTACCCCACTGCAGTGGCTGCTGTAGCCATTGACTTTGAAAAGGAGTTTGATTCTTTTGAGTTGGGGTACTTTGCACATGCTCTGGAAAGGATGGGAGTTGGGGTACATTTTCATAACGAGGTAAACACCTTGAACTCCTTCCTTTCCGGGTAGACTCCTCACTAAAACACACACTCTACTCCCTTCAAACTCCATGTGGGAATCCGCCAGGGTTGCCCACTTCTCCCGAGATAGACACCAAGAGTGAGTAGTACAAAGCCTTTTATTATAGAAAAAAAACAAACATTGTACTCAGAACTCCTATTCAACTAAGTAATAAAGCTGTTCAAATTAAACAATAATCCACTCCGGGGTGTGGTTGTGGTGGGATTTACCAATGCCTGATGTGGTTCAGTCATGAGGTTACAGGCTGAGTGACTTAACCACACCAGAAGTGGGTAAATCTCATTATAACCCACACTCTGGAGTGGATTATTGTGATTGCACCAAGTCTTGTAAATAAAGGATTAAAAAATATTGAAACATTTACATTTATTGATATTAAACAATTTTTATTGATTTGCATTGTGATATCCTTCCTTTATTAAATAGTATAATGTTGCTAAGTAAAATATGATTGGAGTCAGAAGCCATTCCCCACACCGCCCACGCTCCCCCCAACCCCCTTGCTGGGATGTTTGTTTTTATGTCCTTTGTATATTTTTATTTGCAGTAGAGCATAGAGGGAGCTGTGAGTGGTTCCTGTAGTACAGCGTATCAGAGAGTGTGTGGTGCGAGCTGTGAGTAGTTCCTGTAGTACAGCGTATCAGAGAGAGTGTGTGGTGCGAGCGACAAGATGTGAGTGGCTTCCGGTGGTCAGTGACAGAGAGAGTGTGGTGTGAGCAGCTCCTATAGTTGATCTGCTGGCTGTGTTTTTGGAGATTGTTCTGACAAGTTTGACTGACAGGACAGACGTTGAGAAGTGATCAAGTGGTGGGGGGAGAGAGAGACAGGGCAGACAGGTTTTGGGAGAATTAGCTGGTTAGACATAAAGCATGTTAGTGGGGAGAAAGATACAGTGTGGTGCAAAGAGTGGAGGGCTGCTGCAGCTGGAGAGAGTGTTAAAGCTGGTAGGAAGCTGTAAATGTTGTCGTCTAGCTGTGTTAAGTTGTGAAACAATCACAGTTGGGGAGGGAGTAAAGATGTTGGGTAATTTGTTTACTGGGAAGCGACTGCCGGTTCAGTGTCAGTTTTTTCTTAGTACCTCTGAGAATCAAGATGGCAGATAAAATATTTTAACTTAGACTGTTTACCAGGGTTTAGTGATTCATTTTAGTTTTTTTTTTGGTAAACTTGATGTCTGGGACATTACGTGTGGGTTATGTAAGCAGTAACACACTCCAGGGTGTGGGTTATGCTCTGATAAATGCATGCCTAGGGGTGTAGTGAGGCAAGAGGCTGCAGGCTGAGTGCCTTACTGCCCCTAGAATTGTGTTTATCAGAGCATAACCCACACCCCAGAGTGTGTTATTATGCTTCTAAAATAGGTATATCTGTATGTTGAGAAACTGTGGGCATTTATTAAAAAATTGGAAAATGTAAAGTATAACCTGTTATTTTATTTGAAGTAGCTCCTCCGCTTTCCCTTGGGATGCTGTTCCACTTGTTGGTGTCACAAGGGATGCTGTGGTGTGCTGTGGGCTGCTGCCATGGCCCACCAGCAAGAATGCGATTTCCTGACTGTCTTGAAGGCAGCTCGCTACCATTTACTATAGTGCTTTTCACAAAAGTCCCAGTGGTCTCCCTCTGCTTTAAACAATCAGTTAGTGGTGGCACTAGGGACCATAAATACACACACTTCCAGTGTCTGTGAAGCAATAAATCCATTTATTTGTACAGGTACAAAATAACAGCCAGGTCCGCAGTAACAGACTGCTGCTCCAGCAACAGACCTCAGCGCTTCAACTCTCTTGCAAATCTTCTTCTGTGGACCTGGCTGTTATTTTGTAGCTGCACGAATAAATGGATTTATGGTGTGTAATTCTGGTCCCAAGTGCCACCACTAACTGATTGATTTGAGTTTTGCTGATGGGGGTAGGCCTCCCTTTTGTGGTGAGCACCAGCCCTGCATTGCTGGTTGTGGTCAGTACTGTTGGACAGTGAATCTCCCTCTGCCTGCTGGTCAGAAGGGAGTTTACACACTACATGATACCTGGGGCCGAGGACAGGAAGGGAGCGGCCCCAGTGGGACAGTGGGAGGATTTCCAAACTACAACCAACACTTTTTAAGTGTTGTGAGTGCATTTGTTCTTTTTGTGGCTTCCAATTTCATTCGATTTTCATGACTATTTTGTAAACAGGCAAACAAGATGGCAGATTTTGAGATGTAAAAGCAAGGTAGCGCAAAGATATTGTTGGCAGGTTGGCTGCTGTTTTTAACACTTGTTATCCACCAAGTGTATGTACTGAAGTGGTTGCAAGCCCATGTTACCACTAAAGATTCTTTCTCCATTTATGTATATATATGTTCTGTATTTGTAAGCGATCTGCAAGTATGCAGTTTGTTTCCATTGTCCCTTGCATTGCACCCATGTCACCAAACACCATCCTATAAGAGGAAACATCTGTTGCTATTCATCTTTCCCTATCTGCATGGCTAGTACCTCAGGCAAACCCAGTTCATGTTTAAATAATGTTTCTAAGTGCTTGTTGATGGTATCCCAATTTCCATGCAGTTTTGACACTGAAGAGAGTTCACAAAGGCTTGATCATTTCTTCAGATTTGGAGTAGGAATTTTTCCAAATAATTGACCATTTAGAGACTGCCTCATGTATACATACATTTCCTCAGGTCTCAACTGGAAACAAACCTCAGCTCAGTGTGCCTCTATTTTTTCTTCTTCTTCTTCTGGCATCTCCCTCATAGCGTGCAGTTTACACAGATCAGCTTCGATACCATAGGCGGGGTGTTCCGCTTGTCCACCACCCTTTCTGTGAGGAAATTCCTCCTCACGTTACCTCTGAATCTCACTCCAATTTCATCCCATGACCCCTAGTTCTGGAACATCTTTTCCTCTGAAAAAATAGTGTTTTGCTGCACCTTGTTCATCCCTGTGAGGTCTTTGTATGTCTCTATCATGTCTCCATCCCCCCTCTCCTTCACAGAGTACATACTGAAGTCCTTCAGCCTGTCCTTGTAGAAGTTGTGATGCAATCCCTGTACCATCTTGGTTGCCCTCTTCTGAACTGTCTCCACCCTGTTTATATCCTTATGTAGGTAAGGCCTCCAGAACTGGACACTGTACTCCAGATGTGGCCTCATTAATGTCTTGTACAATGGAATTATGACCTCCCTTTTCCTGCTGGTGATGCCCTTGCCTATGCATCCCAGCATCCTATTTGCTTTACCCGTCACCCTGTTGCACTGACTCCCAACCTTTAGGTCATCAGAAATGATAACCCCTAGGTCCCTTTCCTGCTTGGAGCATGCTATATTCCCCCCACAGCTGATATGTTGCTCCAGGGTTTTTGTGCATTATGCTGCACTTTTTGTGTTACATGTCAACTGCCACACCCTTGACCATTCCTCAAGCTTCTGCAGGTCCCTCCTTATTCTGTCCACTCTCTCCAGTATGTCCACTCTGTTACAGAGTTTTGTGTCATCAGCAAACAGGGAAATTCTCCCTTCTATGTTATCCATAATGTCACCTGATAAAGATGTTGAAGAGGACCGGACCCAGCACTGATCCCTGTGGCACTCCACTGGTCACCCTTCCCTCTGTGGAGTGACAGCCATTTACCACCACCCTCTGTGTCCTGTCATCCAGCGAGTTCCCCACCCACTGCACTACTGAAGAGAAAGTGTGTGATGGAGAACTCACCAGGAGGAGAGGAGTTGCTGCCTAAGATCTTTGTGTTCGGCGCTGGAGAAAAGGAAGTCAAGACCACAGTGGCACAGGAAGCAACATGGATGTATTACCAGTAAGACCAGAATGGAGGAAGTGAACCCTGGATGACTGAACAAGCATTACAGGGAGCAGGCTGGATGCAGGATAGCATGGGGAAATGGGTCACTGACCCGTCTTACAAACAAGGCAGTAATCCTCAAGAAAAAGAGCAAGAAGAAACAAAAAGTTCAGTAGGAAAGTAAAACTACAAGAACAGAGAAAAGGAAATGCCTGAAATGGA
This sequence comes from Neoceratodus forsteri, assembly GCA_016271365.2. Lineage (NCBI taxonomy): Eukaryota > Metazoa > Chordata > Ceratodontiformes > Ceratodontidae > Neoceratodus > Neoceratodus forsteri. The sequence continues at coordinate 952,481,162 of CM057456.1, forward strand.
TCCTACAGACACAGGCAGCATTTCCTTTTCTCCAAGGGGTTCACACACCGATATTTTTTTTGATGCCCAGCAGGAAGAGGAAAGGCAAAATGAAGACAGCAATCCAGGGGCAGGGGGAGAGGGGGATTCAAACAATACAAAGCAAAAGCAGTCAGCAAAAAGCACATATGCCAACCTATTTAAAAAACAGTGGAGCTGGCAAAAAGATGAAATGCTATTCATCTAAGATATCTTGGAGGATTAGAATCACTCCCAGAGTATATGTGGGGAGAACATTATTAAAACAGTCCCTTGGCTTCACATCTGCAGAGATTTAGGCTCTGATTCATGCACCGGGGGAACACATCTTTGATGTCAGTTTTTGTACCCCAGCACTATTGGAAAGGTTTTGTGCAAAGCATATGCTCTTAAAAACAAATCCCCTATGGACATCCTTCCAGGTAATACTCCTAACCAAACAATCTTTTCATATAATAACTGTTCTCTTTTGAAATGAAGTGGTTAATATTATGAACATTCTTTGTTGGTTGGAAAAGTATTGTGAGGTTCAGAGTACACCAGATCCAATCCTTGATGAAGACTGATTCTGGAATGGGGGCTGGAGGATAAAAATCAAGCTGTTTCATTCCAATAATGATTTCAAACATCTACCGAGCTGCTTTTACATTGACCGGGATGAGGGGTTTATTTTTCACCCGGGGCAGTCAAAGAAATGTTATAAATGTGGCTCAATCAGACACATCAGTTCATCTTGTGAAATAATTTAGTGCATGCAATCTGGAGAATTAGGTCACTCAGGGCTTCATTGTGACAACTCACCCAAATGCAGTTTATGTGATCAAGGAGGTTATAATTTCATGGACTGCCCATCGGCAGCAAATAATACAGAGGACGTAGACTATGGGGTTCAGGATTTCTACATTCTATGCACTGCTAGGGCAGCATCAGATTTCAACAAAGGTAACCCCCCAAAACTTCAGCCACAAAGATGGTCAGAAACAAGGCCTACTGATAGGATGCATAAAAGTTATCCAGCACCCCCCCACCACAACAAGCAACAACAGACAGTGCTCCTCCCACAGCACCACAGTCAAGTGCATCTGCTGCTACCACTAACTCACAGCCAGAAAAACAAGATGGAGAACATCAGAAGGCAAATATAATGTCCCCCCCCACAACCACTACCTATGGAACAAACAGAATTTCGAACGGTGATGACCAAAGGGAAAAGCACCATAAAAATTTTAGATGGAGACATCCCGTTGGAAACAATCACAAGAGCAAACAGATATGAGGTCTAACAAACTGCACAAGGGGATGAGGATCTAGACTCAGATTTACCATCTAGATCCTCTTCCGAAATGCACATTGTCTCAGACACTGAGACCATACCCGAAGTAGAAAACAAGGCAAAGAAGAAAAGATGGATGGGGCCAAGAATAGGTCTTAGTAAAAGTACCAGGAAGACATCTGTCAACCTAAACCACTCGTTATGCTGGGAATGAACATTATGAGCTAAAGATAGCAAGTTTGAATATGAATAGTATAAGGTCGGATTCAAAAAGGCTTGCCATGTTTGAACATTTTACAAAATATGATTATGATGTAATATTTTTCCAGGACATACAGTTGTATCATCCAGCTGAATTTGAAATCGCTTCATATGCATGGGTATGGGGACCAAGTTATTGGTCAGGGGGAGAAGCACTGTGCTGTGGTTTAGGTATTTGTTTTACAGATCCAAAAATTGTGGTCACCAAGATGGTTGAGATTTCCCCAGGCAGGGCACTTTTGTTGGCTACCTGAATTCAGGGGATAGATTTTCGCTTAATCAACATATATGCTCCACAATGAAAGGTAGAATGAATAGAACTATACAATTTATACAGTCATTTTTATACACCAGAAAGAATGTATTATTTGGAGGAGATTTTAACATTAGTAGATCCAGAGGGGCTAGGGGATTAATGACTACTAAGATTTACTGTGATGCTAATGTCCTTAATACCTTGCTAGAACAGATCGGGTTATGGGACACCTTTTACAACCAGGACAATTCAGCTCCCCACACTTTTTTTCAGGGACAACATCTACTAGGACTGATTATTGGTTTATTACTCCCACATTAAACTTTAGGAATCCTAGAGTATCCCTAGTAGCGACATCAGGCCATGGCCTATTTAGCCTCATAATCTCTAATTTTCAAGAAAAGTCCAAGGGGTCTGGCTACTGGAAAATGAAATTATCCATTCTAGAAGACCACATGATAGAAGAAAGTTTCCAAAATATTATAGAGGCTAGAAAATTAGTCTTCTTTTTATATGATTCAAAACAAGATTGGTGGTAAGACAGTAAAAAAGATTTCATAGAATACGTCCAGACAATAGGAGAACTATTAGGGGAACACAAGAAAGATAAGTACTGTATCAGGAACTTATAACACAAATACAAATATTCCAAGCGCAATTTTTAAAGAGGGAATATGTTAATTTGGATGAGCTCTATAAATAAAAAAAAAGAACTAGCAAGAACTCAGTGTGATAGGATGAAATCACTAGAAAGGGAGCAGAAATTTGGGACCCAAGGAAGACAGGCACACACAAACCCATTCGAATGTTGTGCTAACCAAAGAAAGAAAAAAGAAGTGAGAAGTAGCAGAACAACAGATGGGATTCTTATTATCAACACAAGAACAGCTATATTGAAAGAAATAGATCAATACATAAATCAAATATTCACAGCAGACCCACAGTGAACAGATGAAACAATAGACGCATGGTCAGATCAGTGTAATTTCCAAAAAGTACTGGACCATTTTTTTATTTCCCTAATGGCACCAGTCTCTCTCTTCTGGAATTACAAAATGTGATTTCAAATTTGCATAAGGGTAAAGCACCTGGAAAAGATGGGCTACCAAATGAGATATATAGCATACCGGGACAATCATTAGTCCCAGAAATACTACACATGATGATGAAAGTTTGAGCCAGGGTAAATTACCTAACAGTATCAATCAGGAATGATTAATTTTATTCCATAAAACAGGAGAAAGGGAATTCTTAAAAAAATTGGAGCCCAATTACACTACTGAACATTGATTATAAAATCCTTACTAAAATATTAAGCAATAGATTAGCTTCAATATTGGAAGATATAATCCACCCAATGCAATTTTGCTCTGTCCCAGGTAGCCACATCACAGAAGGACTGATATTGCTTAGGGAATTAATGGAGAAGGGAACATCAGAAGAAATAACAGGATTTTTGATTAATTTGGACCAATCAAAAGTGTTTGATCGGGTAGTGCATTCATACTGTATATATGGAAATGCATGGAAAAGTATGGTTTTACAGCTCCATTCACACAATGGATAAAAACTGATTATAATCATGCAGTTGTAGCCCCTTATATTAATGGGTGGGTGTGAAACTCCAGTTGCATCACTAGAGGAGTGAGACAGGAATGCCCTCTTGGCCCCCTATTATACATTTTAACTCTGAATCCCTTTTTGACTAAAATCAATGATACAGAGATGATTTGGGGTATTTCTATTAATAGTGATGATACAGAAATCAAAACCATAGCATATACGATGATGTGTGTATTGTTTTGGCAGATTTTTCCTCCAGTGGAGTTACAGAAGCATTGATGGTAGACTTCACAAAGGGAACAGGCTCGAAATTTAACCTGGATAAAAGTAAGTGTTTACTGATTGGGTCGGATGCTACAGAACATGAAAATGTTATGGGAATACCAATCACAAACACAGTGTGTAAAATATTGGGTATTTATTTTGGACAGGGTAACCTAGATTTTTATAACTGGGACCTTCTCCTTAAAGAAGCCCAAGGGAAGGTACACAGATGGAACAGATGGCTGATGTCCAAAAAGAAAAGAGTTCATATGATTAAAACTTTCCTGATTAGTATGTTCCTGTATTTAAAGGATACCTAAACAACATTTTGCTGCACAGTATGCAAGTGGAGGTTGTGGGAATCAAACCCAGGTCTGCCAGATGTATCAAGCTCATTCACAGCTCATTACTCTGACCTGTAGGCTATACTGCCAGCTATATATTGGTACCAGAATAGCCTAATTTCATTACTATGTCTGATATGGAAGCAAACTCTGAATCGATTCCTTGTTTTTCCCCCACTGCAGAAGCAGAAATTAGCGAATGTCGATGATGAAAAATAAATACATTTTTGAGTCAAGAATCACAGAGGAACTGGATGGCTCAGTGGACTGGTAGCAGCTTAAGAGGCCTTTCACCTATAGGTCATGGGTTCAAATCTAGTACAGGTTGGTGGTGTTCAAAAGCTATTGTCACTTGAGGGCTGTTTGGTGGCCTATGTGAAATGAGTTGTGGTCTCAGTTCAGCTTCCAGTGGGCAGGTGTCCGCATCACAAAACCACCAAAACAACTGGCACTAATTGGCACCCTTGTTGGCAGACTTGCATGAGAGGCCAAGGACTGAACGGGCATGGAGTCTGAACTACCCTCTCACCTATGTGGTGGTCCATCCACAGTTGGATTGAAGCACATTGGCAGTGCAGTGTGGGGAAGCTTGCACTGTGATCGGCGGGGCTGTACCAGTCATGTGGATAAATAGAAGACTTCAACTTCCAGTGCTGTCAATCCGGCACCTTTCACAAGCACTAAATTCACACACATAGTAAAAAAAAGAATCACTCTGCATTTGCTGGTATGATAGAAAAAATTGTTTGCTAAAATTCAAGTTGGAGATAGCATTTAAATAGAAAACAAGAACTGGCTGGCACCAACAAAGTCTGCATTTTTGTAACATTATGCCTTAAATGTAATGGAGATATGACACATGGCACTTACGTAAACAAATCAGGATTTTCCATCCCTGCATCAGACTCATCTCTGTTGTGTAGTGTGTATCAACACTGGGGCCACCAGCATACATTCATACTGGGGCAACTTTCACCTACTGTAAACATATAAGTATGCTCTCATAAAACATGTCCAAGTGCCGCAAATATGCTCAATAAATACGCTAATCCCCGACACCACGAGCATGATTCAAACACTGCATAATGCTGCTCCATGCTTGCTCCATGGTACTTATTCCCTGTATTGGACTTACTAAATGTATAATAAAGCACAATTGAATTTTTATATATTACTTATTTAAGGGGTTGATAGTGTCCCTTTAAAAAGACATCAGAAATCTGTCGACAAACTACTGTCCATTACAGCAAAATAATTTAGAGAGTACAGCTAGAAACATAGAAAATAACAGCAGAAAAAGGCCTAGCACCTTATCTAGTCTGATCACCCTACCCATCTGTTCTATGTAGGTCCTAGTGGCCATCCCTTTCTCCTACCTCTGCACTCTGCCCTGTTACTATGGCCATGTGCATGTTCTGTCCTACCATGAAACCCCCTCACTGTTTTGGATGTCACCTCCTCCTCTGGAAGTCTGTTCCACTTGTCTACCCATCTTTTGGTGTAAAATGGAATGTGGAAATCCCTCCTGAGTCTCCCACTCCCACAAAGTTTTATTGAATTCCTTCACATTCTTGTATTCATACCTAGGACTAATATGTCTTAGAAAGCCACCCTGTTTACCCATTGCAGGTACCTGCATGTTTCTGACATGTCTCCCTTCTCCCTTTTAGTCTCCAGTGTGTACATGTTGAGGTCTTGCAGCTATCCTCATCATCTTTCCCCATGCCCTGAACCCTTTTGCTGTACTTTTTCCACCTTTTCACAGTCCTTAAGTTGATGTGTTGACTCTAGAACCTTGCACAGTACTCCAGGTGTGGGTATACCAATGATCTGTATAGTGAAAGGATCACCTCACAGCCTCTGAGCTTATTCCCCTCCCCTTGCACCCTAGCATCCTGTTAGCTGTCCCTACTGCCTAGTTCATCTGAGTTGTTCATTCTGATTTTCCAATATTACTGTATTATCCTCAGATGTTTTTCTTCTTTTGTGCTCTCTAATAACACCCCACCATGCACTGCACTTTCAAGTTCTTCTTCCCAGTGTTAATGATCTTACATTTCTTCTCATTAAAGACCTTTCTTCTCATTAAAGACCAGCTGCCAGATTTTGGACCATTTTTCCATGCTACTCAGGTCCTCCCTTAGTGCTCTAATCCTCCCCTTAGTGTCTACCCTTGCACAGCTTTCTACCCATGATGCTATCCATTTTTCCACCCCTGGGTCCCTCAGTTTTTTAACCAGTCTCTTGTGGGGGACTGAGTCAAGGTCTTACTGAAGTCCAGGTACAGAATGCCAACTGCCTATCCTTTGTTGGCTGTTCTAGTCAGTCAGTCAAAGCACTTTATTGGCTTAATCTGGCATTACCTCCTGTGAAAGAACTCATGCTGCCTATCATCCTGCAATGAGAAAGTCTACTAGTCTTTCCCTCATTATGGCCTCAAGTACCCCAAAAAAAAATCAGGCTGACTGGTCTATAGTTACCTGGCTCATCCTTCCTTCTGCTTTTATGCAGAGGAACCACATCAGTAGTCCTCCAAACCCTGATGACCATGCCTGTGTCCAGTTAGCAGTTGAAAATGTCTGCCAGCGGAACTGATAGTTACTCCACTGCATCCTTCAGTATCCTAGGGTGCAACCTATCGGGCCCCACTGAGTTATCTTTCTGCAACCCCTCAACTTATGTGGTAGTCTTTCATCTGTGTTATGGCTATGACTGATAGAATGCCCCATCTCTCCCTTTTTACCCCTACCCCACACTCTGGTGGTGGCCCTCTCTCTCCTCCCTTATAAATACTGAATAAAAATATCTGGTTCAGTATCTCAGTCTTGCCTCTGTCCCGCTTCTCCCATCCATCCCCTTTTTCATCTGTGTAATGCCATTCTTGACACGTCATTTCTCCCAGATGTATCAGAAGAATGCCTTGTCCCCAGCCCCCCCTCGATATTATAATCTACATCTTGGCCTTACTGTAGCACTTCTGACATTCCTACTCATTTTTCTGGTTGTCCTTAAGTATGCCTCCCTTTCTTCCTCCCTTTGGTTACCTTTGTATTTCATAAATGCCCTTCCCTTCGTTCTCACTGCCTCTTTCATGTTTGATGTGAACCAAATGGAAATGATTATGGAGTTTGTCATGAATATGTGCTATGGTAACATATGGAATGAATATGGAAGCAGATTTCAAGACAGCTGCTCACTCACTCACTAGTTCAGTAATAATAACAGTACAGTGTCCTGGAATTCATCGTTCTGTCCAAGTCTTTCTATTTTCCATAAACGTTTTTATCCTCCTTGGCAGAATGGGCAACTTCTCAACCCTGCCCCCATGCACTGCGGGCGTGTCTTACCTCCTCTAATTGGGGGAGGGGGTCCTTTTCCCCCATGGATTTCCCCCCCACAGTGGGGCAAAGAGGGGAAGGATGCCCCTCACCCCTCTGGGTCACACATCCAGAGCTGTCCCTGGACTGGAGTGACAGACTGAGCCACAGAACAGTTGTCAGGGCTTCATGGAGCTTGCCCTCCCTTTTTTCCCCTCCTTTCTCCCTAGGTCCACTGACATGCAGTGAGCACAATGTGCAAGCTCTGCCTCCACAGAGATACCCCCGGCGCTCTGTATGTCGGATCCCTTCCTACTGTGTGATTCACTTGTGCTGCAACCCAGATGCCTCCAGGTGGCAGTCAGTAGTGAGACATGGCAACCCCCCTCCCCAAGGGAGGAGAACATTCCTATGAATGCTCAATCCACCCTCACAAGTGACCTGTATCTGTTTTTGAACCTCACTTGTTGGCATGGTATGAGGTGTAGCATCCAGCGTTGCAACCTTCAGTGCCACCAGGACAGCCTGTCCAAGCCTTTTTTAAAAGTATTAACATCCCATTTGGAAGAGGGTGGATAAAAGCAGTATCATTTCTGTGACAGTCTTTATATGGAGTTCTAAATAATTGAAGGCTATATAATGGACTTGACATTTATGTCAGAGATGTTGGAACGTAGTGTAATTGCTCATATACAACCATTAGTTTAAAAAGACTCACATTTCCATCTGGCATTTTTGCTGGTCATTTTACAGAATTCAGTCCATCCCCTGTTGCTAGTGTCTTACTCTGTTCTTTATATGCAAAGGTACTGTCATGCATCTTACTTTTGGAGATATTTTTATCACTGATCTTAATTTCATGTGGAATCTGTCCCATTGCTAATGTGGTGGCACCAGTCCTGCTTTTTGCTGAATATATTTCTATTCACTCTGAGTACTAACTTTCAAAGCTGTTGTTGGAGTTTCACAGAGCTCTGCATTTGGCTGCATTTTATTTTATGTTTACATGATAGCTTTGAGAGACATTATAACTATTCATGGTTTAATTTGCCATTTGTTACACTGATGATGCTCAGATATACTTTCCACTGAAGTCTTCGATGTGGATTTTAAAGTAATTTATAACTGTGCTTTAGATATACAGAAGTGAGTGCCTACTAAGCAACTGGTGCTGAATGCCAGTAAAATTGAGGCTTTAGTGGTTTGCAGTCCAAAGACATTGAAATAATCTTGCCTTACCCCTTTGAAAACTGAGGGTTTCATATTCATTTTGTCAAGACAGACTTTTATAGTTAGAGCCTCTATTTAGTTTTTAGTCTCTGACTCTAACAGTATATTAAAATTGCCATAGGACCAGGACATGACAATATACTGTTGTATAAATCCACTCATTTGCCTCATTAGTACTCTATAGGATTCCTGTAACTGTGTCTCAGTTTAGCTTCTATGTTACAGATCACACTGTGTTGCCTTTTTGATCAATATCATTCTTGTTTTAAACTTTTTACAAAAGTTTTTCTCATAAAGAAGGCATTTTAGAATACAATTTTAATTTGATTTATGGTTTCCTAACACAGTTCATGTGGGAAAGAACTATATTTTGTTAATATGTAAGTATATTCATTGCAAAAACTTTGTTAACGCATCAGTTAGGGTTGAAGCAACGAAAGTAGGGAAAGTGAGGCAATTAGATTTTACCAACTCACTTTCTCCACACACTGAAAGGTATCTGGTGTGTTTTGGAGTCATCGGCCCTAACTCACACCTCATTCCATGTTTAAGGAAGTTGAGATGGTGCAGCATAGAAGAATGGGGTGAGAGTTAGGCCTGATGACCCCAAGACACACTCCGATGCCTGTTGGTGTGTGGAGGGTTGGGGTGGGGTGGTAAGGGTGGGGGGAGGTGTTAGGGTTGGAAACCTTGATGCCTCATTTCCCTACTTTTGTTGCTTCAACTCTAACTGATGCATTAATAAAGTTTTTTCAATTAATTTCCATACTTTTTGAGAAAGTGTAATCGTACCCTTATATGTTTATAGGAGTGCAGGGCCCAGAGTAGTGTGTTATGGTTGTACAGGTCCCTCGGTCATGTGGGAGTGCAGAGCCCTCTGGGTCCTGGCTCCTATGTAAGCATAAGTGTATACAAATTGTAATCGACCCTCATCTCCCTGTGGGGCCCTGCACTCCAGTTATGCTTCCATCACTCTATAATGGTATCTATTTGTGGTATCACAGAGCCCATAGAGCCCTGCATTCTCATCTATCCATAACTGTTTAGACACTGTCATGAACTGTCATCTCCCTGTGCTCCCAGTACTTTGTAATGGAGGGCCCTGCACACCCAGTACTGCATAATGGTATCCATATGTGGCAGCACAGGTTCCTCTGGTCATGTGCTCCCATCTACCTGTAATTGTAGGTGTAACCCCGCTACAAATGGGGGTTCCTGAAAGTCTTCCTTGGGTGTGCCTAAATGCCCACTGCCAGGCTGGGTTCCTGTGTCTTAGCGCTTTAAAAGTGTTTGTGTAAGAGTGCCTTAATGCCTTTGTGCTCTGTCCCTTTAAGAGCTGCCAATAATGTGGTGCTTATTTAATCTGGGAGGGGGCTGAGTGTTTCTATGCTCAAGTCCCGCCCGGGCTGCCAGATAATTGCTCCATTCTGCCATCGCTATTTGTGCAAAGGGAGCTCTGTTAGAGGCTGTACTTATTTGCTGATTATCTATTGTAATAGTAATGTTAGTGAAGTTTGTCTAAACCTGCCTTCTTTGCAGCATGGACATTTTGATATTGAGCCACCATCTTGGTTCTGGACTGCTATTGTGGACCAATCAGTACCTTTGGGGACCCTAAAATGGCATCTGTCCCCAGGGGACTTATGGGAGCAAAACTCTGTAGGAATTGTAGTTTTGGGACTTTGGCACCTAAATAGACCTGGAGGGGGAGCCCTTGTATTGACAGACAGATGGATCAGCCAACCAAACCTTTTGGATCCTGGGGAAAGTCCCAGGCAGCTTGCAGCAGAGAGTCAGTCTGAGTTGGGAATCGAAAGAGTGAACAGCTCGAGATAGTCAAGTAGTAGCTTTTGCGAAGTTCGCATGGGAGAACTGTGGAAAGGCTGAGTTTTGGCCTGCCTGTCTTCTGTCCCTTGTGAGGAAGCTCTTCAAAGAATCGGACTGCATTCGAAGTGTGAGAGAGATTTAAGCCACAGAATAGGTGACCAGGCTTAAAACCTGAAGAAGACCAAAGATTTGCTGAGCGCGATCTGCCTGTCAGGACATTCATTTATCGCTGAACTCCTGGTTTTGCGCAGAGACTCTGTGATCACGACCGGACTGTCATCTGCCTGGTATAGTGGTGATTACTTTACTATAAATGTACTGTGTGCTGCTAGTGGGTTGCGATTTGGTTCCCCACTGTGTGTGCTTAACTGTGCCTTGCCTGCTGGAAGCTGCATCCAGCTTTCTCAGACTCACATCCGAACTGTTCCTCAGTTTGGGCCTTGTCACACTGGCCCAGCCAGATTACTCATGCCACAGAGAAAACCATCGATGAGAGGCCTGCCTGGCGATCAGACCCCTGCTCAAAGTCTTGAACAGGAATGATGCCTCAGTGATTCCTGTGGGCCCTGCTTCTCCTGGCACTCCAGCTCATCAACCTGCAGTCTCAATTTCATCCCTACTATGTCCTGCACTGGGTATTGTGAGTAAACATCAGGGTAGCTCCCTGAAACATCAGCTAAATCAAAAGTGTTGTCATCTAATTCACTTGTTGTTTTCCTATCACAAACTGAGCCATCCAGGTCTGGATTACAAATTGTGTGTGGTTGTGCATGTTTCTTTCTTTCTTCTATCACAGGGCCCCAACCAGCTGCAATGCCGGCCTACCCAAGGCAATGTTCCAGGCTAGCCCACCTTACTCCTACCTGGGTACCCAGAGTGTGTGACTGTGTAGGGACTCTGAAGTGCATGCATGATTGCTTGATTAATTTAGCCTTTAAGCCAATCAACCTAATTACGCCCCTCCCTTGTTCAAGTCCCCTAAATAAATCAGATCTAACTCTTTTTGCATTTAACCTGACTGTGGTTCCAGTTTGTGTCAAAAGTACTGTACTGTTGCTATTTGCTGTGCATAACCTTGTTTTACAGGGGGTCTCCAGGGTCGAGCAAGAGGAACCAGCCCTGATGGGAAGTGCAGCCAGAGTCGGTATTTGTATGCTGAATAGGGGCTACTGTGAAAGTGTTTTTTGCTTGTCTAGGCCACTAGAGGGGGAAGAGGGAGTTACAGTGTCCCAGAGGGCTGTGCCCAGGTCAGCTTCACTACTAACAACCCTGTCCTCCACGTGGAGGCACCCGTTTCAGTACCCAGGCCCCTTAACCTGCAACTAGCCAAGCAGGCAGGGGTAGTAGCCCTTGGGATGGCGCCATTTAGGGGTCACATCTTGGAGGCACCTCTGGGATCTGTGCCTTACAGTGGTCAGAAGTGGGTACTACGACCCCCACATTTAGAAAATGTGGTAAAATGGAGGTGCTCACTACACCTAAGCTTAAGCTTGCTCCCCACAAGCTGCTAGTGCATCACATGATGGGGTGGAGTGAGGCAGAGGGGATGGACCCCCAGTAAGCTCTATTATTAATGGACTGATAATGCCACTATTGTGGAAGTGGTTGAATGAATTAAGTGTTTGGGGAAGGCTGAAGTAAGGGGGAGGGATGCAGACCTGTTTGATCAAACCATGGTGGCCCTAATCTCCTGCAGCCTGCCCATTGAACCAGAGAAGGTACCCCCTGTGATTTTGTCTGAAGGGTCCCAGAAGGGGTGGAGGGTCATTCACTTACATAGTAACCCAGCAGTACCCAGAGGGTCCCCCCACATAAAAGGGTTTAAAGATGAGCTGCTTAAACTGTTAGCCTCTGAGGGGCGCTGTGCTACAGAGCTGGTGAAAATGTTAGAGCTCTCCGAGGATGTAACTCCCGTGCAGTCCCCCTTAGCCTCCACCGCTACCCCTATAGTTGCCTCCCCCATAGTTGCTTCCCCCATAGTGATACCTACTGTGCATTTGGACTTATGCATTTGGACTTATACTGTAGGTTTAGACTCTTCTCGGGCACATTCCTGGTGCCCGTGGGGGCGGGTGACCTGGAAACATGGATGGACTATGCCACCTCATTAGTCCAGGAGTGGCAATGTACTGAAGGGGAGAAGAGGAAAAGGCTCATGGAAAGCTTGAGGGGCCCTGCACTGGAGGCCATTTGCTTTCTGTGATCCACTAGCCTGGAGGCTATGGCTGCTGAATACCTCTCTGCCTTGGCGGGGATATTTGGTGGTACAGAGTTGGGGGATGATCTGATGTGGAAGTTCAAGGCAGGAAGACAGTGGAAAAATGAGAAGTTATCAATGTTTGTCACCTGAATTGAGCAAACTATGCAGCGGGCTCATAGAAATGGAGGGGTGCCTGCCAATGACTTGAACAGGGTCAGACTGGATCACATCTTAAAGTCAGCCAGATATTCTAGCATGATGTTGTTAAAACTTAAACTGCAGGACTGTAGGAACAATCCCCCTGAATATTGCTGTCTGATAAAAGAGATCTGTGAGGCCGAGAATGATGAGAAAGGATGGGAGCCCTATGCTGGGGTTGTCCACACTGGTCCGGCCCCTGAGAGAGGTGAGGAGGCCTAACTGCAACAGATGAGAGAACTAATAAAGGAATTGACTGAGTTGAGAATCATCCAGCAAGCTGCTGAGGTGGCCAAAGATGCAATTTCTGGTCCAGCCACCCCTGAGACACAGAGGGAAGCCCCACCAGGAGGGGTGGGGGTGCATGTCATTTCCTCGGAGACCCAGCTTGGAGACAAGCTGCTGGAAGAATTGTGAGAATTGGGAGTTTTGGTGGGAGATCTGCTTAGGGCTACCTAGAACACTGACCCTGGGGGAAGATCAGAAAGTCAAGAGAACAAACCCCCACCCAGAGAGGGACCCCGAGACTCCCCCACTATGTTCACCCTGTCTTCTGCTACCACTGTGGAGAGTTTGGGTACATCCGGTTCACCTGCCATTCCCCAGAGAATCTGAGAAAAGTTACCACCAGGTTGCTGTGGCATTGATTCGATGGAACAACATACGACCGCACAACGGAGCTGCTCAAAAAAGTTATTCATCCAAAGCAGCTGTAAAGCCGATGTACAAGTATAAGTCACCTGAGTGGTCTGAGGTGGTAGGCCCTTCAATGGAAACTACAGTGACGGTGAACAGTGTGTCTGTCCGGGCAGTGTTCCACAGTGGATCCCAAATAATCACAGTTTTTCAAGATTGGTACCAGAGGCATCTGCCTGATGTGCCCCTACAACTTCTGGAGGGCCTACACATGTGGGGGTTGAGTGAGAAGTCCTACCCATACTCAGGGTACATCCGGATCTAGTTGTTATTTCCTACCTCCATGGCTGGGGTAGATGAACAAGTTGAGACACTAGCCCTGGTGTCCTCCCCCCACCGGACTGTATGATGCTGTTCCCCTGTTAATCAGAACAAACACCCACATGTTTGGGAGACTAGTACAACTCTGCCATGAGAAAAAAGGGCAATGGACTGGGAGGGCCCTGAGAATTCCAGCATTAATCCAGAGGGCTTATGACTTGCAACAGAAACCTGATGAAGTGGACAGAGATGAGCCGTGGGAATAGTGTGGAGAATGGATCCTGACTGTTTGGTGTTGGCCCCCAACACACTGTGTATGATCCACAGAGAAGTCCATCTAAAGAAAGATGTAAAGAACCAACTATTGATGATAGATGCTCCTGGTGAAGGGAAGCTGCCAGAGGGGTTGATGGTTAAGCCCAGTATACTACCTGCACGTGCTCATGCCTATGCATGCCGAGTGATGGTGCAAATGAGAAACATGTCAGACAGAAAAGTTCATGTGAATCGGGGATGTACACTGTCTACAGTACACTGCTCAGACACGGCAGTATTACCCAGTAATAAGTGCTCTGGTGAAGCATGGAAGGTGTTCCCAGACTTATTTGACTTCGGTGATTTGACTCTGTGTGCCGAGTGGAAGACTCGAATTAGCAAGAAACTTCCTCAGAGACCAAGTGTTCTCACTGAAAGAGCAGGATGTGGGATGTGTTCATGGTGCCGAGCATAATATACGCCTGCATGATGACTGGCCCATCTGAGAGAGGTCCCGACACCTTGCCCCTGCTGACATAGACGATGTTAGAAGACATCTACAGGAGTTGCTCACTGTGGGTATCATTCAAGAATCCAGAAGCCCATATGCATCTCCCATTGTAGTGGTGCATAAGAAGAATGGATCCATGAGGATGTGTGTGGCTTATCGGACCTTAAACTGATGGACCATCCCAGATCAATACACCATGCCACGAATACAGGATGCCTTGGATTGCCTGAACGGAAGTCAGTGGTTCTCTGTACTGGATCTCCGGAGTGGATATTACCAGATTCTGATGGCCCTGGAGGACCATGAGAAAACAGCCTTCATTTGTCCTTTAGGGTTCTATGAATTTCTGAGAATGCCACAGGGGATTTTGGGTGCCCCAGCCACCTGTCAGAGACTGATGGAACGTGCGGTGGGAGATATGAATCTACTGGAATGCCTAGTATACTTGGATGACATCACTGTTTTTGGACACACGCTAGAGGAACATGAAACCTGATTGTTCAAAGTCCTTAATCGTTTGGAAGAATTCGGCCTTAAGTTATCTATAGACAAGTGCCAGTTTTTTCAGACCTCTGTGAAATATGTGGGACACATAGTATCTATGGAAGGAATACAGACAGATCCCAGCAAGGTTGAATCGCTGACCACTTGGCCCCAGCCCAATAACCTGAAAGAACTACAACATTTCCTGGGGTTCTGTGGCTACTACCACATGTTCATCAAAGATTATTCCAAGGTAATTTGACCCCTTCTTAACCTTACCCAAGGCTACCCCCCACCAACCGCAAATATAAAAAAGGGACTATCAACAAATCAGAGAAAGTGTATTTTCGAACAGGTGAACCTTTTGGGCCTCAGTGGACACCCAAATATGAAGCAGCATTCTATGAAGTCATATACCACCTCACCCACGCCCCCGTCCTTGCCAATGCTGATCCTACCAAGCCCTATGTGCTGCATACAGATGCTAGTTTTCAGGGCCTAGCACTGTGTTATATCAAGACCATGAGGATGGTCTGAGACCCATAGCTTTTGCCAGTAGGAGCTTAACCCTGTCAGAGTGGAACTACCCTGTCCACAAGCTGGAATTCCTCACCCTAAAATGGGCCATAGTTGACCAGTTTCATGAGTACCTCTATAGGGCAAAGATATTGGTGAAGACTGACAATAACCCATTGACCTATGTACAGACTTCAGCTAAACTGGGGACCGTTGGCTTTCTGCCTTATCGACGTATGACCATGCTGTTGAATACAGGATGGGATTAAATCACATTAATGCTGACACTCTGTCATGAAGGCCAGCTCCCAACATTAATTGGATCCAATTGTCTGAGCCTGACATCAAAGCATTATGCTAGAAGTTTGATAAGGAAGAACAGATGTCTGCGGACACAGTGGACTGCCTAGAAGATTGTTTGGGCCCTCCTGATACATGCATACCTGCAGCTTATTGCCACTTCTCTGCTCTAGATATTAGTACACTACCTCAGTTCAATAATGACAGTATTCATTGGGCTCAGTCCCAAGATCCTATGATTCAGCCAGCACTTGATGCCCTGCGTGAGGGGAAGGATGTGTCCAAGTTGCGCTCTTCTGATTTGCGGACAGCTCTATTGTTCAAGGAAGGCCCCAGGTTAAAGTTGCATGATCAATTGCTATACAGAGAAACAGTGGATCATCATGGTCAAGTAGACAAACAACAGTTAGTCCTACCCACAGCCTTTAAACAGCTGGTACTGAGGTCCCTTCACAATCATATGGGGCACCTTGGTATTGACAGAACTCTCAACTTAGTACGATCCCGTTTCTACTGGCCAAAGATAGGGGTAGATGTCAAACACTATGTGAGGACTTGTAGTCATTGCCTCCAAAGGAAAACCCTGCCTCAGAAGGCTGCCCCCTTCTCAATATCACTATCAGTGCCCCTCTAGAATTGGTCTGTATCGACTTTCTATGCTTAGAACCCGAACAAAAGAATATTGGCAATGTGTTGGTAGTTACTGATCATTTTATACGGTACGCACAAGCCTTTCCAAGTAAAGATCAAAAGGCCTCTACCGTGGCCGAGGTGCTAGTGGAGAAGTTCTTTGTTTACTATGGCGCTCCCCAACTGATCCATTCTGACCAAGGCAGAGACTTTGAAAGTAGGCTAATCAAAGAAATGCTCACTCTGTGGGGGGTGCGGAAGTCAAGAACCACCCCCATCACCTGCAGGGGGACCCTCAACCAGAACACTTTAACCGCACCCTTCTGGACATGCTAGGCACTCTCCACCCAAAAGACAAGCCTAAGTGGAGCCAGCAGATTAGTACTTTGGTACACGCATACTATTGCACCAAAAATGACGCTACTGGGTTCTCCCCCTACCATCTCATGTTCGAGAGGCAGACCCGACTATCAGTTGATGTCTGCTCTGGGGTCTCTCCAGATGGGGTCTGGGCTGAAAACTACTTGCATTACATCCAGGAATTGAAAGATCAGTTGAATCATGCCTATCAACTAGCCCAAACTATGGCCGCAAAGTGGAATCTGGCCAACAAAGAACGACATGATCGACAAGTAAAAGCTCAGGACTTGTTGCTGGGGGATAGAGTATTGCTGCATAACTTGGAATTGCATGGGAAACACAAAACTGTGGACAGATGGCACCATCTTCCTCATGTAGTGGTTGGTAAATTGGATGATTTGCCGGTGTACAAGGTGCTCCCAGAAAATGATTCTAAAGCTGTAAAAACAATGCACCGTAATCACTTACTGCTTATTGGCCGGGTCTGCTCTGTCTACTTTTGCTGTATGTGCCTGGGGTCTCAGGCAACATCTGCTCACTAATGTAATACTATATCTCTGGTTGCTACCTGACGTGGTACTCGTGTACCTATATTATGGCTACTATGATCTACCTACTGTATTACCAGTCTTGTACCACCAGTGAATGCCTCTAGCACTGGTTGCTTTTTTAATCTAAGCATTATGTACTGTACGTTTTTGTTTGTTGTGATGTATTGCTCTCTTGACAAGGTTCCTTTGTAAATGAGTCTTTGACTCAAAGGTCTGTAAACCGATGATCTAATAAATAAATAAAATATTATTGATGTGGAACCAACACCTGACAGCTCTCTTGGGCCAATGACTCATGCTGCTGCAAAAAGAAAACAAAGCCAACCTACCCATGTTGTTTCAGAACCAAGGCCTTCCCCTCAGCAGGCCCTGAGGAATAGTGATGACTGTTCATCTGCTTCTGATAAGAGTGACTGTGATAATGCCTATTATCCCTTATATGAATTGAGTCAGTTGTTTTGGGGAAATCCTATGCTGAACTGTGGGGATGGAGCTGGGCCTTCAGAACTGCCTAACCCCCAGCTTCTCTCTTGGACCCAATGCCCCCTGCAAGTGAAGTGCAGAGTGCTATGTCTGAGGTAGCAGATTCCTTGGCCCAGATATTCAAAAGGGTTGCGCATGGCGCAACAGTGTTGCACCATGTGCAACCCACTGATGCACCCCGGCACGATATTCAAAAGGGAAAAGTGCGCGGCACAAATCCCAATGCGCCGGAGCGCATCAGTAATATATGCAGGCACAGGTGGGGGGCGTGACCTTGCATAACCTGCACAGCCCAATATTCAGCCCGGGATGTGCAGAGCCATGCATGCGCAACCCCTACCTGCGCCAGCATAAAGTTAAGCCAAAAAAAAAAGGAACAACTGATGGCCACCCACAGGTGAGCTACCACATTGCAGGGCGCAACACAGCAGCTGCCACCTGTGGGTGGCCACCCAAGTTCCCACCGCACCTGGTGGCACCCCCCCATGCCCGATCACGGGCATCTGTGTAAAAATAGAAATACGTCCTATATCCCTGGTGGTCCAGTGGACTGCTAGCTGCCCAATCGCGGGCATATATGTATAAAGAAGAGAGATGTTCCTATATCCCTGGTGGTCCAGTGGACCGCTATGTGCCAGATTGCGGGCATCTGTCCAAATATAGAAAAATCCCATCCTGCATCCCTGGTGGTCCAGTGGACCGCTATGTGCTCGATTGTGGTCATCTGTACGAATATAGAAAAATCCCATCCTATATCCCTGGTGGTCCAGTGCACCGCTATGTGCCTGATCACGGGCATTTGTAAAGAAAACCAAAGGTCCCATATCCCTGGTGGTCTAGGGTACCCCCCTCCCCATCCGCCACTGAGCCCCACTTCCCCGCTCCCCCCAGTCAGCCAGCAGGTGGCAGCACCCCACCCACCTGCCGCCCCACCGCCCGCCAACTGACACCTCGGTAGGGCTGCACACCCATTGGTTCACAGGGTGGCAGACAGGTGGGGCTGCCACCCGCCGGCTGACCAGGGGGAGGCGTGGGGCTCAGTGGGTGGGGTGGGGAGGGGGGGTACCCAGACCACCAGGGATATTGGACCTTTTGTTTTCTTTACAAATGCCCATGATCAGGCACATAGCGGTCCACTGGACCACCAGGGATATAGGATGGGAATTTTCTATATTTGGACAGATGCCCGTGATCGGGCGAATAGCAGTCCACTGGATCACCTGGGATATTGGACCTTTTGTTTTCTTTACAAATGCCCGCAATCGGGCACATAGCAGTCCACTGGACCACCAGGGATATAGGACAGGATTTTTCTATATTTGGACAGATGCCCGTGATCGGGCACATAGCGGTCCACTGGACCACCAGGGATATTGGACCTTTTGTTTTCTTTACAAATGCCCGCAGTCGGGCACATAGCAGTCCACTGGACCACCAGGGATATAGAACAGGATTTTTCTATATTTGGACAGATGCCTGCGATCGGGCACATAGCGGTCCACTGGACCATGAGGGATATAGGACGCTTTTCTATTATTACACAGATGCCCGCGATCGGGCAGAAAGTGGTCCACTGGACCACCAGGGATATAGGATGCTTTTCTATTATTACACAGATGCCCTCGATGGGGCAGAAAGCAGTCCACTGGATCACCAGGGATATTGGATGTTTTTTTTTATTTTTACAGATGCCTGTGATCGGGCTGCAGGGGGTGTCGGTCCCCGACGGCTGCTGCCTGGCAGGGCATCAGGTGCAAGTCATCGGAGATCGGTGCACCTGCATGCAAATGGGGCCATAATGACATGCAAATGGCCCAAGTGCGCCTTGCATAAATTATGGCCCCATTTGCATGTCAACTTTTGAATATCGTGGGTGCTGTGCATGGTGCAATGGACCTTGTGCTAGTGCATCTCTATGCTCCACTCTGGCCACTTGCGCTGGTGCAGTGCCACTGCGCCATGCACACTGGGGGTGGCCAGGGTGTGATATTCAAAGCTGCTGAGCCATGGCACAACTCCTTTGAATATTGCTTAGTCCACACCCCTGTGCAGCCGAGTTGAGCTGCGCCCAAGCTTGCAGTTTGAATATCTGGGCCCTTGTGTCTAGTAGAACTGTTTGAGTTACCTGAGGAGGAGCCCAATGTAATGAATCTCACTGGTAACATACTGGCATCTGCAGAACAGTTTGACAGTGTTGACAGCACCCCTTTTGTGCCTCAAAGTTCAGAGATTCAAGAGTTTACTCAGGATGAGCAACCTGGGCCTTCTTTCAAAGATAATACTGAGCCGAGTATGGTGAATACTGAACATGCAGAGCCAGGAGCAGACAGTGCTCCCAGTTTGGACATTTTGACCAGTGCAGAGGTGCCCCTCATGACAGAAGAGAAGTCAAAAGTCAGTGCTGAAAGTACAAAGATTGTGCCTGTTCCCCCAAGAAAGTCTTTCTGAGCTGTCAAGCCAGTGTTGCACCTCAGTTATGATTCTCCTGGGAGGCCAGTAGATTTGTCTCTCAATGTGGTTCACAAAGGTGTTTATGTTTCTCAGAGTTCACTACTCAAATTGAGCTTGATGGATAACTCCAGGTTAATTGTTCTTCCTTCTCGATATGGTGCCCCTGCCCCATCCAACCCAAAGTTAGCTGATAGGGAAGGTCCTCCTCTTACACTGTTTAATGTACAAGAAGTTATAACATGAGTCAGTATTATAGTGTTAATAGTATGCTTATATTAATAGAATCAGTATAGAGTGTATGAAACATGCATAAGTATTGTCAATGAAGATATGGTATAGTGAAATGTATAGTAATGTGATAAGTTTACGTTAACTGATGCATCAGATATTAATTCCATAGTATGCTAATGTCACCTATGTCTCGTATATATTGCTTCTTCAATATTGTGATGGTGTAGACTTGACGAGGACACCACGTTTTTTTCCAGGCAGAGAAGAGTGTAACCCCCCTACAAATGGGGGTTCCTGAAAGTCTCCCTTGGGTGTGCTTAAATGCCCACTGCCAGGCTGACACCCTGTGTCTTAGCGCTTTAAAAGTGTTTGTGTGAGAGTGCCTTAATTCCTCTGTGCTCTATCCCTTCAAGAGCTGCCAATGAAGTGGTGCTTATTTAATCTGGGAGGGGGCTGAGTGTTTCTATGCTCAAGTCCCGCCCAGGCTGCCAGATAATCATTCCGTGCTGCCATTGCTATTTGCGCAGAGGGAGCTCTGTTAGAAGCTGTACTTATTTGCTGATTATCAATTGTAATAGTAATGTTAGTGGAGTTTGTCTAACCTGCCTTCTTTGCAGCATGGACATTTCAATATTGAGCCACCGTCTTGGTTCTGGACTGCTATTGTGGACCAATCAGTACCTTTGGAGACCCTAAAATGGTGTCTGTCCCCAGAGGATTTTGTGGGAGCAAAACCCTGTAGAAATTGTAGTTTTGGGACTTTGGTGCCTAAATGGGCCTGGAGGGGGAGCTCTTGTATTGAAAGACATATGGATCAGCCAACCAAACCTTTTGGATCCTGGGGAAAGTCCCAGGCTGCTTGCAGCAGAGAGTCAGTCTGAGCTGGGAATCGAAAGAGTGAACAGCTCAAGATATTCGAGCAGTAGCTTCTGCATAGTTTGCATGGGAGAACTGTGGAAAGGCTGAGTTTTGGCCTGGCTGTCTACTGTCCCTTGTGAGGGAGCTCTTCAAAGAATCGGACTGCATCCGAAGTGTGAGAGAGATTTAGGCCACAGAATAGATGACCACACTTAAAACCTGAAGAAGACCAAAGATTTGCTGAACGCAATCTGCCTGTCAGGACATTCATTTACAGCTGAACTCCCGGTTTTGCGCAGAGACTCTGTGATTGCAACTGGATTATCATCTGCCTGGTACAGTGGTGATTATTTTACCATAAATGTGCTGTGTGTTACTAGTGGGTCACAATTTGGTTCCCCACTGTGTGTTTAACAATGCCTTGCTTGCTGGAAGCTGCATCCAGCTTTCTCGGACTCACATCCAAACTGTTCCTCGGTCTGGGCCTTGTTACACCGGCCCAGCCAGATTACGCATGCCACAGAGAAAACCATCTATGAGAGACCTGCCTGGGAATCAGCCCACTGCTCAACGCCTTGAACAGGATTGATGCCTCGGTGATTTGTGTGGGCCCTGATTCTCCTGGCACTCCAGCTCATCAACATACAGTCTCAAATTTGTCCCTCCTGTGTCCTGTATTGGGTATCATGAGTAAACACCAGGGTAACTCCCTGCAACATCCGCTAAATCAAAAGTGTTGTCATCTAATTCGCTTGTTGTTTTCCTGTCAAGAACTGAGCCATCCAGCTCCAGATTACAAATTGTGTGTGATTGTGTATGTTTCTTTCTTCCATCACAAGGCCCCAACCAGCTGTGATGCCGGTCTACCCTAGGCAATGTTCCAGGCTAGCCCACCTTACTCCCACCTGGGTACCCAGAGTGACTGAGTAGGGACTCTGAAGTGCATGCATGATTGCCTGATTGCCTGATTGATTTAGCCTTTAAGTCAATCAACCTGATTATGCCCCTCCCTTGTTCAAGTCCCCTAAATAAATCAGATCTAACTCTTTTTGTATTTAACCTGACTGTGATTCCGGTTTGTGTCAAAAGTACTGTACTGTCGCTATTTGCTGTGCATACCCTTGTTTTACAGGGGGTCTCCAGGGTTGAGCCAGAGGAATCAGGCCTGATGGTAAGTGCAGACAGAGTTTGGATTTGTATTCTGAATAGAGGCTACTGTGACAGTGTTTGTTGCTTATTTTCTAGGCCACTAGAGGGGAAAGAGGGGGGTTACAGTGACCTGGAGAGCTGTACCCAGGTTAGCTTCGCAACTAACAACCCTGTCCTCCAGGTGGAGGCACCAATTTCAGTCTCCAGGCCCCTTAACCTGCAACTAGCCAAGCAGGCATGGGTAGTAGCCCTTGGGAGAGTGCCATCTAGGGGTTACATAGAGATCCAGTGCGGGCCTAGAGATATTTCAAGTAACGCCTGTGCTGCAAATGGTGCAATATCTCAGTACCCATAGGAACATGGGGAAAAATTCCACTGCAGTTGTAATTATGGCCTGGTAACCAGCATGCATGCTTAGTATTAAGCTGCATCTAATGAAAAATCTGTATCTTGAACTGTTTTCGAGATATAGGTGCCGAAAGGTAATGTGTCCACCACGATGTTATCCTATGGTAATTTCCAAATTTCAAAATGTTATAACTACGGAAGCAATGTAAATGATATCACCAAACCAGCAACAGTTACATCTGCAGGGCAAGCCCTTTTATCCTGAAAATGTCAGCCCAAAATTCCAAACCATATCTTTGCAGTGAAGTTCCAAAAGAAACAGTAACCTTTAAAAATCCCTTTTCGCAAGATGTCAAAATCCCTTTTTGTGAGCTGAATCCCTTTTCTCAGGCTGTCAGAATCCCTTTTTGTGAGTGAATCCCTTTCTGTGAGATAGCGCCATCTGGTTGTCATCTTACGAAAAGGGATTTTGATAGCTCACAAAAAGGGATTGGCTCTCAAAAAGGGATTTTGACAGCTTGCAAAAAGGGATCGGATGCGAGTTGTAAAAAGGGAGATGTAAATTTAAAAATGTGTATTTTGTTTACTAAAATAAAGTAAACCAAAGGCGCAGAAGTGTGCAGGATGTCCCCATGAACTAAACCCATGCTTGATTTTCTTCTGAAGACATCCCTGGGACAAGTTATAACGTTTTATTTGGGCACAAAAATTGAAAACAAGATGGCAACTCTCGAAAAGGGAATTTTTACTCACAAACAGGGATTTTATAAATCCCTTTTTGTGATTTGACAAAATCCCTTTTTGTGACCTCAAATCCCTCTTCGAACCTGTGCAGATAACCAAAAGACTGAACTGACCATGTTTAGAACTAAAAATTTCAAAATTAAATAACTTTGGAATGGAGTAATATTCTTTCACCAAACTAATGCTGGCTTATTTTTTGGGGAAAAGCTCTTTCTATACTGAGAATTTCAGACCAAACTTCCAAACAGTGTGACTGCAGTGCAATGAGGAAAGACCGGCAAATACTGTTAAAAAGAAGCAACTTTTACACTTTTATCACTATGCACAGCACAAAAACTGCAATTACGATCGAAATGAATTTTTGGCACATCAAGAGATCTACCTCATGGTACAGCACATACCAATTTTCATGCAAATCTGTTGAAAAGTTGCAAAGTTATTAAAGTGCAAAATTTGAGGTTTAACATTAAACTGCCTATTCAACCCTAACTATAGCACCACTATATATATACACAATATATACGGTGCGAGATACGGACTTTACAAAATTAGCCAGGACAGTTGTAAATCATACAACTTTTAAATTTTTTTTCTACATCGTACGGTTCCTGAGATATAACGTATTTAGTATTCCAAGTTCTCATTTTCTGCTCCGATACTCATTATTATGCATACATTATTTGTACTCACTGTCTTTCTCTATGCAGGTTTTGGGGAAAACCAGCCTGTGCGCTACATTACTGTTACCATTGCCCTTTCCGCTAGGTTCCGCATCTGCTTACTTACCGTTGACGCTTCACGCCACCATGTGCATTATCCTTTATGCTTTCATTTGCGCATGCTTGTGTATTTTTTGCCATTTGTGTCTACAGTACTGTTTCTCTTTCTGTTTCACTTTGCGCCACCATACCCATTGACATTTCCGTTTGCAGGCACCATGTTACTTCAGTGACAACACATCACGTGGCAGATCATTCCTGTCTACGCCACCGTTGCATTACCCTTTCTGTTCTCATTTGCGCTTGCTACCATGTGCACCACTGTTAGCGCTTCTGTTTGGTTGCTGTTCCCTCGGGCCTTCCTCGCTGCATTACATTCACTATTTCTCATTATCATTCTCAAAAGAAGGAAATTAAAGCAAAAAAACTCCATTTAATGCATTAGTTAGGGTTGTCCACAGTAAGTGAGTGAGAATTTTGTTGGGCTGAAACCCTTTCCTTCCCAACCAGCATTGGGGTGTGCACTGGAGTCTTAGTCCCAACTCTCACCCCATTCTCCCATACTTCTGCAGCTTACACATGTGATGGGGTGAGTTAGGCTGATGACCCCAATGCACACCCCAATGCTGGTTGGGGGTGGGCAGGGGTCCAAGGGCTTTTCAACCCTAACACCGAATTTCCTCACTTTTGTTGCTGTGGAACAACCCTAACTAATGCATTAAATGAAGTTTTTGCCTCTAATAATATATATATATATATATATATATATATATATATATATATATTCATTGCAATAAAACTCCATTAAAGCACCAGTTAGGGTTGTCATTACAGTGAGAAAAGTTCTGAAGTATGTTAGAGCGAATAACCCACCCCCGCTACCTCCACACACCAGCATGCTGGGGTGTGCCTTGGTTCATCGGCCCTAACTCTCACCCCATTCCATTTGTAAGGAAGCTGAGATGGTACAGTATAGAAGAATAGGTTACAGTTAAGCCTAACAACCTCAAGGCACACCCTGATGCCTGTTGGTGTTTGGAGGGTGTGGGGGTAGGGTTGGTAACCCTAACATTGAATTTCCAAACTATAGTCACTGTAATGACAACCCTAACTGATGCATTGACAGAGTTTTTTGCAAAGAATTTCCATTCTTTTTGAGAAAGTGTAGTGTTACTTGTATGTGGTTGTAGGAGTGCAGGGCCCTCTTTTTTGTATTTTGTAATTGTCGCTGATTTTCATGTGGGAGCACAAGGCCCATCTATATATAAGTGTACAGATATTTTAATTATATCATATCTCTGTGTGGGCCCTGCGCTCCCACTACTGCATAATGTACGGCTCTGCACGCCCATTATTGCATAATGGTGATCCATATGTGGGAATGCAGGGCCCTATGAGCCCTGTGCTCCCATGTACCCATATGTATAGAGACATAGCACAGGCCTAGAGCCATTCCCGGTAACCCTTCAGTTGCAAGACTTGCAATATCTCAGTAACCATAGGAACTTTGGAAAAAATTCCACTGCAGTTGTATTCATGATGTGGCCACTTCCATGCATGCTTGATGTACTAAGCTGCATTTAGCGAAAAATCTATATCTCGAACCATTTTCGAGGTATAGGTGCCGAAAGGTGGCATGGGTGCCACAATGTTATCCTATGGGAAATTCCAAAACTTTGCAGTGCTATAACTATGGACCAGTACATTTTTTTTCAGTAAACCAGCAAAAGTTACATCTGTGGGGCAAGGGCTTGCCACCCTGTAAATTTCAGCCTAAAAGTCCTACCCGTTTTTGTACTATGAAGTAGCAAAGAAACTGGGGTTCTGGGGCTGTTTACCCATGGGACTTCCGCACAAGTTCCACAGACTTTTGCGAAAGTACCATTGGTTTTCCTGAGGGAGGTTTTGTGAAAGTACTGCTGAACTTTCACAAAAGTCCCACCATTGAAGATGCGGAATTTTCGCAAAAGTACCAGCGGCACTTTTGTGATTATCTGCTGTACTTTCATGAAATTTCCACGGCTAAGATTGCGTAAAAATTTTAAAAATATATTTCTTGGCATCGTATGCAAAAACGAATGCCATGGTCATGTTGCTAGGGCCCCAATTAGGTAAACCCAACTGTTGGTGTACCAAGGGGCAGTATTTTTTAAACTACATCATTTTTTCTGCGTCGCTAACTGAAAACAAGATGGCGGCAGCACGAAAGTACTAAACCCATTTACGCCAGTAAAAAGTGCTTTTCCAAAAGTAAAACGTGCTTTCAAGCCAGGCATATATTTTTTCCCCAAAGGCTATAATGGGAAACTTACATTTTTAATAGCTTTTGAATGGATTAATATTTTTTCACTAAACCTTCAAAAAGCACATCCGTGATCCAGACCCCATCTACACTGCAGTCAGACCAGAAACCCAAGCCATTTGGGCTGTAGACCCAAGCAAGGAAATACCCCAAAAAGTGATGTTTTTCACATTTTTTAGCACTCTGCAGCTCCACAACCTTACCACACACTGGAACGAAACTTGCCAGATCCCGAGATCTATGGTACCAGATGGCACATACAACATTACAGGCCAATCCATCTTACAGTTGCAAAGTTATTAAAGTGCTAAACTTTGGCTTTAACACAGAAGTGGCCATGCAATCCTAACTATACCTGCACTGCCGTGCAGGTATAATATACTGTATACATATGCATTATAGTGGCATGATAACACCACTATAATTATGCTTGAGTAGGCACTTTAATAACTTTGCAACCATTTATCAGATTTGCACAAATGTTTGCATGTGCAGTCTCCGTAGGTAGGTCTCTTGACGTGCCAAGTTGCGTGTTGGTTAGAGGGGCAGATTTTGTGCTGCAGATAGTGAATAAATGTGAAAATTCACTTTTTTCACAGTTTATTCATCATTGTGCTGCAGCCCAATGGTTTGGAATTTTGGTTTGGAATTTTCAGGGAAAAAGTGCTTGACCCACAGAGCATCTCAACATTAGTTTGTTGAAAACACATTAATCCGTTCCAAAGTTGTTCAGTTTTAAAATGTTGGGTTCTGAGCATGCTCAGTTCAGTCTTTTGGATAGAGGAAAGGAACGAAAAAGGATCTTTTTTCTTGAGGCTCCAACCCTTGTTCACCAGGGGGCAATCCTTGGTCACCAGAAAAAAATCCTTTTTTGTGAGCCGCCATCTTGTTTTTTTCATTTTGCTCCAAACAAACTGTCATAACTGTCATAACTCTGCCAGGGATGTCTGTCTGAAACACCTATGTATGTTTCTTGGTCATTGGGAGTTGATGAGCAGTTCTTTGTGGTTTCAGATGTCCGTATGCCCCTAGAATTTTTTAAAATAATTTAAATCCATATTCACCACTCGTTAACTTCCTTTTTTGCCATTCCTTGTTCATCATGGCAAAAAAGGAAATCGACTGGTAAGAGAGGATTTCCTCTTTTCCCAACCAGATGTCTTTTTTGATGACCAGATGACTCTGCAAGGCCATCCGGTAAAAGGGACATCTGGTCGGGACAAGGGGAAATCCTGTTTCACCAGCCAGTTTCCTTTTTTGCCATGACTAATATGGATGGAGAAAAAGGAATCTGAGTGGTGATGAAGGATTTTTCCATGCCATCTGGTTGTGAAAATGGGGCCATCTCATCCCGGAAACTAGGCCATCTTGTCATAGAAATGGATCCTTTTTTGCCAGACAAATCCTTTTCCACCAACAGAGCAAAGGATTGGCAGAAAAGGATTGCTGATGAAAAAGGATTGCCGCTGATGAAAAAGGATTCTTTTTTATATTTTTTGAATGGGTTCTCCTTTGAACCACTTTGGAAAAAAATCCCTGGTGTCTAGTGGCATCCCCTACCCTGTATGGTATGGTGTATCTCCCCCATTTCTTTTATTTTATAAGTTTATATTCTTTTTAGTTTTTGTAAAGCCCCTATCCCATTTTATTTTTCCTTGGAGAGGTTTACTTTGCTCCCGGTTTTGTCGCTGGTGTTTAGTGGTCCTCCCATCCTCCAATTTGTTCTTTTTTTGTTGTTGGCAGTATGATGGTGGTGGAATCTTCACATCCTCACTGTTCTTATTTTCCACCTGAAAATAAGAAAATGGTCCCTTGATGTCTTATGTTTTTTTATACCTGCAAAAAAAGTCCATCACCGATCATGCCTGTACCCCCCACCAGACCTCCCACTGTGCACCGACCTTCCCCCATGACATCCCCACAGATCCTCACCTCACCCAAAGAGGCACCAGGTTTGAGACCCACTCTGCTGATTGAAGACATGTCTTGTTGCTTGAACTGAAAACTGCAATATGAACTAAGGTAAATGCGCTTAAATATATTTCAATGTGGGGCAACTTTTAGCCATAACTCAGCTGTTTTTCAGAATTGTGGCCCCAAATTTTCAATATGGCTGTTTCGGGACCCCATCTCATGAACAATATGACTGTTGTTAGGCAATGCCTGCTGAAAAGGTGATTTCACAGTCAGTTGGTGAAATCACCTTCCAGAGAGATTTGTATAATGTCAGTCATGTTGTTTATGAGGTGGGGTCATAAGATGTCTATGTTGAAAACTATGGGATCAAAATTTCCAAAAATGGCTGCGTTATGGGCATTCATTGCAATCTCACTATGCAAGCTTGTATCTTTGGAAATTTTGAATATTTTCATTCCATCTTTTCAACATAGTCTTTTTATTACTCCACCTCATGCATGTGACAGCTCTCATTTTTCAAATCCTGGCCAAAATGTGATTTCTCACCTGCGGCACAAGATGGCATTGCGGTTGCACAAAATTATGTTTTGGCTGGGATTTGAAAATTTTCTGTACTGGGTACTTCCAGTGAGGTCATAAGAAGGCTATGTTTAAAATTTGGGGTCAAAATTAAGATGGCACAGTTATGACTATACATTGCAATTTCGCTACACCTGTTCGTGACTTTGGTAATTTTAAATATTTTGAACCCACATTTTCAACATAGCCTTCTTATTACACCACCTCAGGTATGTCACAGCTGTCATTTTTGAAATCCTGTCCAAAATGTGTTTTTTGCACCTGCACTGTGGATTGGTGTTGCACTTGCACGGAGTTATGTTCTTGTGGGGACTGCAAAATTTTCTGTACCAGGAACATAAGGTGGGGTAATAACATGGCTATGGTGGCAATTTGGGGAGGGGCTTATCTTAGGTGCCATGAACCCTAATGCTTATTCCATTCCATTCCAAAATTAGGTAACATGGCTACAGCATAGGTGAATGGGGAGAGCATTATGGTTAATGGCCCCCAAGACAGCCCTCTTCCCCCACCTGTGGCCCTGAGCAGGATGGGGAATGGTGTGTTAGGGTTGGAAACCCTAATGCCACATTTCCCAGCTTTTGTCACTTTAACCCTAACTGATGGATTAACAAAGTTTTTTCAATATATATATATATATATATATGAGTGTGTGTGTGTGTGTGTGTGTATATATATATATATATATATATATATATATATATATATATATACTGTATATACACATATATATAAGTGTGTAGTTATATATATATACATATACTTATATATATATATATATATGTGTGTATATATATATATATATACTGTATATCCAGATATACATACATAATATATATATATATATATATATATATATATAGTATATATATTTATAAATGGGTAGGGAAATTGCTGCTTTTTATTGGAGTTTGAGCACCACATGACCATGTATTTATATGAGCTACTCGCGACACCTGCACTTTTACCCCCAAAAACATTTTACCATTTTATGAGATAGATAACCCACTCTAGGATGTGCGATCAGTCTCGATATACGCATGACGCCTTGGGTGGTTGACGGACTCAGCTCATGCACCTTCTCGCGCATCACCGCTCAAGGCGCACGATATACTGAGAGCGTGACCGCACACCCAAGAGTGGGTTATCTATTACATATATCATATATTAGAGGCAAAAACTCTGTTTAATGCATCAGTTGGGGTTGTTCCACAGCGACAAAAGTGAGGAAATTCGATGTTAGGGTTGAAACCCCCTTTGCACCCCTCCAGCCGACCCCCCCAACCAGAATTGGGATGCGCGTTGGGGTCATTGGCCATAACTCTCACCCCATCACATGTGGAAAGAAGCCAAGGAATAGAAGAATGGGATGAGAGTTAGGACCGATGACCCCAATGCGCATCCTGATTCCAGTTGGGGGGGTGGGCTGGAGGGGTGCAAAGGGGGTTTCAACCGTAACATCGAATTTCCTCACTTTTTTCACTGTGTAACAGCCCTAACTGATGCGTTAAATGAATTGTTTTGTCTCTAATTTCCCTTCTTTTTGAGAATGATAACGAGAAATAGTAAATGTAATGCTGCAGCAGGAGCGCGGGGCCCGTCTTGTCACATAGTAACATTGTGCCTGCAAACGCAAATTGTAATGCACATGGTGACACAAAGCAAAACAGAAAGAGAAACAGTACTGTAGACAGAAATGTTAAAAACAATGCAAATGCAACCGCAAATGAAAACGCAAAGGGTAACACACATGGTGGCGTAGACGTGAACGGTAAGTGAAACGGGTACGGAACCGCAAGCAGAAACGGTAATGGTAACAGTAATGTAAGCGCACAGGCTGGTTTTCCCCAAAAGCTGCATAGAGAAAGACAGTGAGTACAAAGAAAATATGCAAAATAATGACTCTCGGAACAGAAAATGAGGACTTGGAATAGTAAATTGCTTATATCTCAGGAACCGTACGACATAGAAAAAAAATTTAAAAGTCATATGAATTATCACTTTCCTGGCTAGTTTTGTACAGGCTAAGTATTTTTCTGACAAAAAGTCCGTATCTCGCACCGTTTCTGAGATACAGGCCCTGAAAGGTGCGGCGAACGCCGTAATGCTATCCTATGGGAAAAAAACAGAAGTTCAGAGTGCCATAACTTTGCCTCCCTGTAATATTTTTTCACCAAACCACTGAAAGGCACATCTGTGGGATGTTGGCTGTCCTCCCTGCAAATTTCAGTCCAAAAGACCAAACCGTTATTTTGCAGCAGGGCGCCAAACGATTGCTGCAATGCGTTGTATGCCGTAATGTTATCCTATGGGAAAAAGTGTCAATTTTGGAGTACTGTAACTTAGCTGCTGTGTAATATTTTTTCAATAAAACACTGAACGGCACATCTGTGAGATGTCATCTGTGCTCCCTCCAAATTTCAGCCCCATACTCCCAACCGTTCTTTTGCTGCGGGGTGCCAAAGAATTGCTGCCATTTTCCCACAGCCTAGAAAAGTACTGTAGCAATTCGCGAGCTGTTAATAATTATTCGACAGTTGCTAGAGTGTGAAAGTACTTTGAAAGTACTTTTACAGAAATGTGAAAAACATATTTCTGGGGTATTTTACCCCAAAATAAAGACATGGCTAGCATCCTCAGGGTCTGACTAGGTGAATATAAAAAGAATTAGGTTGCTAGAGGGTCCCAAATTTAAATGGCAAGCATTTTTCTGATCACCAATTGAAAACAAAATGGCTGATTTGCGACAGTAAAAGGGTCATTAGCGAAAGTAAAAACTGCATTTGCGACACAGTCGAACTTTTTGTTAACTTTTCCCATTGACTTATAATGGGAACTTGTTTTTTGAATAACTTTTGAACCGTTTAATATTTTTTCATGAAATCTTCTAAAGGCAAATTGGGGACCCCGGCTGCATTTTCCCTGAAGATTTTGGACCAATCTGCTAAACCGCGGCGCTCGTGGTTCCACCGTGACTCAAAGCGATAAACCACATACAGATCATGCTTAATGCACTGCAGTCAGATATCCAACTGATACAAAACTTGGCAGATCCCAAGGTGTGGTTGATCCTGTATTCCAAATTTCAGGCAAATCCGTCAAACAGTTGCAAAGTTATTAAGGTTCAGAATTTTGGGTTTAACATGTAACTGGCTCCTCAACTTTAACTATGGTAGCACTTCTGTGCTACCATATATATATATATATATATATATATATATATATATATATATATATATATATAGTCTTTGCAAAAAACTGTATTAATGCACCAGTTAGGGCTCATATTAAAGTGATAAAAGTACAGAAATGTGGTGCTAGGGTTTTCAACCCTAACTTTCCCACCCCACCCTCCAAGTAGCAAATAGAAAATAAAATTACAGTTTTAGCTATCCTGAGTCTTGGTGAATTAGGAGTGGGTCTTCCTTGGTGTTCTCAACCTTAATTATTTTGTTGCTTTATTAGGAACCCTAACTGGTATATTAACACAGTTGTGTTTTTTCATTTTAAGGGAAATAAAATTGCCTCCCCATTCACACATGCCTATTGGTTCTGGGCTCTGTGCTTCCATGCCTCCAGGAATGCAATTTATGTGCTTCATTGTAATTGTTATTTGTGGAGGTTTCTGTAAAGAAAAAAAAATATAAAGTGTGCCTGTTAACTCCCAGTCTTTGATCACATAGGGTCAAAAATGTTATTTTTGAGCCATCCCGTTGGTACAGTGGTAGCACTACTGTTTGTGAAGCCAATGACTGGGGTTCAGAAGTGAGCCTGTAATGCAGGAGGGCTGGCAATGGGAGGAGGACTGAGCATCCTATGAACTACTCTCCTCCTCCTCTGGGATGGTAGGGGGAAGCTACTAGTGCTCGCCTGACTCCTGGTGGAGCCCAGAGGTCCAACAGCTGGTGCAAGCAGTTGTTGGAGGTGGGGCAGACATCAGCATTCATGCTCCTGACATAATTGCACATCCCACCTCCTAGGGAGAAAAACAGAAAACTTGGGCAGCGCAGGATGCCACCCGCCTTGCTCTGCAGGTCCTATACTACTGAACCATGGCACCCCTCGAGCCGTATATCATCATCTGATGAGAGGAAGGGCCCCCTCAAGAAGGCCCCACCTTTGGGGGCAATCCAGAGCATAACTCTGGGTTGGGTAAGTCATGAGGAGGTGGATGACAGGGCTAGGCATGAGTTAGGTCCAATGGGGGCTGGTCCTGAGGAGACAAAATGTACAGCATTTTTAAAAAATTATGTTTTTGTTTTTTTAGCCATAAGTCAGTAATTTTTTTGTTGGTTTGGTCTGAAAGTTGCTATCCTTGTCATCCATTGGTGAAGTCTAGAGGCAATTTTGAGGTGCAGTGCTTGCCCCATGAAGTCTTTGGGGGTAATATGCATTAGTGTTGTAGTACTTATTGAGACTTTTTTTTGAATATAGATTGTCTCTTAACTCCAAATATTGATGGAGTTATGGCTTAAACATACATAGAGACATAGAAGTTGATGGCAGATAAGGACCACAAGGCCCATCCAGTCTGCCCATTTCTTTTTCTACCTTATGAATGTGCCATCGACCTTTGCTCTGTCAATGGCCCATCTATTCATACTCATCTGTATTGCTCCCTTATGCCGCTCCCATTCCTGTTTGAAGCCCTGCACTGTATTCATATCCACCACTTCCTGAGGTAGGTCATTCCATGCATCCACCACCCTTTCTTTGAAAAATAACTTCCTCACATTACCCCTTAATTGTCCTCCCTCTAATCTCATGCTGTGTCCTCTTGTCCTGCTATTTTTCTTATATTGAAACATGTTAGACTCTGTTACCTTGTTAATGCCCTTAAGGTGTTTGAATGTTTCGATCATATCACCTCTCTCCCTCCTTTGCTCTAGGGTATACATATTGAGCTCCGTTAATCTGTCCTCATATGTTTTCTGATGCAGTTCCTGCACCATTTTGGTTGCCCTTCTCTGGACTGCCTCAATTTGGTTAATGTCCTTGTGAAGGTGTGGCCTGCAGTACTGCATGCAGTACTCCAGATGAGGCCTAACCAGTGTCTTGTAAAGAGGTATTATTACCTCCCTCTTATGACTTGTGATATGCCTACTAATACACCCCAAAATACCCCCAGCCTAACCTACTGCTTTAGTGGTCTGCTTGGATGATTTCAGGTCATCTGCGATGATGATGCTGAAGTCTCTTTCTTCCCTTGTGACTGCCAGCAACTCCCCTCCCAGCCTATAGGTGGCTTCAGGGTTTATCTTCCCTATGTGCATGATCTTGCACTTCTTTACATTAAACCCCAGTTGCCACTCTTCTGACCATTTTGCCAGTTTATCCAGATCTCTTCTCATTCTGCTCACCCCATCTGGATCATCTACTCTGTTGCAGATCTTGGTGTCATCTGCAAACATGCAAACCTTACCTTCCAGTCCATCTGCAATGTCACTGATGAAGATATTAAAGAGGACTGGCCCCAGTACTGATCCCTGAGATACCCCACTTGTGACTTGCATCTCTTCTAACTGTATACCATTTACCACCGCTCTCTGTTTTCTGCCCATCAACCACTTTGCCACCCAGTTAACCAACTTCTGACCCACCTCAAGCCTACCCAGCTTATTAATCAATCTTCTATGTGGAACAGTATCTAAAGCTTTGCTGAAGTCAAGGTAGGCAACATCAACTGCTCCCCCTTGGTCCACCACTCTGGTTACCAAGTCAAATAAATCTATGAGATTAGTTTGACAGGACTTTCCTGTTATAAATCCATGCTGTCTTGGAACCTGTGCTCCTATGGATTCCAGATATTGCACTATCCTTTCCTTAAGGAGTGCTTCCATAATCTTGCCCACTACTGAGGCAAGACTGACTGGTCTGTAGTTCCCTGCCACCTCTCTGCTACCACTCTTGTGGAGTGGGATCACATGAGCCCTTCTTAAGTCTTCTGGGACCTCTCTTGTGCTCAGAGACTCACTAAGCAGTTCTGACAATGGCTCTGCTAGTTCCACCCTTAGCTCCTTTAGTACCCTGGGATGCATGCCATCAGGTCCCATTGCCTTGTCCACCTGGAGCTTAGTGAGCTGTTGTAAGACCCTTTCTTTTGTGAAGGGACTAGTGCACACCTCCCTCTCTCCCTCCCCCATGTGTCCATCGTGCTGAGCTGTGAGCTCTGCCCTACCTTCTCTTCAGTAAATACTAAGGAGAAGCATCTATTTAGGATAGATGCTTTTACATGGTCTTCCTCCTCACACACACCCTTATCCCCTCTGATCTTAGCAATACCCTCTCTGGACTTTCTCCTTTCACTAATGTATCTATAGAAAGTCTTGTCACCTTCTTTTACTGTTCATGCTAATGTTTCCTCAGTTTGGGCCTTTGCCCACCTTACTGCCTTCCCTGCTTTCCTTAGGGAAGTGTTGTATGCCTCTCTATCTTGATCCCGCTGTGTTCCCTTATATTTCCTGAAGGCCAGCCTTTTGACTCTGACCTTTTCTGCTACTGTTTTTGAGAACCAAAGTGGTTTCCTTCTTCTTTTGCACTTCCTTAATGCTTGCCCTCTTTGCCTGTACCCCCACACCTGTATTTCTTTTTGCCAGGGCTAGCTTAACTCTGTTAGCCATCTTATCAAGTTCAGCTACTCTGAAGTCCCATATTTTTGCCTTGGAATGGGATGATTTAGTTCTAGTGGCCAAATTGAACCATACCATGTGATGGTCACTGGCTCCCAGGTGACCTTCTACCTGAGATCTGTGATCCTTTCCCTGTTAGTCAGTACTAGATCTAGGATAGCCCTGTCTCTTGTGGGTTGTTGTACCAGCTTGTTAAAGTTGCAATGTTATCCTATGGGGATTTTAATTTAGTAATTTTAATGTTTTTTTATATGTGCATTTTCAGTTGGTATTTAGTCATGCAGTACTCATTGAGACCTTTATTTTGCTATATAGATTGTTCCTTAACTCCAAACATTGATGGAGTAAAAGCTTGTTAAAGTTGCAATGTTATCCTATGGGAATTTTCATTTTTGAATGATGTTTTTATATGGCCCCTGAATTTTTTTGGGGGTATTATGTGTTAGTCTTGCAGTACTCATTGAGACCTTTTTTTGATACATAGACGGTCCCTTAATTGCAAATATTGATGGAGATATGGCTTGTTAAAATTGCAATGTATGGCAATTGTTTTTTCATTTTTATGTTTTTATATAGCTATTTTCAGTTGGCATTTCTTAGGGACTTATTGTTGCAGTACCCATTGATACCTTTATGTTGATATATAGCTTGTCCCTTAACTCAAAAGCTTGTTAAAATTGCAATGTTATCCTATGGGAATTTTCATTTTTTTATTTTTGTTTTTTTATATGGCCTCTGAATGTTTTTGGAGGTATTATGTGCTAGTATTGTAGTACTCATGGAGACCTTTTTCTATATCTAGATTATCTCTTAACTCAAATATTAATGGAATTATGGTTTGTTAAAGTGGAAATGTGCAAAAAACAAAACAAAAAAAAGTCCAAAGTCTTCTTTTGTATGAACTCAACTTCTTATGTGAGATTTTTGTGAGCTCACAAAAGAAGACACCTTCATATGAAAGAAAAATGTGAAAAAATGAAGTCCACTTTCTTCTTTCATGAGAATCAATTTTCTTTTGTGAGATTTTTGTGAGCCGAAGAGATAATTGGTCTTCATGAAAGAAGAATAAGAAAAAAACCTAAGTCCAAATTCTTCTTTCATATGGCCCTATTTGTCTTTTGTGAGCCATACTAAAGAAGAAAATTGTCTCAAAAAACAAGATTTTCTAAATGCTCCAAAAAAACATTTAGGCAAAGTTTTTGGAAACTACATGCAGAATCTAGCTAAACGGGTCCCATTTAGCTAGATTCATACCTTGGTGTCTCTGCAGGGCATCATTTTTATGGGTTGTCAAAAAAAAAGAAGGAAACAAGATGACTGTCATATGGAATAATTTTCTCTCATGAAAGAGGATTACCCCTCACAAAAGAGAAATCTTCTTTTCTATGACCAAATTCTTCTTTTGTATGAAACAGCTATTCAAAAGACCATACTGAGCATGCTTAGAACTGGAATTTCAAATCCTTATACCTCTGGATTGGACTAATATGTTTTCACTAAACCAATGAAAGACACAATTCTGGGGCAAGCACTTTCTATTCTAAAAATTTCTGACCAAAATTCAAAGCCATCTGAGTACTAGGCAATAACACAAAAAAACAGCAAACTCCCCAGATTTTTCCACCTTTTGTACTATCTGGATCTCAGAATCTGCACTTTCAATTGGAATGAAACTTGGCACATCAAGAGAACTTGATGCCCAGACCATGCATGCAAAAGTGTGTGCAAATTTGTTGAATGGGGAGAAGTTATTAAAGTGAACAGTTAGGGGTTAACATTAAACAGCCAACTCAACCTTTAAAGAGCAGCTGACACCTTCATGAGAACTTTAACAAAATATAATGTTTAGATACAGTTTGGCTTGTAATTCACAATAATTCTGTATTTCTTCTCCCCCTTATTTATTAATGATGTTGTTTGCATGAAAGCAGGATCTTTGTTCCTGAAGAGTTCATCCATTCCTGTAGTTTTTTTCCATACCTGAGCTCATAATACACTGCTTGTGACATCACAGTTACTCCCATGGCAACATACTGTGATGTCACAACAAAGGATTATGACTTGAAGTAAGGACAAAGCTATAGAGGCAGATGAACTGTAAGGGATAAAGATCATATATTTATGCAAATTTCCTCAACAATAAATAAAGAGAAGGACAAATCTATACATAATATCTATAATGAAGGCTGACTTGTACCTAATTATTATATTTTTTGAAGTTTTTTTTTGAGGCATCAGCAGGTCTCTAACTATAGTGGTGCTACCACACCACAATAATATAGTATTATCAAAATAATCTGAGTTTTTTACTTAATGTGTTTAAGGACAGAAAAATGAAAAATTCAGATCTGGTTATGCAAATGTAATTTTACACTGTAATTTCTACAATAAATGTACGTTCACAGAATAGATTTGTTCAATATATTAGAGAAATATATATTCTGAGATATAGTTCACACACAACTAAAATATGGTTGGCCTGATATACATCTGGAAATATGTAGAAAACGTGTTAACTATACCCATTATATATTGATAATATATGTTTTATTAAGTGAATGAATATATTTTTATAATTACAAAATATGTTTATATATTTTATATTTATCTTTAGAATATACATAGAATACAGTTTGTAAATATATACTGAATGCATTATTTCTGTATATACCACACCAGTGGTGAATAAATTAGGTAAACAAATCATGTTATCTTGGGATAAATATTTATTTTCACTTAGAAAATGGGCATCAGAAACCTACTATCCTGATTGGCTGAGAACTTCCCAACATCCCTAATCTATCTGGCAACAGACCTCAGCCAATAAAAGGTGCCAGCATTTTGTCCCCATCACGGCGATCCCTCAGCTGTTCGAATGTTACATTTCTGACAGCTGTCAAAAGGTACCATTTTCTTCTCCATGTGCCCCAAAGTTTTAAAAACAAACTGACTATGTCAGACAACATACCAATGTTCTTCGATGTAGTAACCGAGGAGAGTCTCAAAGAGCTGTTCCCATCACCGGAATCACCATCAGCTGCCAAGAGAAAATGAACAGAAAAATGAACTGAGTCCCTCGAGTCAAGCCATCATATATCTGTGAGTGAACAGGAGCTGGCTGAGATAGAAAGTGACAGGGATGAGGCAAACACAAAAAAAAACACTGTTTGGGCTTTGGGATTGTTTACTGACTGGGCATCCAGGCAGGGTCTGTCTGTTGACTTTAAAACTGAAACTGCTGAAAAGCTCTGTAGCTTACTGAGGCAGTTCTACACTGAGGTGTGTACGAGTGCTGGGACCGAGTACTCCATCTCTGGCTACTGTGCGATCCATGCTGGGCTCAACCGTCACCTTAACAGCAGCACAGTAGCACATAGCTTCAACTTAATAAGC
The DNA here is from genome assembly GCA_016271365.2 of Neoceratodus forsteri. Lineage (NCBI taxonomy): Eukaryota > Metazoa > Chordata > Ceratodontiformes > Ceratodontidae > Neoceratodus > Neoceratodus forsteri. The sequence goes on from CM057456.1 coordinate 952,520,279, forward strand.
GACCCCATTTTCCGTCCTGCCAACAATGTTTTTATCAGTATTCTAAAAAAATATTATAAAGCAAATAAAGACAAGGCCACCCACCACCCTGCAATTAATACAGCAGACCTAAAAAGAATCTGCAAGTCTGATGCAGTATCACCCAATACCACACCCAGCTTAGTGAAAAGACTGTGGTTTGAAATACAAATCCACGTGGCCCGGTGCAGCAGGGAGGGGTTACGCAAGCTGACACCCAAGTCATTTGAATTGAAGCTGGATGAAAATGGCTGCAGATACCTAAGCCTATCACACAACCAGCATTCAAAAAATCACAACCAGCCCAGGGAGTCAAACAAAGAAAACACCAGAAGCAGTATTTCTGAGGAGCCTGAGAATGAAAACTGCCCAGTTAAACTGTACCTGAAATATATTTCAGAAATCCCAGCAGACGCCAAAGCCCTGTACATGCATCCTAGAAGACTCCCCAGGCATTCCTAGATAGTCAGAAGACATGGTACTCAAATGAGCCTATGGGGAAAAATTATTTAGGCTCACTAATGGCACTAAGTAAAGAAGCAAACCTTTCAACAAGATGTACCAACCACAGAATCCATGCCACCTCAGTACAGATCTTGTCAGACGTAGGTCTCCAAGCTAGGGAGATAATGTCAGTAACAGGGCACAAATGTGAGCAGAGCCTGCAAAGTTACCGGAAACCATCTACACATGATAAAAAGAAATGGAGCAATGTCCTGGTTGCACAGGCAGCACATCCTGCAGTGGAAAGAAAATTCAAGACAGAAGAGGCAGAAGAACCAGAAGAAAAGCCATGCTGCAGCTCAGCCATGCTACCTACTGGAACCTCATCAACACCATTCAATCTCCTAAATTGTTCCTTCACAGCACCAGTGAATTTTATCAACTACAGCAATTGAAAGGGCACACATTTTATTGTTTTCTCCATCCCAAAGCCAAAGTGCAACATGCGGGTTATAAATGTGTTTCTTTATTTCCCCAACCCAGTCCCAAAAAGGGATTACTTTTTCTCCCAACAGTTTAAAGTTCATATATCTGAATGAATAAAAAAAAAAAGTTTTAACTGAAAAACTATTTTGTGTCTCTGTCTCATTAATGTTACCCTTTGCCTATTTTCTAAGTGCAATAATACCCACCAGGGTGTGTGGTATTGTGCTATACTGGACCTTCCAGGGGCTATAAGGCCCTCCACCTGTGGTGTCGGGCCTCATTACAACCCTGGGGGTGGTCCGCATAGCACACACCACCCTGTCGGTATTGGCTTACTTAGAACACCATTTATTTCACTTAGAACACAGTTTATTTAACTTAAAACATGGCCTTTCTGCGTAGAATCCAAAAATAGAACACAGAGAACAATGGACCAGATAGAGAACTTACAATGGAAAGACAGGCAGTTTTAAGCTAAAATATGGTAGAAAACTAATATAAACATTACAAATAGTGTGGTATATATCAAATGCATAATGGGTTGCAGTAAAATAACATATTTATCACCACACATGTGTGGTAAGACCTTTATAACTAACTGATGGCTTCACCACTCGAGTTATGGGTCTTGCCACTCACTAGTGGAGTTTAATGTGTTATTCCACTGTAACCCATTATGTATTCCCTATTTATCTTCTTATAGTAAAACATATATATTGTGTACATGCAAGATGTATTCTGGGCCCCATATTCAAAAGTCCCTGGCTGCTTCGAGCAAGTGCCTGTGCCACTCAACTGAGATGTGCCGGCACAAAATAATGGTATATTCAGAAGGGATACAGCAAGAGAAGAAATCCCTGAGATCAGATACTTCCAAAACAAATTAGTTTATAATATTTCAAGTAAAATACTAACAACAATTGAGGAAGAAGTCCTGTCCAAGGGTTTATCTGTGTGCCCTCACAGCCCCCTTAATGAGTTTGCTTTGAAGTTAGAGCTTAACAGATTTTACAGGAAACTCAAAGTAAGATATTTATTTGATTCACAACCAGACACTGGAAATAGGGATACTGCAGAACAGCAGAAAAAAATGGAACTCAGTAGAAGATGGAACCTAAAATCTTTCACACCACAAACAACACCACATATAATTGAAACCTATGTCTCTTTGGTTAACAAAGACATAGAGCAATTTATCATAAAGGAACGGAATACTGACAGAAGAACCAAATATAATTTAACAGCAGCTCAATTTGGGGCACTTGGACATTTGGAAAATGACACCAGTATTATCATCAAGAGTGCAGATAAAGGAGGGGCAGTGGTAGTCATGGACTACATCCAGTATAGAGACACTTGTTTATCTTTTCTTAATGACACTAATAAGTACATGAAACTACAGAGAGATCCAACAGAACAAGTGAAGAACATAGTTAAATCTTTACTTGAGACAGCACGTATAAATGAATGGATTACACAGTGGGAAAGGGGTCTTTATTTGGACCGAATCCATCACGTACAGCACAGGCACAACCAAGAGACACACATGGAAATAAAATAGTGTTTGTAACTACTTATACAGATACATTTTTTGAAATCAAAAACACTGTTCTTAAACACTGGAGTGTACTCCAGGCCACTGCCTTAGGGGAGAAAGTGTTCCAGAATAGGCCAATGGTAGTAGCAAAGAAGAATAAAACATTGGCAAACAGATTGACAAAAACAAATCATAAGATACCAGAGAATAGACCTCAACACTTTATATCAGCTATGGACATCACAGGGAATTACCAATGTGGGCACTGTACCCATTGTAATAAAATGTATATAGTGAAAAAGATCAGAAATACCGCAAGAGATGAGGATATATCGGTATACAGTAGTTTATTAACTGTCAGAGTGAGGGGGTGATTTATGTTTTAAAATGTCCATGTGACAAACTGTATATAGGGAAGACAGAGAGAGCTTTAAAGACACATGTAGGTGAACACAAGAATGACGTAAGAAGAGGTGACCTCACATCACCTGTAGCCAGACATTTTATAGAAGCAAGGCATCAGCTTCCATATCTAAGATTTTTCGGCCTGGAGAAAGTAGAACCAGACCCCAGAGGAGGGGACTATAGGACCCAGATATTAACAAGGGAAGCTTATTATATTAATCGATTTGATACAACAAATCCAAGATTCAGTTTGAATGATTCTATAGAATGGCAGCCTATTATTTAAAAAACTCCCCCCCCACTAAGATAATTTGTATATACAAACAACTTAGGATGGCCCATTATAGATACAATAATTGGTCACAGGGGCTGTTATGTTGAACAGCAGCAACCCAACATTTTTCCATAAGCTGATTTATATACTGTTGTTTAGGTCCACTAACATGCAGTACAGAAATATTTAGATATAGAGAAGTAAGGATGGAGGTATCAATGCACCATGAATAAAAGGAGCACTAAGAAATGTTTTATTATCTAGGAAATCCTTTCTTTTCAACAAAGTATTTGGAATAATTAAAAATAGTGATATTTCAAACAACACATCGAATACCCCCTTTTTATCCCTTTTGGCACCCAAGGGTTTTTTTGGCTCTTCAGACAGATTGCAGTAGATGTAGTATGTTAAAAAAAATTTTTTTGAGTGCCCACACTGTACTCAACTCCCCGTGCGCTTCACCCTTATTGACCTCCTCTTACATATTTAACCTCCCTTTATACATGTAATCTGGACCCGCTATGGATTTACAGTGGTGACAAACCAACAAGGAACGTTAAACAAACTATCACATTACACACAGTTTGGGATTATGTTAAGAAGTGATTACATATCTAAAGTTATTAAAAGATGTTTGGTCTCCAGGGATGCCTAGTCTGCTTTGTCAGCAAGGTGCTGTGAGTCACAGGTCGGGTGCACAGGGAATGAGCACACAGGTCAGCTGATCAGGTGCACTTTCCCATGCCTGATTCCCTAGAAGACACAGAATTTAAACTGCGCAGTAGCTTCTCCATACACCTTCATGAACAGAAAGAGCAGAGGCCAGGGGAGCACTGAAAACATGGAATAAACTGATGAAAGTAGATCTTTCTTTGTTCGCTGTCTGACATGAGTTGGCAAAGTTTAAAATGAAGTTGCGAATGAAAGCAAGTTGATATACAAGTGTGGGCATTTTGTTTCTCTTTAGAAATCACATAACAGAACTTGAAAACACTATGCCAAAACACAAGTATGCAGACTTTTGGGCTCTAATAAACATTTGTGAATGTATATAAAAATTATGATTAGGGTGGAATTAAAAGAGGCAACATTAAGAGAGTGGTGTTTTTCTATTTTTCTATGTTTTAAACAGATCACCGCATGTTGAAGATGTCCAGACGAGGACTTAAAGGTACATAACCTTTTGGATACACAGATAGTGAAATAGAAAATGTTATATAAATTATTGTGAGGCTATGTTGTTTGGTCTGTATATATGCTGAAATTAGAAAAGAATGATTTAAACCTCTGCAGCTTTTGTGAACTGAAATTGATATTTTTGGAAACATAATGAAATACATATACTGTTGAGAACTGAGGAGGAGTAGAATGAGATTTTAAGACAAATTAAAACAAACAGTATGATTAAATGGGATTATTGGGATACATGATAAAATACTGCTGGTAATATGTTGAATTTTTGTACCAAAGGCAAAGAATGATGTTTACATTCGTTAAGAAATGAGTGACAGGAATGTGACTCATTAAAAAATGTAGTTGATACAAGTGCAACAAGTGCAGACAGGATGAGAATCACAAACAGAAACATTTTATAAATTGTTTTTTTCCTTTTATGAGTTTTTGATGGAATGATAACAATAGAGTATATTAGAGATTCTTAAAGATAGGAGAAATAATGGGTGAGATAAGTTGTGAATATAACTTATGCATATGTATATACATGAAACACTGTATCTTGTATTTTAAACAGAATTTTTTTTTTTTTTAATTTTTTATACAGTTACAGTGTTTACTCACCGAAGAAGGATTATTTATCCGAAACATTTGAGTTTATATAACACTGTACTGCATTATTGAGGACAAAAAGAGGAAAAAGAGCAATCAATTATAAAATAAAAAAAATATTTTTTACACTTGGTGAGTGGGCTCAGTTGCTACCAGTTTGTTTTTTCCTGTTCATTAACCATAATTGGTAGAGAACTACTCCCTTAAGGACTATATTTTGCTTTAACCGAGGTTGGCTGTTCTGGATCTTGATTTATCAAGTATTCAGAAGATGTGCCATGAGATGCAATCATGCATGTCCAGCTGAATATCTTGAACATGCACGATCACACAGTGGAAGATGTGTGGCACGGCAGGTAATCTGAGCCCCATGCAGAGCATAGGTAAATGTGCAATAGGCGGCCACATGCGCGATGTGCAAAAGTGCAATATTCAGCTGGGATATGCAAATGGCCTCACTGCACATTCTGAGCCCTTCCCCACATGCACAGCTCATTCCTGGAATGTATTCAGGCTATTTGCATATTCCAGACATGCACAGTTTCAGCTTTGTAGGGCTGCCCCACCACCCCACAAAGGTGAACAGGAGGTACTGCAGCCTAGCAGGCAGGTGTGATGGAATGTTCGTCTGTGGGTGGGTAAACTGCAGTGACCTGGGTATAGTGCTATTACCAATAGCTATGTACAAGGTCAGACTGGGGTACATGGGACCCACCTGGACAGTGGCCACAGGGGCCCACATGGACCAGCAACAGGGGAGGGCACAGGGTGACACAGTCTGATCAGTATGCCACATGCATGTGATACACCAGCTCTGTATGCAGCATACAGTCACCTGCAGTGCCCCACACACCCTATATGGTATGCAGAGGGTGATCAGGTTCCCAAGTGAGTGGGTCCCACCTGTGTGCACCTATGGTGTACCACCATGGGTGTGTGTCACAGGTCAGTCCCTGGCCTGTGCCAGGCTACCAGTATTGCCACCAGGCTACCTGGGCACCATTGCCCCAGATGTTACCCTGGGTGCATGCCACTACCGGGTGGCACCCTGTAGGCCACATGGGTGCAGGCCATGACTTCTGATCTGGTACATGTGCTGCAGTGTGGCCATCTGCTCCACTGGTGTGCTGGGGGGCAACCAACAGCACTGGCACATGGCAGTTGAGTGTCTATATCCTGGGTGCAGTGTGGGGGATGGCTCTTTGGGTGGTGTCCATGATGTGCTGGCACCGGTGGCTTTGCATACTGCCATCCTGGCATGACTGCTGTGTATGGTTGCCTGGAGCATGTCATGGTGCACCTCCAAGGGCTGTCTCAGGATGGCCTGTCTGCAGTTCTGTAGCCTTCCTGTGGGTGGCTGGCTGATTTAGGCCATCCTTTTATCTGCCTAACTTTGCGCGGCACATTTCTGGGATGCACGACAGATGCACCACACATTTTGGCTGAATATACGGATGCATAACTTATTCATGTACCCATCCCCTTTATTGCACTGCTTACATTATTTCCTGTGTGATTGTGCATTCAGAAATGTGCAATGCATTTCACCCTTTCAAATATTGCACTTCTGTGCATTTTCTGAGATGTACCATGCATCTCCATTTTGGACCATGCATCTCCTTTGAATATGTGGGCCTATGTCTAGAATATGTGTAAAATAACTGTTTTTATATATGTTAAACATATTTATATAAAGGCTTACTTTGGTAATATGTACAGTACATATTTGCATACCTAATTTACATTCTTTTTTTAAATTTTTTTAACTTTCTATTTATTTTCCTCCCCAGCCCCCTGTACTCTGCTTCGTTGGGAGTGCCTGGCATCTGCCTCAGTTCCTTCCTTACCTGGAGCCCCACGGCAGTCCCCCCATGTAGCCTTGGATTTCCTCCTGGGCAGGGACAAGGTGGGGCTCTTACACCCCAAATTTAATGTCACTTCGTTGGGGCTGCTGTGCAGGACAGACAGGGGACCATTGAGGTCTGTGCTGGTGCTTCATCTTCCTGGAGCACAGGAAGCAATTTTTCCATTTTCTTCCGGGCGTACCATGCACCCTGACATCTGGCACACCCAACCCCTCTCTTGCCTGGCCCATGATTGCTTGCTGTACCCAGGCCTCCACCTGGGGTCAGTCAAGCACTGGGCCTCCACCCCCCCTCTCCCCGGAGAAGGCGAGCAGTCCATGGATGCTCAGCCTTCTCCTCTGGCAGGCTCTCCAGCTCCCCAGGCTCATTCCTGAACCTGGGTCACCAGCGTCATGAGCTGTAGTGCTACCGCTGCACTGGTGGGATGGCTGTCTAATTTATATATTTAAAAACACTGTTTGTCAACCAAAGTCATGATAATTTCTGTTTGCTAGATAATTTTCAGATGACAACATTATTTTACAGTTTGAAAGTAAAGAATATAAACCAAGTGCATGCAGAAACCCAATGCAACCTAACAGAGGAACAAAAAAGGCTGATATAACTACCAGTCTGAGCCTTCATAAAACAGAAGACAGAGAGGCAAGTCTGATGAGTAAGTATAAATGTGTAACCAGTATATTTGAGTTAAAGGTGCATTATAAATGATAATCCCAATATAAATGTCTAAACAGCTGTTAAGATGATTACCGAATGTAGAGATAATGATAAATTATACAATTATGAATTCAACATCTTTTAGTCTGTGTATTTTAAGATTTTTTTTACAATGTATGTATTTAAAAAAATATATGCAAGATACATTTTAGGCATATTTCAAATACACAAAAAGCCTTTCTATTAAGTATTCAGAACGTATTAAGCATAAGGCGTAACAGAGGTGATATTATGCTATGCTTATGTACTGATTGATGGGGTGTTGACCTGAACCTAAAGGGCAAGAGACTTCAACCACCATGAGGTACATAAACATAGCATACTCCCCAAATGGGATTGCCTAGTTCCACTTATAAAATAGTAATGTTAGTTTTTTAGCAGTGCAGACGTTTTGTAGTTTGGTGATATATCTTTAAATGTTTGGCTTTACTGCATTCACATAAATTAAATATGCGGCAGGGATGAGGTTGCAGCTGGTAAGATGTACTAGTTGGGTGCAGTTACACTGCAGGGAGTTGGTTATGGTTGCATGGTCATAGTTGGACCTGTTGCTTTAAGTAGGTATTTCTGACTTTTAACTCCCTGCACCTTAGGTCTAATCTGATAAATAAGGGACAAGGATTAAAAAATCAGGGACAATGACTAAAATCAGGGACACATCTTATAAATCAGTGAGCGCCACTCAGAAAGCTTGCAGACTATGGGGATTAGTGTAAAATGTATTTTCTGAAGAAGTACAAGTCTGTAATGTTAACATTCAGTATTATTTTGTGCTTACAATCATAGAAACATACTTGTAGACTTTGACAGCAGAAAAGGACTGCTTTGCCCACCCAGTTTGCTCATTTCCCTACCTATTTGATAAGCTGCAGAACCTAGTTAACCAACAGCCTACTTCCTCCTACCCCCCATCAGAATTGCCTTATGTCTATCTCATGCATTCTTGAATTCCCTCACTGTTTTTGACCCCATGACCTCCTCATGAAGGTCATTGCATGTGTCCAACACCCTCTCAGTGAAAAAATATTTCCTCACGTTGCCCCTAAGCCATCCCCCCTCCATCTTCAAATTGTACCCCCTTGTTCTTGCATATCTCTTTTTCTGAAAGATGCTACCCTCTTGGACTTTGTTGGTTCCTTTGAGGTACTTGAAAGTTTCTATCATGTCCCCCCTCTCCCATCTTTCCTTGAGGGTATACATATTAAGCTTCTTTAGTCTCTCTTCTTGTGGCTTCTGGTGTGGACCCTGCACCATTTTAGTTGCCCTCCTCTGGACTGCCTCCTTCCTGTCTGTGTCCTTGCAGAGAGGTGGGGTCTTCAGAACTGCATGCAGTACTCCAGATGGGGTCTCATCAACTGCCTGTACAGAGGGATAACAACTTCCTATTTTCTACTGGTGATGCCTCTCCCTGTGCATCCCAGTATCCCCCCAGCCCTCCTTACTGCCGTCTCACATAGCTTGTCTACCTTTATGTTGTCCGATATGACTACCCCATGTCCTTTTCCAATTTTGTAGTTGTTAGTACCTCCGCCTCCCCCATTGTGTACTCTTCCTTTTGGTTTTTGTTTCCCAGGTGCATTACTTTGCACTTCTTTGCATCGAATCTAAGCTGCCATACATTTTACCATTCCTCCAACCTTGCAAAGTCCCTTCTCATCCTTTCCACCCCCCTTATGTATCAACCCTGTTTCAGATCTTTATGTTGTCTGCAAAGAGGCATACTTTTCCTTCCTGTCCCACTGCAATGTCACCTATAAAGACATTAAAGAGAACTGGTCCCAGTACTGAACCCTGCAGTACCCAGTTAGTAACCCCCCTTCCTTCAGAGTGGACTCAGTTTACTATTACCCTCTGTGTTCTGTTGTCCAACCAATTTTTCACACAGGCTACTACCCTGGGACCCACTCCCAGACTGGCTAACATGTTTATTAATCTTTTGTGTGGGACTGCGTCAAATGCCTTGCTAAAGTCTAGGTAGACCATGTCCACAGCCCCTCTCTGGTCTACTGCTTTGGTCACCCAGTGAAATAAATCTATTAGATTCATCTGACATAACCTTCCTGCTGTGAGTCCATGCTGCCTTGGGTCCTGTGTCCCGCTGGCATCTTGGTACTCAACAATTCTTTCTTTCAGAAGTGATTCCATCTTTTTCCCTACCACTGAGGTCAAACTAACAGGTCTGTAATTTCCTGCCTCTGTCTTGTTCCCACTGTTGTGAAGGGGAATCACATTCTCCCTCCTCCAATCTCCACAATTCAGTTACAGAAACACAAATTTTAGGAGGTACAGACAAAAATCCGTGAGGCAATATCAGGGACAGCCGAAAGGTATGCCCTGCCTGCAATTCTCATGCAATCTGTGAGGCTGCACTGGAAACCTTTGCTGTGCTTCCTGTACTTTCCATGTGATCTGAGTCAGACCTGCAAACCTAGGCTGTTCATTGGATATCATTTGCCCTCACTCAGTTGCACTGCATGTAGTTGATGATGGTTAAGCAGGGAGTTTGAGCTACTGTATTATGTGTTTATTTCTGAATGCCAGATAGGTAAGTGGTGCTTTTATTAAGTTTAAGTGCAATGTTTATAGAAGTTTTGCTGATGGTATAGTGATGTATGAATACATGTTTCTGTTGTGTAGAATCATAATGTTGAACTATATTTTGTGAATATATAAGGTGTTTAAAATGTTGTTCTTATGTGACCTGCACTAAGGCTTTTTGTGTTTAGATTTACAAGTGGAAAGTATGTTTTTACAAAGTCATTGGATGTCTTTCCTTTACAGTTTGGCTGTGTGTGTGTGTGGGGGGGTATATGATTTGTTTTAACTGCATGCTTTATTTTTGATGTTGCTGGACTATTTAATATGCGTTGTGAATTTTTTGATCCTGAGGACATGTAATTAACATATTGACCTTTTTGACCCCGACTGGTTGTGCTCTTGATTAATGCACCCCTAGCATGTCTTCTGAGCAGAGGTATGTGCTAGGTAAATTCAGTACTATGAGATTGGGTCCTAACAAATAAGGAGCCAGAATTGACTAGACCTCATTTTATAAACAGATATATAAACATATATTACATGTATATTATCAGTACATAATGGGAATGTATTAGAAATACATTCCCATTATCAATACATAATGGGAATGTATTTCAAATATATTTTGCATATTTTTATCATCACATCTATTGTGCATATAAATATATGCATGCTATATAAATATAAGAATATATAATAAAATATATAAATAGCAGATCAGCCAGTTTGATCTCATATGTATATATTATAGACAAGTCATGAAAATATATTTTAAAATTTACTTACAAATATATTTGAAATATAAATTATTAAAATATATTTATGCTATATCTATTTTCCGTGAGTTATCAGTTTGTTTGTCTGTCTGTTTTTCTGAAACACAGTAACATAGTTTTACAACGCTCCCAGATTTTTATTGCAGGACAGTTTTACCATGTTTTCTTGTAGATTGCATTATTTTCTATAGAAGCTGAACTAGCGGACATGCACTATAACTCAGTGGTGTTGGAGAAAGTAGAAATATTAGAAGCCATTACTTCCCAAAAAGGATGATTAAAATATGGATTCCACCTTCCCCAATGACTAGCAGCCCCACATTATCCCTGACTCTTCTTTTACACCATATGTATTGAAAAAAAAAGGAATTATTATTCCTCTCAAGTCCCTGCACAACCGTACCTTCTAAACCAGCATTGTTTCAGCAGAGATGTAAGTAATAATACCCAACAGAGTGGGCATTATTGGGATATAATGGACTGCCCGGGGAGTAATGAAAGCCCAATGCCACAGGCGGAGGGCCTTATAGCCCCTGGAAGGTCCGTTATATCCCATAACACCCACCTTGGAGGGTATTATTGTGCTTAGAAAATGGGCTAACATTATTTTTTTAAATAATAATAACATTTATAAAAAAGAGGGTGAACTATTAAAACAAATGAACAGAAGTGGCAGCTTATGTAAAATAGTCCTTTTAGTGCCACTAGGGGGTGTTGCTAGTTATGAAAATTCCTTTCTTTTTTTTGTATTACATTGCAGTACAGTGTCTCTCTTATATGGTATACCCATGAGTTTTGTGATCATGCTAACGTTAGAGATTATGTTCTGTGTAGTATAAGAAATGGTTTTATTTCCAGACTGTGACCATGGAGTGAGTGGCAGCAGTGGAGCAAGAATGATGTGCAGTCTGTCAGGAATGGGACTCGTCTCAGCTGATGAACTCTGGTAGTAAAAAAAGGTATTTTGATTTAGTTCAGAGCTGTGAAACTTGTTATTTCAGCATGGTTGGTGCATGTACAGAAGCGGGACTGTTCTCAAAACAGTCTCAGACATGAAGTCGTGCTGCTGTCTGGTGTCAGTTGTGAGAGCGTGCTAGCGCTTGAAGGATGGGAGGGACCACAATGCTGGTGTTCTGCTGATGTTGGTAAAAAAAAGAAAGAAAACAGTTTCTTGTGTTGTTGTTGCTTTTTTTAATATTGTGCTGTAATAGCAGGTGGTGGGACTGTTCTGAGGACTGGATTGCAGGGGGGGTTGTGGATGACTCTCATTAAGTGAGCTGAAAAAAAAAGACGATTACTGTGAGTCAGATGAATGTGGGTACAGGGATACCAGGTGGTGATGGGTGCTGCCAGGATGCACTTGTTATTTACAGGACATTGTTAAGAAATAGCCTGGGTGCCAGGCTGTTTTAACCAATCAGAATGCGAGTTCTGTAGTACCAATTTTCCAAGCTAAAATAATTTGAAGGTTGACTGGTGTTTTGAGAATGAGTCATTATGGGGCATTTAATTTGGAGGCACTGGGGCCACCCTGAGGACCCAGTGTCAGCATAATGTGCTAGTACGCCAGTGACCTGGGCTCAGAAGTGAACTAGGAAGCTGGACATGATGGCCAAGTGGGCTGAGAATGCTCTACTGCATGTCAACACTTCCAGCTGATGTGGCAGAGATTTTTCAGTAAATTGCAGTCTCAGTGTTGCAAAAGTCAGCCACTGCAGAACAGTTAAAATGAAAGCACTGTAAAAAGCTCATCTGATATGGTAAAAGGAGCCAGTGACTTGACAAGCCTGTATGTTATGGTGTGGGAGTTTTCTGCTTTGGAAGAAACCCTCCCTATAGGTCATCTCTACTTTGTTACTGCAAAGAAACTTATTGTCTCCATTCTAAAATGCCACAAACAACTTGATCTTGTCCAATTTCAGTTAGTTTGCACCTGTATCCCCCCCTCCCCCGGATGAAGCTGAAAATGGAAGTTTGTTCACCTGGTAAGAACGATTGTGCAGACATCTATTTATAGCACTCCAAAACTTTATAGACTTTGTTGTGCTCACTTGATATGCAAATGATGCACCTGGGATTTCAAAGAAATCCAATCCCACCTATGTTCCTCGTCCTCCCAGAATCCTCAGATAGAATCTTCTAAAACTGCATCAGTATGTCTCAAATGAGCCTGAGAAGCAAACCCTCTTAGTTAAAACAAAATGCTAATGACTCATAGAATATCAAAGAGTAGACTGGAGTGGCAGTCTGATTCTAATATTTGTTACCCCACACACATGGAACCAACCCTATAGTATACTGGTACTTGGTAATCATTCATGTAGCTCCAGCTGGACTGATCTCCTAGTCTGGGTGAGCCCTGGAGTACTGTAAAGAGATGATCATACATTCACCTTTAGCAGGTGGGCAAACTTCTATGGTAAATTGCATCTCCTTACTGCAGTCCACAACCTTGCAGACTGGCTGCTTCAAATGCAGTGTGCTGGATTAGTGTAGGGGTGACTCAGTGTAGCTGGTGCTAGGGAGTGATGATGAGTTGAGGAGCTATCTGAAATTTGACCATAAAATATCATGCATGTCCAGTCTATAATGTCTGCTAAAGGCGTAACTTGTGGACGAGGTGGCCACAGCACATATTTCTGCCAGTGAGGCCTACTGTAGCTTCTTTCTACTCAGGATGTGGCTACTGCTCTGATGGAGTGGGCCTTGATGCCCTGTGATGGTTCTCTGTTGGCAGCCTTGTATGCTTCTTGGCTTGCCCTTTTCAGCCAACTAGCAATTGTAGCTTTGTATGCTGCTAGTCCTTTCTAATGTCCCTGGGTGATAATGAAAAAGTTGTGTGTTTTCCTGAAGCCCTTGGTTCTGTTCAAGTAGTTATGTAATTCTTTGTTTATATCCAGGATATGCAGGTTCTGTTCTCTCCCATATGTCAGGCTCATGTTGAAGGTAGTTAATTCAAAGGGCTGACTCTCATGGGATGGTGAGTCCACTTTGCGGTTGAATGCTGGTATTGTCTGTAAGTGACCCTGTCTTGGTGGAATGCCAGGAGGGGCTCCATGTAGGAAAGTGTGCTTAGCTCACTTATTCTACTCACTGAGCATATTGCCACCAGAAAGGTCGTCTTTAGTACCACCCCTTAGATGTCAGAATTGTCCCTGGGCTCAAACACGTGTCTTGCAATGGTGCTGAGGACCAAATTGAGGTCACAGGTTACCTTAATCTGTTTTGGTCTTGGTTTGATCTTGACGGCACCTCTTAGAAATCTAATGTCTGAATCAGTACCTGGCACAGTTTGCCTGATTTGCCCAGAGGCAGCCCAGATAGTTGCTATTGTAACCTATGTGATGATGCTGAGAGTTCTTTGTGTAGTCTACCCAGGAAGAAGAGATGAACCTGAGCTATAGATGCTGAAGCGTGCTGGATGCAATGTTCATTTCAGCTCTTGGCAAATATGTTGCGCTGGCGACTGTATGTGCTTGCTGTGAATGTTCGCCTTGATTGTAGGAGCTCATATACCACTCTGCGGTTGTATCCAGTTCTCAGCAATCTCTCCCTTTCAGGAGCCAGGACATGAGGTTTAGGTTCTGAGGGCTGGAGTATCTTACTGGCCCATGTGTTAGAATATCTGGTCTGCTGGTCAGGTGCCATGGGTGATCCAGAGGCATCGCCACTGCTGTGGTGAACCATGAGTGTCTGGGCCAGAATGGTACCAGCAGTACCACTGTTGACTTGGACTGGCAGATCTTCCTTAGTACCTATAGTATTAGAGCAAATGTTGGAACTATGAATTCCCTTCTTGATGACCACTGTAGTGATAGGGTGTCTATTCTGCTGGAGTCAGCTTCCCTGAAGTGTGAAAAGAACACCTGCTGCTAATCATTTCTCTTTGTGGCCATCAGATCTGCCTGTAGTTGGCCCCTTTTCCTCTTTTCTGCTTTGAAGACCTGGGTATGATGGTTCCATTCCCTGAGGTTTATTTCCTGTCAGCTTAGCCAATTTGTTTTGGTGCTTAGTTTGCCCATCAGATGTATTGCTGTGATGTGGGTCAGGTCCTCCTGCACCCAGCTGAGCTGCCTCCTGTAGTACACTCTGACTTTTTGTGCCACCCTACTTCATGATTTAGGCTACTATGGCTCTGTTATTTAAGTGAATTAGTATTGATTTTCCCTTGATGGATGTGCTGAAGTGGAAGTGAATTAGAGCATTATGAACCGCTCTCTTTCCAGAATATTGATGGGAGCTTGTGCTTCCAACCCTTGACCACCTTCCCTGGGCTACCATGTTCTCTAGTGTGGCTCCCAAGCTAAAAAGGCTCATATCTGTGCTGATTGTGATGCCGTGACATATTTCTAGCATCACTCCCTTCATGAGGTTGTGAGGTTGTTTCCACCAATGGATGTATATTTGTATGCTTTTGGTCAGAGAGACCGGAGAGGTCATGATCAAATGTTGTACTACACTATATTGCCAGAGACTGGAGTGGCCTTATATTCCATCTGGCCCATGCTACCAGGTCAATGCAGGATGCCATTGATCCTAACAGTTGCAGTAGGTCCACCAGAGATAGGGATTTGCTTTTGCCAGAGACTTTGCCTGCAAGATAGGAAGAAAAAAAACTGTTGGTTAACTAGGATCTGCAGCTTATCCTGTAGGTAGAGAAATGGGCAGATTAGGTGGACCAAGCAGTCCTTATCTGCTGTCAAAGTCTATGTTTCTATGCAAGATGACCTTGTGTAGGCATTTTGTTGCAAGTCTGATGAGATCTGAGCTCACGTCTGTACTTGCTCTCAGATGATCTATTTGCTGGCTAGGAGGCAGACTGCTCTTCTTCTCATTTATTACCCATCCATGTAAGGTGGGTATCTAGAACACCCTCTTTGTATTGTTCTCTGCTAATTGCTAGCGCATGGTCATGATTAGCCAATCGTCCAGTATGGTACCATGTGTTTTCCTTCTTGCCTGAGGCAAGCTACTAGGACTACTGTCACCTTGGTGAATACTTTTGGAACCAGTGCCAGTCTAAATAGTACAGCCCTGTACTGGTAGTGTTGCCCCAAGATGTGGAAGCATAGGAACTGTGTTTTGGCCTGATGGAAATATGTAGGTAGGCATCACTTATAACGATTAATGTAAGGAAGTCTACTTTCTTGATTGCTGTCAGTGTGGAACATATGGTCTCCACCTTGAATTTTCTCGGTAGTAGAACTGGTTCAAGAATTTGGGTCCAAGATCAGTCTCAGGTCCCCTGTCTTCCTGGGAACCATAAAGATGGTGGAGTAGATTTCCTGGCCTTGCTTGGGAACCAGAGCTATGTCTTTGCTTGCCAGTAGTTTGTCGATTATGGATCTTATCTTGTGTAGTTTTATCTTGCATTTTGGTATTGGGGATAACACCAGCCTGTTTCTGTGGGACCACTCTGAAAAGTCTATTGCATATCCTCATGATATCACTTCCAACACCTGTTTGTCTGTTGTGTCTTGTCATTATCTGCTGAACTGTAGGAACCTGCCCCTATGGGTATGATCAATGGGGGATGCTGTTGATAGTCATTGTGTTAACTGCTTATTGGGCTTGAACTTGCTTGAATTGAGCTTGCCTTGACTGGTGAACTTATTGTTGTGGAACTTGTTGTTTTGTGAGAAATATGACTTAAAGGCATAATTCTTGTTGCATTGATCATAGTTGCTTTCTTTCCTGCTGGTTTGTATTGTGTTGAAACCTGTTCAGAAAGGTTGGAAAGTATGATGGTCAGCCTGATTTCTCCTTCACAAGGTTTTTTACTTCTTCCTCAAGTCTGATAACCTTAAGTCAGTGGTAGCTCTACTGCCTGCAACACTGGCGACCCGGGTTCAGAAATGGACCTGGGTCACTAGCGAGCCAGCCGGGGGGAGGTGAGCAGAGCATCTGTGTGGACACTTTCTACCTTGGGGAGGGGCAGCATATGGTTGCCGCTGCTATCTCACCTCCTGAGTGACCACAGGGGGTGGTGCAGTTGGCTCTGTCAGAGCAGGGAGGGAGGACAGTGGCTTCTGTCAGTGCATGTACATGTACACACCTACATGTGCGCATGCATGTAGTCCTGTGGGAGGGGAAAAAAATGGAAAAATGCCAGAATACACACTGTCTCATCTGCCTCACTCCATAACCACAGCGCAGCTGAATCATGGCCCTCCCCTGGACACCAAGCTAAAAATAATTGACATGGAGGAGGGGGACCCAGAGATCCCACCCTGGGTAGTAAGCCAGGGAGGAACAGTAGGAGGAGGTGAGTCACAGAAGAAGCCAGTGATGGTGGCAGGAGCAGGGGCAGAGCCGATGAGGGTCTATTCTGGAGGGAGGAGGAAAAAAAAAGTTTGATAACCCTTTCTAGGTCTTTTCTGAAAAGTTATTTACATTTGAATGGTAATTTCTTTTGAACGGTAGTTTCTGAAGTTGAATGTTAGAGTCAGAGTCTGTCTCGGAAGCTTTAACAAGAGGGACCTGCATGCTCTGTTGCCCTGGCATTAAGCCTTAGGGTGTCTATGGTTCTGTCCCCTCACATATTTGGCAATCTGGAGCATGTACTCACCAGATCGAGTTGGGCTGATTTGGGGGAAGCATCTCAGACAAATCTTTAAGCCGTCTGATCTGTGCTTTGGTGGCATTGATGGCTGTGGCAGGTGCCCTTGATATACCAGCTACAGTAGTTCATAGCTCTTTTTCAGCATATCTTCCAGTTTCCTGTCCACTGGTTCCTTTAGGGGCATGGATCCTTCTACTGTCAGAAGGATTTTAATGCTCAGGGCCGCTATTTGAGGATCCACTGTTTGAGAGTGGCACCAGATCTTCAGTTTGTGTTTCTGAATTGGAAATATTTTATCCAGGGACCATTTCTTGTAGTGCATCTTAGGAGCAGAGCTCGGATGTCAGAGAGGGCTCTTCTTTTATATCAGTATCGTCATTACTGTTCGAATTGTTGCCATTGTCATCCTCTGTCTTAGAGTCATGCCCTCTATCTGGATTTTGGTCATTGGGTTGTGGAACCAGTTGTGGCTGGGGTTCTGACTGTGACAAGTATTGAGATTGTGGAGGTTTAACTGGTGGTGGTACCCTGGAGCCAATGCCCTGTTGTTTTTCAGAATTTTGATGTATTCCATGAAGCTTCTTGGTTTTGCATGAGTATCACTGTGGGGTCTACCTTCCAGTTATCTTGGGGTGCTATCTTTGTGGGGTTTACTACCCCCAAGACATTTGCCTCCTCATTGCTGGTGACATCAAAGGATTGGTCTGATGTGTTTTACATCCCACACATAGGGCAGCAAGAGCCCTGCTGGGATGACAGCAGTGGCATGCTGCATGTCTTACACTTTCTTGCCTTGACCATTCTGCATCCTGTGGGGGGGAGGGAGGAAGGAGGGAGGAAGGAGGCTGTAGATATATATGTGTGTGTGTGTGTGTATACAGTATATATATATATATATATATATATATATATATATATATATATATATATATATACATATTAAGGCCTGGATTGGGCCTTGGTAGGATGCACTCGGTCTGGGATCCTAGATTTTTGCCAGCTTGAGCATTAGTCTTGATGATTCATTGCTCCATTTCATGGGTGAGTGGTGGAGTGATATTGATGAGCCAGAGAAACTCTGCCAGTCAGCACAGGTGTGGGAACCTATAGTGTTGGATGTCAATTGGTAGCATGCCAGAAACAAATAACTGTTGTGTGTTTGCACTGCCCTATTGCGTTAGTGCAGGCAGAGTAAGTCTTAGGATGGTAAGCTGTGTGAATATAGGTGGTATAAGACACCAGATTCAGTTCTGGAGTTTCTTTCTCCTGGGGGTACATGTATCTATGAGCACTCCTTAACTGGTCATGCTGTCTGAACATGCAACATTAGAACTTAGCATCGCTGATAGAAGTAATGCTTCTGGCACACATGTGATACTAAGGTGGATGGTGTCCATGAATAGAGGGAGAGAGAGGAACTTCACACAAAATGGCTGTGCAAAAGATATTGTGGCTATGCAGTATGTGTTATGGGGATAACGGCCTTCCCAATATGGCATCTGAGCTAATAAACCTCACAAAAAATGGCCACCAGAAGTGATGATTCCAGTCAGTTGGAGAGGTATAGTAAGATCTTAGTATGGCTGCCGCTGGAGGACTTCCACTACTGGGCCTGTAGTTCATGCATGCACATGCACCAAGGTTCTGATTCTTTAACATGGCCTGAGAATGGTGCAGGCATCCTTATCATGAGGGTGCTGCTCTACCCAGAATGGCCATTGGTGGCCTATGGGTGTCAGGGCTGATGTAGGCAGTTCGGGAAAGTTTTGGCCATGTTGAATGTTGGCGGCTCTGTATGTGCTTGGTGATTATACTGCTATTGTGGGGACTTTGTGTTAAAGGTACCGCTACACAGAGACCACTTGGGAGGGATTTTTGGGGGGTCACTGCTCGTGGCCATAATGCCTGTCTCACTCAACAGCCTCACCAGTAAAGGAGCATGAAGGGATTACACAGCCATGGGACAACCTGCTTTGTGATTGTTTGGAAAGGGGGCCACATGAGCACAGAGCATTTCACATTATCTGTGCTTGTGGGCTGGGGTAGAGGGTCCATGTACAAAATCTGGGCATAAGTACAAACAGGCACAAGTGGTAATTTTAAAATTACATGTAGCACATTAGAAGTGCCAAACAAACACATGCTGCCTGACTCCAAAACTGTAGTTAGTACATAAAACAAGAGGATAGGACAATGCCACCAATGCATGCTTGAGGTCTCAGAGAGAGTTACAGTACCTCATAAAACACATTGTAAGTTAGAAAACTAAGAGGATTAGTGAAAAGCCTCCCTGAACTGAATTAAAATGGTTAGAGGACAAATTAGGTTCCTTTTGGGCAGGATGTTACCATGGAAAGAAAACAAGTTTGCTTACTCAAGGACAGGAGCTAGGTGGATGTGCTGCTGCCTAGATGATGCACTTGAATTAACTGAGAATTCTGGGAGGATGAGGACCCTAAATGGGATTGGAATTCTTTGACGTCACATGTGCATCATTAACCAGTCAGGTGAACATAACCCAGTCTGTAAGGTTCTGGAGTTCTGTAAAGAAATATGATTTACAGTGTATGCCCCCCTGCACGGCGGCACTATTACAGCAAGAACGTCGATGCTAACAACATCAGTGTTTTCTCTGTAATAGTCTGCCTGAGACCCTGGCACTCTCCCGCTCCCAGTCCTGCACCTCCTCACCAATCCAACTCCAACTCGAACTTGGAATCCTATAGATGGGGGGGGGGTGCGAGAGCAGAGCCACCCTCATGGGGGGTTTGGGGGTGAAGCCCCACGATGAAAAAACAGCTGGGGTCTCCAGTCAGATTCATGTGAACCACAAGTTGCAGTCAACATAAATCCATCACTGTGATCGCAGTCGACAACTTAGTTGTTAAACCGGCATCGTAGAGCCAATTTACAGTAGGTAGTATTGTCTAATCCTCCTTTTCAGATCAGCAACAACAAAAGAAAAGGAAACTTTTTTAAAAACCTCTGGCCATCTCTGTTGAACATTTTTGTTTGTATACTCATGAGTGGAACCTCTGACTACAACTGTCCATGCAAGAAATGATCATAGCTGATGGTAGAACATTAGTGCCTTTGGGAGTTGTAGGTGGCACACATAAGTACCATTGTTTCCTTCCTATTGGTTTAACTGTAATAGCTGTTCTCTGTGGCTGTATCTGTATCTGTACTTGATCCCTGTACCAATCTTGTTATCAGTGTCTTGCACTGCCAGTGTACTGGACTTCCTGGGTCGCCCCTGAAAAAGGGACTGTCTTATCTTAGTGGGCCCACCCAGTTACCAAAATTCAATAAATAAATAAATAAATAAAATAAATAAGTATAAAAACAGGAAAGTTAAACAAAGATGACACACAGTCTTAGAAACATAATTATTCATTGATTTATTTGGAAAGGTTTTCCTAGTAAATGTCTTCTGAACTGAAGAGCTGTCCTATGGAAAGGGTGTAAGGGAGAATGTGAACAACAATGCAACAATAATAATATGCAATGCATTATTACTAATGGTAATAACACAAGCTGTACAATGAGTGAAACAAGCAGTGTCACAGAGTAGCACTATATCTACCTTAGCTAATAAAATGCAATATGATTTAGATATAAAAGGGAGTCAGGCAGGGCTGGGAGGCAGTAACAGCAAGTGAACTGTTGTTCAGGAGATTAAAAACTGGTACAAATCTTAGAGGCATGATCATAGAGGAGATATTTTAGAGCAGTGGGGGGAGGAGGGCTGGAGAGGGAGGGAGGGAGGGAGGATATACCAAAACCTAGGAAGCCTTAAAGAGAAGGCACCCTGTCCAGCAGAGGTACTGGGGCAGGGGAGAAAGAAGGAATAGGAGTTAGAGTTATGTTGATAATGTTAGGAAGGGAGAAAGGAACAGACGTGGGAGTTAAAAGAGCAAGAAAGGAAGCAAAGCAGAATGTGGATACGAGGGCAACAGTTAGAGAGGTGCCTACCCTCAAAGGAAGGAGATGGAGAAGCGGAGACAGCAATGATGGTTATGGTTGGGGAGGGTAGCATAGGGTAAAGTGACAGGTGCAGTGGAAAACTGAGTATGGACTAGTCAGGATGGATTTGGGGTTGGACTTTATGCCACATCTCCATAGTCAAATGTTGGAAGAATTAATTTTACATGAGCTCACAACATACTGAGAAGGGGTGGCATGTTTTACTCTGACAACGTGCCCCCTATTTAGGGTAGTGTTTCCTGTGAATAGCATCGATATGACAAGAGAAGTCTAGGTGACTGTCAAACCATATTTCCAAGTATTTTAATGAGGGAGCAGCCTCAACTTGTGAGCCATCCAGAGTCATAAAGTACGGGGAAGACTAGATTTTTGCCAGGTGTTACCTGGTGCCAGAAGTCATAGAAACTGTTTTTTTGGAGTTACAAGTGAGTTGTTTTTTGTGTATTCAGTGCTGAACTCTAAGAAAGTCACAGGCAAAGAGCGCTGTCTCATTAACATGCATATGACTGTTTGTGGAGACATAGAAACATAGAACTTGATGGCAGATAAGGACTGCTTGGCCCATCTAGTCTGCCCATTTTACCCTACTCATACTGTTACCACAGACTGTGCCCAATCTACAGCTTTCTCCCTCCCCCTTCATTTCCACTATGATGCTCATGTATCTATCCCATGCAGTCTTGAACCCCACCACAGTTTTCACCCCCACCACCTCTGCTGGAAGGCTGTTCCAGGAATCCACCACCCTTTCTGCGAAGAAGTACTTCCTCACATCTCTCCTGAATCTACCCCCTCCAGCTTCATAGCATGTCCTCTTGTTCTTGAGCACCTTTTCTTCTTAAAAATACTTGCTTTCTGTACCTTATTTACTCCATGAGATATTTAAAGGTCTCTATCATATCCTCCCTCTCTGCATCTGTTCCAGGGTGTGCATGTTGAGGTTCTTTAGTCTCTCCTTGTAGGGCTTTTGATGCAGACCTTGCACCATTTTAGTTAACCTCCTCTGGATCGCCTCCACTCTGTCTGTGTCTTTCTGGAGATGTGGTCTCTAGAATTGGACGTAGTACTCTAGGTGGGGTCTCACCAGCAATCCATACAGAGGCAACACCACCTCCCCTTTTTTGCTGGTGATAACCCTCCCTATGCACTCCAGCATAGCACCAACCCTCCCTACTGCCTTGTAGCACTGTCTGGCCATTCCCAGGTCATTCGATATGATTACCCCAGGTCTCTTTCCTGCTTCGTGGTCGCCAATACCACTCCACCCATTTTTCACTCTACCCCTGGGTCTCTGTGCCTCAAGCACACCACCAAAGCCTTCCTAAATTGTACATGCTTTGGGGATGTCATTAGAAAAAAATTGAGAATGGGACAGGGCCCATGACTAAGCCCCAAGGGACACCTGACCTGATGGGGATGGAGGTGGAGAGGGAATCTCCTACAAGGTCTGCCTGCAACCTATCTGCAAGATAAGAACTGAACCAGGGGACTGCAAGGAACAAGAGCCCAGCCTGTGCAGGTTTGCCAAGCAGAAGCTGGTGGAGACTGGGTCAAAACCTTAAGTAAGTTGACAAAGATGGTAGTAGTGCACTTGCTGTTATTCCTCCCTGTTAAGATAGAGTTAGTGAGACCATGTAAAGAGATTATGGCATTGAACTTTCTGAAGCCAGACTGGAAAGGGCTGAGACAGGAGGAGGAGTAGGAGTGAAGGAACTGAGAGAGTTGAGAGAGAACTAGCTTTTCCTGGAATTTAACCACAGCAATAGAAAGTGATATATGGTGATAGCTCCCAGCCACAGCAGGGTCTCCTCCATATCCTCATGAAGAGGAAGAACTTTGGCTCTCTTCCATGCCCAGGGACAGTGCCAGAACAGAAGGAAATATTAAGAAAGTCAGAAATAGGGAAAGCTATTGCAAGGGTAGAATGGTGTAAAAGTTTAGGGTCAATATCATCTGGACTGTTTCCCTGCCCAGGTTAAGGAACAACAGCTCCAAAAAGGTGGCCACGGGAAAGATAGTGGAGATAGAAAAAGTGAAGTTAGATGGGGGGGGAGAAGAATGAAGGGAGATGAGGGGAGAAAAGAATGGGCACAGGTAAAATTAAAGGTGGGGTAGCCTGCATAGGGTTGGAGAAAGTAGAACTGCCTTGGCAGAGGACTGAGGTAGCAGACTGGGGTGGGGAGGTTGAAAAGTGAGTTGATGCCCCTCCAGAATTTTGATGGGCAGTTAAGGATACAATGGAGGTTGGAGACAATGTATTCTGACTTGACTGGTCTGCTGAGTTTGGTGCAGAAATTTACTTCACTGGCAAAAAAAATGGTTCAGAGGACCTGAGGTGTTTGTCTATAAATAGAGGTAGTGGAAAATTATTTATAATTGGAATGTAAAAAGGACTTAAAATTGGAGGGGATATGCAAAATATTAAATATTACATTTAAAAACAAGGTAATTCCTTAAAAATATATTTTAAAGATTAAAACAATTTATATAATTTGTTAACAGATAGTAGAATGCAATGCCAAAAGGGCACTGAGGTAGTCAAGAGAGTGCAATGCAGAGCCACAGAAATGCTTAGGATATGTCTTTATACGTCTTCATGATTAATGTCTTTATAAGTGACATTGCGGAGGGACTGGAGGGGAAGGTATGTCTCTTTGCAGATGACACAAAGATCTGTAACAGTGTTGATATGCATGGTGTGGTGGAAAGGATGAAAAGGGACTTGGCAAGGTTGGAGGAATGGTCAAAAGTATGGCAGCTTAACTTCAATGCAAAGAAGTCCAAAGTAATGCACCTGTGAAACAAAAACCCAGGGCAAGAGTACACAATAGGGGGTGAGATACTGACAACAACAAAAATGGAAAGGGACCTGGGGGTAGTCATATCAAATGACCTAAAGGTGGGCCAGCAATGTGAGAAGGCAGTAAGGAGGGCTTGGGGATACTGGGATGCATAGGGAGAGGCATCACCAGTAGAAAACAGAAAGTTGTTGGCCCTCTGTACAGACAGTTGGTAAGACCACATCTGGAGTACTGTGTACAGTTCTGGAGACCCCATCTCCACAAAGACATAGACAGGGTGGAGGCTGTCAAGAGGAGGGCAACCAAAATGGTGCAGGGTCTGCACCAGAAGACATATTAAGAAAGACTAAAGGAGCTTAAGATGTATAGCCTCGAGGAAAGGAGGGAGAGGGGGGACATGATAGAAACTTTCAAATACCTCTAGGGAATCAACAAAGTTCAAGAAGGTAGCATCTTTCAAAAAAAGAGATGTGCAAGAACAAGGGGGCACAATTTGAAGATAGAGGGGGAACGGCTCAGTGGTAAAGTGAGGAAGCATTTCTTCACAGAGAGGGTTGTAGATGCATGGAACAGCCTTCCTGAGGAGGTCATAAAGTCAAAAACAGTGGAGGAATTCAAGAATGCATAGAACAGACATAAGGCAATTCTAGTGGGGGGGTAGGAGGAAGTAGGCTGTTGGTTAACTAGGATCTGCAGCTCATCGGTTAGGTAGGGAAATGGGCAGACTAGGTAGGCCAAGTGGTCCTTATCTGCCATCAAATTCTATGTGTCTATGTTTCTATGATATTGGGGACCAAAGCCATGAGGAGAGGTTGATGGCTACAGACATGATTATGTTGGAGGAAAGGAGGCATAGAGAGGACATGATCTCAGTCTATTGAATACTCAATGGTGAGCAGATTTGGTTGCCTCGAAGGAAGACTGGAACTGGCTTCTCTGAAAAATTTCTTGGTGACAAGGGCTATAAATTCAGCTCATCTAATAAACACCAGGTTAGTGCCTCCCTCAAACATAACCCTAAAAATTAGTAGCCTCAGGTAATTGTAATGTAAATAAATCAGGGCAGCATCAGAAACCACAGTTCAAGTGTATTTATTTATACATCCATTTACACAACTCGATATAGTGCCACAATGAAAAAGCAGAGTGCACCCCTCCTCAGCAGCCCTGACTGGTTTCGAGCATGCACTCTTCCTCAGGGAGGCTGGCCCCTAGTGGTCACATTACATTTATACCACAATTCACATGTGTAACTATTCATTCAATCAGTGATACCAAAAGGAACCTAACATATTTCTTAGAGACAATCTTTAACATATTCCAAGAAAGATTACTTTAAAAAAATCAATATTCAAACAAAACACAATAACCTGATAGTCTTGACAGTGCATAAGTTTCCTATAGTAATATACTACATTGGATAACAACGACTCCAGTTCATAAACTGACGCATACAATAGGGAGGTCCAAAGGTCATGATTCAAACTAAATGTGACCGCTAGGGGCCAGCCTTCCTGAGGAAGAGTGCATGCTCGAAACCGCTCGGGGCTGCTGAGGAGGGGTGCACTCTGCTTTTCATTGTGGCACTATATCGAGTTGTGTAAATGGATGTATAAATAAATAAATACACTTGAACTGTGGTTGCTGGTGCTGCCTTTATTTATTTGCAGTAGAGACATTTTGGCACTGCACAGTAGTATTGGAGCTGCCTTTTTCCTGTTGTCTCTGTATCTAATTTTTGGCTTTGCTCAATACCGAACCACACATTGCTCGGCCTGGGATCCGATATTTGGTCATGACGACGGGTCTCAATTAAATAGTTCTGGGAGAGAGTGAACATGCCTTCTCCTTGGCTTTATTTTCACTAAACAACACCGGTAACCCTTCTGTGGATGGAACACATGACACACAGCAGCCTTCTACCTCAACTGGTGGTGGACACAAGGGAGAAGTGAGTAACATCAAAAAAGCTTTTCAAGAGCTAGAACATGTTATTCTGAAAGCCAGGTGCATATTTTGGAATCGCACTTCACTGTAGGCTTATGTACAGGTGAACTGCACACCAAGGGGACTAAGAGTTCTAAGATGGCCCAGCTATGGTGGGGAGCGGGTGAGATTCAAAGCCAACTGGCGAGACTGTATGCAACAGGCCACATTGCTGTTTATGGACTGCATTATCAAGGACTACCTAGAACAGGAAGTTGAATTAAAAGTGGATGTACTCACTAAAGAAAAGGATGTATTGAAATTCGAGGGGGACCTTGAATACAAAGATCTTGAGGCAATCCTGAAAGTTAAGGTGGAAAAACAGGATCAGCCGGATTAACCCCGCTAAATTGGTCAGATTCGAGCTGGACCATAAGGATTACACCCTGGACAGAGTATGGACATGGAAAAATAAGAAACCTACTTCTTATGTGCCTCCATTCATCTTACATAAAGGAAATACTAGTTTCTACACCAGTGAATCCGAGGGTGAGGGGATGAATTTAAAGGAAGCGTCTCAGTCGATACACTCCCAGGATTTGAGACGGAGCAATTGGTTGGTCCAGTATAGAAAAAATGGACAAGACATGGTGGCTGCCAGTGGGGGAAGAAATGCAACTAAACTGACTGCTGCTCACAACCAGCCAAATCAGCAGTACAGGGGTGCAGGCCAGAACAGGAGCAGAGGGCAGGGCTGAGGCAGAAACAGGAAATACAGATAAATGTGATGAATCTATCCGGCATGGAACTAACAGAACCTCAGGTACAATTACTGAACAAGGGACTTACTTTCATACCAAGAATACTTCAGTTTCCTTTTGAGTTATTCATTGATATGAAAAAATTTGTACAGAAACTTAATTTAAAAGCTTTTTTGCTAGAATACCTGAGGACACAGAACGCATAGAGCATGTGGATACCATGGACACTGATGTAACTTTAAATACAAGGACTGAAACTATATCACCAATTCAGGTCCCTTGCCTGAAAACACCTTCTACTTTCATCCCACCCCGCCCCAATCAGACTGTATTGATCTTTGAAATAGCAGTCGTAAAGGATTTGAAAGCAATGCATGAATCCAGGGAATTCTCCTACTATGACAACATTAGCCAAGAAGAGAGGACTGCACTGGATGAGCTGGTAGGTAATGAAATGATTACCATAAAACCAGCAGATGAAGGTGGGTCCATTGTCATTATGGAGACTGCAAATTATGTGCAGGAAGTCCTACGACAACTGCAGAATGAGAATTTTTATGCAGAAACTAAACAATGATCCCACATTAAGATTTAAAATTCAGATTGATGACATGATTAACTCAGCCAAAGAAAGTAATATTATTTATGCTGATATTGCTGAGTTCTTAAAGGTCCAACATCCTGTTAGGAGCACTATATATATGCTCCCCAAAGTACATAAATCTGCCACCAACCCCCCGGGCAGACCGATAGTGGCAGGGATTGGCTCAGTCATTGAGCCATTATCACAATTGGTGGATGTTTTTATCAGAGATGAGGTAAAGAATATGCCCTCATATGTTAAAGACACCACAGATGTATTAAATCTGATAAAAGATATGGAAATGGATGAAAAGTGGATGCTGTGCACAATGGATATTGAATCCTTGTACACAAACATCCCACACTATGAGGGCCTAGATGCACTTGGTCAGTGCCTAGGCAGTAATGAAGGATTAAATGGAGACCAAAAAGAAAATTCATTTTGGAATGTGCAAGGAAGGTGTTGGAATGTAATGTTTTCAGTTTTCAGAAACAGATATAAAATCAAACGAAAGGAACTGCCATGGGGGCAACTTTTGCCCCCAATTTTGCCAGTATTTACCTTGGCACTTGGGAAAGGGATGTTGTCTTGTCACACAATCCTTACTTTGAAAGGATTATCCTGTGGAAACATTTTACTGATGACATCCTCCTCATCTGGAAGGGGGATGAAGAACAACTTAAGGATTTTATAAGGTTTTTGGAACACACCAACAGTAATCTGAAGTTTAAAGCAGAAATAGACAAAAACATAGTGCATTTCCTTGATTTACAGATTATGAGAAATGAGATTGATAAATTGGACACTTACCTATACAGGAAGAACACAGATAGGAATACCATTCTCTTCCCTTCAAGCTGTCACCCTAGACACATGATAGACAACATCCCAGTGGCACAATTTCTAAGAATTAGAAGGAATTGTTCCACTGAGGAGACTTTTAAGAATCAGACAGATGAAATGGCAAATCACTTTCGGGACAGGGGATACAACACTACAACTATACAGAGAAGCAGAGAGATAGCTTCCTTGAAAGATTGAGGAAGTCTACTGACATGTACATATAGGGACACCTCTGAGAATGAAACCATGAAAATGAATTTTGTTTCAACCTATTCAAAAAGATCATACATGGTAACAAATATGTTGATGAAATAGTGGGGTATCCTACGAACTGAACCACTCTTAAAAACAGTAGTACAGACCCCCCTGAGAAGGGTATACCATGGGGTCACAATCTGAAAGACACGCTAGTGCATGGCTTACAACCAACACCTAAATGAGAGGGGCGGCTGCCAGAGGCACCTAAAGGTACCTTTAGATGTGGTCATTGTGTACATTGTGGCACAATTAAAATAACTGACACATTTACATCACTAACTGGACTACCTCATATCAAATAAGACAATTCACTAACTGTTCAACTGGCTCAGTAGCATATCTGGCAACTTGCAAGTGCTCTGCATTTTATATAGGAAAAACAAGCAGAGCTTCAAAACTAAGAATTGGTGAGCACAAGTCAGCCATTAGGAACAGAGAACAAAAAAATGCACCTGTAAAACATATCTGCCAAAGTCTAAACCCAGATGAACATGAATTCCACTTCTGTGGCATAGAGAAGGTATAACTAGGAGAAAGGTGAGGTAAGTTGGATGACAGACTTAGAAAGAGAAGCATTTTGGATTTTTAAATGGAATGCCCTAGAAAAACCAGGGTTGAATGATGGCATCAGTATAGTACCATTCCCTAGGAATAGAAAATGAGAACAATAAATGTTGCAGTTTTAATAGAAGACGGAAACATGTGTTCAGATCCACAAGATAGTCTTGAAGATTGTATATATGGTTTCAGTATGTATTCACAATAGACATTACTATGGGAGTATGGTCTGCTAATTATGGTATCCTTTTTTATTTTTAGCAGGTGTTACCTCAAAAACATAATTGCTGTGGAACCTACAGGTTAATGTGGAATGTGCATAAGCAAGTTACAATACGCTTCACAGTGTCCTACTTACTGTTCATTGATTCTTATGGAATCGACAATTCTAAAGAGTATGGATATAACTGGATTTGGACAATATTGGTTTCTCAATCAGAGACTGTTCACATCTATCTATGAATATTTTGGTAATAAATAGATAGGATATATGATGCAATGACAGTGAATAAGTCTAAGAATTGAATTTTCAAATACTGTCCGGACCATATTTGGTTGTATGAGGTTCATGGTTAAATATGATGAGGATACCTTTGACATTAATAGTTACTTTATTCTTTTGTTTATGTTTTTAATTTTTGATTTAAATAATATATTTAGTAAGGATGGAGTGATAAACAATTTAATTGACTCCTTAACCTTTTGGTTTCCTATTTTGATTTATACTTTCCTCTTATATATACATACCAAAAATTATTTTTGTTCAATTGAGGGAGAGATGCTAAGTAAAATATATACTGGAAGTGAATTAATTGGATTAAATATGCGAATTCAGTAGTAAAGATTTAATATTGTTTTATGTGACCTTTTGACCTCTTGGTATGAAGAATGGATGTATGGGATAGAAACACTTAGTAAGGATATCATGGGAGGTCAATCTGATACTTATTAACTGTGAACTAAAAACAAAGAATAAAAAATGTGTTTGATATTGAAATTTTTAGTTTGAATCATGACCTTTTGACCTCTCTATTGTACGCATCAGTTTATGAACTGGAGTAGTTGTCATCCAATTTAGTATATTACTATAGGAAACTTATGCATTGTCAAGACTATCAAGTTATTGTGTTTTGTTTGAATATTGATTTTTTTAAAGTAATCTTTTTTAGAATATGTTAAAGACTGTCTCTTCAAGAATTATGTTAGGTTCCTTTTGGTATCACTGATTGAATGAATAGTTATACATGTGAATTGTGGTATCAATATAATGTGACTACTGGGGGCCGGCCTCCCTGAGGAAGAGTGCATGCTTGAAACTGGTCGGGGCTGCTTTTTCATTGCGGCATTATATTGAGTTGTGTAAATGGATGTATAAAAAATACACTTGAACTGTGGTTGCTGGTACTGCCTTGATTTAATTGCAGTAGAGACATGCACAATAGTATTGGAGCTGCCTTTTTCATGTTGTCTCAGGTGATTGTAAGCCACCTAGGGGTCAAACCCAACCTTATGACTTAGACACTTTTCTTCTTCGAATTCCAACAAAAAGAGGTGCTAACATAGGGATTACTGTGTGTGCCCCAGCAAAAAACACCAGTCAATATTCAATAAAAACAGCTTGGCACCACACTGAACTGATTAACTGTAGCAAATAATTCAAAAGGCTTAAACTACAGTACTATGCAAAAGATCTTTTATTAAAATGTGCATATATGATAAATTAAAAAAAAATATATACAGGGTGGATGACCAAGAACCTCAACAGTTTTTTGACTTGCACTTTTTCTAGAAGACCATGTTTAATTTATCGTATATATGTATTTAAATAAATAATTTTTTGTATGGCAGTTCAAGTTCTTTGAATTATTTCCTACAGTTAATTGATTTAGTGTGGTGTCTTGCTTGCTTTACTGAATATACTCTTTTCCTGTTGACACAAAAGCTAATGATGATAATTGAGAAATACTGTAGCAGGCTCAAACTGACTAATGTTGGCTGAACTTCCCCAAGAATATGAGATATTAAGGCTATCTGTCCTAGGGAATAATGCCTCCATATCTGGAAATTCCCTTTTTGATACAATAGTGACTTTGCTTGAAACTGAAATGGGAGTTTTCATGTCTGAATGGGATATTGTCAGTATAGGCAAGCTCTCCTAGACAATAGACAAAAAGGGTCCAGAGTGTGTTGGCATTATTTGTGCAACACATAGGCTAGCAAACTATTTTTGGAATAATGGTAATTTCCTGGAAAAATCCAAGTTGATTCATACTGATATACATAGACAGAAGTCCCCATTTACTACTGGTCATAACCCTCTAGACAATAAACCCACTACGCTAAGCATTTTTGGTCTTAAGAGAAAACTGGAAGAAAATGATACTAGACTGACAAAATCTGTGTGTGTGTGTGTGTGTGTGTTTTTAATTAACTTTATGTCCCACTGGGCAAATAGGGTGTTATTAGTGTTCACAGAAGGGAGGGTCTTGATGAGGCTCAGGCTGGGAGGGTCTTGATGTGGCTCAGGCTGATGTGTTATTTATAACAAAATAAATTGCTAATAGAGTTCTGATAGAATCAAGCATTGTGGATAGTATGGTAACCTATGTTGTTAATAACAGCTGTTGCTTAGCGAATGTCCCTGTGAAACCCATTGTCCCAACTACCCCAGAGTGCTCTCTGTTTTCAGTTCCTACTACTAGTAGATTTCATCTATTGGCTGATTATCAGTGACCACATACAGTATTACTGTCAATGAAAATCTGGATCTGACTGTATGCTCAACAGACAAGTCTCAGACAGATGTCCCACTGACTGATCCCTTTAAATCAGTAATTGTTCAGAATATTGTGGACTTAAGATCCAAATTGGGTGACTTGGACTGCCTTAATTTTATTAGGAAGTTCTGCATTATTTGTTTTCAAGAGACATGGCATTCTGGGAATTCAAGTATTAGCATTAATAATTATGAAATATTTCACATACTTGCTAAAAAGGATAAAAAAGCCAGTAGAACATCGGGTGGTCTCTCAACCTATGTTAGAACTGATGCTCTTCTGTCCTGGAACCTAATCAACACTACTTGAGTTTTGCATAATCCTGCTTATTAATACTCAGCAGGGTAGATTAATCTTAATTAATGTACAGTATATGTGCATCCACATTCTTCCGAATACTTTAATGCCGATTAATGGAATCAATTAAGAGATATCTTGGATAACCACTAAATGACCTTCTCTGGCCTCCCAATCCTGTTTTTAGGAGATCCGGATGTTTGTATTGGACCATTCTATAGTCTTACTAATGATAGTTTTGAATCATTTATATGATACTGGTGCAATTTCGAAAAGAAAGTCCAGGAATGCTAAAACTAATAGTTCTGGCAGTAAGTTTTATCACTGGTATGCAAGAGTATAACTTTTACCCTCTCAATGGCAGGGTGAATGGGTATCTCAAGGAACATACAACTCATTTTTCATCTTTAGGAGCTTCTGTTATTGATCTAGCAGTTTGGTATGGGCATTTAACTTTCAGAAAATCTTTGAACATTTTTAACAGAGTGGAAAGAGACAATTGTCCTGCCGTGTTATCATGACAATATGAAACTTCTTTTTGAGGCATATTTCTACAACTCAGAATGATGTTGTCCCAATGCCCCTTTTAGAAATTAGAAATAAAAAAGAGTAAGCTGGGATGCTGATTTCATGATAAGTTTTGAAAGAATGATTATCTCACACTTAGAGGCATGGGTATTTCTGTCACATATGACCTGATAGACAGTCTTCTTAGCCAGATGCATTCTATCATATATTTTAAAACTCAGCAAAATTCCCCTAAGTTCACTGGATGGTTTGACACCAAATGCAAAAAGGAAAAAGGTAAAATATTAGCACTGTAGAATACTGAATCAGGAATGAAGTGCATATAAAATATTTTTACAACAACAAAACCATCCAACCAACCAACCAAACACACAAAGAATATTTTGCAATAAGCAATGGAAAAGGATACTAGATATTGTGCAGAAAAAGGAAAATAGAGCCTCTTGTCTTTTGATAGCAAATAATACAATAGACCTGTACCTCTCCCTCCACTGGGCAGCACCTCTGACTGCTTGCTGGTCTACAATAAATGGACACAGTACTGCATGTTGCCACTTCTATAGTTTTATAATTTGTATGCATCTTTGCCTTTTACTTTGCTATGGCACAAAGTAAAGCAGCTTTCAGGAGAGAGAGAGAGAGACAGACAGAGAGAGAGAGAGAGACAGAGAAATATCTTTAATAATGACTGATCTATTCTCTTTGGCGCTGGGCATATTATCAAAAGTCTTCACAAAAATTATTGTGGAATGATTAAATAAACAGATTAAGGTAGTTGGGGTTTGTCCATTTTACAATTTGGTTTCATGAAAAATTATTCTACATTAGACAATTGTTTTATTCTAAGATATTGTTTGGAAAAATATAGCCATTTAAGAAAGCAAAAGCTATATGCAGCTTTCATTGACTACAGTGTGGCTTTCAATTCTATTTCAAAAACTCTTCCATGGCAACAAATACATAAATGAAGAACTGATGTTAACTTAATCATCATTATTAAAAATGTGTATACTTCAACTTAGGTTAAAGTCAGGTTAGGTCCCAGGGTCATCTACCTCAAAAATGTGCTACTAATAAAGGAGTAAGGCTACCCTAATTAATACTTTTATAAATCAGATTCTCTTAAGCTTAAGTTCTATCTGAGTCACCAAGAGTTGGCATGGTTACAATTTTGGTATACCATCGCTACAGTGACACCGGTACACCAAACCACTCACAATGACCCCTGCCCCCACTGCACCTATATCGGCAGTGACAGGGGTTTTGCATTGAGACACTTTAGGGTGATGGGGTAAATATCTAACTCCACTGTCTGTGTGACATGGAGTTAGATATCTATAGTTGGGGAGTGCGGGGGCACAGCCTCCCACATTTGAAGGGTGCGGGGGTGTAGTCCCCCTGCATTGTGCGTCACAGTGTTGCTGGTCAGTTTAGGGTCACATCACAGTTGGGGGGTGTCAGTGGGTTCCCAGCACTGTAGCAGACATCGTGGTCAGGGTTGTCGCACTGGTGTCATGGATCCAAAATTTCTACCCTTGCGTTTGCCAATGATTTGGTAATTTTCTTTTCTTTAACTAGATCTGGACTACAAAAAAAAATAAATCTTTTGCATTTAGAATCACCAAAACTATCTTTAAAAATAAAATCTCAGAAAAGTCAGACTGTTATTTTTGGTTCAAACAATAGCTACATTAAATGGAGAGTTAATGATTTGATTCTTAATACAGTCTCCAAAGCCAAAGCCATGGGCTTAGATTTTACTGAGAATTTTTCATGTTATGTTTCTAAATGCAAGCTGAAGGTTACTGAAGATGCACCACGCTTGTATTAAAGAAATTAAATTTCCACTATAGGGGCAATTGTGTAAAACTTTTATTGTGGGTACTGTCCTTGAAATTTAATGCATAAGCCCTTTATGGTTGTGAAATTTGGGTACCCTGTAAGACTGATGATCTTGAAAAAAATGTTTCTTTAACTTCTCAGATTTACATTGTGTCTTAATAAATTAACTCCTTCAGTTTATTTTAAGGCTGAGCTGGGTCTTGATAGTTGTAAAACATTTAGCAAATTAATTGATCTTGAATTTCTGGTTAGATAGATATATAGCTAGCTAGCTAGCTAGCCAGATAGATAGATAGATAGATAGAAACTTTATATAATGTTAAAGGTGTAAAGACACCTTGATGATAGTATTATGAAGCTATGTCTCACTGAAAGGAAAAATCGTCTCTAACTACAAATCTTCTGCATGGCTAAAAAAATTTATCTTTGCTTAATGGATATCAGCTAACTTATTTGGGGGATTATGTAAAAAACATAGTGTTTAATCTCAAATATAAATATTATGTTAAGAATAAGATCAGGATTGTAAATCAAGCAAAGGATTTGGATTAGATTCAGAATTCTACATTTTCTCCCTGATAATTAAAAAAATGATGTTTGGTATAGTTATAGATCATATCTCAATAGTATTCTTGATCCAAAGAAAAGTAATACCTTTGTTAGCTATACATTTTAAAGCATTCCCACTAATGTCCTGAAAGCCAGGATTGTCAAAGATTTTAACCAACATAGTAAAAACTGCTATTGTAATTTGGATTGTATTGAGGATTTAAAGAATATGTCTTATTACTTTGTATATGGTATGCCAAACCCAAGGATACCTGGCTTAAACCAATTTTGCCCAAATTATCTGCTGTTCCTGAAGATATGGTTTCCTTTTTAATTACCATAAATGATGATTGCATTATAAATCAATTAGCAAACTTCTTCCTAAAAATAAGAATAATTAGAACAAAAATGCACATTGTCAGGGCTAAGGGTAAATTCTAATAAGTGGAATATTGGTTCTCTAAGAATCTATTAAACTCATGTACAGTAAATTTGTTAATTATTTCTTTCATCCTTACTATGTCTGTATCTTCTTTTTTGTAAAGCTTACAAAGGTGAAAAAAATGTAGGGCTTTAGTTTTAAAGTCCCGCTACACCATCGCAGGTGCAGTGATCTAGGGGCTTTGCTGCATCCCAGCTGCATCAGAGACCTTGTGCCATATTCAGAAAGAGCAGGGTCTGTGCACCAGAAATCTGGGATATGCCATGACCATTCACCAAAGCAAGTGGTGCACCTGTGGCCTGCCAGTAATGCCACAGGGATCTGGCAGCTCACCCCCATTGGCACAACCAAAAAGGTGTAGGGATGACTGGGGGTTGGTGGCACTCACATGCCTGGCAAGTGGGATACTGGGGAGGCATGGGCACAGAGTGGCATATTGGTGACTGGGAACGGGGTGTACAATCAAATCAGAGCAGTTGCACCCAGTGGGGGTGCTGAATATGGCACATTACTTGCATGGACACAGAATGGCAAATAATGAGGTATAGTGACACAGTGCCATGGCCTATTTTGGCACAGCCCTGGCAGCAGTTTCTAGGGCTGGGGCCATGGCACTGTGTGTTGCTATATCCCCTCATTCACCGTTCTGTGTCCATGCAAGTAATGTGCCATATTCATCACCCCCTCTGGGTGCAACTGCTCTGAAATGATTGTCCACCTCTTCCCCAATCACCATTATGCCACCCCCTACCCATGCCACCCCCTACATGCCTGTTATGACTCCCTAAACAACACTTGCCACAGTGTCTGCAGTGGCGCAAGAGGCTTAGACCAGGGGCTCAATTTTCAAATGTGGATGCAGGGCTTGCAACCAAGCCCTGTGTCCCTGTAAAATTTGCCACACCTGCATCTGAGGGTGTCCTGCAAGTTGCACCCAATTTTATAACCTTGGATGGAAGTTGCAACAGTGCCCTCATTTTATGGCAGCTTGCACCAAAGGTTTGGTTTAAGCCTGTAAAATGGCTCCCCCAATGGCACAAATGTAGACCAGGGAGAAGCTGGTCTAAATCCTGTGTTAGGTGCAAGGGACTTGTGTCAGGGAATTGCAGCTTCGATTCTTCTAAAATCAGACTTGCAGCATCGCTTGACGCAAGTCACCACTTGCGTCAAACTCCCTGCCGCAAGTCCGTTGTAGTGAATGCAACTCTTTCTAAAGTCTTGCCCCAGGTTTAGTAGCCCGTGATAATGGCGCTGGTGAAATGGCACCTACAATAACGGTCACTCCTTTCCAGTGCATTACAGGGACTGCCATGATCTGGTAGGGTGAGCAGATGGGGGGGTGGGTGAATATAGTGACAGATTGTCACTATATGTATGCACACATGGGGGAGAGTGGGCATACACAATGAGGGGTGGGAGAGGATGTGAGGGATGGTGCCATGGTGGGTTGCCGAGCTTGGTGGTCAGCTGCTGGTATCAGTGCACAGGGTATTGGGTTTGGGTCTGGGCACCTGTGCCTTTTTACTGCGCCCTGTCTGAACCTTTTATTTCTAATGTTTTCACCCTCCCCACACATGCAACCCCCCTAGAGTTGAGAATCCTTTAGTAGGGGGTTGCGGGGGGTGAAACCTCCCCCACAGAAAACATTAACAACTAAGTCTCCGGCACCATTTTCCTGTGTCACAGTGGTGAAAACAATTCTCGGCACTGTGACTTTGTGATAACGCTGATTGCCTTTAGGCTTTCGCCGTTATCACATGGAACCCCAGGTTTTCACTGGTCTATCTCCAGACCCTTGCTGCAGCCATGGTAGAACTTCTTGCATCCTAGAAAAGGGGATGTTGCAGCCTCTCCATGGCGCAAGCCCCCTTGCAGCATGGCACACCCTCATTTTGGCCGCAACGGTGGTGCAGCACCACAAGGACACAGCGGCTCCTGATTCAGATGCAGACCACATTTCTGAATTATGAATGCCTCATCTTTTGACACAGGGTGCAAGTTGCCTCACAACTGTTTGATGAAAGCACCTTGTGTCCATCACAAGGCTTTGAAACCCCCCGTCCAACGTGATGCTTAGTCTCAAATATAATATTCTATTTAATTCAAATAAGACTTCAATTCATTCATTATGGGAATTTCAATGATTAATTCTGGATTACATGCTGCCAATCCACCATTTGCTAATTCCTTCAGTCACTTAAAACCTTGAAGTGGCATTTATACTATATACTGTATGTTAGGTTTTATTTGATGAAATATCATTTTGCATCCTTATTAGCCTTTAGTCATTAGGAATGGTGACTACCAGGTTGTAGTCTGATTTACATGCTAGTTAGATAACATTTTTAGCACATCTCCCATCTATAAACTTGACTGTGTTTGATTTATTGGGTTTTGTATATTGATATAAGCATGCAGAAACTGTATTAGTAATGGTCTTCTCAAGGCTGTACTCAATTTGAGTACTTTATGATTGCTGAACATAGTACAGTATGTCAGTGGTAAGCCTGTATGTGCATTATTTCCTTTATTTATTTACTGTAAAATTGTTTTATTCTGCTTTTTTATGTATTTTATCATGGTTGTGATGGCTAGTATGCTGAACAATAAAATATCACTTCACTTAAATACTTAAAGGTATTGACAAGATCAAACAAAAGGAGGGTGTTTATTCTGATGTCCTTAGAACATGGGGACACACCCTGAAGTTCAGAGGC
Organism: Neoceratodus forsteri; assembly: GCA_016271365.2. Classification (NCBI taxonomy): domain Eukaryota; kingdom Metazoa; phylum Chordata; order Ceratodontiformes; family Ceratodontidae; genus Neoceratodus; species Neoceratodus forsteri. Next base: position 952,558,555 of record CM057456.1, read on the forward strand.
AGTAAATTCACAGGTAATGTTAGGAATAGATTTTGTACTCATGCAGTTTACTTCTATAGTGGTGAACTGAATGAAATGATGAACCAATAGTCCAAATGCCCAATTGATTTAAATGTTTTAATAAACCAACTTGTGGGCAGTGCATACAAAAATTCCACACATTATTTCTTGCTGTTTTAGTAATCCCACCACAATGATGGTGCACTGGTGCTTTGTTGAGTGCCCCTAATGAAGGTCCACTTATTAAAACATTTGAATCGATTTGACATTTGGACTAGTGGTTCATTTTTTCATTTGGTGCACCACCACAGAAGTAAACTGTATGAGTGCAGCATCAAATCTGCCTTGTATTGAATAATTTCAAGGGGGTTAGCCACCCCCAGATACTGCACTGGTCTCACACCATTGAGTGCGGCACTAATTTTTGTCTAATGTTAGGAATAGGGTTGAGCAAAATAATTGAATTACGATTTTGAGGAATAGTTGTGAAATTACACAAATCTTATGGAATGGCATGAAATTCTGAGAATTTTTTTATTTGGGCATAATTCAGCCATTCCTTTATCTAGAGATCTGAATATTGACATGCACTTTTATGATTAGTTGAAAGGAAATGACAAGTTTTATGATATTTGGATGTGTAGTTGTGAACTTAGAGGGGCTCAAATCTGGAAATGTAGTAGTTTTTCTTTTGCAAACGTTTCTGAAAACATTTCTGTTCTTACAATTTGGCTACCTTTAGAGCTAGATACCTGACAATTTGCATGCAGAACCTTCTTTGAAGGGTCTTAGAAACTGCTACTGTACATGTGCATAGATGTGGTTAAGTAAATGTTAAGATACTGTGGTTAGTAATTTCACAATTTCATTGTTTAAAAAACATAAATATTTTCTAAACATTTGGATCTTTGCTGCTCTGTTTCTATTGAAGGTATACATCCAAAATTTGTCACACATGCCCAATCATGATGGGTCCTAGGTCTAATAAAGCTGGAGAAATTAGATTTAGTAGTTTAATATTTACAGTAGAATTACCAAAAATGACTAATTGGCAAAAGTTACTTGAAAAATGAAGGAAGCATAGTAGGTAATGCCACTTGAATTCCACTTGTAGACTTTAACTTTCTCAATGCACTTATCACCACTGACATCATTTAGCTCTGCTGAGCTGTTTACAATCCTGTAATTAAGTCTTGAGTGAGTATTTTGCAATTAGTTTGATAGAAATATCAGACTGGGACAGTCTACTTGACCCAGTGTTTTGACTGATAATTTTAAATGTGAACACCTTATCTTCCTAGTAGCCACATCCATTCACAATTCTGGCTTTGTCGGATGGGCCAGCAGCAGCAGTAGCAACAGTTTGGTATTCGAAGTCATAGAATTAGATGGTTTGTTCAAGTAATGCAGCAACCATGGCAGCTGCAGCCGCCAACTGATGCATCCCCAGGTACTGGCACTGCTTCAGAAGTACCACTGCAACCACTAAGAGAACTAACTACACTGCCTGAGTCACTGTATGCTCATGCTAAGCTGCTACCTACTCACCCAAGTTCTGTCTGAATGGCATCTCACTGGGGAGATGACGGCCCTTGATCTTCAGTCATTCTGTATCATAGAAGACTCCAGCTTTTGAAGACTGCTGCATGAAGTCAATCTCAATTGCAACATTTCATTATGCTTCTCATTTTGTAGGCATATTCTTCCCAGTATGTAAGAGGTGGTATGCATGCATGTGACACTTCTGAAAGAGGCAAAGGAGGGTTATATGCATTTCACTAGAAATAGCTGGACCAGTAGTACAAACTAAAACCTCCAATGTCTCGTTGACCATTGGTCAGTGTCAAAATGAAGCTCCACCACCATTCCCTTCAGGAGTTACGAGAGGCCAATGATACGATATCTCATGAGTGGTGACTATTGCATAAAAGTGTTTGTGCTGGAAACAGTAAAATACAACAAAAAGGGTAGAGTACCAAACTTGTTCACTAATAAAATAAAGAAGGAGATTAGAAGGAAACAAAGGTCATGTAAAAAATATAAACACAAACTCATCCTTGAAAACTTACTGGCACATAAAACTGAGGTTAAAAAATATAAAGATTCAATTAAGAAAACAAAGAGGGAGAAGGGAATACACTTGGCATCTTGAACTAGTGATAATAACAATTACTTGTTTAGCTATACATTGGGACCACTTTTTATAGGAGGGAAACAAATCAGTAATGAACAAGAAATGGCTGAAAATTTCAGTGATTATATTACATAGACAGTGTCGGCAGATAAGGGCCTGTGGCCCACCCAGTCTGCCCATTTGAGCTTGTAAGTTCAGTTTATGTTTTCCTAGAAGTCTGTTGCCCCTTATCCCTGACCTCCAGAATTCCTTTATGTCTATCCCATGCATTCTTAAATCCTGTGATTGTTTCAGCCCCCACCACTTCCTCTCGCAGGGTGTTCCACTTGTCCACCACCCGTTCTGTGAAGAAATTCTTCCTCATGTTTCCTCTGAATTGTCCTCCCTCCAACTTCATCCCATGCCCTTTAGTCCTGGAACATCTTTTTCACTTAAAAATAGTGTATTCCTGCACCCTGTTCCTCCCTGTAAGATACTTGTATGTCTCTACCATATCCCCGCTCTCCTCCTGTCCTCCAGGGAGTACATATTCAGTTCCTTCAACCTGTCCTCATAGGACTTGTGATGCAATCCATGTACCATCTTTGTTGCCCTCCTCTGAACCTTCTCTACCCTGTCTATGTCCTTACGTAGGTAAGGTCTCCAGAACTGTATACTGTACTCCAGCTGGGGCCTCACTAGTGTCTTGTATAGTGGAATTATGACCTCCCTTTTCCTGCTGGTGATGCCCCTGCCTATGCATCCCAGCATCCTATTTGCTTTACCTGCTGCCTTGTCACACTGTTTCCCTACCTTGAGGTCATCAGAGATGATAACCCCAAGATCCCTTTCCTGCTTGGTGCATGCTATATCCTCACACCCAACTGATATATTGTGCCAGGGTTTTTGTGCCCCATATGCATTATCTTGCACTTCTTTGCATTGAATTTCAACTGCCAAACTATTATTAGTACAAATCATGCTAAATTTGACTATGAACGTCTTCTTAGAAAAATTAGAGAAAGTAAATAAATATTTGCTTGCATTGCAAGAACAGGAGGTCAAAAATAAGCTTGCCAAGCTAAATATTAATAAATCTCAGGGCCCTAATAACATACACCCCAGACTTTTAAAGAGGGACTCTGGTCAAAAGTGCTACATTGCAGAGTTAGAAGAAGAAGAAGAAGAAGAATCAGCATTTATATAGCGCTTTTCATACATCCAAAGCATTTTACAAGCAATGCTAGACTGGTAGTGAAGTGACTGAATGCGTGGTGGTGGCAATATCACACATCATCACCCACACACAGTCTGGATAATTGCATGAACCGGTTTATGGGAAGGGGAATGTTGGCCATAACACTGGGAATGTTCCCTACTCTTTGTGAAGAGTGCCCTGGGTTCTTTTACTTCCACCTGGATACCCACCAGGACTACACCAGGATGGGTAGAAGGGATCTTGGTTTAACATCTCATCCGAAGGATGGCACACCCCAGCAGTACAGCACCCCCCAATACTGCACTCAGATGCCAGCGATTTTTAGGTGCAAGTCCAATTCCGGTGTGGGATGAGAACCCACGACCTTCTGGTCCAGAGGCGGATGTGCTACCAACTGAGCCACGCTGACACCCAAGTTAGAATAAGCATACCCCCAATAAATCTCATACCAAACATTAGGTTTCTGTGTTACTTCGTTTTAAAGTTATGGGCTATTTTATAACCCTGATTTCACTACCTGTTCAAAAAAGCAAGGTTCAGTAAAGCGGTGTTGATGATGTCATCTCCTGAACTCAGAGTCTAGCCCTCCCTGTCAGAAAGCTTATAGGACCTATTTCTCCAAAGTTAAAATATAATTCTGCAATGGTTTTCACAATTAAAACAAGCAGCACCGTTCTAAAAACAGTGCCATAGAATCTATGTGTTTCAGGTTTTGCAACAAAGTTGACAATTTGTATTTTAATGCCTTTTTGGTGTGGTTCATGTCTCCAGAGTTGCAGGATGCTGAGTCACCATGCCTCCAGGCTGCTGATACCATGTGAAGTGCTACTCTGCAGTGCCTGTTTGGAAGTTGTATTGCTATAAGTATTGCAATGTTGGTAACTGCATTGTTGTTTGTCAGTGTCTGCTTTACAATAAGTTTTAATAGGGGCCTTATATGTGTTAAATCCTTCTAGAGGTGGACGTGTTAGCCCTGGTAAAACAAACATTATAATGTGGAGTACAACACAGATGAGCCTGAATATAGCTCAAGTAACAGCCTGTCAATGAGAAAACAGAAAATGTGCTCTGCTCAACTGAGTATCCCATTCATTCATACTTTGATGATGAATAAAATATTGATTGATTGATTGAGTGACTGAGTAATTAAACATTGAGCTGGCCACTGCATATAAACTCTTAGTAAGGTTTCAAAACAGCACTACCTCTCCCACCCCCATTTACAGGGTGATGGAATAATTGATTTAAAGTGCCATCCTGAGAAATCACCTCAATTGAATGATGGGTGTGAATGATCACATCCTTTCACCACATCAGAGATATCCAGTCTGCAAATCTCACATTAGTGTGCTGTGACGTAGCATTCAGCAACCCTGGAGAAAAGGATCACAACAAAAAAGCACCAAAAACAAAAATGTGAATTTGTTAACTTTGTTACAAAACCTGAAACACACAAAGGGTTTAAAACAATGTGTAATGAATGGTGCTACCTGTTTTACTGAAGAAAACCATGTGCACATAGTTTTTAAACTTTGGAGAAGCAGGTCCTGTAAGCTTGCTGACAGGGAGGGCTGGACTATGAGTTCAGGAGATGACATCATCAGCACATCTTCACTGAAACTGACTTTTTTGAACAAGCAGTGATTTTAAGGTTGTAAAATGATTCGTAACTTTTAAACAAAGTAACTTAGGGATCTCAGTTTTGGCATGAGGGAGACTGGGGCTATGTTGATCCATATTCTGAATTTATTGATGCAAGTAATTTGTGACCATAGTCCCTCTTTAAGAGAGCTTTTAAATGAATTTGCAGGGCCGATCAGTATACTAATTACAAGCTCATTATTTGAGGGTAAAGTAATCCCTGAATGGAGACAGGCTAATATAACACCCATATATAAATAAGCATCTGTCAATGCCAAATGTTGGCTTGCTGGCATTGGCATTGGTAGTGCAGGAGTCAGAGAGATGAATAATAGGAATGGCAGTGAAGTATTGAACTGACGCCAACCCTATCCCCACCCTGCAGAGACTGACAGGCATTGGGGGTGTGCCTTTGGGCCATCGGCCATAATGCTCATGCCATTTCACCTCACCCTACCCTGCAGACACTGACCGGTGTCACAGTGTGCCTTGGGGTCTTCAGGCCTTACACTCACCCCATTCCATAAGGATATATGCTGAGATGGGTGCAGTATAGGAGAATGGGTTGAACTTTGGGGCTGAAGACTCCAAGGCACACTTCGATGCCTGTCACTGGTTGCAGGGTGGGGGTGGAATGGCATGAGCATAATAGCCGACAATTCAAAATCTCACCCCCAATGCCTGTCAGTCTCTACATGGTGGGGCGTTACAGTTGGGAACCCTAATGCCCTTGGCGTTTGTTGGTACTTTCACTCCAGATTTTCAACCTGGTCTTTTTGTGACCCCACCTCATGAACAGTGGGACTATCAGTTTGTTACCCAAAACGTGATTTTGCACAGTGACTGTGCCATTTGGTGCCACAGGTGCAAAGACACATTTTGGGCAAGATGTGAAAAATGACAGCTGTACTGTTCTTGAGGTGGTGTGAAAATATGGCAATGTTGAAAATCTGGAGTGTAAATATGAAAAATTGGCGAAGTTATGAGCGTGCGTAGAAACTGCACAATGCATGCCTGTAACACAATCATTTTTTGGAATTTTTTTCACCAAATTTTCAAGATGGGCATTTTTGGACCTCTCCTCATGAATAGTGGCACTGTGCTTTTGTTAATCTGTCACAAAAGTTGATTTCTCACAGCGACCATGCCATTTTGTGCCACAGGTGTAAAAACACATTTTGGGCAGAATGTTAAAAACGACAGCTATACTGTTCATAAGGAGGTGTGAAAAAATGGCAATGTTGAAAATCTGGAGTGAAAATATAAATGAATTGGCAAAGTTATGAGTGTGCGTAGAAACTGTGCAACGTACGCTCTTAACTCAGTCATTGTTTGGAATTTTTTCACCAGATTTGCAACATGGGCTTTTTGGGACCTCCCCTCATGAACAGTAGCACTGTCATTTCACTAATCAGTTCTGAAAGGTGATTCCATGCAAGGACTGCAAAATCACCTTTTGGGACTTAGCAACGAAATGACAGTGACATGTTCATGTGGTGGGGTCCCAAGAACTCCATGTTAAAAATTTTGGGACAAAATTCCAAAAAATGGCTGAGATATCAACCTAAGTTGAAACCCCCCATTGAGACCATTATAAAGCTTACAGTCATTTCTTCAGTTTGCAGTTGGCCTTTGAAGAGTGCAGATGTGTCTCTGCTGCAGAAGATCACTGCTCCTGACCTCCAGAGGAAAATATGGGGTGAGGGGGGTGGGGAGGGGGTAAGAGGAGGGTGCAGGTTGGTGGAGGGGATGGGGAGACCATGGGGGACCATTTTCTGTTTTACAGGTTAAATAAAATAAAGACTATGGGGATTTTTTTTTATTTTACAGGGGGAAAACAATAAAAAAAAATTCATGCACACTGATGTGGGCTCCCAGTGTGCCACAATGGGGGGGGGGTGTATGCCATTTCCGACATGTGGATTGGGCACCTCGTTGTCAGCAAAGAACATAGATAGGTTGGGGGTGGCACATTCAGCACTGTGAGTGGGCACCCTGGTGTCGTAAACAATTATTTCGGCACACTGGGATGTGCTCCCAGTGTGCCACATTAATTGGGGTGATATAAGCTGACACGGTGATTGGGCACCCCCGATGTCAGCTTTGTGGGACTGTGTGGTGGGCAGCAGGAGCTGCCATATTTTGGCACACTAGGGTGGACTCCCAATGTGCCACATGATGGGGGGGACATGCCGACATGGGGATTGGACACCCCTATATTGGCTTTCCAGGGAGTGTATGTTGGGCAGCAGAAGTCTCCATTGTGGAAAGCTGCACCACGGCTATTTTACTTATTGAAATGTTTCACCAGGAAAGGCACACTGAAACTCCGCTGGAAACTCTGGCCATGTGCATCACTGTGCACTGTAATGCGCATTGCTGGAATCGTGTCATCTTCCTCTCCAATGAGGAAACTGCACCTCATTGGAGTGGCAGATTTCTTTCAAGATTTTGGCTTTCTTTGAAACTGCTGTCATCATCAGCATGCTTAATGACTGGTGGCTGAGGAACTCACCCACTAAAGCATCCCCTGCATTGGCCACAACACTGACACACCTCTGAAATGTGCTGCTACCACAAGATGTTGCTTGTGCATGCACAAGCCAACATAAAAAGGTGCCAAACATGAGGTCCAAAACTATAGACTCATTACTTTGACATCCATTATTGGAAAAATACTAGAAGAATTTATTAAATAGGAAATGGAAAAGCATATATTGAATATGGGTCTAGATGAAATCACGCAGCACGGCTTCAAATCAAATAGGTGTTGTGAACCCAATCTTTCCCACTTCTTCAAGCCAATAAGTAGGGTGTTGGACTTGGGATTACCAGTTGACGTTATTTATTTAGATTATGCTAAGGCATTTGAGAAGGTATCCCATAAGGAACTAATTGAGACATTAATTCTATATCATTTTAGTCCATACATCATAAAATGGATTGTGTCCTGGCTAGATCAAAGGAAACAAAGGTTTAACATTAGATGCTGCAGTGGAAAGGCTGTTTTACTCAAATCTAAGTAAAGTGAAGAGAAAAAAACAAAGGTTTCTTATTTTTTCAACAGAGACATCCTTATTTAAAATCTCTACCAGCATGTCATTTACACTTATTGACAGTGCTCGGCCATGCTACAGAAAAGTAAAACTGCTGCTATGGTAAGACAATCTGTGAATGGCAGGATCAACCCGATAAGTTCTTTTACACAAAGCTATGGAAATTTAAGATGAAAATTTCTTACAGTTTCACAACAGCAGAGGCAAGCTGTGAGTGTGTGTTGCCATAATAATGGTCACTCGGGCTTGTGTCTAGTTTTCTGAACTCATGGACTCACTCACTGTGCACTACCTCTCCTGTCACTGCAGTCGACAGGCTATTTTACTCAAATCAAAGTGAAGATAAGAAACAAAGATTTCTTGCTTTTTCAACAGAGGCAGCCTTATTTAAAATCTCTACCAGCATGTCATTTACACTTATTAACAGCGCTAGGTCACACTACAGAAAAGTGAAACTGCTGCTATGGTAAGACAGTCTGCAAATGGCAGGATCAACCACATAAGTTCTTTTACACAAAGCTATGAAAATTTAAGATAAAAGCAGTTTTCTTACTTTTTGCTGAGAAGGTGCTTTATTTCAAACGTCTACAAGCACATTTACCACTATTGACAGCACTCGGTCATGCTTTATTACAGCAAGAAAAGTGAAAGTGATTCTATGGTAAGGTAGTATCACTATGACATATAGGAACATGAAAGATATCATTATGATGTATAGGAACATGGAGATATCAATGATATCTCCACTGTCTGCCTTAGATAGTAGTTTTTATCAGTTCAGATATCCTAAAGCATATGCTGTATACATATAAATACATGACACCGGGCATCATATATATTTCATTTGCTCTGTTAAATGTTCTGAATTCCTTTACCATTACCAGAAGAAGCACAGTGTTCCTCCACATTTTTTTGATTAAAGACATTTCCGCAAGGTGGAAAGGGAAGTTACCTACTGTAACTCCAGAGTTTTATGAATATCTTCTCCCTAGAGTACCACTGATTGGTGCTATACTGGAGGCATTAGGACCTTGTGGGAGTAAAATTATTGTCAGGGTGATGGCAACGGAGTTGGCATTAGTGCATGTGTGATACTACACCCCGCATCCTGTAACTGTTACCAATACCCCAACCACCTCAGTTCTGTTAGAGAGTGGAAGCATGACAGAGAAGCATGTGCTTGCAGTGAGAGAAAGAAAAGAGAAAGGATATAGACAGGGAAAAGAAAGAACTGAATATAAGTGACTAATAACCTTAAAGAAGTGTGGGAATTGGTTCCACCCCTTAGAGGTGTCCCCTGAGGAGAATGACTGGTTGCATGCAGAACTTTTTACAGCTATCCCAAGCCAAGGCTATGGTTCACAAGCCCTTGCAAGGGAGCAAACACTTCTAATAAAAAGATGGGGCAGTGACTCTGGGCAGCTGCCTCCTGGGTGTTGTTAGGCATTATGCTCTGCATTGGATGCAGTCTAGTAGTCTAAGCATGTCAGTGGCAGGTTGTGTACTTGTTCAGTTTTAGACTGGATAATCTGGTGCTTAGGGTGCTTTTTTAATTCCCTACCCAACAATATTACTGTTTATCAGTACATACCTTTTAAAGTAAATTACTAAACTGGTTCATGGAGTCTAATGAATGTACTTGTTATGTCATATAGTAATGTATTGTTCTCCAAGCTGTTCCTATATGTAATCCTTCTGTAAATTATGTCTTGTATTTCTCAGTGTTACATCTAATATTACTTGTTGACTTGTCACATGTGAAAACAGGCAGTCATGTTCATCATGTTTACAAGTATAAAAAATGAAAGAAAGGATCATTATCTAGTCATCTAGTTTTGCTTAAATGTAGTCCAGTGTTGGACCATTTGAGTGCTCACATACTCTTAAAACTGAGTGTACCAAATCATTCACAGTTTAGGCTGCAGGGAAGTTCCAATGTCAAACAATCTTAGATTGTAAAATCAGTTCATGGTTATTAAGACCATTAACAGTATGTCAACTGAATCTTTTCCACTCTGAATTTAAGTATGTCTTTTACTGCTCTGATAGGTAACAATTTGTGTACCTTTATATACTCTCCTGTGTTTCTTTTTATTTGTCCTGTATTCTGATATGTCTAAGAGCCATTTTGTTACATAATTTAATTTTTATTGTCTTTGTCACTGCACTGAATCCCTCTCTCCTTAGTCTTTGGCAGTTACTGCTCTAATTTGTCATACTACCTGGACATTTCATGGTGTTAGCTGCAGCATTTCAAGTCATTCAGATGAATAACATGCAATGGTGTGTCTGATTTTGTGGAATGTCTTAGAAATGTAAAAAGAAACAACAGTACTGAAGCTGCTGAGGTGATGGGAACACAATGCATAATTAAGGGTACCACAAACAGAAACAATTCATTAATCAAAAATTGGTGAAAGCATGTCAGAAATAGAAATAATAGATGAGCAGCTATGTACAACCAGTGTGTCCTGCCACCTCAGAGTTCTAATTTCCTCTGATCTTGGGAGCGCATCTCAAGATGTCTGTGGGAATCAGAATCTTTAGGTGGCAGAGCACACTGGCAGAGCATTCAGTTGCTCACCCGATATTTTTTATAGCGTATGGTGCCCCATAATTAATGAAGAAATAGAGTTTTCAGAATTTATTCATTGATTTTTATTTCACATTCAATTAATAAAAGACTAGGCAGCAGAAGTTCATCTTAAAAGCAAAGCAACTCATCGATCAACTTTTAGTTCACGAGTGAGCAAAACTTGACAGCAGCAAACAAACAAACAAAAACAAGTAATCAAAACACATTTCTGTGCTTTTCAAGCCAAACCGTGACACATTTCACTGTACAAGTCAAGTTCATTTAACTCACTGAGGTTAATTCGATGACTTCCATTTCCATCCATGAACTCCACTTATCTGTGAACAAAGAAAAGAAAAAACAAACAAACTTCCTTTATCTTTTGAACTGTCTTGATCCGGTAATTTCTGCTGCTTTTGAACATATAAATCTTACTGCCACAATACTCTCCCCCCCCAATGGTTTTGATTGTCCCTCCAAATTTCCCTCTTGGCACACGGCTGAACTACATGCATAGTATGGTGGTTCTGTCAACTGTGTTCAAATCAATGTGTCTTGTGTGGATCCCAAATCAGCTGGAATGCTGTTGTACCACAGAAGGGTACAGCCACCTTGCATGACGTGTGCACAGTGATACAATAGCATTTCAGCTGATTTAGAAATCTCTGTGGAACAAGCACTCACAGTACACTATTACATTTTATTTATTTATTTAGTTAAACATATTTTACCGGATCAGCAAACAGAGCCTGATAGGCTAATTTCCAGTTGCAACCTTGGGTACAGGAGGTGAGCATAGGATGATAGAGGTAAAACATACAAACAGTACATGACGCAAAACACATAGGATATACATACATACATACATACATTGTACAAAAAGATAAATGTATTTACAGTGCAGTCAACCATATTGACTGTATTTAGGGGAACTTAGTGATTGACATGGAAAGGAAAATGGGAGGGTGTTTAATGGAGGTTAGAGCAATGAGCTATGAATGAGCTTGGTACTGTTCATCCAACAGACCTGGGAATGATTTCCACAGCCTCCACTTGCATACTGTGTGACCCTAAACAAGTCACTTAACCTCCCTGTGCTACCTGGTCACTCCTATAAAGGGGTCTTGTGTCTAGTGCACCTAAGCTGGTTGCCAAAGAATAAAAATACAAAATAAAAATAAATACATAAAACATTTTAGTATAAAAATGATTTGCTATCACTGCTAAAGTCTTCTCTGACATAACAAATGACTTTGAAGGAGGAGTGATATACTCATTAGTCATAAACAGGAATGAAGCCTGGGGTAGAGTTTGGTGTGTGGTTTAGTATCCAGTTTTCATCTCATCCAAAGATAGCAACCCTACCTAGCATCAAGGCAGACTCAGTAGAAAAAAAAACATTCTCTGAAGGAGCAGTTATCTAGACGTTGCCCAAGAGTGCATGGCATGTGAGATATAGAGAATACTGGATGGGCAACTATGCAGAACCAGTGTGTTCTGCCACAGAGAGATTCTGATTCCCTCCGACCTCGAGAGGTCCACGGAAATCAGTACCCCGAGGTGGCAAAACACACTGGTTGTGCATAAAGTTGCTCATCCTGTATTTTTTTATAGTGTATAGTACTGTGTGAAAAATGTGTTTTGTGAGTTCTTTTGCTTTTAAAATGAAACTGACTCATGCAGTCGCTAGAGGTTCTAGAATGCTGTTCTATCACAGTAGGGTAGAACAGCATTCCATGACATTGGAACCATATTAGAACAGCATTTTGAAAGGGATGGAATTCTATACAGAACAACACTCTACTATACACTATATCTCAGTATCATTTCCTTGAAAAAAGAGGAGTTGTAATACTTACTATAATTGTACATGTTCTAGAACATCATCCACATAGTGGACCACTCTTTGGTCTTACTACCAGGGGTGCTAAGACTCCATGGGAACCAGAATGTTTGGGTCTGGTGGTGTGGGTGCATGCAGCTAAACATACATGGTATCTGTGCACCCACTGGTATACACTGGCACCAGCCCCAAACACCTTAGTACCTTTTTCACTGAGGAATAGAGCTAGTAACTACAAAATTGAGTAACCTACCCAGTACCTAAGGGCATAAGATAGCACATTGGTTCAGTTATTTTATTTATTTATGTATTTATTTATTTATTTATTGAAATGTTTCACCAGGAGGGCACATTGAACAACAAGTTGCTCGTCTCATGGTGCAACCTGGGGGGAGGGGTTACATAGGGTTGTGAAGGATGATCAGTTACAATAGTATGTGGGTAGTACAAACAATACAACATTGTAAGACTGTGCAATGGTTGGAACACAAGGTATTGTACAATAAACAGTAGTGGAACATTGGGTAAATTACAGTAAATGCTATTTGATGGGTGTGACACTGCTTGTCCAATGTAGAGCAGTGCTTTAGGGGATATTCAGTGTCACACCAATCATCAGCGAGGCTTAGTGTGAAAGAGTTTTGACTTGCTGGTGGGAGACTCACAAACTTGAAAAGGAATAGCTGATCCAATCAGGGGTCAGCAATTCCCTTTGATGTGCACTGCTCAACAAGCCAAGCTAATCTGTCAAAGTCAACCTGGCATGCGTGGAATGTCTGCCAGCTGTAAGAGTAAACCACGCTCCCACACATGCATGGTTACATCTCCATGGGTTAAGGTTTTTTTTTCTGTCTTCCACTCACCTGACCCTCCCTCTCAGCACCCACCCTCCACCCCATCCCCCCACAAACATGACAATGACACTGGGGGTGACCAATCCCCCAGTTCCCCCAGTGTTGCCACCTGGTGTGTGAACCTCCCCGTCCAGGACCACGCATGTGGTGTCACATCTCTGTGTGCCTTTTTTTATTTATTCCTTTCTACCACCCATCTGCCCAATCCCCCAGTGTCACAATCCATGATCGGTCTTCCACTACTGCAGATGTGCGATCACGTCTCCCTGTGCCTTTTTTTCTGCACCCACCTGCCCCTCCCTCTCAGCAGCCACCACCCCATGCCCTCCCTACAAACATAACAGCGATATTGGGGGTGCCCAATCCCCCAGTGTCATGATCCTGAATGGTCTGTCCTTTTTTTTTCTTTGCACACTTGTGAAAAGAAAATTGTCCATTGATGTCTTTTGTAGCCATTAGTGTCCCCCCACCTGACCCTCCAACTCAGCACCCACGCCCCACCCCTCAAGCCCTTATGTACTCACTGGGAGTCCAACAGCATCATCTTCTGTGGACCACAGACATGTCTTCACTCTTAAAAGCTGGACCCTGAACTGAAGAAACCGCATAAGGTACTGTAGTCCCCGGACACAATGTTGTGGTTACAACGTCACGGACAATTAGCAGCAGGAACAAAATATAGCTACTATACTGGGCACAAGCATCAATTGTCATCGGCCCTTTAGTGGAAATACTTATGGTAGCTGGACAATTGGTCAGATCACATATTAAAGTGCACAACAGATGTTAGAAAATCAAGAAGAACAGGCAGTGTTCCATAGAGTGCATGCCAGATTAAAAGATACCACATATTTCCCTTCATTCTGAAAATTGCAACAAGATTGAGGGATGTCACTTGAGGAAGGATTTGTTTGGACCCGAAATGATGGGGCAGTGTGGCCAGATACTGTGAGCTGTTTTCTTACTTTTTGCACATCATACCCCAGGCTTACTAAATTTCAATTGGAACCTCTCAGTGTTTTAAAGTGGAGCTGAACACTCTTACTCCAGCACTTATTCCAACACTTTCTTTGGGAGTGCACAGAGTTGTTTTTATAACTATGGGAGGAAAGCGAGTGTCTAAATCATCACATACAGGAGATGCACCCCCCATTTCCTTTACTTTACTCTTTAAAAAAATAAAATCACCTCAGATAACTGCCGCTTCATCCGGAGTGTGTGGAGGGAGAGAGAGAGCCTTGAAAGGGGTCAGTGAAGCAGTAACAACTCTGTCACAGGAAGGTCAGCAGCATAAAGGCTGAGTAACAAAATGGATAGTGGACAGGATTAGTAGAGGTAGAGGGCTCTTTAGATCGTCGGCACTGCAAGCTGCAAGAATTTTTAAAAAAGTCTTCTCTTTCAGTCTGACGTGTCTCTCCCCCTTTTATTCAAGCACTGCTTCAGCTTCATAATGATGTACGTTCCTTGCACACACTCTAAAAACAGCTTGCTCTTCCATGAATGGAAAGGTCGCAAACCAGATGTCGACAGTGTTTGGCCACTGTGTGCCCAAATTACCTGTGGCTACAGTACCAGCAGCAGCTTGCCCTTTTGCCTTATTGGCCACAATGGTTTGTCCGCACCTTAATTTACTGCAATGATTTGTCCGTATGCCAAAAAAACAGGTATGCGGTGCAATGTATTTCAATGGGGGGGTTGAACTTGGTGGCATAACGTGGCCATTTTTGCATATTTGTGGCCCAGATTTTCAGCATGGCTTTTCTGGGACCCCATCTCATGCACAATTGCACTGACATTAGGCAGATCTGTCCCAGAAGGTGATTTCGTGGTCCCAGCACAAAATCACCTTTTAGGCAGAAGTTGAAAACTTTCTCTTCCCTTGTTCATGAGGTGGGGTTATAAGAAGGCTATGTTGAAAATTTGGTGTAAAATATTAAAAAGCAACAATTTTATGAGCCAATGTTGAATTTTCTGAATGCAGGCCCATAACTTTGGTAATTTTCAATATTTCCACTCCAAATTTACAACATAGCCATTTCTTTACAGCACCTCGTGAATGTGACAGATGTCATTTTTCAAATCCTGCACAAAATGTGTTTTGTATCCTGAAAGATGATTTTGCAGTCTCTGCGTGAAATCACCTTTCAGGCAAGAGTTGAAAATTTTCTCTGCCCTTGTTCATGAGGTGGGGTCATAAGAAGACTACGTTGAAAATTTGGCGTAAAATATTACAAAGCAACAGTTATGAACCTACATTGAATTTTGCAAATGCAGGTTCATGACTTTGGTAATTTTCAATATTTTTACCTCAAATTTACAACATAGCCATTTCTTTACAGCACCTCATGAATGTGACAGCTGACATTTTTCAAATCCTGCCCCAAAATGTGTTTTTGCATCCTGAAAGGCGATTTAGCAGTCCCAGTGTGAAGTCAACTTTCGAGCAGGAGTTGAACATTTTCTCTCACTTCTTCATGAGATGGGGTCATAAGAAGGCAACGTTGGCAATTCGGGACAAAAATATTACAACATAAAGTCAAGAGCCTGTGTTCAGATTTACAAATGCAGCCTCCTAACTTTGGTAATACATATTCTACACAGTGCACCACATGCACCTACTATCCCCCCAGGTTTCCATACCAGTGGCAAACATCTAGCATTAACAAATGCTTGATTAATCCCGTACTGATCTCCTACTACTGCTACTGTAGGTGGACCCCATCTGACCAATTCTCTCAGCCTCATCACTCACCTTTTCTAGGTACTTACCCAAGCCTCTATTGTTCCCCCATGGTGGGGTCCTTAGCAAGCACAACTTCTAGGGTTGCCACCTATCCGGTTTTTGAATGGATAATCTGTTTTTTAGGGTCCTTATCCAGTCATCTGGTTTTGATTAAATGCAGTCTGGTTTTTGGGCCATTTTGAGTGCTCATATACTCTTAAAACTGATGTATCAAATCATTCACTGTTTTGACTGCATTGCATGTCCAGGTTACAAAGAAGTTCTGATGCCACAGTCATTCAGACCTGCCTTTGTTTGTAAAACCACTCTGTCTGGGAGGTGTAAAATATGGCTGTTAAGATCATTAGCAGTAAATTAACCTAATCTTTTCCACTCTGAATGTTAAGTATGGTCTTTTACTACTATGACAGGAAACAGTTTTTATACCTTTATATGTTCTCATTTGTTTCTTTTTGTTTGTCCTATATTGTGGTATGTTTTAGACCAATTTGTGTTAAAGTAATATTCTAGCTTTTATTGTCTTCATCACTACATTTGCTCTCATTTTTTGCATTACCTGAACATCCCATGATATTAGCTACACTTTTACAAGTCATTCAGATAAACAGGATGGAATGGTGTATCTGAAATTGTGGAATGTCTTAGAAATATGAAAAGGAACAGCAGTAGCTGCTGAGGTAAAGGGGAACATACTGCAGTATTAAGGGTACCACAAGCACCGATAATTAAGTTATCAAAAATTGGTCAAAACATCAGAATACATGACTGACATGGAAAGGTAAATGGGAGAGTGTTTAATAGAGGGCTGAGCAATAAGCTGTGGATGAGCTTGGCACATCCAGCAGACCTGAGTTTAATTCCCACAGCCTCCACTTACATACTGTGTGCCCCTGAGCAAGTCATTTAACCTTCCTGTGCTCCTGGGTCATGCATGTAAAATGGGCTATGTGGCCTATAGGAGTTAACCTGATTGCCAAAGAATAAAAATAAATAACTGAATAAATAAATCAAATAAATAACAGTATAAAAATGATTTCCTATCACTAGTAATGTTTATTTACAACTTTACAAATGGCTTTGGAGGAGGAGCAATATTCTCGTCAGTCATAAAAAGAGGGTGGTGCCAGAGGCAGAGTTTGGGATGTGGTTTAGTAGCCGGTTTTTACCTCATCCAAAGGTGGTGACCCTAACAACTTCCCTGACTGGGTAAGGATCCAGGCCAGGAGCTGGGTTCCTGGTCACTGGTGTGGGGCCTGCACAGAGTCAGTCATCATTTTGCCATATGGGGATTATCCAACATTTTCTCCCTAGGCTAGCTAACATGTAATGATACAACATGCTTGTGCACAGAGGCACATGTGTACGTATCGGCATCCAGCAGCTTCCCTCTGTGCCCTTGGCAGTCTTCCTTGTCCTATTACCCAGCCTCCACTGGGTAATAGTCAATCAGCAAAGGATGGAATCCCACAACCCTGAAGGAGGAGAGAACTGTCTTATGGGATGCTCATCAATTCTTCCCCAGTCTGCCCCCTACAACCTGAGTCCATTCCTGAACCTGGGTTGCCAGAGTAGCGAGTGGAATCCATACCATTGCACTACCTGGACCACTCTGTCCTAAAAGTCTTTAATGTGGTTACTAACTAAATTTTCCAAAATCTTAGTCACTAACAGTAAAACTGGCCTACAATTAATAAAGTTTCCATGTAGGAACCCAGTTCCATGTCATAACGGCGATCGTGGAATAGTGTACTTCGACAAAAATTAATTTCAGCGATGCACACTTGCAGCGAGGATGAAGAGGGCACCCGAGACCTATGGGTGTTTTTTTAATGTGGGGGACTGTGCCCCCATACCCCCCGGGGGGCTTCACCACCCTCATCCCCCTACTGATAGATTCTCAACTCCAGAGGGGTCCATGTCAGTGGTGTGTGAAAAACTTGAAGAAATACAAAGCTTCCTGGTGGCAAAAAAAAAAAAAAGCAACACCAGATCCGAACCCTGCACCCTGCATCTCCCAAGTGACCACCCAACCCACCATGCTAGCAGTCCAGCTTGGCAGCTGTCCACCTCACCCCCTCCCATACCTTCCCTCCTCTTCCTCCCCACCGCATGCGTATATACATGCGTATATCCATTCACCCTAGTTCGCCCACCCCGGTATCCACTCACTACCCTGCCAGGTAGCCCTGTACACAGGCACCATGACTGAGTCACCCTTTTTGTAACTGCCCATTCACAGTCGCCCTGTACATGGTATACTGCAGGAACCCAGTGTGGCTCACCATCTGCAACAAAAAGAAACCACAGGTAGGAGTCTGCTCTAGACAAAGCCAATGTAAGACCCTACTGTTTCTGGAGAAATGGCTCACTCACCACATATATTCTTCAATTTTCACAATTTTTATTTAATAACTATTAGTTACAGTACTGTTAAAGTTGCCTGCCAACGTATTAAAGGAAAATCGCTCTTCCTCGTTTCCTTGTGTGCTCTTTCCTAGCCTCAGCAGGGTGAACAAGCTGGAGGTCTGTCTGCCAACTGTCATTTAAACACAAGGAATTAGGACAATTCTATGAAATATATGTGGTGAGTGAATCCATTTCTCCAGAAACGATAGTGACTCCAATGAAAAAAGCTCACAGCACTTCTTGTCTCTTGGAAGGGGATAATCATTGTTTTTTTTCAAACACTGGCAGTTTCCCACTACTAGAGATTTTTATTTTATTATTTATTTATTTATTTTATTCTTTGTTAACTGGGTAAGGACGCTGGACCAAAGGTCCCTTTTCAGGTCCGACCCGGACATGAAGCAAACAAATATATAGAAATAGTACAAAACAGCACAAACAATTCACAAATTACAATTACATACAGATCACTGCATTAAATAATATTTTAACCCAGATTTCAAACTTAAGACTGAGGGAACATGTCTGATATTAATTGGAAGTGCATTCCAATTATTAGGAGCTGCTTTGGAACCATATATAGAGGACCGTCAGCTGACCTCAGGCAAGGGAGCAACTCTCTTCTATTAAGAAGACTAGAGAGAGGAAAAGTAGAACAAAAAAAACCCTCTTAAACATCAAGCATCCCACTGAGTACTCTACCCGACAACTGGGGGAGAGCCACCCCAGCTGTGAGTAGAGGCTAGAGTGATGCATTCTATTGGGTGCTCCTAAATCAAACCTACAAATGTTATTATGCATAATGGATAGAGCATGCATTTCTTTAGCCCTAATGTTGTAACAAATGCTAGATACATAATCAAAATGGGGAAGAAGAGACCCAGTGGCAATCACTAATCTTGTCCCTTGTGTAAAATAAGATTTGAATTTATAAAGCAGCCCTATTTTCTGATTTACTTTTTTTTACTATTGATTGAACCTGTAATGAATAGGTCAGACATGGATCCAAAAGAACTTCAAGATATTTAAATTGTGACACTTGTTCTAACAGACAACCCTGGGAGTCAGATATTTCTAACTTTGGAGTATCCTCCAACATGAATGGTGTACCAAAAGGCATACATTTTGTTTTAGTAGAATTTAGAACCATAGCATTTGAGGTCAACCAAAAACAAACATTCCCAAAATCCTTTTTTGAAAAACTGGAAAGTTCAAACACTGATTTTGACTGAGCATAGATTATAAAATCGTCAGCATACAGTAGTGAATCGCTTAACTTGCAGACCTTAGGCAGTTGAAATGGACCCCTGAGGTACCTCACAATGAATTGTCAGCACATCAGAGGCTACTGAGCCTACCTGAACAACTTGACATCTGTTATTTAAATAATTAATAATTAAAACTTCACTGGCAAAGTTGTTGCAAAGTCGAGTAACTGTGCACTTTGTGAAGCTTTGCAAAGTTCCCAACTTCCAGTCCAATTTTATCAAGCTAAGTTTTATGTATTTAATTATTTTAAAAAAGCCTGAAAGGGCAAGACCAACCCCACTCCTGTACATTATTACATCCTTCACCCACTCATCTACCCAACATGTAAGTTAACCTTCCCAACCCTACAACTCCCTGTGTGTAGATATTCTCTTTCTTCAACCCCCATGCCAGTGAAATCAATCATGGCAGGGAAGATAGGGCAGTGATATAGCTGCGTCAAAGTATGCACAATCATAAGCAGTAGGAGAATGTGTTCTGTTTTGTATCCTCAGTGAAGATATAATACATATGCATGTAATACCCCAACCCCACTGACCCACTCAGCACTGACCACCCCTCCAGCCTCAGTACTTTTAACCCAAAAATGGTTCCAAGGTGGGCAGCCAGACACAACAGGCCTAACCCTTTCTCCCCCGACTGCCTCCCTCAACTAATGCCTTTCCATTGATTTCAGTGTGATAGTGTGGTAAAAGTCTAATTTTTAACTCCTTTCGGGACTTGGAATTTTACCGTACATTCCTGTTGAAATCAATAGGAAAGGTATCAGTTGAGGAAGACAGCCAGGTAGGAAGGAGGTGAGGGCTGATGTGTTCAACTGTCCACAATGGGACCATTTTTTTTCAATTCCTGGGGTGAGTGGTAGTGGGGGTGGTGGGTGCTGAGTTGGTGAGAGGGGTTGGGGCATTTTTCATATAGAGGCCTATGCAGGAAATAGTGGATTGCTTAAGCACCATGCATCCATGGCATGTAGGCCACTCTATATTGGAATGCCGCATACCGGGGGTCCTGTGGATCCCCGGCAAGATACATTAGGTGCATATGCCAATTCTGTACTCAGTCCCCTGACCATTCATGCAGATATGAGCATTGACCATCTGGGGGCATGTCTGGGGGCCTACTAGCACTCCACGCCAGTCACAAAGGCATGGAGTGCTGGGTGATGGGGGCCCAGGATACGGCAGCAGGGACCCTGTTGTACCCAGTGAGTGCCCCCAATTATACCCACTGGCTGTGGTGGGATGACAAACTCCTCCTACTGTGTGGTCCCAGCCCTACAGGCAGGCTGGGAGGGCTGGGGGCAACCATTCAGGTGCTCGCCCATCTATTTAACAAATCTCGCATCCCATGCCTTCTCACAATCCCTTGCTCCATGCAGAGCAGGGGATCCACTATGGGAACAGGACAGGCATCAAATTTGATGCCAGCCTGTGTCTTTCAACCCACACAGCTGCATGCCAGGGGTCAGGGCCATGTAAAGGTACCTGACAGTGGCCATCTTTCATGCATGCCATCCACTTTGTGCTTCTCTGGGGATGCAGAGCTGCAGGAGCTGGGTATGCACCTCTTGCACATACCCAGTTTGCAGTAGTGTATTGCCCAGATAGTTATTATACAAAGGCTACAGAAACGTAAGTGCCCCTATTGTTTATGATTGTATATACTTTGACACAACAACAACACTCACCTAACTTCACTCGTAAGGGGAGAGAGGGAATATTTATACCCAGAGCATGGTGGGGTGAGCATAAATTGCATGTTGGGAACATGTGTCGGGGAAGAGCCAGGAACTTGGGGTAAAATCCCAATCCTGACACTGTAGAGCAGCATGAGAGAGGTGCTGCACTCCTGTGGTGTTGTCTTTTGGATGAAACATTAAGCTGAGGTCCCTTCTGCCTTTTCTGGTGGTTGTTCAGGTGAATGTTAAACATTGCATGGATTTCCTTGGTGTCCTGGACAAATTTCCTCATTCACTAAAATACCACCAACAGGTAATCTGATTCAGATTCAGTTGGTTTCCATCTGTATCTACCCCCCCCCCGATGAGGCTGAAAACAGGCAGAATTATCTAATCCTCCTTTCCTGTTAAACAAACACTGAAATTACTAAATACATCAAAATAATCTTACAGGAATGTCAATTAGCACCAGGATTTCTGTTATCAAAAATCTGACAGCATTCTAGGAAATTGGAGTCAAACTTGACTGGCGATCCTGCTGCTCCCATGTGAGATTAGTTTATTGCTTATTATACAATGGCAAGAAAATTTCCTGGACTCTGATTGGTAAGTATGTCTCTGGCACAGTGAGGTTATCCCAGCACAACCTCACTGTCATTGATTTGGATAAGCTTTTGTTTATGGCTGAGCTTATTGCCACCCTGAAAATCTACTAAAAACATTTTTTTATTTTTATTTTTTAATTTTGCATAACAATGAGCCATTGTATAATAGCAATAATGCACTCCAGGGTGTGGGTTGTGCTGGAATAACCCCACTTCTGGGATGCTGGATGCTCTCGGCCTGCGGCCTTGTACCCAACCACCCAGGCGTGAGGTTATCCCAGCACAACCCACACCCTGTCGTGCCTTATTGCTTAAATACCACAGTTTTGGGAATGGCAACACTGAAAGGTTAGACAGGTTTTAATTGGGCTTCAAGAAACCCTGGGATCCTCATGTTGGTCAGCAACCGATGATTTCAGATAACTACCATGGGTACACTTAACTCCATTTGTGTATGTATTTGTTCAGTTCTTATAACACATGCAGCTAGAATTTGCATTTGAGCCCCTGGCTACTAAGCAGGCCAGGTCCCTTTGCTTGTGTAATTTGAATAAAAAGGAGTTGTACCATGGGGAAGTTGCAGCACTTTTCAATTGCCTACTTTTCACATGAATATGTTTATTGCATACTGTTCTAATTTCTGAGTAGAAATAACTCCCTGCTTTCTTCAGTGTATGAATCAATTCAAGCTTCTTCCAAGTAACATTTTCAAGATTAGGGACAAACCGCACATAATTACATTTGTTAAAGGATTGTTAAAGGATCTCTAAATAACTGTTTTTGGAGGGTAACTCAGCTTTACATTCTTAGTTTTACAAGCTACAATGTCATGATCATTAAATATGTCTGTTAAAAATGTTATATCTAAATAAAGATCAGACCATGGAAGATTTTGTCCTATTTCTTTCCACTCAGAGCCAAATATGTCATTGTAACTTCAAGCAATATAATGATTCGATTTTTCAAAACTGAGTGTTTCTCTGGACATATTCCACCAACACTCTTTTTGAAACATTAGTGATATGGTAGAATTCCAGTTTTCCAGAATCAACTATTTTATTGTAATAGTATCCAAAGAAAATATTCTTTCTTGAGTTAGTGTTAACTTAATAAGTTCTGTATTATAAAACAAATACATAACTGGTTTTATGGGTAGTTGAACCTCCAGAACCTGTTCCAATATTGTCATCCTGTCTTCCTACCAGCTTTTAATTTATGTGCTGTATCATAAACAGTGGGATAGATTCCCTACCTCCCCACAAACATGCCAACATAAATGCGAACATTGTCCATTAATTTTGGCTATATTGCTAGGCATAAAATATGCTCATTCTAGAATTATCCATTGTATTGTCCAGTTTTTACAGTTATACATTTTATTGGCTTTTTTCTTAAGTTCATCCAAATTTCTTGAGCTGATACATTTATATTTTCTTTTCCTCAGGAGGCATGTATATTTTGCCTATAGTCTTTGTTTATGGTTATCAGCATATTATTTAGCCTGACAACTTTTTCTCCGCTTTTAATTAGGCTTTTCTGATTTCTCAGAACCTGGTAATAATTATTCATTTTTGATAGAAAACTATATTTAATTGTATAAACCTCAAATAAAATGTATAATGTATAAAAAAAATGGTTGGTTAAAGTATCTTAGTTGCTAATTCTTCAAATAAAACAAAGTGGTATTATACAAAGGTAAGAAAGAATGCTGGGCTCTGATTGGTCCATGTGGGACTGGACTCGTGATGTTATCCCAGCATAACGTCATGGATCTAGTCCCAGCAGACAGACATGACTGCATGACATGTGTAAAGAATCACTCCATTACCATGCTCAAGTTACCCACACTTGACATGCCTGCAATGGAATTTGTCAGTACATCCTCATTTTCCAAAACACTGAACTCCCTCCCGCAATATCCGAGCAACAAAATATGCCAATGGCATTTCACAGACAACAATTCCACCCACTCCACAGCAGCATATCCCCATTTTAGCCACACATTAAAAAATGAAAGTGAAGCCATCAGTGTGATCGAATTGACTTAACCAGTGGTCAGCAGCGCAGTTTTGAAAAAGGCAGAGCACTTCTCTCTTCAGTTGTGCTGAAACATGTCGGCTACCTCCTGCAGTGCCATGATAAATTTGAGAAAAGCCTTGTCTTGTAACTGGCTTGGTATACCCCAACTACCACTGTATTTTACAAAAGTCATCACTCGCGCCCCTACTGATGATGATGAACAGCATGTCCCCATTTTAAATAGAGCAGAGCACGCACCTCTTGACTTACTGATTGGTTTCCCCGCTTTCCTCCATTGCTGCAATAATGATGTTCACTTGAAACTTACAGACTGGCTATAATTCTCCGCAGAGCAGTGAGAGTTTTTTCTAATTTTTTTTTATTTTACATTTAAAACACCTGTGCAAGGGAAGGGAACTTTACACATGACACTTAAGCTTACCGACACACTTCTCCCTGTCCCAGCCATAACTACTGTTCCCAGTCCTGCTTGTAACTGTCAATGTAAAAAAAAATAAATAAAACTTCAGTGCAAATCTTTCCAAACATGAAAGAGACACAGAAGAAAGCTGCATGGGGGCATGCTGAAGAGAGACTCCAGTCAGTCAGTAACAGTGCCCTGTAGCAACAGCACCACATTCTGGACAGAATGGAAATTATGGAGTTTTTTCCAATCCATATATCTCCACCAAAAAATGAATTAAAAAATTGTAAAAAAAAAAAAAATCTTACTTTTTTTTTTATTTTCATAAATGAGCCATTGTATAATAGGAATAATGCACTTCAAGGTGTGTGTCGTGCTGGGATAATGTCACTTCTGGGGTGATTAGTCGCATTTAGCCTGCAACTGCTTGCCTAATCACCCCAGGCGTGACGTTATCCCAGCATGTCACACACCCTGTCATGCATTATTCCTTTAATATTAAATGCACACTAAAAATGGAAAATAGAGTTACATTCTTCAAATGTTGGAAATTTCCCTTACCATAGAACTGACTCAAATTTTTAAATTCCTAAATAATTGAGCATAAAGGGAAGTCCAGTTTGCCATTTTTGGGATATTTAAAAATAAACTACTAAGCCTTAAATATTTGTAATCCCTATTGGAGTTCTCTCATAATAGATTCTGAAATATTATATCCTTATCCTGCAAAAAGGACCATTTCCATACCTTAGTCATTGATTGATCTATTCCATATATTTCCGGATTGCAGCATCTCAATCCTCCCCTACTCCTTGGTATAATTAATGCAGACCATGCAATATGAGGCTTCACTCCCCTCCGTAAGAACTTAGTGAATAGTTTCTTAGGGTCAGAAATTCAAAACTTTGCCCCAGGGCTAAATTAGCACTGCCCGGGGGGCAAATGTAGCCCAGAGCACAAAGCAAGCCATATTCAAAAGGAATAGCCCAGGGCAAACAGCTTCTGAATATAGCACGGGAATGAGTCTGGGCAAACTGGGCTGGGAGTGCAGGGCTAACTTAGCCCTGGAATAAGACAGCTGTGAATATGGCAACCAGGAAGTGCAAACCACAACAGCAACACAGTGCACAGCGATGTGAAGGTAGGTAGGGGTGAACTATGTGGCCAATGTGTGTGCCAGCAAATGCGTGGACCCAGTAAAACTGCAGGCAGCAGCATATGTGAAAGTACAGTGTGCAAAACTGTAAAATATTCCCCGAAC
The DNA here is from genome assembly GCA_016271365.2 of Neoceratodus forsteri. NCBI lineage: Eukaryota > Metazoa > Chordata > Ceratodontiformes > Ceratodontidae > Neoceratodus > Neoceratodus forsteri. The sequence goes on from CM057456.1 coordinate 952,584,261, forward strand.
TGTTTGCACAGCACTAACACATTTGTACAGGTTTAGCGCAGGGCTAAACCGTTAGCCTGGTGCAAACACGTTTGCCCGACGCTAAACTTTGCCATATTCAAAAGTGACATGCAAATGAGCCTACTTAGGTAACCTCTGGGAAAGCATCCAAATTAGCATCTCATTATGCCCTGATTTGCATGTAGTTTGCACCGGGCTAACGGTTTAGCCCAGTGCTAAACCCGCGCAAACGTGTTAGCGCTGCGCAATCAGTTTGGGGAATATTATACAGTTTTGAACACTGTGCTTTCTCATGCGCCGCTGCCTGCAGCTGTACTGGGACAACACAGCATAGGCACAGATGTTGGTGGTGCTGCATGCAACTGTCACATTGTAGGTCATGCTGCAGTGCACAGCAGACACTTCAGTAGCAAGGGGGCCAGTAGTGTGGACACAGCAATGCCTATGGTGTGTAGGGCAGTGATGATGACTGCACTATACACAGTGAAAGACCCAACCTGCAGGTGTTTACTGACAGTGGACATTACTGTTATGCTGTTGTGTGACCCACAGATGCTGCACCTCTGGCATGGGATGCTCACAGTGACATATACATGTCCGGCTTTGTGTGCTGTGGCAGTTGTACAGCTGTGTGGTATGTGGCCGGGGGGGGGGACATATATTATCAGAAAGGCACACTGGTGTTGGGTTATTCCCAATACTGGTCCATGTGCACTGCATGATGTGTCCCAGCCTTGTGGCCGCATCTGGTCTGTGGCACAGCCTGGCCATTCATACACTCTCCCCTCAACATCCTCCATGCCCACAATGCTGCACATGTGTGCTGGCATTTGTTGGTGTCCACAGAAGAGTAGTCCACAGGTGTGTGCTGTATGGCCACACTGCCATGCTGTCCACTGGCGGCAGGGTCACCACTTACTGCCTGGCATGGCTGGGACTGGTGGCAGATGATGGCATCATTGTGATGCCATCAGTTAGCAGCATGTATCGACTATGTTTAGCTTTGTCTATGTGTCATATTTATTTGTTAGGGTCACGCAAAGCCGCGCAAACACTGTGCAAAGCCGATTGCCCAGGGTTAAGGCAAGCTTTTCCTGGGTGGCAATGTGCACCACGCTAAGTGTCACGCTAAGTCACACAAAACCACTTAGCGCAGCGCTAGTCGATGAATATAGCATTGCACCTGTATTCATGTCAGTTTGCCCCTTGCATACATTCTGATTTTGCCCGGCGCTAATGCAGTTTGCCTCCGCTATTTGGCCTATTGAATATAGCAGACCCACGCTAATCCCATACTAAACCTGTGCGCAAACGTTTTTTGCCCGATGCAAAGTTTTGAATATCTGGCCCTTACTGTATTATACCACTGTTTTGTAGGCAAATCAAAGATATTCTGAATCACATGCTGTATATCAAATTTGGCATTGCCATGATTTTAATTGTATACACCCTGCCCCATAATGATAGGGAAAGGTTTTGTTAGTTTTCTAAAATACACTTTGTTTTTTTGCTTAGCCTTATCATAATTTATATGAATATTAGCAGACTGGTCATTCATTAGTGTAATATCCAGGTATTTAATGTTAGCCTCTATTTTGAAATAATTTTCAAATTCAGGCAGGGGTAATTTTTCCTTCTTAGTTATCTGCATAATACTGTAATTGATCTGTTTTTGTTAAGCATGTAACCTGATACCAAGGAGAATGTTTGAACCTCTTTCAAGAAATATGCACCATGGATTCCTTTATGTTATGAATTATTAATAGAATGTTATCTGCGAAGACACTCATTCTTATGTATTCTGTACATATTCTGACACACCCTATATTGTTGTTTAATCTGATTCTTTGTACAAAGGGTTCTAAACATAGTGGGCCATATGCATAAATGTGCAGATTTTCTATGCACCGTGTATCTGTGGTGCACAGGCAACCCTAAGTCGGCATGACGTGAAACAGGGATTCAGCTGACCCCTGGCAGTATGCACAGAAAGGTTGTGCAGCTGTTGTGTGCACAATCCCCTGGCTGCTGTTACACACTGCAAGTGGTCCTGGGGTGTGTCCATGGGTGTGCCTGTACTTCATGACATTCACAAAGGTGTAGAGTGCTGGACAAGGGGCAAGCATGATATGGCAGCAGGGACCCTTCCATATATGTTACATGACCTCTCCCCCACAGAGTATCCCCAGAGTTTGAGAGACGATGGAGTCCCCACCTATTGTTCCACCCCAGCCCTCTGACCTAACAGGGTGGGCTGTGGGCAGCTAGTCAAGCACTCATGCATAAACATTGCTGTGTGCTGTCCTGTGCCATCCCAGATTCCCTGTTCATGTAGAGCAGTGAATCCACTATGGGACCCACAATGGGCATTTAATTGGATGCCCACCTGTGTCCTTCAATCCACCCCTCACAATCGTGCACACCAGGGGGGTGGGGCCATGGAAAGGCATCCTGCAGGTGCTCACAGTTGTGCATACCATGCACCTGTCCCTGGTCACATAGCCATGCAAGTTGGGTATGCACGAATCATGTGTACCCGGCACACGCTTGTGCATTGGCCCCAATTTGAATAATGTGGATGACTGGGGACACACTTGTCTCACTCCATTTAACATATCATATTTCAGTGAAATATAATTGTTTATTAAAATCTAACTGTGCTATTTTTATAGTGCTGTATAATTAATAGTCTAAGATTCCTTGGAACATTCCGTGCCTCTATTAAATTCAATACATGTTCCCTTTCCACTACATCAAATACTTTGCTAGCATCAATCTCTACTGCATGATAATACTCATCTTTAGCATTATTGGGCCCTATGCATGAATGCATGTGAATTGTGTGGAAATGTGACATATACGAGGGGCATAGGACCACAGGAACATGCGACATGCATGAAGAGAAATGCACCCCTTGCAGTGGCAGTGGATGGCACCACGGATGATACAGAGTGGAACACACAGGCAACAGAGGGCGGCACCAGCTATGCATCCCTGCCTCCCGATCCTGCCATATAAGGACATATGTGCTGCCCACCATGCATACGTGGATGTGAATGTGGATCATGTTGGCGGAGTACATCAGATGGCAGAACCAAGGGCACCATGGAGCACAGCATGCATAGCAACTTGGAGGGAGAGCAAGACAGGCAGATGGCAAGGCTGGCATCTGGAGGGGTCCACGGTAGTACCAAACAATCCTGGTCTTCCAAGTTTATCAGTGCACAGATAGCCACAATTGTGAGTGAGATCAGAGCCAACCACAACTGGTTATACAGTGTCCTCACCCCATCCACCCCTGCGGAGGTGAAGGCACGTCTATGGCTGGAGGTGCAGGCTGTCATAAACACCATAGGGATAGATGCCAGGACCCTGATGGCAATAAAATATAAGTGACATGACCTATGGACATCCATAAAGAAAAGGCTGGGGGCTAGAGCATGGGAACAGCATGGTACATGTGGTGGATCATCTGCACCTGGCACCCAGCTCACATCCATAGAATGGATGGTGACAGACACCCTAACTGATGTGAGAATCCATGGGGTGACTGAGGGCGTGGACACACTTGTCGGTAAGTATTGCACACAGGCACAGCAAACCCCCTGTTGTGGGATCAGCAGACCACTGAATGCCTTACGTTGTACCCTTGTGCCAGCAGAGTAGTCCAGGGATGTTGGACATGGTGGTGGTGCACCAGCAGGGCTGCCGCAAAACACAGCCACAGACACAATGTGAGGACATCCAAGGGAGGACGACACCACAGGTGGCTATGGGGTGGGTTCTGTCAAGCACACAGGCCTGGTACATATGAGCACATTCAGTAAACACTCCCCCCACAGGACGAAGACAGGCAGCAGATGATGTGTGGCCTGCCACAGCAGATGACAGCACCACTGGACACAACAGTGAGGGTGTGGAGACCTATGTGGAGCAGTATGGTGACGATGGGGGAGAGGAGTCCCAGAGAGTGTCACAGAGCAGCCTACCCAAGATGCATGCCCATGTGCCACTGCTCACCATCAACCAAGGTGCGAGTGTGCGAGCTGTGCCACAACATAGTGTGGTGGTGCACTCTGTGGCCAGTGCAGACCTGGATGGCAGGGATGAGGGCACATCCACCTGATCGACAGGGCACAGCAGAGCAAGTCGGGGTGCTGTGATACAAGACCCATAATGCCTGGAGCTATGCCAACTTGAGCTTGACCACCTGGAGGCCCAGCACAGGCACACAGAAGCATTCACTGAGCTGACCATTGTAGTCCATGCCATAGGGCATGACATAGTGAGGTTGTCGTGGACTCAGGAGCTTATGCAGGATGCCATTTCTGGCTGGAGAACACCGCCATGGTGCCACAGAACTGTCCTGAGCACATCACATGAGACTGCTACACAGGGGACCACAGACGGCGTGACACATGGGCGGGGGACAGTGGCATAGGCACTGCACAGCGTTCTAGGCCAGACATGTCAGTGCACAGCACAGCCTCCGAGACCATCAATACTGACGAGACACCCGGCGTAACACTACAGGACACAGTCACACAGGACAGCTAGGCAGAAGATGTCCAGAAAATGGACAGTGCCATGGAGACAGACACGGTGAATGCTACAGACACACAGCATACACCACAGCACAGGGGCTGGGGCCCACATGCAGGTGGGAGACATGGTGCGGGAGCAGGCTGCCCCGTATGGATCACCACAGACATGAGTGCACTGGGCTGTTGATCATCAACATGGGCACGGATGATGCATGTCAGGGCATGGGACACACGCACATACACGGTCACACACACACACACACACACACACTGACACAATGGTCAAGCTCGACATGACACAGGGTGATGGGCAGCAGTGGCACAATTCGATGATTGGGCACATACATGTGTACTGGTAGCCAGGGTGGCATGCTGAACCCTGTTAGGCTGGCTACCTTGTTGTGGTATAGGGGCTTAACACAGTGGCACAAGTGCCCTGTCACTAAACGCCAGCCATGTCACCCAGCACCATTTGCACACACCACAGCTGCAGCAGTGATGATGTGCACACTCAGTTGGGCCTTGTCACTGGACATATGCGAGAGAGTGCGTGACACATTGGTATGTGTGCCATCCTGGATGCCATCACTGTAGCCAATGGCCAATGTGTTACCCACGCCACAGTGTCATGCCACATTGGCTCTGTACTACGGTGGCTGCAGCAGCTTGTGGGGCACATGTAATTGCTCATCCTTATGGCAGTCTGCACACTACGGTGCCATGCTGGCACACATGGCCATCCATGTTGGGAGCTTGCGGCACGGCCTGTGGGTGGTTGATTGTCCGTGGCTACACGCATGCATCAGGGGCATGGCTGTGTCCTCTACTATGGGCCTGTCAAATGCCCATTTGATGCTGTTTGGGCTGATGCTGGTGGTGTGGCTTAAGTGGCTGTTTACTGCAGCCCCTTGCCACGCATATCTGTGTGCGCCATGTGGTGCGTGTATGCGCGCCTCGTGCAGGGTCATGCATGTGCCGAGTTATGCGCCGGGTATGCTGCCTTATCCCTGCATACACAGCATGCATGCAGACTGTGCGCTGCTGGTCTGCATGGTGCCTTGTGCACATGTTGTGCATGTTGCTGCTGGCTTGAGCACACAAAGCGCTTATACACTCCTGCTAGCTATGCATGGGCACTGCGCATGCCATGCAGGCTTTGTGCATAGGGCCCATTGTTTGTATTAATATATTCAAATACAGCTTGCACTTTGTAGGTGGCCTGAGGAATTGTTTTTCCTTTTATAAATCCAAAGTAATTTGGATGGATGGAGTCAGACAGTCCCTTCTATAATCTGTTAACTATATTTCTGGCTATAATTTTATAGCCTGAGTTTAACAGAGCTGTAAGGCAGTAACTATCTGGGCTGTCTTTAGGCTTGCCTTCTTTGTGTATAAAAATATTTTTTACCTCCTGCATAGAACTTGTGATCTGCATGACTCCATATGCCACTTAATTTAGAATTCTCAGTAACCCTGAGATCAGTATCTCCTGAAAGGCTATAAAGAAATCACCATTGAGGCCATCCAGGAATGGGGCTTTATTCTTAAGCATCATATTATGGTTTCTTCAAGTTTCTGTATGTTAAATGATCCTACTTCACAATCAAGCTGTGATATATTTGTATCTTGAATAAACCATTCGAACACAACAGCATTATGATCTATTTGTTTCTTTTGTACAGAACTGTGAAAAGTACAAATAACATCTCCCATCCCTTCATCATCCATTATTAGAATTCCAGCTCAGCTCCTCGTTGATCTTTTAATGCCACAACTATATTGTTTTCTTGTTTTCTAGTTGGCTGGCCAATAATTTTTCTGATTTGTTTGCTGCTGTCTGAAGCTGTACCGCACTGCCCTCGTCGCTCATAAGTTAGAGTGACAGGATGTGAAAGACAGTGCACATCAAGCTGACAGGGGTTCGGGTCTGAGCCCTGCAGTTTGCATGTGTGTTTTTTTTCTTGTTTTGGAGATCGCCATGTGCATTTTGTTTGTTTTGGATGTTGCTCCCACCCTTTGCTGGTCCCCCACCAACTTTCCTACTCAAGACAAAATCCACCCCATCTTGACTTTCTCTCTCCCCCCCTTGGCTCCCCTGGAGTTGATTATATATTTTATGGGGGATACAGGGGGCAAAGCTGCCTGTGTGGAGGGTGCAGGGGGCATAATTCCCCTCGTACAACTGTAACATAGTTACTAAGAGATTTCCATTCTCTCCCTGACTTGTGTACCCCACTCCCAGAGTACAGAGCCCACTTCTTCGTTGCCTGTTGTGTGTTTTTTGTGAGGTAGGGTGTCTGGAACTGCTCCTTTCGACCGCGTGATTAATGTTGAGCAGTTTTGACCTAGTTCCAATCTGGAGTGCACCATTTTTTTTATAGCCAAAGCCAGTATCTATTTTTTCATTTGGTGATCACTGTAAACATTCTATTACCTTAACAACTATATTAAAGTTACCTTGTGATGGCCTGGAAGGTTTATCTAGAGGGGGCTGTAACACAGTGTTTATATCTCCTACCATTATTATATTTATTGCTTCTATTTTAAATAACAGCGATATTAGCTAGAAAGACTGCATAGTTATAAAAGGGGCCATAAATATAACTTTTTGTTATATTATTATTAATTTCCCCTTGAGTAAGATAATATGGCCCTCCTGATCTTTGGATTCATCTCTTAATTGAAAATCAGTTCCTTTCCTAAATAATTAGCACCCAGCTTTTCCTAGTTCCAGCTGAGTAATAAATTTGGCCTATCCACTTTTTCTTTAAAGGGAAGCAATGAATACTACTAAAATGTCAGTAGTTACTGCAAAAATGCTGTTTATGGCTTTCAGCATTAAAGTAAAATTTTCAGTATCAATTTTACTTTTTATTTATTTTTCCAAATTCCCACAGTGGCTGTCATGTCGGCTAAGCCAGCCACGGCCATCTCGTGCACACCAGGTGACTTCTGGCATGCAGGGTATACTAATGAGGGCTACCAAGTCTGCTATTGGTTGGTAGCCTATTAGCATACCCCATATCCTATAAGTCACCTGGAGGCATGAGATAGCTGTCGACCTTCGCTGACATGACGCACGGTGTGTGGGTCTTTGGAAATTAAATAAAAAGAGATACAGGTACTGAAAATTTTTACTTTAATGATAAAAGTCCCAGTCAGGGAATTTTGCTGTAACTGCTGCCATTTTAGTTGTATCTGGTGTTTCCCTTTAATTTCATTACTTCAGTTCTCTCTGAGTGTGATTCCTGGAAAAAAGTAATGTTTGCCTATATTTTCTGTATATAATTTTATAGTCTGGTTCTCTTAATGGGATAGTTAAAACCATTAACATTTAAAGAAGCAATTTTAAATTGTAATTGTGCCATTAAATTATTGTTTTTTAAACTTTCGAACACCAAGTCCACTAAAAACCCAACCACCCCACCCCGTTATCATGAGCACAACCTAATAGAAGATCAGAGTACAATAGTTTGTAATCCATTCTAACATAACAATTTACTATAATAAGGAAACCTTCAGAGAAGTATCTCACTATTACTATGAATGAACCATTTAGTATATCTCAAAATGAAAAAAGTGCAGCTCACTGGAGCTGCTTGTCATGAATTTTTATTCAATTGACATCCCCCTTTTTTATTATCAGCTGTCTTAAAACTGTGTATCTGAAAACATATATACCTGCTAAACCACAAGTAATTCAACAAGAAAATACATTCTGGTGTATAAAATATTAATAATAGCCATTAAACTCAACATAAGAATAGCCTTTGTCAATAAACTGTTATGAAAACAGTTGTGGAAGCTCCCCAAGTCAATTAAAGATTCTCTCTCCTTCCACTATCACTCAAAACAGTGCTGAAAAAATAACTTTTACATTAATATTATTATTCCAGAGCTTTGTTAAAAAAAAAAAATCTAATTTCTTTATTTCCTGTATTAAGTCTGCTGGTAGATCATTAACGATCGAGACAGTAGCATGCATAGCTTGCATATTAACATACTAAGATGCCAGCAGGGTAGGCCAAAAGGTCTATTGAGTCTGCTCGAATAGCAGCACATGGTCAAGACACCGTTGCTTCTTTTTGGCAGAACTATGCTCTGTCCCACAAAATCAAAAAACAGCTATCAATGCTTAGTCTTGAACCTTACTTTGCCTTTTAAAATAATTATTTATTCAGTGTAGAGGCCAATAAAACTCCATTTTTTACCTTTATTAAAATGTGTGGTATGCTGCCAAAATGGAGTCTGTGCAGATAGGATGCCAAACAGATTCTGGTTCCCTCTTGAGCTCATGGTACCTCCAATGTGCTGTGACATCACACACCATATATTCATCAATGCAGTCTGGTTGAATTGTGCATCTGGTTGCTATGCAACCAAATACACTCATAGCCCTAATAGAATACAAGTCGGAGGCTGCCATGTGGGCTTCGTGAGCACTACAGAGAATGCAGAAAGGATCTGTAACACATCTGTAAGACATTTGTATGCAGTACCCAACTTTGAACATCCTTTCACATTTTAAAGCTGAATTAAACAATGTTATGCATTTACTTTATCACTCAGGATGATAAGTTACATATTTAACAGATTTGTACTACATTTTGAAAAAAACATTTCCATCAATGGGGGTTTAGTTGGAGGTAAGGCATAACAGAATGATGTACATTTCACATCTGTACAATGATATTAAAAAAATCTACAATTATTGTACATATCATAACCATTTTAAACATGTATATCATTCTTGTATTTATGAGAAATGGCAGGCCTGCAATATAACCCTTTAGCTATATAAAATTAATTGTTTGTTAGGTTTTTCCTACTATGCAGTATTGAATTCAATGCTTGTGTTGTTATTCCCAGTGTATTTTTTATCAGTTACTTAACACTCTGTTCTGGCTTACAGCATAACTGGAATTTCTCTTAGAAAGGGACTAGTACCATATGTTCTGTAACAATCTATGTACCCTGTCTGTTCCTATTATACCCCACTGTCCCATATACCTCCATTCACCAGCATGCCACCTAATTAGTTAACACAGATCCTTTCAGTGTTCTCTTCAGAGCTAACAGAGCCCTCATTGCAGCTTCCCAGTCATATCCTATTAAAGCTATGTGTTTATTTGGTTGCATTGCAACCAGATGCATGCTGCAGCAGGAGCACATGGACGCTGATGTGACATGTGACATCACAGGATGTTTGAGGTACTGTATGCTCAAGAGGGAGCCAGAATCCATTTGGTGTCCTCTCTACATGAACTCCATTTTGGCAGTATGCCACACATTTTAATAAAGGTATAAAACTGAGGTTTTTTTTTTTGCCTCTACACTGAATAAATTATTTTAAAAGGGATTAAGACCTGGCATTGATAATTTTCTTTTGATTTTGTGGGACAGAGTGTAATCCTGGTCAAAAGAAGTGAAACACTTTCTAACAAACATTTATATGTGCAGACAAGTACACAAACACACTTTGGAGATATTGGGGTGAAAGCTTTATAGCTTCATTTAATGAGTATGGGCACTGAAGGTGGTGGTGGTGGTGCCACATATATTTCATAAAAGTATTGATAACATGTATTAAACAATATGGTATATCAAAAGAAATATCATGAATTATAAGCTCAGTGTTTGCCTAGAATCCATTCAACAGATATGGTAAAAGCCTTGAAATATCTTACTAGATAACTAAAAAAAACCTTTTTGGAATATTTACTAAAACATATAGTACTATACTTTTTTTACTGTAGAATTGGAAGTAAAATCCCCTTGAAAAAGTTACATTTTGAGAATGAAATGTTGGGGTGCAGAAATAAATTGCAAGAGAAGTGGAATTAATGTTTTGGCTCCTTTCTTGTGAGAAGCAGTGAAGCTGACCCCAACCAGTACTATTTTTGTTGCATTTCTAGACCTCCTGGGGAAGCAAAGATGAATCCAAGGGCTCACTATCAATGGAACCTATTATTGTTTCAATATCTAGAATGCAAAATTTTTTTTGTCCTGGCTCTGGTTTTAAAGTCAAGTAACTTTTCTTTGATTTCTTTGTTAACCTGCTCAATATTATGAACTTGTCTCTTGGTAGGAACAATTTAATCTAAGTCAGAAACTCTTTGCTTCATCTCTTGTAAATCTTTTTTAAACAATTTATTTTCTTGTGATAACACTTCCATCACCATCTGATAATTATTTATTCTTGCTTCCCTTCATCAGTGTTTCCATTTTATCATTCAAACTCATCATCTGATGGAAAAGACACCTTGGTCCATGCAGGAGCATCATTCATAAATGAATCCTCTGCTGATTTAACTCCCCTTTTTTATTATCTTTCCTTTTATGATTTTTGTTCTGTTTTTGATTTGAGTTATTTTCTTGTTTATCTATGTTCTGTCCATTTTTTCCATTAATTTCATTATATAGCTTTAAGGTGTCTTCCTGATGGTAATTAGCAGCTTCATTTCTATCGTCCTTTCTCTCCTCAGTAACAACTTAATCCATTTGTTGTACCACATTTTCAAGTTGACTACTGCTTGATTCAGTGTCTCCCATTATGTAAATTCTGAACTGAATTATGTTCACCAACTCCCTTTTGATGAGAGGAGGGGGATCGATACTAGAGGTGAGACACAATTCTGTCCCAAACAGCCTTTCTATTCAGCAAACATATACTTCAGTTAATTGGGGGTTTCTCTGGCCATATTCTCCTTTGCCTTTGATATTATTTTTTAATGTGGAACTTTCTTGCTCTGGTGTTAACGTTTGGTTTTTCATTTTACCACCAACCTGTATTACATTAACACTAGTACCCTGCATCTCTTTATATTCCGCATTCCCTTTAGATAATGTCCATTCCTCTTTTGTATTTTCTGGATTGCATCTACTTTATTATTAAAGATGGCTGAATTTCAAGTCTTTCCACAAAAAAGTAAAAATGTTAAACATTTTATTCACATGTATTTCCTCCTCTGAGACTCCTGAAATGGCTTTGTATTTGGCTACCACCCTGGGAGTGGGTCCCAGGGTGGTAGCCTGGGTAAAACATTGGCTAGACAACAGGACACAGAAGGTAATTGTAAATTGAGTCCACTCTGAAGAAAGAGGGGTTACTAGTGGGGTACCGCAAGGTTCAGTATTGGGTCCAGTCCTTTTTAATGTCTTCATAAGTGACATTGCAGAGAGACTAGAAGGAAAAATATGCCTCTTTGCAGATGACACAAAGATCTGCAACAGGGTTGCTACACAAGGAGACGTGGAAAGGATGAGAAGGTACTTGGCAAGGTTGGAGGAATGGTCAGAAGTATGGCAGCTAGGATTCAATGCAAAGAAGTACAAAATAATGCACCTGGGAAACAAGAACCCAGGAGAAGAATACACAATGGGGGGGAGGTAGTAACAACAGCAAAAAAGGAAAGGGACATGGGGATAATCATATCAGATGACCTTAAGGTTAGCAAGCAATGCGAGAAGGCAGTAGGGAGGGCTGGGGGATACTGGATACATAGGGAGAGGCATCAGCAGCAGAAAACAGGAAGTTGTTATCCCTCTGTACAGACAGTTGGTGAGAACCCATCTGGAGTACTGTGTCCAGTTCTGGAGACCCCATCTCCGCAAGGACACAGACAGGATAGAGGCAGTCCAGAGGAGGACAACTAAAATGGTGCAGGGTCTGCAAGAGAAGCCATATGAGGAGAGACTAAAGGAGCTTAATATGTATACCCTTGAGGAAAGAAGGGAGAGGGGGACATGATAGAAACTTTTCAGTACCTCAGTGGAATCAGCAAAGTCCAAGAGGTTGCATTTTTCAGAAAAGAGACGCAAGAACAAGGGGACACAATTTAAAGATAGTGGGGGGGGGCAGTTCAGGGCAATGTGAGGAAGTGTTATTTCACAGAGAGGGTAGTGGATGCATGGAACAGCCTTCCTGAGGAGGTTGTGGGGTCTAAAACTGTGGGAGAATTCAAGAATGCATGGGACAGACATAAGGCAATTCTTGTGGGGGTTAGGAAGAAATAGTCTGTTGGTTAACTAGGATCTGTGGCCTATCCTGTAGGTAGGGAAATGGGCAGACTAGATGGGCCAAGCGGTCCTTATCTGCCATCAAAGTCTATGTTTCTATGTTTCAGCTGGATGGATGTCACAGCTTTCTTGATTTGTTGCTGGTTCAGGGAAATTTTATTTTTTTTCGTTCCTTGTTTAAAAACCTTTTCTTGCTCAGAATGGCTTCCATTAAAGAGGAAAGGAAATTTGTGCTAATTGGTAGCAGTTAGTAATGTTCCCATTTACAATGCTGAAATTCATACCTTCAAATGATTTACATTTAATTGTACCTGCATAAACACTTAATGCGAAAATTGTGTTTTCAATTGTTTTCTTTTTATGGACAGCATGCTGTACAGTTCATTTTATGAAACTGGTAGTTTGGAGTTTTTACTACGTCATGGTTCATGTACAGAAGGCTAATTATGTGCTATTGGTCTTTTAGAATCTTACTCAGAGTTCTGTGCACAAACTGTGACATAGCTAAAACTCTAGATCACAGGTTTGATGAATAGAACTGTAATAGAATACCGCCTATAAAAACAAAACAATGCATAATACAGTTTTTCATATAACTTTTTTTCAGGTACAGTTAAATATGAATAATTTAGGGGAATGAGTATAATTTCTAAAAATGAGAACTTTATAAACAACTGCCAGTAAGAAATGATTTCCTGTCCCCTTTTAAAAATGCTACAAAATTAGTAACGTTATGGCTTTCATTGTCATCTTGTCCATTGCTCTTTGGCCTTCCTCTATGAACTTTATCATCTTATGGAGTTATTTGCTCAACAATGTTTCCGCTTTCTACAAACTCTCCATTGTTTTCCTCTGCCATAGTTGCTTCTTGGTTTGTCAACTTTGCATTTTCGCCACACCTGGCCACATAACTATATTAATGTCAGGGTAAGTAACAAGCTCAACCACCCTTTTCAAGGCATTTGGGAGTATTTGTTTCTTTACATAATATGGCTTCTTTTTTCTGGTCCATTTTCTGCACACTTTTAGAGTTTTTGTTTGGATTACAACTTGCCAATGGCTCAGCAGTTTTCTGCTCTTTGTTTCCAACTCCTGGACCTGTGCTAATGCCTACTTTTTCCAGCATAGTTTTGGTTCCACATAGAGTTTCAAAAGGGGTTTCAGTTTCTGTATTAGTTTTCTTCACATTTGATTTGGTTTAAATTCTTACTTGTGGTTGTTGCTTATCCTCGTGTACTGGTTTGAATTTCAGTCTCAGGTTTATCTAACTCTGTTGAGGTGCTTTTGGTTTTAAAGTGTGCAGACACCAACCTCCTCATGCTTATCGATAGCTGTAGCTGCTTAGCAGGTTTACCATGGTGTTTCATTCCTGTTAATGCCATAGTTACTCGGTCTTCTTTTTTATGGGTCATTATCCCATAATTAGATACAACACCTGGCTTTTTCTTAATATTTTCAGTACTTGCCAAATGCCCCTCATTCAAAGCACAAAAGTATCAGTACATTATCTTGCATAAAGCTTCCAGGTAGTTTCTTCTTCTCCATTTAAAGCAGGTAGCTGCAGGTCAGTGCAGGTAAATTTCAGCACTTAGCTATATGAGGTCAGATAGCAAGAGGAGCTCTGTGAAAAACATCTGCTCATTCCTGCTTTACTGCACCATCTTAGCCCCCAAAGACTACATTGGGGAAGTCACTTTCACAACTGCTTGAAGGGAAGGGGTTTGACATATTTTAGGAGAGTGGGCCAACACTCTTCTAACTACTGACCATGTGTCAGTGACCTAGACCATTCAATTTCCCCATACCGTATCTGTAATGTCAGTATCTCCTTCTCAGACATTGGTGAGAAGGAGCACTCATCTGGATCCAAAAAACAGAGGGTTTAATTTTCAAAGAGCCCTTAGAGCAACACAAGGTGCGTCACTCTAGGGCTGTGGCAAACTCTGGTTGTGTCAGGGACCCTGCACTCAATTTTATAAAAGAGGGGTCCCTGCATCAAAAATCTAGGAGTTGCCACAGTGCAGGCTAGTGCCAAACATATGGCACACCTGCGGGAATTACCACAGGGAGTTGCCTCCCCCTACCCAGTGCAACACTAGAGAAGTTGGGATGGTTGGGAGAGGGTGGTGACTCTGCTGGACAGGAGGAGACTGGGGGCAGTAGGGGCATGGGAGGTGGAATGGGGGAATCGGGAGACAGCTGCTCAGCAGGAGAGGGAGGAAGTGAGATGGCACCTGGTGGGGTAGGATTTTTTTTTTTATGTATTTCTGTATTATCTATAAAGTCTTATCAGTGTAATACAAGGTACTGTACCTATAAAGTATATACTACAAACAAAAACAGACACGACCACCTCATCCATGGAGGGGCACATGAAATTCCTGAATAACACTGCATCATATATAAACGTAATGCAGCAGACCTCAAAACCTGTAAGTTATACAGACCATTAAGGTCATCTTTGATTTACCTATTCTTGGGGACAGGGAAAGAAAATGAAATGACAGCAGGTGGGCACAGCCTTGGCAGCTTTGCCATGCCCTCCTGGTGCCATGTCACTTTCTGTTCCTGGACCCCACTCTTGGAGGTCTCATCCCATCAGCAGTAAGAATATGCTAATGGAACCCCCAAAAATAGATGTATTGTAGATGTCTGCAATGGTCAGTATAACTTACAGGTTTTGAGGTCTACTGCATTACATTTACATATGATGTAGTGTTATTTATCAAATCACTTGCCCCTCTGTGGATTAGGTGGTCATGTCTGTTTCTGTATGTAGTGTGTACTTAATAGGTACAGTACCTTGTGTTACACTGATAAGACCCGACAGACAATACAGAAATACATAAAAAGTCATTGCACCCTGCTAGGTGCCACTGCTCTCCCTCTTCTACCCAGCAGCTGTCTCCCTGACTTCCCCATGCCACCTCCCATGCCCATACTGCCCCTGTCAGTCCAGTGTCTGACCCCATTCCCATTTACCATGGTGTGTGGCACAGGCACACCTCCCTTAGACCATCTCCAGGCTGGTCTAAGTGGAGTCCCTTGCTGCATCCATGGCACAGCTTGCAAAATCACAAAAAAGGGGATGTTGCAGCCCCACCATGGTGCAAGCCCCTATATTGGCTGCACACTTACAAATCAAAGAAATGTGTAAGACATGTGATTAAAATTAAATGAATGTCAGGGTTGAGCTAGCTCTAGTATATCCTTAATTGCCAAATGATCAGGAGACATGTAGTTGTCTCCTATTTAGCATGTTCCTTGCTGACCACCTGTGAGCCTCCTATGGACCAGTATTTTATTTAAAAGTTGATAACAGGAAGCTAGCGAGTAACCTTGACAGACAGACCAACAGACAGAGAAAGCTGTGACACCTAAGCACATACCTATAGGATTCATAGGATGGTTTCAAGTCAATTAACCATTGTGACTTGTTATTTAGTTTAAGCCAATCTTGCTGCCTCCCACTTCATCAAAATGACATCAAGTGATTTCTTGAAAATGCTAATGCTGGAACTATTTACTACTTTACTAGGTAGACTATTCCATGTGGAAACAACTCTCTGGTTGATCCATGCTCCTCTTAGATTCTTTTTGTGATTTCCACCTTTTAATAACAGATCATGTCCCCTAGTGTCTCTACAGACTTCCATAGCTTCCAATCCAATACATTCACACAGATCTATGTTACCATAAGCTCTATATACTAAGCAAAGGTCCCCTCATAATCTCCTATATTCTAAGGAGTACATACCTAGTTCTCTTAGTCTATCCTCGTAGAGTAGATGTTTGATATTGGAGACCAGTTTAGCCCCTCTTCTCTGCACACCCTCCAGTCCTCTAATATCTCCCTTACTACGTGTTGCCCAAAACTGCAAGGAGTACTTCACATGTGGCCTCACCAGAGAAGTATAGAGAGGCATCAATACCTCTCTATCTCTAGTCCTGATGTTTCTTTAATACATCTAATTATTCTATTTCCTTTGCTTACATTTGTTACCAATAGTCTTTTTCTACCTCTGTAGTTTGTGGTTCTTTTCCATAGAGAAAGTACTTTCATATTTTTGCTCCCAAAGTGCACAATTTTACATTTCTCTATATTAAATTGTAGTTTTTTTTAAGGCCCGATCAGCTATGATGTTAATTTCCTTCTGTAAATTGATGACATCCTCATATCTATTGACAGTTTGTCCTAGTTTAATATCATCAGTGAACTTGCAAAACCATGCATTACCTATACAATTTATAGAGGAGACAAAGATGTTAAATAACACTGGTCCTAAAATGGACCCCTGAGGGACCCCACTGGCCATACCTGCCCATTTAGAATAGTGACCCTCTTATGCATACCATCTGTCTTCTATTAACAAGCCAATAACTTATCCATCTTATAATATTATTGTTAATTCTCATTCCAAACAATGTATTAATTAACTGTCAATGCGATATCATGTCAAATGCCTTGGCAAAATCTACATACAATACATAAACTGGGATGTCTAATTCCAGAGCCAAGCTAACCAGTCTAAAGAAATGTAGGAGGTTAGTCAAACAGGATCTGTTTTTTCTGAACCCATGTTGAAGCGGATCATTCAGTCCATGAGTATCCATAAATTGCTGTAATTCATTCTCAATTATAGCTTTTAATAATTTTACAATTATTGAAGTCAGTCTGTAATTTTTTATAATTTTTCCCTGTTGCCCTTCTTATAGATTGGAACTACATGAACCACTTTCCAATCCTCAACAGTCTGGCCCTCATCTAGTGACTTTTGCAATATAGCCATCAAAGACTCAGCTATGATCGTTGCCACTTCTTTCAAAAATTTTGGGTGAAGACCATTTGAGCCAGGGGACTTAGCTGGATCAGAGTCAAGCAATCTGCTCTGTGCATCCTTGACAGAAACTTTAATACTATTTGTAATGCTAGATACACCCTGAATAATTTCTATTTCTTCCTTATTCTGATATACACTTTGGAAAAACTCATTAAAAACCTTAGCCATATCTTTACAATGAGTAAGTATATCAGTTTCTTAACTTTTTGGGCCCACCTTTGTTTTTGTTTTCCTAAGAAACATAGAAACTGATGGCAGAAGGGGACAGTAAGATCCCTCTAGTCTGCCTGACATGGGTAACTACCTCCCATCCTTTCTGTGAAATACCTTTGTGCTTGTCCCAGGTGTTTTTGAACCCATTTATTGTTTTGGACTCCACCACTTCCCTGGGCAGGCAATTCCATAGGTCAACTACCCTCTTAGTGAAGGAGAACTTCCTAACATTGCTCCTGAATCGCCCACCCTTGAGCCTCATATCGTGTCCTCTAGTTCTGATGCTTTTCTTCTCCTGAAGAAGCTCCTGTACCCCTACCTTATTTATACCCTTGATATACTTGAATGTCTCAGTCATGTTCCCCTCTCCCCCCTCTGCTCCAAGGAGTACATGTTGTGCTCCCTCAGCCTATCCTCATATGACATTTGATGTAGACCCTGAATAATTTTTGTGGCTCTCCTCTGCATCTTCTCAATCTTATCGAATTGTTCCTAGTACTCCAGGTGGGGTGTACCAGCACCCCGTAAAGTGGCAGCACCACCCCCTTCTGCAATTCATGATTCCCCTCCCTATGCAGCCCAGCATACCACTGGCCTTTAGCACCACCTTTTTGCACTGCTTCCTCACCTTTAAAGGGGACAGAAATTGATTACTTATGTGCAACTGTTTGAAATGTCTCTATTTTCATAAATTATATCAGAACATCCTTGTGGAGATTTATGACTGGGTGACGGGGGGTCCTGGACTGATATAGACCAGTGGACATCCTATACCTGGATTTCTGTAAGGCGTTTGTTTTGGTACCCCACAATGGTCTGCTAACATAGCTGAGGAGGATGGGGGTTGGAGGGCAGTTGCTCAGATGGGTAGAAAATTGGCTTATGGGGCAAATACAGAGGGTAGTGGTTGGTGGGATAGTCTTCTCCCCCAGGCAGATCATCAGTGGGGTCTCCCAAGGTTCAGTATTGGGGCTACTCCTGTTCGATGCCTATGTCTCGGATATGGGGAGAGGGGTTAGGAGTAGGATGAGTCTCTTTGTGGATGACTCAAAACTGGGAGCACTGGTGGACGGGGGTGAAGTGAGAGAGACAGTCCAGGGGGACGTGGATACCCTGGAAGGGTGGTCAAGGAGGTGGGGATTGAAGTTTAATGCAGGGAAATGTAAGGTGCTGCATCTAGGGGTCAGAAACCCAGGCCATGTATACACCCTGGGAGGGATCATACTGCAAGCCACATCAGGCGAAAGGGATCTAAGGGTGGTGGTAGATGTCAAAATGAGTAATACGGAAAACTGAAGAAGAACCACAGCAAAAGCAAACAGGATACTGGGCTGCATAGCTAGGGGGGATTATGTCCAGGAGGAGGGAGGTGATCCTCTCTCTATATAATGCCTTGGTCAGGCCGCATCTCAAGTACTGTGTGCAGTTCTGGGGACCTCACCTTAAGAAGGACATAGCACTGCTGCAGAGGGTCCAGAGGAGGGTGACCAGGATGATTCAGGGCATGGGAGGGAGGCCCTATGAGGAGAGACTGGAAGAGCTTGGACTGTACACACTGGAGGAGAGGAGAGATGGGGGGACATGATAGGGGCCTTAAAATATGTAAAAGGAATAAACAGGGGCAGAGTCAAGGAGATGTTCAGGCTAAAGAAGGGGGGAACAACTAGGGGGCATGAATGGAAGTTGGAGGGCGGAAATTACAGGGGGGAACATAGGAGACATTACTTCACTGAGAGGGTGGTGGAGCCATGGAATGCGCTGCCCGGGAGTCTGGTGGAGGAGGGCACAGTGGAGGGCTTCAGGAAGAGGTGGGAAGGGTACAAGGGGAAACTGAAGCCAAAGAAGACCCTCTCTGGGGGGCTGGGGGGGGGCGGGAAAGCAAGCACCCATTAGGTGGCTGGCTACCAAGCAGACATGACAGACCATTAGGCTTATTCTGCTGGCTTTTAGTATGTTAGTATGTATGTTAGTATATTAATACCTCAAGAGAATCCCTGTTAAACTGTGTCTGAGTAAAAGCTGAAGCTGTCAGTTGTGTTCTGTATTGTTTTCTTTGTATGGACAACATTCTGTGCAGTTCCTTTCATGGAACCAAGAATTTGGATTTTTGACTGTCACGTTATGGTTCAGAAATGTGAGCATGAACTTATCAGTACAGTGCCCAAGGTTCTGAAACCATAACGTGACATAGTCAAAACTCCAAATTTCTTGGTTCCATGAAAGGAACTGCATGGAATGTTGTCAATACAAAACACAACTGACAGCTTCAGCTTTTCTTCAGGCAAAGTTAAATAGGAATATTTTAGAGGTATGAATATAATTTATGAAAATAGAGACATTTCAAACAGCTGCACATAAGTAATCAATTCCTGTCCCCTTTAAGTCATCTGAGATAATGACTCCTAGGTCTCACTCCTGGTTGGTACATGCTGGCTGCTCCCCTCCCAGGTAGTATCCCACCTTGGGGTTTACCTTGCCTAAGTGCATGACCTTTCACTTTTTGGCATTGAACTTCAACTGCCAGGCATCTGACCACTCCTCGAGTTCCCTCAGGTCTGATTCCATCCTCTTGACTCCTTTTGGGGTGTTCACTCTGTTGCACATCTTGGTGTCATCTGCAAACAGACACACCTTCCCTTCCAATCCATTACAGATGTTGGCTATGAACACACTAAAGAGCAGGGCCCCAGCACTGACCCCTGAGGCACTCCACTAGTCACTTCCCTCTCCATCGACACCACTCCATTTAACTGCACCTATTGTGTTCTTCCCTTTAGCCAGTTGCTCACCCAACCCACCACTTCTTTACCTATGCCGATGTGGTCCAGCTTCTTTTCCAACCTTCTGTGTGAAACCAAGCTGAAGGCCTTACTAAAGTCCAGATAGACCACATCCACCACTCCCCCTTGGTCCACTGCCTTTGTTACTCAGTCAAAAAAATCAACCAGGTTTGTCTGGCATGACCTTCCAGCTGTGAAACCGTGGTGTTTTGGGTCCTGTTGCCTGCTTGATTCCAGATGTGCTACTATTCTTTGCTTGAGCAGTGTCTCCATCAGTTTTCCTACCACTGATATGAGGCTCACTGGATGGTAACTTCCAGCCTCTTCTCTGCCCCCTGATTTGTGAAGTGGGACCACTGTCGCCCTTTTCCAGTCTTCAGGCAGTGTCCTGCTTTCCAGTGATTTGGTGAAGAGTTCCAACAGGGGTGCTGCTATCGCACTCCCCAGTTCCTTGAGAACTCTTGGGTGAATCTCATTTGGCCCCATGGCCTTGTCCACCTTCAATTTATTTAGGGTTTCCAAGATTTGTCCCTCCATGAAGCTGTTCGAGTGTACTCCTGGTTCATGGGTGCAGCTGCTTTGCAGGTTTGGGCCATTCCCTGCATTCTCCCTTGTGAACACAGAACAGAAGTATTTATTTAGGACTTCTGCCTTCTCACTGTCCTTCTCTACTAGTACCCCTCCCAAAACTGCTAGCCTTACTATTCCTCCTTTAGTCTTTCTCCTTTCTCTTATGTACCTAAAAATGGTTTTGTCTTCCCCTCTGACACCCTGTGCTCTCCTTAGCTCGGTGTGAGCTTTAGCTTTTCTTATTACTTTTCCCGCTTTCCTCTGTGCAACTATGTAAGTTTCTTCATCTTCATCCTTGTTTGATGCCTTATATGCCCTGTAGACCTTTCTTTTCTCCATTACTATAGTAACCACCTCCTTGGATAATCAGAGGGGGTTAACTTCTCTTATTTGCCTTGCTGATCCTCCTAGCACACTGCTTGATAGCTCTCTTGAGGTTCTCCCACATTTCCTCCACCACTTTCCACCCTGTGCCTGAGTTTCTCTGCTAGGCTGGTTCTCATTTTGGAAAAGTCTGCCTTTCTGAAGTCCAAAACTCTGATCTTCGAATGGCTGGTATCTATAGTTGTGTTGATTTGGAAACTTGACCATATGATGGTCGCTGTTGACAAGATGGCACCCCACCTTGACCCTTTCTACCCTGTCACCATTGGTCAGAACCAAGTCCAAGACAGCTCCTTATATAATTATAAAAATATTTTTTATTGTCTTTAGACTTGGCTATCAGTTTTATCTCAAAATCCTTTTTTGCCAACTTGATTACTTTTTTACAGTCTCCCACCTTTATTTTGTAACAGTCCCATGCTACTTGTGTAGCATTTCTTTTTGCCCTCTTATAAGTTCTTTTTTACTCCTTAAAGCTTTTTTAACACCTTTAGTAAACCATATAGGAATTTTTCCCATGCTATTATATTTTTCTTAACCGGAATAAAAGTTTCCACATTATTGATAAGCTTTGATTGTAATCACATCCACATACAGTATATTCTAATTCTAATCCTGAGACCTCATTTCTCCCATTCCATTTACTCAAATGGTCTCTAATTACTTCATAGTTGGATCTGTTAAAACATCTCGGCTCAGTAACTCCTACTTGTCTAATCCTCCTAGTGTTAATAGAAAATTCAACCATACAGTGGTCACTTCCTGCCAGAGGCTCCCTAGTTTTACAGTATTTTATGTCATTCTCCATGTTACTCAAAGCTAAGTCTAACATATGCCCACCCCCTTGTACCAGTCTTATGTAGTTATCTAAACTTAGTGCATCCAAAATCTCGAGAAAATCTGATTCAGCTAATGTAGAGGCAGTTTTTCCTTACCAATTTATGCCCAGAAAGTTGAAATCTTTCACAATAACTAATTTACTTCCTATATCCTGCTCTTTAATAATGCTAAGAAAATCAGCAGTCTTATTCACTGTTAGAGAAGGTGACCTATAGTATACCCGTATTATAATTTTTTCATCTGTTGCCGGTACTAGTCTAACCCACAATTGTTCAACAGACATTGATGTTATATATTTCCAGAAATGCAGCCTCAATTCCGTTCTTAATATATAATGCCACACCTCCTCCTTTCTTGATATCTCTATCCTTGTGAAACAGTTGGTAGCCCTTTATGTGTGTGCCCCATGTTTCATTTTACTACCATGTTTCTGTTATGGCACATAATACAATGTCTTCGTCATATAGTACAACTTCAAGTTCATTCGTTTTATTTCTTCAGCTCCAGGCATTTATCACTAATACCTTCCATATATCAAAGTTTACACTTGTGTTTTTTTGTATTTGATTCTCCAGTTAAGGCTTGCAAATCTCTACACTCCTTCTCCTCACCTTTTAGTTTAAAAGTTTCCTTATTATTACATTAATTATGTAAGTTAGTACTCTTGTTCCTAATCTATTTAAATGTAAACCTATCTGCAGCAAACAGATTAAACCCGTTTACAAACCTTCTCCAATTTTCAGCAAAATAAAACCCCTCCCCATTGTACCATCTCTTAAGTCATCCATTGAGCCTTTTTATCGCAATTATTCTTGCCCTACCAACCCATGGCACTGGAATAATTTCTGAAATTGGCACGGCATGGTTCCTGTCTTTTAAATCTTTACCTACTTGTTCAAATTGTCTCTGAACCTCTGTTATCCTATTCCTACCTACATCATTTGTACCTATATGCAGCACCACTAATGGCTCCTTAGTATTCTTTAATATGCCCTCAAGATTTCTGTTTATATCATGAATGCCTGCCCTGGATAAACTACTTACCATTGTATTATCTTTCCAGTTTCTGCATATAATTTTATCAGCATATTTTAGGGTACAGTCACCTATCACTGCTACATCCCTTTTTTTCAAAAAAACTCCCATGGATGAGGTACCTTGTTTTGATTATGTTGTCACCTTCTGAATATTTTCTCTAGAAATTTCTCCATTGTCAGTTGATATTGCCCTTTCCTGTAGGAACTCAGATGGTCCCCTCTCTGTGTCTGTTTCTTTTAATTTTCTATTATCCCTATTTCCATCCTTATCTTTGGTATTTTCTTTTTGTAAGTTATCACCCATCTGAACATTTTCCCTTAAGTTAGCTAATGGTTCAAACATGTAATTCAGTGTTATTTGAATGTCATTTTCTTTTTTTATTTTTGGGCCTGTTTGTACCAAGCACCATTCATTTCCAATAATTGTTTCATCATTTAAATCCTCCTTCCCCCTGATCTTTGCTTCCTCTTATCTCTGTTCTTTTCCATTTCATTTTGTATTTTGTCACTGCTGTCCATACTATCCTCTGTATACTGCAACAGCAATTTAATTTTGTGAACAAAGTGCTCAGTTTCTTTAAATTCAGTTTTTAGTTCTAGTTTCTGCTTGAGACCTTCTATCCCATTCTCAAGTTTTAATGCATACTTGGACGTGTTACAAATAAAGTTATCATCTCTCTCTCTCCCGTTTTACTCAGATTACAAGATTTACACTGTACCCATTCCATTTCGTTAAACTCAACATTTTCCATTTTGGCCCTTAAAACTTACAAGCTTTTTAATGCTCACTTACTCATGTCTCTACCACTGTTTCTGTCACTTTGACCAGAATTTCCTGCAGGCTTCCAGGCTGACCTGACTGACATGGCAGACACAGCTGTTTGCTTCTGTTGTGCTCGTTGATGCTTGCACAATAGATTAACTAAATTTTGGGGGGACTGGAAGCAGCACTCCACTCCTGTCTGGTTCTCCCACTGCTTTGAAGTCCCTATTCAGGTTCAAAAGGCATGTTTTTGTGCATTTAAAACACACTAAAGATGCCCAGGAGACAGAATTTGTCAAAAACACATTTTCGTACTGTGCAGGATATGCCTGTCTGATTTTCGTAGCTAAGCCAGGTACTTCCTGGTCTTCTAATTTCCCAGGATCAGAGATCATGTGATGCCTCGCTCTAACTAGCAGCTAATCACCTCAGCTCCTGCCTGCATCTGCCTAAAACAGCTAACTTACACTAATTAAAATGCCTGAGTTTCATTTCCTTGCTACTATCGGGTGCTGCACTGTTGGGAATTAACAACTGAACCTGCGCTTTTCGGTTCTTCGATTTTACATGGAGGAGAACATGAAGCAGGCCCTACCTCCGCACACTCCACTGGTGAATCCAGAGAAGAGCTCTAAATGTCCCAAGGCCCAAGGATCTCAAGTGGGTCATCCAGGTACTACTACCCCGGCAGCTATACCCTTAACGGAGGATCACTTCCTCCAGGAGCTTCAGCCTTTCAAAGAAGCACTAGAGGATATCTCCACCAAACTGAAGTCCCTTCATAGTGATTTAGGGGACCTAGGCAGATGCATGAACCACTCTGAAAGCCATACATACTCCCTGGAACAATGGAGAGAGAGAGAAATCAGATGCCGAGGTTACCAAACTATGTCAGCAAGTTGCTCGACTACAAGAGAAAACCGAGGACCTAAAGGGAAGGAGCTGGCGTAACAACCTTGTCCTTTTTGGGCTCCCCGAATCCTTGGAAGGTTGTCACCTGTGGTCTTCATTCAAAAATTCCTACAACAAGTGGCTGGTCTCTCACCATGCAATCCATCATATCTGATTGAGCGGGCTCATAGGTCTCTTCAGCCCTGACCAGCTGAAGGTTTACCTCCACATCCATTTATCTTCAAGTTTTTAAGTTATATTGAAAAACAGCATGTGCTTCAAAAACTCTGGGAGCTCCGTTTAATTTTATGGGAAGGCACAGTTCTGCGCATTGCACAAGATCTCCCCTTTTGAGACCCGTAAGAAGAGGGCCAACTTTCACCCTGTAGTATCTAAATTAATCGCTGTTGGATCTGCTTTAAAATGGGATATGCAGCTCACCTGCAAGTGTTGCACCACAATAAAAGGCACTCATTTGAATCGGCCGACAGAGCTCAGAAGGACCTCCCTGATCTACTGCCAGTGCTCTTCAAGGTGCCCTGAAGTATGCAAAAGTCCTGGTTTAGGCAAGTCCTTTAGTTTTCTGTGGCCATAGCTAGTTGGTGCTTTCTACTTAAATACATGACCATGCGAGCAATCACGAAGTTGCTCCTGCTATACCTCGCTTGATTTTCTGACCTGGAGAGTTGAACCTAAAGTGACAAGACATTAACAAGAGATGGTAGGACCTAATGTACTTAATTTCCCGACTGGAATTATTACCATCTCAGATGACATTCACTCCTCTATTTTAGTTTAACAGTTTTTAAGTAAACCAAAACTCATGGTCTCAGAACTGGCGTTTTCTTACACTGGAGCTTATCATATTATTTGATCAGATTCAATCATATAGGAGCTACAACTGATTATTCAAACTACTATGTGTAGGCTTTTTCTTTTGGCACTGCTAGGCTTTTATTCTTATTTTGATTTTAATTTATATATTTGCCCAGTTTGTTATTATTTGGGTCTTAGTGGTCAGAAAGCATTCTTTTGCTCCATCTGCTGGACATTTTGAAGTACTACGAACTTCATAATTGAGCACTGTGACTCTGTACAATGTTCCCATTTGTTGGTATTCCTGATCTAAGACCTTAACTATGAGTTGTTTTGGGTGGAGGTGCGGGAGCTGGGTGGTGGGTTAGCTGGCCTCTTGGATTAAGGGGATAATCATGTCCTATGTTACGTGGGAGGGACCCTGGACCATCCTTTCAATATGTTTAATGCTAGAAGTATGGCATATTTTTACTCCCCACTCCTGCAGTTTATGTTCCCTTTTCTTAAGTACTATGCCTTTCCTACTAGGGATACTTGGGGAAAGAGAGCTCTTTCATTCCCAAACATATGTCATACTGAGGGGTTTGGGAACTGGATTATATCACTAGACGTTGCAGATCTTTTTTGAAATACATTTACTATTACCCTGTGCACTGATTTGGGGTCTGCGTGTAGGAGTTGTTCTGGTACTACTCCATGTAACTTTCTTGGTTTCCATTACCTTTGCCAGGAACAAAGAGATAGGGGGGAGGGTAGCGGGCAATTTTCCTTTGAGTTCTGGGGATAGGGGTTTAATAGTAAATAGTTATGTGGAGGGACTGAGTTGGGCTAAGGGTAGATATGTGCTGCAA
This sequence comes from Neoceratodus forsteri, assembly GCA_016271365.2. Lineage (NCBI taxonomy): Eukaryota > Metazoa > Chordata > Ceratodontiformes > Ceratodontidae > Neoceratodus > Neoceratodus forsteri. The sequence goes on from CM057456.1 coordinate 952,610,810, forward strand.
ACAAAGTTACTGCTTCAACAGTACATAAGGGGACCAGTTTCTATATTTAGTCTTATTCGGCATTCATTTTAAAAGTCCCCACCTGGTTAAGGTATTACTCAGAAGGGATACGGGTTATAGATTTGAGTGGGCCTGGTGGTTGGAGGGTGGGAGAGGGTATCTTGTCTGCCCTGGCTCTCTTCAGGATGTTTGTTATAGGGTTAATTGGTATACATCAGGGTCCCTAACTTGTTCATTGGGTTATGAAGGGGGGTGCGGAGTGTTTCTGCCGGCAAGGGTTGCCTAAAGTCTTATCTTGGTTAATAATCAAACGGCTAATAAATTAGTTAAGTTTCTCACTTGGAATGTAAGAGGTGCCAGGGATAGACTTAAAAGGTATAAAATCCTAAAACATATCTCTCTTCCTCACACTCACATCATATTTATGCAAGAAACACATCTTCTATCTCATGAATTTCATTACTTTCATAGACAAGACATCAGTCAAGTCTTTGCCTCTGGTAATTCAACATCTAGTAGAGGGGTAGCCATTCTCATAAATCGCAGAATTTCCTGGCAAGCAGATCAGATCGTTGCTGATCCACAGGGAAGATTCATTATTGTAAAAGGCCTTTTAGATCAGGAGATAGTTCTTGATAGTATATATGACCCAGCAGGGAGTGACTCAGCTTTTCTCATGGAATTAATTGATTGGTTAATCCCATTTCTTTCATAGCCACTAATTTTGGGGGAATGGGGACTGGAATCTTCTCCCTACCCAGGACTTAGACCAGTCCAATCAGCCTCTTACACTCCTTTCCACAGCACAAAGGACACTACACGAGTTTATTGATACATTAGAGCTCTGTGATCCTTGGAGAATTCTTAACCCATTGTCCCGCATATTCTCTTTATATTCCTTGGTTCACCAAATTTCTTCTAGACTTGATTATGTCCTCATTAGTCATTCCCTTCTTCCTGGACTTTGCAATGCTGGTATTGAGCCTATTATTTTATCTGACCATGCCGCAGCATGGACAGCGTTAGTCCCTGATTCCAGTTCACAGTGAGACACAACCTGGAAACTAAATACTCAGACCCTTAAGGATTCCCAAGTGGTCTCTAGAATCTCTTCTCTTATTGAGCCTTTCATCCAAACTAACCAAAATTTCATATCTAGGGTGGACCATGAATGGTGCACTTTAAAATGTTTCCTGTGAGGAGAATTTATTCAAATAGCCTCTACTCATAAGTGCTGTAGAGAATCTGAAGCTCTCTCACTACTCACACAAATCCGTACCTTAGAACAATCCCTCTCTTCCACATCTTCCCCGGGCGCCTTGCAATTATTGATGACCCTTAGAGACAAATATTCCATTCTTTTGCATGAAAGAGCAGAATATGCTATACCAAAAATACAAACTAAATATGTAGAACAAGGGGAGAAGGCTGGAAGACTACTTGCTCTTTGGATGAGAAAACTAGAAGCCTCCAGAATCGTCCCCCTCCATCACAGCTCCAGATGGCTCAGTTAAAACTCCCCCTAGGAAAACAGCACTAGTTGTTGCACAATTTTATTCCACCTTTTATGGACAGCATCCAAATGCACCAAGTTCAGAAGAGATATTGACATATTTAGATTCTATACCATTACCCTGCCTCACAGAAGAGCACTGAGATGTTCTTTCAATCCCCATCTCTCTTACTGAAGTTGACGCTGTTGTAAATAGTTTATCTCCCGACAAATCTCCTGAGCCTGACGGTCTCCCCTCCAACTTCTATAAGCTCTTTCTTAAGGACCTAACTCCTTTTCTGCTTTGCCTATATTGCTTTATGATCTCTGCGGACTCACTGGACCCTGCCCTGCTGGAAGCCACCATAGTTCTTCTTCTCAAGCCAGATAAGCCACCCAATCATCCTGCAAGTTACCGCCCTATTTCATTAATGAACTATGACATTAAAATCCTTGCTAAGATATTAGCCAAATGAATTGAGAAAGTCTGGTTATGTCTCCTCAGTCCAGAACAAGTGGGCTTTGTCTCTGAGATGTCCTCATCAGACCGTATCCGTAAGATATCTCATCTTTTGCAAGCTGCTAATTCTTCTCCTCTCCCTATGGCTTTGATTTCTCTTGATGCTGAGAAAGCCTTTGATAGAGTTGACTGGTCTTTTCTTTGGTCGACCTTACAAAAAATGGGCTTTCCACTTTCTTTTATACAGTGGCTTAAAGTGCTCTACTCTTCTCCCACAGCCGAAATCTACTATAATCAGGTCCTTTCTTCCCCCTTCTCTTTCTACACTAGAACCCATCAGGGGATGCCCTCTTTCTCCCTTTCTCTTTAACTTATATCTTAAACCACTCATTACATATCTTAAATCCAATCCCACTATCCAAGGTATTCCTGTCAGTAACCTAACTCTTTCACTTTCTGTTTATGCGGATGACATTTTACTCCACCTTTTGAATCCCCTATCATCTCTCATGGCAGCCTTAAAGACCATTAAGAAATTTGGCCAGTACTCCAATTGCAAACTGAATCTTAACAAGACAGAAATATTCCCTCTCAATCACTTAGTATATAGCCATGACTTCACTTCTTTTGGGATGAAATGGTCCCCCTGTAGTATTAAGTACCTCAGCGTCCATTTAACGAAGGAATCATCCCTGACTAAGAAATTAAACTTAGAAGATCTTCTAAATATAATACAGCAGGAATAGATACATTGGAAAGCCCTCCCAATATCTTTATGGGGCAGAATTAACATTATTAAAATGAATATCCTTCCCAGGCTTTTTTACCTCTTAAATATGCTTAATATCTGGCTTCCCCTATCCTTCTTTCATCGTGTCCACTCCTGTTGCACCTCATTCATCTGGCTGGATAAATCTCCTAGGCGTTCATATTCCAAGCTCAAACTACCCCAAGAGTCTGGCGGTCTATGGCTTCCTGACTTCATGGTATACTACTGGGCCAGTCATCTTCATAAGTGTGGCAAATGGCTCTCGACATCCCAAGATTTGTCTGACACTGATTATACTCCCATCTGGTTGCTAATAGAGTCCCATCTATTGTCTGACTACAGGCTGTCCTCTGCCTCCATTCTCTTTTCTTTCTGGAAATCTCTTCCAGAATCACTGAGGTCTTCCCCAATTGGTATGTCTGTCAAAGTATTCTCACAGCTATACTCCCATTTTAAAGTTTCACCATCCAAAGATTTCTCCCAAGCTATCTTTCACAACCTAAATATTAAGATTGGAGACTGCCCAATACCTCCTACATGGCTTCTGAATACTTTTGACCTTAAAATCTATGATTTTTACAACTCAACCTCCATACTTACCTCATCTGACATGCTGACTAAGTTCCAACTGCATCCTAATAGCAGCTTTAAAATTTACCAACTGAGATACCTATTGGTGCAGCAGTTTGGGCTAACTCCGCAAACCTCAAGTTTAGATGACCTTCTCCACCAGGTTCAAAACACACTGTTTAAGCCACATGGGGTCTCTGCCTTATATGAGTGCTTGCTAACCTTTTCCCAGCCTACTTCCTGACTGGATCCAAAGTTTGGGAATTTCTAATGCCTGAATATTCTTTTGACTGGCCAACTATATGGAATAACCTGTATACTTATCTGACTGAAGACTGGCTGTGACTCACTCAATATCATATTTTCCACAATATGTACTACATCCCAGTTAAATTAGCCAAGATTGGTAATCTTCCCTCTCCCTGCTGTTCCAGATGTGGCAAAGTGGATGGTACACTACTACACATCTTTTGGTCATGTGAGAAAGTGTCTCCCTCGTGGGTGAGCATTGAAGAGAGAGTGGACCCCCTTTTGGGTTTTCGAGGCCTTTTTTCCCCCTGAAGTTTGCATCATCAGTGACTTCTTGCAGATTCAGGTCAAAGAAAGGAGATACCATATAGCTCTCATCTCTCTAGCGGTCAAAAAATTGGTATTGAGGCATTGACTTGATCAGTCACTTATTACCTACTCTGAATGGCTACATGAACTCTCCTTTTCCTTATGAACAGAGCATCTAATTGCTAGCACATGCAATCACTTACCTAAATTATTTGCCCTTTACCTGAACTAACTTTTTTGTCTTCTCCCTGGTGCCTCATATTTGATCCTTTAAATACACAATTCTAACTTTGACTTTGTATTAATAAGTATTGAGATTTCATTTTATTAGGATATTATACACTCTGCAGAGGGAGGGAGGAGGAGGGTAGGGTTGGGATGGGTTGGGGGGAGTATATTATTGTTTTATCCTAACAGTTTTTTCTGTTGTATCCTTTACTGCTATGTATGGTTTTATTAAAACAATAAAGCTTCTTCAACTTAAAAAAAAAAAATTCCCAGGCTCTTCTGAGTCTGCGATCCCCATCAGATCATGAATTAACCCTTTCCAGCCAATAAAACAGTTAAAAGCAATAGAAAAAAGGCTCCTGAGCAGCCACACAGCAAGGAATGTGACCCAGGTAATTCTCTGGGAGTGTCCTATGAGGTGCTGCTGTATTAGTAGTGGGGGGACTGGAAGCAGTACTCCGTTCACTTCTGGTTCTCCCACTGCTTCAAAGACCCTTTTTAGGTTCAAAGGGCATGCTTTTGTGCATTTAAAAACACACTAAAGATGCACAGTACACAGAATTTATCAAAAGTACCTTTTCTTACTGTGCAGGATACCCCTGTGTTATTTTTGTAGCTAAGCCAAGTACTTCCTAGACCTCTAGTATCCCAGGCTCCTCCCTGAGCCTGCGATCCCCACCAGATCAGGAATTAACCCTTTCCAGCCAGTAAAACAGTTAAAGGCAATAAAAAAATGCTTCAGAACTGCCACAGTGAGGAATTCACCCCAGGTAATTCTCATTTTATTAGTAGGTTGCTGTAGATATCAAAATAATAAGAGTACGTATCTGACGTATGAGGGGATTACCTGGCCATTGGTGGTTAAACTTATTTATCTGACATCTCAGCTCATTGATAAACCTTAGTATCCATTTTAAAATCATGGAATGAGGAAAGACTATGAGTAAGAAAAAAACTTTATATGATTGCAAGATCTTTTGGGCAGCTTGGGGGAAGGAGTGCACTGGTTTATGTTTGTTTCCAAATACTTCTCTACAGACTTGTATCCACACAGACCCACCCATATCCATGTTAGATGTGCTCTGGGGCAAATGTTCAGGATAATTCTAGCTGTGTCTGGAATGAATGATCTGTTATCCTTATTTTGTCTTTGTTAGCTATGTGGGCTTCACTCATAAATAATATAAATTGCCTAGTAGTAAACTGAATGGTGACAGCTGACTGGAGAACTCAATAATGGATTGGGGCCCAGTCAAGAATAGCAAAAAAGACATAGGTAGTGGTCACATGGATAAGTCCATGCAATTATCCATGTAATTGATGACAGATGGCTGAAGAATGCAATAATAGGGTAGGGGCCTAGTAAATTATGACAAACAGCACGGGATGTGGTTACATGAATTAACCAAAATAAGTAATGATGGCTGACTGTAAACACATTAATTGGGTAGAATCCCAGTGATACTGTACAACAAACAAGGTACTGGTTGAATTCACATTAATAAGTTGGAGAACTGTTAGAAAATAAATAAATCAACAAATGTACATTAGTTGAAATAGAAAATATTTAATAATTATTAATTAGGAAGAGACACTACCCTGGTTTTATCATCAGCATTGCCTCCTTACCTTCAGTATCTTAAACAGTAAGTGCATAACCTCAGACCTAACCCTACTCAGACAGTGGCAGAGTCCTATTTAAAAACCACAATAGAGCACTAAAATTTGGTACTGTTAGCAGACTGCAAGTGAAGTAACATACTGGGCGCCCTTGGCTTGTCTTTTAAACTGCGGACAAATAAAAGGGTATCTTCTGATGACTCCTTCCCTTTTTCTCCACATCATCTACCACTCATAGGATAATTACATTAATTACCTCTGTTTAAACATGTCTAAAAAAATTTTTAATAGAAAGTCTCCTGAACCAGCAGCATACTGTACTCTAGGTGGCTTCACTTTTTTCTCTGAGTTAGCGCTCTAGCTTTCTTTATATGATTCTGTGGACAGTAGATCAAAGAGAACAGTATTTGTGCCCTCATTATTACCATTTTCAGACATCACTGTCTTAAAGCCACAGTACCATGTAACACCTACAGCACTGAAACTGTCTTCTGATTAATTTAGTATTTAAAAACATTATATAAATGGAGTAAACACATTGAGACAAGGAAATTATAATGTATAGTAATATCCCTCCTTGTGCTTATGCCCCTTGGCCATAGGCCTCAGTATATAAAGATTCATTTGGACTATTCCTATACTATGATTACTGATTGAGCTTTATAACACATGGATACCCATGGTGTGATCCACCAATTTAAACAGCTGGTTATAATTGAGAGAAAGAGACAGCTGAGGGAAAGTCAGCAATTATGAAAAACAACACATTGGTAGGGTTGTTTTATGTTTTTTACACACACTCTGGGTGTGTGTGATGCCTTGGTAAACTTCTCAAGCTTTGATCTCAGGGTCCAAGAAACATCACACACCTCAGGTGTGCTTAAAAAACAAATTGCAGACCTCTATCCAAACATTATTCTCTGTATAATTCCTTGTCTTTCTTTCATTATTTCTTACTGAACTTATCCAGGATCAGTACTCATCACTGGATGATCAGATGCCCCAGATAACTGAAATTGTTGGCATGCACTTCTTTGTCCAGAAAGGATAATGAGGTACCTGGTCAATAGCCTGATAGATTATCCAGGACTATATGACCAAAATCATCCATTATCCAGGGCAAGCCTACTGGATAGGCCAGATACTGATAAGTGTCCACATATTAAATACAAATCCTGGTCATCCTATGCAGAACTCCTATTATCTGAATTACCTGCTATTATAAAAAAAAAATGTAAATCTGGGAGTATCTGCAAATATCAACAGATAATCCAAGCAACTCTGGTACTGTATAAATGCAGCCTTCCTTCTCTCCCAGAAATTTGGTGTCTCACCTCTGCAGTACACCTGGCTCCCAGCCAGCCTCATCATGGGATTCTGGGGCTCACATGTGAACCCTGCTCTCCCAAGAGGTAGTGCGAAGCAGTGCCTCTACACCACCATCAGCCTGACAGAATTGCACTTCAATGGAAGGTCTGGGGAAGAGTAATGCAGAGGCTATCTTAGTGGAGTCCAAGAACATGTGAAAGTATAGTATGTGGATGACATAGTGTTTTAAATGGTTTTATCATCAAAATCAACTACAGCACACAGCGTCCTTTGCATCGCAGATCTGTGTCAAATCCTAGCCACTTGCCAGGTACTGCTGACTGAAAGCCAGACCTTTGTTATGTAAATCAGTGAGTTTTTTTTAGATCTTGCTGGATTGCTCCACCATGCTAAAATGATCTTTCTCTCTCTGTTTTGGTTCCAGCATGTCCAGGTGCAGTCAGGGGTCAAACCAACAACTGTAAGTAATAAAATGACAGCTTTTAGCTGTGCATCCAGTGTACTTGGTATCCATCCAGTCTGATCAAAGCAATGTCTCTTGCCAGCAACATGTTATAGTGTGCTTAGAGAACAGCTGGCTTTAAAGTGGTTTTGTGACATCATAACTATATTAGAGAATGAGGATTAAATGATGCATCCCCCTTGGGGCACATTTGCTTTTCATGGTCTGTTTTGTATGTGTTATCCTAATCCATTTTACTTTATTTTATTTTGTATAATGATCATTGGTAATCACAGGCAGGTTAGCCTATTGTTTTTAAAGCACAATTTCTGCAATTCATTTCAAGATTTTTTTGTCTGCTTGATTAGAGGAATTACTAAGTCCAACTTATATCTTACTAATGCCGTCTGTTTTTACTGCAAAGGTATGACATTGTTCCACAAATATAATAACTGAGGTATTAAAAGCTGCTACAGATTTTGGGCATGTTTTTTCAACTTCTCATTGGAGGGGTAACACTGGCATATTTAACCAGTGAAGCTCCTACTGTATCTGCACTTCACAGCTGGCTTTGAGGAGGTTTTTAGTAGATCTAAGTGCCCATATCTCTCAACAGTCCCTTATTTTCAGGGATGTCCCTGATTTTGCCTCTAAATTTTCCTCATTCCCTCCTAAAAATCAACATTTCTATGACTGAACGGTGGGGATTGTAAGTACAAAACAATATCATCCATCACAGTTGCAGACTTTGTCTTCTTCAGGCAAAGCATTTTACACTTAGCCCCTTATTATACCAGCTACCTAAGAGTATATCACTAATTTTTGAGATGTGTCCCTGATTTTGGTCTTGTATGCATGATTTTTTAAGCCATATCACTAATTTATGAGGCAGGAGGTTGAGAGGTACAGTATGTATGTGTCTATGACAGCCCCAATAGTGTAGAAAGGAGCATGGTGCATCAACCCTGGCTGTGGTTGCAGAGGACAGCATAGTGCAGAAGCCTCAACTGTGGGGCAGAATACAGGGGGCCATCAGGGTACAGCAACCCTGACTGAGGGACAGGGTACTGCACATGGTGTAGCAGCCCTGCCCATTTGGGGCAATGAAAGTGGGTGACAGGGTGCAGCAAAAGGCCCCACCCTGGTGGCATGGGCAGCATGGTGCAGCAGCCCCAACTGTGGAGGTAGGGGACACGTGACTCTAGGGTGTAACAAAACACAGCAGCCCTGACTGTGGGGACAGGAATGGGGCAAAATAATGCAGTGGCCCTGACTATAACAGTGGGGACAGAGGGCAGCAGAGTGCAGCAACCCCAACTGTCTGGGCAGGGGGCAACAGGGTGTCGCAGTCCTGATTGTTCAGGCAGAGGATGGGGCTGCAGGGTGTAGCAGCCCCCTCCTCAGTTTGGGTCTTCTATCTTACCTATATTTCTCTCTTTGGATTTAAGGAATAATAGTTACCTCTCAGTCTCTCAATAAGAAGTTATGCTCTCCTTATATGCAAACGTTTATTACAGTTTAGTTATTAGTGCACCTAGTTAACAGATATATTTTCAAAGTACTCTAAATAGGATTCTCCTGGAATTACTAGTGTGCATCTCTGTAACCTGACTGATGAATGATAGTAGTAGTTGTTATTTTATAAGAATATTGTGTTTAAAGTACTCTTTTTTGTATTTCTTCTTTGGACTGAAACTTGAACAGTGATAGACATCACTGCATTAATGTAATTATTGTGGGGACTGGAATCACCTGTATGTCACTATTTTATGAGGTCATCACTTTGTATAAATTTTGACCTGTTTGCCCAGTGTGCTGTACCCCCATTAGAAGGTAGGAGTGCCGAAGAGCAGGGGTCTAGTCTTGTTGGAATAAACAGTTTTGCATTTTGCAGCTATTTCCAGTGTTGAGTGCTCCTTTAGCTTAATTACTGTCGGTTCATTTGAGGTTAGCTGCCTTCAGCTGGAACGCCACCTCGTAGTGTTTGCACTGTTTCATTCTGTTTTTTATATCCAACTGTGTGGTAGAAGGCAGTGGGCAGCAGGGTACAGCAATCTTGAATGTGAGTCAGGTGACAGGGGGCTTGTGGGCAGGGGACAGGGGGTAGCAGAACGCAACTGCCTCAGCTTTGGGACAGGAGACAGGGGGCATCAGAATGCCATATAGTGTTTTTAGTTATACACATACATGATGTATTTTCACACAGAAACCATCAAAGAACTAAAATTTGTGAGTTCATACAGTACATGTGCCTGAAATAGCAAAGCGTGGCAGGCACCTGTTTGTCAATCTGACATGAAAAAAAGTTCTTACATGAACCTATTTATGGAGGCTACATCAAAGACAAGCTACTTTTATGAACGAGCAAAATTTTGATTTATTTTATATCCATTAAATAAACAACCTAGTGTTATATAGCTAGAAAAAACTCAGAGTTTTGATGACAAAGAACTGATAGCTGTGATAGAGACAAGCTGATTTCTCACAGAGACACATTCATACCACTACAGTTAAGCTCTGAAACTCAAATGATCAACTTTTTATAAGAACAGAATGCTATATTTCAAGTTAATCAAGCTAAATGTAAACCAGAGACTTTGTTAGTAAAAAACACTCGCGAGCAAACATTTAACTCTACAGACTGATCTGACTGTGAAGTGAAATGGCTTTTTAATCAAGCAAGGACTTATGCTGCTGAAGCAGCCAACTACTCAATGTGATGTCATCGCTCTCCAAGGCTCACTCAGAGGGACAGAAGCAGCCTGTTTTCAGGTACTGCAGAACAAGTTAATAAATACTGATTTAAAGGAAATGACAAAACCAAATAGCGTGACATTTTCAGGAAACACTAATCATAACACAGGGACTTAAATTTAAGCTTTTATTAACAATATGTAAGACAGTTGCCATTGACCTTTAAGCTATCTGTGCAGCAGTGTCCACTCCATGTAATGGGCCTCGGTATGTTATCCTCCCCATCATGGTCTACCATTTAATTGAAAAAAAATATTTATAATTTCTGGCTCAAGTAAATATAGAATAAATGATACCCAACAGTGAATTATAAGGGCACAGTTCCACTGAGGGGTTTTGGTGCAAGAGTGAAACTCAAGTGGTGTATTGTTCACCAAACTCTGAGATAGAATTATAGTCTTGCTATTTTATAGTCATCTATTTTTTAATTTTTATACTATTGTATATGATTAATCCAAGGTTATTTTAAATCTGTATCACATTAGAACAGCAACAGCCAGACAGCGAAACCCTATACAGCAACACTTTCAAACAGATTCAAAATTGTCACTGTAAGGGTGCCACTGCACACCGGCACCAGTGTCGCCGGTGTTTCTGCCCTTCAAAATCAACTCTGACTTGGAGTTGATTATATTAGTAATGGAGGGTGTGGAGGACACAGCCCCCCTCAAAAAGCACTGGCAGATACCGACCGGGACATTTTTCAGAAAAGAGGCCATCTTAAAAGCAGGTAGCTCAGATTGTGGATTAAGAAAATATTCCCAAAGCAATGGGGCCTGATGGTATTCACCATAGAATCCTAAAAGAACTAAGGGAGGACCTAGTGACACCACTGACCACACTTTTTAACAAATCATGGGAGGATGGGGTGGTACCTGAGGACTGGAGGAGGGCAGATGTGATTCCCCTTCACAAAAGTGGGAGCAAGGCAGAAGCAGGAAACTACAGACCTGTTAGTTTGACCTCAGTGGTGGGGAAAATGATGGAATCACTTCTGAAAGAAAGAATTGTTGAATACCTAGAGGCCAGCGGGGCACAGTAGCCAAAAGCAGCATGGATTCACAGCAGGAAGGTCATGTCAGATGAATCTAATCTATTTCTTTGACTGGGTGACCAAAGTAATAGACCAGGGAGGGGCTGTGGATATGGCCTACCTAGACTTTAGCAAGGCATTTGACATAGTCCCACACAAAAGATTAATAATCAAGTTAGCCAGCCTGGGAGTGGGTCCCAGGGTGGTAGCGTGGGTAGCAAACTGGCTGCATAACAGCACACAGAAGGTAATAGTGAATAGAACACATTCCGAAGAAAGGGGGGTTACTAGTGGAGTGCCTCAGGGCTCAGTACTGGGTCCAGTCCTCTTTAACGTCTTTATAGGTGACATTGCAGAGGGTCTGGAAGGAAAGGTATGTCTCTTTGCAGATGACACAAAGATCTGTAACAGAGTTGATACACAAGGGGGGTAGAATTGATGAGAAGGGACTTGGCAAGGTTGGAGGAATGGTCAGACATATGGCAACTTAGATTCAATGCAAAGAAGTGCAAAGTAATGTACCTGGGAAATAAAAATCCAGGAGAAGAGTACACAATAGCAGGGGAGGTACTAACAACAACAGTAATGGAAAGGGACTTGAGGGTAGTCATATCAGATGGCCTAAAGGTGGGTAAGTAATGTGAGAATTTGGTAAGGAGAGCCAGGGGGATACTTGGATGCATAGGGAAGGGCATCACAAGTAGAAAACGGGAAGTGGTTATCCCTCTGTACAGACAGTTGGTGAGACCCCATCTGGAGTACTGCATGCAGTTTTGGAGACCTCATCTATGCAAGGACATAGACAGGATGGAAGCAGTCCAGAGGAGGGGAATTAAAATGGTGCAGGGTCCACATCAGAAACCATATGAAGAGAGACTGAGAGAGCTTAATATGTATACCCTTGATCAAAGGAGGGTCAGGGGGGACATGATAGAAACTTCCAAGTACCTCAAGGGAATCAACAAAGTCCAGGAGGGTAGTGTCTTTCAGAAAAAGAGATGTGTAAGGACAAGGGGGCACAATTTAAAGTTGGGGGACGGCTCAGGGTAATGTGAGGACATTTTTTTCATAGATAGAGTTGTGGACGCATGGAACTGCCTTTCTGGAGAGGTTGTGGGGTCTAAAACAGTGGGGGAATTCAAACATGCATGGGACAGACATAAGGCAATTATAGTGGGGGGTTGCAGGAAGTAGGCTGTTGGTTAACTAGAATCTGCAGCTTATCCAATAGGTAGGGAAATGGGCAGACTGGGTGGGCCAAGTGGTCCTTATAATGCTGTCAAAGTCTATGTTTCTAAATTTCACCTGTCAGTATCGGAGAGTTCACCGTGCCACATGTTGACAACTTTGTTGTTAATAATAATTTAATAATAATAATAAACTTTATTTCAAAAACCAAGGCACCTTAGCAATATTAAAATCACAAAATAAACAAAACAAACATCTCAGCAACACAAAATATCAGACTGATATCATCCAATAATTAATTGTTGATGCAGCTTGGTGGACCCTTTAAAATCTATTTACAATTTTCTTTGTAATTTTCATAGCATTTTTCAGAAAAGAGGCCATCTTAAAAGCAGGTAGCTCAGATAGTGGATTAAGAAAATATTCCACATTTTTTTCAGGTGTGAAAAAGAGCAATTTAAGTTGCTGACCAATAATCTCTAATCTTGTACCAAGGGCAAAAAATAAGGACATGTTTAACATCCTCATTCTGTCCCATCCCACAATTACATTCAAAATCAATCTTGTGATCATTATTCTTTTTCAACCTATTTTCTACACGTTTGATGCAAATATATTTTCTACTTTTTTTGATGGAAATGTTCCAAAATAAAATGAAGTAAATACCCATCCTAACAGAGATCTATACCTAGATACATAGATCATGATGGCAGAAAAAGGCCTGTCGGCCCACACAGTCTGCCCACCCTACTTAATTACTCTGCACAGACTCTAGTGGTTAACCCTCTTTTTAACAATTGAACAAAATGTGGAATATTGTCTAAATCCTCAAGCTGAGCTTATTGCTTTTAAGGTAGCCTATTTTCTGAAAAATGCTATAATAATCTGAAATAAAATGGTAAATTAAAACTATTAAATACTTTCTCCATGAGGTCAACATCGCAATATCCCCAAACATCTGCAATATATAACACTACTGAATTCATTTAGATTCTTCTGCTAATAAAGCGGGTTTTACTGTGTGACCTCCTTGTTTCATTGAAACATAGCATGCCTAATTTTAATTGATTGAATTTGGCAGCAGCTCCTCATATGTGTTTTAACCATTTACTTTTGTTACTATAAGGTAAACCATATATATATATATATATATATATATATATATATATATATATATATATATATATATATATGTATATGAGTTTTCAATGTAGCATTTATCTTCCTTTATTACCCACACATAATTATGCTTCCAATCTCCACTGGTCAGAATTTTCTGTTTTTAATACTGATTTGCAATTTTGATTTTTGGTAAAACTTCTATTTTAATTTTCTTTGGAGACCAATCACAGTATGAGATGGCATTACCAGGTTATCAGCATACAACAGTATTGGACAATTTCTGGCCAGTATTGATGGTCAATGGCCAGAATCAAAACCCAATATTGAGGACCTCATTGATGTGCAAATGGAATAACAATGTGGCTGGTGCACAACCACACTTAACACCTTTATTGGTTTCAAGTATATCATTCCCCATCTAAATTATATGTGATTTGTGTACAGGTTTGTGAGTGTAGCTGTATCACAACATGTAAAATCCTTTGGTTCACCCCTGCCTAACACATTCCATCCCAAAGTATTGTTCTAGATAAGCAATCAAAAGTCCCGTTGAGGCCTAGATGTGCCATATATAATATTTTTTCTCCTCATTAAGTAATGTTTTTACACAGAATGTTACAAAACAAAGCATTCAGTTGTTAAATGCCCCATTCTAAAGCCTGCCTAAAAGTCATTTAAAACCCTAGTCTCTTTTTCCCATTTTGCCACTTTCCCAAATTGACTTCAGTTAAAATCATTGCAATGCAATCAATAAAGCCTATTGGCCTATAATTTCTTCAGTCAGTAGCTGTACCCTTTTTATAGATTGTCACAATCTGATTGCCTTTCTACGCTAGTGGTTTATTGCCTTACTCAGGGCTCTTCTAGCTGTTAATCCCCTCAAAGGTCTGAGCCCTGATGGTCTTGACCCTACGCTTCTCCACCTCTCTGCTTCTGCTGTTGCTGTCACAGTCCATTCTATTCTTGACCTCTCTTTCTCAATGGATGCCATCCCAGATGTCTGGAAACACGCAACAGTCACTTCCCTTCCCAAAGGGGGTGACCACTCCTCTTCTGGGAACGATCAGCCAATTTCCCTTCTGCCTACACTGTTCAAGCTCCAGGAACATCTTGTCCTCTCCCAACTCTCCTCTTTCCTTGACTCCTCTTATTTTTTCACCCCTTTTCAGTCAGGTTTCCAGAAGTCCTATTTTGCCTCAGCCTTCCTCCTCTGGCTCACTGACTCCATCCTATCTCAAATGGACCAGGACCTGATTACATCTACAATCCTTGTTGACCTAGCCAAGTCATTGGACATTTTCACACATCCCCTTTTCCTGAACAAGACTAAATGGGCAGGCTTTCTGATCTAGTAGTTAGTTGGTTCCATTCTTACATTGAGAGCAGGTCCCAAGCTGTCCACATTGCAGACTCACTTTCACTCCCTCTTCTCATCTACTCAGGTGTTCCCCAAGGCTCTGTCTTGGACAAGACTCTTTTCTCCATTTTCCTAAATGATCTCCCAAATGCATGCACCTCTGCAGCCATCCACCTATATGCAGATGATACAGTGATCTATGCCTCTGGAATCTCTACTCCTAATTTGGCAGCTGAGCTCCAATAGAATTTCTTCAACATCCAACACTGGTTATGGGATAATCAGTTGTCCCTCAATTCAAAAATATGGTCTCTATAAACTTTGGCACCAGGCAGAGGTTAGCCAAACTTTCTCCCCTCCCCTACTTCCTTACCCTTGCTGGCGGGTTGATTGAGGATGTATCCTCCTTCAAGTACCTTGGGATATAATTAAGCCATCATTTTGATTTTTCTCTGCATGTGGACACCATCCAGCAGAACCTCCACCCCATACTGAGACTCTCTATAGGAATAAAACATGCATTCTGCTTCCTGTCAAAGAGACATCCTCTTGAAAATGATTCTCCCAATGTTTGCCTATGGTGACATCGTTTATAGTGCTGCTTCCAAGTCAATTCAATTGAATCTAGCTTTATTCAGGATAAAATTCATTGATCAGAGCTCATTTACAAGGATGTCCAGTTAAGGAAAAACATCCCATGACAAGCAAACATGTTGCAGACATAAATAGTGCTAGATACAGTGTACAACTTAAAAGGCATCGTGTGTTTACGCAGGCATAACAAAGTTTAAAGTGCAAGGTAAAGCACATTGCAGGGGTATAGGGATGGAAGGTCTCATTTGTTTCTACTTTATGTTACACCTCTGAAATGCCAGTAAGGTTTGTGCTATGAGTAGACTGAAAGGAACCATTCTGTGACTTTTGTACTGGATGGCGAGGGGTGATGTACAAGGTGTAGGATTCTGGTAGGGATTTCCACACGGTCAGACATCTGTGACTAAAGGTGAGGGACCCACAAGTCATATTTATGTGTGGGACCATTAGTTCAACTGATCCAGTGATCTAGGACCTAGTGATCTAGTGAATGATCTAGGACAGGACTTATGGATAAACTGTGTGTGCAAGTAAGAGGGGATAATGCCTTTGACACAATTCAGGGAGAAGAAGATGAAGTGCTGCAATTCCCTTCTGTCACTCAGACACAGCCCGTTTAATGCATTGTTGAGCATACAATGATGAGCGTCATAAGGGCAGCCAAATATTAGCCTGGCTTGCCTGTTGTAAAGCACATTTAATTTGACCAGTTTTGACTTGGAGGCACCACAGAGGAAGGTGAACATGTATTGGAAAGGAAGTAATATCATAGATTGGATTATTTTCTCTCTGCAGTCCTGAGGCAGCAAGGATCTGATTCTGAACAGGAAGCCAATCTTTGGGTCTAGACGTTTAATGTGGGTGTTCCCTGTGAGGAGTGAATTGACGCAGAAACCCTAATATTTGTAGTCACTAACCACTCCCAGTGGAAATTTGTCTGTGGTAGCAATGAGCCGAGGGCCAAAGTGGACATTACTCTTCAGTCATCGGGCAGACCCAGATACCATAGCTTTGGTTTTTCCTACCTTTAAAGACAGTTCTGAGTCACGGAGAAAGTCTTGTAGGTCATTAAATTCCTTTTGGAGAGGGGTTAATCACCAATTGAGGACAACAGGGAGCAAGCAACTCATGTAATCACTGCCAGCCACAGAGAACCAGGAATATATTTTACAATTGCTTGCAATGGTTACAGATACCTGTATTAGGTCAATACTTTGATTGGATTGGGGAAGGAGATTTCTAGAACTGTGTGTTTTATTTGTCCTCTTTTTTTACGTTTTTCTACTACTATTATTATTTTTCTTTCACTTGGTTCACATTTCTCCTCTCCCCTCCCCTCTCTCTACTTTTTACAAAATTCCATCCATTTTTAAGTTTGCTGCGCGTGCACGTGCAGTGAACTTCTTGTTGTTAGAGTGGCTTTTGAAGAGTGTGACACTGTTTTTCCAATGCAGAATGGTCTGCAAGGGGTGAGACATTGCTACACCAATCATCTGGAAGGCTGATTTTGATGCTGTTTTTGTTTGATGGGAGGAAACTTTGTCTACTTCTAAAGAAAAAGCAGACTCAGTCATATGGCGGCTTTTTCCTTTGATGTGCATGAGACCATCCAGCAAACAGCCTGCCTGATGTTATCCGCTTTCAGTTTGCTCATGTACGTGGTGCAGCTAACCAGGAACTGGCTCAAATATTGAACTCCTGAGTACTTGCTGCACATTTGCAGCCTTTTTTGTTTGAACTCATTCTACAATTAATCTACTAGTGCTAGGCTTCTATGATTCTACATCTGTATTCATTCAGTAGCCAGACTTAGTGCAGTAAAAAAACAGGTTTCTGTTGCATTTGATGCCCACATCTAAACCAGCAGCTCTATACGAGTCAAACAAAAACTCGCAATTCAGATTAAACACCCATCTTGCACCCCTTCCTCATAGCAGTCCCTGGTTTGTTGTAAGCATTTTAACAGTCAGATTAACAGTCCAATAAAAACGTTCAGTGTTGTGCAGTACACTTAAGCGAAACACTATAACTCTGTACCTCACAATCCAATTTGGATTAGTTTTCTTTGTTTTTATTCCCTTGTTTCTCTTGTCTCGGGGTTTCTGTATGATGGTAGGTATCGTATTTGCATCACAGAAGCAGTACACAATACAACTGTGACCTACAGTTCAGGGCACAGCTTGACCACTGTCTCAGGAAATCTGATGGCTCCAACTCCTGACAGTCTTCTACCCCCACCCGCAGTCCTCTCACGCAGTGACCTCTAATTCAAGATGCAGTTGAACACAACAGACAGATGCAGCAGATCAGCAGCTTGAAGAATGAATGTGTGTGTGTTTTTTTTTTTAAATCACATACCATTTAATGGTTGGTATGGTTTGGTCCTGGAATCATATCTTGCCTCCTGCCTGTCCACTCGCACCTCTCATAACTTGGCACAGTCTCTAGCAGAACAGTGGAATGGGGCAGCAATGAGAAAGCATAAGAGTATCTCACTCAGTCTTGCTGGTGTTCCATACCTGGCATGCAGATTCCTGCCCCCACCGCCCCTCCCAGACACTGTCACCTCTTCAGTGTGCAGCTAGGAAGAGCAGTAGCTCACAGCGTGACAGACAGGGAGAGTACCCTCATTCCCTGACCCATTTCTTTACTTCACTGTGTGTGTAGGGAGAGAGAGAGAGAATCTGTCAGATGTCATTCAGTGTGTGGAACACACTCCTTGGAGTGCAAACAGAATCAGAGTCCAGCACAGTTTTTGCAAACAGAGATATGTAACACATACAGAATGAAGTGTCCTTGGCCCCTCTGTAGAACCTGGTCATGAAGCGGACCCTTCTATATCATGTCCTCACATGCCCTTGTAGCAGTTTGCAGCTTTGCCAGGTTTCTGTCTCTCTCCTGTGCAGGTGTTGCTTGTGAGGTAGAGGTAAAGGTAGAGGTAGAGGGAGAGGTAGAGAGAGAGAGATAGAGAGAACACATTTCTCATCAAAGCGAGAGGTGAGCACAAGTTGCACTCACACGTCCTGTACACGCAGTAATTATGGTCCCATTTCCTCTAAAGCACAGTGAGAAAGGAATTTAGGGAGAGTGAGAGACACAGTGAGGGAGGGGAAACACCACAGGAGACAGTGTTACAATGGAAGCTGTTGCAGGTGTTTGAACAAAGCAAAAGAAAGAGACAGGGGGATGAGTAGACAAGCTAGCCACATACAGCGAGCAGCAAGTGTCATTCCCATGGAAGAGTTGCATGTTACAGTGGCTGTCTTGCAATGGGGAGGGAGAGCTGAAATGGAATGCTGCAGACAGGCCACCCCACATTGTGATGCAGAAAAAATGTGACAGATTCTGTGAGTAGTGTGGCTGTGACAATTGTTCAATCCTAGAATCATGTCTTGCTTCCCACCTCTCCGTCCGCACAGCTCAGAACTTGGCATGTTAAAATCTTGTGAAAATGACTTAAACAGGCAAGAAGACTAAATACAAGTAAAATATCTTAAATCTGTGCGGTGTGTGTGTGTGTGTGTGTGTGTGTGTGTGTGTGTGTGTCTGTGAATGGGTGGGGGAACACTTTGACAACCACTTTAGCATCATAAAAAAACTACAGCTATGATGGCCACAATAGGACATAACTTCTAAGGTCCTAAGGCAGAGGAATTATTTTACATCAAAATATAGTTATATATTTTTTTTTAATATTGAATCATATATGTTCAATCCTACCCCAATGAAAACTACACAGCCCCATTTTATAAGCTAAGTAAGACCATCTGGGGATGTGCATTAGACATTTCTAATGCACGGCCAGTGACTGAAGGCACTAGGCCGATGCCCCTGGTCGTGTGTTAGAAATGTCTAATGCACACCCCATTCTGTCTTATTGCTTACGGATTTTGTGGTGCAGCATGCATCGCATGTTGCTACTCTGGACCGTGCAGTGAGAGTGCGTCCGTACATCCGTCCAGCAGATGGGAGAGAATGAGCGTGATGGGTGACACTGAGTGCAGCTACTACAGGCACAGCAGGAGCTCTGGAGAAGAAGCACTTGAGGAGGAGGAGGATGAGCTGGATATGTTGGGGGAATTATATATCAAAATTTATAACTCAGAATGCTAATGATCCTGCCCCCTCCACCCCTTACCTAGTACACAGGTAACTAGAAAGTGTGACCACCCCCTGTTAATTGGAGTCAGCCCCTCCAGGGAGGGAGGTAGGGAGAGATGAAAGGAAAACTAGAATTATGCCTTCAAACTGTTAGATCTGGCCACAAGAAAGTTCCCAGTAAAAATCATTGTAAGCAGTTACATAGGAAACCTCAGCTTTACTGCCAGGCTGGAGAAACAAGGTGAAAACAACCAGAATTAAACTTGAAAAATATACAAAAATAAAAAAAAAATAGTTGCATGTGCGTGCGTGCGTGTGGTGGGTGAGTGGGAGGCAGGTGCCCTCAAACAGCAATACCAACGGCGAACTTGTAAACATTAATCACAGACAGAGGAGGGCTCTACTGGTGGATTAATGCCCGCTGGGGGGAGTTGGTGCACGAGGGCGAAGCCCAAGGGTTCCAACCTCCCAGCGGGTGTTAATCACCGGTACAGCCCGACTCTGGAGGTGATTAATGCGCTTGTAACATTGGCTCGTTGCGGGAGGGAGGAGCCAATGTTACTGGTGTGTTATGGTTGCACTCGGAGACGCCACAGACAACACGAGATGGAGACACTGGGTTCAGCCACAATGCCTCATTTACGTGGCAGTGAGAGCGATTTACTTCTCCTTTTAGCTGCAACGTCTGGAGTAACGGTGGGCTGATGATGTGGATTAGCAGCACACCTCTGATGCTGTTAGGGCATTCAGGCGAATAATCTGTGTGTATCTACTGTCTGTGTGAGCGGTCTCCTCGGGACTTGCTGAGCCTACCTACTGTCAGTGGCGCTTGTCTCTGATGCCACTATCTGTGATCGGTGGTCACCACCTCGGTGTGTCTCACCAGCGCTGGGACTGCAGATAATAGGTGGTGACCTAGCGGGTTGCTACTCTCTGCTGCTGCGGTGGCCATAGCCAGTACTAGCCCACAATTGGTGTTGACAGATGCTTGCTTGTTTCTGCTTTCACATCTATACCTCACTACCTCCACTGCCACCTCTCTCAGTAATCTCTGCTGATCTGTTTTTCTGTCGCCTCCCCACCATATCATTCGACTTTCATCATATAGCATATTTCTATATCCTTTGAATTACTGGAGCCTTGATTCCCTAAACTCAGTTTATTATCTTGTGTTTTCTACCATGTTTTTTTTTCTCTCCTTTTCTTTTTCATATATTTTGACACTGTTAATTTATGTACTGACATTTTCAATTCATACCCACAGTGTCATATGACATTTAACATATCTCCATCCCTGTTTTGTAACACTTTTGTACACAGGTTTTACATTTTAATGTTGAAAGGAAGCTTTTAATGAAAAATGCTTTTTAACTAATAGATGACCACCAGACAGAGTTAGGGGGCTAAATTGGTGGAAGAATTCAAGAGGGCATGGGACAAGCATATGGGGCTGAGTATCAGGGGAGGGTGGGGGCTGACAGGGAGGGGGAGGTGTTGGGGAAAAAAAAGGGCAAACTAGATGGGCCGGTATGGTCCTTTTCTGCCGTTAAGCTTCTATGATGAATTCTGCTAGTGTGTGCGTCACTTTAAATTCATCTTTTAAATGTGGTGCTTGTCTGTTCTCCCATTAGACCTCTCCTGACAAAGGCCCTGTGTGGTTTTAAGTGCTGAGGCATAGGGTGCTAAACAGAACTCTAGTAGTGCTGGATTAAATTACTTTTCAAGTAGTAACATTGAGTCTGTGCTTCATGTGCAGGCTGAGCGCCTGCATTAGCACATCCCATCCAGACACTCCAATCAGCTGGTTATGGCCTCCTGGTGGACCCTAGGGCAAAGCTGAAGACCTCTGGGTATCTGGTCTTTGAGTTGGCCCTAACCTTTGGAATTCTCTGCCTAGAGTCTTGAGGGAGGCCCCCTCAGTGGAGACATTTAAGAGGAGCTCAAAAACATATTTGTTCTAACAAGCATTTGGGAATTATTTGTAACATCCTATCCTAGCGCATCCCAAATTATTAATCTGTTTTATTATATTTGTTGTACAAATTCTACGTAGTTATTTATTCTGGGTTTTAATGTGGTTAATTGCATGCTGGTTTTAAATTGTGTTATATTGTATTGGCACTCTGTGCCTCAGGGAAGGGTGCCAGAAACAAAGGCAACTACCACTACTGCTACTTATTCAACAGATGTGGATCCTGCTTTTCTTTTTAAGTTTCAGGCTAGCCGGCTTGCTCTCTACTGCCTCCTGTATCCCTGGGGTGCACCACATTTCTGTTTCCTCCCAATATTTTACAATGCAGCCTCTTGGTACCAACCCTCCATACCTATCTGTTGCAGACCCATTACAGTTAGCACGACATGAATGAGAAGAAAATTCAGCTTAGTAAAAAGAGCAGTGTGTGTGTGTGTGTGTGTGTCTGTGTGTGTGTGTCTGTGTGTGGTAAGCTAACTAGCAAAATGCCCAAACTTTTTTCCCACTAAAATACACAAGAATAAGATGCAGAGTACCTGCGTGAGGAACCAATTATACATAAGATGCTACAGGCTATTGCTAGTAGTGCCATGAACACATGATCAGGGGTATAGTAAGGCACGAGGCCACAAGGCATGCAGTATTCCACTCTCCAGAGTGTAGCCCAGGAGATTAGTGCCCCATCATCACTGCATCTGATTATCTCCCCTCTGATCCTGTACTCCGTACTGCCTGTTGTTGCTCCTATATCAGTATCTAACACTGCACCTCCTTCCTACAATGTAATACACCCTGTCCTGCACTAATGTTTATCTGCCTCAATCCCTTTCAGCTGCTCTTTCTAAGACCCTATCCATTAAACTTGTTTAATCCAAATGCCAAAAAGAATGAGACACACAATTACATAACTATTTCAGTTGTATAAAATATGTTTATGATCCAAACATTAAGAGCAAATCAATCCCATATGGATAGGCAGCTGCTGTTGCATATGTGTTATTCATTTCTTTTTAATACTGAAGTGAACAGTTGAATTAGTTAAAATAACTTAAATTCTGATCAGGAAGAAGAGGAACAATATGGAGACCATATAAATGATAAATGGCAAATACCTTCTAGTTTGTGTTGTTTCTGTAAACACACATGCAATCAAAAAACTCAAACCTAGCACAAAACAATATGGTATGCAAATACACATGTGAGTGTGTGTATGTGTATGAGTGTGTGTGTGTGTGTGTGTGTGTGTGTGTAAATTAGCTAAAGAAAGCTTGGTGCTACATAAAGGATAATGGGTGGGCAACAATGAACAACAACGCTGTGTTCACTTCGAGAGGTTGTCATGACAACCAAGTAAAGCTCGAGATTGAAACTCGAGAGGTTTTCAGTTGTCTGACAACCTCAAGAAGCGAACCCTGAGTTGTTGTTTACTGTTGCCCATCCATTATCTTTTATAGCATATGAGCAATGGTAAATCACAAGAGGACCACTTCCTGAGGCACCTGTCTCCATTTTAGACTTTGCCTCCACCACCCCACCCTCAAAACCCTAGTACAAGTGCTACTCCATGATTTTGATTATGGGACAAAGTCCCTATCTATTTGTGCTATGTATCAGATCCATTTTTGCCATCTATTTCTGAAAGGTGTGAGCTTGTCCTGTGTCTCCACCGTCAAACTTTTGTGTCAATAGATCTCCATGACAATCTGTCGCCATTCTACTAGCGTAGGTATTTTTAAGGACATCCATCTGCGTGTTACAGCTTTTTTGGCTGCCAGGAGATAGAGGCATCATCATTCTATGCCATACTGGACTGTGTTCTGGGTAGATTGACAACAGGACCATTTCTACTGTGAGCTCCACCCACTTACTCAGGCAATCTTACAGCTTCTGTTGTAGGGAACACCAAAAGGGTGTTAGCATTGGACATAGCCAGAAAATATGACCTAGATCTGCCAATTGGCATTTCCATCCCCTCCAGCAAACCCCATATGATGCTGGAAGGTACTTTGCAAGAACTGCAGGGAAAAGGAAATACCTACGGTGATACTTCCAAGCAAATTCTCTCTAGATATTGGAGGATGCTATATTAATGGCTGCTGTGGTTGTTTCTGTCCAGGAGGCACTAGTTACTGATAAATCCTGTTCCCTATTCCATCCATCTAATACAGTTTAGGTTGAATCCCCTAGGTATTCTCTTAGATGACTGTATAGGAAGCCAATTATATGTTCCCACATGTAGCCAGTCAACAGATCCCTTAACATAGTTAATGGAAGGGGTCTGGGTATAGGAATCATAGAACATGACAGCAGAAATGGACCCCATGGTCCATCCAGTCTGTCCTTTTCCCCAAGCTAAATTACCTGCTTCCCTCCTTGGTACCCACCCCACTCCCTAGTGACCCTTTGGGCCTGTCCCAAGCCCTCTTGAATCCTGTCACTCTCTGCACCCCCATGACCTCATCTGGAAGCCCGTTCCAGGTGTCCACCACCCTCTCCATGATGAACTGCCGACTCATGTTCCCTCTGAAGTGTCCTCCCTGCAGTATCAGGCCATGCTCCCTTGTTGTGGTGTCCTTTTTCATTTACAATAAACTCCCTGGCCCCAGCTTATTTCTCCCTTTAGCATATTTGAAGGTCTGTATCATGTCCCCTCTCTCCCTTCTAGTTTCTAGTGTGTATAGCCCCAGCTCTTTGCATCTCTGCTGATACAGTATGCCTTCCATCCCGCACACCATCTTGGTCGCTCTTTTCAGAACCCTTTCGATCATATCTATGTCCTTGCGTAAGTATGGCCTTCAGAACTGCACTCCATATTCCAGGTGCAGTTTCACCATAGCCTGGTACAGGGGCACCAGGACTTCCCTCCTCCTGCTGGTGATTCCCCTGCCTATACTTGCCAGCATCCCATATGCCTTCCCCACCACCCTAGTGCACTGCTTCCCTACCTTAAGGTCACTGGTGACTACTATACCTAAGTCCTTCTCCTTCTCCAATGTCCTGATCTCCTTCCCCCTCAATTTATAACCTGCCCTCGGGTTCTTGCGTCCCAGGTGCATGACAGCACACTTCTTAATGTTGAAGTTTAGCTGCCAGGTCTTTACCCACTCCTCCAGTGCCCTCAGGTCTCATCTCATGTCTTCCACCCCTCCTTCAGTGTTCACCCTATTGCAGATTTTCATATCATCTGCAAAGAATGCCACCCATCCCTCCCTCCATCCGTCCGTTCGTCCATCCATTATGTCACATATGTAGATACTGAAGAGAAGCAGTCCTAAAACAGGCCCCTGGGGCACCCTGCTTGTCACCTACCCCATCCTAGATTGCACCCCATTTATTACCATCTGCTGGGTCCTGTCTGCTAGCCAGCTTTCAACCCATCTAGTTATCTTGTCCCCCACCCCTGTACTTCAAAGTTTGTTGACCAACCTTCTGTGGGGGACAGTATCTAAGGCCTTGCTGAAGTCCAGGTAGGCCATGTCCACTGCCCCCCTTGGTCTATTTCCAGGGTTACCCAGTCAAAGAATTCTATTAGACTGGACTGGCAGGATTTCCCCCTAGTGAACCTGTGCTGGGTGTTGTTCAGCAATTTTTTCCCCTCCAGGTACTTTGTTACCCTCTCCCTGACAACTGTCTCCATGACTTTCCCCACCACTGCAGTGAGGCTGACAGGATGATAGTTCTCCCTCACTTCCTTGCTCCCCCCTTGTGTAATGGCACCACAGTAGCCCTCCTCCAGTCCTCCAGCACCATTTCTGTGTCCAGGGATAGGTTGAATAGCCTTGGCAGTGGGGTAGCTAACTCCTCTTTTAGTTCCCAGATAACCCTCCGGTGTAGTCCATCCAGTCCCATGGCCTTGTCCACCTTCACCTTGCCCAGCTCCTCCCTGACTCTCTCTATGCTAAAGGGACTCATCTCCCCCCCCAATCCTTAACTCCAGTCCCCCACCCTCCCCCTCTTTCGTAAAGTTTGAGCAGAAGTACTTGTTTAGCACTTCTGCTTTCCTGCAGTCATTCTCTATTGACTCCCCTCTCTCCCCCAAAGCCTTGCGATCCCTTGTCCAGTCTTCTTCCTATCCCTCATGTATCTGAAGAATGTCTTATTAACCCCCTTGGCCTGCCTCATTATCCATTCCTCTGTTTCAGCCTTTGCCTTCCTAATCACCCTCCTTGCTAACCTCCTTGTTTCCTTGTAGGCCTCCCTGTCTTCTTCCCTCTGCAATCCCTTGTATTTCCTGAACACCCTCCATCTGCCCCCTACCACCCTCGCAACCTCCCTGTTGAACCACAGTGGCCTCCTGCTTCTTGTTTCCTTCCTTGCCCCCTTACACATGCATGCGTTGCCTCTCTGACCCTGTCTCTAATGGCCCCCCATAGTTCCTCTACTTCATTCATCTTCTCATACCCTCCATTGCTTCCCTTACTAACTTTCTCATCCTATTAAAGTCTGCCCACCTGAAGTCCAGCACTGTTGTACTTGTTCTGTCTGCTTCCTTCCCCACTCTCACCCTAAACCTAATGGACCTATGGTCGCTATTTCCACGCTCCTCCCCTACCACCACCTCATCTATGCTTTCCCCATTAGTCAGGACCACATCCAGTAGGTTGTTCCCCCTAGTTGGGTCTCTGACTAACTGACAAAGGAATACCTCCTGCAGCACCTCCAGAATTTCCCTGCTTCTGGTTGATGCTGCTTCTCGGATGGTCCAGTCAATATCTGGGAGGTTCAGGTCACCCAACAGTATCATTTCCCCTTTTAGGGCCATTCTCACTATGTCCTGCATCATCTTCTTATCCTGCTTTTCCCCTTGGGTGGGAGGTCTGTACACCACTCCCAGTCTCACGGATTCCCCCATTCTTCTGCTTATTGTTGCCCATAGTAGTTCAGTGTCCCCATTTCCCTCCTGCCCCTCTGTTGCTGTCATGTCTTCCCTGATGTATAAGGCCACCCCTTCCTTTCCTTCCTGTCCATAATCATCAGTCTGAAGCCAGGAATAGCTGTCTCCCACGTATGACATTCCGTCCACCATGTCTCTGTGACCGCTATAATGTCCAGCTCATCATGAGCAATGATGGTTATTAACTCCTCCATTTTGTTTGACAGACTCCTGGCATTGACCACTAAGCCCTTCCACCATTTTCCCTTTCCTCCACTCCCCCATGGTCCTCCCAGTGCCTACCTCTATATTCTTTCCCCGGGGTGGACCTTGGGTCCCCCATCTCTGCCATGGTATGGCATGGCTCCAAATCCAGGCCCCCCCTTTTCAGTTTAAATTATACTCCTTATCAAAGAATTCCCTCAGCCTGCACTTCAGTACTGCTGACCCATCCTTGCTTAGGTGCAGCCTGTCTGGAGCATAGAGGCTCTCATCCTCCCAAGTTGTCCCACAGCTCCCCATCATCCCGTATCCTATCTGCCTACTCCATCTTTCCAGCCAGTCATTAAACTCCTTTATCCTGAGCTTTCTGTCCATGCTGACCCTTGGTACTGGCAACACCTCAGAGAAAGCTAGAGATTTAAAGCCAAGCCCCCCACAGAATCTAGCCAGAGCCTTAAATCTCACCTGCACCTCCATTAGACTGTTGCCTTCCAGGTCATTCGTTCCTAGGTAGAATACCAGATGCACATTTTTATCCTGGTCCTTTCCACATGACAGGATGTGGTGGATTACCTCCAGCACAGTCATCTCCAGCAGGAACTCCACCCACACCACGCTACTCCTGCCCCCCACTTGATTCCCTTTAGGATAGAATCTCCAATCAGAAGCACCTTGCCCCCCCCTACTTTTCCCTGGTTTAACTGCACCCCTGCTCTCCTTCCCTGTGGTGCCAGTGTAATAAGTACCTTCCTGACCCTTGTCACTCCTCTTCCCATCCCTGTGCCCTGATCCTCTTCCCTTCACTCACTTTGTCCTCCTTCCCACTTTTTCTGTGCCCCTCTTCTGCCCCTCATACACTCCCCTCCAGTCTCCCCATTCTCTGATCTCCTACCTGTGAATTCCTAGGTGGCTTGGAGATGTTGGCAGCCCCGTCCAACTCCTTCTTTTCTCCCTGTTCCCCCACCTGCCCTTCTGGTGCCTGTAGATTTCCTCCTCCATCATCAAGTGCACTGTCCTTCACTCACTGCTGGTCCCCTTTTGCCTGAGATCCTTCCTCCTTCCTTAACATCCCTTCTTGCCCCCCTCTCCAGCACTCCATACCCCCAGCTCTCCTTTCTGGACTTTTTCTAGCCCCTCTACTAGTCCTGCCACCCTTTCCCTCCCTCCCTCCTCCTCACTTCCATCCTCCTCCTCCTCTCTTGTGCCTCTACCCCCTGTGCCCTCTATTTTTCGTGAGCCCCCACAATGACTCTTGCCCTCCATGGATTCTGCCAGGGGTAAGTACCTGTTTGAAACCAGGATCATCCCATTAGTACACTTACCAGCTTCCCCTCCCTGCGATGTTTGTGCCCTTGCCTTGGTCCTTTGAGCCCCTTTCCCACTTCTCCCAGATGCCCCCACTCTCTGCCAACTCTCACCATCCACACGGTCCCATCCCCTAGTTCCTTTGTCCCGTCTTTTCCCCCGGCTGTTATGACCCTCTGGGGTTCCAGCTGGCCCTCCAGCCTTCCCATCCCCACCCCTTCAGCTCCCTTCCTGTCAGCATTGTATGTGCACCCTCCCACCCCAGCCCCCATGCCCTTCACCCATCTATCCAGCTCATACCTAAGTCTCCACAACTCTGCCTCCAGTTTCGTTAACCTGGCACATACAGGACAGTGCCCCAGTCTCCACAGCATATTCATGGCCATAGCAGCCCTACAACCACTGCATCCCACCAGCCTGCCTCCCCACCATCCTGCATCTGTCCTCCCCCCTGCCCAGGAGCTGCCCCACTGCCCGAGCTGCCTCTTCTTGCCATCCCTTCCATCTCCCCCCACACCCTTTGTACCCATATGCCCTGACATACCCCATCTTGTTTCAGCGATATAGACCCCCCCAGTTGTGCAGTTACCCAAGATATGCAACTCAGCCTAATCTTCAATTTGTTCCCTATCTAGTTTCGACAAGCTTTTATACAGTTTGTTAGAGGAGAGTAGCCTACACAACAATTGGCCCAGATATTGACTCATAATCCCCCCATCTCAAGCAGTCTAGGATTTGCCCTGACCAACAGTCACCCCCGAGCTTAGGCAGATCCACTCCCTCACCACCAGTCATCCCCTTGTTCAGATAATCCCTTCACAGTTGCCCCAGAATTTAGCCTAAATACACAACAAAGCCCAGGACCACCCCTCACAGCAGTTCAGATCCAGTCTATGACAGGTCCCCAAAAAAGTTCAAGTGACACACCTTGTTGCTAAGTTTCAGTCTGACCTCCTAGTCCCAGTGAGCAGATCAGGAATAGTGTCTGAGTGATAGAAAAATTTAAGTGATTACAGCCCTGCTGCACAGATACCAGTCAGACCCCCTGGTCGATCCAGAGACCTCACTGCTGCAGGCTTCACCAATGTTGTGCTCCAAGTCTTTTGTGCCTGTGTCCCCTTTAAATTCAGATCCTCCTACCACCTCAGTAGTGAGCTCCTCCTTTTCCCTGTCCGTTATTGGCTAACTACTGTTGGGAGTGGCAAGCCAATGCATTTAATCTGGAGGTGGTGGGAGGGAATTTCTCTTCTCCGTAGCCCCTTCCTTGGATTAGATCCACCGATTGTAGGTCCGCTGCTTCGTTAGAGCTGCCATTTCAGCTCCTGTATCCCCAGCTGAAAACCAGCTGCTCCTTGGCTCTCCTGTGCTGCAGATTGGATCCGACGATTGCGGGTCCGCTGCTCCATTGGAGCCGCTGATGCAGCTCCTGTGTCCCCAGCCAAGAAGAAGCTGCTCCTTTGGCTGTCCCGTGCTGCAGAGGTTATTTATAGGACCTCTGCAGTTTAAATTTGGCACTCCTGCACTGTCTGGCTCTCCTATTGGTTAATGGGGAGAGCCAGGTCCTTGGCCACAACTCTGGTCACCGCTCCTCTTCTCTGCTCCACAGCCCCTTCCTTGGATCGAATCTGCTGATTGCAGGTCTGCTGCTCCGTTAGAGCTGCCAATGCAGCTCCTGTGTCCCCAGCTGAAAACCAACTGCTCCTTGGCTCTCCTGTGTTGTGGATCAGATCTGCTGATTGTGGGTCCGCTGTTCCATTACAGCCGACGACACAACTCCCATGTCCCGAGCCCAAAAGAGACTGCTCCTTGGCCCTTCCATGCTGCGCAGGCTATTTATAGGCCCTCTGCAGTTTAAATCTGGCACCCCTCTGCTGCCTGGCTCTCCTATTGGTTGATGGGGAGAGCCAGGTCCTCAGCCACAACTCCAGTCACTGCTCCTCTTCTCTGCTCTGTAGCCCTTTCCTCGGATTGGATCCACTGATTGCAGACCCACTGCTCCATTAGAGCTGCCAATGCAGATTCCGTGTCCCCAACCAAAAACCAACTGCTCCTTGGCTCTCCTGTGCTGTAGATGAGATCCACCGATTGCGGATCCACTGCTCCGTTGGAGCTGCTGAAGCAGCTCCCATGTCCCCAGCCAAAAACCAAATGCTCCTTGGCTCTCCTGTGCTGCGGAAAGGATCTGCTGATTGAGGGTCCGCTGCTCCGTGGTAGTCATTGACGAAGCTCCCTTGTCCCCAGCTGAAAAGAAACTGCTACTAGTTTTAAGACATTTAAATGTTGTCATAAAATATAGTTCCTGACCTGTAAGTATCTAAAGAAATCTCAGCTAGGAAGTTTGTAGTCTTGTTGTAGGGTCTCAAAGGGAATTATGCCACTGGGAGATAGGAATTGGTGAATGTAGGTAAGTCCCAACCACCTCCAAGTTAAGAAACGCATGTCTGAATAGGATGGTGAGAAGTATTTCTCTTCTGACAGTATTCTATTAAAGAAAAATAAATCTTGAAAAACAGGATGACTTTTTAATTTGGTGCCAGAGTTTCAAAATGTAAGCAGTATACTTGATAAAGAGGCTAAGTCGAGGAGACCTTCCCCCTGTAGCAGACAGTATTTTTTCTATGTCATGTAAATCATTAATCATAAATTTGATACTTTTCTAGGGAGCCTTTAAGGAAGGGGATAACCATAGAAGCAAGACTTTAAGGAAGGCCGCTTTGGTACATAATTCGAAATTAGGTAAATTAACTCCCCTTTGTGCCTGAAAAAATTGAAGAATAGAGAAACACACTCTTGGTCTCTTGCCCCACCATATAAAGTTTGATACGAGTTTGTCCCAGGATTTAAGATAAAATCTAGGAGGGAATATTGGTATGGTTTGGAATAGATATATTAGTCGGGGGAGAATATTCGTGAGAATAACTTCTATTCTTTGGGAAAAGGTAAGATAACGTTTGTTCCATTTGTTTAAATCTTCTTGTATTTGTATGGATAATGGTTCATAATTAACATGTCTATACCGTTTAGGTCTTTGGGAATATAGATTCCCAATTTTTTTAATTTGGTGCTTTGCCATCTTAAGGGCTAAATTCTCTTTAATGATTCTGAAGGGATAAAGTTCAGGAGGAGTACTTCCGTTTTGTACAATTTAAGTTTAACGCTGGATACCTTTTCAAAGTTTTGTAAGATTTACCAGATGGCTGGTATCAAAGTTTGGTAAGATTTCCTAGATGGTTGGTATCAAAGTTTGGTAAGATTTTCCAGATGGCTGGTATCAAAGTTTGGGGGGGCTAGGACAGTTAAGAGGACATCATCTGCAAATGAGGAGGTTTTATACTCCTGTTGGCCCAAAGGGATTCCCTCTACTCATCCCTCCTCCCTCAGGGTGGCTGCCAGGGGCTCCATATAAAAAGCAAATAGGAGTGGGGAAAGAGGGCACCCCTGGCGAGTGCCACACTGCATCGTTATAGGTGAAGTGAGGGCCCCATTTATGCAAATATATGCCTGGGGGCTGTGGTAGATATTTTGGAGCCACTTTAAGAGGGAGTCTGGTAAATGAAACGCTGACAGGACATCCCAGAGAAAGTCCCAGGACATCCTATCAAATACCTTTTCGGTATCCAGGCTTATAAGTGCCACTGGGATTTTCCTTGTTTGGATATTAATTAATTTATTTATTATTAATCTCAGATTAACACCTTTTGAGAACAAGCTCATTAAGAAGATTCCACATCAAAGGCTAACAAACAGAGTAGACACAAACAAGTGCTGAAATAAGCAACTAGATTTGACTAAAAGTGAACATTATACATGTGGTGATTAAACTTATACTATGACATCAAAATTAGTACCAGTACAATCAAATCCAAAAATTCAAATATCAGCTAGGGGCGAGGGGGTGGTAGGGGTAAATAGAGTGATAAGAATAAACTAAGAACAAACATAAAAGTTATGATAGAATACAGAGGGGGAGCAACAAATCAGTTAGAGAGGGCTTGTCTGAGGGAGGTAGGTGGAGATAGAATTAATTTACAGGTTGCGGAACAGGTCCAGGTGGCAGACAACTTTAGGGAGTGAGATGGGGGGAAGGTAAGAGAGAGGATTGGGAGGATATATAAAGTAGGGGAGAAAGTTGCCTTGGCGTGCCAGGACATTTAGGAGCCAGGATTAGGAAAACTGTGGCCATCAGAGAGTTGCCTTGGGGGGAGAGTATGTAGTGTGTAGCCCCTGTGAAAATGAGGGGATTAAAGAAAGCAGTCACAACTGAATTTTGCAACCAGATAGTTACTTAGTTTTTGTTTGAAGGGGCCTAACGTGGCTGAGGAGGAAATGACTGGGGGTAGAGAATTAGGCCAGAGGGGAGCTTGATGGGAAAAGGCCCTCTGACCCTAGGAGGTACGACAGTGCAGGACGTTGAAGACCATAGAAACATAGAAACACAGACTTTGATGGCAGATAAGGACCGCTTGGCCCACCTAGTCTGCCCATTCCCTATGTATTGGATAATCTGCAGATTCTAGTTAACCAACAGCCTACTTCCTCCTACCCTTTACTATAATTGCCTTATGTCTGTCCCATGCTTTTTTGAATTCCCCCACTGTTTTTGACATCATGACTGCCTCAGGAAGGTGGTTCTATGCGTCCACCACCCTCTCTATGAAAAAGTGCTTTCTGACGTTGCCCCTGAGCCATCCCCACTCTATCTTCAAACTGTGCACCCTTGTTCTTGCACATCTCTTTCTCTCAAAGATGCTCCTTTTTGGACTTTGTTGATTCCCTTGAGGTACTTGAATGTTTCTATCATGTCCCCTCTCTCCCCCTCTTTTCCTCAAGGGTATACATATTAAGCTCTTTCAGTCTCTCCTCATATGGCTTCTGTTGCAGACCCTGTACCATTTTAATTGCCCTCATCTGGACTGCCTCTATCCCGTCTATGTCCTATGTCCTTGCAGAGATGGGGTCTCCAGAACTTCATGCAGCACTCTAAATGGGGTCTCACCAACTATCTGTACAGAGGGATAACAACTTCCTGTTTTCTACTGGTGACGCCTCTCCCTATGCATCCCAGTATCCCTCCAGCCCTCCTTACTGCCTTCTCACATTATTTGCCTACCTTAAGGTCATCTGATATGACTACCCTGAGGTCCCTTTCCATTTTTTTTGTTGCTAGTGCCTCCCTTCCATTGTGTACTCTTCCCCTGGGTATGTGTTTCCTAGGTCTGTTACTTTGCACTTCTTTGCATTGAATCTAAGCTGCCATATTTTTGACCATTCCTTCAACCTTGCCAGGTCCCTTCTCATCCTTTCCACCCCCCCCCATTGCAGATTTTTGTATTGTCTGCAAAGAGGCATACTATTCCTTCCAGACCCTCTGCAATGTCTCCTATAAAGACATTAAAAAGGACTGGTCCCAGTACTCAACCCTGTGGTAACCCCACTAGTAACCACCCTTTCTTTAGGGGGTACTCTATTTACTATTACCCTCTGCATCCTGTTGATCAGCCAATTTGTTACCCAGGCTATCACCCTGGGACCCACTCCCAGGGTGGCTAACTTGCTTATTAATCTTTTGTGTGGGACTGTGTTAAATGCCTTGCTAAAGTCTAGGTAGACCATATCTACCCACCCCTCCCTGGTCTACTACTTTTCACCCAGTCAAAGAAATCTATTAGATTTGTCTGATATGATCTTCCTGCTGTGAATCCATGCTGCCTCGGGTCCTGTGCCCCCCTGGCCTCTAGGTACTCAACAGTTCTCTCTTTTAGAAGTGATTCCATCATTTTCCCTACCAGCAAAGTTAAACTAACAGGTCTGTAGTTCTCTGCCTCTGCCTTGATCCCACTTTTGTGAAGAGGAATCACATCTGCCCTCCTCCAATCCTCAGGCACCACACCATCCTCCCATGATTTGCTAAAAAGGGTAGTTAGTGACGTCACTAGGTCACTCCTTAGTTCTTTTAGAATTCTGGTGTGAATCCTGTCAGGTCCCATTGCTTTGTCTAGCCTGAGTTTTAGGAGTTCTCTCAGGACCCTTTCTTTTGTGAATGGACTATTATCAATCCCCCTTGTCCAGAGTGCTTCTATTGCTTGGTTTAGGTACCTCCCCCTCTTCTTCTTTTGTGAATACTGAGCAAAAGTACTCGTTCAGTATCTCTGCTTTTCCACTGTCATCCTCTGCCCACCTCCCCTTCCCTTTATTAAGTCTCACTATCCCGTCCTTGGTCTTCCTTCGTTCCCTGATGTACCTATAAAAGGTTTTATCCCCCTTCTTGACAGAGTTGGCTATCTTTTTCTCGGTTTAGGCCTTCACTATTCTGACTGCCTTTGTTGCTTCCTTCTGCTTTAACTGATACAGTTCTCTGTTCTGCTCATTCTGTGATTCCTTATACATCCTGAATGCTATCTTTTTCTCCCTGATCTTTCCCGCCACCTCTTTTGAGAATAATAGTGTTTTTTGGCTTTGTTTTGTTTTGTTTATTTGCTTCACACAAAGACTTGAGGCCTCTGTGATGGCAGTTTTGATTTTCTCCCATTGTTCTTCTACCCCTCCTTCCTGCCCATTTGCTAGTGCATTCCTTAGGCACTCACCCATTTTGCCAAAATCAGCCCTCCTAAAGTCTGTTACTTTTTTCTTTGTATGGCTTGTCTCTACAAATGTGTTTATTGTGAACCACACTGTTTGGTGGTCGCTAGTTCCCAAATGGCTACCCACTTTTAAATCTGTGATCCTCTCACTATCTCCATTTGAGAGTACCAGATCTAAGATTGCTCCCTCCTGAGTGGGTTCCAACACTAGCTGTCTGAGGCATGCCCCCTGCAGGGCATCGAGAATGACCCTGCTCTTGGATGAGGCTGCAGCACATGTGCTCCAGTTCACATCTGGCATATTCAGGTCCCCCATAAACAAAATCTCCCTTTTGTCTGCCATTCTAAGGATGCCTTCTAACATTTCTTTGTCCATTTCCTTCCCCTGAGATGGGGTCTATATACAACCCCCATGCAGATTGTGGTGCCATTGCCTGTCTCCAAGGTGAACCACAGTGCCTCCTCTGTTCTCCGCTTACCCTTTAGTTCTGTCGCTTTGATCCTTTCTCTTACGTAGAGAGCTACTCCTCCTCCTCCTCTTTTACCCCCCCATCCCTCCTATAGATTGCATACCCTGCTATGTTTACATCTCAGTCATGGTTCTCTGTATACCATGTTTCTGTGACTACCACAATATCCAGGTGTCCCACTTCCATTGAGGCCGCTAAATCAGGAAGCTGGTTACCCAGACTACAGCCATTGGTACTCATCGCCCTCAATGTTTTTATGCTCTTAGCTGTTTTAGTCCCATGCCTGCCCTTACTGTCTTTGGTTTTTTCTCCAGTTACCCCTGTCCTGCTCCCTAGTGACCTCTCTACCTTCGTGTTTACCTTGCTGATGACCCTGTTTTGTGGGGGAGGCTGGGGATTTCCTGCTTCTCACCAGTGCCTTCCCCCTTGGCTAGTTTAAAAGCTTGACAATGAAGCATTTAAACGTATCACCTAGAAGTCTGCATCCCTTCCTGGACAGATGCAGATCATCATGGCAGTATAGGCATGCATTCTCCATGTGGAGCCCCAGTCCCTAATGAAGCCAAAACCCCATTCTCTGCACCAGTTTTTCAACCATTCATTGAACTGCATGGTGCGCAGTACCCTAGCCTCACCCATGCCATAGACAGGCAGCACCTCTGAGAAGGTTACCGTGTGTGCTATTTGGCTAAGACCCCTCCCCAGCTCCACAAACTCCTGCTGCACTGCTCTGATCCCATACCCAGCTAAGTCATTTGTCCCTAGGTGGACAATGATGTCCAGCTCCCTCTCCTGTGCAGTTGCTCTTGCAATCCTGAGGATTCGCTTCCCGTCCTTCCAAGCCCTGGCTCCGGGCAGGCACCTTGTCTCCTTCTCCACTTTTTCCCCCAGTTCTACTCCCCTAATAACTGAGTCCCCCACAAGGAGCTGCTTCCTTCCCCTCTGGTGTCCTGTGCCACCCTCCTGTGGGCCTTCCTTGTGGTGGTTCCCAGCAACCTCCTTGGTTTCCAGTGTGGGTGCCTCCATAGGGGAACTGTGTTTCACCAGTACAGCATAAGGATTGTGTAGAGGTGCAACTGGAGGAATGCACCTCTGTTCTACCACCCTCACTCTCCCTGAGCCCACCATGGTCCAACTGCTCCTCTTTCTTGGCAACCACTGAGGCAGCGGTGGTGGCCCTGGTGTTCCCTGAGTGGGGGCGGTTTCCCTACTCATGTCCAATTTGGCCTGGAGATGGGAAACCTCCTTTCTCAGAGCAGAGGGTCAACTGCAAATATGGCAACATCACAGCCTTCAGAATGTCTCTCAGAAGATTGCTGCCCCACAGATATTGCATTGTACCACAAACCACATGTCTGTCTTTCTTCTTGTTCATTTTAATATATATATATATATATATATTTTTTTTTTTTTGCTAGTGTGTGGGTGCACGTACCCTCAGTGCAGTGTACTGGATTGGTAAGGATATGACATTATATGCTCCTGTGCCCTGTCAGGGAAGTGATGTCAGAACCTCTGGTATAAAAGAAATGACACCCTTGGGGGGGGGTGAGGGGCAGGGGGGATTGGGCCCAAGCCTGTTCCCTCTGAAAACAATAGTCAACAAACTCTGACCCACCACTCTGGTGAGTGTTGACCTTCCTTTCAGCAAGACAACCTGCACAACAATCTACCAGAGAATATATCCAGCAAAAAACAATTACAGTCAGAGAAAAATCAAGCAGTTGGGCCCAATACCTATAATGTAAGCCTCCCCTGACCCAATATAACCTGATGTTCTGTGCTCTGAAGACAGTCTGAGGAACCAGTTTTCACAACCTGAGGCCCTGTATAGGCTGAATACATAAACTGTAGGGTTCACAAAAGAAAAATCCTCTGCCACCAGTAAATAGTTCACTGTATCAAAAAATAGCTTGTTGCAATCTATCACAAAATACTAATAGATAAATAATCCAGCTAAACACAAGAGAAAACCAGTTATGCAGTATTTCAATCCTTCTGAAGTTAAACTCACAATATTAGCAGTTCTGCAAATGCTTACTTGATTCAAAAAGAAAGAGAGACAGAGAGAGAGAGAGAGAGAGAGAGAGAGAGAGAGAGATAAACACAAAGCAATACCAAGTTTAAAATTAAAAGTTAAGTAAGGTAAACCTCCCTTAAATATGAGCAGGAGTGCACTTTCTTGCAGAATGTCAGTGTCTCCCCACAGCTCTCAGTTGTTTCAAAATAGCTTGTTTCACTTTCAGGAAGATGGGCTTTTGGTGCAGTGTTTGTTTTCATGGAGGGTGAGGAGCTTCTGTACCTCAGGGGGCAACAGTCCTAGACTTATTTTTTTAGCCATCAGGCAGGTTTGATAACTGAGCCTCCCTTCAAACTGGAGCCAGTTAGTCTTACCATACAAATCACATATATGAGAGGATCTTGCTGAGATGGTTGCCAGGTGGCAGGCTTTGTTTAGTGCCACTATAATCCTGTGGAGTGCCATGTCTGTTGCTGAACTATAGATTATAAGACCATAGTCTATAACTGAGACCACTGAACTAAGGATAGCTAAGTTTAGGGCCTCAGGGGTCAGACTATTTGTATGCCTATAGAGAAGATCTAGGCATCTATTAACAGCCTTGGCAGTGTTGTCTGTGTGATAGGCGTATATCAAAGCACTGTCCACTGTTATCCCCAGATATTTAAAGTGTGACTGAGACTAGTTCCAAGGGTGTTCCAACATTATTTGTGATGCTAAGAGGGAAAGTATGATGTCTATTATGGGAACTAGAGAACAACATTTTTTTTTATAGTTCAAGATAAGTTTTTGCTCACCGAACCAACTTTCTACATTTGAAAAAACTCATCTGTAGATTTATTTCCAGTTGCTTTGGATCAGGGTCACTCATGAAAAGGACTGCGTCATCCGCATAAAGCAAGATATAGCAATGACAGGAGTAAGGGAGCTGGTTTAGGAATAGACTGAATAATAGCAGACCCAATATAGATTCTTGGGGAACCCCAATAGGACAGGTCTGCTAGTAGATAGGACGTCAGCGATCTTCACTTGCTGGGAGCGGTTTGTAAGATAGATCTCAAACCAAGCCACAGAGTCACCCAAAAGCCCAATGGATGCCAACTGTTCTAACAGTAGGACATGGTTAATAATATTGAATGCTTTTGTTAGATCAGTAAAAGCCACTCTTACAAGGGCACCCTGATCAAGGTCATTGTGGATATGACCCATAAATTCAAGTAAAGCAGTTATAGTGCTGTGTGTCTTGTGAAAGCCATGTTGTAGTGGGCATTGAATTGGATGTTTAACTAGGCAATCAACAAGTTGATCCACTACAATTCTTTCAATTGCTTTAGATAATGGTGGGAGGATCGAAATGGGCCTATAGCTACTGTGTGATGTGCGATCCCCACTCTTAAATACTGGAGTAACTAATGTGGATTTCCATATCTGCAGAAACTGAGAATATCTCAGCAAGGTGTTGATTATATGTGTCAAAGGAACAAGTATTTCTTCCAGAGTTAGTGCCACAAATTTAAGGTCCAGGGAGTCGCCACTGAATTTAGCCCTCCCTAGGACCTTAAGAAAGTACTTTCTAGCTTCTCACAAGGAGATGGCTTTAAAGCGGAAAAGAGGGAGAGTGTTTGACAGAACTACCATTATGTTTTGAGTTAGAGTGATAGAAGAAATCAAGCAGAAGAACACCTTCAAATAAAAAAAGTATTGTTAAATGTATTAGCAATGGTAGAAGGATCCAGAGTGGGTACCCCATCAATAGTAAACATGGCAGGGGATGTCTTGTTGCCTTTACCATTTTTTTCCTTCAGGTTTGACAAGAGTTTTCGGCCATCGCTCCAAGAACGTGTGAGGGCATCCTTAAAAGTACTGGTTCTTTGCAGCCCAAATGGTCCTTGCGCAGTCATTTTGGGCTTTTTTGTAACTGTGGATGTTGGTCTGTTTACCAGTGGCACGGGATCTATACCACAAGTGGTCTCCCATCTTCATATGATCGAGGATTTCAGGAGAGAACCACAAATTGCTGTGTCCATGCCTGTCACATACATCATTAAATTGGCATATAAATTATTTGAGTGTAGAGTCAACTGAGCAGGAGGAATAGACTAATGACCAGTCCTGATGGTAGAGGTCAGCTTTTAGCACATCAAGGTGCCCCCTCTTGAGGACCCTGTTAATGACCATTCTGGCTGGGTGTTTGGAGTAGTTGTTAGTCCAGCAGAAAAGGACAGGGGAGTGGTCACCACAGACATCAGGGAGTACTGTCGTGTGAGAGATGTGATCAGGTCAGTTTGATGATACCTAATCAAGTAGGGTGGATGTTCCAGTCTTGTAGTTCACCCTGATTGGGGCATCAACTAGCTGGGAGAGGTTGATTGACAAGATTGTGTTCTTGTAAGGGCTTGCAGCAGGGGAGAGCCAATTAACGTTGAAATCCTCAAGCAGAGTGATTTCAGAGTTAAGGATGAGAGTGCCTAAGCACTTCATAAGAGAATCCACACCTTGTGACTTCTGACCTGGGGGGATGTGCACCGTCAGGATAGTGAGATCTTTATTATGAGCCCCTAGGAGTACCTTTAATGCAAGAGTTTGCATATTGGTCCCAGCACCAGGCACTGGAAGAACTAGCCCCTGAATATTTTCATGGAGGTAGATTGCACAACCACCTCCGTGCTTAGTCAGATGGTCTTGCCTGAACATGGAATAGCCAGGGATAGTAACTGCACTATCAACTGTATTGGGGGAGAGCCATGTTTCAACTATTGATAGGATATCTGGGTTATGTTGTAGAATCCAGGCATTCAGACTGTCCATTTTAGGGAGGAAGCTGCAGATGTTAATCGTGGCAATTGTAAGTTGTCCAGTGGCTCATTGTGGCCCTGTGGTAGACTGGGCAGGGCCAGAGTTGCGGTGAATATTGCCTGACAGCAGAAACAGCACCAGTGTAATCCAATAGAGCTATTTCTTCAGTTGCTTGTTGTTATTTCTAAATTGCCTACACTGTTTACGGAGTGTGAACATTTTTATATGGGAGCTGAAGAGCCCAGGAAGGAGGGCCATTTGGGGCATCCGACCAGGCCGATTAGGTAGTAGCCCAGTGTGGGCAGAGGACACCCATACTTTGGGGGGAACTTGAAAGTTATTGCTATATGAAAGCATGACAGTGCAGCATGCATAGTAGGCATTACCCTGGACAGCTGTCAGTGCAAATGCTGGATAACTTGTGGCTAGAGGCCCAGAATATAGTAAGAAGGTGAGCAGTAATGCAGCCCTCAGTAGAAAGGTTCTTTTTGGTGACATAGTGAGTGGAACTAGTCACTTGCAGGAGAAAGGAGGGATTAATTTCCTTTTGAGAAAGAAAAGGATTGACAGAACTATAAGTAACCCCTTTAAGAGAAGCTGGAAAAGACACAAACAGATAGAACAGTCAAAGTCACAGACAAGAATTGAGACAGAACAGAAGGATTAGGTTCCTTTTGAAAAGAAAAGAGATCTGACAGAACTATAAGTAGCCCCTTTAAGAGAAGCTAGAATAGACACAACAGATAGGATGGCCAAATCACAGGCTAATGCACCGAGTTAATAAACCAATTGAAGCAACGGGGTGGCAACTACAATTTAGGCAGGAGCATTTAATAGAGGCAGGGGGCAGGGTGGGCGAGTGGGAGAAAAACAAATGAGGAGAACTTAACTACAGAGAAGGCTGGCTGCAGGAGACTCAGCAGGTGCCAAAGGTAAAAAAAAAAAAAAAAAAAAAAGAACTGTGTTCAAATGAGTACAATAGTAGCATTGGTATCCTGTTCCAAAACCGGCAATTCCTTACCCAAGCTGCGCTGAGGATTGCTATCCAAACCTCTGTCATCTCAATCATAGACTATGGCTTAATTATCTATGGCTCTGCCACTACCACCGCACTAAGGTGCATCACAACCACCCTAAACAAGGCCTGTTGGCTGCTCACTGGAGTGCAAAGACATACTCATACATGTGAGCTCTACACTGAAACAGGATGGCTGCAACTCTCAAATCGCATAAAGTATCTCACATGCTTGATGGCAAAAAAATCCATCTTGGGCCGCACTCCGCCATGTATCCAAGACCTACTTTGCCCAAATACCAGCATCCATCCCACCAGAAGATTGGAACACCAGCCTCCCCAGATCCCCAGATGCCGGACCACACAGGGTCAAAGATCTTTTGCCTATCTTGCCCCCAGCTGGTACAATGCCCTGAGCTCGCTCATTAGATCCTCCACGTCACTAGGAGCTTTCAAATCTATGATTTACTCTCACCTCTCAGCCTCTAGCTCCTGTGATTGCCTTGACTAATGATTCTTCCCTCTTGGTTGTTTTTACTGTTTTTCATCCTCCTCCTCTGCTCCTTTCTTGGCAAAGGCATCTGAGTACCTCTAACTACTCCAAGTCTGCTCCCCTCTCCATATCTCCTCCTACCCTTCCCACCGTGACCATTCCTCCAATGTTTTGTTTTTTTCCTGTGATGTACTGTATTATACTGGCTTATTGAAACCTTTATAATTTGCTGACCATTCTATGTAACATGTCTTGTTTGTTTGTACATTGATGACGTGGAACCTTTGTAAAAGAGCCATTGGCTCAAAGGTAATAATTCCTAGAACAGTAAACTAAAACTAAATAGGTGGTCTGCTACCAGTTGAACTGTCCAGTAAAATTCACAGCTTCTAAGCTGTAGTAGCTCCAAGCTTCTGGGCAGAGGCATACCTCATTCTGAGGCTTCGGGGGTGAGCAGCTGAGGGAGCACTGGGCGGTCTGCACTGGCAGGGTCAGATCCATAGATGGGTTCCATGAAGGGCTGGCGGTCAAGTCCTAGGGTGGCCAGGAAAGTGGCCAGTGCCACAGGTGCTGCCGTCAGGCCCACTGAGGGCAAGCTGTTTCAGGAATAAGAGGGTGCATCTGATACTGTCCATTGTGTTTCTTTTTCTAATGAAACCAACCTGTTCTGGATGTATGAGTGAGGGTAATAGGAGTTCTAGTCGGGAGGCCCAGATT
Organism: Neoceratodus forsteri; assembly: GCA_016271365.2. Lineage (NCBI taxonomy): Eukaryota > Metazoa > Chordata > Ceratodontiformes > Ceratodontidae > Neoceratodus > Neoceratodus forsteri. Next base: position 952,652,891 of record CM057456.1, read on the forward strand.
CCCATATAGATTTTATAGTCTATATTTAGTATTAAGATCGGCCGATATGAGGTAGTTTCCGTGGCATCCTTGTCTGGCTTGGGAAGTGCAGCAATAACAGCATAGGCCCAAGATGGAGGGGGAGATTCTCCTTCAGCCATCGCTCTGTAGGCCGAGAGCATTATGGGAAGTAGCAGCTTGGGGAACTTTTTGTACCATTCGGCTATAAAGCCATCTTGACCAGGGCATTTCAGTATTTTTGCTGCTTTAATTTGCTTTAGCACATTTTCTGCTCCTGTTGGAGCCTCTAGGGCTGTGCATTGAATTTCTGTTAGCTTTGGAAGTCGTAGCTGCGACAGGAATTGATTTCTAGCTTCTACTGTTGTAGAAGGGCTGGATTGATAAAGTTTTTGATAATATATTGCAAAGGCAGATCAAATCTGTTCCTCCTGATGTGGTATCTGATTAGTTTCAGAATGTTTAATTTTTATTATAGTGGATGCCTGTTTGCTCGTTCTAAGTTTTCATGCTAATTTGCGAGTGCCCCTGGCTCCCCCTTCATAGTTTGATTGTTTTAAATATATTAGGATTTGTTAAACTTTCAAGTCCACTATCTTTTGGAGTGCAGTTTTAGTGTCCCTAATCTTTGCCTGCAATTCTTTGTTGCCCTTTCTGTATAAAAGTTGTTAATTTTGAAGCTGGAGGAGCAAGGAATCATATTTTGCTTCTAGGTTACGCTTCTTTTGAGCAGCATAAGCTATTGTCTCACACCTTATCACAGCTTTTAGTGCGTCCCATAGGATGGTATCTGAAACATGAGAGGTGTTGTTTTCCTGTGAAATCTGTGGGATGCATTCTGGGATATGTTCAATATACTGTGGGTCCTTGAGGAGTGAGGGATTATGGTGCCACAGTGTTTGCTTTTTGGTTTTAACCAGCTTGATTTTTAGCAACAGAGGGAGATGGTTAGAAAGTAATATAGGGCCTATTGTTATGTCCTGAACTTCTGTAAAATGTTCACATGTTATTCCAGCCAGCCTGGTAGCATATAGGGCTGAGACACTGGACGCCTTACCTCTAGCCACGCTGATGACCTGTGTTCTGGAATGAGAGTGTACTGTTAGAGGTTGGCATGGGGGGTGTGTGTGGAGCAGGATGAGCTGCTGCGAGGCAGATCTCCTCTCTGGGGAGGGAATCTAAGCTCCCTCAGCACTTGACTACCTCGTGGTGGCAAGGGCGTTATTTGGGGGGGCAATTGCCCCCACATTACAAACCATTGTTGTTTTCTCTTACATGAAAAAATGCACCCAGCACCCTGCACTTCCCCCAGCAGCCGTACCTTTATAGTAGGAGAAAATCCACACGGATGCCTGCATTGTACGGTATTTATGGGTTGGCTGCTAATTATCCTCCTGCTGAAAACTCAAAGTCCCAGTCTCCCTAGTGGCTGGAGCTAGCTGCACCACATGCACAGAAGTGGGACCTGGCTAGGGAAATGGGGATGATGTGTGACATCACATGTTAGTGGGAGAAGCCTGGTGTTGATGAGAGCGAGCTGGCCCACGTGCTGCCATGTCGTCGATGAGGAGGAGCGAGTCAACAGAGTGACTCTGTACCACACTAGTCAAATAATTTAATTTGTGAACTCATCACTGTAGTCACCTGTCACCGGCGGACTCGTATGGTAGAAGATGCAGTGGGCAGCAGACCTGATGCGGCAGTATGTGCATGCTTTATTTGCAGTTGCAACAGACAGAACAGAGTGGGAGGTCCAGGATACAATCAGTGATCAATTGAAGACGGCACACAGCAGAAAAGTCAAGTGGTGAGTGAATGAATCTGAGACAAAACAGACTTGGTGTGAAAGTTGATTATTATTATTTATTATTTAGTTTTTGTTTACCGGGTAAGTGCACTAGTCAACATGATGACTATTTTCAGGCACGACCCGGGAGAGTACAGCATAATGAACAAATACAAATACATTTCAACAAGGTAAGGAGCAAACAAATACACTTTTCAAGGAAGAGAGCAATGTACACAGATGCAAGGACCATAAAGAAATACAACATAATAGAAGGAGAGGGCAGCATTACAATTCTCTAGCTGTGAAACAGTTTTACAAATGGTAAAAATATAAGGAACTGAAACATAACAGTAAACAATAGTAAGCAAGAAACAAAACAAGTAGCAAATGTTGTAGGGATGAAACATAAGATAATACAAGCAAAATACAGTAATAGGAGAAAAACGGCTGTCAGACCTAACTCTGCAATAAAATCTAAAAGATAAAGAGGAGGAGGAGGGCAGGAAGGAGACAGTATGGTAGAATAGGGAGAAGAAGATAAGTCAAGGAAGGTAGAGTAGTAACATAGTGATTAGGAGTAGGGGAGGATATATACAGGGGAAAGGTGAGAAGATAGAAGGCCAGGCAAGAGAAAGGCAGGACAGAGGGAGAGTGGCTGAAATGAGCTAGACTGGAGATGCAGGAGCGGGGGAGAGGGTAAGAGGGAGAAGGAAAGGTCTTACCAGGCAGGCAAGCCTACAAGACCTAGGAAAAGAGGCCAGCACATGCGCAGAGATAGGAAAAGGATAAGAGGGCATTGGGACAGACAAGTATACCAAACTATCAGTTAGGGTCAAAACAAGTGCAGGGGTCAGCATGCGATAGATAACGACAAAGTTAATTTTTAAAGCACTGATGGGACCCAGTCAATTTGAGTTCTAGAGGAAGTGTATTCCAAAACTGAGGAGCCACATACTTGAAAGCCCCAGTGCCTTTTGTGGTATAGCATCTGGAAACATTGAATGGAGATTTGCCAGCAGACCTCAGTCCGTGAGAGACTATATGAGGGATTAGCAGCTCTGCCAGAGATTTTGGGGTTTTGAGCCTAACAACAGAGTCAGTAAGGGAGCCAAGATAATATTGTCTTGATGCAGAAGGGGAGAGCCATCCCAGGTCATCATAAAGCTGACAGCGGTGCTTTAGTTGTGATGGATTCAGCAGCAGGTAGCAGGGGCCCGGGCGCCTTATGGAGGAGGGGGCCAGATTCTCTTTCTCCACTACTCTCTGTCTGGGCATCTGGGTCTGCACTCACTTAGAAATTGTTTACATTTCCCTGATTTCTGGTCATCATGTACCATCTCTCCACTAAAATCCCTTTGGACCAAAGGCTGCCTACCACACAATACAGTTTAAAATAGTTACATGTTGGCAAGTGGTGTGTGAGCCTCATTTTCAAAAGTTTATACTGTATGCTCCCAGCACCCCCCAAATCACACCATCAATAGCACAGACTGTGCCCTCTCAAATTCTCAATATGTGAAGTAGGTCTAAAATATGTTAAAAGGTATTATACGTAAGAATCTAAAAGCACCGTGCTTGAACTGATTTCTGTGCAGTTAAAGAAGGATTTAGAGAGCACCATAAGTACTGCCTAGCCTACCTTCTGCAAATGCTTGGATCCCCTAAAACAGTTGGATAACAGTGAACTCCATTTTAAAAATGCCATCTCTGGAAGCATGACAACTACAATTTGAGTGAAGCTTTGCTCTTGAGTATATCTTTACTTAGTCATTTCTTATTCAGTGCTTTCCACTAGGAAGTCTGAAAGCAAGAATAAGAAGCAGCTACTTTGTTAAAATAAATTATTTCAAATGATTGGAAGACGGAAATGCTGAAACACAGTAACATTGGGTGGGGGCCTGGGGGGCAGTGGGGCACTTTGGAAGAAGAAGAAGAAGAAGAGGATGCCATGATTGCAGATGTGATTCTTCAATAAAAAAATGTGAAGATACTGTAAGCAAGACACACTGTCCAATGCAGGTTACCAGTCTGCAGAAGTGCTGCTTGCTGCTTCTTGTAACTAAAGCCATCTGCTGCTTCGGAGACCATACACGTGAACTTCAATAGGCAATAGGGAGGGCGGCAGCTGGGGGGGTTAGGACTGGAGCTTAACTTATGGTGGCCTACATACCCCTTGACCTGCCCCCACTCAGCCCCTGGCACCACCCCCACTCAGCCCCTGGCTCCACCCTCACAGCCCCCTGACTGGTGGTTGTTGCCCCCCCCCATTTAAATCTGAAATGGTGCCCCTGCATGCTGGAGGCCAGGGGGTAGTGCAGCTGAGGGAAGCCAGAGGTGCTAGGCCACTGGGGTGGGAGGATGGGGCTGTCACCAGAGCAAAAAGGCACGTGTGCACCTCCGTGCACATGCGCCTTTCTGTCTAGGGCCCCGGGTAATTGGGAGGAAAAATCAGGAAAAATGTTAGGGGCTGCTGCAGGATGATGCCTCCAAGCCGGCTCCCAGGGAGTCTGCTGGGGTACGCATCATGTAATAAGACCCTGAGAGACCCCCGGAGACCAGTAGGGTGGTGGATGACAACAGCAGCCCGCCAAAGGAACATAAACACCATAATAGAAAAAGAAAATGTTCACACGTTATGAAAAAATAATCTATTCTGGAATAGGAGTTGTGGCGAGCTGAATATGTATCACCTTCGTGGGATGGGAAGAGCTTATGCCAAATGTCCACAATGCTTAGGTGTTCCAGGGTTGCCTTCAGATATTTTACTGTGCTAGTGGTCCTGTATGCCTGCAGGTTAGAGGAATCTAATTAGGGGGAAAGAGCCACATTAAAGTCCCCACTCAGATTTAGTTGGCCCTGCAGCATCTCCAGGACTTTATGAAGGAAAGAACGTATGGTAGGGAGTTTAGTTTGGGGTGGTAGATGTACACATACTAAAGTGACTTCCTCAGAATATAGTGCTCCTTGGAGGATGACATATCTTCCCTGGGAGTCTACATATGTTTGGCAAACTTCTAGGGGGTGTAGAAAAGGCACCAATATAGCTGCACCCCTCCTTCTAGTGCTAGAATGAGAAGCAGCATATACTCCATATTGTTGTTCCAATCTCAATTTAAGGTGTTCTACCTCAGACAAGCATGTCTCCTGGATGAAACACACATCAGCCTGTTGTTTTTTTAAGTATTGCATGAACCTTGTTCTTTTTATGGGATTATGGAGCCCATTTACAGTCTGTGAAAATATTTTAACAGGATTTGTAGTCATCGTGAATACAGAAGAAAGGGGTGCCAACCCTTCCGGAAAAAAAAACTCCACACTGCACACTGAACAGGGATCAGAGCAGTCAACAGAACCCAAACAACACTCACCCCAACCCATCCATCCCTAAGGATCCAACGCAGCAGACTAGGCAGAAGACAAGATGCAGGAACAGAAATCCCTCGTGCAGCTAAGAGAAACTTCACCCTTATATCAGTGAAATAAAGAAACCTCAGTGACCAACCATAAACTTGCGTGCTTCATATTTTTTCTTGATTCTATAAGAGAATTAATTTGAATATAGGTCTTAACTATTAATAACCTAATCTTAGAAGAAATATATAAAAAAACTTCCCCCTCCCCCTTCCCCTGATTGAACGTATAATCCCCAACAGTAGTATCTCAAGTTTCTCATTGTTCAGTCATGCAAATCTATTACTAATAGGTATTATTTCTGAATAGTGTATGGTGGAACGTCGTTCTCCACCGAAATCGATTACTGGAATGAGCTTGTTGTGCTTTCTTGACTACGTAACAGTCTTGTTGTGCTGCACTGGAGGTCGTCAGTAGTGCAGCACAACAAGAAAAATTGTAGTCACACATGCACGGTAAAGGGGTTGCGGTGGTGAGAGCTGGCTGGGAAGTGAAAGGTGCCTACGGAACCGTGCCTCAGTAAATTAGTTTTCTGCTTTTTACAGGACTCTAGTGACCTAATATGATTACCCATACACTATAAAAGATTGTGTATGAGCAATCATACACAGACAAGGCAGTTGAAAGATCTTGAGGTTTCCATGATAACGGACCTCTCGAACTTTGCTCTCAAGGTCCCAGGTTACCACGGAAATCTCTCGATCCTGCAACTGCCTTGTTGTGTATGATTACTCATGTACAATCCTCTATATTATACACCCCAACTTGCTTTCTCCTTCTGAGTTTTTGCCTTAAGGTGATCATGCACCAGTTATTTGGGTCTGATCCATTTAGATCTTCCCTCCCCCATTTCTGTCTCAGCTCTGTAGTTTGGTTCTCAGTTGGCCTTCACTATCTTCCCTTTGCCTTTTCTTTTCACTGGCTTTGTTCTAAGCACATGGTTCATGCCCCATAAGTAAAAAAATCTCCTTCAAGTGACTTAATAAGAGATTCTATTTTGTTAATTTTGAGTGTTTTTTTAGTTCAGCTTTAACACTAATAAGTTCTGATAGCAACTCTAGGCAAACTGTACACTAGTTACAGGTTACCCTATCACCCAAGGCATTTTGAGATTTTTCTATGTGCATATTACTACTTAGGCATTTAACTATTGACCCTTTGTTACATAACAATGCCAGAATATTACCTGTGGGGTCCATGGTTGCCTTTGAACTTGACAATATAATTTTACAGTATTTCTGCTACCTGCCAGGAGGTCAAGTTGCTTCTGTGTCCTACATGGCTGATGATGGAAGATGCACTTGCTCTGCCACACGTTGTCTCCACCTGCGCTCTCCGATGCCCACTGGGCACTTGTCTTTTATAGTGGTGAAACAAGGCAGAGACTAACAAAAAAAATGCATTATTAAAAAAGAAAACAAACCATGGAGGAGACAAGAGGGAGAGAGGGTGTAGTCTCATAGACCTATATCAAAAAAAGCAACAGGGTTATATTTTGTAAGCTAATTTGAATTCAAGTGCAAGGATGATGTGCAGCAGGCCACATCACAAGGCTGATACGCAGCTGCTGGCTGCTCCACAACATCTCTAGCGGGTGAATGTGCCTGCGAGTTTGGTTCTGACAGAACACCTAGCTCCTACACTGAGCTCATTAGGGCAGGAGCTACAGGGAAAAAAAGTATTAAAAAAAGACACATATAAATCCAGAAGGCCTGGATTTTTGTCAGCCTCTAGTAAAGCCCAGGGAACATGATACAGACTCACTCAGCCTTCATGCAACCATCAACTCTTTATATTCCAGGGTCGTAGCAGGGTCATGATACTGGGCAAAAGGAGGCAGCTAGCTGAGGAGGACCAAGACAAGAAGGCTGTTGGGCACACATTAAGGTGATAGTGGCCAAGAAGGAGACAGCATGGCTGGAGGCATGCCTGGCGCAACCAGGTGAGGACTCTATACCAGCAAAATCTCAAAGAGTATAGCAAAGCTAGTGCCAAGACAGAAAGCAAAGATAATGGTTTCCAAACTAGCAGATCAACATTCGAAGCCATATGAACAACACCATTACCTAAAGGTAAGACACGGATTGAAATGTAGTCTTTATTGGAGGGTCAGATCCCTGGGGGTGTTGCAGGGCTTGTAGAGGGCTGAGGATCCTGGAGATCAACCATGCAGGAAGCTCAAACAATGCTACACATGGAGGGTGAGTGGCTGTATGTCTAAGGTGCAATGTTATTCTAGCCTCCTCTGCTTCTATGTCCCCCTCTGAGAAACCAACCCTAGAGCAATCCATGATGGTGCAACAGGATCTGAATCTGTCAAGTTTCTGGAGACAGCCCCCAGCTTCACTACTACACTAGCTTTGGAGCAGGCAGGAAGGCCTACCACAAAAGTGGTGGCAGTGCCTTTCACCTAAGTGACAGAGAAGAACACTGAGAAGGTTCTGGTGTCCTCATATTTCAGTGTGTCAGAATCGTTGAGCATTCACTTATCAGAGAAAGTCCATCAGGAGACCAGGAACAGGGAACATGCAGATAATGTACTCATTCCTGTGTCGAGTAAAGAGGCTAAGATGCCTAAAACTGAGCCAATCTTCAAGAATTGGGTGGTGTGGGTCGTAATAATGGTTACAGTACCATTATTTCTATGAATATGCATAGAAACAGGGGGTGGGATGACATGACTAGAATATGATGAGGCATTCCCCAGGAGAATGACATGAGCCAGACAAGGACTGGGAATGACTAGGCATGCCATTGTGGGTGGAGACAATGGCAAATGTGGGAACGAAGCACATGGAGAGCTGATAGCTAGTATGGATCTCCTCTGGTGGTGGAGGTTCAAGCACAGCAAAGCAAAAAGTCAGTGCTGCGACTTGAACTGCAGGAACTGGAAATAGAACAATTCCAGGTTCTGTGATGAATGCCTTGACATACGGAGGCCACACTTGTTTACTCAGTGTACAAAAGGGAGGCCTGGCCAAGGAAAATAGAATTTCTGTCAGCACAATTAGCAGGGAAAAACCAGTGACTGTGGACTGACTTAGACTGTGGTTTGAACATTATGCAGAGAAAGTGGCACAAACTTTGCTGTCAGCATTGCCGGAAGGTTTTAGATACCTTACAAAGGGCCACTCTGTGCATATGTAATGCAGTCATCCTTACACTAGGGGTAGGATTTTCTTACTAAATGTCTGTGCTGTAAACAGCTATAGTATTAGAGCAGTGCAGATAGTGTATAGTTATTAAAGGGTTAAGGTTTCCAATAAGCTTGTGGGAGGAACTTAAGAGTATAAAAGTGAGAGCAGTTGCCATTTTAAGAGATGTAGTAGTTGGTCATCAGGGATCCTAAGCTACAGAGGTTTCCCCTGGAGAGCTGTGGGGCTGCGACTCTGGGAGCTGAGTGTCAGACCTATGTGGGTGTACATCAGTGCAAGCGGCAATCAGTGGTGACTGAAGAGAAGCTGAAGATCAGCACAAGATTAAAATAGTGTGACATTACTATGAGGTCTCATTTGACTGTCCACACCTCTGTATGCAAGCAAGCAGGTGGGGAACAGACATAACCTTCCCACCTCCATGGCTGGGCACTGTTAATGTGCTTGTTTCAGCTAAAACAAATACAATGTTCTCCCCACCCTGGCAGTATCTTCTGACTGCTCCACCAGCACCTACAATTTGCTATTTTAAAGTATATTAAAAAAAAAACTCCCACAATGGGTGATGAGCCCAACTCACCCTCCTTTATGACCAGCTGCCATCTAAGTGCTCATATGTGCTAAAACATATATAATGTCCCCCACCCTGGCAGCAGCCCCCTCCAACCACATTCCTTTCCCATCACATAATTCTTATTAGAAGTGGCTGTGGTGTCTGGATGAGAAGAAAGCGATCAACACAAACTCGCCCTCCTCCATGGCCAGCTGCCTTCTGCTGAATGAAAGTGCTCACATGTGATCAGCTGATTTTACTGTACAAAGTGAGCAAGCCCATGGGCACTTTCATTCATCAAAAGGTGGACGGCTGTGAAGGAGGGCAGGTTTGGGTCAGTTGTTTTCTTCTCATCTGGATTCCACAGCCGCTTCTAATAATAATTGGGTAGTGGGCGTAAGGAGGGTGGTTGGAGCATTCTGCCAGGATCGGGGAACATTATACAATGTCTGTTTTAACATAAATGAGCACTTAGATGTTGGCCGGCCATGGAGCAGCCATGTTCTGCCAGTTGGTCATTCTGAGAGGCTTTTTTAAAAAGATATTCTTCAAAATAGACATTTGCACAAAGATGGCGGCCACGCTGGGCTGTCCATGATATTCGCAGAGTGCAAGAAGAGAATAACAACTGGGAGTAAATATCATTTTAAAATGATTTTAAAAGGATTTTGAGCTTTTTTACACACAGCTCAGCATTTTTAGTATTAGTCTTACATGTTGAGTGTTTTGGAAGGTGTCTCCAGAATTTCCGTTGCAAAATGTGTTGAGTGCTTTGGAAGGTGTCTCCAGAACTTCCATGGCAAAACGGGAACAGTGTTTCAGTTGTCTTGGTGGGGGATGCTCTCCCTGCTGGGAAATGTTGGCTGCTGATTTTCTTGCATCGTGGAGCTGAATTGGGGGCCAACCTATTGGCTCAATTGTTGGGGGACTGCGGTGTACTGTGGAGGGTTGGAGCCATGGTCTAGCTATCTCCTGTGAGGAGGACTGAATTGACAGTGTTGGTTCAAGGAGGAACATTGTTGGAATGGGACAAGGAGGAAGGAAGAAGGTGGGACAGGTTGTATTGGTGGAGTCCCTTGGTTGAACAAGGGGTCATGGTGCAGCAGAAAGACAGGCTGCAGTGTTGGAGTGACCTGCTGCGGCATTGGAGTGTGTGGAAAGTTTGGATTGCAGAGATCCATGGCTGAACAATCAGGATGTCTGAGGGGGGTATCTGAAGGGTCGGACATCAGAGGGTGTCCAACCAGAGTCAGTGAGAACTGGCAGGACAGGCACTGGAGGGTGACTGCTACTGCGGGGGAGTCCCTGAAGCACCCTGAGGCTTGGATGGGTCAGGAAGATCTGGAAAAACTTACTGCTACAGTATATGTTCTGGATTTGGTGCGTTTTTCCTCCTCTTCCTCCGATATGCAAGAAAGCCAGTGAGTAGTATTTTAACTATTCTAAGCTTCTGGAGTTGCTTCTTAATAGACTGAATTTCACACAGTAAAGGTCTAGTAAGAGCTACGAGGGTGACAGCCTCTTTGGTTCTGAAACTGTCTGGACTGTGGAGGTGAGAGCTCTCCAGTACACATAAGTGTATGAAATCTGGACATCTTGCTGATTTTGGACTTTCTCAGAGTACCTTTAAGATTGGGACTTAGACTCAGTAATTTTCTGCTTCTGTTTCAGAAATTTCTGGAGACATTAGACATTAGAATTATTACATTTAAATTGTGTGTTTGAGTGAAAGTGTTTGGTGTAAGGTGTGTGAAAGGTGTGTGGAAGTGTAATTATAGAAGGTGCATTGTTGTGGGTGGGTGGGGTGTAAATTGGTGTGAGTTTTTGTTTGCTTTTAAGAAATCTGTTGGGGTTTGGGGGCCCATAAGATGCAGCTACTCAGGTGATGACCTCCGGGACCTATGTCCCTCGATCTTCCAGTACTGTCGGGTGAAGCCTGTTTTAGATGTAGGGCTTTAGAGATAGCTCGGTGGGGGGGGGCCCATCCGAATGTCTTCCAAGTGGCTGCTGGAGTGTCTGTGATCCGGGTGGTGAGGTCAAGGAGATGCCCTGGGGCGAAGTGGGGTCTTGAACAGTGTCCATCTTGTCTGGTTCCCATACCCAAGGGCTCCATCTTAGAGTGTGGGCAGATGACTGGTCTGGCTACCTCATCTCATCCTACTCAGGCTGTGTTATGCAATGTCAGATCAATAAGTAACAAGACTGCTGTAATAGCGGGGTCGATATCCTCTGTCGATCTGGCTTGCATCACGGCGACCTGGCTGGATGAAAATGTCGCCCCAGTTTTGGAGGCGGCAGTGCCAGCTGGGTACTCCATGATTCACAGCCTGAGGAAGGATCGTGGAGGGGGCGGTGGCCATTTGTTTTAAATCTAGCTTGAACTTCACAGTGTTGTCTATGGGTCCTATATGGTCCTTTGGGTGTGTCTGCCCAAGGGGGTGTGGGTGTGAGCTTCAGTGTCCTCCTACTCTACTACCCCCCAGGTAGTGATGGGGATTTTTTGCAAGAGGACGAGGAGCTTGCCGCAGGCCTGGTGTTGGAGTCCCCCAGGTGATTGATCCTGGGGAACTTCAATGCCTAGGTCAATGGGGGGGGCTATCAAAATTTGAGACTGACCTTCTTGGGAGCATGGGGGCACTGGGCCTAACACAAAAGGTAATGACAGTGACACACTCGGGCAGCCACACATTGGATCTTTTTTTTTCTTTTGAGTTGGATATCATGGACCTTAATGTAGATCCGGTGGTTTGGTTGGATCATAGTACTGTGGGGTTCATGTTTAGGGCCACCTCCCCAGATGGTCCTGCCCCTGTGGAGATGGTCCAGTAGAGGTCATTAAGAGGAGTATCCTCAGAGGACCTTTTGGCAGTGCTGGACCTATCGGGTGTGGGGGCAGCTTGTGCGATTGGGTTGGAGGAGGCAGTTGCGGCCTATTATGGGGCGGTTAGTGCGGCCTTCGACTCAATCTCACCCTTGCGTGTCCAACCCCTGTCTACATGTTGGAGATCTCCTTGGTGTGATGAGAATCTCCGGGGCTTAAAGACTAAGGGCAGGAGGTTAGAGAGGCGTTGGAGGTGATCTGGCCTGGTGGGGGACAAATTGGCTCTGAGGTCACATTATATGGACTATCAGGGGGCAATCTCCTGTAAAAAGGTGGAGTTTCTGTCTAGGGAGATTGCTTCAGTGAGGAGCAGACCAGCTCAGCTCTTTCACACAGTAGACAGGCTTTTACATCCAGTCTGTCTGGAGGGGTGGGTTCTAGCGTGAGGTGCGAGGAGTTGGCTCTGTTTTTCGCTGACAAGGTGTCCTCCATCAGGACTGAGGTCTTGTCAAACGTCTCTCTAAAGGGCTGCAGGGTCTAGCCTGAGTCAATTCGGAGTACTCCTCCTGTCTGGGATGAGTTTTAGCTGATTGGGGTCAGGAGGTGATAGAGATAATCGCTGAGCTGTGGCCGACACATTGTGATTTAGATCCAGGCCCAATTTGCTTTTTGGTTGAATGTTTAGATCTGATTGGTCCTGTGGTTGCTGAGGTAGTCTGGAGTTCCTTAAGGAGTGGGATCTTTCCTTTAGCCTTGAAAGAGGCTTTGGTTAGACCTCTTCTGAAAAAAACATCTTTGGAACCGGACTGCCTCGGCAACTGCAGACCTGTTTTGAACCTCCCATTTTTAGGGAAGGTTGTAGAAAAGGTGGTGGCCATTCAGCAGAAGAGACATCTTGCTACCTCCTGTGCCTATGAGCCTTTCCAGTCTGGATTCCATGCGTGGCATAGTACAGAGACGGCCCTGGTGAGAGTGCTTAATGACCTTCTGATGGCAAGGACCATACCATCTTGGTCCTCCTAGACCTCTCTGCAGCGTTCAACATCTTGGACCATGAGGTGTTCCATAACCACCTGCGGTTCTAGTGTGGCATATCTGGAAATATCATTAACTGGTTCAGGTCATACCTGATAGACAGAGTGCAGAGGGTGACCATGGGGATTTTCTCATTAAATCTAAAGCCTCTGTGCTGTGGTGTTCTGCAAGGGTTGGTCTTGTCACCTCTGTTGTTCACGGTGTATAAGCTGCCACTGGGGGACATTATCAGGCGGTACGGGCTGGGTTTTCACTGCTATGCAGATGATACCCAGCTGTATCTGTCCTATGCAACTAATAGCCAGGTGTCAGACTCTGTATTTAGTAGCTGCCTTGAGGATATCTAGAAGTGGATGACTCACAGTTGGCTTAAGCTTAACCCAGACAAGACAGAGGTACTGGTGGTGGAGATGGGTTGTCAGGGCGGGGGGGTGGCATTACCCCCTGACCTTGTTCTGTGGGGTGTGCCTTTAGCCCCCTCTAAGCAGGTGAAGAATTTGGGAGTAATACTGGACAGTGGTCTGACACTTGACGCACAGGTGTTGGTCATGATGAGAACTGGGTTTTATCATCTCAGGGATATTGCCTAAATTAGAGCCCTGATACTGCCTGATAACTTGCCCACACTGGTACATGCTTTTGTCACTTCCAGGTTGGACTGCTGCAATTCCCTGTACCTAGGGTTATCTGGAGGCAACCTCTGCAGACTGCAACTGGTACAGAATGCAGCAGTGAAGTTATTGAAGGGGTGAAAAGATGCGAACACATCACCACGGTGCTCCGTGAACTGCACTGGCTGCCAGTCTGGTGGAGAGTTGTCTTCAAGATAGGGCTATTGACCTACAAGACCCTACACTGGAGGGATCCAGTCTATCTGCAAGAGCTCCTTGTACCTTACCATCCACCCCAGGCCCTCCATTCTGCCGGGGGAGGCCTTCTTGGAGTTCCCAGGGTTAGGCTGCGGCACTCAGGAGACAAAGCGTTTGCTGCAGCTGCGCCTACACTGTGGAACTCCCTGCCTGGTTATCTAAGGGAGGAACCCTCAGTAGAAGCCTTTAAGAAGGGCCTCAAAACATATCAATTTATCAAGCCTTTAATTGAAGGTGTTTTAATGTTGATAGCACTTTATTATAGATGGATAAATTTATGTTCCCAGCTGCATTTTGATGTTGTATTGAATTTGTTTGATTGTATTTTTAGAATTCTTATACGATTTGTATGAGTATATTGTACAGCACCCAGAGTCCATGGAGATGGGTGCTATGTAAATAAAATATCTATCTATCTATCTATCTATCTATCTATCTATCTATCTATCTATCTATCTATCTATCTATCTATCTATCTATCTATTATGGGTGCTGGGGGGGTGGAGGGCAGAATTGTGATTGTTTTTTTTTAAACTTTGTTTATTGTATCCACAACATCCAGATACAGGTTATACATATTTTGATGAGACCAATCAAATGGCAACAGAGTACAGTACATTACAGGCATAGCTTCGTTTGTGTTTATGTGAGTTCACTCACAAAGATCCTGCAACTCTTCAACACAACCTTCAACTTGGTTTCAGTTCTGTAGAGTCATGGTTTCTTAATCATAAACTGGTCCTCAATGACAAGAAAATCAAATCTATGCTCTTCTGCAGCTCTCATAACCCACACAACCTACACCACTTGGCTATCTCCACCACCCAGGGCAACACTCTAGATCAGGTGGTGTCCTTCAAATACTTAGGGATTCAGCTTGACCCTAATCTCTCCTATGGACTTCATGTAGATAATGTAGCTAGAGCTGCTAATACGGCTTGGGCTCCTCTGCAAACACAGACCACCTCCACGCCCAGAAGCTTTGAAGGTTGCAGTCCTGGGCTCTGTGATCTCTGTAATAGACTATGGTCTCTCATCATTTATGGCTCGCCACAACCACAACCCTTAGCCTCTTAACTGCCTTAAATAAAGCATGTTGGCTCATCACTGGTGCTCACCGTCTCACCCACACATGTGACCTGTACACTCAAACCGGCTGGCTCCAACTATCAAACCACATAAAGTTTCTCACCTGCTCCATGGTGAAAAAAAATCTACCCTGGCCTTGCACCTTCTGGAGTCTCAACTCTGTTACAGCACCAAATTAACAAACGGTGCCTTAGGAGATCCACGCTACAGCTACTGAAAGTCCCCCACTGTCACACTTCACAGGGACAATGCTCTTTTGCTTATCGAGCACCACTCTGGTTCAATGGCCTCAGCCCAACCATCTCCTCTGCCACAACTACTGGTATGTTTAAAACTAGGCTCCGGGACTATCTCACTACCAACAGCTCCTGTGACTGCCTAACTTAACCTTGTTCTCCACTTCCCTTTCTGCTCTAGTTGTCCCCCCTCTCCTCCCCTCCTCACTGGATTCTACCCTCACATCTTGGTATACCCAATGCTGCACTTTTCATCCTCTTGACACCGTTCCTACATTCCTTCTCCCCCTACCCTCTTCCCTCTCCCTATGACTCTGGCGCTTCCTATCTGTTGTCTGTTTTCTCTGACAAATGCTGCTGGCTGCCTTGTTACAATGCTACCCTTGAACTGTATTTAACTGTACTAATCTGTACTCTGTTTGCAATATCCACTTTGTTGTAATGCCTGTCTTGATGTTCCCCATAATTTGTATTTCTCTGACGTGGAACCTTTGTAAAAGAGCCATGGCTCAAAGGTATTTGTAATCCTAGACTTGATAAATAAAAAAATAAAAATAAAATATGTATTACATCATTTTTCATTCTGTGAGTTTAAGTATATACTACTTAGTGTTTACTGAATGGCATTTCAGGTTAACCTGGACCTTCAGGGTGTTTCCCAGGTCTGCAATTACCTCTCTAACCCAAGTGTTTCTGGTCTCACTTTTGATGAGCCTTTTATCAGTTTTTGCCGAAAAGTTATATCTGTTGTGGTCATGGTCAGATTCTTAACTTTACTCTACTCTTAACTCTTTGCAGATGAAGAACACCTTCAGTTTGAAGTGAAGAAAAGTGTGGAGCAAATGTATTTTTTTTTTGTCCTACCTTACCAAAGTCTGTCATTTCCCACTAGTGACTTACTCGGACCCACTGTCCTTACCCGTACCAGCATCACCTTGATTTCCAGCTTTCTCGGCTTGTTATGGCAGCACATAGAGGTTAATGTATGGTCTTCAATTGGCAACCGGTCTATTAACCGTTGAGAGGTCACCAGGGCAACCATGTAAACCTTGAGAGCGAGCTTGAGAGGTTTACATCACCATGGCAACTTTGAGATGGTTAATAGTAACCAGTTGCCAATAGAGGGACCATACATTGTTTTTTATAGTGTATGGTCCCATGAAAGATTGAAGAGGGCTCCTTACTTTTTAAATAAGTCACCACCATGGCCGTTCAGTCATTCCATCACCGCTGTGTGCATCCGTCAGTTCCTGAGAGAAAAAATGTGTGCACATTCACAAACTGTTCCCAGTTGTTAACCCATCAATGTGACATACCATCGATGGGTTAACAAGGATGAAACGTCACATCGATGGGTTAACTACACTGGGAAATGATGATTTTTGTGGGTTAACAATGTTCTACCATACATTATAAGCCTATAATTAGATGTATGAGGGAGAGTAATTAGATAAGGCTACCATCCATCTGCTGTTTTATCTCCATTTTTATAGGGCCCAGGCCCAGGCCCAAGCCATACAGTAGGTCCTTCCCTTAAATGGCTGTATGAAGACCTGATTTGGATTAGTCTTATTTCATATTTATCCACTTTGTGAAAATCATTTTTTTTTTAAACTTTGCTGAAAATCTAAACTCTGTACAAGAAAGTAACATTTATAATTCAACATAAACTCTTGTGTTTGTTTTGTTTAGTCCTATATGACTCAGTTTCTTTCTCTGTCTACTATGAGAGAATAAAAGGTGAAGGGAGTTACCTGGTTCCCCATCTCATTCTGCTAGTCCCCTCCAGATTATAATTAGTTGTTAACAATGTATTGCTCAGGTGTATCTTTCTGAGGGGGAGCATTGCCTGCCTGGGATTATAGTTCTTCCCCTACATCTATATATTGTACCTACCCACCCCAGTGTTCTCTGAATTTTTCTGTGGTAAGGTGCAGTGTTACTGTGAGCTGCTCCATTTTAAATATATGGGGCACCTTATCTTTCCATTCCTGCAACCCTGACGGTTCAGGATCCAACCAATGTATTGTCAGTGTCTTGAGGGCTGCTAAGGTCATGCAGTGGAACACCTCCTTTATCTTACACTATCTGAGCCCTAGGACTGGTTGGCCCAACACATAATGTGAAAATGCGGCTGGCATGGGTACTCCCCAGATCTTCTCAATCTCATGTTTAATTTGGGCCCAGCAATGTTGCATCTTGGGGCAGGACCAGGGGATCTGGTTATGCATTCCCCTTCCCCCACAGCCCCTCCAACAATTGTCTGTGTTTGTGCATCCCAAATGTTTAGTGGCTGTGGGGACATAGAAGAAGTGGTGTAGGACCTTCCACCTAAATTCCTTCCAATTTTGTGATGCTGATACTCGCCATCCCACGAGGCAATCTTTTCATTGTTGGTCTGTGATTTGAATTCCACATTCTTCCTGCCATCTATTCCATAGATCACCCAGGAGTATACCCCTGGCTCGTACTAACAGTCTGTACATGGTTAAGATACACCCTGTATGTTCATGGAGCCTTGCATTCCAGTACAGATGTTCTTCCTATGCAGTCCTCGGGTGTGTCACCCTCTGGCCCACCCCCATTCCAAACAGGTAGCTTCTAACCTGAAGAAACCTATAAAAATCTGACTTGGCAAGATGAAATCATTGTTGGACACTTTGTAAGGACATACAGTGTTCTCCCTCCACCAACTGTCCATATGTCATTAAGACCTTTTTGTTCCACCCCTTGAATCCCCTGTCCCTACTTCTGGGTTCAAATCCCAGATTCCCTGTTATTAAAGTCATTGGTCCTATCTCATTGGGTGTACCTGTTAGCAATCATATTTTCTGTATAACTGATAGTGTCTGATCCAGGGGTTTTGTATTTTTTTCCTCAGGTTCCCATCTATTTTTGCCATGAGCATAGTGTACAGGGGGATGGTCAATTTCTTTGTATTCTCCAGCTGGTGCCATCTGAAGTCTTCCTTTTGCTTTGCCCATGTTATCAGATATGGCATTTGTGCTGCAATGTAGTAGAGTTTAAAATCAGGAAGGCCTAGGTTCCCTTCCTCCCTTGGCAATGTCATCATCCTTTTACTCACCCTTGGTTTTTTCCCCTCCTCATACAAATATTTTAAGGTCCCTTTCAAGTTGTTTCCAAAATGATCCTTTAACATCTATGGGTATTGTTGAAAATAGGAACCGGTACCTGGGGAGAACATACATTTTTATTATTCCTATCCTTCCCAGCAGTGAGAAGGGTAGCAAACGCCATCTCTCCAGGTCTGCTTTACATTCTTTAGCCAGTCTATCATAATTTAATTTGAATACTTTTGAGACATTTGTGGTGACTATCACTCCCAGGTACCGAATCCTGTTATGTGTTGCCCATGCAAAAGGGAATCCCATTTTCTCCTCTTGGTAAGGCTTCCACTGATTTTATGGCTTCTGATTTAGCTTCATTTTTTTATACCTCGACACCTTCCCATATTCTTTCAGCACTTCCAGATGTGCTGGGACCAACTTCACTGGATTTTTAAGAAATATCAGAGCATCGTCAGCATACAGGGAAATCTTTTGCTGCACCCCCTCCACCTCTATCCCCTCTATGTTAGGGTCATTTGTTATTTGGACCACCAAGGGTTCTATACATAAGGCAAAGAGAAGTGGGAATGGGGGCAACCCTGCCTGGTTCCTTGGGCTAGTGGGAATCTTTGGGAATTGGTCCTGTTCACCTTCGCTACTGATTCTGGTTTTCTGTACAGAGCCTCGATGCATGCTTGAAAACCTGGGCCAAAATTCATTTTTTCAAGCACCCCTTTCAGGTGTCCCCACTGTACCCTGTCAAATGCCTTTTCAGCATCTAATGACAGTACCACTTGTACTTGTTTTGAATTTTTATGGGCTGTGATAATGTTTGAGAGCCGATATATATTATCTTGTAGCATTCTGCCCTTTATGAATCCTGTTTGGTCTGGGTTTGCCAACTTATGGACTTGTTGTTGTAGTCTAGTTGCCATAATAGAGGTAAAGGTTTTCACATACACCGGTAACAGAGATATCGGGTGATATGAAGCACAGTTTTGTGGATCTTTACCCTGCTTTGGTATTACACTGATCTGCTTCTGTCTCTACAAGTCTGGTGCCAGTTCGCCTTTTAAAATTTTGTTAAATGTTTTTTGTAGTAGGGGATTAAGGTGTTTGCTAAATTTCTTATAAAATTCCATGGGTAACTCGTTTGTTCCTGGTGCTTTACTGCTTTTAAATTTATAGCTGCTAGTGCTATTTCTGTTGCTGTAATTGAGGTGTCCAAGTTTTTCTGTACCTCTTCTTTTAATTTAGGCAGTTCTACTGTAGATAGAAATTGGTCAAAATTGTCTGCATCCCCCCATCCATGTGTCAGAGTATAGATTTTGGTAAAACTCTGTAAATGACTCCAATATTTCTGCAACTTTTGTGCAAGTGGTAGCCAGGCCAGGTTCCCTTCTGATCTTTACCACTCTGCAGTTGATCATCTGCTGTCTTAACTGCCAGGACAGGAGCTTACCCACCCTATTCCTTGCCTCATAGTATTTTTGGTGTGTGTAGCGTAGCCCCCCTTCAATTTTAGTTTCTATTAATTTGAACAACTTGTCCCTACAGTCTTGTAAATGTTTTTCGTGGCTGGATTCCATGTGATTTTGTGCTCTGCTTCCAGGCCAAATAGTTGCTCTTACAGGCTAATCCTCAATTTTTCACTGTCTGTCTTTTTTCTTGACGCAAATTGGATACACCCCCCCGAATAGTGGCCTTCAGCCCATCCCGCATGTTAGCTTCTGAAGTGTCTCCCTCTATGTTATGCAGGAGATTGGACTGTATCTCCCCATCAAAAATCTGGGATATCTAGATGAGACGTGTTAAGTCTCCAGATTGTGTTCCATTTTATGGGTGTAATTACTAGGTTTAATGATACTGGGGCATGGTCTGAGGTGGTTGTTGGTTTGATATCTGTTCCCTCGACTATGTGTAACCATTTAGTGGCCATCAGAAAGTAGTCTGGGAATATTGGCCATGGGAGTTGGCATAGAAAGTGTAGTTGTGGTCCTTGCTATGGTGGTGTCTCCAGATGTCTGTGAGCCCTGCCCCTTCTATCAGTCCTCTAAGTTTCCTACTTTCCCCCTGGAGGATCTCTTGTAGTGTTCCCACTCCTATCTATATGTGGGTTCAGTGTACAGTTAAAATCCTCCCCAACTATCAATAGCATATTACTGTCTGAGTGTTGTTTGAGCAGGTGATGCTTTAAGAAGGGGATTCTGTCTTTAATGTTGTTGGAGGCATATATATTGAGAAGCACACAGGGGACCTCCCGGTATGTACCCATGAGTTTTATGTGTTGTCCAAGCCTATCCTCCTCTATTCCTTATATTTTGAGTGGGGTGTTCTTCCTTTTTAGTACAGCCACTCCCCTTCTATGTGTATGCTCTTCATATGACGGGGAGGAGGAGGAGTACACCTCCCCAACCCAGCCTCGTTTCAGCTTTTGATGCTTAGGATGGGAGAGGTATGTCTCCTGCAGGAAAGCTATTGTGGCTTTATTCCTGTTTGGTTCTTGGAGTACTCAGGCCCTTTTGATTGGTGAACCAATCTCCTTCACATTATAAGTTACTAGTGCTAAATCTGACATTTTGTTTGACACAGGTTTTTCCTTCCTTGTTTTTCATCCAGACACTGAACTAAAACAGTTTTGGTAGTGCTAGCCACTAAACTATGTACAATTAAATATTTTTCAACAACATTTGTAATAACAACATCATATTTTGCCAGTGCTACGCATTTTGGGAGTCCCAACTCTGGGTTCTCCTGATTTTTCTTATTTTCCATGGACTTCCACGTGTGTACATACCAGCCACTCCGAGACTTCCCCTCTTTTTACTGTCTTGAGCACTGTGGCTTGTTGGTGTTAGCCTCCACATCTGTGGAATGAAAAGTGCCATGGTTTTGGCTCAATTTTGCTCCAACCTGTGCCACCTTATATGCTTGTAACATCTGTAACTGAGCACCAGGTCCTGGATCCCCCCCCCAAAAGAGAGGTTCCCGAGGCTTCATCTGAAGCAACAGTTTGTTACTATCCATCATTGTCATTCATTAGTCCCCCCTTCCCCTTTTGTGTTTTGTTAAAGAAACAGTTTCAATTACCTTAATTTCCCTCTTAAACTCCTTCCTACCGGAAAGAAATTTCCTCCCTCTAGGGCAGTAGTTCTGTTTAATCCCTGTGGTATTTCCTGGGGTCTCACCCTGCCCCCGGACTTATTACTTATTTTTCATCAACATGGTATCTTTGTACCCACCCCCACCATATAACCCTGTTTTCTTTTTACTTCCCCTTACTTTTCCATTACATCTCCCCCACCCCACCAAAAAAAGAGACAAGAAAATAGACTGATTATCAGTCAACTAAGTTAAACACTCTACCAGATCTGGTCAATTTTTATAAGTTCAGCATGACCAGTAAAGGAAAGTCTAAGAACAATGCTCAAATTGGTATCCCCAGTACTTACAGGTTGGGTCTCTCAACCAGCCTGTTTCGACCTGCTTGGTGTGTCCTCTCTGGGATGTGCCATTTGACTAGAAGCAATGGCCTCCCAGCTCCTTGTGGTGTCCTTCATTCCTCCTCTTTGGCCATTCCTCAATTTTTTGCTTGGACCATTGATATGTTTTCAGGGCTTCTTCCAGGTCTGAATGTCCTCTATCTGTCATTTCGCTCTTAATGCTGAGTGATTTCAACAGTGTAGCTCCCTCTTGCACTGACCGATAAAACTTGGGGCTTCTTTCTATGAAAATCTTCAGCTGAGCTGGCATGAAGATCTGTTTTCTGATGCCTTTTGTCTTCAGCTCCTGAATAATCTTTAGTATTTCCCTCCTCTGTTCCATCACCAGTGGTGTAAAATCGTGGTCAAAGTAAAACCGCATGTCTCCAAAGGCCACTTCACGCTTCGCCCACACTGCTTGAAGAACTTTCATTTTCACTGTGTAATCCAAGAAGCATGCAATAATTGATCATGGCCTGGCTTTAGGATCCGTCGGTTTTGGGATGAGTGAACAGATGAGGAAGTGGAATTTATCTTGAAACTATTGGAACATGTATTAACAAAAAATATTTTTACATTTAATGGTGACATTTACAGACAAGTAAAAGGAACTGCGATGGGGGCTACTTGCACACCGTCAGTAGCGAGTCTTTATGTGGGTCATTGGGAACATGATGTTATTTTTAACGATCAGAGGAATCCTTTCTTTTACAATATTCTGTTGTGGAAGCATTTTATTGATGATATTTTATTAATTTGGAAAGGAGATGAACTGATGTTAAGAGAATTTGTAGATTATTTACACGGTACCAATGAAAACCTGAGGTTCTCGTAATATGCGAGTGAAAATTCGGTAAATTTCTTGGACCTACAGGTTATTCGGAAAAAAGAAGGAATATTGAGCAGTAATTTATTTAGAAAAGCTACTGATGGTAATACTCTATTATATGCCACAAGCTGTCATCCCACACATGTAATAGAAAACATACCAACGGGTCAGTTCCTGAGAATTAAAAGAAATTGCAGCAAGGAGTCTGATTTTGAAATTGAGGCAAGGGACCTCAAAAGTCGTCTTACCAATAGGGGATACACTAATCAAGTGATAGAAAGGGGATATCAGGCTGCAGTTTCAGTAGATAGGGATGAATTGTTAAAAAACAAAGAAATGGTATTTGAGAACACAGATAGATTTCACTTCGATACTTCATATAGTGCCCAAAGCTATCAGGTGACAAAAATCATTCAAAAACATTGGCACATATTAGCTGTTGATCCAGGATTAAAAGAAGTGTCTTCACAACCCCCGATTTTTACATACAGACATGCGCCAACTTTAAAAGACACACTGGTGAACAGTCATTTTACGTCCACAATGGGACACACCAGTAGTTTGCTAGGCAATTATACAGGTTGCACACAATGTAAAAACTGTAGTGCATGTAATTATATAGTAAAAACAAAAGAATTTAATGTGATTGGATGAAGAAATAAAACCTTTAGTGTGAGACAATTAATAACGTAACACACAGGGGATTATTTACATGGCGCAATGTAGTTGTGGAGCATACTATATTGGGAAAACAGAAAGAGCATTTAAAATTAGAGTATTCGAACATATACGGGCTATAAACAAGCAAGATTTGACTTATGCTACAGCGACACATATTTTTGAGAAAAGAGAAGAAATGGAGAAACATGATTTTAAATTTATAGGCATTGAAAAAGTAGTACACAATCCAAGAGGGGTTAATTATCGAAACAAAATTTTAAGAAAAGAGAATGAGTGGATACTTAGATTGAATGCCTATAAACAGCCAGGTATCAATGCACATTTAGAATTGAAACCATACTTGGAATGTAGATAGTAATTCAAGATGAAAGTTCCAGATATGGTGATAGACATTATTAAGTGATTTTGGTCTGTTTTGCAATAATTTTTTTAGTTAGTTTTTACTATGGTTATTAAAGTATTAATGTTTAGATGTAGATGTTTAGATTATTCTTATGTATATTGTATTTAAACATGGAATATGGTTTTAAAGGTATAGGGCACTTTAGTATTGTTGTTTACAACCAATGAATTTGTATTTCGTCATTATGACATCATAGATGGATTAACATAAATTGGTTGTATGCACATTGGTGGTTTAGCCTTTGATAAAGGACATTTGTCCAAAACGCGTCAGGCGTAGTGTGCTGCTGGTAAATAAATATATAAGAGAAGTTTTGGCTCCGATTATTATTAAGGTATGTGTGTGCTTCAGCCTTTGTTGGGAAAAAAGTAATTTTGAGCTGAGAGCACCACAGTAACCTTGTGCATGGTTCGCTTGTGGAAAATATTATTCTTTTTTTGCAGCCCTGTAATGAAGTTTTTGGATGTGATCGTATAGTGCGTCTCCTCTTCCCCATGGTCATCTGGCTGTTCCTGAAACTCAAGCCCAGTGTTTGTTGGGCCCACTACTCTGTCTTTTTGGTTTCTGAGATTGCGCTTTGATTGTGGACCTTCTGCCCCGAACTCCTTCAACCGCTGCTTGGCTGCCATCCTTATCTGCTGTAGTCTGTCAATTTTGGCTGATCAGGTAGTGTTTATGCTGAATTTTGTCCTGTTTTGTGAGGGTTGGTTTGCAGAGCTCCGTGCCCTAGGTGCTTATGGTCTAGTGATGTCTCCAGAAGTCCCAGGATTGTGGTTCTAACAGAGGGTGGGGGGGGGGTTGTATTTAAGAATTTAGGCTGGGAAGGAGGGTAGGCTGTTTCTTTTTCTTTTGTTATTTTTATTTATTCATTTATTTCAGTTTGGGATTAATACCCTTGAGCCATGTGGCTCATTTACAAAGACTCCAAGTCGTACAAATAGCACAAAGCAGGAAATGAAACATGAGCAGTGGAATATACAGCAGGGTATTTTGGGGTACAAGGATAACAAGGGAAACAGGTTACTTGGTAAACAGACAACAATGAAAGATTGCGGTAATCTGACAATAAAAACATTAGAGTTACATTTTGTTTATAGTTATGAAAAGAAAAGCAAAAGATATTTTCTGTTTGTCCTATGTAAAAGGCACCTGGAAGGGGTCAGCCCTGTCGGATGGAATGAATTATGTGAGCAAGTGCATAGCTTAGGCAGGAAGTCAAAATAGGAGGTAAGTTCGAAGAAGAGAAAGAAACTGAGTGGCAGCCTGAGAGGGCTTTGTCAATTAGGGGTGGAGAGTAAAGGAGAAAAAGGAAGGAGTGGGGAGAGAATGGTGTGGAGTGGTAATGAATGGGGGCGCTGTTGAGTGGGGGGAATAAAACAGTGGGAGGTGGACAGAGGGTGGAGTGGCATGGCATAGTGGTTGGATAGGGAGGTCTAAGAGGAGGTCAGTGGGTGGTGAGGAGGGAGGTGGATGGAGATGAGGTAGTGCTCAGGGGTGAGGAATTACATGGAAAGAAACAGTTTAGGGGAGATGGGAGGAAGTGCATGGGTCAGCCCGGTTGGTGTAATTAGGGCGAATCAAGATACTCTTAATTACTGGGAAAAGAGGGGTTAGTTAAATAGAGGGTATTCACATCCACTGGTAGGGGCTAGGAGTGCTTGTAGGCCAGTTTTGAAGTTGCTGATCTTGCTACATGCAATTATAGTTATAGTATTTCCTAAATCAAATAGGGGACAAATAGTGCCAGTATTCTTTATTTGGACCAGAATAATGACTACTGTATTATTTGTGGTATTCAGGAAATACTATTTGTTGACAAAGTAGCAGCTGTAGAAGCTGAAGATCATCTGGGGTTGGGATGGATACAAGACATCCACTCTGATGGCCATTAGGGCCAGTGAGAAATCAAAGTCCTGAGCCAGTAAGGACTGGAGCCACATCACAGTACTAGGTTTGTCCCCTTACTCTCAGACCCACTGTGACAACTTGCACTGTTTTTTATCCTACTATTTATTTTTATTTGTTACTTTTTTTAGCTGATGTGGGAGGTATATGGAAAATGAGATTACAGCCTTTCATATTGGACAGTACAGCTAGAGAAACAGGTTGGGTGTGGACAGCAAGAATCCCTGTCATCTAAAGGTCTTTTGTTCTATTTAAACTTCAAAGGGGCTGAATTTCTTTCATAACCAAGGGCTCTTTTTTGAGTGTAAACAAAGCCCAGACGGAGGAAATGAACCCCCATTGAATAAGCCAGATGGAGAACAAATGGCTGAACCTGGAATCTACAGAACAGCACTGGAGATAGCAAATCTAGTTTGGACCTCTTCTCCAGATTGATGGCTTCCCAAGGAACTAAGAGATGGCTGAACCTGTGATGTCAAAGAGACATGTACCATGATGCAATGTGGTTGGCTGGCCAGCTGAAGACATTTGTGGTCCATGTTTGGCTCTGAGAGTTCAGTTAGGATTTGAGACTCTGGATTTGCGACATCAAAGATTCGATTTTGCCTTAATTCATCAAGTTCCCAGTTGGAGAAGCGTCTACTCTGCTTAGTATTTAGATAACGGCAGTTAAGTTATTCTGTGTGTTTATCTGTTTCAGAAATCTTTCTTTGTATCTCTGTAGACAAATTGTGTTCCCTATCTTCCTAGTGGGTGGGATATTCAAAAGGGTTGCGCCATGCACAATAGGGTTGCGCCAGTGCAAGTCCGAAATTGCACCATTCTGCGATATTCAGCAGGAGGCAGTTGCGCCACAGAAAACTTGTTGAGCAACAGCGCAATGCTAATTAAGGTATGTGCAACTGAAGGGGGTGGAACCATGCATAAAGTGCGCAATGCGATATTCAAAGGCTTGCGCAATGCGCAACAGTGGATCAGGCAGAAGTTGAGCCATAGCGGAAATGAGCCAAAATAAAAAGGCTCAAGGAAGAGGTGCAAGAACGTGACAGGGAAGCCACATGAGGCAGGGAGACAGAGAAGGCCAGAGTGACAAACAGTGCAGGCCAGGGAGTGCACAGGACAGAAGAGGGGCAAGGGAAGGTGTGTGGGGCCACAGAGTGCAGAGGCCAGTAGGTGTACCCGGTGCAGTGGAGGTAGCAGTCAGGACAGCGGGGGTAACAGAGCAACAACAACTGGGGGGGAACACAAGCCAGGGATGTGGAGAGTGCCAGCTTCCACATGGAAGCTGTAATGAGGGGGTGAGAAGGCATGCTGCAGGGGGACGTGGCTGTGGAAGGGCCCGTCGGTGGTACGCCCCCAACAGGCAGTACCAAGCCCGCATCAGCTTTGAGCTCTATTCAGATGTAGAGATTGTGGGCCGGTACCGCCTGAACAGGGCAATACTGAGGCGGCTCTATGAGCTGTGCAGTGATATGATGCAGGCACCCTCACGACGGTGTCACGCTCTGTCAGTGGAGACAAAGGTAACAGCTCGCGTGGTGCTTGCTCGCCACGGTACCTTCCAGAGACCAACAGGGACACCACAGGCATAACACAGTCGGCCACATCATGCATCCTCACCCAATTCCTCAGTGCACTGCTGCCACATGCTACGGAGTACATCCATTTCCCCAGCACCGCGGCGGAGCGTACAGCAAACATACAGGAGTTCCACAGGGTAGCACGTATGCCTGGTGTGCTAGGTGCAATAGACTGCACCCATGTGGCCATTCGCACATCACCTGGCCCCGATGGGGCTGCCTATCAGAATCGGAAGGGATTTTCCAGTGTCAACTGCCAGGTGGTGTGTGATGCCAGTGGGCGCATCATCAATGTCTGTGCCACGCACCCTGGTGGAGCACATGATTCATTCATATGGTACCAATCAGCACTGTGCCATCGATTCGAGAGTGGGGACATCCCCACAGGACATCTAGTGGGTAAGTATGCATGTAGGATTGGCAAATTGGGGGCAAGGGTAGGTAAGCCACAGGTGCCATGGGTGTGGCACACAGGGTTAGGGGCACTATGAGCCTGAATGAGACACTAACCTCCACTATCTCCACACAGGTGACAGTGGATACCCACTCTGTCCCTGGCTGCTCACACCCTACCGGCGGCCCACGACCCCATCGCAGCAACGCTTCAATGAGGCACACGCCACCACACGCAACATCATTGAGCGGGTGTTTGGGATGCTGAAGGCACGCTTCCGATGCCTAGACACCTCCGGCAGTGCCCTACAATATAGCCCCTCAAAGGCCTGTGGGATATTCCTGGCCTGTTGTATCCTGCACAACATGGCCAAAGACTGTGGGATAGCCATACAGGTCGAGGAGTGGGGCAGCAATGGGGACGCTGGTGACGCCAGTGATGATGGGGATGGTCAGCCCCCCTTGGACGGCGTGACCCCCAACTGATCCGGCTGGCCCAGCTGCACTGGGGCACCATCACAGAGGAGCACTTCGCCCAACACAGGTAAGTCATGGGGCCATGTGCAACCAACAATGGCTAGGGCACAACCCACATACACACAGGAAACACACCAGGGGTGCATGATGGCAAGGGAAGTGGCAGGGCACAGAAGCACACATACAACCAGGAGGGTGAACAGCAACACGCCACATGGACAGACACACACACACACACACACACACACAACAGGCACAAAGTGCACAGGGGTCAGGTGCACAACAGAGCAGTAACACATACACTAAAAACACACACGTCCACAGGCCAACACCACCACCTGTACTGTCCATGTATGTGTGTCAGATGCTGGGCACCCTTGCACTTTGGTGTACAGCACAATGCAGGCATCATCATGCACATGCACCTGTGGACAGCAGTTGGGAGGGTGTGCGGGTGGTCCGTGTGTCTGCGTATAGGGCAGGGCACCCACTGATGCACTGCCCACCAAAACACACATTGCACACAGGGCAGTACCAGACAGGGCCCACACTGGGAGACAGCTCAGTCATGCGGAACAGTGCCATGGCCACCTCGGATGCATGGGTGGCCCCACCGAGACCCAGCAGCACTGGCAGGCTGAGCATGGGCCACATGGGGTGGCACCGATGGACCACCAGGGGGTCCCACTGCGCGAACGTGACCTTGTCCGCACAGGGGTCTGCAGCATACCGAACATACCTGTACCAGGGGTGCTCGGGATGCCCACAGCTGAACCCAGTGTTGACAGGGTGGTGTTGCACGAAGCCAGGAACAGGGAGTGGATAGCATACTGCACGGTGTGAGTGACACAGGGGCACCTGACTGTGTGCCCAATGTGGCCACGACACCGACTACTGCCTGTGTCAGCCTGTCGATGGCGGCGGTCACATACACCCGCAAATGGTCAATCCGGGACAGGATCCTCTCGGTGTCCCTGCTGTACCGCTCCAGAGCCACACAGTGCCTCCACGAATGTTGCAACCCGCATCTGCTGCTGTACTGATGCCTGCAGCAGGCGGGTGGTGTGCTCATCAAAGAGGTCATCTGCCACATTGGCAACCTGTCCCTCAGGGTCTGGAAGAGCCTGATGTACAGCACCCCTTGAGGGTGGGCGCTGCTCACCAGGACCAGATATGGGCATGTCCACAGGTGGTGCACCTACATCACCGCTGAGCCCTGTACCCCCAGTCTCGGTGGGTGACTGCTGCTGCTGCCCCTCTGCCTGCTGTGCCCACGGGATCAGTGGTTCCACTGCTGTGGCCACAACAGTGCCAGTGACCTGCAAAGCCACTAGTGCTGCCCCACCGGTGCTGACAGGCACAGCCTGGGACTGTGCTGACATGCTGGCACACACGTCGGAACCAGCTAGATCCATGGGCATGAGCTGTCCTGCTGTGTGTTCATTCTGTGACACACACATGTCAATGCCCATAGTGGTGGGTGCATCATTGATGGTGCAGGTCTGTGCCACAGCCACAGCCGCAGCGTGCTGGCATGCTTGCATGCCAGACCACTAAGACACAGGAAGGGCACTCCCCACACCTGTCTCAACATCAGTGAAGGTAGCCAGGCATGCACACTGATGCAGTGCACGCCAGCAATCTGCGGAGGTGGATGGTCCCTCCTCCAACTCCGGATGGCTGTCTGCAGTGGACAGGCCCTCCACTGCAGACCCCTGCAGATGCACAGGATCTGTAACAGAAAGGAAGGACACGTTAGTGCATGTGAACTACCTTCCCCCCCCGACCATGACATACCATGCAGTGATGGACTACCACCTGTCTGGAAGCTACCTCCAGGAACACCCTCAATGGCACTGTGCTGCATGTTTGCAGCGAGCATGTCCTCCGCCGGAGTCAGCTGCACCACCTCCGGCTGTCCCCCGCCTGTTGCAGCATGTGCCGCCTTGATGGCTGCAACCTTCTCCTTCACCCTCGTCCTGTCGGTCCCCATCTTCTTTTTACACTCCTGCACAGAGTGCTGGTGGCTGCCATGCAGGTTGACGGCATGTGCCACCCCCTCCCATGCAGCAGCACGGGCCTGAGGGGTGCCCCGCCGTCCACTGAGAAGTGGCTCCTCATCCAGGTAGGCCTCGAACAGTGCCTCCATCTCAGCCTTCGTAAAGTTGGGCCTCCTCTTCCTCCCACCATCATCCTCCTCACCCAGTCCTTGCTCAGTCATTTCACAGCCTGTATGGGTGAGAGTGGTCACCTGTGACTGTGCACTACACAGAAATTCTTTGAGGCCATGGTCCAGAACAGCACAATGCATGCAACTCACCTATCAACTGCAGTAACTGAATATGGCCACTGCAGAATAGTGTTGCATATTTATAGCGCAATGCATACAAATTAGGACTTGAGCAACTTTAATGAGATGCAAATTGCGCCGCTGCGCCATTGAATGGCTGATCGGATGATTTTCATATGACGGCTAAATATCGCGCTGTTGCGCTTTGCGCAATACGGTTGAACCGGCTGAGCCAATGGCGCAGTTCTGTGACTGCATAGTACACCGCACTGCGCATGCCCAGGTAGCTTACGCAGGCATCTGCCATGCTGATGACGTGCTGTGCGTAATAGGCAATTCAGGACACGGCCACCATTGTGCCAGTGGTGCTACAGTGATGGTCACTACATGGTGCTGTGGTACAACTGCGCAATAGTCCACTGTGGCAATGGCACACAGGCGACCAATTGTGCTGGACGCATAGACGTCCGATGGTGCTGTGCATGGCCTTGCGCCAGAGACCCATGACCCTGTGCCCGACCTTTGGCCCCTTGGCGCTGTACGTATGGCATGTCTGCAGCTGTATCGTGCTATTTGGTAACAGCATGATAGGGACTGGTGGTGCTATACCAACAACACGATAGGGAATAGCAGAGTTGTATTGCGTAACAATTCCACGTTGGGTTGCTGTGCTGCAGAGCGCCATATTGCCTACTATACATGCAGGGATGGCACGCAGGAGAGCCCCCCAATGGAGTTCACTCGAACTCGCAAACCTGGTGGCCATAGTGGAGCCTCACCATAGCCCACTATTTGGGAATGAACCCCTCAACATGGCCAGAACCCATGCATGGCAGCAGGTGGCCACTGCCCTTGAGGAGGCCACTAGCTGGCGGAGGTCCGCAGAGCAGTGCAGGCACCGGTACGGACACCTGCGGAGGAGGGAGCCAGCACTACTGGCACATCTTCAGTCATGTGCCAGGAGGGGCATGGTGCCTCGGCCAGGTGGGTGAGCCATCTATGCACCTGTATGGTCCGTATGGGTAACACTGTCTATTGTGTCCAGCACATGGGGGAAGGTTGGTCTATGGTTGGCTGTGGCGGTGTTTACAGGATCTGTGATGTATGGGTCTGGCTGGGTGGGTGGGCACACTCATTGGGGCAGAAGGATGTCTGCTTTGGGATTTCACTGATGTGTTTCTCACCTTTTGTTTCCCACAGGTGTGGCGGAGTGGAGGAGGGCCCGGGCTGAGGTGCAGCAAGAGGTGGCAGCGGTGGCTGTGCGTGGTGTTGGTGTTGGTGGTGATGAACCATGACAGCAGCAGCAGCAGCACGATGAGGGTTAGTGACATGACATCATGAATGCTATTGCATGCTGTGGGGGGGGCAGGGCATGGCCACCATCCATGGACAACACTGCCATGCACGTGACATGTGACAGTCAGCACTGTCCAGTGGCACTGCATGTCTGGGAGTGCGTCAATGGTGGTCCATGCGTGCACTGGGCACATGGCTGTGGCACTGCCTTCCCACTGCATAGCCATGTCACTGTACAGCCTTGGTTGTGCTGTGCTGGACATGGGCAGTGTGTGTGTGCAGTGGCACACATGGCTGTTGCTGCCTGGTTGGGCATGTCTTGTGCACGGTCACTGTGGGTGGGTGCAGTCCATCACAGGAGCGGGGCACTTGTTTGTATGCCATGCATGATGGGTGGGCTTCAGGGATATGGACAGTCACAGCCATTGACTCTGATCCCTTGTCCTAGGTGTCCGGATCCTGCGGCGAATTGAGAGATCAGTTCAGCAGCTCATACAGGTGGCCATGGATTCCCTCGCCATCTTGCAGGACCTGCAACACCATGGCGTTAGGCGCAGGAGGAGGCCCTGGGACCAGCAGCAGGTGGATGTAGAGTGGACTGGCAGGCAGTAGCTGCCCATCACCTCCCCTCTTTACCCATCCCCCACACCCTGCCTTCCCTCTGCCAGTTGTTCACCCCTGCCCCTTACCCACCCCTACCTTGTACCCGTACCCCCACCCCTGTATTGTATATTTGTATATAGTTATGGTTGTTCCTATTGTTATTGTTGTTATATTAATTAGAAATATATATTTTGATATGAATACTGTGGTGGTCTCTGATTTGCAGCTGGCTATAGGTGCTCAGTTGCAGTGGTGTGCATGGCATCTGGGGTGGTATTGTCATGGGTATGTGTGTGTGTGCATAGGGAGGTGTCTCTGGTGTGGGAGTGGCTTTCAGTCGGTCTTGCTGTGTGCTGCGACCCACTGCTGGGTGCTCATGGTGGGTCTGGCTTGTATGGTTCTGTGGTACACGAGGTTGCAGTGTGAGGGGGATGCATGGGGATTCCTGCAGTGATGGTCACTGCTCATGGGTGGTGTCTTGGGGTCACAGTGCAGGTGTGCTGCACAAGGGGGCTGATGTGCACTGGGTGGTCCGCCTCCTGTGTGGCAGTCTCAGCTTGCCAGTGGGTGTGCTGGGGCAACATGGCCCGCTGTGCTTTGTTGGCTTGTCCCCATGGGCCGTGGATATTCGTCCTCCCACTTATGCTTGTGCTTGGGGAGTGGGGTGCATTGTTAGTTCTGCAGTGTGTTCCTGTGCCCATCTGTGGCATGGATGGTGGGCCCCGCCTACCTCCCTGGTTGTGCAGTTCCATTGCTCTGCTGCTGGGGGGCTCCCTGCTTGCGCTATGGCTCCTCTGGACTGCTCAGCTAGGCTGGCCTTGTTGTGCTACAGCGCATTGTATCTGCTCAGCTTCCCCTTCCTGGTTGCGCTATGGCGCAGGTTGTGCGATATTCAGACGTTGGCTGGTTGCGCAATTTGCCTTGCTCCATGTTTGAATATCGCGTCTATTGCGCATGTGCCAATGGACTTGTGCTTGCTCCTGCTATTGAGCACATTTTGGACGCAGTTTGAATATCTGGCCCCGTGTGTATTATCCTGTAACATATGTAAATATCTTGGAGTATTAAATATTATCTTTATATACAATGCTCCCTCCTTTATTCATCTCCTCTTTTATCCACCATCCTCACTTCCTACCAGTTTGAGCTCCTGTCCCATTTTTTCCAGAAGTGTTATCTCCCCTTTAACCACCACCCTCTATTATCCACTGCCCTTTTTTATCAGCCAACAATTAGGATGTACAGAGCGTGACAAATCAAAGGGGGAGCATTGTACGTCATGCTTTTTGTGACTGAGTCATTTCTGGTACAGATAACATGGGGTAAATTGACAAAGACTGTGATCCATCTTTGAAGAACAAGGCTACAGTTACCATATTTACAGTGAAGTGTTCTCATCTGTGACATAAGGGGTGGGTCATTTGTCCTTCAGTAATGAGCACTGTACTGTGTGGGCAGTGGCTGTGGTGGGATTTGAACCTAGAGATACCCCAAGTGAGAGTCTTGCTGAGTGGTAGCAGCATACCCAGCTACCCTTGCAGTGGTCTAAAGGGTTGAGAAAACTGGTAACATATGAACATACGAATTTGCCAGCAGAAACAGGCCTTATGATCTATTAGGTTAGTCTGCTCGAATGTGCAGCTAGCACCCTTATATTGCAGCTGCCCACCATCCTCTCCTCCTCAACTTTACCCCCCCCTTGCACCCTGTCCCACACCCTTTTAAAACTGCCCACTGTGCTACAGGATACCACCTCCTCAGGTAGAGTGTTCCATTTCTCTGTGACCCTCTCTGTGAAAAAATGCCTCCTCATCTCTCTTCGATATCTTCCACCCTCCATAGGCAGGACATCACAAGCAGGAAAAGGGAGGTCATAATTCACTATACAAGACACTAGTGAGGCCCCACCTGGAGTACAGTGTACAGTTCTGGACACCTTACCTACGTAAGGACATAGACAGGGTAGAGAAGGTTCAGAGGAAGGCAACAAAGATGGTGCATGGATTGCATCACAAGTCCTATGGAGGACAGGTTGAAGGAACTGAACATGTACTCCCTGGAGGAGAGGAGGGAGAGAGGGGATATGATAGAGACATACAAGTATCTTACAGGGAGGAACAGGGTGCAGGAATACACTATTTTTAAGCGAAAAAGATGTTCCAGGACTAGAGGGCATGGGATGAAGTTGGAGGGAAGATGATTCAGAGGAAACGTGAGGAAGAATTTCTTCACATAACGGATGGTGGACAAGTGGAACACCCTGCCAGAGGAAGTGGTGAGGGCTGAAATAATCACAGGATTTAAGAATGCATGGGATAGACATAAAGGAATTCTGGAGGTCAGGGGTAAGGGGCAACAGACTTCTAGGAAAACATAAACTGAACTTACAAGCTCAAATGGGCAGACTGGGTGGGCCATATGCCCTTATCTGCTGACACTGTCTATGTATCTAGGTATCTATGTATCACTCCTCCAGTTTGATCAGGTCCTCCTGTAGCCCTGCCACCCCTCTGTGTTGTCCACCACCGCCCCTATCTTGGTATCATCTACGAACAGACTGACCTTGCTCCTAATGTCATGTGAGATATCCGATAAGAATAACCCAAAAACACCAGACCCAGGATTGAGCCCTGCTGCACCCTGCTTATCACCACCCTTGGGGAAGAGAGTGCCCCACCACCACCACCTGTTGCTGCCTCCCCTTCAGCCAGTTCACAATCCAGTTTACCATCTTTGTCCCTGCCCCCTCTTATTGCAACTTACCCCCCAGCCTCCCATAAGACACTGAATCAAAGGCCTTGCTGAAGTCTAAATATAGCA
This sequence comes from Neoceratodus forsteri, assembly GCA_016271365.2. NCBI lineage: Eukaryota > Metazoa > Chordata > Ceratodontiformes > Ceratodontidae > Neoceratodus > Neoceratodus forsteri. Next base: position 952,687,673 of record CM057456.1, read on the forward strand.
CATCCACTGCATGGCCTTTACCCCTTGTTACCCACTTGTAGTATTCAATTAGGTTGGTCTGGCAGATCTTCCAGAGATGAGTCCATGCTGCTGACTGTTCTGGAGTCCATTATCCCCCAAAAAGGTCACTAGGCCCTCTTTCAGGATTGCTTCCATACGTTTTCCTACAATGGATGTGAGGCTTACAAGTCTGTAATTGCCTGGTTCATCCTTTGGGACACTCTTGTGGAGGGGCACCAAGTGAGCCATCCTCCAATCCTGTGGTACACAACCTGTATCCAGGGAGGTATTGAACAGGTCTGCCACCAGCCCCACCAATACCCCTGCCAGTTCTTTCAGCATCCTGGGATGAATGTCATCTGGACCTGCTACCTTATCCACCCTTAGTGCCTTCAGACCCTCCAGCACCTTGCCCTCTGTAATTACTCCATCTGTCATCCCTTCTCCCCTTGCCCACCTCCCCCATCACCTGAGGTAGCTCCACCCTTTTCCTTCATGAACACAGAACAGAAGTACTCATTTAGTGCTTCTGCCTGTTCTGCCCCTTCTCCACCCACTCCCCATCCTTCTTAATCCTCATTATCTGGTCCCTGCAGCTCCTCCTCTTCCTTATGTATCTGAAAAAGTCTTTCTCCCCTTCCCTGATACCCTGTGCCAGCTTTAGCTCCCTAGAAGCCTTGGCTGCCCTGACCAATCTGGTTACCTCTTTGGACTTCTTCACATACAATTCTCTGTCCTCCCCTTCCCCCTCCCAGACTTCTTGAACCTCCAAAAGGCTGCTTTTTTGCCCTTATTTCTTCCAAAACCTCCTTGTTCAGCCAGCATGGCTTCTTAGCCTTACTCTTCTTGCTCAGTGTCTTGGTACATGACCCAGTAGCTTTAATCAGCCCAAGTTTGATAATATCCTACTTCTGCTTTGTATCCGTATCAGTCACAGGATAAGTTTTGGGAGAGAACCAGTCTGACTGAGTTCTGGGAGAGAATCAGTTTGTGACACCCGCTAATACCGACATGTAAATATTGACTTTATTTTTAATTTTTTTATTTTTAATCATTGGTATCTATATAAGGACCACTGGACAAAGGTCTGTTTACAAGGTGACCCTGGAACACAGGGAGTTTGAGCAACTTACTCTGGGTCACACAGTATGCAAGTGGAGGATGTGGGAATTGAATCCAGGTCTGTTTGATTTACTAAACTCATTCACAGCTCATTGCACTAACTTCTAGCCTAACTAGCCCGAACTATTCATGTTGTGCACTCCAGCCTGAAAGCCATATGCAATCCTTGATATCCCCAACACTAGAGAGGGGGCATGCACACACAAGGTTGACAATTTAAAATCAACATTGGATAGGCCAGAAGTTGTGAGGGAGAAATTTGGACAGGAGTTATTGTTGCATAAAATCCAGTGCTCTTACAATATCCCCCTTCCAGCAGATTATACATTTCTCCCATTAGTCTGGTGTCCCAAAAAAGCCCCAGGAGAGTTCTACATTATCAGTCTCATGTTATACCCAGAAGAGGGAGTCAGTGAATAATTTTATTGATCCCCAGTTCACTGCAGTAACCTACTATACTCAGCCTTTAACAGAGCAGTGGAGGTGGTCTGAGCTTGCAGCCCAGGAGCACTGCTCATGAAAGCTGACATACAACCAGCACTTTGGCTTTTTCAGGTCTATGAAGTGGATTAGGAACTGCTAGGTATGAAGTTGATGCTTGGTGGCGAGTGCCACTTTCAAGGCATGTAGCACATTCACTCATTGAGTCAAGGCCCAAACAGGGTGTGGTGGATGCAATGGATGGTGCATTACATAAACAAGTTTGTGTTTTTGAGACCAGCAAAGACAGTTGCATGTGAGCATCACTGGCTGGCTTTCAGTAGGTCTGTGAGGACTCTGGCAGACAATGGGTCACCAGACCATTATTTTCTTCCTGGGGACTGAGATAGGTTTTGAATGGTTTGAGTGTCACTTACTCAAGGAGAAGATAGAGGCCTTGAGTGCCCTGGTGGGGGTTGTCAAAATGACCAAAAAGGTGTAAAGGAAAGAGCTTCAGCAGCTCTTCAAAGGCTGGCCAAAACAGCACTGGGTGTCACCAAACAGTACCATAGAATAAGGTTCTCTCAGTGCAGGAGGGAGGATCTCCTACTGTGGTTCACATTCTTGTTGCACTTCAGTGGAGTGTTGGGCTGGCTAGAGTTTGCCACTAGTCAAAACATGAAACTACACAGGTACCTTAGGAAGCAAGGAATTCAGGGCTTACACTGGAGGCACATGGGGCACAGCAGAATGGGCAGCTATGTGGGTGTGGGAAAGAGTGAGGAAGAATGTGTTTTTGTTGGAGTTGTTCCCTTAATAGTGGCTCTAGTGATGTGGGATGATTGGTTTCACAACACAGAGCAGAGGCCATTTTCAGGATGGATAACACTGAAGTTGTGCATGCCATTAATGGCCAGTCAGGACAAAACCCATTGGGGGTTTAACCAGGGTATTTGTCTTAAAGTGCCTGTTGTTACCTATTTAGTTCCCCCTGTAGAAGGATGTGACAGGGTGACCCTTGTCATGGCTGAGTGCCCTGGTAGGAAGACGAGGGTCTTCCCTTGTCCCCCCCCCCATAAAGTGCCTAATGCCTCAGGGAAATGTATGGTGTCTGTTTTATTGCTGACAGAAATTAAGATGCCATCAGTTTAAGGGTCACTGAGACAGAGCTTCTGAGAGTGGAAGGGCAGAAGCTCCAACCCTCCTAGGGTTTAGAGAGGGTATCTGTCATCAGTATTGTAATTGTAACTGTTACCTGTGACAGTAATAATAACAAATGAGGTGCCAGCCCCCCCCCCCAATTTTTCTCACTCTGTTCTTATCTATACTTCTTAACTCTTTCCTAATTCTTCTCGTCAGGGTGGCCAACCTGACAAATCTCCCTTATCTTTACTATCCCTATATTATTACAACCCCCCCCCATTATGTATAGCTTGTGAGTGGGAAATAATGTTAGCTCATAGCACGCTTTAGCAGAACACACTGGTGCCCCTGGAATAGGTATTGGTGTAAGAAACTCGGATTGTACAGCTCCGAACACCAGAGCCGTGGCTACGTGGCTCCACTGAAAAAAATGCTTTTGGTCACGCAGGGCGACAAAGGAGCATAACTTAAAGCAGAGCAGGATGCTCCAGTATGGGTTTTGCCACACTAAGCAGTTAAGGAAGCACTCCTTGGGCGGAGTATGTATTGTAAGAGTGCTTCAGAGCAAAGGCATGCTCCAAAGCATAGCAGACTGCCGCACAAAATGGTAAGATGAAAAGAAAGTGCCAGCAGCTGAGACACTACTGGCATGGATATAAATATGCCCCATAGTGTCCCATACCTGAATTAAGGGTGTTGTAAAGAAATACTGCTCCAGACTGGGGCTGCATAGATGAAACAAAATAACTGTGCAGTGTGAGCAATAATGGGAGAGCCCCTGCATATAAAATAAAGTTGCAGGTAGGGAAAGCTGCCAAATTCAAGAGTCTTCTTCTAAATAAGGAAAAGCAATGAAACTGTAACTATGTCAGGGCCAAAATGAAAGTGAAGCCAGCAGCTTGACATTGCAGCCATTGAAATCCATGCGAGCTGGATTTTCAGCTCAGTACGGTGTGTTCTACAGTTTTATTAGACCGCAGCAGATAAAAATAAGTGGGGCATATGTTTGTTCTACTTGAGACACGTCTGTCTAAAAATAGAAAAATAAAGACTGTCCTTATCAGGTTTGTTTTGAATGCCAGTTACATGGAAATTGCTGGTCCTTTTGTGCAATATAAAAACCTTTCTATTTGCCAGAGTGGGATTACCAGTATTAAAGACAAGGCAAGACACAAAGAAATAATAAAGTGCATGTCCTGTACCGTTTAAAGTCAGGCATTCCCCCCTCATATAAACAGCCTGCTGTTCCAAAAGCACACAGTGAACAAGCAAGATAATTCTAAAAAGGGCTTATGCAAAGGCTATAGTTGTCCCTAAAAGCCTAGCCCTTTTTAAATAACAACATAAACTGTTTTTACCTTTTATTCCTAGGTTGTGCTGTGTAGCGAGCTGGCAGTCTGCTGGGCCAAGAAAAGTAGGCCCAACAATTCAGCTCCTGATTTTGTAAGGGTCCTCCATAGTGCTGGCTGCTGTCAAACAGCCTGTATTTATAAGAACCCACCTGATGATGTCACTGCGGATGGGAAGGGCTTAGAAAATAGAGGGCAGAGTCACAGTAAATGGAGTATTATCAGACTGGATATCAGTGTTAAGCGGGGTGCCGCAGGGATCAGTACTGGGTTCCTATTTGTTCAACTTGTTCATATCCACCCTACAGTGCAAGATAGACAATATCTGGGTCACAAAATTTGCTGACGCTTACCGAATGGGTAGTATTATAAAATCAAAGCAAGATCAAAATGAGCTGCAAAATTTCCTAAATTACATCGAACAATGGACAGAAAAGTATAAACTTATATTAAATGGGGAAAGTGTATAGTTCTCCACATAGGCAAAAAGAATCCAGAGTTCGGGTACAGTATAAGAGAGGAACAACTGAAAACATCCGTAGCAGAAAGAGATTTGGGTGTATTTGTTAAAAATGACCTCACCTTTGGTGCACATTGTGAGCAGATGGTAAACAAAGCAAATAAGACACTAAACTGTATTCTAAGGTATACTGAGGGTAGAGATAGGGAGGTCCTGATGCCGCTCTATTGATCCTTGGCGAGAACACACATTGAGTATTGTTCTCAAGTTTGGGATCCATATGGAAGGGCGGAGACTGAGAGACTGGAGAAAGTACAGAGAAGAGCAACTAGAGCGATAAAGGTTTTGGAACAGATGACATATGAAGAGAGGATGAAGAAACAAAATATTTATTCACTCTCTTATAGATGTTGGAGAGGTGATATGATCTTGGTATACAAATCATTTCAGGACCATAAGCGTAGAGAACATCTGGGGCTGGTAGTTAAACAAAAAAAATATAGCACTAGAACACATAACTTACAGATTGATCAGCAAAAATGGAGACTACTAAAACATAAATACTGGTTTAGCCAGAGGGTAGTTCCCCATTGAAATGTACTTCCAAAAGTAGTCGTAGAGAGTCCCTTATTAGAAATATTTAAAGATAGATTGGACACATACAGTCGAAATAAAATATACAAGTTTTAATTTACTAACATCCTACTAAAAACAGGGTATATACCAAGCTATATGGGTGAAAGTCCAAATGATGCTTTGTACTGACAATGATACTATGACTCCACAATGAGTTACCCTATTATAATTAGGTCTTTTGCATGATATAGAGAGACTTCCCTTGTATATGCTTTACAATGTATGTTTTAGAGAATGTTGTGTCCAAGCAGATAGCAGATAGATGTGCTATGACACTACAGATAAGACAGGGAAATAAAGGATAATAGATTACGTACCTGATCACCTGACTGTGATGTCACCCAGAAAATAAGATAAAAGCCCACCACTAGGGGCTAGAAGTTAAATAGGGAGCCAGTAGGCAGTTGTTGGAGGTAGAAGTAAGATTGCCTAGTGTGGTGTGGGCTCACACTGGCAATTACAAGCTGGGCTGATAAAAGGTTTTGAGACTCTGTTGAACCAAAGCAGTGGTCTATGCTATTTAAATTGTTTATTTTTGTTTCTGAGTGTAGTTTCTAACTCAATTTTTATTTGATTTCTGTACATTCTTCCAATTTTTAAAAATAAAAATAAAATGACAAATGCCATTCGGCATTTTTATGCACTAATTTTGAGTTCCTGCCTGTGATGTTATCCTGACTACAAATGCCCGTCTACAAAGGAGTTCCTAGCTATTCATGTTTTAACTATAATGTTCTCTCCTGGAATGTGTCTAGTTTTAAGCTAATCCATGATATGGGTGACTGAAATTGAGTGACTCAATTTGAGAGCCTGTTTCAACAGCGAGTGGTAGTAAAGAGTGAGTGGGAAAGATAGCGAAAGGAAAAGATGTTGAGGGTGTGAATAGCTAGGAAGTGCCTGCTAGAAAAGGTTATAGGGTATGTTTCAGAGGGCTGATTCCAGCTGGCCATCTGTCATGGTAGGTAGGGTAACAGTCTGGGAAGCTGGTGGATCGTGGTTTTGGTCTGGCATCCGGGTGTTATTTTTTTCCTGTCGTGATTTCTATTTATTTTATTTTATAATTGTTCATGTCCCATTTCCTTGACTTTTTTTCCCCCTTGCTCACAGGTTGCCCCCCCAACATTCTGCCCTGTGACTACTGTCCCCCTAGAGTAGCCCCCTCCCATTTTTTCCTGTCTCCCCCAGTGTCCGCTCCCACTGGAGTTGATTATTTTAGATATGGGGGTGCAGGGAGCTTGCCCCCCAAATGGGGGTGCGGGGGCATAGCCCCCCCACATAAATTATAGTTTTAAATGTTTGTTCCGGTTGGTACTGTTGTGCAGTCTCTGATTATTACCATCGCTGTGGTGCTGATCACCAATTTTGTTTTTGGCGATTTGCACTCGCTATTTTGGTAGTAGCGGTTTAATCTTCATTCATATCACATGGTACCAATTTAAAAAATAAAATGGGGGATTCTGTTTTCATGTTATTCGTTAACTGTTTTGATGGCATTATGATTCAAGAATATTGGTATTTTGGTGACCCAGTTGTACTAGATGGTTACAGTTTCTATGACTGCAACGCAAAATCAAATAGGAAAGGAATAAGGGATTCAGGGGGGCTACTTACTTTTGGTAAAAATAATGTCTTATTATCTTCAAACATTAAATGCATAAATACATATTTGGAGAACTTTCGACTTATTAAGGTAATAATTGATAATGGTGATTCGTTATTAATACATATATATCCCTAGATAATTCTAAATGCTTCACTGATGAAATATGGACAGATCTGTATCATTTCCTTTTTTTCCATTGAGGAGCATTATTTATATTACAAGACTGTTTGTGTAGGAGATTTTAATACAAGGATGGGTGCTATAGAACTTAGTAAATCTGGGTGGAATGAGAAACTATTTTGAAGATAATGAATTTCTGAATACAAATAATATTTCAGTTACTAGACAAACAGGATAAAAAAATAAGAAAAAAATTTGGGGGGGGGGGGATGTATGCTTGAATCCACCTTTGTGCTACCCAATGGAAAATTAAATGGAGACTATGAAGGAGAATACACTTATATTGAGCCTACTTATTCATCTGTTATAGATGTGGTTGGTCTAATTTTCATCCTTTAGACAAATATGCCTCACTAAATATTGTGAACAGGGCTGATGATGACCATTCTAAAATATTAATTTCTTTGAATTCAGCTGGCCTTGTTGTGTACAGGGCTGAGGCCCTGCGTGACTTCTCACTTGTCACGCTGGCAACCTGAGTTTGGGAATGAGCTCTGGTCATTGGGGGTTGTTGGGGAGAGGACTGGGAGAGGATTAAGTGGTTGTCCTGCTGCTCTCCAGGGTCTAGACAGTGTTCATTTCAATGGGGCTTTTCCTTTAGTTTGTAACTTTTATGTTTTTTCATATTTTTACCTATTTTTTTTGTATCAACATCTTTTTTAGCATCACTCTGATGAAAAATATTGGTGTCAACATTCAAACAGATCCTGAAATTGGTGTTTGCTGTGCATGTCAGTGTACTCCACAACATCAACTGAGGATCGAGTTGAATGTTGACATCGGTATTGTTCATCAGGGTGATGCTAAAAAAGACCTTATCAGAAAAAGTTAGGTAAAAATATGAAAAAACAAAAAAACTACAAACTAAAGAAAAAAACACATTGAAATTATTATTCCCATTTAAATGAATGAGCTCTGTTCATTTCAATCCATTTGGATATGAAAACAGCAGCTGGCCATGTGACAGTGAGGATTCGACTTCCAATGACAAGAAAAGTCACTACGAGGGACCCAGACAAGCAATACATATGGGAGGAGGTTGGGGGTAGGTGGGTGGTTGAGTGCAGAGAGAGTGGGAAATGCTTGGTTTTATTTCATTTTCAGTTTGAAATATGTTCTTTACAGGAACTGCCAATTACACAATTTTCTCTTAATGGGATGAATAGGTGCTGGCTTCTTTATTTGGTACCATGATCGCAAGACTTTGACATTGAGGGGTGGGATAGTAGTGCTGTCTGTCAGACATGATCGTCTAAGATGGGTATTTGTTATCCTGTGTTTTCACATCCAAAGTACACTATATAAGAAATACACTACTGAGAACTTCTACAAAATATACAAATACTGCAATACATGTGAGAAACTGCCCCCATAATACTGTAAAAAAATTAGAGAATATGAAAAGATAAAAACATTATTATTCAGCATTGACTGCAACACACTTGACCTCAAGGCCTGGCAGATGTATTTGAAGCTCAAGTATTATCACTGACAGTGTGAGATAATGGCATATTCATTTGTCATGCCAGTGAGCTCTATGTGGAATGAGTACGGACTGTCACAAACGCACTCCACAGGTCAGGCCCTCTGCTCCCACAGTGCCAACCTCAGAGAGCAATAGTGTGAACAGGTAACAGACAGGGTAACCCTCCTGTCTGCTTGTGGGTTTGAATCACCTTTAGTCTCAAGTTCTGGGGGGATTCAAACTGTGAACCTTATGCTAGCATAGCCAATGGATAGTTTCAGATACATACCCTCTTCGAGGATTGCGGTACAATCTTTCACCAGGGGCACCCAGCCAGGCTTCCAAAATGAACCCTTTTGACTCTATAAGAGACCTTAGGTATATTTTTACCTTTTACCAAGCTCAGTAACCCCATCAAGCTGTTGAACAGTTTTGTACATTCATCCCTCCATTCAAGCTGGGGTGGGACAGGCTAAAGTGTGACCAGTAGCAACAGGAGCAGTGGGAGGTATTAGGCAGAATTGGCGTTAGGTCCTGGGATCTGACAAGGTCCAAGAAACACATGGACAGACTAGATGGATCCTTGGTCTCCTCCTGCCATCTTTTTTTTTTCTATGTTTCTATGTTTGAAACCTAAAACAGGTGATCAGAAACCTATCAGCTGGGTTTTGTATAATGTTTAAATATAATCAATAAAAATATTTCTTTTATTTTCCACCAACCATTTATGGGCACATTGCTCTGATATAATTGAGAGTTCCCTTTGCTTCTAAACATTTGCTAGAGTCTTGATTCTTATGTTGAAAAACAAAATCAATATCCAAACCCAAGGGAATTCAATTTGGCTTTGACATTTGAAATCAAAAGTAGCTTAAAGCCCATCTCTAAGTATGTCATAATTTCCTGAACTGCCAGTTTTACCCAAGTACTGTAGTAACTAGAAAAGATAAAATCTTTAGCCAGTACTTGAATGTTCGTATGTCAGTTGGGGGGATATGTTTCCATACACCCATTTCTGGTAATACTAAGGAGGTGGATGTAGATGTGGATCTGGGGACTTTCCCTAAACTCCAGAAAAGGTTATTAAGAGGTTTATCCAATTCTTCTCAATACTGAAAACCACCAATTTCACACCTACTGCATATAAACTACGTGCACCCCTTCTATGTTCTTAACACGCTAGAACAAACTAACAAGAAACTGCATCATAGCAGTAGCTTCCAATATGTAACTTTTAATGAAAAAATTATTACAAAACACTGCCTTTAGGGCAAACATGTATCAGGGACACTGCTATGAACCGCAGCATCCCTGATGCGTGTTTGCACTAAAGGCGGTGTTTTGTAATAATTTTTTCATTAAAAGCTACTTATTGGAAGCTACCTCTATGTGGTGTGGTTTCTTGTTAGTTTGTTCTGATAATTTTGTTACGGCACACTCTTTACACTGCAGAGCTGTTTTGCATTGTTTTTCGCTTCTTATCATGCTAGTAACTTCTTGTACATTCATCCCTCCATGATTGGACCAAGGTGGGCTCATGGAGGGAGAGGGTGGTGGAACAGAGGTGCATCCCTCCAGCTGTACCTCTCCACAATTCGTATGCTGTTCTGGTGAAGAGTGGTTCCTCTATTGAGGCACCTGTAGTGGAGACCAAGGAGGATGCTGGGAATCTCCACAAAGGAGACCCACAGGAGGGTGGCATGATACCCCACAGGGGAAGGAAACAACTCCTGGTGGGGGACTCAATCATTGGGGGGTAGAAGTGGGGGAGGAAGGGCAGAGGTTGGTAAGGTGCCTTACTGGTGCCATGGCTCGGAGGGACAGGAAGCAAATCCTCAGGATTGTGGGAGCAGCTGCACGAGGGAAGGAGCTGGATGTCATTGTCCAGCTAGGGAAAAATGACCTGGCATGGGATCAGAGCAGTGCAAGAGGAATTTGTAGAGTTGGGGAGGGGTCTTAGACAAGTGGCACATATGGTAACCTTCACGGAGGTGCTGCCTGTCTATGGCAAGGATGATGCTAGGGTACTCTGCACCATGGGATTCAATAAATGGTTGAAAAACTGGTATGGAGCTCTGGGTTTTGGCTTCACTGGGGACTGGAGAGCCACCTAGAGGGATGCAGGTCTTTACAGGTGTTATGGTCTGCATCTGTCCGGGGGGGACCAGGATCCTAGGTGATAGGTTTAAATGCTTCATTGGCAAGCATTTAAACTAGCCAATGGGGGAGGCACTGAAAAGGAGCAGGGAAATCCCAGCCCCCCCAAAACACAGTAAGTAGCAAGGTAAACATCAAGGTAGAGAAGTCATTCGGGAGCAGGACCGGGTAAATGCAAAAAAAGGTAAAGGCAGTAAGGACAGGGATGGGGCTAAAAGGGGTAAGGCCATCAAAAACTGGAGGGTGATGCATACCAATGCCCATAGTCTGTGTAACAAGTTCCCTGAACTAGTGGCCTTGATGGAAGAGTGATGCCTGGATATTGTGGCAGTCACTGAAACATGGTATACAGAGAACCATGACTGGGATGTCAACATACCAGGATATACAACCTACAGGAGGGACAGGTAGGGTAAAAGAGGAGGAGTAGCTCTCTATGTAAGGGAAGGGATTAAAGCAACAGAACTAAATAGTAAACATGAAGTAGATAGAAACATAGAAACATAGACTTTGACGGCAGATAAGGATCGCTAGGCCCATCTAGTCTGCCCATTTCCCTACCTACAGGATAGGCCGCAGATCCTAGTTAACCAACAGCCTATATCTTCCTGCCCCCCACAAGAATTGCCTTATGTCTGTCCCATGCATTCTTGAATTCTCCCACAGTTTTAGACCCACAACTTCCTCAGGGAGGCTGTTCCATGCATCCACTACCCTCTCTGTGAAATAATACTTCTCACATTGCCCCTGAACTGCCCTCCTTCTATTTAAATTGTGTAATCTTGTTCTTGCAAGTCTCTTTTCTGAAAGATGCTACCTCTTGACTTTGTTGATTCCCTTGAGGTACTTGAAAGTTTCTATCATGTCCCTCTCCTTCTTTCCTCAAGGGTATACTATTAAGCTCCTTTAGTCTCTCCACATACGGCTTCTCTTGCAGACCCTGCACCATTTTAGTTGCCCTCCTGACTGCCTCTGTCCTGTCTATGTCCTCTGCGAAGATGGGGTCTCCAGAACTGGACACAGTATTCCAGATGGGGTCTCACCAACTGTCTGTACAGAGGGATAACAACTTCCTGTTTTCTGCTGCTGATGCCTCTCCCTATACATCCCAGTATACCCCGGCCTCCCTACTGCTTCTCACATTGCTTGCTAACCTTAAGGTCATCTGATATGATTACTCCCAGGTCCCTTTCCTGTTTTGCTGTTGTTACTACCGCCCCACCCATTGTGTATTCTTCCCCTGGGTTCTTGTTTCCCAGGTGCATTATTTTGCACTTTTTTGCACTGAATCCTAGCTGCCATCGTCTGACCATTCCTCCAACCTTGCCAAGTCCTTTTCATCCTTTCCACGCCTCCTTGTGTATCAACCCTGTTGCAGATCTTTGTGTCATCTGCAAAGGCATACTTTTCCTTCCAGTCCCTCTGCAATGTCACTGATGAAGACATTAAAAGGACTGGACCCAATACTGAACCCTGCGGTACCCCACTAGTAACCGCCTTTCTTCAGAGTGGACTCCATTTACAATTACCTTCTGTGTCCTGTTGTCCAGCCAATGTTTTACCTAGGCTACCACCCTGGGACCCACCCAGGCTGGTTAATTTGACTAATAATCTTTTGTGTGGGACTGTGTCAAATGCCTTACAAAGTCTAGGTAGGCCATGTCTGCAGCCCTCCTGGTCTACTACTTTGGTCACCCAGTCAAAGAAATCTATTAGATTCGTCTGACATGACCTTCCCACTGTGAACCCATGCTGCCTTGGATCCTGTGCTCCACTGACCTCTAGGTACTCAACTATTCTTTCCTTCAGAAGTGACTCCATCACTTTCCTACCACAGAGGTCAGACTGACAGGTCTGTAGTTTCCTGCCTCTGTCTTGGTCCCACTTTTGTGAAGGGGAATCACATCCGCCTTCCTCCAGTCCTCGGGTACCACACCATCCTCCCATGATTTATTAAAAAGAGTAGCCAGTGGTTTCACCAGTTCCTTCCTTAATTCTTTTAGAATTCTGGGGTGAATTCCATCAGGACCCATTGCTTTGTCCACCTTCAGTTTTAGGAGTTCTTGCAGAACCCTTTCTTCTGTGAAAGGACTGGGATCGACCCCTCATCAAGAGTGCTTCTGTTAATTGGATTAGGCACTTCCCTCTTTGTGAATACTGAGTAGAAATATTCATTCAGTATTCCTGCTTTTCACTGTCCCTCTGCCCACCCACTGTTCATTCTATTCAGCCTCACTATCCTCCCTTTGTCTTTCTACTCTCGCTGATGTACCTATAAAAGGTTTTATCCCCCTTCTTAACTGAGTTGGCTATCTTTTCCTCAGTTTGGGCCTTTGCTATTCTGACTTCCCTCCCTGCTTCTTTCTGCCTTAACTGGTACAGCTCTCTGTCCTGAGTCACTATGGGTCACCCTGAAGACAGTAAAATGGCATCACAATCCACATGGGAGTTGTGTACAGACCCTCATCTCAGGGGGAGGGAATGGACTAGAAAATGATAGAAGGCATCCTTAAAATGGCAGAAAATGGGGAAATATTGTTGATGGGGGACCTGAATATGCCAGATGTTAACTGGAGCACATTTGCTACAGGCACATCCAGGAGCAGGGTCATTCTTGATGCCCTACAAGAGGCATGCCTCAGACAGCTAGTGTTGGAACCCACTTGGGAGGGAGCAATCTTAGACCTGGTACTCTCAAATGAGGATGGAGAAAGGATCTCATATTTAGAACTGGGTAGCCATCTGGGAACAAGCGACCACCAAACAGTGTGGTTCACAATAAACACAGCCATAGAGTCAAGTCATACAAAAGCAAGAGTATTGGACTTTAGGAGGGCTGACTTTGGGAAAATGAGAGAGTGCCTCAGGAAAACACTAGCAAATGGGCAAGAAGGAGGAGTGGAGGGACAATGGGGAATAATCAAAACAGCCATCACAGAGGCAATGAGCCTTTGTGTGAAGCGAATCAATAAAACAAAACTAAGGAAAAAAAACACTATGGGTCTCAAAAGAGGTGGCAGGGAAGGTTAAGGAGAAAATGATAGCATTCAGGAAATAGAAGGAAACGCAGAAGGAGCAGGATGGAGAACGTTATCAGTTATAGCAGAAGGAGGCAGGGAAGGCAGTCAGAATAGCAAAGGCCCAAACTGAGGAAAAGATAGCCAATTCTGTTACAAAGGGGGATAAAACCTTTTATAGGTACATTAGGGAGTGAAGAAAGACCAAGGGAGGGATACAGAGACTTAATAAAGGGGAAGGAATGTGGGCAGAGAGTGATAGTAAAAAAACAGAGATTTAATCCCCTATATGTCACATGCAAAAAAGAACTGCCAGATACTCGGGCAATCTTTCAAAGAAAAGGAACTTTACTAAAGGATGATACAAATATGAAAAATGTAAACACAGAACAATATATCAAAGAGCTCACAATAACATAAAAGAACAAGGGAAAATTACAAAGCAAAACTCCTACCACAATACATTTACATCTGTGCTATCTAAGGTATTACCTCTGGAAGTGCGTTTTAAAGTTAGATCAGAGAGCTGTGTCTGTCTAGAGTCCCAAGATGATATTGCATTCATTTCAGACACAAGTATCAGTTTAAACTCAGTGTCTCCACACCCCTTCTGTGAGTCATCTAGCTTCTCTTTTTAGAATATAAAATTACAAAAAATGATTTCCTAGCAAGAGGTATGTTAATAATGTGACATCAGCAAAAACCCATTCCCCAAATTATGAGTCTTTGATTAACCAGTTCCTTTGAGGTTTACAACCCTTCAGTCTGTCACCCAGGTGTGATATAGCCAACAGGAATAAGCTAAATGATGTCATGTCCAGATGTAATAAAATGTATATTTAGTTTCCAACTTCAAAAGCATGAGGTCATAAAAAGACCATAAAATGCAATTTCTCAAGGAAATTAATTACATTACAGAGATCTCCTGGTCAGTGTAATATATCCTGTGATTTCAGCTGCTGACACCTTGTAATTTAAAAGGGCCAAGTCTCATAGACTGACATTTCATACACTGACCATTTATTTATACTACCAATATCATACAATAATCATAGCCAGCTGGCCAAGCATCACACATACTACTGCACAATGGCACAACATCTGATGAATGTTGCCTGGGGAAAAATGTAAACAACATGTCTGTGGTGGTGTGGTAACGCTAGTATGACTGTGAATGTGTTTTTCCAGTTAAAAACAATTAAATATAGCCTTGTTTTGAAAAAAAAATTACACATATGTGTAATGTCATATTTTAATATTTTATTAAACAAAAAACATAACACATTTTCAGAAAATGAGGCTGACAGTCTCCCCTTAATACTTGTCCTGTTATGAGCCATTTGACTTATAAATATAATCTCATGAAAATCTGCTTTATACAGTTTTTGTTGAGTTAAGCAAAATGAAATAGGTAAAAATCAGTTATGGAAAGATTTGAATTTATTAAACATAATGGTTAACTTGTATATGGGCACATGGGCAAAAGGTTAGAACTTCTCTAAATGGTGATCTTTCAGAAAAATTAATAACAAACCCTGAAATTATACAAGGGTGCCTTCTAGTCCCTACCCTTTTTAATACCTATGTAAACCCACTGCTGACGTCACCTAATTTATCTGAATTTCATAACCATAAAATAGGGACTATCTGCAGAGGTGCACTAGCATACGCAGAAGATACAGTGCTTCTTTCAACCTCTCAACTTGGCTTGAAAAGGAAATTATCGGTATTTGAAAACAAATGTATGCAGTAGGAAATTAGAAATTAACATTCAGAAACCAAAAGTAATGGTTTTTAGTCACAAAAAATGTTTTCCAACATTTAAAATAAGTACCCAGAATTTGGAAGCTGTGCAACAATATGATTATCTGAGAATTACATACTCCATTAATAATTCCATGAAAAAAACAAACATTATAATTAGGTTAAGAAGGATTTAACTAGAATAAAACGGTACACAAAAAATGTATTATAATCATAGAAACATAGAATGTGACAGCAGATAAGGACCACTTGGCCCACCTAGTCTGCCCATTTCCCTACCTGATGGATAAGCTGCCGATTCATGTTAACCAACAGCTTACTTCCTCCTACCCCCACTAGAATTGCTTTATGTCTGTCCCATGCATTCTTGAATTCTCCCACTGTTCTTGGCTCCACAACCTCCTCAGGAAGGCTGTTCCATGCATCCACAACCCTCTCTGTAAAAAAATACTTTCTAACATTACCTCTGAGCCATCCCCTCTCTATCTTCAAATTGTGCCTCCTTATTCATGCAGATCTCTTTTTCTGAAAGATGCTACCCTCTTGGACTTTGTTAATTCCCTTGAGGTACTTGAAAGTTTCTATCATGTCCCCCACTTCCTCCTTTCTTCGAGAGTATACATATTAAGCTGCTTTAGTCTCTCTTCATATGTCTTCTGGTGTGGACCCTGCACCATTGTGGTTGCACTCCTCTGAACAGGCTCCACTCTGTCTATGTCTTTGCGGAGATGGGGTCTCCAGAACTGCATGCAGTACTCCAGATGGAGTCTCACCAACTGTCTGTACAGAGGGATAACAATATCCTGTTTTCTACTGTTGATGCCTCTCCCTATGCATCCCAGTATCCCCCCAACCATCCTTACTGCCTCCTCACATTGCTTGCCTACCTTAAGGTCATCTGATATAATTACTCCCAGGTCTCTTTCAATTTCTGTTGTTGTTAGTATCTCACCTCCCCCCCCATTGTGTACTCTTCCCCTGGGTTTTTGTTTCCCAGGTGCATTACCTTGCACTTCTTTGCACTGAATCTGAGCTGCCATACATTTTACCATTCCTCCAACCTTGCCAAGTCCCTTTTCATCCTTTCCACCCCACCTTGTGTATCAACCCTGTTACAGATCTTTGTGTCGTCTGCAAAGAGACATGTTTTTCCCTTTCAGGTACTCTCCAATGTCACTTATAAAGACATTAAAGAGGACCGGTCCCAGTTCAGAACCCTGTGGTACCCTGCTAGTTACCCTCCTTTCTTCACTGTGGACTCCATTTACTATTACCCTTTGCTTCCTGTTGTCCATCCAATTTTTTATCCAGACTACCACCTTGGGACCCAATCCAAGGCTGGCTAACTTGTATATTAATCTTTTGTGTGGGGCTATGTCAAATACCTTGCAAAAATCTAGGTAGGCCATATCCACAGTCCCTCCCTGGTCTACTACTATGGTCACCCAGTCAAAGAAATCAGTTAGATTCATCTGACATGACCTTCTCATTGTGAATCCATGCTGCCTTGGGTCCTGTGCCCCACTGTCCTCTAGGTACTCAACAATTCTTTCATTCAGAAGTGATGCCATCATTTTTCCTACCACTGAGGTAACACTATCTGATCTGTAGTTTTCTGCCTCTGCCCTGCTCCCACTTTTGTGAAGTGGAATCACATCTGCCCTCCTCCAGTCCTCAGGTACCACCCCATCCTTCCATGATTTGTTAAAGAGGGTAGTCAGTGGTGTCACTAGATCTACCCTTAGTTCTTTTAGAATTCTTGGGTGAATCCCATCAGGCCCCATTGCTTTGTCCACCCTCAGTTTCAAGAGTTCTTTCAAAACCCTTACTTCTGTGAATGGACTGGTATCAATCCCCCTATCCAGAGTGTTTCTCTTGTTTGGTTTAGGTACCTCCCCATCTTCTTCTGTTGTGAATACTGAGCAGAAATATTCAGTCAGTATCTCTGCTCTTTCACTATCACCCTCTGCCCACATTCCCTCCCCTTTATTAAGTCTCCATATCCCTCCCTTGGTCTTTCTCACTCACTAATGTGCCTATAAAAGGTTTTATCCCCCTTTGTGACAGAATTGGCTATCTTTTCCTCGGTTTGGGCCTTTGCTATTCTGACTGCCTTCCCTGCCTCCTTCTGCTATAACTGATAACATTCTCTGTCCTGCTCCTTCTGTGTTTCCTTCTATTTCCTGAATGCTATCATTTTCTTCTTAACCTTCCCTGCCACCTCTTTTGAGAACCATAGTGTTTTTTTCCTTAGTTTTGTTTTATTGATTCGCTTCACACAAAGGCTTGTTGCCTCTGTGAAGGCTGTTTTGATTATTCCCCATTGCTCCTCCACTCCTCCTTCTTGCCCTTTTGCTAGTATTTTTCTGAGGCACTCTCTCATTTTCCCAAAGTCAGCCCTCCTAAAGTCCAATACCCTTGCTTTTGTATGACTTGACTCTATGGCTGTGTTTATTGTGAACCACACTGTTTGGTGGTCGCTTGTTCCCAGATGGCTACCCAGTTCTAAATATGAAATCCTTTCTCCATCCTCATTTGAGAGTACCAGACCTAAGATTGCTCCTTCCGAGTGGGTTCCAACACTAGCTGTCTGAGGCATGCCTCTTGTAGGGGCATCAAGAATGACCTCCTCCTGGATGTGCCTGTAGCAAATGTGCTCCAGTTAACATCTGGCATATTCAGGTCCCCCATCAACAATATTTCCCATTTTTCTGCCATTTTAAGGATGCCTTCTATCATTTCCTAGTCCATTCCCTTCCCCTGAGATGAGGGTCTGTACACAACTCCCATGTGGATTGTGGTGCCATTTCCTGTCTTCAGGGTGACCCATAGTGACTCATCTACTTCATGTTTACCTTTAGTTCTGTTGCTTTAATCCCTTCCCTTACATAGAGAGCTACTCCTCCTCTTTTACCCTCTCTGTCCCTCCTGTAGGTTGTGTATCCTGGTATGTTGACATCCCAGTCATGGTTCTCTGTATACCATGTTTCAGTGACTGCCACAATATCCAGGCATCCCTCTTCCATCAAGGCCACTAGTTCAGGGAGCTTGTTACACAGACTATGGGAATTAGTATGCATCACCCTCCATTTTGTGATGGCCTTACCCCTTTTAGCCCCATCCCTGTCCTTACTGCCTTTACCTTTTTTTGCATTTACCCCGTCCTGCTCCCGAATGACTT
Source organism: Neoceratodus forsteri (assembly GCA_016271365.2). Lineage (NCBI taxonomy): Eukaryota > Metazoa > Chordata > Ceratodontiformes > Ceratodontidae > Neoceratodus > Neoceratodus forsteri. The sequence goes on from CM057456.1 coordinate 952,706,170, forward strand.
CTCTACCTTGGTGTTTACCTTGCTAATCACTGTGTTTTGTGGGGGGAGGCTTGGATTTCCCTGTTCCTTTTCAGTGCCTCCCCCATTGGCTAGTTTAAATGCTTGCCAATGAAGCATTTAAACCTATCACCTAAGATCCTGGTCCCCCCCACGGACAGATGCAGATCATAACACCTGTAAAGACCTGCATCCCTCTAGGTGGCTCTCCAGTCCCCAGTGAAGCCAAAACTGAGAGCTCCATACCAGTTTTTCAACCATTTATTGAATCCCATGGTGCAGAGTACCCTAGCACCATCCTTGCCATAGACAGGCAGCACCTCCGTGAAGGTTACCATATGTGCCACTTGTCTAAGGCCCCTCCCCAACTCTACAAATTCCTCTTGCACTGCTCTGATCCCATTCCCAGCCAGGTCATTTTTCCTTAGGTGGACAATGACATCCAGCCTCCTCCCTCATGCAGCTGCTCCCACAATCCTGAGGATTCACTTCCTGTCCCTCCGAGTCATGGCACCAGTAAGGCACCTTACCTCCCTCTACCCTTCCTCCCCCACATCTACCCACCCAATGATTGAGTCTCCCACCAGGAGCTGTTTCCTTCCCCTGTGGGGTATCATGCCACCCTCCTGTGGGTTTCCTTTGTGGAGATTCCCAGCATCCTCCTTGGTCTCCACTACAGGTGCCTCAATAGAGGAACCACTCTTCACCAGAACAGCATACGAACTGTGGAGAGGTACAGCTGGAGGGATGCACCTCTGTTCCACCACCCTCTCCCTCCCTGAGCCCACCTTGGTCCAATCATGGAGGGATGAATGTACAAGAAGTTACTAGCATGATAAGAAGCGAAAACAATGCAAAACAGCTCTCAGTGTAAAGTGTGCCGTAACAAATATTATCAGAACAAACTAACAAGAAAACACACACAGAGGTTTCATTACGAGTTTTATCAAGATTATTACAACACCAGCTTTAGTGCAAACACGCATCAGGGATGCTGCGGTTCATAGCAGTGTCCCTGATGCATGTTTGCCCTAAAGGCAGTGTTTTATAATAATTTTTTCATTAAAAGCTACATATTGGAAGCTACCTTTAAGTGGTGCGGTTTCTTGTTAGTTTGTTCTAGCATGATAAGAACATAGGGGGGTGCACATAGTTTATATGCAGTAGGTGTGAAATTGGTGGTTTTCAGTATTGAGAAGAATTGGATAAACCTCTTAATAACCTTTTCTGGAGTTTAGGGAAAGTCCCCAGATCCACATCTACATCCACCTCCTTAGTATTACCAGAAATGGGTGTATGGAAACATATCCCCCCAACTGACATATGAACATTCAAGTACTGGCTAAAGATTTATTTATTTTTTTTTACAATTTAAGCTTTATTAATACATTTCCATTATAAAGGGCAGTTACAGGAATTTGAATTGTGACATAGCTCTAGAACAGTGAGAACTGCCCAAACCACCCCCACCCTTCCCCCTTACAGCAGCAGCAACAAAATTTGATCGCCTAAGCGTGCAGTGCATAAAATAATGGTACATATGGGTAAACCAGAGTGTGATATAAGTTCAGTGAGGTAACAAGAGTAAAGTGTGAAGGGGATCCCATATCCTACTGTATACTTCTAGTCTGTTATGAAGACTTGCAATTGCCTTCTCCATTCGAAGGTTAGCAGTGATTTCATGTAGCCATTCCTGGAAGCAAGGAGCCGATTGTTCCTTCCAATGATGTAGTATAAGTTTCTTCACTGAGAGCGCAACCATAGAAATATGGTATTTCCCAGTTCTAGCACTGACCAGAGACATGTCCCCTAGAAGACACACCTCTGGAGTGAAATACTCCTGTAGGCCCAGTAGGGGATCAAGGGACATCTTAATTGAATTCCATAAGGAAGAAACTTTGGGACAGGACCAGAACATATGCAAGAGAGTACCTTCTTCTTGCAGGCACTTAGTACATGTACTAGAGTTCGAGAAGCCCCATTTTTTTTAATTTGATAGGGGTACAATACATGTTATGTAGAATGTGGTATTGCATGAGACGCAGCCTATCTTGGGAAACATACTTATGACAGGATCTCCATAGGGATTGCCAGTCCAACTGGTATTGAGGGAGGAGTGAGTTCCAGAGACTAGTAGGTCCAAAGGTGTCCCTGTATTTTTTATAGTACAGCACCCTGTATAGCTTGGATACTATGCCTGAAGATCTGGACAATAGGGAGATCTCTGGAATCAATGCTGATACCCTCTGGGGGGGGGGGGACTCTCCAGGGGCTACAGTGAGAAGGTGTCTTAACTGCATAACTTTAAAATGAGATGAGCCTGGGATACAAAACTTGTCAATAATTCCACGTGAGGACAACCAGTGCCCTTCCCTATCTACCAGGGAAAGCAGTTTTCCATCGCCAAGTTGGGGCAACCAGTGAGAAGGAATCCACCTTCCACTAAGAGTGAAAGATGGGGAATTCCAGATAGACTGAGCTAAGTCGGTCTGAGGGGAATAATGAAGAAATAAACATAACTGTGTATAAACTTTTAAAGAGGTACTTATTCTGGCGCAGTTGGTCATCTTTACATGAGACAACTTGAGGTAAAATAAGTTTGAGGGATCTAGGCATTTAGATTTAATTGCATCTAACTCAATCTTAAGCCACACTGGTTGTACCATTTCAGGGCCTGGAGAGTTCCGTCTCAGACAATATGCTAGATGTTTGGCCCAGTAGTATAGTGCCATATGGGGAATCCTCAGCCCCCCCTCAGATTTTGGGGCAGCAAGTTTATGATAGGCCAACCGAGGATGTTTATCTACCCAGATAAATCTGGTAAATATACTGTGCAGTTTCTTAAACCGGCACATGGGGATAAATGAGTTGAGAAGGGATAAGGGGTAATAAATTCTAGGAAATACATTCATCTTAATAGTGTTAATCCTGCCCCATAATGATATGGGAAGTTTAGACTATCTGTCAAGGTCATGCATGATAGCCTGTGAGAGAGAATCCAGATTATCTTTGACCCATCCTAAGGGGTTGCGGGATAGCTTTATGCCCAGATATTTAATTACTCTAGGAGTCCAACCTATACCTAGAGGGCAAATGTCATCCTTAAATACCTTGTGGTTTAATGGGAAAAATAAGGATCTGCTAGCATTCAACTTGTAGTTTGATAGCACACTGAACCTAGCTATTTCATGCAGTAAGGGTGGTATTGAAGAAACCGGATAGGAGAGATATATCAGCAGATCATCTGCATACGCAGTGAGTTTAATCTCATGACACCCAACTCTGATACCTTGTATAGAGATATTTTAGAGAATGTTTTGGATAAGGGGTTCCAGATACAAGTTAAACAAGAGAGGCGATAGGGGGCAACCCTGCCTAGTACCTGAATGGAGTGAGAAGTAGTTTGAGAAGGCCCCGTTAGCCGAGATTCTTGCTATAGGGGATTTATATAACGCAGCAACCCAAGAGATGAATACCGGAGGAAAGTTAAAGACACTCAATACCTTAAAGAGAAAACTCCAATTCACCCGGTCAAATGCCTTCTCGGCGTCCAAGGAGACCAAACCTGCAGGGAAGTCAGCATCTCTGGAAGCCGAGAAGACATGAGATAACATACGCAGATGATCCACCGAAGAGCGTCCCTTCGTGAAGCCTACCTGATTCATACCTATTAACTCGGGGAGCACCACGGATAACCTGTTAGCTAAAATCTTTGAAAGGATCTTGAAATCCTGATTTAAGAGGGATATAGGCCTGTAGCTCTGGACGAGCTCAGGGTCTTTATCTGGCTTAGGAAGGAGCACTATCAAGGCTTCAAAGAGGTGGCAATCAACCTGTCCCAGATAAGATGTGCTGAAATAAACTATTAAGTATTGGCAGTAGAAGTTCCCGAAATGTTTTATAGAAAAGGGAGGAAAATCCATCAGGTCCAGGACTTTTATCCAAGGGTAAACCGCTAATAACCTCGGAGATTTCCCCCTGAGTTATGGCAGAGACTAGAGAGGCTATGTAATGTACTGGGAGGGAGGGTAGATGTGAGTCCGTCAGGTACTTCTCTATGCTTACTGGGCTGGGAGGGTGTTCCATGTCCCCATAAAGCAATTTGTAGTATGCTGCGAGCTCTTGAACTATCTCAGTGGGAGATGTTTTCAGGGACCCATCTACAGAAGCCTTGATTGAAGGGATAAATCTCGCTGATTCTTGCTGTTTGATGCGAAGTGCCAAAAGGCGCCCGGCTTTCTCACCTCGGTCAGTATAACTAGCTTTGGTGTGTATGATAGCTAACTCTGCTTTCTCCCGGAGTAGTTCTAAGTATTTGTCTCTCAACCCTCGGAGCCTCACCTTGTCCTCCTCCGAGGAGTTAACTGAGAGATTGGATTCCAGAGCCCGAATTTGGGATAGCAAGGACAGTAATTCTCTCCCCCTAGCTCTTTTCCTAGCCACCGAGAGGCCTATGAGAACTCCTCTCATGTAAGCCTTGAAGGTCCCCCATATAATATCTGCTTTTGCACTATTTAAAGGGTTGGATAGAAAAAAGGCCTCAATGTGCTCCCTTATGGTATTGCAATAATTAGAATTTTTAAGCAGTTGGTCATTAAGCTTCCATCGTGTTTCTCTCTTTGACACATCTTGGATTGAGAGATCACACAGCACAAGAGAGTGATCAGAGACAGGGCCAGGCTGTATCGATGAGGACCTAACCCCGGGCAGAAGAGTCTGAGAAATGAATATGTAGTCAATATGGGACTGTGAACCATGTGCCAAAGACCTAAATGTGAACTCCTTGGAGTCAGGATTTAAGACACGCCAGACATCACAGAGCCTGCATTGATCCAATAATTCTCTAAGAGCCCTCTGACCCGGGGAGATTCCCCCTAATGTGCCTCCCGACCTGTCAAGCTTTGAATCTGCAACTTGGTTAAAGTTGCCCCCAGGATAATCCTTATGGGAAGGAAAGGCAAGATTAAGTTTATGAGTCTCATGAAGTAAGCGGGGTCATCAGCATTGGGACCATATATACTGCCCAATAGCAGAGGTATTGACCAGAGAGTACCTATAACTAAAATGAACCTACCCTCGGGATCCCTGATAGTATGAGTTGGGATGAAGGGAATGCCCCTGTTAATAATGATCATAACCCCACAGCTGTTTGAGGAACCTTGCACCTCATACACCATCCCCACTTGTTGCCTCCTCACTTGTGAGGCTTCTGTTTCTAGTAGGTGCAATTCCTGTAGGAAAGTAACCTGAGTACATAAAAGACTTAAGTGTTTGAGAACCTGGAATTGTTTAGATTTTTTCCTGATCCCCTTGACGTTCCACGTTGCAAAAGCCACCTCCTTAGCCATCTACTTAAGGCTTTGAAGGGTAGTGGATTCAGCCTTGCACTCTGGGTGTGTAACATAAATAATCTACCCCCCCATTGCTGCTGTAAGGCCCACCCACCACCCTAACCCCCCTGCAAGAAGCCCCAATTTAAACCCTCTAATATCACCCCACCCCCAACAAGAACACAAAACTCTCCCCAGCCACCCACACTGTTCGCAAGCAACGCTAGCACAGCACTGGATCTTATCCCCGCCCCAACTTATGTCCTGCAAGTGATCACCCTCGTAGCTCGAATTACAAGGCAGTCAATAATCTGCATTAATGAGGGCTTAGTGTCAATGAGCGGTCTCGGGCTTCCAGGGCCTACAAACATCTGCTGGTGAATCCACTAATGAACGAGAGAGAGAAATAGAACTAGATGCCATAAATATTTATTTATTTTTGTATTTATTTATTTAGTTTTTGTTGACCGGGTAAGTGCACTAGACAAATCCTGCCTATTTTCAGGCACGACCCGGGGAGGGGGATACAGATGAATGCTAACTGACTTTGGACCAGATTAAGCTGTTGGTGGTATTTTTCAGTGAATGAGGGAAATTCCCCTACACTTTTCGATACGTGTCATGGGATCTTTAACATCCACCTGAACTACCAACAATCCAGGAAGATGGGACCTCGGTTTTAACATCTCATCCGAAAGACGGCACCTCCAAAGTGCAGCACCTCTCTCATGCTGCACTACAGTGTCAGTACTGGGATCTTAACCCAAGTGCCAGATTTGGGAACTGAACCCACAGCCCTCTGATCTCCCGGCCTCAGAGGCGAGTGTGCTACCTACTGAGCCACTGACACTGCTATGAATATGAAATATGAATGTGAAAAAACGTCATTCAAGCCTTGGGAGGGAGTTGAAAAATGTTTGTTCCCCATAGGGAACTACCTCGTGAACCAGAACCAAAGTGAGAATTAACATGGAGGGGTGAGCCCATCATCGAGATAAAAACATGAAAAAACAGATCTGGATGAGAAGTGAAACAAAATCCAGAGATGGGAAACCCGTGGAAGTAACTGCCTAGGGGTTGCAAACCCCTAGCTCCAAAAGCCCCCCCTACAAAACCAGAGTGACTTAGTAAATGAAAGCAGTCCCTCTCAAGGCTGAGTGACCGGAGTTGCATTACATGGGTGAGCCACGCCCTCTTGTGGACATAACCAGATCCAGCCCACCAGTCAAGGCACCCTGAAAGCCCGGAATAGTTCAAAAATCTGAACTCCCATCCTGTAAAGTCTAAACAAGAAGCATAACCCAAGACCTAACCCTGTGTGCTCCCCCTGGATACTAATTAAGCGATATTATATCAGATGCAGTCCAAAACAAACCCCGCAGGAGCCCCCCCAGGACTCTCCCTGCAACACTAATCCCACCAACAGGCCAGGGCCTGTTAAAAATAAAGTTGAGCCTCTACTAAAAGTCCAGATCTATTAGAGAGCATTAGGTTGAGTGACATCCATCTCTAGAAAGAGCACTGTCCACACAAAATCCAAACAACGGTTCGTTCTGAAGTTCCCAATGAGCCCGGAAGATCAGGAGGCCCTCTCAGGTCATGCGAAATAGGTCTGGCAACACCAGCTTAAGGTTTAGTAATGCAGCATCAGGATCCTTGAAACTGAGCCATGAGCCATTTACAGAGACTTGTAATTTCACTGGATACCCTATCCTGAACTTTAAACCCGCCGCTATAATTTTGGATACAATCGGGTGGAAGGCTTTCTGTTTCAATTGAACCGAACCAGGGATATCCTGAGCAACTCTTAGCTTCACCTTCTCCCATCTGACTTCTTGCAGAGCCTTGACTTTCTGAAGAAAATGCTGCCTCCCCAGATAGTTCAGAAAGCGGCAAATAATAGGGCGATGGGGTGCATCAGGTGGGGGTTTTGGTCTCAAAGATTGGTGGACCTGTTCTATGATATAATTTGGGCCAAAGGGAGAGGGACCAGCGACTTTTTCTACCAACTTCTGGATAAAGAGTACAGTGTTCTGGCCTTCTTCTCCTTCTGGGAGCCCAAGGATTACCACATTATTTCGCCGACTATGGCCTTCCAGATCCTCGAGTTTTGCTTCTAATCGAGACAACCTTTGTTTTGTTAATAAGCGCTCAGGATCCAGGCTTTCCAACTTTCTCTCGATCGAAAATATTCGGGCAGTGTTGTCCGATACTGTCGTGGAAACTTCCTCTATCTTTCTGGAGAGGGACTTCAGATTGATTGCCATATCTTTCATCTCTTCCCAGAATGATTTAAATTCCTCTAAGAATCGATTAAGTGTTAGGGGTTCTTGGTCCCCGGCTTGACATACAGGCTCCGGTTTGTCTGGGCCACTCGAGGCTCGGGATTTCTTTGAGGCCTTCTCAGGGGTGGGGGGGTATGTTTCTGTGGGGCTTTCTTCATGAATGCCTCCATTTACCACCCAGGAACCCAAAACAGGAGCACACGCTGTTCAGAACCAAGAAAAACTCTTAGGCACAGGAGTTAGAAGAAATTTAACAATGATAAATGACGATTTTGTATTCGGGAGACAGGAGCTTAATGGAGGAGCAACTACTCAGCACTCTGCATCACGTGATCTCCCCTTAGCTAAAGATTTTATCTTTTCTAGTTACTACAGTACTTGGGTAAAACTGGCAGTTCAGGAAATTATGACATACTTAGAGATGGGCTTTAAGCTACTTTGGATTTCAAATGTCAAAGCCAAATTAAATTCCCTTGGGTTTGGATATTGATTTTGTTTTTCAACATAAGTATCAAGACTCTAGCAAATGTTTAGAAGCAAAGGGAACTCTCAATTATATCAGAGCAATGTGCCCATAAATGGTTGGTGGAAAATAAAAGAAATATTCTTATTGAACCATATTTAAACATTATACAAAACCCAGCTGATAGGTTTCTGATCACCTGTTTTAGGTTTCAAACATAGAAACATAGAAAAAAAAAGATGGCAGGAGGAGACCAAGGATCCATCTAGTCTGTCCATGTGTTTCTTGGACCTTTTCAGATCCCAGGACCTAATGACTCTTCTACCTAATATCTCCCACTGCTCCTGTTGCTTTTGGTCGCACTTTAGGCTGTCCCACCCCAGCCTGAATGATGTCATGGACTTTGCATCCACTACCTCAGCTTGCAGTTTATTCCATGGCTGCACGACTCTGTCTGTAAAATAATGTTTCCTAAGCTCCCTCCTGAAGCTCCCCCCCATCTTTCACTCATGCCCTCTAGTGTTAGAGTCGGGGACTCTGTTGAACAGGTCCCAGGATGGCACCTTATTTATTCCTTTCAGGAACTTGTATGTTTCAGCCATGTCTCCCCTCTCCCTCCTTGTCTCCAGTGAGAACATATTTAATGCTCCAGACATTCCTCATCAGAGTCCCCTTGAAGGCCCTGGATCATTTTGGTCAATTTTCTCTGGACAGCCTACAACCTGTTTATATCCTTTTTCAGATGTGGACTCCAAAACTGGATACTGTACTCCAGATGGGGCCTAACCAGGGACCTGTAGTGTGGCAGTATTACTTCCTTTCTTCTGCTGTCGAATCCCCTCCCTGTGCAACCTAGCATTTTGTTGGCCTTGCTATAAGCTTTGTTGCATTGGCTTATCTGTTTAAGTGTGCTACTTATGATGACACCTAGGTCCCATTCTTCCTCTGTGGCACTCAGCTGGACTCCATTGAGGTGGTACTCTGTCCTTGGGTTCCCTTTACCCAAATGCATCACCTTACATTTTTTTGTTTTGAACTTCAACTGCCAGACAGACCATCTTTCCAGCCTCTTTAGGTCTTTTTGTAGGTCCTTAACTACCTCCTCGCTGTCAACCCTTCCTCCTAGCTTGTTATTGTCTGTGAATAGGGCTATTATGCCCTGAACACCTATGCCAGTGTCACTGATAAAGGCATTAAACAGTACTGACCCCAACACTGAGCCTTGGGGCACACCACTAGTGACTGCACCTTCATCAGACCTCACCCCATTGACTACTACTCTTTGTTTTCTGTCCCTAAGCCAATTACCTACCCATTTGACTATGCACTTGGCTGCACCCAGGTCCTCCAACTTTTTCAGCAGATGGTTTTGTGGCACCAGATCAAAGGCCTTACTCATATCGAAGTAGAGGAGGTCCACTAGGTGACTTCTGTCCATTTCCCTAGTGACCCAGTCAAAAAAATTAATTAGGTTTGTTTGGCACAGCCTTCCCACCATGAACCCATATTGCCTGTCATCCTGCAGGCCATTCTTATCTACATAGTCTACCAAGTCTTGTTTTATTAAGGTTTCCATCAGTTTCCCCACTACCAATGTAAGGTTGACTGGTTGGTAGTTGCCTGCTTCCTCCCAACTCTCTCTCTTGTGGAGAGATACCACATCAACTCTTCTTCAGTCTCCTGGCACTACCCCAGTCTGAAGTGATCTGCTGAATAAATGTGCTAAGGGACCTGACAATTCACTTGTTAACTCCTTTAGCACCATCAGGTGTATTCCACCAGGCTCTGGTGACTTGTCTTCCCTGAGTTGACCCAGGGCCTCTCTAACCCTACTGTTGGGGATTGATTGTGCTTCCATTTGTGGAACGCCTTTGTCAGCAACTTTGATGCCACTGTCTGGTACTGGGCCTTTGTGTTCCTCGGTCAACACTGAGCAAAACAAGTTGTTCAGAACAGTGGCCTTCTGCCTATCCTCCTCCACTACTCTGTCATCGTCTTTGAGTCTAACTAATCCGCCCCTGTATAACAGCAACTTCAGAAAAACAACGTATGATTAAAATGAGAACTCAGTTTCTCCTTACTGTAGCTGTAATAATAATTCAATAGATAATTTGTATCATGTTATTATGATCTGTCCACTTTATGCAATACGAAGTACAATGTGTCTTGGGGACGTTAGTATCCAGTTTACATGAATCTAAAGAAAAATGTCTATATAGATTATTTGCCACAAATAACTCACAAAGCTAAAAGTATTACTAGCTTTTCATAAATCTCATAATTTATTTTATGTAATATTTGAAGACTGGTATGGGATGCACAGATAAATTATTTTTGGGTCCTTGGACCTTGTTTCCACTAGGGATAAGAGACTACTAGCTCCACTGGGAATGTGTGTATGTAACCAGATCTGAATTCCCAGTTATCAAGTTTCATATTGAGATTAGCCCTCTATTAGCTAAATCGTATTTTCTGAATATTCCCTATCTCAGTGATTCATTTTTGAAAGCTGCCTAGAGATTGTAATGTACTGTATCTTCTGTCTAACAATCTGTTCTTCTATCCTGGAAGGAGCTTTATTCTGTGCTGTGCTCCTAGTTTTATTTAATGTATTTGTATACTGGAATGAGAAGACTGAAAAGTACCACTCAAATTGAGATCTCAAAAAACTATATAGATTGAGTTTTTTTTTTTTACTAATATGTATAGGTATCTGAAATGTTAATACTGTAAATCTATGCATAATAATTCGTTTTTTATAGTGCTTCTACTGGAGATTAAATAAAATGAACTGAACTGATAGCAACATGTTTACTTTGCCTTTGGCACACATAAATAAAAAAGTCTATTCACACATTACATTACTCATTCAGTTTAGGCCTGATATGTACACGTTGAGAACAGGATCCCTGATTCTTAGTCTCATTTTCAATGACAGAGTCATCACCTTGGCACCAGAGATGGTGGATTGCCATACCAGGTACCACAATATCTGTGGGATGTAATGATTTTGAGATGTGGCAGCAGATCAGCTGATTCATTGTCTCAAGTATTAGGATGACTTACCAGAGAAGGGTGAAGCACTTCCCTGGAGTCAAGGCCTCACAGGATTATCCAGAGCCATGGCTGATTGTCGAGAACCAGCTGTGCGGACACATTACAGCAGAACAGGAGAGCACTTACCTACATGTATACTTTGTATTTTGCACCTTGCAACCATGTATAGAGTGTATATTTTTGCATAACTTATCTCCCTACTTATCCAGCTCCAAATGGAGCATTTAAACACTGCCTCCTAATGTGTCCCATTCACATTCGTGTCCCAGAGCATGATTAGAACAGAGCAGGAGTAGAACAGGATTGGCTTTTTAGGTGCTGGCAGGTGTTAGCAAGACAAAGTAAGGAATCAGGGCAATCTGCTGGTTAGCGAAGATAAGACATCGGTTTGCTCCTGCTGTTGCATTCACTGATGGGAAGGGCAGAGGGGAAAAGGTAGACTTAAACTGGGAGTAGAAGCAGCACCATATCTAGGGTAGCAGTATAAGGGGATTTAAGCCAGGTACGGGGGAGCACAAATAGCAACAAATAAAGTGTAAACTAGAAATTCCCTATTAGGGGTAAGGGCACATAAGTATTTTCAGGTAATACAGGGAGAACAGAGGTTGGGAATGCTGGCAGTGGTGCAGTGCAGTGGCCATGGGGTGTCAGTTTTCAGAGAGACCTTCTGGAGACTGCAGTGCTGCCCCATCTGCATTCACCTCTGTGGGTTGAGGGAGGAAGTCAGCAGGCTCCAGGCCGAGTTCACTAGTATTTGGAGGACATCCTTCCCATGAAGGGGCCAACAAGTCTGCTACTGTTACATCATAGGATGCCAGGATGGTGCAGGAATGGTTGGACTATGGTGGGCTCTGGAAGGGTGAGGGTGGTGGGTCAAAAGCACATTCCTCAACTGGTACCACTGCACAATTCCTATGCTGCTCTGGCAAGGTGGGACTGCCAGAACAAGACATCGGAGGTAGTGGCCAAGGAGGATGTGAGGGTCTGATATAGTAGAGGCTCCCAGAAGTGTGGAAGAGGACCCAGAGAAGGAGGAAGCAACTTCTGGTGGGGGACTTGATTGTTAGGGGATAGATTTTGGAACAAGAAAGGGGAAGGGGATGTTTGGTGCCTGTGTGGTAAGGATCACTAGGGCAAGATGGGAGGCAGAGCTGGATGTCATTGTCCACCGGGGGACAAATGACCTGGCTAGGGATGGGGCTGGGATAGTGCAAGGGGAGTTTAAGGGGTTAGTGAGGGGTCTTAGGTTGTGCACTCAGTGGCTTTTGCTGAGGTGCACCCTGTCTATGACAGGGTAGATGAAAGGGATCTCTGCACCAGGACCTTCAACTCATGCTTGAGGGAATGGTGCAGAGGAGAGGAGTTTGGCTCCACTCAGGCACTGGGGATCCATCTGGAGGAATAAGGGCCTTTACAGGGGCAATGGCCTGCATCCATCTGGGAGGGGAACCACAGTTCTCAGTGCACTATTTAGATGTTATTTTGATGAATATTTAATCTAGCCAAGGGGAGGGGGTGGCAGAAGAAATTGGGGAGGCAGAAACTGCCATCCCCACAGGCTGAAGTACAGAGTAGGGAGAACCCAAGGGGGAGTGGACTCCCCCAAGGTGCAAACTAATAAAGAAAGCAGGACAGTAGAAATGAAGGGGGATAGGAATAGAAACATTAAAAAGAGAGGGGGAAAGACAAAGGACAAAACAGAAAGTAGGGGGGCAACAAATAGAGTGGTCACAAAATCTTGAAGGCCATATGCACGAATGCTTGAAGTCTAGGTGATAAGATTCCAGACCTAGAGGCCATTATGGCAGAGGCCAACCTGGATATTGTGACTATTACCATGTCATAGTACACTGAAAGCCATGACTGGGACATGGCCATACCAGGTAATACTCCATTCAGGAAGGACAGGGTGGGAAGGAAAGGAGGGGGTATGGTGCTTTATGTGGGGAAGGCATAAACGTGACAAGATACTGGGAATACGGGGTGTGAGCTGAGGTACATTGGGTCACCCTAGAGATGGGAAATGGAGCTTCTATTCACACTGGCATAATCTACAGGCCTCCAGTACAGGGAAGGAGTAAGATGAGATCGTGGTGGAAGCCATTGGGAAGATGGCAAAAAGAGGGAGGTGCTGTTGTTGGTGGACATCAATCTGCCCGATGTAGGTTGGAGCATCCTAGCTGCAGCTTTTAGCTGGGAGCAGGGACATCAGGAATCCCCTGCAGGGGATGTTCTTCAGGCAACTAGTCAGTGAATCCACTCGTGATAACAATACTGGACCTGGTACTCACTAACAGGAACAGTGTTGCAGACATGAAGATTGTCATTGAGGCACAGGTCAGGAGGCATAGTAATTTTTATAAATGCAAATTTGCAAGTGGAAAGAAAAGACAGAAACAGCAAGTGAAGGCAGAGAGATAGCGAGAGGCAGATAATCACAAGACCATCACAGTGATCAGTTTCTAGGTCTCACAAGAACATTTGGTTGGCCAACCAGACAGACAAGAGACAGAAAAGGAGATGACAGAATAGATCCTTGTGCTTAACTCTTTCTGTGTAACAAATAAGAATGGGTCTTATTCAACCATGTCACAAAGGTGGGAGGCTGCCTGGGGACCAGTGATCACCAGACAATGTGGTTCAATATAAGGACAGCTGCAGAATTGAACCACACAAGGGCAAGTATCCTGGCTTCAGGAGGACAGATTTTTTTTAAAGATGGGCGAATGCCTCAGGAATGACCTGGCAGGGAGCATGACCTGGGTGTGGTGGAGGAACAGTGGACAAAGGTAAAAAGGGTCATAGTGAAAGCAAGAAACCTTTGTGTCAAGCAGGTGAGCAAAAGCAAGAGTTAAAAGAGACTGCTATGGTCTCAAAAGAGGTGGCAGAAAAGGTAAAAGCTAAAAGGGTAGCATTCAGAAGATATAAGGAACACAAAGGGAGGAGGATAGGGTGGTGTATCAGGGGAAACAGAGGGAAGCAGGGTAAGCAGTTAGGAGATGAAGGTGTAAAGTGAAGAGAGAATAGCCCAGGTGGTAACACAAAGGGAACAAAACATTTTTTAGGATATAAGCACAAGAGAAAGACCAGAGGTGGGGTAGTAAGGTTAAAAAAGGAAAGGGGGACCTATGCAGAGGGGTACTAGATAAAGGCAGACATCCTAAACAAATACTTTTGATCAGTGTTCACAGAGGAAAGAGAAGGGGAAGGGTCACAAAAATGTAACAGGAGCATTAGAGGAAGGAAGGTGGACACTAATCCATTTTCGGAGGAGAAAATCCTGAAGAGACTCACTGATCTGAAAGTGGACAAAGCAATGAGGTCAGACGGGGTGCATCCAAGGGTACTGAGGGAGTTCAGGGTGGTACTGGCTGCACCTCTGACAGTCCTATTTAACAGCTCATTGGAAACAGGAGTGGTTCTAGCTGGCTGCAGGAGGGCAGAAGTAGTCCCACTTCACAAAAGTGGTAGCAGGGAGGAGGCTGGCAATTACATGCCAGTCAGCTTGACATCAGTTGTGGGGAAGTGAACCGGAATCACTGCTACAGGAAAGGATTGTGGAATATCTTGAATCCAGTGGGTTTCAAGGCCCAGTGCAGCATGGTTTCACAAGGAGGGTGGTAGGTCACAGCAAACAAATCTTATAGATTTTTTTGACTGGGTGACCAAGGAACTAGATCAGGGTGGGGCAGTATATGTAGCTTACCTAGATTTCAGTAAGGCTTTCAACACCATTCCACATAGGTGACTAATAAGCAAGCTGGGTAGCTTAGAAGTAGTTCCAAAGGTGGTAAACTGGGTAAGAAATTGTTTAGGGGATAGGAGGCAGAGGGTGGTGGTAAACAGAGTTCATTCTGGGGAAGGGAAGGTGATCAGTGGGGTGCCCCAGGGATCAGTGTTGGGACCAGTCCACTTTAATGTCTTTATAAGTGAAATTGCAGAGGAGCTGGAAAGGAAGGTCTGCCTCTTTGTGGATGACATCAAAATCTGCAATAGGGTGGACACTCTAGGGGAGGTATAAAGAATGAGCAGAGACCTGAGAAAACTAGAGGAGTGGTCAAGGGTATGGCAGCTGGGTTTCAGTGAGAAAAAGTGCAAAATAATGCACTTGGGGCACAAAAACCCAGTAGAGGGGTACAAAATGGGCCAGACAATACTGACAACTGCCAAGCAGGAAAGGGACCTGGGGGTAATCATATCTGATGACCTGAAAGTGGCCAGGCAGTGTGATAAGGCAGCTGGGAGGGCTAATAGGATGATAGGGTGCATAAGGAGGGGTATTACCAGTAGGAAGAAGGAGGTGGTGTTGCCTCTGTATAGATTGTTGGTAAGATTGTTGGTAAGACCCCATGTAGAGAACTGTGTTCAAGTTCTGAAGACTACATCACTGGAAGGACATAGACAGAGTGGAAGTGATCCAGAGGAGGGCAACTTAAATGGTGCAGTGTCTGTATCAGAGGCTTTATGAGAAGAGACTTAAGGGCCTAAATATGTACAACCTGGAAGACAGGAGGGAGAGGGGGGATGTGACAGAGATCTTTAAATACCTCTGGGGGGTAAATAAGGTGCAGGAAAGAAGTATTTTTCAATAAAAAAGGTGCTCAAAAATAAGGGCATTTGATACGGAGCTGGAGGGGATAGATCCAGGAGAGATGTGAGGAGGTACTTCTTCACAAGAATGGTGGATTCCTGCAATAGCCTTCCATCAGAGGTGGTGGAGGCAAGAACAGTGATAGCGTTCAAGAATTTATGGGATAGACATAAGGCAATCTTAGAGGAAAGAAAGGGGGTGAAAGAATGGGCCAGAGATCAAGTAGGGTCTGTGGTGATACCATGGGCAGGGGGAAAAAAATGGGCAGACTAGGTGGGCCAAGCAGTCCTTATCTGTCAGAAAATTCTGTTTTGTTTCTACATATGGCATATATCAACCAATCAATCATTCATTTTATTCCTTCATTCATTCATTAATGGCTAAATAAATAAAGTCCCTAGGGGTGGTGGGGTAACACCTGGGTTAGCATGGGTCTCAAAGGTATTGTTCCTGGTAAACAACACACAACACTTCAGGGTATAAAGTCCTTGGAAGGATGGTCTGGGGGGACCAGAAATGAATTGATACTAATCACCCATTGGGGCCTATGATCTTAATAACTTTATGTGTGACACTTCCTGAGTTCTACACATCCCATCATAGACCCTGTTATTTGAAACACCTTTGTTTGTCACCTTCTGTGCAGCCTATATGGTTTTGGAGTAGGTGGTTAGGGCTAAGGGCCCGGTGGGGCAGGAGGCTTAAATTGGAGGGACATATTAGTCACTAAGATTTGGATTTCTGTTCTCCTGAGAACCTCAAAAACCAACCAGACCAACTGTAGGTGCTGGTGTATGATACAGGCCTCAAAGGGGGGTAGCCTGGGATGTCCATGATGGTGGGTTATTTCAGTGGGGCAAGTACAGCCTTGTGATGGGCTTCTTCTTTTTTTACCACAAGGAAGGCATTGCACTCATGTATCAGTTTTGGTACATGATGGTGTAAGTGCTGGGAGCAGCTGAGTTGGACCCTGCAGAATTTTGTACCTATTTCTTTCAGATTGGGGCATCTATATAAATGCCCAGATATCAGATTTTACAAATAGCTAGATACAAGCTCTGGAGCTGTGCAATCACAGGCTTTTAGTTTAGGCAGTGCATTCATCCTTACTTTCCTTAAGATCTTTCCTTATCTCATTCGAGCAGGGCACCAGTGGACAGGTAAGAACATGTGGATCAGGGGAAGGCCCAGTGGCACAGAAGGCCAAGGTGCTGCAAGCGCCTTACCTCACACCATGCTAGTGATCCAAGTTCAGGAATGAACTCAAGTAGTCAGGAGTCAGCTGGGGGGGGGAGACTGGGAGAGGACTGAGTGGCTACCAGGTAGCCCTACTCTCCCAGATTGAGAAGGTATGCCTTCCTGACTCTTGGCTGCCACCAGGTGAAGACCTGTTGGTAGCACTAATGCTCAGGGGACAGGTGGATGTTATGGAGGGTGAAGGGAGCTGTGGTCTGGTATGTATGCATGCCTGCATGTGCATGCATCCTCTGTGCTGCCATGGCTACAGGCTGCAGGGGAGAAAAGCTTGGTGGAAAATATAGGTGATTGAGCTTACTGAAGCCTCACCTAAGGTACCATGACCCACCACTCCAGGTGGTGGGGGGGATGGACTTCTGGATGAGGGGCACTGAAGAGGACAGACCTCCCCCTGGCCCCAACATAGGGAGGTAATCCACTGGGGAATCCTCCTTGATGAGGAGAGTGGTAAGGGATGGTTGACAATACCCGGGGATGAGGCTGAGCAGCCACCCGTTCAGCCCCATAGAGATAAAAACCTTTATATAAAAAAAAAGGTGTGGATCCTTAGACATTCCTATATAAACTGGACAGCAGAATAAGCTAGGAGAAAACAGGAGGGCAGCTATTTTAACCTCACCCCAGAAGCATCACAAGTGTTGTAGCTGGGATGGTAAGGAATGTGGTGGGGACAGCTAATCTCAATGCTGTGAAGGGAAGCTGAAAATATACTCACCTCATATCCTGGTTATTTATCTGTGAGGGAATGCCCAGAGGCATGATACAATAGTCAACCTTCTGTGACTGATGAAATAGGACTTGTCTGCTATCACCAGCTGGTGGCCTAACATGGGCCTGGCATGGCCCTATATGGTACAGATGATTCACTGGCACTATGCTCCAGATCACAGAGCTGTGGAAATGGCTTGTTAGTATGGAAATGGGGTCCTGCATGCAATTCGCAGGTTGAAAGATGTTAAACATGTAATTTCCACCTCATTTCCAGGATTTTTGCTTGGCAGTGGGTATGCCTGCCAGATGTGTGGCTTGGCATGTTCAGTGTTGCTATCCAGAAGGCACTGTATGATTGGTTAGCATGATGTGTGTGGGAGCACAGATAGTGGTGTCTGTCCTGTGGTGGCTTGAGAGTCTCTCACAGGTGTTGTCACTTAGTAGGAGGATGACCAGGGCCCAGTCGAGACAGGTCTCCTACATTTGGTAAGGGGTGGTGCCAGTGAGACCCAGGCCTGGTCTGGATGAGACTTGGGGTCCCTCTTTGGGCTTTGACTTGGGGTGGGGGATTGACCTTGTCACTCAAACTATAATTTTTCATAATTTCATCAATAAATATCTGACTGCATTCATGTAAATTCCAGAACTGAGTCTGGGTGATTTGTCTGAGGAAATGGGGGAGGATTATGGAGCATGTATATCCACTGCCAAGTAGGTGAAGAACTGAATCCTGGAAGGGTTTGGGGGGACAGCTCCTCCTCCCCTCTGTCCTTGTTAGCCTAGGGCCTCCTTCAACTGTCTTGCACAAGGCTGAAACACTCTTCCAAGGAGAGAGGTTGTGATAGGTAGGTAGGCCAGGGCAAGGGGAGGGGGCAGTGGGGTCTCCCCAGGGGGCAGAGGTCTAAAGGCTGTTTAGGGAAGAAGAGAGAGAGAGAGAGAGGGGGGGTATAAGTATGTGCATGGCACCTGGGGCTCTTCTTTCTCTTCTTCTTCAGTCTGCAATGAGGTCTCGTCATCATAAAAGGAGGTGTAAGGACCAGAAGATAGTTAGGTCAGGAAGCACTTAGCTCCTCTAGGTAGGACTGTGTAAGGGGTCCAGGAGAAATTTTCCTAGTTTCCCACCATGAGGGATTTTACCTTGGTTATTCACCTCCCCCCTCCTGAGGATGAGGGGTTAAATAGACAAATGTCACAGTCATTGTAAACATGGAAGCTTGGGAGTCTCTCACAGGTGTTGGTACATATGGTTGGGGGCCTATTTCTGTTTCTGACAAGTCCCCTGATCGGTAAGTGGGAGCAGAGATGCGTGAAGTTGGAAAAATGTGCTTCGTGGATTAATTTGTGAATTCACCTAATTTTGCAAATTAATCTGCCATGCAATGTTAGTACTTCACAGTGAGGTAACGACTTTGCCAAAATGCAAAGTCGCAACTTCGCCGACGGAGTTCAAACTCCGCATTTTGTGGATTTTTTTCTAGTGTCTAGTGGTTCCTCACCTGCCAATTGCCACCCCATGTAGAGTAAAATTTTCTGGTGTCTAGTGGTCCCTCCCCCGCCGATGCCGCCTGATATAAAAGTAAATTCCCTGTGTCTAGTGGTCACCCCCCTGCCGATAACTGGCCCAATGTAAAATTTAATTCCCTGGTGTTTAGTGCCCCCACCCTCCCCCTGATGTAAAATTAAAAATTCCCTGGTGTCTGGTGGTTACCCCCCCTCTGCTGATTGCCGATCCCCAGCCCAGTGTAAAATTAAATTCCAGGTGTCTTGTGCCCCGCTGATTGCTGTCTCGATGTAAAATTTAATTCCTTGTGTTTATTGGTCCCCCCTTGCCAATCACCGGCCTGATGTAAAATTATATTCCCTGGTGTCTAGTGGTGGTGGGTCTGGTGTAAAATAAAATTCCTTGCTGTCTAGTGCCCCCCCCCACCAGTCGCCAGGCCAATTTAAAATTAAATTCCCTGGTGTCCAGTGGTTCCTTCTCTGCCAATCGCTGGACCGATGTCAAATTAAATTCCCTAGTGTCTAGTGGACCCCCCCTCGATCACTGGTCTTATGTACAATTAAATTCCCTGGTGTCTGATGGTCCTTCTCTTTGCTAATCGCTGGCCCGATGTTGAATACAATTATACTTCCCAGGTGTCTAGTGGACCCCCCTTCCTATCCCCTATCCCCAAAGGTTGTCCATTCCCTGGTATCTAGTGGACTACCCACACCCCATGAGGTAGTGCCCTACCACCTCAATCCTCCCTGTCCCAATCCCTAGTGGGTGACTGGCACAGCCCTCCACTCTCCACCATGGCCAGCTAACCAACTGAGCTGTCAATGAATGAGTGCATACTTGTACAAACACGTGCTCTTTCATTGACAGACAGGCCAGCTCAGGCTCATTCATTGAGCTTTGTCAGTGGCGCAGACAAGAGTGGAGGGCTGTTTCAGTTGGTGGCAGGGGATTGGGATGAGGGGGAAGTGGCATGGTGGACCCCATTCCCTCCCATCCTGATCCCCTGTCGGTGACTGGAATAACCCTCCGCTCTTGTCTGCACCACTGATAGAGCTCAATGAATGAGCACGAGCTGGTCTGTCTGTCAATCAATAGGAGCGCATGTTTGTACAAGTATGCACTCATTCATTGGCAGCTCAGTCAGTTAGCTGGCCATGGTGGAGAGTGGAGGGCTGTGCCGGTCACCCACTTGGGGTTGGGGGGAGAGAGTGGGCGCACCTGCCGGGTGGAGGGGTGGGGAGTCCGCTAGACACCAGAGAGGGACAACCTTTGGGGATAGGTGATAGGAAGTGGTGTCTGCGACACCAGGAAGTATAGATTTATTCAATATCAGGCCAGCGATTGGTGGAGAGGAGGATCATGGGGGGGCACTAGGAATTTAATTTGACATCGATCCATTGATTGGTGGGGATGATCCACTAGACACTAGGCAATTTAATTTTATATTGGGCCAGTGATTGGCGGGTGGGGGGCACTAGACAGCAGTGAAATTTATTTACGCTGGCCTGTCGAAGGAGTGGGTGGACAACTAGACACCAGGGAAAGATCAGGCTGGCGGTTGGTGTTGGGGGGGGGGGGTCCAGCATTTGTAACTTCACCTTGATTTTGGATTTTAAGTGCAATTTGCACTTAAAAAAAACAAACGCAAGGAGAAGTTAGAAATGGTAAATTTGCTATTAAACAGAAAAACTTTTCAATATGATCTGCGTAGGTGAATTTGTCGACTTAGCTTGAAATGCACTGGTGAACTAAAACTTTGTTGCATCTGTAAGCAGGAGGTGCCAGGGAGACCAATAACCTGTCCAAATGGGTCTTAGTTCTCCCTTCAGGCTTGGCATAAGTGGAGATGAGCTCTGATAGATGGAAATGTTGTGAACATGCCTGTAGTGCTGAAATGCTGGCAGGGGCTACTAGTTGGGTGTTGCTATCCAGGACACAAAGCTTGTCAATAAATGCAAGGAGAGACAGGCGCATCTTGCAGATGCAACTAAAGATTTTTATTTGGAGGGGAAGGAAAGCAAGTGTCACATCATTTTCTGCCGTCAAGTTCTACGATTCTATGATCAGAAACAGGATGAGCATGCCACATGGTCAGTTGGTAGCATTCAGTGCTAAACTTCAGTACTGCTACATGCTATACTATACGGGATACCACCAGTACTCTAAATAATTATTAACGCTCTAAGTGATCCAAAACACTCTGAGAGATCCTAAACACACTAAGTACCCTGGCCTAGACCAATTTGAAACTGTAATCTGGTTAAGCTTGTGTGATCAAAAAGTAGCAAAGAAAGAGGTTTCTTTTTTTTTTGGCACAAAAAAGTTTAAAATTTGCAGGCTTTCTGTAGAACAAACTGTCACTTCAGATGGCGGCAGGCTCACACCATCAGCACATTGTCTTTTTCAGTACAGTTTGTCCAGAACAGGCTTAACATTTTATGAGATGTCCCACAACAGTTTGGTTGCACTTAATAACTCCTGGCTCCTGTGGAGCTTCCTGTAGTCATGCCAGATGGGTGGTTAAACAGTCACCGTCTGCCCCCCCCAACACACAGTTCTGACTCCTATGGAGTATTTCAGTAGTCATGCCCAGTGTGCGATTCTGGGTCTATTGTAACTTGCCCCCGTAAGTACTGACTCCTGTGGAGCTTATTGAAACTAATTTGCTGAAAGGTGCAGTCCCTTTTACATGAGGACCTGCTCTCTGACTAGGCTTCTGTGGAGCTTCTCCTCTTCCTGCCCTCTGGGTGTCTCTGGTGCTCAGTGGGGCCCAACTTCTTCTGCCTGCTCCCCAGTGGAGCCTAATGTTTTTTCTGTCCTATGGGCATTTCTAGAAACTGGGTCCTAGCTTGCCCCTGACAATCTGCTATGGAGCTCTATATGCTACCTCTACGGGCAGTCCTGTATTGGGGAGTGCCTGCCCTCCCACGCAGCCTTAGCCACTTTCATGTACACTGTCTGATGCTAAGGGCCTACCTTTTGGTGCTACTGTGACTCATCACCCTGACCCGGAGTGTAGCTGTGGGGAGTTGTTGGACTTGTGAGGAGGCTGGAGATGGACGGACTGCTTTCTTTGGTGAGGACTGACTGGCATTAGTCACTGCTGGAGGGGGGAAATTCATGGTGGGTGGTTCCGCTATGGGCCTAGCTCCCTCTGCCCTGACACTGTCTCTCATTTCCATAGCTTCACTCTGGCACTGCTCCACCATGGCCCTGCTTTACCTACCACCAATGAGGGCGATTAACGTTCAAAATCAATAAAATAACAAATGAAGTGACTTGGCTAACACTGGGGTCACTGACCGAACTCCGCTCCCGACTCTGCACTTCTGCTATTGCTGAGGGGACCTGCTAGACTTGTCCACTGCCTCAAGGAACTGCCTCTCTCACTCCACCAACCAGAGGGAAAGATAAGAGCCAAAGGACAGGCTTCAACCTACTTCAGGTAAGCCCCAGAGTCACTGTTGTTGCCAGTGTCCTGCTGCCTTGCTGGTCTGGTTGAAACCCTTATTGGTCATGTCGACTGTTACTTCTGTAGGCTCAGGGTTCTCTTCTCAAACCCTGAGCATGAGCCACCAAACAGCTCTCTGTTTGAATCCTAGCTGCGTGGTGAACTAGACTGAGGCCTTTAGTGTGTTGCACCTTTTTCACACGCTGCCTGATTTGGGGGGGGGGGTCCAAAAGTGAAGGCAGACAACAGAGAAAAAAAAAAGGGTTTAAGCAAAGCCCAAGCTTAGGTTTCAGCAGGGAACTGGCTACAGGAAGGGACTTGCTGCCTGATGGGGAGGTTTCTGTTGACTATGCTGAGTGCTAGGGACGTTACAGGGCTGTCACAGGTGGGGATTACTAAGTTAACTGGTTTTGTTTCAGGGGCTGTACTGATGGGGAAACTGACTAATTACAGTAGGCAACCTTCCCTATTTAAACTGATGTGTGTCTCCATCAATGCGGTTCACTGGGGCCCATGACACATTATTGTCCCCCCATTGCCCTGTGAGGGTTGCCTGTCACATACTTCTGTCCCTTTCAGCTCCCTAAGGGGTACCCAACCTTTACTCATGGGCCCTGCTGGGGTCCCTGACCCCTTTTCCTGCCTCCTCACCCTCTGAGAGGTCCTTGAGTACCAATTGTGCACCCTTCTATGCCTCGTGGGTCCCATTGGTTTCTTTGGAGGACCCCTGGTTCACTAGGGCACTACAGGGAAGACTTCCCTTTGTTTATGCCCCCATGGGGAAGGGAACCTCTGGTTGGTTCACTCATGTAGTGGCAGTACAGACAGGCAAGGGCTTGTGTGTTTTTCTGTCCTAAATATTTTAGGTTTCTGTGGTTCCATCGGTTCCTGGCATGGGGTGAGCAGGGCAGAGACTCCCAGCTGCAGGTTATTATGTGTAAACTGATATGTTGTCAATAAAATATGGATGTGGTTATTTAAATTCAGAAAGGAGTCTGACTTGTTTGTCTGAGGAAGGGAGGAAGATTTTGCAGTCCATACGTCCAAAGAAGCTGATCATATTGATTGTTTTTTGCACCCTGTGATGCAGATGGGAGGTTAGAACATTCTCTATTAACTTTTAACCTAAACTGGTTAACAACCTTGTCATGTTTTAAGTAAGCACAAAACATACTCAAGAACAAAGACAGATTTTTCTACATCTTAGGCTACTTATGACAGAAAAAAACAGTTTCTTAATTTAAGGTCTGGCTTTGCTGAGGTGGGAATGGCAGCTTCTAGTATTGCAGGCAGTTGATAAATGCGGTGGTGGATGTGCAATCTATATCCGGACACCCTTATAAGCCATGCGCTCCCTGTCCCCAAGCTTGACTATGGTGCCCAAGCCCTCACTCTAAAAGTTACCCCAGACTCAGCCGGGGCCAACTCTTCCTCCCGGTCTCCTACACCCCCCCCGAAGAACCAGAACCCAGTGGTCCAGTCTCTCATTGACTACCTCATCTACCTACCACACAAAGCCGAGCAACTCATCCTAGGTGATCTTAACCTCAATTGGCTTGGTACCACTGCCTCCCATACCAGGGACGTCTTTGCTGCCCTGGACATGTCCCAGTTAGTCACCCAGCCCACTAGATTTAACTGGAAAAGTGGCTCCAGCAACCTCCAAGATGTAATACTATCGAACCGCCCTCATAAAATACAAGATATCAATGTTATCCCCGACTCACTTAGTGATCACTCATCTGTCCTCTGTCTCTGGTCATCCTCCATACTGAAACCTGTGTCCCAGGCCACCTTAACATGGAATTTGACAGCAGATAAGGACTGCTTGGCCCACCCAGTCTGCCCATTTCCCTACCTAATGGATAAGCTGAAGATCCTAGTTAACCAGCAGCCTACTTCTTTCTACCCCCACCCCCTAGAATTGCCTTATGGCTGTCCCATGCATGCTTGAATTCCACCACTGTTTTTGACTGCACAACCTTCTTCAGAAGGCCATTCCATGCATCCACAACCCTCTCTGTGAAAAAATACTTCCTTACATTACCTCTGAGCCGCCCTCCTCTATCTTCAAATTGTGCCCTTGTTCTTGCACACCTCTTTTTTGAAAGATGCTACCCTCTTGGACTTTGTTGATTCCCTTAAGGTACTTGAAAGTTTCTATCATGTCCCCCCTCTGCCTCCTTTCCTCGAGGCTATACATATTAAGCTCCTATAGTCTCTCTTCATATGTCTGCAGACCCTGCACCATTTTAGTTGCCCTCCTCTGGACAGCTTCCATCTTGTCTATGTCCTTGCAGAGATTGGGTCTCCAGAACTGCACACAGTACTCCAGATGGGGTCTCACCAGCTGTCTGTACAGAGGGATAACAACTTCCTGTTTTCTACTGGTGATGCCTCTCCCTATGCATCCCAGTATCTCCTAGCCCTCCTTACTGCCCTCTCACATTGCTTGCCCACCTTTAAGTCATCTGATATGACTACCCCTAGGTCCCTTTCCATTTTTGTTGTTGTTAGTATCTCACCCCCCATTGTGTACTCTTCCCCTGGGTTTTTGTTTACCAGGTGCATTACCTTGCACTTCTTAGCATTAAATCTAAGCTGCCATACATTTGACCATTCCTCTAACCTTGCCAAGTCCCTTCTCATCCTTTCCACCTCACCTTGTGCATCAACTCTGTTGCAATCTTGTGCCAGCGAATAAGCCCCGGGGGTCTCAGAAAGCTAAAATTACATCTAGCATAGCTGGACTGGCCCCCATCCGTCACGCCCCTGATATTGACTCTGCCCTAGACCTCTTCACCAATGCCTTCAGCAAGGCCTGTGACCTTTTCACTCCCCACACCAGAATCCATACTAAAAAACAAAATGCCGCATGGTTCTCCCCATCCCTTATCCAAAAACGTAAGCATAGGGATAATCTTTGGCACATCGCTATTGAATCAGGCAAGTTGGATGATAGACAAGCCTACAAGGCAGCTTGTAATCAACGCACCTGGGCCATTAGATGGGCCAAGGCAGAGCGCTATCAGGCCACCCTTGCATCCACCTGGGGTTCTGCCTGGACTTTCTGGGACAGCGTGAAAGAGGTTAATGGGAAGACCCGCTCCCCCCCACTGTCTCAGCTCTCCATCGATGGCACCATTACTACAGACCCAACTCACATAGCTGATTGCCTCAATACTACCTTCTTTGACCTAAGCTCTGTCCTCCCAAACACCTTTTTTGACCCAATCCCTGCCTCTATCCCCCCCTGCCTTGGATCACCCTCCTTTCTACCCACATACTATATCCCCCATGTAGCCAGGTTGCACCTGCTAAGAGCCCTTGATAGCAACAGCCCCAGCTGTGATCCCCTAGACTCCAGGATCCTCTGCTTGGTCTTGGATGTCATCCTAGTCCCCCTTACAGACCTACTAAACCGGTCTCTCTGCCTTGGTCAGTTTTCCAATGCTTGGAAATCAGCCAAAATCACCCCTATACATAAGCGTGGAGATCAGTCCGCACCTTACAACTACCGGCCGATCTCTATCCTCCCCCCGCTCTCTAAAGCCCTAGAAAAAATAGTGTCTATTCAACTCTCTGAGTACCTGGCCAAATATGACACGGTTTCCACCAGGGACACAGTACCACTACTGCTCTCCTGGAGTTCTCTCAATACCTGCACTCTGCTCTTGACTCCGGCAACCTTGCCGGCACAGTGTTCATAGACCTCTCCAAGGCTTTTGACACTGTTTGTCACCCCCTCCTGCTCAACTCCCTCCACCAGCTTGGCTTTTCTGCTGGTCCCCTTGCCTGGTTCTCCAGCTACCTCTCTGTTAGATCCCAGCGTGTGAAGATAAATGGCTCCCTGTCCAATACCCAGTCCGTTCGTTCCGTGGTACCCCAGGGCTCCATTCTTGGCCCTGTAATTTTCAGCCTCTACCTCAACATTCTCCCCAGCTCCTGCACAGGAAAAATGCTCCTCTATGCCAACGACGTGGTTCTCTTTGCATTCCACTCCGATCCCTCTTCTTTCCAGGTATCCCTCCAGCACACCTACAACCAAGGTGAAAAGTGGTTCCTTGACCACTGACTTATCATTAACCTAAAGAAGACTAAGTCAATGCTCTTCTCCCATCACCAAAACAAGGCCAAGAATGCCCCCCTCTTCATTCTTCCAGCACTCTGCACCCGCTGGAGCAAGTGACCTCTTATAAATATCTAGGCATCACTTTTGACTTGGCTCTCACCTTCCACACCCACATCAATGCCCTATCTTCCACCATAAATTCTCAGATACGCCTACTATACCATCATAGAGATTGCCTCCCCCAAGTTGCCCTCCGGCTGGTCATCACCTCTTCCGTCCTATCGCGAGTGGGCTATGGCTTGCCCATATACGCTGTGACGGACAATACTGCCTTGACTAAAATCCAGCTCTCAATCAATAAGGCCTGCAGGCTCCTGACCGGAGCCCCTGGCTGCACTCACACTTGCCTACTCTATTCCACTGCCAACTTGCTCACCTTTGAGGAGCATCTGCGCTACCAGACCTGCCTACTCACCAAAAAATCTCTTCTAGGACTCTCCCCCCGAGGGTCTCTGTTTCCCTACGGCATGCATCCTCGTCTGTTGCCACTCATAGCTCTGTCAAGGCCACCTTTCTGGTGCCCAGAACCAAGACCTCACCAGCCCAGAGGTCCTTCCATTACCAAGCCACTGTTTGGTTCAACTCCCTCCCACCCTGCATCACAAACATTGCCAAAATTGGCCCCTTCAAAATTGCCCTCTGGAACAGTGGCAGAGGAATAGCCAGTGCAGTCGCACAGGAGCCAACGCACTTAGAGGGGCCCAGCACGCAAGGCGGGAAGGATTTACCGAAGTTCCTCTTGGTTGCTTGAAACGGTCCTTTTTTTTTAATGTACTGTATGCACTGCAGTACTGTCACTTTAAGAGGTGAGCACTTATTAGTGACTGGGGCAGTCTTCAACAGAAACTATAGCTGATTGAGGCGTGACAGGCATCAGCACTTCAGTAAGTCGGTGGCAGATAGTGGGATGAACCAGCTGGTGATGAAAGGCATGCGCGGCCTGACTTGAGAGTGATGCACTGTCTGGGAGTGGGTCTCTTCGCGCCAGCCAAAGTCTACCGGGTCGCCATTGTGATTCAGTGAGTGAGTCTTGGTCAGTCTTCCGCATAACGATGCATCCTTTGAGCAGTCGAGTCGTCTGTGAGTCAATCAAACTAATTGCGAGGTTGGTGACAGTCAGCCTTGGAGTGGTAGTGGTGCCTGATTCTTATTTGAGCCTCCTGTGAGGTAGGATTTCAATGATTCTGAAGTGGTGTTGTGGCCTTGCCAATAATGGCCTAAGTGTGAACAAAGTTTATTTACACCTCTAAGGATTTTCATCAGTAAGAGACCCAGCTTAAATGTGTATGTGAAAGTTTTTTTAATCAGAAAATGGACGGTGGACCAGTGTTTTGGTGCACTTAAGACTAGTTTGACTGTTGTTGGTTCTGACTTGGCTGGTCTGGGGAAGAAGGTAATGGACTGGGGGTATAATTTATAATAAATACTAAAAAAAATGAAGAAAATGTGTTGAATTTGTAGTGGTAACTGTTATTTGTGTTTGGTGGTAGAAACTGTTACTTTGCGATTGTTGTTGAGAAGCAGAAGGGTAGTATGGCTGCAAAATTTCTTATAAGCCTGGTTTTTATTGACATTTCTGAGAACCAAAACATACAGTTAGGAACAGAGAATAATCAACAGCACCCCAGGCAAAGACAAGAACTGTTGACAATTCCCTGTGTGACTCCTCTGTGACTTTTTTCTCTTTGTGTCCAGCATCTACAGTGTCTCTCCTCCTCAGTAAGACTCAGCAGATGAAGAGCAGCAGAATCAAACCTCTTGACCTTATCCTCCTCATGTCCTGCACCTCTCCCTCCATGGTTGCCACTGCAGCTGCCTGAACCCTGAAGTAGCTAGCCCACAAAAAAATTGTTGGTGGGGGCACGCTGGGGCAGGGGCTGCTGTCGGGGGGGCAGGGGGTGCTGTCATGGGGGTTGGGGGGTGCTGTGGGCAGGGCGGGGGGCCCAAAATTACAACATGCACTGGGGCCCATCTTTCTCTTCCTCCGCCGCTGCTCCGGAACCATCTCTTCGACACTCGTTGCTGTAGATGCACCTAATTAATCCCACTGTGGGATCCTCCTGTCAGGCCTCCCTGACTTGACAACATCCTCCGGACAGCCTGTCTCTCCCTCCCTCCCTCCCTCCCACTCCACTCCCCATCCCTACTTCCACCCTTTCCAGGTATTACCTAGGTATGTCCAGGGCTGTACCCCCAATGTAACCCTTGGGTACTTTGTATTTGACTGTAACCTATTATAAGTAACATTATTACGTAACCTGTGTGTACTCTATGTTTAATGTTCTGCACCTGTACTGTTCTCAATGTTGTAACCATACTATGTAACTCTGTCTAACCCCCCCCGCGACGAGATGCCCTTGTAAATGAGTCCATGACTCAAAGGTTCTAAATCTGACTTTTCTAATAAATAAATAAATATAGCATAGTGGTTAAGGGCACTGAGCTGCAAACCTGGAGACCTGAGTTTGAATCCCATCAGTCCCATCTTGCATATTGTTTGACCCTGAGCAAGTCACTTAACTTTCCTGTGCTCCCAGGTCGCACCTGGAAACAAGTTTCGGCTTAGTGTGCTTTTCCTGGTTAAACAATTTCTTCTTCCCTTTCCTATTATTCATCCCCCAAATCTACTAAATGGTTATTTGTAAATTATGCAGAAATAAGTATCTATTCACTGTGATGGATGTAAATTTCCTTCTGATTATAGCATTTGGAACACAGAGGAACATCAAAAGCTTGTGCTGACCAACTTGACATTTCAAATGAAACTACATATATACAGTGTCCTCTGGCAGATGTCTTAAAATAGGCTTTGCATAGTTACACCACACTTGAACTCTGATTGTGAATTTTCCAAGAGATGTTTTTCCATGGTGAGCAGTCAGTGTATACTAAACATAAGAAGGGTGAATAAACAAGATTCATATTTAATGTTCTCTTTAGAACCTTAATGTGGAAAATATCCATTTACTGCTTAACTAATGAAAGCTGTATGTTTATTTACTCCTGAAACCTGGCTAATTTTTCTGTCCTTCATCCACTATATGGTAAACAATGTATTTCAAGAATAGTATCCTGTTTAATTGGAAACTGATACTCTTTCTTTTCCTTCCTTCCTTTTTTTTTAACCAGGAGAGAGACACTAAGCTGAAAGCTTGTTTACAGGTGCAACCTGGGAGCACAAGGAAGTTAAATGACTTGCTCAGGGTCACGAAGTATGCAAGTGGGGGCTGTGGGATTCAAACCCAGGTCTCCAGGTTTGCAGCTCAGAGCCTTAAACCACTGTGCTATACTGCCTGCCTGCTTTCCTTCTTTCCTTCCTGCACACTATTTAATTTTTATGTATCATCTATCGGAATGGAGGTCTATGCACTAATACGCAGATTGCCTGTGCACCACAAATCTCTGGTACATAGGCAATCCTACCTTAGAATACCACACAATGGGGGACTGGGACACCCCTGTGGCATTCACAGAAGGGACAAGCATCCTTTCTGCACTGGATCTTCCAGCTGGTCATGCAGCTACGCTCGCAGTCAGTCTGGGTGTGTGTCTGGGTATGTGCCTGCACCTCATGCCATTCACAAAAGGCACAGAGTGCCAGGTGAGGGGCACAAAGGATATGGCAGAAGACACCCTGCCATATCTGTTGCATTCTCACCTGGAATTCAACTGCCAGCTGTAGCAGTAACAAACACTGCCCCTACCATGCTGCCCCAGCCCTCTGGACAGACAGGATGGGCTGGTGGCAGCCATTTGGTCACTTGCCTGTAAACTTTATTTTTTCCCTCCCACTCCTTCCCAGAATCCCCTGCTCACATGGAGCAGGGGATCCTCTTCAGGGTCCTGGATGGGCATCTGATTGGATGCCCACTAATGTCCTCCAATCTGTCTACATGTAATAGTGCACTGAGTGTGGGACTGTGGATAGGTACATGATGGTGGCCAGCATTCGTTCGTGCTGGGTACTGTGTGCCTGTCTGGGGTGTGGAGCTACGTAGGCTGGGTACATGCAAATCAAGCATACCTGGCCCTGTGTTAGTGCTTAGCCCCTGATGTGATTAATATAAACTTCATAATATGATGATGAAAAAAACGTTAAAATAACTCAAGTGCTGGCATAATTTTGCTTTATAATTTCTTTTGTTAATGGGAGACTGGATGGCTATTGGTGACTTTTTTTCTGCCACCCCAGTTTGTCCCATGATGTATATTTTTACGTAATAAATTGCAAGGTTTCCAGGGCCTGCAATTTATAATTTAATATTTGATTTGTTGGCAGAGGGTGTTATATGCCAGCAAGAATGTTCCAAAGTTGTTGACTTCAGGGTGCTATTTCCCAGCAAAGAAACAACATTTTTACATTTACTAATTAATTTTCATTAATGTGCAAGTTCTAAATCCCATTGGAAATTAGCACCATTTTAAGGATTCACATTACAAAATTTAGCTTACTCTCTGGACATAGTTGTCTGAGTAAAACCTATGATTTAGAAGGTAATGGCAAACCTGCCTTGAAAAATATGTGCCTTCCCTGCCGAGAATGTTTATCAAAATGCAAATTTTTTAAATTTTGTTGAGTATATGTTTGCAAAAGTTTGTCGTTTATGAGGTTCTAAGCAAGCCAAATAAATGAAAAACGCTAGGAGTTTATTGTATACCAACACTGTGTGAATTATTCTGTCGATGGTATTGTCTCTGTAGGGAATGACTGGATATGTTATATAGTCTTTGCAATAGATCTCAACAAGAATGCTTGCTGTTGACCTTAATTCATGTTCGATTGCACCAAGTCTTCAGGCCACCACAACTATTTTAGTCCCAACTGCTACAGCTGCTTCATCCACTGTCTGTATTCCACCACAGGGCTGCCAGTGATGTGTCCATCTGTCAAAATGACTGCAACATACAATGGAGTTCTCCTGGATACACTTATTATCTGGTCAGTCTTATTCCGTGAGGCACAACCAATAGAGGTACCTCTTCCTATGTATTTCATTCTGTTTACCCTATGAAGAAATGATGTGGTGTCACTGGTTATGTCACTGAAGATCTCAACATGATACAAAAAATGCAGCCCAACATACTCCCATTTCAAATGGTTGTTTTTCAGGGTAATTGTTTGTAGTTTAGTGACAAATGTCTGGAGAAATTAGCTCATTCACCAGGCTCCCCTGAGAGTTTACCTTCAGTGCTATACTTTCAAAAATGTTAGGTGTGAAATATATAGTAATAGAACATTCCTTCTTTCCTAAGACAGAAAAGAGACATTATATATATATATATATATATATATATACATACATAATATCATAGGGGCACGGTAGTGCTTCTATTGTTAGGGTTGATCAGGCACTTTAATATTAAACCTCAGATTTTGCACTTTAATAACTTTGCAACCGTTTGACAGATTTACAGGAAATTTTGCATGCATGGTCTCCCGAGCTGGATCTCTTGACATGCAAAGTTGCAGATTGGATGGATCAGCGAATTTCGTACTGCACATAGTGAAAAAAACCCATTAAAATTCACCTTTTTTCGCAGTATTTTGTCATCACACTGTGGCCAAACAGTTTGGATATTTTGGTGTCTGAAGTTTTCAGGGTAGGAAAAGCCTGCCCCACAGAGCATGTCAGTATTGGTTTGATGAGAAAATATTAATCCATTCCAAAATTATTTAATTTTAAAATTTTGGGTTTTGAGTATGCTCAGTTCAGTCTTTTGGACAGAGGAATGGAATGAAAAAGGATATTTTTTCTTGAGGCTCCAATCCTTGGTTGCCAGGTGGCAATCCTTGGTCACCAGAAAAAAAATCTTTTTTTGTGAGCTGCCATCTTGTTTTGGGGGTTTACCCAAAACTAACTGTTATAAATCTGCTCAGGGATGTCTCTTTCACACGTTAAAGTGTGATTTCTGCTCATTGGGAGTTGATGAGCTGTGCTGTGTGGTTTCCAATGTCTGTATGCTCCCAGAAACATTTTTTTAAATTAATTATTTATATCCTTTTCTGCAGCTCACTAAATTTCTTGTTTGCCATTCCTTTTTCATCACTAGCAAAAAAGGAAATCGGCTGGTGAACAAGGATTCCCGGTCTGGCCATCTGGTTGTGACATTTTCATGACCAACTGGCCGGACCGGGGATCCATGTTTGCCAGCCGGTTTCCTTGTTTGCATAATGAAAAAAGAATGGTGAACAAGGAATTGTTTTTCTGAAAAAGGATTCCCATCTGGCAATCTGGTCATGAAAATTTCCTTGTTTGCCAACTGATTTCCTTGTTCGCCAGTGATGGAAAAGGCAGGTGAATAAGGAAACAGGATGGTGAAAAAGGATTCTTTTTTTGGCCATCTCATCTCCAAAAAAGTGTTGTGGGACCATCTGGTCCAGAAAAATGTATGTATTTCTTCTTCATCCCCCAGCAAGCCCTGGTGTCCCGTAGCATTCACCCATCCTCAATCCTCCTGTTTTTTTTGCCACATTTTTTAAACATTTTAAGATATGACCCCCCCTCCCAATGAGAAAAACCACACCCCACCTGATATTTATTTATTCAAATTTATTTATTTTTTATAGATTTTTTGCATCCCCACCTGCTTCTTTCTTTGTGGGAGGGGGGTTACAATGGTCCCAATCCTTTTCTCTGGTGTTCAGTGGTACCCCTCACACTCCAGTGTCCCCACCATCATTGGTAGCAGTGGAAGCATCCCCCCTCACAGTCCTCTTCTTTACATTTGTCCATGAAAAGGAAAAAAACATTCCTCATTGTCTTTTGCTCATCTGTAAGCTGGGAAAAAATGTCACCCGTACCCCCCACCTGACCCCCTACTGTGCAACCCCCATGACATTCCCACAGACTGTCACTTACCTAATGAGGTCTCCACCAAGAAAACACGTCTTACTGTTGGAACCAGCGACCGCACTATGAACTAAGGTAAATGCGCTCCAATGTATTGCATGGGGGGTTCAACTTTCAGCCATAATTCAGCCGTTTTTTGGAATTTTGACCCCAAATTTTCAACATGGCTGTTTGGGAACCCCACCTCATAAACAATATGACTGTCATTAGGCAACTCCTGCTGGAAAGGTAATTTCATGTTTGGGTGGCAAAATCACCTTTCTGGTGGGATTTGTGTAATGACAGTCATATTGTTCATGAGTTTGGATCATAAGAAGGCTGTGTTGAAAATCTGGGGTCAAAATGTCAAAAAATGGCTGTGTTATGGGCATTCATTACAATCTCGCTATGTACGCTTGTGACTTTGGAAATTTTAAATATTTTTAACCCATATTTTCAACATAGTCTTCTTAGTACCCAATGTCATGTATGTCACAGCTGTCATTTTTCAAATCCTGACCAAAATGTGTTTTCACACCTGTGATGCAGAATGGCATAGCGGCTGGGTAGAGTTACATTTTGGCAGGGATTTTAAACATTTATTTTTGCTTATTTTATTTATACCTCCTCAACTGGAGTGTGTACCCATGGTTCCCACCATCCAGCACAGACTCCTCAGCCCCTGCACCAGCCACAGCTACAGCTCTTACCCCTTTCACCTTGCCGTCCCCTAGCCACATCACAGTGGGTACTCACCCCACACACTGCGGAAGACCTGGAGACCTGGTTCAGGGGGAGCTGGCTGGAATGCATCCACTGTGGCACCACCGGGGCCGGCCTTCACATACGCTCACCAGAGGATTGTTTTTCCCCATAATGGCCCCCCCCACAGTGCAGGCATGCAATGATGTCTGGGATGCTGCAGCGCACACTTCTGCACATTGCATATCTGACGTTGACCCACACTGACCCACACTTGTGACCCCCAAGCTTGCACCAGCCCCCAGACACCACCAGGAGCCAGTAGCTCAGGTGTCATCCCCTCTCACCCTCCCCAGAGGAGGAGGAGAGCAGTCCATGGGATGCTCAATCCACCAACACCCGAGGTCACTCCCGACCCCGGGTCATTGGCGTGACGAGGTAAGGCACCAGCACCTCAGCCCTCTACACCACCAGGCCAGCCAGGATTTGAAAATTATCTATACTGGGTACATGTGGTGAGGTCACAAGAAGGCTGTGTGAAAAATTTGGGGTCAAAATTATTTAAAATTGCACAGTTATGGCTATTTGTCACAATTTCACTATGCCTGCTCGTAAGTTTTGTAATTTTAAATATTTTGAGACCAGGTTTTCAACATAACCTTCATATTACATCACCTCATGTATGTCACAGCTGTCATTTTTTAAGTTCTGACCAAAATGTGTTTTTTGTACCTGCACTGCGGATTGGCATTGCACTTGTGTGGAGTTACATTCTGGTGGGGTGTGCAAAATTTTCTGTACCAGAAACATGAGGTGGGGTAATAACATGATTATAGTGACAATTTGGTGAATGTTGTGCTATGACTGGAAGCCCAGGGGCTGGAGGTTCCTGTGTTTCCACAGCTGGATACATATATGCATCTATGGAGGGATGGGAGTGCAGCGTCTAAGGTAATATAATGATACAATTATACTATCTCAAAAAGTAAGGAAATAAATTGCAAAAAACTTTGTAAGTGCATCAGTTAGGCTTAAATCGACAAAAGTAGGGAAATGTGGCATTAAGGTTTGCAACACAAAGGCACACCACTGACAGTTGTTCCTGTAAGCAGAGTGTGGGTGGGGTGTTAGGGTTGGAAACTGAGGGTGGTGACGGGGTATTAGGGTTGGGAACCCTAAGATGTCATTTCCATACTTTTGACACCGGAACTCAAATGGTCCATTAATGCAGTTTTTTTCAGGGAAAAAAAAAAAAAATATATATATATATATATATGTACACACACAAGATATAGATCTTCTTTGCAAAAAAAACATCGTTAATGCACCAGTTAGGGTAACTTAATGCCACAAAAGTAGGGAAATGTGACGTTAGTGTCAAACGCTAACACCCCACCCCTAACCCCCAAGCAGCAGTAGGAAAAAACATTAGGGTTTTGGGACTCTGGAGTCTTGGCGAATTAGTGGTGGGGTCTTCCTTTGGGGGTTGTCAGCCATAATGTTCCCACCTTCCCCCAGCCCATGGCCTCCAATCTGAAGCACAAGGTACAGCTCCAAGCCACTGCCTCAAAATGATACACTCTTCAGAGGTAGAGAAGTATGTCTCTCCACATGTTGCCAACACAATTTGTTGTAGCTTTCTAACCACGGGGCCTGCAGAAGATCATGTGTGACATTGTTTGCTCATGGAATGTAGTGAGCATTAAGGTTGACAACTCCAAGCTATACAGCTTTGGAACCGATTACACTACCTTGGCACAGGCCACTTCTACTCTAAAAGTTTCAGATGTGCTGTCAAGGCTGTACACGAGAGCAATAAAAAACACATGTATTAAGTATAGGAAAAAACACTGTACTTTATTAAAAACTGACATTCTGTAAACCGCAAAAGGTGCTATCACAAAACTTTTCACTTGAGAACCTGCTACCTAGACTGCACATGCCAAATTCTGAGCTATTTCGTCAAACACCAACAAACTTATTAAAATGCAAAAGCTGGGGTTTAACATTAAACACCTTCCTCAACCCTAACTATACTGATATTACTGCACCAGTGTAATTATAGGGATGTGGTCACACCCCTATAGTTAGGGCTGAGTAGCCTGTTTAATGTTAAACCCTTTTCTTTGCACCTTAACAACTTTTACATTCTTTGACAAAATAACCCAAAATTTGGCATGTGTGATCAGCCTGCCAGAGTCTCAAGATGTGAAAAGTTTCATGATAGCATCTTGTTCCATTTTCAAGATACAGAGCACCATAAAACAGAAATAAACACGTTTAGTTTTCCTAAACTTAACATTGTGTATTTTTTGCTTTCATCTACAGAATAGACAGTGTGGAATTGGTTCATGAAATTTTCAGGGTTGAAGGCACCCATGGGTGTGCCTTTGAAAGATCTGGTGAAAAAATATCATGCCCTTTTAAAGTTATAACAATTTTTAAGCTAATGTTCCAGTGTGACTGGCAAAAAAAAAAAAAATTGCGAAAGGTAAAAAAAACATTGTGAGTGGTTATTTGTAAGATTTACTTGTCATGGAGGATAAAAACAGTCGAAATGGCTGCCATTTTCTCTTTATTGTTTAAACATACAAACATTAAAAGTACATAGAAATTATATATTTTTACCCACCCCCCATTTAGCTAGATTCTGGTGTTTGTTTTTTAAAGTTGCCAAAAATGCCTTCTCTGGGCACCCAAAATCTAAGGTGCCCAGCTTAGCAAGAGGAACTATTCACCTTTGTTTCTGTGTATGAGAACAGCGGGACTTTCTTGATTTCTACAGCCACAGCTGAAACTCATGCTGTGGGCTGCAGTGAGAGCAGTGAGCCACCATTTCCCTGGTGTCTAGTGTTGCCCCCCATTGCTATCCCTTTAAGTATGTTACATCTCCCTGGTATCTATTGTCACCCCCACCCTCTGATTGCCATATCCATGTTCATATTATCTTTCCCTGGTGTCTAGTGGCACCCCCCACCTTTCCATCACCGGTCCCGTATTTATGTAATGTTTCCCTGGTGTCTAGTGGCACCCCTCACCCTCCAATCACCATCCCCTTTCTTATATAATGTATCTTTGGTGTATAGTGGTGCCCCTACCCTCCGATTGCCCATCCCCTAATGTATTCTGTTTCCCTGGTGTCTAGTGGCACCCCCCCACCTTCCTATCATTGTCCTCACAATAGATTGCTCTTTCTCTGGTGTCTAATAGCACCCCACCCTCCAATCCCTGTCCCTGTAATACATTTATCTTTCCTTAGTGTCTAGTGGTACCCCTCACCCACCAATCGCTATCCCTGTAATACATTTATCTTTCCTTAGTGTCTAGTGGCACCCCTCACCCACCGATCGCTATCCCTGTAATACATTTATCTTTCCTGGTGTCTAGTGGCACCCTCCCACCCACCAATCACCATCCCTGTAATACATTTATCTTTTCCTAGTGTCTAGTGGCACCCTCCATCCTCTAATCACCATCATTGTAATACATTTATCTGTCTCTGGTGTCTAGTGGCACCACCACCCTCTGATTGTTGTCCCCATCTGAAATAAGGAAAACCTTCCCTCAGTGTTTTTTTTTTAATAAACTTCCAAAAAAGAAAATGGTCCCTCACCGATCTGACACCCCCACACCAACCTCCCACTCAGCATTAACCACCCCACATCTCCAGCACACCCCCACACACCCTCACTCAACTGAACAGGTCACAGGGTGAAGATCCACTCTCCAATCAAAGACGAGTCTTGCTGCTAGAACTGCCAGTGGCACTATGAGAAACTAAGGTAAGTGCTATTTAATGTATTTCAATGGGGTTTTAAACTTTGATGCATAACTTTATATTTTTTGCATATTTTGTCCTCAGATTTTTAACATGGCCTTTTTGGGACCCCTTCTCATGACCAATGGTGGTGGAATTATGCAAATCAATCTCGAAAGGTGATTTTGTGGTCACGTGATGAAATCACCTTTCAGGTGGGATTTTAAAAATCTTACTGCCCTTGTTCATGAGGTGGGGCTGTAAGAAGGCTATGTTGAAAATGTGGGGTCAAAATATGTAAAAATGGCAAAGTTATGTGCATACGTTGAACTTTTACTATGCTCGCTCATAACTTAGATAATTGTAAATATTTTGACCCCAAATTTTCAACATAGCCATTTTTTTACACCACCTCATGATCGTGACAGCTGTCATTTTTCAAATCCTGCCTAAAATGTGTTTTTACACTTGTGGTGCGGAATGACGTTTCGATGTGTTATAACATTATCACAGGGATTTGAACATTTTCACAACTGGGTTTATGAGGTGGGGTAATAAGAAGGCTGTACTGACACTTATGGTGTACAAATATGGTCAAATGCCTAGGTTATGAGTGAACATTGCAGTATTTCAACATTCACTCATCACTTCACTAATTTTCACTATTTTGACCCCAAACTTTCAACATTGCTATTTTTCCATACCACTTCATAAACGTGGCATGTGTAATTTTTTAAATCGTGGATGAGTTGTCTGTTCGCACTTTTGTTGTGAAGTGACATTTCAGCCAATATACTATAAATGGTTCATCTTGTGTTTATAAGGTGGATCAAAAACAAATGTCTTGAAAAATGTGGGTCAAAATTGAAAAAACAAACAAACAATATATAATTGTTAACAAACTTTGTGTACAGTAGCACTCTTGACCCCAAAAGGTGTCCTTTGTGATCCCATGCTGATGAGCTGAGTTCAGGGGTGAGCTCAGTGACCTAGCTGGATAGAGTGAGGGTGTGGGAATTGTGCTGTTATGCAACACCCCCTAGCCAGGGAATGAAAGGTGCAGGGTTGTCCACATGGGCATGGGTACCATATAGTGAAGGCAACTGTCCTCTTGGCATAGGGCCCTGGATCTACACCCCTGAGTGGCAGAGGGCCCTCTGCATTGGCTGACAGATGCACTCTTTGCCCTGTGTATCTGTATCTGCAGCCACATGGAAGCACAAGGCCCGCAGGGCCTTGTGCTTCTGCAGCTCACCAGACAGCCCCCATGAACTCTTCACTTCCAACGCTTCACTGAACTGCATGGCACACAAGGACTCTACACTTCTGTAGGTGCACAGAGGGTTCCCTTGGCACAGGGCATCAGGGCCTGAAGGGACCTATGTGAATGAGGATATGATTCCACTGTCTCAAAAAGAACGGAAATTCTTTGCAAAAACTTTGTTAATGCACAATTTAGGATAATTTAATGTCACAAAAGTAGGGAACTGTGGCATTAAGGTTTTTAACCCTAACACCCCCCCAGCCCAAGCAGCAAAAGGAAAAAAACACTAGGGTTTTGGGTCTCCTGAGTCTTGGCAAATCAGTTGTGGGGTCTTCCTAGGAGGTTGTCATCCCTAATGCCCACCCCATTCTGTAAGCAAATGATGTCACACATGATCTCCTTTCTTCACGCAGGGCTCACAAGAGTGTATCACTTTGAGGTACTAGCTTGGAGCTGCACCTTGTGCTTCCGATTGGAGGCTATGCACTGGGAGGGAGGGGTGAGTACTAGGGTTGACAGTCCCCAAAGAAGACCCCACCACTGATTTGCCAAGACTCTAGAGATCCAAAACCCAATGCTTTTTTTTCCTTTTGCTGCTTGCAGGGTAGGGGTGGGGAGTTAGGGCTGGAAACCCTAATGCCACATTGCCCTACTTTTGTGGTGTTATGTTACCCATACTGGTGCATTAATTAAATATTTTTGCCAAGAATTTTCTTTCTTTTCAAGATGGTGGAATCGTATCCTTATTCATGCAGGTCCCAGATTCTTCCTTGCCGCCTTTGCCACCTCCTTAGAAAACCATAGTGGCTTCTTTCTCCTCTTGTCCTTGCTTGTTTGCTTCAAACAGCTTGTTGTTGCCTAATCAATACCTCTCTATTGTTTGACATTCTGCCAGTGGTCTCCCCAACCCCTCCTATCTAAATCCTCTACCTATTCTGGTGGTCTATACACAACCTCCACACAGGTAAAGGCCCTGCATCCAGTTGTTAAGCCAGTCCAGAGAACCTCAGTCCTTCCTTATCCATGTTGTGTCATTGTAGTTCTGTAGTCTTTATACCTTCCTTCACATTTAACCCTCCTTCCTCCCTGCCCTATCTATTTGAAACATGGTATAGCCCAGAATGGCCATATCTCAGCTGTGGTTGTTAGTGCATCATGATTCTGTTATGGCCACCAGATCCAGGTCAACCTTAGCGATGGTTACCTCAAGGTCAGGAATTTTATTTCCTAGGCTCGTTGCACTGGCACACATGACTCTCCACTGATTTTGTCCCTCCCTGCCCCTACTCTGTTCTCCCTTCCTTAGTCCATCCTTCCCTCTTCCTTTGTTTGTGGTAGTGTCTTCTCCTTTCTTAATCGCCCTCTGTCCACCTTTCTTAATTTTCTCAGCCTTAGAATCAGTGCTCCACCTTACACTCCTCTTGGCCCTAGGACCCTTTACCCCAGGGGAATTAATTTCCCCTGAGCTTCTCCCCTCTGATGTTCCATTTTCTTGGGGGGAGGGGCATTCACTGCCTCCCTCTTTATTTCTGCCTCCCCCTTGGCTAATTTAAATGCCTACTGAAGTAGCATGTAAATCTCCTGGATAGCGTTCCCCTCCAGGATGGATGGAGGCACACATGTGGCACACCAGGCTTGTATAGAAAAACCCAAGAGTCTCTGTGTTATCTGTGGTTTAGCATGTGTCAATGCTAGGGCTTCCAAGATGCAACATACAGCCAAACATTGCTGCAAGCTGCCATAAAGCAGGTCAAAATGTTGCAACTGCATCCAAGATTATAAAATCAGGTGCAGCTGTGGCATTCAGCCCTTGGTGCCACTGTGGCACTGTAAGGGTTTGACACAGGGCTTAGTATAAGCCCTACATCAACCTTTGAAAATCAGGCCTGCCATGCCCAGTATGTCAAACCCTTTCATAGACTTGAAAATCTGTATCATGTCCCCTTCTCAGTTTTGCCCTCCAGTAAATACACATTGAGAATTTTCACTCTCATCATATGACATGACCTGCTGACCATGGATCATCTTCCTTGCCCTTCATTGCACAAAACAGAATTACACTGTCTTGAATACACATTTCTTTTTTATGTTTGCTTGCATGCATGTGTAAGAAAGATTATGTGGCAGCTTAGGAGAGAAGCGGGTTGTGGAGGTGTGGCACTGTGGCAGCCAACGGAGGCATTACATTTGGGGGTTTGGTACTGGTGGACCAATTGGGGCACAGTGTGCCGATGACACTGGTCTCCAAAAGTGCCGCCAAGTTGAAACGTTTTTGGCGCTTCAATGAGAGGCCACCTCATCATTGCAGCGTCAGCCATTCCACTGTAATGAGGTAGTGACCCATCATTGCAGGGTGGTACTTCCCAAGTGTAACAATTAAATTAAACATGGCGGTGGCTTGCTGCTGCCTCTAGGCCCCATGAAAGCCAATTGGGGGTGGCCAATCCCCCTATCGGCAGCCCCCGACCCAGTTAATTTGCCGACAGGGGAGTCCACTCCCCATCAGCATGTTGTGAACCGAGGGGGTGCCCAATCCCCCTCAGCATCATGGCTCCCAAACAGTTGTTCTTTGCTGACATGGGGCCCAATCCCCATCAGCTTCAGTACCCCCACCCCAGAAAAGGCAGGTGGCACACTGGGAGCCCACCCCAGTGTGCTGGAAACAAGCCTGGAAAAAAAAAAACCTTCCTGCAATGTCTTTATTTTTTTTATCTCCCTGAACAAAAGAAACTGTCCCATGCCGGTCGTCGTCCTCTCCCCAACCCACACCCACCCACTACATACCCGATCTCCCCACATCCCCCCCTCACCCCATACTTACTTCTGGAGCCTGGCATGATGATCTTCGGTGGACCGGGAACATGTCTGCACTCTTCAGATCCAACTACGAACTGAAGAAATGCTGGTAAGCTGAATAATGGCATAAATAGTTTTTTTCAACTTTGGTGCATATCTCAGGCATGTTTGGGAATTTTGACACCAGATTTTCAAGATGGGGTTATTGGGACCCCTCCTCATGAATTCTGGCACTGTCATGGTGTTGTTCAGTCC
Source organism: Neoceratodus forsteri (assembly GCA_016271365.2). Taxonomy (NCBI): domain Eukaryota; kingdom Metazoa; phylum Chordata; order Ceratodontiformes; family Ceratodontidae; genus Neoceratodus; species Neoceratodus forsteri. Next base: position 952,748,549 of record CM057456.1, read on the forward strand.
CAAAAGGTGATTTTGCGGTCACTGCACGGAATCACCTTCCGGGACTGAGTAACAAAACAACAGTGCCAGAGTTCATGAGGTGAGCTCTCAAAAAGCCTGTGTTGCAAATTTGGTAAAAAAAAAATCCCCAAAATGACTGTTTTACAAGAGTGCATTGCGCAGTTTCCACGCATGCTCGTAACTTCGTGAATTTGTAATATTTTCACTCCAGATTTTCAACATTGGCATTTTTCCACACCTCCTTATGAACAGTATAGCTGTTACTTTTCACATCCTGACTGAAATGTGGTTTCACACTACCGGTGCAGAATAGCATGGTTGCTGTGGGAAATCAATGTTCAGGACACATTAAGAAAATCACAGTGACACTATTCATGAGCAGAGGTCCTAAAATGCCTATGATGAAAATTTGGTGACGAAAGTCCATAAAATGACTGTGTTACGAGCATGTGTTGCACAGTTTCCATGCATGCTCGTAACTTTGCGGATTTGTAATATTTTCACTCCAGATTTTCAACATTGGCATTTTTTCACACCTCCTTATGAACAGTACAGCTGTAATTTTTTACATACTGGCCAAAATGTGTTTTCGTGTTTCCGGCGCAGAATAGCGTGGTCGCTGTGAGAAGTCAGTGTTCAGGACAGATTAAGAACAAATCACAGTGACATCGTTCATGAGCAGAGGTGCTAAAATGCTTATGTTGAAAATTTAGTGACAAAAGTCCATGAAATGACTGTGTTACAAGTGTACGTTGAGCAGTTTCCAAGCACCCTCATAATTACGCGCATTTGTAGTATTTTCACTCCAGATTTTAAACATTGGCATTTTTTGGGCACCTCCATATGAACAGTACAGCTGTCATTTTTCATATCCTGCCTGAAATATGCATTTACACATCTGGCGAAGAATAGCATGGTAGCTGTGGGAAATCAATGTTCAGGACAGAGTAGGAAAATCATAGTGACACTGTTCATGAGCAGAGGTCACAAAATGCCTATGTTGAAAATTTGATGAGAAAAATTTCACTAAATGACTGTGTTATGCACATACATTGTGTAGTTTCCACATAAGCCATAAGTTCAAGCATTTTTAATATTTTCACTACAGATTTTCAACATTGCCATCTCTTCACAGCTCCCTATGAATGGTACAGCTGTCATTCTTCACATCCTGCCCGATCTGTGTTTTCATATATCTAGCACAGAATGGCACGGTCACTGTGGGAACTCAAAAGTTCGGGACACACTAACAAAATCACAGTGCCACTGTTCATGAGAAGAGATCCCAAATGCTTTCATGAGGTAGGGGGGTCACAAAAAGGCCATGTTGAAAATTTGTAGTGTAAATATCAACAAATGCCCGGGGTGTTAGGCTGTCTAACTATAACGTCCTACCCTGTACAGACTGACAGGCAACAGGGGTGTGCCTTTGGATTGCCCACTGTAATGCTCATACCAGTGCACCCCACCCACCCCACCACACCACCCTGCAGCCAGTGAAAGGCATCGAGGTGTGCCTTTGAACTCTTCAGCCCCACAGTTCACCCCGTTCTTCTATACTGCACCCATTTCAGTGTATGTCCTTATGGAATGGGGTGACTGTACAGCCAAACACCCCAGGGCACACCTCAACACGTGTCGGTGTCTGCAGGATAGGGTGAAGTGAAATGGCATGAACATTATGGGCGATGACCCAAACGCATACCCCGATGCCTGTCCATCTCTGCAGGGTGGAGATGGGGGTTGGCGTGAAGTTCAATACTTCACTGCCATTCTTATTCTGCATCTCTCTAACTCCTGCATTTCCAATGCTAATACCAGCAAGCAAATATTTGGCATTGACAAATGCTTGTTTAACATACAGGACTGCTTCTTACAGTTTCCTAAAACAGATTCCAGGCAGTGTGGTTTCATGCACCAGCCTGAGGATGAGGAGGTCATAGGATCAAATACCACTAGAGCCAATTTACTCATGGTGTGACCATGAGCAATTCACTTAACCTCCCTGTACTTCAGAAATGAGTAGATACAAGACCCCACTTTAAACAAGATACTGTGTCTCAGCTGGGCTATCCCGGGTTAAAACATTATAAAAAAGAAATATGCACATAGGACTCCACAATGTCAGCTGTGTTAACAATACCATCAAGGCAGCATATCACACAAGTCAGTCCCTGCAATATCTGGTCTATAATCCACTGAAACACAGCAGCTGCACTGGCCTCCCCAGAAGACAACAGATTAAACTGTTATTCCACGTATTATTTGTGAGATATGATTTACATTATTCAACTCACTACTCTTACTGATAAGCTTGTGACAAGCATAGCCTAGTGATTATTTTCCTCCAGCTAGCATCTGAGATCTAAGAATAAAGTACTGGTCTGCATAAAGCCTAAGGTTTATTGATACCTTGCAGTCTTCTTTTACTAAACTCAGATCTGCTTTGAATACATACTTTTAACAAGACATCTTTCTTTCTTTCTTTCTTTCTTTCTTTCTTTCTTTCTTTCTTTCTTTCTTTCTGTCTTTCTGTCTTTCTGTCTTTCTTTCTCTATCTCTCACTCTCTCTCTCTTTCTTTCTTCCTTTCTCTCTCTCTCTCTCCCCCTCTTTCTTTCTTTCTTTAGAGTTATATGAGGAAGGGCTTTTTGAACTGAGAACTGCTAATTTCCAGAGGTGTTCTCAGATGAAAGAGTACAAGGGAAAACCATACAACTGAAAATACAGTACAAATTAAACTGTATTCTGTAGTGCAGGTACCAATGATACAGAGCAGTTCAGTACTGTACGGCAGATGCAAATTAGCAGACAGCACAACACAGAGATAACAAAGCTCTGTAGGTGGTCAGGATCAAGCCAAGAAACAGAACTAGATAATGAGGATTCCAGTTATAATGGCAGTGCTTATGAGAACCCTGGACAGAAAGAACAAAAAGGAAATGAGTGCAGGCAGGGCATAGCAAGTGGAGAGAGGAGAAGAGAAAGGGGAGGTTCTAATAACAGGAGAGATCAGAGGGGAATATAGGAGCTGGGAGCAGCAGTGAGACATGTCGTTCCAGAGTACAGCTTTTAAGGCAGAGAGGGATGAAGGGGGAAGACTCGATGTAAGATGAGGGATACAGTTTGAAAAGGCTGGTTACCTTGCCAGGTCCTCTACCCTGGGTTGAGATAAGGAGCAGGAGTCAGTAGAGTGGATGGAGTGGGAAGAAGGGAAGGCAGAAAAGAAAGGTGCTGATATAGCAGGGGAAGGAACCAAACCAGAATATGGAATGAGGGAGGTACCTTGAGTGAGGCACTGGCCCTGAGGGGGGAGGGAGGAGTAGAAGGAGCAAGGTTAGACAGCTGAGGACGCAGTTGCAGAAATGGTGGATTTGGAGGTGATGATATACACTGCATCTCCTTAGTTAAAAACAGGGAGAATCATTTTCAAAATTATCACCCACCACACAATCGGGGGATACAAACTTTTTCATGTAGAATGCACAGAGCTTAGGGAAAACATCAGCAAAAGGTACCAGCATTCTCATTTAAAATTAACTTTTTAACAACTACCCCCAGCTAACCTTAAGGAAAGGTATATTTTAGCATGGGCAGAGGTGGGCACGGCAGAGGCCATGTGTGGTAAAGTGTGTTTGAGTACCTAGGGATCAAGTCACAAAGCTCCTAGAACAATGCAAGGTGCCTGCATCAAACATAATTGATGCAAGTGGCATCTTGCATCAAAAATGACCCATGAGCTATTCAAATGCAAACTGCATATGCCAAAGGGGGCTTGTGCCAGCCTTGCACCACAAAATGGGCACTACCCCATCCAGTCCCATAGTCGGTGCCCGGCACAGCCCTCCACTCACCACCATGGCCAGGTGCCAACTGAGCTGTCAGTGAGCTACTGTATACAGTACACACACTGCATACTATATACAGTAGCTCATTGACACCTCAGTCGGCATCCGGCCATAGTGATGAGTGGAGGGCTGTGTCGGGTGCTGACTCTGGAATTGGATGGAGGGGGAGCACGGCAGCATTGCCTGTGGGATGGGGGTTTACTAGACCACCAGATTAGGTATGTATGGAAATTGGGATTTGGGCAGAGTGGGGCACTAGTTTTATTTAATACATGGGATTGGGGCTGATCGCAGGTCTGCTAGTGTTATTATATCTTAACTGGGATCGGGGCTTGGGGGGGAGGACTTCTAGACCATCAGGGATTTTAGTTTTTTTTTTTATATCTCAACTGGGATAGGGGCTGGGGGGGTGATAGTCACCATGGACTGCTGTTTATGGTGCTGTTGCTGCATAGCTTCCCGGTGGCTTGTGGCACGCCTTCAAGATGTGCTGTCTGTTTTGTATAGTGCCAGGGTTGCTGCAAGCTGTGGAACCTTGCTGCCACAACCCTCTGCATTTATGAATCAGGTGCAGAATCCTTGGTGCACTGGTGGTTGGTACAAGCTATGTTCAGCACAGCTTGCATTGACCTTTGTGAATTGGGCTCCAGTCTACTCTTTACCTAGCTACCAGTTTGAAAAACAAAGAAAACAAATGTCTTTCTCTCCATTCCATCCTCTCTATTGAGAACCAAGGCAAGGGCTGCTTGGATAGGTAGTTCACAAGATCAGCTTGTGAACTGCAGAATTCAGAACAAGCTGACAGCAATTGTTTTATTTAGTTTTTTAAATTTTTATTGGCATCATTTTAAGTTTGGAGCAGTCTTAGGGCTAAGAATGCAGGTGGGATTTTCCCAAGCTCCTAGATTGCCCAAGCCCCTTTGCACTGATGATACAGCACATGGGGCTTGTGGCGATCTAATGGGAATTTCTATCCCATGCTGGCAATTGCCGCAGGATAGACCATCTTTTTCTGGTCTAATGTACAGCAATCCTGCGGGCTTGTAACATGGAGCCTGTGCCAGATAAATGGCGCAACCTGCCGTAAACTGTGGAAACTGCTACAACTGCATCTGAGAATGTAAAATCAGGTGCAGTTGTGGCAAAGAGTTTGGTGCACCACCAGAACCTAAATGTGGTGGTGCAGGGCTGAATGCAAGCCCTGCGTCATACTTTAAAAATCTGTAAGTTTTTAATTTCTTAGCTTACAGTTGCAGCACAAAGTGTGACCACACCAAGTCAGATCATTGCCAGGGTTCATAGCTCTGTTTAAACACCACTGTGAGCAGAGGGTGAGCACTGACAGAGGCCAGTGGATCTAGGAAACCATGTGCATCTGTGTTTAAATTGTTTTCCAGACAACTTTTAGAATGGAGCATGTAATTAAATGGCGCTCCCTCAGCAGATAAAATGCACCGAGTGTGATATGTAGTTATTGTGGAGGAGGGGGAGCAAACATATGAGCTCTATATATGTGCTAGGTGCCTATAGGTAAAGCACCTAGACAGAGAAAATGCTTGCCTATGACACAGGATGGAGGGGCTCAATGAAATAAGGGGGTTAGAAGATCTGCTAGACCATTCCTGGAAGGAATTGAGGATTGCACACTCCAGCACTGATAATGGTGATGGTAAGGTCAAGGCAACTGATGGTGTGGGTAAAAGGAAATACAAACAGAGGAGGAGGTGGAGGACAGCCATTGTACATAGTGAACACAGGAGAAGGAAGAAAATGGGGAGAGTTATGGACCACACTCTAGTCAACACCCAGTATAGGCAAAGCCCTCTAGTAGATACAAGTGAGGAACCAACACAGCCCCTGTCACCGCAACCATGGATCACAAATCCTGTATCGGATGCAGCACGACTGAAGTAAGGCTGGTAATGGTCCTAGAGGACTCAGTTCTAAGATGCACTGATAATGCAGTATACCGTGCAAAAAAACAAGGAAAACATTACAGTGTGATGTCTTCCAAGGGCTAAAATTTCAGATATTAGGTCCAACATAAGTAGCTTTCTGAAAGAAGTAGGCAATAAACCAACAGCGGCCCTATAGAACAAACACTGGAAACTGATTGGACTAAGATTTCCAAGCAGATTTTGCAGAAGTTGGGGGGGGGACTTAAACAGTAAAAATTATGAACTCGTAGATGAGATGATGGGCTAGGAGTGAAAATTTTAACTGCATGTGGCATGGAAACTCTTTTAACTACAGGCAGGGGCTATACAGGGCAGACATATTACATTTAAACATGAAAGGGATGAGAGTACTTGGAGCAAGACTTTCTAGAAATAAGGGGGGGCATATGAACTATAAGGTTACATACTGTATAAAGCACAATCAGATGATGAAGTGAGTGCTGTTGTATGTACTACTACACCCTGCAGTGTTCAGCCAGAGGAGAAGATCCCTATCCCTGTCACTATTAAGGTGCCGAAACATAAACAGAACCTGAGATATATGATTATTAATGCTAGACATTTAAACAACAAAAAAAAAAAATAACTTCTAGTAGCATTACTGTCTCTGGAGAGTTTGTTATAGGAATCTGGGAGACCTGGTGGGTGGAAGGAGATGCCTGGGCCAAATGTATTGATGGCTGCAAGCTTTTCCAAGGGATAGGAATGATGGTAGAAAGGGGTGGTAGTTCCATATGCTATACAGGACATTAAAACTGTAGACATTACACCATCAGAATTAACCATTGCAAACACAGAGTTCATGTGAATTTGTACTAGGAAAAAAATATTTTTTGTTTGAGAAGGGAATTTGTCACAGGTCCCCATGCATAGATAGAGTAAATGACCAGATTATCAGCAATGAAATTGGTAAGGCTGCAGAGAAGCGTGAACTGCTAGTCATGGGTGATTTTAACTTAACAGGAACTGGCTACACACAAAATGCAGCGAAGAAGACATCTAGTGAAAGAGAATACCTCAGTATGTTCAATGACTTATCTGAAACAGCATGTCTCCACACCCACAAGGGAAAAAGTGACTCTGGATCTGGTATTGTATAACAATGAGGGCATTATAGGCAAGTGTAAAGTCCAGGAGCTAATTGGCAACAGTGATCACAATATGGGTAACAATATCATCAGAGCATGTAAAATTATGGAGAGATGGAATACTAAATGTTACATAGTTCTAGTAAGACCAGCTTTAATAAAATAAGGGATGACCTTAGGATGTGGGATTGGAAGAGAGAATTATGAGGTAATAGAGTAATTATAAACTGGATCACATTCAAGTTATGCATCTGAAGAGCAGCTAACAGACAATCACATATTGTACCTGTATGCAATAAATACAATAACAAAGAAAACAAGCCTGGCTAACTACTCATATAATAAAACTATTAAGGAGGAAACAGAAAATTTATAAAGAACTCAAGACAAGGAACTCTGCAAAGGAATATATTTCAAAAAATCCAGGACAAGTGTAAAAGGGAGACTAAAAGGGCAACAAAATATGGAGAGTAAAATAGCCACCAATGCAACAGAAAATGATAAGTTCTTTAGGCATGTTGATGAGGTGAAGCAGAATGAGAGAACAGTGGGACACCTAATGCTTGGTAATAACATTATTGATGAAAAAAGGGAAATGGGCAAGGCTTTTAATGTATTTTTCAGATTGCTTTTCAGTAAGCCGAAAGTGGTTGGAGTAATTCAGCCAATCTCATTTCCCAACATGGTAGTGATAGATGCTCATGCCTGTTTCATCAATGAAAGGCTAAAGAACCTCAAGATCAACAAAACACCTGGACCCGTCTGGCTTCACCCAAGAATTTCAAAGGCATTGACCACAGAGTGGGCAGAGCACTTTGCTGATATTATGGCTCAATCATTAATATCGGGAAATGCTGAAAGACTGGAAGATTGCATTGGTGGTCCCTATAATCAATGAACTCTGGTCAGAGCCAATACAGCTGCAATATGATAGCAGTGATGTAGCCAAGAAAAATAAGAGGCTGCTTCACCCCACCTTCTGAGCCCCATAATGGCCCAGCATTTTATTGATCCTGTTGCAATAGCTGGTGTACTTTGATTGAGTCATGAGGCTTTTGATTTTATCAGTATGTGGTACCCTGTTACTTCCACAAATATGTAATACCCCCCACATATGCTGCCTAGTTTCTTATCCCCCTTTTACAGTATGCTGTTGGTGGTGACCCATGGTTATTCATCCCCTTTGCCTGCACTAGCAAGATCATCAGTTCCACACTGCAGTGTTAGCTTTAGATATAAGCCCAAGTTCTGTGTGTGAGACTTTAACACATGATTACTACGAGACTGACTCCAGAGTGCTAGCATCTGGCCCTCACTGATATATAATAGTTAATAATAATGAATAGATACCTAAAATACAGCACTCTTGAAGGTAGTTTAATTGTTGATTACTTTGCATACTCATTAATGAGACCATCCCTGTGCAACGGTCCAGCATGCCTGTAGAACTCAGTGGTATTTGGAAGGTTCACACATAAACTGTCAGGTGTGTTAGTGTAATTCAAGAAACTACCTATACAGCTAGATCAAAACAGCCCTAGCACAGAACATGGGGGGAAGCTACTTATACAGCCAGATCAAAACAGCCCTAGCACAGAACATGGGGGGGGGGGAGCTACTTATACAGCCAGATCAAAACAGACCTACAGTAGCAGAGAATACTGGGAGGGGGAAGCTGTGTCTACTTCCATGACAACACCCAGTTACTAAATATCCACTAACTGTAACTATCTTTCAAATTCTGGTCAGTGATTCAAGCCCTATTTTCACCTCTGGCACATCACCCCATCCCTGTCCTTCAGAAGGGTGACCCCTCATATCTAGAGCTCTCAACAGTTACCTCAAAATTCAACTCTTACTTCACCTCATGTGCTGCTGACCTACTCCAGTCTCTTCCTTTCCACCCCTTCTCTCCTCCCATCCCTCTCCCTGTCATCTCCCTTCTTCTTCTCCCCTATACTTTCCTCTACCACTCTCAAAGTGCTAGTTGCCCTGAATCCTTCCTCAGGCACCTCCCCAGATGGACTTGACTCAAGACTTCTCTTCCTATCAGCCCCCACCATTGCTCCTCCTCTTACCACTCTCCTTAATCCTCCCTTTTCCCTAGCTGTAGTTCCCTCAGCCTGGAAGCATGCCTTGGTCCTACCGCTTCCTAAAGGAGGTGATCTCTCCTTATTAGGCAACTACCAGCCCTTCTCCCTCCTCCCTATCCTTTCCAAACTCCAAGAGCATCTCCTCCCCTCTCAACTTTCCTCCTTCATGGACAACACCCCCCCTCCTTCTTCACTCCTTACCAGTCTGGCTTTAGGAAGCTCCACTCCATCACCACCTTTCTTCTCAGGCTCACAGACTCCATCCTTACTGAGATGGACAGTGACCTCATCACCTCCACCATTTTTGTTGACCTAGCAAAGGCTTTCAACACAGTCTCCCATCCCATCCTCTTAAATAAATTCACTTCAGCTGGGCTCTCACCCACCGCTGTCAACTGGTTCAAGTCCTAATTGATGGGCAGAAGCCAAGTGGTCAGGATTGTTGATTCCCTATCCCACCTCTCCCCTTCAGGACTGGTGTCCCACAGGGCATGGTCTTCTGTCCCCTTCTCTTCTCCATTTTCCTAAATGACCGCCTCTCTGTCTGCTTCTCCTCCAGCATCCACATGTATGCTGATGACACTGTCTTGCATACATCTGATCCCATCCCCTCTGGTGTAACTACAAGACTTCAGCAGGACTTTGATAATGTTCAGCAGTGGTTAGATTCTCACCACTTATTTCTTAATGCCAAAAAGACAGTCTCTATGACCTTCAGCACTAGGTAAAGACTGTCTCAGCTCCCCTCATTACCCTCTTTCCACATCCTTAATGGGTCAAAACTGGAGGATACTTCCTCTGTGAAGTATCTTGGTGTTTGACTGAACCGACACCTTCTGGTCACACGGATGGGATTGCCAAAAAACTACACTCCAAGCTGGACACCCTCTACAGAATTTGTAGTTGTATCCTACTGCCTGCTTGCTGTGCTGTGTTCCAGAAAATGATCCTCCCAGTTTTCGAATACAATGATGTAGTCTTCAGTGCCTCACCAAAAACTTCCCTTGCTAGATTGGACACCCTGTTTAACTCTGTCACTTTGCCCTGGATCCCCCCCATCCATTACTGTGACCTTTACAAATCCCTCTCCTTCCTCTCCCTCAAGGATAGGTGATGCTCTCACTGTATCTCTCTCACAGCTAAGTTCTGGTTTGGCTTCCTTTCTTCTTACCTCTCCTCCTCCATATCTCCTCTCCCCTCTCCTTCTCACTCTCTCTGGAGCTACAACACTCGTCCTCTTACATTCCCATCCAGAACCTCTTCTGCAGGTCAGGCTGCATTCTCCTTCTGGCTGCCTAAACTATGGAACTCTCTTCACCCAGCTGTGAGACGTACACCCCTCCCATTTTGCTCTCACCTCCCTCCTCTGTACACTCTCCTTCCCAAGTTGTTCATGCTCCTAGCATCTCCTATTCCCCCTTCTGCTACTTGCTGAAGTTCACTGCTTCACTCTAAATGTGTTTAAAATGTTGTTTTCTAGTACCCATTGCTGTACTGTACTGTTGTATCTTAGCATGTATTATACTTTATCTGTATGTATATTTATGTATTTATTGCTTTTTGTATTCCTTATCCCTCCTCCCCCAGGATGCACCTAGAAATGAGCTTCAGTTCAGTGTGCTTTTCTGGTGATACCTTTTAAATAAATAAATAAAGAAAAACATAAAAATTCTTTTATAAGCACTCAAAAGCTGTGGATTCTGTTTCATATCTTTTTCCCCAGTATTGTTTCTGCTATTATGTGATGTAAATGGTTCATATAAAAAGAATGTGATTCTGCATTCATCCCTGATACAGTGCTTTGCTGCTGTCCCTGAGGTCCTGGGTTTAGCAGCATTGCAGACTTCTTTCATACTTATCAAATTACTTTTGAGCTGCTCTGTGTGTAGTCAAAAACAATGTTTTGGAGGGGATTTGAAGAATTACACCTGCCTTGTTCATGAGGTGGATTTAAAAAAGGCTGTGTTGAAAATATTGGGTCTGAATCTGGAAAAATAACAGTGGTAAATTTATAAGAAAACACTGAAGAATTTCAACGTTGCTTCATAACTTTCTTATTTTTTGAGATTTTAACCCCAGATTTTCAACATAGCCTTCTTATCGCCACACCTCATGAACCCAGTAGGTGAAAATGTTCAAATCTCAGCTGAAGCATCATTTAGCACCACAATTATAAAAATACATTTTGCTCAGAACTTGAGAAGTTTCACAGGCATCAAAGTCTGGCAAGGGGCAGGATGCCTGACTTATTAAGGCTTCTTGTGAAGTTTCTCTGACAAGTCAGTTGTTCCTTTGCAAAGAAAGAGGTGGCACTGCTGAGTGGAAGAGCTGGGAGCAGGACTGAAAGGGGTTAACTTGCAGACAGTCAGGTAGCTTCAATGGATCAGGCTAATTAGGGCAGCTTGGGTGGGCTATCAAAGGGGTCTGTGTTTTATTTCTTTATTATTATTTTGTTGCAGCAGAGTTGGGACCAGGACTGCAAGGGATTAACTTGCAGGCAGTCAGCTAACTTCAGTCAATGTTGATGCTGATTCCCCCTCCTTTCTTTTTCCAGGTACTGTAGTTAAGGCTTATTCCATACATCCCACATCTGAGCTTGTAGCTCCATCTAATCATGTGCTCCAGGTGTTGAGGGACAGTGTCTCACTTTTTCTCACATTTTGGATTTCCAATGTGCCCCAAATTTCAGTGACAGAAGATTGTGAGGCATGGCTTGTCATGAAGCTAAGTTTACAGAATCCACAGGGAGCCTTGGGAGGTCCAGTGCCCTGCTAAAAGTTGCATAGTTAACCAGGGGCAGTGGCAGAATTCAAACCTAAACCCCCCACAGCCATTGATGCCAGGTTCACAATTTTTGCACTAGAAATTGCATGCTGTCCCAGTACAACCAATGGCTCTCTTTTAATTGAATGCACAGGACTTATTTTTGGATGTTTTTTTGGGAATTATTTACCCCAAATAGCCCAGCTCAGCATACCTCTCAACTGTCACACATTACAAAGTACATCACTCATTTTACCTCTTAGAAACCCTCTGTCCCACATGGAGAAGGCAATAGTCCACATCGCTCAATGAAATTTTAAAACTTAAATTCATAATATATCTATGATGCACTGTAATCAGCAAACATTATAATCATTAGTGCACTTGTTTCCATTGGGGTTTGAGCTTGCAGTCTAATGTTTGATCATATGTCACACATTTTGCCCATTTGTCACACTTTTGGACAATGAAAGGCTGAGTGGTATGCAGCTTAGATGCAGTATCTCCTTTTCAGTGGGTTTCTGCTTTTGCCTGAGCAGTAAACAAAGCCCTCAGTTCATAAGATGCAGAATAAGTTGGGGGCAGATAGGAACTATCACTTTTAAGAAGTCAGGCAACACTTTCTCTGTCATTTGCACATGTTTCTTTTTTATTTTTCAAAGATAGCTCCGTGTGCATTAAGAAGAGATCTACAAAAGCAGCAGCAGCAGCTGACAAACAAAGGGCTTCTTATAGTCTCCATTTCTTGGATTTTCTGACAAGCCTGCAGCAAAGCTGGGACCAGAACTGCAAAGGGTTAACTGCAGACAAGTCTAACTACAAGAGACAGCTCAAGTTACAGCTGCCAGGAATGTAGTCAGCTGTGTAGTGGACACCTTCTGTTTCATGCTGTACTTTTTCAAGAGCAGTTTTCTTTATAAACCAGCCCTTATTTTTAGAAAACACTTATATTGTTAAAAACAGTGGAGTTAGCACTATCCATAAAGCTAGTTATCCTATATTCCCCAAAATGACTAAGAGCAATTAATGCCTAAAGCTGTATTTCAGTCTGAACCAGACCAATTACTTCATAAAGTTCTCATCAAAGGGGCTCTAAAAATGGCTTAAAACAAAGTGATAGTCCAAGTATGTAACTGAAACTTGCAGTTCACCAATGAAATAGTGCATATAGTTCGGGCAGGGGTGGGGGAGGGGCAGACACAAACACGCCACTGTAGTGGAGAGAACTGTGAAGTAATGTGAGTCATGTCCAAATCAAACAACTCAGTGGAACACCACAGTCTAACAATCCTGTGGGAGCATGACAATTCACTCCTGTCATTTTGCTCCATGACAACTGGCTCCCGACAACTTGCTCCGGTGACAGTTGGCTCCCGAGACAACCCACCTCCTGACAGTTCACTCCCTACCGACAGCCAGTTGTCACTGAGTGAAATGAATGCTATGATTCATGAATAGAAATATAGAAAAATAGAAATTTTCATTGACTTGTTTAATTTCACACTGCTTCATGTCAGTTGTAGCTGGCTAAAAAGCTGCACGGTGCCAGGCAAAGATTCTGATTGAATAAAGTAGGGTTGAAACAAAGTCAGAATCCATTAGGGAGTCAGGAGGTATTGTAACATTTGTTTGAGAGGTTGTTCCTTTGGGCAGGAGATGGGCTTGTCTCTTGTTGCTTAGAAAATGTTAACAGGAAAGCTATTCTGCAAAATGAGCCCAGAATCATAATAGAAATTTGCTTAAAAATTGGTAACAGGAAAGCGAAAAGGAAAAAATGATTTTATGCCATCAAAAGTGGTTCAGAGGTTTTTGTTAAAAAAAAAGGCTCACCTATTCGGCAAAATGAATCCTGAATCGTAATAGAAATTTGCATCGACTGAGAATGCTGCATTGCATCTTGTTTAATTATACACTGCTTCATGTCAGTGGTGGCTGGCTAAAAGGCTGCATGGTGCCAGGCAAAGATTCTGATTGTCTAGTGATGTGCTCCTTTCTACAATTTTGAATCAGACCTGCTGGTGCCTGGTTGTTTCAGCTACTGTAAGTAACTTTGGATCAAGAAACTACATCAGTTTTGGAAGTCACATCGAATTTAGTTTTCTGCTTGGCTTAAGCCTTAGGTAGATATATGTGTCACTGACATAATTTTGATGTCACTGTAGAATTGTTGGGGAATATGCTGTTACAGGGGAGTGGGGTGAGGGGTTTCAAACAGAAAAGCAACTATTGGAGGCCCTGGTTGCATCTCTAGGTGCACAAAGTAACTCCTGACTACAGCACCTAATTAACTGGAACACAGAGGGATAGCTAGAAGTTTATTTCTTTTATTAAGAGTTCTTTTATAAATTATCTAGGTCGATGAGGGAACATGACAGTTCCCAAGCTCCCGAATTAATTTCTCTCCGTGACAACTGGCTGTCAATAAGTAGGGAGCAAATTGTCAGGGGGCGGGTTGTTTTGGGAGTCAATTGTCACTGGAGCCAGTCGTTGGGAGCCAGTTGTTGCAGAGTGAAATGACAAGAGCGAATTAACATAGACCCCGATCCTGTCACATGCTTTCATAGTCCTTTCTCCTACTCATAGCAATACGTCAACATGGTGACATCACCATGCAGCCCTAAAAAGGGTTAAACATCAGATGTCAATAACTACATGCCAATATGTTTAACAAGTATACCAGGCAAGACCCTGAAAGCCATCATCAGGGACTGCACCTAAGGTTTTATATAGGAACAAGGAATGAGTGATCCCAGTCAGCATAACTTCACCATAAAGAATCTTGTCAAACAAACCTAATAGTTTTTTTTAGATCCAGTAAGCAAAGAAATTAACTTGTAGATGTGCTCTGTCTAGTCCTTAACAGGGTGATTGACACAATCCCTCATAAAGAACTAATAAACAGACTAGATAGCATGGACTTAGACATGTGCTTCATATGGTGGATACTGTAGCAAACAGTTCTAGTGGTAGGAGTCAGACAGTCAGTGTAAACGATATTATGCCATCTTGGGGTGAGGTTAGTACAGTAGTTTGGTTCCCCAGGGGTCAGTCCTGGGACCATCACTTTTTAAAATATGCATCTGTGACATGCACACTAACATCTCTGAAATGGTAGAAAAATGTATGGATGATATGAAGATTGGGACTATGGCTGAAATTGAAGAACAGGAACACCAGCTGCAGTCAGATCTGAATAGGCTTGTTGGATGACCACATAAAGCCAAAACTGACTTCATCACTAATAAGTGTGTTGTGATGCACCTGGGTATCAGAAACCAGGAAGCAAACTACCAAATAGGTAATCAGGGCCTCCAAAAATCTGACAATGAGGAAGACCTTGGGGTCAACATTAATAGCAGCTTGAATATGTCAGGATACAGTAAGCATCGGGAAATGCAATGGACTGACTGGTTGCATCAGGTATAATTTTGTAAGTAGGGAAGCAAAAGTAATACTTGCCTTTCACAAAGCAATTGTTAGACCTCAGTGTGCAGTTTTGGTCACCCAGCCTCAGAGGTGACTGCAGGCAGGTTGAGGGAATGCAGAGAAGTATGATAAATCAATGGATTAGTATAGGGTAAGAGCTATGAGGAAAGGCTCAGAGAACTCAGTCTTCACACTTTGGAAAAAAGGAGGCTTTGGGGGGGGATTAAATATTAATCTTCAAAGCTAGGAAAAACTTTGATTCTTAGGAGCTCACTACACTCAAGGTTCCAAGTAACCAAACATAATATTAAAAGCCATAACTACCAGCCAATAATGGAAAAAGTTATAGATATGTGGAAACATTAAACTTGATTGTAGATAAGGCCTGCTTGGCTCATCCGGTCTGCCCATTTCTCCCTACCGACACTGACACTATTACATCAGACTGTGCCTGATTGACAGTTCTTTCTCCCTCCCCCCCTTCCTTGCCACTATAATTTCCTTGTGCTTATCCCATGCATTCTTGAACCCCACCACTGTTTTCACCCCACCACCTCCTCTGGAAGGCTGTTCCAGGAATCCACCACTCTTTCTGTGAAGAAGTACTTCCTTGCATCTCTCCTGAATCTACCCCCCCTCCAGCTTCATAGCATGTCCCCTTGTTCTTGAGCACCTTTTCTTCTGAAATATACTCCCCTCTTGTACCTTATGTACCCCCATGAGGAAGTTAAAGGTCTCTAACATTTATGTCATTTAAAGGTCTTGCTATCCCTCCTTTGTTCCAGGGTGTACATATCGAGGTCCTTTAGTCTCTCCTCAAAGGGCTTTCAATGCAGACCCTGCACCTTTTTTAGTTGCCCTCCTCTGGACTGCCTCCACTCTGTTTATGTCATTTCAGAGATGTGGTCTCCAGAACTGGACATGATATTCTAGTGGGGTCTTACCAGCAATCTATACAGAGGCAACACTACCTCCCTCTTTCAGCTGGTGATATCCTTCCCTATGCACCCCACAATCCCAGTCACCCTCTCTACTGCCTTGTCACACTGCCTGGCCAACTTTAGATCATCCAATATGATTATCCCTAGGTCTGTTTCCTGCTTGGTGGTGTCAATACCACTCCACCCATTTTGTACTCTGACCCTGGGCTTCTGTGCCCTAAGTGCATTATTTTGCACTTTTTCACACTGAAACCCAGCTGCCATACCCTTGACCACTCCTCTAATTTTCTCAGGTCTCTACACACACCAGAGTGTTCACCCTATTGCAGATTTTGGTGTCATTTGCAAAGAGGGAGACCTTCCCTTCCAGCTGCTCTGCAATGTCACTTATAAAGACATTAAATAGGACCAGTCTCAGCACTGATCCCTAAGGCACTCCACTGGTCACCCTCCCTTCCTTGCAGTGAACTTTGTTTACCACCACCCTGTGTTGCCTATCCACTAACCAATTTTTTATCCAGTTTATCACCTTTGGACCCACTCCTAAGCTACCCAGCTTGCTTACTTGTCTCCTGTGTGGAATGGAGTCAAATGCCTTACTGAAATCTAGGTAGGCCACATCCACCGCTCCACCCTGATCTAGTTCTTTGGTCAACCAGTCAAACAAATCTATCAGATTTGTTTGACACAACCTCGCTACTGTGAAATGATGTTGCCCAGGTCTTGTAACCCACTGGATTCAATATACTCCACAATCCTTTCCTTCAGCAGTGATTCAATTAACTTTCTCACTGCCAATGTCAGGCAGACTGGCTATAATTTCCAGCCTCCTCCCATCTACCACTTTTGGGTAGTGGGATTATGTCCACCCTCCTCC
The DNA here is from genome assembly GCA_016271365.2 of Neoceratodus forsteri. NCBI lineage: Eukaryota > Metazoa > Chordata > Ceratodontiformes > Ceratodontidae > Neoceratodus > Neoceratodus forsteri. The sequence continues at coordinate 952,765,541 of CM057456.1, forward strand.
AGTCCTCCGGAACAACTCCTGTTTCCAGTGAGCTGTTAAAAAGAACTGTTAGAGGTTCAGTCCGTATTTCCCTGCGCTCCCTCAATACCCTTTGCTGCACCCCATCTGGCCTCATTCCTTTGTCCACCTTCAGATTATCAAGTCCCTTCAGGTCTCTTGCCTCCAAAAAAGGACTAGTATTCACCTCCCTCCCTCCCTCCAGTGCTTTTGTTACCTTTTTTGTGGCCCCTCCCCTTCTCCTTCCTTGCTGAACACATTCACTCAAACTACATAGGTATAGATATAGATGTTTTTAACAAGGTACCTGTGCTGAAGGGTCAGTTCCAGTCCATATATACAACAAGTATGGGTAGGATATCCCAAACACTTAAGGATTATAAATGCCTTATTTCAGGGCAATAAAAGTCTGACCATATTACATCTGCATGCCTTCTAACACTGATGCCCCAGATTTCGAGACTGACATGGGAGAAAAAGCCTCTGTATGCAACAGAGTTTCTTCCACCTGAAGAAACTGCAAACATTGATCAGGATCAAAGACAATATACTGTAATGAACACCCTGCCTTCAAAGCTGGCCCTGTGCACTAGAGATCCCTGGAGTTGTTTGATGCCCCTGCGTATAAAGGACTCCAGACAAAACCTGTGTACCTCTTTCTTTGTTTGTAATGTTATTTTATATTGTTTGAAATATTGTCTTGTTAAACCAACAATAATGTGCATCATTGGGCAGAGCAGAGCATTTTGATGTAGTATCTTACTGTCTTGAAATTACTTGCCAAGGTATGATCCAGGCATTCAGGATGGATGGACAGACATGGATTGGGTAGGTAGAGAAGGACTAACATTGCTGCCTCTCTCTAACAAAATACATGGATGTCACTGGCTATATTCAAAATATAATGGTGTGCATAAGGAACAGAGTAAAAGACATGGGACAGTTAAGGTGGGATAAGTAGGGGACCCCATGACTAAAATTGCCTTAAAGGAGAATGGAGGTGTGCTGGGTCACTCATATTCTGAAAGCCCATGAATAGCTCTTTCAAATGAGGTGCAGTACTGGGCTTATCTACAGGTAACTGCAATCCAGGGATAACCCTGCCTTAATTAGTTGCATTGTACATCGAGACAGCAGCCATTTCATAGAACCTTGAGCCAGAACACAATGTCACTGTTGGTCAAACTGTGCTTAACACTTTGAGTTTGTCCAACATCACTTTCAGTCTCAAGATTCCACAGATGTCTGCTGCCTGATATACAGTAGTATAGGAAAGATTTGGACACGGCCATCTCTGGACTGTGGATACAGGTAAGTACCACTTCCTCATCTGGAAATTCTTTTCATAGGCTTGCAAATTTTGAGTGATCCTGCACAACTGCTACAGTAAATCCTAAGGCTGTCACTCCTTGCAAGACTGTTTCATATTTGCAATGGTACTGCAACTTGTAATTCACAGCTATTGCTAGGGCCTCTGAGTGCCTCCTCATGGCCTAATTCAAACAGGGTACATTTGGAAAGATAAGAATCTTCTCCCCTTGAAACACTAGAAGAACCATTTCCTTTGACATCTGTAAGACCAAATCATGTTCAGATTCAAACATAAAGATAGCTAAAACTGTGCCATATACAGCTGCTGAGCTCAGCTCATACTGTACTGCCTTATGTCTACTGCCAGAATAGCCTTAATAGATCTCAAAGTGTTTATTGGGAAAAAAATAGGACTTGCATGGATACAGCACAGCCAGTCACAATGCAGTGCAGTAGTGTGCAGTGACATTTCATAAAATACTGCATGATGAAAGGGCTTAATTGCCATTAAATTACACTGTTCCCTGTAGCATATTGTAGCATTTTGTGATATACAGTACTCAGCATTACCATCTTGCATCCTGGCTGGCACCACTGTACATAGATGTTTACGGACAGAAAAACACATGGTCTATCCTGTCTGCTCAGTTTCTACCTAGGCACTCACCAGTCTAGCACTGATTAGGCCTCTAGCAGATCAGTAGTCCCTTAGTTCCCCTTTGGCTAACCCTCCCATCCATTAACTCTATCCACACCCCCATAACTCACAGCAGTCCCATGTGTCTCTCCCACCCCTCTTGAAACTGGTCACTCCTGCAGGAATTTTAATAAACCTAAGAAATACACTACTTTTGCTGCAGATAGGTGCTTTCAAGTTTCAACTTCAAGTTTGGAGCTCTCTCTGTCCAGAGGATTCAGGAGATATAAAATTAACTATGGGGAACCCCAAGAAAAATGCTTCACAGAATAATGCCACTCAGAATGTTTTCCAGCCATGTGGCTGCCAGCAGCAAGGAGCCCAGGGTTTGGGTTCCAGCTCCCAAGATGATCGAACAGGTGCAGCACTTGAAGCCCTTTAAGTCTCAGTGAATCAACATTTCGCAAATTGGTCCAGACAATTGAGAAAAAAACTGGACACTACTGTATTTCATCCAGGCTCACATTGGTTGAGCAACACATGGACATTGTAAAAGCTGAGACAGCAGAAGCCAATAAGAAAGTCGACTTCACACAGGCAGCACACTTGGCCGTTGTCTTGGAAAGCAAACTTCTGCATCTGAGACAGAGAATGCAGAAAACTTCATTTTTTTCAATCACATTGGTGTGGTGTGCATATTAATGAAACACGTACAAACGAGAAGAGAAAGAAGTAAGCACCTCAGCTGGGACTTTAACCCAGGCTATCCAGAATACCATTCCAGTCTTGCTAAACAGCTACGCCACCAAGGTGACTGGAACCTGGGCTGTCCTGAAGCACACATTACTCTTTCTCTAATGCACAACTTGATGCTGCACACATAATTACTTAATTTTTTTCAATCACATGTGTGTGGTGTGCATATTAATAGACCACATGCAAACTGAGGAGAAAAAGAAGTAAGTGCCTCAGCTGGAACTTGAACCCAGGCTGCTTGGAATACCATTCTGGTCTCGCAAACCAGCTATGCCACCAAGACAACTGGAACCTGGGCTGTCCCAAAGCACACATTACTCTTTCTCTAATGTGCAACCTGGTGCTGCACAAGTAATTACTTCATCCTCAACGTGCTAGAGGAAATTGAAGGAGCTGAAATTATTCCCTTCATGGAACAGTGACTACACAGGGAACTGGGAATCTCCGAAGCTGTGGTACTGAGAAAGCCTACCGAGTGACTCTACATCAAGCAGTGGTAGAGCTGGAACAGTACGAGGTACCTTAATAACTTTCCTTTTCACCAGACATTGGGACTATGCAATGTAGGCAGCCAAGTAGACAACAGTGATGATGTGAGAGCAGCATGTTTTGATATTCCAAGTTCATTCCTACTCTACAAGACAGAGATGCAAAGCCTTTGATGGCATCAAGCGGGATCTCAAGCAGCTGCAGATCCCCTTTGCACTGCTGCCTCTTGCATGACTACACGTCACTGTTGGTTACAAAGCTTATTTCTTTGGTAACCCTAAAGATGCAGCATGACTTGTGGAGCAGCTAAAAGAACAGAAGACAGCCACATCAGCAGAACAACGGGGACGCGCTGGGAGAGGAAGAAGATGACTATGCGGTGGGGGACACATGAATGTTTTCCTGACTTGGGAAAATGTATCCTTTTCTGTGATTGCAGTGGGTTTCTAAATCATTGGGAAGGTAAGGCTAATAAAGGGTTTTGAAAGCAGACATACAATTTGGTAATGCAATTATTGCAAAGGGGTTACTTTAAATGGGTTGGTTGGGCCATGGGATAATGCAGATGAGAAATGTAAGATGGTGGTATTCGCACCTTTTTCGCCTCCTGTTGGACTAGAGACTTACTGGGACACAAACCATGTCAGGCATCATACAGGCTGGTCTTGGCATCTGTATACAGAATGCCCTTACTAGCCAGCACAGCATATGACAGCTTACCGTGTTGGGGGGGGGGGGTGCACGTTCGTGCCTTCTCCACCAGTCTAAATGCCTTAATCACCAGTTTTTAAAGTCAGTATGTTTTCCTGCTCTAAATCAGAACCCGATTGTTTTAAATATAACCATGTTAAGGTCTATTCTAATGACATAGATGCCTGTTGCTTTTTACTAATTCTCTACTTACTGTTTGTCATCTGTCTGTTCAAGACTGACATTTTGAAAGTATGTATGTTTATCTGCAGTGTTTATATGAAACAGAACTTTATTTTTGCGGGAGCTCTGTAAGCAGGGCATGCAATTTTAATTTCACTGGGGGTTCATTGAGACTTATGCATAAGTCTGTCACAAGATGTATGTAGAAGTATAGCAGTTTTGTGAACCTATGCATTGGTGGCAAAATGGCTATTTGGACTTTCGTTTGGGACAGTAACACTATTTAAAGTCAGCCTCTACTCATGTAACATATACATGGGATATGAACAGAACATCTAGCATAATGTCACCTCGTTGATAATGTATATTGTGGTATATGCCATTTATGCACTGAATTTTTTTTCCTTTTTTTTCTAGATGCATTTTTTGGCCTGGTTTTTCCAGGAGCTGGCAGGCAGAGCTCCATCCCCCCCTTGGGGGAGGTCACGTCTGTCCCCAGCTGGCATTCCCCTCACCGGTAACACCACCAGGACATTATAGAGTTTGCCAGTTCTGTTATTTTCCCTGCCCATGCCACGGCTGTGTGTATATGTGTGGAGGCACATGCACACCACGGGACCACGGCACCCTCCTTACTCATGCCGACACCTGCCTACACTACTCTCAGACCTCCACCTGGGGGCAGTGGTACTACGGGGATGATGGGATCCCTCTCTGGGAGAGGAGAGCTGCCTTTCGGCTGCTAAGTCCTGCTCCCTCTCTCCCCCCCCCAGCCAATGCCCGATGACCCAGGATTGTTCCTGAAGCCGGATTGCCGGCGTAGCGTGAGATGGTATGCACTGAATTTCTGTTTTGTTCAGCTCCAGAAGCAAATGGTTTGATACCTTCTACTGGACCAACATAGATGTTACAAAAAGAAAACAGTGCCTACTTCTTCTTTTGTAACATTTATGTTGGTCCAATAAAAGGCATCAAACCATTTGCTTCTGGATCTGTTCTTACAAGGGCCAATATGGCAACTAAACTAATTATGTATGTTTTGTTCAGCTGAAACTGAATAAACATAAATTAAAAAAAGTTCCATGACACTGGGGTGCACTCCTGGTGTTAGAAGAGGGTTGGGGGATGGCAACCTGAACTTGCCACTATCGGAGCTTCCAGTGGCCAAACTTAATGGGGGGGATTACTGACACTGGGAATGGTCTCCTGGTGTTGGAATATAGGTTGAAGGGGTTACCACTGGACACTCATTAAGAGCATGGTAAGCAAGAGGCTACTCTAGGATAGCAGGGAATGTCTGGATTGGGGTAAACTGTGGGAAGTGAGTGCCACTGGATGTCAAGAATGCCTTTCATAAGGATGGGGGAGGGTTTCAGAGGATACCAAAAAATTCTTGTATTGGAATAAAGTGTGGGAAGGGGTCCCACTGGATGCCATTGATGCTTAAATAAGGGTAGGCATGAGACAGGGAGTACCACTGGTCACCACAGAATGCTTAGCAGAAGGGCAGTGTGAGGAAGTGGTGCCATGGGGCACCACAGGCTGTTACTCACAGAGGCAAATTGGAAGAGTGAGACAACAGTGGCTATTGTACTCCAGTGACTTGCTGCCATTAAAAGTACTGATGGGGTGTGTTGAGTCATGCTACAAGATGGCCACCTGAAGTGTGAGCTCTTCACACCCTAATCCACAACCCATAGACATCTGTTAGTCGAGCAGGCTTTAACTCAATAATATTGCTATGCCAAAACTGCTAAGTGGGTCCTGTGTTAATTTGAGCAAAATTCAGAATCTCAGAAATGTTCCTGCTGGAAAATATTGACTAAGCTTCCCTTCGTTTCTCAGTGAGTGATGCATCATGTCGGGTGAGCAAGTGACCACGAGCATTGATGACAGACTTGGACAAAATCAAGAGCATGTTACAAACCATCCACATGGAGATTTCAACCATCAAGAAAGCAGTCACAGAGGTAAAGACTGGTTCTGAGCTTTCACCACTCACACTACCAACATTGAAACCAACCTGAGCTCCATCAGCAACAAAGATTTCTGCTTTCAGGCTCATATACAGGAGCTAGAGTGCATGTTGAAACTCCTGTGGCAATGAGTGGAGGACACCAAAAACAGAAAGTATAGAAACAGCCTCAACTTTTTCAGTTTCCCCATGAGAGTGGGGCAAAGAGACACAATTTCCTTTCTTCAGAGAGCACTACCCCAGCTATTAAGCTACTCATGGCACCCACTGCTGGAATCTGAGTGGGCACGCTGCTGCTCTCTCACACTGACTCTGACAGCTGGGGGGATGCCCTTACCCCAGCCTGGCAAAATATTAAAGATTCCCTGAAAAAGAGACAATCCTGGCCCTGGTGAGGCATGCCATCTCCCTGATCTAGCATTGTTATCGGATCTACTTTTTCAACAACTTCTCTGTAGAACTGGCAGCAAAACAGAAGTGGTTCACAGATGACAGGAGACAATTACAAACCCGAGGAGTAAAATACCAGTTCCAATTCCTTGCTACTCTCAAGTTGCTGTGAAATATGGTCCCTCACTCCTTCACAGTACCAGAGGAAACAAAGGATTTTATCCACAGGTTGTGGCCCAGCTTGATGACAGGGGACTAGATGAATGCCGATGTGGGGCCCCGCCAGTTATCTACTCACTACAGAGGCCAAGCAAGAACCGTGGCTCCGCTCAACAACCTCTGCCTGGTACAAAAATAGTATGTCACACAAAGGTAAACCAGCACCAGGTTTGTAGGTAAAAAAGCTGTATACTTTATTAAGCATATTGTGAAATATAGAAGCGAAACAAGTTGGGTCGCTGTGGCAATCTCTGCATTCTCTGTAATGTACTGTATGTATTAACACTGCCTTAGTTTAAGCACAGTTTTGTGGTTATTTGTTAAATAAAGTATACAAATTTTTTTCCTGCAAATCTGGTACCAGTTTACCTTTGTTTGACCCACTACAAAGGCCCATCCCAGCAGAGCACAGCGCACTTCTACAGGGTCCATACCCACAGGGTCCATATCCACCTCACCCAAGCCAGCCCACTCCTGACTGACAGCAGTCAAAACCCAGGAGGTCAGGACAATCAGGCAGGGACCATCAGTGGAGCAGATCATGCTAACCACTGAATCATGTGAGAAGCAGGAACTAAGACTGCAGAGCCTCTGCTGAAAGTATAGATTCCACCAGTGCTCCCAAAAGCTGCTGCCCAACTAAACAGGAGATGTCAACCACCTCAGCCATTCATGTAGCACCTGCTAAATCCACTACTGAGGGTCCACACCAGCAGCAATCAGCAATCACACCCCACTCATGGGCAGACATTATGGGAAGAAGGGACTGAGTGACAGACAACCCTGACCAGGGCCCTAGAAAATCCTTGGAATGGAGAGAGCAAGGGGATTCCAGTGTACAAAGGCACCAATTTACATGGATCTTTATTATCCTGCTCGCTCAAGGAGAGGACAAATGTCCTGTTAATGGACACCATGGATATCTATTGACTCTTTGCTCTCATTCCTCATAAGGTAATGAAAGGGGGGCGTTAGGGGACTGAGGGAGGAGGGAGACCATTGGGAGGGTCCTTGTGAGTTCTGCATGGAATCCAATGGTACCCATCTCTTCGTGGAACACTAGGTAGGGCACAACTATGTATGCGCTTCACACAGAGTGCTCTGCTGCATACATAGATACATACGGCAGGATTCACAAATGTGGGGGAAGGTCCTGCAGCTGTGGGAAAACCTCTTCTCTAGTGGGTTTCTACTTGTGAAGCCGCAGGTCACCCGCAGCTGCGGGTATTCACAAAGGTGGAGCCGGAGTACGACCGGCTCCACAGAATACGGCAGCTTGCGGGTGCTGTTGCCAAGGACAGCACCACCTCTGTGGGAGGATGCTACGGGCAGTGGGACCTACTGTAGCACCCTCTGCAACTGCTGCGGCTGAGGATCAGACGCTCCACAGCTGCACTGATTTTGGCACGCAACTGGGGTTGTGGAGTGGGACTTAGTCCCATTTCGCTCATGAATCCTGCCCATAGAATGTAATGGCAGATAAGGGCCACTGGTCCCACCCAGTCTGCCCAACTCTGCTCTGACTGGGCTGAAGGTTGATGTAGGGGTGGGAATATGTGGGGGTGGGTGAATGAGAGAGGGAAAGATGATATATAACACTCTGGTAGCCAAGTATTGACAATGGCACTAATGGACTAGCAGTCAACTTAGCCTGTTCCATGCTTTCTGACCACCCAGATTGCTATCTCCCCATGTAAACCAGGTCTGCCACATAGTGTCCAAAGGTAAAGGGAGGGATTAAGGAAAGGTTACTGGGAACCTTTGCATATACATAGCCTAACCAGCCCAAAGTATGGGCAGAGATCTGATGCTCGTCATTCAGCAGTTCTCTAATTCATGACAAGTATCACTGCAGGAAACCCATGCCTGGCTGAAGGACTGAATAGCACTGGAATACAGTTTCAGAATGGGCCTGGTGACTTCCTAGCAGCCCAGATATGTACAGTACATTTATGACTTAAGTAGAGGAAACAGAGGAGGCCATTTAAGGGAAGGTAGGTCACTATGGAACTTGAGGTATAGCTCCCCTCCAAATGACACCCATTAACATGCTTACATCCACATCTAACTTTGCCAGTCACATCTAGAGGGCAGACTACTACAATAATAATAGGATGGTTTTAGGTTCTAGCTGACCAGGTGATGCAATCCTTAAAGATACAATGCCATGGTCTCTGTCTTCTGATGCTGTCTGTCACTAAAAAGTTGTTCAGTTAATGTTTTGCATTTTAAGCCATTGTTAAGCTCTTTGAATTGTTTTTAGGTTCAAACAGGAATGCCATCACAGTTTGATTGTTCTTATGGAACATTATATTTTGTCAATCTCATTATTCCTTTCTGTATAAAGCAAGCAATTTGTATGTTGAGTTAACTATGGATCATACCCCTCTGCTCTGTGTCCACCCACCCAGATGGCTAACTTAGAGTGCACCTTAGTCTCCTTGAATGTCAAGGGTGTTCACTCCCTGGTAAAGTACAGGAAAGTATTGGATCATCTCGAATCAAGGTAAGTGGAGACTGCTTCATCTAAGAAACCCATTTAGTCCCTGGAGAAGCTGAGAAATGTAAATCAGGTTGGGTGTCACAGGTTCTCCACAGCAATTATAACTCAAAGAGCAGGGAGTTGCCATCCTATGTCATAAAAAAGACAGTTTTTCTTTTCATTTTTATTTATTTATTTTTTGTTGACTGGGACAGGAGGGCTAGACAATATTGCACATGTGCAGCTTCATCTGGTGTGTGCGTGTGTGTGTGTGGGGGGGGGGATACAGATGCAAACCAACTAAAACTGAACCAGATTAAGATGCTGGTGGTATTTTAATAATGGTGAAAATTTTGGCAAGGACACCAGGGAAACTCCATCTCTTCTCAAAAATTGCCATGGGGTCTTTAATGTCCACTTAAAGAACAGACTGGAAATCAGTTTAACAGTTCGTCTGACAGACAAATGTCTCATCTGAAAGACTAGGGGAAGGGGCATTTCCCTGGGACTAGATGAGTTTCTTGTTTGCTTGCATGTATTGCTATATCATGTCTTGTAATGCACATTTACACCTGTAAATTGTTTAATATTGCTGATGACGTGATTTCGCAACTCCCCCTGCTCCCCGTCCCCTGGGACGTACCTGGAAATGAGCTCTGACTCAGTGTGCCTTTCCCAGTCTCCAAGTTTTAAATAACGTCATAGAGTTGGAGATACAGAGCTGAATTTTCAGCCCTGCTTTGTTTACTTGCAACACAATCATGCTGTATCCCTGATGCTTGTATTGATATGTTAGACCACCTACTGTAAAAGCTGGTCTAAGTATTGTGAGCATCTGCTGTGAGCTGTGACAACACGGGTGCCCTATAATGATGAATGCATGACTATTTGATGTATGCATCATTATGCTGCCATAAACGTAGCAAAATATTTGAAAATAGCATTCAAATGTTTTGCCACATAATTTTATCCTACCACAGGCACACTCAAAAACCCAACCCTGCGCAATAGGAATTTTGAAAATCCAGATTATAGTCTGGACCCACATCAAGTATACCTTGAAATAGATGCAAATGTTTATACAGTAGGTAACTATAAAAGAGTCCTGTAGACAGCATAGATATGACCAAAGCATCTTAGGGCAGTCAGTTAAAAAACTCAATAATTCTATACACAAACTGCAACTGTGAAATAACATCAAAGGAAGGTCAGCAATGAGAGAATTACTGTACTTCAGTCTAGGTATGACAAATGCACTGTATGCACAAATATTGTTCAAATATCAAGCAGGAGGAATGGAAATAGCTTGACAAAATCTCTTAGACAATATACATCTATTCTGAGTATAGCCATTACCAGATATTCAAGGTTTAGACAACCATCAATGAAGAGTCAGAGACTGCCAGCCACTTTAATGGGATAAGGAATACTGTACATGTATGATGAGAGAGATAGGGGTCCAAACAAGGGAAAAGAGAATACAGGTATCATTCCAGCAGTCACATTCTTGGAATTAAAACCCTCTTTTGACTTCAGCCTCAGTATGAATTATTTCATTTCATGTCACTGATTTTACTAAACTCACTGATTATGGTCAATGCTAAAAAGAATAATGCCAAAACAAAAAAAAACAAACTAGGAAAATAATTAAAATAAAAATGGCCAGCAAATAGTTATCTTTCTTTAAATTAAGTTGGCCACCTAATCAAAGCTTAGTATTTAGCACAAGTCTGCCTTAGATTAATATCCTTTACAGTTATAACTTTCTGTTCCAGTGTTTCCTGTACATTCCATGATATCAGTTCAGACTGTTCCCAGGTAATTAGTTAACACTGCAGAACAGTGAAAACTGACAGATTATATAGAGGATAATGTATGGCCCTCTATTGGTAACTGGTTTGTTAACTGGTGAGATGTTGCCACGGAGACTTCTGTAAACATTGAGAGTGACACTCGAGAGGTTTATGTTGCCATGGCGAACTTGAGACATTACACAAACTGGTTACTGATTGAGGGACCATACATTATATTTTATAGTGCATGGTCCCCATAAACCATAAGAAACAGGCATTTGTCAATGCCGAATGTTTGCTTGCTGGCATTGGCATTGGTAGTGTAGGAGTTACAGAGCTGCATAATAGGAATGGCAGTGAAGTATTGAACTGAAGCCAAACCCACCACTACCCTGCAGATACTGACAGGCATTGGGGTGTGCCTTTGGGTCATCAGGCATAATGGCCACGCCATTTCACCACACCCTACCCTGCAGACACCAACAAGTGTCACGGTGTGCCTTGGGGTCTTTGGCCCTTATGTTCACCCCATTCCATCAGGAAATATGGTAAGATGGGTACTGTATAGGAGAATGGGGTGAGCTTTGGGGCAGAACAGTCCAAGGTACATCTTGATGCCTCTCACTGGCTGCAGGGTGTGGGTGGGGGTGGAATGGTATGAACATTACAGGCGATAATCCCAAGTCACACCCCTGATGCCTGTCATTCTCTACGGGCTGGGGCATTATGGTCAGAAACCCTAACGCCTCAGGTGTTCGTTGGTATTTTCACTTCAAATTTTCAACATGTTTTTTTGTGACCCTCACCTCATGAACAGTGGCAATATCAGTTCGTTAGCTGAAAGCTACTTTTGCACAGTGACTAGGCCATTTGGCACCACTGGTGTGAAAACACATTTCAAACAGGATGTGAAAAATGACAGCTGTACTGTTCATGGGGAGGTGTAAAAAATGCCAATGTTGAAAATCTGCAGTGAAAATATTAAAAAAACTGGTGAAGTCATGGGTGTGTGTAGAAACTGTGCAACACACACCCATAATGTAATTAGTTTGGGGAATTTTTACAGCAGATTGTCAACACAGGCATTTTGAGACCACCGCTCATGAACAGTGTCACTGTGATTTTCTTAATCTGTCCCAAACAGTGATTTCCCATAGCGACCATGCATTTCTGTGCTGGAAGTGCAAAAACACATTTTGGCCATGGTGTGAAAAATGGCAGCTGTACTGTTCATAAGAAAGTGTGGAAAAATGTCAGTGGTGAAAATCTGGACTGAAAATATTACAAATTCATGAACTTACGAGGGTGTGTGGAAACTGCGCAATGCTCGCTCGTAACACAGTCATTTTACGGACTTTTGTCACCAATTTTTAACATAGCCATTTTAAGACCTCTGCTCATGAGCAGTGTCACTGTGATTTTCTTAATCTGTCCCAAACATTGATTTCGCACACCGACTGCGCTGTTGTGCGCTACATGCGCGGAAACACATTTTTGGGTGAGATGTGAAAAATGACAGCTATACTGCTCATAAGGAGGTGTGGTAAAATGGCAATGTTGAAAATCTGGAGTGAAAATATTAAAAATTCGCTAACTACGAGCATGCGGAGGAACTGCGCAACACACCAGAATCAGTCATTTTTGGGAGTTTCACCAAATTTTCAACATAGATTGTTCTAATCATGAACTGTGACACTGCTATTTCTCGTGAATCAGTCCCGAAGGTGGTTCCATGCAATGACCGCGAAATCACCTTTTGTGGAGAATTAACACCACGACAGTTCCACAATTCATGAGGAGAGGTCCCAAAAATCCCATGTTGAAAATTTGGTGCCAAAATTCAAAAAAATGCCTGAGATATGCATCAAAGTTGAAAAAACTCTATTTATTCAATTATACAGCTTACTGGCATTTCTTCGGTTCGCAGTCGGCTTTGAAGAGTGCAGACGTGTTCCCGGTCCACCGAAGATCATCTCGCCGGCCTCCAGAGGTAAGTATGGGGTGAGGTGGGGGTGTGGGGAGGTGGATGTGCAGAGGGTGGGCACTGGTTGGGGGGCAAGACAATCAACTAGGGACCGTCGTCTTCTTTTCAGGTGTTTGTCTTTTCAGGAGGACGATGCGGCACTTGTGCCATGCTGGGGTGGGCTCCCAGCATGGCAGCTGGAAGATTTGGGGGGCAGTGGAGCCAAGGATGATGACATGAGACTTGTGCCACACTGGGGTGGGCTCCCAGTGTGGTAGCTGGAAGATTTGGGGGGGCAGTGGAGCCAAGGACGATGACGCGAGACTTGTGCCACACTGGGGTGGGCTTCCAGCGTGGCAGCTGGAAGAGTTTTTGGGGGCAGTGGAGCGGCAGGGGTGCCATACAGATGTGTGCCACACAGATGTGTGCCATGCTAGGGCTCCAGTATGTAACTGGAAGTCTGTTTCTTTTGGTTGTTAATTGAGCTAACGGGATTGGGCACCCCCGTCGCCTCCTCCCAGAAAGATAATCCTAGGAAAAGCTCACTTCAAAATGAATTTATGTTCCAAGAAGAGAAAGCAGACATGTATACAAGCAGAATTGCCAGCATTATGCTAATCAACACTATCCTATTGCTACTCACTGAAGCGGAACTCTCCCTTTCAACTGTACAGCACTGCATTTTCAACTGCTGCCATAGACAGCTGCAGCATTCATTGGTGAACTGTGGCCGTGCCTGCAAACACACTGACTGAATTGGAAGACAGGGTGCCACACCTACAAAAACTCAGATGATGGCACTATGTTTCTTGCACATGCGTGCAAGCAAACCTAAAAATGAAGATGGCTCCTTACTCTTGCCATTTTAATCACCATCATGGGCCTTCAGGATCATGCTTTCACTGCTGCATCAGTTTCCATAGGGCCCTCAATGCATGAGGAAAAAGGGTGCGCACATACGCAGATCGGCACCATTTGTAATCCCATCACTATGATGTACTCAAGAGGGGTTTATAACCCCTGACATCATAACGATGGGATTATCAAGAAATAATCTTGCCACTTTTTAACGGTAATAAGGGCTCACCATACATTATAATGAACATTGAGTAGGTAAAATGCAAAACAGAAAACACATCAATAGCAGTAAATAAAGTAATACTGTATAAATCTTCATGGAGGAAGACTCGGCCAAAGTAATAGTAATAGATTTCATTTTATATGGTGCTCTCCTTGGTGCTAAGAGTACTCTCAAATACAAATACAAACATTTACAATAATATAGCAAAAGGAGAGTTAAAAAAAACTAAGAAGAAATATATGTAAGTCATACCAAAGATGCCAGTAGCAGCATAAACACAAAACATAATGTAGCCTCCCTCTACAGTTAGGGAACACCTAATGTTTATACCTTATCTCCAGAACTCCCATCTTGCAGCTGGGGACAGGTAGCAATACAGGACCCCTTAAAACAACTGTACATTTGTAGAGTGCTTTGGACTTATTAGGTGCCGCCATCCTGTAACCAGGCATCAGTACAGGCAAAGAGTATCTGCACCATGTTTGTGACAGCTGAGATAGGTTTAGCTAACCTGTACACTGACTAACCAGTGGTAGTTCAAACCACTTGGGACAGGGATCACCTTGAGGGTGGTATGGGGTAGTTCAGGATTTCCTAATTCTCTGTAAAGACATCACTTGTATTATCAACCAAATCTGGCCCTGCTGGATAAACACAGACTGGCTGATTGTTGGGGAATACCCCGTTAGTGATAAAAGAGCAACTTCAAAAGTTCCCCGTGTATCACATACACCTGAAGGGAGAACCAGGTATGAGCAAAATCATGCACTGGAATCACCTGCTACCAACTGGGTAAGTGGACTTTCAGAATATCGATACAGTGCCAAAGCCCCCCATGGGGCAAGTCACCTCAAGCTGCATCTGACAGTGGCAGGAGGTTACCAAACAACTGCCGGTGTCATCACCTGGTGATTGTGAGTCATCTGATGAGTACAAAGCTCCAACTCATTACCACACCTTCAGGGACATCCTAAGCCTGTTCAAAGCCAATGTGTCCAAACCAGATGGCTGTCCAGGTGGAAGTGATCTAGAACCAAAACAAAGCCTTTCAACCCCTGATATTTAACCATGTGTCTGGAAGGAAGAGGAACCAGACCACATAGAAGAGGATATTAAAGCTCAGGGGCCTCAAAGGGAACACAGATTGACAGATGTGGACAATGGACTGGAAATCATGGAGGCTGAGGCCTCCTATGCAGAGGCGGAGGAAGTGCTTGCTCCTGTAAGATGGACCACAAGACCTGTGAAACCAATCTTAAAGCTCAGCTATGATGCCTTCAGTGCCTAAACTGACATTCCCCTTCATGTAGTTCTTAGAGGATGTATGTAACTGCTGTCCCTTACCCAGATAAGGTGTATATAGGCACCCCTGGGAGAAGGGAATTGAAGACTGATTGGGATGATGTTGACTAATGTGCTTGTCAGGAGCATGGTTGTTTAGTAAGCAGTTCTATAAAGCATGTTCTAAATGAAAAAAAAAATACTTACCAAAGTAATGATGTGTATTTTCAGTGATTCATACAAGTCTACAATCATCTATTGCCAGAATGTTTGTCCCGGAGACAGAATTTGGAATGCTTGCAAAGTCAAACTCTGGATTGTGGGCATGTTCCCCCCTAGCATTCCAATAGCAGCTTTATTGCTGAAGAGCCAACAAGAGCAGTGACTGCCTGTATAGACTATCCTATTATTCTCAATTTGCCAAATTGTATTAAGAATGCTACTATCCATGCTTTAAACATTGCGATAACTATAAAGTTTGTAACAGAACAATGCTTAAGCAGTGCAACACAACGTATTAAAGGACACCTAAACAGGGTATTTAAAAAAACTCTAACTTTAAAAATCCAAAAATTGAGGGCCATATTATACAGTAAATATGCAGCAGGAGACCTTGCACATACACAAACAAAAATATAACTGAACTCCCAAAAAATGCAGTATCAAAATATATTTAAGGTGCAACTGCAACATAGTCTCCATGGTCTCCGATGCATTTTGTACCTGCCTAGATACTTTCTCAAGGGGAAAACTTGTAAAATGTGAAGAAGGTATCACACTAGCACAGTAAAGGACTTCCCCAAAGACACAGTCTAAATGTATTAAATCCACTATATTTAACAAGCCCCTATAGAGATCCCATTATTGCTGTGCAGCACTGTCACTCTGATGGCATCGTCATGTTAGTACATCACCGTCGTCTTTGGACACTACTGGAGTGCTGCATTTGAAGTTCTGCCCATTTGTTTACATTTTTTAAAACATTATGAAATTATATTAAACTGCAATTTTTGCACAAAAAGAAACTCAGCATGTAAAAGGTAAGGGTTTATACTACAGCCCTATGTTTTCAGATTTTTAAAGTTTCAGTCAGATGGTACCCTGTGTACTTGTCCTTTAATGATTATTTTGCTAAACCCTTTTTACTAATGTTCTAGAAGGGGAGGTAGGATGGGGATTGTATGAATCATTGGTAAACCCCTTAGAAGAAACATTATTACTACAGTGAGTAATGTTTCTAGTCAGAACAAAGTTTTTCTATTGATGTCATTTAGGTCTGCAGACTCCCAGCAGTACCTTGGGAGGTCTAGCTTATACAGGTATGTAGGAAAAGGTCTGCAGTATCATAGTCCCAAACCTGGCATCCCTTCTGGATTGGATGTCCTGGCAGTAGTGCTTTGTAAAGGTGTGTACTGTAGATCTGGAAGCTGCTTTCCAAATCTTCTGCTTTTGAGAAAGGACTTGGTTGGTCCAAAAGCGTAGGCACTGTTTTCTTTTGTTACATTTATATCGATCCAATCAAAGGTATCAAACCATTTGTTTCTGGACCTGTTCTTACAAGGACCAATACGGTGACTAAATTAATTCTGTGTTTCAAATCTCTAGTAATGGAATACCTTTCATAGCTGCCACAGTGGCAGAAGTAGCTCTTGTAGAGTGTGCCCTCAGGTCTCAAAGTGGCTACTTACCAGCCTTTTCATGAAAGAACTAAATGCAAAAAACTATCCAAATATCCAGAATCGTTTTAGCTGCTGGTTTGCCTTTGCCTGCCTCATCATAGGTGACAAACCGCTGTGTGCTGTCAGTTCTGGTCCCTTTTGTTCTATCCAGATAAAAGCTCAGTGACCTTTTTACATCCAGGCTATGGAGCTTCTCCCCACCTGGGTTTGTATGAGGCCTTGAGAAAAACATAGGTGAAGAAACTGATTGATTTGGATGAAATTTTGACACCCAGATAGGGAGGAACTTTCTGTGTCCTCAAAACAACTTTATCACTATGTGAGATGAGGAAGTCTGGTTCTGTACTGAGGGCTTGCAATGCACTGTTTTTCTGGTTATGCACTTCAGATCTGCTGAGGCCATTGGCTGAAATGGAGGCTTCACTTACTGTACTAGGCATAAGTTCAAATCCCATTGCAGGAATGGTTCCCTTGCTGGAGGATATAAGTGATTCAAACTCTTGAAAAATCTCTCAAACAATTGTGAATGAGGTGATTTTTCTTTGCCTGCAGATTTATAGGCTGACACAGCCATTAAATATACTTTCAGAGTGGAGGACCTCAGTCCAAGAGACTGGAGGTGAACTAAATAATCCAGAACAACAGATAAGTCTGCCTCCAGAGTGGAGACTTTATGTTAAGTATACCAAATTAATAGCCTTTCCCAATTTTGAGGAATAAGTTTTCCTTGTAACTGGTTCCTGGATACCTTCAAAACGTCCAATACCTGATTGCACAGATGTAAACCAGTATACTTTAGCTCTTCAAGAACCAGGCCTTCAGATGAAGTGTTCGGAGATCTGGATGAGTCACCCTGCCATGCAACAGTGTCATCAGATTGTGTCTCACAAAGGGCTGAGTGGATCTGGGGGTGGATTTGGATTTTGTATTGAGTTTGGTAATCCAAATTCGAAACGTTAGCACTTTTTTCATGAAAAGGACAAGGGCAAAGCAATTGTAATTAAGAAAAAAAGTTTTATGAAGTGTTGAAGAATGAAAATTATGAACTATCATATAACTTAAAAATTTACTCAAAATGTTTCTTGTGACTTGGGTTGGGTACCTTGCAGTTATGGCAATATTTGGATACTTTTGGTTAAGCAAGGTCTCCCCCCTTCATCAGATTAATTTAGAGCATTTTCAGAAAAAGAAAATGGAACCCAGGGAAAAGTTGATTAATTCTGTTTTGCTAATCCCCATTTATTTTGTTTGGATTTGTCTAAGGATTTGGATTTGGGCTATATTCGACGGAATTGCTATAATTCAATAAAATATTTGTTAAAGCATACCCCCGCCCCAAATTGCAGCATTACAACAGTTGAGCTTGGATGGATTGTGTTCTTCGCCTATTGCAGTTATCAAAGCCAAATTAAGAAACACAAGAGAGAGTGTCCTAGTCAAGTTAAAAAACACAAGTGAAAGTGTCCAGATCTGAATAGTAAAACAGTTCAGAGTCAGACAGACAACCATTCCCTAGCACCACAGCAAGCTAGAAGTCAGTTTCCTACATTTTGCTGACAGATATAGTGTTCTTCCAAGCATAGTTGCAACTTAAATTGAAAATGACATGAGTGCTTATGGTCTGGACAATTAGTTGTATGAAGAATGAAAATATTTTGAACCCACCCATCCATTCTTAGTAAAGAAAGTCTGCTGCTCAGTGTGGCTTTTTGTTAGGATGACTTCCCCGTGCCAGCATTTTGTGTTAGTTTGCCAGCAGGGGAACCCCTTTGAAAAATATCCCATTCTTCATAAAGTTCTCTTTTATTTATATTTTATTTTGCTTTTTTTTCCTTTTGCATGTTTTTAAGTCAGAGAAAAGAGCTGAAAAGAACAGCAAATGTGCATAGCAGTATGCAATGCATACAATATGTTTTATTAACAAAATCAAAGCGCATTATTCTGTGTTCCATGACATCATGTGCCTGGAGTTTTTTTAATGCTAGATTTAGTCAGTGTCATTGTCAATCTGAGATGAACAATGTGTTGGTGATAAGGAGTCTGCATAGCCAGGAAACAACCCCAGACTGATGTCAAAGAGGGAGGCCAGCCAAAATTTCTAGCATCAATAAATTCAGAATTTGGATCAGCATATCCACAGTAAGCCTCATGCCAAAAATGAAATCAATAAGTTACTTTGTTTGAAAGTTACAGGTCACTTTGTAATCCTTATTCCACTGCCTGTTCAAAATAGCCAGTTTCAGTGAAAAGTTACTGATGATGTCACAATTAAAACTCACAGCCTAGTCCTCCCTGCAAGTTGGTTCCACCCATTCAGGGTGCCACATTTTCAAGTCACCATTCCTTCTTTTTGTGGGGGACTGCATCCCCCTGCATACTCCATGTGGGGGGCTGCACCCCCAAACACCCTTTCTAAATATTCTAACTCTGGGAAGACCTCGGGGAGGGGGTGGCGAATTCTGTTATTTGGTGCCCTAATGATAGGCACACTGCTGCTGGTGCCCTGATGTCCGAAAAGGCTAAAAGCTACCTTAGAGGAGTTATTTCTCCCACATTACATAAAACTGCAGTTGTAGTAAACATCTAAAAACAAAATCCCACACCTGGTGGGTACAGAGCATGCATTTCCATAGTGTGCTATGCAAGGATGCTTGAGAATGTGACGGGGTGAAATACAGCAATAAACATGGCTTTAGAATACCAATATTGGGTGCAATTTTTAGAATATTGCAGAGATGAGATTTCAGAATGCCACCATGTTATAGTTGAGGAATTCTGAAATGACAGTCTCATAAAGTAGTTGGGTCATACAATTTTGGAATGCAGCAGGGATGCTGAAATTCAGAATGTTGCATGCTATAAATTTTTAGAACGTGGCAGAGATATACAATTTCAAATTGCAGGAAACAGCCAGCCCGGTGCGCGCTGAGGGTTGAGCGTATGGTCATACCACACTGCGGCCACTGCGACCCGTGTTCAGAAACGGGCATGGGTTGCTGTGGGTCAGTGGGGAGAGATGGATTGAGCTCCAAGGGACTGCTCTCTGGGGAGGGATTTGGGCGGCGGGGCTTGCCTGACCCCTAGTGGAGGGAGGTTAGGTCGACAGCACGTAGCTGCAAGCTTGGGGGTCGTAGCAGATGCTTGATTGGGGCACGGATGGAGCGCAGCACCCAGTCGCTGGCCATTGCACGCCATGATCACCGGGAGGAAAACAGCGGAAAAGCGAGCCCGCAGCACAAAATTGCCCCCACGACGCCATTCCTGGAAGGGCGCCTCCCTGGCATGGATCCGTTGGAGTGTGTTGAGTCGCTCCCCGCCACCCTGCCGTGAAGGGTAAGTCATGGGGTGCACAAGGGAGGGGGTCTGATGTCCGGGGATGGCGCTGGGGGGAACAACGGAGGGCGGGGGTCATAGCCGGAGCTCTGGAGGAGAGAAAAAAAAAAATTGCAGGAAACACATAGCTGTGGATGTGGGAGAGATATGCAATTTTGTAATGCATCATGGATGCGTAATTGTGGCATGTGGTGATGATGCACAATTTTAGAATGTGGTGAGGATGCTTGATTTCAGATTATGGTGGCAACATGCAATTTAACAGTGCAGCATAGACACAGAATCTCAGAATGTGGCAGGAAGCACAGTTTCAGAATGTGGTGGTTACATGCAATTGAAGAATATGGCACGGATGCACATTTTTGGAATGTAGTGAAATGCATAATTTTGGACCGTGGCTGGGGAATACATTTTCAGAATATGACAGGAATGCATAATTGTGGAATGAGACAGGGATGTGCAATTTTACAATGTGGCTTAGACATGCAATTTATTTTCCCATACAAGTTTTTATTGAGTTTATAGTATTACAAAAAGACATGTACACATCAAAGTAGGAATTTCAGAAAGGAAGGTACATGCGTAGTAAACATTATAATCACAATAGATCCAGATACGGAGTTGATAACAGTGTTGTAGAATATTATACAACAGGAAAAAAGCACAGTAGTAATGTAGGATAATGTAAAATATTCAGGGTATAATCCCAAGGGATGGTAAGTAAAGGTACTATGTTAAATCATAAGGCTAGTGTGTAAGGACTAGCAAAGCTCTACTGAAAGGCCTATGCAGTGTGACAAGGCATGGGGAGGAAAACATTAAAGACAGGGCAAGGAGTGGCAAGAGACATGGCTGTTCTAGTGGAGTAGGGAAACAGGAGGCAGAGAACTGGGGGGCAGCTATAGTATGAAGCCATGGAGATTGGGGGGGGGGTGAGAGGAAGAAAAGTGGTGGAGAGAGAGAGTATAAAATACAGCAGTGAGCACACAGATATAGGTGCTGAAGCAAGAGGAAGTCATCCCTCTTGATAGCTAGGATAAGAGCAAGTCAGTAAAGTAAAGGAGCTGAAAAGCATGTAACCTCACCTGTGAGGGGCAGGAGTTAGAGGGTGTCCATTTTCAGTGCAGGAAAGGACCCCAAATGTTGACATAATGAGGTAGATGTCCAATGACAAGATGGGCCATTTTTTCATACCTCGCTGTGAGGTAAAGAAGATTGAGCCATTCTGTAGATATAGGAGGTTCAGGATCGCTAGAATGGTGCAAAATAACTCGCTTAGCAGCAGCTAGGGCTCCTATAGCCCAGAGGTCCTGTGTCTGGGTCAAGGATACACCGACTGGGAGAAGGGCTAAATGGGCAAAGCATGGATCCTTCACCCTGGAGAGGGGGACAGTGTCCCTACAGAATGCCCAAACCATGTCCCAGTAGTGGTCTGACATGGGACAGTACCACAAGATATAAGCTTTGTAAAGCCATAGCGAGGTACTATAGGATGTGTATGTGATCTTGAATTGGAGGGTCTTAGCCTGTACCTCTCTTGAGGCTTTGTAGATACATAGCCAGCACTGATCCCACTCTGCCTGGGGATGGAGATATCCAGCTGACGTTCCCAGGCTTCACGAGGACCAGCTAAGGGGTGGTGGCCACAGTCAGGGAGGACTGTAGGGATGTGAAACTGTGGGACAGATGTGTCAACAATGACAGGTAACAAGCTACCTTTCCAGAAGAGTTATGGTCGGGAAGATATGGTCCCTGGAGATTTTAGCCTTCAAGAGATTCCAAAGTTGCAGATATTTCCAGAACTGGGTGTGGGGGATGGCATACTTGTCAGACAGTTCTGTGAAAGAGTACAGCACTCCTGTGAGGGGATGGCATAGATCCTCAATAAGGCAATGCCTTGACGAAACCAGCTGCCCCAAGCTAGAGATTTATCTTCAATATAGAGGGCAGAGTTATGCCAAAGGGGAAGACTACAGGCTGTACGAGGTGACCAGTCTAAGGCAGAAGAAAAGAGGGTCCAAATGAGTATGGTGAATTTAACACTGAGAAGCGCCTCTCGAAATTTCCAATTAGGGAAGAGAAGAGCAGTAGGTGAGGGAACCCTGGCCTGTGCTAGCTCTAGGGTAAGCCATCATGGGGGCAGAGGGTTAAGCTCTTGTTTCAGACAAACAAGGGCCTGGCAAAGCACCACCAATTCATGTTGTTTTTCTAACATTAGGCAGGCCGAAACTGCCTTCCCTGCAGGGTCTTATCACTGTTTGTTGTTTTTTTTTACTTCCCTTTCCAGATAAATACCATCATTTTAGACTTAATGGTTTTGAAAAAGGTAGAGGGGAGTGACATTGGGAAGTTGCCTAAAACATATTGGATCTTGGGATGGGTTATCAATCTGAGAGCATTAACTCAGCCCCTGGTGGAGAGAAGGATGGATTTCCAAGCATTCAAATTGGTGAGCAGTTTATTAAGGACAATGGTGGTGTTAACTGCAATAGTTACATCAAGAATTGACTTGAGCTGTACTCTGCGGCATATGATACCCTCTGGCAGCCACTGGAAGGGATAAGAATAGAATAAAGCCGGGATGCAAGGCAAACTGAGTGGGAGAATCTGGGATTTGGCTTCATTCAGTTTGCAGTAGTCCCCAATAGTCCCCTGCAGGGTCTGGACAGAGAAAAGAATTTCAGTTAGAAAAAACGTAATGTGATCCATAAATAATGCAATTAAATGAGGGGCGCCAACTACCAGAATACCTGGGAACTGAGGGGAGGATCAAAATTTGAGTGCCAATGGCTCCACTGCCAGAGGGAGAAGAAAAGGGGATGGGGCATCCCTGTCGGGTCCCCTGATGTAGAGGGAAGGGTTAAAATACCACAATGTTTGTATCGACAGTGGCTGAGAGGTGGGCATAGATGAGATGGGCCACATCTACAAAGGTTGAGGAGAGACCAAAGCAAAGGAGAGCATCAGACAGTGATGGTCACTCCACCTTGTCAAAGGTCTTTTCAGCATCCAATGACAAGGTGGCAGTGGGCTCTGGGGAATCTGACTTGCCACAGAAGGTCGAGAGTATGCCTAATATGGTCTGACTCCAGGCATTCAGGAACAAAGCCAACTTAGTCAGAGTGGATCAAGGAACCTATGATGGGTTCCAGGCAATGGGCCAGTACCTTCCCAAAGACCTTGGTGTCAACATTGACC
Organism: Neoceratodus forsteri; assembly: GCA_016271365.2. Taxonomy (NCBI): domain Eukaryota; kingdom Metazoa; phylum Chordata; order Ceratodontiformes; family Ceratodontidae; genus Neoceratodus; species Neoceratodus forsteri. Next base: position 952,788,998 of record CM057456.1, read on the forward strand.
AGGGACATGGGACAAAATTGGGAGAATAGAACACTATCCTTCTCTTTCTTGTATATCAGAATGATAAGAGTCAGCATGAAAGAGGGAGGTAGCTCTCCTCTCTCATGAGCTTCTCTGAAAACATGAGTTAGTCAAAGTGACAAGATCTCTGCAAAGGCATGGTAGAAGTCAATTGTGAAGCTATCTGGCCCAGCACAAATACATGGTATAACCTCCTGATGAGAGATGGGAGCTGCAAGGTGTTGGGAGGCATCTGAAGAGACCTGAGACAGAAAAAGGTTGTTGTAAAACTGGTCAAAGACTTCTTGAGGAGGGTCTGTCTCTGAGGAGTACAGGGTAAAAAGCCAGAAACACCTCATTTATAAGGAGGGGAGAGGATACAGTGGTGAACAAGAGGAATGTACCTCTTGGTCTCCATGGTGTGCAGTCGATGGGCCAGGAGTCTGCTGGGTTGTTCCTTAGCTTCCCAGTAGGATTGGTTTAATTTAAACAAAGCATACTCAGTTCTATGTTGGAAGAATTTTTCCAGAGTTGCTTTGGCTTCAAGAATCTGTGGGTGCAAGGTGTACTGTCTCTCTGGGTGGAGAGAAAAATCATATTTCAGGCTCTTCAGGGTGGCTTCTCATCGTCTGGTCAGGTGGTCCCTCTCTTTACATAATTTAGAGGAGTAAGCAATAAGTTTGCCTCTAAGGGTGACCTTCATGGCCTCCCATTGTACAGCAGTGGAGGTGTCAGGGGTCTCACTGAGAAGGAAATATTCATTGCATTTCTGCCCCACCCAATCTTGAAAGCCAGGGAGCCAGAGCAATGTGGTGTTAAACCATTTGTTTCGGAGGAAGCCCCAAAATGCACAACTTGTCCCAGCACCCACAACCCTCAATATAGAAACACAGAAACATAGAATTTGATGGCAGATATGGACCGCTTGGCCCACCTAGTCTGTCCATTTTCCTACCTGATGGATAAGCTGCAGATTCTAGTTAATCAACAGCTTACTTCCTCCTACCCCCCACTAGAATTGCCTTATGTCTGTCCCATGCATTCTTGAATTCTCCCACTGTTCCTGACTCCACAACCTCATCAGGAAGGCTGTTCCATGCATCCACAACCCTCTCTGTGAAAAAATACTTTCTAACATTACCTCTGAGCCGTACCCCCATCTTCAAATTGTACCCCTTGTTTTTGCACATCACTTCTTCTGAAAGATGCTACTCTCTTGTACTTTGTTAATTCCTTTGACATACTTGACAGTTTCTATCATGTCCCCCTCTCCCTCCTTTCCTCAAGGGTATACATATTTGGTTGCCCTCCTCTGAACAGTCTCCACTCTGTCTATGTCTTTGCGGAGATGGGGTCTCCAGAATTGCATACAGTACTCCACATGGGGTCCCACCAACTGTCTGTACAGAGGGATAGCAACTTCCTGTTTTCTACTGTTGATGCCTCTCCCTATGCATCCCTTTATCCCCCCAGCCCTCCTTACTGCTGTCTCACATTGCTTGCCCACCTTTAGGTCTTCTGATATAATTACTCCTATGTCTCTTTTGATTTTTGTTGTTGTTATTAACTCACCCCCCATTGTGTACTCTTCACCTGGGTTTTTGTTTCCCAGATGCATTACCTTGCACCTCTTTGCACTGAATCTGAGCTGCCATATATTTGACCATTCCTCCAACCTTGCCAAGTCCCTTTTCATCCTTTCCACCCCACCTTGTGTATCAACCCTGTTGCAGATCTTTGTGTCATCTGCAAAGAGACATACTTTTCCTTCCAGTGCTCTCCAATGTCACTTATAAAGACATTAAAGAGGACCGGTCCCAGTACTGAGCCCTGCCGTACCCCGCTAGTTACCCTCCTTTCTTCACTGTGGACTCTATTTACTACTACCCTTTGCATCCTGTTGTCCAGCCAGTTTTTTATCCAGGCTACCACCTTGGGACCCACTCCAAGGCTGGCTAACTTGTATATTAATCTTTTGTGTGGGACTGTGTCAAATGCATTGCTAAAGTCTAGGTAGGCCATGTCCAAAGCCCCTCCCTGGTCTACTACTTTGGTCACCCAGTCAAAGAAATCTATTAGGTTCGTCTGACATGACCTTCCTGCTGTGAAACCATGCTGCCTTGGGTCTTGTGCCCCACTGGCCTCTAGGTACTCAAAAATTATTTCCTTCAGAAGTGATTCCATCATTTTCCCTACCACTGAGGTCAAACTAACTGGTCTGTAGTTTCCTGCCTCTGCCCAGCTCCAACTTTTGTGAAGTGGAATCACATTTGCCCTCCTCCAGTCCTCAGTTGCCACCCCATCCTCCCATGATTTTTTAAAGAGATTAGTCAGTGGTGTTACTAGTTCTACCCTTAGTTCTTTTAGAATTCTTGGGCGAGTCCCATCAGACCCCATTGCTTTGTCCACCCTCAGTTTCAAGAGTTCTTTCAAAACTCTTTCTTCTGTGAATGGACTGGTATCAACCCCACTATTCAGAGTTTCTCTCTTGTTTGGTTTAGGTACCTCCCCCTCCTTTTCCGTTGTGAATACTGAGCAGAAATATTCGTTCAGTATCCCTGCTTTATCACAGTCACCCCTGCCCACATTTCCTTCTCTTTATTAAGTCTCTGTATCTCTCTCTTGGTCTTTCTTTGCTCCCTAATGTACCTATAAAAGGTTTTATCCACCTTCTTAACAGAGTTGGCTATCTATTCCTCAGTTTGTGCCTTTGCTATTCTGACTGTCTTCCCTGCCTCCTTCTGCTTTAACTGATAAAGTTCTCTGTCCTGCTCCTTCTGTGTTCCCTTATATTTCCTGAATGCTATCCTTTTCTCCTTAACCTTCCCTTCCACCTCTTTTGAGAACCATAGTAGTTTTTTCCTTCATTTTGTTTTGTTGATTTGCTTCACACAAAGGCTTGTTGCCTCTGCGATGGCTGTTTTGATTATTCCCAATTGTTCCTCCACCCCTCCTTCTTGCTCATTTGCTAGTACTTTTCTGAGGCACTCTCTCATTTTCCCAAAGTCAGCCTTCCTAAAATCCAATACTCTTGTGTTTGTATGGCTTGACTCTATGGCTGTGTTTATTGTGAACCACACTGTTCGGTGGTCACTTGTTCCCAGATGGTTACCCACTTCTAAATCTGAGATAATTTCTCCCTCCCCATTTGAGAGTACCAGGTCTAAGATTGCTCCCTCCCGAGTGGGTTCCAACACTAGCTGTCTGAGGCATGCCTCCTGTAGGGCATCAAGAATGACCATGCTCTTGGATGTGCCTTCAGCAGAGGTACTCCAGTTAACATCTGGCATATTCAAGTCCCCCATCAACAATATCTCCCTTTTTCTGCCATTTTAAGGATGCCTTCTATCATTTCCTTGTCCATTTCCTCCCCCTGAGATGGGGGTCTGTACACAATCCCCATGTGGATTGTGGTGCCATTTCCTGTCTCCAAGGTGACCCATAGTGACTCATCAACTTCCTGTTTACTCTTTAGTTCTGTTGCTTTAATCCCTTCTCTTATATCGAGAGCTACTCCTCCTCCTCTTTTACCCACCCTGTCCCTCCTGTAGATTGTATATCCTAGTGTGTTGACAACCCAGTCATGGTTCTCTGTGTACCATGTTTTAATGACTACCACAATATCCAGGCATCCCTCTTTCATCAAGGCCACTAGTTCAGGGAGCTTGTTACACAGACTGCGGGCATTGGTTCTCATTGCCTTCCATTTTTTTTTATGGCCTTACGTCTTTTAGCCCCATCCCTGTCCTTATTGCCTTTTTCTGCATTTACCCCTGTCCTGCTCCCTACTGACTTCTCTACCTTAGTGTTTACCTCTCTAACTACTGTGTTTTGTGGGGGGAGGTTGGGATTTCCACTGCTCCTTTTCAGTGCCTCCCCCCCTTGGCTAGTTTAAATGCTTGCCAATGAAGCATTTAAACCTATCACCTAGGATGCTGGTTCTCCCCTGGACAGATGCAAACCATTGCACCAGTATAGGCCTGTATCCCTCCAGGTGACACCCCAGTCCCCAGTGAAGCCAAAACCCTGAGCTCCACACCTGTTTTTCAACCATTCATTGAATCTCATGGTGCGGAATACCCTAGCATCATCCTTGCCATAGACAGGCAGCACCTCCGAGAAGGTTACCGTACATGCTACTTGTATAAGGCCCCTTCCCAGCTCTACAAACTCCTCTTGCACTGCTCTGATCCCATTCACAGCCAGGTCATTTGTCCCTAGGTGGACAATGACATCCAGCTCCCTCCCTCATGCAGATGCTCCCGCAATCCTAAGGATTCGCTTCCTGTCCCTCTGAGCCGTGGCGCCAGGCAAGCTCCTCACCTCCCTATCCTCTTTTTCCTCCACTTCTACCTTCCTCATGATTGAGTCCCCCACCAGTAGTTGTTTCCTTGCCCTGTGGGGTCTTGTGCCACCCTCCTGTGGGTCTCCTTTGTGGAGGTGCCCAGCATCCTCCTTGGTCTCCACTGCAGGTGCCTCCATAGAGGAACCACTCTTCACCCAAACAGCATATGAATTCTGGAGAGGTACAACTGGAAGGATGCACCTCTGCTCCACCATCCTCTCTCTCTCTGAGCCTACCTTGGTCCAACCGCTCCTTTTTCTTGGCAACCTCTGAGGTAGTAGTGGTGGCCCTGGTGGTCCCTGGGTGGGGGAAGAGGTTTCATGAATCCTAGCCAGGTCAGCCTGGAGATGGACAACCTCCTCCCCCCTCAGACCAGAGAGGTGCCTGCAAACAGGGCAGCATTGCAGCCTCCAGAATGTCTCCCGGAACAGTGCTGCCCCACACCCATTGCACTGCACCACTCCCATCTTGACTTATTTTGTATCCCCTCTCCTGTTGCTTTGTATGCTTACTGTCTCTTCCCTCTATATATTTTAACACTTACTTTTCTACTGTCTGTGTCCTCTACTTTAGCCATCATCCAGGCGATGTGGGTATCTGTGGCATGGAGATGAGTAGTATAATCCCCTTGGGCAGCTGTGAGAGGCTTAAGCTGGATTTCTTTGTGTGTGTGACCCTTTCAGCAAGGCTGTCAATTTTAAAGTATTGGTAACAGTCTACTTGATCATTTCAATGCTGCAGTCTTCTGCCAGAGGGTAGCTGAGAGGAAAGTTTGCTGGTTTTGTTGAGGGGGACACATTCTAGTGCCAAAGCCACCATCTTAGCTGTGGGGAGATCGTTCACGGGGGAGAACTGTCTAAACTTTTCTTGCATTTGGCAGACATCGATGGAGGTCCAAAAAGGGAGCAGTCTGTTGACATACTTTCCCCCTCCACTGCTAGTGAGTTGATTAGTCCTCCGCAGGGCACACAATCAATGGATGGCTCAGGATCTTGTGGGGGCAGCTCAGCATAAAAGATTAAGTGGCCATCTTAGGCAGGCACACACGTGACTTCCTAGACATACAATTGATAAATGTGGCAGGGACACTCATTTTCAGAATGTGGTGGGGATGAACAATTTTAGGATATGGGGGATGCTCATTTTCAGACTGTGATGACTCGCAATTTTGGCATGTGACAGTGACACAGTTTTGGAATGTGGCAGGAAGGTACAATTTCAGAATGTGTCTGGGACACATAATTTTAGAATGTGGTGTGGATGCCCAGTTTTGGAACGTGGCTGGGAAATGCAGTATAAGAATGTGGTGGAAAAACATAATTTTGGAAGGTGTTGAGGACAAACATTTTTGGACTGTGATGGGGATGCACAATTTTGGAATGTAGTAGTGACACAATTTCAGAATGTGGAAGGGATGCACAATTTTGGAATGGGGCAGAAACACAATTTCAAATTGTGGTGGGGAGAGGACGTACAATTCTGGAATGTGGCAGTGATGCAAAATTTCGGAATGTGGTGAGGATGCACAATTTCAGAATTCAGCTGTGACACTATTTTGGAATGTGGTGGTAACACAGTTTTAAAATGTGGGTTTGACCAACAACTTCAGAATGCAGCAGGGACATGCACTTTTGGAATGTGGCAGGAACACACAATGTCAGAATGTGGCAGTGGTGAACAATGTTGGAATGTGGTGGGGATGTGATGCACAATTTTGAAATGTGGTTGGTGCATACAATTCTGGACTACGGCAGGGATACGAAGTTTTTGAAATAAACTGGTGTGTCCTGTCACATTCCAACAGTGTGTGTCCCCATTATATTCCAAAATAGTCATTCTCTGCCAGATTCCTAAATGTGTGACCCTGTTGCATTCCGGTACTGAGAGTCACAACCACATTTTAAGAATGCATACCCCTGCCACATTCCAAGACTGAATATCCCCTCCAACTTCTGAAATTGTGCACCACCTTGATATCCCATAGCTTTGTCCAGTGCTACTTTCCCAAGCTACTTTCTGCTGCATTCTAAAGTACAGAACCATTCATCTGAACATTCTGGAAATGTATGCACCCCCGCCGTGTCAGTTGTTTTTTCAAATGATTACTACAGCTATAGTTTCTTAACCTTTGGAGAAATAAGTCCTATAAGGTTGCTGACATGGAGGACTAGGCTAAGAGTTCTGGTTATGATGTCATCAGTAGTTCTTCTCTGAAACTGGGTTTTTTGAACATAAAGTGAAATCAGGGTTACAAAATGGAGAATAACTTTTAAACAAAGCAACTTAGAGACCTAAGTTTTGGTATGAAGCTTATTGGGAACACGTTGATTCTAATTCTACAATATAGCACTTTTGACTTGACTCTCTCTTTATTAAAAGTCAGTTTCGTAACATTGTCTGATGACAGACTAGCTTTTTGGTTACTAACAATAATGCATGCAGCACTAAATATTCTCTCAGAATACAAACTAGTTGGTGGACAGCTCAGGTACAGAGTGTCAACTTTAGTTAATGCTGGCCAAAGCTTTCTTCCCCCATGCCAGTATCTGAAAGGATTATTCCTGATGTGTAGTTGATTAGGATCTCTGAAGTAATCTACCACAGTTGTGGCGGATTCAGATGTCAGAAATGTATCCTGGTGTGGAGTGGAGTTTTTTTGATGAGCTGGAGGCCTGTTCAAGTGTTATTATTTTCCTGTTCAGCATCATCAGGAAAATAACCTGGTTGAGCTTCATCATCATCAGCTGGAGATGTATATCTTGATTTTGTTGCTGTGATACTAGGGGATATCATACTTTTTATGTTTGCTTGCACATGCACAGCAAATGTATTGTTACAATTGCAGGCTTCAGAGGTGTGTCACTGTCATAACCAATGCAGATCAGGCTGCAGAACGCTTGACAGTAATAGGCCAGTGATCAGCGAGGCTAATCATGATGCTGTTCTGCTGGTGATGAGTGGAAACTTCATGTAGTTGAAAGGAGGCAGCTGCTCCTATCTGAGAAAAGATGCATGCTTTCATCTAAAACACACACGCAGCAGCCAGCTGAGCACCATCATGATCAACCTGCTGCTTGTCCCCTCTTGCTGCTCATCCTCCCGCCAAACCCAATGGCTTCCCCGATGCTTCCTCTGTAAAAAAAATCCTGCCCTCCGCAGTTCAGCTTGTCCACCTCCAAATCGCTTCCCTGGTGCCCTTTTCTGTAAACAGGCCCGTTGCCAGCTGGAGTTCATCTGGTTCGAACAACCCCCCTCCTTCCATTTAAACATCCCTTTTTTATTCAGCGGGCTGTCACTTTAAAAAACTCCCAATCCCATTCTGTGCGTGTTTTTTTAAGGAGCACCTTTCATAGTCCTTTTGACTTTCATGCATAAATTACCCCTTCTTGCATCGATTCTGGAATTGTATTTCATTACTGTCTGCTGCAGTTAGGTTTTGCATTCTGAGCTGCTAAAAACTGCAGGGTGTACCAGAGCTTCTATATCAAGCCTGGTGTTGCTGTGGGCTCAGGGCTGTACTGTTGACATCACTATAGGGCAGAGTCAATGTAACAAACAAACAAACAAAAAAAAAACATACTGACAAGGCATTTGGATTTTGGCATAATGCATTGCTAACAGGGTGTCTTGGGGAAGGGGGAACGCAGTATGTGTACTGAGTACTGGTAGTTTTCCCTTGCAACAATGTTGCAACTGCACAGTACTGCACAGTGTGAGTCACTCCTCTGCCATATAGTGTTGTCATCAGGAGCCAGCAGCCCAGCAGCTGAACAGCACAGGCAAGTGCAGCAGGGCTCCAAAACAAATCCAAATTATGGAAGGCAGAGTAAACTTTGGCCAAAAATAACAAATGCACACACCCTTTCAGGTTTAGTACTGCATATAATGACTACAAGCTATAACTTTTTGGACCATCATGAAAGGTGCTCTTTAAGAAATTGCCCAATTTCCGAGTGACAGACGATTCTTCCTGAGTGGCAGGGCACCCCCCACCACCACCGGCCACAGTCGCAACAAATTCCTTGACTCTATGTGAGCAGTTAACAGCAATCCCCCTCCCTGATCTGCTAATCAGCTCCAGATGTTGGTCATTGTTGCTGGGGCCGAGCTGCCTATTCCTTTGTGCTGCTTCTTCCTCCAGAGACGTTCTGGCCAATCAGGAGCAAGACAGAGGCATGCAAGGCAAGGAAAGCATGTCCATAATGCATTGTACTCAATGCAGCAGGCTCCTCATTAAGTTCAGACAACCATACTGTGCCACAGTTTGCTTGAAGGAGCGTCAACGCAAACTAGCAATGGAAGCTGTTTCTCAATCATCTCTGTCTGTAAGAAAAATAAAACAGTGTGGCTGTCGTGATCGCGAGTGGGTCTGATCACAGACTTCTATCAGTCAGGACAAAATAATAAGGCAGGAGATGAAAATTTGGGTTGTTCTCACCTCTGACTCAGTCAAGAGGTCACAGATTGAAGTGGGGCTGAAAGTATAATTCCAGTCCGTCAGCTGTCTCATAAAAATAAATAAGTGAAGGCATCATCTATGGCCAGTTTTTTGGTTTTTACTCAGTCCAATTGAAATCAAAGGAAAATAATGAACTCCTGTGCCTCCAAACTGTTTGAGTTACTACAGAGAGACTCACATCTCGGATTTTAATGCTGAAGTCCAACCTCTAAGGGGCTCAGCAATGAAGAAAGATGATTAAAACAAGCATTTGTCAAAGCCGAATGTTGATTGCATTGGTCAGTTGAGCTCGCTCACTGCCCCTCTGTCACTCGTTCATTCTGTTTCTCCTGGTGCTGCAGGCTGCTCTTTTGTACTGGGCTCCTGCCTGAGTTGGCACCATTTTCTGCCCACAAACAAATCTGCAGCTGTCCCGACAGAGCTCTGTTGAGGTAGCTCACTCCCCCTCTCTCACTCGCTCATTCTGTTTCTCCTGGCGCTGCAGGCTGCCCTTTTGTACTGGGCTCCTGCCTCTGTTGGCACCTTTTTCTGCCCACAAAGAAATCTGCAGCAGCCCTGATAGAGTTCCATTGAGCTCGCTCACTCCCCCTCTCTCACACACTCATTCTATTTCTGCCGGCACTGCAGTCTGTCCTTTTGTACTAGGCTCCTGCCTGCGTTGCCGCCTTTTTCTGCCCACAAAGAAATTTGCAGTAGTCACGATAGAGCTCTGTTGAGCTCGCTCACTCCCCCTCTCTCACTCGCTCGTTCTGTTTCTCCGGCCACTGCAGGTTGCCGTTTTGTACTGAGCCCCTTCGTGCATTGCTGCCTTTTTCTGCCCACAAAGAAATCAGCAGCAGTCCCAGCAGAGCTCTGTTGAGCTCACTCACTCCCTCTCCCTCACTCACTCGTTCTGTGTCTCCCGGCGCTGCAGGCTGCCCTTTTGTACTGGGCTCCTGCCTGCGTTGGTGGCTTTTTCTGCCCACAAAAAAATCTGCAGTAGTCCTGACACAGCTCCGTTGTGCTTGCTCACTCCTCCTCTCTCACTCGCTCTTTCTGTTTCTGCTGGCGCTGCAGGCTGGCCTTTTGTACTGGGCTCCTGCCTGCATTGATGCCTTTTTCTGCCCACAAAGAAATCCGCAGCAGTCACAATAGAGCTCTGTTGAGCTCACTCACTGTCCCTGTCTCACTTGCTCATTGTGTTTCTCCTGGAGCTGCAGGCTGCTCTTTTGTACTGGGCTACTGCCTGTGTTGGCACCTTTTTCTGACCACAAAAAAATCTGCAGCTGTCCCGACAGAGCTCCTTTGAGTTCACTCACTCCCCGTGTCTCACTCGCTCATTCTGTTTCTCCTGCCGCTGCAGGCTGCCCTTTTGTACTGGGCTTCTGCCTCCGTTGGCACCTTTTTCTGAAATCTGCAGCAGTCCCGATAGAGCTCCGTTGACCTCGCTCACTCCCCCTCTCTCACTCGCTCGTTCCATTTCTGCTGATGCTGCAGGCTGCCCTTTTGTACTGGCCTCCTGCCTGCGTTGCTGATTTTTTCTGCCCACAAAGAAATCTGCAGCAGTCATGATGGAGCTCCGTTGAGCTTGCTCACTCCCCCCCTCTCTCACTCCCTCATTCTGTTTTTCCCACCACTGCAGGCTGCCCTTTTGTACTGGACTTCTGCCTGCATTGGTGCCTTTTCCTGCCCACAAAGAAATTTGCAGCAGTTGCGACAGAGCTCAGTTGAGCTCGGTCACGCCCCCTCTCTCAATTGCTCGATCCTAATCTGTCCCAAACACTGATTTCCGACAGAGACTGCAGTATTCTGCACCGGAAGCATGAAAACACATTTCAGCCAGGCTGTGAACAATGACAGCTGTACTGTTCATAAGGAGGTGTGAAAAAATGCTAGTGCTAAAAATCTGGTGTGGAAATATTACCAATTTGCGAAGTTACAAGGGTGCGAGGAAACTGCACAACACACGCTCGTAACACAGTCATTTTATGGAGTTTCATTACAAAATTTTCAACATAGGCATTTTAGGACCTCTGCTCATGAACAGTGTCAGTGTGACTTTCCTAATGTGTCCCGAACACTGATTTCCCACAGCGACCACACTATTGTGCGCCAGAAGAGCGAAAACACATTTCAGCCAGGATGTGAAAAATGACAGCTGCACTGTTCATAAGGAGGTGTGGAAAAATGGCAATGTTGAAAATCTGGAGTGAAAATATTGCAAAGTTACGAAGGTATGAGCATGTGTGGAAACTGCACAATGCATGCTCGTAACACACTCATTTTATGGACTTTTGTCACCAAATTTTCAACATAGGCATTTTAGGACCACTGCTAATGAACAGTGTCACTGTCATTTTCATAATGTGTCTCGAACATGGATTTCCCACAGTGATCATGCTATTCTGCGCCGGAACTGCGAAAACTCATTTTGGCCAGGATGTGAAAAATGACAGCTGTACTGTTCATAAGGAGGTACAGAGCAATGGCAATGTTGAAAATCTGGAGTGAAAATATTGCAAATTCACAAAGTTACGAGCGTGCGTAGCAACTGTGCAATGCGAACTCATAAAACAATAATTTCTTGGATTTTTTCCACCAAATTTCCAACATAGACTTTTTGAGATCCCACCTCATGAACACTGGCACTGTTGTTTCAGTAATTGGTCCCGAAAGATGATTCTGCACAGTGACCACGAAATCACCTTTTGGGACCAATTAACGCCATGACAGTGCCTGAATTCCTGAGGAGGGGTCCCAAAAACCCCATGTTGAAAATTTGATGCCAAAATTCCAAATAATTCCTGAGATATGCATCAAAGTTGAAAAAAAACTATTTATGCCAATATACAGCTTACCGGCATTTCCTCAGTTCGCGATCGGCTTTGAAGAGTGCAGATGTGTTCCCGGTCCACCGAAGATCGTCACACCGGACTCCGCAGGTAAGTATGGGGTGAGGGAGGTTGTGGGGAGGCACAGTGCACAGAGGGTGGGAGCGGGTTGCGGGAGGGGTAGGGAGACTGAGAGGGACCGTTTTCTTCTTTGTACAGGTTTTTTCTTTACAGGGACATGTGGCATGTGGTGGGCTCCCAGCATGCCAATGGAGTGTTTTTTTGGGGGGACAGTTGTAGCCGACAGGGGAATGGGTACCCCTGTCAGCACAAAAGGAGGGACGCAAGAGCTGAGGGGGATTGGGCACCCCCTCAGCACAGATCTAGTGTTTTTTTGTGGGGGGGCATTATGCCAACAGGGAGTGGGCTCCCCAGTTGGCAAATCAAACTGGGAGGGGACATAAGCTGATGGGGAGTGGGCTCCCCCAGCAACTTCAACTCAGATGGGACTGAAGCCGATAGGGATTGGGGTCCCCCGTCGGCAAACAAAAACTGTTCTGGGGGTGCATGCTGCCGGGAGGGATTGGGCACCCCCTCAGCAGTGGGGGTTAATTAATATTGTTTGTGAACATGGCGGCAAGCCGCCGCCATGTTCACAAACAATATTACACTTGGTAACGTTCTGCCCAGCAATGACGGTTAGCTCCCTCATTGCAGCGGAATGCTGACGCTGCAATGACGAGGCATCCCCTGATTGCAGCGGCTGAAACGTTTCAAGGTGGTGGCATGCTGGCTGAACCATGGCATTGGGGAAAGCAGGAAAAGCCTTTAAAGTCTGTGTGGGCATTGACCACAACAGTGCCATGTCTCCACAACCTGCTTCTGGCAAGCTGCTGCAATATGTTTCTTGTGCATGCATGCAATCAATATAAAAAGTGAGACTGTATGTGGCTGCTGGATCAGTATTAATGTCATTTGTACCCTCTCTGAAGCAACTTAGTCTGCTTTTATTGTGGCCAGTATTGTTATGCATATAATTTTACAAACTTTTTATTTTGGGTACTTCAGGGTGAAATAATGTTACCCCTGTTGGGGTGCAGAAGTAATGTGCATGTACAGTTTGGGGGTTTCAGAGCCAAATACCAAGTTATATTTGGGTAAGTCACAGTAAGTTCCCAGTGATCACCTCCATTCCACCCAGACAAGTATAATTAAAGGTTCATTTTCAGGCATTGTCTGAAAAATGAACCCAGCATTTGCATATGTATGGATTTATTTATTTGAGGGCATTCAGACCCACTGGGTATAAAAGTAAGGGTCATGAAACCGAAACAATTCTCATATTTAGTACTCAGCCCAGATTAATATAACAGCAGTGTTAAAAAATGTGTTATAAAGTTGGTGAAAAGCACTGTGCCAATTTTCCCAATTACCCACCAAAATTTAACCATATTATTTGGAAGAATTATGATTTCTCTGCCCGGATAAGAGATGATGCAGAGTGAGATTGCAGATTATATGACTAGAAATTTTTGGTTATTTGGGTCACATAATTAGCAAAGAACAAAGTAATGTGTGGCATCAGCTGTAAGCAACCGAGCTTTGTCCATAGTCTCTAGACCAGCCATTTGTAGCTGAGCTAGCACATTGTGGCACACTGTGCTAGTTCGGCTATAGATGGCTGGATTTTGGTCACTGATTATAGAAGAAGGCTGTGTGGTAATTGTTTTCAGCAAGTGCACCAGCTTGTGAATCAGGGGATGGTTTATGTGTGTAACACTGAGCAAGTCACAGTAAAATCCCAGGCCCAGATATTCAAAAGTGAGCCAATGTGCGTGCAGCCCCTACCATACTACACATTCCAGATATGTGAATGGATCCATTAATTTCTGAGTGTGTCTTTTCAGTACACGCTCATACTAAACTCAGTTGGTGGCTGTCCGTGGTGGTGAGATGTGGGCCATGCCAGTCGCCGGCTGGGGACAGGGGGGTGCTGGGTTGGCTGGCATGGCTGGGTGGGGGGGCCACTAGACTACTAGGGCTTATCAGGATTTGTGCCGCATTTGCGGCTGGTGACTCAGGGGTTGGGGCACGGGTGGCAGGATGACAGCGCCGCCCTGTGGGCATTTTACAATGGAGAATTCATGAGGCTGGGGGTGTGGGCAGCCCTGTGAGACAAGTATTACACAGGGAGTCGGGGGCAGGGGGGTGGGCAGCCCTGCGGGGCACTTACTGTATGGGGGAGTGTACAGTAGGGGGATGGGGTGAGATGGTGCCTCCAAGTCTAGAGCTGGTTCTGTGTGGTGCCCATTAGGGCAACAACGGGGGAGGTCAGGGCATGGGGGGGAACATGGACTGGGTTCTACAGAACCCTCAGAGGATGTATGTAAGTTACACCAGCTAATTGTAGGTGTAACTTACAATGCTGGTTCTCCTCTGGGGGTTCTTGAAGAATTCCAACATTGGGGTCTTTGTTGCTGCCCTTCTGGAATGGGGTGCAACTGCTGCCATAAACCCCCTAACGTCATGTCGCAAGGGGGTTCATGGTACAACTGCCGGCGTAACTGCTGTTTGGTGCAAGCATGTCGCAGGCCACTTTGTAGAATCGTGCAAGTCACAACTGCTGATGTAAGTTGCTACTTGCACCATTCTACTTGGCACAATTGCTGTTACGCCAGGCATATATGTACTAGAATCGGGCCCAGTATCTTTACATTGGGATGCAACACCTGGCACTGTAAAGTTACCTTTTCCCTCACTCCCAAACATGTCTGCCACATTGGTGACCTGGGGGGGTGTAACAAGTGGGATGCTGGTACTGAACCGAGAACTGTTTGAACAGCAGCCCAAAATGTTTTGCTCACAAAACAACACTGGCCTAGTAGGTGTAAATTATATGCAATACCAAAATAAAAAAAGGCATGCCACTTTCAAATCAGAGCTTACTGTGGAGTTATATGAATGTGAAAAAAAATACTCCACTGAGGACATAATTTAATCTTGCATACCGGATAACAGTGCAGCAGTGGAATGCCACACCACCACAGATTTCAAGAATGACAGGTAAATTTTGTCTTCACTTGTTTATCTTTAGAAATTAGTACATGCATATTCAGCAGAATTTTGTTAGTGCATGTTCTGTTGCTGGTTAAATGGTTATATAATGTGAGGGGCTGCTAGCTTAACTTGTACAAGTCATCATGAAGACTTGTAAGTAAACACTGTTAGTTAACTTTGTAGCATAGAAATCAAAAGCAAGTATCTTTCCTTCTGTGATAATTGTTTTGTATGCGGCTACCTCAGCTTGGCTATCTGATGGGTCATTCTGACTGATCTCGGAGGAGTGCACTGCCATCCCGCTGTGCTCCCTCCGCTCTACCACTGAGTGCCTACTAGCAGTTCTGCTGACCATGCTGAGACCTTGAGTGACCATGTGCTTCAGGTGACTGGCCTGCTCCAGTGGAAGTGGATCCCCAGATCCCTGCGGGTCTTCTTCAGAGGAATCGTTTGACAGTGGTCTGGAAAAGTATCTTTTTTAGTGACGCTGCATGTCCTCTTAACTAATGCTGATTTTAAATGTTGCTTATTTATTTATGATTTAATTTAACAATCTAAATTACATTAACTGTTTTCCATTTTGTAGTAGCCCTGAACTTTTGGATCCCAGAGCCCCTAGGTTTGTGTGATACAGAGCTAAAATTTTATTTCACATACTTCACTATTTATGCTTATTCAGGGAATAATTGCAAAAAAGTATGCTTTGTAATCATTACGATTATGGTGGCACTAATATCTAACTATTTTTGGTACAGGAAAGAAAAGAGGCCATGTAGAATCGATATCATCACCATCTTATGACAGCATCAGCCACAATTCAGAAGCTACAAGAAGTCACGTCAACACTGACGATGAAGAAGTTATCTGTCTTGAACCAGAAAATGAAGAAACAAACAGGTCCATCCATATAAAAGGTGAGATGATATCAACCCACCATGAGAATGAAGAAACCCACAGCGCCACACTTCTAAGGTATGCTGACCAACCAACCAGCTCCAGCCGTACTGAAGATGAAGGAACCGTGAATGAAGTTCAAGATGACTGCAGATTACCATGTCCAAAGGACCTAGAACCATTGGTGAAGGAACATTCTTCGTGTTCTAAGACACAGCCAGAAACCACCACTTTCCTCTCCCAACCAAGTAAGTGAAATACTATTTGTCTCGTATTTGAAAAGATAAAGTGACGTATGTTACACACATACAACTTGCCTCACTTGTGTTATGTCCAAATACTTTTTGTTCAGACTGGTTTACCAGCATATTTTGCAATTGGCACATTTGTAAACTTCATCTTTAGTTGACAATACCACAACAGTGTTTGCTGCTTTCTTTTCCAAGTCCACTGATTAAGTTAATTTGTGCCTCCATATTGCCCAGTGTGTGCAGCAGTGAGAATTTATTGGTTGTTTCACACCCTCAAGTGCAAATTAACTTCCTCAGGTTATCTTCAAAAATTAAAATGAAGTGCAAAAATGTCACTAACATTTTCTCTTACCCAAATGAGGGAAGGTGCGTAAATTGTATGAAAGGAAAATACCATTTAGTGCAGTTATTGAATTATTTCGGGATGGTTCAACTTTGCTGTAGTAATGCTGACCTCATCCATGTCATGCCTCATTACCTTCAAGTGGGATATGGCCATGCCAGGTAATAGAATCATATAATCTATTCGGTAGAAAAGGACCATTCGGGCAATTGATTCTACCCAAGGAAGCACCCCCACAGCCATTTTACTTCCCACTCGCTGCCCTCTCTCACCCCCTCTTCCTAGTCCCATATAGTTATCCCATGCTCTTTTGAAATTCTCCACCTTATCCACCTCCACCCCCAACTCCAGCAACCTGTTTCATGGTTGTACAAGTTCAACCATCTCTGAGAAGTATCACCCCTCACATCCCCCCTAAATGCTCCTAGTCGCCCCTGTTGGGGTCATTGCGGCACTCCCCATGGCTCCTTGGACCTCACCAGCCCACCTTGAAGCTTGTAAGGTACTGTAGCCAGCAGGTTCCATTTCAAGTCCTCAGGCAGTCTAGCTTTGAATTCTAGCATCTTTTTTAAGTGGCTCCCTGCCTTCCGTGCTGTGGCTGAATTTCTACCTCAACTTACCTCTGCACTATTGCAGACTAGAGGAGACCACAGAACCCCTGTGCAGATTGACTTAAATTTGCCTCTCTCCAGCTGAGCTGTAAACTGAATTTATGCCTCGCATTACAGCTTCCTGGTGTGTTTGGCATTTCTGTGTGCACTGCAATCTCGGAGTTTACGGCACTCTTTCTGATTTAATTGTGTGCTCCTAGCCTGTTTTTCTGTGAGAGACACTGAAGTCAAATATTCTCCCTCCCCCCATGTCTTATTAATGCTTGTTCCTTGTGGGCAGATATTCTTTTTTCCCCTCAGTGATTGGACCATTTCTTCTGGGGTGAGGATCTCAAGGCAGCTAGCTTGTTAATTTCATTGCTGGATTACTCCAGAAACTGATGAATATCTCCACACTTAGCAAAAGCCTTAATAAGGTTTCTAGTTGCAACTCTATATCTCTGCCTGCTGGATAGTTTCATTCTTGGACTTAGTTACTGTCTCACTCCTGCAATCAACTGCACATTTGTTTCTGCCCCCTCTCCAGTCCTGAATTTGCTGCTTTCTTTCTTTTTCCCCTAGTTCTACCTTCCCTTATTTTCCTTACCAGTGTACTCTATGGAGGTGATCTCACTTCACTGCAGCTTTGTAGGAGTATTTTCCCTTCTGCTAGCCCTCCAACTCTCAGTAGATCTTGTCTGCCAGTCATCTACTGACTCTGGTTACTCAAACAAAGCTGAGGACTGGAGCTATTGTTCCTCAAACCTAATTATCAGGGGTAATACCTCTATCCCTGAAACCTGGCTCCTAAAGCTTATCCCATTTGCTAGTATAGCTGACTACCTAAGCCATTCCCCTTTTTATATGCCACTGGAGGGCAAACTCCAAACCTCTCTCATTGAGACATGGGTACCCCTATGTCATCTCTCTCTCTCTCTCTCTCTCTCTCTCTCCAGTGATATTGAACCTAACCCGGGCCCTCCTGATGGCATCACCCCAAGAACCCATCCTATTGGTTCACAGAAAAGGGGATTAGGCTTGTACATATGAACATTAGAAGTCTATCAGTTAATTTTGCGCAGCTTGAAGCCTGGATTGCTCACAACTCCCCTGACATCTTAGGTCTAACTGAGACT
Organism: Neoceratodus forsteri; assembly: GCA_016271365.2. Lineage (NCBI taxonomy): Eukaryota > Metazoa > Chordata > Ceratodontiformes > Ceratodontidae > Neoceratodus > Neoceratodus forsteri. Next base: position 952,806,883 of record CM057456.1, read on the forward strand.
TGGTTAAAACCCCATATACCAGATTCATTATAGAAACATAGAAACATAGAATTTGTCGGCAGATAAGGACTGCTTGGCCGACCCAGTCTGCCCATTTTTCTACCTAACAGATAAGCTGCAGATCCTAGTTAACCAACAGCTTACTTCCTCCTACCCCCCCAATAGGACTGCCTTATGTCTGTCCCATGCATTCTTGAAATCCCCCACTGTTCTTGACTCCACAAGCTCCTCAGGGAGGCTGTTCCATGCATCCATAACCCTCTCTGTGAAAAAATACTTCCAGGCAGACCAGCTGATCAGCACAGGTGGAGGCTTAGTTAGAACCGACCAACGGGGTAAGGGTTCGTGAGGCAGCAGAGATAGTATTCGTGATGGAGGCAGCACCCAATTTGGGCCTGCACTTCTCAGGGTAGAGGAGCTTTCTTCCAGGCAGACCTGCTGAGCAGCACAGGTGGAGGCTTAGTTAGAGCCGACAACCCCAGGCAAGGCTTCAGGAGGCCACAGAGATAGTATTCGTGCTGGAGGCAGCACCCATTTTAGGTCTTACTAAGAAGCTAAATGTACTGTGCATCTATAACCCACCTAAAAATGGACTAACAGGCCTGACTAAGGTAATTGACCATCTTTCTTCACTAAAGGGTAGACAAGAGCTCATTGTTGTGGGGGACTTCAACCTGGACTGGCTAGGGAAAAACTCTAATCTCTGTGCTGCTGAACTCAGCAGGTTACACCTGTCTCAATTGATCACTCTCCCGACCAGACAGGCTAGTAACAGCAGTCTCCAGTCTCTTCTAGACTGGGTCATCTCCAACAGGCCTGAGAGGATCAGTGCTGCTGGAGTTTTACCAGACTCAGTCAGTGACCACTCCCCAGTTTACAGTGTTTGTAAGGCTAGGGCCCCTAAACCACCCCCCCAGAGAAATTATTTTCAGGGATTTTTCAAAAATGGGTAAGAGACCCCTAATCTTGGAGCTACAGAACACGGACTGGGCACCTCTGTATAATACTTGTAATATGGAACGTGCTGCTCAATACCTCCTTACCACACCTTTAAACCTTCAAGACTAATATATCCCAGTAAAAAGACATGGTATCAGGGGATCTGCTACCCGCTGGCTAAATTCTTAAATCTTCAGCAGGAATTCAACCAGTTGCAACTACAGCTCCTAAACCAGAAATGAGTTCTAAATGCAGAAAAAAAACAAAACAAGTGATGCTTTTTTCACCCTTTGTTCATGCAACTAATCCATCAACAACTGGAACTTTTCCACAGATTTCTACCCTGCTTGGCGAACCCCTGAAATTTGTAGCCAAGTTTAAATATCTGGAGGTCTGGATTGACCACAAACTTTCATTTAATGATCATATTGAGGAATTGTCAAAAAAACTCAGACATAGACTTCGTCTCTTCTATAGGCTTAAGCAATTCCTTACTAAGGATGCAAAGAAGAGACTGTTGCAAACCACCTTCATTTCCTTGCTTGATTATGCTGACTTTCTATATAGTCAGGGCCCCGCTTCTGCGCTTACTAAATTGGATACACTCTACCACCGTGCCTTAAGGTTTATTACTGGTCTCCCATACTCTGAGCATCATTGTTCTCTTTATACAGCTGTGGGTTGGTCTTCCCCATACTATAGACAGCAGAGAAACACTGCCATTGGACCTATAGCGCCATCATCCAGAAGCTGCCTCCTTATATTTCAGATTGTTTACCATTGAGCATTGTAACCAGGTGTGGGCTGAGAAGTGCCTTATACATCTCTCTGACTGTGCCCAAAGTCAGATCACTTTTTGGTCGTACAGCCATAAGTTACATATTACCACTACTGTGGAATAAGTTGCAAAAAACTCTGAAAACTGTTCCGCCCTATCAGCCTAGCAGCATTTAAATCAGGCTATAATCGCTCCCTCAAGGAATCCTGCAACTGTTACCCCTGATATCTGCCACTCCCCAGTTAATGGTGTCCTCATTGATCCTCTCCTTGTGCCCTACAAATTAAATCTTCCTTACTGTCCTCTTAACATTCCTGTCATTTCTGCTACCTTGCTTTTTCACTTGCTCTACTAGGTTACTATGTCTGCTTGATTCCTGACCTTCTGCCTTGCACTTAGTTCTCTCTTGCTGCCCTCTCATCATCCTGTCCTCTCCTCTACCTGCTCCTACCTCTTCCTAATGTACCGCTCTAGCATGTCATACTAATTTTTTTTGGTATGATGTATACTGCCCAGTCCTTAAACACACTCACTATTAAACAACCCTTATGACCCTCCTCGAGTAGACTGCACAGTATCAACGACCTTTACCACCCTCAACGTGGAGAATGTATGCTATCCAATCTTGCACTTTTAGGCTCCACTTTCCCGGTGGTCTCAAATGGGGTCTCATCAGTACAATGTGCTCTCTTCCTCACTCTACCCCCCCTTCCCACTTCCCCAACCTTTGTATAGTTATCCCTCATCCACTCCCCCTCCCCTTCTCCAGTTCACCCACCCCATTATATCATCTAAATTACGAATACACTCTTGTTGTCCTCTGGTCCGATCCAGGTCTACTGTGTAAATTTTGTTTATATCAACGGAAATTCTTATGTATATATATATATATTTTTTTTTTGTTTGGTCCTTTTTGCTGTTGATGATGTTCTATGCCTTCTTGCACTCACTGTTAATCTTATTGTTAATTGTAATGTCTCCTTCTAAATTTTGCATTGGTTGATATTGCTGTAACCTCTGTGTCCTATTAGTATTTTTGTTTAATGTCCAGGTCCATCTTGAAAATGAGTTTGCTCAATGATGATTGCCTGGTTAAACAGAGATTTTGATTGATTGATTGATTGCAATTCTTCACTCCTGTCCTCTCTCAAACAGAGGGATAAAGCCTGGAACAAAGCTAAGCTAACCCAGTCCCCATTGGATTGGGCAGAGCACAGAAGACTCCAAAACTGATGTAAGGTTTCCATCAGATCTGCTAAGGGCAATTACTACTGTCAGCTCCTTAGTACCTCTGTCAGTGACTCTCGTGGTTTTTGGAGTCATGTTAACATCATTATGGGGAAAAACAAGCACAATACCTTCTCTGATATGGTGACGGATGGTTGTAATTGCAATAACCTGCTCACTATTACCAAAGCTCTTAACTCCAGATTCACTGACCTCTCCTCCTATACTGCACCTCCTGGGTCTTAACCTGTTGCTTCGCAGAATAACCTTAAACCTTCTAACCCATCTTTCACCCTTCACTCAGTCTCTGAGACTGATATATTCTGCTTACTTAAGTCCATCTCTCCTGCTGGATCAACAGGGGCAGATGGACTCTTACCAAAATTCCTAAGAACTGTTGTACCATCTATAGTCTCTCCAGTGACTAGACTTTTCAACCTGTCTCTTCTTACAGGACATGTCCCTTCCCTCTGGAAGATTGCTTGAGTTGTACCGGTCCACAAAAAGGGGGACACCACTAACCTGGATAACTATCGCCCTATTGCCATCCTCTCCACCCTCTCTAAAATACTGGAGAAAATTGTTGCTACCCAGGTCTCAGATTACCTCTACACCTTCAAACTCCTCAGCCCTGACCAACATGGTTTCCGATGTGGGCACAGTACATCCACTGCTCTCATACAGTTTACAAATGATGTCAAACTCGCTATGGACAAAGGCTCTCTCACTGGGGCTACTTTTGTTGATCTTACAAAAGCATTTGATTTAATTGACCACCCGCTGCTCCTATCAAAGTTGTCATCCCTAGGCTTGTCTACCTCTGTCACTATGTGGTTCCAAAATTATCTTTCGAAGCATCAACAATTTGTCCAGATCAGAGATGCTAAGTCCCCTCTTGCTCCTACTTGGATTGGAGTGCCCCAGGATTTGATTCTTGGTCCTCTCCTCTTTATAGTCTTCATAAACAACATCCCACCACTCACTGGTGCTTGCTCAGGTCTGCTATATGCTGACAATCTTGTTCTTTACTCATCCTCCTCAAACCTCTCAGATATCAACCTAAATTTCAATAGTAGCTTCAATACCTTTCAGAGCTGGCTATTGAAAAACAAGCTTGCCTTAAATAAAAATAAAACTGTGACTATGCTCTTTGGTTCAGGTTCAACAATTTCAGTCCTGCACCCAGCCATTAAGTATCAGAGCACTTGATGGCTCTCCACTTAATACATTTACCTCTTTCAAATATGTAGGAGTAACCCTTGATCCCACCTTGGATTTTGACCTGCACCTAGCCTCAGTCATTAAATCTGTCAATAGTCAACTTGGGCTGGCATATAAGGTGAGTCATAGCCTAACATCCACAGCGAGGATGACCATAGCACAGGGGATCCTGAGACCCAAATTGGTGTATGGGTTAATAGCCTTTCCAGCAACTACTGGAGGGCTCCTCTGAAAGTGGGACATCTGCTACAACAGCATTTGCCATTTTGCTCTGTCTTTACCCAAACTCACTCACCGATGCACACTATACTCCAGTCTGGGATGGTTTACCCCCTCAGCCTTCCATCAGTTTACTTTCTATTGTTTTATAAAGAATATAATCTCCTCCCAGATACCTGACAAATTAGCTCTACTGCTCAAACCTGTGACCTCTTCCTACCCACTGAGATCAGCAGACAAATCTCTTCTTGTCCTATCAAGATGTAAAACCAAAATGGGGGAGAATGTTTTCACTAGCTGTGCCCCTGAACTATGGAACTCCCTTCCACTAAGTCAATTAATCTCCCCTTCTCCATGCAGCTTCAAACAGGAGCTTTGTATGGCTCTTCTAAGCTCTGAACCCTGCTCCTGTTCTCTATAAACCCACTCCTGTACTGGTTCCTCCTAGCTGCCTACCGGCTCCAGCCTCTACTACTCTCAAACCTGCCTGGAAATATTGCTATTTCATCTCTTCTAGCACTTACTCACTAGTTAAATGACTTATGACTGTTAGTTATTTGCACTTATATTCCTGTTTTGTTACTACATATAGATTCCTGCAAATGTACTGTTATTGCTGAAAATTTTGTATAGGTGTACTATGTCTGACTTCTACTTGTTCCTATGATGTTTTCTTGTATCTATTATTGTCTGCATACCCTTTGTTGTAATCTCCAGGGTCATACCTGAAAATAGGCAGCTATGCTGTCTAGTGTACCTACCCGGTTAACAAAAACTAAATAAATAAATAAATAGTTTTTGCTCAGTCTGAAGATGCTATCTTCCTTAACCTTATTTATTACCTTCATGCATTTGAAGGTTTCCACCATGTCCACCCTGTCCTGTCTCATCTCCAGTGTATAAAGACCAAGCTCCTCCAGCTTCTCACATTATGGTTTTCTGAAGAGGTAGCAAAGAAAGTGAAAGCCAAAAATATTGCATTCAGGCAATACAAAAAGACACAGGCAGAAGGGGATAGGGAGAAGTACCAGGAGAAGCAAAGGGAGGCAGGGAGGTCAGTAAGGGAAGCCAAAGCTCAGACAGAAGAACACATTGCAAAATCAGTGGGTAGAGGGGACAAAACCTTTTACAGGTACATAAGTGAAAAAAGAAAGACAAAGGGAGGGATAGTGAGACTGAAGAGGGAGGATGGGGGCCGCGTGGAGGATGACAACAGTAAAGCTGACATACTGAACAGGTATTTCTGCTCAGTCTTTACTGAGGAAGAGGAGGGTAATGGGTCTGAAAGGAGTACAAGGGGTGACAATGGTGCAGAAATGGACACAAGTCCCTTTACGAGAAAGGGTCCTGAAGGAAGTGGAAGTAATAAGAGTTGATAAAGCAATGGGGCCAGATGGGGTGCACCCCAGGGTCCTTAAAGAACTAAGAGAGGTGGTGGCTGAACCTCTAGCTATCCTGCTTAGCTGATCACTGGAAACAGGGGAGGTACCCAAAGACTGGAGGACAGCAGATGTAGTCCCCTTATACAAAAGTGGAAACAAAGAGGAAGCAGGGAACTACAGACCAGTCAGCCTCACCTCGGTAGTGGGAAAGATCATGGAAGCACTACTGAAGGAGAGATTGGTGGAACATCTGGTTGTCAATGGACTACAGGACCCAAGGCAGCATGGTTTCACTAGGGGGAGGTCATGTCAGACCAACCTCATTGAATTTTGACTGGGTGACTAGGGAGGTGGATCAGGGAGGGCAGTGGACATGGCCTATCTGGACTTCAGCAAGGCCTTTGACACTGTGCCACATAGAAGACTATTACACAAACTGGGGAATATGGGTGTGGGCAGGACAGTAGTGTGGTGGGTAGGTAACTGGCTGGGTGGCAGGACACAGAGGGTGGTGGTAAATGGCTGTCACTCCACAGAGGGAAGAGTGACCAGTGGGTTACCACAGGGATCAGTGCTGGGACCGGTCCTATTCAACATCTTCATCAGTGACATGGCGCAGGACCTAGAAGGCAGAATTTCACTGTTAAGCTGATGACACAAAGCTCTGTAACAGAGTAGACACACCAGAGGTGTAGACAGAATGAGAAGCGACCTGCAGAAACTTGAAAGAATGGTCAGGGGTTTGGCAGCTGAAATTCAATGCAAAGAAGTGCAAGATAATGCATATGGGGCACAATAACCCTGGCACAATATATCAGTTGGGGGTGAGGATATAGCATGCACCAAGCAGGAAAGGGATCTTGGGGTTATCATCTTGATGACCTCAAGGTAGGAAACAGTGTGACAAGGCAGCAGGTAAAGCAAATAGGATGCTGGGATGTATAGGCAGGGCATTACCAGCAGGAAAAGGGAGGTCATAATTCCGCTATACAAGACACTAGTGAGGTCCCACCTGGAGTACAGTGTACAGTTCTGGAGACCATACCTACGAAAGGACATAAACAGGGTAGAGAAGGTTCAGAGGAGGGCAACAAAGATGGTGCATGGATTGCATCACAAGTCCTATGAAGACAGGTTGAAGGAACTGAACATGTACTCCCTGGAGGAGAGGCGGGAGAGGGATATGATAGAGACATACAAGTATCTTACAGGGAGGAACAGGGTGCAGGAAAACACTATTTTTAAGCAAAAAAGATGTTCCAGAACTAGAGGGCATGGGATGAAGTTGGAGGGAGGACGATTCAGAGGAAACATGAGAAAGAATTTCTTCACAGAATGGATGGTGGACAAGTGGAACACCCTGCCAGAGGAAGTGGTGGGGGCTGAAACAATCAAGGGATTTAAGAATGCATGGGATAGACATAAAGGAATTCTGGAGGTCAGGGGTAAGGTACAACAGACTTCTAGGAAAACAAACTGAACTTACAAGCTCAAATGGGCAGACTGGGTGGGCCATAGGCCCTTATCTGCTGACACTGTCTATGTATCTATGTATCTATATGGTCTCCTCTGCATCCCCTGGATAATCTTGTTTGCCCTTATCTGTACTGTTTCCAGCCTATCCTGTCACCCTGCAAATGTGGCATCCAGAATTGAAATCTATACACCAGCTGTGGTCTAACCAATGTTTTGTATGGTGGAATGATCACTTCTCTCATCTTACCTGTGAAACCCGTCACAATGCATGGCAACACTCTTGTTGCTTGTCCAGCTGCTCGTTCACACTGACTCCTAACATTTAATGTTTTAGAGTTCCAAATCCCAACTTCATTATATTGCTCTGTGACATGCAGTGTTTCAACCACCCCACCTCCCAAGGCAGTAAGTAGTCCTTGTGTTGAAATAACAATACTTTTATTACTGTAACATGGTCCCTGGCATTGATGTTTACTGCAAAAGAATGTAAACTTAGTAAATCTGCATTACAGATAAGGAACCAAAAGCATGCCACCCACACTCTCCACTTACATATACTGTACATAGAGACAGTGGGAGGTGTGTTCTGTTCACTTATATGAGCATCAAACTGAATGCGAACTGCTGCCATTCACTTGTGGGTAAATTACAATCCTTTCTCTTCCTGTGTGTGCTACTCAAAACCATTGCACACCACACTGGAGTTTCAATTCAGGCACTTTCAGTTGTTGCTTCAGTATTATACATACAAACATATGAGGATGCCAGCAGAAGAAGGCCATTTGGTCTATCAAGTCTGCTCATATTGCAGTGTCCACAACTTGAGCTAATGTCCCTGCCCTCCCTCTCTCTCCACTCCTACAATCCTCCCTACCCATGAGCCATACTTTTTCCCTGTGCCTATCCCAGCCTCTCTCAAAGCTGCCTGCTATCTTCAATGTGATGACCTCTTCCAACCATGCATTCCAAGTGTCCACCACCTTCTATGTGAAGAAGTGTTTCCTGACCTCCCTACTTAACCTCCCACCCTCCAGCTTAATACTGTGCTGACTAGTGTTATGGTTGCCATTCAACTTAAAAAGATTCTCCATATCAAGCTTATTTATCTCTTTCAAGTACTTGAAGGTTCCAATCACATCCATGTTCTCTCTTCTGTCTTTGGGGATTACATATTCAGTGCCCTTAACCTCTCATCATATGCCTTACCCCAGTGGAGTAACCAGCCTTTTAAAAAGTGTACGCACAAGTCAGCAACTCTACCCAATTGGCCAGGGGTCTGGGGGCTTGCCTAGACCCCCAGAAAATGTTGGCATTCTTGATGCTTTCTGGTGCATTTTGGGGGCAATTGTGGGAGTATGCAGCACCCTTCCACCATAACCTTTTTACATGGTGCAGGGGGAGCCTGACATTTGCCAGTGTAGAATGAGCACAAGATTGAGGGGTCACAATATGAAATTGGGGAAGGGGACAGATTAAGACTAGGGAAAATGTTAAGAATGGTGGACATATGGAGTAGTCTGCCACAAAATGTGGTTGGAGCAAGCAGTGTTTTTTTTTTCAAACATGCCTGGGAGAGTCACAAGGGAACCTTGAGGTGGGCAGGGAGTGATGAGAAACCACACTGACCAGACTGGGTCAGGCGCCAGGCCTGCATACAAGTATAGGACTTATGGCCAAACTGGATGGGCCTAGCAGTACTCCACATCTGCCGACAATTTCTATGTTTCAATGTTTTTAAAACTTATTTCACTGTGGTAAATGGTTAATACAAATGTAAAATATATACTTGCAATCAACATTAATCGACATCTCACATGTTTAGAATAATGAAAACGGGCAGAAAACTTCAGCACATTTTACAGTTGCTTGTAAATGTTTCTGGCCATTTGCTGTTTGCCCCACCTACATGATGCAGGGAGCCAGCCAACAATCTATATGTGCCCAGAAGTGGAAATTGCTTCTACTGTAACTACAAATACTATTTTCACCTGCACAAATGCCAATGATTGTTCTCCACTTTGCAACCCTAACAGTCTCACAAGGGAGCAACACAGATATAATTACTGGGGCTGGGGGAACATAATACATATACATAGGGCACCTCTATTAGGGATCCTCCTGAATTACAGGGGGGCCCATACACATGTGATACTGCCCTCTACTATATATACAGCATACACACAGGTGCTTTATGTGACATGGTCTACTGTCCATTCATGATCCATAATCACTGAAGATCAATAAACACTTTACAGCTAAGATGGTACAGTAGAACCTCGGAGTTACGGACACCATGGGAATGCATAGTGTTCATAACTCTGAAAAGTCCGTAAGTCTGAAAAAGACTGAAATATGACAGAAAAAGAAAAAAAAGGGGGATTTAATGTTATTTATAAAGATCCACAACACATGGCAGACTTGTACTGGCACACAGAAAGCTACTTCTTTACTGTGTTGACACTCTCTCTTCCACATGGCGAAGTACAGACCACAGACATGGCTTGCACAGGTTCCCACACTCTTCTGTCTCAGCACACAGAAAGTACAGTGACGGCACTCGAGAAGAGAAAAATACAGATAGAGAGAGAGAGAGATATCACTAGTTCACTGCCTACGGTCCAACTGCACGATGTGTGCAGAGAGAGACAGAGAGATAGCAAAGTGTTTCAGTCCCATTGCTCACTGTCTCTCAGCTGGCAATTCTGCAGTTTGGGGTGTGCCACAACATGAAACACCATGCTTCCAACTAGCCCTTACACAGTCACTCACCAACAGTGACATTGGTTTGTCTCCATCTCCACTTCTGTCGGGTAACACCAAGGCGAGGAACACTCAGGGATGTGGACACTCTGTGATGGGTGGTTTCTCATGCATGATGTCTCTCTCTCTCTCTCTACACTGCAGTCACTGTTCACGCTGTTTCCTTTCCTGTGAAGGTACTCAAGTGAATTATTGGCCAATGCATGAGCGGGAGCAGGCGGGGGTTCAGTTGACCGGTCGGTTTCGTAAGACTGGTGTCCATAACTGTGGGGTTGTACTGTAGATGGAAAATAAAACCCTCAGTATTCACAGTGGCAACACCTTCATAGGTTTCATAGGTAATTACAAGCCGGAAGATAGTATACTACCCTATAAGGCTTGCCACACATAATTAGATTAAAAATTTTCTATTACCAAAATGTCGGTCAATCCCATTTTTAAATTCCGTCATAGTAATACTATCTACCAGTTCTGTTGGCAAAGTATTCCAAACCCCCACAACTCTGCAACTATACCATTGTTTCCGAAAATTGTGTTCCCATGCATGCTGATATAGTTGTTTGGCATGTTTCCTAGTACTAATTCTTCAGGGTTTCTTGTGAGCCCATTTCTCTCATTAAATCTATATCATTCATATTCTTATATAAAAACACAGATCACCCCTTAGTCTACGATAGGATAATGAATAAAGGTTTAGACTGAGTAATCGATTCATAATAATTTTTGTTTTGATCCTTTTATGTGCCTAGTCAGTTTTCTCTGAACCCTTTTATTGATAAAATATCCGCCTTATTTTGGGAGACCAAACCTGAGCACAATATTCAAGATGAGGTCTCACCAATGCACTGTAAAGTGGGATCAATACCATTCTATCCCTACTTACAATATGTTTGAGAATGCAATTTAGGTTATGGATTGCTTTCCTAATTTGGTTTCTACAGTGTAATCTAAATTTCATATCTTTAGTAACTGTAATACCCAAATCTCTTTCCTCTGTTGTTTCTCCCAAGGTGTTATTATCTAGGATATATAATTGTCTCTTATTATTCTTACCAAAGTGCATTACCTTACATTTGTTTTTGTTTAATTCTAACTGATTTAAAGATGTCCAATTGTAAATTAAATCTAAGGCTTGCTGTAGGGTAGCTTTTTGTTGAACATCATTAACCACTAACCCCAATCTACAGTCATCTGCAAATTTATACATCCAAATGTTGTTACTACTCATTGCTAATGAAGCGATAAATATATTAAATAGACAAGGGCCTAAAACAGAGCCCTGGGGGACCCCACTAGTCACTGGAGCCCAATCAGAATATTCTCCATTAATAACGCCTCTCTGCCTTCTTTCCTGAATCCAATTTGAAACCCATTTGCATATATTACTAGGCAAATTGATGGTTTCCAAGACTGACAGTAGGCCATTGTGGGGTAGTTTATCAAAAGCCTTAGCGAAATCAAGAAAAACTACATCCACAGAATTTCCACATCCATTTCTCGATTCACATTTTCATAAAAGGACAATAAATTTGTCTGACATGATCTATTTTGGTGAATCCATGTTGTTTATGGTCAATAATATCCTGTTTCTCCTGATGTTCAATTATTATTTCCTTGATTAATCGATCCATTATCTTACCCAGTACCGAAGTTAGACTGATTGGTCTGAAGTTTTCAGGCAAAGTTCTAGACCCTTTTTTTAGGATAGAGACAACATTAGCCAGTTTCCAATCCCTAGGGACCAATCCCATATCCATAGATACTTGGAAAAGATAAGTTATAGGTTGAGTCAATTCCACTGCCAACTCCTTCAGTCCCATTCAGTCCCAACACCTGAACCAACAATTCCATATTAAGAAAAAATAACCATAAAAAATGTTCCAATACCTTCTATCTAACTTCTTCACAGCAAAGCAGCCTTAGATTGTCATCCCTCTCACTTGACTGATGCAACAGTCATACACTGTGCCTGGAAAATAAAATATTCACTGAATTTTTCATTGTTATGTGATGGAGAATGCAGTAAATATACAATTAGGATTTAGGAATACTGACCCTGTATATTTACTGCATTCTCCAATATATCAAATTAGTATTACGTATCAGTCATGTGTAGCAATAATAATGCTATATTGAAGAAAACAGTAAATATACATGGATTCCTAAATTGTTTGAAATTGTACATTTATTGCATTCTCCAATGTATCAGATATATAATATTAATGAACATCAGAAACACAACAGATCAGGAACATTTAGATCACAGAAGACACACTGGGCATGAACATGATAGATATTTGGTGCAGAGGGCAGAATTTATGAAAAAATTGCAACTGCACCAGATGCTGATTGTGTCTGTCCAAATTGACATCACAAATCCATTCCTTGATTCCTCCACACCACATACAAAATGCCTTGGGCTTGCAAGTTGTACATCAAGATACAAACATATGCTTGGTGTGGTTTGGATATCTTAATTTATGTCTAGATGACTCTCTGGATCTATTTTGTGTAGCCTGTAGGTAAACAGGTAATCCAAACAGCATCAGTTTTCATGCAGAATGGATGAAAACTTAAAACATGCTCATAAGAGTTAGCTAGGCCACACTCTGTAAAGTGGCAAGCAAGGGGTTAAGTCAAGACCAGGAGGAGCATTCAGATGGTACAGTTTTTTTTTATATTAATTTAGATTTAGGGCCCATCCAAATTATGTGCAAACTGCAAAGTGGCTCAGTCGAGCCTCAAGGTGCTTAGTAGTTAGTTGACTGTCAGTGACACACTTCCGAGACAGGCTCAGACTGCTCGACAGCTTGCTTCCCCACACATTATACCATTTTCCAACTTTACAGTATCACAGAATAGCACAGAGTGTGGAACAGGGATCTTTGAATGTGTTGAACAGTTCTGTAAATATTAATATAGAAAATGATAGCTATAGTTTTGCAGTACATTTAAAATGTTGTAGGACCCCAGGGTGGGGGAATTCACTTAGACTATTAGAAATCAAATATAAAATGTGACAGTGATTTAAGTCAGGGATAAATGTTATCTCAATAAATAATGCAGCAGAGCAATTACTTTGAAATGAATTTTTATGTGGCTCAGCCACATTAAACCATTTAGGATAAACAAACAAGATTTGAAGAGACAGTTGTAAATCCTTCAGAAACAGCCACAAGGAAAATAAAAAGGGGGGTATGCATATCTGAGATATGCAGCATATCTCCTACCTGAATAACTTTACTGAATGGTAAGCAAAAGAAATTTGCAAAAGGTCTTCCTTATATGCCTAGCCTAATGTTGTCATCCCCTTGAAAGATTTTTAATGAATGTTAGGTATGTGTAGCAGGCTTTGAATCAATTTAATTGAGAAGTCAGGCAGCTCATAATGAGCCTGGCTGCCCTGTGAGTGAGATTGGGAGGGACTGCCAGCAGACAGGAATGGTTCAATGGATAGTGTTTTTTGGGGGATATGGAGGTATTGGACTGGTCCTGGGTAGCCTCTTTAGCACCGGGGCAGGCCCGCAGCTTTTGTTCTGCAATCTGCAGCAGTTATCCCTCTAGTAAATAAAAGTTCTTTTAGGCACTGCAGTAACATTTTCTGTGAGGCCAGGGCTGTCACTGACTGGAGTCACCTACCTTGACTGGCGGCTGGATGCTGGCCCTCTGATGAGTCCTGGGTGTCTCTGCTCTTTTTCTTCTTCTTCTCCCTGTAGTAGTCATTGCCAGTAGGTGTTGGTGGCACCATGGGCTGGTGGCGCTCTGCTCAATAACTGCTGCTCAGTCTTCTACTGGGCACTGCGTGATCCGGACTCGACAGGACCAAACGACTGGCTGGACTAGGGCTGTCATAGGCCTATGTCTTCACTCTTCCAAGGCCTATCTCAACTCCTCTCTCGAGTGCCACTGTGGCTGTGGCAAGGCAGCAGCTCAAAGACAAATCTGGGGGGGGGCTGCTGCAGGGCAAGAAGGCAGCCAGACGCCATGACCAAGCGGCGCTCAGGAGAACGGAGTTGTCGGAGGTGCAGAAAATAAAAAGGTGGACTGGTGTGGCTGATGGAGCCAGATTCAAGGATCAAGGTACAAACTGGGTCTGGGGTGGGAACTGGAGGACCGAGGGGGGCCAAGGCAGGCAGCCTTAGTGGTGCACGCTGTCTCGCAGCTTGCCTGATGAAACTGAAATGGCTCTTAGTTGGCATGGCAAGTCTGACTTCACTATCTCTGGCAGTGGGAAATATTGCACCAAGTGGTTGATGGAGCAAAGAAACACATGGACAAAAACTGTCCAGTTGCTCCACTGGATGCTGAAACTGCTGCAGCTGCTGCCTAGTAAAAAGGAACAACAGTGTGGCCGTGCCAGGCATTGATGTCTGATGAGTCAGAAATTGAAGTCCTTTTCCCCATGGCTACTGAGACTGAGGGGCCAGGGTTTAGGACCAACGTAACACAAAAAAAAAGTTAAAAACTGGAATTTTTTTCTGTATGCACTGGAGTACAATAAGTATGCATGGCTACGACACTACCTTACCCTGCTGACCCACTATCATCTTTGTAATGGTGTGATGTTGCCCAGGTCTCACTTACTGCAGTTATGTCCACCCTCCTGTCTGCTAATAATGCCTGCAGGTCATCCATTATGTTTCCAAGACTCCATGCACTCAGAGACACCACCCTCCACTTAGAATCTGACCTTCCTTCTCTTCCCTATATTCTTCTATTCACATTTATTCCTTCTGTGTGCACTCTTCCACGTACCCTTGTTATGTGTTCCTCACCCCCTCCACCCTTTGCTAACCACCTCCCTCCAAACCTCTTCCACCACTGTGTGGTGGAAGGTTCACTGACCTCTTCTGGGAGTCTGTGGGCCTGCACAACTGCTGCCCCCCACTTAGTAGTTTAAATTAAGTGTAGTGGTTATGTATTCACCCAGTTTGCCCATGAGTACCCTCAAATGCTCCTTACTGAGGTATAGCCTGTCTGCTGAAAACAGTGTTTTGTTTGACCAGGTCTTCTCCCAGTCCCTAAATTAAGATAAACATCTCCTCCCTGCACCATTTCCTCAGCCAGTCATTAAAATCCTCTATTCTTTTCCTGGCTGTGCTGGCCCTTGGCACTGGTATCACCTCTAATAAGTCCAGCAAACTTTTTTCCTCCCTGCAGATCTTCCCTAACTCTCTGAACCTACTTTGCACTTCCTCAACCTCCTCCACTGCTAGGTCATTGGTTCCCAGATGTGTAACTAAATTAGGTTTTCCTCCAACACCCCTTAGTATTTCTCTTATTCTTGGGCCCACCTTCCCTAATGTCATCCCTGGAATACAAACCACCCTCCTGCTTTCACATGCTTGTTATATGTGTTGTGTCATCCCTACACATTGTCCATTACAGTTAATGTGAATTAGAATGCATGCTCCTCAACTGTAACAACCAACACAAATGTCACAGTGGCAATAGGATAAATCACTATACAGGTTTCAACTCGATTGCCGTTTGGTATGTGGTAACTCAGCTATACGGAAGCTGAATTATCTCATATTACACATCACAATGAGGTGTTGAATTTCATGAACTGTTTCCTGCCCAACATCTTCAATTTTATAAATTGTTTTATAGTGGCTAGTAAAGTTTATTATGTATGTACTACTTTGCATTTTATATTATTCTGATGAAACTCTGACTCTACATACAGTATACATTTTATGTCGTCTCTCTGAAAGTGGAATAGATCTTTTTATGACCCTGCTGAGTTAACCAGCAGAGTCTCTTCATCCTCGCTGTGCCTCATTGGAGTATTGGGTACTTCACATCTTCTTGTTATGCTAGCATAAGGTGTACTTTCTCTTCTTTCTTGCATACCATTTGAATTCGGGAGGATATTCATAAATGCTTCCAGCTTCTGCTCCATGCACCTTTCTAACATATATGTCATTCTCTTTATCTGTTTAGCATAAAATGACCTTGTGTCCATATGCTCTTCTCTGGCTAAAATCCTACCAGGTCCTATAGGTGTTAGCATCATCTCTCCTATAAATGATTCACTGGTACTCGGATTGTATCGTGGTGCTTACACAGAAGGAAATTTCACTCCAGACTCCCACAACTGGATCCAGATTGTGTGCTACCCCTAAATTTCTGTGTCCCTCACAGATGATTTTGCAACAAGTACACCCCTTTAGTATACAGCATGACAAACAGAAATTTAGAATATTCAGTGGTTACGCTTAACCTGTAATTGGTCATTCTTGCTATTGTTAAAGTCACACAAACTATAAAATATTAGTGCATCCTTGCATTTAGGTGCTACTCATGTGATGCCACATCCACCCTTTTCCCATTTGGGTAGTACCCGGGTAAGGTCCCTTGCAACAGCTGCCAAGAATAGGAACTGCTGCACTGGGCTGCCCTGGAGACCTGCTTGAATGTGAGATCCAATTACTACAAGTAATGAGTCTGACACTTGGGTTGCTGAGCCAAAAGTAAAAGTTTACTGGAATTGCGAAAAGAAATGGTGATCATAGCAACTAATGGCACAGATTAAATGCAGGCAAAAATAAGAATTCAAATACATAAATTAGAATTAATGTATACTCCATATCCCAACAGGGCACCCCCACCCCAATAATCACTTTGAAGCCACCTCTGGAGACTGCAGGCTCGTATCACCCACCAGCCCTCCAGATATCACACTTTCCCATGATAAGCACCTACCTAGACCTTAATGCCAAGCTTTATTCACTGTAGAACTAAGGAAATCAGTGTGAACTGGGTCCACCTCTGAGCAGTCAGTACCCTGACCACGTCTGCCAGATACCCTCCCTGGCTAGTATCCAATTACTATGTAAAGTCTATATAGAAATAGGGATGCAGTGAGCATTGTGCAACACTTCCCACCAGTCAGTCCACTAACCCCTTCTGCCATGACACATTGAAAGTCATGTGCACCAGCAATCTCCATTTATGAAACACCATCCGGCCTGAGAAGAGCAGCCTGGGGACAATCATTCAATCATCTTCTGAAATTTATTGGCTTGCTACCTTGGTGAGGCCAAAATATGATACTTTCAACTTTCATAAAATGATCAGAAAAGTAAACAAACTAGGACAGAGTTTCACTGAGATGAGGTTCAACATCAACAGTCTCACTGAGATCCAGGATTGGATGAGTGTGAGCTGGCTGCGGTTAAACCCAGAAAAAACTGAGGTGTTGGTTGTGGACCCAGGTCATCAGGAGGTGGGTTTGTTGGCAGGATCACCTTCAGGTCTCTGGCTTGGGGGTGCTCGGCTAATTACCTCAGACTGGGTGTGGAACCTGGGTGTTATGTTTGATGACTGACTGACCCTTAAATCACAGGTGTCAGTAGTTGTCAAAACCTCTTTTTACCATCTGAGGAATATCGCCCTGGTGAAGCACCTGGTTCCTTCTGATGATTCTCCAACTTTGGTCCACGCATTCGTTACCTCCAGCCTTGACTACTGCAATGCCCTTTACCTAGAGCTACTGGGGGTTGATATCCACCACTTGCAGCTAGTGCAGAATGCAGTGGCCAGGCTTTTGACTGGTACCTCTAGGACCAGTAATATAACGCCTGTCCTCTGCGGACTGCACTGGCTGCAAGTACAGTGGCGGATCATCTTCAAGGTCGGTTTGCTGACCTATAAGGCCCTACATGACCAGGGACCTAGGTACCTGCAAGATCTTCTTCATCCCTACTGTCTCCCCCGCCCACTCCGATCCACTGATGAGGGATTACTAGAGAATTCCAGGGTCCATTTGAAGATATCTGGGGCCAGGTCATTTAGTTTCATGGCCCTGACCCTGTAGAATTCTTTACCTCATTGGGTGCAAGATTGCCTGACCATCCAAAGTTTCAAAGCAACCTTGAAAACTTATTTATTTAGCCTAGCTTACCCTGACTTTTAATGCCACTATGTTGACTGGTTTTAATATATTGTTTTATCTTTTGGTGTATTTTATCTATTTATTGTACAAGCGCCTTGTTTTTGGAAAGGCGCTTTTTATAAATAAAGAATGAGCTGTGAATAAGAGTTGAACATCTAAAGCATTTCTACCTAATTTTTGGTAATAACCACTATTGGGAAACATATTTGTGATAAATAATAAGTGTGCCTGTAGTAGTCAGTAGTTGCTAGGATTGTATCCCTGAATTTAGATAGTTTATTAGTTAGCTTATAACCCAATGATCAATAGTAATTGGGTTTTAATTTTTGTCTTTTCTTGTCAGGCGTCTGTGACTCACCTTTAGTTGCTGACATTGGAACCTTTATTAATGCAACAATGTGTATATCAGAAATAGAGACAGTAATAACAACATTATCCAGCTGGCAGAAGTACTATTTATTGAGCAACCACTTTAAGCTAAGCAGTGACTACTTGTATCCATCAACTTTCATGCATGGATGTAACCGGGGAGTCAATGGTAGCAAGTGGCTGAAGATGTACAACTGACTAGTGTACAGTCCAGATCTAAATGGGGTGTTTTGCCTGCCGTGTACACTGTTTGTACATAAACATGACAATAAGGGGATTCTAGTAAACAAACCATTTACAATATGAACAAAAATATCCGATCCTTTAAGTGGACATGCCCGTAAGCCATATCATAGACTTGCATTACAGGCAGTTGATTTATTCAAAATGCGAATGGAAAAGCCAGAAAAC
Source organism: Neoceratodus forsteri (assembly GCA_016271365.2). Classification (NCBI taxonomy): domain Eukaryota; kingdom Metazoa; phylum Chordata; order Ceratodontiformes; family Ceratodontidae; genus Neoceratodus; species Neoceratodus forsteri. The sequence continues at coordinate 952,825,565 of CM057456.1, forward strand.
AGTATTCCAGTAGTTATGGGCCATCAAAGACAAGAAAACATTGCACAGAATCGACATATATTGAGACTAATAGCTAAAGCAATCTTATACTGTGGAAGACAGTGCATTGCCTTGAGGGGTAACAATGAAAGGCTATCAGACTGTGATAATCACGAAAACTTCCTAGCACTGCTGCAGCTTCTTGGAGAATCTGATACCTTCTGAATCAGCATATTGAAACCTGGCGGAAAAAACAAACTGAAAAAAGGATCAGTCAAGTACATTACATGTCGCCTATGTCACAGAATGAGACGATTGAAGTGATTGGTATACACTTCATTCAAAAGCAAATTCTTAGTGAAATTCAAGAAGCATAGTACTTTTTAATATTGGCTGATGAGGCTACAAGCCATAACCATGAACAGATGCCATTAGTGATGCAGTTTGTTGTCAGTAACAACAACATCAGAAAGGAATTCATTGAATTTGTTGAGCTTAAGGTTACAACCGGTGTCGCCATTGCTAATGAAATGATACATGTCATTGAGAAGTGTGGACTTAACTTAAAGAATGTTAGTGTGCAAAGGTATGATGGTGCCATGGCAATGTCAAGTGACCGAATTGGAGTGCAGGCTCAGATTAACTCATTTGCTCCTGGTGGCCATTTTGGGTTGGCTCCAACAATGGACGGTTCCAATGCCATGTGGCGTCTATGGGAACAAATGAGCTTATAAACAACAGTCACCTTTAGCAACCTATGTACACTGCATTTCCTAAACCTTGTGATTGTTCACGCTTGCACAATTCTGGCAGTATGCAATACATTGGATAAGATGAGAGAAATATGCATGTTTTTCAACTACATCCCAAAGAGAGAAGATTTACTGAAGTGCATTATCAGCAACACATTGAGAGAGAGAAATCTTGGAAGCCATTATTGAATTTGTGCCAAACAAGATGGGTAGAATGAGATGAAGCATTTAGACATTTCCACCAGGCATTTGTTTACATGGTGACTGCAATGGAAATAATAGCATATGGCCATCATGCAGAACTGTATTATGAAATATTTACCAGAAACAACTGGGATCCAAAGACAAAGACAGATGCATGTGCACTTCTTCATACTCTTACCACCTTTGACTTTATCATTACATTGACAACAATATATTCAACATTATCCCATCTGCATGGCATTTCTATGAAACTTCAAAGTACCGCAAATGACATTGTCAATGCATATTCAATGGTGAGCAGTAATTCCTGTTTCTAACTACCTTTACCATTTTTAAGGATGGTTTCCAATAGGAATAACATAACTATTTGTAATTCAAATACGTATCCGAAGTGAAACAGACATATGCTGCTCTTCAAGAAGATGTGAATGCAGCTTTCAACAAAATATATGCTCAAAGCATCAGACTAGCAGAAAAGATAGGAGAGGAACCTTGTAGACCAAGGATGGCTTTTGAGACAGCAGCACAGAGCTAATGCACCAGCTGAGTTAACTAAAGAGTACTATTTGAGAAACGTGGCTATACCATTGATAGATCGTGTTACTTCAGAGCTACAATCCCAGTTCACTGGTAATTGACTGTTTACAGTATTACATAAACTAAAAGGAAAATGTAAAAAAGTGATGTCATATCTGATGTATTGTTTTCTCCTACTTTCAGGTTTACCCGTCACAGCCAGTAATATTATGCATGTGGTGCCTTCAGTCCTGTGCTCTCCAAGAACAGAACTACCAAATGTAGATGAACTTATTAATGTTTACAATGACAACCTACCTTCTCCAGAACTGTTACAGGAAGAACTTTTCAGCTGAAAAGTCAGCTGTTGTAACAGATATACTAGCATCAACATTTGTGACTGTGATTTGTTACTGAACATTTATATACTACTGAAGATATTTGCAACTTTACCAGTTACTTCTTCTGAGTGGGAATGAAGTGCTAGTACCCTGAGGAGATTAAGTACTTATCTTCATGCAATGGTGGTAGACCAATGACTAAGTGCTCTTGCACTCATGCACATTAACTGTGACTTACATGTGGACATTGACATGGCCATAGACTTGTTTGCAAAAATGCACCTGCGCAGAATGCAGCTTTCATCTGTGTTATAGTTACAGCATCTGTTTTATATATTCCAATGAGAATCAAAATAAAGAGTGAAGTGGACTACAATACATTTTCAATCCCGTTTTAGTGAAGCATGTACCAATGCTTGAATCTGTTGCTTTTCACTTAACCGCGATGATGATTGTGACACCAAATGTTTTGAAAGACATACAGTAAAGCAAGTAACTCATATCAAGTCAGCAGTCACTCTGTTCATGGCTGCTGTTTTTATTGGTGTCAGTTACCTTTACTACATGTCTTCAAAACACTCAATAATCTCACAATAATTGCAGCTCAAAAGTTATACATACATTGATGTCAAAGTCTGGTCCGGGGCGGGGGCTGTGGAACCAGAGCATGATGAATGCCAGAACGTAGAGCTCAGATACCTATCAGGTTAAATAACCAAGGACATACAATTTGCTAAAATGCCTCTCTCAATTAAAACCACACCGTAGCAAATATATAGCCATTGTCTGGTAGCATATAATTTGCAGTTTTAAATTGCAGTGGAGACTACATGAGTGTGACTGTATATAGCATAATGTTAAGAAGACAGCCCACTGGGCAACTACCATCAAAACTGTTATGTGCTTTGCACTAAATTGGCTGAATAACTTGTCATGTAATAAATGAGACTCTATATATATGTATAAAACAGGAAAGCACAGTATTCATAGTATCACACTGATGTTATTTAAAATACCCTTGGTCAACCACTATACAGTACTTTCTATTGTCGTTCATGATGTCATTACCTACTTTAAGGATTAAAGAAAGTAATACCAGCGTAGATGTGTCAGTAATGTCACAGTTATAGAAAATCAATTTAGATGCAGACAGTAAAGGAATATATCCACTATCTGGTGGGAATGTTAAGAAGCGGGTGGAAAATAGGATACAACAGTGTTGTGGCATCCCAGAGCAAAAACATCCCAGACACAGTGACTGTGAGACAAGGTACTAACTGTCACTTTTAATTTTCACCTTTGACAACCTAGACTGGTTTTAATATTTGATTAGATCAGTCATTGCTGTTGGCTAGTACTTGATGCTACTATTGCAAGTAGCACAAAAAAGCAGGTAGTTTGGTTGATATAATGAAATTGCTTTGAGCTGCCACTTAACATGTCAGAGGTAGTGATTCAGTTTTGTATATTGCTCCATATGTGCATGCTTCTTGCCTTGCAGCAGTACTCATGAATAACCATAACATACATCCTGAGGTTTTAATTTGTCATTCCTTACTGCTTTAAGATGCAGGTGTACTGTCTGGGAGACCGATATGCTGATCAAATGTAACAACACCTACTATAAGAATTAAAGAAAGTATAACAACATTCAGAAGAAATTGAGGATTCCCTTTTCCCTCTAAAACATGGTACCCACCAGGGCTGCCGTCTTGCCCCTTATTTGTTGAATCTCTTCCTGGAACCATTAATTAGGAAACTTAAGCATTCTGCCCAGGTGATGGGTATCCCAATCTGTGGTCAAGAATATAAGCTTTTGGTTTACGTGGATGACATCCTTATACATCTGTTTTCTATGACCCACTCACTCCTAGCGCTCTGCATATCATTGCACACATCGGCTTGATCTCAAATAATAAACTAAATTTGAGTAAAACTGAAGTAATGCCCCATAGCAAGTATACACTCGGAGCTGATACGGACCACCTGAGACTACAATGGAAATCGGACACGTTGAAATACCTAGGAATATTCCTTATACCTTCAATTAGTAAATTTAAGCAGCTCAATCTAGATCCCCTACTAACAGTAATGAAGGCTGACTTATTCAGATGGTCCTCACTTCCCCCTTACCCTATGGGACTATATGAGCATCCGCAAGATGAACATTCTACACCATCTGTTATATCCGCTTCTGATGTTCAACTGTGTTCTTCCCTTATCATGGTTCTCCCAAGTTCACTTTATTTTTAGTTCCTTCCTTTGAAAGGGGAAGAAGGCCAGAAGAAATTACTTTTGTCTTACGCATCTCCAAACAGATGGAGGGCTGCAAGCCCCCTAAATTATCCTCTATTATTTGGCCATATACTTCTCATAAATAGTACACTGGTTCAACCCTCCTCCAATGGCTGTGGGTAACCCCTACATCCCTCTTTGGGTAGAAATAGAACCTGGCTTATGTTCTCAACACAATATTGATTACAAATCACTTCCCTTCTTAGGTAAAAAGCGCCTCCCTAAAAAGCTACATGCTACCCCTCTTGGTTCTTCTCTCCAGGTACATTCACAATTTACCTCATTTCTAGTGGTTGACCTCCATAGGGACACCTCCCAACCCTTATCCGGAAACCCCAATTTTCTATTATCTGGGAAAACTATTAACCCATCACTATTCTGGCCTACTATGGGGATGGAACGTATAGATCAATTGGTGCATGACCAGAAATGAATGCCTTTTCAGGTGGCTAGCACCACTTTCAGATGGTCCCCTTCTCACATATTTAAATATTTTCAAATTTCACATATGTTACATCATTGCTTCGGCAATACTTCATGGGACAACCCTTTCTCTAACATGATTCACCCATATCTAGACTCCCTGACCACCTCCCACTTAATCTCTCACTCTTATCAGTTCCTTATTGCCGCCTTGGCATATAGGGAGGGGAGTAGAGCTTATGTGTGGGACTATTCCCTTTCATCACTTTCCTCTCCAAGACAATGGCCCTTAATCTGTAAGCATTTATACCATACCATCGAGTGAGACTGTTATAGATATATGCAATTCCAGATTAACCATGATCTTTATTATACACCGGTCAAATTACACAGGATGGGTCATCTCTCCACGGACCTGTCTCCTAAATGCCATCTAGCTCCTGGGTCACTGTTACGTATGCTATGATCATGTGTGAAGATTGCTCCCTTCTGGTCTCAGATTCAATCTCATCTGGATCCCCTTTTAAATTTACAAGATAAATTTACTCCCAAAATATGTATCCTAGTAGTGTATTCTGGTAAGGTTACAGGGTCTCCCTGGCCCACATAGTCTTAATCTCAGCAATGGCCAAAAAAGTAATTCTAAGACATTAGATACAAGTCTTTACTCCCAGTTACACAGAATGGTATAGGGAGATATCTTTTGCCCTGCAAGCTGAATGAATTATTGCAGGTGTGTGCCATCACACTGCTAGATATAAGCGTGTATGGGATCCACTCTACACTTTACTAATGGTCCACCTCCCTCAGACTCCTTCCTCCTAGGCCACATTGCAGTAAAATGACCACCTTTTACTGGGCCTCATTAGTTTTAATTGTAGTTTTAGTTGTAGTTATAGTCTGGATAGGCCAGCTATATATAATTTAGGTTGCCTGTATCTTCTACTCTGGTGGCAGTGGGTGGGAGTGGGCAGGGGGGTATTGTGGGGGGGATGGAGGAGGTATGGGGGAGTTGGGATGGAGGTTTATATGTGAAAAATTGTTTGAGCCAGAATCTGTATAAGATGTTTTCCTGTGTCTTTTGCTTGTTGCTCAATAAAATATATTGAATTTAAAAAAAAAAGAAGAAATTGAGGAAACATATTTCCTGAATATCTGGTGCCCCAGCTGGGGGGGGGGGGGTAGATAGATAGTATTTGGGCATCCCAGTGCATGGCATCCCACTGTAAACTTACCTCCCATGCCAAAGACACAGCATAAGAACTGGGTGCTATTATTGATGCCACGTTAACTTTTTGTGTAGTTTAAAAGTTCAAGTGTTTAATGTCACCATAAACAGTTGTGACTAAGTTTAATAATGTTTTCTAATCACATAAATTACAGTTGACCTCTGCTTGATTATACTATTGCAAGAAGCACAATAAAGCAGGTATTGTCATCAATACACTGTAAATGAATTCACCTGCCAATTAACTTGACAGAATCAGAGATTCCATTACATCTGTTGTAACATTTGTATGCTTCTTGGCTTGCAGTACTACCACTGCATAACCATAACATGGAGGCTAATAGATGGTCTTCAGGTAACATATGTAACACAATTCTAAAAGTAATAGAGTATAGCAATATTTTCCGAATCTGGTGTGCAAGTTCAGAAGTGGGAAAAAAGGCAGCTAGACAGTGATGTGGCATCCCAGTGCAAAATTAACTTACAGACACATTGTTCATTATCGTGTGTGAGATTGGGACAGTTCACAGCAGATGTTTTTTTGACCCATTTTTTATTCTACCTGGATAAGATTTTTTTTTTGCAGTTAGATTCTTTTATTTTGTTACAGAGACAGGGCATAAATCACAGTGCATATATAAGCGATACATTTCATACAGATTTTACATACTGTATCATAGTAAAGTATTCACACTGCATTTACAATACATTTGAAGAGAGTGGACGAAATCACGGTCATGACATGGGACTGGGTTGTTACTCACAGTGTGGGGTACTGGAGGGGGACGGGGCTCCTTCACCATACCAGTTGTCACCAGCGGGCGGGAAGAAGTTAGACTGGGAACACTCAAGGTGGCTTTAACACATCTTTACCCAAAGGGTTTACAAAATGTGATGGTACTGTACATTCTGAAGGTACTGCATAAATGGATCCCATTTATCCAGGAAGGTACGCAGGGTTGCTGCAGCCAAATGAGTTAGCTTGGAGAAACAGGCCAAATTAGCTGTGGCTACTAACCAAGCCATGAGAGAGGGTAAATCCCTAGTCCTCCATCTACACAGAAGCAGCCGTTTAGCCTCCACTGAGGCCTGTATAAGCCAGGACAAGTGGGGGTGAGATGGTCTGAATTCAGTGGGTGGGAGCCCCAAGATTCAAAAACTGGGAGAGGTAGGAACCTTTTGCCCCAATACATTGGAACAACATGTAAGTATTTCCGACTAGAAAGGACGGATGGGATCACATTGCTACAGTATATGGAGTAAGTCTGCTCCATTCGCATTACATCTCCAGCACATATCATTCGTAAGTAAATTAATTTTCTTTCGTACTACTGAAGTACGGTACCAGAGGTGTCTTATCTTATTTTAGATAAAGAAGCTTCTGGGGTCCCCGCAGGCTTTTTTTGCTATTAACCAGCCCCTTTGCCAGGCTTCCTCAGTGACGGGAAGATTTAACATATACTGCCACCTAGTTTTGGCAGGTAGGGATGGGTCTGTTAGAGCACCCCTCATATACCTATAAATATGGCCTGCCAGGCCTTTCTGTGATTGTAGCCAGCCGTCTAGAGGCAGTTTGTTTAGTTTGGCTCTGCCCTTGCCTTGGCACATCGTGCACCTGCACCCTCTCTTCAATCCGGATGAATAAACATGTTTCAATTGAAGATATCTCCAAAAATCACTAGGACCCAAATTAAACTTCTCTTTCAGACAGGTAAAACTATCTATGGTATGGCCATCCTCCATTAGTATGTCCTGTAGAGTGTTGATCTGCTTTCCCTTCCAGTACTCCCAGTTCAGGGGTTTATGATCAATGGTCCAACCTGGGTTGTTCCATAGAGGGAGGTATTTCCCTAGATTCAAACAGGAGTTACTTATGGCCCCTACTTGATACCAGGCCTAATGAGCTGCTTTTATTGTGAGCCAAAACTGAAAATTAGAAGGGAGGGGATTGCCCATATATCCAATCAGATGGGACCCTTCCAGGCCCTCCTCTCTATTGCTTCCCAAGCTGGTAAATCAGAGTTGTTTCTCCAAAGCAGTCTGCATGTGGCTGCAGCTGAAAATGCATATGCATAATGTTGAAAGTGCAGAAGGCACCACACACTCTTGCTCCATGGAGCACAGAGTTTGGCTCTACTATACCACGGGGTTTTATTTTCCCACATAAACGCCCATATTATACTATCCAGTAATTTAAACCATTTCTTGGGAATCTCAATTGGAAGGTGGGATAGTATGTAAAACACCCTCGGCGCAATCATCATTTAATTGCCACCACTTTCCCGGGGAGAAAGAGGTTTAACTGTTTCCACCTTTGAGTTTCTACCTTGAGGCTAACAATCAGTGGAGAGAGGTTAGTCTCCAGAAAGGAGGATACATTAGCATTTACCCTAATACCCAGATTCTTAATTCCCGCCTTGGCCCTAACCAAACCCACCACTGAGATATCTTCAGATGAAAGCTGCTTATTCAGGGGGAGGACTTCTATTTTAGCCTGATTAATCCTAAGGCCTGAGATGCTAGCAAAGGATTGGAGTAACTTCACAACATATTTGGCACTGAAATGAAAATCGTCAGTTAGAATGAGACAGTCATCAGCATATAACAGCGCCTGATATGACTCAGAACCTACCCGTATACCTTTAATATTTGGATGCTCCCTCAAAGCACTAGCCAGGGCTTCTATGACCAGCACAAACAACATTGGGGAAAGGGGACATCCCTGCCTGGTGCCCCTATGTAGTTCAAATGGTGCAGAGAGTGTGTTATTAGTAAGCAGTCTGCCCATAGGAGATGTGTACAGAGTTTTGACCCAGCCCCTAAACACATCACCAAAGTTGTAATGCAGCAGCATCCTGTGGAGAAAATCCCACTCTACTGAATTGAAGGCCTTCTCAAAATCTACTGAAATAGCGGCTGCTGGAGTGGGAGCCATCCCTGCCTTCTGTATAAGGGAAATTAAGGATCTAATGTGATCTGAACTGGCACGGCCCTTCACAAAGTACTCTTGGGATGTGTGGATCAAACAGGGGAGGATTTTCTCCAATCTAGCTGCTAGTAGCTTAGCTAGTATTTTGGTGTTTGCGTTAATCAATGAAATGGGCCTATAGCTTGTAGGTAGGGTGTGGTCCTTACCTTCCTTAGGAAGGACTGTGATGATCGCCTCCCTGAGGATGGCAGGGAGAATCTCCTGATCCCAAGCTTTTTGTAACATATCCCTTAGTGGATGAGATACTATCTCTGGTATTACCTTATAAAAATCAATAGAGAACCCATCTCCCCTGGGGCTTTTTTTGGGGGCCATTTTATTAATTGCCTTTTTTATTTCTTGAATCTCCATGGGCCTCTCTAAATGGTCTCTTTGGGCATCTGTGAGTCTAAGAAATCATGTACCTGCCATGAACTCCTCAAATTTGGACTCGTCCCAGGTAGTGTAGGAGCTGTACAAGGTTTTGTAGAAAGATAGCATGATTTGGTTAATGACCTCTGGTTTACTATGTTTTACCCCTTTATTGTCTCTTAGCTGGGCAATATGCCTCTCAGCTTGTTGATTTTTTAGCTGGAAGGCTAGGAGTTTCCCAACTTTTTCTCCCCCTGCCCAGTATTTATGTTTTAATCTTAGAATTTGTAATTCCACTTTTCTAGATGCAAGCATGTTTAATTTCATTCGTAGGACCAGGAGGTCGTGCAGCAGATCAGAGTTCTGGAGTTTAGTAGGGTCCTTCTTGTATAGGTCTTCTTTCTCTCCCAATATCCTGTCTAGTTCCTTAGTCTCATTTTCTCTCTGCTTCCTACGGTAGGCAGCATAACTAATAATGCAGCCTCTAATCATGGCTTTAAAAGCCTCCCAGATGGCTGCCACAGTTGCAGACCCACACGGATTGTCAGAGAAAAAGGTTTTAACCTCCCCTTTAAGCCACTCTTTGAAGTCTGTCTCCTGCAACAATAGGTGGTCTAACCTCCAACTGATTGACCTAGTGTGGGGAGCAAAAGGACCCAAAGCTAATGTCAAAGGGGCATGGTCTGAAAGGTATAAAGGGGAAATTGTAACATCAAGTACCTTATTTATAATGTTCGGAGAGATAAACCAATTGTCTAATCTACTAGCAACTTGTTTTGCCTCAAATAAATAGGTATAGTCCCTCTCAACCGGGTGGGCTACTCTCCATATGTCTTGCAGCTTGTGCAGGGATAACATATCCTTTAAAGCTCTAGTGGATACATCTGGCTTGGAGTTGGATCTATCCAGGAGGGAATCCATAGTTAAATTAAAATCCCCCCCTAGGAGAATGTCATCCTTTCTTGCCGACAACTCCAGTAACTCTTGTTAGAGTTTGTGAAAAGAATCGGGGGTGTCCTCATGTGGAGCATAAATGTTAGCTAAGACTATATTCCCTGTGGGGATGCCTACTTTGGCTAATACCCATCTCACTCCTTTGTCAGCTCTTTGTTCTTGCATAGACCATTTTAAGTTTTTATGACACAGTATGGCAACCCCCCCTTTGGTTTTGTTAGCCACACTATGAACCTCCCATCCCACCCATTCTCGCCTTAGTTTTTGCGCTTCCATATGATTTAGCTTAGTTTCCTGTAAGAAGGCTATCTGAGTTCTCAGGGATTTAAGTCTGGCAAGTACTTTCTTACATTTAATGGGTGAGTTCAGGCCCCTCACTTTCCATGAGGTAGCCGTTGCCATATCTTTACCTGCCATGAGTAGTAACAGTCAAAAATGCCTGAGAGCCCCACCTAGTTACCAGGAAACTAAGAAGTCTGTATGTAGGAAGCTTGGCCTTCGAAACAACCCCTTATCCCTTCCCATGTCTGCTCTCTGTATTACTGCAATCCCCACGTACACTGTGAAACAATTCGCTTAATGCCCTTTTAGTCCCTATAACAACTTTTTTTTGTACCTTTCCATACCACCCTCCTTGTACCAAACCATCACCTAAAAGGCACTGCTTGTATGATCTAACCATTGCATATGGATATGGTCCATGATCAAGAGAACCCCTCCTGAGCACAGGGCCTGGTAATTTGCCAGAAACCTCTAATTATGTAATCATCCTATAGTGTGACCTCTACTGCTACTTGCCCCGAATAGAGCCCTGTGAACCCCCTCAAAACTCACCATGCGGGGAGTACCAGGCTATAAAGCAGCAAATCATGGAACATGAAATTGATACCCTTAAACCATGTTTGAACCAACAATAAAATCCAGATCAGTCCCCCCTTTTAACCACTAGATAGGGGAATCACTCTCTCTAACTGAGTGGACCCAGTATTTGCTGTGCAGATTGAAAAAAAAAAAATAATAAAAGGCTTTGCACTAACTCTCTGATGTAGTTAGACAACACCTAACTTGGTTCATCCAAATAACATGATCCATATTAGGCCTTAGGCCGTCCGGCAAGGGAAGCAGAGCAAGCCCCAAAATACTGCCTCCTCGCCATAATCGGCCAAACATAAAATACCCTACTCAGGTGCCAGCCAAACAAGGGGAACTATCCCCTATATGTTAACTGGCAAGAGGGAAGGATAGGGAGAGTAACTCCACCCCTCCATAGCCCTCCAAGGCCCAGTGAGCCGGGCAGGTAAAGAAAGGTTGGAACCCCTCAGTCATCTTGGCGGCTGTTGCTCGGCCTGCAGATCCCCCTCACATTCGGACCAGTTTGTGCACTGTGGGGCTCAGTCCTTAAGCAAACTCTGATCTGTGAGATCTTCTGGGGATGGGCAGTCTGAGTTCTTTGTTAAGTCCAGGGCATGCAGCACAAGGTTCCTCAGAGGTTCATATCTATTGGACAGCTTAATAGGTGTAAAGGCTGGGGAAATCGTGCTGTCATCTGAGAGGATTTGCAATCTCTGTCTGCTCCTAGATCTGTTCTTCCTGACCGAAGACTTTCTGCTTGGTGTATCCCTCCCAGGCTTCCTCGATCATCCCCGCTGAGTTCTCTGCCAGCCCCCCCCCCGGCTGTGTATCCTTTGGCTCAGAACTGATTGCTATCTCCATAGAAATCGGGAAGTTCTCCCTGTGCGGTTTACTTGTGCTACTCAGTGGCTGTGGGGATTTGGTCATGTCACTGCTCGGTATCTGTATGTTATGCAGAAAGTGTTCCACTTCCCCAGGGCTGCTAAATGTATGAGAGACCCTGTTGTATTGGATTCTGAGTTGCGCTGGATATCTGAGCAAGGTGGGAATACCCATCTTGTATAGTTGCTGTTTCACCTCTGCGTATGCTCTTCTCCGACTTGCTAGCTCCTGAGAGAAATCCTGGTAAAGCTGGATGGTGCAACCTTGCCACGTTAGGGACTTTAGTTCTCCTGCTAAGCAGAGTATCTCTCCTTTACTGGGTACCAAAGAAATCTGCACAATATTGGATGAGGGCGCTCACCAAGTTTGGGTTTGGGTGCAAGTGTGCGGTGGGCTCATTCAATGTCTGGTGGGGCCTTGAGCTCCTGCCCAGCATCGCTGGCAGCACATCCTCCAAAAAGGATATCATGTCCTTGCCCTCCATTCCTTCTGGAATTCCCACTATTCTGATGTTCTGCCTTTGAGCTCTATTTTCCAAATCATCTACTTTGGAGAGTAAGTACTGAATCTGGCCATGATGTTCCCTCAGGTGACCGTCGTGCTGTAGAATTTGTTCAGATTGCTGCTTTATAACTTTTTTGGAGCCCTCCACTCGCTGGGCTAATACTCGCAGCATCTTGTTTATTTGTGTAGATGCTTGCTTTAGCTCCGTAGTATCTTGTAATACTTTGCTTAACATCGCCGTCATATTCGCAATGTCCTTGGCCAAACTTTCGGAAGTGGTGGAGGAGGCCATTTCTCCCCCTGCAGTCTCTGGTTTGATGCCTGTACACTGTGCGTCAAACTGGGTGCACCAAAAACTTGGGAAGCCCTTGGTTCTTGGCCTATATAGTGCGTGAGACGCAGCCAGGCCCGAGTTGGTAATCGTAGCGTAGAGTTGCGAGTCTGCCTCCAGTTCTCACAAGAAATGTCTTAATAGAAAGGTCTGGTGATCCGACAATGACAGCTTGCTCTTAGAAGTGCTGATCTCCCGACTGGATGTCACGGATGGGCTGCTAGGGGTTCACAGGGTAACTCCAGCAAGAATTAGCGTGCCACCACGTTGGCTGCCAGGCTGCGCCCCCTGGATATGATTTTAAAGTAGAACTGTGTTGTAACCTGTATGCCATTTCCTCCAGTATCAACTTTTACTGGTTCCAGTTCTGTTATTACCTCTTATACAGACCCAGTGTTCATTATTTTGTGAGACTGGGACAGTTCACAGTACATGTTTTTTTGACCAATCTTTTCTTCTACCTGGACATGGTTTTAAAGAACTGAGCTGTAAACTGTAAGCCATTGCCTTCATTAGCAACTGTTTTTAAGTACTGGTTCCAGTTCTGTTATTTCCTCTATACAGACCCAGTGTTCATTATTGTGTGTGAGATTGGGACAGTTCACAGCACATGTTTTTTGACCCATTTCTTATTCTAGCAGGACATGGTTTTAAAGTAGAACTGCACTGTAACCTGTAAGCCATTTCCTGCAGCATCAGCTGTTTTTAAGTAGTTGTTTCAGTTATGTTATTTCTTCTATACAGACCTTTCAGTAAACACAGTGGGTGTTTGTGATTTGCATTCTGATGTTCAGTATCGTTTTGGAACTGTATGATGTACTTTATGTCCCTCTCGGCCACATAGTTCTGTAATACAACACGGATGCATTGTGCCAGCACTGGAAGAGCTGAGCAAGGGACATAAACTGCATCACACAGTTCTAAAATGATTCTTTCTACTTCAGTGTGATTCAGAAATGCCCTCTAAGATATCAAAAAAGCATATAGAAATTGAAAAATAATTTACGTTAGAATGTAAAAATAGGCTTTTAGAGGATATAATGACATACGGTTCAGCAAACATAGCACTCCATTAAACTGCTTTTTGACAAAAATGGATCAGTTAAACAATCTGACCCATTAGTTTTTTTTTTCTTGACCATTACTTGTTATACCCAGTGGTTCACTGTCCCACAAAGATAAATCTCTGAAAGGAACCATGCAGGTCCAATGCATCAAGGTAATGACTTTGATCTCACTTATAAGTTGTGTGCCTTTTAAGATATCAAGTCTAAATTGTATCTGTACTGTGGAAGAGACAGAAATGTATACTGATTACAATAAAAAAAATGTTTGATATCAGCCTCAACGGTTTCTCAATAAAAACCTCTGAGAACTGAAAGTTTGGTCTGTTGTCTTCATTATTTCAAGTATTTATGTAACTCTTGATGTTACATTGTTCATGGGTGTAACCCTGATTCCAATAGGCTTATCAATTAGTCTTTTATTGCTGTCAGAGAGCTGTCTAATTAGACAGATAAGCACTTAATAAATGTCATTATATTACATTGAGAATCTGCATGTGGGTAACACCATAATAAAAATAATAATGATGTTATTATTTAGTTAAGGTGTTGCCACGTGGAGACTCCGTTGCATGAAGAGGATGGCAAGAGACATTCACTGTTGTCATGGGCCAACACTGCAGATTCTCAATAAGTAACAATTTCTATCTAGCACTTTAAAAGGGAGAAATATGGGCATTACATTTTCCAAACACTGCTGATGGCCTTTGTCATGGACACCGAATGTGCAGTATGATCGAAGTTCTGCTGCTGTGAAGGCTTCTGATTCTGGTGTGGCCTAAGGAGTTTCATAAGTGGTTACACTACAACCTGATGCCATTGGGAACAACATGAAGATGATATGAAGCATTGAGTCTCAGTGTTGACTGGGTATTGGGCTATCAGCCTCTTGAATCCCTGTGGTACTGCAAATGTATTTAACCCACAGACAGCCATATAGCAATATTTTTTCAATAGGGAGTGGAGTGGAGCTCAGATATGAGTTATGTACATAACCCATAAAACAGAAGCTTAATCCATGGCTTTTGGGAACACAGAGCTCACAAGGCCAATGCCCTTAAAGCAAGCGGGCACATCAACAGTTTACTAATGCACGTACCCAGCCAAAACAATCTATTATACAGTGGCAAGACAGAATCCTGGCTTCTGATTGGTCAGTTGGCCATCACAGCAGGGATGTTATCCTGGCATAACATCCCTGCTGATTTTTTTTGCATTTGTTGCATTGTGCTCACATTTTCTCTTAAGGAACAAAAATATTTTTACACACTAACAAAAGCATTCTTTAAAATTTTTTTTTAATTCTGTATAAAACAACAAGCCATTGTATAAAAGGAATAATGCCCAACAGGGTTGGTGTTATGCTGGGCTAACATCCCTTCTCAGGTATTGGACACCCTCGGCTGGTGGACTCGGGCCCAACCAACTGAGGTGGGATGTTATCCCAGCATAACACCCACTGTGTCGGGTATTATTCCTTTACAGACTGACATGAAGTACTGTACATTGACTCTTTCTATATGCAGGTAATGAGTACATTGGTATGTGAACAATACAGATAGTGATTTTCTTGACAGCCAGCAGTGGAGAAAAGATAACAGATGAATCCTTGAGCTGTAAAATTAATCACAAAATGAGCCACAGAGCATATAGTAACCCATGGCTTCTATGGGCCTAGCGGCCACAACCAGACCCCAAATATATGGCTGGCTACAGGGTGAATTCATACTTCAGTTATGTATGCAAGGATAGCAAAATGCTGGCATTCGTCTGGCCTATGTCAAGCCAGCAGGTGCAAGCTGCAACCAATATTTGTATCACTCATACTATAATATAAGCATTTACCTAACCTCATGTACAGAATGAAAGTATGTGCTCATCCTGCAGCCAGACGTATCAATTTAGAACAATGGGGTGGGAGAAAGTTCAGATACAAGTTATTTAGCTTCAAAATAAGCCAGAAAATGCAATACAGAGCATCTAGAACCCCTGGACTGCTGAGGGTCTAGAGGCCCACAGACCCCAGACTTTTTTTATTTCTTTAAAACTTACTTGCTACAAAAAAAGAACACACATTGTAAAAACCTTGGTGAGGGCCTTGCAGTACCAAGACCCCTTCTATCTGGCTGACATGGTGAATACATACTACTTATATTCATTATGTGAGGTTAGCAAAATTCTGACATTCATGGCATGTCAGTCAAGCCAGCAGGTGACAGCTACAGCCTATTTAGACAGCCTTCAACATGCAGCCAGACAACTCATAATTGTAGAGGAAGGTGGTGGAGGAGAGATAAGATAGGAGTTATTTAGCTTCAAAATAAGCCAGAAAATGTATCACAGAACATTTAGAACCCCTAAGCTTCTGGGGGCCTGGCAACCCCCAGACCCCCGGCTTTTTTAAAGAAGCCACAGACTCCAGAAAAAGAACCCCCATTGGAAAAATCCTGGCAACAACCCTGTGTAAAAATAAACTCTCATTCACTGCCAGTTATGCCCACCCACCTCCTGATCACTTCCCCAGTGCCCTGTTTCTAAAATTGAACTCCTACCCACTGCCAGTTATCCCACCCACTTCCCAATTGTTTCCCCTGGTGTCTCATACTTATAAACCAAGAAAACTTTCCAGTGACAATTTCTGGCCCTCTCATGCCTTCTACCCCAACCCCATTCTTAGCACCCACCACTAGACCTCCCCCATCCTTCACTCTTCACTTACCTATCTGGTTCACTGGCACATCCTGCTGCTTCCAGCAACACATCCTGCTTCTTCCAATGCTGTTCATGAATAACTGAAAACAAGGTAACTTTGATTATGGATTTTTAATGTGTTTTGAACTTTTACTCATAGCTTTGTCCTTTATTTATTTTTTTAACCAAATTTTTAACAGAGCCTTCTTTGACCACCACTGTATGAACAAGGTAGGAGAAAGTTTTCAATTCCATCCCAAAAGATCATTTCACAGTCACTCCATGAAATCCCCTTTCAAGTGAATTTTGAAAATTTTCACCTGCTGGGTTAATGAGGTGGGGGTCATAAAAAGACTGTCTAAAAGGCAAAACCTTAGTGCATAAGCACTGAGGCAAGGGTTACCCCAAAACTATGTTGAACATTTGGTGAACAAATATGATAAAAATGACCAAGCTATGAGCAGATGTTGAATACATCAACATTTATTCATAACTTTGCTATTTTTCAATATTTTCCACCAAACTTTCAACATGGCCTTTTTGGGACCCAAGCTCTTCAACATGGTAAATGAAATCGTTCAAATCTGTCCCAAAAGGCTGCTTCACAGTTGCTCTGTGAAACTACCTTTCAGGCAGGATTTGAAAATGTCACCTACCAGATTTATGAAGTGGGATCTTAAAAAGACTAGGTTGAAAATTTGGGGTCAAAATCTTAACACTAAAGTTATGAAGGTACACTGAAATTTTTCAATGTCCACTCACAACTTTGGTAATTTTTTTTATCTCCTCTTTATTTTTGAACCTCTGCAGCACTACTGGTGGGGGCATCCAGCCTCCGGCCCCCACCGACCCATGCAGCAGCAGGCTCACTTACATGATGGGGGTCCGGTGTGGCTGCCCCAACCTGCCAGAGGGTCTCCCCTTACCTCTCGGCATCAGGCTGGACTGGACCCCTCAGTGCGATTCCATGACAGTCCTCCAGGTTGGTGGGAATGCAGCCATCAAGCTGCTCAGTTGTGCCCAGCCTTTTTATCTCCATGTTTTTCCCTGGAGCCGGCAGTGCAATGACGTACTGCCTGTATGCAGATGTTTTGCCGTGTTCCTCCCTGCTTGGCACTGCAACTGTGCTGCCCCTGGTCATCACCAGGGGCTGCTCCAGTATGATGTTCCCCAAACCCACCCCAGAGGGAGGAGAGCAGTCCTGGGATGCTGAATCCACCCTCTCCCCTGCCAAGCCCCGGCGGCCCAAGTCCATTCCCAAGCCTGGGTTGCTGGTGTGGTGCGAGGTGTAGCATCCAGCGCCTCAACCCTCAGCACCACCAGGCAGGCACAACTTCAGTAATTTTTAATATTTTGACCCCACATTTTGAACATAGCCATTTTTTTCATACCACTTCTTGAATGTGACAGGTGTCATTTTTCAAATCCTGCATAAAATGTGTTTTTGCACTTGTGGTGTGAAAAAACTTTTAAGTCAGTGTTTTATAAATGACACCTGTCCTGTTCAGAAAGGGGGTCATAAAAAGAAGTATCCACCATGCCGGTGTGACAGCAAAAGTACAGACATCCTTGATCATGACAGAAACCAGCTGACACCCCCAACTGCGACGCGACCCCGAACTGACTAGCACGATCGCGATGCACAATGTGGGGGTGCTGTGCTCCCACCCCCATACTGTGCACAGTCAGTGGAGTTAGATATTTACCCTCCATTGCCCTACAGTGTCTTGATGCAAAACCACTGTCACTGCCGATATAGGCACGCTGGGGGTTTCGCTGCAGGGGGTTCAGTGTACTGGTGTCGCTGTAGCAATGGTATACCATAAAAAGACTATGTTAACAATTTGGGGTCAAAATGTAAAATGAAAAGTTATGGAAAAATGTATGCAGGGCCAGCCTTTGGCCCAGTGGGTGGCATGTGGTGTTCCCATGCCTTTGACTTGAGTTTTTGGACAAGCTCGGGGGAGTCAGCTGGGCAGCATTAGGCTGGGGGCCAGTACTGATGTGTGCCACTGCTCTGAGTCTGTGAAGGTATTGTGTAATGTTCTGTTGCACAGGCAATACCTTGTGGTGGGCTGGGGACCCTTCCTTCAAAAAGGGTTGCCATGCGTGTCATGGCCTACTTTTGTAATTACAGTAATTACTCATGCCATTAATCATGACCACCACTCACAATTTCTAAAAATGTGACTGTTTTACTGTATCTAAGTCATGACCATGCCTTCCTTTGTCTGACCTGAACCACAGTGCCTACCCCAACACCATCCTTTGTAAATAACCTCTTTCACCTATCTACCTTACTCTTTACCCACTCGTCTCTCCATCCCATACTTTACTATTCACCCCTCCCCAACTATCCCTGCCCATTCTCTGTTCAACCTTACTGTACCTGAATCCTGTCTCTCCTACTACTTACTACCCTTACCTGACAGAGCCCCTTAGGCTGCCTCCTTTACTAATTCATAATTATTTTTTACCACCGTTTGTATCATATTATAGTTGACTTAGTCATTTCATGTTACTGCCGTACTGCAGAGTTTGTATTTTGTCTCCTTTGTTTGTTTGTCACCCTTCCTAACTGATGTGGAACCTTTGTCAAAGAGCTGTTACAGTATGTGCGCAGAGGTAATGTAATCCAAGCCTGAAATAAATAAATGATTAAATAAAATCTGTTCCCTTGAACTTACTTGTTCAATGTACATGCTAAATTCATACCTGAATATACTAGGGTGATGTTATCACATATTTATAATGATAAATACAACAGCACTGTACCAATATATTATATTTTTACACAGCACCCATGGTACAAGACCAGGAACTTTTAAAACCTTCAAAATCCTGTATCTTGCTCCAGAAAGGAAAATATACTGTATAAAACAAACATTAATACTCACTGATTCAATGCAAACTCTCTCTTACTACAATATTACTCTGCCTTCATCATTCTCTACAATACAAATAAACCCACCTGACACAGCAGGCAAGCAAACAAATTGGCATTGAGAAATGCTTGTTTCTCCTCTGTTTTGGTGAGGAGTGGGAAGTCCCTCATCCTTTTCCAAATCTAACTGACTTTCCAATTTAGCTGAACTTTCAAAATAAGAATGTATCTGTATTTAAGGTCAGTACCATGTGGAAGAAAAGATACTGGGTTGTGTTTAAACCAAGGGTCCAGCATTGTGGCTAGGATATAATGTTCTGACTTTTTCATCTTCTCAATTCTAGGACCCATTTCCATTGTTAGAAATAACTGGTCTACAAGATCAGCAGCTGATGCTGCGGCCCCCATAGATGAATAACCCCCCCTCCTCTTCAAGTTTCAGTTGAAAGCCCTGTCTCTGCAGTTCTAATTTCTTCCTCAGCACACATATACATGGAAGTATTTGACTGAGAGTAGCACTGTCTGAGCTGGCCTTCTCATGGGGCTTCCTCAAATGGCTGTAGTATCTGGCAGAGGACTATAATGAGTGATCACTGTGCATACTTTAGTGTCACATCCCCCTTTTCTATCTGGAGCTCCATTGTAAACAGGTATGCTGTTTTATGCTGTTCAAGAAATCTCTGCAACATATAGAATGTTGAGTTTCACTGTATAATGACTTCTTGTATTAGCTGATAGTGTGGAGGATTGTTTTTGTTTTATAGGGCTCTTGAGATTTTGCAAGCCTTTGCAGAATGGCTAAAATGACCATAGATGTTTCAGGTAACAGCAAGCATATTCTGTATATTTCGGTCCCTCTTGTGAAAATCATGCACTACCAAGTTTAGGGTATGAGCAAAACAAAGGACGTGTGTAAATGCAACAAGTTGCACTGCCTTTGGTTGCACTGTCTTTATAATGTTACTACTATTATCAGAAGCCATAAAGCCAACTGACGGGTAATGAGGGGACAGCGATACCGGACATTGTCTGTTTAGTTCATCTAATATATTTGAGCCTGAGTGGTTTTTCTTAAATGCAGTGTTACATAGGGCAGCTTGTTTTTTGAAAGCTGCTGTATGTTGCCACTACAGATGGGGCTCAAGGAGACTGAGACAGAAGAGTATGCAGAAGCAACCCAGTGGGCAGTCACTGCCATGTGGGAAACAGTTTGGTTACTTGTCCACAAGTCAGGTATGATAAGTATCTTGGGGCAAAAACCTGCACTAAAACATGATTAAGTTGCTGATGCATTTCATGGTACACACTTGGTATTGCTTTTTGGGAAAAAAATAATCAAGATGGCATCTGATAGCAGGGCACTGCAGTGTGCCTCAGATACTGAAAACCAGCAGCCTCTACACTTGAGCGGGAGGCAAGTCCATTGCTATCATTGTTTCAGTCACCTTGGTTATGTTTTGTGTCACTGGATGACGTGCAACATATCTGAAAGACATTTCAGATTATTCCCTCATTGCATAACTGTTTTTGGTCTACTGGGATACATGAAGCTGAAGGGATAAAATATGTCTTTTGATTGATCCAGCCTGACATGGTGAGATGGAAGCAACTTGAAGACCAGAGAAAGAGACGGTAGTACTCTATGAGCTGGACAATGATGGACCACCTTCTGGTTCTTTCTGAGAATTTACAAATATCATAAGCCAGTTCTGTGAGATGGGGGATCTCTGACTATGTCATCACTCACTTGGGCATGCTGCTCCTTTGCCATATCTTCTTCTAAGCCTCCCTCTGCTGCCTTTAACTTTGTTCTCAAGGGTGGATGTGATTGGACTAAGAACCTTATCAAAGCTGATGTGCCAAGATTGCTAACTTTCCTTCCTCTGCTGAAAACCTTTTTACATGGTACACATATGTGTGTGGGGCAGCGGCTCTGTGCTTCACAGCTAGCTGCACCACACCACCTACTCACCTGCAACATCTGAACCTGGATGAGAGCCTTTGACTGGGTGACCTACACCAGGAAGCAGCAGTGGCTCTGCACTCCGTGGCTGGCTGCGCCACACCACCTGCCCGCCTGCAACATCCGAACCTGGATAAGAGCTCTTGACCGGGCAATCCATGCCAGAAAGTGGCAGTGGCTTGGTGCTCCTCAACCAGCTGCTCCACACAACCTGCCCACCTGCAACATCTGAACCTGGATAAGAGCCCTTGACCAGATGACCCACACCAGGAAGCGGCAGTGGCTCAGTGCTCCACTGCCAGCTACACCACACCACCTGCCTGCCTGCCCGCAACATCTGAACCTGGATAAGAGCCTTTGACCAGTCAACCCATGCCAGGAAGCAGCAGTGGCTTGGCGCTCCACTGCTGGTTGTGCCACACCACCTGCCCGCCCACAACATCTGAATCTGGATAAGAGCCCTTGACCAGGTGACCCACACCAGGAAGTGGCAGCTGCTTGGTGCTCCATGGCTGGCTGCGGCACACTACCTACCTGCCCACAAAATCCGAACCTGGATAAGGTATGCTGAAGCTCTGGACCCAACTGCTTCTCTACTATAGGTCCCTGCTCTGTCTCTGCGGTGTGCCATTGGTGGTTTCTACATGCTCCAGAGCCATCATTGGCTACCCTCTCTGAACTGCTTGTGCTCTGCTTAGCTCTAGCTTTTTTCCACAGTCATAAATTTTAAACAGAGTATTTTTTTCTCACCCACCCACCCCACTCCGACCTCTATTAAATACAGCTCGAGCTCCTCCCCTCCCTCTCTCATTGGCTCCTTTAATAGTTTACTCTCACTGGTTCCTTCCTTTAGTCTGCACTCCTGTCTATTAGGGCCACACTACTGCTTGGTTTGCCCCCTCGTTCTATCTGCCTGTCACCTTTGATGAGACTCCAGGGTGCAAAACACTGTTTATCTGCCACATATTTGCTGAGCCGCATTTCAGTGTTACCTTCTACTCTAACTCCTTTGCCCCTTCCTCTCCTACTTTCAATGATTGGCTGCCCCCTGTATAAGCCTGGACCAATCTTACATATTAAGAGCAGGTCTCCTACCTACTCCTCTTCCCTCCTTCAGCTATCCCTCCCACTCATCTGATTCCCAACCCACCCCTCCTCTGCCCCCTTACTGCTACTCTCCTCTTCCTTCAATCTAGTCTTCTTTTTCTCTACCACTGATCACTCACCATGCTCCCCTCCCCCTTGTATGCCTCCCCCTCTTTTTCTCTGACATCCCTGTCCCCATCTTCTCTTCCATCTACTCCCTCATCTCCCCTCTTTGCCCCCCTCCACCTCCCCTCCTCCTGTCAGCCTCTGCCACTACACCACTCTTGGCATGCTGCTGCCGACATCCTCATTAGATTTGGATCTCAGTTGCCCTTCCTGTGGGTCCTTTGTTTCCAAAATGGTAGCACAAATACCATGTTTCCTTCAGCCCACAGCTGTCCTCTCACTCCGTCTGAAAGATGGCTGGTTATCCTCACAAGACTACTTATCTTGCTATTGCTACTCACATCTGGTGACATTAAGCCTAACCCAGGCCCTCCCCACAGCCAATCACCTGAGCTGCCAAAAGGACTAAGACTTCTACATCTGAATATTAGATGCCTACTCCCCAAAACTGACCTTTTGCAGCTGCTCATGATTCAACTTAAACCCTCTGTACTCACTTTTATGGAGTCATGGCTCAGCCTCAAAATCACAGCCTCAGCCATCACCATCCCTAGATATTCTCTCATCCACCAGGATCATGAATCCAGGGGAGGTGGTGTCACCATGTACATATCCACAGCTATCAAATACTCTGTCTCTCCATGACATCTCCCTCTGCCTTCAAAATGTTACTAGTAAAATTATCCCTCACCTTCTCCCTTCCTATCTTTGTAGGTGAAGTCTACTGTTGGCCAAACCTCCCTGCTTCCTCCCTTTCCTCCCTTACAGATCTTCTCTCCACCATCTCCTCCCTTGCCACCCATGGTGAATTATTCATCTTAGGGGACTTCAACATAAACTGGTTGTCCAGATCGCAGTCAATAATCCACAACCATATCTCTTTACTAAACCTAACTCAACTTATTTCTGAGCCAACTTGTTTTAACCACAAATCAGGGAAGCATACCCTAATCGACTGGGTGCTGACCTCTCACCCCACCACATCATAACCTCTGGTATTCTTCCCTCTCTACACTCTCAGAGATCATCATATGATCTACTGTGTGCAAAAAAATCCACCGTGCAAAGTCCCCTCCAGTCATTCTCAAGTTCTGCTCCTTCTGATCCCTAGATTTATCCTCACTTCATAATGACATGCCCAATATTGACTGGACACCAATTACCACTGCCTCCAACATTAACTCCATCTTGACTTTTTTTAGCTCAGAATTCCTGACCATCTGGTACTCTCATGCACCGTTTAGAAAGGCAAGGGTCCACGGGTGTCACCTCCCCAGATCACAGCAGAATTCATAGCATGCCAACATGCAAGAGACCAAGCATGGGCTGCGTATAAAACCTCTGACACTCACCTCGACCTGTAGTGCTATCATTCGCTCTGCAACACATGCACTAAGCCCATTCATCTTGCTCAGGCAGAGTACTTCCAAACCGCCTTCCAGGAAAACATCAATAATCCATCCAAATTCTGAAAGGTTATCCATGCCCTGTTCTCCCCCAAGCCCACTCAAAAACCGGCACCTGCACAGTTAAAGACCCTCCATCAGTGACTGGTAAATTCAACAAGTACTTCACTACTTGTGCCTCCTCCCTTCTTTCATCTCTTCCCAGCATTGCATCTGGGGACACTATAGTTCCCCCCTATCCCTCCCAAGTCAACACAGTGCTTCTCCTTCAAACCTGTTCTCCCTGATGACACCCTATGCATTTTACTTGTTCTGAACCCTTTCATGGGAAAAAGCCCTGAAGGCCTTGACCCCAAGTTACTCCACCTTTCTGCATACACTATTGCTTCTCCCTTGACTAATCTTCTAAATCTTTCCTTCTTTCAAGCCACAGTACCTGATGCTTGGAAGTCTGCTATCATGATCCCACTCCCTAAAGGTGTGGATACTTCCAATCATTGCGACTTCCACCCCATCTCTCTACTCCCCACTCTGGCTAAACTTCTGGAGCATCTGACCCTGGAACAACTCTCCTCCTTCCTTTGCTCTTCCTCCTTTTTTACCCCTTTCCAGTCTGGTTTTCACAAAGACCACTCCACCACCACCTTCCTCCCTCCCTCCCTCAGCTCACTGACTGCATTCTCTCAGGCATGGATCAGGGACGCATCACCTCTGTCATCTTTGTGGACTTGGCCAAAGCCTTTGACACTATCTCACACTCTCTTCTCCTCAGCTAGCTATCTGCAGCTGGCCTCTCAAATTCAGCCACCAGTTGGTTCCAGTCCTATCTCGTAGTCCAGTCTCAGTCCATCAGAATAGGCAACTCCCTCTCCACCCCTCTCCTTATCAACACTGGTGTCCTCCAAGGCTCAGTACTTGGTCTCATATTATTTTCCATCTTCCTGAATGACCTCCCTAATGCCTGCGCATCTTCATGTATACACATGTACGCAGACAATACAGTGTTATTCACCTATAGGAACTCCCCCTCTGAGGAGGCCACCGCCTTCAGCTGGATTTTAACAATGTCCAATTCTGGTTTAATGCAAACCAACTTTCCATGAACATCAAAAAAACAATATCTTTGACCTTCGGCTCCTGACAAAAACTGGCTAGGCTAGATTCCACTCCCACATTCCACACCCTCGCTGGCTCAATGCTTGACAATGTAGCCTTATTTAACTACCCTGGACTATGGCTAGACAAGAATCTTGACTTCAGGGTACACATTGATGGCATTCACAAAAACCACAGTACTCCCTA
The DNA here is from genome assembly GCA_016271365.2 of Neoceratodus forsteri. Classification (NCBI taxonomy): domain Eukaryota; kingdom Metazoa; phylum Chordata; order Ceratodontiformes; family Ceratodontidae; genus Neoceratodus; species Neoceratodus forsteri. The sequence continues at coordinate 952,850,688 of CM057456.1, forward strand.
GACTTGGTGCTCTGTACAGACACCACAGCTGCCTCCCACAACAAGCCAGGAGAGAAATTATCCAAAAGGTGATTCTCCCTGTCCTTGATTTCGGGGACATAGTCTACAGCTCAGCCCCTAAAACCACCCTATCCAGACTGGTCACTCTCTTCAATTCCTTCTGCTGCTACATTCTCAGCTGCCCCCCTCGTACTCATCACTGTGACCTCTATTTCTCACTCTCCTTTCCCTACGAACATACGAAATGTGCCAGCAGATAAAGGCCTAGAGGTCTATCAAGTCTGCTTGAATGTACAGCTAGAACCCCTTATTCTGCAGCTGCCCCTCCCTTCCACCCTTCCCCTACATTGACCCTCCCCCATGTCCTGTCCCATTCCCTTTTGAAGCAGTCCACTGTTCTACTGGATACCACTTCTGCAGGTAACGCATTCCACTCAGCTACTATCCTCTCTGTAAAAAAGTGTCTCCTTATCTCTCTCTCCTGAATCTTCCTCCCTCCAGTCTCATCTCATGGCCCCTGGTGTCCCTCCCCTCCCTTACTTTGAACAGCCCCTCTGTACCCATCTTGTTTATTCCTTTCATGTACTTAAAGGTTTCAATCATGTCCCCCATCCCTCCTCTCCTCCAGCGAGTACATGTTCAATTCCCTCAGCCTCCTCTCGTATGATAAGTCCCTCAGACCCTTGATCATCTTTGTCGCCCTGCGCTGCACCCCCTTCAGTAACCTAATGTCCCTCTTCAGATACAGGCACCAGTACTGCACGTAGTACTCCAGGTGTGATCTAACCAATGACCTATACAGTGGCAGAATCACCTCCTTCCTCCTCGAGGATATACCCCTTGCAATGTAACCCTGCATTTTGTTGGTCTTTGCAGCTGCCTTCCTACATTGTGCCAAGTTGTTCATTGACCCTGTAATGAGCACCTAGATCCTTCTCCTCCTCCTCTGTCTGGGCTAGCTGCACTTCCCCAGCTGGTAACTCCTCCTTGGGTTCTTCATCTCAAAATGCAGCACCTTGCACTTTTGGCATTAAACCCCAGTTGCCAGGTGTCTGACCAGGTTTCAAGCTTTGCCAGATCATCCTGCAACTCCTGCCATCCCCCTTGGTCATCCACCACCGCTCCTACCTTGGTATCATCAGCAAACAGACCGATCTTGCTCTTGATGTCCAATGATATGTCTGCAGTGACTATCCCAAACAACACTGGTCCCAACACCGAGCCCTGTGGAACATCGCTCATCACTAACCTTGGGTGTGAGTGCTCCCCACCCACCACCACCCTCTGTTGCCTTCCCTGATGCCAGTTCCCTACTCATCTCACTAGCTTTGCACCTGCCCCTGTGCCTTCTAACTTACTTCCCAGCCTTCCATGTGGCACCGAGTCGAATGCCTTACTGAAGTCCAGATATAGGACATCCACTGCATGGCCCCTGTCCAGTTGCCTAGTTACCCAGTCATAGAACTCCATCATGTTGGTTTGGCAGTATCTGCCATGAATGAAGCCATGCTGTCTGCTGTCCTGTAGTCCTTTGGCCTCTAGGAGGGCCACCAGCCTCTCCTTCAGGATAGTCTCCATTAGCGTACCCACGATGGATGTGAGGCTCACCGGTCTGTAGTTCCCTGGTTCATCCTTGGGCCCACTCTTGTGGAGGAGCACCACATGAGCCATCCTCCAGTCCTGAGGTACACACCCTGAGTGTAGTGAGGCATTAAATAGGTCTGCCAATGGTCCCGCAAGGAACTCTGCCAGCCCCTTCAGTACCCTGGGGTGGATGTCATCTGGGCCTGGTACCCTGTCCAACCTCTGTGCCTTCAAACCCTCCCAAACTCTGCCCTCCATGATTTCCCCATATGTCACCCCCTTCCCCCATTTCCCCCCTTGGGTGTCACCCCCCCTTTTCCTTAGTAAATACTGAGCAGAAGTAATAATTTAATGCTTCTGCCTTATCGCACCCTCTTCCACCAACCCCCTCCTTCCTAATCCTTGCTATGTGGTCCTTGCAGCTCCTTTTCTCCCTGATGTACCTAAAGACGTCCTTCTCCCCCTTCTTAATGCCTTGTGCCAGCTTAAGCTCCGTAGATGCCTTGGCTCCCCTTACTGCTCAAGTAACCTCCTTCGATTCCGTCAAGTACTCCTCGCTGTCCTCCCACTTTCTTGTTTTCTTGTACCTTCTAAAGGCAGCTGTTTTTCTCCATACCTTTTCCATGACCTCCTTGCTCAATCAGCTTGGTTTCTTAGCCCTAGCCTTCTTGCTCTGGGACTTGCAGCAGGTTTTGGTTGCCTCCACTATCCCCAGCTTTTTGAGCTCCCACCTCTGGTTAGTGTCCATACTAGGTTGAATTCTGGCCAGGTACCCTTTTACCACTTCCCCCATCCTCCCCAAGTTGGCCCTCCTGAAGTCCAGCACTCCTGTGCCAGATTCCACTCCTTCCTTGCCCATATCCAATGTGAGCCATACTGAGTGGTGGTCACTCCCTCAGCAGTTCTTCCACGGTAACTTATCTCACAAAGTCCCCATTTGCCAGCACAAGGTCAAGGGTATTCCCTAACCTGGTTGGTTCACTGACCATTTGCAGCAGGAAGCTGTCCTGGAAGGCATCCAGCAGTACCTGCTCCCTTCTGTTCCTGGTTGTTGGGGTACTCCAGTCCACTCCTGGCATGTTGAAGTTCCCCACAATCACCACACTACCCTTCTCACAGGCCCGCCTGATCAGTCCCGCTAGTTCCCTATCTAACTCCTCCATCTGAGATGGTGGCCTGCACACCACTCCCATTCTGAGAATCCTATTCTTGGAATCCTGGATTTGCATCCAAAGTGACTCCGTACTACCCTCCTCCCCTTCCTCCCCTTCCTCCCTCACACACTTCAGTCCTTCCTTCACATATAGTACCACCCCTTCCTTTCCCAATCACCCTGTCTCCTGAAAATAACCTGTACCCTGGTACAGACAGGTCCCAGTCATTGTATTGGGTGGCCCATGTTTCTGTGATGGCTGTAATGTCCACCTCTCCCTCTGCCACGAGCTACCTGTAACTCTGCAGTTTTCCTCCCAAAGCTCCTAGCATTAGGGGTAACCACCTTCCACCCTTTCCACCCCTCCCATCCTGCCCTCCTTTCCTAGCATCACCAATAGTACTTGCCATTTTGTCCTTTGTCACTGTTATGGGGGTAGCTCATATGGTTCCCAACCTGTGGTCTCTGCATGTCTCTTGCCCACTTGCCACCCCCTGCTCCTAGTTTAAATTCCTAACTTCCTCTATGTACTCCTCCATGCTCTGTTTCAACACTTTCTTTCCCTCCTCACTCAAGTGTAGTCTGTCCTTGGCATAGAGACTACTGTCCTCCCAGGTCCCTCCCCACCACCCCAACAGCCCATACCCTTTAGCATAACACCAGGTTCTTAGCCATCTGTTAAATTCCTCTATTCTCAGGTTTCTTGTTGTGCTTGCCTTGGGCACTGGAAGTATCTCTGAAAAAGTTACTGATCTTCCTGCCCCATACATAATTGTCCTAGTCCCACAGACCTCCTCTGGACTATATCTACTGTCATGTCAGCCAGGTCGTTTGTCCCAAGATGTATAATTAAATGAAGCTTGTCCCTACCCCTTCTAGCATATTTCAAAGCAGTTGTCCCACCCTTTCGCTGCCATTCCTGGCATGGCCTCCACCCAAATGCGATTATGCCTCTCCCCCTTGCTACCCCACCTGACTCCTCTTAATATTGAGACCCCCAGCACTAAGATTCTACCCCTCTTACTCCCTGCTTGCTTCCATTCATCTCCATTTCTCATTTCTGGCTCCTCTTCTTCCTCCTGCACATTATTTCCCCTTTTGCCCCGGTGCAATTCTCCCAGTAGAACTTCCCCCCGCACTGGTTTGGTCCAGGCATTTATCAATTACTCCTCCAATTATCTCCCTCCATGCCAGACGCTTGTCACACATCGCTAATTTTGTTGGGAAATTCTGACTTAATTCTCTGCCGCCCTATCTGTCCCTTCTCTTGTCATCACCCCCTCATCCTGATATACCCTCCGCACCCTCCACCCACAGAACTCTTGCCCTCCCAACCCAATGCACTTCGTTGAGCCACTCTTCCTTCTGTTATAAATCTCCCAATATCTGTAACCCCCTCCCACTAGAAATTTGATCGGCACAATCCCGCCACTCACTTTCACTCCTCCTCCTCCGTAAACACACTGTTCATGTCTGTAACTGCACCTAATACCCTTCTCTCCCAATCAACTTCCCACTGCCTCCCCCCACCACCCTCTTGATCTCCCCTCACCACCTTCTGATCCCCATGCCCCCTCACCACCCTCTTTTCCCCCATACCCTCCCTCTCCTTCTCTAGGTAACCCCTAGCTGGAGCCGCCTGCACCCCTTTTCTCTTCCTCCTGCCCACCACTACTCCCCACCCCTCTACTCCCCTGCCCCTCTCTCTTCCTCCTTTTTCTGCCAGGTCCTGTCCCCTTGCAGGGTTCTCAGCATCCTGAAGGGAATAGTCCTTGGCTTGAACCTCCCCTCCCCTCCCTATCCTTCCTCCCCCCCTCTCTACTCCATCCCTGCTGGGTCCTGTCCCCTTGCAGGATTCTCAGCATCTTGAGGGTGTATAGCTCTTGGCTTACCCCTTCTACCTTTGGCTTGCCCCCCTCTATCTTCTTCCTCTCTACCAGGTCCTGCCCCCTTGCAGGATTCTCAGCATCCTGAAGGTGAATAGTTCTTAACTTGTTCCTCCTCTCTCCCACTCCTACTCTTACTCCCCCTGCCCTTCCCCTGCCCTCTCCACCACTTGTGTTATAATCTCCCTTTTTTTCTAAACCCTTATAGCACTAAGTAATCTTGTGGTTCTAACTAGCACTTGTTAATCCCTGTGCTCAGTCTGCTACTGTTTGTTTGCCATCTGGCCTATACATTTTGGGTTACCCTTCCTGGATTGCTACTATTTATGCTACATCTGCATATTGTTCTTTTTACCCTGGTATGTCTCATCCTTTGTTTCTGACCTTATTTGTTATCTGACAGTTTCTTTTATACAATACTGTCTGTTGTCTAGGATTGAAATGCATTGTATTAGTACCTCTCTTTATGTAATTGAATTGCACTATATGTATTTTATTATGTTTTTGCGTGATCCCCCCCATTATGTAACCCCCTCTCCCAGGATGCTTCTGGAAATGAGCTGTTCACAGCTCATGTTGCCTTTCCTGGTGAAACCTTTTCAAATAAATAAATAAATAAATAAACATATACTGTAGCATGACACACATTATTGCGATCAAGATGAAAATAATTTTGTCCGGCCCAGTGGCCCTAAGGGTTGAGGTGCTAGATACCTCACCTCGTGGCACACCGTTGACCCGGGTTTGGGGATGAGCCCGGGTCATCAGGGGTCGGCAAGGGCAGGAAGGGATTGAGCATCTGATAGACTGCTCTTCCTTACCGGGGAGAGCATAGGGACCATGTCAGTTTGAGCGACCTCTGGCGTCAGTCGGAGGTAGCCAGGCATCTACAACATTGCCACAATAGCACCAAGGGGGGGCAGAGCTTGGTGGATGCTGGTCATCGTTGCACATCTGAGCTCCATGGTGGGGGGGACAGAAAAAGGAAAAACCCCAGTGCCTGATTGGTGAAGGCAGGACCAGTGGTTGGTCCCCATGCCCAATGTCAGGCCTTCCAGCTCTGCCTCAGTCTCTCCCTCTGCTCCCTGGTCACTCTATCAGACTTGCATATAGAGTGTCTGAGGTGTTGGTGATCCTGCCCGGGGGGGCTCAGAGCTGTGGGCTTGGGCAGCCAGGTGTGCGGGAGGGAGAGGAACCATGGCCGAGAATGGAGACTGGAAGCTTCAGGCTGGCGGGAGCAAGACTGCACCAAGTGTCTTTGCCGGAGAGAGGTTAGGATCGCCGGTGAAAGAGGGGGCATAAAGATAGTTGAAAAAATAAAAAAGCTGAAAAACATTTCATCCCATAGATGTAGCCCTCTTAGTTTTTGTGCCAGGCATAAGAGGTTGAACATTTGTTCTTGTGGAGTCTCCTCTGGAACTGGATTGATCTCAAGTTGGGTATTCTGGAAATGATTCTGACTATCTGGTTCACTTTCACATTCACTATCACTAACAGCATTTTTTCATTTTCAGTAATTATAGTAGGACTATTTTCAGCCTGCTATTTATCGTTCTAATGGTCACCATCAGTATCACAGGCACTGCTAGTACTGCTTGCTGAATCATCATTAACATGAAATTTTTTTTAACATGAGTGGCCATTCTTTCAATCCCACTGGGAGTGGTACCTGCAGCTTGTTGGGGTCTCTCAACATGATACAAACCTGCTCTAGTACTGCATTTTCTTCTCTTAGGGGCAGGTGCCACAGATTCCTCCCATCTTGTACAGGCATTTTATTGTGCTCTTTGTGTTGGTAAATATTATTCCCTCATTTTTGGAATTGCTTCATGACTGTAAGGAGAATTCAGGATCTGAGATTATTTATTTATTTATTTATTGAAATGTTTTACCAGGAAGGCACACTGAGCAACAAGTCGCTCATCTCCCAGTGCGACCTGGGGGGAAGGGGTACAATTGGAATGAGACATTAAACATTCAAGTTACAAGATCAACAGTAACAAATAGTTGTAAGGCAGGTGTTACAAACAGTTTTACATCAGTGTTGTGCATAAGATGTAGAAAGAGTGGACAGTAATAAGTGCCGGGTTAATAAGTAAACAAGTGCTTACATGAAAGAAAAGGGGGAGGGAGGGGGAAAAGTCGTGTCCCTGGAGACCCCATTCAGGATGCAGGGAACCCTGCAAGGGGACTGGGGGGACCAGAGAGAAGGGGATAAGGCAGTGTCCCAGAGAGACCCCTTTAAGATGGTGGGGGAAGGGAGTAGATGGGAGGTACAAGCCCCTTGGGGGGTAGGAGAGGGACCCATGGAGAGCATTTGGTGTCATACATTCTGTGACAGATCAAGGGAGGCCAGTAAGGGGTAGCAATTTGGGAGAAGGGTAGGAGGGCTAGAGATTTGGGTGGGTGAGTGTGCACAGGGTAAAATGAAGGTGAGGGTAGGGAGTAGGGTTTGTCCAGGGCTTAGAGCAGAGAATTAGGGAGGGACAAGGCAGGATCAGCTAGGTACAAGGTAATTATTGAGGACAGAGCTGATGCAGTAGGCAGATTTGAGGGGGGAAAGAATTCCAAATTTTTGGGAGGCGGTGAGAGTAACCAGATTGGCTGATTTGGGTGGATCTATGGGGGACAACCAGGGTATGGGAGTCGGTTGATCTAAGGAAATAGGAGGGTGTGTGGGTGTTATAAAAGAGGAGGTGAGATAGGAAGGGAGCTCACCCAACCAGTGCTTGGATGTGAATTTAGCACAGTGGGAGAGTCACCTATTTGTAAGAGAGGGGAAGGTTTAGGGCACAATAAAGATCACAGTGATGGGTGCGAGGGGGGCACCCAGCGCAAAGCAGCAGAAGGAACTGAAGAGAGTGTCCAGTCTGGCCAGGGAGGACTTAGTGGCAGCACCATAGACTATGTCACAGTACTCAAAAATGGGCAGTATCATCTTCTGAAAAAGTTCATGCCTAGCCATAGGAGGGATGCAATTACGGTTCCTGAAGTGGGCGCCAAGCTTGGGGCACAGTTTTTTCTGGATATCGTCAATATGTCCAGAGAAGTTTAGGTGTTGGTCCAACCAAACTCCTAAGTACCTGAAGGAGGGTGTGTCCTCAAGTAAAGTCCCTCAAGGGTGTAAAAAATGGGTAGGGAGGGAAGCCTAGAGAGTCTCTGTCTTGTGCCAAAGGTCATGAAGACAGTCTTCTTTTCATTGAGGAAACATAAAAGCATAGAAACATAGAATTTGATGGCAGATAAGGGCCACTTGGCCCACCCAGTCTGCCCATTTCCCTACCTAATGGATAAGCTGCAGATCATAGTTAACCAACAGCCTACGTTTTCCTACCCCCACCCACTAGAATTGCTATATGACTGTCCCATGCATTCTTGAAATCCACCACTGTTTTTGACTCCACAACCTCTTCAGGAAGGCTGTTCCATGCATCCACAACCCTCTCCATGAAAAAAAAAACTTCCTCACATTACCTCTGAGCCATCCCCCCTCAATCTTCAAATTGTGCCCCCTTGTTCTTGCACGCCTCTTTTTCTGAAAGATGTTACCCTCTTGGACTTTGTTGAGCCCCTTGAGGTACTTGAAAGTTTCTTTCATGTCTCCCCTCTCCCTCCTTTCCTCAAGGATATACATATTAAGCTCCTTAAGTCTCTCTTCATGTGTCTTCTGATGCAGACACTGCACCATCTTAGTTGCCCTCCTCTGGACCGCCTCCATCCTGTCTATGTCTTTGCAGAGATTGGGTCTCCAGAACTGCACGCAATACTCCAGATGGGGTCTCACCAGCTGTCTGTACAGAGGGATACCATCTTCCTGTTTTCTACTGGTGATGCCTCTCCCTATGCATCCCAGTATTCCCCCAGCCCTCCTTACTGCCCTCTCACATTGCTTGCCCACCTTTAGGTCATCAGATATGACTACCCCAGGTCCCTTTCCATTTTTGTTTTTGTTAGTATCTCACCCCCATTGTGTACTCTTCCCTGGTTTTTGTTTCCCAGGTGCATTACTTTGCACTTCTTAGCATTGAATCTAAGCTGCCATACATTTGACCATTCCTCCAGCCTTGCCAAGTCCCTTCTTATCCTTTCCACCCCACCTTGTGTATCAACTCTTATTGAATCTTTGTGTGCGTCTGCAAAGAGACATACTTTTCCTTCCAGTCCCTCTGCAATGTCGCTTATGAAGACATTAAAGAGGACTGGTCCTAGTACTGAACCCTGCGGTACACCACTAGTAACCCCCCTTTTTTCAGAGTGGACTCCGTTTACTATTACCCTCTGTGTTCTGTTCTCTAGCCAATTCTTTACCCAGGCTACCAACTCAGGACCCACTTCCAGGCTGGCCAACTTGTATGTTAATCTTTTGTGTGGGACTGTGTCAAATGCCTTGCTAAAGTCTAGGTAGGCCATGTCCACAGCCCTTCCTTGATCTACTATTTTGGTCACCCAGTCAAAGAAAATCTATCAGATTCATCTGACATGACCTTCCCACTGTGAATCCATGCTGCCTTGAGTTTATGGTTAGCAAACCAGAGATGAATCTTGTCAAAGTCTTGCTGTAAGCTGGTTGTAACCTCATCAGGACAGCAGCCAGATGCATACAGGATTGTATCATCAGCATACATATGTATAGCGAAGGATGGGGAGCAAACAGAGGAAAGGTTGTTTAAGAAGAAGGAGAATAGGAGGAGACGGAGATGGTGGATGTGCTTGGTGCAACATGTCTGCCACTGCACAGCAGCTACTCACTGAAGTTTTTTTTTACTGTGACGTTTTATTAAGGGTTCATCTCCTTATCTCCTCTACACCTTTTTTCACTTTATCCTTTCCATGATCCTCCATGGTAGGTTGTTTCTGCCTGTACTAGGGTAATCTCACTTGTGTCTTTTTAACATGTCACTTTTATGGTTTAAATAAAAGTCACCCCAAGTAGGCTCTAGTCATCACTGACTGGCAGAGTTTACTGTACCTACTGCCCACACTAAGGCACTTATATATTCTGAAAAGATATTATTTAGTGCTGTTGGCAGTAATTAAATTAAAAAAAAGCCTCCTTTGTCCCCTCACTGCCACAAAGCCTCCAATATGACCCCTGGACTTGATCACTCTTATATGTGTTTCATTAACTTGCCAATTTTGGGACTTAAAAAAAGTCACCTCAAAGAGGGAGGCTTCAGTTGTCATTGACTGGCTAAGGCTACAGCCTAAGGCACTTAAGTTGCTTGCTACCACTCCCATAAAATGTCTGTTAAAGTCATTTTGTTTTTATTTTAGCCAATTCTTTTCAGTTTGACCAACTTTCACTTATCCTCCCATCCCTTTCTTTTCTGTGTCCCCCTTCTGGCTGGTGCTGCTGTAGAGATTCTTATCCCAATCCCTGGCATCTAGTGGTCTTTCCACTCCCCAATCTTCCATAGATATTCTTATCACAATCCCTGGCATCTAGTGGGCCCCAATCCCCAATCACCCATATAAAGATTCTTATCCAAATCCTTGGTGTCTAGCTGTCCCACCCCCGATCACCTATATAGATATTTTTGTCCAAGTTCTAGTTTTCTAATGGCCCTCCCAATCACCCATATAAATATTCTTATCCCAATCCCTAGTGGTCCTCCACCCCTGATCACACATATGAATATTTTTATCCCAATCTCTTGAGTCTAGTGGTCCTCCTCACCCACCCCCAAAGAGTTACCAGTCTCGACTCCCAAGCAACCTGCTGAATACCCACTGCCCCACATATCCCTCACCATGGGCACTGGTCCAACTTCAGTAACAATGACGGTTGTTGGATTCTGGGTTTTATACTATAATACTATATTATTTTAGAGTTACCAATGAAAATCTTGCAACCTGTAGAAAGTATAACAAAATCCAATTTTATTTCACATGTTCATACCAGATAAGACACAGATGTTCAATAAAACATTTCTATTTCCCTAGACCATTATATTGCAGGCATAGACAGACAAAGAACACATGATACATTATAATGTTTGTATCTAAATTGCCCTATCATCTAGACTAACAGATGTGATGTTAAGCTACATGCTTACACCTGGACCACCTGGCTGGGACTTTGTAACATCTTTATGATGTCAGATTCCATGTGGTACAGAGACATAAAACCTCTCACATTATATTCACTAACGTTTGCCTTGGTTTAAGTGGCACTGACAGGATGGTTTTTCATGAGAACCAAGCTTTATCAGCATTCTATTAGCTATCAATTTACCACCCAAAACAGGTTTTGGACTAGGTTTTATGACTTTACACTAGTAAAATGTGCAGAACCTAGTGTCCAATCCCATCTCCAAGTTAAACAGTTCTCCCTAAAGCTGGACACCAGGTGGCTACACTTAGACACACAGCAAAACTTCATTAAAACTTACAATGCAGCAAGAATGATATGTGAGAAGCAGATAAGAGTAATGGTTCCAGGCCATACCAAGACATTGCATAAACAGATAACACATTTGTTTAGCTTTGAGAATCCACAGCTACCACAACCTCCCAAGGTTAGTGAAACTGTATTTTAGAGTTTACTTTGACTAAACTTGATTTAACCCCATAATGGGTTAATTTTCCTACAGTGTATGAAAGTGTACCGGTTTCTGATGCTAATATATGTACAGTACATACATATAGAGGATTGGGTATGAGCAGTTATACACAACAAGGATATTCTTGTAGCAAGAGGTTTCCTTGTTAACAGATGATCTAGAGAGTGCAGCTCAAGAGCTGCTCTGTTACCAAGGGAACCTCATGATACAAGAATTTCCTTGTTTGTGTATGACTGCTCATACATAATCTTTTATAGTGTATGGGCAGTCACAGCATAGAAAATCACACAAAACCAGCTGGAGAAGACAACAGAGAATAGAAATTTTAACATTTTCTTTTTTTTTTTAACTGACACAGTGTGCTACAGATGTTTCTGCAAGGTCCAGTTTAAAAAAACAGCAACTTCCAGCTTAACCGGATAGAGGAAAGCAAGTATGTGGCAGCATTCCAAGTTGTTCTGCTGCAGTAGTGACATAGCTAGTGCAGCATAACAGCTGTGATGACATAGCTACTGCAGCATAACAACTCCATTCTAGTTATGGATTTCTATCCAAAACAGCATTCTACCATACACTATATCGATACATATATATGTAATAGATATACCACTCTGAGGTGTGCGGTCATGCTCTGATATACGCACACCTTAGTGTGTGTTGTACGCACTAGGCCACAAGGCCAACGTCCAACCGCTCAAAGGGCGTATATCAGAGCATGACTGCACACCCCAGAGTGGTTTATCTATCTTATAAAATGTCAAAATTGTTTTGGAGGGGGGGTTAAAGTGCAGGTGTGCGGTCACGCTCTGATATACGCACGGTAATGTGATGCTGCTCAGCTAATGATATTGCTGCAATTTCCCTACCCATTTTATAAATATATAGATATATATATATATATATATATATATATATATATGCTGTTATTGATATAATGCTTCTACTAATATATGTATGCTATTAGGATGCTCATGATAATAATATGCTCATTCCAACAAGCATCTACACACTTAGGGCCAGATATTCAAACTGTGCCCAAAATGTGCGCAATAGCAGGAGCAAGCACAAGTCAATTGCGCACATGTGCAACAGACGCAATATTCAAACATGGAGCAAGTCAAATTGTGCAACCAGCCAACGTCTGAATATCTCACAACCTGCGCCATAGTGCAACCAGGAAGGGGAAGCTGAGCACATATGATGCGCCATACTGCAACAAGGCCAGCCCAGCTGAGCAGTCCAGAGGTGCCATAGCACAAGCAGAGAGCTCCCCAACAGCAGAGCAATGGAACTGCACAACCAGGGAGGTAGGCAGGGGCCCACCACCCATGCCACAGATGGGCACAGGAACACACTGCAGAACAAACAATACACCCCCACACCCTAAGAACAGCATCACTGGTAGAGGGACGGAATATCCACCGGCCCATGGGGACAAGCCAACAAAGCACAGCTCAGCCATGGTGCCCCAGCACACCCACTGGCAAGCTGAGACTGTCACACAAAGGGGGCGGACAACCCAAGTGCACAACAGCACCCCCTGTACACAGCACACCCTGCACTGGTACCCCAAGACACCACCCATGAGCAGTGACTGTCACCATCACTGCAGGAATCCCCATGTCCCCCCGCAACAATGCAACCATGTGTACCACAGAACCATACAAGCCAGACCCACCAGGAGCACCCAGAGGTGTGTGGCAGCACACGGCCAGACCAGCTGAAAGCCACTACCACACCAGGGACACCTTCCCACTCACACACACACATTCCCATGACAATACCACCCCAGATGCCATGCACACCACTACAACTGAGCACCCATAGCCAGCTGCAAATCAGAGACCACCACAGTATTCATATCAAAATAGATTTATAGAAAGAAAATATGAACATGAACACACAACTATTTACAGCTATATACAAGAAAGGGGTTGGGGAATGGGTACAAGGTAGGGGTGGGTAAGGGGCAGGGGTGAAGAACTGGGTGAGGGAAGGCAGGGTGTGAAGGATGGGTAAAGGGGGTAGGTGTGGGGCAGCTACTGCCCACCAGGCCGCACATCAGCAGGCTGCCTCTGGTCCTGGGTCCTTCTCCGATGCCTCACTCCCCTCCGGTGCATCCCTCTCAGTATGCCCAGGGACTCCAGTGACACTTCCAGCAGGTGGTGAACAGCCTGCTCGATCCTCCTCCTCAGGACCCGGACACCTAGGACAAGGGAACAGAATCAATGGCTGTGACTGTCCACAACCCTGAAGCCCACCCAACATGCATAGCATACAGCCAAGTGCCCCGCCCCTGTGATGGACTGCACCTACCCACAGTGACCGTGCACAAGACAAGCCCAACCAGGCAGCAACAGCCATGTGTGCCACTGCACACACACCCCACCCATGACCAGCACAGCACAACCAAGGCTGTACAGTGATGTGGCTACGTGGTGGGAAGTTAGTGCCACAGCCATGTGCCCAGTGCATGCATGGACCACCAGTGACACACTCCCAGACATGCAGTGCCACTGGACAGTGCTGACTGTCACACGTCACGTGCATGGCAGTGTTGTCCATGGATGGTGGCCATGCCCTGCCCCCCCACAGCTTGCAATAGCATCCATTATGTAATGACACTCACCCTCATCAAGCCGCTGCTGCTGCTGCTGCTGCTGTGGCCCAACACCGCCACCACCTCAGCCAGCCACCTCTGCAACCCCTCTCCGAGCTTCATCCTGGGCCCGCCTCCACTCCTCCATGCCTGTGGGAAACAAAAGGTGAGAAACACATCAGTGAAATCCCAAAGCAGACAGCCCCCTGTCCCAATGAGTGTGCCTGCCCACACAGCCAGACCCATACATCACACACCTGCAAACACCGTCACAGCCAACCATAGACCAACCCTCCCCCCATGTGCTGGTCACAATACACAGTGTTACCCATGCGGACAATACAGGTGCATAGACGGCTCACCCACCTGGCCTAGGCACCACACCCCTCCTGGCACGTGACCGTAGGCATGCCAGCAGTGCCCGCTCCCTCCTGTGCAGGTCACTGTAATGGTGCCTGCACTGCTTTCACTGTTCTCCACCTCCCAGTGGCCTGCTCAAGATCAGTAGCCACCTGCTGCCACACATGAGTGCGGGCCACGTTCAGGGGTTCCTTCCCAAACAGTGGCCCATGGTGAGGCTCCACCACAGCCATCAGGTTGGCCACCTCCAAAGCACTCCACTGTGGAGCTCTCCTGCGTGCCATCCCTGTAGGTATATAGTAGGCAATATGGCGCTCCACAGCGCAGCAATCCCACATGGAAATGTTGCACAATACAACCCCATCAGTCCCTATTGCACTGTTCGTATAGCTCCGTTGGCCCCTATTGCGCTGTTACCGAACAGCGTGATAGAGCTGCAGACATGCCATACGTACAGTGCAAAGGGGGCAAAGGTCAGGCACAAGGTCATGGGTCTCTTGCGCAAGGCCACGCACAGTGCCATTGGATGTCTGCACGTCCAGCGTGATCGGCTGCCTGCGTGCCATTGCCACATTGGATTATTGTGCAGTTGTGCCACAGCGCCATGTGGTGACTGGCGCTGTAGCACCACTGGCACAATGGTGGCCATGTCCTGAATTGCCAATCGCGCACAGCATGTCATCAGCGTGGCAGACACCTGTGTAAGCTACCTGGGCATGTGCAGTGCGGTGTACTACGCAGTCACAGAACTGCGCCATTGGCTCAGCCAGCTCAACCGTATTGCGCAAAGTGCAACAGCGCGATATTCAGCCGTCATATGCAAATCATCCGATCAGCCATTCAATGGCAAAGTGGCGTGATTTGCATCTCATTAAAGTTGCTCCACCCTAATTTGCATGCATTGCGCTATAAATGTCGACATTGATCTGCAGTGGCCATATTCAGTTACTGCAACTGATAGGTGAGTTGCATGCATTTTGCTGTTCTGGACCATGGCCCAGAGAAGCTGTGTACCGCCGCGGTCACAGGTGACCACCTCATCCATACAGGCTGTGACATGACCGAGTGAGGAACGGGTGAGGAGGATGATGGTGGGCAGAAGAGGAGGCCCAACTTTACCAAGGCGGAGACAGAGGCACTGTTTGAGGCATACCTGGCTCAGGATCCACTCCTCAGTGGATGGCGGGGCACCCCTCAGGCCTGAGCTGATGCATGGGAGGGGGTGGCACGTGCCGTCAACCTGCACGGCAGCCACCAGCGCTCCGTGCAGGAGTGTAAAAAGAAGTTGAGGACCGACAGGAGGAGGGTGAAGGAGAAGGTTGCAGCCATCAGGGCGGCATGTGCTGCTACAGGCGGTGGACAGCCAGAGGTGGTGCAGCTGTCCCCGTTGGAGGACATGCTCACTGAAAGCATGCAGTACAGCGTCATTGAGGGTGTGCCTGGAGGTGGCTTCCAGACAGGTGGTAGCCCATCACTGCATGGTATGTCATGGTGGGGGTGGGGGGAAGGTAGTTCACATGCACTAACGTATCTTTCCTTTCTGTTACAGATCCTGTGTTTCTGCAGGGGTCAGCAGTGGAGGGCCTGTCCACTGCAGACAGCCACCCGGTGTTAGAGGAGGGCCCATCCACCTCTGTAGATTGCCAGCATGCACTGTGGCAGTGTGCACGCCCATCTGCCTTCACAGATGTTGAGACAGGTGTGGGGAGTGCCCTTCCTGTGTCCCAGCAGTCTGGCATGCAAGCATGCCAGCATGCTGCAGCTGTGGATGTGGCACAGACCTGCACCATCGATGATGCACTGACCACTATAGGCATTGACATGTGTGTGTCACAGGATGGACACACAGCAGGCTAGCACATGCTCATGGATCTAGTTGGCTCCGATGTGTGTGCCAGCATGACAGCACAGTCCCAGGCTGTGCCTGTCAGCACCGGTGGGGCAGCACTGGTGGCTGTGCAGGTCACTGGCACTGTTGCAGCCACAGCAGGGGAACCACTGATCCCATGGGCACAGCAGGTGGAGGGGCAGCAGCAGCAGTCACCCACCGGGACTGGGGGTACAGGGTTCAGCGGTGCTGGAGGTGCACCTCCTGTGGACATGCCCATATCTGGTGCTGGTGAGCAGCGCCCACCTTCAAGGGGTGCTGTACATCAGGCCCTTCCAGACCCTGAGGGACAGGTTGCCGATGTGGCAGGTGACCTCTTTGATGAGCACACCCGCCTGCTGCAGGCATCAGTACAGCAGCAGATGCGGGTTGTGTCATCCGTGGAGGCACTGTGTGTGGCTCTGGAGTGGTACAGCAGGGACAATGAGAGGATCCTGTCCCAGATTGACCATATGCGGGTGGATGTGACCGCTGCCATCGACAGGCTGACACAGGCAGTGGTCAGTGCTGTGGCCACATCGGGCACACCGTCAGGTGCCCCGTGCCACTCACACCATGCAGTACGCTGTCCACTCCCCATTCCCGGTGTCATTTGACACCCATCCTGTCGACGCTGGGTTCAGCTGTGGGCATCCCGAGCACCCCTGGTGCAGGTATGTTCGGTATGCTGCAGACCCCTGTGCGGACAAGGTCACACTCACGCAGTGGGACTCCTGGTGGTCCATCGGTGCCACCCCAAGTGGCCCATGCTCAGCCTACCAGTACTGCTGGGTCTCAGCAGGGCCGCCCACGCATCCGAGGTGGCTGTGGCACTGTGCCACATGACTGACCTGTCTCCCAGTGTGGGCCCTGTCCGGTGCTGCCCTGTGTGCAATGTGTGTTATGGTGGGCAGTGCACCAGTGTGTGCCCTGCCCTACACGCCGACACACGGACCACCTGCACACCCTCCCGACTGCTGTCCACAGGTGCATATGCATGATGATGCCTGCATTGCACTGTAAACCAAGGTGCAAGGATGCACAGCATCTGACACATGTACATGGACAGCACAGGTGGTGGAGGTGGCCTGTGGATGTGTATGTTTCACATGTCTGTTCCTGCTCTGCTGTGCACCTGCCCCGTGCACTTTGTGCCTGGTGTGTGTGTGTGTGTCTGTCCATGTGGCGTGGGACTGTTCACCCCTCCCTGGTTGTGTGTTTGTGCTCCTGTACCCTTCCACTCCCCTCGCTGTCATGCACCCCTGGTGTGTTACCCTGTGTGTATGTGGGTTGCGCCCTGGACAGTGTTGGTTGCACATGGCCCCATGACTTACCTGTGTTGTGCAAAGTGCTCCTTTGTGATGGTGTCCCAGTGCAGCTGGGCCAGCCAGATCAGTTGGGGGTCATGCCGTCCAAGGGGGGCTGCTCATCCCCATAATCACCAGCGTCACCAGCATCCCCATCGCTGTCCCCCTCCTCGACCTGTATGGCTATCCCACAGTCTTTGGCCATGTTGTGCAGGATACAACAGGCCAGGAATATCCCACAGGCCTTTGAGGGGCTGTGCTGTAGGGCACTTCCAGAGGTGTCTAGGCATCGGAAGTGTGCCTTCAGCATCTCAAACACCCGCTCGATGATGTTGCGTGTGGTGGCATGTGCCTCATTGAAGCGTTGCTGCGATGGGGTCATGGGGTGCCAGTAGGGTGTGAGCAGCCAGGGATGGAGTGGGTACCCACTGTCACCTGCATGGAGATAGTGGAGGTTAGTGTCATGTTCAGGCCCATATTGCCCCTAGCCCTGTGTGTCACTACCATGGCACCTGTGGCTTACCCACCCTTGCCCCCACTTTGCCAATCCTACATGCATACTCATCCACTAGATGTCCTGTGGGGATGTCCCCACTCTTCAATTGATGGCACAGTGCAGACTGGTACCATATGAATGAATCGTGTGCTCCACCTGGGTGCATGGCACAGGCATTGATGATGCGCCCACTGGCATCACACATCACCTGGCAGTTGACACTGGAGAACCCCTTCTGATTGCGATATGAGGCCCCATCAGGGCCAGGTGGCATGTGAATGGCCACATGGGTGCAGTCTATTGCCCCTAGCATGCCAGGCATATGTGCTACCCTGTGGAACTCCTGTATGTTTGCTGTATGCTCTGCTGTGGTGCTGGGGAAATGGATGTACTCCGCAGCATGTGGCAGCAGTGCGCTGAGGAATTGGGTGAGGATGCATGACGTGGCCGACTGTGTTATGCCTGTGGTGTCCCCTGTTGGCCTCTGGAAGGTACCCGTGGTGAGCAAGCACATGCAGGCTGTTACCTTTGTCTCCACTGACAGAGCGTGACTCCGTCGTGAGGGTGCCTGCATCACATCACTGCACAGCTCACAGAGCTGCCTCAGTATTGCCCTGTTCAGGTGGTACTGTACCACAATCTCTATGTCTGAATACAGCTCAAAGCTGATGCGGGTACGGTACTGCCTGTTGGGAGCGTACCGCCGACGGGCCCTTCCATGGCCACGTTCCCCTGCAGCATGCCTTCTCACCCCCCTCATTACAGCTTCCATGTGGAAGCTGGCACTGTCCATCTCCCTGGCTTGTGTCCTCCCCCCCGGCTGTTGTTGATCTGTTCCCCCCACTGTCCTGCCTGCTATCTCCACTGCACCGGGTACACCTACTGGCCTCTGCACTCTGTTGCCCCACACACCTTCAGCTGCCCCTATTCTGTCCTCACCATTCCCTGACCTGCACTGGTTACTGCTGTGGCCTGCTCTGTCTGGCTGCCTCATGTGCATTCCCTGTCACGTTCTTGTGCCTCTTCCTTGAGCCTTTTTATTTTGGCTCATTTCCGCCGTGGCGCAACTTCCGCCTGATCCACTGTTGCGCATTGCGCAAGCCTTTGAATATCACATTGCACACTTTATGCATGGTTCCACCCCCTTCGGTTGTGCATACCTTCATTTGCAGTGCGCTGTTGCTCAGCGTGTTTTCTGTGGCGCAACTGCCTCCTGCTGAATATCGCACTATGGCACAATTTCGGACTTGCGCTAGCGCAACCCTATTGCGCATGGCACAACCCTTTTGAATATCCCACCCTCAATGTTTAAATGTGAAACCTAACTACACAGTATTTATGAATACACTGTGCTTATGTATCTAGCTAATAATATGCACATAATAGTAATAATATGTTCACCAACATTGGTGACTGCCACAGGTATTTGCTCACCTTCTCAGCCAGCCATTATCTGACTGTCATTGAGCATGATCATGAGTACTGTACTTGTAATCACTCTTGCTCAAAGTCAGATGGTGGAAGGCCAAGGAGGTGAGCAGAGGGCTATGCCAGTTGCTGTCAATGTTCCTAAGACTGGACTGGTATCAAGGATGGGGGGTGCTTGGCAATGGGTACTGAGTATGCTGGTCAAGAGAGTGAACTGCTGATTGTTCAGGGTGTGGGGGGACAACTACATGCCAAAGACTGGTATAAGAATATCTATATGGGTGACCAGTGGTGGGGGGATCACTAGATGCCTTAGTTTGGGATAAGAATCTCTATATGGGTGACTGGGAGACAAGAGGACCACTAGATGCCTGCAATCTTCATGGAAATGCCATCATGGGTGACTGGGGGGTTGGAATGCAGGCATTCTGCTCTGTTAAGAGCATATTTTTGTTGATCCCTCACCCAGTAGATACCACTGCAGACCCTGAACAGTGCTATATATGTACTAAAGTGCATAAAGAAATCAGATTTTAAAGGCTTCAGACCATTGATTGTCTCCAAGTGTTGTGAATACTGTTTTGATACCACTTTCTCAGCAACCTTAGCTACAAATAGTAGGTGGAGACTGGTGTATAATTTTCATGATCCTCTAGCTCTATGGATACATTTTTGAACAGTGGACTAGCTACTGCCTCTTTTAAAGATGACAGTAGATAGCCCTTTCTCAATGAAGCAGTGACAATCACTGTAGAAGTGTAAATATTGGGGGCTTACCTGGTGGGATCTCAGGCCTCAGTGACTGCCCCCAATCAACAGCTGTACTCTTCATTCCCCAGGCACCGTGGAAGTGCAGCTTTGGGACCAGTTGGGCACCAGTAAGGGCAGTCAGGACTCCAGGGTGGAAGTTGGAACTTGGCTCCCTGCTAAATCTTTGTGGCTGCTCCTGCATCAATGTTCCTGAGTTACCAACAGTAGAACATTGCTACAGGGCCAGGACTGGTAAAGGAAGAGTGCCATTGGGTGTGCAGCGGGGTTGGGATGAAGAAAAAGTCACCAGTTCCAGAGCACCATTACTGTGAATGCACACCAGCATCCAAACAGAGCTAGAGCTCTGATTGCAGATTGGATAATGCAATTGTCATGCCAACACTAATTTCAACTTCAGGGCAGGGAGAGGGGTTGGGACATAACATATTGAAGCCAAGAGGGGCAATGAGAAGGCAGCAGGAACTACACAAGAAACAGAAACACAACACATAGAATAAGTAGACAAATATGGCTGCCACGATGCAATAGAAGCCCTCTAACACACAAGGACTGCTGGAAAATGATCACAGATGCTACAGTTGCAATATGAATGAATATGGACCAGTGAGTAGCTCAGGATTTGCAGGATATGACCATATAAACCAAATGAATTTGATCTGTTATCCAGACATTAAGTTCTACAGACACTATAAGACACTAATGATCTGGGCTCAGCTCAGACTAGTCTGACAGCCAAGAGTGTCTGTGTGTGTGTGTGTGTGTGTGTGTGTGTGTGTGTGTCTGATTCAGAGAGACCTCAGCTACTAAGGTTTCTTTAGCCTGGTGGTCTGAAAGGTGCACCTGTAACCTGAACTTTGCAATTTATTAAAAATAGATTGAGTGTGCCTTCTGAGAAACACAGGAAAAGAGATGCTTGTTGGTAAGAGTCAAGTACTGCTCCAAAGCTGTTCCCAGCAGCAATGCAGCAGGTACAGGGACTGTGGGGCCACTGCCTGAGACCAAATAGGATTCCAGCCAGAGTCCTGGAGGAGCAAAGGTAAGGGGGGGCCTGTGGTTTACCTCTTCACAACTGCTATGGTGAACCAGTGTCAGCCAGTCCTCAGAGGGAAAGGGGAAATTGTTTAACCAGGAAAGACACACTAAGCTGACACTTATTTCCAAGTGCAACCTGGGAGCACAAGAAAGTTAAGTAACCTGTTCAGGGTCACACAGTATGCACATGGGAGCTGATAGGATTCAAACCCAGGTCTCCAGGTTTGCAACTCAGTGCTCTTAACCACTATGCCATACTGCCTCATAACAAGAGGGTTGGTGTCTGACCTCCCAAGGTATGGCCTTGCTGTGCTGGGGGTTTGGGGAAGGGGCCACTGCAGCAACTCTCCATCATCCTTAAAAGTGTGGCCAGAGAGACAAAAGTCCAGAGAAGTGAAATGGACTACAGACCAGTGAAGAGAAGCTCAGCAGAGATGTCCAGCTGAACCAGATCAGCAGAATCCTAATCTGGCCCAGTGAATTGAGATGATCTAGGTGAGTGAGATAGACGGAAAAGCAGCCCAACAGAGTGGCACAACACTCTTCACTGCCAATGCAGCAAAGCTGTTCAGCGGGAGACCAGCCCTCACATCATTAGAATCGTAATCTTTGTTTTTTTTTCTGTGCAATGCCATTATTTAGAAAGCTAAGGACTTAGACTGAAGTCATGGGCAGAACTGAAACAGATAATTGATAGGCCCAGGCAGGAGACCTATAGTAGGATTACAATAGCTTCTGTCACTTTCATTTAGTCAATTTCTTGACTTTTGCTTGTGTGACGATTATTGCTACATGCACCAATGGGTCCTGACGTCTTCATGCTAACCACTATTGTCACAATGAGTTACCTGCTGCAGCTAGTGAAGAGCTCTCCCATAGGGCTTTCTGAGGAAAATCCAGGTGCTTCTGGCTTGTGAGGGAGTTACAGGGCAGATGGGGAGAGCCTGTGGGTTTGTTAAAGTCATATCATTCTAGTAACTGCATAGCACAGAGTACATGTCCTCCTGATCCCATTTTTCCCTTGCTACTACTTGTCCTTTCCTTCCCCTCCAAATACATTTCCTTTTCAGTGCATGCTATGGTGGCTGTCCTTGCAACCTTGAGATGCTATCATCTATAGTAAGTAGTCCAGCACATGCCTGAGTTTACTCAGATAATGTCCCACCTCTCATCAAAGAGGAACATTGTTTAAAGTTTATTATGATTAAAACACAGTAACAAGGAATCACAATTGCACAAGTATTTTTAATTATTTGAGCTTCCATATGTTCTGCTTATTTCACCTTCTAAAAAAGGGGTCTGAAAAGAGCAGGATCTCTCATCCCACGAGTACTCCTGAAGTTCATCACAGAGTATAGTCATTGTGGATAGTTTTATCCAGTCAATGTTTATTGTGTCTTGTTTGTGTGCTCTGAAGCCATGTGGTACCAGACTCACAAATGAGCCTTCCACATTGATACCTAATGTACCATAAATCTACTTTGCTCTCTCCTGCTACATTTGATGCTAATTATTCCATCATATTCAGTAATAACACAGTGCTAGTCCCAGTACAAAACAGCAAAAGAAGTAACTTGATGATGCCTCTCATAAAGTGGTAATAACTGATGTTTACTACTGCAAAATTAATTTTACTGTTTGTTTGGAACTCAGTGTGCAGTAGTAGGCATCGTCACTTATGTCGGACAAAATTACAAAAATCACACTTTTCACAAAATGGCACCAATTTTGTATAATTTCATGCAATTTCACAAACTAGAGCAGTATGTTTAAATTCAACAATTTTAACTGAAATTGCAACGTTTTTAAAAATCATATTTTTGAAAATGCACAGTTTGGCAAAAAAATGTGTTATTTGCAGAAATTTTAGATTTTTAAGAACTCTCATTTTTTAAAAATGCACAATTTAGAGGAAGTGGTTCTATTTAAATTTAAAAAAGCAATGGTGAACTTGCACCAGATTTTGATGCTATTTCACAAGTATAATAAATGATTCACCCAGCACTAATTGCTACTAAATAAGTGACTGTGCTACTACTAAATTGCTTGAGCCAAAGGTGAGGTACATCCAAGGATAGAATACAATGCTGATAGTATTTCCAGTAATAGAAACTTTACAAAATATATGTCTAGAACATTTAAAAAAAACCTTGAGACCATTGTCTGAAGGTTACACATTTCGGTGGTCATCTACAGCACATTGGGGGTAATAAATGCTTGAAAATGAATGTTTAGCTTTTTGGAACAGCTAGGTTTATATGAAGACATATCTAAAATACAGCAGGAGTGTTCATCCTTGGGCAGTCAAGTACTGTAGCAAATAAAACAAAATAAAATTACTGGTGACCCCCTTTATCACACCGTTAACACATCTCTTTCAAACACTGTAATAACTGGAAAACTGGTTATTACAGCATTTTCTAAACTTTCTTTTGGTAACAGTGTCACTCATCTCTAGGGCACCACCTTATTGGCTTGCAATCTGTGTGTGTGTGGGCTGGCCGAACACATCAACAAATTTGGTGGCAGTTTCTTCAGTTACTGAGGAACCAACATTCATTGTTAGCCTCTTATCCCAGGTAACCTATTACTTTTTTAACAGTATTTATCTGGTTGATCCTGTCTTTACATTAAAAAAAAAATATTTGGTTGATCTTGTTGTTGCCATGCTTTGGGTGAGGATTCTGGACATAGGCACTGTAATTGGGAATGGCCATGGCTGACTATGTGTGGTTCCACACTGAAACTCAAAAAAAAAAAAAAAAAAAAAAGAAAAGAAATGAGAATATCAAATTATCTGACAGAGAGACAGAGAAAGAGTGTGTGTGTGTGTGTTAGTGTCAGTGTCAGTGTCAGCGTGGGGTAGGGGACTGAGCAGGAGCAGCAGCAGCAGGGATCACAGCATAGCTGCCTCAATAACTTTCTTTAGCATTGACTCCTTCCACCAGTAATTATAAAAAATAATGTATAGGTGACTGTGTGTCTATGAAGTTTTTCTGCAAACCCTCGGTGTGTGATGACTAATAAACCTCTTGAGCTTCATTCTTGAGGTTTATGTGTCATCACACACCTTGGGTGTGTAAAAAACTTTGTAACACACAGTCACCTATCTATTATTCTCCATTTAATTTCTGGTCCTCATTTTTTAAGTCTGGTTAACCATCCTTTTAAAGAGCCCTTGACACCATTAGAAAAACTTGAAAAAATATTAAAATTTAGATACAATTCAGTTTATATTTCATATATTGTCTATAATTCTTTCCCTTTTTTCTTTATTACTGATGACAGTTGTATAAAAGAGGATTATTGTCCCTTAGACGTTATCTGCTCTTTCTGTTCGCCTACACCTGACACCATAATCTCCTGTTTATGGCACCATAATTATCTCCACAGCAACAGACTGTGGTGTCATAAACACAACTGTGATGTCAAGTGTAGGCAAGCAGCCAGAACAGATAGGGCAGCGATCCTGTTTACATGCAAATGTCCTTAGTAATAAAAAAAGAAGGGTGTGAATTACAGAAGAAATTATTAGATACAAGCTAAATTGTGTCTAAATATTACATTTTTTCTAAGCTGTCACCAAGGCATCAGGGGCTCTTTAAATTGCATTACAACTGCCCGGTTGCTATTTTCTATTACAACCAGGTGGTTGTAATCAGTGTCTGTCAATTATGTTCATGCTTCACAAACTCATTGGCTATTAGTCTGTGTGGGCAGGCTGAATATTTCCCCCAACATGGTGGCTCTGTTCCTCCATTACCGAGCACCTGCAATCATCATTTTTCTCACACCTTCAGACTAATAACAGATAATTTAAAATATTTCCATATCTATCTGGTTGATTCTGCCGTTCCTACCCATTGAGTGGGGCTCCAAAGCACAGCAGCTACATCGACCATGACTGACTAGTTAACGTCTCATGGTTCACACTGTACTTAAAAAAAAGTTAAGAAAAAAGCAAATTATTTATTTTATTTATTTGCTTTTGTTGACCAGGTGGGTACACTAGACATAGAAATGCCTATTTTCAGGTACGACCCGGGAGGATACAAATGACATACAAAACATCAGTGTGACGCAGCACACATAAACCATACAGTAAAATAGTTAGACAGAAAAGTACAAAACATCTCAAACATTAAATAGACTATGAAAGTACATAAGCAAGCAAAGTAGGTTGTATAGAAACATGGATAACAGGATCATAGAGAAGAAATGAGATAAGTGCAACTCAGGTCAGAGATTCCTGTAGATCCTTAGCCAGTAGCTAGTTGGCAAGTCCAAGCTAGCGCAGTGACTGGGGGAGGCAGTGGGGAGGGGTTAGAGTAGGAGAGGATAGATTGGAGAGAAGTAGCAGGCAGTGTGCAAATGGGAAAGGGCAGGCTGAGCCGGGTATTGGTTATGGTGGCTGGAAGCAGGTGCAGGGACTTGCTGAGTAGGTATTGTGTGGTGGAGCTTCTTAAAACAGGTGTGCGTTGGGCCTGACGAATAACTAGAGGATAGTATTCCAGTATTTAGGAGCAGCATGGAGAAAGCTCGTGTACCCATATAAGGTCCTACTTAGGGATGTATAGAGGTGTCTGGTCAAGTGACCGGAGACCATAGAAAGGGGTTTGAGGGCGTAGTAGCAGGGCAAGAGAATTAGGGAGGCCTTCTCGTATCGTACCATCAATCAAGGAGCCATAAGATTGGAGGCGATGGGCCACAGGACTAGGCCATTTAAGGTCCGCATAAAGCATAAATCAATGCATATACTGGAAAGAGAGAGACCGGCAGTGTGTGTGTTTCTGTGTGTGTGCATGCTTGCGTGAGTGCGTGTGTGTCTGTATCTCTCTCTCTCTCTATATATATATATTTCAGACTTAAAAAATGAGAACCAGTAATTCAATAAAATAATTCATGGTTAGTGTGTGTAAATCAGAATTTTACACTCACCCACCCATGTATTATTCTCTATATAAAATCACATCCATTGCTTATTAAAGGCTTATTTAAGATACCTTTATTTATTTGTTTATTTGGTTGGTTGTTTGTTCTTGATCACCAGGTAAGATACACTAGGTATAAATATGGCTATTTTCAGGCATGACCTGCTAGAGTTGCAATAGCTGATACAAGCAAAATACCTAAGAATCCACTTCTGAGATCCTGGTTCCATAATCATCTATTCTGTTTTTCCCAGATTCAGACTCAGCCAGGTAGCTGTGATTCAAGCATTTAGGTCAGACATACATCAGTTTATCACAGCTACAGGGTCATACTAATTTGGTGGGAAAGAGAGGTACAGCTGGGTATCATCTGCATAGCAGTAAAAACCCAGGTTATACTATCTCACAAGCTCGGTTAGCAGCAACATGTACACTGCAAACAATCTAGAGGATAGAATTGAACCCTGGGGTACAACAGAAGCCCTGAAGGAGAAGTCTCCGGGTTATCCACTGATCTCTGTCAGTCAAGAATGACCAAAATCATCAAAGCGCTGAGTTGCTGACTCCCTAAGTGCCAAGTTGATCACTCAACACTGCATAATACACAGTGTCAAATGCTGATGACAAGTCAAGGAGAATAAGAAATGAATATTCTCCTTGATTCCTTGCCAGGAAAAGATCATTCAGCAGCATCGCCATTGTAGTCTCTGTGCTGTGTTAAGATCTAAAATCTATTTGGAACAACTCAAAAATACCCTATTGCCTCAAATGAAACCACAATTGTGACACAACCACCATGAGTTCAACTCAACATACCAGTCCTGGAGAATGGCAATTCTGTCTTTGGATTTGCAGGACAAAAGATATTGGATAAAGTTAATCATTCATACAATAGACTTGCAAGATTTGTATTGGATTGTTCATTTAAAACCCATCACTGTCTTGTGTTTCATCAGTTAGGGTGGGATAGTTTGTCTCCCTGACTGAAGAAACAATACATAACATTAGTGTACAAAGTAAGAAAAGGCCTGATTAGGGGCAACTTATCTCTTGAATTTGAAACAGTCAATCAGAGATATAATTTAAAGAATGTAAAACATTGAGGACTTCCTATTACAAAAGTAAGAACAAAATATGGTCATGTGACCTTTCAGTACAATGCAGCTAGACTATGGAATGAAATCCCCTTTCCACTGAAGAATTTGTCCAAGACTGGTTCCTTTAAAACAGCTATTATTAAAACCTAATTGAAAGTACGTACCTGTACTTACAGAAATATAAGTGTGCTGTGACATGCAGAATGCATGCCATATGCTTACGTGTGCAATGTTTGCATGCGATTCGCATACACAAAGTGAACCAGGTCTAAAAAGCAAATCAGATTTGCAAGCTGCAAGCTTAACATGTGTGCAGCAGGTAAGCTGGTGTGAACATCTTCTAAAAATCACATCAGGTTCGCATGGTGCACGGTTGACATGAGTGCAGCAGTTAAACCGGTGTGAACATCATTTAAAAATCACATCAGGTTCACATGTTGCATGCTTGCCATGTGTGCAGCAACTAAGCTGGTGCAAATCTCATCTAAAAACACATCAGTTTATATTTCTCATACTACTGCTACTAATTAGAGCCATTAGAATACATTTTTCATTGATTTCCCATTAAAATTAGGTAAACTCATTAATTCTGATCCTTTTGCAAGTCGTTTAATGGCTTTTGATTGTTGTTATTAAATTACCATTAATTTGTAAAGTATTGCTTGCTTACTGCATTAAATGTCTAGGATATAACCAGTCAACATCCCCCATTCCAGATGTGTGAAAAGGGGCCTCTGTGTTGTGAAGCCTGACCTTTTTGTTTTGGGCCATGCGAATCCCCTTATGCATATTTAGTGCTACAAATGTGTTTCTCCATGACTGTTTCAGCTCACTTACTTTCCCTTTGTCATTCTGTATGGAGAATATACGTTATGGTCATGCTCATCACTCTTTGTGCTGAGAAGGGTCTTGGAATCATACACCTTACCTCACATTTTGTCACTGAAATGAAGGACATGGACACACAAAATGAGTGACAATGAGGGGCACTAACCCTCATGATGATCAGGGCACATCCTGAAGCATGGAGATACAGTACCTCAGAACACAATGGAAACCATTGTATATATTTGTACTGATATTAGCACCTGAGAATGAATTTCTACCATAAATTATAGGTGCTATTTAGGTACAGCAGAGGGGGTATCCCCCCGCATTTGTGCCTATGCTGTTCTTATGGTGTGGCAATAATGGCATTAAATTTGGATTTAATCTTTTACACAATAAGGCCCCCCCCGGCCTGTGTGGCCTCATGCTGCAGGTACACTCCTGACTCTACTGTTTCTGTATTGTGTTATCCACTCTCTCCTCCTATTAGCAATGTAACCATCACACATGATGTGGAGGAGCTCCAGCCAAGCAAGAGCGCATGAGTCATGTGAATGTGACACTGTCTTTCCTGCCACTGAGTAGACAGGCTGTACACTTCAGCTTGGAGGAGTTGGTGAGCACTGAACCCTCAATAGCAGTGTTGTGGAGGCATATTTTTGTTGGTCTACTATTAGTGAGTCTCTGTCTCCCCTGGTGGTGGAAGTGCAGAGGATGAGCTAGAAGCTAACTTGAGACTAGGCTTCCTACTTACTCTACTAGGTTTGCCTCACAAAAAAAATGCACAGACCCCCTGCAGCAGCAAACTAGGCCTAGCAGTAGAGGTGACAGTGGTGTGGGTGGCCTTCATAGGCCTTGATAAGTGCAGTGCACCAGCAGCCATGGCAGCAGCCAAGCAAGAAGCAAGTAATACAAGTTCGGTGGGTTCAGTTGGTGAGATGACTTGGTCATGGACCATGTTGGGGACCTGAGATTGTCGGCTCTAGCATCCAGCTTCTGGCAGAAGGACAGAGGAGGAGTGGACTGAAAATGGGGCTGGTGGCACACTGGGTCAGGCCACAGGTTCTGGCCAGATGGCTGAGTAAGTAAAAGTAAATATTTTTTTTATTGTTACAGGGGGATTGGGGATGGAGGAAAGACTGAAATATTGCTGTGTTTTTCACATTTCTGCACCTTTGGGTGGCTTCACAACCAATATGGGATGGGTATTGAATGGAATGGAGTCAGGGAAGGGTCAGAACTTTAGCCAGGAAAAAAATCTGTTTAGTAACTGGGTGGGTTAAAGCCCAACTCTGATGTACTGCTCTGGGGTATAGGCAGATGAATCTTAAACATTTGAAGTTTTCCTGATTTGCATATCACTTTTCAGTCACAACAAATAAGTTTTACCTTTTAGAGATGTTCCAGACATTCTAGAGCACTAGCACCCGGCCTCCACTGGTTGTTGGCTCCCCCTTCTAAAATCTGAAATAGCTCCCCTGTCATAAAGTCTAAATTTACAGGGCATCCTCTATGTGAGAAGCATATTTTCCATGAGGGATGGAGTGGGAGCTGAGCAGTATTCAGGGGTAAAATGTGGGCTGTCCTTGCATTCAGGAACAGTTGAATGGTATGGTATGCACAGACTTTTGAAGCCCCACTATAGTCAGGCTCATGCCCCCCCTACAGTGAGGCTGACCTCCACACCTCCATGATCAGGCACATTATGACATAGGGCAATGGAGACTGCAGGGCTGTGCACCATTGAAATGAATGGGGCTATTTTTTAGTACTATTTAATACATTATTGATGAAGAGTTGGGGATTAATAAAGCCCACTGCTCGACTAACAAATACCTTGTTAGTAGAACCGTGGCCTTCATTGTTCTCCAACTCACCATCATAATGTATAAAATAGTAATAAAAAATAACTCCATTCATTTCAAGTGGGTACACCCCAGCACTCTGACCCATGGACATCATCTCTTAAGGACTCCTGCCTGTGTCCCTAGTACTCAGGTGAGATACTCTTGACTTATATTTATACTTGGTGGGTTGTCTGTAGCAGCATGGCTGCACCTGCTACAATATGTGTGCATGGGGGGGGGACTGGCCATGTGGGTGAGTGTCGAGTTATTGCTACTTTTGTGTTTGCACCTTAAATCATGTTTGCATGGAAGCATTCAAAACTACAGAGAGAAAATAGTAGGAGTAGAGGCCAGACAGACATAATTAAGTAGTTTTGTTGGTAAGTGTGTGTATTGGGGTGGAAAGAACCACATGTGTTTCCATTGGTATGTGTGCTACAGTTCAGCTATGCAGTTGAGATGAGGGGGACAAGAAAACTAAAAAGTATAACAGTGACTATAAGCAAGCCACATGAGTGCAGATGAATGCAGATTTGTATTGAAGTACAAGCGAACCATGTGTGTGCAAGCAGTATGGCTTAGTAGTTAAAGGCGCTGAACTGTGAGACCTGAAGACCTTGGTTTGAATCTCATTAACCCCACCTTGCATGTGGTGTGATCCTGAGCAAGTCACTTAACTTTTATGTGTGCAGTTATCAGTGACCACTTGCTTTTTGCACGCATGCCACATGCATGCAGTCTGATCCAATTTAATATAAAAAACATGCTTTCCACATTTACTTGCTGCACACATACCACATGCATGCAGTCAGTTCTGATTTAACATTTAAATCATGCTTGCAGCATGCTTATCACATGGGTAGTTTTATGTGTGCAGCATGAAAACATTTCATATAACTATTTCTGTAAGGGATTAGAATATCTGGTACTTAATAGTACTTGTAACTTATGTGTAATCTGTATGTGATATGCCTAGTATTTATCAGGTCACTGTTAAATGTGAGTATGACCTATTATATGTATATTAGTACTGTTTGGATTGAATGTATGATTTGTTTAATAATAGGGTAATTTGTCTGTGGTATACGTATTGTTCTTTAGGCAAATGTTACCTATTACATGTACATTAGTATGGACTGTAAGTATGATTGTTATATACAGGACAACTTTGTAAATAGGTCCTATGGGCCTAAAATTCTTATCCTGTCAAAAAATAAAGTTCTAACTAACTAGCTAGCTAACTAACTAATTAACTTATCAATTACTTTCCCTAAAAATGAAAGGTTTCTGACAGATCTGTAGGCAAATAAAATCTCCGGGACCAATGATGGTTTCTTAAGTAAGGGATTCGCAACCCCATTCTTCATTGTGGAAGGGAACAGTCCTTCACTCAGGGAATACCGGATGATTTCAGTCACTACAGGAGCCAGGGCTTCCTGTCTAGCCACTACCAGTTGGGTAGGCCCAGGGTTCATCTCACAGTAAGTAGGTCACAATTCATAGCCAAGATATTACATGTGATATATGTTTAACTAAAACTGGCTTAAACTCGGTCCAGTGAGTCAGAATGCCCCAACCCAATCTATCCACATCCCTGCTGGGGAATGCGCTCCCATGGGAGATCACCACTCTAATAGAGGACACCATGTCAAGATAGAAATACCCAAAAAGCTCACACATCTCTGAGGAAATTACTCCCCCAGATTGCAGACAGGCCAGATGCAATAGCCTGTCAACAGTCTGGAAACACTAAGCTGGTCTATTCCTTTTTGCAACAATCAACCCTAACAGGGACTCTATCTTCTTCTGGGAGATTGCCCTTTGATAGACCCCATAATGGGTCCTCAGAGTTTGTCTGTCCACCATAGAGGGCACCCTCAACCAAGGTTCAATGTCAATATTGCACAACCGAATTAGTGCTGCACATATGAGCGTGGTCATGTTATGTTCTCAAAGCGGATGGTGAAAATAGCTTAAAAAATAGCAATAGCATTTGTCTTAATCCACAAAAAGAAATAGTGTTTGACTCAATCAGCAAAAAGAAATACACCCTACTTTCCTTCTTGAAGAAGTACTGCTATCGGGTCATAGGTCAGGTCAAGGTTCACGTATGTTTGTGTGTTCCTGTCTATTATGTTCTTCACAACTAGTGTTATTCTCAGCAGTTCCACTTACAGTCTCTTCTGGTCCCTAGCTCTCCTTCTTGTCCCTCGTTCTACCTTCCTGTCTCACACACTCCTTTCAAAATGGCACAGAATAACAGCAGCAGGAAGCGATTGCAGTTAAAAAGGTAATCTTTATTTAATATGCAATACACCCAACTAGTGATTCCTCAAAAAGTATTAAGTGCAATGGCAGAGTCAATTCAGTCAGAGTCAGTTCATAGTAGCTGTATGGTTTTGGCAACTAGGCCTGCAGCTGAAAATTATAAGCTATCCCCCTCAGATACTCAGCTCTAGGTCTTTCCCTGTATTCTTGCACTATGTCACAAGTTCACTTTGCAGTGTCCTTATACTTTTTTCTAATTTCACACACAGTACTGCTTGCCACTAGCTGCTCCATCAAGGTGCTGTTGCACTGCTGTTCTAATTTTAGATAGTCAGTGAACTTCCAGATTGATGGATAGTGTGCCCCTACAAAATGATTACATTTTCTGTGCCATGCCTCCCCGAAGTTTATTGTGCATGGCAAGTCAGACTGCACAGAGTCATAGCAGTTCCACAATTTGGGTGAAAACATGGCTCTCCTTCTCCCACCACAACCCATGGGTCTACCCAGCCATGTGTCCTCAAAGTAATCAATCAAAGGACTCAGTAGTTCACTGTTTTCATTGTAAAACTGTGCTCAGAATATCATCAAATGTAGTCAGTACATCTTGTAGAGGAACATATGTTAAAGCAGGGAGTAATCAGATTTGCAAAGAGAATGTAGGGTCGATCATGTATTTACTGCAGACATCAGGCAACTCTTGAATTTTTCTCCACATCGCCTGGCAAAAGTGGAAAAAAAACAACCACGCATTGCAGCATCGGGGAAAGGAAGTTTAAATCCTTCTATCACTGCAAGTTCAAAACCAAGTAATATAGTCTCAGAATGCAATGTGCCACATAACCTTTGTAATTCAGCAAAAACTGTGTTTTATGAGGCAGCAGTACGATTTGCCATCAGAATATAAACCAGTGGGATGACTTTGTTGTATTTGATAACATGTATTGTGTAGAGCTGAGTGAATACTAATGGACAACACTTGAATGTTCCATCTGCAAACCAGTGAGGGGACGCTCTAAGGTGTGCTAGGTCAGTAGTGGTAGAAAAAATCAATAACCTGTCAGCAGATGGACCTGAATCGTGCATCAGGAAGTTCTGTTTCTGTAAAGTTTGCACACATTCAGGGGGTAGGACAAGAGCTGCAACATCTGCTGGCTAAGGGGAGGTTGTGAATTTATATGTCTGTTTCTCCTTATTGTATGTTTTAACAAAGGTACAGCAGGCAGTTGGCTTGAAACAATAGCTGGCATTTGTGAGATACCTGCAGCAACTATTTGGTGTGTTGTCTCGCAGGTTGCTGTTGACCGTTCTTTCATATCGGCTATTGCCTCCTTCACAGAAACAGAAGCAGGATCTGGTACATGATTATGCTCCCCAATTAGTTTTAGGACCTTAGGACCATCTAGCTGCAGCCGTGAACTACAGAACCCCTTATCGTATGCCAAGCATTTCCAGTAGGATTTTGAGGATGTGATGTGCTCTTGCCGATAAATAAAGTCATTAAGGGTAGCTAAATCCCTGCCTTTCTGGCTCTTCATGAAGCGCACGTCCTTTTCGCTCTCCATCTCCAAAAATCTGATGGTCTGGAGTGTATTGCATTTTTATAACCCTGGATTTACACGATTGTGTACATGTGCTACAGTGCCAGATGTTAGTTTGGTCCCACACTGAGATGACAGAGCGATTTTGACCCGTGCTATAGTGGTTGCGCTATATTCACTGGATACCCTCAACCAAGAATGCTGTTTCCCACCTAATTGTCTTCAGCCATAGGTGAGAGGGTATTGCTCACTGAAGAGAAAACCAAATTATGGCCATCTACGGCAGCATTAACACCCCCCCACCACGGGCAGCTAACATGCTTGAGATGTCCAGTTCCTCTAAGAACCTCTTGGGTACAAGGTCCTGCTTAGGCTGAAACTGGACAATCTATGTAGAGAAGGAAGTTACCAGAGGGCACCAAACTGGAACCTCACCATGAAATGATCTGACTAAACTATATGATCAACTGAGGTCTCAACCAGGGGTTGCAGCACAGCAGTGAAAGCCTATGAACAGGCTCTTTCTAATTCACTGGATACCTTGGCACCAGTCAGTTCATGCCTACAGACCTCTAGTTAAAGCAGTCCCTCGTTTACTCTTGTGCTTCAGCAGATGAAGGTTGCATGTCGCAAGTTAAAGCACAAGTGGAGGAGGTCATGGTCCAGTGTTGACAGACTTGTTCTGGAAGAGCAGCTGTACCTGGAGGCCTTCACAGCAGTTAGGAAGGATTTATTCACTGCTGTGATTTCTTCTGAGAACAACCGTACTGCCACATTTTTCTGAATTGTAGAAAATGTATTACATCCTGATTGTCTGTGCCATAAGAAAGTTGTTTCCAGTGAGAATGTGCGAGCGGTTAAACAAGTTCTTCAAACCCAAGGTTTTGTGCATTTCTGACTGGATTGCCTCCATTGCCCAGTTTGTGGTCAGTAGGGATAGAGAGGGGAGTGTGGGTGGTTCAGTGAATGTTTGGAGGGGCAGCAATTGGATGAGGAGTAGATCCTTGAGGTGATAATGGGTTTGTGGTGCACCACATGTGTTCTGGATCCTGCACCCACACAGCTGCTTAAGGCTGGGAAGAGGCAGTTGGCTCTAGTACTGACAGGTATCATCAGTACTTCTCTCCATGAGGGGCTGTGCCAGTGCCCCTAAAAGGGTGGTGGTGAAAACCCTCCTTAAGAAGGCATTGTTAAATCCCGAGATACTTGCCAATTTTCGTCTCGTCTCCAACCTTCCTTTTTTGGCTAAGGTTGTGGGGAAGGTGGTTGTGGCCCAGCGTGTGAGTCATCTTGAGAAGAACAACCTTCTTGAGCCATTTCAGTCTGGTTTCTGTAGCAAGCACAGCATGGAGACAGCCATGATCAGCATATGCAGTGATCTCTGCTGCCTGGCGAGTGATGTTGGAGAGCTCTCTATCATGATTCTGCTTGATGTTTTTCAGCATTTGACACTGTTGATCATTCAGTGTTGTTGTTGGCCAGACTTAGGGAGCATGGAGGGTTGTCTGGGACTGTGTTATAATGGTTCTATTCATTCCTTAGTGGAAGAGAACAGTTGCTAGTGCTTGTTTTTTGCCCTTCATGGCCAGTTGCTCTGGACTGTGGTGTTCCTCAAGGTTCCGTGCTTTCACCTGTTTTGTTCTCAGTTTATATGCTGCTACTGGGAAAGATCATTAAGTACTACAGTGTGGAGTTTCACTGCTTTGCAGATGGCACCCATTTGTATGTGTCTTTTGCTCCTAATGGGGTGTCTTCTGTTCTGAGGGTAAAAGAATGCTTGGGGTTTGGATGGCTTCCAGTTAGCTGGTTTTGAAGCCAATCAAGACTGCGTTACTAGCAGTGGGTTTGGAGAAGCAGATTTCAACTGTCTGTGGTGGCCTGAATCTTTCCTTGGTTTGGGGTTGCAACTTCAGGCAGCAGAAGAGGTTCACAGTCTGGGAGCTGTTTTTGATGGACAGGTGGCCTTTTTTTCACAGCTGTCTTCTGTGGTCAGGAACTGCTTTTATCTTGAGAATGTTGTCAGAATGTGACCAGTGCTTGAGTCTGCTGATCTAGCCACAATAGTCAATGCCCTTGTTTTCTCCCAAGTCGACTATGCTTTGTGCTCTATAATAGCTTACAAGAGATCAGTTGTGTCACCTGCAGCTAGTTCAGAATGCTGCAGTGAGACTTCTGACCTTCACATGGAGGTCAGAGCATATTAGTCCTTCTCTGCTGGTTCTGAGCTGGCTGCCTGTTAGGTAGTGCATTGATTTAAGGATATGTTGGTAATGTTTAAAGCCTTGACAGAACAGGATCCAAATACTATAATGATCTCCTGACTCTCCACATCCCACATAGGGGATTTAAGATCTAGTGAAAGAGGCCTGTTGACTGTTTACTCTTTGTAATTGAAGTACTCTGGTAATTGGGCTTTTCAGAGGCTTCCCCTACCCTATGAATTCACCACGAAAGGATACACATCCCCAGTTCTGCATTTTGATTTAAGAAGAAACTAAAAAGTTGCCTACTTCTGAGAGCTTTGCATTAACCACAACTGAGTAATGTACTTGCTGTTAGGTCTGTTCATGCACAGTATTGTATAAGAGGATGTTTTTGTATGCATGGATGTAGTTTGCATCATGGGTTTATGTTATTTATGGTAGATTTTTTTTAATTATATTTAATGTGCAATCCCTGGAAGGGCATGTTGTAAAATCTAACAAACAAACAAACAAACAAACAAACAAACAAACTTTGACATCCCAATTACCTGGAGGAATATAACTGCAAACTGTGATTCTTCATCATGAACCCATGCACTGAAGAAACCCAGCACCAGTAATCTGGGGGACTACAAGGCTAGATTGATGACAAAGTCTGCAAATTCCTGTAAGAATTTAGCCTCACACCTTGAGGGACAATACAGAAGGAGAACTTTACACCCCAAATCTGCTTTACCCCAAACAGCAACACATTTAAAGGACCTGGTCTGCACTATGGGGAACACAATGAACCCCATATCAGATCTAAACCCTGCCACCCCTACAGTCCCATCTTGGGGGGGGGGACCAAATGTTGCCAATATTTTCAAATAAGTCTCAGGATATTCCTACTCAGTCCTCCTTTAAGCTTAATTATGGCATGATCATCCATGGGTAAAGGCTATAAATACCTGCCATGTAGTTTGACATCTGGATAAGTAGTTTTGGATTTCTAAGGGCTCAAAGTCTTGCAGATTATAGTGCTGTGAAATTTCATGGAAATGTCTAGAATTTTACTGCATATTACTTGGCCATCTTTGAGCTAGATATCTGAAAACAGCATGCATAATATTTTTGGAATGGTAATAAAAACTGCCAAATCTGGCAAAATTTGGTTAAGTTGTTTTTAAGTTACAGATGCTAATAAGCTTACAGTGTACTTATTTATGGAATTTTAGGAAAAGGGTCATTCTCAGCTAATGTGAGGCCACTTGTGTGGCATTCAGTTAATAAAAAGCTAGATTCACCAGCCCAGTGGTGTGGAGGACAGAGGCAGTGCTGCCTTACCTACTGCCATGCTGGCAACCCATGTTCACGGGTGTCTGGGGCTGGCTGGGGTGGAAGAGGATTAAGCATCTGGAGGACAGCACTCCTCTCCCCAGGAGGGTGGAGTTGTATGGCTTGATGGCTGTCCATTGGGAATGCCCCACCTCCAGAGGCCATCACCGAATACTGGATCCATTCCTGGTAGGAAGTTTGGGGGCTCCCTGTCACCCTGCCACTGGGGGTAAGCCATGGGGGTAGCTTGGTGATGGCCCAAAGGTGGAGGATGGAGAATGGTGTGGTATGGATGGTGGCTGGAGATTCCAGAAGGATGCCAGGTAAGAGGAGCCAATTGGAGGGGCCAGGGGGAGAAATCATAAAACAAGCTAGATCCAAATTAGTCTATTAATATAGAAGCATAGAAATATGACAGCAGAAAAGGACCCTTTGGCCCATCAACTCTGTCCATACCCCCTTACTCATCCCCTTTATCCAGATCCAGATACATCTCCTGCCTTCCACTAGCTATTCCCCTGAATTTATCCCGTGACCTCTTGAATTTCCCTACCATTTTTGCCCCCATCACTTCCTCTGGTGGTTTGTTCCAGGTGTCCATCACCCTCTCTGTGAAGTACTGTCCTTTCACGTTGCCCCTAAACTTCCCCCCTCCAATCTCAAACTATGCTCCCTCATTATAAGAATTAATTTTCTTCTAAATAAACTCTCCTCCCTCACTTTGTTCATCCCCCAATAACCAAGCACCGGCTTGGCTGGAGGTAAGGCGCAGAATCAGAATCCTGAATGAGAGCTTGAGAGGATGCACCTAGTCTGCTGCTGCACCTGTTGAGAGGAGAGGGACTGCATTTCACTTGGTTCGTTCTGGAGTAACGCTCCGTAGGAGGGCTACTAAGTGATAATTTTAAGAAATAAAAGGTAAACCACTGTTGCCTTAAATGTATGTAGTCTCACCAGTCTACCTTATTGTTGTCCCTTTCATTTTTGTTCACCACGTCTCCTTTGTTTCACCAGGAAGAAGACTTGTCCAGTGGTCCAGGTTGGATTGGCAAAGCTGGAGTGGGGGTCTTTGGAAAGTCCTGAATTTTGGAATGCTTCACGAGGAGTGAGCTTTGTGGTTAGCAGGCAGTTGACAGTGTTCAGTGTTTTGAGGGCAGTAAGTGAGCAGTAAGTGGCTGTGACCTGTTTTCAGCCCTCACAGAATACTCGCAGATTACTCCTAGAATACTGAAAAACATTGAAGTTTTCCCTTATAGAAAGGTTTTTTTTTTGAAGATTGAGGAGTTTGCTGAGATGTGTTCGAGTTGAAGAGCTGAAGAGGTTACCAGAAGAAAAGTGGAAAGTGGAAAGTTGAAAATTAAAGAAAGTAAAGTACAGTGTGTGGTTCTGGAGTGGATCTTGAACTTAGCTCTAGTCTGGGACTTGGAGTGACTTCTTTTTTGTCTGCTTCCTGAATTACTATGTTTTAATGATTTTTTTTTTGGTACTGTAGGTTTAATTATAATTATAAAGATAAAGCATTTTAAAGCATTGTAAAGCACTATAGCATTATAAAGCGCATTCTAAAAGTGCTATAATGTCTACAGCGCCAATTGATTATTACTAGCAGCTGACTGTTTAATAAATATTTAAAGCTACTTCTGCATACTTCTGTATACTTGCGATTTTTTTTTCAATTAGATGATTAATTGAATGTTAATTGAGTGCTGGTGAACAGGCTGATTCTTTTGAGCTAAGCACGTGTTTGTGGCTTTTTCAATCAATCATTTAATCGGTTAATTGAAGAGCTATTGGATGCATGAGTTCCCCCGAGTTCCTCGTGCACTCTAATTTGTGTGTTAGATAAAGGGGGATAGGAGTTCTCTTTTGTTCCGACTTCTTGGAACACTTGTGAAGACTCCATGGTCATTCTTTTAGCCACAAAGGATTTCTACTTCTTAGTTGTAGAAAGTGCAGTTGCTGGTCCTTTTGGTTGGAGTTAAATAAGCAGCTGTTCTTATCTCCTACACTCCTGTTCACCACTGGTTGTCCATGGCTGATTTTTGATGCTAGCTCTGGGAGCTTTACAGTCTTTCTGGCTGTAAAATAGTGGCCCAGGCTTTAACTGTGGCTCTGTAATTGCTGGAATACTCTGCTACTGCCTGTTTTTCCAACTTTCTTCTATCTAAATTTAAACTTACACCTGGACAAGTAAGTGCTGTGATTTTTTTTAAAGAACTGTTAAGATAGAGGGTGAATGTTTTTATTATCCTTTTGTTATATCTATTGTTATTCATGTTTTATTTTAGTATTTAAACTTTTTATGGTTTTGGGTAGGGGTTTGCTACTAATTCAGTCACTCTGTTACAAGATATTAGTATATGCAACTGTTCATTTTATTTTTTTTAGTGACTGGACAACATTTTCAGTTTACTGGAGAGACCTGCATGCCAAGTGGCCTAATTTATGAGGGTTTTGAGGAATACAAGGAACACAAGAAGAAATTGTATTTTTATTATTCTCTCTCCAATTGGTGGCTGTTTGGAACTTTGGCTAAAGATCTGAAGGATTATATATTTGTCTAAAAGTCTAAGAATTCACCTCGGTGGAGAAGGATTAAAAGATAATTAATTATGGTGCAGTCAAGTTGAACTTTCATTACCTATATGTACATTTATGTTCTGGTTCCCAGTTTTGATTGATTTGGGAATATTTTAAGTGTTTATTAAAATAGTTCCAATTTTGTGTGTTTTGTATATTTTTTGTATGTTTTCCTCTGCTAATTGTACTGATTTATATCAATTTATACCAAGAAGTTAGTATTTTACATAGGAGGGTTCTATTGGTAGTGTAATGCCAAAAACATTGAAAACTCACAGTAAAAAAAAATCCCACCAAGCAAGGAAAAATTGGAAATATATCCAAGTTACCTAAAAAAAGCTTTAAAGAGCATTATTCTGCCTGATATTTCTAAAATAACTCACTTTATGAGACCTGTCCCAGGTCAGATTGAGTTAAGGGGCTATAAGAGGGTTAACAGAGGTTTTGTTCCTAGATCTGCATCTTCTTCTGATCTTAGTATGAGAAGTAAGAAGACTGGTTCAAGTGAGCACCCTTTAT
The DNA here is from genome assembly GCA_016271365.2 of Neoceratodus forsteri. Taxonomy (NCBI): domain Eukaryota; kingdom Metazoa; phylum Chordata; order Ceratodontiformes; family Ceratodontidae; genus Neoceratodus; species Neoceratodus forsteri. The sequence goes on from CM057456.1 coordinate 952,890,866, forward strand.
TAGATGAAATTAGAATCCTTGAGGAAAATGATTTGTTAAAAAGTTTAGAGATGCTGGAGACAAACAAACCTATCTCTGGGTCGTTTCATTCAGATATGGTCTTGTCTGAAATGAAAAGAAATTTGAATAGAGATGAGTTTGTAAAGGTGAAAAGTATAGTGGATTTGAGGGAGAAATTAGTTAATAATTATAAGACAGAGAAAAATGGTAACAAGGTATCGGGTCAGAGTAATTTAACAGCTAAGAGGAATGATGCCATCAATGTAAAAAATGGTATTAACGAGAATTGTGACAATGTTACAGATGATATTGATAATGATAGAAATATTTTGGATATATTTATGTTATCTCCAGAAGCTGTGGCTATTTCCCACAACACTAGGGATGGGGGATTTGATACTAATATTGAGAGATCTGAATGTGAAAGTGGCTCCTATTTGAGAGATTTTAACTCCTTTATTACTTCATACAGGAAACAAGGGCACAAAGAAATGTAAAAAAATCCTATTAATAAAATAAGAAGTAAAGGTTCTGAAGTGAAGATTCACCAAATGAATCAAACATGTCCAGATATTGAAAATGATGTTATTAGTAATAGTAATTTGGCAAGCCAAGAGAGGGATAATGTTCTTATTGACAAACTTAATGAAATTAAGAAAGAAATTTGTTTTGGAAATACACAGCTTGTGGAATTGGGTGTTATGTTTAAATCACTTGTGGAATATTTTGTGAAATCCTCTAATGTGCAAGAAAAAGTAACTCCCATTATGAAAGAAGGTAGAAATGTAAAGGATAATCAAAGAAATAGACAGATCCCTGGAAATGGAAAAAATAGAGCTGTTTCAAAACAAGAAAAAATGAGGAATATGGTAAATCAGGAAGAAAGAGGAAAAGGGGATAAAAAGAAAATTGAAGGTCTAGAACCGAAATCTGTGAAAATTATAACAAATGAGATTGTGGATAAAGAAGCAAAGGAAATAGATCATGTAATCCAAGAATTAAATCAGAGGAAAGAACAACTAAAGAAGGATGGTAAAAAAAAAGTGGGCATTGTCCTACCTATGAGAGGGGTGCTGTAGTAAATCCTAAAGAAAAAATTAGTTGGTAAAGGGAAAACCAAGGTTGTAGAAAGGTTTAACTCAGAGAATGATCAGGTAAGTGTCAAGGAAAGTGTTACGCCTAATAAAATTATGGATAGTAAGGCAAAGAAAGTAAAAATTGTTGAAGTTGAAGAAAGGAAAGATAGGTTGATCAGGAAGGGAGATATGTTTACAACGGTATTCCTAAAAGGTGTTCCAAAGGGAAAGAAATGAGAATCCTTATACTCTGAAGTTAACGATCTATAACTTAATAAAAGGTATTATGGGTTTTAAATTTGGATGGCAGGATATGGTATCTGTTTACAGGTATAAATCTAGTCCTTTTAAAGGATGGATCTGCTTAGTGTTAAAAAAAGCAGATTCAAGGTTAGATTTGCTGAAAGAAAAAAGAGAATTTCAGGAACAGGGAATAGTATTGGATGCCATGATTAGAGATGAGACGTTGCCTATTATTTCAAAAGAGAAAAGGAATATGCAAATTTGGATACAAAGTGAAGGAACGGAAAACAATAAGGACTGTAAATCAAGTAAACAAGCAAGAATGATGGCATATATGAAACCAACAGAAACAGAAATTAGTTAGGAGGATGACTCGGAAGTTTCAATTTATATCCGAGGAAGAAAGAAACTAGGGAATAGAATTAACAACAGTGTGATAATGGAATTGGAATCTATCACTAGTGTGGAAGAGTTTTCAAATGTAGAAAATGTAACCACACTAAGTGATTTTCAGGCAAGTACACTTTCTCTAGATGATAATAACAATTGCTTGGTAATTCAGGGTTGGAAAGCTACCCATCCATGTTAACATGGAATGTGGCAGGTTTAAGATCTAAAATAGAGGATTGATGTGTTCTGGATTGGTTAAGACAATACCCAATTTTAATATTCCAGGAAACTTAGATGGGTAGACTAGATGACGAGTATTTAATTGAAGGTTATTATAGGTGGCATATTCCAGCAAAGCAAATTTGGAAGGAGTAAAGGTGGACTGGCTATTTTCATTGATAATTCTCTTGTTATAGGTTGTATCGAATTGAGTTTGTATAATATTTTTTTATGTATATAATATTGAAAGCTGAAACTAAATGTATTGCACTGTTTACTATTTATATCCCCCCTCAAATAAAGCAGAGTGATTATGGGAGTATCCCTGAGATTTTGGAGGGTGATATTAACTGTCAGAGTTTGATATCCAGGTATTGAATTTATTTTAGCTGGGGACCTCAATGCATGTACAGGTAATTTGATTGAAGAAAAAAGAAATGACTGGGGTATAGATGATGTTTTTAATATTCCAATTAGACAATCTAAGGATAAAAAGGTCATAGGAAACAGCAGGCTTTTGATGCAGTTTTTAGGGAGAAATAATTTGAGATTATTAAATGGTCATTCTAGGAATGACTGGGAGGGGGAAATAATGTTCCAATCAGTTAATGGGGGCAGTGTAATAGACTACTTTATGACAGATGCTTCTTAATATCCAATTGTAGATTTTCTCAAAGTTCATAGAGTTTGGGATAGCGATAATTTTCTATTAGAATGTAAAAGTAAGATAGTTTGTACAAAGTTCAATAGAAATAAGAAAAGTGTGACAGAAATAAATCATACTATGTGTACAATGTATAGTAAAAAAATTGTATGGAATGAGTTTACTAAATCAACAATAGATAGAATTATAAATTGTAATCAGTGTCTGAAAACTTTAGTGGAATGGAGGGGGGGGGGATAATAATAATCTGGTGAATGAGTCAAATTGCCATAATGTGATAAAACTTTTTTGACCAGTTTATGGAAAACTATAGTGAGCAATTATGTAAGGTAAAGCGCCCAATGCATAATAATAACATAGGAACAGATAAATCCTGGTTTGATAAGGATTGTAGGAAAATGAAAAAAAAAATCAGGAAAATTGGGAAATTACGGTTTAAATTAACTACCCCCACAGTTCTGTGTGCCATGAAAAATTTGAAAAAAGAGTATACAACATTATTAGTCTCTAAAGAAAGATCATACAAACAAGAATTGTGGTCACATTTACAACAGTATATATGGAGGAAGGATGTAAAATTATTTTGGGCCCTTGTCGCATATGGCTGTGATGAGAAATATGTGAGATATAAACTATATGGTCTAATCCCGGGAAGTACGTGGGTTCAATATTTTGAAAACATTTAGAATAGTAATTTGAGAGTAGAGAATGTGGTAGTTTGTGACCATTCTATGGAAAATATTTTAAGCTGTCCTTATGTATTTATGGTGGCTGAGGTTAGGTCAGCCATTTTAAATAAAAAAATAAATAAAGCTGCTGGGCATGATGGTTTATCAGCTGAAATCTTCCTCTACAATCCTGAAGATTGGGCAAAGCTTTTGGTTCTAATTTTTAATACAATAAGTCAATGTTTGTTATTACCCCATGACTGGAATCAAGGTATAATTATTCCACTATTAAAGTCTGCTGGTAAACAAGACCCTAAGAATTATAGACCAATTACACTGCTTCCAATAGTGCAAAAAAATTATACTAGGTTAATTTTAGATAGATTAAATATTTGGGTGGAGAAAAATAGATTACTCTCCAAATGGCAATGTGGATTTAAAAAAAAACAATGTGGTACTGTAGATTTAATTCTCATGTTGAATTATATCATAGATATTTATGTATAAGTAAATGAAACTCCAGTATATGTATGTTTTATTGATATAAAAGAGGACTTTGATTCAGTTAATAGGGGTATATTATGGGAAATTCCGAGGAAATTGAATATTGATCCACATTTGTTGAGTATTCTTAAAATGTTACATCATAATACTGCAGCAAGGGTATGTTATACCAGGGATGGAGCTCTAACTGGCCAGATAAATATTACAAAAGGCATAAAACAAAGATGACTGTTGGTGCCAACTTTGTTTAATTTATACATCAAAACTCTGATGAGTAAATTAAAGGATATTGATACCTTTGTGCTCAAAGTTAACAATGAAGAAATAAAATTATTATTGTATGCAGATGATGCTATACTTTTATCCAGAACTCGATTAGGTTTGAAAAGAGGTATCAGTATTATAATGTCATCTTTAAAAGAGTTGGATTTAGAAATGAATGTAGGGAAGACTAAGATTATGATATTGGGTGGAAAAAATGATAAGAGAAAATTTTGGAACATAAATGGTGTTAACCTTGCTGTAGTACAGTCATATAAATACCTTGGGATTATATTTGATAGAAATCATTCTTGGTTTGCTCATGTGAGGGAAATTAAAAACAAATCTTATAAAACTACAAATGCTATTCTGGCATTTGCAAATAAGTTTGCAGGAAATAGTTTCAAATCACTAAAAACAACATTTGAGGCCAAAACAATTTGTCAATTTTTGTACGGTGGGGAAATTTTGGGGATTTATCTTGATAAATATGATAATATTGAGGCAGCACAGAATAGATTTCTTAAACTTATATTGAATCTGCCGAGGGATTGTCCCTCCACTTTTCTGCAGTTAGAATCTGGTCTTTTCCCATTAAATGTAAGGTTATTAATAAGGGCAGTTGAGTTTTGGGGTGAGATCCAAGGTATGAATGAAGATAGGTTACCAAAACTATGTTGGAAAGATTTTTCTAACCGTTTGCAAACACATAATGTGAAAAATACATGGTTTTCAAGATTGAATGAAAAATTGAAATGCGTAGGGTTAGAGGAGCTAGTATCGCTAGCTGCAAATCGTATTGTTGCACAATATACTGAGAGTACAGTGATGAGATTAAAAGATATTGCAATTACTAGAGACTTTGAGAAAATACATGCAATTGATAGTTTTGGTTTATATTCATCAGTTAAACAATATTGGGGTACAGAGACTTATCTCTTGATTTGTGAAAAGAATTTGCACAGAAATATTTTATGTAAATTGAGATTGGACATGTTAGGCATAGAGGGTGGGATATTCAAAAGGGTTGCACCATGCGCAATAGGGTTGCGCCTGCGCAAGTCCAAAAGTGCGCCATCCTGTGATATTCAGCAGGAGGCAGTTGCGCCACCGAAAACATGCTGAGCAACAGTGCAATGCAAATGACGGCATGCGCAACTGAAGGGGGTGGATCCATGCATAAAGAGCGCAATGCGATATCCAAAGACTTGGGCAATGCGCAACAGCGGACCAGCTGGAAGTTGCGCCCCAGCGGAAATGAGCCAAAATAAAAAGGCTCAAGGAAGCGGCCCAAGAACACCACAGGGATGCCAAGTGCGGAAGAGAGAGAGAGAAAGACAGACAGTGACAGGCCAGGGTGGGCAAGGGAAGCAGTGTGGGCCATAGGCTGCAGAGGCCAGCGGGGGGGTGCCCGGTGCAGTGGAAGTAGCAGTCAGGACAGCGGGGGTAACGGAGCAACATCAGCTGGGGGGCACAAGCCAGGGAGATGGACAGTGGCAGCTTCCACATGGAAGCTGTAACGAGGTGGGTGAGAATGCAAGGTGCAGGGAGACGTGGCCGTGGAGGGTCTCGTCCGTGGTAAGCCCCCAACAGACAGTACCCTGCCCGCATCAGCTTTGAGTTGTACACAGATGTAGAGATCGTGGGCCGGTACCGCCTGAACAGGGCAATACTGAGGCGGCTCTGTGAGCAGCACAGTGATGTGATGCAGGCACCCTCACGACGGAGCCTTGCTCTGTCAGTGGAGACCAAGGTGACAGCCTGCATGTGCCTGCTCACCACGGGCACCTTCCAGAGGCCAACAGGGGACAAAACAGGCATCACACAGTCGGCCACGTCATGCATCCTCACCCAGTTCCTCAGCGCACTGCTGCCACATGCTGCGGAGCACATCCATTTCCCCAGCACCGCGGCAGAGCGTACAGCAAACATGCAGGCTTCCACAGGGTAGCACGATGCCTGGCATGCTAGGGGCTATAGACTGCACCCATGTGGCCATTTGCACGCCACCTGGCCCGATGGGGCTGTACACAGGAATAGAAAGGGCTTCCCAGTGTCAACTGCCAGGTGGTGTGTATGCCACTGGGCGTATAATCAATGTCTGTGCCACACACCCTGGCAGAGCACATGATGCCTTTATATGGCATCAGTCCGCACTGTGCCATCGATTCGAGTGGGGACATCCCACAGGCCATCTAGTGGGTGAGCACATGTAGGAAATGCAAACCTGGGGCAAGGGGGGGATGCCACAGGTGCCATGGTGGTGGCACACAGGGATATGGGCAATATGGACCTGAACATGAGACTGATCTACACTATCTCCACACAGGTGACAGCGGATACCCACTCCGTCCCTGGCTGCTCACACCGTACCAGTGCCCCATGACCCCATCCCAGCAACGCTATAATGAGGCACATGCCACCACACGCAACATCATTGAGCGGGTGTTTGGGATGCTCAAGGCATGCTTCCGATGCCTAGACACCTCCGGCGGTGCCCTACAGTACAGCCCCTCAAAGGCTTGTGGGATATTCCTAGCCTGTTGTATCCTGCAGAACATGGCCAATGACTGTGGGATAGCCATACAGGTTGAAGAGGAGGACAGCGATGGGGACACCAGCGGTGCCGGTGTTGATGGTGATGAGCAGCCCCCCCTTGGACAGCGGGACCCCCGACTGATCCGGCAGGCCCAGCTGCACCGGGACACCATCACGGAGGAGCATTATGCACAACACAGGTAAGTCAAGGGGCCATGTGCAAACAACACTGTCCTGGCACAACCCACAGGCACACAGAGTAACACACCAGGGCTGCATGACGGCAAGGGGGGTGGAAGGGACCAGGCACACAAACACACCATCAGGGAGGGGCGAACAGTCATATGGACACACACACACACACACACACACAAACACACCAGGCACAAAGTGTACATGGGCAGGTGCATAGCAGAGCAGGAACAGACATGGCAAACACACAGATCCACAGACCACACCCACCACCTGTACTGTCCAAGCACGTGTGTCAGATGCTGGGCACCCTTGCACCTTGGTGTACAGTACAATGCAGGCATCGTCATGCACACGCACCTGTGGACAGCAGTCGGGATGGTGTGCAGGTGGTCCGTATGTCGGCATGATGGGCAGGGCACCCACCAGTGCACTGCCCACCATGACGCACAGTGCACACAGGGTAGCAGCAGACAGGGCCCGCATTGGGAGACAGGTCAGTCATGTTGCACCATTCCACAGCCACTGCGGATGCGTGGGCGGCCCCGCCGTGACCCAACAGCACTGGAAGGCTGAGCAGGGTCTCATGGGGTGGCACCGATGGACCACCAGGGTCCCACTGCGCGATCGCGACCTTGTCCGCACTGGGGTCTGTAGGATGCCAAACATACCTGCACCAGGGGTGCTTGGGATGCCCACAGCAGAACCCGGAATCGACAGGCCTGGTGTCGCATGATACTGGGAACGGGGAGTGGAGAGCGTACTGTGTGGGGTGCGCGGTACAGGAGCACCTGCGTGTGTGCCCAATGCAGCCACGACAGCGACCAATGCCTGGGTCTGCCTGTCAATGGCGGCGGTCACATCCATCCACATATGGACCATCTCTGCAAGGTCCAGAGCACACTCCCTGCTGTGCCACTCCACAGATGCACACAGTGCCTCCACAGACATTGCAAACCGCCTTTGCTGCTGCACTGATTCCCACAGCAGGTGGGTGTGCTCATCCAATGGGTACTATGCCACAATGGCATCCTGTCCCCCAGGGTGTGGAAGGTAATGATGCACAACACCCCTTGAGGGTGAGCGCTGTTCACCAGGACCAGCAATGGGTGTATCAAAGGGCGGTGGGCATGTGCCACCGCTGGACACTGCACCCCCAGACCTGGTGGGTGACTGCTGCTGCTGCCCCTCCAACCGCTGTGCCCCAGGGACCACTCGTTCCACCGCTGTGGCCGCAACAGTGCCAGACACCTGCACAGCCACCGGTGCTGACAGGCACAGCCTGGGACTGTGCCGACATGCTGGCACACAAGTTGGAACCAGCAAGGCCCAGGGGCACGTGCTGGCCTGCTGTGTGTCCATCATGGGACACACACACATCACTGCCCATTGCAGTCGTTGCATCATCAATGGTGCAGGTACAAGCTACAGCCACAGTCACAGTGTGCTGGCATGCTTGCATGCCAGACTGCTGAGACACAGGCTGTGCACCCCCCACACCCAAATCACCAACACCAGAGTTGGCAGTCCAGCGTGCATGCTGGTGCAGTGCATGCTGGCTGGTGACAGAGGTGGATGGACCCTCCTCCATGTCCAGCAGGTCATCCTCACTGCCTGGACCCACCACCACCATCCCCTGAAGACAAACAGGATCTGTAACAGAAAGAGAGGACACGTGAGTGCATGTGAACAACCTTCCCCAACACCACCACTCATGTCATACTGCAGTGATGGGCTTCCACCTGTCTGGAATCCACCTCCTGGCACGCCTCAATAGCACTGCACTGCATTGATGCAGCCAGTCAGTCCTCAGCTGGGGTCAGCTCCACCACCGCTGGCTGGCCCCTGCCAGTGCTGCAGCACGTGCCACCCTTGAGGGCTGCCACCTTCTCCTTCACCCTCCTGCGGTCTGTCCCAATCTTCTTTTTGCATTCCTGCACGGAGTGCTGGTGGCTTCCGTGCAGGTTCACTGCCCAGGCTACCCCCTCCCATGAAGCCGCATGGGCCTGAGGGGTGCCCCGCCATCCACTCAGTAGTGCCTCCTCCTCCAGGTAGGCCTGGAAGAGGGCCTCAGTCTCTGCCGTGGTGAAGTTGGGCCTCCTCCTCCTCCTTTTCCCACCATCCTTACCCTCACCTTGGCTCTGCTCGGTCATGGCATTCTGTATGGGTGGAAGTGGACACCTGTCACTGTGCAGTCTACAGCGTTATCCCATGCCCATTGTCCAGAACATCCCACAGCATGCAACTCACCTCTCACCTGCAGTAACCGAATCTGGCCAGCGCAGCCCACTGTCGCACTTTTATAGTGCAATGCATGCAAATTAGGAGTGGAGCAACTGTAATGAGATGCAAATCGAGCCACTGCGCCTTTGAATGGCTGATTGGATGATTTGCATGTGTCGGCTGAATGTCGCGCCATTGCGCTTTTCGCAATACGGTTGAGCCGGCTGAGCCAATAGCGCAGATCTGTGACTGTGCGGTACACTGCATTGCGCATGCCCAGGTAGCTTACGCAGGCGCTGCCATGCTGATGACATGCTGTGCGCGATCGGCAATTCAGGCCATGGCCACCATTGTGCCAGTGGCGCTACAGCACTGGGCACTATATGGCGCTGTGGCACTACTGTGCACTAGTCCACTGTGGCACTGTCGACAGGTGGTCGGTCGCGAGGATGCGAGACATCAGATGGCGCTGTGCGTGGCCTTGCGCATAGACCCCTGACCTGGTGTCCGACTTTGCCCCCTGGCGCTGTTCGCCATGTGTACGGAAACCCTATTGGCGCTGTTTGGTGACAGCGCTATGTGGACCAATGGCACTGTACTAACAGTGCGATTGGAACCTATGGTGGTCTATTGACACATTTCCATCGGTTGCAGCACGCTGTGGGGCGCCATATTGCTTGCTGTAAAGTTGGAAGCATGGCACACAGGAGGGCAGTCCAATGGAGCCCAGTGGAGGTGGCCAACCTGGTGGCCCTGGTAGAGCCCCACTATGGGGCACTGTATGGTGAGGAGCCCCTCACCATGGCTAAAACCCAGGTCTGGCTGCAAGTGGCCAATGATCTGGTGGGAGTCACTGGGTGGCGCCGGTCTGCCGAGAGCAGTGCCGCACAGGTACAGTGACTCCGCGGAGGAGCTGGACCTGCATGTGAGGCTACGGTCACGTGCCAGGAGGGGCGTTGTGCCTAGGCCAGGTGGGTGTACCATCTATACACCTGTATTCTCCGTACGGGTGTGCGTGTGTTTTGGTGGCTGTGCATGGGTGACGGCTCTGTCATGGTTGGCTGTGTCAGTGGGTGCAGGTGTGAAATGCATGGGTCTGGCTATGTGGGCAGGCACACTCACTGGGGCAGGGGGCAGTCTGCTTTGGAGTCACACTGATGTTTTTCTCAACATTTGTCTCCCACAGGCCAGGCTGAGAGGATGCAGGCACGGGATGAGGAGGGCCATGGCAGGGCCCCGGTGGCGGTCGGTAGTGCTGCGAGGGGTGGGCCACAGCAGCAGCAGCAGCAGCCACAGCTGCTTGTGGAGTGTGAGTATCATTACATCATGGATGCTATTGCATGCTGGAGGGGGTGGGCATGACCACCAGCCATGCACAGCACAACCATGCACGACACAGGTGACATTCATCACTGTCCAGTGTCACTGCACTTCTGTGTGTGCGTCAGTGGTGGTACATGCATGCACTGGGCACATGGCTGTGGAACTGGCATCGCACCACATTGCCACATCACTTGACAGCCTTGTTTGTGCTGTGATGGACATGGGCAGTGTGTGTGTGCAGTGGTGCACATAGCTGGTGTCGCCTGGTTGGGCTGGCCATGTGCATGTTCACTGTGGGTGGGTGCATACCATCACAGGTGCGGGACATTGGGCTCTATGGCTTGCAGGTTGGGTGGTGTTCAGGGTTGTGGTCAGTTACAGCCATTGACTGTGTTCCCATTTTCCTAGGCCTCATTGTGCTCCGAAGAATAGAGCGGGCACTGCAACAGCTGACCCGGGTGTCCATGGAAAACTGGACCATCCTCCAGGATATCCAGTGCCATGGCCTACGGAGGAGGCACAGCCAGACACGACGGCACCAGGCAGCGGAGGACCAGCCTGCTAGGCCTTAGGCCGGCTTCCCCTTCCCACTTCACCCATCCCTCCCACCCTGCCTTCCCTCTCCAAGTTGTTCATCCCTACCCCTTGACCACCCCTACCTTGTAAATAGTTTTGTTGTTGTTCATTTTGTACTTTACATTTTCTAATATATATATATTTTGATATGAATACTGTGTTGGTCTCTGGTTTGCAGCTGGCTATGGTTGCTCAGTTGCAGTGGTGTGCATGCCATCTGGGGTGGTATGGTCCTGGGTATGTGTGTGTGTGTGTGTGTGTGTGTGTGTGTGCATGGGGAGGTGTCTCCAGTGTGGCAGTGACTTTCTGTTGGTCTTGCCATCTGCTGCCACCCACTGCTGGGTGCACAGGGTGGGTCTGGCTTGTATGGTTCTCTGCTACATGAGGTTGACGTGTGCCGGGGGGGTTGCATGGTGTTTCCTGCAGTGCCAGTCACTGCACATGGGTGGTGTCTTGGGATCACGGTGCAGGGTGTGCTGTGCATACGCGGGGCTGATGTGCACTGTGGTTGTCAACCCTCTGTGTGTGGCAGTCTCAGTCTGCCAGTGGTTGTGCTGGGGCATCATGGTCCTGCTGTGCTTTGTTGGCTTGTCCCCATGGACCAGTAGATCATCCGTCCCACCCCCAGTGATGCTGTGCTTGGGGTGTGCAGGTGTCTTGTTGGTTCTGCAGTGTGTTCATGTGCCCATGTGTGGCATGGCTGGCGGTGGGCCCCAGCCTGCCTCCCTGGTTGTGCAGTTCCATTGCACTGCTGGGGGGGCTCTGCTTGTGCTATGGCACCTCTGGACTGCTCAGCTGGGCTGCCCTTGTTGCACTATGGCGCAACCTTTCTGCTCAGCTTCCCCTTCCTGGTTGCGCTATGGCGCAGTTTGTGCGATATTCAGACGTTGGCTGCTTGCGCAATTTGTTCTGCTCCATGTTTGAATATCGCGTCTGTTGCGCATATGCGCAATTGATTTGTGCTTGCTCCTGCTGTTGCGCACATTTTGGGTGCAGTTTGAATATCTGAGCCAGATACTACAAATATTAACCAAATTTTCTCCAGACTAAGAAGTGTGATTATACAGATAAGTCCCTTCCTAGGATGTTACATGTTATGTATAATTGCAAAAAATGAGAGAAAGAAAAAGGTAGATAGCTTACCCCTCTTTTGGTGGCCTTAATTCCTGGGCTTCTTGATGGTCCCCAAAGAAATGCTAAAATTAGAGAAATTAAATGTGATTTTTGGCATTGCAAAATATTTGTCAGTTTGCAGAATTTAGAATTGTTAAGTTTATATGTATGTGTAATAGATATGAATGTATATTTAATGTATGGAATGTTATAAATTATGCAGATTTTATACATTTGTGTGTGTTAAATAAACCTGAACTTGAACTTATCCCTTCAAGAACTTAAACATCTCAGTCATGTTCCCTTATCCCTCCTAGTTTCCAGTGGGTACAGATCCAGTTTCCTCATCCTCTCCTCATAGGGTTTCAGATGCATGCCCTGCACCATTTGTCACCCTTTTCTGAACTCTCTCCACCCTATCTATATCCTTGTATAGGTGAGGTCTCCAGAACTGGATCCCATACTCCAGGTGGGGTCTCACCATGGACTTATAAAGGGACATTGACACATCTCTCCTTCTGCTCATTATACCCCTTCCTATGCATGCCAGCATTTGATTTGCCTTGCCTACTGGTTTTCCACTTTAAGGTTTTCAGTAATTATGATTCCCAGATCCCTCTCCTGGTCAGTTACCATAATTTCCTCACCCCCTGTGTGTATATGGTTTGTGGGTTATCGTGCCCTATGTGCATTACTCTGCTCATCTTTGCACTGAATTTCAATTGCCAGCTTACCAATCACCCCTCCAGTTTTATCAGGTCCTCTCTCATTGTCTCCGCCCCCCAGTGTATCCAACCCATGGCACACCTTCCCCTTCAGTTCCCACGTCTATATCACTGATATAGACGTTGAAGAGGATAAGCCCAGATACTGACCCCTGGGGCACTCTGCTTGTCATCCTTTCCTCCCTGTAGTGTAACCCATTTGCCATCACCCTCAGGCTCTGTCCCTCAGCCAGCTCTTCACCCATCTAGTCATTTCTGACACCAACTATATATAATTTGTAGTAACTATAGGTGATGATCAAATGTTAGTCTGAGGATAATATTTTTTCTCTTTCAGATATGTAATACTTTAGTTCATGTTGGGCTTCTTTGTGTTATGCATGTGACATGTCCTTTCATTGTGTTTATCTCCTTGTAACTTTTATTTCCTTAATGTTTAATGTTTCCTCTGCAAACCGAAACCTAGCACATAATTTATCTCAGTGTATTTTAAACAATTTCCAGTTATTATTTGCACATGTACAATTCCCAATGTAGGAACTCTTATTTTGCATGTTATTATTATCCAAGATAACTAAAAACTTTAAAGAAATGAACTGCCATGAAACTTATAATAATAATGTTGATATTTATTAAAATGATACAGCATTAAAAAGTCATAGTTCAGTCCATTAAAAATTGTTAAAAAGATGAATGCATGTGACAATTCTTGAATGTATGTGATACTGACATGCTGAAGAAATTAACAGATGGACTAATTTCACTGTTTAACAAAGTATTTTGTTTTGTAAAGATAATGCCCAACACAATGCAAACTTTGGAAACACATGATTTTTAAGGAAAATGTATTTTAATTAATATACAGCATATTACAGCTTGAAAACATCAGTGATAACTTCTGTCACATTTAAGACAGTATTCCTTACATTAAGCAAACCCAATGTAATGAACTGTCATGAAACTTATAATAATGTTACTATTTATTAAAATGATACAGCAATAAAAAGTCATAGTTCAGTCTGTAAAATATTGTTAAAAAGATTAATGCATGTGACAATTCATGAATGTATGTGACACTGAAATGCTGAGTAAATTAACAGATGAACTAATTTTACTGTTTAACAAGGTATTTTGTTTTGTAAAGATAATGCCCAACACAATGCAAACTTTAGAAACAAATGATTTTTAAGGAAAATCTCATCATTCATGTGTTGTGTTCTATTATAATTAATATACAGCATATTACAGCTTGAAAACATCAGCGATGACTTCTGTCACATTTAAGACAGTATTCCTTACATTAAGCAAAACCAATGTAATGTACAAACTGTTTTTAGAGTGAAATGTGTGCAATCTAAATGAGCTGCATGCAAGTTACAGTACATCAATTAAGTAAAACAGAAAAAAAAATCCTAAATGATGAAATCAGTCTAAATATAGTTTTTCAGTTTGCCTTGTGATGCAAGTTATTCTTCATAAAAATATATTTTTATATACACAATTAGTCATTTTTTTTACATATCAGTGTCACATGCATTAATGTACTGTCACATGCATTCATCTTGCTGAAAGCTTTTAATGGCTGTTGTAATTTAGCCTTTTTAGTTATATTGCATTTTAATTATTAAAATAATTAACATAAACTGCATTTTGGTTTAGAATGATCTAAGTTAATCATAAAATGCAAAATAGAAGTTGATACAATGGGCAGTGTCTATGTCACATGCTTTGATGGTGTCACATGCATTGATCTTTTTAAATAAATGTTAATGATAGTAATTATGAAGGCTTAATTAGATTGCATAACAATACAGAACATCATTAACATAATAAACTGCATTACAGTTAAGAACTATCTCAATTAATATAATGCAAATCATGAGTTCATACTGTGGATAGTGTCACATGCATTCAACTTTAAAAAATGTAAATGTCTGTAGTTATGAAAGCTTAATTATACTGCATAATTAATATAATAAACTGCATTATAGTTATGAACTATCTAAGTTAATAAAATGCAAAACAGGGGATCATATGGTGGATAATTTCAATGTCACATGCATTAAAGATTGACACATGCGTTCCCTTTTTTATTTTTTTATCTGTAATTATGACTTATTTATATTACATTTTAATAAATAACATTAACATAAAAACTGAATTGCAGTTCTTTTATGTACAGTATATGTGTTTATAGCAATGTAAGTTAATGAGCAAAATAAGAATTCATACAGTGGGCAATGTTCTGTATACAAATAACAACTGGAAATTGTAGGTGTAAAATACCATACAGACAAGTAATGTGCTAGGTTACGTTTTACAGAAACTAATATACATTAAACACCAAAGAAATTCCATTCACAAGGAGAAACACACTGCTATAGCCAATTTATATCTTGTGTGACATTTCTCAGCAAGGTTGGACACATCTCGTTTCACCCTCTTAACTCCATTTCCTGTAATCAAGTTGTACAACTCCCATCATTTTATCTCTGCATTATATTTGCATAATAATTACATGAGCAGTAGGACATTCTAATTTTTTTAACAGAAAATGGAATGAACAGTACTTTTGGACAGACATTAAATCACATTTCAGATGGAACTGAATTCAGAAAGTAAGGTTAAAATAAACGTATTATTTATGTAAGTATTTTATGCTATGGATATTAAGCCAAGTATAACAAGCATTTGTCAATGCCAAATGTTTGCTTGCATTGTTGGGACAACTCTAAAAAACATAATGGGCCCTCTTCACTAATACCTACATGCCACGTATGGGCAGTGTGCTGGTATGCCTACATCCAGATGCCACACAGCGGGGACCTGTGCACCCCCAGCGGCATTCACCACAGGCACACTAGTGCCTTGAGTACTAGGTCCCCTGGCCAGCCACATGGGGGTGTGCCAGGGGGTGTGTCTGTGCTGCACAACATGCATGAAGGTGATGTGTCCTGGGTTGAGGTGGGGAACTGTATGTGAGAGAGGACTCTCTCATAAATATTTATGTGCCTCCTGCAGGTTACTGGTGGGGCATAGCAGCAATGGGACACCCGTGCACATATCTACCCAGGCCACTGTGTTGCTTGGGAGGGCTGAGGGTGGCAGTTTGGACAAATGCATGGTGTTTAATCCCAGTAGGGTACATGCCTCCCCAGGATGCCCTGCCCATGTGTGGTAAGGGCATTCACTAAAAATACCACAAACAGCTTAATCTGGTTCAATTTCAGTTGGTTACCATCTGTATCCCCTTCCCAGGTCACCCCTGAAAAAGGGACTTCTAGTCTCAGGGGGCCTACCTGGTCAACAAAATTCAATAAATACATAAATAAGGGATCCAGATAAGGACCCAGGATAGGCATACTATTGGATGCCCACCTATGTTCTGTGCTCCACCCCTGCACAGCCACAATCCTCCACCATGCAGTTGCATGCTGGGGGGGGCATGGTCAGGCAGCCTGCAATTGTGAATGTTGGCCTGCATATGCCTGTGTGTGAGTGCAGAGCAGTGCAAGCAAGTTCTGTGTGTAGTTCGTGAATAGAGCCCAATATCTAGACACAATTTAGCTTATATTTCATCCTTTTTATGTTTGCTTGCACATATGTATAAAGTTGTAATTGTCAGCTTTATTTGTTTATTACTAAGACCATTTGCATGGAAACAGGATCTTATCTCTATTTGTTCTGTCTGCTTGTCTACTTCTGCAGTCACAGTTTTGTTTATTACATCCCAATCTGTTGCTGTGAAGATAATAATGATGTTATAAACAGGGCTTTATGATGTCACATGTAGACAAACTGCCAAAGCTAATAAAGTTCATGGGACAGTAATCTTGTTATGATGTATGGTAGAATGTTATTGGCTAAAATTCATCTTTCCCTCATGTTGTTGTACCATTGATGTGATGCCACAATGTTATTATACCATCAATGGTACGTCACATCGATGGTACAACAAAATCAAACTGAGACTCATGGCTGTCACCATGGTAGCAGGGATGCTTGAAGCTTGAACGATCACAAATTCTGAAATTGGCAAAGCTGCTGACAGTTTAATACCATTTAACATTGGTTAATTTGTGGGACCCTGTCCCTGCAGAATTAAAAGGTAAAAATTCTGTAAAAGAATTTCAAGCAGCTTTAAGAAAAACTTTTAGGGCATCTTACAGCTGTTTCACATGAATATTAATTATATTGCATAAGCGTGAATTTGTTAATGTTTAATTGTATGTCAGTTTTGTTATATGTGTAGGTGTAAGAGGACATTCTTTCTGAAAATAGAAGAGGTTGTTTCCTCTAATGTTTGTTTCCTGTATAAAAACAAATTCTATCAAATCAATTCAAATATCCTGCACACAGAAATATTAGAACTCGTTTTTCTTTTTTTATTTATCTTTCCAGATCTGCCCCAAAGCAGCCAAGTTTCACAACACAGTGACACGATTACTAGCATTTGCTGATGGCAGTTTTGATTGGCTGGAGAAGTCACATGATCTGTACTCATGGGAGTTGCTGTTTTCAGTTGATAGTCTTGATGAGTTTAATGCCTGATAGTTTTTTTTTTATTTAACTACTTATTTACTTATTGTTGTGCCAATTTGGTTGATGTTTATTAATGATTTTATGTTATCAAATTTATGTTGCCTCATCTTGTCCATTGTAAGGTAAAAGAACTGTATTTTTTTGGAAAATGTGGCCGCTTGGCGTAGTTCTGAAAATGCTAACAACTGTTTGGGCTGAATAACAGTGCTATCATCGATGACCATAGACTATAAAAGACAATGTATGGCCATCGAGGAACAACCATGCTATGCTTGCATTCTGGACTCTTGAGGTTTATGTTAGTTGCCATAGAAACAACTCGAAGCAAGCATAGCATGGTTGTTCATCGATGGTCATACATTATCCTCTATTTTATGCCACTTTCCTCAATAATAAAGAAAAAGGAGATAGAATTAAAAAAATATAGTTCTGGCTGAATGGTGCAGATGGTAAAAGCACAGAACTGTAAAACTGTGGGTTGCAAGTTCAGTCCCCACTCTAGGCCACAAGCAATATGATCTAAGGAAATCTGAGGTACAGTAAACTTGTAGCCAGGCCAGTGGCATGGAGGGCTGAGGCTCTGGACACCTCGCCTCCCATCACACTGGCACCCTGAGTTCAGGAATGGACCAAGGTTGCTTGGAGGCTGGTGGGGAAAGGAGGATTAAGCATCCATTGATGGATCTCCTTCTTTGAGATGAGGGAACAGTGCATTCTGCTACTTGACTGGCACCTAGTGAAGGGTAGATGGCACAGTAGTGGTCACCAGAATTGAAAGTCGAAGGTGGGCATTGAAAGCATGCATTGCTTTCATGGTCTATATGTGCACCATTTCACACTGCTGGTTCTGATTCAAGGGGAGTAATGGGCAAAAAAGAACTCCTGTCTGCAGAATGATGCTGTGACCCTGAAAGCACTGCAATACCACCATCCATGGCACCCACTCACACAACAAGGTAAGCTGTAGATGGGGTAAGTCTTGGAGGTGGGGCCAAGAGGCTGGGGTTTTCGACAGCAGAAGGATGTGATGGAATGGACAGGAGGATAAAGTCCACAGAAAAAAAGGATTGCAAGAATACATGAACTATAAACTTAATTGTGTCTAACCCTCATATTTTTCAAAGTTAGCCAACTGGTATCAGGGGCTCTTTAAAGGGATCATAAATGATTCAAAATTTAAATCAGCTATTGCTGACATTTTCTGTTCATTATTGACATGCTGTTAACATATTTGAAGCTATTACATTTGCATTCTGTATGCTGTTCCCAGCTGTGTTTCATGCCTTCAAATAGGCACTTCCTATCTGTAAATAGAGGCAACCCCGCCCCCACTTACACACACACTGTGTGGCTTGATGCTAATCTTCAAAGCCTGATGATGTCTGCTCCTGGCTAATGAACAGAAAACCAATATGATTGGTGGGGCTTTTCTCCTTTGAATTACAAAAAGTTTATACCCATCAGCAAGATGAACACTGTCATCACCAGGCTTCTCCGCACTGGCTTTTGAGAGGCAAGCTTCCTGCAGTTTTACATCCATTGGCTTATACAGTACATACCTACACAGACCCCTCAGTATGTTCACTTTGTGCATACACATAAGCAAACATACAAATGGTGAAATCAAATGTCTCTGTATTTTAAAAGGGCACTTCTGTTCTTTTTATTGAAGGTGACACAATTAACAAACACGATAACCTTCAATGTAATCTTTTTCATTTAAAAAAATCTAAAATAGAATCATATATTAATGGTATTAAACTGTATTAACATAAACTTATATGTGTGCTTTTCAAAACTGTGAGCCAAAATATGTGATTAGCAGCATGCTTCAATTGTAAAAAGCATTCAATGAAGGATTGAGTCTGAATATCACACTTAACACCCACAAAAAGGCACTATATTTTAACCATTATTATTAAAAATATGCAAAATAATCTGACCTAATTTTGAAAAAAACTGTAAAATATGTTTATGCACCCAGAAATGAATGTGACAATCTATAAAATATACAGTATACATGTAACTGGAAGGAATGCAGCTTAATTAAAAATTGGACATCAAATAGCTTAAAATTAGTAGAGAATGACCCAAAACTAAATTTACCAGAAATTTGGCTACTTCTAACTCTACCGCCCTAAGAGGTATAGACCTGATATCTGGCATGCATACCCAGTGCCAATGGGTCCTGAAACTTTCCAGATCAGGAGAATAACAGTCAAGTAGTTATAAAATTATGTTCAAAATATTGAAGATTTCTTACTTGCAAAAAAAATAAGAATATTTTTGAAATTTTCTCAACATTTCATGGAAGCTAAATAAGTAATTCCACCGTAGTTTCACTTGTGGAATTTTATTTTCAGAAAGCAATAATCAAAACGTATTTGATTTGTCTGCTCTCCTAATTTCCCCAACCAGATGGGTATCAAGCTCTACTAAGCAATTTGGAATCCTGTATGTGGGCTCATAGAATCACAATTTTCTGATCAAGTTTCAAACCTGGAATAGGCCTTAAATTCAAACTGCTTTAAATTTTTCCTGCCAGTCATTCGCATACCTACCAGGTCATAACCACGCATGAAATACAGCGCGGTATTAACCACATTATGAAGAGTGTGCTGTGAATTACAGTGACAAGGGTACAACAGCGGTAGGAAATTACCATTACCCCTGTCTGTATATTTTCTAGGAAGGCATAAGGTTACTGTGTGCTGGGTGCCTGGTCCAGCCACTCCTGTGGTGGAGTGGTTAAGGCACCAGCATACAGCTTAGTCGGGAAACCTAGGGCTGTAGTTCGATGCCCCACAGGTCCTCCTGTGCCACTACTTTTGCTGTCATTTATAAAAAAAAAATTAGTCCCCCTCTCAACTTTCTCATCATCTCCTGAGTCCACCCATCCCTGGAGTTTGTTATTTTAATTTCGGGGTGGGGTGGGGTGGGGGCATTGTCCATTGATTTCAATGACATGCACTCTTTCTGTAGGTCAGTGAATTTTCCGACCTTATTGTACCGCAGGCTGTTTTATTTGTGGCATTTGTTCCCACGCTATTATTCTTTGTGCGGTTATGAACCTGTGCCATTCTGATATTGTTCTTGCAATTGCAGCCTATCTGTGTAGAGATATGTATCTTGTTAAACCTCTTGTTTTTCTGAGGTTTGTGTTCAGTTTTAATGTCATCTCTAAGTTTGTTAAAAATTACTAGATAAGTAACGCTGAATAATATTTAAACAAGTATGTCATATATGTGTTATCAGTTTTGGTCAATGAATGTTTTTGTAACATGAGCCCCTTTAGTGGTCTTTATATGAAACCAATATGTGTTTAAATGCTAAAAAAATTATTTTATATAATGTATTAATTCTCACATGTAAATCCTGCCAAACAAAGAAAAGAAGACCATTCTCCTTGCAACAGACCATTAGCTAGAGTTAGCCTGGCTAAATGGTCTGCTGTCATTCTTCGCAGGCCCACAAAGTGTGATAATCTCAGAAAAGATCACCCTGGATAATGTATCTTTCTCTTTAGGAACATGTCTGCTCCTGTGGCTAACCTCCTCATGTCCACAGGAATTGGGCTCCCTGTATCATTC
This sequence comes from Neoceratodus forsteri, assembly GCA_016271365.2. NCBI lineage: Eukaryota > Metazoa > Chordata > Ceratodontiformes > Ceratodontidae > Neoceratodus > Neoceratodus forsteri. The sequence continues at coordinate 952,911,713 of CM057456.1, forward strand.
ATGTCAATTCAGGCAATGACAGTTAGCACCTCCTTCCAGCTGCACAACTTTTCCCTGGATAGCACTCATCACACCTGTGTTGCAGACAGGAAAATTGCCTCATATGTATTATGACCATGACTCTGCAGTGCTGCTGTGCCTCACACACTGCACTAATGATGGAGTCCCCAATGAATATTACCTTCTTGTCATGCTGCCAAGCCTTTTACTACATCCTCTGTGGCATGCCATATGTATGACTGGGCAAAATTCATAGTTAGGGCTTTAGCAAAATTATCCCCAAATTCAAATTTTACAAAATCTTGTGAAATTCCTCTTAGCCATCCATAAAGCATGAGATTTAAAAGTTGACACATACAAGTTCTTTTTATGGAACTATGCTGCTATAAAATTTGGGTGATATTTTGTTTTATTTTTTTCATAGAGATTTTGGGTGGCTGTTCACCCCTGTGCTCTCCTCCCCTGACTGGCGACTGCTCCCCCATGGATTCATCTGTTCTTGACAGTTCCCTCACAGCTTCTCCCATGGTGGTACCAGAGGATGTTGGGCCACCCTCCCCACACTCCAATAAACCAATTTGGATGAGGACCCTCGGGTAGCAGCATGAGCCAGAGGCAGGTGGGCAGGGCTTTATTAAGCTCCCATCACCATTTTCCATTTTGCTTCCCCATCCCTGCTACATAGCATTGTATGCATGCATGTGGAGACACCCATGCATCATACACTTGTGGCCTCTTCCTATGTGCTGACCAAGCTGCACTACAACCAGGCCTCCATCTGGTGGCAGTCTAAGGCTGGGCCAAGAGGGCTCCCCACTCCAGGAAAGGAGACAATCCTTCAGATGCTCAACCCTCTCACACCCCTACCAACCCCTAGCAATCCAAACTCTTTCCTGAACTCAGGTCACTGGCATGACAGGAAGTAAGGATTCCAGTGCCTCAGCCCTCCATGCCACTGGTCAAGTTTTGTTTTCTAGTTTTGAAGTTACTAGGGCTTAAAGCCTCAGTGTACCTTTAAAATTTGGGAAACATATTTAGAAAATGTTGCTGCTTTTACTCATAGCCCACTACACTCCTCCAGAAGCATGGACCACAGCTTATAGTGCCCCCCCTCACATGCACAGCATCCCATTGTGGCAAGAGCAGGTTCCCTGGCCCAGCTACAGGGGTCCCTGTGGTTGCAGAACCTGCTGTCAGCCTTCTCAGCTGTAACCCACTGTCAAGTGACTGTTGTCTCAACTTGATCCCCGACATGATACACAGAGTCTGTTTCTGAACTGAGGTTGTCTGCACAGCTGTGAGACTTGCTGCTGCTGGGCCATTGGGGTGGCTAGAGACCAGATTATTGACATGCTCACCTTTTTACTTGGGATAAAAGGTTGACTTAATTGTGTGACATTTTGTTTAGTTGTTCTAACATCACAAAGGGATCACAGTGTTGCAGTATACTTACTTGCAAAATACTGTGACACTATGCAAAATATTTGACTGCTTATATAACTCAGCCACCCTTATAACTAGAGACCTGAGACTACTGGGGGCTGAAATAATGTGACATTTCATAATAGCAGCATCATAATTCTGTCCCAGTTCAGCTGGTAAAATTGGACATTTTTTCCAGCACCTGTCCTGTTAACAAAAATCTCTTAAATGTAGTCTTTAGGCCTCTGGTTCTTTTCTGCAACTTGATAAACAATTCCGCACTTGCTAACACCTTACCATTTAGTGTGAGTGTTCTGTACTCTTCCTCTTCTTCTTAGCTGCATAGCATTCCTCGTCTCCAGTTATCCATGCAGAATTGCACTGGACATATTTTTTACACACTACTCCATGCAGCCCAAATCCTTCAATAGCAACAACAGAAAATCCTCTGTGTGTACTGTCTCCCAGTGTCAGTGTGATTAGCACATGGCCAATGAGCTTGGTGACCCTGCTTGTATATCATCTTTTAAAAATATTGAAGTATCTGTTCCAGCGCCAGTCCCCATGGAATTTCATTAAGAAGTTTCCACAATCCTAAGACATGCCTCAAAACAGATATTCACATTCTTTGCTCTTTTAGCTAGTTTTTAATCCATCTTAGAATATTGCCCTGAATATCATGTACACTGTACTGTCTGTACTCTGCCAGATCATGCCACTGGACAGATAATTTGTGAGGCCTCATTTGGGTACTGTGTCCAGTTCTGAAGGCCGCATCTCCATAAGGACATAGACAGGGTGGAGGCAATTTAAAGAAGGGCGGCAAAGATGGTGCAGAGCCTGCACCAAAAGTCATATGAGAAGAGACTAGGAGACCTCAATATGTATACCCTGTAGCAGAGGAGAGACAGGGGAGATATGATAGAAACCTATAAATATCTAGAGGACATAAATAGAGTACTAGAGGGTAGCATCTTTCAGAAAAGGATATGTCCAGGAATGAGGGGGCATGACATGAGGTTGGAAGGGGGAAGACTAAGGGATAACATGAGGAAGTATTTATTTATGAAAATGGTGGTGAATGCATGGAATAGACTCCAGCAGAGGTGGTGGGGGCAAACACAGTGGGGGAATTCAAAAATACATGTGACAGGCATAGGGGAACCCTAGTGATAGGAATGAGAAGGTAAAGCAAGTAAGGTCTGCGTTTTTTGCAGTAGGTAGGGAAAATGGGCAGACTGGATGGGACTAGAGGTCCTTATCTGCCATCAATTTTTATGTTTCTATGTGACTGAGAATTGCATCTTTGAATATTGTTTCCAGGATTTCTTCCACTACTGAGGTAAGGCTAAGTAGTCTATTATTTCCTGGATACCCTCTTGACTACTATTTAAAGACTATGATCCAGGTGGCTGCCCTGTTTATGCAAAAACTTTCCATTTTGACTGACTCACTAAAGATTAATGAAGAACTGCCAGTTACTTTATAAATTCCTTAAGTACCTATGGGTGAATCACATTTAGTCATTTATCTCACTTTTTTTAATTACTCAGGTGATGAAGACTAGCACGTGTCAATGAGAAATGTCAACATGTTTTGAAATGCTGCTTAAGTCAATTGAATGTTGTATTTTTTTTTTATTTAAAAATATTTTGCACCCTGATAGCCACGTTTAAACTTTAAACAACAATCCTAGTCTCTAAGAGGGTTCCAGGGGCTGGGGACAGTTAGATCAACAGTTGTTACTAGCAAATGTGTATTGTTTCATAGTACATAGGTGGTGCTTGTCCACATAGAATACACCATCAGATATTGCCCCTTACCTGATAATACCCAATTTAAAAATACACAGCCAGTTAACCAGTTAACCACTAGCACTGTGTTAATGTATTTTTAACACCTTAATAAATTAAGACTTAATAAATGCTTTATGAACCATCTCATTACAACTGTATTAACACATGGAATAACCACCTTAATTACAAATATAGCAACCACATTATTAACACATGTAACACCTACTATAAAAAGACATTAAGCTACAACCCAAATGCTTTAAAAATAACCAGCTTTATATAATATATTAAACATTTGGTGGCAAAGTTCCAAATACTCATGAAATCTTACCATCTTGGGGTCTAATGAGCTCATAAAGCCAAGTATCCTTTGGGCTTGTGACTTTATGGTCTAAGTAGCCCGTCAATGGTAATATTTCCTCATGTGTGAGACTTTGCCCTCAGATATTCTATGTATTTCTAGCCTATCATATTTCACCATTTAGAAGCTGTGACTTTTATTACATTTTTCTGTTCTTAACTGAGACTTCTAGTGACTTGTCAACAGGAGAGGCTTTAATTAATAACAAGCTGTGTGATGTCCTCTGAACTGTGTTCCATGCTGTGCTTCACGCTGTGCTCTCCCCAATTTTCCCTAGGACAGCCTAAGTACAGCAACAGCATTTAAAGAGAAGACCAGACCAAAGAACAGACTGACAAGATATGGGTACATGAGCTCAGATGGACCACGTGTTGCACACCAACCAGAAAATGCTGACCATGTCATTGGACATAGGTACCAAATTGTTTTTATAATGGGAGGGAGCCCTGTTAAGATATTTTTTAAAAAGTGACAGTTCCAGTAATCCATTCCAGTAATTAATAGAGTGAGGGAAGTCATCAGGTTTGCATTAGCTTTTGAGTCGGCTTTGCATGTGCAGTTCTGCAGTAGCTGGGGAAATTCAGGAAGGCATAGTAAAGATCTGGATGCTCCTAGGGAAGCAAAGTAGGCTCCATTGTTAACATAATGTTAACATACTAAAACCAGGCTGATAATGTCACTGTTTTGCTAGCTGCCCCCACCCCCCTTAGATGCCATGGCTACAAATCAAGGGTGGCTTCCATTAATAAATGTTATTTTTGTTTGAGCTTTCATTTGGGGGCAGCTTCTAAATGGGAGTGGCTTAAAAATGGCAAAATATGGCAGTTGAAACAGCACAACTGAAATTAACGAGTGAATATTAATCAAATAAACATATTTACAGAGATTAATTTAAGGGCACTGTCAACCCAGTAGACAGCATGTTGTTGTTAATTAAAAAAAAAACATTGCTCACCTTTTGCAGAAGTTGTTGACACAGCTGGTTGTTTTTGCTTATATTTTGGGATTCTGAACACCAGAATATCAACATTTAGGCAAAAGTCTTAATTTGCAAAAGGGTTTGGGAGAAGGGGTGAGTGTTGCCGCAACTGAGTAATACTAATTTAAAGGTCTATGCAGTGTTAAAATACAAACATATACAGTACCACCTGCAAGGATGAAGCACTCTTATCACAATTCTGCCAGTGATATTGTATATTGCAGGATACAGCAGAAACTCAGTGTAATCCAATTGCAATTATCTGAATGTGTCATATAGGAAACTGTAAAATCACACATGCCCCCACAATGCAACGCATCATGGGCTGCATATGCAAATCACCACAGAATGTTATGCTGGTTCAACTTGAAGCAGAATTGCATGGTGCCGAAGGCGCTCTCACACAGTTTGCAAAGGGTGCTAACACCCCCTCTTAGCACCCTTTGCAACTGTGTGAGAGGCCTTTCGGCACCATGCAATTCTGCTTCAAGTTGAACCAGCATAACATTCTGTGGTGATTTGCATATGCAGCCCATGATGCTTTGCATTGTGGGGGCATGTGTGATTTTGTATTTTCTTGAAACTTGGCTTCCCAGCCAAATGCCCTTTGGGGTAACCCTTGCCTCAGTGTTTGCACACAGAGGTTTTTTGTCTTTTATATAGGAAACTGTGACATCTTTATCAGAGTGCTTCATCCTCGTGGATGGCACTGTATGTACACATAGGACTGGATATTCAAAAGGGTTGCACAATGTGCAATAGGGTTGTGCCAGCGCAAGTCAGAAAATGCACAATTCTGCAATATTCAGCAAGAGGCAGTTGCGCCACTGAAAACATGCTGAGCAACAGTGCAATGATAATGAAGGCATGCGCAACTGAAGGGGTGGAACCATGCATAAAGGGTGCAGTGTAATGTTCAAAGACTTGCGCAATGCACAACAGTGGAGCAGGCAGAAGTTGCGCCACAGCAGAAATGAGCCAAAATAATAAGGAGCAAGGAAGAGGCGCAAGAACGCTACAGGGAAGCCACATGAGACAGAGGCAGAGACAGGCACAGTGAAACAGGGAGAAAGAAGGCAGGTCAGGGAAGCCACACCACACAAGAGAGGCAAGAGAAGGTGTGTGGGGCCACAGAGAGCAGAGGCCAGTAGGTGTACCCGGTGCTAGGGAGGTAGCAGTCAGGACAGCGGGGTGAACAAAACAACATCAGCTGGGGGGGAACGCAAGCCAGGGACATGGACAGTGCCACCTTCCACATGGATGCTGTAATGAGGGGGGTGAGAAGGCATGCTGCAGGGGGACGTGGCCGTGGAAGGGTTTGTCGGTGGTATGCCCCAAACAGGCAGTACCAAGCCCGCACAAGCTTTGAGCTGTACACAGATGTTGAGATTGTGGGCCGGTACTGCCTGAACAGGGCAATACTGAGGTGGCTCTGTGAGATGTGTAGTGATGTGATGCAGGCACCCACACGATGGAGTCATGCTCTGTCAGTGGAGAAAAAGATAACAGCCTGCATGTGCTTTCTCGCCACGGGTACCTTCCAGAGACCAACAGGGGATACCACAGACATAACACAGTCGACCACATCATGCATCCTCACCTAATTCCTCAGTGCACTGCTGCCACATGCTGCGGAGTACATCCATTTCCCCAGCACTGTGGTGGAGCACAGAGCAAACATACAGGAGTTCCACAGGGTAGCATGTATGCCTGGCGTGCTAAGGGCGATAGACTGCACCCATGTGGCCATACGCACACCACCTGGCCCCGATGGAGCCGCCTACATGAATCGTAAGGGATATGCCAGTGTCAACTGCCAGGTGGTGTGTGATGCCAGTGGGTGCATACTAAATATCTGTGCCACGCACCCTGGGAGAGCACATGATTCCCTCATCTGGCACTAGTCAGCATTGTGCCACCGATTTGAGAGTGGGGACATCCCCACAGGTCATCTAGTGGGTGAGTATGTATGTAGAACTGACATATCGTGGGCAAGGGGGGGTAAGCCAGAGGTACCATGGGTGTGGCCCACAGGGCTTGGGGCAGTCTGAGCCTGAACAAGACACTAACCTCCACTATCTCCACACAGGTGACAGTGGATACCTACTCTGTCTCTGGCTGCTCTCATCCTACCGGTGGCCCACGACCACATCGCAGCAATGCTTCAGTGAGGCACATGCCACCACACGCAATGTCATTGAGCAGGTGTTTGGGATGCTGAAGGCGCGTTTCCATTGCCCGGACACCTCTGGCGGTGCACTACAGTATAGCCCCTCAAGGGCCTGTGGGATATTCCTGGCCTGTTGCACCCTGCACAACATGGCCAAAGACTGTGGGATAGCAGTACAGGTCAAAGAGAGGGACAGTGATGGGGACGACGGTGATGCCGGTGATGATGGGGATGGGCAGCCCCTCCTTGGCCCTGTGGGCCACCCCCGACTGATCCGGCTGGCACAGCTGCACCAGGACACCATCACAGAGGAGCACTTCAGCCAACACAGGTAAGTCATGGTGTCATGTGCAACCACCAGTGGTTAGGGCACAACCCACATACACGCATGGAAACACACATGGGGTGCATGCTGGCAAGGGATGTGGCAGGGCACAGAAGCACACACATACAACCAGGGAGGGGTGAACAGTAACACATCACATGGATGGACACACACACACATGCACATACAATAGGCACAAAGTGCACAGGGGTCAGGTGCAAAACAGAACACAAACACTAGCAACACACATGTCCACAGGGCACCACGTCTGCGTGCAGGGCTGGGCACCCACCCATGCACTGCCAACCGAAACACACAATGCATACAGGGCAGCACCAGAGAGTGCCCGCGCTGGGAGACAGGTCAGTCTTGCGGCACAGTGCCACGTCCACCTCAGATGCATGGGCGGCCCTGCCAAGACCCAGCAGCACTGGCAGGCTGACCACAGACCTCATAGGGTGGCATCGATGGTCCACCAGGGGTTCCACTGCGCAAACGCGACTGTGCCCGCACAGGGGTCTGCAGCACACCGAACATACCTGCACCAGGAGTGCTCGGGATGCCCACAGCTGAACCCAGCATTGACAGGGTGGGTGTTGCCTGATGCTGGGAATGGGGAGTAGATAGTGAACTGCGCAGTGTGAGTGATGCATGGGCATCTGACTGTGTGCCCATTGTGGCCATGACAGTGATGAACGTCTGTGTTTGCCTGTCAATGGCAGCGGTCATATCCTCCCACAAATGGTCAATCCGTGACAGGATCCTATCAGTGTCCCTGCTGTGTAGCTCCTTGACCCACTCCAGAGCCACACACAGTGCCTTCATGGATGTTGCAAGCCGCATCTGCTGCTGTACTGATGCCTGCAGTAGGCGGGTGTGCTCGTCAAAGAGGTCGTCTGCCACCTCAGCATCCCATCGATCAGGGTATGGAAGGGCCTGATGTTCAGCACCCCTTGAGGGTGGGCACTGCTCACCAGAACCAGGTATGGGCAAGTCTACAGGTGGTGCACAGACGCCACCGCTGAACCCTGAACCCTAAGTCCCAGTGGGCGACTGCTGCCCCTCCGTCTGCTGTGCCCAAGGGATCAGCTGTTCCATCTCTGTGGCCACAACAGTCCCACTGTCCTGACCAGCCACCGGTGCTGCCCGACTGTGCTGACACGCTGGCACACATGTCAGAACCAGCCAGGTCCATGGGCGTGAGCTGGCCTGCTGTGTGTCCATTCCGTGGCACACACTTGTCGCTGCCCATGATGGTCGTGTCTTCATCATTGGTGCAGGTCTCTGCCACAGCCACAGCCACCTGCATGCTGGCATCCTTGGATGCCAGAATGCTGAGGCACAGGAAGGACCTCCCCCACACCTGTCTCAACGACATCAGTGTGGACAGCCAGGCAGACCCACTGTTGCAATGCTCGCTGGATACCTGTGGAGGTGAATGGTCCCTCCTCCAACTCCAGATGACTGCCCGCAGTGGACAGGCCCCCCACCGCTGACCCCTGCAGATGCACAGGATCTATAACAGAAAGTTAAGTCATGTTAGTGCATGTGATCTATCCCCCCAACAGACCATGACTTACCATGTAGTGATGGGCTACCACCTGTCTGGAAGCCACCTCCTGGAACGCCCTCTATGGCACTGCGTTGCATGTTTGCAGTGAGCCTGTCCTCTGCCGGTGTCAGCTGTACCACCTCTGGCTGGCCCCACCTGTTGCAGCATGTGCCGCCCTGGATGGCAGCCACCTTCTCCTTCACCTCCTGTCGGTACCATCTTCTTCTTACACTCCTGCACGGAGCACTGGTGGCTGTCATGCAGGTTGACGGCATGTGCCACCCCCTCCCATGCAGCAGCATGGGACTGAGGGGTGCCCTGCCGTCCACTGAGCAGTGGCCCCTGATTGAGGTAGGCCTTAAAGAGTGCCTCTGTCTCAGCCACGGTGAAATGGGCCTCTTCCGCCCACCATCGTAGTCCTCCCTCACCCAGACCTCGCTTTCATTATTCAGCCTGTATGGATGACAGTGGTTACCTGTAGACTGTGCAGTGCAAAGTAAGTCCCTGATACCAGAGTCCAGAACCCCTACACGCAAACCTGCACCGGTTACTGCTTTTATAGCGCAATCCATGCAAATTAGGTGAGGAGCAACTTTAATGAGATGCAAATCATGCTGCTGTACAATTGCATGGCTGATTGGATGATTAGCATATGACAGCTGAATATCGCAATTTTTCACTTTGTGCAATTGTGTTGAACGTGCTGAGCCAATGGCACAGTTCTGTGGCATGCATAGTACACCTCACTGCGCATGCCCAGGTTGCTTACGCAGGCATCTGCCATGCTGATGATGTGCTGTGCATGGTAAGCAATGCAGGGCATGGCCTCCATTGTGCCAGTGGCGCTATGACGAGGGTCACTACATGGCGCTGTGGCACAACTGCGCGATAGTTCGCTGTGGCACTGGCACAAGGCAACCAATCGTGCTAGACGCATAGCCGTTCGATGGTGCTGTGCGTAGCCTTGTGCCAGAGACCCATAACTCTGTGCCCGACCTTTGCCCCCTTGGTGCTATACATCCAGCATGGCTGCACCTCTATTGTGCTGTTCGGTAACAGCGCGATAGGGAATGGCAACCTTCTAGCAGTTCCACATGGGGTGCCATGCTGCAGAGTGCCATATTGCCTACTATAGTGGTTGAGATGGCATGCAGGAGAGCCCCTCAATGGAGTGCCCTTGAGCTGGCCAACCTTGTGGCCATTGTGGAGCCACACTATGTCCCATTCTTTGGCAAAGAGGCACTGGACAGGGCCAGGACCCAGGTTTGGCAGGAGGTGGCCACTGACCTGGAGGTGGCCACTGGATGCAGGAGGACAGTGGAGCAGTGCAGGCACCATTACGGGACCTTAGGAGGAGGGAGCTGAGCCACTTGCCCATCTGCAGTCACGGCCAGGAGGCATGGTAAGTCTTCGTCAGGTGGGTGATACGCTCACACAACTTGTATCATCCATATGGGTAACACTGTTCTATGTGTCCAGCACATAGGGAGGGATAGTCTAGGTTGGCTGTGGTGGTGTTTACAGGGTATGGGGTGGGTGGGTCTGGCTGGGTGGGTGGGCACGCACATTGGGGCAGGGAGACTTTGCTTTGGGTTTGTACTGATGTTTTTCTCTCCTTTTTTCTCCCACAGGTGAGGCCGAGCGGCGGCGGATGGTGGAGTGGCAGCAGAGGGAGGAGGATGCAGCACACAGACGTGTCAGGGACCAACACCAATGACAACAACGTCCTGATGAGGGTGAGTGCCATGACACCATGATTACTATTGCATGCTGTGTAACAGGGTGGGAAGCAGGGCATGGCCACCATCCATGGACACCACTGCCATGCACGTGACATGTGACAGTCAGCACTGTCCAGTGGCACTGCATGTCTGGGAGTGAGTCAATGGTGGTCCATGCGTGCACTGTGCACATGGCTGTGGCACTGCCTGCACACCGCACAGCCACACCACTGTATGGCCTTGGTTGTGCTGTGCTGGACATGGGTGGTGGGTGTATGGAGTGGTACACATGGCTGTTGCTGCCTGGTTGGGCATGTCTTGTGGACACGGTCACTGTGGGTGGGCACACACCTCACAGGAGTGTGGCACATGGCTGTATGCCATGCATAATGGGTGGGCTGCTGGGGGGATGGACAGTCACACCTATTGACTCTGATCCCTCATCCTAGGTGAATGGATACTCCTGCAGATCCAGCAGACTGTGCAGGAGCTACTGCAGGTGGCACGGGAGTCCCTGACCATACTGAGGGACATACAGCAGCATGGGGTCAGGAGGAGGAGATGGCCCAGGTGATAGCCCCAGGCGGAAGAGGACCAGGCTGGCTGATAATGTCTGCAAGACCTGTCTGCAACTTCCCCCCCTTTGAACAACCCTCACACCCCACCTTCCCTCTCCTATATGTTCACCCCTGCCCTTACCCACCCCACCTTGTTTCTGTGCCCCCATTTCTACATAGTTTACTGTATATAGTTGTGTTTTATATTTTACGATAGACATATTTTGATATGAATACTGTGGTGGTCTCTGATTTGCAGCTGGCTATAGGTGCTCAGCTGCAGTGGTGTGCATGGCATCTGGGGTGATTCAGTCATGGGTATGTATGTGTGTGTGTGCATGGGGAAGTGTCTCTGGTGTGGGAATGGCTATCAGTCGGTGTCTATGGTGTGTGTGTTGTTCCCTGTGCATTGCATTACTGTGTGCAGTGGTCCATGGTGCATGTCTGTATCCATTGTGCCCCTGTCAACCTGTCTGGCCTCATGCGTGACACCCTTGCATGTCTGTGGCCTGCAAGGTCTGCTGCCTTGTCAGTGGTGGCTGTCCCTGCGGTCATCCACTCAGACTGCTACAATGCTGGGTTGCCTCCTCTCACTGGTGTGGTGCATGTTTGCCTCGGGTGACACTGTGGCCTCCACAGTTGCTGTCCCACCTCCATGCTGTGGCTTGAATGTGTTGCAGGGGCTGTGCACCACTGTCTGTGACTTGTGCTCCAGGCAGATGATGGTGGCATACAGGACCACAGTGCATGCAAAGGGTGGGTGTCACCCCTGTGCCATGGAGGACTGCAGGCTGTGTGTCCTCAGTTTTCATGGGCCCACACTGGGGGCTTGGTTGCCACACTACTGTGTCCCTATGTTGTTGTCCCCTTGGGTATGGGTGTGTGTTTGACCCTGCACTGTGTTGCATCCGGTGTGCTGCATGCTTCCATGCACCACTGTGGGTGTCTGTGCTGGCTGCTGTGGCTAGTGGTGGGTCGGGATGTGACACTTGTCTACTGTGCAGGGTGCTGTCTCAATGGTGATGGTGACAGGGGCATGCCCTTTCCCGTGTGGGGTACCTCTTGTGCTGACACATGGTCAGCCTCTCAGCTGTGCCTCAGGGAGATTGTGCATGTTGGCACTGTGTCTGCCGTTGTTGCATTGCCATGTGCTGCCACCCACTGCTGGGTGCTCATGGTGGGGCTGGCTTGTATGGTTCTATGGTACACGAGGTTGCAGTGTACAGTGGGGGTGGTGGTATGCATGGGTTTCCTGCAGTGGTGGTCACTGCTCATGGGGGTGTCTGGGGTCACAGTGCAGGGTGTGCTGTGCACTGGGGGGGCTGGTGTGGCACGAGGTGGTCCGCCCTCCTTGTGTGGCAGTCTCAGCTTGCTGGTGGGTGTGCTGGGGCACCATGGCCCAGCTGTGCTTTGTTTGCTTGTCCCCATGGGCTGGTGGATATTCCAGCCCTTCCCTAGTTGTGCTGTGCTTAGGGTGTGGGGGCGCATTGTCAGTTCTGCTGTGTGTTCCTGTGCCCATCTGAGACATGGGTGGTGGGCCCCTACCTACCTCCCTCCCTGGTTGTGCAGTTACATTGCTCTGCTGCTGGAGGGCTCCCTGCTTGTGCTATGGCACCTCTGGGCTGCTCAGCTGGGCAGCCCTTGTTGTGCAATAGCGCATCATATCTGCTCAGCTTCCCCTTCCTAGTTGCGCTATGGCGTAGGTTGTGCAATATTCAGATGTTGGCTGTTGGTGCAATTTGGCTTGTTCCTTTTTTGAATATCATGTCTATTGCACATGGGCACAATGGACTTGTGCTTGCTGCTGCTATTGTTCACTTTTTAGGCGCAGTTTGAATATCCAGCCCTTACTGTAAACATTTACTATACATGTACATTGAATTGCAGGAGGCTGCAGACAATGTTGATGCTGTGTTATATACATACATTCAGTTTGTACAATGGTCATCCTAGACACAGACTGCTCCAGTTCTGGAGTATGATGACAAAAGGAGACATAATGGGAAAATACTGTTTCAGAGCTAAACAGGAGAGAGTCTAGAGGACTGGTTAACATTAGGAAATGGGATTTGGTACATTTGCAATATTGACTTGTGGGCTGGCACATGGTGTACTGGGAAAGTTATACAGTAAATTGCATGCTTAAGGCTTGTGTTTGTATCATGGGGGGGTGAGGTCTGCCTAGTTTCACTGATCAGTTCTGGGCAGATTGAAATAGAGGAACAGATTTACTTCCTCCCTAGATTTCTGAAGTTGTTAGCTAGCAGCTTTTATATTGTGACTGACACTGTGCCTTGTGGGGTTGAAATGGGGATTACTGAACAGCTTGGTGTGCCTGCCAGCCTATTGCCCACCTCCATCATGGATTAGGATCAAAGGGAGAACTTTAATATGGTTGCCTTTAAAGAGATGGTGTATGGGTTGAGAAATGATTGTGTTTGAGGGGGATACTGCCTGCAGAACAAATATGTTTTTTTATGCTATGGGGGATTAAGGATAAACATATGGAGGGGGCCAGTCACCCTGTTGATCTAGGAACTGGGAGGGTAGGGTTAGGAGGGAGGGGCGGCTAAACAGTCAGTATTAGGTGGGTGTAGGGATTGGCCGGATGCTGAACATATACTGAGTTGACCTAGGGTAGGGGTGGGAGAGGAGAGGAGAGAGGATGTGGGTGGCGATGATACTAGTCCTGGCCACTTGGAAGAGGGGGGAATGCTTTTTAAAGTTTTGTTGACCTATTTTGGGACTAAGTAATAAATTTCAAATAACATTTTTGGGGTCCCAAATATGAATATTCAGCTAGCATTGAATACCTGCTTAATGACTTCTTTAGCTTGGAAAACATTTGTAACTGCAGCCTTGTATATGAGAGTAAATCAGTTTAATATAATGAAACTAAAATCCTACTGAGAAAGGAATACTGTGACCTACAATAACTTGATGCTGAACCCTGGGTCTACTACATTCTGGTGTTCTACCAACTGAGCTTCCATGCCAGCTAATTAGCTTTAGTTTTCTGTGCCAATTTCTCATGCTACAAATCCTTGATGGTATTCAGCAGGACAGGGGTTCAAGTCCCAGTTGGGTACCATTATTTCTTTCTCACATAGTCTGTGTTTCCATTTGTAGTGACTGACACCATGCCAACAGTTCATTTCCATCTAATATCGTTTGGCTTTTATGAACTGATAGATGGTATATTCAGCATAGGCATTCTAGTTGACAGATAATTACAAAATCTAAGTTGAGATAAATATCTTTTGACTCAGATTTCCTGGGGTGATGGAGGGAGATCAGAAAAGTAATGTCAACTTGATGGATAACAGTGGAGGCATGTGCCTTCCTAGCCCTCTGGCATGCTTGGTTGAAATTATTTAACTACTTATGTTTGCTGAATTTTCATGTAGGGATACTATACTGGAAGAAATGAGAAGATACTTTGTATAAATTAAATATTTTTGTTTCTAATTAGGTACTATTAATAGCAAGATTAACATAGTAAGAAAAACAAACTCTAGCAAGAGCCAACACAGCTGCAAAATAATGGTATTGTGTGCAGTGAGAAATGTGTAAACTAGCAATTTTTGCACTAACCACTGAGCTACCTAACTGCACTTTCTAATTGTTGTGATACACACACACACACACACACACTGACTAATACATATACACATATATGCATATATATTGCAGTGTAACATAGCAGTGCATTGTCTACGCACATTTTTACAGATTAAAAAATACATTGAGAGATTGTTTTCTTCTTTTCAGGCTCCGATGGACATTGTAGTGCAGGGATTTGCCACTAGACAACTCATTTAAATCAGCAATGACAAGCATAAGGTTAAAACTGATCTAGATAGCAGAGGAATATAGACTAGCAATTTTTGCACTAACCACTGAGCCACCTAACTGCACTTTCTAATTGTTGTAATACACACACACACACTGACTAATACATGTACACATATATATTCTAGTATAACATAGCAGTGCACTGTCTACACACACAGAGCATTGCCACACACATACACTTCCTTATATGGCATTTATTTACTTATACATCTAGCCCTAACCTTTACTGCATTAGTCATTTATCTCACTAACTCATTGTACTAATCTATGGCATGACTGGGTAACTAATGTAGTGGACCTGGGAGGTGTAGTGGATGTGACCTGTCCAGACTTTGGAAAGGCCTTCAACACTGTCCCCCATAGAAGGCTGATTAACAAACTGCGCACCCTAGGGGTGGATCCTAAAATAGTTATGTGGGTGGAGAACTGGCTGAATGGCAGAAGCCAGAGGGCTGTGGTAAACAGGGAGTACTCTGGAGAGGGAGAGGTGATGAGCAGTGTGCCTCGGGATCGGTGTTAGGGCCAGTCCTCTTCAATGTCTTTATTGGGGACATTGCAGAGGGACTGGAGGGGAAGGTATGCCTGTTCGCAGACAGCACAAAGGTACTGTATGCAATAGAGTGGATACTCCAGGGGTGTTGAAAGAATGAAAGAAGACCATAGAAAACTGGAGCAATGGTCTGAAGAGTGGTAGCTGGGATTCGGTTTTGTTTGATTTGTTTATTCTCCAGAAAAGTCAATGGGCCAAGGCTCATTTTCATGGGTGACCAGAACAAGGAAACAATACACAAATTAAATACAAAATTAAAAACAATACAAGCAAATACAATAAAAAAGCAAAACAATACATGTAATATAAAAAATCAAAAGTAATCAAATACAATACTAATCAATAAAACATTTACATTGACTATTCAGCAAAGATGGTTCCTAAGGACATGCTTAAAATGATATGATGAATTTCCCACCCAAGGTATTACTGTAGTAATACAATTAAAAAAAGTAGGCAGTTTGTAAAACATTGTTTTCTAACCTGTCATTATTTTTATTCTAGGCACTGAAAACTGAAAATTTAAGGATGACCTGGTAGTCACTATATTAGAATGTTCTCTCTAAACATTGCATAGAAGGAAATAGGAACTAAATCTAATAACACCTTTTTTTTGCTAAAGTTCCTATCTGATATAAATACCTTTGTTCAAGTGCTAGCTACATGGTTTGTTTATATACTGTAAATCACAGTGGTGTGTGCGATGAGGTCATTGACTAGCGAATCTTGCGATCTGATTTAGCAATGTTCTAACCTTAATTGACCATCCGTTTCCTGCAGAATAATAAAACATCATACAATGGCAAGAAAGAATCCTGGCTTCTGATTGATCAGTTGGCCACCACAGCAGAGATGGTGTCCTAGCATAACATCCCAGCTGATTGTTTGCTTTTACCTTGTTTGCATATGCATCATTTGCATCTTACATAGAAACATAGAAGTTGACAGCAGATAAGGACCACAAAGCCCATCCAGTCTGCCTATTTTTTTCTACCTTATAAATGTGCCATAGGCCTTTACTCTGTCAATGGCCTCTATCCATACTCATCTGTATTGCTCCCTTATGCCTATCCCATGCTTGTCTGAAGTGCTGCACTGTATTCATATCCACCACTTCCTGAGGTAGGCCGTTCCTTGCATCCACCACTCTTTATGTGAAAAAGAACTTCCTCACATTACCCCTTTATCAGCCTCCCTCTAATCTCATGCTGTGTCCTCTTGTCCTGCTAGTTTTCTTATATTTAAACATGTTAGACTCTTTCACCTTGTTAATGCCCTTAAGATGTTTGAATGTTTCGATCACATCACCTCTCTCTCCCTCCTTTGCTCTAGGGTATACATATTGAGCTCCATTAATCTGTTCTCATATGTTTTCTGATGCAGTTCCTGCACCATTTTGGTTGCCCTTCTCTGGACTGCCTCCATTTTATTAATGTCCTTGTGCAGGTGTGGCCTCCAGTACTGCATGCAGTACTCCAGATGGGGCCTAACTCATGTCTTGTAAAGAGGGATTATTACCTCCCTCTTACAACTTGTGATACCCCTACTAATACACCCCAATATCCCTCTAGCCTTACCTACTGCTTTAGTGGTCTGCTTGGATGATTTCAGGTCATCTATGATGATGATGCCCAAATCTCATTCTTCCCTTGTGATTGCCAGCAACTTCCCTCCCAACCTATAGGTAGCTTCAGGGCTTCTCTTCCCTATGTGCATGATCTTGCACTTCTTTGCGTTAACTCCAGTTGCCACTCTTCTGAAGATTTTGCCAGTTTTCCAGATCTCTTCTCATTCTGCCCACCTCATCTGGATCATCTACTCTGATGCAGATCTTGGTGTCATCTGCAAACAGGCAAACCTTACATTCCCATCCATCTGCAATGTCACTGATGAAGATATTGAAGAGGACTGGCCCCAGGACTGATCTCTGAGGCACCCCACCTGTGACTTGCATCTCTTCTGACTGTATACCATTTACCACCACTCACTGTTTTCTGCCCGCCAACCAGTTTGCCATCCAGTTGATCAACCTCTGACCCACCCAGAGTGTACCCAGCTTATTAATCAATCTTCTATGTGGAACAGTATTGAAAGCTTTGCTGAAGTCAAGGTAGGCAACATCAACTGCACCTCCTTGGTCCACCACTCTGGTTACCCAGTCAAAGAAATCTATGAGATTAGTTTGACAGGACCTTCCTTTTGTAAATCCGTGCTGTCTTGGATCCTGTTCTCCTATGGATTCCAGGTGTTGCACTATCCTTTCCTTAAGAAGTGCCTCCATAATCTGCCCACTACTGAGGTAAGACTGACTGGTCTGTAGTTCCCTACCTCCTCCTTGCTACCACTCTTGTAGAGCAGGATCACATGAGCCCTTCTCCAGTCTTCTGGAACTGCTCCTATGCTCAGAGACTCACTAAACAGTGCAGCTAATGGCTGTGCTAGTTCCACCCATAGCTCTTTTAGTACCCTGGGATGTATGCCATTAGGTCTCATTGCCTTGTTCACCCTAAGCTTAGTGAGCTCTTGTAGGACCCTTTCTTTTGTGAAAGGACTTGTGTACACCTCCCTCCCCCCTGTGTCCATGGTGCTGAGCTGTGGGCCCTGTCCTACATTTTCTGCAGTAAATACTCAGCAGAAGTATCTATTTAGGATAGATACTTTTCCTTGGTCCTCCTCCGCACACTTCCCCTTTGATCTTAGCAATACCCTCTCTGGACGTTCTCCTTTCACTAATGTATCTATAGAAAGTCTTGTCCCGTTCTTTTACTATTCATGCTAGTGTTTCCTTGGTTTGGGCCTTTGCCTGCCTTACTGCCTTCCCTTCCCTGCTTCCCTTAGGGAAGTTTGGTATGCCTTCCTATCTTCATCCTGCTGCGTGCCCTTTTATTTCCTGAAGGCCAACCTTTTGTCTCTGATCTTTTCTGTTATTGTTTTTGAGAACCAAAATGGTTTCCTCCTTTTGCTCTTGCTTTTCTCCTTAACACAATGGATGCTGCTTCAAGTATTGCATCCTTAATGCTTGCCCACTTTGCCTGTACCCTGTCAGCTGTATTTCATCTTGCCAGGGCTAGCTTAACTCTGTTGACCATCTTATCAAAGTAAGCTCCTCTGAAGTCCTATATTTTTGCCTTGGAATGGGATGATTTAGTTCTAGTGGCCAAATTTAACCCTACCATGTGATGGTCACTGCCCCCAGGTGACCTTCTACCTGGAGATCTGTGATCCCTTCCCCATTAGTCAGTACTAGATCCAGGATAGCCCTGTCTCTTGTGGGTCATTGTACCAATTGTTTGAGGCCCTCCCCCTGCAGAGAATCCACTATGTGCCTAGTTCTGGTGGATGTTCCTGATGGTATTGATCAATCTGTATCTAGCATGTTGAAGTCCCCCATTAGCAGAATCTCCCCTTCAGCAGTCATGTTTTGTATATCTTCTAACAGTAATGTGTCTATATCCTCCTCCTGGTCTGAAGGCCTGCGGACAACCCCAGTTCATGTGGTTGTCCCATTTTCTGTTTCAAGGGTGACCCACAGTTCTTCTGGCTCCTTATGTGTTTTCTGAATTTCTGTAGCTTTGATATTTTCATTGACATAAAGGGCCACTCCACCCCACCTTTTGCACCTTGGTCTCTTCTGAACAGCACATAGCTGGGTACTGAAGTCTCCCAGTTGTGGTTAATGGTGAACCATGTCTCACTAATAGCTACTATGTCCAGTTTAGCCTCTGTCCTTGTTGTCTCCAGATCTGGGATCTTGTTTCCCAGACTGCGGGCATTTGTGTACATGATTTTCCATTTGCCGGATTTTGGTGCATTAGTTGTTGGGTGAGGTCCGACATTTCCCCTACACATCGTATGGGCAGCTGGACCTTTTTCCTTACCTGGTGATGCAAATGAACTACAAACATACTGAACTCCTGTTTGATCACTAGCTATGGAGGGGGGGTGTTCTTCCTGTTCGATGTATCGGGTGTTGAACCCCTCTCCCCATTTGCTAATTTAAATATTCTGCAAAGACATCAAACTTCTGCCCCAATGCACTGACTCCCTCCTTAGTTAGATGCAGTCCATTGAATTTAAAGAACTTTCACTCCAGAAACTGTTGCCAGTTACCTACAAATTTGTGTCCTTTTTCCTAGCACCAGCCCTTCAGCCACATGTTTAGCTCCCCTATCTCCCCTTCTCTGACCTTTGATCAGTCTACCCCCCTCTCCCAGACCAGCAGGATCTCAGAGAAGGAGATGGTGGATGAAATGGATGACAGTTTGTCTCCCAGTCTCATCAGGTGTTCCTTGGTCTCCACAACTGACTGGCTGGTGAGATCGTAGTTCCTATGTGTACAAGGACATCAATGCTTTATCCTGCTTTGTGCAAGATTTTAACAATGTGGTCAGTGTCTCTCCATGCTGATGTACCTGGGAGACATCTGAACATTACCCCTGGCTGGAGATAGGTATCCACTCCACAAATCATGGAGTCTCCTATGATCAGAAATGTTTTGGATTTCCTTATTGCTTTTTTGTTTTGGTCCCTGTTTTGGGTGAGTTTTGTAGTGCTAGCTCCTGTGCTGCAGTGTCCTGCTCTGCAGTGTCATCTGCCCCTTTGTTTGATTTTGGAGATAAAGGCAGATATCTGTTTGTAGTTTTTGTAGGGTTTGTGGAGGTGATACATTGGTGAGCATTGAGTGATGGGGCACCCGATTTTCCCCTCCTAACCATCTGCCAACCTCCCAGACCATCTACCCTCTGCGGTCGAGGCGCTTCAGTTGGATGCTGGAGAAATGGTGGGTGGTTCTTGTAATATAGTTCCTCCTGAATATATGATGTGAAGCGTGCAATCTCTGCCCATACTGCCCGGAGCTCAGCCCTTAGTTCTCTGATGGTCCAACATGTAGGACAGCATCCTATGTCCTGTATAACTGCCCTATTTAAAAGTGTCCTACAGTACCTGCAGTTAATAATATCCATTTCAGTTGAGTTGCTGAGTTTATAACTAGGTCCGACTAATTAGAAGGAAAATGAAAGCAAATTATTTTTATTTATTTATATTTTTTTGTTTGTTTTTGTGTAACTTTTTATAACAAGTTAAATTAATTGTGCTCCTGTAAGTGAGGTCACTGTGCAGATAGCCCTCTAATCCTCCCCTTCCTGCTTTACTACAGAAAATGTCATGACTGTGCTACTCTATGAAAGGAGTGTAGCATGGGGTAGTTGGGGATGGGGGTGGGTGGTTGGGCTCTTCCCCTGCCAAAAAAGAAGAACCATGGATGAGAGAAACAAGGAGGTAAGAGCAGAAACAATCAACCAACAACAAATGCAGTCACTATCCCTCAGTCTATATCTCATATGTGCTACTGTAATTAGCCTTGACAGCTTAACCTAATGATAGATAAAACTGTAACTCTTAAGAAACAAAAATAGTTTTACACACAAATAACATTCTTTAAAATTATTTTTTTTTTATTCTGTATATAACAACAAGCCACTGTTTAATAGGACTAATGCCCTTCAGGGGTGGTGTTATGCTGGGATAACATCCCTTCTTGGGTGTTGGACACCCTTGGCCTGTGGCCTCGGGCCCAACCACTCAAGGTGGGATGTTATCCAAGTGTAACACTCACCCTGTCAGGCATTATTCCTTTATTAAACCATGGTCAATGACTGGTGGAAGAAAACTCTGGGACAGAAGCATCCTAGTTGTTGGAGTAAACAGTGAATTTAATCTATATAAGACTCCACGACTTTAATGAACTGATTTAACCACGCTCAAAATATGTTGGTCATACCTTAGAGAATAATCCAGTGTAAAACCAAAATATTTAAATGTCTTGACTGTTCAATTTCAGTTTTCTTTAGCATTTTTAATGAAAGAAAGGGTTTTATCTTCAGAGGTGTTATATGGTTATAAAAAAAACATAGCTTCAGTGTTTTTTTCATTCAATACCATTTTATTTAACAGGAACCAATTTTGTACTTTAACAAAAATCAGACACCAAATTATCTTGTACACCCTCAAAGTTGGGGCCACTCATGAGGAGCACCACCTCACATGCATAAATAAATATATGAGTGTTCATGCAAACAAGGGATAAAGTGTTCAAAAATAAACTAAATAAAAGGGGAACCAAAATAGAACACTGAGGTACACCCTGTGACACCACAGATGAAGAAGAAATATGATTTTTTACTTCAGTGGCTTGAATACGATCATGGAGGTAGTTCTGGCACCAACAAATAACTTTCTGAGAAAATCCCAGATTACAAAGAGCTGTTAACAATAATTTGTAATTAAACAAATTGAATGCCTAGGTGAGGTCCACAAAAACATTCGCTGCATAATGTCCCTTATCAAGGGCCTCTTGCAGGATATGTGTGAACCCCACCAATGCAGTTGAGGTACTATGGCCAGAATGAAATCCATGTTGTGCTGGAGTAAATACCAAATATTTATGTAAATACTCCATCATCTGATTAAAAATGATATCCTGTAACAACTTTGATAAGGGATGTAGTAAACAAATAGGGCGATAGTTATGAACATTCCAATTTATCACCGGATTAAAATATTTGTACTACTACTGCTCCCTTCCAAATATCAGGAAACTGACCCCTACAAAGTGACAAATTAAATATTTTCATTAAAGGAAAACAAATGATGTTCGGGGTGATCTTCACTAGCCTATAATCTACCCCGTCAATTCATGTGGCAGGTCGAGGATTAAGTTTTAATACGTAGTACAAAACCTCTTCAGATGTAAGTATTCTAAAATACAGGGGCAAGATGACCTCCGTCTTTCTACTCATGATAGTCCTCCCTATTCATGCAAGCATTTGGCTAGCCTTTACAGGATTCAGTGTTAAGAAGTGCAGGATCATGCACACAGAGCACCAAAACTCAGGGCCAAAGTACTCACTAGAAAGGAGGTACTGACGGTCACAAAGCAGGAAAGGGACCTGGGAGTTATCATGTTGGAGGACCTAAGAGAAAGTAGGCAGTGCAATAAGGTGGCTGGAAAGGCTAGCCAGATGCTTGGATGCATAGGGAGGGGTATCACGAGTAGAAAGAGAGAGGTCATCTTGCCTCAGTATAAGACACTTGTGAGACCACACCTGGAATACTGCAGCCAGTTCTGGAGGCCCCATCTGAGAAAGAACATAGACATTGTGGAGGCAGTGTCATGGAGGACAAGTAACATGGTGCAGGGCCTGCAGGATAAGATCTATGAGAAAAGATTAAAGGAGTTAAATATGTATCCACTGGTGTTGGGGGGGGCATGACTGAGACATACAAATACATCAAAGGTATAAACAGAGTACAGGAAGAAAGCATCTTCCAAAGTAAGATATGTTTCAAATCAACGGGGCACAAAATTAAGTTAGAGGGGGGAAGGATCAGGGGAAATGTGAAAAAAATGTTTTCCACGGAGAGGGTGGTGGATGCCTGGAATGGTGTCCAGAGGGGGTTGTAGGGGTAAAATGGTCACAGAATTTAAGAAGGAATGGGATAGGCACAATGGTATCCTGGAGGCAAGGGGTGGCTCCAGAGTTTAGTTTGGGTATGGGGCCTCACACTAGATAGGGATTATTAGGGCAGACTGGGTGGTAATGCAACTCCCACCCTCCTAGCCTGACCAACCACCCCACATCCCCAGACTCCACTACACACCGGCTTTCACCGAAGGTCCCAGTGTGAAGATACACTTTCCTGAGCCACGCCTTGCTGTTGGACTGAGACTGCTATATGAGAAATAAGGTAAGTGCAGTTCAATGTATTTCAGTGGGTTTTCAACTGCACTTACCTTCTTTCTCATACAGCAGTTGCCAGTTCCAGCAGCAAGACGTGACTTCCATGTAACAGTGGATCTTTACACTGGAATCTGTTCAGGTGATTGAGGGTGTGTGAGGGCATCTGGGGGTGTGGGGTGGTGGGTGCTCAGTGGGAGGTCGGGTTGAAGGTGCGGTGTTGCATCAGCAATGAACCTTTTCTACAGATTAAAAAAAGATATTGGGAGGACTGTGTTCTTCTTTTCAGTCTCTGAAGGACATCAGAGGGTGGGGGGGGAGTTGCCATTAGACACCTCATGTAAATCAACAATAACATGCATAAGGCTGAACCTGACCAAGATAGTGGGGGGAATATAGATTAGCAATTTTTGCACTAATCATGGGGCCACCAAACTGCATTTTCTAATTGTTGTGTTGTGATACACACACTGACTAATACATATACCACATATATGCATATACATTCCTGTATAACATAGCAGTGCACTGTCTCCACACATTTTTACAGGTAAAAAGAAAGACACTAAGGGATCATTTCATTCTTTCCAGGCTCTGAGGTGCATTAGAGGATGAGAGGTTGCCACTAGACAACCCATTTAAATCAGCAATGACATGCATAAGGCTGAATCTGATCTAGATAGAGGAGGCATGTAGACTAAATTTTTTTGTACTAACCACTAAGCCACCTAACTGCAATTTCTAATTGTTGTGATATATATACATACACTGACTAATACATATACACATTTATGCATATATATTCCAGTATAACATAGCAATGCACTGTCTACACACACAGAGCATTGCCACACACACACACACACACACACACACACACACACACAAATACACATACACTGTCTTTTACGGCATGTATTTACTTATACATCTAACCCTAACTTTTACTGTATTTAGGATAAGCACTATGTTTTGCATTAATTAATTGTACTAATCTATGGCATGACTGGGTAACCGAGGTAGTGGACCTGGGAGGTGCAGTGGATGTGGCCTTTCTGGACTTCAGAAAGGCTTCTGAAACTGTCCCCTATAGAAAGCTGATTAACAAACTGCACAGCCTAGCTAAACTAGTTCTGTGTATGCAGAACTGGCTGAATGGCAGAAGTCAGAGGGTTGTGGTAAGCAGGGAGTACTCTGGAGAGGGAGATGTGATGAACAGTGTGCTGCAGGGGTTGATGTTAGGGTCAGTCCTCTTCAATGTCTTTATTGGGGATATTGCAGTGGGACTGAAGGGGAAGTTATGCCTCTTTGCAGATGACACAAAGGTATGCAATAGGGTGGACACTCCAAGGGTTGTTGAAAGAATGAGGGAAGATGATATAAAACTGGAAAAATGGTCTGAAGAATAGCAGTTGGGATTCAATGCAAAGAAGTGCAGGATCATGTTCATAGGGCACAAGAACCCAGGAGCAAAGTACAGACTAGGTGGAGAGGTACTGACAGTCACAAAGCAGGAAAGGGACCAGGGAGTTATCTCAGAGAACCTAAGAGGAAGCAGGGACTGCTGGATAAGACCTATGAGGAAAGACTAAAGGAGTTAAACATGTATTCGCTGGAATGAAATTGGGGGGACATGATTAAGGCATACAGATATGTCACCAGTATAAACAGATTACAGGAAGAAAGCAACTTCCAAAGTAAGAGATGGACCAAGTCAAGGGAGCACAAAATGAAGTTGGGGGGGAAGGCACAGTGGAAATGTGAGAAAATATTTTTTCATGGAGAGGGTGGTGGATGCCTGGAATAGCCTACCAGAGGGGGTGGTAGGGGCTAAAATGGTCACAGAATTTAAGAAGGTGTGGGATGGACACAAGGTATCCTGGAGACAAGGGGGGGGGGCTCCAGAGATCAGTTTGGGCATGGGGCCTCACACTAGATAAGGATTAACAGGGCAGACTGGATGGTCTCCTTCACTCACCTGAACAGGTCCCAGTTTGAAGATACACTCTTCCATCAAAGACGTGTCTTGCTGCTGGAATGGAGGACTGCTATATGAGAAATGAGGTAATTGTGGTTCAATTTATTTCAATGGGATTTCAACTGCACTTACCTTCTTTCTCATATAGCAGTCACCGGTTCCAGCAGTAAGAAGTATCTTCCATGATACAGTGGATCTTCACACTGGAATCTGTTCAGGTGAGTGAGGGTGTGTGAGGGCATCTGGGGTGTGTGGGGCATGGGTACTCAATGGGAGGTCGAGTTAGGGGTGTGGGGTTGCATCAGTGATGGCCCTTTTTTTACACATTAAAAAAAGATGGCAGAGGTTGGGGTGGTGTTGCCCTTAGGCACTGCATGTAAATCAGCAATAACATGCATAAGGCTGAAACTGATGTAGATAGTGGGGGAATGTAGACCAGCAATTTTTGCAATAACCATTAACCATCTAACTGCACTTTCTAATTGTTCTGATATACACACATGTTGACTAATACATATACACATATATGCATATACATTCCAGTATAACATAGCAGTGCACTGTCTACACACATTTTTACAGATTAAAAAAAAATACATTGAGAGACCATTTTTTTCTTTTCAGGCTCTGTGGGACAGTGGAGGGTGTGGGGGGTTGCCATTACACAACTCATGTAAATCAGCAATGGCATGCGTAGGGCTGCAACTGATCAAGATAATGAGGGAATGTAGACTAGCAATTTTTGCACTAACCACTGAGCCATCTAACTGTACTTTCTAATTGTTGTGATACACGCACATACTGACTAATACATATACACATATATGCATATATATTCCAGTATAACAAACAGTACAAGTCATATTAAACTGTCCCTCCAACTTCCTGGTTTAGCATTTTTCAGTGAGTTGCTCAATGTGTGCACTGCTCACTACAATGAATTAATAAGTTTCCCAATAGTTTGCTTCTAGCTGCTATTCAGTTTCAGCTTACTGTATGTTGCAGATCTCTGGAAACTTTTATCAATGCAGTGCATAAGCAGTGCACACATTAAAAGGACACTGTCAGCTTTCAGCAGCTGTACTGAACTTTTGTGACCAGTGTGCCTGTAATAACATCTATGGCAAAATAAACTATTCATGCACCCCAGTATGAGTAACAGTATGATCTGTTACCTAAATTTTAAAAATATATACTTTAGCATGAACCAAGCACATTACCTTATTGTTTGGCCGATCCTACGCTGCTGGATGCCTCTTCTCAATTTGAACATGCATTAAGCATGTGAGAATTTCCTGAAGAAGTGTGATTGTTGAAGCTGAAAGTACATGTTCTTCTGAACATGAGGATGTTTGTAAGAATAATGAAGAGTGTTGCAATTCTTACCTTTACCACACAAAAACAGGACTGTGATCCTGAGCATGCATGCCACGTACATGACAATGTCACACACATGCTCAGTATCAAGGTCTTGGTTTTCTAACTGGTAAAAGTAAGACTTGCAATGCTCTTTTTTTATTCTTACAAATATTTTTGTCCATTCCAAAACAATATCTAACTGCATTTGGCTAAGTTGGGCCAGTGCCAGTTTTGACCCCTGTCCATGAACATCCACATGTGGTCATGTGATTACACAGGTGACAGTACAGGAACAGACAGTCAGAACCACCACCACAGTAAATACACACACACACACACATCAGAATGAATGAGAAAAAAATGCACAAACATACTTGTACTGCAACACAAGATGAAACCATATCCAAACACAGCCCCTAATAAATTAATATGAAGCACCATCAGATTATGATAACAATGGGTGCACATGGGCACCTCTACAGAGCCCCTCCCCACATACATGCAATGAACAGTATGACTTGATATAGTTCAGAACTGAAGAGTACAAAGACATGTTAAAAAATATAAATAAACAATGTGTGACACAGCATAGGTCAATGAGTTGCTATACAATATAATGAGGGGGCTATCAAAGATGATACGAAGGGCTGGAATACCTTTGTGTTGCTAAATAAAACAGACAATGACCCCTAAATTACAGATAAAGCAATGATTAGGTATTTATAATAAAAATACTAACCAATCCAAGGTAAGTCTTTAATTTGTGTCATCTGAATCAGAACTGTAAGCCTCTATGTCAGAATCAGATGCAGCTTATTCTCCTTCACACTGATTAACACTGGATACTGTGGGCTCAAATTAGTAAGGTTGGATATAAATATCAACATTTAAATAACAGCTTTATATTCCTCTACCTCGAGCATGATGAATAGTGAGTACAGGCACAGTAAAGATTATTGAAATCCAAAGGTAAAAAAAAACACACTCCCTGTAAATCCACTAGCTTAGCTCATCTAAGTTTTCAGGGAGAAGGCACATAACTAGCAAAGACAAGCAGATTCCTTTTTCAGTACTTTAGCAACAGAATTTCAACAACATGCTAAGTTTTTAATATGAAAAAGTGCATATTAATAATCAATTTCAAACCTTCACTATAACAAAATGTAACTTGAACTGTTTTTACTGGTCCTGTAGCATATCTTCAGTAAAAGTTGGAAAATTAGATTTGCTACATAAATATTCCATTCTGTGACATTTGACAGTATAGTCCCAGGGTTGTCTGCTTATCTCCCTTTCTAACCAGCTTGAAGCTTAGCACAAAATAGTGCTTTGAAACACTGCTTAGCTGGATGAAAGCAGAGTAGTACCACAAAACCTCTAATTTTATCTAGTCATGAAGAATCAGAAGAGCCCCCTTTTCTAACTAGCAAAATGACTGCAGAGCAATGCCCACTGTAGCTGTAAAAAGTTAAAGAACCTGATTGGCTAAAATAGAAGCCAACGTGTATAATTACAGTATATACCAATAGGTAGACTCTCAAGCATTTTCCAAGCTATCAGGCTATGCACAGCCATCACATTTGTTATTTCAGATTTGTTTTTTTTTTAAGCTGGGAAAGGCATGCTGCACTAACACTCATTTCCAGGTGTGTTCGAGGACAATCGTGAGGTTAAGTGACATGCTTAGGGTCACTTAGCATGCAAGTGGCTGTTATGGAATTCAAACCCAGTTATTTGGGGCCTCCAGGTTCATACAGTAGCTTGGTACTCTAGTCTACAGTATATGCTGTACTGCCCCATAACAAAAACATCAGTATGCCAGACTTACATGCACTTCTCTAATAGTACAGACTATCACCTAGCCAGAATACCACCAAAAAAACCAAAATACATTTTTTGCCATATTGTTATTAAAATATTCTCAAGCAACTTTCATTCAGTACTCAAAGTTCTTCCTATGTGCCTCAGGCACCCACTGATCATGTGTACACTACATATCCCAGCAGCACTCACAACAGCTTTACAGCACCAAATACTGAAGGTCACTTTGACACTCACAACCACTACACAAACAGCAGAAATGGCTTCAGTTTCAGCCATCAGAATTTAACATTAAAACAACACAAAATAGTGCTGACAGTTCCTAGTCCTTAAAAAACAAAGAAAATGGTGAGACTGTTTCCTACTACTATACTAAATAAAAAAAATAAATCAGCGGCATAGCAGCTCAGCAGTGGTGCAGGCAGGAGAGGGCACTGGGTGTGAAGACACATCCACTGTAGGGGAAAAGGTAATCTTTAATATTTCAAATAGCATTCAGAACAAAATTGCATTTCATTGTAAAATTGAAGAATTGTTTTAGCAATTATTTTTTTACCATGTTAAATGTGAAAAAAAAAACACTTCAGGAATGTACAAGTAATAATTGTACTTCTCTCTTGTGTATTTAGAGGCACTTCACTCAAGGTGTACAATTATAGGCCCATAATTACACATCCTGGTGTGTGATTTCGTACATAATACTGTTAAGGAAAGAAAGGGAATTGTTTTAACTAGTTCATCTTTAAAGGTAGGAATGCTCCTACACTACTGTACTTATATAATTAAACTTCAGTCCTGGATGTTAAAGTTTATAGTACAGATTTACATTTTTATAATCTATCCCTTTTTTGCTGTAACTAATGCTGTCCTTATACTTTAAAAAAGATAGGGAAAACCCATTGACTCGATTGGATAGGGACATTTTCAGAGAGTGAAATTTGTGAACAGTGTCTTTCATACATTTGTAGGCAATTATAGAGCTCTTTTAAATGAGACATGGAGGTTGCCTGTAGCTGGCAGTAGTACAGAGATATCCCTGACTAAGTCTGCCTTACATTTGTACCACATTTCCACCATTTTTAGAACGTTGTGATATCGTGCAGGGTACAACTCTGTCTAACTACATAATAGTTAGTCACAGCTTCATCCTCTATGACACCACAAGGTTTTAAAAATGGTGGCAATGCTGTAGCAATTTACTGTATGGCAAACTGTATAGACTGAATCTCATAAAGTGACTGAAGTCTTTGCCTATAATAAAATCAATACAGTGTCTCTCAATGAATATTTAGCCAACATGGACTGGAAGACTATGCTTAAGGGTCCAGATATTGCTAGCACCTAGAATTCCTTTAAAAATGTTATTCTTGATGGAGCTCATAAAATTATCCCCCAAAAAAGGAAAATAAATTCTCATTTAAATCCAAAATGGCTGACTAATAAATTGATTAAACTAATTAGAAACAAAGCATTTAAAAAATATCAATCTAATAAATGTGACAGAATGTGGTCCTAGTTCAAAAGGATTCAAAAAAATTGTAAAACTGCCATCAGGACTGCAAAATTTGATAACGAAAAATTTATAGCAACTCAAGCAAAAAAGGGAAATCAGAAGATCCTTTATAGCTATATAAATTCATTAAGGAAGTAGGATTGCAAAGTTGGTCCAATTACAGATAAAGTTGAAGTTATAACAAACTCCAAAGAAATGGCTGATCAATTAAATAATCACTTCAGTAAAGTATTTAATACAACATCAGATAATAGTACAACCATACTTAATAATCATATCATGGATAAGGTGGTGCTATCCCTTGAAGACATAGGGCCCAATTCTAGAAGGGTGGCGCAAGTCACCGCCAAACACAACTTGTGCCACCCACAACTGCGACATTGACCCTGCACCCTGTTCTAGAAGGGGCAGGGTCTCCACAGCTAAATCCTGTGATTTGTGTCGTGTGTCCAGGTACACTGAACAGAGGGCACACCTGGTGATCCTGTCGCAAGCCACAACGCAGAATGCAAGTGC
This sequence comes from Neoceratodus forsteri, assembly GCA_016271365.2. Classification (NCBI taxonomy): domain Eukaryota; kingdom Metazoa; phylum Chordata; order Ceratodontiformes; family Ceratodontidae; genus Neoceratodus; species Neoceratodus forsteri. The sequence goes on from CM057456.1 coordinate 952,941,927, forward strand.
CTCCCCATGCCCAGCTAGCCACATAAGGTCCCCTTCAGGGCTGCCCATATCAACTGACCCCCTGTAGTGTTCAAGTAGAGCCCTGCAGGGCTGCCCACCCCCACCCCCTGTCCCTGACTCCCTGTGTAATAAATGCCCCACAGGGCTGCCCACACCCCAGACCCCAAATCCCCATTGTAAATGCCCCACAGGGCGGTGCTGTCATCCCCCACCCATGCCTCGACCCCGGAGTCACCCACTGCAAATGCGTGCAACACCTGACAAGCCTGGAAGTCTAGTGGCCCCCACTCCAGCCGTGCTAGCCCACTCCAGCACCCCCACCCATCCCCAGTTGGTGACTGGCACAGCCCACCTCTCACCTCCACGGTTATTCATCGACTGAGTTCTGTAGGAGTGCTTACTGGAAAGACATGCTCAGAAATTAATTTCTGAATGCATCTTTACAGTAGTGCTCCTACAGCACTCAATCAGGTGGAGGGTTGATGGGTGGGCTGGTGCAGCTGGGTGGGGGGCCACTAGACTACCAGGGCTTGTCAGGGTATTTGCCGCATTTGCAGTGGGTGACTCTGGGGTCAGGGCACAGGTGGGGGGTGACAGTACCGCCCTGTGGGACATGTTACATTGGGGGATTCGAGGGGCTGGGGGATGTGGGAAGCCCTGCGGGCATCACATGCACAGGGATTTGTGGGGCACTGAGGTGGACAGCTCCCACGGGCACTTACTGTAATGGGGCATATACAGTAGGGGGATGGGGCAGGATCATGGCCCTGAGTCTAGAACTGTTTGTGCGGTGCCCATTGGGGCAACAACGGGGGCGGTCTGGGCATAGGAGGGCACGTGGACCAGGTTCTACAGAACCCTCGGAGGATGTATGCAAGTTACACTAGCTAAATGCAGGTGTAACTTACAATGCTGGTTCTCCTCCACGGGTTCTTGTAGAATCCCAACATTAGGGTCTTTGTTGCTGCCCTTCTAGAATGTGGCGCAACTGCTGCCATAAAACCCCTAGCGCCATGTCACAGGGGGTTTATGGCACAACTGCTGGCTTAACTGCTGTTCAGTGCAAGTGGCCTGCGGCATGTCGCAGGCCACTTTGTAGAATCATGCAAGTCACAACTTCTGTTGTAAGTTGCTATTTGTGCCATTCTACTTAGTGCAAGTGCTGTTACCCAATGTGTAACTTTTCTAGAATCGGGGCCATAAAATCCAACTTGGGTAATGTTAAGCGTGGCTCCTTCCCAGGTCCAAATGGTATCTCAGGTGATATTATTCATCTAATGAAAGAGAACCTATCCTATTCCCTAAAAAATACCTATGAAAATAGCCTAAATTCAGGTTTAGTACCCTCAGACTGGAAAAGAGCAAATATCACCCCTTTTTAAAAAAGGTGACAGAGGACATCCCGACAACTACCGACAAATCAGCCTCACACCTATCTTTTGTAAAATTCTAGAAAGAATTATTAAATACATGATTACTCCTGATCTAGTGACATTTTATGATAAAATAGATCAATATTTAGATAATAGAACCCCCTGCAATGTAATCTTTTAGATTTCAAGAAAGCATTTGATTCTGTACCTCATCAGTCATTAATACAGAAATTATTATTACATGATATGAATCCACTTGTCATACGTTGGATTTCAAATCGGTTAAGTGAGAGACATCAAATGGTTGTTATTGATAGCCATTTATCTGCATGGCTCCCTGTTAACAGTGGAGTTCCACAAGACTCTGTCTTGGCTCCTGTAATATTTAAAAATTTCATTTCAGATTTATCACAGAATTTAAATTGTACCATTGTTAAATATGCAAATGACTGTAAGATAGGAAACCCGTGTAGTAGTTCAGAAGATGTTAGTTTATTACAAAAAGTCCTTGATTTCTTAGGGGCACGGTCAATAAAATGGTGTTTGGCCTTCAATAACTTCAATAACTACAAATGTAATGTACTACACTTTGGAAAGCGGAATAGCAGAAACAAGTACTTTCTGAATAACAATTTACTTACAAACAAGTAAATTGCATGAAAAAGATCTAGGCATCACTGTTGACTGATCTAAATTTTAACTTGCATATTTCAAATATCCTTAGTACTGTTAATAACATTTGGTAATCTATAGAACACAATATAAAATCTAGAGACCCAGATATTCTACTGCCACTATACAGAGTATATATAAAACCTAACTTTGGCTTTGGCTCCCAATTATGGTATCCCTACCATCGGAAAGACATTAATAGACTGGAAAAATTTCAGAGAAAAGTCACAAAATGTATCTGTCTAGATAAAACTTTGCCATATGAAGCAATACTTGTAAAATATAATTTAATGTCATTGGAGCTCCATAGTTTAAGAGGTGATCTATTATTCACATGGGATATCATTAATGATCAGTCACTCAAAATAGAGTGCAGACTGGACTTTAAACAGGTGGTGTTTAATACTTGAGGACACCCACTTCAGTTATTAAGGTTTAGAGTAAAAACCAAAAAAGAGCCAATTTCTTTTCAAATAGAAATATAAAACTGTGGAATAAATTACTGACAACACTCATTGTCAGTACCAACAAAGATGTGCTTAAAAGAAGATTGGATGACTTTTTATAGGTTAACAGAAACTTGACCTATTACATGTAATATGGGAGCTACTATGGGCTTATCACCTTTCAGCTCCATCCAGTTCCTTTGTATGATCCATACCTGTGCCAGTTTAACAAGTCAAGAGGAGCAACAGACATGAGACTGCAGTGCAGGAGTAACACCAATGTGTGGAGGTAAGAAAACCCAGACTGGATCAATACCTCCAGTAGTAGGAACATTTAATGAAATTATAGTCACACAAAGAGTGCTGCATTTACCTAGCACTTCAGACATACACCCAGTTATGTTCTTCGTTAGGTCCTCCCTAATGAAGAATTGAGTTTGAGTCTGAAGCACCAGGTAAGTATAGCAGTGGTTTAAGCCTCTGAGCTGCAAATCTGGAGACCTGGGTTTGAATCACACAGCCCCCACTTGCATACTATGTGGCCCTGAGCAAGTCAATTAACTTCCCTGTGCTCCCAGGTTGCACCTGTAAACAAGCTTTCAGCTTAGTGTGCTATTCCTGGTTAAACAACTAAAAAAAAAAAATATTGTGGTAGTAGCAGGTTTCAGAGGCATGTCAGTGTTGTGGCGAATGTGGTTAAAACAATTGGCAATTGGAAAGTACTGCACTCTCTGTGTGGTTATAAGTGCTCTCTGTGTGGCTATAACATAACAAAATGTTCCTACAAGTGAAAGTACTGATCCAATCTTTTTTGTTACCTGTACAAATTGATGTTACTCATGGAGTGTGGTCCCCTGCCTGCTTTAACAATAAGAACACCCCTGGAGTGATATAGCTTTCAAGACCCTGAGCCACTCGGGTGGAGGGGCCCCAAAATGCTGCAAGCATGTTCAGGTTTAGTTTAGAATACTAGAATAGAATAAAATTTGTTAATTGTTTGCATATACAGTTATTGTGTATCTTATGTTTATTGGAGTGCATCCTTGAGTTCTTTGGGTGACAGAACTGCAAAGTGAAGCACAGCAGTTCTGGGACACAAAGGACTTGAGCAGAAACTCTTGTAGCCACAAATACACATGGGAACTGTACACATAAATGTATTGTAATTCATGTTGAAGATTTCTGCTAAGACATGCAATTTGAATTTAAAATACAACTGTTATATTTTGTGGAAAATTAGAAAAACCCCTGGGTGATGAATTGGACTACACTAACTAAACGTAGAACTGTAGCATTAAAACTGTTTGCATGAAACGTTTTGTGGGAAAAATAATACTCAACATGTTTAGAAATAAACAATCCTGATTAGCCAAGAATGATGTCAGAATTTACAATTTTGTGTATAGAGGATAGTGGATGCCCAGCCATGCAAACCAAGACTGTGTTGTCACTGACCTTGAGAGTAGCGATGCTGGCTTGTTATGCATATGACAGGGCAGCCACTGTTTTATACAGTTATTTTTGTATCTTAAAAAACACATTGTTGCCACCCCGCACACACACACACACACACATACATACACAGAAGGCAATTTTGAGAAATCTGAAAATTAACATTCCCACCCTACAGCCAACAACTAATACTCCATGACATGCAACTGACAGTTTATATGCTTTTAAAATAATTTGAAAAAAGCATACTTCATAAAAAAGGAAGACCTGGGTGATGAGCGAGAGCAAGATTGGCACTTACGTGCTTCCATTTAAATCAACACGGATTCACACAAATGCATTATAGTGCAGATTGTGCTCTTGCATGTTTCCCAGATCCTTTCATTTTTTTAAGTAAGATTCTTTTTAAATGATTTTGAAAGCAAAACACAATCAGTGGCACTGGGTGGGGCATTAACAGCTGGGTGCAGGGTGGGTTTATTAGTTGAAATTAATTTAAAAAGTTTCTGTGTTTGGGTTTATGTGTGCATGCGTGTTGAGGGGAGACAACAATTGTGAGAAGCATAGAGCACAAGTGGCACTGAATTTCCATTTTTATTAAAGAGTTATTACACCACAGACAAGCACAACAACATTCTATGACCATTGACCTGTAGTACCAAAGCTTTTCAGTTTGGATGGAAAGCCATGCAGAACAGACCCAAACTGTATCATATAGTGACTTTCATACACACAGTAACCCTAAGTGCTTCACAAAGCACCAGGTTACATCCAAATAGCAAGGGGTTGTGTGTAGCACACATACAGAGGCCACTGAGGACACTCATATGATACAGACATACTACAATAAACTGGTGGTTTGGTTTTCAAGCCACATATCTGGAAGGTTACATAGCACCGCCACCAAAACTTACTGATGGCCTTGCTCTTTACATTTTGCGTTCCATCCCTTTAATACAATAGATCTCTTTTCCCACACAGTGCAGTACATAACAAATGAAGTTCCTATTGTCTTCTCTCGTTTGCAGGTAGAAATTAGCCAAAGGCTGGCATCAGCACAGTAGTAGAGCAACCATTCATAGGGCCAGCAACCTGAGTTGTGTACAAGCTAGATTCACTTGAGGCTGGGTAGACAGTGGAGGATTAACTGCCTCACAGGGCACTCCCTTCCTTTATAGTGAGAGGGTCTCTATCTCCACCACAGTGCTGCTACCTGGGTGACAATAGGTGGAGGCAGAGCAGAGGCATGGTGGGGGGGTGGAATCTGCTGGGCTTACAGCAGGCATGCAGATGTGCATACTGCTGCTCTGCACCCCATGTGTGGATGTCCAAGGGGTAGGGAGAAAACAGCAAAGAAATTGCCCCAGCAGCAGTTAGAGATGATCCTCCAGTATATCTAGACTCCACACCTCTCCAGCCATGCTGCTTGATGCAACATTAGCACTGGGGAGGGGGTTGCTGTCCTCCACACCAGACGGAAGCGCGAGCGTCTGTTGCCATAGCAACACATGATCGCATGTCTGTCTGCTGTTGTGAAGCTGCCGACTCGCTCACTCTTCTCTCAGTACTGTCGGCAGCTTCTTATCAGAAAATACAGGCAGCATTAAGAAAGGGTCACACTTTTCTACAGTATACAGCACAGCCTCCATAATTAGAAATTTCTGACTGTGTCTCTCATTTGAATCTTGCTAGCGCTCACTCACGCTACATTTGAGATCATAGTATTCGGTCATGCTGCATCAGAGTTCCACATGGATAAAACAAAGTCGCAGGATCAACCAGATAATGTATGTTTTTTAAACATCTGTTTGTTTAAAGATACAGGCAGGATCAACCAGATAGGTATTATTCAATAACTTTAGAGTGGCAAGGTGAGATATTTTTTAACAATATATGTAATCTGCTGTTTTGAGGGAGGAGACATGGAGAGTTGTGTTGGGGGTGGCCAAGGCTAGGTCAGCCAGAAGGCAGACAAGTTTTTGTATAATAATTTTAAAGCACCAGGATCAACTTCATATATTTTTTTAAACAGCATATGGCATCTGTTTTGCTGGTAGAAATACTGCAGATTTGTGTTGAAACAGCCAACACCTCTATGTAGGGGAATGTATGAAGTGCACATTTGGAGCTTTTGTTGAATGTAGCCCAAAACATACATAGTATAAACAGAACATGACATGGCCTGACTGAAGATATCATATTACTCACTTCCATCAAGCCAATGACATCATGATATCTCACTCATGGCTTTGCCACTCGTGAGATATCATGATATCATTGGCCTCTCGTGAAGATAAATATGATATCTTCAGTCAGGCCATGTCATATCCCCTATATATATATATATATATATATATATATATTATAGTGGCGCGGTTGCGCCACTATAGTTAGGATTCACATGTCACTTCTATGTTAAACTCAAAATTCTGCACGTTAATAACTTTGGACCCATTCAACGGATTGGCCTGAAATTTGGTATGCACAGTGGGGCATGGTATATCTCTTGATTTGCCAAATTTTGTTTCAGTCTGGCTTACGGTCTTTAGGCACCAAAACGCTGAAAAATGCAAAATTATGAAGGCAGCTTTGGGGATTTTGAATGTGATCCTGAGTGACTGTCATATGGCATGCCACTCTGCAAGATGGCTTATTTGAAAGAGCTTTGGTGGTTGAACATGACACTTTTCATTTGATGAAAAAATATTAAGGCATTCAAAAGTTTGCGAGTTTTAAATTCCCGTTATAAGTCAATGGGAAAATTTATAGGTATGTTTTGCGAACAAAGAATGGGGTTCTGGCCATCTGGTCCCGGCTGGTGATCAAAGAATTTGCAGTCTTATGGTTCAAGAATCTTTGTCCCAGAGAATTTTTGAAATTCTTTGATCGTGAGGTCTGCCATCTTGTTTTTTGTTTTCTGATTGGAAAAACACAAATGTCTCGGCTCAGGGGTCACTCCTGAAGTAAAATGTGAATGGGTTTTACTCAGGGGGCTCCAATCTATCAAGCCATGCCTTTGGTTTCATCCAAATCAGTCAAAAAATAGAGTTACAAGCTTTTAAAATCTTTGATCGTGGCTCGCTAACGATCTTTGATCACGAGCCGGAAAATTCTTTGATCGCAAGGTCTTTAATCGTGATCTCACATAGTGAGCTAAAAATGCAAATATCTCTGCTCAGGAGTGGGCTAGGGACACAAATGGGGTGGGTTTTGCTCAGGGAGCTTTGTTCTATCGAGGCATGTCATTGGTTTGGTTCAAATCAGTGAAAAACTCACGTTTCACCATTTTTTATTCTTTGATCATGAGCGTGCAATTTCTTTGATCGCGAGCCTGCAAATTCTTTGATCGTGAGATTCTTTGATCACAATCATGCATTGTAAGTGAGGGACGAGATGGCTGGATTAAAAAATAAATTTTCTCAGCCCAGGGGTGTCCTAGAAAGTCAAATGAGGGTGAGTTTTGTGCAGGGGGCTTTGTTCTGTCAAACCATTGTGGTGGTTTACCACAATTCCCTGTATTTTGAAAATTAGAGCATTTTTTATTATTTGATTGTGACACTGCAAATTCTTTGATCACAAGATTCTTTGATTGTGATCGTGCATCGTGAGTGAGGGACGAGATGGCTGGATTAAAAAATCTATTTTCTCAGCCTAGCGGTGCCATAGAAAGTCAAATGAGGGTGGGTTTTGCTCAGGGGACTTCGTTCTGTCGAACCATGGCAGTGGTTTACCACAATTCCTTCAATTTTTATATTTATAGCATTTTTTATTCTTTGTTCATGAGCCTGCAAATTCTTTGATCATGAGATTTTGATCGTCATTTTTGATCATGAGGGAGGGACAAGATGGCCAGATTTTTTATAATGGAATAGATAGGGAAATTTTACCAGTCTTTAACATTGAATGTCTTGGAAACGGTTTGGTCTTTTTCTTTGAAATTAGGAGGGTGTTTACGGCATATCCTGTGGATGCAAATTGCAGTGTTTATGTGTCAGAAAATAATCTTTTGGTGGAGATATTGCATGGCGCAGTTTATGTTCTGTGGACAGTGTTTTGCTTGTGGTGGTGGCTTGAAATTGATAGGATACCTAGCCTTACTGTCAGTTATGTAGTTTTCAGTCATTGTGTGTGTTAAATGTTAACAGGTGTGGAACTGTGCCACTCTGATGAATGATAATTTCAAACTTTGACATGTTACATCTCGGACATGGTTTGGTCTTTTTACTTGGAATTTGGAGGATGTTTACAGCATGTCCTGTGGATGTAAATTACAATGCTAACGTGTCAGAAATGTTTTTTTTTTGGCGGAGATATGGCATGGCATAGTTTACGTTCTGCAAACAGTACTCTGCTTGTGGTGGTGGCTTGAAATTGATAGGTGCCTAGCCTTAGTGTCATGGATGTAGTTTTCAGTCGTTGTGTGTGTTAAATGTCAACAGGTGTGGAACCGTGCCACTCTGATGAATGAAAATTTCAAACTTTGACATGTTATATCTCGGACACGGTTTGGTCTTTTTACTTGAAATTTGGAGGGTGTTGACAGCATGTCCTGTAGATGTTAATTGCAGTGTTTATGTGTCAGACAATACATTTTTTCAGAGATATTGTGTGGTGTAGTTTACGTTTTGCGGACAGTGTTTTCTATTGTTCTACTACACTAACATTTGTTTGGTGGCTGGCGTTGGTGTTGTAAATCTATGTTTTGGTCATTAGGTGCTTAATGTGGCCCGACACTTACAAGTTGGTGGGAGCACGGGGCTCTTTGGGCCCTGTGTTCCCGCCACCTTGTGCAACTTTCTACTTTTCTATTCTTTCTTAAAATGTAAGGAAATTCTATGCAAAAACTTTGTTAATGCATCAGTTAGGGTTATTCTACAATGACAAAAGTGAGGAAATTTGACATTAGGTTTCCCAACCCTTGCACCCCATCCCCATCCCCCCACCAACAGGCATCGGGGTGTGCATTGGGGTCGTCGGCCCTAACTCTCACCCCATTCTCCTACACTGCACCACCTCAGTTTGTTTACACATGGGATGGGGTGAGAATTAGGTCTGATGACTCAATGCACACCCGATACCTGTTGTGGGGGTGGAGTGGGGTGTGTGAAACCTTGATGTTGAATTTCCTCACTTTGTCACTGTAGAATAACCCTAACTGATGCATTAATGAAGTTTTTGCATAGAATATGTGTATGCATATATATATATATATATATATATATATATATATATGCCAGAATATTCAAAGTAGATGCACCCAGCACAACTGAGTTGCACTGGTGCATCCCCGAAATGCACCCCTGAGCCATATTCAAAAGGGGCTAATGAACCATGAAAATCTGGATGCACCACAGCACAAAGATAATGTATGTGGCACATCTGGAGGAGGTATTCCCCTGCATATGCTGCACATCTCCATATTCAGCCGAGTTGTGCAGCACAGCATCCTGCACATCTTGAAGATATGTTGTGCAAAGATAGGCAAAGATAGACATGGAAAAACCATGCCTAAGTGGTAGCCACCCACAGGCAGGCCTCTGAAGTTGCAGAGCACAACACAGTAGCCAAGATCCTGGGATACTACCCCCCAGAACCGATCGTGAGGGTGTTCATGAAACCCCCCACATCTCTGGCAATCTAGTGGCCCCCCACTACCCCATACACCGATCACAACCGAAGACATAAATTCATCCTATCCCTGGTAGTCCAGTGGCACCCCCTTCCTTCCCCAATAGCCATTTGAACTGAACTATATTGTAATCTATCCCAGGCAGTATAGTGGTAGCATAGTGGCCCCCTCACCCTGGAGTCCGATCCCATAAGAATTTGTCCCATAACATATCCCTGGTAGTGCAGTGGTACCCCATCTACTATCCCTGAACCCTGTCTATATAGGATAATAAATCCAGAACTGCCCTAGTAGTCTAGTGGAACCCCCACCCACTGAGGGACCACAACCCCGCTCCCTCATCCCAGCATTGCCCACAAGCTGGTGGGCAGCAAAACTCACCCACACACCTCCAAGGCTGCCCACCAGCTGCACTGTCACTGAATGACAGCTTACAGTAAGCTCTGCAATACCATTGGTCAACATCATCAACCAATGGGGTTGCAGTGAGTACTGTAAGCATTCATTCACAACTTATTGTCCATCTCAAATGGGATGGGGGAGCAGGGTGGACAAATTCATATGCGATCAGACTTCAGAGTGGGGGCCACTATACTACCAGGGATGGATTACAATATTATTTGGCTTGATCAGGTATTGAGGAAGGGAGGTGGGTACCACTGGACTACCAAAGATAGAATGGATTTATATCTTCAGTTGTGATTGGGGTATGGGGTAAAGGGGGGGTCTACTAGACGGCCTCCATTCAGGACACTCTGCTCATCCAGCCAGGTGCATCCCTGCACAGGACATGCAAATGGGGCCATAATGACATGCAAATGGTCCCTTTGTGCCTTGCATGGCTAATGGCCCAATTTGCACGTTTTGGTATGAATATCTGGAATGTGTGCTCGGCACATCAACAAGGTACACCATGAATTTTCATTCCAGGTATTCAGACCTGGCAGGGGGGATGCACTGATGCATCATTAGTGGCCCCCATTTGCGCCGTACACATATCATGTTATATCATGTTATATTCAGATGAGATGCACTCTGGCGCATCTCAGTTGCATGGAGCAACCACTCGCGCCCTTTCAAGGCACAGTTTGAATATCCTACTCACAGTATCTTACAGAATAAAGGTTGGGGGCCTTTTGATGTCTTGGTAACAATTATACATTTGTTTTGTTAAAAAATATGTTACTTTTTTATATTTTTATTTTTTATTTTGCTAACTACTAGTAAACAAAGAACCCAGCAGAAGCCTTGTATTATGATGTCAGAAACTCTTTACTAGGAAAGTAGGCAGTGCTTTCAATAGGAAACTGCAAATCTGTTAATGGAGCAATACAGCTTTCTTCCTCTAAAATGTTATACTGTAGATGTAATACACATAGATGCATTTTGATTATCTATGAGTCTTTTATTTAGCATGTGATAATTTTCCCTGACCATGTTTTACTTATTAAGAGTGGACAAGACATGTAACTTGGATAAAAAATAAGCTAGATTATGTGGTAAAAGCCTTAAAGAGGTTTAATAACATATATGGTGGTCTGGCTTAGATGCCCATGATTAAGGCAATAAATGGGAAAATAATTATTTATAATTTTTTTTTATTTAATTTTTGTTGACCGGGTAAGTACACTAGACAAATCCTGCCTATTTTCAGGCACGACCCGGGGGAGGGGGGATACAGATGAATGCCAACTGACCTTGAACCAGATTAAGCTGTTGGTGGTATTTTTAGTGAATGAGGCAAATTTGGCCAGGACACCGGGGAAATTCCCATACTCTTTTCGATAAGTGACATGGGATCTTTAACATTCACCTGAACTACCACCAATCCAGGCAGATGGGACCTCGGTTTAACATCTCATCTGAAAGACGGCACCTCAGAAGTGCAGCACCCCTCTCATGCTGCACTACAGTGTCAGTATTGGGATATTAACCCAAGTGCCAGATGTGGGAACTGAACCCACAGCTCTCTGATCTCCCAGCCTTAGAGGTGAGTGTGCTACCTACTGAGCCACTGACACTGATAGTCAAGCATTATATCTCACAGAAATTTGGGGGCTAGAAAAAGTTAGTAACATTTAGGAAAATTGAATCACTTTTATATAAACATATAAACAAATCCTAAGAATACCTCTGAGTACTCCTAACTCTTTAGTGCCATATAACCTTTGAGCATATGGTACATGTAAGAATGACAAATGTTTGGATCAAAATAACTGCTGAAAATAAAAAATCACTTCTTGGGAAAGCCATAAAGGAAAATGAAAAACTGCTCTCCCTGAATAAGAAAGGGTGGTTAAATGCTATCTATTCACTTTTAGAAAAATACGATCTTAACCAACTTAAATCATGGGTTGCTAATAACATACAGTTAAGTGTGACATATTGCAAAAATATTTTGAGATATGTGCAGAATAATTCAAAGGGAACATATTTGGCAGAAATCAGAAATTTGAAAGTCGCACCCTGGCTTGTAAAAAACTCTAGGGAACACAATTTAAAATACTACCTGAATTCTATTCACTTTCCAGAATTCAAGTTTGAATGAACTAAATTCAGATTTGAGGTATTTCCCAGTAACATTCTGGAAAATAGATAAAATAAAGGAAATACAAACAGGTCCACATATTACTGTGCACTGAATGAAGAAGATCTTGCACATGTCATACTTCGTTGTCCATGGTATTCCGAACCCAGAAACAGATACCTAGAACACTATCTGAAAAGCATAAGCTTCCCTTTTAGATGTATCTTTGATTTAATATATAACTCTGAAAATGATGATTTGTTAAACAACCTAGCAATCATCCTAATAGAAATAACAAAAATTAGGAAGAAACATGTACAGATTGTGTATAATGAATGAATGTAACGTATTTTGTTTTCAAGAGGTTGGGCTTGCTCTTGGATGTTTACTTTACAGACTAATAGATGTATCTATGAGCCAACAGAATATACTTATTTATATGTAAATTGTCTGTTTCTAAAATGGAATGTTTGTAATGAATGTAATAACTGTATTTAATCTTGACTGTGTAATGACAATTTGTCAAACAATAAACTAATGTAAACTACTTAAGAAGAAACATAAGCTATTTAATGTTTAATGAAAAACTGTAAAATCATACAGATGAACTATAATATGACATATACAATAATACATGGGGAGGGTATAACAAGAATTTAATGCACACCTGAGGTGTGGAAGCATCCCACACTGAGAGTGTACATTAAATTTGAGTTTTCCATTGCACCCCATGTGTTATTTTATGTGATTGCTGGTATTAGTTATTTTGCCCTTACCATTTCATTGTGTGTGATTTCTTATAGTACTCTCTGGCCACTAGATGGTGCTGCTGTAGATACTGTCCTTTGTTGTGGGGATCCTCGGTCTTCATTTTGTTTTATTGTTCCTCATGTCCTCATAAAAAATGAAGTTATTTAATTTAATTTGGTCCCAGCAGTTGGAGTGGTTGAGGTGGCGAACAGAATAGTGGTGCGGCAACGGCAGTTGTGGTCAGGCTGAGGGCAAAGTCCCAGTTTACAGACTGAATGGAAAGGTTTGCTTATATTGTGAAAAAGAAGAAGGCAGTGTCCATTGCCCTTCTGAGGCTCCTCAGTTTAAGGCATACTGGTGTTAATTAGCTTCTCTGACGTAATCTTCTATTATGTTTTAAATGTATATGTTAAACCAATGAGAATTATTTCTGCTTTTTCTATATAATCTGGTGTTAATAGTATGGGATATTTGAAAAAACTGCCACAAAGCTTCTGAAGAAGGACCTGGTTGGTTCGAAAGCTAAAGCATTTTGTTCTTTTCTGTAACATCCATGTTGGTCCAATAAAAGGTATCAAATCATTTGTTTCTGGATCTGTTTTTTAAAAGGACCAATACGGCACCTACAACATTTTTTTGGCTCTGCTAAGGGAATTTGTGCAGTGTAGCGTTTCATCTGTGCTGCCGACAGCTGTGGTGAGGAAACAGGTGATTTTGTTTGCTAACTGTGGCGTTGTCCACTGGGGATCATTAAATGCATATGGACAGACAGGGAAATGTTCACCGTTATAACCTGTGGGTTATAACGGTGAATTATAAGCTCCTTTCACTATGGGAAAAAACTAATGCCAGTTGTTACAAACATATGAACGGTCAATATGTTGCTGACTTAAGTGTCTCTTTTGAAAAAGATAGAACTACATCTAGTTTCTCATTGAAATAAATTGGGCACCTAAGTATCTGGGATTTTTTTACATCGCAATACCAGAATCATGTGGATTTTTTTGTCTGTGTTTAAAAAGTAATGGTAAAAAGCTCTGGCTTCATTGCAAAAACTGAAAGTGTATTATTAAAATAGAAAGTACTTACTGTATTACTAATATACTAAAACACAATACATAACATAGTTAATTATTTATTACAAGTGAACACATGCCTTTTAAAGACAAATCATAGAACAGATAATCAAAAATAGTTGGGGTGTTGAATGAATAGCAAACATTAAGCTCTTAATATAGAGTATACTGGGGCCCCATATTTAAACCATGCACAAAGTGTTTTGTGCTCAAGTGTCTAGTGGCTCCTGTCACTCCCCAGAGTACTTTGTTTTTGACAGTTAAGTCTGTGGGGTGCAGCAGATTACAATAAGTGCAGTCAACACTTGCAGGCTTGTATTTTTTCTTTATTTTACTGTCATGCCAACATTTCACCCTGACATATTTGACTTTTTTATGATGATTTATTTTGCTGAATTCTGTGGAAAGGTCTGAGGGGGATGAGATGGAAAGAAATTTAAAAGAGACAAAGTAAAAAAAAATGTTTCACACAACACTCCTTCAAAATACATGGTAAAAAGTATATTAAAATGTATTCCTTGTGCCATTCTGTACCTTAATAATGCATCATCTTATTCCTTACAGGCATATTCTCTATATTGATTGCTACTGTTTTTCACAAGCTGCCAACAAACACAGATTTAAAATGTTTTACTATTAATTAATTATTTAAGCAATGTAGATATGGATATTAAATACCTGTTTTTAATTATTCACTAAACACACTGTATACCCTGTAGCCCAGTCACTCTTTGTCAGCACATCCCTAAATTCAACCAAATACAGTGGTTTCATTTGACTTTTACTTTATTGTCCCTGGAACTCCTCCTCAATGAAAGCAACACCACACATGATTTTGGTTAGTTGCTCAGCCAGCAATTAAATATTTATTCCAAGTCATCCTATATTTCCAGTGTAAGTTATCTCATTTCCATGAACATATCTTTATCATTATCATTCACAGGTGTTGGCCATCGCCAAATCTTCCTTTTATCATCTCAGGAATATTGCCAGAATTAGGCATCTGGTTTTGTCTGGTGCCCTTCCTATTTTGGTCCACACCTTTGTGTCCTCGCGCTTAGATTATTGCAACTCCCTTTACTTAGGGCTTCCTGGGGTAGAAATCCACTGCCTGCAGCTGGTACAGCATGCGGTGGCCTGGCTTTTGACGGGATCTGTTTGATCCTGTCATATTTTGCCGGTGCTGTGCGAACTGCACTGGCTGCCAGTACAGTGGCGGATCACCTTTAAAGTCAGTTTACTGACTTTTAAAGCCCTACATGGACTGGGCCCAGATTACCTGAAAGAGCTCCTGGTCCCTTATTGCCCTGGACGATCACTATGCTCAGCTGATGAGGGGTTGCTGGAGATTACAAGGGTGTGTTTGAAATCATCTGGAGTGAGAGCATTTGTGTATGCAGCCCCCACCCTTTGGAATTCTCTACCCCATCGGCTACGGAAGTGCACAACTGTGGAGGGATTTAAGGTTTAAAAACCTTTTTGTGGCACCAGGCATTCAGTTGATTGATTGATTTTTCTTTTTTGATGTGCTGTTATTTGATTTTAATTGTATTGATGTTTGTTTTGCTTTCACACCGTTAAGTGCCTTGGTTATGGATAAGGTGCCTTATAAATAAAATGTATTATTATTACTATTATCTCATTTGATCATCTGACACTAAACATATTATTTCCATCACATTTTATTTACAGTTTTCTTTAGCTTTCTTGCCGGATGTACAGTACTGTAAGTCTGGGATTTTTCTTTCCTTATTTTCCTTTTTATTCTGGGTACGGATATAAATCCATGTCCCTCCTTTGTAGCTACCCTGGGCGTAACCCCCAGAGGAGTTCTCCTTCCCCAGCACTAATGTACGCCCAGGCCAGGTTCCTGACCCCCCCCCCATTTCCAACTTCTTTACTGGTTTTTCTTTTTCCTTTCTTTTTTTATCTTTTTACTTCTCTTTTTGTCCTTTTTCTGCTGTCCACCTTCAGCAGTCCCCTTCAGCTCCCTGTTCAAGCTCTTTATGCACCCAAAACTGTCCTTCCACTGCACCTTCTATGCAGTTATTTTAAAAATTGGGTGGCAGGTGGAAAAACAAAACTAGCTAGCAGAGTAAAAGAAAGGGTTTCTGCTTTTGTGCAGCCCCTTTAAAACCCTCTACTCTCTCTCTCTCTCTCTCCTTTTCCATCAGTCCCTTGCCAACTGTTCCTGTCTTTCTCCACCCCCTTTTTCTGACATCATAGCCCCTTCACTATACCCCCAAAACCTCCACCTCCCTTTCTTTCCTTTTCCAACAAGGCTGGGCCCTCCTTCCATTGGATAGGGGCCCTGGACAAAGGGGTCTGACTTTTATTAAGGCAACTCTTCTTGTCCCTGGAACCCCTCTTTAATGAAAGCAACACCACTCATGTTTTTGGTTGGTTGCTTAGCCACCAATTAAATATTTATTCCAGCTCATCCTATATTTACAGTCTATCTCATTTCCATGAACGTCTTTACATTATTATCCTCTTGAATTATCATCCGAAGCCAAACATATTATTTCTATCACATTTTATTTACAGTTTTTGATTTACAATTTTCTTCAGCCTTCTCCCCCAGATGTAAACCTGAGGTTCTTTTCTTCCTTATTTTCCTGTTTAGTCTGGGTATGGATGTAGATCCATGTCCCTGCTTCATAGCTACCCTGGGCATAACCCCCAGAGCAGTTCTGCTTCCCCAGCCTGGTGTACACCCAGGCCAGGTCCCCCCTTTCCAGCTTCCTTACTGGTTTTTCTTTCTTTTTCCATCAGACCACCTCCAGCTTGTGTTGGAAGGTGGGCGTCTGCCTGTTTACTCCACCTTGCCCCCCATAATTTTTTTAAAATCTATGACTATCTGCTTTCCATGCATCTGTTGTCATACCTATTTCTGAAAGGAATAAATCCTTACCTAAGCCCAACAGATGCACCTCATCTGATCTGTAAAGGAAATTGATCTTCTTTTCAATGTTTGCATGCCTTATTACATCACCCCATACCCTTAAACCATTCTCCCACTCTTATGTTCATCTGCATCCTTGCCCCTTCTATAGCTTTGTCATCTGGCATATCGCCACATTCTATGTGGTACCATTTCTGACCAAATCAGCTTTACATTTGGCCACCAGTCCATAATGATTTTTGTGTCTTCTTTGATTTGAAAGAAAATGTCCAGCCAAGGCCTGGTTCCGTGGTCATTACCCCCAGGTGTACTATGATAAGGTGTGGCTCTGAGTTAACTGTCTGTGTCTCCTCCAGTAGTGGGAGTAACTGTGGCCATCTCATCCCCCTAAGACCTTTTCACAAAATTTGCAAGTCATGATGGTCGTGGTACAAATGCCTTCCCCCCACTTCCATTGAAGCTCTCCATTCCACCCAATATATGTACGAATGACCACAAATCCATACGTCCAGCCTCTCTTTTGTACCTGAAATAATAAGACCGATACCAGTGAGATGGGTTCCTAACATATACCCCACCTCCACTCATTACCCACCCTCCCCCCACCATTTTCTTCCATTGGACTGGCCTTTTTATCGTGATGCCCTGGAAAAGAAAACAAACATATGTAAGTTATTCAGTTTTCTGACATATTTTCTATAGCAATTGGAGGTCCATCTCTCAACATTTTTTATGTCCTTCTCTGAACGTCCTCTCACTGCTGCCTCAGATGCCACCCCTATCCTGAAGGAATATGATAAATATTCACTTGGCTCTTTTTCCACCTCCTTGATTCCTTTCTTTAACACTTGCTAACTGCCCTCCTGTCACCCACGTCCCATCATCATGCACAAACAAAGGCCCACTGCTTTTGGCCTAATTGTTGCGTACGTGACCAAGGCCTGTATTGGGCATATGGCCATCTTTTCATGCTTTTTTAAATTGATAACTGTCCCTCGCTCCACCTGATCATCTTTGATTTATGAAGGTGTAGGGTAACCACCTCCCCCTGCCATTGTGTCACCTCCCACTGCAAACCCCCTTTCTCTTATCCTTTTACCTGTTCCACTACTTCCCCCAACCAAAATGCCCCATGGAACATGGTTGCAAATATGGCACTAAATAATATTGCTTCATTCTTCGAATAACAAATCTGTGGCAGCACCCCCATTAGTCTCTCCAGTAAGCTCTCTGATATCGATCACCTCTTATGAGGTTCTCTTCCTCTCATCCTATGACACCCTTGCATCATTCTTTTAACAATTTGTCCCTTTCCAAGGTCCCCCATCCTTGTAAGTTGTTAACCCATCCTATGGCTGCTAAATGCACCCCCCATAGTGGCATGTGCCATCCCTGTCTGCCATCCATTTTTACAACAAACCTTGCCACCTGTTCCTCCATGTCTCTCCCACTTACCTCCATGTTCTGGCTCAATCAAAACATCTGGAACACTCTCCATGATCCCTCATATGCTCTTAATGTCCTGTCTGACCAGGAGTTATGGAACAGAAACTCAGCTCCTTCCAACCAATCTCCCACATGTCAGTTGGAATATTTGTCCCCTTCCTGTCTGCCCCTGGTGCCATGGCCCGGAACTTGTTCATCTGTAGATGGGAGAGGCTGTCAGCCACTTTGTTCAATATCCCATCTATATGACTTGTCCTAAAACTCATATTCAGCTGCAACCCTTGGAGCACTAACTGCCTTAATACCTACATCACTATGTCTGGCATTGCTACCCTGTTGTTCTGCACATCTACTACTGCCCTGTTGTCACATCAAAAGGTCACTCTCTGGTTGCAGAGTGCCTTCCCCCAAACTACTGTTGCTACCCATATGGAGAATATCTCTAATAATGTAATATCCTGTGTCATACCTTTTCTCACCCATGTTTCTGGCCATAGTTCTGATACCACTGTCCCATGAGGTAAGCCCCCACCCCTAAACCCCCAGCAGCATCTGTATACAAATCAGTGTCCACACTGAACAACCATTCATCCTGCCAAAAAATCACCCCATTTTAACTTTGTAGGAACTGATCCCAAATTTCCAGATCTTTCTTTACTACCCTCATGATGTCTATCCAATGGTGAGGTTTTCTGACCTCCTTCATTGCCTTAGCCAGGAGATGTGCAAATGCACACCCAGATGCAATGGTTCTACAAGCTAAATTCAAATGACCCAGTGTCTGTTGTACCACTTGTAATGTCACCCTTCTCCTACTCTTCTCCCTCCAGCAGCCCTCTTAACCTTTGAACCTTCTGCAATGGTAGTCTAAATAAACCTTCCTTAGCACCAATTTCTATACCCAAAAACTCTAAACACTGACTGGGACCTCCATTTTATCCTCGGTTAATGGGACTGCTAGCTGACCACACATTTCTTGCAAATCCTTGCGTTCCTTCCCACCACTTCTTCTGCTTCCCCTACTAATAGGAGGTCATCTAAATAATGAATGACAGTCCTCTGCCCATACCTTACCTTGAATACCCATTGCAACCATGTGCTGAATGCCTCAAAAGTGGCACAGGCCACCAAACACCCTATTGACATGGCCTTATCAAAATAGTATAACCCGTCTGGTTTGAAACCCAATAATTCCCAGTCCTCTAATTGTGCTGGTACCAGCCTAAATGCTGTTTCTCCATTTTAGCCAGCCCTGCACCTTTAATTGCCCTGATCATTTGAACTGCTTCTTCTAAGGTCACATACGTGACCGTACTGTTTTCTTCACTAATGTAGTCATTCACCGACTTCCCCTCTGGGTAAGACAAGGGATGTATTACTCTGTATTCCCCTGGCTGCTTCTTTGGCACTAAACCTAAAGTGGATATCCTGAGGTTTTCCATAGGTGGTTCTTTGAATGGTCCTTCTACCCTACCTACCACCCTTTCCTTCCTTATCTTTTCTGTTAATATCCGTTCTTTATCTTTAACTGATTCTAAATTCTTGGCATTTTTCTTTTCCTTTCTCCCTGTAAATTGTAAATTAAAACCTTCGCTAAACCCTGCCCTTAATGTCTCAGCTGCCTTGTCATCTGAATAGCCTTTTAACCATTCCCTTAACGTGTCCACCTTAATTGGTGTTTTCGCCAATCCAAAATCTTCTGGTGCCCCTTTTCTATCTCAACTCAACTAAATTTTATTTTAAAAAGAGCAAATCAAAATATCTAAGCACTTGTACAAAAGATTAAAATACAGCAGAATAAACACTTACTAAAATATAAAACATCATTATACAATATAAATAATCATCCGGAATCCAGAAAGGCAAGAATGAACAGATATGTTTTTAAGGCCGACTTTAAGCTGTCCATGGTCAGACACTCCCTTACCGAATGAAGTAGAGAATTCTAAAGGGTCAGAGCCATAAATGAAAAAGCCCTAGCACCAGATGCCTTCAAATTGACCCTGGGAATCTCTAGCAATCCCTCATCAGCGGAACAAAGTGAGCGGAGGGGGCAGTAAGGATGTAGGAGGTCTTGTAGGTAGTATGGACCCTGTCCGTGTAAGACATTGTAGGTCAGCAGACTGACCTTGAAGGTGATTTGCCATTGAACTGGCAGCCAGTGCAGGCCATGGAGCACAGGTGTGATATGGCATGATCATGGTAAGCCAGTCAACAACCTGGCTGCTGCATTCTGCACCAGCTGCAGAAGGTGAATCTCAAACCCTGAAAGCCTTAGGTATATGGAGTTACAGTAGTCAAGGCACAAAGTCACAAAGGCATTGACCGAAGTTGGAAGGCCATCAAGTGGGACCAGGTGCTTTATCTGGGTGATATTTCTCAGATGGTAAAAAGAGGATTTGATGATGGCCAACACCTGCGATTTAAGCATCAGCCCTTCATCAAAAAGTATGCCGAGATTATGCACCCGGTCTGAGGTCAACAGCTGACTACCCCGAGCCAAAGCCTGAAGGGCTGACCAGCCAGTTGTCCTTCAACTTGATGGCCCAGGTCCACAACCAACACCGTGGTCTTGTCCAGGTTCAGCTTCAACCAGCTGGCACTCATCCAGTCCTGGATCTCAGTGAGGCGGTTGTTAAATACTGAGACCACATCATCCGGTCCGGGTACAAAGGACATGTAGAGCTGAGTGTCATCTGCATACCAGTGAAAACTCAGCCCATATCACCTCACAATGTCCCTCAGTGGCAGCATATACACCGTAAACAACATGAGTGACAACACAGAGCCTTGAGGAACCCCACAGGGCAGGGAGACTGTGTCAGAGGAATAAATTCCAAACACCACTCTCTGAAACCTGCCCATGAGGTACGATTAAAACCATCTGAGGATCGTAGCCGACAGCCCACAGATGAACCTCAGGTGTTCTAGAAGCATACCATGGTCTATGGTGTCAAATGATGAGCTTACAATATGGCCGCCAGGCTGGGCGCATTGCTGCTGTTGTTCCTTTGGTTAAGTTTTGTTTTCATCTTTATTTCGGTCTAAATCTGTTTAGTTTTAGTTTTATTTTTGTTTTATCTTGTGTCAGTCTCAGCTTTAATGCTTCGTTGCCATTAGGTGAAGAACGTAGAACAGGCCCGTTTTTAGATTGCAAGAGATGCCGAGCAGTGTTCCTAATGAGTTTTAAGTGAGTTTCAAAGGAGAACTGTGCTGATTGCTGGTCGGTTCCCCTTTGTTTTCCGTTTCTCTATTCGGCAGTGGTTTTGACGCCGGAAGGGTTTTATACTCTGCTTATGGAACTGGAGAGAGTTGCCGGTCTCTCTTGACGTTCTTTTATGGATCGATACGATCTTTTGAAGAGGAGACACCAGAGGGGTTTTGCTTTTTCAACGGAATGTGGTGGGGACCTTGTGTGTCGGACTCTGTTCCCTCCAATAGACTGTATGGAGGGTGTAGTTGGAGGAGTTTAGAGACAGCTTGGACACTGTGAATGCTGGCAAGAGTCAACGTAGTATTGTAGATGTCCCTGTGTGATTATTATGAAATTTTCAAGTGAACTTTTTAGAAACTCCTCTGCTCCAGCTGGCGTTTTCTAGGGTTTGCCACTCTACTGGGGGTTGGGGTATTTTCTAGTTAGGGAACTGAGTGGATTACCCTGCTCCCTTGGACCTTGGAAATTGCTACTACAGTGGCTTTTTTTAAGGTCCTTTGGTGTGAGTGACATTAACTGCCCTGGTGTGCACCTGGCAGGGAGTAGTGGAGTTGAAATTGTGCTTCAGACTAAATCCCCTTTTGGACCTCTTGATTCTGCTACATAGAATTTCTGTGGATCTCCGCCTCAGATTGTTTCCCTTTTGGATTTATGTGGCTGTCCTCTTTGGATTTGGATCTTTTGAACTTACGTGGATTTTTGGATCTGTTGCAAGAGGCTGCTGATTGCTGTTCTTCCGGATTTTGTTTTGGACTCCCGGGTGGTGAGAAGACCCTGGGTCCAAACATTTTTGTTTGTTTTAATTCTTTTTTGTTTATTTTACAGTTTGTGTTTTTCTCCTAACAGGGAGAAAGACTGATATTATTTTCCTCAGTTGTGAGAGAATTGGGGGAGTTCATTTTTCTTTTCCTTTTTGTTTAAAATTGTATATTTTTATGTTGGTTTGGCAGTGAGAGTGCCATTGTATTCTCTTTCCCCGGTAGTGAGAGGACCGGGAGGAGAGATTATACAGAAATTTATTATTTGTTCTGTTTTTATTTATATGTTATTGAAATTGCATAGTTAATTCAGTTTTTTGTTAAGTAGCTTAGTTTGAATTTTTGGTTTATTTTGTGTTCTATTTTAGTTAAGCAGTGTCATGTGCTGGCCTTTATCTCACACGGTGGTGCGCTATTCATCCTCCTCTCTTTGCGCCCTCTACCCCTTTTGTACTCCTCCCCTACAATTTGATATTTATCAGCAGTGTAGAGCATTAAGGATTGCTCGTGGCAGAGTGAGGGGGGCGGGGGTGCATGAACAGGGGAGGATGAACGAGTGGGGCCATTGTATTGGGGTTATTAAGTCCAGAAGGCGCCCTTGGGTGAAATGGAATCCTGATCGGGGTTTGCCTTGTCTGGTATCCATACCCAAGGGCACTACTGATTTCAGTAGGCAGATAGGCCTGACAATCTCCGAGGTTTGTCCAACTCAGGCGGTGTTATGCAATGCCAGGTCTGTTAGGAACAAGACTGCTATTATTGCCAACCTTGTTGGTTCGGCTGACCTGGATTGCATCATCGAGACCTGGCTGGATGAAAATTCTGCCCCTATAGTAGAGGCCATGACTCTGGCCGGGTACTCGGTAATACACCGCCCGAGATTGGACCGCGGGGGAGGGGGGGTTGCAGTCTGTTTTAAGACTGAATTGGGTCTCACGAGTGTAGCAGTAGGGGAAGCTGAGTCCTTTGAGTGTTCAGTTGTAGCAGGTGTAGGTGTACAAATCATTCTCATTTACCATCCACCCGGTGATGGGAAACGCTTCTTACAGGAAGTTGCAGACTTCCTCATCGACATGTCATTTGAGTCGCCCAGATTGATGGTGCTGGATGACTTCAACACCTGGGTCGACGATGAACTCTCACAATTTGGTAATCACTTCCTCCAATTAATGTCTTCTTTGGGCCTCACACAGGTAGTTTCCGCTGCTACGCATAAATCTGGGCACTCTCTGGACTTAGTTTTCCTTCTAGGGATTGATGCATCTGATGTGGGGGTGGAATCAGTCATTTGGTCTGACAACTACACCAGGAGGCTCAATTTTTGCACCCCCCTTAGGAGGCCATCCCCTGTAGAGATGGTCAGGTACCACCCATTACGGAATATTACTTCACAAGGCCTAGCGGCGGTCCTTGACCTTTCATCCCCCATGTTGATGAGCAGTAACACAGAGGCACTGGTGTTGGCCTATAATAAGGCCATCACGGTTGCCCTGGATTTTATTGCTCCTGTTCATGAATGCCCTTTTTCTCTGCACCCCAGAGCTCCTTGGTTTGATGGGACTCTGAGGGAGATGCGGAGAAAAGGATGAAGGTTAGAGCATTGTTGGCGTAGATCCGCCCTTGATGCCGACCACCTTAGATTGATAGAACATTATGCTAGCTATCAATCTGCAATCACCCATATGAAGGCAGAGTTCCTGTCCAGGAAGACTGCAGTTGCTCAGAATCGACTGGCTCAACTGTTTCAAACTGTAGATAGACTGTGCAACCCAACCTCTCTGCAAGTTCGGAGAGCTTTTTCGCAAACAGAGTGCGATGAGCTCGCTCGTTACTTGCAACTCTGGTGGCTGGCAGCATCAGGGCGGATCTGTGTTCGACATCCCCTAAGGGTGATGTTAGGGGATGTGCGAACGCAGTGCCTCGCTTCTTGGAGTTCCTTTATCGACCTGAGTTCGTGGATATTATGAAGCTTATCCATAGTGTACGCCCTACAAGCTACAGCTTGGATCCTGGACCGACTACCCTAATTTTGGGTTGTATTGATATCATCGGTCCAGTTTTGGTGCAAATAGTCTGGTGCTCCTTGGAGTCAGGTGAGTTTCCTAGCTCTCTGAAAGAGGCAGTGGTGACACCTCTCTTGAAGAAAGCTTCCTTAGACCCAGACTGTTTTTCAACCTACAGACCTATTTCTAACCTTGCCTTATTGGGAAGGTTATTGAAAAGGTTGTAGATGCTCAATTGGATGACCATTTAACCATCCATAGTATCTACGAATCCTTCCAGTCTGGTTTCCGTAAAAGACATAGCACTGAGACTGTGCTGGTTCGGGTGCTTGATGATCTTCTGAGGGCGAGGGATCAAAAGAGACATTCCATCTTGGTTCTCCTTGATCTCTCCTCAGCGTTTGACACTGTGGATCACTTGGTGTTGTTAGCACACCTGAGGCTAATCTGCGGAATGTCAGGAACCGTTTTGCAATGGTTCACTTCATTCCTTACTGGGAGATCACAAAGAGTTGTGTCAGGGAATTTTTCCTCCAGCCCAGGCTCTTTGTTGTGTGGAGTGCCTCAGGGTTCTGTGCTGTCACCCATGTTGTTTGCAGTGCATATGCTGCCCCTCGGAAATATCATAAGACAGTATGGGCTGAGGTTTCACTGCTATGCTGATGATACCCAGCTATACCTGTCTTTTGCACCTGACCAGGATGGAGCTCTCTCGATGTTTAACAACTGTCTGGGGGAAATCCAAGACTGGATGGATTCTAGTTGGTTAAAGTTGAACTCGGAGAAGACTGAGGTGTTGGTGGTGGAACCAGGTGGTCAGACTGAGAGGTCATGTACTGGCATGCCTTCTGGAATTTTTCTTGGCAGCGTGTCATTACCGACCTCTGAACGGGTGCGTAACCTTGGGGTGATTTTTGACGATAAGCTGACCTCACAATTTCAGGTGTCAGCTGTCGTAAGCACTTCCTTTTACCATCTCAGGAATATTGCCAGGGTTAGGCACCTTGTTCCATCTGACTCCTTGCCAATGTTGGTCCACGCCTTTGTGTCCTCATGCCTGGACTACTGTAACGCCCTTTACTTTGGGCTTTCTGGGGTTGAAATCTGCCGCTTGCAGCAGGTGCAGAATACTGCAGCCCGGGTTTTGACTGGGACAAGTAGGTCCAGTCATATTACTCTGGTGCTGTGCTAACTGCACTGGCTGCCTTTACAGTGGTGGATCACCTTTAAAGTTATTTTATTGACTTTTAAAGCCCTTCATGATCAGGGTCTGTCCTATCTGAAAGACCTCCTGGTTCATTATTGCCCTGGCCGATCGCTCCGCTCCGCCGACATGGGGTTGCTGGAGATTCCAAGAGTGAGTTTAAAAACTTCAGGTAGCAGTGCTTTTTCTCATGCTGCTCCCACTCTTTGGAATTCTCTACCAGGCCGGTAACAGGAGTGCACCTCCGTGGAGATATTCAAGAAAGAACTAAAAACCTTTTTATGGAAAATGGCCTTTTAGGAAAATTAAGCTAGTTAGAATTTGATTGGATTTTATTGTCATTTATTATGCTTTTATGATGTATTTATGATGTGTTTTTTTATGTTTATGTTTGTATGGATATTTGTATTTATGTTATTAACCTGTTCAGTGCTTTGATATTTTGAAAGGCGCTATATAAATAAAATTATTATTATTATTATTAAATGCTGCAGAGAGGTCAAGTAGCAACAAGATGGAATGGGTCCTCTGATCTCTCGCTATCAGGAAATCATTTAGTACCTGGACAAGTGCCGTCTCAGTACTATGCCTCTTCTGGAAACCCAACTGGAGAGGATCGTAGATGTCATGGATGGTAAGATAATCCTCCAGCTGCAGCGTGACTGCCTTCTCAATAACTTTCCCTACAAATGGAAGGTTAGAGATCAGCTTGTAGTTGACAAGACAGTTAGGGTCCAGAGAAGATCTCTCAAGGAGGGGTGTAACCACTGCCTCCTTCAGGGTGTCTGGAAACACTCCTGTCTCTAAAGAACACCTGACTATCTCTGCAAGGACCAGACTGATGACCTCAACACATCCTACCAAGAGGCATCTTGGGCCCAGATCCAAACTATAGCAGGTCAGCCACAAGTTCTGGATGATCCTCATGACATCCATGATCGCAACCTATCAAAATCCGACCAGACAGACCGAGGAGTATCAACCTCCCACTGACCGCTGCAAACCACATTGGAGTGGGCTGAACAGAAATCTGACCTGATGCCAGCAACCTTATCTTGAAAGAACCAAGGAAACTCATCACACCTTTCCTGAGACAAGGCTCTCTGTGGCTAGAGACAGGCTGGATTGCACAGTCTGTCCACAGTCCAGAAGAGCAGAGCTGGTTGGTTCTGTGCAGCGGCTATCTCCCTGGACAGGAATTCCACCTTCTTATGGGAGATAGCTAACTGACAGTCCTTGTAATGAGCCATCAGTCTAAGTCTGTCGGCATCAAGGCTGGACTTCCACCAGCAATGCTCCAGTCTACTCCCCACTTGCCTCAACTCCCTCAGTGTCCCATCAAACCAAGAGAACCAAGGAAGGAGAGTGAGTTGGTGAACTTGGACAGGAGCAATGGAATCCAGAGCCTCTGCCACAGCCCTATTATTGGCCAGCAGCAGGTTCTCTCAGTCAGTGCTAACACTCGGCATGCCCAATAGGTCCAGCACTGCCATCAGGCTGTCTGGGGTTAAACCCCTAAATGGGCAGTACTGGACCATCTCTACAGGGGCAGGCATATTGGGGGAGCCAAGAAACTGAACCTTAAGATGTGATAGTCAGACCACCTGACCAGTTCCACCACCACGTCAGAGGACTCCATCCCCAGCAGGAAGACCAAATCCAATGAGTGACCAATAATAGGGGTCACAGAGGTAATGACCCACGTGAAGCCCAGCAAGTTCATTAGCTGCAGGAAGTCCTGATCAAATTGAGAGAGTTCATTATTGACCCAGGCATTGAAGTCCCCCAGCACCACCCATCTGGGGGACTCCAACACCATATCGACAATGCAGTCTATGACTTCCTGCAGGAACTGCTTCTCATCCCTGGGTGGACGGTGGGTGAGAAGAATCCTGCACCCCACACCTGTGCCAATGATACACTCAAAGGACTTGATCTCCCCAACTGGCACATCAGCAAGGCCCAAATCTATTCTAAAGCAAATTGCTACACCCCCGCCCCTGCAATCCATCCTCGGATGGTGTATTACTGAAAACTCTGCTGGAACAGCTGACTGAAGAACTGCGCCAACATTTTCATCCAGCCAGATTTTGGTAATGCAAGCCAGGTCTGCTGACCCAACATGATCAGCAATTACTGCTATTTTGTTCTTAATGGACCTGGCATTACATAACACCATCTGAGTAGGATGAGCTGTTGTGGGTCAGCCATGCTAGCTGCTCACCTAATGTGGAGCCCTTGGGTATGGGCACCAGACAGGGAGAACCCCTCTGCAGAACCCATTTCACCCCAGGGTGACTCCTGGACCCCACTACCCCAATCAGACCATCCCACTCCACAGCCCCCATCCTGGTCCATGACCGCCAGCCCTGCGCGTCTTCCTCATAATGCTGAGTTTGACATCGCCCATTAACATCACTGGACAGGGTGGGGGCAATCAAAAGGCTGGAGGCCACAGAGCTCAGAGGGGGAGTATCGTTTAACTGGAAGAGTTCTTGGCCAACACATATTAACACAGGACAACCAGCACACTCAACAGCAGTCCAATGCAAAATAACAAATCAAACAACCCTCCAAAACACAAATCAAACCAAAATGAACAAAAAAGGAAAAAATAAATCCCCTACCCCAACAGTCTTCCACCAATATACCCCTCAAAATAAAAAAAAAAACATAAAACAATGACACGGCAATGTCCAGAAGAATTACGATGTCTTAATGTTCCAAATGTGGCTAAGCCTGCCACGCTTATAGGCCAGTTTGAGTATGATGGGTCTCTCACCCCCATCTACTCCCAAAAATTGTCCAAAGCACTGTGATCTCACCAGCACAGAGACAAGGCCACAACCTGGAGTGTTCAGCCCCATGAAAGGTCAGCCCCAGAAGAGGTCCTCCAACCCCCACTTCAGGGTGCCCTGGGCAATCAGGACACCACCACCCTCTGGTAGTGGACCCCGCTCCCACTTTGCTAGGCCATCCACCCCAGCTAGCACCCTATCTTGCCACTGCAATCCTTGGAAAGCACAAGAAGATGAAGCAATGTTCCAGACAGCCTATCACCAGAACCAGGTTCCCTGCTCACCTTCTGGTTCGTGGAAGGTCCAGAGTGAGCTACCTAAAGGACAGTGAGCCTCAGCCTAACAACACCTCACAGTGAAGCCCTCTGAATAAGCCCCATGGGCAGATGCATGCACCACACCCTCCAGCATAGGCTGCTGTCTCCCCTGTTCCTACAGGCAACCCACACCTAACACCCCACTCCCAAGTTAGCAAACTAAGAGACCTGATCGGTCGCCATAGCCCCAGGTTAGAATCTCCTTCCAACCAGTCCACAGATGAAAGTTTGGAATGGATTCACCGACCAATCAAAATTACTGTTAGTGAGATCATCTGCCACAGTCCACTCTTCCTTTCCAACTTCTTGGACACAGGGTTTATGCTTCTCGCCAGTCAAGTCCCTCTCAATGGAAAGGGATCAGTTCACCAACTTACTGCCCATGTTTACTGTCTGTTGGCTTCTTACCTGAGTTTCAAGCCTCTTCTCGGGTGCAGATAGTGGTGTCCACCAAAAAACTCCCCCAATATGCCATCTCAAAAGGTTACAAGCGGTTTATGGCACTAGGCTCCAATCAAGTCAAACGTGGAGTTCAGGATGCACGGTACTGGCGAGACTGAACCTTTACAGTCAGATGCCAAAAGTAACATTTTATACAGAGCTGGTTGATCACCTAATGCATACAGTGATCAGCACAGCAAACAAACAACATCACGGCAGATGAATATAAGAAAAAGTATGCTAGCGGCATACTTTATCCCTTCTTGTATGTACCCCTCCCCCCTGTATAATCCCTTCCCCTTCCCCATTATCCTAGTAGTTTCCATGGTGGCTTGTGTGTTCCATTCAAAAGGAATGACCCCTATAATTACTCCCGCTACCATGCTCCAAATATGTTCCACATTTAGAAATGGGGTGCAAGCCCCCACATCTAGAGCAGGCATGCTTAAACCGATAACTTGTCCAGGAACAGTGTGCCATGTTGTATCCCCAGCAAAACTTTTGGCACCCTCCTTTGCCCTTTGAGCACTTGCTTCCAGTCCCCCAGGTCTGTCATGGTCTCAAATCATAAATCAGAATGCCTAGTATCCCACCTCACATCTCCGTGTGAAGCAATTCTCTGTCTAAATAATTCATCGTACTGAATCCAGTTATTCCCTCCTCTCATTTTGTATGCACTCCTAATGATCAGGTAGTATGCTAACAATGGTATTGCTAATTCAGGGTTCTTCTTCTTCTTCTGTACTATGGCACTAAAATAAATAAAACCTACTGACCAGGCATCCCACAATATTCCTTTTGCCCCCTTTGCCTCTTCCCCTTTTCCTACCAAAACTACTGCTGCCACTATATCTTTCTTTTCAAAGCTCTCTTTTTCTTCATATTTTTCTGCCTTTTTCTTATCCGCAAAAGCAAATATGTCCAATATTTACCTTTACAAAACCTTTCTTTTGTTGCCAATGGGACATGATCCCACTCCTTACCGTGGACATCCCTATTTCCCGGCCCATGCTCCCTGCCTTATCTACTCCTGATGTGGTAGACATTTTTTCCTCCCCCTTTCCCTTTTTTATCTCATTCAATACCTTTTAAATTCACCAGTACTGTCTCCCCCATATTTACCAACATTTGCTCCACATATTCCTTTATGCTACTGTCTAGAGACACCTCTACTGTACCTGGCTTATTTGGTGCGGGAACACTACAGGAGCAGATATCACCCCATCAGGAATCGGCACTAGTTGAGGTAGCTGCACTGGCTGTGGTAGAGGTACCAGTAGAGGTTGTGGTGCTGTACATGGGAGCAGTCCAGGTGTTGGTTCTGGTTGCAGTTGAGGTATTGGCCATGGAATTGGAATTGGACCTGGCAATGGCTGTGTTGCCACAACTGGCTATGGGGTTGGTACTAGTAATGGATAAGGCTGTGACATTGGGACAGACTGCTCCACTGGCACCAGGCCAGGCTGAGGCACTGGCATTGGTACCGGTACTGGGACCGGTCCAGGCAGCGGTGCTGGATTCGGCTGTGGCACTTGCAGGGGGAAGGCCCAGGATATGGGGCCAGTTCTGGTAGAGGTAGCGGAACTGGTCTCGGGACCAGGGTAGATCTCAGCTCTGGTATTGGTACTGGAACTGGGTAAGAGGGATGAGGAGCCTTCAGAGTCAGAACCCTAGGAGCCACCTCCCTTGGCTGCTTTTTGGCCCCCCTTTTTCAAAACCTTTCCCGTCCTTCCTTTTTTCTCCTCTCCCTTCTGGGTCCCCTCTATCAGGATCTAAATCCTCCACCATGTCCAGTACTTTATGAGCCCTGCCAACCAGGTCTATAAACCTTGTCATAGCATCTTCCTTCAAGTTTTTTCTTCCTCTGGCATTCATAGTTATTGTTTAAATAAACTCTGTAAAATAATACAAAATTGTGAATTGTCAGTTTCCTGATATCTCCTACTGTACTGTTCACTCTCTTCTATGCCTCTTTTTTAATATATTCTGCCTTAAAAACCCATCCTATTTGTATCTCTACAATTATACTGTTGTATCTCTACATTTGTGCTGTTGCCTTATATCTTGCTATGACCACTCCACTGGTTCATTCACCTCAGCTGCATGCCCTAATTTAATACACATATATACCTCATAGCTTTATTGTGGTACCTGATTAATATCCCTCAAAGCCTGACTCCCATTTATTCCTTTTTTTTTTTATGTTTTGCTTCTGGCCCAGTGGCACAGAGGGCTGAGGCACTGGGTGCCATATCTCTCACAACGCCAGTGACCCATGTTTGGGAATGAGCACTGGGACACCAAGGGTCAGCCGGAGGGGAGGGCCGGACTAGGATTGAGAAGCTGCTGGCAGCTCTCCTCTCCCAGATAGGGAGGTTGTCTCTCCCGGCCATTGACCATCACCATGTGGAGGAGTGGTGGTGGTGGTGTGTGCAGGGATGGAGACGGGCGTTAGGCCAGGGGTGGGTGGAGTGGAGTCCTGAGCCAAGATTTCATGTACACCTTCACACACTTGCTGAAATTGACTGGGGGCTCCAAGGAACAGGAACAAAATGTGGATAATCTGGGGCTGAGGCTGGATGAAGCCCCCTGCACCGGCTCCGGTGGTTCCTTGGACAGAGGAGGAGGAGGTGCCCAAATGACTGCAGAAGTCAGGTGTTGGGTGGCCAACACAAGCCGTCACCTGTCATGGAGGATAAATACCTAACAAAAAAAAAAATGTTTTGTTATTCGCTGACTTAGTTCTCGTTTTCTTGTAATTCTCCCATCCATCTGCCTTATTTTTTATCACATGTACCAGATGCCCTTCCCCTGGAGCCTTCCGTACAGCAGGCCATTCTTAAAATGGTGGCAGCCACAGGTTCCCAATCTCAAAATGGAGGCCACCATATGGTCACCCAATCCCCAAATAGTGGAAATGCCACGCAGCCACTCGATCTCAAAATGGCGGACACACCACATGGTCAAGCACCATAAAGGTGAATCATCTCATGGCCAGCCACATTATGCTCAAAACCCATCCAATCATGGCTGCTAAATTCTCTGAAAATTTCCCCAACATTTTTCTGATATGCAATTCCAGCTGCCGGCCTCTGCCAAAATGGTGGATCGCCACGTGGTCTGCCATGTTCCAATCACCAAGAAAACTGTCCAATCCAAGCCCTTCCTTTTTTTGTTTAACCAGGTATAGCACACTAAGCTGAAAGCTTTTTACAGGAGCTACCTGGGAGCACAAGGAGGTTAAGTGACTTGCTCAGGGTCACACAGTATGCAAGTGGAAGCTGTGGGATTCAAACCCAGGTCTGGTCTGCTGGATGTCACCAGATTCGCAGCTCAGAGCCTTAGACCACTGTGCTATACTGCCTTTCTCCTCATGGTCTTGGCCAGTCCGTTCGACCATGCATGATCTGTAACTGAAATTCACTAATCAGTGATTCAGGAAGAAAACTCACACACCGCTAGGCCCAAGGGATCCAAAAGTGAACTAATGAAAATCCCCCTATCCTCCATCTGTGATCCCTTGAACATAAATTAATTACTCAGTAGGTCTCGACCTCGCCACAACTGAAATAAGTAACCAGGATGCCAAGATTTGTTTTAGTTCCTTTCTTGGTAAAAAACTCCAAATATCGTTTAAGTTGCTCGGCGGGTCCCAACCCTCCATACCACATAACTACAGCAACAGAATGTCAACACATTTTGTTTTAGTTCCGCTCTCGGCCCAAAAATCTGCCTGATATCATTGAAATTGTTCAGTGGGTCCCACCTCTTATACCACCTACATCACTCAGAAGGTGCATACAAAATTGCCTCAGCTCTTGTCTTGGTGACCCACCAAATACAATGGCTTACTCAGCAGGTATCAACATGTAAAATATGGTAATTAAATCAGCGGGTTCCCAGCTCAGCCCCAGAAACAAATTATGTTCTTCTTTCTGTAATCAGGGCATTCTACTGTGCTTCCTAGAATAACATCACGGTGAATGAAAATGCTCGGCACAGATATAGCAGCCCACATACTGAGAAAAACCCAGTCCCCCTTTAAAAATGTTGCCAACATTCTTTACTTAGCTATGAATATTCAATCACATTGGTCTACTTCCTTTTCATGCGATTTCTTGATAAAACTATCAAAGTGTTCCATGACCATACTGCACTGGCATTCTCTAGTACAAAACATCTTTCTTACTGTATACAGTATATCTGCCTGTTTAAATATTTTTTCTTACAATTAAATGCTGTTTTAATTTAAATGCTGTAACTTACTTCACAAGCCTATGTTTGTTTTAAATTAATTTTAAACAAAGCATACGATCCCTTTTGCCCAAATATTTACCAGAATCCAAAGTAAACATTATACTTATAACCTTTTCTTGCTCAAAATTAGCTGACGGAAAGTGCTGACCGGTAAAAACAAAACTGGCTAGCAGAGTAAAAAATAGAGAATCATGGTTAGGTAGGTGTGCATTATAATCTAGTCTCTGTATTAAAGGGGGTCACTAGTAATTATGAAGGGGTTTCTTGCTGTTTTGCAGACCATTTTAAACTTTAACTCCTCTCTCTCTCTCTCTCTCTCTCTCTCTCTCTCTCCCTCTCTAAAAATCAAATAAATGCTTGCAGCAGTTGTTGTTTAGACTCTGTTGTTACTATAAAGATGGTCCATAAGGAAGTGGTGGCAGTATTGTCAGATTCATAAAACCTTTCAAGACCATTGCATAATGCTGCTTTAAACAAGTCTTTAAAAAATAAGTATAACTGGCCAGATGACATCAGTTTGTGATGTATAAGGGCATAATAGACTCGGGCCCAGATATTCAAACTGCTCCCAAAATGTGTGCAACAGCAGGAGCAAGCACAATTCAATTGCGCATATGCGCAACAGACGCGATATTCAAACATGGAGCAAAACAAATTGCGCAAGCAGCCAACGTCTGAATATCGCACAAACTGCGCCATAAGCGCAACCAGAAGAGGAAGCTGAGCAGAAAAGATTGCGCCATAAGCGCCAGCAAAGCTAACCCAGCTGACCAGTCCAGAGGTGCCATAAGCGTGGCAAACGCCCCACCCCAGCAGAGCAATGGAACTGCACAACCAGGGAGGCAGGCTGGGGCCCACCACCAGCCATGCCACACATGGGCACAGAAACACACTGCAGAACCAACAAGACACCCGCACACCCCAAGCACAGCATCACGGGGGTGGACGGATAGATCCACTGGCCCATGAGGGACAAGCCAACAAAAGCACAGCAGAGGCCATGATGCCCCAGCACAACCACTGGCAGGCTGAGACTACCACACACAGGGGGTTGACAACCACAGTGCACATCAGCCCCCCCCCGTCTGCACAGCACACCTTGCACCATGACCCCAAGACACCACCCATGTGCAGTGACTGTCACTGCAGCAAAACACCATGCATCCCCCCCGGCACACGTCAACCTCGTGTAGCATAGAACCATACAAGCCAGACCCACCCTGTGCACCCAGCAGTGGGCAGCAGTAGATGGCAAGACCGACAGAAAGTCACTGCCACACTGGAGACACCTCCACATACACACACACACACACACACACACACACACACGCACACACACACACACGCATACCCAGGACCATACCACCCCAGATGGCATGCACACCACTGCAACTGAGCAACCATAGCCAGCTGCAAATCAGAGACCACCACAGTATTCATAACAAAATATATATATATATTTCAAAAATAGAAAGTAGAACAACAAGAACAACAACAAAACTATTTACAGATATTTACAAGACGGGGGTAGGGGTACAAGGTAGGGGTGGGCAAAAGGTAGGGTGAACAACTGGAGAGGAAGGCAGGGTGGGAGGGATGGGTGAAGTGGGAAGGGAAGCCTGTCTAAGGCCTAGCAGGCTGGTCCTCTGCTGCCTGGTGCCATCTTGGTTGGCTGTGCCATCGCCCGAGCCACAGGCTGGATGTCCTGGAGGATGTCATGGTTCTCAATGGACACCCTGGTCAGCTGGTGGAGGGCACACTCAATCCCTGCGTGGGGCGATGAGGCCTAGGAAAGGAACACAGTCAATGGCTGTGACTGTCCACAACCCTGAACACCACCCAACCTGCAAGGCATATAGCCCAATGTCCGCACCTGTGATGGTATGCACCCACCCATGACCATGCACATGACATGCCCAACCAGGCAGCACCAGCTATATGCACCACTGCACACACCACTGCCTATGTCCATCACAGCACAAACAAGGCTGTCAAGTGACATGGCAATGTGGTGGGATACCAGTTCCACAGCCATGTGCCCAGTGCATGCATGGACACCAGTGGCCCACACACAGGCGTGCAGTGACAATGGACAGTGATGACTGTCACCTGTGTCGTGCATGGTTGTGTTGTCCATGGCTGGTGGTCATGCCCACCCCCTCCAGCATGCAATAGCATCCATGATGTAATGATACTCACACTCAGCAAGCAGCTGTGGCTGCTGCTGCTGTGGCCCACCCCTCGCATCACCACCGTCCGACACCTGGGCCCTGCCACGGCCCTCCTCAGCCCATGCCTGCATCCTCTCTGCCAGGCCTGTGGGAGACAAATGTTGAGAAAAACATCAGTGTGACTCCAAAGCAGACTGCCCCCTGCCACAGTGAGTGTGCCTGCCCACACAGCCAGACCCATGCATCTCACACCTGCACACACTGACACAGCCAACCATGGCAGAGCCATCCCCCATGCACAGCCACCAAAACACACTCACACTCCTATGGAGAATACAGGTGCATAGATGGTACACCCACCTGGCCAAGGCACAACGCCCCTCCTGGCACGTGACCGTAGGTGTTGCAGCACATCTGGCTCCCTCCTGCGGAGGTCACTGAACCTGTACCGGCACTGCTCTGCAGACCGGCGCTGCCCTGTGACCCTCACCAGGTCAGTGGCCACCTGCAGCCAGACCTGGGTGCGAGCCATGGTGAGGGGCTCCTCCCCATACAGTGCCCCATAGTGGGGCTCAACCAGGGCCACCAGGTTGGCCACCTCCACTGGGCTCCATTGGGGCGTTCTCCTGCGTGCCATAGTTGGAGTTGTACAGCAGGCAATATGGCGCCCCTCAGCGTGGCAACCCCATGTGGAAATGTTGCGCAATAGACCACCATAGGTTCCAATCGCACTGTTCGTACAGCGCCATCGGTTCACATAGCGCTGTCACCAAACAGCGCAATAGGGCCGTACACATGGCAGCCGAACAGCACCAGGGGGCAAAGGTCGGACACCAGGTCAGAGGGTCTATGCGCGGAGCCCGCCGCACAGCGCCATCTGACATCTCGCATCCTGCGCGACTGACTACCTGCGTGCCAGTGCCACAGTGGACTATTGCGCAGTAGTGCCACAGCGCCATATGGTGCCCAGTGCTGTAGCACCACTGGCACAATGGTGGCCATGGCCTGAATTGCTGATCGCGCACAGCACGTCATCAGCACGGCAGATGCCTGCGTAAGCTACCTGGGCATGCGCAATGCAGTGTACCACACAGTCACAGATCTGCGCCATTGGCTCAGCCGGCTCAACCGTAGTGCGCAAAGTGCAACGGCGCGATATTCAGCCGACACATGCAAATCATCTGCTCAGCCATTCAAAGGCACAGATGTGCGATTTGCATCATCTACAGTTGCTCCACTCCTAATTTGCATGCATTGCACTATAAATGTGCGACATTGGGCTGCGCTGGCCAGATTCGGGTACTGCAGGTGAAGGTGGGTTGCATGCTGTGGGATGTTCTGGACAATGGGCATGGGATAACACTGTAGACTGCACAATGACAGGTGTCACTTCCACCCATACAGATCGCCATGACCGAGCAGAGCCAAGGTGAGGGTGAGGATGGTGGGCGAAGGAGGAGGAGCCCAACTTCACCACGGCAGAGACAGAGGCCCTCTTCCAGGCCTACCTGGAGGAGGAGTCACTACTGAGTGGACAGCGGGGCACCCCTCAGGCCCGTGCGGCTGCATGGGAGGGGGTAGCTCGGGCAGTGAACCTGCACGGAAGCCACCAGCGCTCCATGCAGGAATGCAAAAAGAAGATGGGGACAGACCGCAGGAGGGTGAAGGAGAAGGTGGCAGCCCTCAGGGCGGCACGTGCTGGCACTGGCGGGGGCCAGCCAGCAGTGGTGGAGCTGACCCCGGCTGAGGACCGACTGGCTGCATCAATGCAGCAGTGCTATTGAGGCGTACCAGGAGGTGGATTCAGACAGGTGGAAGCCCATCACTGCGCGTATGACATGGTGGTGGTGTTGGGGGGAAGGTTGTTCACGTGCACTCACATGTCCTCTCTTTCTGTTACAGACCCTGTTCGTCTTCAGGGGATGGTGGTGGTGGAGTCCAGGCAGTGAGGAAGACCTGCTGGACATGGAGGAGGTCCATCCACCTCTGTCACCAGCCAGCATGCACTGCACCAGCATGCGCTGGGCTGCCAACTCTGGTGTCGGTGAGTCGGTTGTGGGGTGCACAGCCTGTGTCTCAGCAGTCTGGCATGCAAGCATGCCAGCACGCTGTGACTGTTGCTGTAACGCGTGCCTGCACCATTGATGATGCAAGGACTGCAATGGGCGTGACATGTGTGTGTCCGATAGATGGACACACAGCAGGCCAGCACGTGCCCCTGGGCCTAGCTGGTTCCAACGTGTGTGCCAGCATGTCGGCACAGTCCCAGGCTGTGCCTGTCAGCACTGGTGGGGCAGCACCGGTGGCTGTGCAGGTGTCTGGCACTGTTGCAGCCACAGCAGTGGAATGAGTTGTCCCTGGGGCACAGCGGTTGGAGGGGCAGCAGCAGTCACCCACCAGGTCTGGGAGTACAGTGCCCAGCGGTGGCACATGCCCGCCACCCTTTTATACGCCCATTCCTGGTCCTGGTGAACAGCACCCACCCTCAAGGGGTGTTGAGCATCAGGACCTTCCACACCCTGGGGGACAGGATGCCGTTGTGGCAGAGTACCCATTTGAAGAGCACACCTGCCTGCTGTGGGAATCAGTACAGCAGCAAAGGCGGGTTGCAACGTCTGTGGAGGCACTGTGTGCGGCTGTGGAGCGGCACAGCAGGGACTGTGCTCTGGACCGTGCAGAGATGGTCCATATGGGATGGATGTGACCGCCGCCATTGACAGGCAGACCCAGGCATTGGTCGCTGTCATTGGCTGCGATGTGGGCACACAAGCAGGTGCTCTGTACCGTGCACCCCACACAGTATGCTCTCCACTCCCCGTTCCCGGCGTCGTGCAACACCAAGCCTGTCGATGCTGGGTTCTGCTGTGGGCATCCCAAGCACCCCTGGTGCAGGTATGCTTGGCATCCTACAGACCCCACTGCGGACAAGGTCGCGATTGTGCAGTGGGACCCCTGGTGGTCCATCGGTGCCACTCCATGTGGCCCCTGCTCAGCCTGCCAGTGCTGTTGGGTCACGGCGGGGCCACCCACGCATCCACGGTGGCTGTGGAATGGTGCAACATGACTGACCTGTGTCCCAGTGCGGGCCCTGTCTGCTGCTGCCCTGTGTGCACTGTGCATCATGGTGGGCAGTGCACTGGTGGGTGCCCTGCCCATCACACGATGTCGGACCACCTGCACACCATCCCGACTGCTGTCCACAGGTGCGTGTGCATGATGATGCCTGCATTGTACTGTACACCAAGGTGCAAGGGTGCCCAGCATCGACTTCACGTCTTGGACAGTACAGGTGGTGGGTGTGGTCTGTGGATCTGTGTGTTTCCATGTCTGTTCCTGCTCTGCTGTGCACCTGCCCATGTGCGCTTTGTGCCTGGTGTGTTTGTGTGTGTGTGTGTGTGTGTGTCCATATGACTGTTCGCCCCTCCCTGATGGTGTGTTTGTGTGCCTGGTCCTTCCACCCCTTGCCATCATGCACCCTTGTGTGTTACTCTGTGTGCCTGTGGGTTGCGCCAGGACAGTGTTGTTTGCACATGGCCCCTTGACTTACCTGTGTTGTGCATAATGCTCCTTTGTGATGGTGTCCCGGTGCAGCTGGGCCTGCCGGATCAGTCGGGGGTCCCGCCGTCCAAGGGGGGCTGCTCATCACCATCAACACCAGCGCCACTGGCATCCCCATCGCTGTCCCCCTCTTCAACCTGTATGGCTATCCCACAGTCATTGGCCATGTTGTGCAGGATACAACAGGCTAGGAATATCCCACAGGCCTTTGAGGGGCTGTAATGTAGGGCACCGCCGGAGGTGTCTAGGCATCGGAAGCGTGCCTTGAGCATCCCAAACACCCACTCAATGATGTTGCTTGTGGCGGCATGTGCCTCATTATAGCGTTGCTGTGATGGGGTCATGGGGCGCCGGTACGGTGTGAGCAGCCAGGGACGGAGTGGGTATCCGCTGTCACCTGTGTGGATATAGTGGAGATCAGTATCATGTTCAGGTCTATATTGCCCATATCTCTGTGTGCCACTACCATGGCACCTGTGGCATTCCCACCCTTGCCCCAAGTTTGCATTTCTTACATGCATACTCACCCACTAGATGGCCTGTGGGGATGTCCCCACTCTCAAATCAATGGCACAGTGCAGACTGATGCCATATGAAGGCATCATGTGCTCTGCCAGGGTGTGTGGCACAGACATTGATTATACGCCCAGTGGCATCACACACCACCTGGCAGTTGACACTGGAAGCCCTTTCTATTCCTATATCGGCCCCATCGGGGTCAGGTGGCGTCGCAAATGGCCACATGGGTGCAGTCTATGGCCCCTAGCATGCCAGGCATCGTGCTACCCTGTGGGCGCCTGCATGTTTGCTGTGCGCTATGCAGCGGTGCTGGGGAAATGGATGTGCTCCGCGGCATGTGGCAGCAGTGTGCTGAGGTGGGTGAGGATGCGTGATGTGGCCGACTGTGTGATGCCTGTGGTGTCTCCTGTTGGCCTCTGGAAGGTGCCCGTGGTGAGCAGGCACATGCAGGCTGTCACCTTGGTCTCCACTGACAGAGCATGACTCTGTCGTGAGGGTGCCTGCATCACATCACTGCACAGCTCACAGAGCCGCCTCAGTATTGCCCTGTTCAGGCGGTACCGGCCCACGATCTCTACATCTGTGTACAGCTCAAAGCTGATGCGGGCACAGTACCGCCTGTTGGGGGCGTACCACCAACGGGCCCATCCACGGTCACGTCCCCCTGCACCTTGCATTCTCACCCCCCTCATTACAGCTTCCATGTGGAAGCTGCTACTGTCCATCTCCCTGGCTTGTGATCCCCCTGGCTGATGTTGCTCTGTTACCCCCGCTGTCCTGACTGCTACTTCCACTGCACCGGGCACCCCCCCACTGGCCTCTGCAGCCTATGGCCCACACTGCTTCCCTTGTCTGCCCTGGCCTGTCACTGTCTGTCTCTCTCTCTCTCTCTCTCTTCCCCACTTGGCATCCCTGTAGCGTTCTTGCACCTCTTCCTTGAGCCTTTTTATTTTGGCTTATTTCCACTGGGGCACAACTTCCGGCTGTTCTGCTGTTGCGCATTGTGCAAGTCTTTGGATATCGCATTGCGCTCTTTATGTATGGATCCACCCCCTTCGGTTGAGCATGCCGTCATTTGCATTGCGCTGTTGCTCAGCATGTTTTCGGTGGCGCAACTGCCTCCTGCTGAATATCGCAGAATGGCGCACTTTTGGACTTGCACAGGTGCAACCCTATTGCGCATGGCACAACCCTGTTGAATATCCGGCCCATAGTCTTTAACACTTGTGTGCCAAGAAGCACACTACTTGTATATAGACAAAAACTGACGCCCAAAGCTGACAGTGCCCTTTTAAATGTTTTCACCTGTTTCCTAGCAATGCAGCCACTCTCATTTGTGTTCTGGTGATTCAATTAGTTTTCTCAGTCAGACAGCATGCTGCTTCCTAGTTTTTAGCACTTATATTTATTTAAGAATTGGATAACACCTTTGAGCACAAGTGCTCTTTTCCAAAGGTTCCACGTCAGTAACATAACAAGTATACAAAAACTTTCAAACAAAAGAACCACTTAGTGACAGATGGATTTCACTAACTCAAGGAGAGCCAGGTCAAGTACAGATTTTGGGGTTTAAACAGAGTGTATCTGCATATGGAATAGACATAGGGCTATCAAGTTGCTGCTTTATACTGAGAGTTAAGCAGTCATTAAAAACAACAGCAAGCAGATTTCAATGCAAGTTCCTTTCTTAGGGAATACTTAAATGGTGCAATTTTGGGGAGGTCTACTGTGGTTTCTGGAAATTCATTAAACAACCACATGGCTTGGATGGAAAATGATCGACTACCCTGACTTGTTTTGCAAAAGGGGACTTGCAGGGCATGTCTGGACATACTCCTAGTGGTGTAGTTATTGTTGATCGGGCAGAAGAAATCACCAATTGCAAAGGGGGTGAGTCCCCAGATGGCTTTTTTAACAAGCAGACAGGACTGGCCATATGCTCCTGTTCTTCCCTGGCAGTTGCATTTGTTGTTCAATACTGCCTCAGCCTATCTAGCCTGCAGTACATCAGCAACTAACACTGATCTCCATTGTGGAACTGGTTTGCAAGCACTCACTATTCAGTTCAGGCACGTATCATTCAGTTTCATACCATGTCTTAGTTGTCATTTGATGTCTCAGTTGGTCATCCAGTCTTGCTTATTTTTTGTTTCTACCTTGTGATCATGGCCATTAGGCTTCACGATCGGCTTTCCACTACTTCTACACTCAGATGCATGCCAGCCACAACCATAGCATAGCTTCCAAGGCTCTCTGCCCTCTATACCGATGGTTTTACTCTGCTCCCTTGAAGTCCACATCTTGAGGGCGGGTCCCTTAATTTGGGCTGGGTCCTTCTTTTTCTGCCCTTATATAGATCTACTCAGTGGCACCTCTTGAGGTAGCATTTAAGACTTCAGCTGCAAGAAGGTTGGGTCTTTAAGTCCATGTGGGCTCCATTAGCTGTGCAGACCATGGTGGCAGCACCTTTGAAAGCTATTTCTTCTCAATGTCTGCCTACGGTTCACCTGGTCTTCACCTCCTTCCCTTCCTCTGCCCATCAAGGGTGAATATCATAAATTATGCAAGCCCTGGCCCCTCAAGGGGGTAACTCCTATGCCTAACCTCTCAAGGGTTCAACTTCCTCCTTAGGCCTTCCCTCTGTGGAAGCCAGGTGAGTGACTTTCAGCAATTATTGCTCTCTTCCTCTCACCTTGGGGATGGGCCTCCTTCATGGGGAACCTCTTATAGCTGCAGAGATCATCATTCTCATTAGTGGGATAGAGTGAGAATCTTTCCTCCAAAAAATTCCCCTTGAACTGGGTTTCTAAATTGAGGTAGCTGAGCCATTACTAATTTTATCCTTAGCCAGAAGGAAAGATGACCAAAGCCTTGGATCCCCAGAGGTTTCCTCCTCATAGGGTTGTTTTCCTCTCCTCTGTGCTGAAGGTCATAACAGTTCGGTAGTCTCCGCAGGAGGTGGTCCATACTATAGTATATTTATATTAGTATCACGTTTAGCCTGGTAGACTTCTGCTCTGAGTGGGGGTTGGATTGAGGTCCTCTTTTCCATCCTGCTGTTCCCTCTGTCCTTACAGAAATCATGCGTCTATCTACTATCAGTCACAATTACTGTCAGTCATAGCTCAGTTCTGTCTCTGACTGTTGTGAGTCATCACTAGTTGCTATTAGTCTGTCCTCACTCTGGTTCTGTGTTCATCACCTGCTGCACAATAGTGCTGGGCTCCTTCCTAAGGTACCTGTAGCTTAGAGCAATTATGCTCCTGTGGCATCTCTAAGGTCAGAACCTCCCTCAAGAGGGTTCCTTCACCTTCACGGTACCCCAACAGGGTGGTAGTTCCCCATGGGACAGACCGTGCAAATGGCCAAAGTATCCATGTATGACAGTCAACAACACATTTATTCAAATACCTTTAGACTATCAGCAACATTACACAAGCATAACTCCTCACTAACTTGTGTACATCCATTGAATTCAAAGGTTATCTCTGAAGTTCAGTGGGGGGAACAACCAGCTACACCCCCTTCTTGAGCTATGTAAGCCATCTTCCTCCAGCCTTGCTCAGAAGCATTGTTTTATTGTGGTTCCATGTCATAACAGCAATTGCAAAACAGTGATAGCTGTTGCAGTGAGTGTAGATAGATAGATAGATAGATAGATAGATAGATAGATAGATAGATAGATAGATAGATATTTCTAAAGCACCCATTTCCAGAGACTCTGGGTACTGTACAATATAAAACATATATTTAAAATCAGGCACAAATATACATATACCAAATATAAAATATAACTGGGAGCATACAATTACCTATCTATCCCATAAATTATCTATCTATTCCATAAATCCATCCATCACTGAAAATCAAAATAGCAATGTACACTCCCCGGCGAACCCAACAGCAACCAAGGAACAAAACATTATCTATGTGGGGGGGGGCTGTGTCCCCCTGCACCCCCTAGGAGCTTTGCCCCCTGCCCCCCACTAAATTAAGATTCTCAACTCCAGGGGGGTGCATGTCAGGGAGGGGGAAAAAACAGGAATGCAAAAAAAATTAAGTCCCGCACAATGAACAAAAAATAAAATAACTACCCTACCCAGCCCCGAACCCTGGACCTTCCTCACTACAAGCTGCTACTCTCCCCACCACACCAGAACACCAGATCAGCACCACACCACCAAACTATAAGCCACATACCTCTGCTTCCTGGACCCTGCTTCCTGGACCATCCTCTTCCTGTCCTTCGCCCTGTTATTAGTTTGCCCTTTTTTCCCCCTACCTCGTTGCTATAACCTCACATGCTACCCTTTTAGGGTAGCTCAAATCACAAGCACTCAAATTGAGTTGCTCAAAATTGAGTCACTCAATTTGAGT
This sequence comes from Neoceratodus forsteri, assembly GCA_016271365.2. NCBI lineage: Eukaryota > Metazoa > Chordata > Ceratodontiformes > Ceratodontidae > Neoceratodus > Neoceratodus forsteri. Next base: position 952,985,820 of record CM057456.1, read on the forward strand.
CACTATTTTGACGAGATACAGTACCTCTTTTGGCTCTGCCATACTCCCCTCGTCCTGCAGTGGCACATCTCTCTCTTTGGGGCTTCTTCCTAAGGTACCTTTGGCCTAAAGGAATTATGTTCCTGTGGCATCTCTAGGGGTGGAACCCTCCTCAAGAGGGTTCCTTTGCCTTCACGGTACCCCAACAGGGTGGTAGTTCCCCATGGGACAGACCATGCAAATGGCCAAAGTATCCATGTATGACAGTCAACAACACATTTATTCAAATACCTTCAGACTATCAACAACATTACACAAGCATAACTCCTCACTAACTTGTGTACACCTATTGAATTCAAAGGTTATCTCTGAAGTTCAGTGGGTGGGAACAACCAGCTACACCCGCTTCTTGAGCTATGTAAGCCATCTTCCTCCAGCCTTACTCAGAAGCATTGTTTTATTGTGGTTCCATGTCATAACAGCAATTGCAAAACAGTGATAGCTGTTACAGTGAGTGTAGATAGATAGATAGATAGATAGATAGATAGATAGCTAGATAGATAGATATTTCTAAAGCACCCATTTCCAAAGACTCTGGGCACTGTACAATATAAAACATACATTTAAAATCAAGCACAAATATACATATACCGAATATAAAATATAACTGAGAGCATACAATTATCTATCTATCCCATAAATTATCTATCTATTCCATAAATCCATCCATCACTGAAAATCAAAATAGCAATGTACACTCCCCGGCGAACCCAACAGCAACCAAGGAACAAAACATTATCTATGTGGGGGCTGTGTCCTTGCACCCCCTGGAGTTTTGCCCTGCCCCCACTAAATTAAGATTCTCAACTCCAGGGGGGTGCATGTCAGGGAGGGGGAAAAAACAGGAATGCAAAAAAATTTAAGTCCCGCACAACGAACAAAAAATAAAATAACTACTCTACCCAGCCCCGAACCCTGAACCTCCCTCCCTCACTGCAGGCTGCTACCCTCCCCACCACATCAGAATGCCAGCTCAGCACCACACTACCAAACTACAAGCCACATAACTCTGCTTCCTGGACCCTGCTTCCTGGACCATCCTCTTCCTGTCCTTCGCCCTGTTATTAGTTCGCTCTTTTTTACCCCTACCTCGTTGCTATAACCGCGCACGCTACCCTTTTAAGGTAGCTCAAATCACAAGCACTCAAACTGAGTTGCTCAAAACTGAGTCGCTCAATTTGAGTCACTATTTTGACAAGATACCTTTTTTGGCTCTGCCATCCTCCCCTCGTCCTGCAGTGGCACATCTCTCTCTTTGGGGCTTCTTCCTAAGGTACCTTCGACCTAAAGGAATTTTGTTCCTGTGGCATCTCTAGGGGTGGAACCCTCCTCATGAGGGATCCCTTGCCTTCACAGTACTGTGACATGGTGGTAGCTCCCACGGGATAGAGAGTGAAAATGGCCAAAGTATCTATATATGACAGTCAATGACACATTCATTCAAATTCCTTCAGACTATCAACAATGTTGCATGTGCATAACTCCTCATTAAGTTGTGTACTCCCACTGAACTATATGGTTGAATGTTGGCAAGTGCTGACAGAGTGGCTGGGCTAGTGGGTATACAGCACATTTACTGAGTAATTAAGAACAGGCATTTAATATCCATATCTATCTTGCTTAAATAATTAAATAATAGTAAAACATCCTAAATAATCTGTGTTTATTGCAGCTTGTGAAAAATAACATAAATCAATATAGAGAATACACCTGTACTGAACAGTATGATGAAGTATTAAGGTATAGAATGGCACAAAGAAGAAACTGTATTATAATTTTTACAATGTAGTTTGATGAAGTGTTGTGGAAAAAATGTTTGTATATTGTCTCTTATTGATTTCTTTTTAGAATCAACAAAATAAATCCCTTGAAAAAGTCTGATATTTCAGGGTGAAACATTGGGTAACAGTAAAATGAAAAATGAAAAAAAAAAGCCTGTAAGTGTTGACTACACTTATTATAATCTATTGCAACCCACTGACTTTATTTATTTATTTATTTCAAAGGTTTCACCAAGAAAGACATACTGAGCTGCTAACAGCTCATTTCCAGATGCATCCTAAGGGTGGGGGTGGGGTGGGGTGAAAAAATCATATACAGCAAATACAATATATCAAGGAGCATACTCAAAAATAGAAGACAAGTCAAACTACCATATGTACAAGTAATGAAGGAAACAAATTGCCAGGGTAGAACTAGTGGGGGTGGCGGGAAGGGGGTTGAGAAAGAGAGTCATGAACAGCTGCAGGAGGGAGAAGAAAAGTCATCAAGGAGAGACTTTAAGGGGAAAGTCAAAGCGGCAGAGTGAATTGCCAGGTGAAGGGAGGACAAAAATTTAGGTAAGTGGTATGAGAAAGCAGGTTGACCAACAATATATTTTCTAGAAAAAATAATGACGGAATGGAAATTGCTATTGTGTAGAGGGTGGGAGAAAGCTGAGGGAGAGGTAAGAGGGATGTGAGGTAGGAGGGAAGGGAACCAAACCAGAATTTAGATATAAAGGAGGCACAATGGGAAAGGTGCCTGGCATCAAGAGAGGCTAGTGAAAGGGTAGAGTACAGTGAGTAATGGTAGGCACTAGGGGAACAATCAAAAGCAAAATGACAAAAAGAATGAAATAGGGGGTCCAGCCTTGTACGGGTGGATTTGGAAGCTCCACTATAGACTGTCAGCATAATCAAAAAGAGGGAGAATCATCTGTAGAACAATTTCATGGCAGACAGGAAGTAGGGTACTCATTTTGTTCCTGTATACATTAATGCACCAAGCTTGGGGTGTAGCTTCTGGTGTATGGCATCAGTATGAACTGAGAAATCAAGATGATGGTCAAGCCAGATCCTGAGGTACTTAAAAGATGAAACATCCTCAATAATAGCATCATCAAGGGGGTGTGAAAAGAAGGGGGAGGGGTTTGTCTGGAAAGCTTATTATGCTAGTGGTCCTCCACTGAGGTCCGATCACTTAAGGCCATAGCCTAAGGGCATTGTGGCGTCTGCGTGGAGTCAGCTGTGAGCCAGCCATTCGGCCATTCATGCTGCTCCTCTGTTCTTCAGCTGATTATCCTTCTCTGACTGTCTGTGTCTGCTAATTCTGACAGTTTGTTTTTTTGCTAGCTATTACTCTATCTTCTGTATGCAGCTTTTGTGAGCCAGACAACTATTTTATTGTCTTAGAGTATTGTATTAGGTAATTATTTCAAGGCACTGTTTCTATGCTACATGTAGACTGCTAATTGTACTTTAATTGCTCCTTTTGATTGCTTTGCATGGACTCCATTGTTTGTGTTCCTTATTTCACTGTATATTGAATTTTAAGTACTTTTTTTCTTCTTATTTCTGCTTATTGGTGCTACTACTGTTTAGCAATTGCTTGTGATATTTTAATTTGTAAATGAATCAGCCCGGCTATTATTTTTTACCCATTTCTGATGTTGTACTTTCTCCTATTTTAATGTTTCTTATTTTTTATCTATAGTTTCATTCTATCACCTTGTTGTTATCATTTTTTTGTTTAAAATCTGTTTTAGGCCTACTTACTTATTTTAAATTCTTGTGCCACATTTTGTTGTCTTCATTTACAATCTCAGCTGTTGCACCTTGAGTGACTATTCCTCTCCCCCCCACCCTCACTATTTTAATATATAATCTGCTGCAGTCAAGGGCTTCAGTAGGTTCCCTTGTGATTGTCTGTACTTGCTGAACAGTCAGGTTAATTTCTATTGTTTTATTTGTTTTCCCTGTATTCTACTAATTTATTTTTTATTTCCCTTTATTTCATTGTCCATTAAGCTCAGCTAGTTTCATCTCCCCATCTGTTTCATTTCCTCCTCTAGCTTTCTGTCCTTCACCTTTTTACTTGTTACTTATTTGTATAAATTTGTTTTTGCACTTTTTTTTGCTAAGATGTTAACTTCTCTGGTGTTTCTTACTCTTCTCTCTCTTTTCATCTCTTTTCCACAGTCTTCTGCCTTCTTCTTCTTCTTCTCCCCCTATTTTAGACATTTTCCCGCTTCATTCCCAACTCTCCCCTCATCCTCTCTTCTTTATCCCCTCCATTTTCACCGGTGTCCTTGGTGTCAACTTCTTCCTGCTTCAAAGCTTCACCTTGAAGCTCTCTGGCACTTTCCTTCCCTTCTTTCCCTCTCTTCTCCCTCCTTTTCTTCTGTCTCCCTCTTTCAAGCAGCTCTCTGGTTCTTTAATTAAAGCTCCTTGTAACCTTGCTACTTTTGTTAGCAGGTGACATTGAACTTAATTCTGGTCCCTTCACTACCGCATCCTTGTAACTTCCCAAAGGATTGAGATTGGCCATTTAAACATCCATAGCTTTCTCCCAAATATTGACCAATTACCCATCCCGTGTGCACTGCAAATAATTGATAGCTTTGGCAAATTCTGTGGTTACAAAATAAATATTGCTAAAACAGTAGTCCTCTCTCTTAGCATCCTATGCTCCAAATAAATAAACAAACAAACAAATAAATAAATAAATAAATAAATAAATAAATAAATAACAGATTTCGGTCTAACCTGGGCAGACAAATCTATTGACTACTTAGGGATAAAATCTTTAAAGACCTTCACAAAACATTTAATAAACAACTCACTAAATCTTAAGGCCCAAATAAAAAAGACCTAATTAAGTGGAATAAATTACCCTTAAGCTATTGAAAAAGGACTGACACAATAAAAATGAATTTATTACCAAAATTGGTATATTACTTGAGCATGTTACCTTGCTTTATACTTAAAACCTGGTTCAACTCAATACACTCTATCATTAATAAATTCATATAGTCCAAAAAACAGCCAAGACAGAGTTTCATTCACACTTTAAAACCTAAAGAACTAAGAGGCATCAAGCTTCCAGACTTATTTTTATACTATTCTGCAATAAAAAATAATCAATACTCAAAATGGCTCACCCGTTCATTAATTCCAGAGCTGAATGCAGAGTGGTTGTTTATTGAAAATTATATTTTAAAATAAAAACAAATAGAGCTCTCAGATAATTTTTTTGCTAACACAAAAATAAAGACAAAAACGTGTTGTGTCTAATTATATTAAACAATTAAAACAACTAGCAGGTACTCTTAAATGGAAACTTAGCAAATCTTCTCAACAACCATAATGGCATAATCCCAACATTAATTTCCTTGGTGCAACCTTTTGTAACCTCCTATGGGAAGAGAAAAGAATTAAAACTATAAATAGCATAAAAATGCCTGAGTTTTAAAGACTTTGGAACATTAGAAGCTGAATTTTCTCTAGCTGGCCAGGATAAAGACTTCTTCAAGGTTTTAAAAGGAAGCATTACTAAGCTGTACAATACAAATGCAACCTTTTTAAAAACAAATGAAATAACAGCATGTCTCATCTCAGTTTATAAATTAGTCCCTTGTATAATTTCTTTATTAAATCAGCATATAAAGACCATACTGAAATCTATGAAAAATGGTCTAGCATTATTAATCAAACTATAAAAGATTGGGAATGGGAAAAACATTTTCCTTCAATCTTTCAATACCTTCTATTCTGCAAACCATATAATAACTCAATTTAAGATACTTAATAGCTTATTGTATACACCAATTCAATTTTATATGCTAGGCTGGTTAAATTCAGATAAATGTCCCAAATGCAGAGAACCCCAAGCTGACTTTATTCACACGATGTGGAAATGTAAATACATTGCCAAACTTTGGAGCAATATTTCTAGTTTAATAAAGCCCTTACCAAATATAGTACACATTAGCTTAGAAACCTGTATCATAGGTTATATCCCCCAAAACAAAAATATTTCTTTTTCTGAAAGCAATTCTATTCATATTATGGTGATGGAAACTGAAACAGTCATACTAAAATACTTGGAAAAAAAAACTTTCTTACTGTTTTTACACAAAAGAAAACTATTTGAGTATAAATGGGGGCTTCATATTAAAATACCTTACCACACAGATCCAACAGACTGGACGAAATGGACAAGACAGAATAGGATGAAGCTCATTTGCATGGCCACCTCAGGTGTATCTCTTCTAACAGGTACTGGGGCCTGATATTCAAAACCTACCCCAGCGCAAACCCAGTTTGCCCATGTAAACCAGGTTTTGTATGGAATTTCCACATTCAAAAGTCCGGTTAGTGCGGGCAAACAGAATTTCTGCCCAGGCAATATTCAGAGGTGGGTGCTATGCAAGTGAAGGGGAAGGGATCTGAACATTAGCACAGTCCAATATTCAGAGTATGTGCACAGTGCTAGATTGTTTTGCATGGTCCCCTTGCCCAGCGCACATACTGCTGATTGAAACACCAACTTACTCCTGTGCAAACCTAGTGGTTGGTGGTGGAAGTATGACAGCTCCCCTGAGCCCCAACACAGTAGTGCCTGGTGTCTAGTGGTCCCCCCCATTGCTGATCGCTGGCCTGATGTAAAATGGAAAGTATCTCTCATGCCTAGTGGTCCACCCCTTCCCGATCACCAGCTCAATGTAAAATGGAAAGTTTCCCGAGTGTCTATTGGTCCCCCCTTCCTGATCACTGGCCCAATGTAAAATAGTAACTTTCCCTACTGTCTAGTGGCCCCCATTCACTGATTACCAGTCCAATGTAAAACAGTAACTTTCCTTGATGTCTAGTGGTTCTCCCCCTTGTCAATCACTGTCCTGATGTAACACTGACACTTTCCCAGATACCTAGTAGTCCTCCCTTGCTGATCACCAGCCCATGTAAAATTGTAGCTTTCTCCACTGTCTAGTGGCCCCCCTTGCTGATCGCTGGCCCAGTGCAAAATAGTAACTTTCCCTGGTGTCTAGTGGTCCCCCTTGCTGATTGGTAGCCTGATACAACAGTGACACTTTCCCTGTTGTCCAATGGTCCCTCCCACCTCCTGCACCCATGCCCAATGTTAATATACATATTCCCTAGTGTCCAGTGGTCCCTCTCCACACCCGCACCAATGCTCACTGTTGAAGTAACTATTCCCTGGTGTCCAGTGGTCCCATCACCATCTTGATCCCCTTTATAAGGCAGTGACACCATTCCCTGGTGTCCCGTGGACCTTTCTCTCTATTCCTGATCCCCTGTAAATGACAGTAAAGCTGTTCCCTATTATATAGTGGACCCCTCACCCCCCAGTCTGGCAGATAGTGCCCCATTAACCTGCTTCCTCCATCCTTACCCTGAGCCAATGACTGGCACAGCCCTCTGCTCTCCACCATGTCCAGCCACTGACTGAGCTGTCAATGAGTGTGTGCTGTTACCATATGTGCCCATTGACAGCTCAGTCAGCAGTTGACTATTGCTGAGAGCAGAGGGCAGTTCCAGTCACCAGCTGGGGGTCAGGATGGGAGGAGTGAGGTGGTGGGACACTACCTGCTATAGGGGATAGGGAGGGGGTCTGCTGGACACCAGGGAAGGGTGTCACTACCTTATATAAGGGATCAGGATGGAACAGGGCCACTGGACACCAGGAAATAGTTTCTTCAACTGTGCTCATGGGTGTGGGTGGGGGGAGGGACCACTGAATGCCAGGGAATATGTATATCAACATCGGGCATGGGTGCCTGTGTGGGAAGGGACCACCGAACATCAGGGAAAGTGTCAATGTTACATTGGTCAGGCAACTGGTGAGGAGGGGACCACCAGACACCAGGGAACATTACTTTTTTACATTGGGTCAGCGATCAGAAAGGGGGGCCACTAGGCACCAGGGAAAGCTACCAATTTACATCAGAATGGCAATCGGCAAGGGGGGTTGCTAAACACCAGAGAAAGTTAATATTTTCCATTGGGCCAGCGATCAGCGAGAGGTGGGACAACTAGACATAAGGGAAAGTTACTATTTTACATCAAGCCAATGATCATTGGGGGGAAGGGGGCACTAGCACCAGGGATAGTTGTCAGGGACCTGGCAGGTGGGGGGCAGTGCTGTGCTAAATCATTGGGCTACCCATGCAAGTGAACCCATAATGGGCATGCAAATGGCCCCTTAGTGGCTGGCATGTCCAATGGATTCATTTGCATGGGTCCATTTGAATATCAGAAATTTAGCACAAGCGCAAGCCATTATGATGCCCTATTTCAAGAGCCATGTCTGCCCAGCACTAAGTGACTTAGTGCTGGTCCGCAATGACCTTATATTCAGTCGAACAGTGCCAGCGCACTATTCCACTGAATACAGCATTTTTGGGCACCCGGGCAAGTGCAAGGCACAATGTAAATATCTGTGCACTGCTTTGCCCATTTTTGAATATCGAGCCCCTGATCTTTTGCTTGCATTTTCTTTCAGTTCTTTTTCTTTTTTCTAGCTTTTAGCTTTTCTTATCCCTTCTGTACTTTCTGAGCAAATATTATACCTTTATAATCTAGTATAGTAACATACTAATTACCCCTTTTAGGTTAATTATGCTTTTATTCTAGGATTCTTTTGATGCTAGTACATTGAAAATTGATGTTTGCAAACCTCATTCTTTATGTGTTATTGTTTTACTCATTTTTGTCATTAGATGTTGAGAGCATTGAGTATTTTGTAGATAACTGTAATTGTACATATATTAAGGTTTTACCCTCTCTTTATTGTAAAAGCCAATCTTTATGAGGATCAGACATATTACATTCTTTATTCAATAAAAATATTATTGACAAAAAAAATGACCAGTTACATCCTATCATGCTTAATCTTCAGCCAGATGTTCTAGTTATATCTGAATCATGGCCCTCCTATAAGGTATAGAATTCTACTGTAACTATCCCTGGCTACACTGTAGGAAGACAAGCTCACACAAAGAGGGATGGTAGTGTTGCTGCCTACATATACACCAGTAATCAATTTGTGACTGTTCTTGATGTCTCCACCCCCTCTTCCTATGAGCTGCTCCTACTCAAACTCTCCCTTCCTTTTTTGTCCCCATCTTTATTGCTGGTGTTTATTGTTGCCTATGAATTTCCTCTGCTTTAGTTACTGAGCTATTTTCATCCATCTGTTCTAACTCTTCCAGAGGTGAGCCTAATACTCTTGGTGACTTTAATATATATTGGCTGTCCTCATCACAAATAAAATTGTTCAAAATGTAAAGTCACTGCATTTGGCTCTATCAATCTCTGACCCACTTGCCTAAACTTCAGATCTTTGAATCACTCTCTGTTAGACTGGATCCTCCCATCTCATCCCCACTGTATTGTGGATGATGCTGGAATCCTTCCTGATGCCTTCAGTGATCATCATATGGTTTACTGTGTGTACAAGATTCATTGTCCTAAGGTCCCCCCCCCAAATTTATTCTTCTCAGGTCCTACAGGTCAGTGGACTTGTCCTCCCTCCTAGGTGACCTAGGGGTAATTGATTGGTCCCCGATTCTTCAGCCAACAATATAAATTCTACAATATTTCCAATCCAAATTTATGGCTGATTGGGATCATCATGCTCTTCTGAGAAAACACAGTATAGGGCTGTCATCTTTCCTGGATTACAACAAAGGTTAAGGTGTGCCTCCATACTAGAGATCTTACCTGGCATTTTTTTAAGATCACGAGCTCTCTGGCTGCTTTGGCAAACTGTCATCACTTTTGTAACTCCTGTGCCAAAGTCATGAGACTTGCAAAGTCTGAACATTTTGTATCAACACTCCAGAACAATATTAATAATCCGTCTAAGTTCTGGAAAGTTATCCATTCCCTGTTCTCCCCAAGCCCAGTCTCCTGTTCCTGTTTTCAGGGTTGACAACTCCCTCATCTCTGATCCTTCTATTACTGCTTCTTCCTTTAACTCATTCTTTTCTACCTGTGCCCGCTCTCTCATCCCTTCTTCCTCCTCCTCCCCCTTTCTACCTTCTCCTCCTTTAAATATCTATTTTTCCTTCTCCCCTACCACCACTTCTGCTTCCCTTAAGTACTTGCTTGTTCTTAATACTCACAAATGTGGTAGCTCTGATGGCCTTGATCCTAAACTTCTACTTTTCTCAGTCCCTTCAATTGCAGTGCCTATTACCTTGCTTCTCAACCTTTCTTTTTCCTCTGCTAGTCTTCCTGATGTCTGGAAGCAGGCTACTGTCATTCCTATCCCTAAAGGTGGTGATCCTGCTTCTTCTGGTAACTACCATCCTATATCTCTCTCTCCTTCCTACTCTAGCTAAGTTGCAGGAATGCTTTATACTGTCTCAACTCTCTACCTTCTTTGACTCCTCCTCCTTCACCCCCTTTCAGTCTGGTTTTAGGAAATCCCACTCTATCTCCAGTTCCCCCCTACAGCTCACTGACTCCATCCTCACAGGCATGGATCAGGGCCTGATCAATTCCTCCATCTTTGTTGATCCTGCAAAAGCTTTTGACACAGTGGCACATTCCTTCCTTCTGGACAAGCATTAAGCAGGGGGTCTTTCTGACTCTGTGGTCAGCTGGTTTCACTCTTACCTTGGCGGTAGGTCTCAAGCTGTCCAGATAAGTAGCTCCATTTCATCACCTCTCCTTATCTGCTCTGGTGTCCCCCAAGGGTCTGTCCTGGGTCCTATTCTCTTTTCTATATTCTTAAATGACCTCCCCTTTGTCTGTTCCTCTGCATCCATTCATATGTATGCTGAAGATGCAGTTATTTTTGCATCTGGCTCCTCTTCCCATGATCTTACCTCACAGCTTCAGCTGGATTTTGAAAATATTTAGTGTTGGTTTCAGTCTAATCAACTGTCCCTAAATGCCACAAAACAGTCTCTATGACTTTCGGCACCCATCAGAGGCTTTCCAGACTCACGCCCTCCCTTCTTTTTACACCCTTGATGGTACTATTACGGAAGGTGTTTCTCCTTTTAGGTGCCTCGGGATCAGCCTATCTAGAAACTGCAAAACACAAATTGCATGAACTCTCAGGGGGTTGAAGATAGGAAGAATAGCCATTTCCTACAGCCTTGCTTTGCACTTCTCAGAGTACCCCAGACCCCAATCCAGTCCCATGATAGTTACTGGCATAAACCCTCCTGTCACCTCCCTCAGCTGGCCACCATCTGACTTATGCATCCACTGTACTGATGTACAAGCAGGTATATTGATATAGTAGTTACAAGTAATTTCTGAAAAATGATGGAAACTCTGGCTAAGAAGGTGATAATAAGGTTTATGCTGGCCACAGTTGTGATACCGGGTGGGGGGGAGTGATGCTTTGAGGGTGGGTGGGTGCCAGTGGACACCAGGGATCCTTTACATGGGGATGGGCAGGAAGAGGGAGGAAGTACCAGTAGACACCATGGATCCTTTATTTGGGGATGGGGAGATGGAGGGTGATGCCCCAGACACCAGGGGTCCTTGACATGGGAACAGGGAGTGGGACAGAGGGGCCACTGGACACTAGGGATCCTTTAGATAATGATAGGGAGAGGAACTGGCCACACTATTTGCACATTGATAAAATATGTTTCTTGGAAGTATTAACTAGCAGTGCACAACCAGGTTGCTAGCATTTCTAAAACATTTCCAGTGTGCCAGTGCACCCTGTGTGCAGGACTCTGCCTCTGATTAGAATGCACTTAAGCTGTTTATTAACACCCATGCATGAACAATTTTGTGCTGTGTTACCTTTGGCCTCAAATATGGCACCTGCATCACTAACTACCTCTGTGGGCTTTGTACAGTACAAACCCCATTATTGCAATACTAGCTGTTAGAATATTAGGCCTTAGTTGTTTATATTTATATGGTAAAGGAGAACTTCACTGAACCTGATAGTTTTTTTCCCCCAGAAACATTGAAAAAAAATACTTGTTCTAATCCTGTTACTGTTTTATCTATACAGGCCTATTAGTAACTTTAGTGGTTGTTTCTGATTTATACTCCTGTGTTAAATGCCATGTTAGAACTATATGATGTCGTTTATGCCCCCTTCAGCCACAGAGCTCTAAAGTAGAACACAGATGCATTGAGCCAACAATGGGAGAGCTGAGCAAGGACATAAACTACATCATACCATTCTAAAATTACACTTACTTTTTTTGTGTTAATCAGAAACAGCTTGCTGGATAACTAAAAGGCATGCAGAGGTGGAACAGTAATAGAATTGGAACCAGTGTTTAAAAAACAGATTCTACAGGGGACAAGGACTTACAGGTTCAACAAAGTTCTCTTTTAAGTGTCAGAATTACAGTTTGGCCATGCGATATGGAGGAGAAAATCCAAGTACAACTGTTTTTTCAAAACAAAAAGAAATAATTCATTAAAAAAATAGCAAACAGAAGTAGGTTGGTAAACACATATCATGCCAAAACAGGCAGTAAAGGGCTGGCTCTTAATAGCAATCTGCTGAATAAGTTTAGTCTCTGCACCACGTTAAGGTAGCCAGCCCCATAGAGGACCATGCATGTGATGCATGCAGATGATTCAGCTTACCTTGATAAAATTTCTTCTCATATCATTCATACACAACTCTCAGCTCATGTGTAGCCATTCACCAAAAAATAACTTTTTTTTTCTCTTTCAGAATTCTCCCACACTCAACATACAAGGAATGTTAAGAATTCACAGGTGGGCTTACTCTCATACAGACACGTTAGGTAGAAGGAGAGAGAGAGCATCCATTTGGTATCTCACAATCACACATATAAAGAAATCTGGGAGGGCAGAATGGATACAATGAGACTAGGACACAAAAAAAAACCAGACATAGCACAAAACAAGTGATTATTATCAATGGATTAGGGAAGTTCTGGTGAGAGAAATGTTCAGTCACCCACCAAGTGACTGTTGAGCATCTGTGAGTGGGATGCAGTGCCATATTTTTAGTTGGCAACAAGTAAGAACCAAGGCTAGATATGAGCTAAGAATATCCATTTGTTTGTTGTGTGAATGCCTTTTGGGGGACATTTTCATAATATTAAGGCATGGAGAGTTCATCTACAAGTAACTACCTTTACAAGCCTGCCCCAAAACCATACTTGCACACTCAGCTGCCATATGAATATCTAAAATAAGTACTACAATTAGTACTTGTGATGGATGCAAACATTTAAGATTAGCAGGTTCCAGAAAACAGCATAGTTTGACAGTACCTTTTATATGATAAAAGTAACCCTCACTTACTGCTAAGCCCTGAGATACAAATTTCAGCCTCTCATTAAGGACTACTCCCAGTCAGCCTGCAATCCATCCCTTCTGCTTTAAGCTGCACATCGTCAAGGACAAGAAGCCTGCCATCACATATAAGTGCAGGGACCTGACCTGCTGATCAGAACTCACTAGCAACAGCATTTATCTTGGATTTAGCACTAGCCAAAAAGAGGCCATTCAGTTTCTGGTCTCTGACAATGTTCTTTTACGAAGATGGAAGAGCCCTAGACAGTTGCAATGGAAAGGTGTAGCTAGTTCTCATAAGCATAGCAATAACCATTGTACTTCCTAATTATTTTCCCTAGCAGAAGTATGTACACAGATAAGAACACTTGGGACAGGACCAACCATGGGGCATGCTGTAGCCCAGGCTAAAAAGCTGCGACTGAAAAAAAATCACCAAATTCAACTAACTGTTCCTAATCTGACAAGAATGACCAGAAGTATGCAGTCACAGTCATTGCCATTCCCCTGTACTCATCATCATTCATTAACCATCACCCAGTGGCCAACTCTGTTTGATGCAGGTGACCAGTAAGGAGAATCAAAAGAGATATGCCACCCAAATCTCTCAATAAAAGGATGACATTGCAAACCTTAACCAGGGCCTTCTCTGTGATGTGGCACTGCCAAAAGCTAGACTAGAATGACTTGAAGATATTATTTGATTTAAGAGGCTCGCTATGCTGCAGCACAACCACCTTTGTAACAACTGTTGCCAAAAACAGGTTGGAGAAGCGGGCAGAAATTTGATAGGTCACATTATCCAATAAAAGGCTTCTGGAGCAATGGAAGGCTTCTTAAACAATGAATTCCCCACTTGCAGGGCAGCCTTGTACTCTCAATAGGTCAAGCGGGCCCTAGACTTTGAAAAAATAAACTGCTTTATAGGATGGTAACTTTAGCACATGGTAACATTCTGGTACCTGCATAAAATCAGGACTGAAGCCTCTACCTAAGCATTGATAAGTTGTTTTGGGCTAGGTCGAACTCTGAGGTGGAGCACCACATGTTGTAAAGTCCCAGAAGCATCTCATTCTTATCTAGCTGGTGGACCATGAGCCAAGGAATCCGAAAAAATAAAATCCATTCCTTTTTTGTTTGCTTGTGTAGGTGGTAACAGTAACCTTTTTTATTGTTTTGCACCCCAGTTTTTTCTTTATGGCTCCCCATCACTCTGCCTGATAATGTGGTTGCCTTAGTTATGGGCTTCTTCTAGCCAAAGGCCAATATCACTCTCTGTTATCAGCTGGCCAAGAGTGTACAAATGTTAGTGCCTCTCCTTCTCTGTGCCCTTTGCCTCAAGCTGGCCTGTTTTTAATGTCTCACAAATGAATTGCGGTCTCCCAGATGGCTTTATAATACAATGCTACTGGACTACTGGGTCAGTTCAGTAGTTATTGTGCTTCCTCTTTACTGTGAACTCATGAGAAATCCACAGTACACAAGAGATTTCAAATGAGATTGGAGGACCAACGGTATAGCAACCCTTGTCCCACAGACCTAAATGTTCTGGAGGGTATCACAAGCTCATGAAGATAGTGGGGGCAGGCCATTCAGGGGGCTTTAAACATTAACCACATTATATTATTATCAACTTGCTACCTAAAAAGCAGTCAGACCATGATTCCCAGTGATGGAGTAATATGTTTTGACTTCTGCACAGAAGTCAAAAGCCTTGCTGCCACATTCTTGACCAGCTGCACGCATCAAATCTGGCCACCCATTAGGCTGTTGTAAAGCACTCTGTGATTTCCACCCTGGAATAAAGGAAGCACATGTACCAGTGTGCCCACATTGGCAGGATCAAGATTCGGACATAGTCTGGCAATAAGGTTTGGATGGTAAAAGTAGCCCCTGACTATTGCTGACACGTGAGACTTAACTGACAGGCACCAGCTAGGTGTCTCTCCTGGAATGATTGAGGGTTTAGTCAGGGAACATTACAGCCTTAATTTGTGTACAGTTTTTTAGTACCTGTCTAGGGCAGTATATGATTTGAAGTAAGACAAAATACAACCAATGTTATATGTGACCATCAGCATGTCTTAATCACAACACTCCTTCCTCATCATCAAAATGTCATGGGTTCCAGTGCCAACAACCTCTAAGATTGTAGTGCAGTAGTAGTAGCCTGATATGATTGTGAATGTGTTAATCGTTGGCCAAGATATTAAACAAAATTACCTTTTGGCAGTCTATGGTAGTTCTCTAGAAGGTTCCACTTTCTGAAAAGAGTAAAGGATTACCCAGTGTTCTGGCCTATATTGTTTTTTTTTTTCGTTCATGTATAAGAAGGTCACTACTTGCAACTGTAGACCAGCTCAAATATCTTGGTTAATGACTTGATTATAAATTAATTTATCTAAAGTTAACTCCAAAACTACAGTGCTGTGTTTTTTTTGTTTGCTTCTGCTTTGGCTCTGGAAAACTTCTCAACAATCGATTGTTCGTAATATGGGCTATACATATAGTAGCTGGAATAACCTGATTGCTATCGCTAAAACCCCATTCCCCAATCTCATGCAAATGGAACTTAAACCATACCACAGTACTGAGTCAATTTAGAACATGACCTAGCAATATATGCTACTGAGCTGTAACATGTACTAAGTACATTGAACTCACTGATCCCAGGTTCTGACTCATAAATAATGCAGTATCTTTTGCAAGTCTATGATGTAAACAGTAAGAAAAACTGTATTTATGTCCCCACTGGCTGTGTCACATTCATTAACCATTTACTGTTATAAATCTTTCTGCTACAGTAAAACTCTACTGATCCATGGGACTACTGTATAACATTTATGTATGTGTAATTATCTGAACTATTAATCTATGTCTAACTGTACAAATTAATATCTCTTTACCAAAACAATGTACTGTTCCTCTCAATCCTTGTTATTATTAAACATGTTGCTGTTACTGTCCTGAGGATCACATGGTCAATGAACTATTGTTCTTCAAGGAGCCATGTCTTGGTGAAAGGAGTTTACTACATAAATATAGTAAATGAAAGAACTAAGTCTGACTATGTTTAGCTTCTAAGATCCAACACAAGACTGCATGCATTCAGGGTTGTTGGCTATAATGTAAATAACACTTCCCCAATAATAAAAACAATTAAGTGCTGTTGTCCATCACTGAATGTGGAGCACTGTTGAGCACCTAGTATTTCCAGATTAACCTGCACATAGCTCCTCTACTACAAATATCAAATTGCTTGAATTTTAACTGAGTCAGTTAGCAGTGGCCATATTATACACGGTTGAGCACAGAATGTTTCAACTTGTACAGACGCAGCTGGAAGGAATCCATGAAGTTTATATGAATGGTGCTATATAAAACTAAATTCCATTCTGTTCTATTCCATTGCCATGTACGTTGGGTCCATAGACCTTTTTTGATGATGGACTACTGCAGGTTTGTGGGTCAATCTGAATATTTCTCCCAGTGCCCTAAATATCACAGTACAGTATTTAGCTTCAGATCTAAATATGTAATATGTAGTCAGCCTGGCAGTGCAGCAGTAGGGCTACCATTTGTGATGCCAGTCACCCAGGTTCGATACCAACTAAGGTCACTGAGGGCTGGCCAAGGGAAGGAGCGTCCAGCATCACAGAGGATGTTTTCCTCCTTCAGGAAAAGATGGTTGGGATTTCCACTGCAACACTGCTATCTGGTGACCACAGGTGGTAGTGCAGTTGGGGACTCTAGGGGAGGGGTAATGTCAGTAAGATTCCACTCAGCATGCCTGCATGTTCATGCTTTGAGACCCTGCAGGAGTGAGACCAGAAAACACAGGAAAAAACAACCTGGAGCATGCTGAGGGATTCTGAGCATGCTTGGGCCTCCCCCCACTACTGCCCACTCTTTCCACCCTATTTCCCCTACCTCCATCCCCTGCCAGATGTTGGGGTTTGAGTTGGGGGGTAATCCCATGGGATTGGAAGGAGAGGACAGAGATTATTTATTTAGTTAGTTTTACTTGACTGGGTGGGTGCTCTAGGGAGCAGAGCTGCCTATTTTTAGGCATGACCCAGGAGGTTACATACAATAGGGTAAAAAGCAGCAGTAAAATACAGGGATAAGACAGGTGAACAACAGCCATACATTTACCTAACAAAGCACTGATATACAATGTACAAATCACTGTGGCGGAAGACATAAGGAATTGGCAGAACAGTGGCATCATACGTAGTAACACATACAATAGTACAACAAAGAGTATTAAGTACCAGGGGTAACTTGATTCAAGAAGAGCTCAGGAACAGCCTTACTCAGTGATAGGAACAAGTGCCAGGGCAGATATAAGAGGAGCAGGCAAGGAAATGTCAGCTCCCCCCACAGGACCAGTGGTCTGACCTATCGAGTAACTTGTGGAGTTCCAGTTTAAAAATTCAATGAGTTTGGGAGTGCCTGAGCTTCAGTGGTAGGGAGTTCCATAATAGTGGAGCAAAAACAGAGAAGTCGTTTTCTTCCATTTTGGTGTTACACTTGGATATGGCAAGGTATGACATAACAGCTGATCTCAGGGGGTAGGCAGAGGGGGCCAGTTTTTGCAGGAGAGCCAGCTTGTCAGGTTTCTGGGTGATGATGATGTTGTTAACAAAGCAACAAGTGATGAATTGATGGAATGCTGTGGGGGAGAGCCAGCCAAGGCTGGAGTAGAGGGAACAGCGGTTAGTGAGCTTAGGAACAGACAGGGCAAAGTGGCAGATGCTATTATAGCAGAGATGCAGTGTGTGAGGCTGGGCCCGACCAGGATGATGGAGCTATACCAGAGCAGATAGAGCATAAGCAATGAATGAATGAATGAATGATTTAATTAAATAAATAAATAAATAAATAAATAAATAAATACTGAATATCTGAGTACTCAGTCTGATATACAAGGACACATTTTTGTGGGTTGGAACTCACACAGTCTTCTTAGATGGCTGTATAAAATTCAGCCCACAAGCTGAAAAAGAGCTAAAACATTTATGTACTATATCCCTCCTACTCCTTTTTGCAGAGTAGTGGGACTCTCATAATATCAATCTTCAAACTTGGTATCCCCTAAAGTCCCACCTCACCATTAGTAACAAATAAAATCACCTCTGGGCCCAGCCTGAATGGTAATGCCACACCCCACTCACACAGATGTTAATACAAGAAAAAAGTTGCAGTATTAGGGATGGGAAAAGCCGGGTGGATTTGGATTTGGTTTGTTATTTGCCAAATCCAGGATGAGTTTGAATTTGGTTTTGTAAAGGATCTGGATTTGCCTGTGCTGAGCCTATACGTATTAGTGAAGGGAAAATAAAGGCATTATCAAGAAAAAATACTGCCAAATGTTAAGAGACAGTGGCATATTATTAGAGTACACGGTTTAAGATACAGTACATTGCACCCTGCTGTTTGAAAAGTCAGCTTTTTTCCAACCTGCAAAGCAAAAAGTCAAACAGCAGTGGGTGGAATGAAAGAAAAAATTACTTACCATAGTAATCTTGTTTCTTCCAAGGGAATCTTACTGTATTCTCACTTATGCAGTATGGTCTCACCGTAGTACTGCCCTGGAGCCGAAATGGTTACTAGAACCTATGCAAATGATGGAATGCTAGGCTCGAGCTCAGTTTTCAAACCACTGTCCCTGGTAAACAGTTCTAAACGGTCAGATTCTTATGAAGCATGCACTAAGAACTATCCAACTATTCTAATACTAACAACAATCCCCCTAATAAAATTCTTAAAACTTAAATTGAACGATTGCTCCCTTTTTTAAAACATTTCTTATGTGGCACCATTAAGACTCAGGTCATAGGTGCCCAAGAGAAGAACATCATACACACAGGTCTGCAACATCTCTAATACAGCTGGAGTGCAGTGACCATAGGTTTCTAGTAGGGGAGGAAGGGAGGGAGCTCAGAATACAGTAAGATTCCCTTGGAAGAAACAAGAATACTATGGTGAATAATTTTTTCTTCAAGCCCCAGGAAATCTTACTGTATTCTGACTTATGCAGACTACCTAAGCAGTGCCTTTGGAGGTGGGCCTATAACCTATTTAGGAAACAGGCTCTGCAGGATTGCTGTACCAAACCTGGCATCCCTTCTCACCTGGACATCCAAACAATAATGCTTGGTAAATATGTGGACTGTCTTCCAGGTAGCTGCCTTACAGATATCCACTAGGGGAATGTCTCTAGCAGCTGCCAAAGAAGCTGCTGTACCCTTGGTCGAATGGGCTCTAAGGCCTGCAGGTGGTTACTTACCCACCTTATTGTAGCAAAACTGAATGCAGGCTAAAATCCATCATGCAATGGATCTTATTGTGGCTGGTTTTCCTTTCCCTACATCTCCATAGGTGAGGAAAAGCTGAGTTCGATCCTGCCTATGACTTTTTGTATGGTCAAGGTAGTAGCTGATTGCCCTTTTCACATCCGGGCTGTGAAGCCTGCATTCACCTGAAGTGGAATGATCCGTAAAACAGACTGGCAATGTAATAGACTTGTTGAGGTGGAACTCTAATACCACCTTCGGCAGGAATTTTCTGTTAGTCCTAAGGACTACTTTGTCCCTATGGACAGCTATGTACCCAGGCTCTGTGGACAATGCCTGGAGCTCACTGATCCTTCTGACAGAAGTAATGGCTACCAGGAATACTGTTTTCCAAGTCACATACTTGAGGTCTGCCAAAGACATGGGTTCAAAGGGGGGGTTGCATAAGCTGGGCAATGCAAATGTTCAAATTCCACGTGGGAGTTGACTGTCTGTGTGGCAGATGCAAATGCAGCAACCCCTTAAAAAACCTTTTAAATACTGGATTTAAAGCCAAGGAAGAAGTTTTTCCCACAGATAAATAGGTTGAGACAGCTGCAAGATGCACTCTCAGGGTAGAGGCCCTTAAGCCAGTAGAATATAGATGGGCAATATAGTTCAGGACTATTGACAGACTGGCCAGGGTATGGTCTATGCCTTGCCCTGACACCAAATTGAAAACCTCTTCCAATTAGAAGAATATGTTTTTTTTTATTGGAAGACTTTCTGGATACTATCAGGATATCCATAACCCCTTCTGTGAGGTGCAAATCTGCATATTCTAAGTCCTCAAAAGCCAGGCTTTGAGCCTGAGGGATTGCAGGTTGGGATACATGATCCTGCCCTGTGAGGATGACAGCAGGTTGTGCCTCCCAGGGAGATTGAATGGCTTGGCCACTGACAATGATAGGATCATGGAGTACCAAGGTTGTCTGGCCTAGTCTGGGGCAATGAGAATCATTGTTGCTGGCTGGTCTCTGAGTTTGTTCAGTACCCTTAATAACAGAGGAATAGGAGGGAATGCATACAGGAATCTCCCTGTCCAATCCAGTAGAAGGACATCCAAAGGGATTGTGCCCATGATGGGGGGTCTGCAGTAATACTGTGGTAGCTGATGATTGCTTGGAGCTGCGAACAGGTCCACTTCTGGGATGCCCCATCTCCTGAAGATGGTCTCCAGAACCTGTTTGTTTAGTGACCATTCGTGGTGGTGCTGGTTTATTCTGCTGAGGGCATCCGCCAAGACATTGTCCTTTCCTGGGAGGTGGACAGCTGAGAGAGAGATTTCTAGGGAATTTGCCAATGCCCAAATCTTCATTGCCTCTGTGCAGAGAGGAGTTGACCTTGTGCCCCTTGTTTGATTATGTAGTATATGGTGGTTGTATTGTCTGTTCTGACCTGAACCACCTTTCCCTTTACTTGATTGTCAAATGACTGAAGACGCAGGAGAACTGCCCTGAGTTCTAACAGGTTGATACGCAGGAGGGATTCCTGCTTTGTCCATGTGCCATGTGCTGTGTGATCCCCAGATGTGTTCCCCATCACAGGAGGGATGCATCTGTAGTGAGTATCAGTAAAGGGGCCTGCTGCAGAAAAGGAACTCCTTGCCTGAGATTGCCCTGCTCCTGCCACCACTGTAGGGTTTGGAGAAATGTGACTGTGACTGGAACTAGCTTTGACAGAGATTCCCTTTTTTGGAGCCAGTGGGCTCTCAGATGGAACTGAATATCTCTCATCTGGAACCTGGCCCCTGACACAGTTGCTGTGAATGCTGACATATGGCCTAGCAATTGCAGGAAGTGTCTTGCTGGACTTGGAAGATGAAGTTTGAAAGAACTGGCTACCTGAATAAAGGTTGTCCATTCTGTCCTGAGGGAGGAAAGCCTTTCCCTGTATCCAGTTCTGCCCCTATGTATCTGAGCAGTTGAACTGGTTCCAGAACAGACTTCTTCTGGTTTACCAAGAACCCTGGGGAGTGCAGAGTGTCCTGTGTTAGTGACAGTGCCTCCCTTACTTGCTGGTGTGATTGGCCTACTGTCAGCCAGTCATCTAGGTAGGGGAACACTAACACCCCTTGCCACCTTAGGTGTGCCACTACTACAGCTAGACATTTTGTGAACACCCTTGGAGCAGATGTCAGTCTGAAGGGCATTGCACTGAATTGGTAATGGCCTGATGGCAATCTGACCCCCTGTGTGACCCCCCTTATTGGGATATGGAAGTAGGCATCCTTTAGATCCAGGGATGCTAGCCAGTCTCCCTGTCTTAGGATTGGTAGTATAGTAGCCAGAGTAACCATCCTAAATTTTGGTTTTGACAGATGCTTGTTTAAGTGCCTGAGGTCCAGAATGGGTCACCTCTCCCCTGTTTTCTTTACTGTGAGGAAGTACCTTGAGTATAGGCCCTTTCCCCTCTGGTCTGAGGGAACTGGCTCTACTGTCTTTTGCAGCAGAAGGCTTGAAACTTCCTCTTCCAGTAGGATTGTTTCTGATGGGGAAGAGGGTTTGAAGGACCTTGACCTCAGCTTTGGCAGTGCCTTGAAAGTGAGGACAAGCCCCTGGCCCACTACCTCTAGGACTCACTTGTCTGTGGTGATATTTTCCCAATCCTGGAAGTAGTGGGCAAACTTGCTCCCTACTGGAATTGGGGAGACAACCTGAACAATCACCTCAGGGTGTCTGTTTGGGCTGTGCTGCTGGCTGGACACTAGGGCTAGTATGGCCGCTGCCCCTTCTGCCCCTGCCTCTGAAGTATCCCCTTTGCTGATATTGGGGGAAAGCTTGAGGCTGGAAACAAGGTCTGTAGGCAGTTCTGCCCCTGCCACTACCAGGCTGGTGTTTCAGGGGGGTAGAAGCTTTTTATTTTGCTGCTGCACTCTTATAGGCAGCTTTGTACTCATCCATTTTTTTCATATATGCCTCTGTTTGTTCCCCAAACAGAGATGTAGGGTTACAGGGGAAGATCCATGGCTTTAGTTTGAGTATACTGTGTCAGATTGGTAGTTCTGAGCCAGGCAAACTTCCTAAGTGACACAGCAGATGCCATCTTCCTGGATGCAGTGTCACTGGAGTATGCTGCCATCCTAAACTGCATCTTAGCAGCTTCAATACCTCTTTTTGCAGCTTCCTCCAGGTCAGCAGCCATGGGGGAAGGAGCTGCCTTGGAAATCTGAAGCACTGTGGACCACAGATTCTTTTGGTATCCGGCTCTATAGGACATATAGGAAGCCTGTCTAATAGCCAGTGAGGATCCCAGATAAACTTTCTTTGCTACAGAGTCTACCCTCCTATAATCTTTGTCTGGAAGGTGAGAGGCCAGAGGGATGCCAGCTTTGTCACAAGCTGCAGCCTGCACTATACCTTCATGACTGGGGTGTCCAAAAAGGAATTCAGCATCAGTCCTAGCCACCCAGTATTTTTTGTCTGCCTTCTTATCTGTAAGAGGGACAGAAGTGGGTGTCTGCAACATTTTCATAGTCTTTTTTTCTCAGGGACTTGTGAAGTAGTAGACATATCATTGGACATCAAGAGCAAGATCAGTCTGTTTGCTGATGATACCAAGGTAGGAGCAGTGGTGGATGACCTAGGGGGATGGCAGGGGTTGCAGGATGATCCGGCAAAGCTTGAAACCTGGCCAGACACCTGGTAACTGGGGTTTAATGCCAAAAAGTGCAAGGTGCTGCATTTTGGGATGAAGAACCCAAGGAGGAGTTACCAGCTGGGGGGTGCAACTAGCCCAGACAGAGGAGGAAAAGATCTGGGTGTGCTCATTACAGGGTCAATGAACAACTCAGCACAATGTAGGAAAGGCAGCTACAAAGGCCAACAAAATGCTGGGTTGTATTGCAAAGTATATCCTCGAGGAGGGAGGAGGTGATTCTGCCACTGTATAGGTCATTAGTTAGACCGCACCTGGAGTACTGCGTGCAGTACTGGTGCCCGTATCTGAAGAGGGACATTAAGTTCCTGGAGGGGGTACAGCGCAGAGTGAAAAAGATGATCAAGGGGCTGGGGGACTTATCATATGAGAGGAGGCTGAGGGAGTTGAACATGTACTCACTGGAGGAGAGGAGGGAGAGGGGGGACATGATTGAAACCTTTAAGTACATGAAAGGAATAAACAAGACAGATACAGAGGGGCTGTTCAAAGTAAGGAGGGAGGGCCACCAGGGCCATGATATGAGACTGGAGGAGGAAGGTTCAGGAGGGAGATGAGGAGACACTTTTTACAGAGAGGGTGGTGGCTGGGTGGAATCGTTACCTGCAGAAGTGATATCCAGTAGAACAGTGGACTGCTTCAAAAGGGGATGGGACAGGACAAGGGGGAAGGTCAATGAAGGGGAAGGGTGGAAGGGAGGGGCAGCTGCAGAATAAGGGATGCTAGCTGCACATTCGAGCAGACTTGATAGACCTCTAGGCCTTTATCTGCTGGCAAATTTCGTATGTTCGTATGTTCGTAGTAACAACAACCTTTTTGATGGTGGCACATCCATTATCTCTCTGTCATCCTCTTTCTCCTCATCTTCTACAGATTCTTGAGACAAGAGGTTGAGGGTTTGAGCAACCTGCTTCATAAATAAGAAATAGGATGTAAAATCCTCTGTTTCATTTTCAGGGGAATCTAGTCTGTGAGGATCAGGGGAAATGTCCAGATCAATGGGCTCCCCAAAATCCTCATCATCTTCATCCTCATCCTCTTCAAATTCTTCTTCCTCAAAATTCTCCCCTCCTTGGTCCATTAAACCAGGAGCTGTATTTGAACCGGGAGTTTGTGGTAGTGGTTGCTTGCCAACTGGAACTGAGGACTGTAAAGACTGAATTATTTTAATTGCATTAGTGATTTCCTCAACAGAAGGAACCGCGTTTTTGGGGGTTACGGTTCCTGATGCTTTTCCTTCTTTTAAGAGATGCAAGTCACAAGTGGGGTACCTCAGGGATCAGTCCTGGGGCCAGTCCTCTTCAATATCTTCATCAGTGACCTTGCAGATGGACTGGAGGGTAAGGTTTGTCTGTTTGCAGATGATACCAAGATCTGCAACAGAGTAGATGATCCAGATGGGGTGGGCAGAATGAGAAGAGATCTGGATAAACTAGCAAAATGGTCGGAAGAGTGGCAACTGGGGTTTAACACAAAGAGGTGCAAGATCATGCACATAGGGAAGAGAAACCCTGCAGCCACCTATAGGCTGGGAGGGGAGTTGCTGGCAGTCACAAGGGAAGAAAGAGACTTGGGCGTCATCATCACCGATGATCTGAAAATCATCAAGCAGACCACTAAAGCAGTAGGTAGGCTAGAGGATGTTGGGGTGTATTAGTAGGGTATCACAAGTCGGAAGAGGAGGTAATAATCCCTCTTTACAAGACACTGTTAGGCCCCATCTGGAGTACTCGTGCAGTACTGAGAGCCACACCTTCACAAGGACATTAATCAAATTGAGGCAGTCCAGAGAAGGGCAACCAAAATGATGCAGGGACTGCATCAGAAAACATATGAGGACAGATTAACTGAGCTCAATATGTATACACTAGAGCAAAGGAGAGAGAGAGAGAGGTGATATGATTGAAACATTCAAACACATTAAGGGCATTAACATGGTAAAAGAGTCTAACATGTTTCAATATAAGAAAAATAGCAGGACAAGAGGACACAGCATGAGATTAGAGGGAGGCCGATTAAGGGGTAATGTGAGGAAGTTATTTTTCACAGAAAGGGTGGTGGATGCATGGAACGGCCTACCTCAGGAAGTGGTGGATATGAATACAGTGCAGGGCTTCAAACAGGCATGGGATAGGCATAAGGGAGCAATACAGATGAGTATGAATGATAGACCATTGACAGAGCAAAGGCATATGGCATATTTATAAGGTAGAAAAAGAAATGGGCAGACTGGATGGGCCTTACGGTCCTTATCTGCCGTCAACTTCTATGTTTCTATGTTTTCTTTTTACCGCAACAGCCAGTTCAGAGGCCTTTTCAGTGGTTCATTTCTTTGAGGAAGAGCCATCACCCCTTTCAGAGGGCAACTCCTCCGGTTCAGGTTGATGAGGAATCGGTTGCTCAACGGCTGGGTCAGCAGCCTTTTAGCCATCTTTTCCTTTAGTCTTTTTAAACATCTCTCCGCAGCAGACTGAAGAAAATTACTACAGATCTCACTCTCTGTCTGTAGGTGGTCAAACCCCAGACAGAATAAACAAATTAACTGTGGATCAGCTTTGGCAAAAAGTTACCAGCACTCAGTGCAGTGCTGGAAACCTGAGGGTCCTTTTCTCTTTTTGGTTTTCTGTGACATAACCCAAAACAGCAAGAGTGGTTAAACTCCAGTCTATATATATATATATATATTTTTTTTCAGTTAAGCTAACCGAACAATAAACCGGCAGTTACCCCAGTTGAAATTTAAATCAAAATAAACCGACTATGTCCTAGTCAGTACAATTTAAACTACTAAACAGTAAAAACCTAAAAGGGAGAATGTCGGTTTCCCCTTGGTTAGCCAGCTGGGGAGAAAAATGACTACTTACCCTTTTTTAACTAAAATCTAAACAATTACTACCTGAAAACCAAGGACAATGAGAGAATACCAAAATAACTAAAATTTCTAGGTAAATAACGGAGAAAACAAAGTTTCTTAAAGCGATGAAGCAGAGTTCTTTGGAGACGTCTTACTGAGGCAAGTGCAGTAAAGAATCTGATGGTTTAGAACTGTTTACCAGGGGCAGTGGTTTGAAAACCGAGCTCAAGCCGAGCATTCCATCATTTGCATAAGTTCTATTAACCATTTCAGCTCTGGGGCAGTCCTATGGTGAGACCATACTGCAGAAGTCAGAATACAGTAAGATTTCCTGGGGCTTGAAACATTAATTTGGAAGCCCCTACCCACCCTTGTGCAGCCATCTTAAAACTAAGGCTAATCAAAACGTAAGAAAACAAGCAAACTAGTCTGATTTAATTTAATTTCTAACACCATGGATGTTCCAATCCTTGCTTTTGTTCCCCACATCAGAAGAGTTAAAATTTGTTATGCTGGCCCATCAGTGTAGTGATCGCTTCACTGTCTGGTATACCCCTTGTGACACTGGCGACACAGGTATTGAAGTGAGTCTGAGTCATTGGCCACAGGCTGGGGGAGAGGGATCAAGCATCCTGCAGGATGTTCTTTCTTGCTGGAGAGGGGATGCTATAGTATCTGAATCATGACTGCCACATGGGGGTCCACAGATGGCATTGTTGTTGGAAACTCCCTTGCTAAAAAAAAGAGGATGCCATTTGGGAAGTGTGCATATGCCCATCTTGCGTGCACATATCGGGTGTATCGGATTGCACCTGGAGACAAGTCTTGGCTCAGCGTGCCATTTCTGGTTACCAAATGTTTAAATAAATAATATAAATAAACATGTACACCAACCCCTGGTTCTTTCTGTCCTATACCTCGCAACTGTCCCTCATTATGTGGGACATCCCTCATTTTACCCCTTCAAATTGCTCCATCCCTCATACTCCCTCATGAAAAAGGTGTTGTCTGCACAGAAAATGTGCCATAAATTCAGACTTCAAAGCAGAAAATTCATAGTATTCTAAAATGCTAAATTAAAAATAAACTTTGCACACGTAAACACCATGGCTTTCACAGTGTTCTGAGCATGTATCTCCATGTTTGAGGATGTGTCTGTCATTCTGAGGGTCTGTGTCCCTCACTGTCCCTCATTTTAAGTGTCCACAAACGTCCATGTCCCTCATTTCAGCGACAAAAGGTTGAGAGGTATCTGGGGAGGCCAGAAAGAGAACTGGTGACAGGACACAACTTCCAAAGGGCTTTGGGAACCCTGTTGTCTCTACCATGGGGGGCAAGTCATTGGGAAAGCAATGGAGGGGTACATATCCTGAAATATTCAGGTGACAGAGCTGAGGGGACCATTCACAAACAGGGTCACCCACATAGAAATGTAGACTTTGTCATCAGAAAAGGACTGTTTGGCCCACCCAGTCTGCCAGATATTCCCAGCCTAGTCTGTCTCCACAGATCCTGACTGGTCTTCGGTACCCTCCATCTTCCCTGTCTATTTTCTAATATACCCCTATGTCTATCCCATGCATACTTGAAGCCCCCCACTGTTTTTGGCCCCCACCACTTCTGCTGGCACTCTGTTCCAGATGTCTACCACCCTTTCAGTGAAGAAATATTTCCTCACATCTCTCTTAAACTTCCCCCGCTTCAGCTTCATTGCATGCCCATTAGTCCTGGTGCTTTTTCTTATTTGAAAGAGACTCCCTCCTGCACCCTATTGCACCTGTGAGGTACCTGTAGGTCTCTATCATGTCACCTCTTGCTCTCCTCTCTTCCAGGGTGTGCATGTTGAGATCCCTCAGTCTCCCACCATAGGACTTCTCATACAACCCCTGCACCATTTTAGTTGCCCTCCTCTGAACTGCCATCTTCTTGTCTATGTTCTTTCTGAGGTATGGCCTCCACAAATGGACACAGTACTCCAGGTAGGATCTCTTCATCAAGCAATACAGTAGCAACACCAGTTCCCTCCTCCTGCTGAAGATATCCCTCCTTGTGCACCTCAGCATCTCACTAACCCTATCCACTGCTTTCTCACACTGCCCTGCCACTTGGAGGTCATTGTATATGATAAACCTAAGGTATCTTTCCTGCTTAGTGACTGTCAGTGCCTTCCCTCTCATCCTATACTCTGCTACTTGGTTCCTATGCCCTAGTTGTATGATTTTGCAAATTTTGTCATTGAACCCTAACTGCCCTTGGACTTACAAACCCTCAAGCAGACATTTAACCTCAGAAATGGGGATCACTTTAGATGTTTGAAGCTGAGAGCTCACCTCCTGGCCACCAGGGGTGCCTCGGCCTCAGAGCCCAACATAGAGAGTTTACTGAAGGTAATATACCGTGTCGTATCCGGGAGACTGGAAAGGAGCCACATCTTGGCCCTATTTAAAACAATCAGACAACTGCAAGCCACAAATACTACTACAATGAAAACCAGATGGGAAAGGGAGAGTAGCTTAAATATAACAGATAGGGAGTGGGAAATGATCTTCAACTCTACCAACAAAACCCCACTCTCACCTGGTTGGCGAGAGTTTGCTTGGAAGATAAAGGTGAGGTACTTTTACACCCCCAAAATTCAGAGCAAGTGGGGAGGGAGAGCCCAGGGGAACTGTTGGAGGGGGTTGTGGAACCCAAAGTGTCCACCACACACACATATTCTGGGACTGTGAGGTCATAAAACCATTCTGGGAGGAGGAGCAGTGGGATATCTCCAGAGTGTTTCCGGGCCCTCACCACCTCACAATGAAGAACATGGTGCTGGGCCTCCCCCCAGAGGAGGTGGTAGGGACGGATGCACTTTACTTGTGGAATATTCTACTGGTGTCTGCCCATAAATCAATTACCAGAAAGTGGCTATCCCCTGATCCACCAGATAGAAAACAACGCATTTCCACTACCCAGGAAATTAAAGAAATGGAGGAGCTGACCCACAAGATAAATAATAGACTTACAACATTTACCAGAAGATGGACAAGATGGTCTATGTTAGGAGAACAAGACCTGGGGAGAGGAGTCTGACTATACTTACCCTCCAAATACTATACTGGGAGGGCATAGGGATACAAGGGGGGAGAAGGTTTTTAACATGTAAGGGAAAGCTCAGAATTGGGTCTGGAATAAGGTATATGGGAGAACTGAAATATCCTCACCTACAATGGATTTCTCTTTAAGGTATGAGACTTAATTAATTAAGGGTGAACCTCTAGGAGGAGTATTAATACAGTGATAGATAACTGGTTTGCTTTAATATATTATAATTTGTGAAATGACTTGCTGTACAAAACAAGTGATATGTATGGTGTTTACTGGGTGCATTGTTTATTGGTATTCTAGGGTGAAATGAGATGGCTGTACACTGCTTCTTGATTTTCAATAAACTTGAATTAAAAAAAAAAAGAACCCCCAACTGCCATGCTCTTGACCACTCCTTGAGTCTCCTAAAATCCCTGCACATTCTCCCCACCCCTCCTGAGTGTCCACCTTAATGCAGATTTTGGTATCATCTACAAAAATGCATACTTTCCCTTCCACTTCTTTTGCAACATCACTTATAAAGACATTGAAGAGGACTGGTCCCAGCACTGAGCTCTGTGTCACTTCACTGGTCACTCCTCTATCATTTGAGTAAGTGCCATTTACCATCACCCTCTGTCTTTTATCCATGAACCAGTTTCTAGCCCAATTCACCACTTTGGATCCCACCCCTAGGCTGCTTAGATTCTTTATCAGCCTCCTGTGTGGCACAGTTTGAAGGCCTTGCTAGAATCCAGATAGGACACGTCCACTGCCCTCCCCTGATGTATTTCCCCGGTCACCCACTTTAAGAAATCTATCAGATTCATTTTGCATGACTGCCCCCCCCCAATGAATCCATGCTGTCTGTGGTCTTGCAGTCCATTAGATTCAATATTTTACCAATTTTTCCTTTAGCAGGGTCTCCATTTATTTCCCCACCACTGAAGTAAGACTGAAAGGCCTATAGTTGTTAGTCTCCTTCCTACTGCTGCTTTTATGTTGAGGGTCTATGTCAGCTCCTCTCCAGTCCTCTGAAACTGTTTCCAGTGAGCTGTTAAATAAGGTTGTCATTGGATCAGCAAGCACCTCCTTGAGTTCTTTTAGAACTTTGGGTGTTTCCCATGCAATCTCATAGCTTTGTCCATGTGGTAGGGTCGGTGACCCCCCCCGAACATAGATATGCTTTTATGGTTGCACAGCATATGTATTCACCTGCCTGTGCTACTGGAGGTGGTCTGAGAACATTGTGGGCTAAAATATTGTTCCCTTTAAGAAAAACACTTAAGAAATCTGTTGCAACAGTCTTCTGTTATTCTGTTTCTTCCTTTCACTATCGCTCCTTTTCTGTCATTCCCCTACTCAAGCTTGGCCACCTTTGAGTAGTCTCACTGTCCCTTTCCTTGATTTCAGCTCATTTTCTTTAATATTTAGCCCCAGTGTTCAAGGATGTTCTGGGCTTGCAGTACAAGCCATATAGAGTAATTTCCTTCACGAATGTGCGCACATTTGCGCAGTGCGACTGTGCGAATGTGCGATCGTGTGAATGTGCGAATGTGCGAAGATGCCAAAAAAGAGTTCATTATAGTGTTTTCATTGTTTTTGAATCTATGAGCAGATTAACAGCCTTTACTTTTCTTTACATGTACTTTGCTTAGTTTTCTAGTAAAAGAAGCTCAGAGCTAAGTTATGCCTAAAATGCTAACTGAGAATCATTTAAAAGTAGCGTTTGTTTGTTCCTTAAATCTAAATGCTAAATAAGTACTTTAAAGGGGGTAGGTAAATAAATGCCACTTTTAAAGGAGATAGGTGAATATATAACTCAAAAGGACCAAAACAATGACTCCTAATGTGGTACAATGAAGGCATGGAAATAAATCTTACTTGTAAAGTGCTTCCAGTCTTCTCACAGTTTATCTCCTTATAGGGCTGGGTAGCCCTTGTTTTCTCCCTTTTATAATGCAAGTTTGAGGAGGAGTTTAGAAGTGGATTGAGAAAGGGAACATTTTTAAAGCATGATATTATTGCTTTTGAAACATTGGAAACAAGTAAAAAAAGTGTGCATAGTTATGTTATGTTTCAAAATAAGTTTTGAAGGAAATTGTTGTTTATTTTAAGATCTGAAACATTCTGGGAGGAGTTAACTAAGTCATGTGCTCCTCCACTTGTATAAAAGAGAATTAATGTGAAGTGTTTAGTCAGTGTGTGGTAGGAAGGCAATCCTACCAGATGCCTAGCCAGGTTCTAGGTACCTTTATGGCAGGATTTTTTTTTTTGTTAAAGACATGATTTCCTGTGCCTTATTCTTTGAAAGTTATGTTCAAGTTCCACTTTAAGTTCATTTTAATTTTTTCTGCTTCTAATAAATTTTGAAGTATTGGATCCTGACTGCTTTCTGGACTTTATTGGACACCCCACGTGCACATTTGGTGTTAGAAGTGGGATCACAAGGGAAGGATAGCCACCTTCCTTGTGGATATTGTCCAGAGCCATTATGGAGGAGCAGAAAAAGATGGAGAAAGTGGAAATGTCTGCACCAGAAGGTACATGGACCAGAACCATGGTGGACAAATTTCAACTACCCTAGCAGCTGGATTGGGTGATGTCGGAAGGAAAGAGACTGGTAAACCAAAGGCAGTGGAAGAAGCTATTGGGGGTGAAGATGTCAAAGAGGAGGAGGAGGAGGAGGAACCCCCTTCTGAAGTACATGATTTGCTAAGATGGTTATGTGTGAGACAGATCGATCTGGAAAAGCAGAGAGAGAGAGAGAGAGACCGTCTACAAAATGAGACCAAGTGGGTGAAGACCCTTAAGGCTATTCAGGCTATTGGAACTACTAGGCCTAACTTACCTAGTGGGGGCTCAAAGGACATTAAAATATCCAGACTAATGGACAATGATGATATTGAAGCATACATTACAACATTTGAAAGAGTGGCAACAGCATGTGGGTGGCCTAGGGATCAGTGGGTTATTTGTTTAGCCCCATATCTCACAGGCAAGGCTCAGCTAGCTTATAGTCATGTAGAACCAGGAAATGTTACTAACTATGATCATGTTAAACAAGCAATATTAAAAAGGTATGACATCAGTACAGAGACTGCTCGTCAAAGGTTTCAAGCATTCAGATATCATACTGTTGAGTCCCCACAAGAAGCCTGTGCTCGATTGCAAGACTTATGCACCAAATGGCTACAACCTGCAACTCGTACCATACATCAAGTGGTCGAGTCAGTTGTGTTAGAACAATTTGTAAAAATATTATCTTATGAGGTTCAAATGTGGGTAAGAGAACATCGACCTGAGACAATAGAAAAAGCTATCAGTTTAGCTGAAGATTACATTACAGCTCACCCACAACATCAGAAAGGGTGTCATGGGACAAATACTTCCCAAGTATTAATAAAACATCCACCCACTAGTCCTTCTACTAAGATGAAAGAGGAAAGAAAAAGTATGAGAACATTTAATCCAGATATTGTTTGCCACGAGTGTCAGACCAAGGGACACATCACTAGGTTCTGCCCCAAGAGAAAATCTGATCCTTCTCATCTGGTCTTAGCAAACTGGGGGCAATATACTGTATCTGTTAATGTTGGAGGACAGGATGTGATGGCATTGATTGATTCAGGAAGTAAGCAAACCCTGGTACATGCTGATCTACTCAGTGGTGCTCTTATAAAGAAACACTCGGAGACAACTGGGGTTACTTGTGTTCATGGGGACACTCATTTCTATCCTGTACAGGAAGCCACTATTACTGCATCAGGCATGGCACATCATCTAAACATAGGCGTGGTCCCTAGACTACCTGTACCTGTGATATTGGGACATGACTTTCCTGTATTTAAAAATGTATTGACTGCCTCTTCTTCCATATCTGCTGTGGCTACACGATCTCAAGCATCTCATGAACAAATGAACAGTGAACTGCTTCCTTTTGATGATACCTTATTTGATGTTCCTGGAAAGACTGTTAAATCAAAAAAACAAAAGAAACTAGAAAAATGGACATGGAATAAAACAAAGAACTTAGGTTGTGATGACGCTATGGTAAAAACTGTAAAGTCGGACTCTTTCATTAGTGACCAAAAGAATGACCCTACACTAACCCCTTTGTTTTCCCAGGTTATTGCTGATGGAGTGGAAGGTACACCTCCAATGTATAAGTTGCAACAGGATAAGTTGTATAGAGTTTGTCAAAATCCAAAGACAGGGGAAATGGTAGATCAACTGGTAGTTCCTAGTCAGTATAGAGAACAATTAATATTCTTGGTGCATGATGTACCATGTGGGGACATGCAGGAGGGATAGAACTTTAAAAGGTTATTATATTGATTCTTTTGGCCTGGCATTCATAATCAAGTGGCTGAATATTGCAAATGTTGCAGCCAGTGCCAAAGGGTGGCGCCGGTTACAAAAAAGGACAAAGTTCCTCTTCAGCCTTTACCATTGGTTGCTATGCCCTTTGAAAGATTGGCCATGGATATTATAGGACCTCTCCCCAAAAGTACTAAAGGCAACAGGTTTGCCCTTGTGTTATGTGACTATGCTACAAAATATCCTGAGGCTATTCCTCTATGCACAATAACAGCGGATAAAATAGCAGAGGAGTTGCTCAAGGTATTTAGCAGAGTGGGCATACCAAAAGTTATCTTAATGGACAGGGGAACCAATTTCTGTTCAGCCATTTTGAAACGTCTCTACCAAGCTCTGGGGGTAGAAGCTGTCTACACATCTCCATACCATCCCCAGACTGATGGCTTGGTTGAGCGTTTCAACAAAACGCTGAAGAAAATGGTATAGAAGTATGTGGAAGATGAGGGCAAACACTGGGACCTATATCTGCCACTGTTACTTTTTGCATATCGTGAGGTACCTCAAGCATCAACTGGGTTATCACCATTTGAACTATTATATGGTAGGAATCCCAGAGGCTTCCTAGACGTAGTTGAGGAACAGTGGGAGGATATTATTACCTGGAAAAATCCTACTACCCTTGACTATGTTACGCAGCTACGAAAAAAAAATAGCAAAGTATACTCAAGTTGCACAAGAACAGAATCAAATCAAGCAAGATTATCAGAAAGAAAGATATGACATAGGGGTGGGTGAAAAACACTTCAGCTCTGGGGATCATGTCTTATTGTTGCTTCCATCCACTGAAAACAAGTTAACTATGAAATGGCAAGGGCCCTATGTGATACAGAAGCAAATTAGCCCCACTACATATTTGGTGGAAGTACTAGACAGAAAACAAAAACTAAAAGTGTACCATGCCAATTTATTGAAAAGATGGCATGATAGGCCTACTGAAGTCATATATGTATGTTCCAACCCATTGGACAATGAGATGGAGCTGGCAAATGATAGATTGGAAAGAGAACAATTGTCTAAAGATTTGACAATAAACCCTTCTTTATTAGACAGTCAATAACAAGAACTAGCCCACGTTTTAAGTCAGTTTCCTGATACCTTTACAACATCCCAGGGAAAACTACGGAAATATGTAATCAGATCCAAGCATTTCAAAACACACCCGTTAGAGTAAAGCCCTATCAGATTCCTGAGAAATTAAAGCAAGAAGTAATCATAGAGATAGAAAGGATGAAGGCAATGGGTATTATAGAAGAAGCTAATAGTGAATGGGGGTTTCCTATGGTTCTTGTCCCTAAAAAAGAGGGAGGGATAAGAATTTGCCTAGACTTTCGAAAACTCAACGCTATATCAAAGTTTGATGGATATCCAGTGCCCCATATAAATGACATCATTGACCAACTTGGGCAAGTGAGATATGTTAGTATACTTGATTTAACTAAAGGATACTGGAAAATTCCGCTTGAGGAAGCATCAAAAGGAAAAAATGCTTTTTGCACTTCTTTGGGGGTCTTTTCAATTTACTATGATGCCGTTTGGACTTCATGGAGCCCCAGCTAGTTTTCAAAGATTGATGGATAAACTCCTAAGACCTCACGTTGGATATAGCACAGCTTATTTAGATGACGTAATCATTTATAGTCCAACATGGGAAGACCATGTTAAACACCTTACTGCTGTTTTAAAGACTATAACACAAGCTGGTCTCACCATCAACCCCAACAAATGTTCCCTTGCTATGAAGGAAGCCTGGTATTTGGGATTTATAATTGGTAATGGGCAGGTAAAACCAGAGGTAGGGAAGGTGGATGCCGTAGCCAAGAGTCCTCGTCCCCTCACAAAAAAACATGTGCGTTCATTTTTAGGCCTAGCAGGCTATTATAGACGTTTTGTGCCTCAATTTGCTACTTTAGCTAGCCTTCTAATTGAATTAACAAAAAAGAACAAGCCCTCAAAAGTAATCTGGACTTCAGAATGTGAAGAATCATTTCTTGCCATAAAAGCGATACTTTGTTCTTCCCCAGTGTTAAAAAGTCCTGATTTTGATAAACCGTTTTTGTTACAGACGGATGCTTCTAATGTTGGATTGGGGGCTGTGTTATCTCAAATCCACCACGGAGAAGAACATCCTGTACTGTATATTAGCCGTAAATTACATGTCAGGGAAACCAAGTACTCCACAATAGAAAAGGAGTGTTTGGCACTCAAATGGGCCATAGAGTCCCTACGATATTATTTATGGGGAACTCAATTTGCAGTATGGACAGATCATAATCCATTACAATGGATACATAACATGAAAGATAGCAATCCAAGGGTTATGTGATGGTATCTAACATTGCAACCATATAAATTTACTGTTAATCATAGAGCTGGGACCGCTAATAGTAATGCTGACTTCATGTCTCGCTTTGGAGCAGACATAATGTTAGAACCAAATGTAGACCTCGGGGAATAAATATATTTGTATTTAAGAATGCATTGTATTTAAGTAAAAAGAGAATATTAAGGGCCCCGAGGTGGAGCTTTGGGAGTGGGTGGGCTAAAGCTCCATCTCTTTTGTTTATAAAAAGAGATCTACATATACTATGAAAGTAGTGAAAACTACTAGTTTTCATTTTGAGTGGGGAGGAGTGTGGTAGGGTCGGTGACCCCCCCCGAACATAGATATGCTCTTATGGTTGCACAGCATATGTATTCACCTGCCTGTGCTACTGGAGGTGGTCTGAGAACATTGTGAGCTAAAATATTGTTCCCATTAAGAAAAACACTTAAGAAATCTGTTGCAACAGTCTTCTGTTATTCTGTTTCTTCCTTTCACTATCGCTCCTTTTCTGTCATTCCCCTACTCAAGCTTGGCCACCTTTGAGTAGTCTCACTGTCCCTTTCCTTGATTTCAGCTCATTTTCTTTAATATTTAGCCCCAGTGTTCAAGGACGTTCTGGGCTTGCAATACAAGCCGTATAGAGTAATTTTCTTCACGAATGTGCACACGTTCGCGCAGTGTGACTGTGCGAATGTGCGATCACGCGAACATGCGAATGTGCGAATGTGTGAAGATGCCAAAAAAGAGTTCATTATAGCATTTTCATTGTTTTTGAATCTATGAGCAGATTAACAGCCTTTACTTTTCTTTACATGTACTTTGCTTAGTTTTCTAGTAAAAGAAGCTCACAGCTAAGTTATGCCTAAAATGCTAACTGAGAATCATTTTAAAGTAGCGTTTGTTTGTTCCTTAAATCTAAATGCTAAATAAGTACTTTAAAGGGGGTAGGTAAATAAATGCCACTTTTAAAGGAGATAGGTGAATATATAACTCAAAAGGACCAAAACAATGACTCCTAATGTGGTACAATGAAGGCATGGAAATAAATCTTACTTGTAAAGTGCTTCCAGTCTTCTCACAGTCTATCTCCTTATAGGGCTGGGTAGCCCTTGTTTTCTCCCTTTTATAATGCAAGTTTGAGGGAGGAGTTTAGAAGTGGATTGAGAAAAGGGAACATTTTTTAAAGCATGATATTATTGCTTTTGAAACATTGGAAACAAGTAAAATAAAGTGTGCATAGCTATGTTATGTTTCAAAATAAGTTTTGAAGGAAATTGTTGTTTATTTTAAGATCTGAAACATTCTGGGAGGAGTTAACTAAGTCATGTGCTCCTCCACTTGTATAAAAGAGAATGAATGTGAAGTGTTTAGTCAGTGTGTGGTAGGAAGGCAATCCTACCAGATGCCTAGCCAGGTTCTAGGTGCCTTTATGGCAGGATTTTTTTTTTTGTTAAAGACATGACTTCCTGTGCCTTATTCTTTGACAGTTATGTTCAAGTTCCACTTTAAGTTCGTTTTATTTTTTTCTGCTTCTAATAAATTTCGAAGTATTGGATCCTGACTGCTTTCTGGACTTTATTGGACACCCCACGTGCACATTTGGTGTCAGAAGTGGACTTTATTGGACACCTCACATGCACAGTCCACCTTTAGAGCTGCAAGTCCCATATGGACTCTTTCTTCTGAAAATGGACTTGTGTCCATATCCATCCATTCCTACCACTCCCTGGTGGTCTGTCCCCTCCCTACTGTGAAGACTGAGCAGAAGTACCTATTTAGGATGTAAGCTTTTTCTTGGTCCTCTTTTGCACAGTCTTCCTGCTCCACCTTTCTAATCCTCACTGTCCCTCCCCTTGCTTTCCTCTTCTCACTTATCTATCTGAAGAAAGTCTTTTTCCCCTTTAGTGACCCCTTTGGCAATCCTTTCCTCTGTCTGCACCTTTCCTCCCCGACCACCTTACATGCTTCTCTGTGCTTCACTAGGTATACCTCCCTGTCCTCCTCTCTCTGTGTTTCTTTATACTGCCTGAAAGCAACCCTATTTTTTCTTCACTGCCTTTGCCACTTCTGTAGAGAAACATAACAGTATCTTTTTCCTTCTGCTTTTACTTACTACCTTCATGCAGAGGTTGATTGCTTTAATTATGCCCTCCTGTATTTCCCCCACTGTGCCTCTTCCCTTCCTGGCAATTCCCCCCTTCAGGGCAGTTTCCTAGGCAGTCCCCAATTTCTTTAAAATTCACTCTCCTAAAGTCCAGGAACCTTGTCCTCATGTGGTTAGCCTATGTTCTTGTCTTTATATTAGACTGCACTGTACAGTGATCACTGGTACCCAGGAGACTGCAGACTGTGATGTCTGCAATACTTTCCCTGTTTTTAGCACCAGGTCCAGCACTGACCCATCCCTAGTTGGTTCTTTGACTAGCTGCCTGAGAAAGGCCCCTTGTAGGCAGTCAAGTATGGCCCAACTCATTGTCAAAGCTGCAGTTGAAAGGCTCCACTCCATGCTGGGCAGATTGAAGTCACCAACTAGCAGCACCTCCCCCTTACTCACCATTCTTTTTTTCAAATTAAATTTTTACTTGAAAGACGTACACACAGTTATAGACATAATCTTAACAGTACACTGATACAGTGTAACAATGTAAACAGCATGCATCCACAGTCAGGAAGATCTTGATGACAATCATGTGGCCATTCACTGTAGGCATTCATAAAACATTTCCACAATAACTACTAGTTGAGAGAAGAAATACGAAGTTACTCAGCCTTGTCAACCTAAAAATGCATCCACCCCTTTACTGACACGGTTGGAGCAGAGCCCCACCCAGTCCCCCCTCAATTCAATCTCTAGGGAACAGATGTTCTATCTATTTGAGCCATGTACCATATCCACTTCTGCCATTTCAGCTTAAAAGCTGGTAATTTATTTTCTAGACCAGCTGTTAATTTTTCCAGTTGGTATATGGACATGACAATTTGTCTTCAATCTGCCACCGTTGGTATCACCGGTTTCATCCACCTCCTGGTTACTGCCTTCTTGGCCACCAATAAAAATACAGACAATAAGGTTTTATACCAGGAGGGGGAGTGTGAAGGCATTATCATCTATAGGATCATTTCATCTGTCAATTCCACTAATTTCCCTAAGCAGTCCCTTAACTCATCTTGAAGGGTGCCCAAAAATGGAGTTAATAAGGGGCAGGACCAAAACACATGTCCCAAATCTGCCCACTGAGAGTGGTACCCCCTCCAACAGGCCCCATAATGTAATCAAAGATATTTGGTCAATAACGCTGGAGCTCAGAAATATCTGCTTCTACACTTCCAGGAAAACTCCTGCCAAATCACTGTGTTTGTAATTTTCACTGCATGAGGTGTGGATTGTAGCCATGTTTCAAAAGTTACTGAGGAGCCCAAGTCCTTATTCCAACTTTCCAGCACGGAAAAAGTGGAATCCACCAATTTCTCCCTCTAAATCTTATATATTTGGCTTATAAGATGTCATTCTAAATCACAGTCATTATGATTAATTATTAAACTAAGAGGAGGAGGCTTCAAGGGAGGAAGTCTAGTGTTTGCCTCTGTTTGTTGTTGAATATCCCCTAACCTGTATATATTTATAATGATCTCTCATGGTTATGCTATAACTTCACTGTAGGGATTCAAAGGGAATAACCCTTCTGAATTCAGGAACTGATAAATAAAATATAGGCCAAAACAATGCCACTGTTTGAATGCTATATCCAGATGATTCAGGTGAAAGTGTTTATCGGCAGATAGTAGCCTTGTATAGTATAATATATCCACGAACTTTGGATGGCTTTGCAGGCTATACTACACTCTTAACGTTTGTGAAGAGATAGGAGTGAAGTTTCTGGGGGGGGTAAATTTATTTGTGGGGGACAGGATACGTGCAGTGTCATGGAGATCATTGAGTATGAACTTATTGTCCTTCCAAGGGTCACTATATCTTGATGAGATCCAAAATAAAACTGCCCGGAGATGTGCTGCCTTAGCATATAATTCAAGGCTCGGAAGATTCACTCCTCCCTGAATTAAGAGTAATTAGAGGACTGATAAGCGCACCCTGGGTCACTGACCCCCCCTTCAGACAATATTAGAAAGCATTTTATTCCAAGAGGCATAATAAAAATGTGCTGGTGGGTATGGGATAAATATAGTAACCTGGGTAATATATTCATGCATATAGTTTCAATTTTCTGAAAAAAAGAAAGCATTAATTTACCCCAATTGTTTAAATCTTCTTGAATTGCCATTGCAAGGGGTTCATAATTAAGTAAGTTCAGGTTATGTAAATCTTTTGGAATAAAGATTCCCAAATATTCTATTTTCATCTTAAGCCATTTCAGCAGGAACAACTGTTTGAGGGCCACCAATGGGGTGAAATTAAAGGTCAGGACTTCTGTCTTGGTCATGTTTAATTTAAATCCTGCTAGGTCCTCAAATTTATCCAAAATGGTCCATGCTGCAGGAATGGTCTCTTCAGGAGATAACACTGTTAGGAGAATGTCATCAGCTAAAAGCCCTATCTTGTATTCTACTTGCCCCAGTGATATGCCCTCCACCCCCACCTCCCTCCACACTTCAGCCAC
Organism: Neoceratodus forsteri; assembly: GCA_016271365.2. Taxonomy (NCBI): domain Eukaryota; kingdom Metazoa; phylum Chordata; order Ceratodontiformes; family Ceratodontidae; genus Neoceratodus; species Neoceratodus forsteri. The sequence goes on from CM057456.1 coordinate 953,026,142, forward strand.
CAGGGGTTCCATGTATAGGGCAAATAAGAATGGGGTTAGAGGGCAACCCTTTCTTGTTCCCCTCTGCAATGGTATAGGGGATGTGATGGAGCCATTAATCCTGATATAGGCTCATGGGTCACAGTATATAGTCTGTATCCAAGTCATAAATGTATCTGGAAAATGAAAGGTTGACAGGGTGTCCCACAGAAAATCCCAGAACTGCTGGAATTTTTCTGGTTTGAATATGCTCGGCCAACAACAGTGCCCTATGAATATTGTCCATTGTGTTATGATTCTTAATAAATCTGGTTTGATCAGGGTGTATCAATGATGACAGTATCCCTTCCAATCCCAATGCCCAGATTGCCATAAAGATTTTGTAGTCTGTGTTTAATATCAAGATTGGTCGGTATGAGGATGGCTCCATCCCGTCCTTGTCTGGTTTAAAGACTGGTACGACTACTGCATAGGCCCATGACAGTGGAGGTCCGTCACCCCAAGACACCTGCCTAAAAGCCGAAAGCATGGTAGGCAAGAGTAGTCCTGAAAATTTCTTGTACCATGCAGAGCCAAAATTGTCGGGCCTCGGACACTTCTGAGTTTTGGTAGCCTGAATGTGATGAAATATCTCCTCTGCACTGAGAGGCCTCTCCAGGCCTTGTTTCTGATCCTCAGTCAGATGGGGTAGGGGCAGATTGGTCAGAAAGGCCAATCTAGCCTCAGGGGTCAACTGATGCTCCAACTGGTAAAGATTCTGATAATAGGAGGAGAAAATTGCCTGAATTTCCTCTTCTCTATGTGTAAGTCATTTAGTTTGGGGCTGTTTTATTTTCAATATCGTGGAGGTTTTCTTACGCATTCGTAACTTGCGGGCCAGAGTATGCATACCTCGCCCTCCCCCCGTAGTTTGCATGTTTTAAATACTGCAGGGTTTGCTGTACTTTCCTATCCATTACGTTTTGGAGCGTGCTTTGCCCTTACTCACCATTCTGAAGATTGTTATTTATTTATTTATTTGAAAATGTTTCACCAGGAAAGGCATGATGAGCTGCAATAGCTTGCCTCCCGATGCATCCTGGAGGGAAAGGAGAAAAGGGGTACAGAAAAATAATTTAAAATACAGAGTGGTTGCGAGAACACAGTGGAAACCTGTACAGAAAACATTTAGGAAGGTTACAGAACATTTTTTTTAAGATAACAGATGATGGCTTCCCCAAGGTCAGGATCCTGGTTCAGGAGCTTGATTCAGTTAGAGGAGTTAACTATAGAGGGAGCACTAAATATTTTTAACAGTTTTCTCCCTATGCACTACCCACTACTGATACAGTTACTCAAAAAGCCTTTGACATCAACCAAAAAAACAAGAAACAAACAGAAACTAGTGGGCACATTTTCACTCTACCATCTCTTACTGGTCCTACTGTTTAGCTGACAGAGTTGAAGCTAGCACTGTTGTTATAACCAGCACTGGAGTCCCCCAGTCCAGGCACAGGCAGCACTCTCCACCTCACCATCTCTGAATGAAAAAAAAAAGTTTTTATAGAATTACAGCTTCTTTACAGTTATGTCATTTATGAAAAGTCAGTGCAGTGGCATGGTGACCTGAGGCACTGAGTGCCACACCACCTGCCATCCTGGGTTGGGAAATGGACCAGCGTCATTCAGGAGTTGGCCAGGGAAAGGAGGATTGAGCATCCAGAGATGGCCTTCCTCCTTCGGTAGGAGGGATAGCACATGCCACCACTTGGCTGCCACATAGCAAAGGCTGGGTGGTCATGCAGCATACAGGTGCCTCTCTCTGAAGGCTGGGTGGAGGCATATGGGTATGTGTGATACCTTCATATCCCATAGCCATGCTCTTGCATGCCAGCCAACCTCTGGGAAGGGAGAAATACTGAGGTGTAAAAATACCCCTAAGGCTGACAGGATGACTCTGGCTGCCCACAGGCCCACACCAAGTGGCTCAGGTTCCACCAGAGCAGCATGGTGAGGTAAGCCATGGGAGAAATTGGGGTGACAGGACTGGGGTGACCAGCATGAATGAGGTTAACCAAGGGTAGAAAAAGCAAAATGCTCTATAAAAAAAACAGTCAGGCATGAATGACAGTAAGGAAGACATCACAGGGAAGAGAAGTCGGTGCAGTAGAGCCCTGGTCTGGTTGAGCTTAGTGGGACTTCAACTGCAGGTTGCTAGACATCTAAATTTTAAAATAAAGAATAAATGAATTTGGTCATGTCACCTATCCCTATAAATAATAGCGCAACATCAGTGGTTGTGTCATTCTATCAGCCACCCTTTATGAGACCATATAGTTTTATTGTTTTACATTGTTTCTTATGTCCTCTTTGGTACTACAGATATCAGCAGCAGGTAAAGCACCCACACAATTGCCACTTAATCATTAATGCATATTGGCTCTTCTTCATCATTGCTATCAATGCGACTTTGTAGAAAACCATTACAGCTACTGAAAAGACCTTTACAAATGTAAGATGCTCAACATTTTCAGGCAACAAATGATTGTGCAGATCAGAATCAACAGTACCAGCAGTTCTGAAAATCTACTTATAGTAGACACTGGTCAGAGCACAACTTAAGTATAAAATGGGAATTCTGCACAATTCAGGCCAGATTTTTCTTTTATTTTGCCAATATTTCAAAAGGGTCATCTCATATGCTGAGTTTCCTAGAGTCTTTTAACTAGTTTTCAACCACAGTGGTAGCAGTATGACCCTGACCAACACTCGAAGAACTACTATTATTAATATCTTGCACTGTAGCCCTGACCAAATGCCAGCATCTTCATCTTTTTCATTGGATATCTCTCCTGCTGGCAGTGAGGTTTGGGAGGATGGATGCTCATCCATTTGGGAAATAGTAGCCAGCAATTCATCTGACACTTTGTCAATGAGTTTTCTTTATACTTGCTGTCTATGAGGTCAGAGCGGAGAAAGGATACCAGACTGGCCTTAAATTGAGAGTCTTACATCCCTTACAGAAATAATTATATGAAATGCTTTCATGTTGCATGCCACAAGCATGATTTAAATGTTAAATTGGAACTGACTGCATGCATGTGGCATGCATGCAGCAAGCAGTTGTGAACAGGCTGCATGCATGTGGCATGTGTGCAAAAGGTAAGTAGTCACTGATAACTGCACTTATGAAAGTTAAGTAACTTGCTCAGGATCCTACCTTATACAAGTGGGGGTTGATGAGTTTCAAATCCAGGTCTTCAGGTCTCCTGGTTTGCAGCTCAGTGCCGTTAACCACTAAGCTATACTATATGCACACATATGGCTTGCTTGTACTTCAATACAAATCTGAATACATCTGCATGCATGTGACATGCTTGTAGCCACTGTTATGTTTTTTCGTTTTCTTGTCCCCCCATCTCAGCTGCACAGCTGAACTGTTATCACACATACCAATGGAAACACATGTGGTTCTTCCCACCCTGATATTCACATTTACCCTCACAATTACTTAATTACTTCTGTCTGGTCTGTACTCCTACTATTTTCTCTCCATAGTTTTGAATGCTTCCATGCAAACAGACTTTAAGGGGCAAACAGAAAAGTAGCAATAACTCAACATCCACCCACATGGACAGTCCCCTTCCCATGCACACACACTGCAGTGGGTGTGACCATGCTGCCATAGACAGCCCACCAAGTATAGATATAAGTCAAGAGTCTCTTACCTAACTACTGGGGAGCCAGCGGCAGGAGTCTTTAAGAGATGATGTCCTTGGGTCAGAGTGCTGGAGTGTACCCCCTTGAAATGAATGGAGTTATTCTTTATTACTATTTTATGTGTTATGATGGTCAGTTGGAGAATAATGAAGGCCACCATTCTACTAAAAAGGCCCTTGTTTGTTGAGCAGTGACCTTCATTAATCTTCAATGCTCCATTAATAATGTATGAAATAGTAAAAAATACCCCCGTTCATTTCAATGGGGCACACCCCTTCACTCTCCCTTGCCCTATGTCATAATGTGCCTGAGCGTGGGGATGTGGAGGTCAGTTCACTGGAGGGGGGGGCATAAGCCTGACTACAGTGGGGCTCCAATTATTTGTGCATACTATACTGCTCAACTGTCCCTGAATACAAGGGACAGCCCTCATTTTAACCCTGAAAACTGCTCTGCTCCTCACCCATCCCTCATGGAAAACATGCTCACACATAGGATGTCCTGTAAATTTAGACTTTATGGCAGGGGCACCCGTTCAGATTTTGCAGGGGGAGCCAACAACCAGTGGAAGCCAGGTGCTAGTTAGCTCCTAGGCGGCAAGCTCTGGAATGTCTCTAAAAGGTAAAACTTATTTGTTGTAACTGAAAAGTGATATGCAAATCAGGAAAAATGCAAATGTATAAGATTCATCTGTCTATACCCTGGAGCAGTGCATCAGATTTGGGCTTAAATCCACCCAGTTACTAACCAATTTTTTTCCTGGCTGAAGTTCTGCCCCACCCCAAAAAAATTTCTCTCCCCGACTCCATTCTATTCAATACCCATCCCATATGGGTTATGAAGCCACCCAAAGGCACAGAAATATGAAAAACATATCAATATTTCAGTCCTTCCTCCTTCCCCAATCCCCCTGTAAAAAAAATTATTTACTTTTACTTACCTGGCCATCTGGCCAGAACCTGTGGCCTGGCCCTGTGTGCCACCAACCCAGTTTTCAGTCTGCTCCTCCTCCGTCCTTCTGCCAGAAGCTGGATGCTAGAACTGACCATCCCAGGTCCCCAGCGTGGTTCGTGACTAGGTCTCCTCACCAACTGAACCCACCCAACCTGTGTTGCTTGCTTCTTGCTTGGCGGCTGCCACACTGCACTGATCAAGGCCTTTGTCACCACTGCTGCTAGGCCTAGCTTGCTGCAGCTGGGGCCTGTGCTGTTTTTTTTTTTTGTGAGGCATGCCTAGTAGAATAAGTAGGTAGCCTAGTCTCAAGTTAGCTTCTAGCTCACCCCCTGCCCCTTTAGCCACCAGGGGAGATGGAGACTCACTAAGAGTAGACCAGTAAAAATACAGTATGCCACCACAACACTGCTATTGAGAGTTCAGTGCTCACTGACTCCTCCAAGCTGTAGCGTGCAGCCTGTCTACTCTGTGGCAGAAAAGACAGTGTCTCATTCGCATGACTCGTGCTCTTACTTGACTGGAGCTTCTCCACATATAAACAGCAGATAAGGACCGCTAGGCCCATCTAGTCTGCCCTGAAGCCCTGTACTTATTTGTGGCCTCTGACCCCAAGTGGTCAGTGGTTTCCCATCAAGCCTTCCCTCCTCAAGATGCCCTTGTGCCTATCCCAGGCATGTTTAAAACCCTCCACTGTGCTTGCTTCCACCACCTCCTGTGGCAGGCTATTCCATTTGTCCACCACTCTCTCTGTGAAGAAAAACTTTCTCACATTTCCCCTTAACCTGCTTCCCCTCCAATTTCATATCATGCCCCCTTGTTCTTGCACTCCTTCTGCACTGGAAGATGTCTTCCCCATACTGTGTTAATGCCCTTGAGGTATTTGAATGTTTCTATCATGTCCCCCTGTTCCCTCCTTTCCTCCAGTGAGTACATATTGAGGTCCCTTAATCGGTCTTCATATGTTCTGTGGTGCAAGCCATGTACCATCTTGGTTGCCCTTCTCTGGACTGCTTCCACCCTGTTGATGTCTTTGCAAAGGTGTGGGCTCCAGAACAGCACACAGTACTCTATGTGAGGGCTCATAAGTGTTTTGTACAGTGTCATTACCACCTCTCATCTTCTGCTAGTGATACCTCTGCCTATGCATCCCAACATGCCACTGGCTCTCCTTGCAGCCTTTGTGCTCTGCTTGAACACCTTTAGGTCGTCTGAAATGACCCCCAAGTCCCTTTCTTCCTTGGTGATTGCCAACACCTCCTCCCCAATCCTATACATTTCCCCAGGGTTCCCTCTTCTCAGGTGCATTATTTTGCACTTCTTTGCATTGAACCCCAGCTGCCACACCTCAGACCATTTTTAAAGCTTCCTTAGGTCCCTCTTCTTTTTCTCTACCCCTTCTGGAGTATCCACCCTCTTGCAGATTTTGGTGTCATCTGCAAACAGGCAGATCTTTCCCTCCAGCCCTTCCGTAATGTCACTGATGTAGATATTGAACAGGACTGGTCCGAGGACTGATCCTTGAGGTACCCCATTGGTCATCCCCCTCTCCCTGGATTGGATCCCATTTACCACCACCCTCTGTCTCCTATCTATTAGCCAGCTTCTAACTCAGTATACCACCCTGTGTCCCATGCCCAGACTAACCATGTGAGATGGAGTCAAAGGCTTTGCTGAAATTGAGGTAGGTGACGTCCACTGCCCCCCCACTTTAGTTTCTTCATCACCCAATCAAAAAAATCTATAAGATTCATTTGACGTGACCTTCCTGCTGTGAATCCATGCTGTCTTGGATCCTGGACACTGTTGGCTTCCAAGTGTGCCACAATTCATTCTTTCAGCAGTGCCTTCATGATCTTCTCCACCACTGAGGTTAGGCTGACCAACCTGTAGTTCCCCGGCTCCTCTCTACTTCCACTTTGTGTTAAGGAACTATATTTGCCCTCTTACAATCCTCTGGAACCACTTCTGTGTTGAGTGACTCTGTGAACAAAGCTGGCAGAGGTGCTGTTAGTTCACTACGCAGCTCCCGCAATATCCTTGGGTGTATGCCATCTGGCCCCATAGCTTTATCCACCTTCAGTTTCGAGAGCTCCTCCAGGACTCTCTCTACTGTGAATGGACTGGTGTCCCCCTCACCCTTCCCTTTGCATCTGTTGCCCAGCTGTGGTCCCTGACCCTCCACTTCTTCAGTGAATACTGAACAAAAGTATTTGTTTAGTATTTCTGCCTTCTCCTAGTCTCCCTCCTTACACTCTTCTCTATCCCCTTTGAGCCTTAATATCCCTCCCCTGGTTTATCTTCTTTCACTGATGTACCTATAGAATGTCTTGTCCCCTTTCTTCACTGTCTGCGCTAGTCCCTCCTCAGTCCATGCTTTAGTGCTCCTAACAGCCTCACCTGCTTCCCTTAGACACTCAAGGTACACCTCCCTGTCTTCCCCCTTTGGGTCCCCTTATACTTCCTGAAACTCACCCTTTTAGCTCTTACTTGTCTGCTACTTCTTTCGAGAACCATAGCGGTTTCCTCCTTTTCTTCCCTTTGGATACCAATCTAATGCATTGGATTGTCACTTCCACTATGGTGCCCTTTAGTTTCCCCCACTGCTCCTCAACCCCCTTCTCTTATCTCCCCCTCCAGTATAGTGCAGTGGGTTAAGGCTCTGAGCTGCAGATCTGGAGACCTGGGTTTGAATCCCCACAGCCACCTAGGTGCATACTGTGTGATCCTGAGCAAGTCACTTAACTTCCTTGTGCTCCCAGGTTCCACCTGGAAACAAGCTTCGGATTAGTGTGCTATTCCCGGTTAAACAATGTTCCCTTCCCCTTCTCTTCCTCCTGTAGGGCTACTCTGATACACCTACCCATTTCAGTGAAGTTGGCCCTTCTGAAATCTAATACCTTCACCTTTGTGTGACTAGCTTGTGTCTCTGTTCCCACACGAAACCACACTGTGTGGTGGTCACTGGATCCTAGCTGACCTTCCACCTGGATGTCTGTGACTCTGACCCCATTGGTTAGCATGAGGTCCAGAATTCCTGTGCCTTTGGTGGGAACACTCACTAGCTGCCTGAGGCCTGCCCCCCCTGTAATGAATCCAGGATGTCGCGGCTCCTGGATGATGTGGTTATTGGGATTGTCCAATCCATGTCTGGGATATTGAAATCCCCCAGCAGTAATACCTCACCCTTTGATGCCATCTTGTGAATCTGGGCCACTATATCCCCATCCCCTTCCTCCCCCTGCACTGGAGGTCTGTAAATCACCCCTGTGCAGATTGCTGTGCCATTGCCTGGCTCAAGGGTAACCCACAGTGCTTAGGCCTCCCCCTGTCTACCTTGCACCTCTGTTGCCTTAATACCTTCCCTGACATACAGGGCCACCCCTCCTCCTTTTTTACTCCACAATCCCTCCTGAATAGAGCATAGCCTGGTACATTAATGTCCCACAAATGATTTGCAGTGCATCACATCTCCGTTATTGCTGCTATGTCCAGGTCTACCTCCACTAACAAGGCCTCCAGGTCTGGGATTTTGTTTCCCAGGCTTCTGGCATTTGTCACAATGGCCTTCCACGTTCTGATGCCACTCCTTTCTCTGCACCTTTTTTTGCTGCCCTTCTGCCCCTCTACCCAATTGACCTTCTTTTGTGGCCTTGATTCCTCTGCCTCTCCCTTACTTCTTGTACCCACTGTTCTGTTCCTGAACTCCTTTCCCTGCATGTCTGTCTTGTCTGCTGTATCTTGAGGGAGTGGGCTGCTCAAGTTACCCTGCTCCTGTTGGCCCTCCCAAAGCTAGTTTAAACGCTCATCAATGAAGCATTTAAACTGTCCATTGAGGATTGCTTTCCCCTTCCTGAACAGATGTAGTCCATCGCCTGTGTACAGGGCTACATCGCTCCAGGTGGGTCCCCAGTCCCCAGTCCCTAGTCCCCTGTGAAGCCATACCCCTTCTTGCTGCACCAACCCTTCAACCATGTGTTAAAGGTACTGATGTGGAGATTCCTATCCCCCTCACTGCCTTGGACTGGCAGCACCTCTAAATACATCACGAAGCTTGCTACCTTTCCCAGATACCCTCCCAGCACTCTGAAGTAATCTTTCACCTGTTTTAAGCTTGCCATGCTACTGGATAGGTCATTTGTTCCCAGGTGGACAATGACCTCCAGATCTCCCCTCCTTGCCACCACTTCAGCAATCCCCTGGATTTGCTCACCCTCCCTCTGAGCTGTGCCTCTAGGAAGACACTTGACCTCCCTTTCCTTCCTGTTATCCTTTCCCAGATCCAATCCCTGGACAATTGAGTTCCCCCACCAAGAGTAACTTCCTCCTCCTCTGGGGTCCTCCACCTCCCAACCCTGGGTCTCCACCTTAGAGGACCCTCACTTCCCCCACAACTGTAGTCTCAGGTTCCCTTGTGGGGGTCTCCCTCTCCTCCAGAACAGTGTAGGAGTTCTTGAGCTCAACTGGATGGAGGATGTGCCTCTGCTCCCCCCCACTCTACCCCTCCCTGAGTCCACTGTTATCCACCCTGCCCTCTGCCTGGGTGTCCGATGAGGCAGTGGCTGGGGGCACGGTTGTCTCTGGGTGGGGGTGAAGGTTTCCAGCATTCCTGCCAGCTCGGTCCAGAGTCTGGCAACCTCCTCCCTCAACCCAGAGAGGTGCTGGCATATGGGGCAGCACTGCAGTTCCCAGAAAGTCTTTCTGAAGACTGCAGCTCCTCTTCCATTGCACTGCACCAGTCCCTGCATGTTTGTTTACCTCTGTTATATTGATCCCCTCCTGTAATCCTTAGTAAGGCTTTCTTTTTTTGCTGTTTTTTTTTGGTGTGTGTGTTTTGCTCACTCACTGTTGCCTTTCCACTTTCCTGCTGCTACAGTCTGTTCCACTTGTATGCCTTTCAGTTGTATGCACATTCCGTTTGTATGCACATCAATGCCTGGTCCCGATTCTTTTGCTATCTCTCTAATGTTAACATTTTTATTTATATGCCCATGTATTTTTGGTTGTATGCCCTTTTCTGTTAGCTAAAGTGTTACTGTAACTGCTAATATTTTTGTTAATCAGTTTCTGAGTCTCCTATTCAGCTCATTCTGGCCACTTAAGGTGTTAATTAGCTGCGATCACCTTCTGCTGTAGCTCATTATCAGCTATTTAAACTGATTACTGAACTCAGTTAGTACACTTCCTGCCATGGATAAGACAAAGCGGATGGTGTTATCACTCAACCAGAAAGTCCAGGTTATAGAAAAATCGGCCTTTACATCAAGGAAAGAGTTGTCCACTCAGTTTGGTGTCGATGTCTCTTTTATTGGGAGGATTATAAGACAGAGAGAGGCGATTCCTAACTACTGGGGTTCTGGAAGTCCTAAAGACAGAAAACGCAAACAGAATTGAAAGGATGCCCAAATCGAAGAAGCCCTGCTCCGCTGGTTCTCTTCGGCCCGAGGCAGATTTGTTCCATGAGTGGTTAAAAGCTGTGGACAAAAAAATGAGGAGGCAGAGAAGACAGATAGCCATGATAACTGACAATTGCCCTGCACATTAGCCAGTAGAGCTCAGAAATGTAAAACTTGTTTTCCTTCCTCCTAACTGCACCTCGTTGATTCAGCCAATGGACCGGGGGTGATAAACTGTCTAAAACAACATTACCATCACCGAATTGTCACAAAGATTGTTAGAGACATTGATGCAGAAGCTGGGGCATTTTAATTTAAAAGCCAAGAACATCAACTTACTGGAGGCTATTCATCTCATCACACAATTGTGGCAGGATGTAACTGCTGACACAGTAAAAAACTGCTATAGAAAGGCAGGCATCTGCCAGGTAACCAATGCTGATCCTATCGATGAGGACACCGAAACCATTGCCCCACCTCCCAGTATGCAGGCTGCTGATTTCACTGCTTACCTAGCCATCCTCTGGTGAACTTACTGACACTGAGATCTGTAACAGTGTTCTCGGTGCCACGGATACCGCTGAGGAAGATGACGAGGAGGATGAAGAAGACCCCCCCTTCCACTGGTGAGCTTATGTAAAAAAAAATAAGACGTTTTGTTGAAACCAAGGAAACCAGTAACTTTAATTGGTTCTACAGTTTTGAGCGTAACATAGAGAAACTCGCAGCCCTATGAGCACGCCAGACTGTAATTACAGCTTTTTTTACTAAACAGTGAATTGTGTCAGCATGTACTGTACTGTATTAAATGTTGTTAATGCTTTGTATTTATTGTACTATAATCTCATTATGCTGTGCTGTGCATAATTTTAATTTAAACACATTTGTACTCAGTAAAGCTCATTTTCTACACAAGGACATGCTGCCTCCGAGTCTTGTTGTGATACAGAATTACCGCAGTCTGATGAAAACTCAATTTCGGATATATGTATTTTCAGTTGTATGCACATAAAACTACTTCCCCAACCATGTGCATACATCCAAAATTGACTGTACTTTCTTTCCTTTCACTCTTTCCCTCTCTCCTCAGTCTACTATGTGTGTGAGTGTGTGTGCGTACATTTACCCTCCTACACAGCATGCTGGGCTAAGGATATTACAGGTGTATGTCCATTGCCCTTTCAGGGAAGTGATGTTAGAACCCCTGGTATAAAGGAAATAGCATCCTTGGGGCTGATGGGGAGATGTGGGAGCATGGACCAAGCCTGAGCCTTCCAGAAGCAATCAGCTACAGCTCTGACCCACCACCCCTGTGAGTGCTTTCCTTCCTTTCAGCAAGATAACCTGCATAACATTGTAACAGAAAATATGCCCTTAAAAATACAATTTCAGCTGCTGCCCTCTTGATATCCCTTTCTTCTTCTCTCCTGTCTTCCTAATTTGCTGACTCTGTCAGAATTTAAAGGCCAGCAAACAATAATCATTCATGTCCATACAAAATGGGGAACCACAGTGAATGGTAGTTAGGAAAAGACTTTGATTTCAAATCACCCTAATCCCCTGAAATATGAGATCTGCACTTAAGGTAACAGACTCAGTCAACTACACTCAGATACAAACTCACCAGCAAACAAACCTTCACTCCTGCCCAAACAAAATGGGGAAGCACGTCAAGTGTGATGGTGGTGCCACTAATAGGTAGAGAGAGTGGAAAACACAATATAGATACAGTTGAGTCAGGAGTGCACCTGCAGCATGAGCACACACAGGTCAGGAGGGCACTTATTGTGCAAAAGATTAAATCCAAATGTAATGCATTATTGCCACACCTTAAGAACAACCTAGGCAGAAATGCAAGGGAGGGAGTTGACCCCTCTGCCCTACCTAAATGGCACCCCTGCTTTATGGAAGAAATTCATTCTCAGGTGCTAATATTGGCACAAGTTAATACAATGATTTCCACCGTGTTCTGAGGTACCGTATCTCCATGTTTCAGGATGTGTCCTTTTCATCATGAGGGTTAGTGTCCCTCATTGTCCCTCATTTTGAGTGTCCATGTCCCTCATTTCATAGATTCATAGATTCATAGACATGTAACAGCAGAAAAGTGCCTTCCTGGCCCATCGAGTCTGCCCATTCCTTCCTTCTACCTGTCACCCCCAAGATTCCCCTCATCCTCCCCCTGACAACCCTCTGTGTTTGTTCCAAGCACTCTTGAATCCCGCCACTGTACTGGCACTCATCACCTCCTCTGGCAGTCTTTTCCAGGGCTCAGCCACTCTCTCTGTGAAGTAATACTTCCTAACATTTCCCCTAAACCTTCCCCCCTCCTCCTTCAGTCCATGCCCCCTAGTTCTTGTATCTACTTTCCCTGTAAAAAAGCTCTTCCCCACTTTATTGATCCCCTTCACATACGTGAATGTTTCAGTCATGTCCCATCTTTCCCTTATCTCCAGAGGATACAAATCCAGTTCCCTCAACATTTCCTCATATGCCATCCCTTTTAACCCATTTCAGTGACAAAGTGTGAGGTATGGTGCATGCTTCCAAGAGACTACTCAGCACAAAGAGTCCTGAGCATAACCATAGTGTATATGCTCCATACAGAATGACAAAAGGAAAGTAAGTGAGTTGAAACAGTCATGGAGAAACACATTTGTAGCACTAAATATGCATAACAGGATTTGCATGGCCCAAAATAAAAAGGACAGGCTTCACAACACAGAGGCTCCTCTTCATACTGTATATCTGGAATAGGGGACGTTGACTGGCTATATCCTAAGCATTTAATACAGTAAGGAAACAATACTTTACAAATTAATGACAATTTAATGACAAAAATCAAAAGTCATTAAACAACTTGCGAAAGGATCAGAATTAATGAGTTTACCTAATTTTAATGGGAAATCAATGAAAAATGTATTTTAATGGTGCTAATTGCTAGCAGTAGTATGAGAATTAGAAACTGATGTGTTTTTTCAGATGAGATTTACACCAGTTTAGTTGCTGCACACATGGCAAGCACGCAACATGTGAACCTGATGTGATTTTTAGAAGGTGTTCGAACCAGCTTACCTGCTGCACACATGTCAAGCTTTCAGCGTGCAAATCTAATTTGCTTTTTAGACTTGGTTTGCTTAGGTTCACTTTGTGTATGTGAAACACATGCAAACATTGCACAATTAAGCAACAGGCATGGATTTTGCATGTACATGGCACACTTATATTTCTATAAGGGATATCATGGCCAGAAAATAATGTTCTGATTCTGTCATGTATATTTTTGGGCCCACTTCCTGAGATCTAGTTAACTTTCCAACTTGAGAAATGGCACTACCTTCCTCAAGAAATGGCTGTTCCCCTCATCCTCTCAGCTTGAACGCCCCAGGGATACTGCCCCAAACCTTCTCTTCTGCACTTATTTGTAGCTCTATACTGTTCGCAGTATGTGATGATAGTTGCTATGCTAGACTTCTCTGTATTAATGAGTCTTAAAGTAAGTGCAACCTTTATGTAACCTTCATGTACCCTAGCCAATATGCAATGTTGTACCCTAGTTACTGTGCAATGATGTATGTATTCTGTATGCAATTTTGTCTGTTTGTTGTCTGACATGGGACCTTTGAAAATGAGTCCTTGACTCAAAGGTATTAATCTGAAACTAAATAAATAAAATAAATAAATAAATACGTGGGCCCAGATATTCAAAAGAGTTGAGCCATGCACAATAGGGTTGTGCCTGCATAAGTCAGAAAATGCACCATTCTGCGATATTCAGCAGGAGGCAGTTGCGCCCCCCCAAATCACGCTGGGAAACAGTGCAATGATAATGAATGCATTCGCAACTGAAGGGGGAGGAACCATGCATAAATGGCACAGTGCGGTATTTAACAACTTGCGCCATGCGCAATAGCGGAGCAAGCAGAAGTTGCGCCATAGCGGAAATGAGCCAAAATAAAAGGGAGCAAGGGAGAGGCGCAAGAACGCTACAGGGAAGCCACATGAGAGCCAAAGATAGCAGGGAAAACTGGGCAGCAGGGATACACAGGGCCAGGCAGGAAAGGGCACCTGGAAGCAACAGGCACAGGGGAAGGTGAGGGGAGACAGTGCAGAAGGGGGGAGTACACCACACAGCAGTGAGGCAAACACAGGCAGGTGTTCCCGGTGCAGGGAAGTAGTAGTCAGGACAGTGGGGGAATACAGTACAGCTGCGGGGGTGAACACAAGCCAGCGACATGGCCAGTGCCACCTTCCAGATGGAGGCCATAATGAGGGAGGGGTGAGAAGGCTGGCAGCAGGGGGGGCGTGGCCTTGGAAGGGCCCGTTGGCGGTATGCCCCCAACAGGTAGTACCGAGCCCGCTCCAGCTTTGAGCTGTACAGTGATACCGAGATTGTGGGCTGGTACCGCCTGAATCGGGCAATTCTGAGGCAGCTCTGTGAGCTGTGCAGTGATGTGATGCAGGCACCCACACAACGGAGCCATGCCCTGTCAGTGGAGACAAAAGTGACAGCTTGCATGTGCTTGCTCACCACGGGTACCTTCCAGAGACCAACTGGGGACACCACAGGCATAACCCAGTCGGCCACGTCATGCCACCTCACCCAATTCCTCAGCGCACTGCTGCCACATGCTGCGGAGTACATCCATTTCCCCAGCACACCGGTGGAGCACACAGCAAACATACAGGAGTTCCACAGGGTAGCACGTATTCCTGGTGTGCTAGGGGCAATAGACTGCACCCATGTGGCCATCCACACACCAACTGGCCCTGAGGGGGCCGCATACATCAATCGCAAGGGCTATGCCAGCATCAACTGCCAGGTGGTGTGCGATGCCAGGGGGCGCATAATCAATGTCTGTGCCATGCACCCTGGGGGAGCACATGATGCCTTCATCTGGCACCAGTCAGCACTGTGCCATAGATTCGAGAGTGGGGATATCCCCACTGGCCACCTAGTGGGTGAGTATGCAAACCACATGGACAATCATAGGGCCTGGAGGGGCATGGTCAGAGGTGACATGGTTAGTGGCCTACATGGCCCGGGGCAGGGTGATGCTGATCACCAAACTAACCTCCACCCTCTACACACAGGTGACAGTGGCTACCCATTCCATCCCTGGCTGCTCAAATCCTACCGGCGGCCCGTGACCCCATCGCAGCAACGCTACAATGAGGCACATGCCACCACACGTAATGTCATTGAGCGGGTGTTCGGGATGCTGAAGACACGTTTCCGTTGCCTGAACACCTCCGGCGGTGCCCTACAGTACAGCCCCTCAAAGGCCTGCAGGCTATTCCTAGCCTGTTGCATCCTACACAACATGGCCAATGAATGTGGGATAGCCATACAGGTCGAAGAGGGGGACAGTGATGGGGACGATGAGGTCGCTGGTGACGATGGTGATGGACAGTCCCCCCCTTGGGCGACGGGACCCCTGACTGCTCCGGCTGGCACAGCTGCACTGGGACACCATCACGGAGGAGCACTTCAGCCAACCCAGGTAAGTCATGGGGCTGTGTGCAACCAACAGTGGCTAAGGCACAACCCACAAACACACATGGACACACACCAAGGGTGCATGCCATCAAGGGAAGTGGCAGGGCATGGAACCACACACACAACCAGGGATGGGTGAGGTCTAACATGCCACATGGATGGGCACACACACACACGCACACACACACAACGCACCAAACATGTACAAAGGGTAGGAGGCACACTGACCCAGAACGGCACCCCTAGCCACACACATGTCCACAGACCACCACGCCCACTGCCTGTCCACGTGCATGTGTCAGACGATGAGCACCATTGCACGTTGGTGTACAGTGCAATGCAGGCATCATCATGCACACGCAACTGTGGACAGCAGCTGGGAGGGTGTGCAGATGGACTGTGTGTCTGTGTGCAGGGCCGGTATCCACCCGTGCAATGCCCGCTGAAAGACACAATGCCACAGGGCAGCACCAGACAGTAGCCGCACTGGGAGACAGGTCAGTCACGCGACACAGTGCTCCGGCCACCACAGATGTGTGGGTGGCCCTGCCGAGATCCGCCAGCACTGACAGGCCGACCACTGGCCTCATGGGGTGGCACCGATGGTCCCCCAAGGGTTCCACTGCATGAACACGACCGTGATCATGCAGGGGTCTGCAGCACACCAAACATGCCTGTGCCAGGCATGCTCGGGATGCCCACAGCTGAACCCGGTGTTGACAGGGAGGGTGTCGCACGATAGCGGGAAGGGGGAGTGGACAGTGCACTGCGTGGTATCTGCGAGGCATGGGCACATGACTGTGTGCCCATTGTGGCCATGACAGCAGTGAATGCCTGTGTCTACCTGTCAATGGCAGCGGTCAGATCCTCCCGAAACCGGTCCATCCCTGCCAGGATCAGAGCGGTATCTCTGCTGCGATGCTCCTCTGCCCGCTCCAGAGCTGCATGCAGTGCATCCACCGACGTCGCAAGCCACATCTGCTGCTGGACTGATGCTTGCAGTAGGCGGGTGTGCTCATCCAAGAGGTCATCTGCCTCCTCGGCATCCTGTCCCTCAGGGTGTGGACGACCCTGATACTCAACACCCCTTGAGGGTGGGCGTTGCACACCAGGACCAGGTGTGGGCATGTCCACAGACGGTGCACAGATGCTGCCCCTTGACCCTGTACCCCCAAGCCCATTGGCCGACTGCTGATGCTGCCCCTCCAGCTGCCACTCCCCAGGGCTCACTGGTACCACTGCAGTGGCCGCAACAGTCCCACTGTTCTGTACACACACCAGTGCTGCCCCACTGGTGCTGACAGGCACAGGCTGGGACTGTGCTGACACGCAGGCCTCCATGGCAGCACCACCCACAGCCATGGCCGCGATGTTACCTGCTGTGTGGCCATCCCGTGGCACACATGTGTGACTGCCCATGCCGTTAGCAACATGATCATCGGTGACAGACCCGGCACCGGCCCGAGTCACAGCATGCCGGCATCCGTGGATGCTGGCACGCTGGGACATGGGCAGAGCCTCCTCTGCACCTGTTCCAACAACATCAGTGTGGATAGCCAGGTGGGCCCACTGTCGCACTGAGCCACGTATACCTGTGGAGGTGGATGGGCCCTCCTCCATCTCCAGCTGACTGTCCTCAGTGGACAGACCCACCACCACTGACCCATGCAGACTCTCAGGATCTGTAAGGGAAAACAAAGTCACGTTACTGCATGTGACCTACCCTGCCCCCCCCATAGACAGACCATGACCTACCATGCAGTGATGGGCTACCACCCGTCTGGAAACCACCACCCGGAACACCCTCAGTGGTACAACACTGCATACTTCCAGTAACCCTCTCCTCCTGTGGGGTCAGGTGTACCACCTCCAGCTGTCCCCCACCTGTCACAGCTCATGCTGCCCTGATGGCAGCCACCTTATCCTTCATCCTCCTCCTGTCTGTGCCCATCTTCTTCTTGCACTCCTGAGCGGAGCGCTGGTGGCTGCTAGCAGGTTCACTGTACGTGCCACCTCCTCCCATGC
The DNA here is from genome assembly GCA_016271365.2 of Neoceratodus forsteri. Taxonomy (NCBI): domain Eukaryota; kingdom Metazoa; phylum Chordata; order Ceratodontiformes; family Ceratodontidae; genus Neoceratodus; species Neoceratodus forsteri. The sequence goes on from CM057456.1 coordinate 953,043,692, forward strand.
AGCAGCATGGGCTTGAGGTGTTCCCTGCCGTCCACTGAGAAGTGGCTCCTGATCCAGGTAGGCCTCAAACAGGGCATCGGTCTCGGCCTTGGTGAAATTAGGCCTTCTCCTCCTCCCATCACTGTGTTCCTCCTCTCCCACAACTCGCTCGGTCATTATTTAGCCTGTAAGAATGACAGTTGTTACCTGTGACTGTGCAGTCCCATGCATGTCCCTAAATCCACAGTCCACACTCCCAAACAGCATGCAACTCACCAATAGACTACAGTAACCAACTATGGCCAGTGCAGCCCAATGTCGCACTTTTATAGCGCAACCCATGCAAATGAGGCGAGGCTCAACTTTAAGTGGATGCAAATTGCAATGCTGCGCCATTGAATGGCTGATTAGCTGTTTTGCATATGATGACTGAATATCACGCTGTTGCGCTTTGTGCAATTGTGTTGAACGTGCTGAGCCAAGGGCGCAGTTCTGTGACATGCGCAGTACACACCTCACTGTGCATGCCCGGGTTGCTGACATAGGCGTCTGCCGCACTGCTGACATGCTGTGCACAGAAAGCAATGCAGGGCATGGCCACCATTGTGCCAGTGGTGCTACAGCGATGTTCACCTACATGGCGCTGTGGCACTGGGCCATCATAGGCGCACTGGGGCAACAGCACGGTAGGCCGCTACTGGAGGTAGCACACAGGCATCCAATTGCACTACACACATTGGGTTCCAATGGTGCTGTGCCTGTCCGTGCGACAGAGCCCCTTGACCCTGTGCCCGACCTTTGCCCCCTAGGCACTATGCGTCAGGCATGGGTGCACCACTATCGCGCTGTTCGGTGACAGCGCGATAGGGAATGGCAGCGCTGTACTGCGCAGCATCTGCATGTGGGGAGCCGTGCTGCAGAGCGCCATTTTGGCCGACTGAGCTAGGAGAATGGCACAGAGGAGGGCTGCACAGTGGAGCCAGGTAGAACTGGCCAACCTAGTGGCCATAGTGGAGCCACTCCATGGACCACTGTTTGGGGAGGCACCCCTGGACAGGTCCAGGAGCCAGGTGTGGGAGGAGGTGGTCACTGCACTAGAGGAGGCCACAGGAAGGGGGAGGACAGCAAAGCAGTGCTGCCACAGGTATGGCAACCTGTGGTGGAGGGAGCCAGACCTGCTTGCCCGCCTGCGTGGATGTGCCAGGAGGGGCACGGTGTCACAGCCAGGTAGGTGTTACGTCAACACACTTTTATCTTCCATATGGGTATCATGGTTGTATGTGTCCAGCACATGGGGAGAGACTGTCCAGTGTTGGCTGTGGTGGTGTTATCAGGGTGTGGGGTGGGTGGGAGGGCACTGTGGGTGGTCACACACCATCACAGAGGCATGTCCCATGGCCGTATGCCATGCACAGTGGGTGGGCTGTATGGGGCTGTGCATTCACACCTATTGACTGTGCTCCCTTGTCCTAGGTGTCCGCCAGCTGATGGAGATCAGGGAGGCATTGAGGGAGATCTTGACTGTGGCAAGGGCATCATTAGAAATCCTTCAACGGATCGACCAGCTTGGGGTCCGTAGGAGGCACTGGCGGCTGAGCAGCCAGAACGGGGAGCGGGACTCCCATTAACGTCCCTCTACCCCTGATATCCCTTACCCCCCTGGACCCACCCTCACACCCCTCCTTTCCTGTCCCATTTGTTCACCCCTGCCCCTTACCCATCCCCACCTTGTTTGTGCCCCCCCCAACTTTGTATATAGTATTGTATATAGTTCATGTTGATATTACTTTGGAATACAGATCTTTTAATATGAATACTGTGGTGGTCTCTGATTTGCAGCAGGCTATAGGTGCTCAGCTGCAGTGGTGTGCATGGTGTCAGGGGTGGTGCAGTCATGGGTATGTGTGTGTGTCCGTGGGGAGGTGACTATGGTGTGGGGGTAGCTATCAGTCAGTGTCTGTGGTGTGTGTGTTGTGCCCTGTGCACTGGATGACTGTGTGCAGTGGTTCATGGTGCATGCTCTGTGTCCATGGCACCCCTGTCAGCCCATCCATGGCCTGTGCAGCTGACACCCATGCATGTCTGTGACCTGCACGGTCTGCTGGCATGTCAGTGGTGGCTGTCCATGCAGGGCAGCCATTGTACCCGTCACAATGCTGGGTTGCCTCCTGTCACTGGTGTGGTGCATGTCTGCCTCGAGTGACACTGTGGCCTCCACAGTTGTTGACCCACCTCCATGCTGTGGCTTGTGTGTGTTGCAGGGGATGTGCACCACTGTCTGTGACTTGTGCTCCGGGCAAATGATGGTGGCGTACAGGTCCACAGTGCCTGCGCAGGGTGGCTGCCACTCCTGTGCCATGGAAGACTGCAGGTTGTGTGTACACAGTTTACATGAGCCCACGCTGGGGGCTTGGTTGCCCCGCTACTGCATCCCTGTGTTGTTGTGCCCTTGGGTATAGGTGGGTGTCTGTCCATGCACTGTATGGCATCTGGTGTGGTGCATGCTTCCATGCACCACTGTGGGTGTCTGCGCTGGCTGTTGTGGCCAGTGCTGGGTCAGAGTGTGTCATTGGGAGAGTGTGCAGGGTGCTGTACCACTGGTGGTGGTGTCCGGGGCATGCCCTGTCCCGTGTGGGGTACCTCGTGTGCCGACGCATGGTTGGTCTCTCAGCTGTACCTTGGGGGGGCTGTGCATGGTGGCACTGTGTATGCCGTCATTGCATCGTTGTGTGCTGCCACCCGCTGATGGGTGCTCGTGGTGGGGCTGCCTTGCATGGTTCTGTGGTGCACAGGGTTGCATTGTCACAGTGGGGGTGGTGGCATGCATGGGGTTTTCTGCAGTGGTGGACGCTGCTCCTGGGCAGGGTGTCTGGGGGTCATGGTGCAGGTTGTGCTTTGCATTGGGGGGATGGTGTGGCATGGGGTGGTCAGCCCTCCTTGTGTGCCAGTCACAGCTTGCCAGGGGGTGTGATGGGGCACCATGGTCTGGCTGTGGGTTGGTTGCTTGTCTCCATGGGCCAGTGGTTATTCCAGCCCTCCCCCAGTTGTGCAGTGCATGGGGTGTGGGGAGACGATGTCTGTTCTGCTGTGTGTTCCTGTGCCCATCTGTGGCATGGGTGGTGGGCCCCTACCTCCCTGGTTGTGCAGTTGCATTGCCACCCTGCTGCTGGGGGGCATCCCTGGTTGCGCTATGGCACCTCTGGACTGCTCAGCTGAACATCCCTTGTTGGCATATGGCTCATCAGATCTGCTCAGCTTCCCCTCCCTAGTTGCGCTATGGCGCATCAGATCTGCTCAGCTTCCCCTCCCTAGTTGCGCTATGGTGCAGGTGTTGCGATATTCAGTCGTCGGCTGTAGACGCAGTTTGGCTGGCTCAGTTTTTGAATATCGTGCCTCTTGCACATGGGCACAATGGACTTGCGCTTGCTTCTGCTATTGCGCACTTTTTGGGCGCAGTTTGAATATCTGGGTCATGATGCCTTCTGCTTTTCTAGTTTGTTCTTAGTAAGGAATATCAGTAGGATTAGTTGATGCAGACTGGTATTGTCTGCACTCATTTCCTGAGTGACTTCTTCAAATGGCTGAAGAACATAGCACTTTTTCTTCGTCAGGGTATACTGGCTGAAACTGAGTGACACATCCTCTGTTGCTATTGAGTGATACATAGTGTAGTGATGCATGGCTTTATGATGCCCAAGAAACCATTGTACCACGTAGAAGTTGAAATTCCACCTGGTGACAACCTCCTCCTTTAGCTGATATTGTGGGAGGTTATTACTAGAGATGGACAAAGTTGTCAAAATTTGCTTCTTGAAATAATTTTTGCGAAGGTCACAAAATCCATGAAGTTCACAAAGTGCAAAATTATAGGCAAACTGGTTGAAATTTGCCGAGTGAACTTCACAAATGTTGGCAAAGTCAAAGTTGCTGAAGGCAATGGAAACTTTGCAAAGCTTCAGGAAGTTGAATTTTGGCCACTTTGATGGTGAAGTTTAACTTTGCTGCATCCCTTATTATTGTCCTTTTGCATGTGCCACAATATTTTGCATGCTTTGGCAAAATGACAAAAACGTTCACATATTTTCCCTTCAGCACGCATTGCATTTTGAATTCTTTGGTCATCACAAAGAAACCATGCAGTACAAGACTGAGGGTGTGAGCAAAACAAGTTATGTGCACATACAGTAGCAGCCAGACACTGCCAGCTATTTCCTGAAATTTCTGTGATATTACAAGAAATATCTCATGCTTTCTCCATTTCCACAGTAGGGGCAGCAGAGAGAAACTCTTCAGAAATTTCTCGAAATATCTGGAAATAGCTGGCAATGTCTGTGGCTACTACTATACCTTCCATCCTTCTAAGCATGTGTAGGCAATGAGACATGACGGGGTGTGCATTAGACAGTTTTAACACATGGCTAGGTGGCGTAGTGAGGCACAAGACCACAGGCTGAGTGCATCCAGCCTCCTAGCCATGCAATAGAACTGTCAAATGCACATCCCGAAGTGGCATATTGCACTTATAAAGTGACCATTTTAAGAGTAGATGCATGTGATAAGTAAAATGCATAGTATTTAGTAATAACAAACCATAACTCTTTGTCTTAATTTTCTTTAAATTCAAGTTTATTGCATATTTAGGCACTGTAACATGGATCTTAATAAAAGAAAACAGTTCATCTTATACAATTTCTGCTTTAGGTTAGACAGGAATTGGCAAACATTTCATCACATGTCCTACAATTATACAATAGTTTAAAATCTAATATCTGGACCCACAGTTTGCCTCTCTTTAGTTCTTCTTCCCCTATTAGACAGTATAAAGCACATTCCACTTTTCTCCAGTTACCATGTACTTTCTGGTTCCCTTGCTCCCTCCATAATTTTTCAGTATTCTCCCTTTGGTCTCTTGAGGTGATATTTTAGCCCTCCAATGAGTTTGGGTTTTCATTTCCCTGTATCATTATCCATGCTGTCCATCTAAGCACGAATTTTGGTGTTCTGAAGTTTATCTTATGGGTCAGCTCTTCTAAGGTCTGGATCTCCTGAACAATATTCACACATTGTTGTGAGATGGGGGGGGGGGGTTGCTATTGAGCCATTTCCTTGTGACTGCTTTATGGGCTGATGTCATTAATATGTTCCATAAGTAAATCTGATCACCTCCTTTCACCTCGTGGGGTAGAATCCCCAGCACTAAGTGTTTTGGGCCTATGGGTTCTGTAGCTGAGAACATAGCTCTCAGTTGTTGTGTTATTTCTCTCTCCAGAATTTTTCTAGTTTTCGGGCATGACCAAAATATTGCAGTTGGTCCACCTTAGTCTCCTGGCAGTCCCTCCAGCAAGCTGGTGGGCATTTTATGTCCCATTTATTTTTAACAATCGGGGTGATGAAAAACCTCATTCTGATTTTCCACTCGAATTCCCTCCAAAAGGGGGAGTATGTGGTCTTATGTATTTGTGCATAACTGAGTTCCCACTCTTTCTCTCAGATTTGCTCTCCTAGTTCCATCTGCCATTTTAGTAGAGATTTTATGGCTTGATTATGTCCCCTATCCCTCAGTGACCCATATAGGGCAGAGATGTGGCCTTTTTGTCTCAGTGAATGCATTATGTCCTCTATCACCCTTTGCAGCTCTGATGGGGTCTGTTTCTGGTCCTGATAACCCTGAAGGGTCTGTATGTATGCTCTGACTTAGAGATATCTGTAATGGTCTAACTGTCTAAGGGTGTATCTATCTTTGAGTCGGGCAAATTCCATTACCTGCATCCCATCTAAAAACTGACCCAGGCTGTACAAGCCCAGTCTTTCCCATCTTCGAAATGTGAGGTCTTGTGTTGCAGCGTGGAAGCCTCTGTCCCAGGTGAACCATCTCATAGTCCACAGCTCTCTGGTTAATTTGTGCTTTGACCATGATCTCCGTAGTGCCCATAAGGTGTTTCTTATGGTAAATAATAATCTTGTGTAATCTTGACTTCAGATTTCTGGCATTGTTAATCTAGCTCCTAGGGGCATCCATTCTGTGGAGACTATCTCCAGCATTTTCCAGTGTGCAGAGTAGTCCCTTGTTTGCCAGAGCAAGGCCCTTCTTAACTGGGTCACTAGGTAATAATCTTCCAGACTGGGAACCTGCCTCCCCTGCCCTTCTTGCTGGACTGTAAAATTGACATTTTGACTCTGGGTCTCTTGTAATTCCAAATAAATTCAGAGATCATCCTTTGCCAAATTTAAAATTGGCAAATTCCATTACCAGCGTCCTATCTAAAAACTGACCCAGGGTGTACAAGCCCAGTTTTTCCCATCTTCAAATGTGCGGTTTTGTGTTGCAGGGTGGAAGCCTCTGACCCTGGCGAACCATCTCATAGTCCACAGCTCTCTGGTTAATTTGTGCTTTGACCATAATCTCCGTAGTGCCCATAAGGTGTTTCTTATGGTAAATAATAATCTTGTGTAATCCTGACTTCAGATTTCTGACATTGTTAATCTAGTTCCTAGGAGCATCCCTTCTATGGAGACTATCTCCAGTGTGCAGAGTAGTTCTGTGTGTGCCAGAGCAAGGCCCATCTTAACTGGGTCACTAGGTAATAATCTTCCAGACTGGGAACCTGCCCCCCGCCCTTCTTGCTGGACTGTAAAACTGACATTTTGACTCTGGGTCTCTTGTAATTCCAAATAAATTTAGAGATCATCCTTTGTCAAATTTGAAAGTGGTTATGCTGGATTCTCACTGGAAGGCACTGAAAAAGGTAGAGAAAGCAGGGAAGCAAGGACATAGTCACTGGTTGAATTTTCGAATAAAATGTTAGGTTCAGCAGTTTCCAAGTCTGTATATCCTGCTTAGTCTGTTTTATCAGGGGGTCGAAATTAAATGTGAAAAGGTTCGTTAGGTGCATTGGGATTTGAGCCACCAGGTACCTTATTTTGTGGGCATTCCATTTCAGAGGGACTAATTGTTTTATTTCAGGAAAGGGGTTATAATTAAATTTAAGTAGTTCTGTCTTCTGTTTATTAAGGGAGTAGCCAGAGTGTTGGCTGAACTGGTCTAGGGTGGGCCATAGTTGAGGGATAGATTTTTTCGGATTGGTTATGTACAAAAGAATGTTGTCCACGTACAGCGATATTTTGTGTTCTTCTCCCCCTACCATTACTCCCCGTATCTCTGGATCTTGTCTCACAGCTCAAGCCAGAGGTTCAATGTAAAGGGCAAATAGCAATGGTGATAGTGGGCAGCCCTATCTGGTGCCCTTGCCCAATTCAAACCTCTGCGAGAGCCCTCCATTCACTCTTATGCAAGCCAGTGGCTTAGCATATATGGCTTAGATGGTGCTCATAAAAGGGTCAGGGAATGCCATTTTATATAAAACTGCGAACAGGAAATTTCACCCTACCCTGTCGAATGCTTTTTCATGCATCAAGGCTCATTATGCATGTGGGGATGTGATGTTTGCTTACTATATCTACTATATTAATGGTCTGTCTAACCCCCTCTGGGGCCTGCCTAGTTGCTATGAAACCTGTTTGGTCTGATGGACCAAGTCGGTCAAGATGGGGTTAAGACTGGACGCAATTATTGCTGTAAAGATTTTATAGTCTACATTCAGGAGGGATATCGATCTGTAAGAGCCGCACTCCTTCAGGTCCTTTCCATCTTTGGGGATCAAGGAAATGGTGGTATAATTCCATGAGGGTGGGACTTTTGCACCCTCTTGCTACACCTGATTATATATGTTTTTAAGTAGGGATGTTGTTTCAGTGGTGACGGTTTTGTATACTTAGCTGCCAAATCCATCTGGGCCTGGGCATTTACCCACTTTAAGATTTTTAATGGTCCTAATTATCTCAGCCTGTGAGATCTGGGCTACCAACCCTTGCCTCTGGTGCTCTGAGAGTTTAGTCACACTTAGTCCTTCTAAAAAATTTCTCATCTCTGCTGGGGAGGTGTGTTCCTGAGCCTGATATAGCTGTTTATAATAAGTCACCATGGACTCCACAACTCGGTCCCATCTGTGTGAGACCTGTCCTGTGACCGGATGTTTGATGGTTGTGATGTTGGCTCTAGCTGCCCTCTGCCTTAAACGGTAGGCCAACAACCTAGTGGCCCCAGGGCCTTCCTCATAATAGTTTTGCTTTAAATAGTGTAGGGCTTTTTCTATTTCAGTTTTCTGGATTTTTTTTATTTTATTTTTAACTTCTTTAATCTCCCTTTGTTCTGTTATGGCAAATTCTGAGCTTCTGCTGGTTTTCTAGTGTCTTTAGTTGTTTTGTAAGTAGCTCTAATTGTTTAATCCTTTCCCTCTTTTTGTGTGTTGCTATAGATATTAATTTCCCCCTGATTATCATTTTTACTGTATCCCACAATATTTGTGGGGTTATATCTGGATCACTATTGAGCTGGACTGTTTGTTCTAGTACTTTTCTTATTTTGTCTTTCACCTCTTCACTGCTCAGCAAGCTAGTGTTCAGTCTCCAATGTGTCGGTTTTCTCGGGAGCTGAAGGTCTATATTAGCTATTATCGGCTGATGGTCAGATAGTGTGTCGGCTCCCACCCACATAGAGCTAAATATATTCAGGTCTCTAGAAAATGTCAGGAACATATCCAGTCTTGAGTAGATCTTATACCTCGGGGAGTAATAGGTGAAGTCTTTTGCTGCCGGGTATTTCTCCTGCCATATAGCCACTAAACCTATGTCTGCCATTAACTTCCCTAACAATTTATCAGTCCTAGTGTTTGGTGCTGGCATCTGAGACATGGAATCCAGTATTCTATTCAGCGTGACATTCCAGTCCCCTTCCACTACCAGGACTGCCTTTATTTTTTCCATTATGATTTTAAAAAGTTCTGCAAAGAAGGAGACAGGCAAGCCCAGGGGGGTGTGTAAACATTTACCAGGGTAACCATCATATCTTGTAGTCTTCCCACTACTAATACATATCTGACCCCAGCATCCACCACTACCTCTTCCTCTTCGAATGGGAGGGTTTCCGACAATAGGATGGCCACACCCCTCTTCCTCCCCCTCTCCAGAGATGCTTGAAATCATTTTGGGAATCTTTTATTTTTTAACTTTTGGCTTTCTATTGGGGACAAGTGTGTTTCTTGGATAAAGTTAATTTCACAATTCTAATCCTTTAAAAATTTTTGTACTTGTTTTCGTTTAATGGGATGGTTAATTCCATTTACATTGTATGATAAAATTCTGGAGTTAATTTGGGCTATGTCTACTTTCTGTAGTTTCATTTGTTAAGGTATTCTTTCTTACCCATGTGGTTGTGTTTCCTTTATCTGTCCCATGTATTGGAGGCCTGCCTTCTGTCCCTGGTCTGATGTCCTTCTTAGCCAATCCCCATCCCCGTCCCATCATAGCAGTCTTTTTCATTCTCCTAATATAGTGCCATTCTTCAAACAACATTAGTGACAAAAGAAAATTAGCTCCCAACTGTGAACCAACTTTAACTCTGTATAATATCACTTTAAATGTTCTTCCACTAGGTGGGGGTATAACCTTTATCTTAACATTGAACTGATGTAGGTTAAAAATTGAACATACATAACTTTTAACTTGATTTTTAGTGTTATAAGTCATGGTTCGGTTCAGTCCTATCCCCTCGGCCCCCAGGGAGCCCAGGAGGCAGTGCCCCCCAGCTATGAAAAGTGTAAAACTTCCCACCTGCATCCAACTTATGTGGTGCAGTCTTTTGGGTTGGGTCTTAGGTGTCCAGGTTTCCAGAAACCCTCTGGATGCCTTCGTACTTCCCAGGTCAGCCCCTGTTGTTGAACTGGGGCTGGTGTGTGTCCCCGCTGGGTCGGTGCATCTTTTTAGATGGTCTGGACATTGACTCTTGTGTGGGCAACTGTAGGATCTTTGTCCTAGCCCCAAAGAGATCAACAACATCAGCAGTACTAGCAACATCACCTCCCTCTTCCCCGAGGTGGTCTCCATTTGTGCACCTCTCTCCCATCCCATTATTTCACAGGGATATATTGCCCAAACAATCCTTGTTTTTTCTGGACATCCACAATAATATTTTAACTTTGAGGACTGTGAGGCTCAGGTCTGGCCTATGTTTAGAGTGAGGAGGCCCCCACCACGAGCCCCAGTATGCTTGCATGACCCTCTCAGTTGACTGTCACTGTGGCAAGGGTGTCCATTTCCCACCCCTCAGTCCCCACTCACATCTAGATCATTACAGCATGTGTTCATTTAACAAATTATCAGGCACAGCCATCTGCATGAAACACTTACCTGGAAGGTCTCCACTATTATTTCCCTCTGCAGCAGAGACACCAGCCAGGCCTATGCAGCTAATAACATTTCCCTCCCTCCCTTTGACTTTTCCTTCTCCCCTTCCCCATAGCCCCATTTCCTTGACAATTAGGTTCAGTCTGAGAGAGGGCCATTCTGTTCCTCAAGCCCTTTTAACTATTCACAATGTTCCAAGTCCTTTCTTATCTTACGGTGTTTATTTTGATAGTTCTGGCATCTTTGCAAGAAGGGAAGGGTTCCATAGTTATCAATGCACATCCCACCCTCCATTTGACATAGATCTACAGCTGTCAGTGCTGCGTTATTCGGTCTTTTCCCTGAGATAGAATCCTCAGCGACTGAACATCCCCTACCACACCCCCCTTACTCAGACCAGTGCCCTGTATTAAATCTTAACATTTTGGGAAGAATCAAAACATTCAGTAGCTTTATTTTCAGTGGGGGCTATATGGGTAGAGTCCTCCGCAGCACTGCTTACCTTGAATTAGTGAAAATAGCTCTCTTCAGGATTCTGTGTTAATGGAGACTTCTTCTTTGTTTTCCTGGGTGGTCGTCTTGTCTGCATTTTGGGTGAGTATTCCCTCAAGTTGGAGTTGGGAGGTATATGGCTTCAGAAGTGCGGTTATGTCGGTTCTCAGAGACGGTGACTGGTTTCCTTCAGGTTGGTGCCTTACTTGGTATTACTTGGTATGAAAGAACAGAAGAAGGCTAGAGCCCATCGAGACTGTTCCCCACACTATGTGGGACATTATTTATCTATTATCCCTCAACCAAACATCTAATTTGTTTTTAAAGACAGTGGCACTAGTTGCCTCTGCCAATTCTTGTGGCAAGGTGTTCCATACTATGGATGCTCTTATTGGGAAAAAGTTTCCCCTTTTGATGGTTTTATAAGTTTTTACTTCAAGCTGTTTATTATGCAGTCTCAGAATATGTCTCCTTTTGGAGAATGTTAGACCACATTTTTCCATTAGATCTGGTGAATTTATTAAATTAAAAGCCATAAGCATATCACCTCTCAATCTTCTAGTTTGAAGAGAGACGAGACCAGTAGCTTTTAATCTGTTCTGATAATCCAAGTTTGTTAATCTTGGAATTATTCTAGTTACTCTCCTTTGAACCTGTTCAAGAATTGATTAAACTGCATGTGATTTTCATTTGCCCAAAGTGTTCATTTTTCCAAATCCTTCTTTAATGCAGAAATATTTTCTTGATTATTAACCTTGCCCCAATTTAGTATCGTCTGCCTTGTAGCCGTTCCACTGCAGGCCACTGTCCATGCCGCACTTCTTATCTCTTTTTCCAGACGTTCTTTGCCAAGGTATGGCACCATGACTCCTATCTCCTTCAGGAACCTAGATGCTGTTTCCAGATCCATGAACATTTTGACTCCCTTACTGGTCTCAACTCTTAGTCGCGCTGGGTATAACATCTGCACCTTCATATTTTTGGCTCATAGCTTCTTTAACACTGGCCGTAGAGTGCATCTGGCCTCTTGTACTTATGAGGTGTAGTCATTATCAATAGTCAGCCTTGCTTTCCCAAATGTGAGGGCTCCTGTTCTCAATGCTCTACAGAGTAATTCTTCCTTGGTGCTGTAGTTTGTCATTTTAATGACAAATGATCTTGGGCAGGCATTAGGGTTAGTAGGCCTTTGTGCCAGTGATCTGTGTGCTCGATACATAGACAGATCAAAATCAGCTGGGATCTGCAGGGTTTCCTTAAGGACCTGCTGCAGAAAAATAATTGGATCTCTCGGGTCCTTCTCTCCCCCTTCAGGAATTCCATAGATCCTCAGGTTTTGGTGCCTGCTTCTCCCTTCCAGATCATCCACCTTATTCATTAGCTCCCTCTCCCTGGCCATGAGGAATAACAGGAGTCGGTCATGTCAGTCTGCTTGCTCCATTACTGTGGTGAGACCCAATTCTAGTTTATCTGTGCAGTGCTTGATCTTCCTGATGTCTGCTCTCAGTGCTGTCAAAGATTGATCTATTTTTGAAACTGTTTTAGCCGTTTGGAGTATGGTTTCAGCTAAGTGGGAACAGCCCTCTTCTGAGTCGGCTGTGAACACCATGCTGTCTTCATCTTTGAAGGGGCCCTGCAGTCATCTCATTTTTCTCCTGCTAGCATTGTTTAGAGCTTTTGTGCCAGGGTACGTGGACCTTCATTAGAATTGCCTTTGATCACGTTGCTTTTGCCGGTGATTGCATTCCATTTTCTGGTGGATGTCTTTTGATTTAGCAGTTGGGATCAGAGAGAAAGACATGGATTAGGCTGCCATCAAGCTGCTGACATCACCGGAAGTCCCCCTTTGTCTTTAATTTTCAAATAATAGTTCCTCTGTCTTCAGTTTACTGTGCTTTTTTTTTTACTTAAGGACTTTTGTCCTAGTACAGCTTCCATAGCTGTAGTTTTTTAAATTCATGTGGTTGCATGGCAGTACCCCCCCAAGCAATAGCATTCCCATTTAGTTTACATTGTAAAAACCCAGTATGTGGAGATGATGGTAAAGATGGAACCTGGTTTTTTTTTATAGTATTTTTCATTTGTATGCATTACAGCAGTAGGCAGTGCCTGGGAGGACACGCCTTTACTGTTTCAGTAGCATGGGGAAATGTGTGGGGAAGTATAGTGGGTAAGGGCACAGCAGTATCTTAGGTAAGAATGTGGGTGGCATGGTTGAAGAAAAAAAATGTTAAGCATTTTTAACATAAAAAAATAGAAAAAACTGAGAGAAGGCAAGGGACTAAAGGAGGGAAGTAGCAAGCGGCTGGCAGATCATCCATCGACGAGGAGAGTGAGCGAGCAGGCTGGCAGGTGGGGGAGAGATTGTGGCTGGTGTGGGATTCTTTTTTTTTTGTTAACTTTTTATTTATCAAGTTTTAAATGTTATAACAAGATAACATAAAACCAATAGAGATGGGTATGCAGACCCCATTGAAGATGAAACTGACAAATAATATAGGCTCCATCTAGAAAATTCAATTAGAGTCCATCCAACATCAAGGTTGGCCAGCATTCTGGCAGGAGACAGAGTCCAGCAAGGTAATACTATAGGATATAACACTCTCACCTATATAATGCCTCGAAGACCTTTTCACCAGTATTCCTGACCCCCCCACAGGAGAAGAAAAAGCACTGGGGGGAAAATTAGTTATTAAACTAGAGACGGCCATTAAACTAAGTAAAATAGATGACCTGGACTCAATAAAGTTGCATTTCACCCCTACACCTCTAGGCTCACTAAAAACCATGAAGGGAGACAGCATTTAGCAGGTAAATTAATTACAGTTCACTAATTGAGAGGAGCATATGTACACTCCTAAACAAGCATCAAGCCACCCTCCAGAAAAACAACTAATAATATATGTGTAGGTTTTCACTAGGAGCTAAGCAAACAAGCAATGGATTAAAAATGGACAGGGCATTATATTGCTTGACAATGACATTCTAATACTTCAGGGTGGAAAAGCAAATGATTAAATCATGAATCAGCCATTGTCCACATCATATTCAATAATTTCCATGGGAGATTCCAGTTCTGCTATTAATTTGGCAGCAAAGGTAGATGCAGATTCTGACTCAGTAAAAATATGAGTCTTAGTTTTGTGCTGTACCTGAAGTTGCCCTGGAAATAACAACTAAGCTTGTATGTCATGTTGCAGCAGATCCTTTTAGACTATTTGAAGAGCTTTCTTTTGCGCCTGTTTTTGGAAGGAGCCATCAGGATAGAAAGCCAATCTATTTCCCCTCCCAAACAATCTTTCCCTGAGACCGTACAGCTCACAGCAAAGAAATTTGTGCATCTGAGCTGGAGAGTGTGATGATCAATGTAAGAGGTTGCTGATCATCTGACCCATGCAGACGAGACATCATGGAAATCACAAAGGCTTTCAGGATAAAAATGCTGGAATCATCAGACAACTATTTAAGGTCAGTTATGATCAGCCTATGTACGGGTGACAAAACATGCTTTTGTCCAGTGAAATGAGGAGGAAACCCCACCACTTGAACATTGGCTTGGTGTTGAACATTTTCCCTGTGAAGGGGGGGTGGGCAAAAATTTGCAGCAAGGAAATAACAGCTTAACTTAAATCACACCAAAATAGGTTTCACATTTTCAACAGCAAGTAAAAACAGCCCAGAAATAACAGCCCCACTTAAATCACACCAAAATAGGTTTAAAATTTTCAACAGTCCCAAAACAAGTCCCTGTTAGCCCCTTATATCAAGTCAAAAAATGAATCTGCTATCAAGAGAGATCAACAATAAGCAGTAAAAGAAGCAATAAGAGCAGCAATGAGCAGCTACTGCACTGAAATGGGGGTACTTATTTTATTTTAAGGCTGTATATTCCTGTTACACAGGTATAAGATCTTGTATTTGTTGAATTATTTTATATACTCTCTGCAGTGTTTTTTAATTCGTTTATATACTCTCTGCAGTGTTTAAACATTACTTTGAAAAACACTGCTTTTTTTCTTTCTTTCACTTCTTCTTACAGCTGCTTCTCTCAGCTTAGTTTCTGAATGTCACAGCATCTTTCTCCAGTTGAAGAATAAGGAAGTTGTTTGAGCAGCTTATTTCAAAAGGCTACAGCAACCTGCATGTTACTTATTTTGAACATATGAACATACAAAGAAGCCAGCAGAAGAAGACCATTTGGTCTATCAAGTCTGCTCATCTTGCAGGGTCCATAGCTTGAGCTAATGTCCCGCCCTCCCCTCCCACTCCTCCCATCCTCCCTACCCATGATCCTTATCTTCCCCTATGCACTAGCCCAGCCTCTCTTAAAGCTGCCCACTGTCGCTAGCAGGCTGACCGTCAGGGAGCACATTCCAAGTGACCACCACCATTTGCCAGTGTGCATATGAGTTCTGGAGAGGAATAGGATTTGGGATGTGCCTCCGCCTGACTGTTCTAACCCTCACTGAGCCCTCTGTTGTCCAAGTGCTCCTCGTTCTTGGCATCCTTTGAGGCAGTGGCATTGGACTGGGTGGTCTCAGCCCAGGAGGAAGAGACAGATAGGGAGTTAATGCTAGTCATCCAAAGGATGGTGGACAAGGGGGAGGTGGTGCTGATTGAAGACTTCAATGTTCTAGACATGGACTAGAGCCTTTCAGCAGCATCAACTAGGAGCAGATTTATCCTGGCCTCCCTTCAGGGTGCCTTCCTTAAGTAACTGGTCAAGGAACCAACTCAGCAGAAGGCAATACTGGACCTCATGCTCACAAATGGGGACAGTGTGATGGGGTAACAGTGGGGGAGCACCTGGGGAACAGTGACCACTGGTCACTATGGTTTGAAATCACAGAAGGCGCAGAACCAAACCGCACAAAAACACATATCCTGGATTTTAGGATGGCAGATTTGGTGAAAATGGGGACATGCTTGAAAGAGGCACTAATAGGAATGGGGAGGGAATCAGGGGTGGAGGAACAGTGGGCAATATTTAAAACAGGGATTGCAAGAGCAACACAATTATACATTAAACATGTTAGTAAGGGGCAAAGGAAGAGGAGACCATTATGGTTTTCCAAGGGGGTAGCATAAAAGTGAAAGCCAAAAAGATTGCATTCTGTCAATACCAAAAGACACAGGCAGAAAGGGATAGGAAGAAGTACCAGGAGAAGCAAAGTGAGGCAGGAAGGTCAGTAAGGAAAGCCAAGGTTCAGACAGAAGAGCGCATCCCAAAATCAGTGTTTATAAGGGACAAAACCTTTTACAGGTACATAAGTGAAAAAAGAAGGGTGAAGGGAGGGATAGTGAGACTGAAGGGGGAGGATGGGGGCAGTACGGAGAATGAAAACAGTAAAGTTGACATCCTGAACAGATATTTCTGCTCAGTCTTTACTGAGCAAAGGGAGGGTAATGGGACTGAGGGGGTTACAAGGGGTGGAAAGGGCATGGAAATGGACATAAGTCCCTTTACATGGGAAAGGGTCCTAAAGGAACTGGAAGAAATAAGAGTCGATAAAGCAATGGGGCCGGATGGGGTGCACCCCAGGGTCCTAAAGGAACTAAGAGAGGTGGTGGCTGAACTTCTGGCAAAACTGTTTAGCCAGTCACTGGAAACAGGGGAGGTACCCAAAGACTGGAGGACAGCAGATGTAGTCCCCTTATACAGAAGTGGGAACAAAGAGGAAGCGGAGAACTACTGACCAGTCAGCCTGACCTCGGTAGTGGGGAAGATCATGGAAGCACTACTGAAGGAGAGATTGGTGGAACATCTGGTTGCTAACAGACTACCGGACCCAAGGCAGCATGGTTTCACCAGGGGATGTTCATATCAGACCAATTTCACTTAATTTTTTGACTGGGTGACAAGGGAGGTGGATCAGAGGAGGGCAGTGTACATGGCCTATCTGGACTTCAGCAAGGCCTTTGACACCGTGCTGCATAGAAGGCTGTTAAACAAACTCGGGAATATTGGAGTGGGCAGGACAGTAGTGTGATGGGTGGGTAATTGGCTGGGTGGCAGGACACAGAGGATGGTGATAAAGTGCTGTCACTCCACAGAGGGAAGAGTGATCAGTGGGGCACTGAAGGGCTCAGTGCTGGGACCGGTCCTATTCAACATCTTCATCGGTGACATTGCGCAGGACCTAGAAGGCAGAATTTCTCTGTTTGCTGATGACACAAGGCTCTGTAACAGAGTGGACACACCAGAGGGTTTAGACAGAATGAGAGGGGACCTGCGGAAGCTTGAAGAATGGCCAAGGGTTTGGCAGTTGAAATTGAATGCAAAAAAATGCAGTATAATGCATAAGGGGCACAAAAGCCCTGGAACAACACATCTGTTGGGGGGGTTGAGGATATAACATGCACCTAGCAGGAAAAAGACCTTGGGGTTCTCATCCCTGATGACCTCAAGGTAGGGAAACAGTGCGACAAGGTGGCAGATAAGATAAAGTAAATAGGATGCTGGGATGCATAGGCAGGGGCATCACCAGCAGGAAAAGGGAGGTCATAATTCCACCATACAAGACACCAGTGAGGCCCCACCTGGAGTACAGTGTTCAATTCTGGAAACCTTACCTACGTAAGGACATAGACAGGGTGGAGAAGGTTCAGAGTAGGGCAACAAAGATGGTACAGGGATTACATCACAAGTCCTATGAGAACAGGATGAAGGACATGGTTATGTACTCCCTGGAAGAGAGCAGGGAGAGGGGATAGGGTAGAGACATACAAGTATTTTACAGGGAGGAACAGGGTGCAGGAAAGCACTATTTTCCAATGAAAAAGATGTTCCAGGACTAGAGGGCATGCGGTGAAGTTGGAGGGAGAGTGATTCAGCAGAAACGTGAGGAAGAATTTCTTCACAGAAAGGATGATGGACAAGTGGAACAGGCTGCCTGAGGAAGTGGTGGGGGCTGAAAAAAATCACTGGATTTAAGAATGCATGGGATAGACATAAGGGAATCCTGGAGGTCAGGACTAAGGGGCAACAAACTTCATGACAAACTTAAAGTGATCTTACGAGCTCAAATGGGCAGACTGGGTGGGCCATAGGCCCTTATCTGCCGACAGTATCTGTATTTATGTATAAAAAAAAAACAGTAAAGGTGATTGAAACTCTGGGGTATTTTGATAAATAAAGGGACGTGTCAAGGTGATTTTTCTGTCTCCTCTGCTGACATCAGTTTTACAGAATGTGCATATTGCATCACAAGCATTCTGGGAGTCAATATAACAGCAATTCCATACCCACAGAAGTAGCCTTCTTAGTTTACCTACTAGCTTAGACACCCACTGACTAGCAGTAGCCATGCTTTCATTAATTATCTTATTATCAGGGCATCTTTCTTCTCAAGAAAAATAATGGTGTCAGCAGGGGAGAGAGTATCTTCCTTGTCACCTCCAATTTTGTTGTCCTCCCCTAATGGCACATCTTCAGGGTTTCTGATGGGCCTTTTTTCCCTCACCACATGAGTATTAGAAGAATCAGATGACTCAGACAGATTCAAACTCATTGGGTGTAAAGTTGCTACCACTGCTGTTATTGTCTGTGCTGGAGTCTGACTCATGTAATGATTGGGATAGCGGAGTACTGAACGCATATGTAACCATCCTTTCAGTGCCTCTGTGGCTGACACCCCCAACAACCTTATGTTTTTTTGTATCAGTGCCTCTACTGCCTTGTCCCTGACTCCTTTTATAGACCACAGCCCATGAGCCTCTCTGTTCTTTTGCTGGATGTGCCAGGAAGTGGATCACTTGTAGAGAAAGGAGATGTGATTCTTGTGTCACTTACAGACTGGGAATTATTATTTTTTTCTGAAAAAGACAATTCAGCTGTGGCACTAGGAGCGCAACTGATAGTGCTTATAGCAATTGATTTAACAGCTTGTTGCTTTTTTCTGCCTTTTGTTGGCAAACTTTCCAACAATTGTCCACCATTATTTTTTCTATCCATTTTTTTTCCTAAATGGTGACTGACTGAGTAAAAAAACAAACAAACAAAAAAAAACAACAACTCAATATAAACTTTTTGCCAGAAGTGGCTAGCTAACTTAGGAAGCTTATGGTATTCGTGCCACGGAGCTTCTGCTTTGCAGGATAGTCATGTCAAGACTGAGACAAATCTTTTAGCAGTCAGATGATTTGAAATACAACAGGAATATTCAAATTCAAAATGAGATTATTTGCCAAAAGGCTTCCATCAGGCTACAAAAGGGGCTTCAGCTTTGCAGTATGGTTAGGTCCAGACCGGGACAAATATTGTTTTAACAGTGGGATGATTTTTTATTCTATAAAACAAACACTGGACCAGTACACACCAGTGCAGCCCACTGCCAGGCCACACATTCGCATGCATGCACACATCACACACACTATCTCCCAGTCTCTCTCTCTCTCTCCCCCTTGTCTTTTATATTTTACTTTCTTTTTCTTTTCTTTAGGTTTTTAAATTATTTTCTACTCTAAGTCCTCCTTCAGTTCCAGATTTTTCTATGACAGGCTGTGAGATCACAAACTGCCATCTCCACACTGTCTCTCTGTCTCGCTCATCTTTTTTTTGTTTGTTTTGCTTTAGGTTTCTTTTGCCATTTCTGTTGCTTTAATTTCTCCTACAATTCCACTTGTTCCTGTGGCACACACTGTGAGATCCTGCGCCCCAAAACCCCTCCCTCACACTGTCTTATTCCCCCATGCTAGTGTTCATTTACTAAATGTTATTTGCTTTTGTTTTGTAATTGCATTTTTTCTTTGTAAATCTTTACTTTCATTTTTTCAGTTTGCTGATAGTTCATGACCTGATTAGTCGCCCCCCCAGCCGCTCATAATGTTAATTTTTTTTTGTGTGTGCTCTCTCCCTTTATTTGCTTTTAAATATTCTTTTTCTTTCCATAATCACTAGGGCTGGATGAAAATTGTGGATTCCACTTCCATCAAAAATTCACAGAATTCTGTGATTTCCACAGAATTTCACCAGAGATTCACCTTTGGCAAAATTCGCACTTTCTATGGAATTTTCACCTGATTTGCAGAATAATTAAGTGTGCTGCGGAAAATATATAATGAACTGCAGAAAATATTTATTACAGAAAAAAACACCATTCAGAGGTGTAATTCGCAGAAAATGCATTCTGCAAGGTATGTAGTCATGTGATTTCATTAATTTAGGTGGGAATTGAATTTGCAAAGCACTGTTTCTTACCGTTCCTGTCTCTTTCTTTTGTGATACTGTCCCTCTCGTCCAAATTTAAATTTTATATGGTATAATTCAAAACTGTAATTTCATCAAAAAATCCATGGTATATCCCAAAAGTCCACCCTTCGCTAACCCATGCCTGAGCGGCGCCAACAGATATCAAGACTTATGCCTGAGCGGCGCCAACAGATATCATGCAGCTGAACTCCACGGCTGTTGCCGCCACTGAAACCATCCCCTCCTGGCTGCTCTCCTGGTCCTAACTGATGGAGCCCACAGCCAGGGACCCATGCCTGAGCGGCACCGACAGATATTGTGCAGTTGAACTCAAAGGCCACTGCTGCCACTGAAACTGTCCCCTCGTGGCCGCTCTCCTGGTCCCAACTGATGGATCCCACAGCCAGGGACCCGCGCCTGAGCAGCGCCAACAGATATCATGCAGCTGAACTCCACGGCCGCTGCTGCCACTGAAACCATCCCCTCCTGACCACTCTCCTGGTCCCTGCTGACGGATCCCACAGCCAAGGACCCTCTCCTGAGCGGCACCGACAGATATCGTGTAGCTGAACTGCATGACCGCTGCTGCCGCCACTGAAACTGTCCCCTCCTGGCTGCTCTCCTGGTCTTGGCTGATGGATCCCACAGCCAGGGACCCACCCTGAGTGGCGCCGACAGATATTGTGTGGCTGATCTCCACTGCCGCTGCTGTCACTGAAACCATCCCCTCCTGGCCGCTCTCCTGGTCCTGGCTGAAGGATCCCACAGCCAAGGACCCGTGCCTGAGTGGCGCCAACAGATATTGTGCGGTTGAACTCCACATCCACTGCTGAAACCGTCCCCTCCTGGTCACTCTCTTGGTCCCAGCTGATGGATCCCACAGCCAGGTACTACTGCTTCTACTTTCCAGGACCCAGCTTGAGCTGGGAGCCTCTGATTGGTGCGGCTTTCTTGGAGGCTGAGTCCCATTGGGCACTTTACTCCAGAGGCCCAATCTGATTGGTGTGCCTCTTCCCATAGACTTATCATTGATTTTTTTTGTTTGGAGCTGCAATCTGAACTGAACACTGAGCTTGGGTTTCTCGTTTTGATTGAATGCCTAATTACAGCCAGCCTGATACAGTCTTGTTTATTTTAGTAAAAACTAAGCTTCTCTGCATAACTGATGATTTATTTGACAAACCTGTTTTATTTACAATATCATTATGTAGTGCTCTGATGGTTTCATGATTTACCTGATTTCACAGGGTCCTCTTTCTAGAACTAATTTATGTGGCTCATAGCTTATTTGAATTAAGGATTATCATAACAATAATCATACTTTAGATGTATAAATTAGAGTATGACAGTATTCTTTTTTAAAAAAATATAAAAAATATATATAGAAAAAATATAAAGAGATATAAATTTATTTATATTTATTTATATATTCACATATGGAAATGAATTGCTGCTAATCTTATGATAGAGAGGAAAAATTTTTTGGCTGCAGTTATTACTGTTTGTTGTTTAAGTTTATAAATATTGTACCTACCCATTTGGATACGATAAAATATGAGTGACTGTTTTAAAGTTAAGGCACGTTGGAATTCACCTTTATGATAGGTAATTGAAGCCTTAAATTGGTGTTGGTATGTGAATGGATGGGTTTCATTTTTAAACCACGAGTCTCCCTTGACCAGTATCCCTTGAAAAAGCCTTGCAGCGAAACCAGGTCGAGAGTGTGTTTGCTTTTTTGCACGGTTAGGCCATGTATGTATTTAACGCTTAATTATTTATATGCATTATATTTTTGCTACAATAAAATAGTTTATAGCAGCTTTGCCTGGTGCCTGCACATTTTGTTTCTAATGGTTCATATTTTTTGCATGGAGCACAGGCATTAGAGAGTGGAGTGATTCTTTTGACTAGTAGTTATAACTGATGATTGCTCTAGTTTTTCTGTTAACTACTTAGTTTGCCTGCTGTTTAAACTTAGAGTAAATTATTGCTCCAATTGCTGTCTGTTTGTACCTGTCTGCTGTGATTCTTTCCTCTCCCCTTGCCTTATTTTTTCTCAGCCCCTCTCGGGGCTCTGTGCACTCCTCCCACAGCCCCTCCCCCATAGCTCTTTCTTTTGCACTACCTAAACTGTTCTTGCTTCAGCTCAGATTTCCTCCATGTCTGCTACCCTTCCCTTACTACTCTGCACCTCATAGTCTTAATCTCCCTCCCACAAACAGTTTGTCTCAGCTGACCACACCCCAGCCATCTCCCGAGTTAACCTGCTTATGTCTCTTCTTTTCTCACCCCCAACCCCTGCTGACGATTTCTGCTGCTAGCCACCCGCCCCTATTCTGCTGCCTTTTACTTAAATGTGTGTTCTCTTCCTCTTCCCCTATGGACCCGCGCCTGAGCGGTGCAGACAGATATCATGCAGCTGAACTCCACGTCCGCTGCCGCCACTGAAACCGTCCCCTTCTGGCCGCTCTCCTGGTCCCGGCTGACAGATCCCACAGCCAGGTACTACCACTTCTACTTTCCGGGACCCAGTCTGAGCCAGGAGCCTCTGATTAGTGTGGCTTTCTTGGAGGCTGAGTCCCATTGGGCATTTTGCTCTGGAGGCCCAATCTGATTGGTGCGCCTTTCCCCATAGACTTATCATTGATTTTTTTTGTTTGGAGATGCAGTCTGAACAGAACACTGAGCTCTGTTTTTTTTAACTGAACACTGAGCTAGGGTTTTTTCTCCCACTCCCCCAACCCCCTCCTAGGCCTCCTTTAAATACTCCAATGCTCCGCCCCTTGGTGACTCTATTGAACCCATTGGCTAGCTATGACCCTGCATTCTGATCCCTCCTCGCCTGCTCTTATTTCTCCAGTCTCACTATTAGTCTGCCCTCTAGTGGTATTCTCCTTCTTTGGCCCCTCTCCTACTTTCCAGCCAGTCCCCAAGTCTACAAATGATATTACTTGTTCTAATACTTGCTACAGCTCTCCTACTTCTACCTCTGCCTTCTTCTCCCTGTGCCCCCTTAGCCATCCCCACTTTCCTGCCTCATGATTTCCTTTTCTCCAACCTTCTCCTGCTGTCCACTCTCCAACCAGACCCTTCTCCTCTACTAATAAATAGGGCCTGGATTCACTTGACTGCCTATGCCATAAAAATCTATCCCCTGCACACCAATTCCATCTGCACCTTCCTGCGATGCAAACTCTGGTACTTTCTCCTTCAGGCAATACTGCTCTCAGGTGATATTCATTCTAACCCTGGACCTGATATCATCTTACCTAGTACCCTTGCAAATGCTAAAGGTCTAACTATAGTTCACCATAACATCAGGAGCCTCCTGCACAAATTCACTGAACTAGAGTCTTGGACTAACCTCTATAAACCCAACATCATCTGCCTCACAGAAACCTGGCTCAAACCCTCCACCTCAGATTCATTTTGCTCCCATCCATCCTATAATCTTTTGAGGTTTGATAGACCTGTTCCGAAAAGAGGAGGTGGTACAGCCATCTTTTTTAAGGATCACCTGTATCTCTCTGAAATCTGCTCTTCTCCCCCAACACACTATGAAGCCATACATGTCCTTCTCTCTCTTGGCTCCAAAAAACTACACATAGTGTGTTCTTACAACCCCCCAGCTAGTGGCCTAAAGGGTCTAGATGAGATGTTCAATCAGACCTCTCTTCTTTCTGGCAGAAATGAGATTCTCATACTAGGTGATCTTAACTTAAATTGGCTAGGAAACTCTCAACCCTCACTACTGACTAGGCTACAAACTGCAAACCTACACCGGGTGATCAATGACCCCACCAGGATTGCACAGCTCTCAAACTCCAGTACTCTGCTGGACTGGATAATGACCAGCCACCCTGAAAACATAATCACCTTGGGCATACTTGCTGACTCCATTTCCAACCACTCCCCCGCCTTTTGTGTATAGGGAAAGGCTAGGCCTGCTCCATCAAAACCATGTTTCATTAATTTCTGGAACTATACGCAACTCAACTCACAATTCTTCCTACAGGATATCACTACTATTGATTGGTCCCCCCCTCTTTAAATCAAGTGATGCTCAGTCCGCCCTTAATCTATTCCTGGCCAGCTTTCTGGTAATACAGAGCAAACACTGTCCACTCATAACACGGAGGGTCAAAAATAAGCCCACCCGCTGGCTGAAATCTGACTTACTTTCTAAACTATGTCAAAGGGACAAAAGTTGGTTCCACTACAAGAGTGCTGGGTTACCTACTGACCTAACTGTTTACAGAACTCTGTGCAATTCATGTAAAAAGGAAATCAAAAGGGCAAAAAGTGACTACTGTAAGGATCTTCTGACCAACTTTTATGGTGATTCCAAGAAATTCTGGTCCCATATAAAGCTCTTCCTAGGTTCTAACCCAGCCCCTACTCCTACTGACATGTCCTTAAACGGGATTCATTGTAACAATCCTAAAACCATTGCTAACTTTTTCAATACTCAATTCTCTGACCTCTCCAAATACACCTCTTCCTTCCCTACCCAACTGAACCAGACCACACAGCCTGACATCTCCGGACCGTCCTTCTATTTCAAGTCTGTCACCAACCGCGAAGTACTCAGGATGCTAAACAATATATCTGATTTCACTGCGGCTGGATCTGACAATCTTGAAGCAAAGCTCCTGAAACGCTCTGCCCCCTTCATTGCTGCACCCCTAGCTAAGATTTTTAACCTCTCCCTGTGCCAATGTCATGTTCCTGAAATCTGGAAGATGGCTAGGGGAACCTCTGTTTTCAAAAAAGGTGATCGCAAAGATCTATCAAACTATAGGCCTACTGCTATATTATCTGTTCTCAGCAAAGTACTTGAGAAACTTGTTGCCTCCCAAACCATTGACTTTTTCCAAAAACATGACCTTCTCTCCTCTGCACAACATGGCTTCCACAAAGGTAATAGTACAACCACTGCACTAGTCAAGTTTACGTCAGATACCCTTGTGACCATGGACTCTGGCTCCTTAACATGTGCAATTTTTATTGACATGACCAAAGCTTTTGACCTGGTTGACCACGCCCAACTCTTAATGACCCTGAGATCTCTAGGTTTATCACCGAATGTAGTTATGTGGTTTGGCAGCTACTTATCTGATAGGACTCAAGTAGTTAAATACAACTCCACCCTATCAGACCTAACCTCTGTCAACATAGGTGTGCCCTAAGGGTCCATCCTTGGTCCCCTGCTTTTCTCCATATTTATAAATAATATCACCTCCAACCTCCAGCAGACCTCCTTCATATTATATGCTGATGACATTGTCCTGTACGCTAGTTCTAAACACATTTCTGACATCAACCAGCGTCTCTCCCAGGACTTTGCACTAATCCAAAAATGGCTGGCTCACCATAAGCTTGTCCTCAATGTAGCTAAGACCCAAGCCATGTTATTTGGGACTAATGCCAAGCTCAAACACTCCCTACCTGATTACATGATCCCCACAGCTAATGGCACATCTGTAAGTGTGGTAAACTCATTTAAATATCTTGGTATTACCCTTGACCCAGCACTTAATTTTGACCTTCACATTCAGCCAACCTGTAAGTCTGTAAACATGAAACTTGACATTGCCTACCACTCCAGCTATATGCTAACCCCATCTGCCAGGATAGCCATAGCTTGTGGTATTCTCCTCCTCCCGTTCCTCACCTATGGAGTTACAACCTATGCTGCCACAACCGAATCTAGTCTTCGGAAGTGGGATGTTTCCTACAACAAACATCTGTCGCTATGCCTCCTCTTCTCATCGACTTACACACCACTGCCTCCTTTATACCAAACTTGGATAGCTCTTGCTCCTTGCATCTTGGTCTTTTGCATATGGTTCGTTTATCGGTAACATCATCAGAACTCATATACCTAAGCCTCTGGCAGGACTATTTCTGGCTCAGAAGTCTAGTTATGGCCTGCGCTCCATGATCAATGCACCTGTCCTCATCCCTAGGCATCACTCCTCTAAAGGGGCAAGTGCTTTTGCATGCCATGCCCCCGAATTTTAGAACTGTCTCCCTCTAACTTTACGCCTTGCCCCTTCCCATGCCTCCTTCAAGAGATTGCTAAACCAACACCTAGCTGATTCATGTAACTGCACTTGCTTCCAACCACCCTAGCCTGTTTATCCCCCTTACCCTGACCCCTTAAACCACTTCTTCCCAGTCATAGTCCTAAACGTGCAGCACTTCTTTTTCTAGTTACCTGTCTGACCTACTCTCATCCACTCGTAGTCCTCTCCTCTCCTCTTCTCCTGTCTTTATCCTTTCCTTTCTCTATCATCCTCCTATCCCTCATTCCAATCCTCATGACTACCTCCTCTCTTTTATCTATCCTGTATGCCTACTCTTGTGTTACAGCACAGCTTTTTCCCTGCTTTATCCTAACATTATTTGACTTATATCCTGATAATATGACATTAGCAAATGTATCGTTTTTTTTCCCTCTTAGATAATGAACCTACTCCAAATTGTATTTTTTACCTTGCTTGATATTTTTTCTCATCTTCCTGCTTGCAATGTATTCCCATCCATGTCACATTGTTCATTTTAATGTAATGTCATGATGTATAGTTATGTTAGCTGGGTGGTAGGTCACTGCTGGGTGGAGGGGTGGGTCCACTAAACCACCAGGATTACTTTGGGACATGGGCCATTTGTTTCACTGTACTGGGTAGTATAGAAACATAGAAACATAGAATTTGACGGCAGATAAGGACCGCTTGGCCCACCTAGTCTTCCCATTTTCCTACCTAACAGAAAGCTGCAGATCCTAGTTAACTAACAGCTTACTTCCTCCTACCCCCCACTAGGACTGCCTTATGTCTGTCCCATGCATTCTTGAATTCCCCCACTGTTCTTGACTCCACGACCTCCTCAGGAAGGCTGTTCCATGCATCCACAACCCTCTCAGTGAAAAAATACTTCCTCACATTACCTCTGAGCCGTCCCCCCTCTATCTTCAAATTGTGCTCCTTTGTTCTTGCACATCTCTTTTTCTGAAAGATGCCACCCTCTTGGACTTTGTTGATTCCCTTGAGGTACTTCAAAGTTTCTATCATGTCCCCTCTCTCCCTCCTTTCCTCAAGGGTATACATATTAAGCTCCTCTAGTCTTTCTTCGTATGTCTTCTGGCGCAGATCCTGCACCATTTTGGTTGCTCTCCTCTGGACAGCCTCCACTCTGTCTATGTCTTTGCGGAGATGGGGTCTCCAGAACTACACACAGTACTCAGATGGGGTCTCACCAACTGTCTGTACAGAGGATAACAACTTCCTGTTTTCTACTATTGATGCCTCTCCCTATGCATCCCAATATCCCCCAGCCTTCCTTCCTTACTGCCTTCTCCATTGCTTCCCACCTTAAGGTCATCTGATATAATTACCCCCAGGTCCCTTTCCATTTTTACTGTTGTCAGTATCTCATCCCCCATTGTGTACTCTTCCCCTGGGTTTTTGTTTCCCAGGTGCATTACCTGTATTATTATAGTATTTTTTATTTTGGGAAACATGGCGGGGGGGGTCCTGTGCCTGGTCAACGGGCATTGCGGTGGCTTGTGGCACCCTGTCCAGGTGCACCCTCCCTTTGGCACACCACTTGGGCTGCCACAAGTTGCAGGATGTAGCTGCAGGGACCCTGTCTGTTAGGCAATTGGGTGCAGGGTCTCTGGCGCATCAGCATTTGTTGCAAGTCACCTTTGGCGTGACTTATGCCAGTGCCTTTCGGAATCGGACCCATCATGTTCTACAGTAACAAATAGCAGGCAGCCTAAATTTAGTAGCTACACAGTGTTTGGCAGCAATAGCTGCAGCTCAGAGTTAACACTGACAGGTAAAAAGTAGTTCTGAACAAAAAATATACATACTACTTATGAATTATAATTTATGGGTACATTTACAATTTGCAGGTAGCAGTCAGCTGACTCCTGCACAGGGTGCTGGTCAGCAAGCCAGTCCCTAGGTAGGAGAAGAAGAAGATGGCAGGGGGCAATGGAGGCCTAGATAGATTGCGCAGGAGCACCAGTAGACTGGGGACAGGAACAAGTCATGGAAAACAGGAAGTGGGTTTTTAGTGGGTATGTAAATTTAGTGAGGGGTCAATGGAAGGCAGTTGGGGGAAGGGGTAGATCATTCCAGAGGGAGGACCCAGCAATGGAGAAGGCCCTTTGACCCATCCTGGTGGTAATATATGAACTGACGAGTTGGAGGTGGGATGAGTGGCAGAGATTGCGGCTATGAATCTTGGGGTAGTCTAGACAAGATAGAGGGGAGTACGAGGGGCAGTGGATGGCATCCTCAATGGTAAATAGGAGCATCAGGCTTGAGGGGGAAGCCAAAGGAGGGACTAGTAGAGAAAGCAGTGGTGCATGGAGAGAGGGATGCAAAGCGGCACATCTGGCCAGTCTGTGTGCCTTTAGACCTTAAAAGGACTTGATAGTCACTAGGCCCTGATGAGGACTTTAATGCCAGCTTGCATTTCTTAATAAGACCTTAGCTCCCAAGCCCAAAAAAGGTTGTTTTTTTTTGCAATGATTTTTCTCCTTCCTGCCTGCATTCAGTTCTCTGAAGGACTCACTAGCCTGTAAGCCCTGAAAATGGATGTAATAGCAGCCTGCATTCCCTAATCCCTGAAAGTTTTTTTTATGATTTTCCTCCTGCTTGCCTGTATGCTTCTAGTCCTTAAAAGGACTCTTGTTAGCTTTCACGCCTAGCAAAGGGCCTTTTAAAATGAAATTGATGCTTGCTTGCCCTGATACAGTAGGTCCTTATAATTATTTATCTCCAAGTCCTTAAAAGAGCTTTTAACTATATACTGTATTATGCTGCACTGGTGAGAGTCCCTAAAACTCCATATCAGTAGCCCTTAAAAAGATGGTTTGTGAGTACTGATTTAAAGCCCTTAAAGAGGTGTTTTTATGTGTGCTGCCTGCTGCTCTGACAACCAATTCAACTCCCCACCACAACATATTCTGATGGTCTGAATAGCACTCACCAGCAACACTTCTTGGGGGAAGGATCAGTTGCCAGCAGCAGCCAATTAATGCCTCTACTCCAGACTGTGATCTGATGCCTATTGAACGCACCTGTCATGTGACACCAGCTGCATGACTGAGTCAGCATGATTCTCAGTGCACAGACTTTGTGGTCACATGACAAGCTCTCCACCACATTGCTCCCTCCTGGTCCTGATTTCTGCACTACACCTAAGGGTATCTGCTCTGATCAACTTAGTCATGCAATGGTAATGCTGCACCATCACAGATGGCACAGGCACTTGGGGAGAGGGTGGGCTGAGGAAATGAGAAAAAAAAGCTAGGAGTACAGGAGAAAAAAATGAAGATACAGAAGCATTAATGCCTCAGTTGCCCCAGTGGGCAAGCACTGAGGGGCTGTAAATGTCTTTAGACAAAAGTGCTTGCCTTGGGGCACCTAAAGTATAGCAAATTTGTACCCTGGCAGTGTCTCCTCCCAGCTGAATTTTTTCTCCTCACAATTCTGTTAGGGCATCCCACAGTATTCAAAATTACACACATTTCACCATAGCTTATTATATCTGAGTCTCATCCCAGTTACACCAGTTTCTACTCCCAGTTCCATCAGTATTAGTTGCAGCAGTGTCACCTTCTAGTTATTCAGTTTCTCCTCCCAGTTACACCAACATCCCCACTTCCCAGTTTTGGTCCCACGGTCCCAGTTACACCATTTGTTTTACTTACTAAATAAAAGAAGAAGGCAATCAGTTTTGCAGAAATATTTTCCCCAGTTCACCACATGATTCCACAATATGTGCTAAAATTCTGCAATTCAAGGTAGAATTTTGCAAAATTTTCCTCCTCTTTTTGTGGAATTTCGCGAAACTGTATTCCGCATTTTGCAAGAATTTCGCCGGCAGGATTTCAATTTCACACAGCCCTAAAACCACACCTCCATCCTCCCTCAGCCTGCTGCCCCGACCCCAATGAGCATTCTTCTTTTGAAATGTTCCTTTTTGTTTTCTGAAATTTCATTAATGCTTTTGTCATTGTCTCCCTTTCCCTCAGTCTATCATTAGTGCCATACAGTCCATCATACCATCCAAGTGCCAAAGGTTTGCCCTCAATGAGAATTCCACTTGAAGATGAGTTCCTTTCCCTATATAAAATATACTGCAGTATTACCTTGATGTGCGGTCTTGATTGTAATGTTTAACACTGTATGTATTGTTTTCCTGTATTCCTCCCCTTGGGTTGCAGTTGACTCAGTGTACCTTTCCCAGTTAACCATTTTTCAGTTAATGAATATAATTGCCTGCTGGTGTACTCAGAGGAATGGCACTGAACTGCAGGACAATTTATTTTATACCCTGCTTTGCACATCTACAAACCGGGGTACATGATAGACCATGAACTGCGCAATGATGTCCTTTCACCTCTGCCTCAGCCTCCAAGGTCAGTCACATGACTTGCATTCAGACTGGAAGGCTTGGGGGGAGAGAGAGAAAAAAAGAAGATTTGAGCTGAACATGCAATGTTTTACTCAGGTCTTGCTGAAACCAAGCCACATGTATTTGGAGTGGGTCAATTTTAGGTGGATAGCTTAGCCCATCCCTAACAGTTATAACACCATTGGGCAGCTCTGTTTCAAACTCTTGTTATCCTAGACAGGGGAAAAAGTACCAGGAGGTATGAAATGGTGTTGGGTTGAATGTGTGGGGGGGGGGGCCTTTTTGTCATTATATTTGACAGTAGCACTGTTTATCTGATTTGAAGTAATAAACGTTTTTATTCATTATATACACTGTTTCATGCCTTTTTATGGAAAGTGTGGTGTAAGTGTATTCCCTCTTTTGTTTCAGGCTATCCCAGACAGGACATCTTTTGGCCTCTTCCTGTGCCCACTGCTCATTATGGAATTCCTATGGAAAACCATCTGTACCCTCTCTGCGTCATTACTCAACTAAGCCTACTGATGCCCCTCTCCCAGTTTGTCAGCAAGGTTGATCTTTGACTATCAGTGCAGATGTATCCCCTCAAAGAAAAAATTACTCATCTTAGTAATGTTGTTTCTCCTAATGGAATCTTGCTATATTATGACAATTGCAGTATGACCGCAGGTTAGAACTGCTCCGGAGGTGAAATAGTTAACTTTCCATGCAGGCATGGAACTTAGAGCACGAGCTCGGTTGAAAACTCTGTCTGTTGTGCTTCAAACTCAAACTGTCAGATCTTTATGAGCTAAAACTCACTAAGGTTCTGTGTGGAAGCTGTAAACCTACACTAGCCAACTGGCTACTAACATAAACACTCATTTTGGCCAAAACAAAGACTCAAGTCAGGAGACCCAAAATGCAAAAACACAACACCAATTCACCCAAAAGGTAGGTGAAAACAACAAGATGGGCATCAAAAAAGTGACAACCCTGTACTGCCACCCATCCCCAAAACAGAGGTTCTGAGAGGGGCAGGCAGGAGGAGGTCATAATATAGCAAGACTCCATTAGAAGAAACAACATTACTAAGGTGAGTAATTTTTCTTCAAACAACATGAAGTCTTGCTATATTATGACAATTGCAGACTACACAGCAGTAACCCCATGGAGGAGGGACAGAACCTACCTAGGAAATAGTTCTCTGAAGCACGGCTGTGTTAAACCGAAAGCATCACTCTAGCCTGGATGTTCAGGGAGTAATGCTTGGTAAAGTGTGAACTGTTTTCCAGGTAGCTGCTTGACATATTTCTAGAATAGGAATGTCTCTGGCAGCAGCCAGAGAAGCAGCTACACCTCTGGTAGAGTGAGCCCTCAGGCCTGAGGGGAACTTTACCCAACTTCTCATAGCAGAATTGGATACAAGAGACAATCCACCTGGCAATGGATCTTTTAGTGGCTGGCTTCCTTTACCAACTCAGCCATAGGTGAGGAACAGTTGAGGAGTCAAACCTATGACCCTTGGTACACTCTATGTAGTAACTAAGGGCTCTGTTCACATCTAGGCTGTGCAGCATCCTCCCCAGAGGAGAAGTGGTCAGTGAAGTGCACTGGAAGTGAAATAGATTGATTAAGGTGGAAATCTGAAACCACCTTGGCAGGAACTTTCTGTTAGTCGAAGGACCACCTTATCTCTGTGAAAGAGATAAACTCCTGCTCCACTGACAACGCTTGTAATTCACTTATGCATCTGGCAGAGGTGATGGCTACCAAAAACACAGTTTTCCAAGTCAAGTACTTGAGCTCAGCTGAGACAAGGGCTCAATGGGGGTTGCATAAGCTGAGCAATGCAAACATTAAGATCCCAGGCAGGGCAGGATTCCTGAATGGAGGTTGGTGTGAAACAACCCTTAAAAAACTGGAAAATACAGGATGAGCTGAAAAGGAAGAGGATTTACCTGCTGAAATAAAGCAGACACAGCCGCTAAGTGCACCTTCAGGGTAGCTGGTCTCAGCCCAAAGAATTCAGGTGGACCATATAATCCAGGGCTGTGGGTAGATCAGCAGAGACTGGGAAATAAGTTTTCGAGGCACCATATGAAAACCTTTTCCATTTGGAATTGGAAGTAGCCCTGGTGGAAGCGTTTCCTCATGCCTTTCAATATATCCATTACACCTTGGGAAGGTGTAATCAACAAACTCTAACTCTTCAAGAACCAAGCCTTGAGATTGAGAGATTTGAGATTGGTGCCAGACCCTTCCCTGGCACAGGTTAACAGATTGTGATTCCTGGGAAGGACGGGGAGGATGGACTGCTAAGGACAGCAGGAGTGGATACCTGGGCTGTCTGGCCCAATCCGGAGCTATCAGAATGACTTTGCATGATTGGGATCTGATTTTGACTAGCACTTTGAACAGGAGAGGAAAGGGAGGAAGGCATAGAAACTTCCTCCCAACTGAGAGCTAAGGCATCCAGGGAGTGAGCCCAACACTGGGGGCCTGCAGCAAAAAGAGAAGTTGGTGATTGTCTGGGGCTGCAAAGATCTATCTGCGGGGTGCCCCATCTGGCAAATCCTACTCCCAAGACCAGGGATCCAGTGACCATTCTGGTGGCCCTGGAAATCCTGCTGAGAGCATCTGCCAGGACATTTTCCTTGCCTGGGAGG
Source organism: Neoceratodus forsteri (assembly GCA_016271365.2). Lineage (NCBI taxonomy): Eukaryota > Metazoa > Chordata > Ceratodontiformes > Ceratodontidae > Neoceratodus > Neoceratodus forsteri. The sequence continues at coordinate 953,076,677 of CM057456.1, forward strand.
TGAACTGCTGTAAGGGAGGTGTTCAGGGGTAAGCCAGAGACCACAACTTCATCCCCGATTGCACAAGGCCGTAGATCGAGTGCCCCTTGCTTGTTGATGTACCACATTGTAGTGGTGTTGTCTGTTCTGACCTGAATACTCTTGTTCTGAACAGATTTGGAAAAAGCTTTAACTGCTAGAAAAACTGCTCTGAGCTCCAACAGGTTGATGTGGAGCAGAGATTCCTGGGGAGACCACAGACCCTGGGTGGTGAGGTCGTCCATGTGAGCTCCCCAGCCCAAGAGGGACGCATCTGTAGTAAGGATTAGAGAATTAGACTGAGTGAGAAAAGGAACCCCTTGTCTCAGGTTGCTCTGATCCTGCCACCACTGTAGGGCTTGGATCAGGGTTCGAGTTACTGGGATCAGTTTGGTAAGAGGATCCTTTCTTTGAGACCAAAACGCTCTCAAATGGAACTGGATGTCCCTCATCTGAAATCTTGCTCCTTGCACAACTGCTGTGGAAGCAGCCATGTGTCCTAGGAGCTGCAGAAAATGCCTTGCTGGCCGGGAGACCTGCAGGGTAAATGAGGAAGCCAGGGAGACTAGGGTCTTTGCCCTGTCCAGGGGGAGGAAGGCTCTGGCTTCCTGTGTGTTCAGTTCTGCGCCTATGAAGGTAAGAAGCTGGACCGGCTCTAGAACTGACTTTGAGAGATTCAGAAGGAAACCTAGAGAGGTAAGCAGTTGCTGCGTTATCTGAAGGTGTAAATTGACCTGGTCTGGGGACTGGCCTACTAAGGTAAGGAAAGATGGCAATCTTTTGCCTTCTTAGGTAGGCAACTGCTACAGCCAGGCATTTGGTGAGTACCCTTGGGGCAGAAGTGAGGCCGAAGGGCATTGTTCTGAACTGGTGGTGGCCTGAGGGCAGCTCGAACCTGAGGTACTTTCGATGGAAGTTTCTGATGGGAATATGGAAGTAGGCAACCTTGAGGTCCAGGGAAGCTAGCCAGTCCCCTGGCCTTAGAGAGGGTAGGATAATTCCCAGAGTCACCATTTTGAACTTTGGCTTTAAAAGGTGCTTGTTTAAATATCTGAGATCCAGGATGGGCCGCCATTCTCCTGTCTTTTTGGGGTAAGAAGTACCTGGAGTACAAACTTTGCCCTGGTGTAGGAGGAACCCTTTCCACAGCTCTGAGAGCCGGGAGGTAGAGACCTCTGCCTCTAGGGGCGAGTGCCTCTGATGGAGTTGCAGGTGGAAAGATCTGGTTCTCCAGCTTTGGAAATTTTTGAAGCTGAGAACCAGTCTCTGGCTTACTACTTCCAGGACCCACTTGTCTGATGTTAAAGACTTCCAGTCCTGGACAAAGTAAGCCAGCCTGCCCCCTACAGGTAGAGGAGAATTGGCCCTGGCAATCCCATCAGGGTGCCTGCTTGGCTGGGGCTTTGGGCTGAGGGGTGGAAGCAGACCTGCTTGTACCCCATCTGCCTCTCCCTCTAAAGAACCCCCTCTGAGCATAGGCAGAGAAGGAAGCTTGGGCTTGGTAAAGGCCTATGAAAGGCCTGCCGCTGCCTCTAGGAAGCTGCTTTTGAGAGTGGCTGACTTTCCTTGGCATATGCACTCCTATAGGTGGTCCTATATTCATCCATTTTCTTGTGTAATTCTCTGTTAGCTCCCAAATAGAAATTTCCACAACAAGGAAAACCCATGGCCTTAGACTGGGTATCCTGAGACAGGGTAGTACATCTGAGCCAAGCCATCCCAGAAGTGCCACAGATGTAGCCATGACTCTTGATGAAACATCATTAGAGTCCACTGCAGCATGAAATTGCACCTTGGATGCCTCAATACCATCCATAGCCACCTGTTCCAGCTCCCTGGCAAGCTGGTCAGGGACTTGTTTCGCTAGGGCCAGCACAGTATCCCATCTGGATTTCTGGTACCTAGCAGCATAAGCCATATAATTTGCTTGTCTGAGTCCCAAAGATGCTGCCGTGTACTGTTTCTTTGCCATAGCATCAATCTTCCTGGAGTCCTTCTTAGGGGGGTGTGAAGCTGGGGAATATTAGCCTTGTCACAGGCTGCAGCCTGCACTACTCACACATGGCTGCATTGTTGAGTGGGGAAATCAGTGTCAGCCTGATAAGGTATACCTCTTGTCCATCCTTTTATTCACAGGAGGTATAGTGTGAGAGTTTTAAAACTTTTACTGTCTGTTTCCGAAAAGATTTATGCAAAGGAATAGACAGTCTCCTGAGACTCTAGAGCATCCATCATTTCTACATAGTCTGGCTCCTCTTGGTCATCAACAGCTTCCTCAACAGGGAGCGGGAGAGTTTCAACAACTTTTTATAAAACATGAAATGAGAAGGGACTCAGAAAGCCTTGGAGAGAAACCCTAGGGTCTATCTGAGAGATGTCCAGATCAATGGGCACATCCAGATCTTCAAAACCATATTCACTCTCCTCATATTCCTCTTCCCCCTCCCGGTTCCAAAATCCTCAAAATCATAATCTTGAACTGGTGGAACGGCGAACCGAACGCTTACCTGAAGGTGTCGGTTCGGTCGGAACTGGAGAGAGAGACTGGACAATTTGAATTGCTTTAGCTAGTTCCTCAGCAGTTGAGGAGAGAACTTTTGGCTCTACACTAGCTGACTTTCTAGTCCTTTCTTCTGGAACCGGCTCCTCAGAACTGGCTCTTCTTTTGCCCGAGAAAGTATCGCCCTGGTCAGAGGGCACTCCCTCCAGTTCGGTTGGCACCGAACCGGGCTGGCTATCCGGGTCAGCGGTCTTTTTGGCCTCCCTTTCCCTGAGCCTACCAACTCTCTTATCTATGGTGGCAGCAGGGAAATTGTGACAAATCTGGCAGTCTGAATTGAGGTGGTCAAACCCCAGACAATAGACACATGTGGTGTGTGGGTCAGCCTTGTAAAAGCTTCCCCAAACACTACAGTGTTGAAACCAGTGTGTCCGGTTTTTCTTTTGGGTTTCTCAGACATAATGCCAGCCTAACCAACTTGCCCGTTTATGGCAATCCACCAAGCAAGACACCCTTATCGGTTCCCAACCGTGTCATGGGTTGTGGAAAAAACCATAATGAAATCCGTTTTTTTTAGAACCGATAAGAACTGGGAACCGCACTCTAAAAAAGGACTAGTAGATTTTAAATACAACCTGATCTGTTCAAATCGAACCGATAAAGAATTACAAGTTCCACACAGAAAAAATAAATGTAAAACCTATCTATTACTTACATTACCACAGACAGAGCTTGAACCGACCGGTTGCAGTTTAATTTCGGCTAAAAACTGAAAAATAATACTTTTAAACCGACAAAATGAACCAAGCAGAAGGAGAAATCTCCGGAGCGACTGTTCAGTGAGGCGGAGTAAAGAATCTGACAGTTTGCGTTTGAAGCACAACAGACAGAGTTTTCAGCCGAGCTTGCGCTCTAAGTTCCATGCCGGCATGGAAAGTTAACTATTTCACCTCCGGAGCAGTTCTAACCTGCGGTCATACTGCAATTGTCATAATATAGCAAGACTTCATGTTGTTTGAATACAGCTGTTCACAGTGAGGGGAGGAGGTATTTGCAGAATGTTATAAGGTACAGGAGATGCTTAGATGGTGTGGAGACATGGTGGGGCATCATCAGAAAATGCATGACCAACTATTTCCTAGTGTCTTCTGGAAACAATCTCAAAATGCAGGGTAACGGGTACTAACACATACTCCCACCGATCCTCCTGCTGCACTGCACTGCCACATGTGATCACCCAGCTGGCAATCTGTCAGTGAGGATCAGAATCCCCCTACGAAGGAGGAGGACTGCATCTGTGAGACACTTTGTTTTTCTGCCAGTCCATGTTGACATCACGGGATCAGAGAATGATCCTATGTCACTGGGAAAGCAAGCAGCACTTCTCACTGCTACATTGTCAAGCTGCCCACCAAGCATGTTTTAACTATAACTCCCACACATTTCATTAATAAAGTCTACCCCCACTATCCAGACCCAAAGGTTATTCCATATCTCCAATGCCAGCTCCTTAGTCCCAGACTTAAGAATATTAGGTATTTCAAATTAAAGGATCCAGCGCCATATGCCATCTTTCTCAGAATATGCCCATGGCCACACTGCTGGATTCTCTCCACAGACCTTAAAACAAAGTCAACATCCAGATTTTAGTAGTACAGCTGACAGCACTGCAGCAGACAGATCGTGAAGATGGCAACACAGGTCACATGATCCTCTAATTTGAAATGTCTAATATTATGGTGCCTAGGTGGAACTGATATGGAGGTATGAGGAACATTGTAGTCTATGTGGGGGTTTCTGTGGGAGCTGGTAGGTGATTATGTTTAAAAGTTTAGGAGGCAGTTACAACTATTGTGAGATGAGTGCTGGTAATTTTTTGTAACTCGGGGACAGGGGTTCGACTGGGATCAGGTTCAAGGACCCCAATGTGAAAGGATGGGACATGAAGGGGCTCTTTGTTCCTTTCAATAAACCTATCTTCGGAGCCCATATGTAATCAAAATACTAAATATTTTTAAATATGGGGCTTCAGAACAGAAACCTGATTAGGTGCCCACATGCACACACCAATGTTCATGTTTTTGTGTAGCAATGAGGAAGTACCAACAGTTTAATATTTAATGTACTTCAAAAATGGTAAAAGTTGCTAAAGATACATTTAGTATTAAGTTGGTATTTGTCCTGTACTGAGGTAAGTTTATAACACAGTTTTTTTTGTCTATTACAGTATGCATCAGGAAGACTTTGAAAACAGGACTTTGACCTTATAGTCTATTTCTGGTTGAACAATAAAGATTTTATCTTTCCATATTATGTTGTTTGGGTTCTTAGGCAGGCGGATTTGTGGACTGAAAGGCATTGCACTCCTAATGAAGGAAGGCATCACATTCGGCAGGAATTTGAATATTAATTTTTAATCTTAATTTTTCCATATGTGTCCTCTGTGAATATGATTCCATGGTGAAATACAGTAAAGTAAATATGTTTGGATATCAAAGAAAGATACACAGTATTATTTTACTAAGGAACATCATTTAAAGCACTAAGACTTAAAGGCTGTAGTCTGCTCTAGTATAAACATCAGCACTGAAGACTGGAGGAGTGGTGTATTTGATTTGATTTCAAATAATTTAATTGCTTTACATTTTTAAACAGAGCCTAAATTCCTCAGATTGTTTCCTACAAAGTTAAACCTAAATAGTAAGCTTTTTACTCCACAATCTCTGGTACCAGTTTAGACCTCAGACAGCTAACTTTATACAGTGCTATAAACAGTGATTCTTGTTAGCAATTGTATATCGTAGCAGAGCAGTGGTTCCATTATAAATCAGAAGTGGTGATTCAACCAGTAAGCATAGACTTTTACAGGTACATGAGGAGCTCTAAACACAAAAGGTCTTTACACTTAGGTTTTGAAAATGGGGACTGTTCCACTTTTCTCAGTCAGGGTCATTTTTTTGTTCCAGAAATGTTTTTAATTGAAAGCATTTAAATAATGTTTCAAAAATCAGATTATTGAATAAATATTAATGTAGATATACATGTCAGGATGTTTCTACACTCCTACAGAGTGTGTTGCCTCATATGTCTTTGGGTGTCAGAACAACTACTTTCAATTTATAGTTGTCTCACCCAAAGGTCTTGGAAGATGACACTTAAAGGGTGCCGAGGTGCCTTTGTGTCTGTATTTATTGATACTTAGGGCTGAGTAGTGGGTTTGTGCACCTGGCTCATATTTGACCATCTTTAAAAGCTCATAAACTGACAGCTGGCATGCACCGCTGTTGGCAAGCATCTATAAACCCAGCACACTTGTTAAAAATTAAGCCAGTGGTTTTTAGAATTAAATGGAGTCAAAAAACATTTTTTGTAGCAAGATTTCTGACAAAATGGTAAACACTTGAAAACTGAAGCTTTCAGGCTTAAATGATAGTTAACTGTATGTTGTTTTTACTGTACTTTTTATAAATATTTAAATTTAGATACTGTAAAGAATAAGGGCAAAGGATTTCGAAACAATCTCTCTATGATCCAGCACCACCTGGGGAGGCAGTATTGCGCAGTGGTTTAAGGCTCTAAGCTGCAAATCTGGAAACCTGGGTTTGAATCCCACAGCCCCCACTTGCATACTGATGACTCTAAGCAAGTCACTTAACTTCTCTGTGCTCCCAGGTCGCACCTGTAAACAAGCTTTCAGCTTAGTGTGTCACTCCTGGTTAAACAATTAAAAAAACCAAAAACTCTGTTTTCAGCCATCTAAGCTGTTACTATTAATTGGTTCACATCCATCTGAAGTTTAAACACAGTGGTGTTCAAATATGAGAAAATGCATACAAAAATAATGCATGCATAATACTTTTTATGTAAATTGATACAAATGACTATTTATTTTGTTGCAGACCGACACAAGTTTTGAAATAGCAGCAGGACAGTTTGGATGCAATCAGCTGGATGCAGACTCTGGCCCAGCCTGTATTTGCATCTGCATCTGACACTTTTTTAAATTCCTCCTATATGTTTTAAAAAATGATGTCTGAGCATGCACAGTATCTGCTTTTTCATTGTGGTTTAGTGAAAGGCTGAGAGCACTATAATTGTATGATCCAAGACTATTGGAATGCATCACACGATTACAGGTGGTTTCTGATATATGAAATGTCTCTACTACTATCCCTGGACTAATGGGATGAAAGAGTGAAACTTGCCCTTGCTGGCCCTGATGACTTCCTCCCCACTGACAGGGATATCAACATGCCACCAATAGGCAGCCCTGATCTCTCCATACTGAGTCAGTTTGCATTATACAATTACCAGTTGACTTTTCTAAGCTGTGCATCTTGGGATCTGCTGACTGACAGCAAACTTGAATGCTTTGAAATCTGCTCCCAGTTGGCAGATCCCATCTTTCCATCTTAAGTCTGAAGCTAGCCAGTGGCTGTAAACGTCCCTGCTGATTGGAGTTACAATTGGTTTCCACTTATTGGTGGCCCTCATCTGTGTGTGCTGAGTGGCATTTTATGTCAGCCACTCGTTAATGGTTCCCATGTGACCCACTGAGCAAGGTTTAAAGTCTACTATCACTGGTCGGTGGATACAGTCCATCTCCACTGAGTGGGTTCAAAGCAGCAGAACCAGTTAGCCAGGAAACGTTTGTCACTTTACAGTGTTTTACATTGCCTGGTAATTTAAAAATTCCAGTTTCATGTTTAGTGCATGTTCCTTTTTAATACATTTATAATGTTATGTGAATCTATAGAAGATATGGTATCTTCAGTACTATTTCCAGTCTCTTTAACATTTATTTACATATAGTAGCTTAAGTACTCTACAGGTAAAAGAATGGGAGGTGCATACCAGTGATATCAGACAGAATAAATAATGAAGAATTATACCACCCCCTATTCCTCTGAATCCAGCATGGCACATCTAACAAGAGTCTGTGCAAAACTATCAGAAAAAAACAAACAAAGAATACAAAGAAAATAGAACAAACGGGAAAAAAAGTATTACAAAATGTAAACTTATGCAACTCCCATAATACAAAGCATCATGGGAAGAATATGCAAATCACCATGAATGAACATAGAATGGTCCTGCTGTAAGCAGGCGAGCATGATGACAAATGGCCTCACAATCTGCAATGGCTGAAGCAAAGACCCTTCTCTCAATGCTTTTGTGCTGAGGTTCTTTGATTTTAGAGACTGCTTTCTTGTTTTGTGCTTGCCAAGACACAAACCATTAAGACCAAAATATGACTGGTTCGTCCTTCCCCAAGTCTGTTGCAGATGGGGCATGCTGATGAGCCCTGAGAGGGATGAGGTACATCTGTGTCTTCTGTTTTCAGCCATTGCAGTGTGAGAGGCCATTTGACACCTTACTCTCCTGCTTAAGGCTGAACCAGTCTATATTCTTTTATGATGATTTGTATTATGGGGATATGCGTAATTTTACATTTCTTTTAAACCTGGCTTTGTTGCCAATGCCCTTTCCAGCTACCCCTTGCCTCAATGATTTTGTGCTGATGTTCACCAACTTTTAGATAAGATTAAGGATGTGTAATCTGTAGTTTATCTGAAACTGTGGTTAATCAAAATAACTTTTTCAATAACTTGTACAGCTGTTTTAAAGTCTTCCAAGGGTTCATGGAGCCCATCTGTTCCAGCTATGCTGGTTTGATGTTTATTTTTGTCATTTGGTAGATCCCGTCTGTCCCTGCTGAATAAGGGTTAAAGCCTTGGCCTGATCCAGCCCTAAGAAAGTGTTTTTTTAAATAACGTTATCATAGTTAAACTATTCAGCCTGCCTACTCACCATCATTTTAATCTCTGTCTTGAAAGTCCATCAGGATAATTTTAATCTCCTTTGGTTCAAAAGACACTTTCATGTCTTAAACTGTGCAAAGGTAAATAGTAAAGGGTTAGCCATAGTAACATAGTAATAGTAACATAGAAACATGCTGTTGGGATGATGGAAAGCACTAAGGGCTGGATACACAAAGACATACGCTAATGCCCAGCCCTCAGCCTCATGACCCAAAGCAAGCTTCAGGTCCAGGGCATGCAGCCACTGTGTGAAGAAAGTTATGAATGATGTTCTGGGAATCAGGATTTAAATCCTACCTTGCTTGGGGCCCACAGAGTCATTCATAACTTTCTTCATGCAGGGCCCTGTGGGCCTTGTGTGAAACAGGATATCAATCATGATCTTCTTTATGCAGTGCCCTGTGGGCCCTATGTGAATCAGGATATCATTTATAACATTCTTCTTGCAGGGCCCTGTATGCCCTGTGGAAAGCAAGACATAGATCATGAACATTCATAACTTTCTTCCCAAAGTGTCTGCATGCCCCTGACTGGAAGCTTGTTCTTGGATCAAGAGGCTAGTGGAGGGGGGCTGGCAGTAAGGTTGAAAACTCTGAGGAACACAACACAACTGATTTACCAAGACTTATGAGACTTCAACCCCTAACTGTTTTGTCATTTCATTACTTTGACGGCTTTGTGGTTTTGCAACCCTAATGTATGCATTAACATTTTTTTTGCAATTAATTTCCTAAATTTTTAAGAAAATAAGGTTTCTGCTTTGTGCTTTTGCAATGTTAATGTGTGAATTAATACCACTTTTTGCAATTAATTTTCTTACTTTTTATGAAAGTAAGTCCTTTTTTGCTTTGTGCAGGGCCCTTTGGTCCATTCACAAACCCACGAAACAGGAGGCAAGTTCCACTGTACAATACCTTGCTTTGTGCAGGGCCCTGCACAAATCAGTCACTAAGTCCTAAGTTGTTCATGCAGGGCCTGAATCAGCAGCTGAGTCCTACTTACTCCACACAGGGCACTTTAAGCCCTGCACAAAGCAAGACATGCTGTGCCTGAGCAATATCTGAGTCTTAATTTTCTTTGCACAGGACCCTGCACAAAACACAAGAAGTGTCCAAACATGCTTCACGCAGGGTCATTCTTCACGAGTCCTAAAATTCCATAAGGACTTAGATAATTTTTCATTACCATTTTGCTGCTTTAAACATTTTAATACTGTTGTATCTAGAAAATTCTTAAGACTCTAGCTGAACTCACACACTTAGATTTTTTTTTGTTTTGTTTTGTTTGTTTTTTTTTTTTTTTGCTCATAACTTGGCCATTTGGGAATTTTTTGAGCCCCAATTTTCAGGATGGCCAAATGGGTGTCCCACTTCATGACCATTTACTGTAAGGGTTGTTTTGAATGCACCCTGAAATGGGTTTGTGGGGTTGATCCCTTGAAAAGGTATTTCAGGGCACATTTACAAAACAACACTTAAATGCTCATGAGGTGGGGTGCACATTGAACCACCTTGAAAAACTGAGCTGAAAATGGTCAAAAGTTGTCAAGCTATGAACAAAGGTAAATAACAATGAGAAACAAATGAATGTGCTGTAAATCCAAAAAATGTCAGACTTACTGTATCTTTTCTTTTCTCATTTTTTAACTTTTGCTCATACCGTGGCCATTTTTGGTGGTTTTGAGCCCAAAGCTTTAGGGTAGCCATATCAGCACAGCACTGAATGAACACATTTGCTTCCTGAAATGTGTTTTGGGGGTAAAACACCAATAATGCATTTTGGGGTGCATTTATAAAGTTACATTTAGTAGTGCATAATATGGGGTGTTATAGCCACCTTGAAAATCTGGACTCAAAACAGCCAAAAATGGCCAAATTATGAGCAAATGTTTAAACAGTGGGAACAAAACATAAGTTCTGAAGCATGCACAGTTAGTGCATTTGCGCGGACTTAGTCCCACCTCTCATTTGCTTCAGTCTAGGTAGAGCAGCACATTGAAGAACATGGAGGGGTCACACTGGGGGATCTGAAGGATTCTCGATAAGGGACAGAGGCAATAATAGCTGCTGGTTGGGGTTTGTGTGGCATGGGTGCATAGAGGGTGGGGGGGTTAAATTTGAGCACTTTGGGTGGGAGGTGGATACCAGTAGTGGGTCTGAGCACCATCCAATGGTAACAATTGTAAAGTAATATTTGAGGGGGTGAGGTTGGTGGGGGGGCAGGAAGGTGGCATGTGTGCTACAAGATGGGGGAAAGTGGGTGTCTGCCTATAAACAGGTCAGGAAGAAGGGGACACTGGCAGTAGGACTGGGCAACCACTGTCAGATTACATCAGTATAAAGTGTGTGCATACTGCTGGTGGGATTGGGCACCCAGTGCAGCTAATTTGTCTAAAAGCTGTGGCTTCAGTGGTAGCAAAGTGGGGGGCAAAGTGGAGCGAGTCTGCAGGAGGGTGGCAGACTCCTACATACACTGTGTGCTCCAGTGTATTTTGCATTAAGTTGGTCCCCCTGTGTAACACAACCCTGCCTATGACCTGGATAGCTGAGCGACAACTCCCTGCTTGTGACCTGTATAGCTGAGCTGCTTCTGTACCTGTGTTTGTCCTACAAGTGTGTGGTAATGCTGTGCAATCTGGTGTTTGTCCACTTTTAGAGTGACTATGTCCTTTGCATTGCTGCAGCTTGATGCTGTACTTATCTGTCCAACCATACAAGTCACTTCAAGCATTCCCCTGTAATTACTCACAAGAAATATAGAAACATCGAGTTTGACTGCAGATAAGGACTGCTTGGCCCACTCAGTCTGCCCATTTGTTCTCTGCCGGTACTGTTATTGCAGACCCTACTTGATCACCCCACCCAACTTGCTTTTCTACTAAGATTCCTTTGTGCCTATGCCATGCATTCTTTAATCCCACTACTGTTTTTGCCCCTACCACCTCTGGTGGAAGACAGTTACAGGCCTCCACCACTGGTGCTAGTGGTCTCACTCCCTCCGATCGCAGGCCTGTAGTCCAAATAAACTCTCCCTGGTCCCAGCATGTAGTAAAATGTAAAACCCTCCCTGGTGTCCAGAGGTCTCCCTGGTACCAATCCATGGTACCATCTGTCACAGTCCCATCATCTCTGGTGTCTGACAACGCCTCACTGTGGCACAAAACACCCAACCCCAGTCACCTTACCAGCACCCTCAGTGCCGTGGGTGTGCATACGGTAACCAGCATAGTCCTCCTTACACCTCCTTGTCTGGCTGCCGTATGTCCATGCAGGGTGCCTGCAACTTATTTATAGGAAAGGGCCCTGTCCAACAAAAAGGATGTGCACTCCCTGCCTGGACATATGTCGGCCAGCTGAGGAGGTGTGAGGAGGGCTGCGTTGGTAGCTATATGTTCACCCCTGGCACTGAGGGTACTTTAGGGTGATGGGGTGGGTATTTGATGCCATGGTGGGGGAGCAGCTAGATGCCAAGGATGATGGGACTGTGATTGGTGGTACTATGGATCTGTGTTGAGGGGGGACCACTGGATGCTAGGGAGGGTTGTATGTTTTACTACAGGCTGGTGATTGGAGGAGGGACCACTAGCACCAGGGAGGGTTTATTTGAACTACAGACTGGTAATTGGGGGGGGTGCCACAGGGGGCAGGTGTGCTTCCTCAGTGGCCAACCAGCTAGTTGGCTGCATTACCTCAGACAGCCATTAACATTGCATGGAGTAAGGAAGGGGTTTTGTTTGGCGGTATTTGTGCAGCACAAAAGGACTGTGCTAAACCCTTCTGCATGTCGCGAATCTTCTGAAAATATCAGCTTGAGCTGATTTTCCTGTTCCTGCACCCCCATTTGCATACCCCCACACATTGTGGTTTGCGTAAGTGCTAACCATATTTGCTGGCTCAGCTGATCCTTTTGAATATTGGGCTTCAATGCAAAACCCATTTTGCATGGCAAGCACTGGTTAGTGCCCGCGCAAAGTTTGAAATATCGGGCGCCAGGTCTCTGATGAATTAAAAATCCTTTGTAACTGCTCTAAGAAATCATATTTGTGCTACTAACACGTGTAAATGTTATGAGTGAAAATGTATCTGTTGTTTGCATGTATTACTGTTTGTTATTGTCTCTTATGTAATTCTGTTTGTACAATTTGACCATGGTTGCCTATGAAAATGGGCAATTTTGTCCATATGCTCTCCTTTTAATAAATGAAATGAAAAAATGTCACACTGGGGCAGAGCTCTCCTGGTGACTAACTGTCACATGATAGGTGAGATTATGACAGTTCACCACTTCCTTGTGTTACTATCAAACAGGTTCTGATAGTAAAATAGGAATAGCTTAGTCTAAAAACTTTTACTATCACTGGCACTCTGTTAATAATTTCTATTTTTACAACTATGATGGTTGTGGACCTGACAAACCACTAATATAAAAATGCTGCTTGCTTACTGTCAGTGTTACACCAGCCTCCCTGCTCTTCATGACTTGCTAACCTCATATCACATACAATGAGTATAACATGTCAGACCTCTTATTCTGGTAATAACCATACTGGGGACTTAAGAGTGGATGAATTCTGACAATCCCTATCTACAGTGTCAGAATCCATCCATGGCTTATAAAGCCATTTCCGTAGTTAAAGGGAGAGTGTCCACATGGGACAGTGGGAACTGCTGGCCTCTACCTAGCCTGTTCTGATATAATTCAGATCTGCAAAGGCAGGGGGACACTGTAACAAACATAACTAATTTTCCAAGTTAAATTAGAGTTTAGGTAACCTTGGCTAACTTACATAGGAAATAACCTGGAAACCTAGCAGGTGTCAGAGTACCTAGGAAGAGTGCATCTGAAAGGAAAGGTTAAAGTGGGGACACATTCACCTTATTTAAAGTTGTCATAATAAGAAAAAAGAGAAATGTCAGTATCAAACAATGGCACCATAGTGGAGTCCTGTAATACACACAAATATTACATACATATTGGTAGATATTTATATTACACATTATTACTGTACTCAGAAAAGTGATACCCAGTCGAGTTCCTCGTTGACTCCATAATTGGGATCAATGGCCTTAAAATAGTTGATCCAAAAGGTCTCTTTTAGCTGTAACTTTTTGTCCCTGTCACGTCCTGTCTTCAGAGACTGTACCTGCTCCAGGTCAAAGAACTGGAGAGTAGGGATGCCATGACTTTCTGCCAAAAACAAAATCGCGCTACTGGTGACCTGAGATCTTGGCATCATATGTAGCCCTTGTGTTCAAGTAGTCTTTCTTTCAGTGGCCTGATGGTTTGTCCTATGTATACTTGTTATAAGGACAATTTAGTACATACACCATATGTGTATTTTAATATGTGATCATCTTCATGATTTCAATATTCTCTTCCACAGTCATGTTCATGGTCAGCTTAATCTTCTGCATTTAGAAGACACTGATCAGTGCCCACAAGGAAATTTGTCCTTCACCTGTGGCCAAAGGAAGACAAAGTGCTAGTCTTCTCAACTGGTACTTTATGTTGTCAGTGTACTAGATGGTCTTTCATGGACCATGTTTTCCTAGCCACCACTAAGGGTTTCTCCCTGAAAATGTGGTCTCCCGCCAGGCTTGACTGGAGTACCTTCCGGTTTCTAAACAGTGTCTGTTTCATACTGAAAAATGTATCTTAAAAAGTGATAGTAAAGGTTATTCATGATTAATCCTCTGATTTCACTGTCTGAACTGAAAGTTGATTTCTGTCTATGGCATCACAACATGATCCAGCCCTTGAGAGCAGTTCTGGGTGATAACCCCTTTCTTGGAACCTTCTGTTCATATCAAGCTTATTCTGTTGCCAGTCTTTCTGTCTTGAACAGTTCTTTTGGGGTGTATATATTGGCTATAAGGAATGCCCTGTTTTTGTGACCTTGGATGAAAATGTGTGTCATATAGCAGGGTGTTCCTATTTGTATTTTTTTCTGTGAAATTTTATTTCAAGCTTATGCTCTGTTTTAAAGATGACTAGGCCCAAAAAATGGTCTTGTGTGTCACAATATTCCACAGTAAAACATGAGGAGGTGAAGTTATATGTCACATACTGTTCCATGTTTATCACTGTAGCATTTCATACATTTTCTCCTGTTCATTGTGGCTCTGTGGAAAATGGGGGGAGGTGGCTTGGGGAGGTGGTATCTGATTTGGAGTGCAGTATCTCGCAAGTGTACATGGATGGGCTAATATAAGATATATGGCAAATATTCTTAGGTAAATGGGGAATGTTTATGGAATGTTTTCAGTGTTTTCAGGAGAAAAAGAAATGTTATGCTATTTTAAAACATTTAAAAAAACTGAATGTGGGGATTGTATATTTGCAGGAGACACATCTTAAAAGGGATCAGGTCACATGTTTAGAAGGGAATGGATGGTCCAGGTATATGGGATAGGGGACAGCAACAAGAAGGGGGAGTTGCTGTTCTCATAGCCAGGAATGTTGCCTTCCAGCTGGTTCTGGAAATATGAGGCATGAAAACGAGATATATTTTCCTGCATGGCAGGCTGGGGACACATGAAGTTCTTCTGGGCACAATTTATGGCCCAATGTGGATTCATCATGTTTTTTCACCAATATGATGCTGTTGTTGACCCCCTTCGTTTACCTGCCCATCCTGATTGGTGGAAACTGGAATCTGGTATTCTAATCAGATTTAGACAAATCTGGACACAATAGGATTAACTTTCTCCTGCTCCGTGTGGTTTGACAGAGCAAATAGGCAGTCTAGGGCTTACAGACCCTTGGTGTCTTTTACATCCCATTGAGTGGAGCTATACATTTCACTCTATACACCACACATCCTTTTCCAGAACAGATTAATTTGTTATCAAATGAGAAAGCATTCAATGGCTTTTACAATGTGAGATTAAGGAGATAGTACTATCTGACCATGCCTCGGTCTGTATGAGACACAACATGGGGGAGAGAGAGACAGAACCTGGCAATCACACAGTTACTCAAAGATAAAACAATACTGGAAAGGCTAAGGACATTAAAATATTTTTTGAAGCAGATCAGGGGACTGTAGAGCACTTAGACTCACTGTGGGGTCTAGCCAAGTGCACTACGTGGGGTGAATGCATCAGTCTGACAACTAGAAGAATAAAGAAAGTCATAGGCAAGCTGAGGAACTTTTCCTCCAAATCAGGGAACTAGAGATGCACCTGAAACCGGAAGCACCACAGAATGTGGACAGACATTCCACTGACATTCCTCACAGCGATGGCACAATAATGGCACTCGGCATAAGGCTGTCAATGTTTCAAGTGTTTTTTAAGGGGGCTGTGCACCCCCACCCCCCCATGCAGGGGGATCTGCCCCTGCACCTCCCCCCACATTTAAATATAATCAACTTTAGGTCAGAGTTGTTTTAGGAAGGGGCCAGGACACCAGGAGAAACCACGTCAGTGAAACCTGGACCATTACAGTGACTGTCGCTGTAATGGTAGTTTTTTGGGTTTCACTGTTGGGAGTGTCAGTCTACTGTGGGTCACCACCTGAAATCGAACACCCCAGAACAATCATGGCTCAATCTTAACTCCACCCATGCCAAACGCAATGAGCTATTGAACTAGAGGGCTGAATTGGCCATATTTAAGGCAAGGGTGCAAAATGTTTAGGATGGGAAATGGCAGGCAAGATGCCAGTCATATGCTTAAGACAGAAAGAAGCACTAAGAGTAGTCAAATGCCTAGAGTAGGCAGTAACCCTGTTCCAATCACTAAGCTGAGGGAAACTGGAGTCACTTTTAAAGGGTTTTATGAAGCCCTCTATCAAAATGAACAGGATGAGACACTGCTACCTGATCGTATTAGCGATTACCTTAATAATATTCAGTTGCCTCATCTCTCTGATCAACAAGCAGAATCCTTGACACGCCTCATTCAACTGGGAAGGTGGCCATGGCCAATAACCAACTTAGTACAAATAAAGCTCCTGGCCTAGATGGCTTCCCAACAAACTACTCCAAATGCTTTTGAGCAGACCTGTCCCCTTTCTTGCTAAGCTGTTTAATTACCTCCATGCCAAATGTTTGCAAAATAATTCCATTATGGAGGCCTGGATTACTTAAATTCCGAAGCCTGGGAAAGAGGAATATCAAGCTAGTAGTTACCATCCTATTTTTTGATAAACACAGATTTCTAAATTCTAAGATTATTGCAGACCATTCGGACTGGGTGTTGGGCTCCCTAATTTGGGTAGAGCAGGTTGGGTTTATGAAGGACAGATCCAGGAAGTAGCAGCACTCCATATCTGAACAGAAAGCAGACCCGACAAACCAGACTTTAAAAAAAATGCAAGTAAGCTGCAAAAATTGCATCACAAACTTTAATTATTAAAGTCCATACAAGTCACCAAGCAACAGAATACACCTCAGCACTTCACCTTTATGGGCTTTGTCAGGAGGTGAAGACACATAGTGCAAGTAATCATTAAATAGTGAATGAAAATGTCATAGTGAACACTACACCAATCAGTACTTAGAAATTCACAAGTATTCAATAAAGAACGCATAATGGAATACCTGGAAAATCAATTCTAAAAACATGGGCTATGCATACAACTGGTACAATGGCACTAATAACCTGTTTTTTTTTCAAAATAGTCAATATTCTTAGGATTTATATGTGCCAAGATTAAAATCATAAATCCAGTGATCACCCCATTGCCAGGCGTCTTGTTGAAAACTCCAGGGGATCAACATGAATTAGCAGGATACAGCGGATGGCACATAGCAGGAGCGAGCACATATTTAACCACAATAGCCTAAAATAAGGAAAAAAACAAGAAATGTACAGTACTTATTCAGGTTAAATCCAACAATGAATCCAAATGTAACTGATAGTAAGGGAATTACAATAGGGCAAACAGGGTATAAATTCTCGCCATATACGGATGATATTTTGCTCTGTGAGGAGTACCCTAAATCCTCCATTCCAGCAGCCCTACAGGAAATTGACACCTTTACCGAAATATCAGCCCATAAGATGAACTTCAGTAAGAAAAGCATGCTGCCTTTAAATAACTTGGTGACCAGACAAGAAACTGTGAAAATGGGCCTTCATTAGGAACCAAAATTATGCACATACTTGGGCATAGAGGTTCTTAAACATCTCTGGGACCTTAAGGAAAACAGTTTAAATCCTCTTGTGCACACAATTTCTTTGGACCTCCAACACTGGAAGGCCTTATCCCTGACCCTATGTGGAAGGATTAACATGGTTAAAATTAACCTGCTCTATCAACTCATATATCCATTGGGGATGATAAATAAAGTCCTACCAAAATCCTGGTTTAGCCACTTACAGAAGCTAATTTCAGACTTTTTGTGTTAGGGCAAGAAAGCTCGCATATCGTATTTCAAATTGACCAACCTGAAACTTCAGGGAGGCCTAACTCCTGAACTTCTTCCATTATTATTTAGTGCTCCATAGGAGCAGGTATTTTCCCCAGAGGAAACAGGGACAGATGGGAACAATTTAAGTTAAGTGCCTCAGTGGGTTCAAATAGAGCAAGACACCACGCCAGATTGCTGGAGTACACATTGGCAGTCTCTTATTTTCACAGCCTTCCAATCTCCCATGTTCTCTTAAGCATATTCCAATCTATTGGTCCCTCAGAGTTCATGCACAATTCTGTGGCCATTTTGGCCTGAATATGACCCATGACATCTTTCAACCGGTGAGATGCAGTACAATCCCAGTATTAAGACAGCAAACAACATAATCCCAGATAGTTTTTTACCCAACGTGCAGGCACCTACAGTAGCCCATCTTATGATAGGGGATATTCTTTTAGCCCATAGGACAATTCACATTAGACATGGCTTACTGGGTACAACATGTTTTAAGGTATTACAGCTGTTGCATTCTGTAGCAGCATATATGGGTCCTGCACCTTTACCACCCTCTGGAGGGATGGTTTAGACTTAATGGTGTTGGGCACCTCATAGCATCATGCTATTTTTCTTTATTGTACAATGGGTTGCAAACTTTACATCTAAGATCCCCTACCGGGGTATGCCACTATTGGCAAGGTGCCCTTTAGGTTAATTGGGAGCCAGAGGAGTGGCAATGAATATGGGGTGATCTGTACAAGTTCATTAAACAGGATAAATGTAGGCTGATGCAGTTTAAAATCCTTCAAAATATGTATTTTACCCCCCAAAGTCTCTGCCATATGGGGCAATTGGATGATGCGACTTGTGTCAGATGTGAGAAGGAGGAGGGCTCCTTAAAGCACATCCCGTGGTATTGTGTACAAGTCAGTTCTTCTATAGAACATCTTCAGGCAAAACTTAAATCCCCTTCTAGGGCTGGAAGATGCTTTCACCCTGGAAGTTTGTATGGTGGGAAATTATTGCGGTAGGGTCCTGGGCTCCAGGAAGGGGTACATCACACTGACAGCAGCCACTGCAAAAATGACTATGTTTCTGACTTGGTTGGATGGCACTATTATGACCAGAAGGGAGTGGCATAATGAAATAATGAGTGCCCTAAACATGGAGAAACAAATAGCCAGTGTGAATAATAGGGTTGATGCCTGTTGTAAGAAATAGGAGGCATTCCATGCCTTATTGATTATAATGTAACTTGTCTAATATGTTGACTTCAATGCTCCTCCTATGCTCATAGAATGGTAATTTGTTTTGCTGTGGACAGTATCTGTGTACCATATCATGTGATACTTTCCTTTATGTACTCCGAGGGGGGGGGGCAGTTCCAAGGGTTACCATTTTGTGTTGTAGTGTAGCAACTGTATTGTCCATTGTTCTTGTAATTGTGATGTGTAAAAGAAAAATGTTTTCTTAATAAAGTATGCTCAATTAAAAAAAGATTGAAGTCCCACACCAGCAGTACCTTCCCCTTTTTTACCATTGTGCAAAATGGCTTCCACCAGTGCCTTATTCAGGTTCTCCCCATGTGTTTGAGGTCTGTAAATCTCACCAGTGTGAATAGTGGCTCTGGTTCCTGTCTCCAGGGTGACCCACAGAGCTCCAATCCCTTTATTCCCCCACCACAGATTCCCTGTGTCTCCATTACTTTGATACCCTCCCTTCCACACTGCACCACCCCTTTTCCCCTTCTTCCCACCCTATCTTTCCAGAACTGAGTATAGCCTAGTATGGCCATGTCCCAGTTGTGGTTTCCTGAGCAACATGACTCAGAAATGGCCATGATATCAAGGTCTGCCTCTGCCATGATGGCCTCTAGGACAGAAACAATTGCACTTCGTTTGAAATCCATCGCTTGTTCCTCTCTTGTCCTCCTATTGGTGGTGGCAGTGCTAAGGAGGGAGGGCATGTAGGATCAAGTGATGCAGAGACAGATGTGGTCACATCTGAAAGTGGTGACTTCAGTGGTAATGAAGTGGTGGCAAAGTGAAGGAAGTCTGTCGAGTTAGTTCAGCAATGTAACATGAATCCCTAAACTCTGCTCATTGTTTTAATTATTATTTTAGGTGTAATTTGTACTTGAATTTGTTTATACAATTTGTTTTATATTTGGGTTTTATCTGACTGTTTATTTTAACCAATTGTATTTATTGAGTGCTTTAGTTGTCATTTGTTTTCTTTTTGAATTTTTTTTTAATTAAAGGTCTGGTTTTTGCACTTTTATTTGGCAGTATTTTTCAGTGTGATCCTGATATATTAACTGATGCCAAGAAGAAAGGCCAACCCAATGAAAATGATTACTGTCCCTGAATATGGACTATATTTATTTGAATTTTCAAAGAGAAGTGATCTGAGATGTTGTGGCTTTTAAGTTGTAGTATATGCACAGGTATGTCTTAAATTTGGGGGTCTTTTACTTTAATCCCAAGGTTGTTTCTTGTCAGAACCTGCTCATGATATCACTGGCAGGTGATATGGGGATCAATCCTGGGCTAGTTTCCTCTGCAGATGAATCTAACCAAGTTGAATATCATTCATCCCAGTGCAAGGAGTCTTGCAACAAAGACTGCAGAACTTAAGGTTTTGGTTACTCAGATTAATCCTGATCTGACTGGAGTATCTGAGATGAGGCTTAAACCCCATATACAGGATGCTGCTTGATCCATACCAGGGTATAATTTGATTAGATTGGATATACTTGGAAGGAAAAAAGGGAGGGGTGGCAATTTACTTTAAGCAACATTTGGAAGTCAGTTTGGTCTCGAGCAGTGATCAGTTTGTTTCCAAGAATTAATTGATTTTTGTCAGAGTGGTGCATGGAGGTAGAAAGCAAAACAAAAACATTCATATTAATTGTCTTTATAACCCTCCCCAGATGGTACAGAAGTGTTATCTGATTACTTGAAAAATTTGGAATAGATAGTAAAAGGTCATGGCTTGGTTACTGTTTGGGACATGAATTTGAATTGGTAGTTAGATAAGGGCTAGTATTACAAGTTTGTACTTCAGGAATTTCAGCTAATTCAAGGCATTTCACCCCCTGTGAGGTTTACTTTAACCAGTGCTAATCATTCACTTCTTGATTTGGTTATAACTAATAGAGTCAATCAAATGTTATTCTCAGGAGTAATTGAGGAAGCTAAAAGTGACCATTTTCTTACGTGCTGTGTCTTAAACTTTAAAACTCCCAAAATACCATCAAAATTTTTGTTGTCTCAAAGCTTTGATAAGGTTGATCCTGAATTAATTAGATCTAAGGTAAAATTGATTGTGTGGTCTTTTCTTGACTGTATTACAACAGTTCACTCTGTCATTGATTTTTTTTAATTATTAATTAGTCCCTATCTAGAACAAGTTTTCCTCTCTTCAAAAAGAGACTGAGAGGTTAGAATAATAGATGATTTTCTAAAGAAATAAAATAAATGATTAAGCTCCAAGATATTAGCCGGCACAAATATACAAGCTCTCCTACTTCTGCCTTGCTGTGTGTGCATCACTGAATTAGAAACTGCTGCAAGTATCTAATTAGGTCATCCTAGATCAAATAAAAAAAACCAAAAACAAATTGACAGTAGTTGGGCTGACCCAAAATGATCTGGGGCAGTTGTTACTGCCCTGAGAAATCCTAAACCCAGAGGTGTAGTCAAGAAGCTTGCTAAAGATGCCAGCCCAATGTTGCAGATGGCTGAGGTTGTATGTGCCTTACCTCCTTCCATGCTGGTGACCCAAGTTCAGGAATGAGCTTGGGTTGCTGGGGATCAGCTGGGGCAGGGGCCTGGAGAGGATGACATGGTTGATTGGCAGCTCTCCTTTCCTGGATGGGACAGGAGGAGGTGGACAAGGTAGGTGGCCAGCCATCAGCACCTGGGGACAGGGTTGATAGCCCACCCAGTTCCAGCCATAGGAGGATAAAAACCTTTATTTAAAAAAAAAAGCTTGTTAAAGGAAGGGATAGCAGCTGACACTAACACCTGCATTGGGCAAAAGTGGAAAATCTCCAAAGCCAGAAGACCTAGTTAGTTCAATAGGGAGGTAGGACAGACAATGAGGGAAAATATGATGGTATACAGGAAGTTTAGGAAGTCCCAAGGGGATAAAAATGGGGGGGGGCTACATGGAGAAAGCTTAGAAGGCTAGTAGGATGGTCTGGCATGCCAAGGATAGAAAAGAGCTTCAAACTGCAAAAGGGATCAAGGAGGGAGAAAAAGCCTTCTTCCGATGTATAAGTAAGAAACAGGACACAAAGAAAGTTATAATAAAGATAAAGGGGGGGGAGCAGGCAGTAAAGAGAAGGCAGAGGTGTTGGAGGAATACTTCTGCTCTGTCTTTAGGAAGGAAAAGGATGGATCAATGTCACAACAGCGGATGGGGAGGGGGAGCATGGGAGATAGAGCTGTGGATAGGATAATAGAGGACAGGGTTAAGAATGTGCTTATGCCTCTGAAGGTAAACAAGTTCCCACATCCAGATGGCATGAAAACAAGGGTGTTGAGGGAGCTGGCAGTAGAACTGGCAGGCCCACTGGCAGATCTGTTGAACATCTCACTAGATGGGGTGGTACTGCAGGAGTGGAAAACTGCACATGTGGTACTGCTGCTGAAGAATGGGCCTAGATATGAACCTGGGAACTACAGGCCAGTCAATTTGACCTTCGTTGTTGATAAAGTAATGGAGACCATTCTGAAGTAAAGGCTAGTCGGGTTTCTGGAGGTAAATTAGCTCAAGTATGAGAGTCAACATGGGTTCATGTCAGGAAGAGCCTGTCAAACCAGCCTGATCAGCTTCTTTGATGGGGTAATGAAAGCAGTAGACAAAAGTCTAGTGGTTGATATTCTATGCTTGTAATTCAGCAAGATCTTTGATTCATACCCTGCAAGAGGTTGATCAAGAAGATGGAGGACCTAGGATCAGGAAGCAAATTAAGAAGATGGGTGGCAAAGGCCCATGTGGCACTGGGGGTTGTGATGCTGGATGCCACACCTCATGCCACTCTGGCAACCTGAGTTTGGGAGAGAGCTTGGATTGCTGGGGGTCGGATGGAGGTTAGGGTGAGGAGCCGGACTGAGCTGCTGTCAGGCAGCTGTCCTCTCCCATGGAGGGATATGGGTTTCTCTGGCTCTTGACTGCCACCCAGTGGAGGCTAGGTAGCAGCACTAAGTCACATGGGGAAACCAGGCATTAGGCCAGATGGGAGGAAGGGACCATCACTAGATCCATGTAGTGCATGCACGTCTCCACATGCATGAGTGACCGTGTTGTGGGGTCCCATGATAACAGGGAGAAAAACAGAAAAATTGGGCATGAGGCAGGCTAAATGAAGCCCTGAAGCCAACAGGGTGGATTGAGATCCTCTGAGAGAGGACCTCAGCCTACCTGCCTGGAGCCCTGATGGGAGAAAAACCTATATAGAAAAAAAGAAGATGGGTGGCAATTTGGCTTTGTGGTTGGACACAAAGGGTGGTGGTAAGGGGAACTCTCCGGCATGAAGGAGGTCACTAGTGGGGTCCCACAGGGGTCAGTGCTTGGCCTGGTATTGTTTAGTGTGTTCATTAATGACATTGGAGACACTATCCTAGACAAAATCCACTTCATTGCGGACAACACCAAGATCTTTGGGAGGGTGGACACAGATGGGTGCAGGACATAAAAGAAGACAAGCAAGGCTGGAAAGGTGGTCTGGCATATTGAGGCTCGGGTTCGATTTGAAGAAGTGTATGTCATGCACCTAGGAGGAAAGAACCTGAGGACTGAGTACAGTCTGTGGGGGAGGGGGGCAAGGTCATAGAATTGGAGAAGGAAAAGGATTTGGGGATAGCCATCACCAGTGACCTAAATCAGGCTACACAGTGTAGGAAGGCAGCAGCCAAGGCAAACAGAATGCTGGACTTTATTGTGAGGCGGTTAATGAACAGAAGGAGGAGGTTATACTACAGTTGTACAGACAATTGGTGCACCTGCACTTGGAGTATGGGGTGCAGTACTGGAGCCCCTTCCTGAAAAAGGATATCAGTCAGCTTGAGGCAGTTCAGAAGAGGGTGATAAAGATGGTTCAGAGACAGCTGAGCAAGGCAAATGAGGACAAGCTGAGAGAACTCAACATGCGCTCATTCGAGGAGTGGAGGGAGAGAGGGGTCCTGACTGAAACCTTCAAGTACCTGAAAGGTATAAACAGGTTATATGCCAGGGATCTCTTTTGTCTCAGTGGGAACAAGATCACAAGGGGGCACTGTGATAAACTGGTGGGGGAAGGTTCAAGAAGGAGGTCAAGAGACACTTCTTTACAGAAAGAGTGGTGTTGGGGTGGAATGAATTCCCATCTGGGCTCATTACTTAAAAGTCAATAAAGGGATTCAAGAGAGGGAGCGGCATGGTGAAGGGGAGAGTCAGGGTTGATGGGGAGAGGGTTGGGCCTACTGTAATTACTGGATCAAAAGCTCCACAATCGAGCAGACTCAATAGACTGCAAGGCCTTCTTCTGCTGGTTATTTTGTATGTTTCTATTTTCGTATGCAGGTGACTGAAATTGTTTATCCAGTGAAATTGCTAATTCATTAAATATTACATTTACTGATCTCTCTGCATTTGATATCTCTGAACCTCAAAAATGAGATCAAGGTGTTTTCAATGGGAAAGAAAATTTAAGTTAATTTGGTTGTCTCAGATTTTATTTTAAAAGGGTCATTTTTTGGGAAACCTTAAACTGTGTCTATACACTCCTTGACGAAAGAATTGATAAGAAGGATGGTTTGGACTCTCACTTTTTGAAGCTCATTGCCCCCCAAATTGCTGCTCCACAATGAATTATTTTTAGTCTGTTCCTTATTACCCAAATGTTCCCTACCAATTGAAAAGTTGTTTGGGTGGTCCCCATACCAAAAAAAGTGAATGCTGTCTCCTTGGATGACTACCACCCAATTTCAATCTTAAATCCATCAAGCAAAATACTAAAGTGTTTTGGAGAGTGCTATTAAGTACGGAATTCAATGAATTCCTAACCTTGTTATACCATCGAGTATGTCACATTGATGGTACAACAACTTTGAACATGGTTATGCACTGCTGCTTCTACCTTCCACCTTCAATTGCAGAGCCATTGATCAGACATGTATATGGCTTCCATTAACCAACAAATCTGCCTTGTGGACACAGCTGGGAAGACATGGACTCCGGGATAACAGTACGATCATTCAAATTTCTTTGTTTAAAAAAAAAATCAGGCCTGTGTGCGCAGGGTTTGATCAAGGTGTGGTGGGGAACGATCAAAACAGATGTACAATTCTCAAGAAATGCTTAGTTGTTGTTTAACTGTTGACCATACACTATAAAAGAAAATGGATGGGCAACAGTAAGCAACAACCCTGAGTTCACTTCACAAGGTTTCATGACAATGGTAAACCCCTCAAGCTTCACTCTCGAGGTTTGCTTGGTTGTCATGACAACCTCTTGAAGTGAACACAGCATTGTTGTTCACTGTTGCCCATCCATTATCCTCTATGTAAAGAACTGCAGCTGAAAAAATTAATGCTTACTTGGATAATTGGAACTTGCTTTGTACTCAGCAGCATGGTTACAAGATGGGGAAGGTACAGTGACAACTTTGGTTGGGTTCATGAACATAGTCCTCAGCACATATGGAAGAGTGGCTTCTAATGTGGGCCATGTGTTTTTGTTTTTTTTTGTAAGTTCCATTGTAATGATCATATCATGTTTTGTACCTTATTGTCCTTATTGCCTTTACGTGGAACCTTTGTAAAAGAGCCCTCGGTTCAAAGGTGTCATATTAAATACAAATTAATAAAAAATAAATGTACACGGACCTGACTAAAGCATTTGATCTCATAGATCATTATTCTTTGGAAAAAACTTGAATCTCTGGGAATGTCTTCAAATGTTATCTCATAGATTGGGGACTGCTTATCTGCCCATACATTGGTTCAGTTCTGTCTTCATCAAAAACAGTTATAAGAGGGGTTCCTCAGGGGTCCATTTTAAGACCCCTGTTGTTTTTCTTGTTCATTAATTCTGTCCCTGAAGTTAGCTTGAACTGTGATGCTATTTTGTAAGCATACAATGTACTTTTTTCTAAATGTTCCATGTAAGCCTCTGAGATACCAGAATTTATGAATATGGATACTTATGCAATTAATCAGTGGTTTAGTTGAAACCATTTAGTCCTAAATTGTGAATTCATTAAAAACAAATTCCCTGTTGTTTGGATCAATTTGTTGAAAAAAAAGATCCCCTTTATTGATTTGTGATTCAGATGGCTCTCTGAGTAGGATAAATTATTCAAATATTTCATTTTTTTTATTCCTCTTTGACTTATTTGGAATATATAGGGGTGTTATGTAAGAACATCAACCAAAACTCAATGCTGCTAATAAGTTAAAGGACCATTTTCTTTGGAGACCTTAATGCAATTGCTGTAGGCTCATTACTTCTTTTTTTTTTTCATTTTGCATCTCCTTCATTTTTAGGGCTGCAGTGGGCAGAGCCCTCCAGACCTATTGCTTTCAAAAATAATTCTGTATTTCTTGCATTCTTTGTGACTGAACAACTTGTTGGAGTTCCACCACAGTTGCCTCCATGTCTATGGAGTGCTCCAGTTTCACTGCACTGTTTTTTTACTTGAAAAAAACAGGCCATCTTGATCGGGACACTGGGGGATTAGGCACCCCCAGTGTCACTCTTATGCTTTGGGGGTGGGTGGGTGCTAAAAGGGATGGTCGGGTGGGAGGGATGTCTGTAATGTAAAAAAAAAATGGTGACACAGAAGAACACGGCTCACTCCACAATGTCTAAGATAGTCCTCACACTCTACTGTGCATGTGCTAGTGCATGCGCAGTGTAGTGCAGTGGCCTTTTTGGTTATGGTGGAGTGTACTGTGCTCTGCCATGACCAGTGTTTGTTTTTTTCTTTAAAAATTAGAGATATGCCCCCACCCATCCCTCCCTCTCCACACCCACCACCCCACCCTCCCAAAAACATAACAATGACACTGGGGTGCCCAATCCCCAGTGTTGTGATAGAATTTTAAGCCCCTACCCAACCTTCCCTTGACACTGTCCCCAATCCTCCAGTGCAGAAATCCTCAGGATTTGTTTTATTTGTTTTGTACCTGTACAAAGAAAACCTCCCATTGAAGTTTTTTTGTAGCCAATACTCCCCCTACCCAACCCTCCCACTTAGCACCCCCAAAACATAACAATGACACTGGGGGTGATGAATTCACCAGTGTCATAATCATGATCTGTGCCCTTTTTAAATATATATTTCTTTATCCCCCCACCTGACCCTCCCTCTCAGCACCCCCACCCAAAACATAAGAGTGATACTGGGGTTGCCCAATCCCACAGTGTCATGATAAGAATTTTAATCCCCTCACATGATCCTCCCTTGCTCCTAGGGGGTGTCCAATCCCCCAGTGCAGAAATCCTCAGGTTTTTCTTTTACTTGTTTGTTTTGTACCTGTACAAAACAAAATAGCAATCAATGTGTTTTGTGGCCAATACTCCCCCTGCCCAACCCTCCCACTCAGCACCCCCCCAAAACACAGCAATGACTCTGGATGTGCCCAATCCACCAATGTCAGGATCATAATCCGTGCTCCTTTTAAATATATATTTCTTTATCCCCCCACTCAACCCTCCCTCTCAGCATCCCTAAAAACATAAGAGTGACACTGGGGGTGCCCAATCCTCCAGTGTCATGATAAGAACTTTAATCCCCCCAACCGACCTTCCCTTGACACTGGAGGGGGTGACCAATCCCACAGTGCATAAATCCTCATTTTTTTTCTTTGTTTTGTACCTGTAAAAAGAAAACCATCCATTGATGTCTTTTGTGGCCAATGCTCCCCCCACCTTACCCTCCAACTCAGCAACCCCCCAAGCCCTTACTTACTGATCAGAGGTCCAAAGCCATAATCCTCTCTGGATCACAGACACATCTTCACTCTTCAAAGCTGGACTGCAAACTGAAGAAACAGGTATGCAAGTCAGTGTATTTCAATGGGGGTTTGAACTTAGTGGCATAACTTGGGCATTTTTTAATATTTTTGGCCCAAATTTCAACATGCCTTCTTTGGGACCCTACCTCGTGAACACTTCAACTGTTATTAGGCAGATCTGTCCCTGTGTGAAATCTCCTTTCAGGCGGGAGTTGAATTTTTTTTCTGCCATTGTTCTTGAGGTGGGGTCATAAGAAAGCTATGTTGAAGATTTGGTATAAAAATATTAAAAAACAATAAAAGTATGAGTCTGTGTTGAATTTTGCAAACGCAGGCTTGTAACTTTGGCATTTTTCAATATTTTTAACCCAAATTTACAATATAGCCAACATTTTACAGCACCTCATGAATGTGACAGCTGACATTTTTCAACTCCTGTCCAAAATGTGCTTTTGCATCCCAAACTTTGATTTCACAGTCCCTGCATGAAATCATCTTTTGGACAGGAGTTGAACATTTGCTCTGCCATTGTTCATGAGGTGGGGTCATAAAAAGGTTATGTTCTCAATCTGGAGTAAAAATGTTTAGAAACAAAAAAGTTATCAGGCAATGTTGAATTTTGAAATGCAGGCTTGTAAGTTTGGTAATATTCAATATTTTTACCCCACATTTTCTACATAGTCATTTCTTTACAGCACCTCATGAATGTTATAGCTGTCATTTTCAGCTCCTACCCAAAATGTGTTTTTGTGTCCCAGAAGTTGATTTTGCAGTCCCTGCATGAAATCAGCTTTCAGGCAGGATTTGAACATTTGAGCTGCCATTTTTCATGAGGCAGGGTCACAAAAAGGCTATGTTGAAAATTTGGTGTACAAATATTTCAAAACAACAAATTTAGGAGCCTACTTTGCATTTTGCTAATGAAGGCTTGTAATTTTGGTAATTTTCAATATTTTTACCTTTTACCCCAGATTCCTTGCCTGCAGCCCTATTGGCTCTGGCCAAACTTGTTTAACATTGGGTCTACTGAGTTACATAAGATTTATGCTGTTTTTAACAATGTATGTCATTTTATACTTCTTGCTCCTCTCATAACCCATATTGTTATCTTTGGTCCCGATATTCAAACATGAGCCTGGTAATGGTGCAAGTGGGAGTGCAGAGCAACTGAGTTGCACTGGAGCAACTAAGGGATACATTTGAAAGAGATGTGCCATGGCACATCTCCTATGTATATACCACATTATGCATGCTGTGCAAATTCCTGATATTCAGACACCAATATGCAAATGGGGACATAATGCATGTGAGGCACAAATGGGGCCATTTGCATATCATTATGGCCCTATTTGCATGTGATGCACAGGGCTGGCCAGCGAAATGCACCTGGCACCATGCACAGCATGCGGTCCCTGCATGAGGGACTGCAGTAGTACCCCCTCCCCATCCCTACCCTCTGAGCACTGTAAATGACTACATACATATCCCTGGTAGTTCAGCGGTACCCCCCTCCCCTCCCGACCCTCCGATCACTGAGAATAAATAGATTTCCATATCCCTGGTGGTCTGGTGGTTCCCCCTCCCTGCTCATATCACTGATTGCCAAGAACATATTAATATCCGTATCCCTGGTGGGCCAGTGGTTTCCCCCTCCCTGCCCATACCTCCAATTGCTGAAAATAACCTGCTGTACTGTCCCTGGTAGTCTAGTGATACTCCCCACCCCTCCGATAACTGTGATTGCCCAAACTGGTACCTGAACTGAATCCCTGGTGGTCCAGTGACATCCCCCCACCCACACAGGACCCCCGGCCCACCCAGCTCTCCCAGTCATTGGTGGGCAACAGACCCACCTGCATACCTCCTTGGCTGCCCACCAAATGATAGCTTACAGTAGCAGCTGCAAGCCCATTGGACTACATTGTGGACCAATGGGTTTGCAGTGCATACTGTAATACTCATTCACAAATATGTGAATGAAGACACAGTGTGGTCCAATGGGCTTGCAGCTGCTACTGTACGCTGTCACTCAGTGGGCAGCTGTGGAGGTATATGGGTGGGTCTGCTGTCTGCTGATGATGGGGTGAGCTGGGTGGGCTGGGGGTCCTGTGTAGGTGGGGGGTGCAACTGGACTGCCAGGTATTCAGTTCAGGTACCAGTACGGGTGATTGCAGTTACCGGCGGAGTGGGGGGGGGTACCACTAGACTACCAGGGACAGTACAGCAGGTTATTTTCAGTGATCAGAGGTACAGGCAGGGAGGGTAGAATGACTGGACCACCAGGGATATGGTAATCTATTTATTCTCAGCGATTGGAGGGTCAGGAGGGGTATACCACTTGACTACCAGGAATGTGGTGTCTGTACTATTCTTAGTGATCGGAGGGTCAGGAGGGGGGATTCCACTAAACAACCTGGAACATATGGGTGTGCTTGTGCACGGTGTTGGAGGGTTGCCACCAACGGCTGGCAGCTGCTGCATTGCACACTGCAGTTCAGCAGCCTGCCAGTGGGAGGATTGCAGTTGAGCCTGTTTTTACAGGCTCAACTTTGAGCCCAGGTATGCGGCACACCTCTGGGTTGTGCCAGCAGATGCACTGCACATCCCAGGCTGAATATGGAGATGTGCTGTATATGCATGGGCATGCCCTCTGGAGTCGTGCCACATACATTGTCTTTGCATCCCGGCACATTGGGAATTGTGCTGTGCAGTTTCCACCTTTGAATATTGCCCTGGGCTTGTGCTGGTGCATCTCAGTTGTGCAAGGCCCAATCTCCTTGAATATCTAGCCCTTTTATGTCAAGTTGAATTGGTTGGCTCCAAATTTTCAGATCAATTATTTTTTTGGTTACCTTATTCATATGGTCAAAAAAAAAAAAGAAATTCTTTGATACCTTTTATTGGATCAATGTAGATGTTACAAAAGAAAACAGGTGCTTTAGCTCTCGGATTAGATTGAGTCCTTCATTAGAAACTAATGAGGCATTAGTTTCTGATGAAGGACTTGATGTAGTCCAAAAGCTAAAGCACCTGTTTTCTTTTGTAACATCTATGTTTATCCAATTAAAGGTATCAAAGCATTTCTTTTTTTCTGGATCTTTTGTCACAAGGACCAATACGGCAACAAAGCTTATTTATTTGGCTATTTTTTTCCTGTTTCCACTACTCTTGAGGATTTAGTGGTTGTTCAAAACCCTAATATTAATCTTCATTTCTATGAGGGCATTAGATCAGAAACCCCTTTTTATAAAACTAAGCTGGGTTCTAAAGCTTTTTCCGTGGCAGTACAAAGTTACTGGAATACTTTGCTTGTCCCACTTTGCTCTACTAAATATTTTGCATATTTTATGCTCTGTTTTTGAAAGCTTGCTCTTGTAATTGTGGTGTACTGCAGATTTTTGATAACTTTTCTACTATGGGGTCTAGTACGGATTACCTATGTGCCGCATATCCGAGGTACATAGGTAACCTTAAGTGTGAATGCCATGCAGTGGGGGCCAAATGGACCCCAGCAGCATGTACAACAGGTGCACAAGCTCACTGTGCACATGATCTCCTGGCTGACCAGCCATGGGCAGTCCTGGGGGTGTTGGGGGAATGCCTACCCTCCGCACTATTCACCAAGTCACAGAGTACCAGGCGAGGGGGGCACGAGTTACATGAGGGTGGATCTCACCGTAACTGCTACACACACCCCAACAGATACCCACTGGTAGCACCGAAAAGGAAAACCCCTCTATAAAGCTGCCCCAGCCCACCAGGCTGATAGAGAGGGCTAGAAGGCAGCCAGTCGGGCATATGCCTATGGTGTTCCAGATTGGTGAGCACACTGTCGACACCAAACACTGGTGACATTGCACATGTATGTGTACAGTACAACACATACACTTACAGTACAATGTGTTTGTACCAATATCCAGGAGTGGGGCCCTGATGTAGTGTTGGTTTCCATGAATGTAACAGGGGATGTGCTGCAGCTAGTGTTGTAGAATGGTAACTTAGCAACTGTGCCCACTATTGTGACATATAGATATATGTTATGATATGCTATACAAACAGTTTGTGTATGAAACCACAGTTGAATCTATACCCACCCACAAAGGGGAGGCTGAGGGTCTGTAGAGTCCCAGCACATTCCACATACTGTACTTATGGGGACTGTGGTTTTCACATACTGAATGGCATCCTCCCCGGGGGGGGGAGTATGGCTGTAGTTGTACTATACCAACGGGTGTAATGGCATACTGTAACATATTTCAATAAATAGCCATATTGCAAACACAATCATGGACATGGGTACTATGGTACTGTTCTACTAAACTATTTGCACCACAAGCCTTATTATATTACTGGAAGGCAGCATTGTGCTTCGGGGATCTGATGTTGGACATCTGTAGAAATCTGGTGTATTGGTTTGAGATCAGGACAAAGCAGACATCCTGAACAAATATTTTGCTCAGTATTCACAGAAGAAGGGGGAGGAGAAGGACCACAGATAAGTGATAGGAGCATCAATGGAAGGGAGGTGGATACCAGTCCATTTACAGAGGAGAGAGTCCTGAAGGAACTCACAAAACTGAAAATGGACAAAGCAATGGGGCTGGATGGGATACATCCAAGGATATTAAAGGAGCTTAGAGAGGTACAGGCAGCACCACTAGCAGTCCTGTTCAGCCATTTGCTGGAAGCAGGAGTAGTTCTGGAGGACTGGAGGAGGCATATGTAGTCCCACTTCACAAAAGTGGGAGCAGGGATGAGGCTGGCAACTGAAGGCCAATCAGTCTGACTTCAGTGGTGGGAAAATTAATGGAATCACTGCTGAAGGAGAGGATTGTCGAATATCTTGAATCTGGCAGCATGCAGGATCTGAGGATAGATTCACTGGGAGGAGGTCATGTCAAGCAAATCTGATAGATTTCTTTGACTGGGTGAGCAGGTAATTAGAGCAAGGTGCAGTGGTGGATGTGGCCTACCTAGATTTCAGCAAGGCCTTCAACACCGTTCTACATAGGAGATTCATATACAAGCTGGGCAGCCTGGGAGTGGGTACTAAGGTGGTAAAATGGGTAGGAAATTGATGGAGGGATAGGTGTCAGAGGGTGGTGGTAAATGGAGTTCACTTCTAGGAAGTGAGGATGACTAGTGGGGTGCCACTAGGATCAGTGCTGGGGCTGGTCCTCTAAATGACATTGCAGAAGGGTGAGAAGGGAAGATGTGTCTTCTTGCAGATGACACAAAGATCTGCAACAGGGTTGACACTCTAGTGGGGGTGGAAAATTGAGGAGGGATCTAAGTAAGCTTGAGGAGGGGTCAAGATTGTGGAAACTATGATTCAATGTGAAGAAGTACAAAATAATGCGCTTGGGGACACAGAAACCCAGGGCAGAGAACATGATGGGGGGTGTAGTACTGATAACCACCAAACAGGAAAGAGACCTGGGGGTAATCATCTCTGATGGATTAAAAGTGGCCAAGCAGTGTGACAAGGCAGTGGGGAGAGCAAGTAGGATGTTGGGTGCATAGGGAGAGGTATCATCAGCAGAAAGAAGGAGATGGTGATACCGCTTTACAAATCATTGATGAGACCTCATCAAGAGTACTGTGTCCAGTTCTGGAGGCCACATCTCCAGAAGGACATAGACAGAGTGGAGGTGGTCCAGAGGAGGGCAACTAAAATGGTGCAGGGTCTGCACCCAAATTCAAATGAGGAGAGACTAAAAGGCGTCAACATGTACATCCTGGAGGAAAAGATTGAGAGGGGTGATATAAAAGAGACTTTCAAATACCTCAAATATATAAATAAAGTACAGGAGGGAAGCATTTTTCGGAGAAAAAATATTCAAGAACAAGGGGTCATGCTATGAAGCTGGAGGAGGGTAGACTCAGGGGAAACCTGAGAAAATACTTCTTCACTGAGATGGTGGTGGATGCATGGAACAGCCTCCCATTGGATGCGGTGGGGGCAAAAATGGTAATGGAATTAAAAAAATGCATGGGATAGGCATAGGGGAACCGTAGTGGTTTGGAAAGGGGGATAAAGCTGGAGATCAAGTAGAGTTTGTGGTTTCACAGTAGGAAAGGAAAATGGGCAGACTAGATGGGACAAGCTGTCCTTATCGGCCATCAATTTCTATGTTTCTGTGACTCTACTGATGTACCACACGTGGTGTGCTGTTCATTGATTGTCTGCTTTGTGGCATTTATTTATTTATTGACAAATTTCACCAGGAAAGGCACACTGAACAATCAAATTGCTCGCCTCCTGGTGCATCCTGGGGGGAAGGGGAAGGTTGCAACAACAAACAGTAAGGTGCCTAGATATGGCAATTCATAATACATACAAATTGAAATTATGTAGCAGGTTCAGCATAGAACATACATAGGCATGAAGTGGTACAAAAACAGTAACATAAGAAGTGCTCAGTGGCATATGGCAAAAATCCACTTCATGATGGAATAATGTTAAGTACCTAGTACAATCTGAAGATAAACAAGCAAATAGTATAAGGCTAGTATACTGACACCTAGGTAACAAGAGATACTTAGGGAGAAAGGAGAACAGAATTAAGACGAGAAGACTGAGGATAGACTGGCAGAGGAAACAACAGAAGTAAAAAAAAAATCATCTTAGTGCGATAGTGGGGGGGTAAGGTGGACTTGAAGCAGGTAAAGTTAGGGGAGAAAAAGTTGAGCAGGGAGGAGGAGAGAGAGGGAGGGAGAGGAAGAGGAGTGACATATTTGATGAGGAAGTTGGTTCCAGAGTTTGGGGAAACAATGCGAGAATGCAACCTGTCCTACTGAGTTAGTATGACAGGGAACAGTCAACGTGCGAGAGTTATTGGATCTGAGGAAGTGTGAGGAGGGGGAGGAGTAGATAGAGAGGAGGAGAGGTATAAAAAGGGAGTGAACCAAACCAGAATTTAGAGATGAATTTAGCCCTATGGGAGAGCCATCTGTTTTCAAGTGATAGAAATGAGAGAGAGTGATAGAGGTGGCAGTGATGACTATGGGAGGGGGAGTCCAGCACGAAATGGCAGAAGGAGTTGAAGAGGGTGTCCATTCTGGTTAAGGAAGTCTTGGGAATAGCACTGTAGGCTACATCATTGTAGTCAAAAATAGGGAGAATCAACTTCTGGACAAGATCGCGCCTGGCTGGTAGCGGTAAGCTATTGTGGTTCCTGTGCAGCTTTTTTAAGATGGCATCTACATGTCCAGAGAAGTTGAGGTGTTGGTCAAGCCAAACCCCAAGGTATCTAAACAAGGTGGTATGTTCAAGGATTGTCCCATCTAGTGTGTGGAAGAAGGACATAGAGGGAAGCCGAGAGAGTCTCTGCCTATGTGCCAAAGGTGATAGAGATGGTCTTCTTGGCATTGAGAAAGAGTTGATGTGAGCTTAGCTAGTGCTGAGCCTTGTCAAAGTCATGCTGTAGTCTGGTGGTGACATCAAAGGGAGACTGGCCAGAAGTCAGCAGGACAGTGTCGTCTGCATACATGTGGATGAAAGATGAGGTGCAGACTGATGGAAGGTCATTGAAAAAAATGGAGACTAGAAGTGGGCCGAGCATTGAGCCCTGTGGCACACCAGTGTTAATTTGGAGTGGAGGGGATATAGGATCAGTGATTTTGACTGATTGCATCCTACCTACAAGGAAGACTCTGAACCAGTTTGTAGCTGAGTCAGACAGGTCAGCTAAAGCAAGGTTAATTAAAAGGAGGGCATGGGAAACTGTGTCAAAAGCCGTGGCAAGGTCGACAAAAATAGAGAATGTAATTAGGCCACTGTCCATCCTTGAGAGGATGGAATCTGTGAGTCTAAGTAGGGAGGTAGTGGTTGAGTGATTTTTCCGAAACCCAGATTGGAAAGGTGTGAAGAAGCAGGAGTCTGAGAGATGGGAGGAAAGTTGAGAGAGGACCAGGTGCCCATGGAGCTTAGCAAGGGTAGTGAGCAGAGATATAGAATGGTAGTTCCCAGGTGAGGAAGGATCACCACCCTTAGGTAAGGGTAGCATGATGGCATGCTTCCAGGCAGTTGGGACATAAGCAGTTGAAAAAGAGAGATTAAGGAGTTCAGACAGCTAGGAGGCAATTGCAGCAGCTGAGCGGTATAGGAGCTTGGGATCAAGACCATCAGGTGAACAGCCCTTGGAGGGTTGAGAGCAAGGAGAGCCTCAAGGGTAGCAGCAGAGGAGGCTTTAGAGAAGGAAAAATGCTGAGGTGGGAGGAGGTCACCAGGGGTATTTGTGGCAGGGGATAGAGTAGCCGGGAGAGAAGGGAGTGGGGACAGGAGGGTGGAGGTTCAGAATGTAAAGTAGGAGTTATTTAGAAGTTAGTTAGTGGTATGTGCTATAGTACTATGATACACTGTAGTTGTTTACCGTAGAAGCAAATATGCACATTGTACACACTCCGCACTGTCCCAGGATCCTTTGCCGGCGCATAGCACAGAATCCACTATGGGGCCCAGGACAGACATCTGATTGGATGCCCACCTATGGCCTTCGTTCGGCTCCCATGATTGTGTGTACTGGGGGGATCACAGACAAGTGCATAGCATGGGTGAATACTAGCCACTGGGCACCTGTCTGTGGGGCATAGCTTCTCAGGCTGGTTACGTGTGTATCACATGCAACACCCACGCTTTAGTGCAAAGGGACCATATGTATAAACCGTAATATTGTGTATAATTTTTATTTCATGTTTTTTAATGCCTTTGGCCTGGGTTGAACCTGAAAAAGAACCTTGGTTCAGTGCTCCTTGCCTGGCAAACACATTTAAATAAATAAAACATAACTTGATTAAAAAAAAATATTACTGTTTTGAGAGGAGGACAATCACATGAATTCTGAGAGGATGGTCAGGAGTGGAGGTTTAACATTCAAAAGGTTGGGCAGGAGGGGGGATACCATTGGTAAAAGTCACAAAACATTTCACTCAGTGAATGCTGTGATGGAACTGGGCACCCAGTGTTTGGGAAAAAACAACAACAACAGTGGATGGGGAGATCACCCTAAAATTTATGTGGTGACAGGGTAAAATGTAAAGATGATTCCACTACAACCATTCTACTCTAGTATTTTTTTTTAAGAATTTAGGTTATGTTTTTGCAGAGCAAGTGACAAAACTCTTTCAAACAACAAACAGGTTTTGTCACTTGTTCTGTAAAAGAAGACAAAGGTCTTTAAAAAAAGTACTAGAGCATGACAGTGAGGTATGTTCTTCATATCCTATCCTGTCCCCCACATACATTTCAGCCTGATCTTCCCAGCCATTCTGGAAATCCTAATGCACCTTTTTTATTTTTCTCACTGCTTACGTGACTGCTAGTGGTCACATAAACAGTAAAAGTAGTCAGAACAGGTGTAACAAAAAAATGCTTATCCTCCAAATGTTCAGTTTTTGCACTGCACATTTACAACAATGGAACGGAGTTTTGTCCATAGTTTAAAACAAAAGCATATTTTAATCTGACCATCAAAGAATCATCCTTGAGAAAAATTCTAAAATCCCAATGTTTTTTTTTCTTCCCTATTGGTGAGCATAAAGAAATCTTAATTTGGTGGAATTTTCAGGTATTCAACCTTCTAAAATGTCTTACCCACTGAACCAATCATTATCAAATTTACAGTGTCCCAATATCCTTGCATCAATTCAGAGAATGCCAAATTTCACATTAGTCAGATGAAGGTCGACCAAGTTATTAATGTGCAAAAACTGGGGTTCAACATTAAACTGTCTATTCAACTCTAATAAATTCTTGGCAAAAAACGTTGTTAATGCATCAGTTAGGGTTCCAGTGACAAAAGTTTGGAAATGTGCTGTTAGGGTTTAGCAACCTTAGCACCCCACCCCCACTGTGCAGTCA
Organism: Neoceratodus forsteri; assembly: GCA_016271365.2. NCBI lineage: Eukaryota > Metazoa > Chordata > Ceratodontiformes > Ceratodontidae > Neoceratodus > Neoceratodus forsteri. Next base: position 953,114,244 of record CM057456.1, read on the forward strand.
GCAACAGGCGTAGGGGTGTGCCTTACGATTGTCTACCATAATGTTCACTCCATTCCATGCATGAGTAAGCTGAGATGGTTACAATATAGGAGAATGGGGTGAGCGTTAGGGTTGACAACCCCAAGGCACACCCCCATGCCTGTTGCTGCCTGCACGGTGGGGGTGGGGTGTTAGGGAAACCCTAACAGCACATTTCCAAACTTCTGTCACTGGAACCCTAACTGATGCACTAATGAAGTTTTTTTGCCAAGAATTTCCTTACTTTTTGAGAAAATATGATTGTAGCCTTCTTTGCTTGTGGGAGCTCAGGGCCCCTGGACCCTGGACTTCCATGCCTCCATAGAGGCATACATGTATGTTGCCATGCATCATACTAACTCAGTAGGATAGGTTGCATTCTCACATCATTTCCCCAAACTAGGAACCAGCTTCCTCATCAAAGTGTCAGCACAGCCATGTTATTACCCCACCTCATGAACGCTGGGCTGAGAATCTTCAAATGTCTGGCAAAACGTCATACCACACCACGACAACATCATTTCACGCCACAGGTGACAGAACACATTTTGGCCAAGTACTGAAAACTTCCAGCTGTCACATTCATCTGGTGATATAAATAAATGGCTATATTGAAAATTTGGGATGGAAATACTGAAAATTACAAAAGAACGGACCTAGCGTAGCGAAATGTCAATGGATGTTTACAATTTTGCCATTTTAGCACATTTTGACCCCAAATTTTCAACATAACCTTCTTGTGACCCCACCTCATGAATAAGTATGATGTAAATTTTCAAATCTGGCCCAAAAGATGATTTTGCCAATCAACCGCAAAAGCACCTGTCCGGAAGGATTTGGGAATTGACACCAACATTGTCCATGAGGAGGGGTCTCTCAACAAGGGTATGTTGAAAATCTGGTGTCAAAATCTTTTAAAATGACGAAGTTTTGCACCAAAGTTGAAAACCCCATTGAAATACATTGAACCGCATTTACCTTAGCTTGTCAATTCCCTGGTAGTCTAGTGGTCCCTCTCCCTCCCCCAATGTCCAATTGCCCTCCCCTTATTGTAGAAATATTTCCTGGTAGTCTAGTGGTCCCTCCCCCTTCTCTGATGTCCAATGACTGTCCCGCTATTTCTAAAAATATTCGTGGTAATTTAGTGGTCCCACCCCTCCCCAATGTCTGATCATCTTCCGTCATTTCTAAAAATATTCCCTAGTAATCTAGTGGTCCTACCCCCTCAGTTGTTGATTGCTGTCCTGCTAGTTCTAAAAACATTCCATGGTAGTCTAGTGGCCCCACCCCCTTCCCTGATCACTGATTGCCCTCCCAGTATTCAGAAAAGTATTCCCTGGTAGTCTAGTGGTCCCACTCCCCTCCCCAATCCCCCATTGCCCTCTCAGTATTTTTTGTTTATAAACTTCCCTAGTAGTCTAATTGTCCCTCTCTGTCCCTGATCCCTGTCCCCTGAAATAACGAAAAAAAGATAACCCTTGTGGTGTAGTGGATCCTCCCACCCCTCCATCCTGTCAGGTACTAACCCACCACCCTACTCCTCCCAACCCGATCCCCAGCCAGTGACCAGCACAGCCCTCCTCTCACCATATCATTTCTGTAGTGCATGATGGGATACCCATGACTGGGCACCTTAACTGGTCAAGATGGAAAGTATATCATCAAAACTGGGAGTGCAGTGGGAGCACAGCCCAGTCTGTGTTGTATTTTCTTCTATACCGAAGGTGACAATCTTTAGTTTTGTTTACTTACGGTTGCCTTAACCTGTGTTACAGCATGGATCATGTTCACTTTGCTGTTAACATGAGTTAAAGCAACTGTGTTTGTCTAAAACTATGCCAAAGACTACCTACCTTGAAGAGCTTAAAATGATTTAAGACAGTTAACCCATTTTAAGATCCCTAGTGTGTACAGGGTCTAAAGGTCTGGTGGGCTGAAATCCTCTAAGAACCATGGTCCCCCTAGTAGTTGCCCTTTTAATTAATTTTCCAGTTCCAAGTCATGTTCTTTTGTAGTAGTAGAAGAAGAAGAAGAATCAGCATTTATATAGTGCTTTCATACACAGTATCCCAAAGCACTTTACAAGCAATGCTAGACTGGTAGTGAAGTGACTGAATGTGTGGTGGCAGCCATATCGCACATAATCATTCACACACAGCCTGGATAATTGCATGAACCAGTTTATGGGAAGGGGAATGTTGGCCAGGACACCGGGAATGTTCCCTGCTCTTTGCGAAGAGTGCCCTGGGTTCTTTTACTTCCACTTGGACACCCACCAGGACAACACCAGGATGGGCAGAAGGGACCTTGGTTTAATGTCTCATCCTGATGGTATTGTGACATGCTCCCAGAATCATAATTTTGTCTACCATGGGCTTTAATTCCATCCCCAGGCCTTTTGTAAGTCTCATATCCCTCAATCAATCTTTCGTACTTGCTTTAATCCCTTTCTTGACATACAAAGCAACCCTTCCATCCCTCTGACTCTTGCTGTGTCTTCTGAAGAGACTGCATCCCTTTACTCTTACATGTCATTTTATTTTTCTCCTTCCATCAGGTCCCAGGAATACTACAACATCATATCTTGCTTCACAAAGTGCAGCCTCCATCTCCTCCATCTTGTTTTCTTTGTGTAGCCCCCTGACATTCACCATGATAAAATGAAGGTCTGTGTTCTTTGCCTCCCTGCTTTGGGCTCCTAACACCTGATGTTTTTACACCCCATGTACCTGGCTGGGGCATGGGTGTTGTCCTATCCCCGAAACAACCCACCCTTGTGCTAGTTAAATGCCTTCCTCCTACCCCCCCTTCTATCCTACCACCACTTCTGTGCTCAGTGGAAGCCTGTTTGTAATTTACAGGCTTCTCCTGTCCCAGAATGCCTTCTAGTATGTGGAAAACCTAAATCCTTGCTCACTGCACCAAACCCTAAGCCTTGCATTTAAGTGTCTAATCTCATATTTTCCTTGCTGGTCTTGCGGGTGGCACCAGTAGAATCTCATTGAAGGTGGTCAGGAAGGTGGTCCTGCTCCTAAGGCTCAGCTTAGCTTGCTAAATCTGTGCTACAGAATCTCAGTTATGCCTCTGCCTATGTAATTGGTACTAACATGTACCACAACAGCCTGTTGGGAGATAGCTGTCGAGAAACAGCTGTGAGGCAGTTGCATTGAAGTGTGTCCACAAGGTGGGAGAGGCCACCAAATGGGAACAAGAGGCCAGGGGAAAATGAAGGGTCCTACTGTCAGTGGAGGAAGCTCTAACTAAGGCAGTCTTGGTAAATAGACCTGGTGGGAAGGGCTGTCTGTCTGATACTCCAAATGAAACTGAAGCAGCAGGTTGCAGCTCAGGTAAGATACCTGAATCTTACCATGGCAGCGGGCTGTCTTCAGTAATGACTGTAACTGGGCAATTGACAGGAGGGATGAGGAACACCAGGGTATACGGGAAGCACAAAGTCCTGTCATGTTAGTTTTTTCTCCTGTCATGCAGATTGAGTCACCAGACCTGTTGAAAGCACAGAGGTAGGCAGGGTTGGACAAGGGCTTGAAAGCAAGGGTGAAGAGAAAGCAAAATGACACTCTAATGCTTTGTAGTCAGAAGAGGCAAGAACCCATTTGTCTCTGGACATATCACAACATTTTGAACTCTCACAGAACCCTACACCCTGTTATTTAAAGAAACTTGTACTGGGACCTTAGTTGTATTATTTGTTAATTTATTTAGAGTTACACCAGGAAAAACATACTGAGCTAACAGCTTGTTTCCAGATGTGTCCTGGGGGGAGAGGGATGTGGAAAGTGCAGTAATATATTACATCAGTAATGTTATAGCTATAAAACAATAATAATTATAAAAAGTAAAAATTATGCAGCAGACAATTCAGAGGAAGCACAATGCAAAACATTGTATATCAATAGCACCAGTTCAGTAAAGTACAACTGGAAGCAAAATGAGGAATGGAAAGAGAGTGAGTACAATGGGGGACTAGTCAGAGGGAGAAGTGGACCAATAAACCAGGACAGTAGGGGGAGGGAGTAGTATGGAGGGAGGAGCAGTAGGATTAGTCTAGGATCAACGACAACGACAGTGGTGAGTAATGTATTCATGGAGGAGGGATTTTAGTGATAGGGAAGAGTGAGTGTTGCCAAAAGCAACAGGGAGGTTGCTCTAAAGCTTAGGGAAGAAGACAGTGGGTGTCAGATCTGTGAAGGGAGTGGAAGGTGGCAGGAGGGGAGGAGGAGAGGGAAGAGCGGTAGAAGGGAGCCAAAATTTGGGAACGAAGGTTACACAATGAGCTAGGTACCCGGCAGCAAGGAAGGACAAGGAGAGGGAGGACTACAGGGAACGGTGGTGGGTTTTGGAGAGGCAATCCAGGGCAAACTGGCAGAAAGAGTGAAAGAAGGGATCCAGCCTGTCAAGGGTGAACTTGGGAGCAACGTTATATATAATGTCACCATAATCAAAGATAGGCAGAATCACCTTTGTGACGTTCTCTCTATGAGCATGACGTGGGATACTTGATTTGTTCATGTAATATGCCCCAAGTTTACAGTGCAGCTTCTTGTGGATGGTGTCCACATGAGTAGAGATGTTCAGGTGACAATCCAACCATACCCCAAGGCATTTAAAGAAGGAGACATCCTGAATCACAACACCATCAAGAGTCAGGAAGGAGAGGGGAGAGAGAGCTTGGCAAGTGCATGCCTAGTGTCAAAGGCCATGGAGACCACATTTTTGACATTGAGGGACAGCTGATTGGCCTGAAACCAGTGCTGAATGTTATTGAAATCCAGTTGGAAATGGGTCATGAGGTCCGAGGCAGAGGAATCAGAGGCATAGAAAGTCATGTTGTCTGAATACATATGAATGGATGCAGAGGAGCAGGCATGAGGAAAAGCATTTAGGAAAATGGAGAATAGGATGGGGCCAAGGGCAGATCCTTGGAGGGATGCTAGAGCAGATAGGGAGAAGAGGGGAGATAGCATCACCAATACAAACAGCTTGAGTCCTACCCTTCAGGTACTGTATGAGTGAAACAACCCAACAGAAGAGAAGGAGAGCCCAGCTGCTTTTAGGTTGTCCAGGAAGATGGAGTGGGCAACAGTGTCCAAGGCTTTGGCCTGGTCGACAATGATGGTAGAGGTGACCATCCCCTGGACCACGCTAGAAAGGATGGAGTCAGTAAGCCTAATGATGGAGGTTGTGGTGGAGTGGGATTTCCTGATGCCAGACTGTAAGGGAGTGAAGAAGAAGGAGGGGTCATCAAGGAAATGGGAGAGCTGAGAGAGAAGCAAGTGTTCCTGAAGTTTAGCCAGGGAAGGAAGGAGGGAGACTGGATGGTAGTTGCCAGGGAGGGAGGGTCTCCATCTTTGGGAGGTAGGATAACAATAGTCTGGTTTCACAGATCAGGAAATGAGGCAAGTGACAAGAAGCAATTGAGGAGGTGGATGATGAGAAGGGTAATATGAATGTATTGCAAGTCCACCCCCCATAGCATTAAAAAGTACTGTGATGAGTGCCTCTATCCAAAAGACAGGACCCCCAGAACGAGGGACAAAAAAGATAAAGAAAACATTCAGATAAATTTGGACATACAGCTCATCAGATAACACCATGCCGTGGAAACAGCTCAGGAGACCTTGAACCCAGGGCTAACAATCAGAAATGAACAAAAATCTTGTCAGCATTTGGGGCAGCATACTGCCCCACTGGCTGGGGGATCATCTTCCTGAAATGATAGTTTACTCACCTGGTAAAGATGGGAGACTATCTCTGAGGCACTACATACCTTACAGACTGGATATCCATGTCACCTGATGCACATGTGACTTCCAAAGAGGTCCTGCCCCTGTAGTACCCCTACTCTGTCCATCTGTGGTCAGTTCAGAATTTTCCATAGGTGTATTTATGTACTTGAATAATGAATGTTAGACTGTCAAGGCTACCCTGAAATCAGCAAACTACAAACTGGGTGTTCATACCGTCTACTTTAATTCCTATAATGTGAATCTAAGAAAAAAATGGCCCATACGTTCAATGCAATCTTCTGAGATGCCAATAAGACAATATCACCGGAGTCATGAACTGCCTCTGTACTGGGTGGGATATGGAGTGCCCCAGAGATATTCTCCAACAATCACCTTTACCAGGTGAGTAAACTACTACTGTGGGGAGAATTCTCTGAGGCATTCCATACCTTACAGACTGGGTCATTAAAAAGCAGTTCGGAGTCCCAGTTAGGTCAGGGGAGACTGTTCGTGACTGGATGGCTGTCCTAAGGCAGCTTTTAGTACTGTTGTGCTGGAATTTGGTCATGTGGCAGAAATCATATCCAGTCTATAATGTCTTATGAATGTGTGAACTGACACCCATGTTGCTGCTGCACACATCTCGTTGGCCGTAGCCAAATTGTGTTCTGTCCATGAGGTATCTACTGCCCTGGTCGAGTGAGGTTTTATATCGCTGGGTGGGACCTTATTCTTGACCTTGTAAGATTGTATGATAGCATTCTTCAGCCATGTCACTATGGTGGATTATGATGCCAGTTGCCTTTTATTCTTTCACTACCAGAGGACGAACAGCCGCTATGTCCTCCGGAACTCTCTTGTTCCGGTTATGTAGGTCATCAGAACTCATTTCATGCCTAGCTCATGGAGTTCTGGTTTGTCTGCCATGTCTGCTTCCAGCATTGTAGCTGGAACTTCAATGATCATTGCATAAAAATCTGAATTGACCTTTGGAGTAAACAATGGCAGCATTCTAAGGGTTAGCCTATCTTGATGAAACACGGTGAAAGGGGCTTTGCAGACTAGGGCCTGCAATTTGCATGTCCATCTCGCAGAACATATAATGACCAGAAACACCATTTTTAGTGTCAGACACTGAAATTTTATTGCCTGTATGGGCTCGAATGGTGTGGCCATGAGTGCCTGGAGGACCAGAGTGAGGTCCCATGGTGCCACGATAGCTTTGTCTCTGGGCCTTAGATTGCTTGCTGCCTTGATAAATTGGCTCACATTCAGGTGTTCCCCGGGTGCTGTATTCCCTATTTGGTCTCTAGTGGCTCCAACGGCTACTACGTGAACCCTCATGGAGGAGAGAAAAAGTCCTTTCTTTAGTCCCTCCTGGAGAAAAAGGATAAGCTCTGAAACTGAAGCCTCAGTAGGAATGATGTCCTTCCATGTGCACCACTTTGAAAATATCTCCCATTGCCTCTTGTACGTATTTGTTGTCGAGGTTCATCTGGACATGGTTAGTGTGTCCACCACCTTGTCCAGATATCCTGCCTTTAGCAGTCTTTCCTTTTCAGAAGCCAGGAAGTCAGCTGCAAGCTGTGAGGGTTGGAATATAGAACTGGGCCCTGATGAATGATATCCTGTATCATAGGACGTTTCCAGGGTCGCTACAGCGCCATGGCCACTGCCGTTGTGAACTACGAGTGTCTCGGCCAATATGTTGTTACTAGAATTCATTTTGCCTATGACTGATACACCTTGTGGAAGATCTGGGGAATAAGTGGAATTGGAAGGAACACGTATGCTGCTGTGAATTTCCATTCCATCGACAATGCATCTACTCCCGCTGACTGGTGTTCCTTAAATCAGGAGTTAAACTTCCTCGCCTGTGTTTTGTCTCCTGTTGCCATAAGGTCTATTTCCACAGGATACCAACAAGTGTTGATTTTGTGAAAGATCTGTTGGCTTAGCTGCCATTCCCTCAGATGAATGAGTTGTCAACTCAACCAGTCTGCTGTCTGATTGAGCCTTCCTGCCAAATGGATTGTCATGAGGTGTTGAAGGTTGTCCTATGACCAGCTGAGTACATTGGTGACTTCCCTTTGCATTGTCACATTCTTCGTACCTCCCTGTTTCACTAGGTATGCCACTGTGGCTGTCTTGTCTGAGTGCATGAGGACATTTTTGTGGCACACTAGGTCCTGAAATGCAATCAATGCATTGTCAACCGCTTATAAGGAGAAAAGGTAGCATTCAGGAAATATAAGGAAACACAGAAGGAGCAGGACAGAGAACTTTATCAGTTAAAGTAGAAGAAGGCAGGGAACTCAGTCAGAATAGCGAAGGCACAAACTGAGGAGAAGTTAGCCAACTCTGTTAAGAAGGGGGATAAAACCTTTTATGGGTACATTAGGGAGTGAAGAAAGATCAAGGGAGGGATACAGAGACTTAATAAAGGGGAGGGAATGTGGGCAGAGGGTGACAGTGAAAAAACAGGGATACTGAATGAATATTTCTGCTCAGTATTCACAACGGAAGAGGAGTGGGAGGTACCTAAACCAAACAAGAGTGAAACCCTGAATGGGGGGTTGATACCAGTCCATTCACAGAAGAAAGGGTTTTGAAAGAACTCTTGAAACTGAGGGTGGACAAAGCAGTGAGGCCTGATGGGATTCACCCAAGAATTCTAAAAGAACTAAGGGTAGAACTAGTAACACCACTGACTACTCTCTTTAACAAATCATGGGAGGATTGAGTGGTGCCTGAGGACTGGAGGATGGCAAATGTGATTCCACTTCACAAAAGTGGGAGCAGGGCAGAGGCAGGAAACTACAGACCAGTTAGTTTGACCTCGGTGGTAGGGAAAATGATGGAATCACTTCTGAAGGAAAGAATTGTTGCATACTTAGATGCCAGTGGGGCACAGGACCCAAGGCAGCATGGTTTCACAGCAGAAAGGTCATATCAGATGAACCTAATAGATTTCTTTGACTGGGTGATCAAAGTAGTAGACCAGGGAGGGGCTGTGGATATGGCCTACCTAGATTTTAGCAAGGCATCTGACACAGTCTCACACAAAAGATTAATATACAAGTTAGCCAGCCTTGGAGTGGGTCCCAAGGTGGTAGCCTGGATAAAAATCTGGCTGGACAACAGGACGCAAAAGGTAATAGTAAACGGAGTCCACAGTGACGAAAGGAGGGTAACTAGCGGGGTACCGCAGGGTTTGGTACTGGGACAGGTCCTCTTTAATGTCTTTATAAGTGACATTGGAGAGCACCTGAAAGGAAAGGTATGTCTCTTTGCAGATGACACAAAGATCTGCAACAGGGTTGATACACAAGGTGGGGTGGAAAGGATGAAAAGGGACTTGGCAAGGTTGGAGGAATGGTCAAATATGTGGCAGCTCAGATTCAATGCAAAGAAGTGCAAGGTAATGTATCTGGGAAACAAAAACCCAGGGGAAGAGTACACAATGGGGGGGTGAGTTAATAACAACAACAAAAATCGAAAGAGACCTATGAATAATTATATCAGATGACCTAAAGGTGGGCAAACAATGTGAGAAGGCAGTAAGGAGGGCTGGGGGGATACTGGGATGCACAGGGAGAGGCATCAACAGTAGAAAACAGGAAGTTGTTATCCCTCTGTACAGACAGTTGGTGAGACCCCATCTGGAGTACTGCATGCAATTCTGGAGACCTCATCTCCACAAAGACATAGACAGAGTGGAGGCTGCTCAGAGGAGGGCGACCAAAATGGTACAGGGTCTGCACCAGAAGACATACGAGGAGAGACTAAAGCAGCTTAATATGTATACCCTTGAAGAAAGGAGGGAGAGAGGGGACATGATAGAAACTTTCAAGTATCTCAAGGGAATTAACAAAGTACAAGAGGGTAGCATCTTTCAGAAGAAGGGATGTGCAAGAACAAGGGGACGCAATTTGAAGATAGAGGGGGGACAGCTCAGATGTAATCTTAGTAAGCATTTTTTCACAGAGAGGGTTGTGGATGCATGGAACAGCCTTCCTGAGGAGCGTGTGGAGTCAAGAACAGTGGGAAAATTCAAGAATGCATGGGACAGACATAAGGCAATTCTAGTTGGGGGTTAGGAGGAAGTAAGCTGTTGATTAACTAGAATCTGCAACTTATCCATCAGGTAGGGAAATGGGCAGACTAGGTGGGCCAAGCGGTCCTTATCTGCCATCAAATTCTATGTTCCTATATTTCTAGGACATTTATTGGGAGCCTTGTCTCTGATGTGGTCCACCTGCCCTTGGCTGCTTGGATGCCTGTTGAGGCCCCCTAGCCAGAAAAGCTGGCATCAGTCTCCATGACTACATCTGTCTTGAGATTCAGTGGTGTCCTTCTGGTCAGATTGTTGATTTATGTCCACCATGTCAGTGAGCCTCGAACTGTTGGACTCATGTCGAATCAAGCGGATAGGTCCTGATTCACTTGGTGGCCCTGTCTTATGTAGGCTAGCAGTAGAGCCCTCATGTTCCATCAAGCCCAGGGTACCAGGTCAATGCAGGATGCCATCATGCCTGGGAGGACCCTGCCTGCTCTGGAATCAATCAGGGCTCCCAAGTGTTCAACCTGTTGGCTGGGTGATATGGAACTGTTCTCCCTGTTGATGACCCATCTGTGGTTTATCAGGCAGCTTATGACCAACTCTGTATCCCGTTGGGCTTGAGAATAGGACCTGTCCTGTATAAGCAGGTCGTCTAGGTACGGAATCACTTGAATGCCCTGCTCCCTTAATTTTGCTGCTCAAACCACTGAGGTCTTGGTCCAGGGGGATGATGCCAGACCAAATGGCAAGGCCATGTGCTGGAAGTGCTGGCCCAGGATGTGGAATCTCAGGTACTTGTGAGGGTGAGTTATCCACATTACAGTGAAAACAAATCAGCTGAACGACAACATATCAGCAGCATAATATCTCAGGCGTGCATACTGCAGGATAATCTTGCTGCAAGTTCCACATGCTGCCAACAGATCAGCAATCCAGTGACATGTGCTGTTAAGCGCCTGAATATACCCCAATCATGGCAGAACACAAAGTGGAAGAATTGCGGGGAGGGGGGTCTGCTCCCCCCCAACATATATAACCAACTCCTGATTGCAGAATGACAGGAGGATGACAGCCTTGGGAAACAGAGCAAGGAAAAGTGAACAAGACAACTATGTATTGAGCTGTGACATCTTATTGCCTTGCATTGCACAGAGTGCAAGAGACATCCTTGAAACACATTACAGCAGATACCCAAACCCAACATACCATGTGCACAAGAGAAACTTCAGTGACTGCAAACCCCAGTCCCCTGTGTAAAACATAGTCACACTTGCAGCTTGAAATTGGCAGTAATGCCTCTCAAGTAGTCACTCAAGGTAAGAGTGCTGTACTGATCCACAATTTCCATGATATACCGGCTGCAATCTTTGTACTTTTTTTTGGAGCTAGGCATGAAAGACCCAAAAACACACCACTGGATGTTTATTTCTGTCATCTGTTACTGAGCCTGGAGTACATCAAAATACTTCCAGATGCTGGGATGTGTAGCTCCCATAAGAAAATTGAAAACCCTGTGCCAGGCTTCCACGGAATTGATTGTGCGAGGAAGCCCACTCGTGGTTGCCTCATAGCAATTCCAGAAGTGCACTGGGTACAGGGGTTTTGTCACACTCCTCCATGGAAAGGACAGCCGAGCCAAGTGTCCTCAAAGTAGTCCAGGACAGAAGCCAGTACTTTGTCCTCAGCAATATAGATGTCCCAACCATGGAGTTCCTCAAATGCAGCCACAACATTGTTGTGGGGCACAAATGCTAAGGTAGGCAGCAATCGTATATTACAGGCGTATTCCTTGTTGGACATACACCTTGCCAAAATGAGAGGAACATGTTGGATTTTCCGCCAGATAGCCTGGCACATGTGGAAAAAGCAGCCATGAAGCTGGGTGGCAGGAAACACATTCTGAAAAGCTTCATATGCTGCCTACTCAAAATCTATCAGAGCAGGGGGACAAACCCTCTTGCAGGACAGTAAGCTGCTGGAAAACCTGGGAGTATGCAGTGGAAGTGTGGAAAGACATTAAAACAAACACAGTGGGACACACAGAGGAGTATTCTATGCGGTGGATAGCGTAGAGCTGAGCAAACAAGGGGGGTCAACACTTGAGTCCCAGCGGCATACCACTGAGAGCATCTTGCCAAGTAGCTTAAGTTCTGTGCCATGATAAAAATCAGGAACCTCTGGAACCAGCACCACTGTCATACAATAAGAAATTATCACCTGCATGAGTCTCTGTATGCCTCTGGAACCACCAACTCCTTTAGAGAAGAGGGCTGCACAGGAGGTCTGGATACCCTTTTTTGTACCCTCTGGACAGTCCACTTCAAGTAATCTACAGGAGGTAGTCTGCCAACAACCATGGGAGTTACTCTGGTACAACAGGATGCCACTACATGCAGAGAGGTGTCAGATGAGCAGGTCACCCAACACAATCTCACCGACAGTCTCACGTACTCGAATCTCCCCATGTTCAAGCACATGATTGTGAATATTCACCACCTTCACCACCTCATCCCCGACAGTGTGCAGGCTGGCCATACACTTCCCAGATTTGTACTCGATACACTTCTAATACGCTTTCACCCTATACTCCTGCTCCTTTTGGAACAGAAAAACATCCTTTACAAGCAGCCTACTTCCCGGTGCACTAGTTATATACTCCATAGACACAGTAGGGCAGAAACTATGAGTACCATGATGATGAACCTGATGAACCCAACCCGTTTGTCCACTAACCACATGCCGGCCGACCCAATCATACAGTCACCATATGCTGCAACACCAGAAAGCATAAACACACAAGGAAACTCAGACAGAAAACTCCAGTGCCAGATGACACAACACAGCTCACCTGGGCAGCAATGATGGGCAACACCTGAATCCCCATACTGGTTACCTTGACCCAAAGATACATTAGCTCCAAAGCCAGATCTGCTAACATACACTTCGCCCTACTTCCTCTGCCCTAGTTTCCCTACTCTGTATACTCCAGTCCTTTGTCAGGATACTGTGTGAGGGTCTGATGGGAATGTGCAGGTAAACGTCCTTTAGATCTATGGATGTCAGATAGTGCCCTGGTCTCAGAGTCCTGATTGTGGAGCAAATTGTCTCTGTCTTGAACTGCTTGTACTAAACAAAGTGACTTAAGAATTTTTAGTTGAGCACCGGGTGAAGGTCTCCCATCTTCTTGGGCACCATAAAAAGTACTGAATAGATCCATTTGCCCTATTCTGGCTCTGGCACTCTTGCAGTTGCTCATGTTGCTTGTGTTTCGAGTAGGTTGCTCAAAATGCTTTTGAACTGCTCTTGAGATGCCTTCTTTGTCAGCACTGGAGACATGATCAAACAGTCCCTTTGAGGTACCTCTGAAAGCTCTATGGCATAGCCTTCCATCACCACTTCCCTCACTCACTTGTCTTTGGTCACCTTTATCCAGTTGTTGGCAAACTGCATTAGGCAAAACCCAATGGGCGGGTAGTACACCCCCTCTGTTGCCCACCGGTAGTCATTGTTTGTTCTGCTTGGGCTTGAAGGAGCTAGTGGGGCAATTTCTGTTGTGCTGGAACTTATCACGGGTTTTGTACTGCTGACTCCTATTGGTCTGCTGGTGATGTCCCTGATAATTGTTTGAGTTGTGACCTGCCCTTTTGTCAGGAAAAGTGTGGCTTTTACGGGATCTTCATCTGTCTGACAGGTAGGTGTCACCTGATGTTTTATCCTTGACCATCTCTCTACCCACCTTTTTCCCCTTCAGGTAGCTCTCCATCTCTTCTCTGAACAAGGAGGACCCCTTGAAGGGAATTTTAAGTAGCATAGCTTTTGACTCTAGAGCTGCATCCCATATATTCATCCATATGAAACGCCTGACTTTGTTAGTTATTGTAGTTGACCTGGTGTTGATTCTTAAGTAGTCCACCACCATATCCACCAGGTATTTTGTGGCCAAGATGGCCTGTTCCATTAAGGTCACCTTTGGCATGTTGGATGTGTCTTCTGGATGTCCTGCTACCATAGCACTTGGGCCCTAGTAGCATAAATGGCTGTGGTGGCTCTGATCCCTAAGCCCATGAGCTCAAAATTCTTTTTGAGGAGTTCCTCCAGTCTCTTGTTGGTTGCATCCTTCAGTGCCAATGTGCCCTCTGTGGGCAGGATCGGTCTCTTGCTGAGTGCAGTTACTTGCAGATCCACTAGCAGCGCCGTACACCATAGCTTGAGTTTGTCTTCTTGGAAAGGGTACATCTTATCTCATGATCTATGCTCTGGGATTCATGTGGTTTCTGTTGCACCCCATTCCTTGAAAACCACCTCTTGCACCAACTCACACACTGGGAAGGTGCTGGATGATTTTGGTGTGGACTTTAGTGCGGTCACGAGCTTTGACGTTGGAGCTGCCGGTAGCTCCTCAAACCCCACCGTGCACTTGATGGTCTTTACCAAGTTAGGGATCTGATCAAGGAAGCAGTACTTGGCTGTTAGGGACTGTGGGTCCTGTTCCATCTGTTCCTGTGGCCCCTGCTCCCTGTCAGACTAGTGTAATAATCGGTATTGTATATATCTATGTGTTAGTATGAGGATGCTATCCCTTACTCACATTGTTTGGGGACTACAAGCATGGCTGCCATCAGTATCTGTCCCCTGGGACTACAAATATGGCTGCTATGTGCCTAGGTCATCGGACTACAAACATGACCACCCACATGTATTGGATGGATTACAAACATGGCCGCCATGTTAAGGCATTTGCCAATGTGTGGCAGCCCCAGTTGCCTTGCTCAAAGGGTGACTATGACTCATGTTCCTGATATTGTGTGCCCTTGGATGTGTCCTTTAGTCCCCCTGGCTTGCTATGGCCATTTTGTGCCATTTCTAAGATGGCGGTGGTCATTTCATGCAATACGGTGCCAGGTCTTGCAGAGACCTATTTTGTAAGTTAGCAGTCTCTGTGTCTGAGTAGATCCTTCTGCTTCAGCTCTGATTCTCTCTTCTGCCATTCTGTGATTGTTTGTGGGTGCCTCCTCCTGTAGCCGCTAGCAGGGGCTATAGGGTAGGGTTGGGCACACTGTTCCGCAGGAGATCCGGACCCCCAGATAGAACCCACAATCCACAGACCTGGATAAATACAGACTTCACCATAGAAGTCTGCTTCCGGGTCCATGGAGATGCTATTGCCGTGATGTTGTTATCTGTTGCCATGGGATGCCATTGGCATATACAGGCAGCCGGCAGCATCCAATCGGCAACAGAAGGTTACGTGATGCACTCATGGTATATAACTGTGCTGAGTATGCCACATGGCCCAGAAGAGTGAGGAAGACTGGAGAAAAGCAGGAGCAGAGCTGCACTCAGCAGCAGAGAGAACAAAAGCACCAAAAACCAAAAGAAAAGTTTAAAACCACCACCACCAGAAAGAAAAGAAATCAATTGAGGAGGGGAGGGGAGCGAACAACAACAGAAAGGGAGGGGGAGAGAAAACAATCATTGGAGGTGAGTTAAGATGGGTAGGGGACTCGGGGATTCAGGACTGGGGAGGTAGTGGTGGCTGGGGGGGTATGCAACACATACTGTACTGTATGACTGACTGTGTATGATGGCAGACTGGCAAAATCTTTGACTTGTGCATTCCATCCAGATCCAGTGCAGAGAGGAAGAGACTACTGGGGGCCCAAGAGAGATTACAATTACAGAAAATCCCAAATGAAAGTTGTTTTTTTTTTCTTGGCCTCAGACAGTGTAGCTGTGTGTACTAAGAAAGGGCAGGCTGGCAAAATCTTAGCCTTGTGTAATTCGTGATCCAGAGGAGAGAGGGAGAGACTACTGCGGGTCCCAGAGAAATGTTACAGTTACATAAAATCCCCAATTTTTTTCCCTGCCTTCAGTGATGCTGTGTGCACAGGGCAAGGGCAGCAGGGTGGCAAAATAAATGTTTGACTGTGACGTATGGGGGCGGGGTGAGAGAGAGAGAGAGAGAGAGAGAGATTGCAGGGTGGCCCACAATAAATGTAAGTCCCAGAAATCCCAAATAAAATTATTTTTCCTGGCTTCAGTGCAGCTGTGTGTACAGGGCAAGGGCAACAGGGTGGCAAAATATATCTTTGTGACATCCAGAAGGGAGAGAGAGAGACTGTGATGTCCCAAATATTTTTTTTTTCCTGGCTTCAGTGCAGCTGTGTGTACAGGGCAAGGGCAGCAGGGTGGCAAACTAAATCTTTGACTGTGACATCAAGAGGGGAGAGAAAGAGGGACTGCAGGGTGGCCCACAATAAATGTAACAGTTCCAGAAATCCCAAATACATTTTTTTTCCTGGCTTCAATGTGGCTGTGTGTACAGGGCAAGGGCAACAGGGTGGAAAAATAAATCTTTGACAGTGACGTCCAGCAGGGAGAGTGAGAGACTACGGGGTGGCCCACAATAAATGTAACAGTCCAAGAAATACCAAATAACATTTTTTCCTGGCTTCAGTGTGGCTGTGTGTGTACAGGGCAAGGGCAGCAGGCTGGCAAAATAAATCTTTGACTTGTGCCATCCAATCACAAATCACAATCACTTACGTTCATTCAAGATTTCATGTATTTAAAAAAAAAAACTGTTCAGACAAACAGCATACAAGTTAATGCACCTGCCCTGTGCTGTTGGCAATGGGTGGCCCAGGGGATAATCTGACTTTGTGACTTGTAGCAGGCTGTTTACAGTACAACACAAGTAAAGTACAAGTACTACACAAGTGTCATCATCATCATCTCATTCCCCAATATTCCTTATTATGATTAGTTTTATAGTATGTCGCGTTACATTAAGTATAAACATTAACAAACCCCCAGTGTGGGACTGTGCTGCATGCGGCTAATGCACTAGATGTGTCTGCGTCTTCAATTCAAATTCTGAGGTACACTTAACAGTTGCTGAATTTGGTCACTTATCAGTAACTGTATCATAGGAACCAGTCCAGTAATCCTGAAAGGAAGTGGTGGTGGTGGACTGTTATGCTGTTGGTGTGCTGTGTACTGTACTGTCACAAGTCACAACAGTAAATTTTTCCCTGGCCTGTGGGAGGGAGTCATCAGAAGGACATCATGTTAGAGGGATCTTTTGTTACAAAATGGATCAAAGTGTTGATGAGGCACATTCTAATTCTCAGGTAGGCAGTGGCACTGCAAAAGACAGCAATCAGCCTTAAAATGGAAAACAAAATCAGACCCCCAAAAGTAATTTTTTCACATCTAAGGTTTCATCTTCCAAGGGAATGCTTGATTCCAAAAATGGTGAATGTCTTGGACCATCATCAGTCCCAAGTAAAACATAAAGTTATGTAGTTAAAAAAACTAAAGGTGTGGTGGGTAACACCCGCAGAGGCACCCAACGGTATGGAACAATTGCATGCTATGCTACTGGCAGTCCTTCTTCTGATTCTTCTGAGGTTGAATCTGACGAGGGTAATACTAATAATAAAGTTGAAAAAAATGATCAGGCAGCACAAGGTTTACTGGAGGGGAAAGAAACTGCAGATGGGGAAGAAACAGGAAGAAATGATTAGGTTGTGGAGGGGGGCAGTGGGAATAAACCACAACAGGAACAGGCCTAAGAAAAATCGGGGTGGGGGGGTTCTGAAAAGGTGACCGAGGTGTCATGCCTTCCTGGGAAGAATACTAAAAAAAATATCATCTTTTGTTTGGCCATACTTCTCCATTAGTGCTTCCAATGAGTTGATAGCAACATGTGCTATTTGTAAACGGCCAATCAGCAGGGGTAAAAAGAAAGGTGCACTGTGAACTTCAGCACTGAAAAGGCACCTAGACAGATGTCATAACATTACTGAGAAGTTCAGTTGTGAGTCTCAAAGAGAAAGTGACAGTGATAGCTCACTACACTCAGGGGTAACGCTCATAGATGAAATCAGTGGCAGCCCCCACAGCACTACACCTCCATCACCATTTCCTGCCATTCGAAGGACTCCTCTGACTGTTACTGATAGTGACCATGTGTTCAAAAACCCTCCTCCAAGGAGACAGCTTACCATCTCAGAAACATGAGTGTGAAGTCAAATATGCCTCGACTCACCCTGTTGCTGTTACAATAACCCCCAAAAATTTCCAAAATGATAGCTGTTGATTTGCTACCATATAACATGGTCAAACATATAGGATTCAGGTGGCTGCTTGAGTACCTCGAACCTCGATATAGTATACCATCGTGGAAATACTTCTCCACAAAAGGGATTCCAGATCTTTATGATGTCGTATGTAAAAAATTAAGATGCGTCTTGTGCAGTGCTGTTGGGAAGGTGGTGCATCTCACAACAGATATTTGCACTAGCTGTCAGCCTGAACCCTTCATGTCTGTCACAGCACATTGGGCATGTTTCGATAATTCACATGGGACTGGGGACAGTGAAGCATCGCAGTTTGCTGTTCTAAAAATGTTTTATTTTCCAACTGAACATACCTCATACAACATCAATGAAGAGCTCCAAAAACCAATACAGCAATGGCTCACTTCACAGGGACTGTCAGTTGGCTTTATAGTTGCAGATAATGGGTTCAGCATAAGGAAGGTCTTGGAGGTGGGGGGCTTTGTTCACATCTGCTGCTTTGAGCATTGCTTAAATTTAATAGTTTATGGTTTTCTCTATGATGACAGGGAGATTAAGGCTCTCATTAGCACTGCTAAAAGAATATGCACTCATTTCAGTCACTCAAGCAAAGCCCGTCACTTGTTTGAAAAAATACAGCAGGAGCACAGCTTACCTTTGCACAGACTGATCCAAGACATTTCTACTCAATGGAATCAACCTTTTATATGTGGCCTGCTTTAGTAAACATTGCAATGGAGTACATGAATTGCTCTCCGAGTAGGGTCTGTTCAGAATGATTGTTTAGTTCAGCTGGTAATGTCACTACTGACACAAGATTTAGTTTGACACCAGAAAATGCTGAGTGCCTCACATTTCTCAAAGTCAACATTCCTCACTTTAATTTCAATTATGGTACCTGAATAAAACATACACTGACAGTTCTGAGCAGGCCCTATCCACAAAACACTTTCAAGAATGTGTGCCTGTGGTGGAAATCTTTTTTTTTATATATACTACTAACATACTAAATTGCCAGCAGAATAGGCCTAATGGTCTTTCGTGTCTGCTTGTTTGGTCAGCCCCCACCCTGGGAGCTGACCTTGCTGTCCCCCTCACCCTCTCTGACTTCTCCCTTCCCAGTCCCCAGATATTCTCACTGCTCTGGATTTTGCTTCCAAAACCCTCCCCCTGTATCTGTCCCATCCCCTCTTGAAACCCTCCACCATCTCTGCCTCCACCAGCCCCTGAGCAGCACATTCCATGCTCCACCACCCTCTCAGTGAAGTAGCATCTCCTCCTTTCTCCCCTGAATCTCCCCCCTCCGGCTTCCACCCATGCCCTCTAGTTGCCCCCCTCCTTCCTTCAAAGCACCCTGACTGCTCCTCCTCTATTTACCCCCTCCATGTACCTAAAGACCTCTATCATATCCCCCTGGTCCCGTCTCTCTTCTAATGTGTACATATTTAGCTCCTCGAGCCTCTCCCCATAGATCCTGTCCCCCAAGCCCCAAATCATTTTGGTTGCCCTCCTCTGTACCCTCTCCAGGAGTTCAATGTCCCTCTTTAAGTGTGGCCTCCAAAACTGAATGCAGTACTCTAGGTGCGTCCTCACCAAGCAGTTATACAGAGGGAGTATCACTTCCCTCCTTCTGGAGGTGATCCCCCTAGTGATGCATCCCAACATTCTGTTGGCCTTGGCCACTGCCCTCCTACAAGTCTCTGAGTTGTTCATCTTGACATCCACCACCACCCCCAGGTCCCTGTCAGCCATTGAGATTTGTAACATCCCCCCCAGGGTGTACACTTGGCCCAGGTTTCTGGCTCCCAGGTGCAATACCTTGCATTTCCCCTGCATTGAACTTCAGCTTCCACTTTCTAGACCACCTTTTCAGAGCCTCCAGGTCCCCCTGTAGGGCCACCCTCCCTTCCTTCCCATCCACCACCGCCCCCAGTTTTGAGTCATCTGCAAAGAGACTCATCTCACTCCTGATACCTGTCCCATTATCAGAGACATAGGCGTTGAACAGGAGGGGCCCAAGGACCGATCCCTGTGGGACCCCACTAATGACCCTTCTTGGGGATGAGACTATCCCGCCAACCATGACCCTCTGGGTCCAGTCCTGGAGCCAATTGCCTATCCATCTGATCACCTGGTTCCCCACCCCCATTTCTCCCAGCTTATCCAACAGGCCCCCATGAATAACAGAGTCAAAGGCTTTGCTGAAGTCAAGAAAGAAGACGTCCACCGGTCTACCCAGGTCCAAGGCACTCGTCACCCAGTCATAGAACTCTACAAGGTTTGTCTGACACGATTTCCCCGGGATGAATCCATGCTGTCTATCATCCAGGCACACCAACTTTTTCAGGTCCCCTTCAGCCTCTCCTTGACAATGCCCTCCATCACCTCGCCCACCACCGATGTCAGGCTGATGGGCCTGTAGTTCCCTGCCACCTCCCTTGATCCTCCCTTGTGGATAGGCACTATATGCACCACCTTCCAGTCCTGGGGCACCCACCCTGTCCTCAGAGACATGCTGAAAAGCTCCACCAGGGGTTTCGCCAGGACATCTGCCAGTTCCTTCAGTACTCTGGGATGTAATTTATCTGGCCCCAGTGCTTTCTCCATCTTAAGGGACCTGAGGGCTTCCCTCACTCTCTCTGCCATGATTTCCACCTCCGCTACCTCATGCCCCCTGCTTAGCCTTCCCCCTCCTACCAGTGATGCCCCTCCTCTCCCCAGACCTGCCAATCAGTAAGGATCCCCCCTCCTCAGTTTCACCATCTCCTCCCATGTATGATGCAGCCCCCCCATTTTCCTTGGTGAAAACCGAGGTGAAATATTCATTTAGTACCTCAACCTGCTTCCCCGGGTCTTGTGCCCATCTCTCCCCTGTTTTAATCCTGCAAATCTGCCCCTTCACCCTTCATTTTTCCCCAATGTATCTAAAGAACCCCTTGCTCTCTCTCCTTATTTCCCTGGCCAGGTTCTGCTCCTTCCTTGCCTTAGCTACCCTCACCACCCTAGTGGCCCATCTGGCCATCAGCTCATACTCCCCTCAATCTCTTTCACTCCTGGAACACTTGAATTGCCTATAGGCTTCCTTCTTTCCCTTCACCACCTCCTGAACCTCCCTGGTCTACCAGCAGGGTTTTCCGTCCCTACCACATTTTTGTCTTACTCTTGCACAGGTGCTGGTAGCCTCCTGCACCCCCCTCCTGATGATTTCCCACTTACTGTCAGCGTCCATGACTGGCCCAATCCCATACAAATGCTCCTTAAAGATCCTTCCCATTT
This sequence comes from Neoceratodus forsteri, assembly GCA_016271365.2. Classification (NCBI taxonomy): domain Eukaryota; kingdom Metazoa; phylum Chordata; order Ceratodontiformes; family Ceratodontidae; genus Neoceratodus; species Neoceratodus forsteri. Next base: position 953,135,432 of record CM057456.1, read on the forward strand.
CCTTGAAATTTGCCCCCCTGAAGTCAGTTAACTTCGTCTTTGTGCAGCCTTCTACCCTTCCTAGGTCCAGGCAGAACCAGACTGTGGCATGGTCACTCCCCGCTAACGGGTACCTTACCTCCAGGCCCCAATCTGGTCACTTCTGCCAGGACCACATCCAGTACCCACGCCTCCCTGGTCAGTTCCCCCACCTGCTGAGTTAGGAACACATCCTGAAAGACATCCAAAAACCTCTGTTCCCTGGCCACCGAGGATGTCATAGTCTCCCAGTCTGTTCCTGGCATGTTTAAGTCCCCCAACACCACCACCCTTCCCCTACCCAATCTGCAGTGTCTCCCAACATCTGCCACCAGACTCTCCTCCAGCTTCTCTGCCAGTGCAGGGGGTCTATACACCACTCCTATTTTTACTCTCTTGCCCCCCCTTGTTATCAAGATGATCCAAATCACCTCCACAGTTCCCTCTGCCTCCTATACTCCTTCTATGCCAATGCAGTTTTTGACTATTATTGCTATCCCACCCTCCCCTTCCCTCCCCCGTCCTCCTGAACATGGTGTAACCCTTCAGGTTCTGGTCCCAGTCGTGCCCTGCAGTGGCCCAAGTCTCAGTGACTGCTGCTACATCCACCTCTCCCTCAGTTAGCATCACCTGGAGCTCAGGCATTTTATTGCCCAAGCTCCCGGCATTTAGCAGGACTACCTTCCACCCTTTCCCTATACTTCCATTTCCCCTGCTCGCGTTCCCATGGGGATTCTGTCTTCCCCTGGTCTGCACCTTACCAGTCAGCCTTTTCCCACATTCCTCCAGCTCCCCAGGGGGTGGAGACAGGGTATCTCCTTTATTGGACCCCCTCTACAGCCTTTTCTCCCATCCCTTCCCTCTTCACAAGTTTAAACCCCACCTTTCACCAATGAACCCCTCTATTTTCAACTTAAGGATTTCCCTTCCCACCCAAATTGAGATGGAGCCTATTTCTAGCATACAGCCCCTTATCCTCCCAGGTCTCCCCAATGCCCCATCAGCCTATACTCTCTGGCCCCACACCACTCCCTGAGCCACTGATTTATCTCCCTAATCTTTCCTTTGTGTTCCCCACTAGCCCTTGGCACCAGTAGGATTTCTGAGAAGCATCCTATGTCATGACAGACCCTGGCAAGCTTCCTGAACCTTGCCTGTATCTCTAGCTTGCTATTTCCCTCAATGTTATTGGTACCCAGGTGGACCAATATGTCTGGGGAACCCCCACAATCCTTTGCCAGCTGATATACCTCATGCTTGGCCCTGTGCACCATTAATCCAGGGAAGCATTTTGTTCTAACTGGACAGGCCTCCCCCTTCCTATCCCATTTGATACCTCTGATCATGGAATCCACCAACAGGAGCACTCTGACTGCTCCTTTTTCTCCATTTACCAACCTTCCCTGTCCCTCATCCTTGTTACCGGTCCTTCTCCCCAGCCGGCTCCTTGCTCCTCCCCCTATCTGGGTGCCACCTGCCACCCCCTCCTTATTTGCCCTGGCCACCCCTCCCCTCTGATTCTATGCCTCTTCTCCTCCCAAGTATCCTTCTATACATTTTAATTTTTTCCCTTTTTTTACCTCTGACCCGGGACCCCAGCAGACATGCATATGTGTGTGTGTGTGTGTGTGTGGAGGTGCACGTGCACACTGGGCACCAGCTCAGTCCCTTCTGCCCCACCCCAGGCATTATTGCCACCACTCCCCTTTGCTATGCTTCCCACTGGATCTCCACCCGGTGGGAGCAGAACTATGGGAGGAGCAGACAATAACCCCAGGGAGGGGAGAGTTGCCTACCACAGCTCAATCCTGCTCTGACCCTCCCCCCATGTTAGCTCCCCAGTGACCTGAGTTCATTCCCAAACCCAGGTCTCTGATGTAGCGAGAGGTAAGGCATCCAACCCCTAAGCCCTTGGTGCCACTGGGCTGGCCAAGTGGTGGAAATCTTTTGTGAACTGGGTCTACTAGCAGTGGCGTAGATTATGGGGTGGCAGACTGCCCCCCTCAGATGTTCTGTGCTGTCAGAGCAAGACTTTTAGCTCTGAGTATTTTTTTTATTATTACATATTGACCGGGTCAAATGGGTGAGAGCCAGGCCCAGGGTCCTTTTCCCCCTCACTTAACACTCAGTGGCAATCAAGTCAATCACTACTCGAGTATGAGCAAGGGTACCGCCTCCTCCTGCCCTCACGTCATGAATATGGGAAATTGTTTTTGGAAGGGAGTGCAAACCAGCAACTGCTGTTCTATGGCCGGGCCTATCCCGTGGTTGTTTGGGAGCACTGCTGGTGTCTCCTGATCCGAGTGCTACGAGTTGCTGATTCTGACCGGGGTCAGGGATCTTGAGGAGGTCTTCATGGTGTGTCAGCTTGGGCGCTAGTGCGGGGTGATGGGGGATGATGTGAGGCAGTGTAATGGTTGCCGTGAGTGGCACTTGGATGTGGCTGCAAAAGTTCACTGCTGAGAGGAGGATGCCTGCCTGATGACAGCTCACTGACTGTAGGTCAGCTGTGGTCAGCCTCAGTCCTTCACCTTGCTGCCAGCATGCAGTTTTTGAATTGGAGCAAGTAAAGGCAGGGACTCCAGAATGGGAGTGTATGTTTCCATGAGCAGGAAAGCAATACAGGGTTGGTGCTTGTTGAGAAAAGAGGTGGCCTGCCCCAAATCAAATCCAAAAACAAGGTAGCAGGCAGCACATGGGATCCTGGTGAAATTAAGTTTATTTTATTTTGTGCAGATACAAATCAAAGTACAGGATCCAAAGCAGTTGTCTTCTAAAGCTTCAACTCTAGTACGAGTCATGACTCCCTGAGGAAAATCGGATCCTGTACTTTGATTTGTATCTGCACCAAATAAATTGAACTTAATTTCACCAGGATTCTGTGACCGCTACCTTCATTTTGGATTTTTTTTGTTAAGCCATTTAGGTAGCAGAGTGTATTTTTTTCATGGAAAAGCCAGAAAGCCAGCACCAACTGAGCAAGGTGCAGAACTCTAGCTTATTTACTGTGTGTGTCTGAGCCTGTCAGCCAGTTAGGAAGTGAAAAAGTGAAGTACTAGGTTGCTGTGTGAGATACTACTGTCTCTCTGTCTGTGTTTCTCAGTGGGCTGGTGTGTGGATGTGTCAGTAAAGTCCTGGTGTGTGGCTTGGTGTTGTAGCTCTTCCTCATCGCTGCTTTACATGCCATAGAAGCAGAACTCTGGCATATGTGGGCACCATACATGTCTATCTCATAGAAATCTAAGTACTACTGGCTATTGTGAGTCAGCATAGTGATTAGCATCTGGAAGCAGCTAGGTTTTGTCATGATTTGTATTGTGTGCATCACTGACTGCTGCATATATGGAATATAAGAGGAAAAAAATAGGAGGAGAAGCCACAGGACGCAGAGGAGGAAGAAAAGAGTAGATAATGGTTTCACCATGCCAATTCCACTTTTTTAAATTCAAATTTTTTAAAGAACATAAAAAGCTAGTCATTTTGATAGGAATATTGGTTGTTTGTAACAAGTCAAAGAGGCTTTAAAAGCAGCCAAATAGTGCTAAAATTACCCTCAAAATGCACCTGAATGCCTAAAAACCTGGTAGCTTCTGGGGGCCTAGGTGCCCCCAGATCCCCACCCTGCTGATTTGGTATTTACTAGGAAAAGCAGGACTTTTACCAGTCTTTGCCCCCCCCATGAAAAAAAGCTAGCTATGCCCCTGTCTACTAGGTAGCTATTAATTGCAACAAGTCAGCTCAGGATGGACTAGGCCAGGCCACTATTACTTGAATGATCACATGAGCAGCACTGAAAAAAAAAATAACATCAGTTGGTTCAGAGTCCAAAACAACTATAGCAAGCAACTGCATTTCATGTCACAAACTTACTTGGTGGTACCTGGTACCACTATCTGATCTGGAAGGTAGGGTACTGCTGTCTTCTACTACTACTACTACTACTACTATCAGTTTTTTGTCCTCCTGAGTCACAACTACTACTCATCACTTTTTGCCCTTACTACTACTACTACTTGTCACTTCTTTTGCCCTTAGCTACTGATCCTAACTTAACTGTTTTAATCTCCGTACAGTGCATGGCTTAGCAGATGACTGAAACACAAAAACTGAACACTCTTTGTGCATTTCTCATGTCCCACATATTTGGCTGTGAATACTTTACAGAAAAAAAGGCTACTAAATTGAAAATTCATTTAATTTTTTTATTGCTTGTGTGTGCATGGTATGCTAGCCTGGTTACATCTCACAGTAACTGGGCTGAGATTATTATAATAAATGGGTCTCCCTTTTTCCACATAGGAAAACTGTGGTGTAATTTGCCGTTATAAAGAAGTGTTTATAATGGCAAACATGTGCATGATTCCCCTTGCTGTGCGCATGCGCATGCTCATGCAGCAGCACGACCAGTCAAGACCGCTCTCCGCTTCCGTGTTGCCCGAAACAGAACCACCACAAGAACTAGGTGGTAAGTCCTTTTCTTTTCTTTTCTTCCCCCCCCCATATACTCTGGAAACACACAAAGACCTGCAGAAAGGGGGAAAAAACAGTTTTAAAATATAAAAATCTTGGCACCGAACTAAAAGGAAACCGACAGTAGGATACATTGGGACCTGTTTATTTTATATAATTGCTGAGGTGAAAAAGGGAAACCCAGCAATTATATAAAATAAAAAAATGGGTCGGGGTGTCAAACTCGATTTTACACACACCCTCGCTGTGGGATGCTTTTCACAAACCCCTCTGGGTTTATGTATCATCCCACAACTTGGGTGTGTGTAAAATTTCCTTACACAGCCCGACCCATACTTTATTCTATATATTATATTTTATTTTTGATACTTAAATTACTTGGCAGTGGCTGGCAGCAATTGTGGAACTAGGAAGGAGGTAATTATGTTGTGTTGTGTGTCATCAGGTCTTCAGGTGGCAGTGGCAAGCTGTGTATAGTAATTGTTGTTATCTGACTGTATGTGATGTATTGGCAAACACTTTTAATAAAAAGATTATACAAAAAAAAAGCACACAGCAGCATTAAAAAAAAATCTTTGCTGCCTAGCAGTGCCTGCAGTGCTTGGTGGTGCTATGATATATGTATTTGCATCTATCTGTCTGTCTCTCTCTCTCCCCATCTCTCCCAGCATAGTCATGTCATGGGCCCTAGCAGGATATGCCACCATTATAGGCCAGCCATGAAGGTGATAGTAGTGACTGATTGCTTTTTTATGTAGCAGTTTTACTTTAATTTTTATACAAATAATCCATCAAATTATTTCCTTTGGGCCTCTGTGTCAAATGTGAGCGACTTTGACGACTTTTATGCATTTTTTTGCATTTTTTCAAATACTGGTCAATAAATCAGAACTAATCAGAATAAATCAGAACTTCGCCATGTTCTGGTTCTTATTTAATAAGGATCAGAACTTCACTGAGTTCTCCCAGCTCTACTACAGGGGCTCAACCCACAGGACTTCAGTCTCTGAGAGTGCTCTGCTAGCTGGGGGACACTCTGGCTCAATGTTGAGCAGCACCTATGTCCTCCTTGAGGTCGCTGCCATAGGCATCTCAGGGAAACTTGCAGTTAATGTTATGGTATTCCAAATTAGCCATAAATGCCCTTCAAGAGGGAAAAAACTGCTGCAATGCATCATTTTATTCATCTCTCTCCCTTTTCTCTACCTTGTCCCTAGTGTCCGCTGACCACCAATGCGTGGCTGGTCCCCTTAGAAACAGGGTGCCAGCTGCAGGAATAGATTTAAATGTGTTAGTAAGGGGTGAAAGTCTGTCTATCTTAACAGTTCTATGGGGTAGCCATTACTAACAGTTTCTTACCTTCTGTACTGAATTTATTGTTGCTGGCTTTTGTTAAACTGTATAGTTCAGGAGCTTGTTCCTGTGCTTGTAGCCCGGTCAGATGCACATGAAAAACTGACCACAGATGGACAGAGGTGGGGTACTTCAGGGGCAGGACTTCTTTGGAAGTCACATGTGCATCCAGAGTTTATCAGGTGATGAGGAAACCCAGCCTGTAAGGTATGGAGTGTCTCAGAGAATTCTCCCCACAATGGGTTTTCAGGATCACAGGGGGCACCTTGATCTCAGTACAGAAAAATATTCAGACTTTTTCAACTTTTTCAACTCCCCCCAAACTGGTGAAACACATGAACACCGTTGACCTCAACTATGAAGGAGGAATGGAGGAGATACTTGACAGGGTCTTCATGGCACACACACTGCTCAGACAGCATGAAATTTTAGGCTACCGAGCTGTACACCCTGATCCAGACCTCAGCAAGTACGTATTATGACTTTAGTTTTAAAACTCCTGTTACATAGAAATGTAGTATTGTCAGCAGAAAAGGACTGGTAGGCCCATCTAGTCTGCCCTTTTTCCCTGCCTTTTACTATAACCTGGACCCTATTTGGTCACAGGTGTCCCTCCTTTCTGCCCTTCCTCTACTTATTATGCCCATGTGCCTATCCCATGCATGCTTGAAACTTCCCACTGTGTTCAGCCCCACCAACTCTTCTGGAAGGCCATTTGAGGAGTCCACTACCCTTTCTGTGAAGAAGTATTTCCACACATACCTCTTAAACTCCCCCCATCAAGCTTCATAACATGTCCCCATGACCTTGTTAACCCCCATGAGGTGCTTATAAGTCTCAGTCATTTCCCCTCTCACTCTCCACTCCTTCAGGTAGTACATGTTAAGCTCCCATAGCCTCTCCTAGTTTGGTTTCTCATGCATCCCCTGCACCATGTTGGTAGCTGTCTTCTGGACCACTTTTACCCTGTCAATGTCCTTGTGGAGGTGCACCCTCCAGAACTGAACACAGTACTACAGGTGAGGTCTCACTAATGAGTGATACAATGCCAGCACCACCTCCTTTCTCCTGCTAGAACCCCCCCATGCACTCAAGCATACATCTGGTCTTGCCTACTGCCTTATCGCACTGTTGTGCACCCTGAGATCATCAGACATGTTTACCTCAAGGTCTCTCTCTTTCTTGGTGGTGCTAAGTACCCCCCATCTTATACATAGCCATCAGATTTCCCTACCCCAGGTGCATGACTTTGCACGTTTTGGCACTGAAACCATGCTGGTACACCCTAGAGCAATCCTCTAGCTTCCCCAGGTTCCTTTGCATTCTCTCCACCCCTTCCTGGGTAGGTATCCACCATGTTGCAGAGTTTTGTGTCATCCACAAAGAGACACACCTTTACCTCCAGTTCCTCAGCAATGTCACTGATGAAGACACTGAAGAGGACAGGTCCCAGTACTGATTTCTGTGGTGCTCCACTGGTCACTCTCCCATTCCCCAAGTGACTGCCTTTTACCACCCCCTTTTGCCTACTACCCTTCAACCAGTTAGAAATCCAGCTTGCCACATTCTCCCCAACCCCCAGGTTGCTGAGTTTCTTAATTAGCCTCCTGTGTGGTACAGTGTCAAATGCCTTTCTGTAGTCCTGATAGGCCACATCTACTGCCTTTCCCTGATCCACCATGCTGCTAGTCACCCAGTCAAAGAAATCTATGAGGTTTGTCTGCCATGACCTCTCCACTGTGAAACCATGCTGCTGGTGGTCTTGCAGTCCATTTGCTTCCAGGTATTCCATCAGACTCTCCTTCAGCATGGCTTCCATTATGTTCCCCACCACTGATGTGAGATTGACAGGCTTATAATTGCTAGCATCCTCCCTACTGCTGCTGTTGTGCAGAAGGACCAAATCAGCTCTCTTCCAGTCCTCCAGAACTACCCCCGTCTCCAATGAGGTGCTGAAAAGTGTTGCCAGAGGGCGTCTAGCACCATGCTCAGTTCTTTTAGTACTCTTGTGTGGCTGTTGTCTGGCCCCATCACCTTGTTTTCCTTTAGAGCTTCCAATCTCCTCTGGATGCTCTCCTCTGGAAATGGACTTACATGCACTCCCCACTCCCCCAGTGCCTGCTGATAACATGTTGATCTGTCCTCTCCCCCCTCCATTGTGAAAACTCCTTTAAAGAAGTCCTCATTTAAAATCTTTGCTTTTTCTTGCTCTTCCTCTGCATAATGTCTCCTGCTCTTCTGATCCTCACTATCCCACTCCTTAGTTTTCTCTTTTCATTCACGTGCCTGAAGAAAGTCTTACCCACTTTTTTGACCTTTTTGGTGCTCCTCTCTTCTGTTTGTGCCTTAGCTGCTCTCACCCTCCTTCCTGCTTCACTTTTTTTATCTAGATATAACTCCCTGTCCCCATCCATCTGGGATTTTTAAACTTCCTAAAAGTTGTGTTTTTCTCCCTTACTGCCTTAACCACCTCATTTGAGAACCACAGTGGCCTCCTCCTTTTCTTATGCTTATCTCCTTGAAACAGCTTGCCATTGCCTTAGATATTCCCTCCCTTATCCTTTTACACTGTACCTTCACTCTGCCTCCCTGCCATCCCACTCTTCAAGGTATTTACTAAGGCAGTCTTCCATTTCTTTAAAATCTGTTGTCCTGAAGTCAAAGACCCTTGTCCTAGAATGTTTTTTTCCCCTGCCCAGTCCATGTGTCAAACCACACTGTATGATGATTGCTTGTATCCTGGGGGCTATCCACTGTGACATCTACAATGCTGTTCCTGTTCATAAGTACCAGATACAGCAATGCCCCATCTTTGTTGGGTTCTGTAACCAGCTGCCTGAGAACTGCCCTTTGTAAGGAGTCTAGGATGGCCTGCTTCCCATTGTAGCTGCAGCTGGAATGCTCCAGTCTATACTGCCAGATTAAAGTCTCCTATAATCAATACCTCCTCTTTGCTCGACATTCTGCCAATGACTTCCCCCCAAACCATGACTAACTCTTTCCCCTGTTTGGTGATCTATATGTCTCCAAGCCAACCCAAAGAACCTCAAGGCCTTCCTTGTCACTGTTGTGTCCTTGTATCTCTGTGGTCTTTATACCTTCCCTCACATATAAAATAATCCTTCACCCTTTCCTCCCTACCCTATCCTTCTGTAACATGATGCAATCTGAAATGGCCACATCCCAGCTGTGGTTATTGAAACACCATGATTCTGTTATGGCCACCAGATCCAGGTCTGCCTCCTTCCTAGGCTCCCTGCTTTGGCACACATGGCTCTCTACTCCTTTTGCTCCTTTCTGCCCCTACTTTGCCCTCCTTCCCTGATTCTAGCCTTCACCCTTCCTTTGTCCCTCATACTGTCCTCCCCTTTTCATTCTCCCTCTGCATCTTGACTCTTCTCTCAGCTTTAGAACCACCTCCCAACCCTCCAGTCCCTTCCTTCCACTTGTACCTATGCCCCTCTACCCCTGTGGAATTCATTTCCCTGGGCTTCTCCTTTGTGCTGCTCTATTTTCTGGGAAGATTCACTGCCTGCCTTGTTTTTTCTGCCCCCCCCTTAGCTAGTTTAAATGCCCATTGAAACAGCATTTATTCCTTCCACCCAGGACTACAGTTCTTCTCCTGGATGGATAGAGGCCTTCAGCTTTGTACACACCTTTATCCCCTCAAGTAGGATGCCAGTCCTCGATATAGCCAAACTCCTCTTCTCTGAATCATGCATTCAACCAGTCATTGAAGATCCTGTTCCAGACTACCAAAATGGCCGCTTACTGCTTCTTGCAGGTTGGGAAAAGGTCACCTGCAACAAATAGCTCTCAAGGTAAAAACAGGAAATAGATATGAAGTTTTAGTGTTTTACCAGCCTGTTTTAACCTTTCCCCAATCTGTTCCTGCCCACAGTTAGTGCAATTCTTCCTAGCCCTAATGTGCTTAGCCTTTCCCAGATCAGCTCCTGCTGTCAGTCGATGTGATTCTCCCTGGCCCCATGCAGTTGGGTTGGAACTTTTCTGGACTAGATATCAGGAATTAATAAATATGCATATTTGGTCCCCCTTTCTGGCAATACCCCTAACAAAACCATCATTCAAGAACATCATTCTGTTAAAAAATGAAAAGGTTAGCATTATAGAAATAGTATACTGGCAGAAGCAAAAGTGTGCAGTACTTGGGAATCCAGATCCATTATTGGACATAGTGAAATATATAGATTGGGGTAGAAAGTCAAGATGCAATTGACCCATACAGATATATTTATTTAAAATTTTATCAACCTGGAGAGGCACACTGAGCTGAGGCTTGTTACCAGGTGTGACCCAGAGTGGGGGAACAAGGGAAACATGGTTAAAATAATATTGTTCCGGCTGGTTACAAATAGCTGGGACAAAGTACATGACAAATGACAGTTTTGCGAGGCTTGTTACAGATAGTCTGGGTAAAGTACAACTACACATTAATACAAGAGAAAAGTGACAAATGAGGTTTTCATAAATTGTACCCATGTAAAACAATGCATTTTATACAGCAAGAGCATTTGGTAAGGGGTAGGTTAGCTAAGATGTAGTACTATAATTAGCAGCCTGAAGTAGATAGTAGGGGACTTAGCTTGGCTGGTAGCAAGAGCAGATGGAGGTAAGGAGTGGGATAGGGTACGTTTAAAGGTAGGTAAACTATTTTTATACAGGAAATACATGTCATTAGGGATGTTGTATCCTGTTTACAAGACAGTTCTGTGTTCAATACTTATCAGTTTCTCTAAAAATATATAAATTTAACATATTGCAATACAAGATAGCATCAGACAAGACAATAAACAATACCAAATACAACCGTATATCAAAGAAATATAAAGAGATTAAGTGAGGGTAGCATACAGAGTGTAGTTGGAAGGGAGTTCAAGTTGTGAGGAAAATGGTAGGAGAAAGCAGTCTTCATGGAGTCTGAGTGGGGATAGGGAAGGGCAAAGGTTCAAGGGTCTATAGAGTGGAAATGATATGCTGTGTGGGAGGTAGGGGAAAAGAGGGAGGCAAGGTAGGGAGTGAGTGAATCAAACCAGTATTTAGCTATGAAGATGGAAGTGTGGTGTTGGCAGCATAAGGATGGAGGGAGTGATAGAGAGGAGTATAAGGAGCAGTGGTCGGTCTTAGGGGGAGCATTCAAGGTCAACCGACAATAGGCATTGTACAAAGAGTCCCTGACAAAACTAACAAAAGAAATTGTACAAAGAAAGATACCTGGCTGCAACACCTGCCCAGTTGTTTTTTGGGGAGGTCGAGGCAGAGGATTCATTTGCTATCCATGTCAGACCAAGGCCTGTTCTAATTGCAGGGCAGGAGAATATCTAAGCAGTGCCTGCAAGAGAGTGAGATGTAGCCTCTGTTCAGAGTTTGGCCATCTATCTGCACACTGTTACAATCAAATGAGATGCAGTCTTTGTAAAGAGGTTGGTCACTTCTACTGTTCCTGCCCTTGAGCACTGTATAACAATGAAGCTAATATGGGCAGACAGAGCAGGATTTTTATGTGACTATGGCACAGAGAAAGGGACTGAAACAACCTGGCTCTGCTCCACCCCCTGCAAACACCCCCCCCAAGAACATCATCCAAGAAAAAAACTGCGTCAGATGAGCCAAGCTCTGGCCCTGACATAACCCATATCAATCTGGAAGAAACAGAAGAATGGAATGATGGCCACTTTGACACTGATATACAATTAGAGCATCACAAGAAACTCCCACTGTGCATATATCTGCCATTACGAATAGCCAAGGCCCCACGCAAGACGGGCTAGAAGTAGAGACAGACTCTAGCAACATTACAGAACAGAAAACTGATACTGTTACAGAGAAATAAGCTACTATACCCCTCTCTCAACACCTGACACAGACACTTTCCATATGGTAACCAGAAGAAGGAGCAATAGGGGCCAACCAATAGGTTTTAGGTGCTCTAAGTTCACAGAGAATGGGATGAAATGGAGAAGGACTCTGATGCCTCCTTTTTGTTATCCTCACAGCCAGATGTCTTCTCTGAGGCAGAGAGGCCTTCCATTGACACTTCCTCATCCAAGAAAAGGAACACAAGGAAGCAGTCATGTCTTATAATGTCCAAAGAGTAAATAAATAATGATGTTTTACTGTCTTATTTTGCTGCTTATTCTCATGAGGTGTGAGCCAGACTACAGTTTTCAAACCCTCACACTAAATGTAAATAGTATCAGGAGCCTTCAGAAGCAGAAAACCACTTTTTCAGTTCCACAGTCTTTTAAAAGCGATATTGTTGGATTCCATTCAATGGCATTGAGGAGAACAGATGATTAAAGTGGAGCTCCACACCCCCTTAAATGCTAACTGCAAAGTCTAGAGAAATTTCAAAAAAAAAAAAAGCTAGGAAGTCTTAAAATAAATAGGAGACTGATAGATGAAATATGATAAAGTGTAAATCTTTACTGAATGGACAGATAATTCAACAACAACAAAAAGAAAACAGCAGCACATACAGATTACTTTTGAACAAGCTATCAAACTTTTAAATTGACAGAAATATATTCTCAGTGGTAGTTGCTAGTTATTCATTATTACAAACAGACTTATCCAAAGATGGACAATGGAAATAATAGCATTATAGACAATGTAATGGATATTTCTACATCTACTTTGATAAATATGAATATCTGTCAACAAAATACTTCAAGTCGTGAAAAGAAGTTGCTGAAGCATGCGATCATTCAGGCAATTCCTAATGATATGCAAAATATTGACATTTACCAGCCTCTCACTACTAAATACCTTGTGCTCATTTCAGAAAACTCAGTGCAAACTTAGCCAAATGGCAGCTTGGGCTGATCACCAGTGAGCCAGGGATCCTGCACCCGATTCACTATCGGGTAAGGACCCAGTACCCAAGTCCCACATTCTATGACAAAGGTGGATGTGTGGCAAAAAGACGGTGCACCTGAGTGGTTTACCGAAAGCTGCAGGGTGGTCAGTCGACATCTATGCCCAGAATAAGTGATCCACTGGGAGGCTGATGGGGCTGTGGGGGACTGGGCATTGCATGGGGTGGGCTGTTGGCACACAGATGGGTGCTGGGAGGGGTGGCACCAGCACCCCAATGGGGCATCAGATTTTGGGTGCAGGGTGCAAATACAGTGCCAGAGACCATGGGTGGATGGTGTCATGTGTTCCCTTCTGCCCAGAGAGGGCTCTGGGGGTGGCACATGGAGTGTTAGACCAGCACCTTAGTGGTGTAACTGTCCCTGACCATGTGCCCTCTGGAAGGGTTTCTTGAATCCTCCATAGGGGATATGGCAATCTGCATCTGCCACAATCCTCCTAGCACAACCATATGCCTGGCATAGGCCTGGCACAGCCTGGTCTGGCACACAGGGTCACTGGTTTGGCACAGGGGGCATTCCTGAATCATGAAGTCCACAAGTTGTGGCACAAGGTTCCACTTGCATCAATTCTGTTTGATGCAGGGACTTTGTGTCAACTGCGTACCTTTCTGAATTGAGCCCAGGTGTGTTTCATGTTAGAATTTTCTGCCTTATGAATGGCCATAACATACTTCACCTGTGGTTTTCAGATTTCTATAGTATATCAGTAAGGGCTATTATGAATGGAATCTAATGGCTTTCCAGAGTTGTTGTACCCTAGTAGTGACATCAAACTGCTGTTGTACCATCTTGAGTATGTCACTACTAGAGTACAACAACAAAAAATGTCCACATGCTACACTTTCCCTTTCAACGTCATCGATCACTCATTTATTTCTTGTCAGTTTCAGCTTTCAGTGATAACGACAAGAACAAGCAATCGGTGATGGCTTCGGCAGTATTTTCCAAATCAGCAACTAGTGGTCAGCTACTGTAACTGTGTAAACAATTTACTTTGACTGAAATCATGACTGGTGCTGTCCATGCTGTGCGCTCTGTGTATGTGAGTCAGACTGGCAGGGCTCAATGACATGGCATGTGAGTCAGACTGATGGGGCTTAAGGGGATGGCATATGAATGGGGCACTGTGAAAACCATAAGTTAAAATCACTCTTGGCTGTTGTGCAAAGGTGCCCATATACCATAAAAGACAGCAGATGAAACACAGTGAACAATAACACTAAGTTTACTTCTCAAGGTTGTCATGACAACCAGAGACCTCTCACGCTTCACTCTTGAGGTCTAATGGTTATCATGACAACCTCTTGAAGCAAGCAGTGTTGTTGTTAACTGTTACCCATCCATTATTCTCTATTTAGTGCTACAGCAACACTAAGAAGGATTGGAGACATGAAGGCCAGAAGAAGCAGTTTAGAGGACAGTGTTTCAAGAAAATACAAAGAAAGACTCTCAAACACACAAACTCATACTGAATAAGTGACAAAATTAGCTTGACACAGGAAAAATAATCTCAGAGGAACTGGTCTGTGAGAGGGCATTGAGGGTATTAACACCATAAACGTTATCAATAAATGTTGGTACAGATTGCTGCTCTTCCCCCTTTCTACTGTATTGAGAGAGCTCACCGGTCTCTTAACCTGAAACCCTAACAGCACAGAGAAACCCAGAACCATAATTTTCAGATTCCTGAATTTTTAGCAAAAGGTTTTCATGTAACGGAGTCTCAGAGACAAACTAGGGATTTTTTTGAAGGACAAAATATAGTATTGTACAACGATTCACCCACTGACTTGCTCAAAAAGTGTGGGGCCTTTATGCATGTTAAGAAGGCATTGTGAGACATTACAATTAAAAACCATCTACTTCACGTACTCTTTCAAACATCTGGCTGCTTTATGTAGTTAAAGGTTATCTGAGTTTTGAAGTGGCAAAGACTAGATTGAGGAAGGACCTATCTAAACTTGTTGGTTCCTTTGACTTCTCATACCAAAGTTACTGATGTACTATACAAAAGTTGACTTTGAAAATGGACCAAGGGGTATGCATTAATAATAGGAAATTATGTCAGTTGCCATGATATGGCTATTTTTGCTCATTGATCTTGAGGGTCAGGAGAGAAGTGTCTCATCTGGATAGTTGTCCCTCCCTGATCGGGGGGGGGGATTGCAGTTCAGGTTCTACTTCTCTCAACACACTCAGATGGTAAGGAACAATTCTGCTGACTATTTAATATATATCTACAGCATTACTCACATAACCTCACAGGTTATTTCAAATATGATTGTAGAATTTTTATCCTAATATAAAAGCAGGGCATTTCTCACCTTTAACTTAGCAATAGCCTATATGATACAACTAATCTGAAAGCTATTTAATATCCTGTGCAGCCAGTATAGTGTTATGCTTGTGCAACTGTGTTAGTTTGGTTTTGGCCATTCACACTCTCTATTTCAGAGGAATTACCACCCTGTAGGGGTACAAAAGGCAGGGAACCCTCAGAGAGGGTTACACCTCTAGAGGTGCTACGGGATGATTCTGTGGCTAAAGGTACCTTAGGAATCCCCTAAGAACAGAGTGCTGCCACTGGAGGAGGAGGGGAGGATGGTGGGGCAAAGAAAAAGTGCTTCACAATGAGGCTGAGAGGAACTGCTTATATAGCTCAGGAAGTGGGAGTGGCTGGCTGTTTGGCCATCAGACTCCAGGCAAAGCCTTTCCAATTCAATGTCCTGCACAGTCAGTATAGTGTTATGCTTGTGCAACTGTGTTAGTTTGGTTTTGGCCTTTCACACTCTCTATTCCAGAGGAATTATTGCCTTGTAGAGGTACAAAAGGCAAGGAACCCTCAGAGAGAGTTCCACCCCTAGAGGTGCCACAGGATGATTCTGTTGGCTAAAGGTACCTTAGGAATCCCCAAAAGAAATGTAGTACAATCATATCCCAAAGAAGGAGGTGACATGAAGCTTATGAGCAAGCAGTAACTGTGACGTAGGAGCAGTAACTGTAACATAGTAGTAGGGAAGCATAGGCAGTTTGATAATGTAATGAGATGCTCAGTTTGATAATGTAATGAAATGCCCAGGCTTGCGTAGCATGATACTGATGGTTTGCACTGAGAGTGAAGGGATCCTCTAAGGGGAGAGGGAATGGCAGAACATTCTCCACCTCTATCCAACAGAGGAACCTACCTAAAGAAACTAGGGGACACTACTATGCTAACTAACAGTTATGACCTGAGGCAATGGAGGGGGGAAAAAAAAACTAAGAAGAGTAAATCTCTGGGGATCCAAGGCCTAGGTTGCCTTCCCTCCAGGCTAGGGATAGTTTATTTAGTGATGGCTCTGTAGTTGCAATTTGGAAAACCCAATTAAAGGGAGGTAGAAAATATTCCAATTTGGAGGAAAGCTCTCACTCAAACCCTGTAGTGGGAATGCCATGGAAGGTTGTGAGAAAACTCTGCAACAATATGTTCAACCAAGGCAGAGGAGGAGAGCAACAACTGCTGAGGCACTCACCTAGCCTACCCACCCTAAACTCAAACCAGGTGAACCAGAAGCAGTTGTAGGGAGAATGCAGTGAATGTGCCTTGCTAGGGAAACCACTAAAGTCAAGGGCTAACCATTATAGTGGAACTCTAGAGCCAAAGGAGATCGTCGTAACCACCCTTCACCGCTAGTCTTAAATTCTACACCAGGAGCTGCTGTCACATAGCAGGCAGCTAAAGCCACACCCAGGGTGAGGACATTCCCAGCTATGGGCCAGGTGAGAAGGATCCCACCCAAGCTGGACATGCTCAAGATGCGGACTACATGTGGAGTGAGACCATCGGCTGCAGGAACCCTGTGCCAGAATATAATGGCTAGCATGCCTCAGAAATTGACTGAGAGCTGAAAAGCTGGTGAGCTGAATGAGCATGGCGTGCTGAGATCATAATGAGCATTGAGTGCTGAGACCTTGCAAGGTTGAATGCAGAATTGAGTGCAGCAGAATCCCAGAGACTAAAGCTGAGCGGATGGCAGTAGGCATGAAGCAATGGTTTGCATAAGCAATAAGAAACAATTGCGTAAGCAAGTGTGGACCTGCACGTAGGTCAGTAACAGAGTAGTAGTAAGTTGACCTGTATGTAGGTCTGCATAACATAGTAGCAATGAAACAGCACTGAATAGTGGGGCAAGCCAATCAGGTATTGCAAAGCCAAATCAAGGTGACAAACTCTGAGGATTTTCGGCAGCGATGACAGGATTTAAAACAGAAATAGTTAGCCACATGGGCCACCATCCCCCCAAACATCTTTCAGTCCCCACTGTAGGACAAACAAGGAAGTGATGGAAGGGCTGAGAATCACATGCAGATATTAAAGCTAGTTAATAGCCTCAGCAGAAGCTTTAGCTAACATCAGAGTAGAATAGCAGTGTATAAAGGGAATAAGAGGATTGAACTGCATAGCAAGGTTCAGAGCTTGAAGCAGGTGTACAAACATAGAAGCAGCATCTGTATTGAGTACACTGAGTTGCAAACTGCAATAAACATAAAATAAAGGAGGCACAATACTCTGAAAGCAGCTGTCACAGACAATGCAATGAACTGCAGCAATGAGGCAAGTAGAATGAGCTGAGCATGATTTAGCTGTATAGCCAGGGTTCAGTGTGAGCCAGAATCAGATGAAAGCAATTAAGTATGCAACATGGAAAGCAGCTATGGCTGAGCTGAATACACAGATAATGTTTGCAGTTGCAGTGCAAGGAATATGAGTGTTGTAACTGAAAGCAGTTCAAGTAGTGTGTAACTGAAAGCAAGTAGTATGAGCACTGGAGTAGCAGTATGCCAGGAGCTTAGAAACAAAACCCTTCAAAAAAACAAAACCAAAGACACACAAACACAGAAAACAAGGAACAAAGACAGAAGAAGCACGCACAGCCGAAGGCAAAATACAAACCAGAAGCAGGAAAAAACACAGAAATCTAGCAGACAAGCAGGAGCAGCGTGGGGGGGGGGTACCCCCAACCAGCTCAGAGGACTAACCGACAGAGCCTTCGGCTGCAAAGAAAAAGTGCTTCACAATGAGGCTGAGAGGAACTGCTTATATAGCTCAGGAAGTGGAAGTGGCTGGCTGCTTGGCCATCGAACTGCAGGCATAGCCATTCCAATTTAGATATTTCCTCACACAGATACTGTATAAGACAGTTTTTTTTTCATTTTCTTTCAACTGAAATATATTTTAGTTTCAATGATCACTTTGCATAGCTTAGTAAATGCATTAATGTTAAAAAGTTTACATAACAAAGCAAAAACAAAACTAGATACATGATACTGTCATTCGATATGCATTAATTGAACTGGGAGGATCTTCACTTATTTTTAGAAGTATAAATTGTAAAATGATTTAAGTTCAGGCTTATTTTAACAGAGAGGAAGGATTAATCACTTTTTTAAGCTACGACTTTTTATTCACTTTTTTTTAGTAAGGATTAATTAAGATACAGTGTTAAAAACTGTTTATTGCATATTTTTCTGTTTTCAAAAGGTATTCTTATTATGCTGATTTAGTTCTCAATGCTGATCCAATCACAATATTTCAATTTTGGCCATTTTGGATGATGGACTTCAAACCAGTGAGTTCTATGATAGGGCTAGAGGGCAGACTTGCACTGTCAGCTGATGCTGCCCTTCTGCCACATCATGATATAATTGCTCTTGCCACTAGTACCAGCATCCATGCTTCATGATCCTGCATAGCTCAGTAATAGAAGAATCCCAGTCATTTTGTCCAAATGCTATTTGCAAATGGATGGACATCATTATACATGCACAATGCAGTGCTCGTTATTGAAATGATAGAAAAAAATAATAATTTCCCACCTTCAAGCCCCAGAGTCATTGTTGCACATCTAGCAGTTCATTAGACATGAGAGGATAGCTAGATTGTAGTACTTGCAGGATGACAGTGATCCTATATGGTGAATCCATTAGACTTCCAGCAATTACTACTCCTGCAAGATGGTGGACACATGTCTTCAGCCAAGCCAACTCAGTGATAATGTAAGTCTACCCTCTAGTCCTAATACAGAACTTAATGCTTCAAACATTCAGTTAAAGTTTTAAACTGGAAATATTCATCTCAAGCCTTATGGTATCTCCAGGGTATTCAGCACTGTGAATGTCTGATGTTTAGTCAATGACTGGGCAAGTAAACAAACTTGGCAGGTCAGTATCTGTCATGAAAGAAACGCAAGTTGTTTCTAGGTTTAAATCAGATTTGGTAAACATTTAAATGGCAGTCCTGAGATGAAATCCCAGTCACCACTAGCAAAAGTTATTGCAATAGCTTGAACAAGTAGCAGTTTAACGAGTGTGACTCATGTTACTGCATTTTTATTTAATGCTCACTACAACTATTACTGATTATTATCCTCACTCATCTGACAGGGATAACAATTTAAAATATAGGTTGACTCATTGTATTAAGATGGTGAAGAGTGTGCATTGAGCAGGATAAACTATTTAAAACTGTTTTTTTATTAATTCTCCTGGATAAATGTAATAATTTCATGCTTTAAGCATTATCTGAAGATTATCTGTCAAATGTTGGTGGCTTTTTAAATTAGTTGCATATTTACTATTATTTATTAAGACCATAAAGTTATGAGTTTGGAACATTTTTTAACATGTCAGTAATCATGGGTGTGTTTACTAAGCTATAGAGTTTTTCTAGACATTCTACTTCTTACTAAGACAAACATTAGGAAGACTGGGGGGGATACTGAGGTTAACCTCCTCTACCTCTTTAATCTTTGGATAGGTATTATTACTTGGTTGAACGTTTTACTTCTTTCTTCTCATGTTTTTCTTTTTGTTTCTTACTCTTGCTTATTATCCATGGATCCAGCAGAAGGGATAGGATTGTTCCTGACTTGTCTTGTAAATATACTTCATATCAGTGCATGCAACAGCTTCATCAAAGAAGATGGCTAACACAATAAAGTTTATAACTTGCAATGTTAGGGGGTTAAATTACAAAAAGGCAACAGATGTTAAGGCACTTAAAATGTTAGAAGCTGTGGTGGTACTCTTACAGGAATTACACCTTAAATACAAAGTTATCCAAATAATGAAAAGGACCAGGTGGGGCAAAGCTGTGGGATTTGAGACAATAATAAAAGGGCTCGCTGGATTCATGGAGAATAAGGAGTTCAGCTACATCGGTGCAGGGGTTGCATCAAAAGCCCTACAAAGAGAGACTGAGGGATCTCAACATGTACACCCTGAAAGAGAGGAAAGTGAGAGGAGACATGATAGAGGCCTACAAGTATCTCTCGTGGGTGAACAGGGTGCAGAAGGGGAGTCTCTTTCAAATGAGAAAGAGCACTAGGACCAGAGGGCATGTGATAAAGCTGGGGGGGGGTTAAGAGGGATGTGAGAAGGTATTACTTCACTGAAAGAGACATAGATACCTGGAACAAATTGCCACTGGAAGTTGTGGAGGTGAAAACAGTATGGGTCTTCAAGCATGCATGGGACAGACATAACATATTAGTAAATATGCAGGGAGGCAGGAGGGTCACCAGAGACCAGTTCGGGTCTGTGGAGACAGACTAGGCAGGGAACATCTAGGCAGACTGGGTGGGCTAAGTGGTCCTCTGATGATGACAAATTTTATGCTCTTATGGTGTTCTCTTACTATTTTCTAGAAGAATTAATTTCCAGTTGCTACACATAATAGAAGATAAAAAGGATGCCATCTTTTTTTACATGGAATATTTAATGGCATAAAGGACACACTAATCTGTGTATTGGACCTAATTACAGAAGTCATGGGATACTCTTAGAACTATGTAATAACAGTATCCCCCTTATAAATTCTAGAATATTTACAGCAGGAGACTTCAATTGAGTGTTAACTCAAGTTATGGACAAATGAAACACCAGATACTCTCTCTAAATAGGATAAATACTTATCTAGTGTCATTAACAATTTACATCTCATTGATTCCTGGAGAATCTTAAATGTGTATGCAAAAGAATACTCCTCCTGATCACAGGTTCACAAGTCCAGTTCCTGATTAGACCAAATTTATTTTCCAAGCACTAACATTCTGATATTATAAAATCTGATATCCACTCATTTGTGGTGTCTGATCATGTCCCAGTGTCCACCAAATTAAGGTGGTACCTATCAAAATCCAAATTCTCAAAATAGAAAATAAATAATTTCCTCCTTGAAAATCCATAAAATACAGAACTTTTGAGGCAATACTGTGAAGAATTCTTTATTAACAATAAAACCAATGAAACAAAATGGTCTTCTGTTTGGGAAAAGTTAAAATGTTTTGCTAGAGGGTCACATTATAAGCTTAGCATTACAAATTAAAAGCGAGAAAGAATGTTGAGCAAAGAGAAAAATAATAGAGGAACTTAATAGAAACAGAATTGGAAGTTCAAAAGCAGAAGTAACCTCGACTAAATGGCCTGAAGCAGTCTAGAATATAACAAAATCCCAAAATGCTAAACAGATTCTGATATTAGGAAACTCCAAATTAAACTACATAGCAACTGGCCAAAAGCACAGATGTTACTAGCATTAAAGTTATGAAGGAACACAGAAAGATAGATGATGTTAGCCATAAAATGAAATGATGATAATGAGCTCATTAGTGAAACTAGCAAAAGTAATGACATTTGCATTAATTTCTATAAACAACTTTACTGTAAAGAAGTTAAAACCTTTTTAAACAGAAATGAGGACTTTCAAAAAGTTTTAGATAAAGCTGTGATATCTAAAGAAGACTTGCAGTATTTAAACAAGAAATTAATATATATGCCATTAAATGTGCAAAAAAGATATGGAAAGCAATAGAGCACCAGGTCTCTAGGTCACTGTCAATTTTTATAAGTTTGTACAGATATCCTGGCTCCAGTTTTATTGCAAGTATTTAAGGAGGCACAAACAATAGGGCATCTCTCTTCATCTATGCAGCAAGGTATAATTACCTCACTACTTAAACCAGGCAAGGATTCTTAGAATTAAAAAACAAACAAACAAACAAAAAAACCTACAGACCAGTATTGCTTATAAATGCAGACACCGATATGCTAGCAAAATATTAGCAGCAAAATCAATGCCAGTGATGCAGACATTGACTGTCCCGGAACAAACAGGTTTTTAGAAAGGTAGACAAGCCTCAGATAATGACAGGAAAATCTTTCATCTTAAGAAGCAAGCGGGAAAGACAAAAAAAAAAAAAAAACAATGGCATTACAAGTACAAGATGCCAAAATGGCATTTGACATGATCAATTAGTCCCATATCTTTAGATCTATAAATCATCTTTAGCATTTCAACGGAGTACACAGAATGTATTAATTTATTATATGATAAACCAAAGGCAGCAGTATATATCAATGGGTACACCTCCTTCTACTTTGAATTAAAAAGAAGGACAAGGCAAGGTTGTCTTCTATCACTTCTGTTGTTCAGTCTGGCACTAAATATTCCAATCCTTAAAATAAATAAGCATCTAACAATAGAAGGGATAAGTGTGGGGACCAACATACTCAGATGTTGTCTTTATGCAGATGATATTCTGTTAACAAAATGAAATCCTGTCACTTCAGTTCAAAAAGTACTTCAAATAGTTAAATATTATGGAACATTCTCAAGTTATAAACTGAAAACAGAGAAATCTCAGTAGTTATCTATAATAAATCAATCAATCAATCAATCAAAATCTTTATCCAGGCAAACATCATTGAGCAAGCTCATTTACAAGATGAGCCTGGTTATAAATGGAGGAGTTCCTAAAAAAGAAATAACAGACCTGCAACCAAAAATGTTCTTGACTTTAAATAAAAATTAGATAAAGAACTTAACATCCTTTGGGATTATGGGGGAGCTTGAGGCTATAAAAATGACAGTTCTGCCCCAAGCCCTACATGTTTTTATTATCATTCTAAAAAAATATTCCCAATGTCTGATATCTTACAATTCAAAATAGAATAAATAAACTCATCTGGGGTCATAAAACTGAGGCAAGTATACAATAAACTAACAAGGTTAAAACTGTGGCCTCAAATCTCCAGATTTCCTCCTCTAAATTTTATCAACCTGGCTGCAACAACTTGCTTATTGGATGAAATAAATACCAACAGGACTGTACTCCACAGTGGCTAAAGGCAGAAAAAGATCACATGAAATCCCTAGACATAAACATGTCAGCTCTTTCACATGCGAAACTCAAAAACTGGTTAAAAATGTTATCACTGAATCATTAAGGCTGGTTTCTTAAGTATCTATCTTATTATCACTAAAATTATGTAAATTAACCTCAGAAGCTGTTTGGGGAAACTGGAACATCAGTTTAAATAATGAAACATTACATTATGACTCATGGTCCACAAAAGATGTTTTTTTCTTGACTCTTGAAGAATTACATACTAAGGGGAAAATAAAGACATTTGAGGAAATAGCAAAATAAATCAATATCCATCAGGAGGAAGAAGAAGAGCACAATTATGAAATACCAATTAGAATTCTTAGAGATCTACTTCAAGAGGGTGCTACTAACACAGTAACCAATGCTAATATCACCACATTGGCAGCAGTATTAAAATGTAAACCCTCTATTTCTTCATTCTGTAATTATCTAATAAAATCAGTTGGGGGTTGGCTACTGAAGGAATGAATTGGTGGGCAAAATGTTGGTAGAAGTGATGAATAACTGGCATTGGGACAAAATATGGGAGTTCTCACTGAAAGCATTTACAGTAGTCAGCTATAAACTAGTTCAATATAAAACTATTTATAACCTGTACGTCATTCCTAGACACATGTTCCTGATGAAAATCAGAAAGGATGACAAATGCCCAAAATGTGGAGAAATGAGTGGTAATCAGTTGCACATGTTATGGGAATGCTTGATAATAAAGGAGTTCTGGGAACAAATTAAGAACTCCTTACAAGATACGGTCAGTGAAAAACCTAATGAATATGAAAACGTGTCATAGGGAATTGCTTTGACACACCCAAATCAGTTGAGAAGAAAACTATACCATACCCTTAATTTTGGTAGAGGCAAAATATTTTCAAACTTTGCATAGAGTAAAGGCCTCCCTCATTAACAGAGTGGAAAAATGAAGTAATGGAAAGTTCTTCAAATTGAAAAGCTGTTAGAGGACTAAAGCAAGACGTCAAGAGTTTTGATAAAAATTGTTACTCTTTTTAACACATTTGCAATGGAAAGATAACACATTATCTAGACAAACTGTGAATGACTTTTCAGGCCAGGATCCATCATTCTTTCTTCTGTTTACTTTAAGAGCTTTAGTTTTCTTCTCCTCACTTCTTGTATTCCTCTACTTCTTTGTATCTTCAAACTTCTATGTTCAATATTTTCTTTCCAGTGGTACCCCCCCAATACCTTGTGATTTTACTTTCACTTTT
The DNA here is from genome assembly GCA_016271365.2 of Neoceratodus forsteri. Lineage (NCBI taxonomy): Eukaryota > Metazoa > Chordata > Ceratodontiformes > Ceratodontidae > Neoceratodus > Neoceratodus forsteri. The sequence continues at coordinate 953,159,603 of CM057456.1, forward strand.
CCCTTGTGTCCAGTGATCCACACCACTGTGTTTGAACCCCCCAACCCTGATCTGCCTGCCTAGACTGCAGCCTGTGCCCCTGTAGGTCCAATTCCTCCTGACCCACCCACCCTGTACCCAGCATGCCCCCCCGATGACCAGCCTAGAGCCTCCTTTCAACTCCACAGCCAGCTGACAACCAACAGTTCATGACTATGGCTATGAAAATCAGCTAATACTGTAGTATGGGTGTGATTGTGAACTGTCAGTTGGTGGCTGGTGCTGGAGGTGAGTAAAGGGCCTGTGCCATTAGCCAAGGGGGGGTCATTTTGGTGATTGGGCAGGTTGGGGGCTTTAGACCTATGGCAGGTGCTGGGGACAAGGTGGGTGGGTCAGACTGAGAGGATTTAAACCTGGGGGATGAGGGGCATCACTGAACTATAGAGAAAAGTGAAAGTATCATCAGCAGGGTGTTTGGGGGTGGGGAACACCACTGGACATCAGGAAAAAGTGAAAGCAATATCAGCAGGTTGTTTGGGGGCTGGGGTCAACATTACTGGATACCAGAGAAGATTGAAACATATATTGGCAGGGTGATGGGGGTCATGGGGCACCACTGGACACCAAGGAAAAGTGAAAGCAATATCAGTGGGGTGTTCAGAGGAGGCGGGTACCACTGTACACCAGGGAAAAGTGTAAGCAATGTCAGCGGGGTGTTTAGAGGAGGCGGGCACCACTGGACACCAAGGAAAAAGTGAAAGCAATATCAGCAGGTTGTTTGGGGGCTGGGGTCAACATTACTGGATACCAGAGAAGATTGAAACATATATTGGCAGGGTGATGGGGGTCATGGGGCACCACTGGACAGCAAGGAAAAGTGAAAGCAATATCAGTGGGGTGTTCAGAGGAGGCGGGTACCACTGTACACCAGGGAAAAGTGTAAGCAATGTCAGCGGGGTGTTTAGAGGAGGCGGGCACCACTGGACACCAAGGAAAAAGTGAAAGCAATATCAGCGGGGTGTTCAGAGGAGGCAGGTACCACTGGACACCAAGGAAAAAGGGAAAGCAATATCAGCGGGGTGTTCAGAGGAGGCAGGTACCACTGGACACCAAGGGAAAGTGAAAGCAATATCAGCAGGGTGTTCAGAGGAGGCGGGTACCACTGGACACCAGGAAAAAGTGAAAGCAATATCAGCGGGGTGTTCAGAGGAGGCGGGCACCACTGGACACCAAGGAAAAGTGGAAGCAATATCAGCGGGGTGTTCAGAGGAGGTGGGCACCACTGGATACCAAGGAAAAGTGAAAGCAATATCAGCAGGGTGTTCAGAGGAGGTGGGTACCACTGGACACCAGGGAAAAGTGAAAGCAATATCAGCAGGGTGTTCAGAGGAGGCGGGCACCACCGGACACCAAGGAAAAGTGAAAGTAATATCAGCAGGGTGTTCAGAGGAGGCAGGCACCACTGGACACTAAGGAAAAGTGAAAGCAATATCAGTGGGGTGTTCAGAGGAGGCGGGCACCACTGGACACCAGGGAAAAGTGAAAGCAATATTTTGAGGGTGTTTGGGTGGTGGGAGCAGCAGTTAGGGGTACAGGTTGTAAGTTCAGGTTTGGGGAGGTGGTAAATAGTGCATCAGTGACGGCTACTTACTACCTCTCCAAATCTACCAATATGCCTCAGGGCCTATATGCAAGGCAATAGCAACTGCTTTGCATAGGTGCACTAACATATCTTAGTGTTTTAGGAACAGTTGCAAATGGGTTAGTGACTCACTAATCATGTCATCCAGTATGGCATTTTACAGTCCTTCTCTGCTTTGGGGCTACAAAATGGTGTTAGTGAATCACTGACCTGTTATGTGATCGCAGAATGTTTCCAATATACTGTTCAAGGTGTACTAGTTACAGGATATTGCCAAAGCAAAAAAACAGTGGTTCCAGGGGCCCTTCTTTTGGTCAATAGGAGGAACCCTTTGCACTGGAGTAGGTATCTTGTTTTTTACACATGAGGTTTCAGTTTCTAAACTAATAGGTCTGGTACCTGGCAGTCTTTTGATTTTGAATATTAAAGAGCTAGTGGAGCCAAAACAGGCAGACAGGAAAATAGTTACAATTTTAAGTAGTAGTCAGTTGTAACTTTTTATTTCTGAAGTATTTTTCTTTTTCCTTTTGCTCATTGGAAAGTCATCTATGTGATAATATTGTGCTGGATGTGTGGAACAACTCTTAACCTGGCAGGTAACAGGTAACTCTACTGCCCCACACTACATCATCAGCATTGTGACCTCACTGACAGTGACATCACAAGTGAATGACCTGGCAGTCACTCACTTGCTGTTCCTAAGTAGCAGTGCTGTCACAGTCAGTAAGGTCACAATGCTGATGATGTTGTGTGGGACAGTAGAACAGGATATGTCAGCTGCCAGTTTAAGAGCTGGTCTACACATCACACCTACTAAAATCAGGTAAACAAGCTTCTAATGAAACAAAGGGAAAATAAAAAGTACCTCACATATAAAAGATAATGGTTGGCTGCTTTTAAAATCTATTATTAGTTTTAGGCAGTACACTAGCCTTTGAATTCAAACAAAAGGACACATTAATGTATATAGTTCAGGTAAAAGCCGATAGAGCAGAATTGTTTAAACTAATACAACCCTTTTTATTTACATCAAAAGGTATCATTATGGGAGGGGATTTTTATAGTGGTTTAGGTCTATCAGATGGGGGGGCACAGAGGGGCGATTTAATTTAAGAGTTGTGTCCATTTTCTGGATGCAGTTGTGCACTTCTGTCCAAGAAGTTAGATCACAAAAAGGGTGTCTAACTTTATGGTGCAAGTACTGCAGTTGCATCTGAATAATGGCCATGAGTACTACAGCTGTGGCTAGATAATGGTCACAAGTACCACAGCTGCGGCCAAAGTGCCGTAAACTACATAAAATTTCATAAATGCATCAGGATGTAGGAAAATAGGATGCACACATCCTGATGTATTTGTATGGATGTGGCACACTTTCAAAATACAGATGCAAGGGATGCATTCAGTGCTGTGAAAATCCTGACCAGAAGGTTTTCAGCAATATGCAGTTCTTCGTTCACGTGATTTCTTAGGCAGAGTTGGTGGATGCTGGTTGTGCTCAGCTTCCTAAGGGTTGTCATTGTTTTTTTAAGGGGCAATAGGCATCTCATATCGACATCTTGTTTTTGTTTCTCAGGCTGAATATCAAATCATCAGGCATCATCCCTATTGAGACATCTGATCATAAGGCAGTTCAAGTGTTTTTGGGGCAACTAACTGTGAACCTGCAGGACATAATATTTGGAGGCTTAATGCCTCCCTTCTACAAGTCTTATAGCTGAAAGTCCCACTGAATGATGTCTAGATCTCTTTACTTGTCATTTACAAGAACCCAGTGACCTGGTGGAAGGACCTTAAAAACAAAGCAAAGTATTTTTTAAGTCATTTTCAAAGCTGGCCATGCAGAAGAGTTACTGTAAGTACTTAAACCCTAGCCATCAATTATAGAATAGTGTCCCTTGCAAAGGAAATGGGCCAAGATCTTTCCTCACAAATTAATACATTTAAAAAGGGAAATAGGTTCTCTCCAGTATAATAGACTTTCTGCTCTTGTTCAAGAACAAAACTTCAGTGTACAAGGGAAAAATCTTAAACTTCCCCTTTTTATGTTTGTCATGCGCAAAAGCGCAGATGAACATGTTGATATGAGAGTTGCTATAGAGAGGTGTGGGGTGCCAGGCCAGTGGCCAGTGGTGCTGCAGGAGTCGGTCTGTGGCTGTCAAGTCATCAGGCAGTGTCCTGGTGATACTGGTTTGCTGAGGGGACTCCTCTTGGCAAACATTTAAAAGCCGACGCTGCGCTGTCTTTTGAAATGCGAGCCCTTCAGCTGCAGTTTAGTGTATCTTTCCTTATTAAACAATGTCCCCTTTCCCTGCTGCCACTTAGTGTGTCTTTCCTGGTTAAACAATTTCCTCTTTCCCTTTCCGACACTGGGATGCCCACTCCCAGTGTTGGATGTGCCCTCCAACCCGTCTATATCCCTAGCCGACATTGGATCCCCATGTCAGCATCCCCCCCCACCACTATTGTGGAACACTGGGAGCCCACCCCAGTGTGCCTAAATTTATAGTTATTTATTTGTTATTTTTAGGAATTTTGGCCCCAAATTTTTAACATGGGGTTCTTGGGACCCCACCTCATGAACATGTCACTGTCATTTCATTTCTTGGTCCTGAAAAGTGATTTTGTGGTTGCTGCGTGGAATCACTTTTTGGGACTGAGTAATGAAATGACAGTGCCACTGTTAATGAGGTGGGTCCCAGAAAGTCCATGTTGCAAATTTGGTGAAAAAATTCCAAAAAATGACTGCATTATGAACATGCATTGTGCAGTTTCTACGCACGCTCATAACTTCACCAATTTTTAATATTTTCACTCCAGATTTTCAACATTGCCATTTTCTCACACTTCCTTATGAACATTACAGCAGTCATTTTTCACATCCTACCTTAAATGTGTTTTTGTACCAGTTGCACAGAATGGCATTGTTGCTGTGTGAAATAAACTTTTGTGATGGAGCAACAAAATCACAGTGCCACTGTTCATGAGGGGAGGTCCCAAAAAGTCCATGTTGAAAATTTGGTGAAAACATCCCAAAAAGTGACTGCGTTATGGGCGTGCATTGCACAGTTTCTATGCACGATCATAACTTTGCCAATTTCTCATATTTTCACTCCAGATTTTCAACATTGCCATTCTTTCACTCCTCCTCATGAACAGTTCAACTGTCATTTTTCACATCCTGCCCAAAATGTGTTTTAGCATCTGTGGCACTGAATGGTGCAGTCGCTGCACAAAATCACCTTTTGGGATTGAGTAACGAAATGATAGTGCCACTGTTCATGAGGTGATGTCCCAAAAAGTCCATGTTGAAAATTTGGAGAGAAAATACCAACGAACATCTGGGGAATTAGGGTTTCCAACTGTAACACCCCACCCCTCCATCCTGTAGAGACTGACAGGCATTGGGTGTGTGTCTTGGGGTCGTTGGCCGTAACGCTCACAACATTCCACCTCCCACTCCCACCCTGTAGCCAGTGACAGGCATCAGGGTGTGCCATTCTCCTATACTGCACTCATCTCAGCTTATTTCATTATGGAATGTGGTGAGCGTTAGGGCTGAAAACCTCAAGGCACAACCCAATGCCTGTCAGTGTCTGCAGAGTGGGGGTGGAATGGCATGAGGGTTATGGATGATGACCCAAAGGGACACCCCCAATGCCCATCAGTCTCTGTAGGGTGGGGGTGTGGCGTTAGGGATGGAAACCCTAATGCCTCATTAAGGAAGTAAATCAAGGAGGGATGTTTCATGTCACCTACCTTGATTTCAGCAAAGCCTTCGACAACGTCCAACATAGAAGACTGATTAACAAGATGAGTAGTCTGGCAATGGGGCACAAGCTGATAAACTGGGTTAGAAACTGACTGACAGACTGGAGTCAGAGGGTGGTGGTAATGGGATCCAATCCAGGGAGAGGGGGTCACCAGTGGGGTACTTCAGGGATAAGTCCAGGGAGCAGTCCAGTTCAATGTCTTCATTATAGACATTGCGGAAGGGCTAGAAGGAAAGGTCTGTCTGCCTGTTTGCAGATGACACCAACATCTGTAACAGAGTGAATATTCCAGAAGGGGTGGAGAAAATGAGCAGGGACATGGAGAGGCTTGAAAAATGGTCTGAGGAGTGTCAACTGAGGTTCAATGCAAAGAAGCCCAAATATTGCACCTGATAAGAGGAAAACTTGGGGAGAGTTACAGGATAGGGTAGAAGTGCTGATGATCACCAAGGAAGAAAGAACCTAGGAGATATCAGTTCTGATGACCTAAAGGTGTCAAAGCAGAGCACAAATGTTGCAAGGATGGCCGGTGGCATGCTGGGATGCATAGGTAGAGGTATCAGTAGCAGAAGGCTCAAGGTGATGATGCCATTGTATAATGCACTAGTGATGCCTCACCTACAGTACTGTGTGCAGTTCTGGAGTCCGCAAATGCACAAGGACATTGACAGGGTGGAGGCAGTACACAGAAAGGCAACCAAGATGGCTTGGTATATGGCTTGCAACACAAAACATATCAGGAGAGATTAAAAGGACCTCAATATGTACTTATTGGAGGAAAGAAGGGAGTGGGGGAACGTGATAGATATGTTCAAGTACCTCAAGGGCATAAACAAGGTGCAGAGGTGGACATCTTTCCATACATCAGATGTTCAGCATTGACAAATACTTGTTTTGTATCCTAAAAAAAACAACTGTTCATCATTGTCCGCTGTGCAACCCCCTCTCCCCTAAACAATATACAGACACCGGGGTTGTCCAGTCCCCCAGTGTCTTCATCTGTCTGTACATTGTTGTCCGCTGTGTAACCCCCCCAATAGTATGCAGGCACTAGGGGTGCCCAATCCCCCAGTGTCATCTGTCCATCCATTGTTGTCCGCTGTGTAAACCCCCCCAAAACAGTATACAGATACTGGGGGTGCCCAATCTCCCAATGTTCTCATCTGTTCAGCAAACTCAATGAAAAAAAAAAAAATGTTCCTCATTGTTTTTTTCCCTGGTACAAAAGAAAACCATCCATAGTTCTCCATTCTGCCATTACCCAACCCAAAACCCTCCCGCTCAGAACCCACCAACGCACCCCCCCGTACCCCATACTTACCCATCAGAGGTCTATCACTGTAGTCTACCTTGGACTGAAAGCACGTCTTCACTCTTCAAAGCCCAACCATGAACTGAGGTAAGCGCTTCAATGTATTTCAATAGGGTTTTCGTCGTCAGTGCATTTCAATAGGGTTTTCAACTTAGTTTCATAACTTGGCCATTTTTAAATATTTTTGCCCCAAATTTGCAACATTTGTTTTTTGGGACCCCACCTCACAAACAACTTCCCTGAAGTAATTTTCAAACACCCCCCCCCCCATGACACCAGTGCACACGACATACATTCGGCATCGACACATGCTTATTTCAGATTATGCTGATGGGGTTAAAAATGGATAATGCTTGAACTAGTGCATCAGAATGGGAAAGCTTATAAATCTAAGGAAGATCTGATTACCTTTGTTTATGTGAAGGGCATGTTTGATTAATCACATGAGAGTTTGGATGGCTGGAAGGATTTCATTAAGGATCTTCAGGCCCCTAACTTACCTGCAGAATTGTTTGGTATGTTACAAAAATCCTCAGGAGGTCCAAGTAGCAGTGAATTCCTTCCAGCCAAGTAAGGCACCTGGCTGTAAAAGGGTCGTCTGGGGAAGTATACCCCATCATTGTCGAATCTTGTTTGTAAAAACTGACTTTGATTTCAATGCAGTTTTAGAACAGAAACACTGTGGTGATTCCCTTTTAAAGGGATCCTATTTTTTTGTAAAAATGGGGTTAAAACTGCCATTGAAAACTGGTGCACTTTAAGTTTATTAAATATACACCTCAAGCTTTTAATGGAACTACTTGGGACTCAGCACAAGCAGCAACCCACCTATTGTCCCTCTGTCAGACCTGTCCTTCCCTCCCAGGTCACAAGATCCAAGATGGTTAGAGAAGTATTTCTTGGTAACTCTACAGGACAATCAGAAGGCCTTCTCCTGTCTCTAGACTAGGTGAGTGAAGGCTACTGAAAGGATCACTGTCACAAGTATAGTTTTCATTAAGATGGTATGGTTTGCCAGATGGAATAATGTGCATATATTGCCACTAGTTAATGGATGGCAGTGTTCTCTATGTCAATTTCAGAGAGGGGTGTGTAAGGATGCCCCCTGGGTCCAGTTCTACATGTCTTCTGCATAGATCTGATTTTGAAGAAGAGTGAAGCACATGGGGATATAAGGGGGAGGGCACTCATTCTGGTAGGATCATTACATGTAAAATCTGTGGCTTACGCAGACAAGATATGCCATCTGATCAGAGAAGTCTACAGGAGAACATGCATAAGTACTTCTAAGGCTTTTTCGGTTTCTTCTGGTTCAAAGCTGATCCTAGTAGTGGAAGGCTCAATAAAAGGAATTGTAATCAGAAAAGGGGATCTGACTCTACTAAGCTGGACACAACAATTGGAACAAGCAGACAGTCTATGAAGTGAAATTCCTAGACCATGTCCAAAAAAAAAGGATGTTTATGGTCAGAACACTTTTATACCTCTTTTTTGCTTCTCTAGTTATGCATCCCCCCCCCCTTCTGCTGCACTAGAAAATTGACTTTATAGCATATTTATGACCCTTTGGAGAAGCAGACTGAATCCTATAAATGGGTACATTTGAACAGACCAGTTAAAGAATGGGGTCTAGGGACGATAAACCCCATAGTTTTATATGTTTGTATCTTGTTCTGATTTGAAACCTTTATGGGGGGGAGCTTATGGAGGTCTTTACTGTACTCTTCGTGCCACCAGTTTCTTGTGAAATGAGAACAACATGGTTTAAAAGTGATTAGGGACCCCACTGGTATGAAGCCATCTCACGTGCTGTTTTAATAGAATAATAAAATGAGGCATAACTTACCAAACGCTCAGGAGTGACAACAGGAAACAAATATATATTCTTTTGTCATGCCCCGTAGTTTTCAAAAGAACCCCATACTTTAGATTGCAAGAGGATTACCCAGTCAGGCCATTACTATGTAATTAATTGACCTACATATACTCAGTAAGATGAACAATGTGGTTTGGCTGGGGGCACCTGGTCATTTAAATGTTAGGGAGAATAAAAAACACAAACAAGTCTCTGAAAGAATATGTACCAGACCCGTTGTAATGTCGTAAAAGAGTCTATGGAACACTTGTTCCTTTTATGCCCTTATATGCAGGATTTTTAGATCTTACTGAGTAGAGATGGGTGAAGTCTGCAAATTTTGCTGCACTAAATATTTTGTGAAATTTGTACAGTTCACGAAATATTCTGAGGGTGCGAAGCATGAAATTCTGCAAGCAAAATGCAGAATTTCACCTGCAAAATGGGGACTTTTGCCCACAAACAATGGAATTCCACCACTCACAGGCGAAATTCCACCTTTTGCAGGTGAAATTCCACTGTTCCCGAATTGTGAGTGAAATTCTGCATTTTGCGGGCAAAATTTTGCATTTTACATTCATAGAATATTTTGTGAAATGCAGAATTTCCAAAATATTTTCTTGGGCAAAATTCCTGACTTCGCTGGAACTTAAGCAATGAAATTAAGCTTTGCTGCATCTCTATTACTGAGGCAAGCCAGTGTGGGGGTGGGCTTCTCCTTTAGCAGTACCACTCCTTTATTTTTGGAGATCTGGATGGCATGTGGGCATCCTGGCCCCAAAAGTATGGTGTTAGTGGTCTTTGATTGCCTGAAATGGCATATTTGGCAAAATCACTGTCATTACAGTTTACAACAAAAGGATGACTCCACTCTGTCCTTGTTATGATGAGTTAATACTGAACAGTTGGTTAATAGAGACAGAGAATTGTCTGTCTTATATCATACTCTGTTTTTACCTTTAGGGAACAAAATTATGTGGCTAAAATAACAGGACTGTGAGCCCCATTTTCAATTTCACAAGCTAATAGTATGGTTTTGTTTTTTTCAACAAGTTTATTTTGGCTTCATTTCCTTTATTATTCATACTGTGGTGTAACAGTTTTTTTTTTGGTCTGTCTTTTTGGAACTGATTTTGCTTTCTAAAGAAAATATTTTTTGTGTGTTTTGATATTGTACCAAGTATCTGTTGTGTTTGATATTTTATTTTAATCACAATTCGCCTACTCATTTCGAGACAAAATGTCCACCTGAACAGGCAGATGGGACATTGGTTGAACTTCTCATCCAAAAGACAGCACCTCAGGAGTGTAGCACCCCTCTCATGCTGCACAACGGTGTCAGTATTGGGATTTTACCCCAAGCTCCTGGTGTGGGGTTAGAACCCACAACTTTCCAATCTTCCAGCCTTAGAGGTAAGTGTGCAACCTGTGGAGCTACTGACACTGAGTCACTCAAAGAATTATCAAAACTTGGAATGTACTTATCAATGCTGTTAGTAGAGGCAGTCTTTTTCAGTTCAAAATCTGAATAAATGTTAATATGAGATAAAAGGGAACTTTGGTTATAAGTGCTGAATAACCATGGTCAAACTCAAAAAACTCTTGGGGCTTGATTTTAAAAGACCCATTAGAGCTACGCAAGTTGCATCACTGTAGGGCTGTGGCAAACTCCAGGTGCATCAGGGACTCTGCGCCCAATTTTATAAAAGGGGGGTCCCTGTGGCAAAGACTTAGGAGTTGCTGCAGCCACAGGCCTGCACCAAACATTTGGTGCACCTGTGGGGATTACTGTAGGGATCTGCTCCCCCTACCTGGCACAACACTAGAGGGGCCGCGAGGGTGGGGGTGAATATGCAACCCAGGCCAGGGCAGAAGGAGCATGGGGGTGCCCTAGGGGGTATCAGGGTGACAGTGGCAATAACAGGGATGTGGTGTCCCATTGGTCAGTGCCTTCAAAGGGGAGCTAAAGACATTTTTGTTTAGACGCCTTTCCCTCCAGTTGATCTGAGCTCATTTAAATCAGTCAATTGAATTTAATGTTGTATTTTATGTATTTTTATTGTTTATGTAGAATCTGTTTATTTGTACAGCACATTGGATCATATTGAAATAAAGTACTATATTAAATGAATAAATGAAATAAATGAATGTGGCAGCTGGTGGGGGTGCATTACATAGCCACACAGCTGCTCAGATGGGACTGCTTCATGGGGGGTTGGCAGGCACAGACAGTGACATGGCCTCAGGTCAGCACAGCCCTGGCACCTGTCCTAGAAACATAGAAACATAGAATTTGATGGCAGATAAGGACCGTTTGGCCCACCTAGTCTGCCCATTTCCCTACCTAACGGATAAGCTGAAGATCCTAGTTAACCAACAGCCAACTTCCTCCTATCCCCCACTAGAATTGTCTTATGTCTGTCCCATACATTCTTGAATTCCCCCACTGTTTTTGACTCTATGACCTCCTCAGAAAGGCTGTTCTATGGATCTACAACTCTGTCTGTGAAGAAGTACTTCCTCACATTACCTCTGAGCCATCCCCCTCTATCTTCAAATTGTGCCCCTTTGTTCTTGCACATCTCTTTTTCTGAAAGATGCTACCCTCTTGGACTTTGTTAATTCCCTTGAGGTATTTGAAAGTTTCTATCATGTCCCCCCTCCCCTTTCCTCAAGGCTATACATCTTAAGCTCCTATAGTCCTTCTTCATATGTCTTCTGGTGCAGACCCTGCACCATTTTGGTTGCCCTCCTCTGGACAGCCTCCACCCCGTCTATGGCTTTGTGGAGATGGGGTCTCCAGAACTGTACACAGTACTCCAGATGTGGTCTTACCAACTGTCTCTACAGAGGGCCAACAAGTTCCTGTTTTCTACTGGTGATGCCTCTCCCTATGAATCTCAATACCCCCCAGCCCTCCTTACTGCCTTCTCACATTGCTGGCCCACCTTTAGGTCATCTGATGTGACTACCCCCAGGTCCCTTTCCATTTTTATTGTTGTCAGTATCTCACCCCCCATTGTGTACTCTTCCCCTGGGTTTTTGTTTCCCAGGTGCATTACTTTGCACTTCTTTGCATTGAATCTAAGCTGCCATACATTTGACCATTCCTTCAACCTTGCCAAGTCCTTTTCATCCTTTCTGCCCCACCTTGCATATCAACCCTGTTGCAGATCTTAGTGTCATCTACGAAGAGACATACCTTCCTTTTCAGTCCTTCTGCAATGTCACTTATAAAGACATTAAAAAGGACCGGCCCTAGTACTGAACCCTGCAGTACCCTACTAGTAACCCCCCTTTCTTCATTGTGGACTCCATTTACTATTACCCATTGTGTCCTGTTGTCTAGCCAGTGTTTTACCCAGGCTAACACCCTGGGACCCACTCCCAGGCTGGCTAATTTTTTTATTAATCTTTTGTGCAGGACTGTGTCAAATGCCTTGCTAAAGTCTAGGTATGCCATGTCCACAGCCCCTCCCTGGTCTATAGGTGACCTATAGGTGAAACATCTCACAACCCTGTAGGTGGGAGGCAGCTTGCCACAGCGTGTGAGGGTGGGTACTGGAGTACTGTTCTGGTGCCCAGAGAATGTTCCCCTCCACCACTGACAGCTCTCAACTGCAGTTACAGCTTTCTACCTACAGGGTTGTGAGTTTTTGCACCTATTGGGCAGGTGCCAGGGCTGTGCTGACCTGGTGCCATGTCACTGTCTATGGCTGCCAACCCCCCAAGAAGTGATCCCCTATGAGCAGCTGTTTGGCCATGCAAATGGCTCCCCGACTGGGTGCCGCATCACATCCCTATAATTGCCACTTTCTCCCCAATGCCCCCTAGGGCAACCCCCATGCTCCTTCTGCCCCAGGCCCTCAAATTTCAGGTCCCCCCGAATTGCCACAGTGTGTGGCAATGGTGCATGTCCCTTAAACCACCTCCTGGCTGGTCTAACATGAGCCCCCTGTTGCGACCCCAGTGGGGCTTCCAAAATTACAAATAAGGGGATGGTGCAGCCCCACCTCGATGCACACCCCCTTGAGACCTGGCACAAAGGTGCTTCTGTCACAAGGGTGGAGCAGGGTGGCTTGGGAGCAAGGCATCCTGATTTCTACTGTATGTCGCCTGCATTTGAAAATTGGGTTTCCTGCAAAGTTTGATGCAAGGTGCCACTTGCATCAGACCCATTTGGTGCAGGCACCATGCGTCAAACATATACTTTTTAAAATTGAGCCTTTGGTTTCACTCCATTTGTACTTACTTACGAACCTACCAATGAACATTAGTGACTTTCACCCTAAGCAAAGTTTCCCCCCATAATAGTGTATCTTTTTGTAGGACATGAGGGATTACCTGTGGCCCCACTGGAAATGGAAGTATACTACACAAGAATGAATATGAAAAAAATTAAATACTGTGAGGCCGGCCAGGATGCAACACAATACTGCAGCATTCTGCAGCAGAGTTACTGCAAGAAATAAAGCAATTTTAATGGCAGTTAATCCACTGTGTCATGCAGTAACCTCCGAGTCAGTGTTGCATCCAGGCGGGTGCCACAGTATGTAATCAGTAGCAATTTTATGGTATCAATAACTTGAATAAACATAAGTATCTGAGGAAGGACTTGGTTGGTCTGAAAGCTTAGACATTGTTTTCCTTTTGTAACATCTATGTTGGTCCAATAAAAGGTATGAAATCATTTGCTTCTGGATCTGTTCTTATAAGGACCAATATGGCAACTGATCTATTTTTGAATAAAGTCAGTCATTCGGTACAAAAAAATATCACAAGAATTGACTGTAACCATCAAAGGCTGTCTGTGTATTAATAAATAAGAAAAGTTGATAAGATATGCATAATTTTAAAATACCTAAATGGCGTGTGGTTTGTAAGTTGAATGATAATGCAGTTGCCTTGCCACTCAGCTCCACACTAGCCATGATTCTGAGTTCATACCTCCTTACTGAGATGCTGTCTAGCTGACAAGCTGACATGAGCACCCACACCTACACACACTTCAACATATCACCTGCATCAACAATCACATTCATTCTCCTTTGAGTGAGCCAGCACAAACACTTTACTCCTCCACCTTCCAAATTCATTGTAACAATATCCATGCTAGCTCTAATAGCTGTCTATTTTTGAGAATTGTTGAAACCTTTTGTAAGCCAAGTATCAATGGGGCAGGACCATATTGGGCAATAGTGCTTTTCATTGATACTTCCCCATGCCAATACTCCTACCCTACTGTGCGCATCCATGGTCACATTCAATTCATATGCACCCATACAGTACAAATGGTCCTACCACTCACATGCATTTATGCTCACACTCTGAACCCTCACCTACATCCAGGCACACACTCCTATGCATCACCTGTACCCACAATCACATTGCAATGCCTACTATACTCCAACTCATCCCACTCCTCATAACCCTTACACAGTTTTATGCTTCTCCCATACCTACACTCCTCCCCCTCAGAAAGACCCATGCACTCATAACCTGTCACTCACACATATGCCCCTTACCTGCAGCCACACTCCTGCCCCTCACTTGCAAATACACTCCTACCCTTTACCCACACCCAAGAACCCACACACACACACACTCAGACCCCTTACTGGCAGTCACACACACACACACACACACACACACACACACACACACACACACACACGCTCTCCATCCCCTCACCCACACATGCATACACAGACACACACCACTAGAAACACAGTTGTAAGTACACAGTCACAAAGCAAACATGCATGTGTACATAGGCCACCTCTCACACAGTCACAGGCATACATCAGGAGCTAGAACAGCAGTCACATGCACATACAAACATAGTACATACAGATACACTCATACTCAAATGAATACACATACAAACACATATCAGCACACTCAAATGCCTCACACTTGAAAAAACATTTTCTTCTTACCTCAACACTTTGCAGCTGGTTTCAGTTGGGGCTTCACTCTGCACTACTATCTCACCCCACATCCACTGTTTATCCCTCTCTTGTATATCTGTTGTCCCAATACATTGGCAACAATTCTTGAAGAGAAGTGTGAAGGAGTTCAGTAGGGCTCATTCTTGACTCTGGGGCAGAAGACTGGAAAGTCATTGGTTGTAGTCCCAAACTGGGAACTTGGATTAATACACACTACTGACATGTAGTGTAATACTAGGGTGGTGCTGCACTATTAAGGGGCAATCCTTTGGATGAGACTATAAAATAAAGTCCCTTCTGCTCATGTCTGAATATTAAAGATTCCATGGCATGTATCATAAGAGAAGAAGATTTTCCATTGTCCTGGTCTACATTTCCTCTGCCAATAAAACAGATTTGTGTAATTTCTACCCACCCAACTGGGTGTAGTGCTATAGTGTTCCTTCTCCTGAGAATTACTGGAAAAATCATGTGGTGCAAGCAATGATGCTTCTAATATCCCTCCCTCCTTAGGTGGACCAGGAAATGCTGACTGTGAGAAGGCCCAGCATACTGAAGATGAAGTCTGAAATGCTGCACTCTCCTGAGGAGTACCAGGTAAGGACACTAAACCAGCAGTGAAGTTTCAAGTACCCTCTTCTGGTGAGAGAGAACCAGATAAGTCCTATGATGCCAGCCCCAATATTTCACATTTCCACCTTTCCCAAGGGGTACCAGGAAAGGCCCACCACATTAGCAGTGAAGTTTTAAGTATATCCTTCTATTGATGAGGAGCAAGACAATGAGCACCATACTGGATATAAAGTTTGAAATGCCCTCTCCTGAGGTGTCTGGGAATGGCCCATCATACTGGAAGAAAAGCAATATATTTTCCCTCTTCCAAAGGTGACCAGAAGATGAAGGTCT
Source organism: Neoceratodus forsteri (assembly GCA_016271365.2). Lineage (NCBI taxonomy): Eukaryota > Metazoa > Chordata > Ceratodontiformes > Ceratodontidae > Neoceratodus > Neoceratodus forsteri. Next base: position 953,175,021 of record CM057456.1, read on the forward strand.
ATAGGCCAACCTCTGCTACCATCCCATCAGTGAATATACCAGTTATATGGTAGCATAGGTGGCTGTCCCCTCCAGCTATGTCAAGGCATTTTAACAAACAGAGCCACACAATTCTTTCCCATCACAAATTGAATAATGTTAATCTTCTGTCAGCTGATTATTATCACTTTTCAGTTCAACAAAGGATATCACACTATATGATTCTGTTTTTTACTCTCCTTGGAGAGTTCTGTATGGGACAGAGGTAGGGGGTGTATGGTCATATAGAAAACTGGCAGCTGTGAGGGTTATGAGGGGTTGTTTTCACTACCCAGGAGACTTACATTAACTTTTGTCACCCCATTCCTCAGATGGCAGTCTCAGTTACCACTGTAAATAGTTATTGTTGCAGGATCCCATCAATAGTAATTGTATATAAGTCCTTCTTATACACAGTCTCTATTGATATATCATAGGGATGGCAGGCTAGGTGATGGTACTATATACTCAAAAATATTCTATCAGGGAATGTATAAATTTCCTGATTTTACTTCCAGTCAGACCCTTTCCCTTCTGACCACAACAAGGCAACTTTGCTTCTGCCAAGTAGCCTTAAGAAGAGTAGGCACAGTTCATGTACTAAGACATTTGAACAAAGAAGTTGCCAGACAATTCATCAACCAGAAAGGCAGCATAGTGCTAGCCTTCAGTCCACATACCATAATTAAGCGCAGTACATTTCCAAATGACAGGAAATCCTGTGCATCAAGAAACACGAAATTTACACCTATAGGTAATTGCCTGGGTAAATATTTATTGATCATCAGTTTGACATAATAGCTACATATCATACATATAAAACAATATATAAAAAACTACACATCACCCATACATAAATACTGCACATCAATCAGATGTCAAAGTATTAAAAAATAGTATGTTCATCTTCATATTTAGAGAAAAGCCCTCTGTTTGTTTTTTTTTAGGTTCATGATATCTTTCAAGAAATATTATAACCCTAACAGAGTATCTCTATTGTCTGAGGTGAATAAAGAAATTACCATGGGTATTCTGGCCTTTACTTGAGTCTTCATAAATTTTCCAATCCATTAATGTCTCTGTTTACTATAAAATGGGCATCCCAAAAGTATGTGGGCTGTCTTCTATATGATCATGATTACTGGCATATAAGCTTGTATATGTTTTATTAGAGTCTTTGTTGTATCTCTTATCTAACATAGCACCTGGAAATGTTCCAAATCAAAATAGAGTGAGGGTATTTCTGATCTGATGGTTATTAACAATATTCAAATAAGGCTGTAAAGAAGAGTTGTTAATGAATTTAGCTACAATAGGATGAAAACAATTTTCAGCTTAGCTTAGCCATTTGTTCCTCTCCATCCATATCTATAACCTTAGCTTCATCAAAGGGCTATATGAAGTGACCACTATGATTGTTTGCTTAGCCCAATACCATAAGTAGCTTTTGCCTTAGTTAACCAACTTTTTTTGTTTTGTTAATAAAATCCAGCTAAGGCATATAACAGCCCTTCTTTAGATAAATATAAATTTTTTTAGTTAAACAAGCTTTAGCTAAGCCTTTAAAATTCTATAAGTAGAGTCAATAGTTCAATACCCTTCAAGAGGATAATCCCTGAATTGAGGGTTGTCCAGGATCTAGTCTGATACTATAAACTGGTCTAGAAAATAGTACAGTAACTTGAGTAATTTTTATAACACTGATGCATATGTTTTTCTAGTATATTTTTAACTTCATATTCTCATAACTTAGTAGCATAAATGACTTAAGCCATTGATTTTGCATTAATTACCTTGATCGCTGGCTCCACTGTATTTCCCCTATATTTACTATTGTACCTCAATATATCCGCACTTGATTGTTTTTTTTTATTTGAGTAATCTGTTGTGTCCAAGTCATTCTACTACTGAAAGTAAGTCCAAGATATGTATATTCAGACATTCTCTAATTACTCCATTCTATCCCAAAGATTGGGTTACATTTATTACCTAACCTCTTTTTGTTTACAACCATGTTTTATTTTTTCCAGTATTTATTTTAAGCTCTAATTTTCTAGCATTAGTTGATAACACATTTAATTATGACTGCAAATCTTCAGAGGTAAGGGACATCAAAATAGTGTTGTCTGCATAAGCAAGTGCAGGGTGCATTCTGTTTCCTATTTTGTGGATGACTGAAATGATGATTGTCTAATGAAATCAGTGAGTTGTTTATATAAACACTGAACAAAACTGGTGCCATAATGCAGCCCAGTTTGACCCAAGTGTTAATATAAATGTTTCTGTTAAACATCCATTTTTATCAAATCTTACACTTCACCAATTGTCAGAGTACACATGACAGATAACGTTAATCAGTACAGGATCTACACCAGTTTCAGAAAGATTTTTTTACCTAAGATGTTTTTTTCAACGTGGCAAACACTCTCTTAAAATCAATAAAAGGGAGATCAACTGTTTGAGATCTTACTATAACATACTTTTCAAGAATATGGTGGAGAATATAACATTAGTTAATAGTGGAGCCTTCCTTTCAGAAACAAGCTGGTAAATCAAATTTTAGATCATATAATGCTTCAAAAAACACTACTTTGTTACAAATGGTTCCAGCAATGAGTTTTTGAGGCTATGTCAAGCAATCTTTGGTTTATAGTCCTGTGCATTTTGGGGTTATTAAATTGATCTTTTTAAAAATAGGAAATGCCAATGCTCCTTTCCGTGAATCTGGGTTATTTTTTCTCTGATATATAAATATTCATGATTTTAGTCAGAATTGGTGACCAATAACATGGATCAACTTTAAAGAGGACCATGGGATTCCCACCTGGACCTGGGGCTTTATTCCATTTTACTGTTATTATACCTAACTTGACTACATTTTCTGAAATGGTAAAAGAACTGTTCTTGAGCAAAATCTCAAACTTCAGTAATTAAGTTCTCATTGTAGAACATTGTTTTAAAATATGCCTGCCAGACTTGGGGGTGAATACAAGAGTCACTGTTATCTTGCCAAATGATTGCTGCATGTGCTACAATTCTCCAAAAGTGCTGCTATCCACATGGAGAACAGCCTCCAACATATTTTTCTGTATGTCATTACAGTCTGAATTTTGTTTGAAGGTTAGATTATTTTTGTATTCCCTGCATGCAGCATTTAATTGTTCAATAGATTCCGTAGTAGTATTCTCTCTAGTTTTCCTAAGCATAATTGTACTGTATGTAATCTCTTAGCAGCTTTACACTCTTGATCAAACCATCCACATGTAACACTCTGAACTTTCTTAGTCTTGTAACAGTATTTTTACATTTTGTCAAATTGATTATTATATTCAAGAAGTGTATTATCTATGCTGGCATTCAAAATAATTTCTCTGATATTTTTTATACTCTGCTGACAGTAAAACGTGTGACATCATATCCTTGCTAACCTCTTTCCAATATACAGTATTCTACATGTGTTTAATATTTCAAGAGGAATCTGTTGATTACAAGAGTCTTGTGTTTTAAGTTCCATACTTTTTACACATATTAAAAATTGTCATTTTCTGTTCTTGTTATAATACAGTGTACATATGTATGAATATCATAAGTTGATGTCATAATATAATCTATAACAGAGGCAACAGTTCCTGCAGTGTGAGTAAATGCTCCATGATAGTCATCTTTTTGAGTCTTCCATTTAAAATTGTGACATTAAGATTATTACAAAAGGCTCATACAGATTTTCCGTAGTTATTTAAAGTTTTGTCTTGAGAGGACCTGTGTTCCTGACAATGATTATTTAAATATTCCGTATTATCTAACCGGTTATTTTTAGAACCATGTCTTGCATTTGAGATAACCCACTGAGATGATTTCAATATTCTCTGTATTTGTAATATACATGATGATTTTATCTAGTACTATGAAAAACATTGGGTCTATGAGAAGATGGACCTAGTGGGTCGGTTGTAACTATGTCATACAATGATTTCCTGACCCTATATTGTTAATGCAAGAACAAGTATATACGCATCTTTATGTAAAACCGTATCACATTTAATCTCTGAGATTATTTTTGTACTGGTAATTAGGCATCGTACTGGCCTACCACCCATCCTTCTTTTTTTTGCTGGTGACAAAAATAAGGAGAATCAAGTAATTCTAAAAAACCATCCTCCTGTACAAGCCATCTCTCTTGAAGACAAAATATGCCATGCTGGTCAAGATAATCCTGCCATTCTTTGTCAGTAATTGTATTTGAAATACTAGCTATGTTCCATGTTATAATTGTAATGATGTTTGGATTGTATTCTAGCTGCATCTCTGATGAAGATTTGTCTAGTTAAACTATATCATTATTTTGTAAGACATCAAACCTGTTATGTAAAGGCAGACTGTTTATGATAGTCAAATTATTTTGTTTTTTTTGGGGGGGAAGATTTTGTTCCTAGGAGCTACAGTACCATTCCAAGATTCAGAGGAATCAGCTATGTTAATACCCAAAGCAGCTAATGTTTCCTGATGATGAAGTATTTGCTATGCTAATAACTTATTTGCACATTTTATATTAATTTACCCATGCCTGCAGGTTCTATGTGATTATAGCGACTGCCAAAAGGCGATCCCTATTATCACGACCTGCATTATTGCCGAAAACATTTTCGGTGATATGCAGTAAAAGATGACCGGATACTTGTGCATGCAGGGGGGCTGTGCCCCCTGCACCCCCCATGTGAGGCTTTGCCCCCTGCACCCCCCTAACTAAAGATTCTCAGCTCCAGGGGGGGTGCATGTCGGGGAGGGGGGCACACCCCATTTAAAAAAAAAATTAAGTCCCTCAGCTGGGGGATGCAGTAAAATTGTACCCCCCCAGTCCCAAACCCAGGACTTGCTCCATCAAAGCCAACCACCCTACCTACCACACCACATGGTTGGCTTTGCAGAAGGAGACACACTACAGGGTTACAACCCTGCTCCCCATCCCTCCACGTCCTGTTGCCCACCCTCCCTTCCTGTCAACCACCCTACCCTCATGGTCACAAAAAGTTGCCGTCCCCCTACCATCACCCATGATGATAGTGCCATCATATGGGTCTCCGTTTTGACAATTGCCCATATGCAGTTGCTATCATCATGGTATACCATGCTCGCATATACCCTTTGTCATTTCTATAGCTATAAAATCTGTATCCAGACATTTTAGCTTTAGGTTGTATTGAAAAATATATGAGATTCCTTTGTTTGTTCTTTTACTCCAAAAATGGATAGTACAGGGGCACAGTTTTCCTTCTCCCCATAAAATGAGAGGATTGTCCTGCTCTACAGGGAGAAAATAGGAAGTTCACTCCAAATTTCCAGTGCCAGTCTTTGAATTCCATGATGATTAGCCCAGACATTATATAAGAGTTGCTTATTATAGAAATTATTAAGAGTTTCTTTGAATCAGTATTTAGTCCAAAAGCCTTCAAAGTAATGCTTTCATCCAAGACAATTTCTAATTCAGTTTTAACTAAGTGCTTCATAAGTTCGGTAAGAGTTCCTTGATTTCCATGTTCTTTTCTGAACACTCCCTCAACTTCAATAAACCACTCATTTCCCAGCACCACTATACTACTGGCAAGTTTAGCTTTTGATTCTGCGGATGCATAATCTGTTCCTTTTTTGTGCTCTGTCTCTTCATTTTCCCCTTTATTCCTCTGCATATCACATTCAGTACTTCTGGAAAGAATTATTCCCTCATTCTGCTGTATGTCCACAGTCTCAGGGTGAGTTTCCTGTTCCAGCTCACCTTGTTTTTTTTTGCCTTTTTCCCCCAAATCTTTACTGGTTTAATTTCTATGTTCCTATTCTTTTCTTTTCTTCAGTTTTTTTCTTAGACTCACCCCTTTTTTTCATTAGTAGGGGCATCTGAAGTACCTGAATCCATCTTTATGGATCCTTCAGTTAAACATCTACAAGGGTTTTTTCCTGCTTCTTATTGGAGATTGTATAATTTTTTTAAAGTTGTTCTAATGATTCATCATTGTTTGGCTGGTCTCTGTGTAAACATTTTACTTCACTTTTAATAACTTGGAAATATTCCATGTTTAGAATATTTGCTATGTGGGGCAATGATAAGGCACATTTCTATGAAAAGGGTAGTAGTATATTTGTTGTAAATGGAAGTATCTATACTGACATGTAGGATATCTTTATACATTTCCTTGGTGGGAGCAATAGGAGGGATAACATATTTTTCTTTACTGGAGTCTTGTAAAATAAAACTAGCATCCTTAAGAAAGAGAGGGCTAAGCAATTCATGTCCCCTCTTTTGAGGTGATTTCTGGTGTTATCTGTCTTTCTTTATCATTCAAAATATTGGATGAAATGCTTGTTATATGTGCCAGATTTGGATTAATGGATGTATATGTATCATTTTCATCCCCTCTTTGTCTCTAACCTCCTCTCTACAAAACTGATATATGGGCTGTTTCATAGGCAATAATTCCTTCCTTTTGTGTCTTTTCCTCCTTCTCTTCTTCCCTTCCTCTTTGTTATCCATGCAAACGTTCTTTCTTTTTTGTCATTTTTAATTTTGTTTTATATATTGTAGTGAGGTCATCTTGTGATTCTGTTATAGTGACCTTTCTTGAGAGTTTTCAGGATCTGCCACCCTCTGTAATTCTCTCTCTTCTTCAAGGGATTTAATATACTCTATCACTAGATTACTGTTAGCATTGGTAGCTCTTGCTGTAGGCCATTGATTTGAAGTGGGATAGGCATAGAAAATTAGGTGAACTTCTCTTCAAGACCTTAGCCACTATTATTTGTTGGTACTTTTTAATTGGAATCCTGTTCAACAACTCTGTGTTAAATTTCTCAATCCGCAACGTTTTCTTCATGCTTCTAGTTCCATGTTATAAAGTTACTGAATAAATTTTTTTTTATATAACACAATGATTATGAGTTCCCAACCCTGCAATAAATATCAAACAACACATACAGGTGCAAATTAGTGTACCTGTAATAAACATAGAAACATAGAAGTTGTTGGCAGATAAGGACCACAAGGTCCATACAGTCTGCTCATTTCTTTTTCTACCTTATAAATGTGCCATCGGCCTTTACTCTGTCAATGGCCTTTTTATTCATACTCATCTGTATTTCTCCCTTATGCCTATCCCATGCCGGTTTGAAGCCCTGCACTGTATTCATATCCACCACTTCCTGAGGTAGGCTATTCCATGCATCCATCACCCTTTTTGTGAAAAAGAACTTCCTCACATTACTCCTTAATCAGCCTCCCTCTAATCTCATGCTGTGTTCTCTTGTCCTGCTGTTTTTCTTGTATTGAAACATGTTATACTCTTTCACCTTGCTAATGCCCATAAGGTGTTTGAATGTTTCAATCATATCACCTCTTTCCCTCCTTTGCTCTAGAGTATACATATTGAGCTCCATTAGTCTGTCCTCATATGTTTTCTGATGCAGTCCCTGCATCATTTTGATTGCCCTTATCTGGACTTCCTCAATTTGGTTAATGTCCTTGTGAAGATGTGGCCTCCAGTACTGCATGCAGTACTCCAGATGGGGCTTAACCAGTGTCTTGTAAAGAGGAATTATTACCTCCCTCTTCTGACTTGTGATACCCCTACTAATACACCCTAACATCTCCCTAGCCTTACCTACTGCGTTAGTGGGCTGCTTGGATGATTTCAGGTAATCGGTAATGATGATGCCCAAGTCTCTTTCTTCCCTTGTGACTGCCAGCAACTCCCCTCCCAGGCTATAGGTGGCTTCAGGGTTTCTATTCCCTATGTGCATGATCTTGCACTTCTTTGCATTAAACCGCAGTCACCACTCTTCTGGCCATTTTGCTAGTTTATCCAGATCTCTTCTCATTCTGCCCACCCCATCTGGATCATCTACTCTGTTGCAGATCTTGGTGTCATCTACAGACAGACAAACCTTACCCTCCAGTCCATCTGCAATGTCACTGATGAAGATATTGAAGAGGACTGGCTCCAGGACTGATCCCTGAGGTATCCCACTTGTGACTTGCATCTCCTCTGACCGTATACCGTTTACCACCACTCTCTGTTTTCTGCCTGTCAACTAGTTTGCCACCCAGTTGACCAACTTCTAACCCACCCCAAGCCTACCCAGCTTATTAATCAATCTTCTATGTGGAACAGTATCAAAAGCTTTGCTGAAGTCAAGGTAGGTGACATCAATTGCTCCCCCTTGGTCCACCACTCTGGTTACCCAGTCAAAGAAATCTATGAGATTAGTTTGACAGGACCTTCCTTTTGTAAACCCATGCTGTCTTGGATCCTGTGCTCCTATGGATTTCAGGTGTTGCTCTATCCTTTCCTTAAGGAGTGCTTCCATAATCTTGCCCACTACTGAGATAAGACTGACTGGTCTGTAGTTCCCTGCCTCCTCCCTGCTACCACTCTTGTGGAGCAGGATCACATGAGCCCTTCTCCAGTCTTCTGGGACATCTCCTATGCTCAGAGACTCACTTAACAGTTTGAATGGCTCTGCTAGTTCCACCCTTATATCCTTAATACCCTAGGATGTATGCCATCAGGTCCCATTGCCTTGTCCACCCTGAGCTTAGTGAGCTCTTGTAGGACCCTTTCTTTTGTGAAGGGACTAGTGGTCTTCTCCCTCCCCCTGTGTCCATGGTGCTGAGCTGTGGGCTCTGCCCTACCTTCTCATCAGTAAATACTGAGCAGAAGTATCCATTTAGGATAGATGCTTTTATATGGTCCTCCTCACACGGCCCCTATCTCCTTTGATCTTAGCAATACCACATCTGGACTTTCTCCTTTCACTAATGTGTCTATATAAAGTCTTGTCACCTTCTTTTACTGTTTGTGCTAGTGTTTCCTTGGTTTGGGCCTTTGCCTACCTTACTGCCTTCACTACTTCCCTTAGGGAAGTTTGGTATGCCTCCCTATCTTCATCCTGCTGTGTTGCCTTACATTCCCTGAAGGGCAGCCTTTTGGCTCTGACCTTTTCTGCTACTGGTGCAACAGTCCGAAGACTGTCTCTTTGTAAACAATATGGATATTCACTTCTTCCAGTACAGTGCTAGAATTTTCACTGTATGCAGTCTTCCAAAATTTTTAACAATAATCAAAGAAACAGAATTCAGTTATAAGATATACTGCAAGTGTGGACTTTGTTAAATTTTGCCAGACATGACTGCTCATATTCAAGAAGGGTGCACTACAGTAAAAACAGACAATAAAGTATAAGGCAAAGAACAGTGTCACATTACTTGAAGGGCCTCAGGCTTCTCCGGAGTTCTCAAGGGTCTTCGTTGTGTTTGTAGGCAGGATAGAGAAATATTTCTCTATTCTCCCAATTCCTTTTTCTCATTATTTTTGAAGCTATTTGTGCTTGTGCGTGTGCCTCAGATTGTAGTTATCTTTCCAGTTGTTGACAAGGTGGTATGATTTCACTGCTAGAATTGAGGCCAGCACAGGCTCAGGCCCTGCTGAATTAAATGCAAAGAAGGTAAATTACAGCCCTTTTGCAGTTGAATCATAAGCATAACTTAAAACAAAACCTATTGAAACAATGAAGTTGCCAGACAAGGAAACCTACTAATATGCTAGCAATAGTACCCTATTATCAATTAATATAACTTTCTCTACTAGAAAAATATGCACATAAGCAATAAAGAGATCTTTATAGTCAGTCTTATAATCTGAGCTATAGCCAAAGCTCTCTGCCAAGAATTCCAATACAAGTGAGGTAAATCAAGCCACAAGTGCTTTATATTGGCAATACCTTGCGTTTTAGAAAAATTGTAACCCAAGACAATCATACATCAAAGTAAAGTGTAAACACTTACATTATGTTTACTTTGAGTATATTTATAGCAAATGGTGGTGTCTCACCAATTTAATTTTTGGCTATGTAACGCTATCATCTGGTTTTCTGATTCTCTTATAAGTTAAGCATCAGGCACAAGGGATTTCATCACATGTGGCTTTTGTTACCCAGAAAGGCACTCCAAAGCACTATATGTTTCGGCATATACCTTTCAATTTTCATAATTATTTAGTTAAAACTAGCCACACAATGCAGTTCCCCCTTACCTGTTTCAGTGCTTCCTGCTAGTGCACCAAACTACTAACTGCCAAGTGCTCAGTCATGCTATGCATGTTAAATAACAACTTCAGGCATTTGATGTTTTTCCAGTTATGTACATGTAACCCACATGCTAATTTGGGGGGTTACCAATGATGCCCTTTTGGCCTCAGGAATGGACATGCATGATACCAGGTCTGCCAGGGGGCAGATCCTGGGCATGACATGCAGGAATTCAAGCACCTATTGGTGCGAGAGTGGCAGTAGGAGAGGAGTCAGGGAAATGTATGGAGTGGAGAGGCCTGCTGTGAGGCCAGTCAGGGAATTGGCTGCCAGTTGGGGCAGAGGTGGGGAGATTTCCCCCAGTCCCAAAAGAAGAGGATGGACCTCATGATCCATTAGCGGGGAGGGTGGACAGCTGTCCACAGCAGCTGAGGAAGAGAGAGCCAGTTGTTGGAGGCTGTCCAGCTCTGTGTAAAGAACTGAGTTCTGGGATGGCTGCCATGGCTAGCCTGGACCACGGTGTGGCAGAAGTGGTTCTGAGTACCATAAGTCCATGTCCACCTGATCATTTGAAGGAGCTGCAGTAGTGGTGCCCGAGGAAGGTGGCCACTGTCCTGTGCAAACCCTGCTCTTGAGTCAGCAGGGCAGATGACCTTAGGAGGTTGGACTGTGCCTGAATATTACCTGAGTGCCCTGAGGAGGAAATGGTGCCCTGAAGTAAAAGGTTCACCCAACTCCCACTGGTGGGAATCAACTGTAACCTGTGAGTGCTGAGCCCTAGGAGTACTGTCAGAAGGGAAAGGAGCCCAATTTTGGCTCACCAACAAGTAAAGATGCCTAGGATCTTGGTTCGGGGCCCCCACTACCAGTCTCCCATGGAGTTCACATGTTTCATAACCTTCTGTAACCCTGTTGCACCTGGGAGACTGAGGTTTAGGTGCGAGCTCAGAAATTCCACTCTACGGTAAAGTTGGTAGAAGAGATGCTGAGAGACACTGAATGAGATCCATGGTTGAAGAAGAAGGCTGTCAGCACTACACACTCCCAGAACTGAGGAGTAGTTTGGGGAAGCAGGGTAACACAGCATGTTTTTTTCTGTTAATGTATGCTATCGTTACCTCTACTGACAGTGTCACCTTACCAGAAGTTCTTAATGTGCTTCCCGCCTGCTGTTTCCCATGGCTCTCCTCTTTTTCTTTGCTTTTCCCTCAGAAAGAACACCACAGAAATGCAATGAACTGTGTGCTGGGGCTGAAGTAAATTATTGCAAAGACACCTTCGGGTGGTGTGAGAAGTGCAACTGGCAGACTGTCCAGAGAACTAGCAACTTAAGGAGCGTATTCCAACCACTGTATTCTATTTTAGATATTTCACTTATGTACAGATTGAGCTGACTAGTTTTCCAATTTTTTTTTACTTATTGTTACCATTATACTGTTGCTCTCATTGCCCTTCTTGCTGAGGATAATTGAGAGATGCAGGGATGCAGGGTTATTGGAAATGGAGTGATTGGAGTGCTTAGTGTGCTCATTTTAACGTTATAAAGAGCTGAAGGATTAAACTGCGCATGTCAATGTTGGGCATTCTGTCCTTGGTCTTTGCCATTTTTCAGCTGTGATTAGCACAAGCAGATGCTAGTGCTATAGGAGTCTGCCCTGACTTAGCCAGCATTTTTCTGTAGATGTCGCTGTTTCAGCACAAAAAAGTAGCAGACCTATTAGCGCAATAGCATAATTTGGAGAAGTGGTAACGGGACTGCCTCCCTTCCTATTATATGACCAAACACCAAATGCCGTGGTGTCTTAGAGACTTATTGCATTCTTTGGTAAAAATTACTGCCATTACTTTGGTTGTGACCGTCTACCGGTAATTTCAGCCACAGCCATTTTTCACTTCCCAAGAATCCAAAATAGGAAGTAAGCTGTTTACCTTTTTAATACTGTATCATTTGATATATTTAAAGCTTTTATCTACTGACCAATGAGGTTTTATCTCCTGTTATTTCTGACCACTATTGCACTTTTTATGTGTTTTCTGAAATTCTGAGCTTTTTTTTGTCTACATTGATTTTACTTTTTATTATCGTGACCTCAACACAAGTGCTTTCTGAGTCAAATTCCTTTGTGACCTACAGACAAAATCATTTAAAACCATCTAGACTACTGAAATTAAGACATCAGAGATCTATTCTGATATTGGACTTAGCAAACACTTGGCACTTTTTCTGCTGGTAATTCTAGAATTTCTTAGATGAAAATTAAAGCCTATCTAAACCTTGACTGAATTTTGTCTTCAGACTTCTAAGATAAGACTGTTTCCTTTATTTCCTTCCTTCATAAACTAGCAAGCTTTTTGCCTACTTTACATGCTTTATGGAATCCTAGAAACTTGCTTGAAGGGCAGTAGTGCAATATTTTGGGACTTTGTACAATAGTGTTTCCCTCTTTAAGCTATTATTATTTGTATTATAGTAATTGTAGTACTTTAGTTACTTTTCACTGATGGTTCACACAAGAAAACAAGCAGCCATGGAGACTGTGATAGATGCTTTGAACCCTGATCATGGGGCACATGAGCATGTACCATCAGGGGTAATCTTAGTGGCTGTAAGGTCCTGTCCTCAAGTTTGGATACTGTTATTCTTATTCCCAGTCAGTAGTCTGTTCCCATTAAGAAAAATGCTCCTCAGAACCTGGAATCCTTAAAGAAAAATAAAAAAGGGAATAAGACAGCTACTGAGAAGTTAAAAAGAAGTAGCAACCCCCTAAAATGAAAACTAAAGTGACTCGTGTTAGGGCAAATGAAAACATTGTGCCTCAAACAAAAGTAAAGCAAAGTAAAATTAATGAATTTTTGCTCAAAACTATTTCAGCTGAGGAAAGCATCATAGGACATTCTACTCAGCCAGAGATGGCTACTGTCTTTGATTTGCCACTGACTAATGGTTCTAGTACCCAACAGGAGGGTTCTGAGCATAGTCTTGAATTCTCAAGACTCTTATCAACTCCAAAATTTTTTAGAGTCGATGACACAGTTTATAGCAACCCTAGTAATGAACATAGCAGTTTAGCTGGGATTTCTGTACTAACTGTGAAGGAAAATATTGAGGAATGTAATCAGACTCAAAAATCAGTTAAAGAGGTTTATATTGATTTGTATTATGATTCCTTTATGGATTCTTTAAATTTTCTTGAATTTTCACCCGAGTTTGAGTCTAATGAGAGTGGCAAACACTCAAATTGGTCTGCTGATTTACAGGGTATAACAGCTTGCTTAGAGAAAACCATAGTCGGGCTAAAAAAGACTTGACACCAGAGGAAACAACAAAAGGCCAGTGTACCCACATTGTTATTGCTCCAATGAGGGGAATTCTGGTGCTGTGAACCCCACTGAATCTTACCATTTTAGTCTGGATAAAGAACTTAAAGAGTTCATCAAGGATCCTTATGCAACCCATTTAGTGATTCTTGACCAATTAGTGGGGGTCTGTAATGAAATAGAGACACTCAAATGTAATATTGCTATTAATGGCCGCATAGTTGATGATGTGCTCAATAAACTTGAAAGGCTAACTTCTGAGACTAGGTCACCTTCCATCATATACACAAACACTTCTCAATTAAGGCCAGACTTTCTCACAGTTTGTCTCCCTGATTCCCCTGTTAGGGGAAGGGGAAGTTAATGAAACTGATTAAAAAAATTAGGAAAAAGAAAACTACATCGCATTCTTATGTCTTAGATACTAGCCCACCAACAATGTCTTGTTCTAAGAAAGGGGAATCAAAGACTAACACTGAGCCAGTTTTGACTATCAATGATGTGGAAATTAATCCTTTGTCCATTACAGGTGTGCAGGAAATTAGGCAATCTGACGATAATCCATCAACTCTTAATTTGAATCATATGCTGCCCAACAAAGTAGTTAGTAGTGAATTAATGAGCTCTATACAATCAATTAAGCAGCAAACAGAACTCTTTAGGATCACTCTAAAATTTTTTAAAGAAGACTGGCAAACCTTGCATGCTGAAGCCCAGGTTGCCATGGGTAGTTTGGCTAAAAATATAGACTCATATAGCTCCTCTTCTACTACCAAGCCATCAGATGGAAGGGTTTTGACAGATCTACCAGAGTGTGCACTGCTGAATCTCCATGGCTATCATTGGAACAAAGCCATTTCTCAGGATCAGAATAAAAAACAGATTGTGCACCTATTAAGGGCAGTTACTGGTTCTGACATTGAAGAAAATGGCATTATCAGTTTATGGAATGATAAGGATTTTGATGGTCATAATTATGTCCTGCTATTTATCTCTAACAGTAGGGTAGCCAATTATATCTGACTTGACAACACATCTCTCCAGTCACATGGATTTTCCATTGACTTTATCAATCAGAAGCAGCTGAATCAGACTCAGTCTAGGGAAGAAGTTGGTAATATCAGTATTTTGGGTCTAAAGCCCATACCAAATGAAAATGAGGGAAAACTGAAAAATGTGGTATTTAACCTCCTTTCTCATGCCCTAAATATTACACCATCAGTGGTTAAAATAACTAAAATAGTTAAGCAAAAAGTACAAAGTGGTATAGGTCAGGTTGATGTTATACTGTTAGGCAAAGCAGCTCTGAATAAAATCTTGTTAAATGCTTCACTACTGGATCCAGCTGGTGTACATATTGTAGAGAGTGATGTTCTAAATCCAGTAAATCCCCCCATTCACACTGGCGAGCTGGTCAGTTATGAGCTTCCAGCTTTAAAGAAGCACTTTTTGTATGGCTTATGTCATACAGAAAAAGAAAATGACAGGAAACTTAATCATAACATACCTATTTGAACAATTGCTTAATATATCAATTACTGACCCAAATGCTTTAACAGTACACAGAATGAGTAGTAATCTTGAGACAAATCAAATTCAAATTATGGTTAAATGCATCAACTTATATGAAAAAATTCTACAAAACTTCCATACCCTGAATACCATGGGTCTTTATGTTGTCACATCTGATCATGTCGAAGGAAAGAAAAAAACTTCCTTTCTAGCTAAGAATTTAGATTCTAAGTATTACAACTTGGATATTCAAGATAAAAGTAGTTACATGTCAGATACATCTGAAATTGTATATAATATTCCAATTGCAAATCACTTTGGCCCACTAAATGAGCAGGGTGACTGACTATTGAGCCCCACCCTTGACAATGGGATTCTTGACTCAGCCCAAATTGATGAATTGCTGATTATATCATGGAACATTGCAGGATTACTAGCAAAATTTGTAGATAAAGACTGTATAGAATTGTTGAATCAAGCTTCCATTCTTTGTTTGAAAGAAATGTGGCATATGTCAGCAAACAACGTCACACTTAATGGTTATGCCACTTTTTAACTCCCTGGTAATAAGCACTCCAAACTAGGTAGACCTTCTGGTGGTCTGATTACTTGAGTTAAGATTTTGAAGTGCATATCAGCTGATATGATATTCTCAAATTATTTTTATCAGGCTCGTCTTATCAAACTAAGTTCTTTTGAATTTTGTCTCATTAATGTTTATGTTGTCCTGGGTAACTCTAAATTCTTTAAGTCTAGCATGTGGGAGGAACTTGATGACATCATACATAGGACATGGGTGACAACTGCATGTGAAAAGATTCTTATGTGCGGTGATTTCAATGCCAGAGTGGGAATATTTGATTTGTATTTTGATAGTGATGTTCAAAACTGGAGATTTAATAATGCCTACAAATTCCCCAGATTATCATTAGATCAGAAGACCAATAAAAGAGGTATTAAACTGATAGATAATTTAACACCCTATAATATCATTCCCCTCAATGGAAGATTAAAAGGTGACACCAAAGGTAACTTTACACACTTTAATAAGGTTGGACCTTCAGTTATTTATTACATGTTCTGGAATTACAGCATGGACATCTGGGACTCACTTATAGTCTCTCCTAGAGCCAACAGTGACCATTTTCCTTTGATTTTACATTATAATCTATTGGGTAAGAAGCCCATGGTCTGTCAAGATGCCAATCTAGAAATAAGAAACAACTCAAGAATTAATTGGAATCTTTCCTGTTGTGCAAACATAGGGAGTATACTTGGCAAATTCTTTTTTGACTTTGATTATTCTTCACTAAATGGTCCTTGTTTAGTTAAACATTTGGAAACTTGTCTTGAAGCTATAAGAGGAAAGTTAGTGGTAAAAACCAACAAACATAGGATCACTAATAACTCATGGTTTGACAAAGAATGCTGTCAGGCTAAAAAGCAGTTAAATAAGTTAATCAGACAAATTAAAGATAGTAACCAGACAAAACAATTAAACTTATTGAATCAGGCCAGATATTCTTATAAAAAAACTACTGAAAAATAAACAACCAAACTATTACCATTCACAATGGAAAAAAATTGGCAGATGGTCACCCAGGTTACTAATAATTATAAGACATGTGTAGATTCCTACATTTCCTTGGATATATGGCAAGAATATTATACTGAGATATTTTTTGATAAAAACCATCCTGCAGATTCTTGCAGTATGGTAACAGACATGTCACACTTTGTTCTCTGTAGCTATTCTGATGTGTATTTTGCTCTAACGGCCATGAAAAAGCACAAGACTCCAGGCCTGGACCAGATTCCAGCCGAAGTCTTTCTAGATTCACCATAACATTGGTCTTCGTTCTTTATGCCAATTTTTAATGCTTTGGCTAGGAAGCTAAACTTCCCTGACTCATGGAAAGGGGCCACAATAATTTCAATTCACAAAAAAGGGGATAAGTCTTACACTAGGATGTATTGGCCTATTTCTCTTTTAGATAATTGTGGTACATTTTTCTCTAAAATTGTACTGTCCAAACTATAGGAGCAAATTAAAGCACTGGGTGACCTGTCCGAGTACCAAGCTGGTTTCTGTGCTGGGCACTGTACCACAGATAATTGTTTTATCTTGTTGCAACTTTTTGGAAAAATATCTTAAATTGCACAAGCAAAAGCTATTTCTTTCATTTATTGATTTTTCTTCAGCCTTTGATTCTATTTCGCGTTGCACATTATGGGCTATTATGAAGGACTGGGGTATAGCTGAAGAACTTATTGCTGTCATAAGATAATTGCATCATAACACCTGGGCCCAGGTTAAAATGTGGACTATTGGCCAACTTTCGCTTCCATTTGCAACCAATCATGGGGTCAGACAGGGTTGTGTGTTGGCTCCCACCTTGTTTTGCTTCTATATAAATAATCTATTATTATCGATAGGAAACTCACCAACTGACTCAGCTGGTAAAAAGAGATTCTAGCCGTATAGGTCCTTGGAAAACAGGAGACGCTGGAAGGATTGATACCTTTTATTGGACCAATAAGAGTTTTGTACAAAGAGTCCCTACCTTCAGTTCTTCTCACACATGCAATTTTTTTTCACATTTATTTATTTAGTTTTTGTTGACCGGGTAAGTGCACTAGACAAATCCTGCCTATTTTCAGGCATGACCTGGAGGAGGGGGTACAGATGAATGCCAACTGACCTTGAACCAGATTAAGCTGTTGGTGGTATTTTTAGTGAATGAGGGAAATTTGGCCAGGACACTGGGGAAATTCCTCTACTCTTTTCGATAAGTGCCATGGGATCTTTAACATCCACCTGAACTACCACCAATCCAGGCAGATGGGACCTCGGTTTAACGTCTGATCTGAAATACGGCACCTCAGAAGTGCATCACCCCTCTCATGCTGCACTACAGTGTCAGTACTGGGATATTAACCCAAGTGCCAGATGTGGGAACTGAACCCACAGCCCTCTGATCTCCCAGCCTCAGTGGCAAGTGTGCTACCTACTGAGCCACTAACACTGTCATGCAGTATGACTTTGCAACTTTTATAGACTCTTACCTCAGAGCTTAATTGCTTTGTGTTCCTTTTCTTCTCTTCTTAGCTTCACCCTGCATACCATTCTACCCTTCCTGTAATTCTCTTCTACTGTTTTTATACATTGCTCCACTGTTTATATAAATACTGCTTATGTTGCTCAGTTTGTCATTCACCTGAAGAAGGCACCTGTGAGGCCCCAAAAGCCTGTGTAGAATTCCATCATTGTACAAGACTCTTGTTGGTCCAATAAAAGGTATCAAACCTTCCAGCGTCTAACTGGCTCACCTATAATACTTATAAAATGTTGTCCCATCTTGGCATATGCAGACAATCTTGTCTTATTGTCATTAACACAATGAGGCCTACAGGGCAAACTTGACCTCTTGACTGATTATGCCACTGAAAATAATCTTGCCATTATTGAAAAGAAGAGTCTGGTTATGATTATGGGCTCAAATAAAACAGTCAAAAAGTGGAGGCTTGGCAATAAAAAATGCAATACTGTGAAATCTTATGTTTACTTAGGCCTCCATCTCTCTAACGATGGTAAATGGGTTAAACATTTTAACACTATTTTACCCAAACTAAAACAAACTGTTAATTCCCTCTAATCCTTTAATTACAAATATGGAGGAAACTCTGTTAAACTGTGAATTACTGCACTCAAGGAAAAGTATTATGCTCAAGCCTTATACCATCCAAAGGTTCGGGATTATGATAACCACCAAACAGACAAAACCCCTTTAAATAAATTAATAAGATCCTGTCTTGGCCTAAACCATTCTACTCCTGCTGCATTGGTTTGAATGGAGATTGGCCTAGTTAGTCCCTTTTATGCCCGAGCTAGGAAAGTGAATTATTGGGTCAAATTACTATCATTGGTATAACATAGATTACCAACTCTCTAACTGAAAGAGAAGTATCATTGGGAAAGTATGGGTTGTACAAAGTCCAAATGGCTATTAGGGTTATATTTCATTTTGGAAACAGCAGGCTTAACCTTCCTAAGAAGCTATCTGGATAAAAAACATTGCTAGAAGCTTAAAATATAAGTCATGTATCACAAGGAAGATTGTAAATAATTTCAAATCTTCTGATCTTGTAACTATCTCTAAGATAAAAATAGCACCTTGGGTATGCTCCAATGATATTTCCTTTCAATACAGAGAATACTTGGATGTGTTAACGGACCCAAAACAAAGACATGTATTGACTAAATTCAGACTGGAAATGTTTCCAAGTAATGTGCTGCTGGTTAAATACAATAATGATAGGGCAATTAGCTCCTCTTATTGTCCATGTACTAATGAGAGTGTGGAAGATCTGTATCATGTTATCCTGATATGCCCCTGGTACATAATCCCCAGGGAAACATGGCTAACTCCTATCTTGAAGATTATTGCTACTACTGACCCAGTGTTGTTATTGAATATTCTTTTCACCACAAAGGATGAATACATAATGCAAAGAGTGGCAGGTTACTCTGGGTCAATTTCATGAATCTGAATCAGACGTAATTAAATACTCTCTATTTAGTCATACTCTAAAGGAGGGTACTGCTGTCTCTTAGTCAGGGAACATAAAGTTTAGAATTTACAGATGTTTATATACCTGGATCTGAGTGTTTGCAGCTAATGTATTTATCTCTTCATTCATGAGTGTACGTAAATGTTTTGGATTGTACTACTTTATTATGTCTGATTTATACACATATTAATATGGTGTAATGCCTGTCAGGAAACATTTTTATGTTATTCTATTTGTGTATTTTTTGTATTGTAAAGGTCTATGACCGATCAAATAAACAATTTATTTATACCAGGTTCGGGACCCAGGTCCCCCAAGTAGCTTGTGCAAAGGCTGCCATGCTGTAGCGACTGTGTGGAAATAATCTAAATGTTCCTGCTTCCTGGAGTGGAATGCTGTGGCTTGAGCCTTTTGGAGTTTTACTCAAAATAAAATATGCCTGATAGCATCCTGACTCTGCCTGGGCTGCATTTTTGAGTCCGAGCTGTAAGAAACTGTGTACATGATTGATATAAGTTTGCTTCTTAGATTGCTCATCCACATTCTCCCCCTCACTTTTCCCATCTCCTTCATTTCACGTTCCCCTCCTCCACTGCAACTGATTATCCTTTGTCCTCTCCTATTATTCCTTCCCTCCTTCTCTACTCCCTCTACAGGTTTTCTACCTTCCCCCCTCTAAATTGCCCTTCATCCAGCCACTTCTTCTCCCCCACATTTCCTCCTCTTCCCTCCCACTGTTTTGACACTTATTTGCCTCTACCTCTATCCCTTATGTAACCCCTTGTTACCTGGGGTTACTAGAATCCCAGTAAGACCTAGTGGTAGGCAGGGAAGGCAGCTTGTGAAACTCCAGTTAAATGGGTTTCACACTGTCTCACTCTGTTCTCAGTCACAGCTGAGACTGAGAGATGACATCACCATAGAACTGTTGCAGCTGCATAAGCCACACTGGAATCTGAAGCACAGGGAGTGAGATAGAAAGTTGGGAGTTTTCAAAGTCAGTCTTCTGTTTTGTTTTGAAGAAGAAGGAAGTGTCTTTTGTTTACCTTCTGTGTGAGAAGATCAGTGTCCAGTTTCAAGTGGTGGAGACCGCTGTCCCAGGTCTCAGTGCCCCCCCCCGGGGGGAGTAAAGTATCCCTTTGTGGATTCCAGGGGCAATCCCCTAATTTCTACTACAGGAAGAAAGCTGCCTTTTTTACAGTTTCTGTTTTTGGTCTGATAAAAGTGAAAGAAGTTGTACTTCGCCTGTGGGGGCACCTGCAACGAAAGGGTGAGTGTTTTGCTCTAATTTGAGAGGGCAAACAATATGTTTCTTCAGTTTGGAAAATGTGAAGAAAGCTGGGATGT
Source organism: Neoceratodus forsteri (assembly GCA_016271365.2). Taxonomy (NCBI): domain Eukaryota; kingdom Metazoa; phylum Chordata; order Ceratodontiformes; family Ceratodontidae; genus Neoceratodus; species Neoceratodus forsteri. Next base: position 953,195,859 of record CM057456.1, read on the forward strand.
GAACTACTATTTGGGAGGCCTATTATACTAGGACAAACAAATGGAGTAGTGTAAAAATCTAAAGTCTTTATGGATTCAAGTAATGTTGTAGAGGGGTGCTACAGGTCATCCACCATTTAATCTACATTTCGAAGCTTTAGTTTCTGTTTGTCCAGAGAAATGGCTGGGTATGGGCTGTGGGAGCTGGAGGTGGAAACACCCCCCATCGTTAGTAACCAGGTCCACCTCTACGGATTTCTACTGTGATTGCTACTTGCCTCATGCGCCTGGCCAGTGATGAGGTAGGTACCCAGACATGGGTAGCAAATTGGAAAATCTCTCTAAGAGTCGCAGACTCTAAGTGGTGTGGGGAGCCACAACTTGGGAAAAGAATTCTCTTTGTTTGATGGGAGTCAGAAGGAAGTAAGAAAACAAATCTCTCTAGGGGTCGCAGACTCTAAGTGGTGTGGGGAGCCACAAGTAAAACTGGGTTCATTCTTTAAGTGGACCGTCAGTCAAGTGGCCGGCAGGGGAGCTGGGCCAGTCGGGCTGTGTATCCAAAGCGCATGCAAGTCTGGGCTGTGTGCCTGGTGGGTCCAGAGCCAGAAATCAGTAGAAATGGGTTCATTCTTTAAGTGGACCGCCTTGTAGTCTCTAATCTGCATTATCAGTAAATGTAGCCCCTTGGGGGTCCATCTATGCTTTGTTATGTTCAGCTAGTTATGAATAAAAGCCACACTGAAAAATCCAAATCCTGGTTCTGGACATTACAGTTATTGCTTCCTGTAGTTGGATTTACTTGGGTACCCCTGTGCAGAGTAGCCGAACCTAGGTCCCCTTGTGCCAGGTAACCTCATCCTCCCCGAACTCAGGTCCCCACCAAGTATTGCTGCCAGTGCCAACAGCATGTCACCTGTCATTTTAGTAAAAAGGCAGGGGTGAGGGGTTACACTTATCTACACCCCTGTTACTCCTTCTGCAGGGTTCTTGCATCCTAAAAGGGAGGAAAGAGAAGGTTGACTCTTTATGTGCCCAGATTCTTTCCTGTGTGTCCATGTTTATTTATTCAACCTGTGGGTTTACACCCTAGGTTTTGCAGTTTTATAAATTGTTTATGTAAATAAAATGTTTAATCTTTGTCTACCTCTGTACTGTATGTAGACTAGTGTACCAATGTAAATCCTTGATGTTCTTTTTGCACAGATAATTATGTATTACTCTCCCTCATTTTTCCTTTTTTTTGTACCACTGGTTATAATGTACTTCTGCACTATGTACCAATGTATTAATTTCCTCCTAATTGTACTTATTTGTGTTTCCCTTTCCCTTCCTCCTAGCATGCACCAGGAGATGAGCTATTGCAGCTAAGCATGCCTTTTCTGGTGAAACCTTTTTAAATAAATAAATAAGAGACTGTGCCTGTGCTCACCAGCTGAGATGAGGGGGAAGATATTACATCAGCCTGCTCCTCAATGGATTTCATACCGTCATGATTAGAATCCCAAATTCTGCATCTAAAAAGTACTGTGTTATGTTACCTTACAAGAATGCTGTTACACGGCCAGTCAGGAACTGGTGCCTCCCCCTTTTCAGTGAACTTAACATCCAAAACCACTAGACAGGGAGGGGAGGAGGGATGCCACTTATATAGCACCATAAGAGATGAAGAGTGATTGAGCTGCCTGCCCTTTCAGTACTGTTTGAACTCTAATTTCTATGAGCCCAGGGCAGTAGCTGATTGGAAGTGTATAATTTACCAAGCTACAGTTAGAGTAAGGAGCAGGGGGTTATAAAAATGAAGGCTATCATCCAGGATTTGAAAAGAAGTGCCCAATCACCTACCTGTCAGGACTGGAGGGCATTGTTCTAAGGTGATGAAATGTTGATAGGCTGGAACACTGAGTGGGAGTTTGTAGTTGTCGCCTGAGTGTGAAGTGCTTCGTGAGGAGACAATATGGTGCCGGAGACTTATGCTCAAAAATGTGATGAATGCATTATTAATTGGAGTCCTTTGCATTTGGATTGGTGGATGGGACTAATGATATGCGAGCATATAAGAGTGAGACCATGTGAGAGACTGTTATTCTGCCTCATGGCTGGCATTGCATCTAGAAGTCCACTAATCCCACTGAGTTGTTTGGAGCAATTTGCCACTGCAGAAAAGAAAAGAAATCTGGATTACAAGTTTTCACAGCTGTAGTGAGGAGCAAGCAGAAAAGGAGCAAAATTAATTGAGATGGTGTTTGCTGCAGAAGCTGCTGGCTGAACTGTAACTGTGCCAGAGTCATTGCTGAGTTGATTGTGGGACATGGTGGACAGAAGCATCTCTGATGAGTCCTGCATTTGTTGTGGAATCAGTGGGAGTGGGGTTTTGTGACAGCTTATATGCCTTCAGTTCTCCAGTGGCACTGTGAATGTGCTGCCTCTGGTGCCTGTGCCACCGCCAATGTTGCCCTGGTCCTGAGGTGAGTAGGAAGAATGGGGTCCCTAACAAGAAGTGAATGTTCCACTGTGGAGCTGTTGGAGCAGTGGGAGGAGATGGCAACCAATATTCCAGAGGAAAAAACAAAGGTGGTAGAAGGGCTTAGCTTTCTGCCCAGCACTCCCCCATCGCTGGGTACCCAAGAACATCCTCCTGGCAGAGGGAGGGTCCTGCGGGAGGGCATCAGAAATGTGGTATGCTGGGGCTGGATTTGTGAGGGGAAAACCAAGCCAGTTGAGGCCTCTCAAGGCTGCAGCACCCAGCTTCATGGTCAAGGCACCAGAAACCTCTTCAAAGAAGTTGGAGGAGGAAAAGGTAATTGTAAAATCAGTACCATCTCCAAAGAAGCCAGGGGGGCCACAACATCTAAGGAAACCACCCCACTCCCCACATAGCAGGAAAATCCTCAAGATAGAGATGAACCTGATGTGGTCATGGAAGCAGTAATGGAGAGTCCAGGCGCAGATGCTGATAGTGATTGTGAACATCCCGAGGTGGTGTTCTGTGTATTCCCAGCCAAAAGAGTAAATCACCTGAATGTTTGAGGATCTGGTGGTGTAAAGAGACATTCCCTAGCTCTATGCAATGCCTAATGTGGGACTGCTCAAAACAACCCCCTTGCTCCCTGATAAATGCAGATGCCAGATTGTGGACATGGACTCCAGGCACCACATGGACCTGACCTATTTAAACTACAGAGATAGCATTTGGTTTCCCAAGGGACTGGTCCCACAGTCCATTGTGAGATCAATTCCCATTTGGAGCCAAACTGAGTGCTGGGTGAGGAGGTATTTGTGGATGGAGTATCCAACAGAGACCTACCCCTCTGTGAGTGAGAGAATGTGGGACATTTTTGAAGTGCACAGGTCAGATTGGGTGTTCCATAGAGCAGTGGAGAAAATACATTTGCAAGGTGGATCCCTCTGACTCTGCTTATGATAGACATAAGGTAGTCACCACAGCAAGATCAATGTGTGCTTGTTCAGTGTGGGAAGGAGCTATCCTGTTTAAGACTTTTGTCATGGTACAAGATAAGCTCAGGAACAGGGTTAAATACTATGTGGTCAGCCATGACTGGCATGGAGTGGAGTGCAACAAGCCAGACCCTTGCTTTTATTATTTTTATTGTATTTATTTTTTTTATTTTATTCTTCATTAACCATTATGCTCCTGCGGATCCACCCAAAGGCTCCAAGGTGACGAAAAAAAGAAGAACATAGTAAGCTCAGTGCCCCCTGGCACTGCTGTGGACTACTGCCCCATATTTCCACTAAGAGACTACCTGGTGAGAGTGTTCTTTGTTATTTACATGTTTACAATAGCAAGGACTATAGCCTAAGTACTGTAATATGCAATGTTTAATTGTTTTGAAAAAAAAAACTGTTACATGTGAGTTGCATTTAATAGAAATGTGTGCCTTAAGATAGGTAGGTATAGATAAGGTAAGAATTGTTAGAGTAGAAATGTTAAGTAGGATGGTTAGGTAGGGCTAATCATTTATTCTGTGCTCAAAAAAGAAATTCTGGAGCTGGGTAAATGGACTTCACTGTATAGAGACTGCCACCTAATAGGCTCCATGGGACTTGGCATTTAGAGCACACAGAAATGTTTTTCTCTTAGGCCTGTAGGATGTAAATGCACATTGTTAAGTTGCCTAGAAGGCAGGATAGCTGTTTGGATAGTATATACTTATCATAGCTTAATAAATATGGTACGTTAGTGTAGATAAGTACTTAGATATGTAACTGGGTACCAGGTATTTCGGTGGGGGGAACAACAACAGTTTGCAGCCTAAAGCTTAAAGTGAAGTACTGCATTCCACACTGGTGGAGTTTAGCTAGAAAGGAAACTGAATTTGTTTAAAAAAGAAATGTTAACTGTTGAATGTTGTTGGATGCACCAAAATAGTTCCCCTGGAACAGTTTGGGTCCTGTTAGTAAAGGGTATAGGTTTAAACTCTTCTGGGGGGGGTGAGTAAACTCTTCTTGGGGGGGCAGTGAGCCGGCCCTGGCTGAAAGTACCAGCGATTTGTCTTAGGGGACTCAGGCCGGGTAGACATGTCTCCAATGCATTACGCAAGTTAATACAGGTAGGTGGGTTTGCCCACCTAGAAACAGGGAGGCTACACTTATGTGGCCTGACTGGTGGAACCTGGTTGGGGTGGCCTATGGGAGAGTGCATATTGTCCCACAAGGCCCAACAGCCTGGTTAACCAGTGGCAGCGAGCTTCCCCAGGAGGTGAAGCATTTCTATGGGGGCAAAGTGTAACCATGTGCCAATTTGGGGGGTTACCAATGATGCCCTTTTGGCCTCAGGAATGGACATGTGTGATGTCAGGCCTGCCAGGGGGCAGATCCTGGGCATCACACACCAGAATTCAACCACCCATGGGTGTGAGGGTGGCAGTTAGAGAAGAGTCGGGGAAGTGTGAAAGTGTGAGGAGCAGAGAGGCCTGCTGTAAGGCGGGTTGGGGAACAGGCCATCAGTCAGGGCCGGAGAGTCCCAGGGCCAGAGGTGTGTGGAAATTGGCCCCCAGTCCCAAAAGAAAAGGATGGACCCCACGATCCATTGGTGGGGAGGGTGGACAGCTGTCCACAGCAGCTGAAAAAGAGAGAGCCAGTTGTTGGAGCCCATCTAGCTCCGTTTAGAGAATTGAGTTCTGGGGTAGCTGTCATGGCCAACTCAGACCGAGGTGTGGCAGAAGTGATTCTTTGTGCCATAAGTCCATGCCCACCTGATCATTTGAAGGAGCTGCTGTGGTGGAGGGAGAGAGCTGTGCCCAAGGGAAGGTGGCTGCTGTCCCATGCAAACCCTGCCTGTGGATCAGCAGGGCAGATGGCCTTAGGAGGTTGGACTGTGCATGAATATCACCAGAGTGCCCTGAGGAGGAACTGGTGCCCTGAAGTAAAAGTTTCACCCTGCACTCACAGGTGGGGATACAACTGTAGCCTGTGAATGCTGAGCCCTAGGAGTGCTGTCAGAAGGGAAAGTAGCCCAATTTTGGCTTGCCAACAAGGTGCCTAGGATTCAGGTTCAGGACCCAGGTCCCCCAAGTAGCTTATGCCACAGCTGCTATGCTGTAGCGACTGTGTGGAAAGAATCTAAATGTCCTTGCTCCCTGGAACAGAATATCATGGCTTAAAAACATAGAAACATAGAATTTGATGGCAGATAATGACTGCTTGGCCCACCCAGTCTTCCCATTTCCCTACCTACTGGATAAGCTGCAGATCCTAGTTAACCAGCAGCCTACTTCTTCCTGCCCCCAACCCCTAGAATGGCCTTATGACTGTCCCATGCATGCTTGAATTCCACCACTGTTTTTGACTCCACAACCTCCTCCGGAAGGCCGTTCCATGCATCCACAACCCTCTCTGTGAAAAAATACTTCCTTAAATTACCTCTGAGCTGCCCCCATCTTCAAATTGTGCCCCTTGTTCTTGCACACCTCTCTTTTTGAAAGATGCTACTCTCTTGGACTTTGTTGATTCCCTTGAGGTACTTGAACATTTCTATCATGTCCCCCCCTCTCCCTCCTTTCTTCGAGGCTATACATATTAAGCTCCTTTAGTCTCTCTTCATATGTCTTCCGGTGCAGACCCTGCACCATTTTAGTTGCCCTCCTCTGGACAGCTTCCATTCTGTCTATGCCTTTGCAGAGATTGGGTCTCCAGAACTGCATGCAGTACTCCAGATGGGGTCTCACCAGCTGTCTGTACAGAGGAATAATAACTTCCTGTTTTCTACTGGTGATGCCTCTCCTATGCATCCCAGTATCCCCAACCCTCCTTGCTGCCCTCTCACATTGCTTGCCCACCTTTAGGTCATCTGATATGACTACCCCCAGGTCCCTTTCCATTTTTTTGTTGTTAGTATCTCAGCCCCTTGTGTACTCTTCCCTGGGTTTTGTTTACCAGGTGCATTACCTTGCACTTCTTAGCATTGAATCTAAGCTGCCATACATTTGAACATTCCTCTAACCTTGCCAAGTCCCTTCTCATCCTTTCCACCCCACCCTGTGCATCAACTCTGTTGCAGATCTTTGTGTCATCTGCAAAGAGACATACTTTCCTTCCAGTCCCTCTGCAATGCAAGCATAAAGACATTGAAGAGTACCGGTCCTAATACTGAACCCTGTGGTACCCCACTAGTAACCCCCATTTCTTCTGAGTGGACTCCATTTACTATTACTCTCTGTGTCCTATTTTCCAGCCAATGCTTTACCCAGGCTGTCATCTTGGGACCCACTCCAAGGCTGGCTAACTTGTATATTAATCTTTTGTGTGGGACTGTGTCAAATGCCTTGCTAAAGTCTAGGTAGGACATGTCCACAGCACCTCCCTGATTTACTACTTTGGTCACCCAGTCAAAGAAATCTATCAGATTCATCTGGCATGACCTTCCAGCTGTGAATCCATGCTGCCTAGGGTTCTGTGCCCCTCTGGCCTCTAGATACTCGACAATTCTTTCCTTCAGAAGTGATTCCATCATTTTCCCTATCACTGAGGTTAAACTAACAGGACTGTAGTTTCTGCTTCTGCCTTGCTCCCACTTTTGTGAAGGGGAATCACATCTGCCCTCCTCCAGTCCTTGGGTACCACCCCATCCTCCCATGATTTGTTAAAGAGGGTAGTCAGTGGTGTCACTAGTTCTACCCTTAGTTCTTTTAGAATACTGGGATGAATCCCATCAGGCCCCATTGCTTTGTCCACCTACAGTTTTAAGAGTTCTTTCATAACCCTTTCTTCTGTAAATGGGCTGGTATCAACTTCTGCATCCAGAGTGTTACTACTGTTTGTTTTATGTACCTCCCCCTCTTCATTTGTAAATACTGAGCAAAAATATTTGTTTAGTATCTCTGCCTTTTCACAGTCTCCCTCTGCCCACCCTCCTCCCCTTTATTAAGCCTCACTATCCCTCCCTTGGTCTTCCTTCACTCCCTGATGTACCTATAAAAGGTTTTATCCCCCTTCTTAACTGAGTTGGCTATCTTTTCCTCAGTTTGGGCCTTTGCTGTTCTGACTGCCTTTCCAGCTTCCTTTTGCTTTAACTGATACAGTTCTCTGTCCCGCTCCTTCTGCGATTCCTTGTACTTCCTGAATGCTTTCTTTTTCTCTTGAACCTTCACTGCCACTTCCTTTGAGAACCATAGTGGTTTCTTACATCGTTTTGTTTTGTTTATTTGCTTCACACAAAGGCTCGTTACCTCTGTGATGGCAGTTTTTATTATTTGCCATTGTTCTTCCACCCCTCCTTCCTGCCCATTTGTGAGTGCATTCCTTAGGCACTCACCCATTTTGGCAAAAGTCAGCCTCCTAAAGTCCAGTACTTTTGCCTTGTGTGGCTTGCCTCTATTGCTGTGTTTATTGTGAACCATACTGTTCGATGGTCACTAGTTCCCAGATGGCTACCCACTTCTACATCTGTGATCCTCTCTCCATCTCCATTTGAGAGAACCAGGTTCAAGATTGCCCCTCTTGAGTGGGCTCCAATACTAGTTGTCTAGGCATGCCCCTGTAGGGCATCTAGAATAACCCCACTCTTGAAGTGGCTGCTGTAACTGCACTCCAGTTAACATCTGGCATATTCAGATCACCCATCAGCAATATCTCCCTTTTTCTGCCATTGTAAGTATACTTTCTATCATTTCCTTGTCCATTTCCTCCCCCTGAGAAGGCGGTCTGTATACAACCCCTGTGTGAATTGTGGTGCCATTGCCTGTCTCCAAATTTACCCCCAGTGCTTCTTCTCCTCCCTGTTTACCCTTTTGTTCTGTTGCTTTTATTCCTTCCCTTACATAAAGAGCTACTCTTCCTCCTCTTTTACCCTCCCTGTCCCTCCTGTAGATAGTGTATCCTGGTGTGTTTACGTCCCAGTCATGGTTTTGTGTGTACCATGTTTCTGTGACTGCCACGATATCCAGATGTTCCTCCTCCATCAAGGCCACTAATTCAGGAAGCTTGTTACCCAGACTACGGGCATTGGTACTCATTGCTCTCCATTTTTTGATGGCTTTACCTTCTGTTGCAGCATCCCCCACTGACCTTTCTACCTCTGTCTTTTTTTCATTTAGTACCGTGTTTTGTAGGAAGAGGCTGGGATTTTCCTGCTGCTTATCAGTGTCTCCCCCTTTGACTAGTTTAAAAGCTTGTCAATAAAGCATTTAAACCGATTGCTCGAAAGACTTGTTCCCTTCCTGGACAGATGCAGACCATCCTGTCAGTATAAGCTGGTGTCCTTCCAGGTGGAACCCCAGTCCCCAATGAAGCCAAACCCCTGTGCTCCACATCATTTTTTCAACCATTCATTAAACTGCATGGTGCAATTTACCCTCGCCTCCCCCATGCCATTGACAGGCAGCACCTCTGATTAGGATACTGTGTGTGCTACTTGTCTTAGGCTCCTCCCCAACTCTACAAAGTCCTCCTGCACTGCTCTAATCTCATGATGAGCCAAGTCATTTATCCCTAGGTGGACAATGACGTCCAACTCAGACTCCCGTGCGGCTATTCTCGTGATCCTGAGGATGCACTTCCTGTCCCTCCAAGCCATGGCACCAGGCAGGCACCTTACTTCAGTATTCCCTGCTCCCCCCAGTTCTATCCCCCTAATAATTGAGTCCTCCACCAGGAGCTGCTTCCTTTCCCTGTGGTGTCCTCTGCCTCCTTCCTGTGGGCCTCCCTTGAGACAGTTGTCATCAGTCTCCTCTGCGGGTGCATCCATAGGGGAGCTATGCTCCCCCAGAATGGTGTATGGATTGTGGAGTGGAACAACTGACTGGGTGTGCCTCTGTTTCACCATCCTCACCCTCCCTGAGCCCACTGTGGTCCAACTGCTGTGCTTTCTATTTTATGCTTTTTGAGCCTTTTGGAGTGTTATTCAAAATAAAATATGCCTGATTGCATCCTGACTCTGCCTGGGCTGCATCTCTAAGTCCCAGCTATAAGGAACTGTGTTTGTGGTTGATATAATAAGTTTACTTCTTACTATAGATAGGAGACTGTGCCTGTGCCCACCAGCCAAGATGAGGAGGAAGATATTACATCAGCCTGCACCTCGACAAGGTTCATACCATCATGAGAAAAATCCCAAATGCTGCATCTAAAATATACTGTGTTCTGTTACTCTGCTAGAATGCGGTGACACTGCCTGTCAGAAACAGTGCTCCCCCTTCTCAGTGAACGTTAACATCCAAAACCCCTAGACAGGGAGGGGAGGAGGGATTCCACTTGTATAGCACCATAAGAGAAGAGGAATGATCAAGCTGCCTGCCCTTTCAGTATTGTTTGAACTCTAATTTCTGAGCCTAGGGCAGGAGCTGGTTGGAAGCATGTAATTTACCAAGCTACAGCTAGAGTAAGGAGCAGGGGGTTACATGTGCATACCAACTAAAAGGATTCCTTCCATCACTAGCTATCCCTCAATACTATTGGCTTATTTGAATCTGAATAAGTTTTTTAAAAAGTAAGAAAACATTCAGTCTGAATAGTTAGTAACTAAAAAACTGAAACACAGTAATACTCTTTCTAAAAAGAAAAAAGTAAAACCAGTAAGTATATTGTAGGTGAGAAAGCATAAAACAGAAAAATCACTGTTCCACAGAATATTATTCCGTGGATCTCAATATATTATATGGAAATTGTTGTAGAATAATTTTCCATGTAAAAATACTGTTCTGCACAATATTATTCAGCATATCACAGTAGGTGGAATTCCGCAGGTGAACAAGTGAAATTCAGGTGGAAATTACGCCTGCAGAATGGTCATTCCACACTGATTCCGTCTGCGGAATTCCACATTCCGCACAGCACTAATTGTCTGGTACTATAGTTGAACTGTATAATGGCAATGTACCTTATGCCTGTAAAATCATCTCATAAGAGGCAATCTCTGATTCTTTTCTAGGTGGGACTACCAGATACAGTACCATTATGCATTTTGCAAGCATGTGGGATTATCCCTACCATTTTTCAAAAATTTGTCTTGTCCATAAAAGAGATTGTAATACCATATTTTTCTATGTGTGGATGTCATGTGTTCGATGTCCATAGATGTATGCATCCCCCCCCTCCCGAGTCTCTGTAGCAAGGCATATTATTTCAGTAGGGTTCCATTTTACAGCATCAACTAGTGGCCTTAATTTTATCATCGATAAACTATTAGTATGTTATTTAGTTTTTTTTTAGTAGCACTTATTCAACCATCTTATTTTGTGTCTTAACTACTGTTTTAGTTTACTGTTGTTTAATTTACATACTTTCTTCAGATTGCATTGTAAAGGCAGACCCATTGGCAAGATGTTTCGGGGTGGGGTCTTTTAGTGAGTGGTAGAATTATAGTGCATGAGTAATGCACAAAAAGTGTTTTAAAAAGCTGAGGGTCTGAGGCCCACTAGCTCCCCAGAAGCTCTTGGGTTTTAAATGCTCTGTGGTGCATTTTGGGGCTTACATTGAAGATAAAAAAAAGTTCTGTTAGGTCTTCCCAACCCTTGACTCCTGGGAAAAATATAAACTGTCTGACTGGCCTCAGATACCAAGAGTCTACAGTTAGGGCTGACTGGGAGCAGGACTATTTCCATGATTTTACCAGGGGAATCTGTTTTTTTAACAGGGGATATGAGGGTCCTCCTCAAGAAAATGTTTAAAGCCTAAGTTTTCCAGTTTGCAAGTTGCTGCATTTTGAAAGGGTCAGCTAAACTCCAATTTTATATATTACCAATATTTAACAAATTCTGATCACAGCCACTACAGCTGCTAATACATTAATGTGATAAGGGTGTTTCATGGGTGGAAATGTAAACATGAATTGCTGTAGTTAGCTTTGCGTGTAAATTTTATTTTCAGTAAAGTTAGATAATTTATCTGGTTGATCCTGTATTTCCCATGTGTTTAAAATGCGAGTGGTGAGTGTGTCTTGTACTATGTGGGGAAGAAGAGGAAGCTCCACACCAAGGCCTTCAAGCTATGGTAGAAGAAAAAATGCAGAGAGGAGAGGTATGGCTACAATGGGGACTAAGAGACAACCTGGAAGGATAAGCTTCCATTAAAGGGAACAGGAAATCTATGCTAACTGGCAGCAGTTAGTAATGTTCCTAGTAAAAGAAATTATAAACTTGCCTCCAAATGAACCATATTTAATTGTACCTTAATAAACATTGATGTGAAAAACTGTGTTTTCAATTGTTTTCTTTTTATGAACAACATTCTGAACAGTTCTTTTCCTTGAACCAGTAATTTGGAGTGTTTTCTATGTCACGGTTTGAGTACAGAATGCTAAACATGAGGTATTGTCCTATCAGAACCACACTTAGAGTTTGTTCCTCAAACCGTGACATAGTCAAAACTCCAGATCACTAGTTCCATGAAGAGAACTGCAGCAGAATGCTGCCTTTATAAACAAAACAATGCAAAATACAGTTTTACATATCATTTTTTATTCAGGTACAGTTACATATAGATCATTTTGACATAGGGATGTAATTTTTGTAAATTGGAACATTATAAACAGTTACCAATTTTAACTCATTTCCTGTCCTCTTTAAGGAGGGAACCATAGTCCTCAGTGCATGTTTTAAATGTTACTTCAGTGGACTTTTAAAGTAGCTGAGGGGTGTGATGGAAGAAATGGGGAAGGCAGAACGTGGGCCACCACAGGCTGAGATAGAGTGTAGGGAGATCCCAAGCAGGGGGGGTAGCAAAGGAGGAAATGGGAAAAAGAAGCAGTCAAAGAAGAAAGATGAGGAAGGAGGAACAACTGGAAAAGGAGAAAGCAGCAAGGAGAAAGCTGAGGGATGTCAAAATGGTGCCAGGTTTGCATCAGAAGCCCTATGAGAGAAAACTGAAAGAGTTCAATATGTACACCCTGGAGGCGAGGAGGGAGAGTTGGGATATGATGGCACCCTTTAAATACTTCACAGGGGTTAATAAGGTACATAAGAGAGGTATGTTTCAGAGAAAAAGGTGCTGTAGAACAAGGGGTCAGCATGCTATGAAGCTGGAAGGAGGTAGATTCAGGAGAGATGTGAGGAAGTACTTCACGGAAAGGGTGGTGGATTCCTAGAACAGCTTTCCATGGGAGGCAGTGGGGGTGAAACCAGTGGTGGATTTTAAAAAATGCCTCAGATATGCACAAAGGAACCCTTGGAGGGAGGAGGGAAGGAATGGGATTGAATAGAAAGTGCTGTAGATCAAGCTGGATCTCCAGCAAAACTGATCATAATTAAAAATGGGCAGACCAGATGGGCCGCAGTCATTATCTGCCATCTGTTTCTATGTTTCTGTGTTTCTATGTATGACAGGTTATATGATTCAAATGGATACAGAGTAAAATTATGAATATGCACAATGTTGATACTGTAAACTGTGTGGTACAAATACAAAAATTCATGTTGTACTGTGCTACACAGACGTGATAATCAAATCAGTCATAATGCATTGAGCAAGGGAGAAAAACATCAAGGGGAACAAGTGTGAAGGAATATACTACTCATAGAGTCATGACACCATGATAGGTACAGTACATACTGTATGAATGTACTGTATTATGATGGTACCCAGCTGTATACCAATGTTGAATGAACTACAATATGGGATTTTATTTATTTTTGGTTTATTTTTAATAATCCAGACATTGTCTACACAGTAATGACAGCCAGCCAAGGATGCTCTTTACAATTTGCAACTTTTTTTTGGTTTTGTTAATTCATATTTGGAAAATCACTTGTAATGTGACTGCAATTCTGTTCAGCCAATTAACTTCTGGTTTGGAGGACAGAAGGAGGTGGAAGAGACAGTGCTGTAGATCAAATTGGTTCTGCAGCAAAAGTGACATAAGACTGCTGGTAGAATTAGAACGTATAGGAAATTTGGATGGATATATCAGTCTGCGGCAGTCTAAGGGTTAGATATGGGCAGACTAGATGGGCACAGCAGTCATTATCTGCTGTTAGTTTCTATGTTTCTATGTATGACAGGTCATGAGATTCAAATGGTTACAGTGTAAAATTATTAATATGCACAACGTTGATACTGTAAACTGTGTGACACACATCATTCATGTTGTACAATGCTACGCAGATGCGAAAGTGCAGAGGGATGCCCGGATACCTGCCAGTCATGTACAGTCTGATGCCATGCCTCTACACAACACTGTAGGTATAAAAAACTGATAAGAGCTTATTGTTTTCCTGTTTCTGAAGCTCTTTTCTCTAATAGTTGAGAGTTATTAGTAGGAATTCTGAGACAACAGGAGACATTGTACGTCCATATACTGTATAGTTGCCTCATAATCGTGTAAAATGGTCATTTAGTTATCCCCCATGCATATATATGTGTCTAGTTCTCTAGGTTCCTTATTCCCACAAAGGGCTGTGATAAGGAATAAGAACTAATAGAAATTGCTGTTGTCCAACTCCAAAGTGTAAAAGAATATGATGTGGGATGGTGTACAAAGAATGTCCCTTACACATCCAGCAAATGGTCCAGTGCTGCCTCATGCCAGCTGAGTAAATGCTAGGGTGTAAAAATTAGTCACTGGCTAAAATGTACCCAGTGTTTTAGCCACTTGTGAACTGAATTAGTCACTCTACAAACATGGTCTGATGCTGCTTTCCTGTGTCTGTGACTCAAACATCTTGGGGTTCTCCACTGTTTGGTGCCAGAACTGGACTGACAGATAACATGTTCTCAAGGGGCTGTGAGTGAACTTGCACTCTCTAGCAGGCTTTCCTCATGATTTTTGTGAAGACAAAATAAATTGCTCTGCTGCATGGCACCAATTGGCCAAACATACTGATGGCTGAGACAGTGTTGGCCTGCTGTGGTGTGGTGTGACAGCCAGCCGCTTTCAGTTACATTCATCAAAATGTCTTAGCCACAGCAGCAAAAGGAAGCCTAGAAATGTTAGCCACATTATTTTTACAGTAGTCATTGGTGATGGTAACAATATTTCAAGCACACCCAGTGCCAGGAAGAATAAAAATTAACCCATATGAATGACTGAGATGGATAAGGAACCATCTGTGTGTAATTCTACCAGCAGTCTTACGTCACTTTGGCTATAGACCCAACTTGATCTACAGCACTGTCTCTTCCACCTCCTTCCGTCCTCTCTCTTTTTTTCCTTATTTTTTTATTTTAAAGGGGTCACTGTCAGCCCTTTTTGCATCATATTATTTTTAGCTGAAATCCCACATTTTCTAATTGCTTGCCTTTTCTAAAATTCAATAATGTTGCTGGTTGTTTTATCTGCTCCTTTCATAGTAGAACTAAAATGCATGCTATTGGTGTTACTTTACCCAGAGTTGTTTTGTTTCAAATCCTTGACCTACCCTTACAGTATACTGTAATCCCTGAACTTTAGGAACACCCCCAAATAATGCAGCCACTTATGATGCAATATTCTCCTCTCCTTCTGCAGTGTAATTATGTTTTATTTGGGAGGAGGTCACAAGTCCTGGAAAGATGCAATGGGAGTTGATCAAGGACTGTAAACTAACATGTTTTGACAAACAAGAACCTGAGGTCATGAGATGAAACTGGAGGGGTGAAGGTTTAAGAGAGATGTGATGAAATTCTATCTTATGAAAAGGGTGGTGAGCTGTAGAACAGTCTGCCAGAAGAGGATATGGGCACCAAGACCATAAATGGTTTCAGGCATGGCTGGGATGAAGTGAAGGGCTTGGTGGGTCCTCAGGTCAACATCATTATGGAGGGGAGCAGGGGGTGCTCTGTATGGACAGTAGGTCCCAGGGCAGATAGGGAAGTCTAAGCAGACTAGATAGACATTTGGTATTTTTCTGCTGTCACTGTCTATGTAATAATACATGCATTGAACAAGGGAGAGAAAAAATCAAGGGGAACATGTGTGAAGCATTATACTACTCATAGAGTGATGACACCATGATAGATACATACTGTATTTAGTTACTGTATTATGATGGTATTCAGCTGTATACCAATGTTGAATAAGCAGTAGTATGGAATTTTATTTATTTTTGTTTTATTTTTAATAAGCCAGACATTATCTACACAGTAATATCACACAGTCAGTTATGCTGCTTACAATTTGAGACCTTGTTTTTTTAACCGCTTTATTAATTTCTGCAAAATTACTTGTAACATGGCTACAATTCTGTTCAGCCAGTTAACTTTTGGTTCAGCTATGCATGCCTTTTACAAGAGAGTACTGTATGTACTAATGCCAGTGCACAATATTACCCGGCAGGTTGTGGAGTGCATTTGAAGAGTTATAAAAATTGTGACACTGCACTGTATGTCAAGTAAGAATGATGTCTCTGATTGTAAGCATTTGTGCCTGATTTTACTGGTCAATGTCCCTCATTTTAACCTTGGCAAGGTGAGAGGTAGGCATTCCATGTTCCCTTAACAATTAGATCCTGAAAGGTTTAACATAAACCAGCCCTTCAAAGAAGATAAATCATTGCACCTCCTCCCCACACACACTAGGGCCAGCCTTAACCATTCTGGGGCCCTGAGTGAAACCTTTCTGTTGGGGCCCTCCTCAATTCCATGTAAACCCCCCATCCTTTTCACCTCTTCTCCCACCACAGTTCTGTATCATATCCTATTAAGACAAGTATACTTAAATAACATAATGTATTGTCTTACACATAAAGAAGATAGCATTGCAAAATGCTGCTAAAGTGTTCTGTATTTATTGTGAACTAAAAAGGTGTTAAGGAAATGCATAGTAATGGTTAGAAGGGTCTCTAGTTACATCAGCACCCCCCCCACCATGCTTCATAAGCAAGGATTAATAAGCAAAGTAGTAATTTATGGAGATAAATAGTACAGTACATATTATGATACAGTGTTATTTTAATTATTGGGCAAGAAAACATTAATGTTTATCATGGCATGCTTATTTGTTTATTCCAGAAATAGCATTTGGTGACAGCACTAATAGTTCTTCCAGAAATAAAATGTTTTCTTTTAATTGTTGAGCTGTAAATAAAGTGTTTTTGTGTATTGAACTGTGGTGCTATTCAAAAGTGCACGAATCTGTAAGTATCAACAAATATTGAAAATTATTTACAAATCTGAACAAGAGTAACAAAAATGTTACCACAATAATACAATGATTTTTTTTTTACTGTAACTTCAATGTCAGTAGAAATGGCTGGCCTTCTATATACATTGGTATTTGGAGGGATGGTAAAACCCAGTAGGACACCATGGTAGATAGATCTGCACTGCTATCTAAACCAGACCCCAGTAGCTCAGGATCCCTCTATATGATAGTACGGGAATGGGCCTTCGTGGATGTCTGGAGTCATCTAAATCCTTAGGGAGTAGTCCTTCTAACATGCATGGCAAACATACACTAGAATTGACCTGCTTCTGGTTTCACACGCCATTTTAAACTCATTTAGACGTACCTAATACAGTATGTGCCAATTTTTTCCTCTTATCATGCCCCACTGGCAGTTACAATCCAAGGAAAGATGTCATCCATAAACTCATGGTGCTTAGGTTTATATTAGATGAAGAATTCTTTGCCAAGATAGGATGCGACTTTGGTTATACCACACTACCACATATTATGAGGGAGATAGAGAAGGCCATTTTCTGGCCTGGCAGCTTGGAACAAATAACCATATGTTTAATCACCACCTCAAAGGGAGAAATAACTTTAACTGGTATATGCAATGGCTTAAATGGAGACTTGCTGGCTCAAAGCACTTTGAAACTAAGTACTGTACTTATGTAGTTCACAGTATGGTACAGCAACAAATAAGTTAGTTTAAATTCCACGTATTCCTTTACCACCTCTCAAGAATCTTAAGAAATCTCATTTTAAGTGCCTGACTGAATGAATTCAGTAAATCACAGTTTCAACAACTGAAATGGCACTGACTGATACACACAAGCCCCTTTTACATGGAGCTCTACTTGCATTGTAGCTGCTTCACGATGCTGGCTCTGCTCCCTCTGCACCACTACCTCCTGGTTGTACACTGCAGAGGTGTACACTGACCTGTAGGCTCTTCTGGTGGTTCTTCCATTTTTCTGCTGGCTGAGACCCCGAGACTTCCATGGTTGGGGGGGCACCACACATATTTGGCACCCAAGTTTAGCTAAATATATGAACAACTAATAGAAAGACAGCTGAACTTGGGCAAGTAATTAGTTTTCATAAACGAGGGCTAAAAAAAACTTTAAAAGATCTCCAAAAGTGGAGTTGTGGTACTGGGGATGCACTTATCTATATTCATATCACCATGAATATGCAAAAACACATGCCCACTATCACAGCTCCACTTTTGGAGCACTTTTAAAGTTCTTCAAAACCCTCGTTTATGAAAAACTAACTACTTCCCAGAGTTCAGCTGTCTTTCCACTAGCTGTTCACCTATTTAACTGAACTCAGGTCTAATACTAGGCAACAAGCAAAATCCTGGCATTGATGTGGGTGCTGTGATCAGTTTACACAGCCCCACTGAATGGCTCAAAATTATAAAATAAAACAGTGAACCAGTAGCCTATGATGACGGCGAACGTGATTGAATGCTTTCAAAAAGGGTATCTCTATCACGGCACCTGTGCACAGGGCTACCTGGCAGGGCTGGTGACTGGATAGGGGTTTAGTGAATATAGCGACAGGATGTCACTATGTATATTCACACACTGGGGTGGGTGGGGAGGGACCATGCCTGCGATGGGTGGAAGGGGAGGGAGAGTTTGTGAGGTGTAGTGCAGTGGTGGGCTGTCGAGCTGGCTGTGTTCATGGTTGGTTGGTGGCAGGCTGGATTTGGGAATGTGCCAGGTTCAGTTCTGGGCTCACTTATGGTTTTTGCACCTGGTCAGGTTTTTTTTTTTTACTTTTGCACACCCCCTGACATGCACCCACTGGAGTTAAGAACCCTTTAATAGGGGGGGTGTTGGGGGTATAGCCCCCCCATAAAAAAATGTAAACCTAAGTCTTGGGTGCTCTCTTGATGTTCGCCATGAGTGTACATTGCTGAAATTGATTATTGGCCATGTGCACTCACCCAAACGCCGATCACCTTTCTGTGATCGCCGTTATCACATGGAACCAGTGAACCCAGAAAAACAGAGAGTGCCAGGACAGCAAGTGCTTGCCTCTGATGCAGTGTGGCTTGCTTATACATAGCTACACAGGTAATGTCTCAGGTGCTTTGCACCACTTGTTGCAGTGCAGAGCCCTCCGTGTAAAAGGCCCTACAGATATCTGGACAAAGGACTATAGGCTCACACACAAACACACCCCAGGAATCCAGCAGGAAGGTGATTATACTGTCCAAAAAGCCACCTAAGTTCAGTTTTTCATGTAGTATAAAGTTTCAACCCAGATAATACAGGCTGCAGCAGGAGAGTATGTAAATCTGACAAATGCAGAATCCTATCCTTAATTTCAAATTCAGAGTTTTATTTGTTAAAAAGTATTTGTCCAGAATGGCTGTACACTCAGAAGTAAATGAACAAGTTCATACAAAACAGTGAAAACAGGAGCATAATAACTTTCAAACAATAATCAGTATCATGCCACACAACAGCTAAAGGAGATAGGAAATGAAAATACCTTTCTATAACACTATGGAAAGTATTTTTTGAGTTTTTATTAATAATACAAGAAACTTCAGGAGGCAGTACTAGTCACTAAAGAGCTTCCCTAAAAAACGCACTTGTTATCACAGGCTGGAATCATTTAAAAAAGGCATACAGTGTTAAGCATGAAAAGAAAATTGCCCTGTCCTAGGAAACTTACTTGAATAAATTTAAATTACAGCCACAACATACAAAGGCATGGACTGTGGACTGAGGATCTGCTGGTCTCAGATTTGTATTATATGGAAAGACCAGGTGCTAGAACACAACCCATTTGTGGTGCTTGCTAACAATTTGAGAAATGGACTGGCTAATAAAATAATATCCATTGGCACAGTTGAAGACTTAAGTCCTATCTATAGATACATATTGATGTGTAACAATGCTAAGAGTTTTTTTTGGGGGGAGCAGCTTTGAGATAGATGTGGTACAGTGCATGCACTTTCAAGTAGATAACTAGTTGACTGATCAGCACTTGGTACCCCAAAAATCAAACAGAATAGCCTGATTAATAAAACTGCCTTTATTCAATGTAGATTTTGTTTGTGTGTATCTCTAAACACACTTTGACTGGGGAGCATGAATAAATAAAAATAGCTGTCAATTATCTCTTGCTATCCAACTAAATAAATATCGCTTGTGTAATGGAACAGTTTAAGATATAGTACTGGCACTGAAACATAATCTGTGAAATTACAAGCTTGCTAGAATCATCAGTTAATTTCTAAACATTCCTTCAGATGTCACGGAAAGGCTCATATTTATCTCTATATCATTGTTATGGTAACCTTTTATAAAACAATGTCTGGGTGACTACAGTTACCAAGAATCACTGTTAACTGACTGACTACCCCAGTCACAAATGCTGACCCTATACAAAAAAAAGTAAAGGAAGCAAGACTGCAATTTACATCAACCAGGATATACAAATACTAGCTAGTTGAATACATCACTCGAAAAAGCAGCCAGAACACAAGCAAACAAATCTAACGGTATCTACATTGAGACTACACAGTAAGTGTACAGCATCTAAATGTTTTTTACAGGATGGCAGTTTGAATTAGCTAAGTAGTAGCATTAGATGGCAGCTACAGGCAGGAGTAATGAATGAACAGTCATTTTCAGAACCAAAAGAAATGATCACGCACAGAGATTTCATATAGCACCAAAAAATATGACACATATAAAAATAATTACAGATTACAAGACAGGTCTGATGAATGGCAATTTTCTTTTTATTTTGTGCACAGGACCACCATAATAGAAGGGCAGCATCTCTAAAAAAACTTGCTGCAACTTTCCACTCCTGCTAGCTTTACCACAACAGCTTGGCAGTCTACACAGCTTGTGCTTGCTTATATATTCTTTTACTTTTATTATCAAAAAATGCAGCAATTTGCCCAGGTAGTGAAAAAGAACACACAGAACTGTCCAGGTATAAGACAGCATATGAATGTTTACCTGCTAGCTAAAGTAGCATAATGCAGGGGAAAAATCCATCTTAGAAGACAAAGCTTATAACTCTTGCACAGAGTTGTCCGCACTTTACTTGACACACCACCTTTGATAATAAGAGAATAAGCAAGTAAAGAACAAGCTGTGTGTCTGTCTTCAGTCAGAGAGACAAGATAGATGTGTTTTATTGCTCCGAGTCAGCCTGGACTTCCAAGGCCATTAGCTAAAAAGTTATCACATTCTTGGTAACTAACCCTGTGAACTATTATAGGGTGGGAGGACTTAGAAGGGGGTATTTTGAGTTGCAGAAAGAGAGATGCACAGAATTGTGGCTGACTGTAGTGACTAAACCTCCATGCTGGACTTGGAATCATAGACTTAGACTTTGCTTTTTAGTTGCCCCCCAGACTGGGCCCTATGCAGTGGCATGATTTGACACACACACACACACACACACACACACGCACACACACACACACACATATTTGGGAGTGAAAGTAATTTGAAACTCCTCTGGAATTTCCTCTGAAGGCTTGCTGCTCTGTTACAAATTATGGCAGCACACAAATCCTGTTATGCACAAATTAAGATTGAAATACATGTACTGTTATTGAGACTATTATTTTCCATCAAAACTTAAAAACACTGTCAGGGTGAAATATAAAAATTAGTTCTTAACAACCACTGCAGGACAGCATGGTTACAGATGTTTCCTGCAGTGATAGCACTTCATTCTGTGTTGATCTATAACAGAGAAAAAATAGTGCAGTAAACAGACTGCTGAGTGAAGGGATTGCTATAAAACTATAATTTAAAGAAGTCCATTAGCAATCTGCTGAAGTCCATTTTTCTGTGTGATAGTAAAACATCTGCAGAGTTCCACCCTACAGCCATAAAAATCAATGCCAGCCAGTGTTTACCTCATTGTTTGATCTACCCTAAATTAATGTGAACTGGTCACTTGTCTACTAGGATTACTAACCCTAGTAGACAACTGATCACTCCACATTGCTGTTAGTTGGATCAAACAGCAAGGTAAACACTGCCTGAGGCATGCTACGAGTGTGGATAATCACACCTGCACACTGTCAAGATACACTCTTAACTGGCCTAGATCCTGAACCGATAATTATTGTGCTACCAAGGCAATATACACCCCATTCAACACCCCACAGAGTGCCTCACTGACTACAGAGAGGCAACAGAGCCTCCCTGCCTCTGCAATAGTGTTCCCAATGAATAAGTAATGACACTCTCTCTCCCTATCTGACCCAAGCCAAGCTTGCTTGCTTGTCCAGCAGACTCCCTTCCCCTTTATAAGATTAAGAAGACATTCCTGCCCTGGGGGGAGGGCACAAACCAGAGCCTGATTTTCCTTATTGACCTCTGGATGGTTACTGAAAGGTCCAGTTAGTTTGGTGTCTCTCTCCTCAGGCTCAGTCCAGCCAGTCTCTCTGTCATGCAACAGAGCTACACAGGCCACTGTCTCAAGTGATGATGCAGCACAAGCTGAACATACAGGTCAGCACTAAATTTCCCCTGGCTGAAGCTGGGTCAGGGGGAGCAAGGAGGGATAGCAGTGGTAATGGACTTCCCTGCTGGTCAAGGGCTGTTGCTAGGCCACCAGGGATGTCTACTAGTGGTTGGTGATAGGTGTCTGCTGACTGGAATGAACTGCTGGTTGTGAGGGAAGGAGTAACTTAGGTCCATAACTGGTAGTGTCTAGAGCACAGTTGTGTGACCCAGGAGACCCATGTTTGAATTCTACAGCCACCATTTGTTCCCTGTGTGGCCCTGAGCAGATCACTTTACCTCTCTGTGCTAACTTCTTAGTAAATCTCTCTCTCTAAGTTATCTTTGCATTGTTTGCATCTCCTTGTGTACTCAATAGCAGCTGCATTCTCTCCCTT
The DNA here is from genome assembly GCA_016271365.2 of Neoceratodus forsteri. Taxonomy (NCBI): domain Eukaryota; kingdom Metazoa; phylum Chordata; order Ceratodontiformes; family Ceratodontidae; genus Neoceratodus; species Neoceratodus forsteri. The sequence goes on from CM057456.1 coordinate 953,218,274, forward strand.
CTGGGGTTACACAAGACAAAGATGATAGGGTCTAGAGTTTAAATGGTATACCAGGAACTCAAATTAAACCTCTCAGCCTGCACTAATGCTAGGCCCACTAATTGACTGCTACTGTCTGAGGGTTTGGAAGGACAGCTGTAGTTATACATGGACACTGTGAGAAGTGAGCAGTCCTTGAGCAGTTTCAAGGTGAAATGGCAGTTCTCCAGTAGATGCTCTCCCTGCCTTCTCAGTGCCCCTCTCTCTTCTACCTGAAGTATTGCCACTTTCTCCAGACTCCAGAGCAAACCCAATCTCCATGAATGTCATGCTGCTGCTGCTCTTCCACCACCACTCTTGGTCATTGTGTCGCTGGAGTGTCTATGCCCAACACAAAACTGCTGCTCCAACATAGTGACTGAATGCAACAGCTCCCCACATTGCCAAATATATTGCATGCCACTTGTCAGGAAAATGGGAAACACCACCATCAAGGTGGAACTTCCTTGCCATGCACTCATGAAGTAGCTACTTGGGGGGTTGATTAGTAATGTAGAGTACTTGGTGGAATGGGAAAATTAAAGAAACAGCCCATTTGAGTATGTGTTTCTTCAAGCCCCACCCCATCAGGATCTCAGGCTGTAGGCATGGACCTGTAGAGTCAAATGAGGCTCAGTCTGTGAGCACTGTGGTGCTGGGTTGGTGCAGGGTAAAGGGCGGCCAGCCATTAGACAGTAAGCAAAATCAGAAACCCTGTACTCATAGCTGACACACAACATAGCCATGGGTGAAGCTACCTTTTCAAATTTCACTGTCAGCATCTTATTAAAATGGATTTAACCTGAGCCATACTAGCTACAGTGTATGTTTTGTATCAGCTATGAGTGCAGGACAGTACTGAACAGAATTTTCAAATTCCAGCAGAATGAAATTTAGTGGAATTTTTGAAATTTTGATGAAATTCCTCTGAATTTCATTGGAAATGGAATGGTGTAATTCCACAGCAGAAAATAGTTGTAGAATGATTTTCTGTGGAAAAATTGCTGTTCCATTGACTATTATTCTATGGTTCTCAATATTTTCTGTGGAAATGGTTGAGGAATAATTTTCTGCAAAAAAATGCTGTTTTATTCCATGGATCACAGCAGGTAGAATTCTGTAGAAGAACCATTGAAATTCTGGTGGAAGGGGAGTCACATGATGCAGTGCGTGTAGCGGCTGTGCTTTCCGCGAGCACCGCTACCCGATCCCAAATACTACACATTCGACCCATTTATTTGCGGTTTTGAGGTTGTTTAATTGTGCAGATAAGGATCGCGAGCTGCCAGGGACCTGGTTAAGGTGACGCATGGAAGAAGAAATGAGGAAAGCGCCGCCGAGACATACCCCTCCAGCCACCCCCGAGAAGGCCGCAAAGAAATCTAAGGCCTCGGTTCTCCAGTTACAGCAGGGCGTAGGAGAGGAAGCAGGGGCAGAGGAACCATTAACCCTGGTGAAATTTTTGGCAGAATTTCGGCCATTCAAGGCAACATTAGATGATATGGCCTGTGAAATCAAATCTCTTTCCACTACCATGGAGGATTTAAATCAGAAGATCTCTGATAATTTTGTAAGAATTAAGTTGTTGGAGACCTGTAGGGATCAGATGGAGGCCACTATAAATGCTTTGCAACTGAAAATTAACAGGATGGACTCTAAGTTAGAGGATCTCAAGGAGAAGCCGTGCAACAACATGGTGATAATTGGCTTGCCCGAGAGGTCAAGGTTCAGATCCTGTTAAGTTCATACAGAAATTAATCATGAAAGTAGTGGGGCCTCGCCTTTGGTGCTACATATTATTGAGCTGCACACAGAGCCCCACGCCCATTACACCTCCAGGGGGACCCCAAGACCATTTATTTTTCGCCCTGAACTATCAAGAGCCAGCTATTTATGGCCAAGGTCAAGGAAGATAAAGAATTATATTGGGAGGGGGTGAAGCTGAGAGTGGTGCAAGATCTCCCATTTACAGTGAGGCAAAGGAGGGCTGCATTTCATGTGGTGGTCAAAAAGCTGATAGCAGCCGAGGTGAAATTCCGCATGGCATACCCTGCCAGGCTCCAGGTGAAAATTCAAGATGAATGGAAATCCTCTGAGTCGTCGGAGTCAGCGAAAGAAGCTTTACAGAAGGCCCTACCTGCTTTATTTAAGGACCCATGAACATGTGCACCACTAGGGTGCTTGCAGCATTTCTTAGGGGGGCTACAAGTTTTTCTTTTTGGGTCTATCTGGATGTCTGATAACCTGAAGGCCTGTGAAGCCTGATCAACCTGGACTTCTAGGGATTATGGATTTAAATTCTCATCTGGGGGTGATATTTCCGGATACAATGGTTGCATGTTACTCTGGTTTTCCTTTTATCTTGTATAATACTGTGCAAGATTATTTCCATAAGGAGAGCGGTTTTAGGAGAGTGCTAATCTGGCAGCAATGTATATGTCCGGACTGCAACAGAGTGGAATGTGATCCTAATTTCAATGCTTAATGTTTTTGGGGGCGGATGTGATCGAGGATGAGCCGAGTGTCCTGGGATCACTGGACCAAGCAGAGTATGTGTGGGGGTGGTGGTTATCTGGGATTGTTGGGCTGTAGTAGTTCTTTTATGGGCTATGGGGGGTGGTGGAGGGTTCTATGTTTAGAGGCACCGCGCAGTCAGGAACTTGGTTTGTTGTTTTGGCTCATTATCATAAGGTTGCCCAACTAGAGTTAATAATACTGTTGTTATATTAAGGTTGATATGGATATTTGATTTGTACCAAGTTTCTCACTTGGAATGTGAAAGGAGCTCGACTTAGCGACAAGCAATATAAAATTCTTAAGCACATAGAACTTACCGAGGCAGAAGTAGTGTTTCTTCAAGAAACACACTTGTTGATATCTGAAGCTCATTCTATGGGGAAGCTGCAGATGGGCCAGGCCTTTGCTTCTCAGGGCACCACGCAGAGTAGAGGAGTTATGCTCCTTCTGCATAGATCTTTACCATTCAGGCCATTACAAATAATTCAGGATAAAGAGGGGAGGTATGTTTTGGTGAGAGGGAAGTTATCGAACATAGAAATGTTATGGGGATCTATTTATGGTCCCAACCTGGATACTCAGGACTTTTGTAAGTTTTCTCAAGGCTCTGTTGCCTTTTGCCCACCTTCCTGTGGTTCTGGGTGGGATTTCAATCTGACCTTGATCCCTCCTGGACAGATCCAGTAAATCCCAGGCTCATTTAACCCCGCAACTCGTGCACTGTCCGAATTGCTAGATCAACTTGGGCTGGTTGATATCTGGCGGGTACTCCACCCGACTCCAGGGAATTTACCTTTCGTCCCTGTACATAGGACATCTTCCGTCTGGACTATGTTTTTGTTTCTAGATCTCTTCTCAGTGGGGTCCTTAAGTCTGAGATTCTACCTGGGCCTATCTCGATCATGCAGCCGTAATGGTGGCTATCTCAATGGCATCCTTAATGAGGAGAGGGAGCAGGTGGAAATTTAATAATCAAATTCTTAGGGTGCCCAAGACGGTTAAATTTATATCCGAGCAGATTGAAGAATTTATTCAGAATAATTCAATCAATGAGGTTCGTCCAGATATTTTCTGGGGGGCCCTTAAGTCTTATTTAAGGGGAATTCTAATAGGTTTTTCAGCGGGCAGGAAAAAAGAAAGAAATAGAATTATGAAGGAACTTCTGGTTCATATTAGGGAGCTGGAGGTGGATTCTGCCAACCAGTTCAGCAGGGATAAGGAAGAGGAGTTGATTAAGGCCAGAGATGCCTATCTCAAGTTGTTGGGAGAGCAATCAGAATTGGCATTGGTTAAGACAAAAGCTAGTACATCGATCAGGGTGAAAAGCCTGGGAAGTTGTTGTAAGATCGCCTCTCAATTAGAATCCTCTAGGTTGATTGAGGGAATTGTTTCTGACGAGGATGGTCTGGTCAAAACATCTCGCTGAGATTGCCCATCTTTTTGTCAATATTTTGGGAATCTTTACAGGAAATGTCAATGCCGCAGAGCACCAGATAAGGAGGTTCTTTGAGGGTTTTGACATGCCCTCTCACTGAGTGTGAGAGGAGTTCTCTATGGCAGATATTTCCTTAGCCGAGGTGGAACTGGCCATTAAGAGCTTGGCGCTAGATAAAACCCCAGGGCCGGACGGTTTCTCGTCCAACTTTTATAGGAAGTTTTCCACCCTTTTAGCCCCGCACCTCCTCAGACTGTTCCATCATATATGTGCTGGAAATGAGGTGGAGAAAGTATTTTATGAAGCTTTCATTGTTTTGCTTCCCAAACCTAATAGGCCGATTACCGACCCAGCTAGTTATAGACCCATATCGCTCTTGAATTGTGATTTAAAGATCCTGGCTAAGGTATTAGCGGACCGTATTAACAAAGTGTTGCCTAGACTCATAGGGAGTATGCAAGTTGGCTTTATGAAGGGTAGGTCATAGATTGATCATTTTAGAACGTTGAGTCTTCTCGGCCCGAGGAGGCCACCATCCCATGGCGCTGGTCTCCTTGGATGCCGAAGGCTTTTGATAGGGTCTATTGGGTGTATTTATTTGAAACTATGCGAGGTTCGGGTTCCTGAGGAGTTTTAGGATGGTTAAGAGCCCTTTATGCTAAGCCGCCTGCTAGGATCAGTTGTAATGGGGTTATTTCTAACTCCTTTCCATATAGCGTGGGCACAAGACAAGGTTGTCCATTGTCCCTCTTTTATTCAATTTGTACTTGGAGCCTCTGATTAGGAAGATACTTCATGAGAAAGGAATAGAACCCATTGAGATAAGGGATTTCCATTAAGGTTACTGCCTATGTGGACGACCTGTTGATCTATGTATCACGACCGTTAAGCTATCCCTATATTACTGGATGTACTTAAGGGTTTCGGTCAAATTTCCAATTATAAGATCAATCCTGATAAAACTGTGGTTTACCCTCTTAATTCCAGGTTATTTAAGAGGGAAGTAATGGATCTGGGGCTTAAATGGAGCCCTAACTCCTTTAAATATCTGGGTTTAGTTTTAACTCGTGAGGCGGGGCGTCTCCGTCAGTTAAATTTGGATCCCTTGGTTCATACCATTAAGCATGATCTTAAACGATGGGATCAATATCCCCTGTCCCTTTGGGGTAGAATTGGTATAGTGAAATGAATATTTTTCCCAGGCTTTTTACCCAATTACAGATTGATATATTCCTCTCTATCGTGGTTTAAGAACCTTCATACCATGATTGTTGATTTTATATGGAAGCATTAAAAGTCCAGAATGGCGATTTCAAGCTGGCTGCTCCTAAAGAGTTTGGGGATTAAGGCTACCCCATTTTGGTTTATATTGGTGGGTTACACAATTGAGTAAATATAGTAGATGGGCTCAGTTAGATGTGGCTCAACCCGAATATGCTCCGTTATGGTTGGAGATAGAAAGGGCCTATATCAGCAAGTTTGGGATTAATCCTAGGCCCTTTTCTTTATATCCTAAAGCTCTACCATTGGCTCTGAAAGGGTCCCCTATTGGGTGGTGTGTTAGGTCCCATCACCAGCTATGTAGATTTCTTAAATATAATCACTTAAGGGATAGGGAGCAGCCTGTGGGGAATCCGCATTTCCGATTGGTGGGAGGGTGATTAAACCTGGATGGTTGGAGAATTTAAAGGACTGTTCCCTGGGGACTTCTTTGATACTAGCGGCATAATTCCAGCGCAGACTCTGATTGCAAAGTTTAATTTTAGCAATAAGGACATTTTCAAAGTGTTGCAGATTAGGCATGTTTTATTACAACAGGTGGGCTCGGACTGGGAACAAACGCCTCTGTTGATTTTCTGGGAGGATATGTCCTTGTTGGGACACAGCAGGTGATTTCCAAGTTGTATGTGGTATTGTTTCAACGGGCTCGCGCTGGAAAGGTTGCATTGTGTACTTACTGGAATGGAATGTTTCCAGACCTTTCTTTAGACTGGAAGGGTATCTGGATAGCTTGCCATAAGTATTTGAAGCATGATCAACTTAGGCTCTTACAATTTAAGTTATACATAACATGTATTATTCACCTCAGAAATTGCAGAGCCTGGGATTGTTAGATGATTCAAAATGCTACAGAGTGTGGGATGGGTTCAGGAGACCTGTTATATATTTTGGCATTGCCCCTCTGTAGCTCCTCTATGGAATGAGATTCAACGTAAGTTGAACCCACTTCTAGGTCTGGAAGAGTTGTTTAGGCCTGAAATTTGCATACTGGGTGACATGACTGCTGTTACTGTCAAGAAAAGGAGATTTTACATTTCTTTGGTTGTTGTCTCGGTTAAAAGCTTGTGCTTAGGCATTGGAAGGACAGGTTTGTCCCTCTTACAAGGAATGGCTAGCGAGCTCCTGGCTTTTGAGTTGGAAGGAATGATTGCTATTATGCATAACAATCTACCTTATTTTGAAAAGATCTGAGGCTGTTTGAAATTTGTTATTCTAACTAGTTCCTAATGCTATTGTGGTTTTATTTAACTTATTAAGTTATTCCTTGGGTGGATTAGAAGTTAGGTGGGGGAGTTAGAAATTGTTTTTCTGGGGGAGGGGGAGTGGGGGTATTTAGGGGTATTAGGGGATGTACTCAGGGAGTTTAGGTAGTGGGGTAAGGCAGAGTACTCTAACTGTTTGTGTTGGGGCATTACTAATGTATCTGTATATGTAATGTCGATGTCCTGCTATTACTCACTCTGCTGGAAAATTAATAAAGTTTAAATGGAAAAAAAAAAAGAAATTCTGGTGGAAATTCTGCCCAAGGAAAGATCATTCTGCACTAATTTCACTGGTGGAATTCCACATTCCGCACAACAATAATGCAGGGTTTCTTGCTGATTTTGCTTATAGGTATGGACCTCACTCTAATAAAAAAAAGAAAAAAATCAGACTAGACAAAAAGGCAGGGAGGTAGAGCAAAAAGAGGGGTTCATGTGAACCATGCTAACTCCACCTAGCTATGGGCTTGGTGAAGCACTATGTGATACTCTGGATGAAAAATGTTATACACAAGTAAGCTTAACTGTATTGTATCTAATTGTATCTGGGCACAGTTGCTTAATTATCCTCCACTATGTGTTATCGTCTTGGATCTCTGTGATAATGGTGATTGCAGATGGGCAATCGCCATTAGGGTGAAGGCAGATCGACGAAAAAATATTTTGGCGATGTACTGTCCGGTGCACAGCAAAACAGTGCTGGGGAGTTGGGATTTTCCACTTAATGCAGGGGGGCTGTGCCCCCCTACATGCCCCCTGCACCCCCAACTTAAGGATTCTCAACTCCAAGGGAGTTCATGTCAGGAGGGGGTGCAAACATGGAAAAAATAAACATTTGGGCTGGGCACAACAAAAAGTACCTGCTCCTGGATCTGAACCCACCCACCACACCATGGAAACAGCTCAGCAGCTCACCACAGTGCCACCCCCTACAATCCCTCCATCCCCCTCCCACCCCATCCACGGTGTGCTCGCTCCCCCCACATGCGTAGGCATGTAGTGACAGGATGTTGCTATTTCACACACATCCATTCGCCCACCTTCCCCAGTCACCCCAATAACAGGGATCACGATTGAGCTGCCCTTTCCGTAGGTGCCCAATCGCAGTTGCCAAAGTCACTGGATACCTATTGTCTCAGATTATAGACAGTGTTCTCATGCAATTATTAAGAAATGTTTATTAGAAAGTAAATAATCTGCAGTTTTTATGATTAACACAGTTCATGTTCTCAAAAGGCCTTTGACATTAGAAAACATGAGCAGTTCCTCTATAAATACACATGTGCTATATGAATGTCAGTTTTTTTTATTAATGGGACTGCAATGTAACCAAGATTATGCAGCAATTTGCATTTGTCTGATGGTTTACCATTACCAGTTGTTTTGCAACAAACATGCAGATTGAAGAGGTCTAGCTCCCAAGCAACTTTTGCATTGAAATATAAACATTTACCATGCACAAAATGAGCTAGATTAGGAACAAGGGCCAGCCATAAGAAGATATGCTAAATGAGAAAAAGAAATAGCTAATTAAAACAAGATGTAGTTGAGGTTAACTTGCTGCCCTGATCCATTCATAAAACCAAACTTGGCAGCTATCTGACATTTGGCAGTGCAATTAAGCTGAAACAAGTGGCAAATACCATGTATGAATTGCTGGCGCTGCTGTAATTATCACCATATGACATTGGTCTCTGTATATAAAAAGGTAAATTATTTACAATAAATTATAGTTTTTGTTACTTTTACTTACCAAGTTGTTCAGGCTTATGATCCGGTGCCATATATCTGAGTTGGAATAGAAATGGGGCCTCCTCATTTTTAATTAGGCTCTAAGAGATCAAGTGAAGAACTGTCAATGTACCAGTGCCCAAGAGCTGCCTCCATTGTGTTTTGATTATCTTGGCCATTTGTGCTGCATCTTTACATACCTTTTAGGGACCGTGTGATCTGGCAACTACTAGCTAGAGCATAGGCTTGGGAACTGGGACATTACAGGTTCAAACCCTTGTATAGTCAAATCCTTACTATGTGACCCTGAACAAGTCATGTAGCCTCCTGATGCTTCAGTCCACCCCACTGCAGATATGGGTAAAAGCCTGACCCCATAACATGTTGCATCTCAGCTGGGCTATTCTGGGAAAATTATTTAAAAGTTAAAAAAAATAAAAAATTGCAGGATTTTTAAAGTGGTCCGCAACAACATGAGCTGCATCCACCTCCTGCACCCTACCAGTTTTTATACATTGCTTCTGTGTCAGAAAATCACAATTTTCATCATTTTGTGTCAAAAATCAAATGCAAATGTGGTCGATGGAAATGGTCAACTATCAAAAAAATGGTCTTGCATTTCCAACAAATGCAGGTACAAACTGGCAACTGAAAAATACTTGCATTTGTTTTAAAGAGGACAAACAGTAGGGCTTTGAAACTCCTGCCCCTAGTCTTGCTACTAACTTGTCTCTTTTCATACATGTAAAATACCTTTAGTTGGCTAGCCCTTGTTGTTGTTTTTTTATTGTGGCCAGCAAGGTAATGAATTCTGGGGAAGAACTTTCAGTTGAATGAATGGGAAACCAGTTACAAAATGCTGATGCTACATCCATCTTAATAACAGTTGGAGTAGATGATGAGGTTGCAGCTGTTTGCTACATTAATAATCCAGGTCTGTGTCTGGAACTCATGCTCACCGTTTTGGATTAGCAAGAGCAAGATGAGCATCCTAAAAGATCTTTTCTGCTGGGGTGGTGGTGGTGGTGGTGGTGGTGTTGAGTCATCTGCTGCATGGCTGTTCCCTTGTGGTAACAGGGAGCATTTCAGATTTGGAGAGGAGGTGGCTTGCTTTGCCAGTTACACATAGACAATCCTATTGTACATAGGAGGGGACATATAGTACAAATGGGTGGATTATGAGCAGATGATGGTGCCACTTACTTTGGATGTCAGGTTTCTGAAGCCTCATCTCCACCTGTCTTGTCACCAAGCTGCTCTAAGCCCTGAGGCTGGGCCCTACTCGGAAGGTGCAAGCTCTTGGAAAGTTCAAGAGGCAAGGCGAGGACTGATACTGGACATTATACAATGGGTAAGAGAGAACAAGACCAGTGATTGGTCAAATGTGATTTCATTCCAGCACAACATAGGTCAGAAATACTTTCTGAATGAAATTACTCATTTTTTTAATAAAATCAGGTGAACCATTTTATAACTGCAGTGCCCTCTATGGTGTGTGTAATTGTGGGTTACGGACTTATCACAGGTGTGTAAGGGGGGAGGCACTGGAAAGGAGCAGGGAAATCCTAGCCCCCCCCCCCAAATAATCACGGTAGTAAGTGCGGCAAACACCAACATAGAGGAGTCGATAGGGAGAAGGGCAGGGGTAAATGGAGAAGTGACAAAGGCAAGAAGGACAGGGATGGGGCAAAAGGGAGTGAGGCCATCAGGAAATGGAGGGTAATGAGTACCAATGCACGTAGTCTGGGCAACAAGCTCCTGAGCTGGTGGCCATGATGGAAGAGGGATGCCTGGATATCGTAGCAGTCACAGAAACATGGTACACAGAGAACCATGACTGGGATGTCATACCAGGGAACATAACCTACAGGAGAGACAGGCAGGAGAGAAGAGGGGAGGAGTAGTTCTCATGTAAAGGAAGGGATAAAAAGCAACTGAACAAAAGAGTAAACAGGAGGAGGAGAAGAGGTACTGTGGGTCACCTTGGAGACTGGAAAGGGCACCACAATCCGCACAGGGTTGTGTACAGACCCCCATGTCAGGGGAGGGAATAGACAAGGATATGATAGAAGGCATTCTTAGAATGGCAGAGAAAGGAGATACTGTTGATGGGAGACCTGAATATGCCAGATGTTAACTGAAGCACATTTGCTGCAGCCACATTCAAGAGCAGGGCCATTCTTGATGCCCTACAGGTAGCAGGCATTAGACAGCTAGTTTCAGAACCCACTCGTGAGGGAGCAATCTTAGACCTCGTACTCTCAAATGGGGGCAGTGAGAGGATCTCAGATCTAGAAGTGGGTTGCCATCTGGGGACAAGTGACCATCAAACAGTGTGGTTCACGTTAAACAGCTACAGAGTCAAGCCATACAAAAGTGAGGGTACTGGACTTTAGGAGGGCTGGCTTTGGCAAGATGGGAGAGTGCCTCAGAAAAGCACTAGCAAACAGGCTAGAAGGAGGTGTGGAGCAACAATGGGGAATCATCAAAACTGCCATCACAGAGGCAACAAGCCTTTGCGTGAAGCAAATAAACAAATCAAAATGAAAGAAAAAGCCACTATGGTTCTCAAAAGAGGTGGCTGTGAAAGTCAGGAAGAAAAAGATAGCATTCCAGAAGTATAAGGAAACACAGAAGGAGCAGGACAGAGAGCTGTACCAGTTAAGGCAGAAGGAAGCAGGGAGGGAAGTCAGAATAGCAAAGGCCCAAACTGAGGAAAAGATAGCCAACTCAGTTAAGAAGGGGGATAAAACCTTTTATAGGTACATCAGCAAGCGTAGAAAGACAAAGGGAGGGATAGTGAGGCTGAATAGAATGAACGGTGGGTGGGCAGAGGGGGACAGTGAAAAAGCAGGGATACTGAACGAATATTTCTGCTCAGTATTCACAAAAGAGGAGGGGAAGTGCCGAATTCAATTAACAGAAGCACTCTTGATAGGGGGTCGATCCCAGTCCTTTCACAGAAGAAAGGGTTCTGCAAGAACCCTAAAACTGAAGGTGGACAAAGCAATGGGTCCTGATGGAATTCACCCCAGAATTCTAAAAGAATTAAGGAGGAACTGGTGAAACCACTGGCTACTCTTTTAATAAATCATGGAGGATGGTGTGGTACCCGAGGACTGGAGGAAGGTGGATGTGATTCCCTTCACAAAAGTGGGACCAAGACAGAGGCAGGAAACTACAGACCTGTCAGTCCGACCTCTGTGGTAGGGAAAGTGATGGAGTCACTTCAAGGAAAGAATAGTTGAGTATCTAGAGGCCAGTGGAGCACAGGACCCAAGGCAGCATGGGTTCACAGTGGAAGGTCATGTCAAACGAATCTAATAGATTTCTTTGACTGGGTGACCAAAGTAGTAGACCAGGAGGGCTGTGACATGCTACCTAGACTTTAGCAAGGCATTTGACACAGTCCCACACAAAGATTAACAGTCAAATTAACCAGCCTGGGAGTGGGTCCCAGGGTGGTAGCCTGGTAAACATTGGCTGCACAACAGGACACAGAAGGTAATTGTAAATGTAGTCCACTCTGAAGAAAGAGGGGTTACTAGTGGGCACCAGAGGGTTCATATTGGTCCAGTCCTTTTAATGTCTTCATCAGTGACATTGCAGAGGACTGGAAGAATAGTATGCCTTTTGCAGATGACACAAAGATCTGCAACAGGGTTGATACACAATGAGGCGGAAAGGATGAAAAGGGACTTGGCAAGGTTGGAGGAATGGTCAGAAGTATGACAGCTAGGATTCAATGCAATGAAGTGCAAAATAATGCACCTGGGAAACAAGAACCCAAGGGAAGAATACCCAATGGGTGGGGAGGTAGTAACAACAACAAAAAAGGAAAGGGATCTGGGGAATCATATCAGATGACCTTAAGGTTAGCAAGCAATGTGAGAAGGCAGTAGGGAGGGCTGGGGTATACTGGGATGTATAGGGAGAGGCATCAGCAGCAGAAAACAGGAAGTTGTTATCCCTCTGTACAGACAGTTGGTGAGACCCCATCTGGAGTACTGTGTCCAGTTCTGGAGACCCCATCTCCACAAGGACATAGACAGGATAGAGGTAGTCCAGAGGAGGGCAACTAAAATGGTGCAGGGTCTGCAAGAGAAGCCAGATGAGGAGAGACTAAAGGAGCTTAATATGTATACCCTTGAGGAAAGAAGGGAGAGGGGGGACATGATGGAAACTTTTAAGCACCTCTATGGAATCAACAAAGTCCAAGAGAGTAGCATCTTTCAGAAAAAGAGACTTGCAAGAACAAGGGAACACAATTTAAAGATAGAAGGAGGGCGGTTCAGGGGCAATGTGAGGAAGTATTATTTCACAAAGAGGGTGGTGGATGGATGGAACAGCCTTCCTGAGGAGGTTGTGGGGTCTAAAACTGTGGGAGAATTCAAGAATGCATGGGACAGACATAAGGCAATTCTTGTGGGGGGTAGGAAGAAATAGGCTGTTGGTTAACTAGAATCTGCGGCCTATCCTGTAGGTAGGGAAATGGGCAGACTAGATGGGCCTAGCTGTCCTTATCTGCCGACAAAGTCTATGTTTCTATGGATCTCAGCCTTTCCTCATGCCTCACTTCCTTATGCATGCTGTTATCTTACAATAACGTAAGCATTTCATGCCTTACTGTTTAAGTGACAGTCCCTCCAGCAGTTTTGGGTCTGGGAGTTTCAGTGCATTACAGTCAAGGCCTGCAGCATGATGGATTCTGCTGTTTGTCATCTGGCAGTGAACCTTGATGTTCTTTTGAAAGCATGTGCCATTTACTTACACTGGTGTTCATTGATGCTGTCACCTGTGTGCTATTCCGATCTTTGCCAGTAGATGCCTCCTGCTGTTCACCTTGCTGCTGCATTACCAGTGTACATGCATGAATGATCACAAGCACTTGTTCGTGCGTTGAAGTGGTCTTTTTGTAGTGGTCATGCAGAGCAGTATGTGGTTGCACTTGCTTTTTTTCTGTTTTAATGCCAACCCAATCACCTCATATGCACCTGATGGAAATACAACAAACATAATGTGGCCTTGCAGGTTTGTGTTTTTTATTGGCTACTATAGTCTCCAGTGTGCTGAATTCCATGAATTTATTTATTTATTTAAAACATTTTACCCAGAAAGACATATTGAGCTGGTAGCAGCTCATTTCCAGATGTGTCCTGGGGGAAGGGTGAATGGGTAAGGGAGGAACAGAAGTACATGAAGAGACAATAAATACAAATACAGTTATACAAATAGGTATGTAAGCATTATAAACAACAATTGTGCAAAGACAATTCTATGTAAGTAAAATATACTACACTACATTACACTACACTACAATACAATAAGTGCTGGAGGAATAACAACATTGTTACGTGTAGAAGGCAATACTGAGTTTAGGAGGTAAATGGTTGTGGGAATGGGAAGATAGACAAAAGGACTGCACTAGTGCAGATGAAGGGCAAAAGGGAGCAGAGGTAGGAGGGTGATGGACAGCAGCTCAGGGACCAGTATTAGGAATAACTGCAGGAGTGAGAAGTGAAGTTACAGAGGAGAGAGGTGAGTAACTCTGGCACTGGACTGGAAGTCCTACATGGAAGAAAGGAACTAAACCTGGCCCATTTGTGGCTATTTCGTACATACAGTACTCTAGAGTATAGCATCGTTATAGTCCAACAATGTTGTACATATAGCGGTACTTTTGTTTAGTGTTCATGCAGCAGGAAATGTATCTGTGTCCAGATGAATAACAAGGGTTAACAGATCTGGTCCCTGCGGTACAGTGGACGACGCCAGTGATGATGTTCCAGTTCCTAAGCTACAGGAACAAATTACTCACTGTGGTAATGTTATTTCTTCTCGGGGATCCCTCATTATGTTTACACTCTAAGCATCATCTCCTAGGAGACAGACGCCCTGGAGACAGAACCTATTCTAACTAGAAGAATTTAAAATACTTGGTCAAACTCTGCAGCCGTGTTCCACTCTGGCAGTTGGGCAGATTTGTTTCTATAGCCTAAATAGAGTGGTGGCTAGTACATCTAGCTAAAAAGCTACCAAAACGTATGCAAATTTCAAATTTTTTTAAATACATAAATCAAATTGAAAGAGACATATAAATGCATAGTAATGTTAAGAAAATCAAACTTTACAATTTTTGGGTAACTGCAATAGTAATGCTCGAGAAACCTTAATGGCAAGAATTGATTCTTGTGAGAACTTATTTTCATGTTCTGGAAGGTGAGGCAGGGTAGGGAGCATAAACATCGTGCAGATCCCTGAGAAGAAACAACATTACTACGGTGAGTTATTTTTTCTTCATATCCCAGAAATCCCTCACTTAAAACACCCTGAGCAGACACTATAGCAATACCTTGGGAGGCTGGGACTAAAAACTACCTAGAAAAGAGGTCCTGCAAGGCAACAGTTCCAAAGCTGGCATCCCTCCTGGACTGCATGTCCAAGCAGTGGTGCTTTGTAAAGGTGTGGAGGTACAGGCAAAGTGGGCAAGCATTAAGGATGCAATACTTGAAGCAACATCCCATTGTGTTAGACAGAAAAGGAAGTGCAAAAGAAGAAGGAAACCACTTTGGTTCTCAAATACAGTAGCAGAAAAGGTCAGAGCCAAAAGGCTGACCTTCAGGAAATATAAGGGAACACAGCGGGATGAAGATAGGGAGGCATACCAAACTGCCCTAAGGGAAGCAGGTAAGGCAGTAAGGCAGGCAAAGTTCCAAACTGAGGAAACACTAGCACGAACAGTAAAAGAAGGTGACAAGACTTTCTATAGATACATTAGTGAAAGGAGAAAGTCCAGATGGGGTATTGCTAAGCTTAATGGAGAAAAGGGAGCATGTGAGGAGGAGGACCCTGTAAAGGCATCTATCCTAAATAGATACTTTTGCTCAGTATTTACTGAAGAGAAGGTAGGACAAGGCCCACAGCTCAGCATCATGGACACAGGGGAGGGAGGTGAGCACTGCTCCTTCACAAAAGAAAGGGTCCCACAAGAGCTGCATAAGCTCAGGGTGGATAAGGCAATGGGACCTGATGGCATACATCCCAGGGTACTTAAGGAGCTAAAGGAGGAACTAGCAGAGCCATTAGCAGAATTGTTTAGTGAGTCTCTGAGCACAGGAGAGGTCCCAGAAGACTGGAGAAGGGCTCATGTGATCCCGCTCCACAAGAGTGGTAGCAGAGGAGGCGGGAACTACAGACCGTCAGTCTTACTCAGTAGTGGGCAAGATTATGGAGGCACTCCTTAAGGAAAGGATAGTCAACACCTAGAATCCAAAGTACAGGATCCAAGATAAGCATGGGTTTACAAAGGAAGGTCCTGTCAAACTAATCTCATAGATTTCTTTGACTGGGTAACCAGAGTGGTGGACCAAGGGGGAGCAGTTGATGTCGCCCACCTTGACTTCAGCAAAGCTTTTGACACTGTTCCACATAGAAGATTGATAAATAAGCTGGGTAGGCCTGGGTGGTCAGAAGTTGGTCAACTGGGTGGCAAACTGGTTGACAGGCAGAAAACAGAGAGGTGGTAAATGGTATACAGTCAGAAGAGATGCAAGTCACAAGTGGGTACCTCTAGGATCAGTCCTGGAGCTAGTCCTCTTCAACATCTTCATTAGTGACCTTGCAGATGGACTAGAGGGTAAGGCTTGTCTGTTTGCAGATGACACCAAGATCTGCAACAGAGTAGATGATCCAGATGGGGTGGGCAGAATGAGAAGAGATCTGGATAAACTAGCAGAATGGCAGAAGAGTGGCAACTGGGATTTAATGCAAAGAAGTGCAAATCATGCACATAGGGAAGAGAAACCCTGAAGCCACCTATAGGCTGGGAGGGAGTTGCTAGCAGTCACAAAGGAAGAAAGAGACTTGGGCATCATCATCACTGATGACCTAAAATCATCCTAGCAGACCCTACAGCAGTAGGTAAGGCTAGGGGGTGTTAGTGTATTAGTAGGGGTATCACAAGTGTCGGAAGAGGGAGGTAATAACCTCTGTACAAGACACTGGTTAGGCCCCATCTGAGTACTGCGTGCAGTATTGGAGGCCACACCTTCACAAGGACATTAACCAAATTGAGGCAGTCCAGAGAAGGGCACCAAATGGTGCAGGGACTGCATCAGAAGACATATGAGGACAGATTAACGGAGCTCAATATGTATACCCTGAGCAAAGGAGGGAGAGAGGTGATATGATCGAGGCATTCAAACACCTTAAGGGCATAAACAAGGTGAAAGAGTCTACATGTTTAAATATAAGAAAAATAGCAGGACAAGAGGACACAGCATGAGATTAGAGGGAGGCGATTAAGGGGAATGTGAGGAAATTCTTTTTCACAGAAAGGGTGGTGGATGCATGGAATGGCTTACCACAAGAAGTGGTGGCTATGAATACAGTGCAGGGCTTCAAACAGGCATGGGATAGGCATAAGGGAGCAATACAAATGACTATGAATAGATAGGTCACTGACAGAGCAAAAGCCGAAGGCACATTTATAAGGTAGAAAAAGAAATGGGCAGACTGGATGGGCCTTGCGGTCCTTATCTGCCGTCAACTTCTATGTTTCTATGTTCTATGTTTCTATGTGTGCACTGTTTTCCACATAGACACTTTGCAAATGTCTAATAATGGAATGCCCCTAGTAGATGCCACAAAGGCAGAGGTACCCTTTGTGGAGTGTGCCCTTAAGCTTCTGGTGGTATTTTCCCAGCTTTTTCATAGCAGAACTGGATGCAAGAGACTATCCATTGAGTGATAGACTTCTTAGTTTCTGGTTTACTTTTGCCATCCTCACCATTGGTAACAAAAATTGGAGGGTTTTTGACCTGACTTCTTTTGTCCGGTCCATGTAGATACCCAGAACTCTTTTCATGTCAAGGCTGTCTGGTTTTTGCTCTCCTGGACTATTATATTCTGGACAGAGCACATGAAGTGTTACTGACTGGTTCAGATGGAATTCAGACACCACCTTAGGTAGGAATTTCCTGTTGGTTTAGGGACTACCATATCCCTGTCAAAGATTATGTTCTTTGGCTCTGTGTAGAGGGTTACAGTTCACTCACCTCCTAGCAGAGGTCATGGCAATCAGAATATGGTTTTCCATGTGACATAACTTCAGGTCAGCAGTGTCCATAGGCTTGAATGGAGCCTCCATGACCCAGGCAAGCCAGACATTGAGAGATCCCATGGAGGGACTGAGTCCCCTACCAGTGGGTACAAGTGGCTGAGGCCTTTAAAAAAACATTTTGAAAATGGGTTGTGAGGAGCTGGCCCAGTGGCGCTGAGGGCTGAGGTGCTGGACACCACACCTCACACTGTGCCAGTGACCCAGGTTCGGGAACTAGACCAGGTTGTTGGGGATTGGCTGGGGGAAGGGTGAGAAGAGAGATTGTCTCTCCTCCTGGGAGGGACTTGAGGCTCCCTGGCCATTGGCCTCCACCTGGTGGAGGTTGGATGGTGATGCCAACCAGTGGGAGCTCCAGCACTAGCCATGGGGAGGATGGAAGGGGCTGAGCTGGTGTCACGGAGCATGCATGTACCTCCATGCACGCACGATGCCCATGTGCTGGGGTTCCAAGAATTAGGGAGAAAAAGGGAACAAAAAGATGTCTTAATAAAAAAAAAAAAAAGGAAAAGAAAATGGGTTGTGAGGCCAGTGACTTTCCCTTGCTTGCTGATATGTAGGATGACACTGCTGTTAAGTGCGCCTTTAGTGTTGAAGTCCATAGACCAAGAGATTGCAGGTGTATCTCGTATTCCAGGACTATAGGCAACCCTGTCTCTGTTGGGATCACTCTTTTGAGAGTACACCAGCAAGAAAATCTCTCTCATTTAGAGAAGTATGTTTTCCTGGTTGCTGGTTTCCTTGAAATGCTAAGTATCTTCAGGACTTCTCCTCTGAGAAATTCAATCCAGAGTCTTCCAACTCTGCAAGAACCATACCCTCAGGAGTGGTGTCCTGGGGTTTGGAAATGATATCTTGCCCTGGGATAAGGTCAGCAGATTGTGGCTCAGTGGCAGTCTGATTGCAGACTTGATGGACCGGGCCTGGAGAATTGAATACCAGGTCTATCTGGCCCAGTCTTGTGCTATTAGGATCATTGTTGCAGATTCCCTCATGATTTTTTAGGAGGGATACAGGGGACATGACAGAGATCTTTAGGTGCTTGAAAGGGCTAAATAGGGTGAATAAGGAGGGTCTCTTTAAGCTATGTGGCAATGGAAATACGAGGGGCACATCCTTAGGCTGGGGGGGGAGAGTGTAGGGAAGAGGTAAGGAAGCACTTCTTTATGGAGAGGGTGGTGGCCAGTTGGAATGCACTACTGGAAGAAGGGGTCTTGATGAAGATGGTGGGCAGCTTCAAGAGAGGCTGGGACAGACATAAGGGTAATGTAGCAGCAGAAGGAAAGGATGAGAGGACTGTGGGGGGGGGCAGGATCAGTAGCATAAGCTGAAGAAGCTACAATACAAGCAGACTGGATGGACCACATGGTCTTATTCTGCTGGCTTCTATGTATGTTTGCATGACTTTCTGTATGAGTGAGAAGTGGCAACAGGGTGTCCTCTGGGACTGTCCCTCTGGCTGGTAGTCTGCAAAAAAGTGTGAAAGCTGATTATTTTCCCAAGAAGCAAACAGGTCTATTTTTAGGAGTGCCTTTACCTGCTGAACACTGTGGCCAGAGCATATCTGTTCAAAGCCCATTTGTGATTTCTCTGGCTGATTCTGCTTAAGGGATCTGCCAGGATATTGTCTTTAACTGGCAGGTGCACCGCATAAATGTTTGCTTCTAAGGTGCATGCCAAGTCCCACATCCTCATTGCTTCTGTACACAGTTTTGAGTATATTGTCCCTTCCTGCTTGTCTATGTAGTGCATTTTTGTGGTGTTGTCCATTCTGATTTGGGCAGATTGATCCTGTAGTTGGGAGGAGAAAGACTGCACTGCTAGCAGCACTGCCCTGAGCTCCAGGAGGTGGATGTGTTCCATTGACTCTTGTGGGCTCATTGTGCCACTCACTGTGAGATCCTGTAGGTGGGCACCCCACCCCAGAAGTGAGGCATCTGTAGTATAAAGAATACTTGTTGGTGATTGCTGAATGAAGGGAATGCCCTCTCTGATGTTGATTTCTTCCTTCTACCACTCTATTGACTTTATCAGTGTTTTTGTCACTGGTACTAGCTTTGAGTGCAGATCCCATCATTGAGACCAGTTGCTTCTTAAGAGGTACTGGATATCTTTCATTTGGAACCTGGTTGATGGAACCACAACTGTGAATGTGGTCATGTGTCCCAGTAATTGCAGAAAGTCCCTTGCAGTTCTTGGGTGACCTGTTGTGAAGGACTCTGCTGTTACTATCAAAGCTGCATCTCTGGCCTGTGGTAGGAAAGCTTTCCCCTGCTGGGTGTTTAGCTCTGTTCCTTTGCAGTCCAGTATTTGAACAGGTTCTAGCTGGGACTTCTGAAAGAGTATCAAGAATCCCAGATACTCCAGGGTGCTCTTTACAGTCTGAAGTGAGCAACTTATCTCCTGTTCTGTCTTCCCTAAGACTAGCCTGTCATCTAGGTAGGGAGAAAACCACCACACTTTGCCTTCTGAGGTGTGGTGCTGCCACAGCTATGCACTTTGTGAATGCTCTTGGTTCTGATGTGAGGCTGAACTGAAGAGCCATGAACTGGTATTAGCAGTTCCCTAGCTTGAACCTAAGATATTTTCTGTGTGATGGCCAGACTGGGATATGAAATTAGGCCTTTTTCAAATCCAGTCATCCCAGCAAGTGTCCTGACTGCAGGGATGGTATCACTGTTCTCAGTGTGACCATCTTGAATTTCTTTTGTTTTCTATGCTTGTTTAGATACCTGAGATCTAAAATGGGTCACGACTCCCCATTTCTCTTCTTGGTCAGAAAGTGCCTCGAGGACAGGCCCTTGTCCCACTGAAGGATGGGGACCTTTTCAACAGCTTTTGCTATCAACAATTTCTTTATCCAGTTCCAGCAGAATTATTTCTATGGGAAGAGAATGCTAGAAAGCTTTTGTGTTTCTGCAGCCTTGGGAATTTTTTTAACTACAGAGACCCACTACCTCCAGATCCCACTTGTCTGAGGTAATGTTTAGTTGTCCCTAAAGGAAGTGAGCTGATATTCCCCCCACTGGCAATGGCTGGGTGACCTGGGCAGAATTGTCAGGAGGTTTGCTTTGTCTGGGGCTTAAGTGCTGGTGCTGCAGCAGCAATACATTTGTGCCCCTTCTGCCCCTGCCCCTGTAGTAGCCTCTTTGTGGCTGATACTAATATGTCATATGGGGTATAGATTCTTGGGAAGTAACCCTTGCCTCCAGTTTTGTAGGGCCTGTGGGGGTAGAAGCCATTTCCTTCTCATTGTTCCTCTTGTAAGTGGTTTTGCATTTATCCACTTTTTTCAGATATGCCTGTTTTGTCACCAAAAAGTGAATTTCCTTCAAAGGAGAAATACATAGCTTTGATTTGCATATCCTGGGAAATAATGGCAGTCCTTAACCAGAAAAATCTTCTTAAGAACACTGTATGAGCTAAAACTAACTGCAGTGTCATTAGTGTCCTCAACAACAGTGTAGAAATGGTACTTAGTGGCATATAGGGCTATTCTTGCTGTGGCAATAAAGTCACGTGCCAGCTCACTATCTGCTTTATCAGCAAGTGCCAGAATTGTGTTTTACAATGCTTTCTGATACTGTGCTATATGCAATGATTATACAACGGGCACAAGAAATTCTGCATTCCAATTGGCTGACTGGCACCTTTTCTCCATTGTAAATCCTCCAATATACCAATGGTTAAAGGTGCCAGCCACATCTGGAACCCGTTTCTGAATCACTTCGACCCACAAACATCAAAGGGAAGAAACCATCATTTAGGGTTGTTGTTAAACACGGATGTCAAACTGCCAAATTCAAAAACAGAATACTGACAAGAAAACATGGACAGTGGGTTCCAAAAAGCACTGCACAATACTTGGGAGCAATTTAACCTCCCCAAAGCATGATCTCTTTAGCCTGTCATTCCATAACTGGGGAACACAGTGACTGATAGGTGTGAGCCCTTTATACCTTTAAAGTTCATACTTGTGGCCATTACTGCTGAGAACCCTGTTATCTCTAATGCTCTACACTGCTCCAGGAGGACAACACAGACTAAACAGAAAATAAAAACACAACAATTTATTTCCTCAGCCCAGAACCACGGCAGCAATTGATGCATATGCACACAATTGAAAAACAATGGAGCAGTGCTCAGTAGTTTAAAATGGACCAAACAGCAACTATTCAAGGCTGCCCCAGCTCCTAGAACAAAAGCAGAGTCGGGACACAGTTCAAATGGGAACATGGGCACAGTGACAGTGATTTGCATTCTTCTTCATGGCACCAGAAATAGCAATCGCCCTCCTGTAGAAAGAGGAAGAATGACATGTTTGGATCAATCCAATACATTGCCTTCTGCTATTACAGCCTGTAGGTCTATAAGTGTCAGTGCATAGAATGTAACCTCCAGTTGTTCTGTCAGTTGAGGGACGGGCAGCAAAGTCTCTAATACTTGAAGAGTGCTTCACAATCTCCTATTATTTTTTAACTGTTGTAAATCTTTGCAGAGAATCCTGCTTGTTTAACAGGCAAAATTTCATAATGTAAAGCATGACTGTTTTTCTTTACTTAATTGGCTCCTGCTTCTAAAGTCTTACTCTTATTGGATGTCTGGGTGTTCTGTCATTTTATTCTCCATACAAAATCTTTCCCACTGATGGGCTGCTTTTAGCATGGTGCTTGTGGTAAGCACCATCAGGATAGTTTCCCTCCTTTTCAATGGCATCTGTTCATCTTTTCCCTCAGCACAGGTTGATCAAGCATGACTTTTTTCTTAGCATGGGTACATTTGCACCTTTTCCTACAAGTTGGTTATTTTATTTAAGTGTAAAGTTGTTTTCTGAATGTGTTTCTTATTCCATTCATTGTTGCGATATTTTGACACAGTTGCATTATTTTTCTCCTACAGTTGTGTCACATTGGGAAAGTTGGCAGTGACGCAGGTACGGTGCCATCCACCAGGATCAAGGTTTCTGTGTGAAATTTCACAGTTTACTGTGTGACAAAATGGAGTAATTGTCATTGAATTGTATTGAATTCCTGAAGTACCCTGCAAGATATCACACCATAAACTGTAATGAGTGCTGGATCCTAAGGCCAGAGGCACAACAGTAGTGCCACTGCTCACTGTGCCAGTGACCTGAGTTTTGTAATGGACTCAGGTTGCTCAGAGGGCAGCTGAGGGCAACTGAGGTCAGATGAGGGAGGAAGGACAGTGCAGCTCTAGGACAGCTTTCCTCCCATGGGAAAAGGTAACACAGCATCCCACTGTTGCTTGTCACTTAGCAGATGCCAGGCGACTGCACAGTAGATGCACATCAAGGGGGCGATTCTACTGTCAAACTCTGTTAGCATGCATGTGTACCACCACGTGCATTTGTGTGCATCATTGTATGCCACCAGCCTCAGGGAGAAAGGTGGAGGAGAAAACTACACTTTGCTAAATTTGACAATGGCACAGGTCCTTGCACAACCAACATGGCAAGCCATCCACCACCAAAGTAGTCATAGGCAAGTGGTTGATAACTGGTAAGTCCATGAGAAGGTCAGTGACAGGGATGAGGGTCAGGAGGAGGGAAGGCATACTGAAACTAGTGAAAAATCTTGTTGAGAAAAAGAGTGATTTATCCTAGCAGATGCTATTGTATATACTCGATTATACAACAGCTTTAAACATGCTGCAACCTGATTGGCTGAATGGCACCTTTTACCTGTAGTAAATCCTAGAATTACCACATGGGAAAAGGAGCCAGTCAACCTCATCTGGAGCCCACCTAAATTGTATCCCTCCAACACCTAACATCAAAGTCATTTGCCACTATCTTGACTCTCACTGAAGAAATCTCTACAAAACAAGCAATCTAAGTGGTAGCATTTTAAAAGTCAAAATGGATAGCTTCTTTGATTTGATTGACCCCAATGAGTTAAATGAGATATTTTCCAAGCTGCATGAACCTTCCAAAAGCCAAACATTACCTGTATTGATGATGTAATGGCTGGCGGTATAGCCTAGAGGTTAGAGTAATGAGCTATGAATGGGCTTGGTGCACCAGCAGACATGGGTTTGATTCCCACAACCTCCACTTGCATACTGTGTGACTCAGAGCAAATCATGTAATCTCCCCAGTGTTCCTGGGTCACCCCTGAAAATAGGCACTTGTGCCTAGTGACCCTTACCTGATTACCAAAAAAAAAAAGAAGAAGAAGAAAAAACAGCCTTCTTCACCGACAGTCCCTCTGGTCACCGCTGCCACTTCCACACTGCAGGAAAACACCAGGACAGCAGTTCAAAATAGCTGCCAGTCAAGCACAGCATCCCTGCTGCAGTCAGAATTGATGGTCGTTGTCAACATCACCACACCAAGGCCAGCCAGTCTTGCAAACCAGAAGCACAAATGTCACACTGACATAAATGAAGACAGCCTACAAAACCTGGAAATGTTCAGGAATAAAAAGAGTGCAGTTAAATGGACAAGGTGGGCTATTAACATTTTTTTATGATTAGCTCACTGAAAAAAATGTAACAATTGACCTTAAAACAATCCCCTTTCAAGAACTTAATGAGATTTTGAGACAGTTCTACAGTACTTTCTGAAATACAGCTGGCCAACAGTATGTCTTCTGCAGCTATATGGGGCTTTGTTCTGGCATCAATAGACATTTAACCCCCCATAAGCAGGCAAGTTAATTTAATGACAGATACATCTTTAATTCTGCTAATAATGTTTTTAAAGGTGTGGAGAAGGCATATAGAAAGGAAGGGAAAGATAAACAGATCCACCAATCACCACTGAGCTATGAAGAGCTGCTCTTTCTAAGAAACTCCCCTGCCCTATGCCCAAACTCAGCCAAAAGACTCATTAACAAAAGTCTGGCTAGACATCCAACTCCATTTAGCCAGGAGGGGTAATGAAGGAGTGAGGCAATTTAACACACAATCCTTCAAAATAAAAACAGATGAGCATGGCTTACAGTACCTGACAAAAAACATACATCAAGCAGACAAAGAATCATAAGGTCTTCAATGTTCCAACAAGACAAACTCATAGGGGTTTTATGTATGAAACAGCAGATGACCCCTTATGCCCCATCAAAAGCTACCAGAAATATATATCCTCAGCAAGTATGCCCTGAGAAGCACTTCCTACATTTCTCTGTATGTAAATAAGGCAAAATCACATTTCAGCAGAGCAGCCATAAGCTATGTATTACCTCAGCTGTGGAACAAGCTTGCAAAAGACCTTGAAATTAGCTCACCCTAACAGCCTTCAAATCTTTATACCTAAGTGACAACAAGGAGCCATGCACCTGTTTCACCTGACTCCGGATACTCCTCTCACCCTAGCTCATGTGAGTCCTCACTGCCACAGACACACTATGACTGATATTACTAATCTGGGGCTCTCCCCTTGCCTCCCCTTACCCTCTGCTCTTGCTCTCACCTCATCTTTCACTCCCAGTTCGTATAACCCAGAACTCAGCTTGCTTGCCATTCTCCAACCCCCTCATACCTCTCTTCTCCTCCTGAAGTCCCCTTGTTGGCTGAACCATTAATTCCTGCTATTGTGGCTGCCCACACATCAACTCCATATGCTTTTTTCTCTCATTCAATCCCCCTATGATCTTGATCTTGCCAGTACCCCTAACCTGTCTATTCTAGAGTAGCCTTGTAACCTTCACCCCATCCAGAACCTCTACATATACTGTATATTGTGCACTGTTTAATCTGGTGTACCCATTGACTGTTATATTTATACATGCATACTCTCGTGTGTACTTTTTATGACTTATTACTATTTATATCCCTTGACCTATATCCCAGCTGTCACTCACTACTGTCCATGCCTCTTATTATTTATTGTAAATGTTATTTATTGTATATATTCCTGCCTTCTACATTGTTCAATGTATCTTTCTGACATGTTTCTCCTGAAAACCCCAGATCAACTTCAAAAATGAGTTATGCTCAATGGTGATCACCTGGTTAAATAGAGATTTTGATTGCTTGATTTTGATTGATATCCAAATTACCAGAAGGAGCGCCCACAATTTTCTGTCACCCCAGGAAACTATCTCAGAGTGACCTAGATAAGGCAACAGTTTGATACACTGGGGAACTACTTGGGGTAAACTACCTAGGAAAAATGCTCCTCTGTATCTGTAAGGAGGCGAGACTTCAAACCATCTATACTAATCATTCTCTGAGAGCAACTGCTGTCACTCTGCTCTCAAATGCATGGAGGCACACCAGGTTATGGCTATAAGGGGGCATAAAAATGATGCCTCCTTGAGAAGTTATTGGTGGCCAAATTCATCAGACCACCAAACTTGGGGAGCAATAATATCAGGCACCAAACCAGCAACTGCTGCAAAATCAAATCCCGCGGAAACAACAACCACTCCACTAAAACAGTTTTTTCCCCACATAACTATGACCAATCTTCCACTAGCAGAAAATACTTCACTTTGACTGAGCAGAACCTTCAAAACTCTAAAACCAAAGAATATTCAGTTTTCATCTCACAACCATGTGCCCCACCTCCATGCAAAAAAACAGCGAAACTTAAAAATACCACAGTGATCTGTAGTCAGACAACAGAATACACAGAAACTGAAAACACTCAGCCAGAAAATCTACTTCCTGCAAATCTCCAAATGCACGACCTAGAAGAAGAAATACTAGAAGCTCATCCTACTACTCTAAATAGTGAAGACTCCATCGAACGCACTCTACAAAGCACAGAAACTGCTTCTTTTCAAATCCATCCCAGTGAACAGGAATCCATGCAGCACCACACTGCTGAAAAGACCACAAGGAAAACCACCACAGCATAAATATCAAGGTTGCCTACCATGAGCCATTTAATTAATTATGGCTCCATTCATTTTTACCGCATCCCGAAGAACAACTAAGCTGCAGGGCACACAAATCCACTGCAACAGAAAGGTAACTACGTCATGCCACTTCCATCTCAAATTGAAAAAATGCACAACACAAACCTAAATCCCTTATGTTCTCTCTCTTACAGGTCCACGGAAAAAAATGTTCCAGAAAACAGAGCTTGCCTTCGTATGCTGCACAAAATAAAAATTAAAAAATCCACTGGAAAATCCAAGACCAGCCATCCACGACAGCAAGACACTGCACATCTACTACAGCACACCACAGAGAGGAAATGAAGCAGCCCATGTGACTGCAGAAAAAATGCAGAATCCTCCTAGCAATCCAACCTGAAGTCATCAAAACAAAATTCTTAAAGAGACACTATCATTTCGAAAGAAAAAAAAAAGAACTCAAACAAATAAACTTGCTAACAAATGTTTTCAAAAGTTCATTGCTTTAAAAAGATTTTCATAACTCAACATCTTGAAATCATTCACTCTGCTTCCTATGTACAGTTCAATAAATCATTAGCTCTAAGCCTAAAGTTTAAAAAAATAAAAAAATAACTATTTTCAAGAAAAAGCCTAGTTACAAATTTTAAGTTCTACAAAGTTTTTCTTTGCCATTGATTTCCATTAAAAATATGGAACAATTTTTTGAGTGTAATAACATTCTTAATCTTTATTCATATTTGCAATCAAAAAATACAATAAAAATTCAAAAACTGAGTTGAGTTCATTTGTTCCATTTTTAAAGCATTGTATAATCACAATATCCCACTCCAGGGTGTTGAAGATACCTGGATTTATGCAGGCCTGGTGCATTTTGGCCACTCAGCCTACGGCCTCTTGATCAAACACACCAGGCATGGGTAAATCTCAGCATCACCAACACCTTGTCATGTTATATTGCTTAAATCACTTTCTTCATGAAAGAGTCAGATTTCTGCATCATTTTGTGCCCGCAAACCCTTTTTGTAGCTTTTTTTGTAGCATTTGAGTCTAAATCCTGACTTTTTTTATTTTTATTTGTTTAAACATTTGAACACTGGGTAAGCAATATGAGCCTAAGCCTTTTTTCAAAAGTGACTGTATAGTACAGTCAAGATGTTACATACACATACACATCAAATACAAAACATACACATCAAATATAAAACATACAAAGTAACTCAATTAAAACAGTCACATGTCAAGGACTCCACATAAATTTGTCTTAATGCCATTTTAAAAGCAGTATTACTTGGTTGTGACTAGATGTTAGGTGACACACCATTCGAAATTAATGGGGCAGAGTATGAGAGGGCAGATCTTCCCACATTAGTTTACCGCTGTCGGACTTCAAATAACAGAGAACTCTTTGAGCGCAGCACCCTATTAGCTTTCCTTATCACAAGCAGTGAGTATAAGGAAGATTGTGAATCCAGTTTTAATATATTGTATGTTAAAGTGTTCAGACTATATAAACAATGTATATTTGGGGGTAGCCAACCTGTTAAGTCATACAGAGTACAATGGTGTGCCCGAAAAGGAACCTTAAGAGCAAATGTACAAATTGAGTACAAGTGGGAAATATTTTGATTCAGCTGCTAAAATACGTGCTGCAAAGGGCAAGAAATTGCGGCATATGTGGAAAATATGTCAGAATTTTTTAGAGCTAATGCAAGTTGCTAACACAGTTCTTTAATGCAGCACCCAATGTAGCTCTGATGCAAATATATTATTTTCTCAGTAATTTGAGAAAGAGAAGCAACACTGCATTTTGTAGGCCCCTTTCTTTCAATAATAAAAGCAAAGTGAGTCATAAGAGTGTGAGACAGTCTCTGTATTATATTGGTTATTATCCCGGGCAATGGACGGGAGAAGGCAACATACCCATTAGTTCCATCCACCCGCATCAGTGGGTCAAACCGATCCCTCCATGCAGCAACAGGGTGTCAAGTCTCTTCTTGAATAGATCCAAGTTTTGACTCTACTATATTTCTAGGTAATCGAATCCACAGCCTACCAATGCATTGAAGGAAAAAATGATATGTCCCATTTTTAACAATGGTGTCTAATTTAATCTGCAGTTTGTGTGCTCTCAAGCCCACAGGCTTGGCCTGGATTTCAACTCTTAGCTCAATCATCATAGCCCCCCTTGCATAATTTTGTACATAGCCAACAGTTCTCCTCTGATCCTTCTCTGTTCCACACTATATAGTCCGAGGCACTGTAGCCTTGCATCATATTGGAGTCCCTTCAATCCCCCAATCATTTTCATTATTCTCCACTAGACCCTCTATTTTGGCTCTACCTCCCCTCTTAAATGTGGGCTCCACAATGGACATATAAGATGTGGCCTGATGAATGACTTATACAGAGGCATTATACATGCTGCAGAACAATTAAGGAAAGCTCTTATAAAATGTTTGATCATGTAATTAGTCTTCTGTATTAATTTAGTGCAGTGTTCTCTAAAATTTAGATTTTGGTCCACAAATATAAGAACTTCTTTCTCAACTTCCACTTTATTTAGTAGAGTTGCATTTAAAAAGTAATCCTGTTTTTGATTTCCCTTTCCTATGTGCAGAGTTGAACATTTTTCCACATTAAATAGCTTACCATTCTCTGATGCCCATCTTTCGATTTTATTGAAATTACTCTCAAGCTTCATAATATTTTCTGGAGTATACACAGGACCTCTTAACATCATCAGCGAATTTCACTACCAAGCTGCTGATGTCATGGTGGGAAATCACCGATCAATAATGCGAATAGTGCATGTCCCAGGACCAAGCTCTGTGGGACCCCGCTGGTCACCTCACCATCATCAGAATAACATCCCCTCACCATAGCCCTTTGCTTTCTCATGTTCAACCAGCTCCTGATCCAATTAAGTAGCCTCGTGTCTATACCAATCTTTGACAACTTTCTATTAATAGATTATGTGGGACTTCATCAAATGCCTTTTGAAAATCTAAATATAGTATGTCAACAGGAATGTTATTATTTATTTATTTTTTTAATTCAATATATTTTATTCAACATTTTTATATGACAATACAACTAAACAACACAATCTACACAAAAAACACTAAAGACACAATTATTACATACATACAGTTACATTTACTTATCCTACTAAATCCCCACTCCCCACCCACCTCCCTTCTACCCCCCCCTTTGACATCTCAGAAGAGAGGCTAGACCAGTGTGTACACCTCAAAGTTGAGGAAACATAACTTTGTTTACACATAGATTAAATACTGTACAACATATGAAATGCTTCCCATTGGGTTCTGTAGGTAGGAAGTTGATTATTTAAACTTGCAATCATCTTTTCCACTCTTATATTAAACAGTAATTCTTGGAGCCATTCTGCATAAGTAATGACTGTGGAGGACTTCCACTGCTGCAGAGCTACTGCTTTGAGAGAAAGAGCAACCAGAGCCATGAAATATCTCCTCTGTAAAACTGTCACACCAGAGAAGTCCCCAATCAGACATATCTCTGGGGTAAACAAGTCACTAATACCCAGGAGTGGGTCTGCCCATTGATGAATACTAGCCCACAAGGTGGCAATGGGAGGACATTCCCACAGAATATGTTATAAATTGCCCTCAGATTGGTTGCATCTTTTACAAATTGAAGATGGGATCCTATCCATCTTAAATAACTTGACTGGAGTAAAATATGTATTATGTAAAATAGAGAATTGCATTAATTTCAGTCTATCCTGAGTGAGGAATGAATGGCAATCTTTCCAAAGTTTAGTCCAGTCAAGGGATTTCAGAGGGAAGGTATCTTTCCACTAATACGAGACTCTGTTGACCATTGGAAATATTAAGTTATAAAGTGCCTGATAAACCTGGGAACCTGCATGTGGATTTTGAGCCATGTTAGTTAGGGCTTTAATTTCTTCACCAATCTTGCTATCCACTCTTGGCTGAAAATCTTTGGTTACTAAAAGATGCCAGACTTGATATATCTTGAAGGCCCCACCCGGAGTTGGGAACCTTCTCATAATTTCTTCTGAGGATACATAAGAGGGTCCTTCCAATGAGTCACTTGGGCAGATATTTCTCAATGTTGGGAGCCAAATAGGAGAAAGACATCTTCCCCCTATTTTAAAGTTTAGATATCTAAATAATGGCTGATTGGGATCCTTAGTATGCCCATATTTAAGATAGGAGCAGAGTTGAGAGTGCACTTTCATGGAAATTAAAAGAGGCGACTGAGAATGCGCCCTTGGGAGGTCTCACCCGAGACACCCAAAGAATGCATTTTTTCTTGTTCAATTAAAAGCCAGATGGGAACATATGGAAAGGATGAAGAATCTTCCACAGGGACTAACCACTGAAGATACTTACTCAGGTGGCTGGCCCAGTAGTATAACTTAAAGTCTGGTAAACATAGACCACCTTTAAGTTTGGGTGCTGCCAACTTATAGTAAGCTCGTCTCGGGGGTTTCTGTTTCTAGATGAATTTTGAAATGATCCTGTGCATCTTGCTGAACCAGGAGGGTGGTATCCAGAGATTCAGCATATGGATTGGATAAAAAATATGGGGCAAAATATTAATTTTGACCAAGCTAATTTGGCCCCATAAAGAAAGTGGGAGACCGACCCATCGAGCAAAATCTTGCTGAATAACATTTTGCAGGGAATCTAAATTAAATTGTTTCATCTTAAAATGGATTCTAGCTAAGGAAATACCTAAATATTTAAGGGATCTGGAGGACCATTGCAATCCTGCTTCTCTTAGGAGTCCTTTATGGGTTCTATCATTCAAAGGGAAGATCTGGGTTTTATCTAAATTCACTTTGTAGTTTGACCAGTGGCTATATTCAGCATTAGTGTCTAAAGTGGCCTGGACAGAGCCGGTAGGCTGGGAGAGGTGCAGCAAAATATCGTCAGCATAGGCAGACAGTTTATGTTCGTGAGATCCAACCATGATATCCTATATCCTGGGGTTCTCCCAGATCCTAGATAAAAGAGGCTCCAAATACAAATTGAACAAGAGGGGAGATAAAGGACATCCCTGTCTCATTCCTGAGTACAAAGGGAAGGAGGAGGAAAATATCCCATTGCAATATATTTTGGCACTTGGATTTGAGTATAATACCCAGAGCCACTGAATGAACAGGGATGGGAGTCCAGGTCTTCTCAGAACTCCGAACAGGAACTGCCAATCAATCCTATCAAAAGCCTTCTCCATGTCCAGGGACACCAGAACAGCAAGCTGATCCGAGTCCCTGGATACGGAGAAGATGTGAGCCAGTTTACAAAGATGATCAGTAGATGTCCTACCCACCATGAAGCCTACTTGGCCTGGCCCAATTAAGGAGGGTAAAACTCTTCCAAGTCTATTAGCTAATAATTTTGAGAGGATTTTGATATCGGTGTTGAGTAAAGAAATAGCTCTGTAACTAGTAACCTTATCCTCTTGCTTCCCGGGTTTATGTATAACCACAATCAGGGCTTCCAGTAAATGGGAATCTGCTGGAGCTTCTGAGATAGTATGGGTGAATAATCTCAACAACCAAGGTGCCAACTGATCTGTAAACTTTTTGTAAAAATTAGGGGAGAAGCCATCTTGTTCAGGGACTTTATCAAGAGGGAGATTCTTGATCACCTTTTGAATCTCGATTTCTGTAATGGGAGGTATTAAAAGATTATGTTCCTCATCACAGAGATAAGGAAGGGAGGTCGACTAAAGATAATCATCTATTTCACTGGGAGTTATCAGCACAGACATAGGTTTGTATAGCTTGTGGTAATATTGCTCAAACTCCGACACTATTTCCTTTGGAGTAATTTTTATCAAACCATCTGCTTGGGAAGTAATAGCTTTAACTAATCAGGTGGATTCTTGACATTTAACCCTTAGGGCTAACAAGTGGCCTGCTTTTTCCCCTTGATCTATATAAGTGGAACAAGATCTTAAAATGGTGAATTCTGCTTGAACTCTTAATAGCTCATTGTATTCTTTTCTTAATTTAATAAGCCAGAGTCTAAAAGATTCTTCTGACTTTGGAGACAGCTTATTCTCCAGGTCTCTAATTTGAAGTAATAGTTGTGATGTTTGCTCCTTAGCTTTGCGCTTCTTAGTTGTAGCGATACGAATGCATTGCCCCCTAACATAACATTTCAGGGCCGCTCATTCAATATCTGCATTACCTGTTGACTGGATATTAGGCTCTGTAAAAAGATCAATTGATTGGGCTACCTGATTATATACCCAGTGGTCTTTTAATAGGGAATTATTACACTTCCATATGGTTTCTCTTTGCTGATGGGCTTCTAGGATGAGCAGGCACCAGGTTGGGGAGTGATCAGATAAAACTGCCGGCTCTATACCAGTGTCTAGTAATCCTGGTAAGACAGTTCTGCTGAACAAAAAGTAATCAATCCTAGAAGAGGTGCCATGCACCAATGAGCAGAATGAATAAGCTCTTGTAGTAGGATTGAGTATCCTCCAGGGGTCACAGAGTCCAAATTGTTCAATCATATCCCTGATGGCTCTTTGTGTGGGAGTCAACCCCTGAGTCTTCTTATGTGATTTGTCTAAATCTGGGGTAAAAGGGAGATTCCAATCTCCACCTAGGAGTAGCGGAAGACTATGGAAAGGGGAAAGTGCCGTTACTCTAGCTGAAAAAAAAGTAGGGGAATCCAAATTGGGTTCATAGACACAGCCAGTTATTAGTTCCATCCTGTCCAATACCCCCTGAGTAGGAGGTATCGGCTGTTTGGATCCCAGAAATATTGGGAACAGGAGAATGAGACTCTCCACAAAAAAAGGATGGCTGTGCCCCTGCTCTGTGTGTTAAAGTCCACCATGAATTCTTGGCCAATGTGGTACCTATGGAACAGATCAGCTTCAGTATCCAGGAGATGGGTTTCCTGTAAGCAGGAAACATCACTATTAAGGGCCTTGAGGTGTTTCAAAATCTGATATCTTTTTATTTTGTTTCGGGCACCCTCTAACATTCCAAGAAATACATCTGAGTCTATTCACCATCTGTCTGCATAACAACCTGAAAACCAGTAGAAGGAGAAATTATCCAAACATAGTCCAGCTTATAATATGAATGAAGATGCCAAGAGCCTACCCCCCAAAAACATCTATTCCCTCTATAGCCCCACACTACCCATCCCT
Source organism: Neoceratodus forsteri (assembly GCA_016271365.2). Classification (NCBI taxonomy): domain Eukaryota; kingdom Metazoa; phylum Chordata; order Ceratodontiformes; family Ceratodontidae; genus Neoceratodus; species Neoceratodus forsteri. The sequence goes on from CM057456.1 coordinate 953,251,649, forward strand.
ATAGTAACATGAAAAACAAAAAACATCCCTCATTCCCAAATCTCAAAAAGAAGTGGCCCATGGTGCCAAGCTCCCTGAGATATGCACTTCTCTCACCTCCCACTAATTCTCCCCAGCTATATGATCTGTAAATTAAATATCTACTAGTTAAGTCCTAAGGAAAAAAGAAATATTTTCCTTGTTACTGTTATAGGCATCCAAAAAGCCAGAATAGACTGATTCACAAATCAATAAGAACTTAAATTGTTATCTCTAATATTCTATAAAAAGTAAAAGGAATCATCTTGAGGTCAAATCTACCTGTGCTCCCCGGTATACTGTCAATTCAGTTACCGAATGCCTAGTGCCCCTCCCCCCCAAAAATAATAGAGTTATCCCCATATCTTGGGGTATAATGTAAGGGGAATAATCACAGCCAAAATCCTAAGATAAGGTTACTTCACAGCACATAACCTTGGATTAGTTACTAAAAGGGAAGAGGGGAGATCAATTAGATGCAGGGGTCCTTCAATGAAGCTCTAAAATGATGGTTCAGTCTCAAACAAGGGAGTGAAGGTCCTGCAACAAGTCTATAGTCCACTAATGAAATCAATTGAAACCTGAGTGGAACGGGCGTGTCGCCCTGCAATTTAAGAACAAATCATGCAAGGTGAGGATGTCTAGCCCAAAGTTCAATTGAATAAACAAACAAAATACAGTCCGTATGTGATAAGAACCAGTCTCACAATATTAAAGAATTCACTGAGTGTAGGTCTCTTCACAAAATCTGCCAGGCACAGATGTTACTGAAGTGCAGGGAAATCAGGCAGAGAATGTCAAGTTCAACGGAGTTTAAACAAGTCAGGTAGGGCTTCCTTCAGGGATGTTTCAGCCATTACCAGATCTTCAAAACTAGCCCACGTACCTTTCAGATTTATCTGGAGTTTAACTGGGTATCGCACGTGGAACTTAACTCCAGCCGAAATCAGCTTCTTGTCAATCGGGTGGAATTCCATATGCCACTGTCAGATAGTGACCGGGAGGTCCTGGGCAACTCTGATATTCGCATCTCCCCATTTAACTTCTTGCAGCTCCTTAATTTTAAGAAGCAAATGCTGCCATTCTTGGTAGCTGAGGAAACAAAAAAATCAATGGGTGGGGTGGCGCACCAATCGGCGATATCAGTCATAATGCCCAGTGAGCTTGCTCAATGGAGTAGGAGGAACTGAAGGGGGAAGGACCAGCTAGTTTGGTGACCAATGTTTGAATAAAGAGGACCATGTTGTCTCCCTCTTCTCATTCAGGAAGACCAATTAGGACAGCATTGTTCCTCCTACTGCATCCCTCAAGATCCTCTACCTTCACTTCAAGCTTGTTGATTCGTTGTCTGGTCAGCACGAATTCTGGCTGTACTCTGTCGGCTTTTCTCTCGAGTGAGCAGATCCTAGCTTCATTGTCGCCTGTTCTCTGGGCTATGTCCTCCAAGGCTGAGGTGATCGATGTTACCTCTGAGGTAAGTGCTTTAAGTTCATCCTGGAATGGATGAAATTCCTCAAGGAATTTCTCTAACATTAGTAGAGTCTGCTCCAGCTGGCTAGTTGAGGATTGGGCCTGTGTAGGTTGTCATGGTCTTGATTTTTAGGTGCCTTCTCCGGCGTGGAAGGAGGCGTGTGTTTGGGGAGTGCAGCTCACATCTCCACTTCCATTACCCCACACTAGAAGCTCCAAAATATGCAATTGGTATATTGATGAAGCCACCAAGGTGTATAACTGAGGTGTACCAACAAAAAGTAACAGGAAATTTTAGGATTTAGAGGGGAATTAGCGTGAGCTCGTCCAAAGTGCATCTAGCCAGGAAACTGCATCATGTAACTCCTGGAATGTTGTTATTTATGCTTCTGTTTACATTTTCATAGATGCATAGTTGATTTGTTGTGCATGCCCTATTCTCACAGAAGCCATGCTGCTTTACATACTTATAGTAAATTGTATGTAAATTCTCCTCCAATTTAATTTTCAGAAAGCTTTCTGCTATTTTATAAATAACTGGTGTTAAACTAATTGGCCTAGAATTTGATTGTACTGCTCTGTCCTCTTTCTTGAATAGTGGTATGACCATGGCTGCTCTCCAATCATGAGGTATTACTCCTGTGGAAAATGAAACATTGAACAACAATGCCATGGATTTTTGATATATGGTTAGACGCTTCCTTTAACAGCCTAGGATGCAAAAGATCAGGGCCTGAAGATTTATTTTCTTTCAGTTTTTCCAATAAATTCTCTACTTCCAGGGGGCTTATTTCAATAGACAGACCTGATTGTTCATTAGTAGCAATAATAATATCATTAGGCCTTATTCTGATTAAAAACTGAACAAAAGTAGGGTACCCCATCAATTGAGCGCTACCAGAATAGCACCACACTATATGGTGCTAGTCTGGTAAGCGCTCACATGGACAGCGACTGAGGATTTACAGTGCATGCTATGAGCACTGCCCGAGTCACTGTCCGTGGTCCTGTATCCAGGACAACAGTGCCAGGTGGCTGGCTGAGTTGCTCCCATGGTGTGGAGGGTTGGTGCATTGGGCAGCTCAGCCAGCAGCGATGGAGACCAGGGTTCTAATTCTAGTCTCTGTACTTTTAGCACACCTCGGGACTTGAAATATTTTTTTTCACGGGGCTATAATGGCCCTGAAAAATTTAACTTTCCCTGGGATCTGCTCTCCCTCAGAGTGAGGATCCTAAATATTGGGGATGTGGGGGTCAGAACCCCCTGTGTTGGGGGGTGCTAGGGGTGGAGCCCCCCAAAAAAATCAGTGCCATTTTTACTGTGCCCTTGTAGCTGACACTATTGTTGTCAGCACTGTTTGGACCCAGTGCCAAAAGTAGTCATTGAAGGAGATTTTCCATGCCTACCGGTGTTGTAATATCTTGTCCCTCATGTATAATGGGCCTCACTTGTGTGTTATTATTTTTATGGTTGATTATATATGCATAGAACCTTTTCCCATTATCATTCCTATGATGGATACTAAATTCCAGCTTGTTCCTTTCATATCTAATCATTTTTTCAATACTATTAATTCTCTTTTCCATACTGCAATTGACTCCTCTTTTTGATTTCTTTTTATAATGCCGTATGCTTTTTTTCTTTTTGTCACACTATTTTAGAATCCTATTGGTGCACCACATAGGCAGTTTCCCTCTATTGTTATACATATTTTTGCTAGGCACAAATTTGTCATCCACTTATAGTAATTTGTTCTTAAGTATGCCCCACATCTCTTCTACATTCTTGTGTTTTAAAGAGGTTTCCCATTTCCAATTTGATAATTCCTTTCTAATCCTTTGGAAGTTAGCCTTATTGTAGTTCTTAATTATTGTTGATCCCTTAGTTCTTACTACTTCCGTCTTTAGGCAGAACTCTACGATACTATGGTCACATTTGCTCAGATTTTACCTAATACTAATGTTTTTCACTGAGTATCCTACGTTAGTTATTACCAAATCCAATACATTATCACCCCAAGTAGGTTTACACATCTGTTGCAAGCCTGCTGTCATTGGTGTCTCCACAAATTTCCTTTCAGTTCCAACTTTGAATGTCTGTGCATTCCAATTAATATCCAGATAATTAAAATCACCTGTGACCACTACTGTACATCACCTGCATCTGACTTCTGTGCTATCTGCATGTGTATTTCATTATTTAATTCGATATTTGTGTTTGGGGCTATATAATAAACACCGATATGAAGCTCCTTTGCATGCTGTATCCACTGCAACCCAAATTGATTTAACATTGGATTAAGTGCCACATATGTTACTTGAAAAACTATTAATGGTGTTTTATGTAAATTGCTACGCCCCTACACTTTCTATCAGGTCTGTCCCTAGTATGTAATGTATATCCCTCTATATTCCTGTTCCAAGTAATCTGGTTGTCCCACCATGTTTCAGCTATAGTGTATGTATCTATTTCCTCTTTGTTCAGTAGTACTTCTAACTCAGATTTTTTGCTAATATTAAGACTTCTTGCATTGAAGGACCATACTTTAAGCCCCCTGTTTCTAACTCTGATGGCTCTTTTAATATGATTAACTGTTTCAGCAGGCCTGTAATCATCTGATGCCACACCTCTCCCCTTATTTATTAGTTTAAACATTGATCCACTGTTTGCCTCAACTTTATTCCTAATACCCTGCTACCAATTTTGTTAAGATAGAATCCATCTTTACTAAAAATAATTTATGTTGACAAAAAATTCCTCCCAATGGGTAATGCATGCAGTGCCTTCATGCAAAGTCCAGAGTCTTAACCAATTGTTCATTAACTTGATTTTTACTGTTTTTGAAGCACTCACTCAAGGGACAGAGAGAATTTCAGAAAAAAAACTTTACAATTTAAATTCTGTGCTTCCTGTTTTATCTTCCTAAATTCATCCATTATTTCTGCTGCACTCTGATGTTGTATATTATTCATCCCTAGATGCAGTATAATAGCTGATGAATGATCCTTTTCTTTAATAATATTGGGTAACATCTGTTGTATATCACTTATTTTTGCTCCCGAAAAATGACTAGTGAAATTTTCCTTATTACCTCTGGAGGTGCATCGATCTGTATACAGTATTTGAGGATGAAGTCCCCCAAAACGTATATCCACTTGATATTGCTAGTTTTCCCAATCCCAGTATTCTCTTGTTTCATGGGGTGTCTTCCTGCCTCCATTTCCACTTGATGCCATTCTGCTGAGCAAGACTAATGTTAGTTATTTGGCTCTAGTTCCCTAGACTATTTGTGGTCAAAGGGAAGGAATATCTTGTTTCAGTTTTGGCAATAACAGCAAATGAGTTACTTTGTTCCCTAAGTCACTACCTCAATGGGATATTTCACAAGCAAGATTCAACTTTCGTGACTCAGAAGGGCATCACAAGGCAAACATCTGAATAAAAGGTTATTTCTCCCCTCTGGAGGATCAGTAAGGAAAGGAATGTCTAGATGTATTGGGGTGTCCTTCACTAAGCGTGGGTAAGAATGATGCTTTCTTTGACTTGCAAACTACCCCAGACCTAACCAGGCAAGGAGACCCCCCCCCAGCCAGCTAGCCTAGAAGGCTCCCAAAGCAGTAAAACTTCTACAAATTCTGAGGATCCAGGTCACACTGTAGACAGAATGTGAAGTAGAGAAAGGGGAATGGATAGAGGAACTTCATTCTTCCTCAAGTCTATCCTTGTTTGATGGTCAATATACCTCCATCTGATTGAAGAGACTTGTAGAATTCTGCAGCTATTGGGGACCAAGTCTGACGCTACACTGAAAGTGAGCCAGGTTCTGACCACTTATGGGAATGTTCCTCAAAGCTTCCCTAATTTAAAGCATTTTGCAAGAATCCTCAAAAAAGAGTTGGACAATTTTCACAAGAAAAACAGTTGTCAAAGATGTGGGCAATGTGCTATCCACTACCAGAATCACTGCTTAAGAAATGGGAGACTTCACCCATTATGGAAGCAATCTTCTCTTCTGTGGTCTGGCAGACTGTCATCCCACTGATAGAAGCAGCTACCCTGCCAGAGGGTAATCATAAATGCTTAGAAGCAGCTTGCAAATAGACTTACAGTACTCAGCTGTGGCCTCCTATTTACAAGTGTCATCAGCTTTGATGTGGTAGAATGAACCCTGTGTGAATTAACAATGACAGTAGAAAGGGAGTTGTCTGAGGACTCCACTGCATGTGATATTGTCCAATTAGTACACATGGCAGCTTTAATTTTGGGTGAGTCCCATCTGAATTTGCTTCAGCTCATAGCTTGAGGTTCTGCTGCCACTGTGGTACCTAAGCAATCTGTATGGTTGAGGCATATGTCTGTGAATCATAACTTCAAATCTTCTTTCTCATAGGTAGGCCAGAGGGGGACATGCACTAAAGCAGGTTAAGCATGGCAGAGCATGAACTGTCAGCATAATCAAGCTCCTGAGCACATGTGACTTCTGCGAACGGGATAAAGTAGACAATATATGGAGAACCTGCCTTATGTTAAGGTTATAATCGGCATATGGGACGTTATACTCATACCTCTCTTTTCTAAACACATACCAGTAATACCATGAGGAAGGAAATGAATCCAAAACATTGGTGCTAGCTTATTTCTCCTAGCTTGCTTGTGGTGCATTGTATGATAAATACAATAATATCTTTTCTCATATATCTGGTGAGTGGGCCTATTTTTCCAGTCTATATTGTGAGTATTTACTGGCCTTGATTGGAATAGGGTGCTCCCTGAATTTTTTTTTTTATTATTCCAAGATTGGATAGGCTGGATCACAATTTCAAAGGAAGGGACTGGCTGTAAAAGGGGCAGAAACAGATATATTTTCCCTTATATCCTTAAATAGATTCTCCTAACTAGAAGAAAAAGGGTCTGTTGACAGTATTGCTGATATTACTAGTAATAAACCTACCTTGCTAATTGCAAAAATGACATCTAAATCTAAAAAAGTCTGTGTTATTGCAGACTCAATTGTCAGATGCACAGACACATTTATTTGTAGATCAGAACAAGAAAAAAGATCTATAACCTATCTACCAGGAGCACAAATACAAGATATAAGACATCTGACAGAAGATATTACAACAACCCACATGTCAATGGTAACCATCCATGCTGGTGACAACAACATCGAGTACCAACTACATGATATAAAACAGAATTTCATTGAACTGGGGAAGTAACTGAAATGTAATGAACATGATGTAATTATCTTAGAAATCCTGCCTGTCCAAAGGGTTTCTTATGCAATTGTAAAATCATACATATGATGAACCGGTGGTTAGCAAAATAGGCAAAGGAACACAACTTTACCTTTATCTGTAACTGAATGCATTTAATTCTAGACTAGAGTTATACTGTACAGAAGAGATGGATTACACACAAACAAATTCAGGCTGAGAGTACTAAGCAATAGGATGATTAGGGTAATCAAAACAACTTTAAACTAACACCTGCAGCTCGTGAGGCTACTAGAGGTAAGCACATTAACTCATACAGTAACATCCACTATTCCGTGAACACAATTAAAGGTAAAGGTCAACATAATGGGGAAAATCAATATTACTGCTCTATATAAGAAGTCTAAATATTAAAATGTCTGACTTAACGACCTTGTTATGTACAGAAAACTAAGACATCATAGTTATAACAGAAACATGTGGGAAGGAAAATTACAGGGCACTGAACTTCCAAATTATAAAACATTCAGAAAGGACAGAAAAACAAGTAAATGGTAGAGGAGCTGGGATTTTGGCAACAAGAGAACTTGGTAGTACTGAAAAATCATTAAGTAACAATCAAAGAAATGAATGTTTGTGGGTTATACAGTAGGTGCAGTCTATCCAGCACCAGACACAGTATACAAAAACAATTTATCCCTTGCAGAAGAACTTCTCAAAGCAAGTGATTGGAATAGAAAAATAGTGTTGAGTGACTTCAACTTACCAACAGCAAACTGGGAAACTGGCTAATCATAAAATGCAACAGTCAAACTTTTCATGAACACTATTACAGAATGTGGATGGGATCAACTGGATACTACTACAACTATAGGAGAAAATACACTGGACTTGTTATTTATAGACATGACACCTGAACTGAACAATTGTATGGTGTGCGAGCCCTTTAGTAACAGTGACTATTATTTGGTAGAAAGCAAATTAAGGGTGACTAGATTGCAAGATAATGGTTTAACAGCACACTATAAATTTACAGAGAGAACTTGGCAAAAATGAAGGCAGTAAAAGAATTGAGATGGGAACACAACATGCAAGAAAAGGATATGAATCAGCAATGAAGTGTACTTACAAATAAACTAAAATCCATCAGAAACACCCATGTACTTTATGCGAGGAAATATATAACAAAGGCAAAAAGCTGGTATGATTAAATCATAGGGTAATAAATCAATAGAAAAAAGGGCATACCATCACATGAAAAGAGCAGGTGCAGTCAAGGTGATTAACAATTAGAATTCCATTTTACATAAATGTAAATACACTGCTGGAAAAGAGAAGTTAAACTTTGAAAATAGACTTGTGGATAAAAATAAATAATCAAACTGTAAAGATTTATTTAGATATGTAACACAAAGAAGGGAACAGACAGAACAGTGGGGACCAGTAATCTACAAAGGCAATAAGCTCAGTTCTGATTAGGACATGACCAACAGTTTTGATGATTATTTTTGTTCAGTTTATTTACAACAAGAATATATGGACAAAAAACACCTTTAACACTCCACTAAAACCACCCAAGCAAATATAGGAACTAAGGGTAGACAGAACATTTGTGAAGACAAAACTGTGACAATTGGATACATTTAAATCACAAGGCCCCGACAATTTGCATCCAGCAATGTTAAAAGTTTTGGCAAATAAACTGGGAATCTGTTAGGACAGATTTTTTACTTATCAATAGAAACAGGTAAGGTGCCTGAGAAATGGAAAAGTGCACTAGTGCTCTCTATCTACAAGAAGGGTGACAAATCCAGTGTTTGTAATTATAAGCCTTTAAGCTTAACTTCAGACTCATGTGATTATTGAAATTCCCATCAAAATCAAAATCAAGGATACCCTTCAGAAACTATGAAACAAGGATGATACACAATATGGGTTTGTCAAGGGAAGGTCATGTGAAACTAACCTAATAGATTTCTAAAACAAGTTCAACAAGTCTATGAATGAAGATTTACCTGTTGATATTGGACACAGCAAAGCCAGCCATACTGCAATGCAATAACTTGCGGTGAATGACATGTCACAAAATATCACATGACAAAAGGGCTTACTTGCCATTAAATTACAATGTTCCCTGCAGTATACTGTAACAATTTTGCATTATGCTGCAAGATTACAGTGTTGCATCCTGGCTAATGCCACTGTATCTGGACTTCACAAAACCATATGATAAGGTGCCCTATTGCATATTATTGATTAAGCTAGATGGAATGGGACTTAATTTCCATATATTACATTGGATAGAAACTAGCTGGGGGACATAACCTAAAGGGTATAATTAAAGAGGGGAAACATCATCACCTGGTCATGTGATGAGTGGTTTCCTTCAGGGATCAGTACTTGGACTATTATTATTTAGATTATTCATCAGTGACTGGCATAAAAAAAACACAAATTGGGTAGTTAAGTTTGCATACATTAGTAAAACAGGGGGTATAGTGTCAACTACTGAATAAGTACAGAAAACTACACAATGATTTAAATAAGCTTTCAGAGTGGGCAACTGAAAATGGGATACAGTTTAATACTAACAAATGCAAGGTGATGCATTTTGGAAAGTACTATTTGAACAACTCTAAACTAAGTGAACAGTTTCAGAAAGGGACCTACTGTAGCTGTACATGTGAGTAATGATTTAAATCACAGAAACCATTACAAAAATATTATCAAAAAGTCAAATTACGTGTTAACATCAATAAAAAAGAAACTTATCAGTCATAGTCAAGGCACAATGTTAAAGCAATACATGACCTATGTGAGGCCCAGTCACGACTACTTCTCACAATTTTGGAGACCCTATCAATGGTGAGACATAAGAACAATTGAGAACATTCAAAGAAGGGCAGCAAAACTGATAAAACCAATTGGAGATCTATGTTATAAGGAAGACTGACAAAGCTCAATGTATATAGCCTGGATCAATGAAGAACAATGGATGATCTTTTGTTGTTGTATAAAATAGTTGATGATGCAGAATTAATGGAGAGACTTGGATTTAGTTACCACAACAGTGCAAAAATTACAAGTGTCCATAATAAAACATGAGTCAAACAACACTTTTATACAGAAAGGATGAACACAGTTTTCACAAACAGAGTAATTATACCATGGAACATGTTATCAATCAGTTTTACCATAGCGCTGCGACAGCTCGGATGCCAACATCCCTGACAGCGATAGACACAATGTCGAGTGTCAGCATTGTACTGTCAGGTATGTTGGCATGTTTTCTTCTGGAAGTCTGCACCCCTGAACCGCCTGGTCTCTAAATAAACAACTCAGAGTTGGAGTTGTCTCAGGGAGGGGGTGCAACACTGGGAGATGCACTGCCAGTGTCTGCGGCGACCAGCACAGCGACTCTGATGATATCGGGTGAATTCTGTCACTGTTCTGGTCTTTACAGTAGTGGTGTCAATGTGCAGTCAGCATACCATATCAATCACTGTAATAAATAGTCTAAATTTAATTGAATGTAAAAATGGTTTGGATAAGTCTCTCCAACAGAAGTAAGGCATTGAACACAATGAGTATCTAACAGATGGTGATTATGGACAGCTCACCTCTTACCATCTTACAAATATTTTAGTGTAAACTTGTAGTATTCAATATTCTGTCCTGTGGTGACTGTTCCCAGTATGCATCATTTTACTTTTTTGTCATTAAACATCAACTGCCAAACCTTTGACCACCTCTCCAATCTCTGCAGGTCCCTCTGCAAATCCCTTACTCCCTCCGTACTATCTACCCTACAACAAAGATAAGTATCATCTGTGAAGGGCCATATCTTGTCCTGAATTCCTTCTCCTATTTTGCTGATGAACATATTAAACAGTACTGGACCCAGGACTGAACCCTGTGCCACCATAGTTATGACCTCTCTCTCTCTCCTTAGGTTTAACTCTGTTTACCACCACCCTCTGCCGTCTCCCCCCTGAACCAATTATCCACCCATCTAACTATGCCCTTCTCCACACCTAGATTCTCTAGCTTATTTAACAAACTTACATATGGCACCAAGTCAAAATCTTTACTGAAATCAAAGTAGAGCAAACATACTGCTTGTCCCTTATCTACTGCCCTATTTACCCAATCAAAGAATACTGTACTATCCAGTTTATCTGACAAGATCTCCCTGTCACAGACCCATGCTGCTTGCTATCCTGGAGACTATTACTTTCAAGGTAGTCCACTAGATGCTCTTGGACTAGTGTCTCCATCAGTTTAGGAAACACAGAAACCTAAAAGAAATCCCACACTGACACAGAGCTACACTATTTTAGAATGCAAGACCTAAAAGCTAAAGTATGTAGAAAAGCACAATTTTATTCATTCACATGATATACAAACAATTTGCAAGGTGCTGCAAATACATTACAAGTGCAGCTCCCACAGCCCACAATGATACGCCCAATGTCATTTTTTTACTACAATGGAATTTTATCAAAGGTGACTCAGATTTAAATATATGGCACTTTCATACTATGTCATAGTTACATCTTAATTCAGACATCACCCACATGGCAGATATTTAAAGTGCTAAGAGATTTAGAGCAAAGTTTAAACAATATGTTCACCACATCTCTTGTTAAAGTCTGTCAAGTCATGGAATAAAAGCTTCTGTTTAATTCTAAGTGCATAATTTTAAATCAGACCATATATAAATATTGTATAACTCCCTAAATGTAGACATACAACAAACTACCCACTATGTGCAAACTAAATAAAAAGATGCAAGAAACACACACGTACTATTGCATATTTCTCTGGACAAAAAGGTTATGTAGACTAAGGCACTTAATCTCAGCTGGGTCATTCTAACAAGATATATATATATATATATATATATATATATTATTTATTTATTGTTACTTCGGACTAACACCTTTTGAAAACAAGCTCATTACATAGGTTCCATGTCAGAGATAGACAAACAGTGTAAACATAAGTGATTGCTGTTAAGCAGCAAGAATTAAATACCAGGTAAACAATACATACATTGTTAAACTTAGGCATGTAAGGTAAAAAGACATCAAGTTGGCATTATACAATGTATGTAAAAATACAATTAGAAGTATGAGAGTGAAGGGTAATAAATGTAAACAGTTGATAACACAGGCTAAGGCATACATAATAGATCCGGAAGACTTACATAAGGGAGGGTGAATACATCAGCTAGAGAGACTTCGTCATAAGTGATAGGGGGAAGAGGATATATTTCCAAGTTGTGGAAACAGGTCCAGGTGGCAGACAACTTTAGGGATGAAAATTGGGGGAAAGATAAAGGGAGGATTGGAGGGAGATATATTAGAGGAGTGTATAATTATTGGAAAACTGCTTTGGAAGGCTAAGGAAATTAGGAACCAAGAGTAGAAAAACTTTGGGCCATCTAAGGGCTGCCCTGGGATGAGAGTATACAGTACCAATCCCCTGTAAGAGTGAAGAAATTAGTGAAAGCAGTCACAGCTGGAATTTGCAACAAGATGGTTCTTTAGCTTTTGTTTGAAGGGTCCTAACATGGCTACGGAAGAAATGTCCAGGGGTAAGGAGTTAAGCCAGTGTGGAGCTTGATAGGAGGAAGCCTTCTCTCCTTGAGATGTACAGCAGCGTGGGATTTTGAAAACCATACTATCGGTACTTCTAGTGCAGCGCTTATTATTGTGCAGGGTGAGGAGCTTCTGTACCCCAGGGGGCACCAGGCCAAGACCTATATATATATAAATAAATTTATATATATATATATATATATATATATATATATATATATATATATATATGTATAGTATACTGTATATGTTTGTTGCAGTATACAAAGAAGAATTTAAACCTCCATTTATTCCAGGTGGACAACCACAAAAGCAGAGTTGATAAACATGCCTTGGAATCCAATGAGCTTATATTTCAGATTTCACATATCATGCGATCATCTTTCAGTTCTGTTTCACATCTCTTCTCTTGTCCACAAGAAGGATAATACAAAACGATATGTTCGTCAACAGATATAACATATAAGAGCATTACATCATAGAGAGAGAGAGAGAGAGAAAAAAAAAGAAAGGAAAAAAGACAAATATTAATACAAATACCAAGAAGGGACACATATACAGAGCCTAAATAAGGTACTGTTGCTATGGTCTTATGACCAAATTAATTTAAGTGTGGTTTTTGAATCATTAGTTCTAAGAACATCTGAACTAACAGGAATCTGTCCTCATGCTAGAGGAATGCAACAATTTCCAGTCAACCTTTCAGACCTGGTGCAGACAACGAACCCAGGGTACAGGTATGACTGTGCTGATAGACTTCACTAACCACCTATATGATGCACTAGACAATGACATGGCAGCGGGGTCCATATTCATAGACCTCACTAAAGCATTTGATACAGTGAACCATCAACTCCTCCTCGCTAACCTACTGCCCCTTGGCCTGTCCCCTGAAACTGTATCTTGGTTTGGTAGCTACCTTTCACTCAGAACACAGTGCGTGAAGATGAATGGAACACTATCTGACCCAAGGGAGGTGACCCTTGGAGTCCCCCAAGGGCCCATACTTAGCTCCCTGCTTTTCAACTTGTCCATAAGCTCCCTAGTCTCTGCCTGTCCAGCGAGCATGCTGCTATATGCAATTGATGCCATGATCTCTGTTCCTGGCAAGCAACTGGCTCAAATAACCATGGCACTACAAGACAGCTTTCAAAACCCTGGAAAGTGGTTCCTACCAAACAAACTTCTACTCAGCTACAAAAAGATTAAAGACATGCTGTTTACAATGACTCAGACCAAGAGAAAAATCAGCCCCTTGATCATTCTCATCCAAAAAGGGGAAACACTGGAACAAGTTAACTCATTCAAATACTTAGGAATACACCTGGATGACACCCTGTCCTTCACTTCACACATAGACCAAGTCATCAAAACCGCAAATGTAAAGCTTGGAATCCTTTACAGACATAGGCATGCAATGTTCCCTGAGGCTCTGCGATTGGCAACTAACAGCTTAGTACTGTCCACTATTGATTATGGGGTGGTAATCTACACTGCTGACACTGACACTGCCCTGAGGAGGATAGAAGTGCTCTTAAACCAGGCCTGCAGGCTGGTCCTTGGGACAGACTACCTGAAACACACATGCAGACCCTACACTGATACTGCGTGGCTCCCCCTTCATCTTAAAGCTAGATACCAGGCTTACCTGCTAGGTGAAAAGACCCTCCTAGGACTCACCCGCGAATCTCCAGCAAGCATCTTCCAATGTGCCCGATCTTCAAAAACAATGAGAAGTGCAGCCACGGGTACACTCCAAGTCCCGTTTAAGTGCACCACTTTTGCCCAGAGATCACTATCCTACCGAGGACCTCAGTGGCTAAATGACCTCCCTGCCTCCCTCATCGACATCAGAAAGCTGGACTCCTTTAAAAGAGAGCTCCATATTCTCCTATCTCAAGCAAATAACTGTGATTGCCGCACCTAGCAACAGTCGGCTCCTGCTCAGCCACACAGATGACCCCCTTCCAAGCTAGATCTCCACCTCCCCCGCCTACCACCTGGCTCATCGCTGTCCCATTAGCTACCTTTCCTCCTGACAAAGCTATCTCTGGCTGCCACCACCCCCATTACTGAGTCAGCCACCAGCACCCCTGAATAATCTATCTTTCTGCTACTCCTAAATCAACGCACCTAGTAATGGAATGTAGGGATGCCACAATAACATGATATGACGATATATCCCAATAATTACCACTGACGATAACTTATCGTTGTAAAAAAAACATTATCGCGGTTATCAGGCAGCACGATATACCATGATATACAGTGGTAAAACACCTCAGCTTGCTTTACCAGCAGCGCATCCCTTTCCAGGTACAACCATGATTCCTGATTCCCCACTGTCCTCCTATTAGATTTTTAGTATTTTCCCTTAAAATAAGAAATGCAGTGCTATCCATGTGGCATGGAGTTTTGAGGGCCTGAACCCCTCACCTGTCGCCATGCTGGTAAACCAGGTTCAGGAATAGACCTGGGTCGCTTGAGGGTTGACTGCATGAAGGAGGACTGAGCATCCATTGACAGCTCTCCTTCATTCAAATTTTTTTATCCCTCACAAGGAGATTCACCCCCTCCAGCTCCCCATATTGCCAGCCCCGGCTAGTCCCCCATGGATTGCACCCCATAGCGGGGTCAGGAGAGGTGGGACCAGCAAGCCTTCCCCCTTCCAAGACCCAATCCAGATCACCGGGACTGACCCCCATGAATGCCAGAAGCCATCATTGAGCCTGCCAGGGCTCCATTTTTTCCTGTTTTCTTTCACCCCCCTTCCTCCGACATCATGACATTGGCGTGTGCCTCCTGACCCGTACTGTCCTCCAGCCATCACCAGAGGGCAGTCAACAAGTGGGACGACTTGTCCTCCCTCCCCTGTGAGATGCTGGACACTTCATCCTCTCTCACCTCTGCTGACCCCAGCGACCCAAGTTCGTTCCCAAATCCTGGTCACCAGTGTGGGGTGAGCTGTGGCATCCTGCACCTCACCCCTCAGCACCACGGGGCTGGCAACAGCTCTCCTTCTTCGAGGAGAGGGGACAGAGCAAGCCACTGCCTGATAGCAATCTAGGGGAGGCTGGATGATGCAGCAGTAACAGCCTTCTGACTGGATTCAGGGGCCGAGTACATTAGTCACATACTCGTACCATCGCATGTGTGCCAGCCCAAGGGATGGGAAAAAGAAATAGGTGGGGAGGAAGGTATGTGCACCAGTTGACTTACTTACATAAAACTTGCACATAAGGACTGCTTGGCCCATCTAGTCTGCCCATTTTCCCTACCTAATGTGATATCGCGGACCCTACTTCATCTCCAGCTTTACCCTCCCTTTCCTAACCAATAAGGTTCACTTTTGCCTGTCCTATGCGTTCTTGAATCCTGTTACAGTTTTTGCCCCAACCATTTCCACTGGGAGGCTTTTCCAGGTATTCACCACTCTTTCTGTGAATAAGTACTTCTTCACATTTCCCCATAATCTACCCCACTCCAGCATCAGAGCAAGATCCTTTTTTCTTGAGCACCTTTTTTTTCTGAAAAATGTTTCCCTCATGTACCCTATTTATATCCATGAGGCATTTGAAAGTCTCTTTCATACCCCCCTTTCTCCAGGGTGTACAAATTTAGGTCCTTAGCCTCCCCTAATAGGGCTTTTGATGTAGACCCTGCATCATTTTAGTTGCCCTCATCTTGACTGCGTCTGTTCTATGTCTGTCTGGAGATGTGGTCTCCAGAACTGTACACAGTACTCTAGGTGAGGTCTCACCAATGATTTATACTGCGGTATCACCACCTCCCTCTTTCTGCTGGTGATACCCCTTCCTCTGCACTCTAATATCCCACTAGCTCTCCCCACTGCCCTGTCACACTGTATGGCCACCTTTAGATTGTCATATATGATTACCCCAGGTCTCTTTCCTGCTTGGTGGTCATCAGTACCACTATCTTCCACCCATCTTGTATTCCGCCCTGGATTGCTTTGCCCCAAGTGCATGATTTTGCACTTCTTAGCACTGAATCTAGTTGCCACACTTTTGACCACTCCTTCAGCTTTCTTCAATC
This sequence comes from Neoceratodus forsteri, assembly GCA_016271365.2. NCBI lineage: Eukaryota > Metazoa > Chordata > Ceratodontiformes > Ceratodontidae > Neoceratodus > Neoceratodus forsteri. Next base: position 953,268,016 of record CM057456.1, read on the forward strand.
TCTATTCATTTTTTTTCCACACACACACACCTGCCCCGGAGTGTCTACCCTACTACAGATCTTTGTGTCATCAGCAAAAAGGCATACCTTCCCTTCTAGTCCATCTGCAATGTTGCTAATAAAAGACATTAAAAAGAGGGCCAGTCTCAGTACTGATTCTTGTTGCACCCTGCTGGTCACCCTCTCTTCCTCTGAGTGAGCTCCATTTACCACCACTCTCTGTCGTCTATCCCCCAGCCAATTTCTTACCCAGTTTACTACCTTGGGACCCACTGCCAGGCTGCCCAGCTTGTTTGAGTCTCCTATGTGGAATGGTGTCAGGCCTTACTGAAATCTAGGCAGGCTACTTCCAAGGCTCCACCCTAATGTAACAGAAGTAACAAGGCTTGTGTTACTTGAACACTGACTTCAATTTGTACTACAAGTCAGGTTAAAATCATAAAAAGAAATTTTAAAATGCCACCCCATAGACTTGCATGGAACATGCGCATCCCCGCACTAGGCATACAATGACCTCACAAAACAAGGAAGCGCGGGGATGGCATTGGTGATCAGGAAGTGAAAGGGATCATGCAGCGAACCCCCCCAGAGGGAAAATACAATCCCTTCCCTTCCTTAGGGGGCTAAGGAGAAAAATTTTCAACTACTATGGAGGAACTCCCAGTCAGGTAAGGGAGTCTCCTGATGATTTTGCAGGCAAGGAGAAAAATCCAGGAAAGGTGCTCTTTAAACAAGCAAGTAAAAATATTTGCTCATTCACATTTTCAAATGTATTGTGCTCTGTGTGTATAACATATGTATTAATTGTGTATTTGAATTTTTATGTAAAAAATGCAAGCAATTTTATAGAAACATAGACTCTTAGGGCAGATAAGGACCACTCGGCCCACCCAGTTTGCACATTTCCCTACCTATTCAATAAGCTGCAGATTCTAGTTAATCAACAGCTTACTTCCTCCTACCCCACTAAAATTGCCTAAGTTATGTCTGTCCCATGCACTCTTGAATTCCGCCACTGTTTTTGACCCCACAACCTCCTCAGGAAGGCTGTTACATGTGTCCACCACCCTCTCTGTATAAAACTCAGAGATTTTATTGTGAACAAATATTTTTCTTATCTATTTTACTCTTTGAAATATTTTACAATGAAGACTCAAAAATAATGTGCATAAATACATAGCATTGCTTGAAACAGTCATATATGTAAATTATGTAAAAACATTGAATTTCAATAGTTTTGCTAACATTGTTTCACAAATGGTAAAATTATCGCGATGACAAGGTTATCACGATAATTTCATCATGGTTATCATATCATCAAAATGTTATTATCGTGACACCCCTAATGGAATGTACACTACAGTACCTGGTCCACGTCTATATGAAAAGTACTGCTCCTAGTACTATATGAGTTTCACAGCTCCTACTATTATGCTGCTGCTTTATTTAACTAGCACCTATTTAACACACGAGTACCTAAACAAGCGTTATACCACACACTATACAGCAATATCTTGCTGCTGATATCTACCTTGCACTTACTGTGTGTATTTCAAGTGTTCTTAATTAAGCTATGTGCTGCACCTAACAAGCTGGTACTGCACCTAGTGTCATGCTGCTATATGCCTCTTGCACTTTGTAACTGACAGTGATCTGGATCTCTGTTTAGTACTGTCTTGTTGTCCATGTGAACTTGCCTGTACCATAAGTATTGTCCTGTGTTAAACAGGCTTGAAACTTTTGTAAAAGAGTCCTCCAGCTCAGAGGTGTAAATTCTAATCTTAAATAAATTAATAAACAGGTCCAAAATTATTCTTGGCTCAAAAGCTGTGCGTTGAGGTCTCCCCCTCTTGGATCCATAGACACCATTTTGATACCGAGGAAAGTCCACGCATGAACTCTTATTCAAGTGAGTTTTATATGGGCAGCTAGGGCATTTTTGACATTTTCACTTTGTATATCTCGCAAATGTTCGCCTATGGTTTTACCAATATAAAATTCCCCACACTTACAGCTAGCTGAATATATTACATTTTGAGTATCACAAGCTATTAGATCTCTTATTTCATATGTGTACTACTAGTGGGAGTAAATAAGTTTTTGTATTTTTTAACAACTTTGCCAAACTTACAGCAAATGAATCATTGTGGAATGTAGAATCAGCACCTATAATATATTTCCAGCACCTTGCAAATTGTTTGCACAGCATGTGAGTAAATAAAATTATATTTTTCTACATGATTTAGCTTTTGGGCTTTGCGTTCTAAAATAGCACTGTGTCAGTGTGGGGGTTTTGGAGGTTTTTTCCTGTGCTTGGTTTGTGACTTATTCATTACTCACCATAGGCGACCTCTCCCTCATTGTCCTCTCCAACAGTTTAGCTACAACACAGATATGACTGACAGGCCTGTAGTTACCTGGTTACTCCTTGTCCCTACCCTTATGGATCAGAACTATGTCTGCTAGCCTACATTTTTCGAAACTACTCCCAATGAATTGAGCAATTGAACAGACCTGCAAAGGATTCAGATAATTTCGATGCCAGTGCCCTGAGCTCATTTAGGTGCAACCCATCAATTCTCATGGCCATATTTACACTTAGGATTTGAGCCCTTTTCAGACCTTACCCTTCTTACTTGTAGGCTACCCTTCTATCCCCACTTTTGAGTCTGCTTTAGCACTTTTTTTTACATTAGAAATAATATCAGTCGACGGCAACCTGGATTCGGGAACGGACTCAGGCGCTGTCAATCTGCAGGCGAGGAGAGGATTAAGTGTCCAGAGGACTGCTTTTGGAATAGCCTTACTCTGCAGTGGCTCCCAGTGGAGACTGGAGGTACTGCAGGAGCATGCAGTGGGGGAACCATAGGAAACCGGAAAAAGCGGCGGGGTTGCACCGGATGACAGCTGCCAGTTTCTGATACCACCAAAAGTCCTCCAAGGAACTAATTTGACCTCAGCAGCACTCCGGGGCCAAATAGTTGGTGTGCCAGAGACCTCCTCCACCGGCGCTTTCCCCCTTGGAAGAGACGGACCCACCCGATGAAAGGGTTACTCTGGGTTACCCTGGGGTTGGCTGCAGATATGAGGGTGGAGGGTTCAAATGAGGTGAGTAGGAGGTAAGTTGAGACCATGGCAGCTCGAGGGAGTGGGGGACTTTGGAGCACGTAGGGGGATAAACAGATAAAGAAAAAAAAAGAAATAATAACAGGAATGCACCTTTTAATATGGCTCAGACCAGGTTTTTATCAGTATTCTTAGCTGTTGCTGTGCACTGATTGTCCCATAAAGTGTCTACTGCATGCTGGTTCATTTTAGTCACAAGAATAGTGATGTTAAACAATGGGTGTTCAAAAGCAACAGAGAATACAGATGAAAATCTGGACTATGCTATATCAAAAAGAGCACTCCGTGTATTATTTCAAATGTGAAAAAAGTTTAAACAGACTGAAACTGGGCAAATCATGGTATCATAACACAGGAGATAAGGGGTAATCTAACATAGCATAAAAAAAGTATAGGTCAAAATTTCGCTGCTGACATACACTGCTGATTTAAATTTTATTGTTTAGATCCTTGAGTGCTCTGAAAGATTTTCATCTGGGGATTTTATGCACTGAATTGTAACAAAACTGAAGTCAGACTTTCACCCATGACAAAATGCTGCACAAAGCAAATTACAGTAAAAAAAAAACTGTTATGGTGACCAGGTGCAAAAGAATAAAAGCAGCCCAAGAACAAGCTCCATTCTAGTAAGTACCCCAAAATGTGTCACTTTGGAGAAGGTATATTGATGATGTGGTGGCTGTGTGACATGGGATCTTACAAGAATTGCAGGAATTTGCATATTGCACTCTAAAAATTCTAATTAAAGATTTTCTTATACAGTCAACATCACCAGGGCCCAAATTTTTGTACTTATAGAAATCAGCAATGGTGAAATAGTGATGTGGATTCAATTGGCTGTCACCCATGTGACACAGTCACCAACATATCAAAGGGACAGTTTTAAAGATTGCGGTGTAACTGCAGCAAAGAAGAACATTTTGAAAGAGGTGCAGAGGAATTACACAGCAGATTCTTTGAGTGTGGGAATGCTGAGTTTAAGGCAAATGATGCAGAACAGACTGCCAGGCTGCAGGATAGAGAAGGTATGTTATGAGTCAGAAAAGACACAGATGTAAATCCAGAAAAGTTTGTCATCACTTTTTTTGCATATTCAAATCAGATAGAACGCATAAGGAGACAGTGACATCTGGTAAGTGGAGACACGCCCTTGTAGGACATCATAAAACAACCCTTAAGGATGTCATATAGAAGAGCTCAAAACCATAGAGATCTACGAGTTCATAGTAGAACAGAGATATTGCAAAATTTGACTTCACCGCTGAAGTTCTGGCAAAGTTGCAAAACTTGCCTTCGCAAGACACTTTGCAAACCATAGAGATCTACTAGCTCATAGCAGACTAGAGATGTTGTGAAATTTGACTTCACTGCAGAAGTTCCAGTGGAGTTGCAAAATTCACTTTCACAAAACACTTTGCAACATCATCACTTTGCAACTCCATTACTTTGCAATGAGTTTTCCTGGCGAAACAGCACATTTTCAAAGTCATTGTGAAGCTGCAACTTTGCTGGTGAATTTATGTGACTGTTCATGTTATCTGCTGAAATTTTCACAAATTCAGCAATTTGCTTTTTGCAAATTTGGCAAACTTTGCAAATCAATTAATGCACCAAAATTTGCCAGCTTCGCACAGTTCTATAGTAGATAACCACAACATTGAAGCAATACAGGTTGGCTCAGCAATATGTATAAAGATTCTTACCCCCTGAAAGAGGTGTTCATTCTGCAAGGTGGTCACACCAGAAAATTAATTCCAAAACCCACAGAATGGTAAAACCTACAATATTAGACATCTGATAACATGTGACACCACAGGAATAATTTACGTAGCACTGTGTACGGTACCTGCAGTGTCTTTTATATAGGTAAAACAATTAGAAAACTGAGAACAACAATGGGTGAACACTTTTGGGCTATCAGTGGTGGCAACTAGGTATGTGCTACATCATTAAATGTAACAAATGCTATGGCGCCAGGGAAACATGAGCTCAGCTTCAGGGGCATTCATTGACAGTGTTTTTCCAAACCCAAGAGTGACCCGGGATAATTCAATCCTGCAAAAAGATCCTGCAAAGAGAGGCCTCTTGGATCTTTACTTTTGGAGCAAGGGAGTGGCCAGGCCTGGATGCTAATTTTGACCTGGCACCTTTTTTTTTAATGAAGGGAGGAACGGACAGCAAAAAGTTAATAAACAGCATGAGTAACATATGCATGTTCTTCTCTTTTAGGCAAGTCTCCTGTTCATAAGACTCCATTGTGCGGGACACCCTCCATGAATTTCAAACACCTTAGTCATGCTGAGAGAAGCTGTACATCTCAGAAGTTATAAGTACTGTAAAATAACAATGTGTAATAACTTAAGTAAAACAACAAACTGTTTAAATTATTTTTTGTTTACAGCACTTTTATTTTTCACTCTTGCACCAATTTCATTGTTATTTGCACATATATATACATGGGTCTAGTGAGCTTGAATTAATGAGAACTGATGTACCATCTCTTTAAGTTCCTGTGCGATGGGATTTCCTCTTTCTGTCCATGCAGTTTTCCCTCTCCAAAAGCACATTACTAAATCAAAATGAGACTGCTTCAGTGTAAGGAAGGTTGCAGCAGCCTGCGACTGGTGGTGCAAAGGGCCACAGTATGCTGTAAACTGCCTTGTAGGCCATATATTTGCAGCCCTGCTTCTTTTTCCTGTGTGCATGTCAAGGAGCTTGTAGTTGTACAGGAAGACTTTATGACCCCTCTCCCATCACAAAGGTTGTAGAAGTGACACCAGCGATAAGTGGTCTTTGTGACTACTAAGCACCAGCAACATCAAGCAGGAATCAAACCTGAGAGCTTTACTTCACCATGCATCTGATGGAAGCATATTATAATTCTCATGTTTTTTCTTTATTGCCCTCTTGTATTTTTTCCCTCCTGTTTCAATGTTTCCTTTTAGAAGTGGAGTAAAATAAATAATGCAAACAAAGTGCTTTATGAATAGGTGAGTGAAAGAGCGATTTACTTCTAAGTGGTTTATGAACATACTGTAGGTCACTGTGTGTTGACAGGGATGAATAGAGGTACTCAGAGTATTATTTCTATAAACCTTCTTACATTATTTGAGGTCGTCCCTCAAATACGCAATTAAGAGGCTGCAATGAAGATATCTAATAGATTATTTATTCAAGAAAATGTTTTTAAATGAGTTCCTGTTTATTCTGCAATTTACGCACTGTCACAAAGATGTAAGTATGACAAATATAAACCTTGATAAAAAGCCTTTCTAATCAGGATGTTATTATTGGCACTCAAAGATGTAGACAATACTTTATCCATTATTGCAGAATACTGTAATTGCAGATGGAGACTGCATGGCAGTCAACTTAAAGTCAAGTCAAATTTCATTTTTTTCTTTTGTCATAACCAAACATGCATAAATGCAGAACTGGATACAGTTTTTGAAAGTGGTGAAATACTAAAATAAATCATCCAGTTTCATAATACATGATGTGACATGATCAGGCATAACAATTTCAATAAACTAATAATTACTACTAAGCATTTTTAGTGCATGGATATAGGGGATACATGATGGGCAGGAGTGGGATATGGCAAATATTCTCACTCCTGCAGAGTGAGCTCTGGATACTCACAAGTGCCGAAGGCATGAGTGAGAGTATCAGAGCTCACTCTGCAGAAGTGAGAATATTTGCCGTATCCCACAATCTGCACATCATGTGTGCAATTTATTTAATAGGGCATCGTTTATTTGTTTCTTTACGAAATGCTTTTGTTGTTTTATAAGGCATATTGTATGTATTAGTTTTATTCCTGGTATACATCAGCGGGTTGTTCGATAGCAGCAAGTTTGTGTGAATGAAGTGTGAGAGGTTAGGTTGTGACTGGGAAGGTTGTGGTGTTTGATTGGTTGCTTTCATGAATGTGTGTCTTTTGATTGGTTGGTGCACTTTGTTGTTCAGCTTTGTGCTTTACAAATGATGTAGTTCTGTTTGTGGGTGGGATTTTTGTCAGTAACTTGAAAGTAAGATTTATAATGTTTTTGCTCTGTGAGGTATGTTTGCTGTTTTTTTCTAGTTTTATTACTTGTGTATTTGGAGTTTATGGTTCTGTACAGTATGTATTGTTCGGCTGTTTTTTTGCATCGTCCATATGTGTTGGTTTCACCGACTGTCTGGGTGTAGTGATGTCTTTCTTTAAAGTGAATGCTTCATTTTGAGCGCAGCAGAGTTATACGGGGTTCATATTACTACAAGGTGCTTTTCTTTGTGTTTATTTTAAAGTGCAGTGCCTTTAGGACAGTGGTGTTCAGGTGGCAGTTCAATTGCAATGTTGATTAGAGTTGTGAAGGCGTTTGGGGAGTACTATTGCCATTATTTATGAGACTTGCACTGTAGTCTGTGAAGCTACTAAATGTTAATTTATGCACTGTAACTTATGAGTGCGTATTTTTTGTGTAATTTATGCTTTGATTGAGTGACCTGAAGAGTCATTTGAGTGATACTGTTTTGATGTTGTTTTGGGGTAGGTTATTTTAACACAGAACTAGCTCAGGCAGGGAGGTGCTTGTGGAGACATCATCACAGTGAGAATATCACCTGCTGATGTAACCACAGCATGTATAAATGTTAGATACTTTCACTGTGGTTACGTCTGCAGGATTTATCTCACTGGGATGAAAATAACAGGATTTATCTCACTGAGTTATCCCTCACCCCTATTGTATAAAACCGGTTAGTAGAAATCCCTTACAACTTCCGGTTGCGATTATACATTACTGTTAACTAGTTTTAGTATATGGATTCTTAAAATAATAGGGTAGTAAAGTATTCAAAAAATTCCCAGTAATATCATCGCTCCCAGAGCGATTATACCACCATTTATGAGTGATAATACTATCATTCAGGTGCTGTAATAGTATAGTTCAGGACCTGAATGATAGTATTATCACTAACCCTCAACAGCACAACCACAAGTCTGCAACCCAATGTCTTTCAAAGCCTGCCTCCTGATTAGCCACTTTTCCTTAGTGGGAGGGCAGAAGAACACTTAAAACATGGCGGCGGTCCCTCGCTTAGTGAGATAGAGTTAACCAGATCCTCAAAATGTCCCTGTTTTTTATTTTAACTGTGCCCAGAAAATGAATTATCTGGTTGATCTGCATTCCTTAAAAGATGAAAAGGTAGGACTGCCTACCAATTTTTCTATGCCGTGTGAGACAAGCAGGAGGGAAGGGTGAATGAGACATCACAAGACAGTGCTGCGGTCAGCCAGGACTGATAGAGTCCTTCACTGAAGCAGCCGACTGCACGTAACAAAATGCAGAAAAACAAACTCGGATCCATATACTAAAAAAAACAGCTAAGTTAATGTATCTTAGAATGCATAAATTCCATCTCAATTTTCTGGGGACATGGGAACCTCTTGATGGAATTACTGCATTGTAATATACACTAACTTATTTATTATTCTATTTGTAATTGCTCACTTTCAATCATGTGTGTGGTGTCAGCACTTTATTTTTTATTTATTTATTAACATCTTGGATTCAAGACCTTTGAGCAGATGCTCTTTACATATGTTCCATGTCAGAATGATAACATAGTTGGGTTAACATTTACAATAGTTACATTGCAAGTGGCACCAGGCCTAAATACATTTTATGAGTAAACAGAGGGGAGATGAAGATTCAGGAGATTACTATAAATAAAATAAAGTGAAAATTACACTAACAGTGATCAGAGGTACATCTTACATACAGGAGAGGCATTGTATACAATGTACTGTATGCCTGAGTCTAATTGTTACTAGGTTACTAAATACAGAGCGAAACAGACAGAAGGCCATAAGGAAAAAGAGAAAGGAGAAGTGAGGGAGGAGGAGGAGCGGGGTGGGGTGGTAGAGGGTGAAGGATGGGGGAGAAGAGGGGGAAAGGATAGGTGGGGGCAGGAGGGACCCAGAGGTAAGTGCAAAATAAGTGCAAGTGAGAGTAGTAATTAGAGTAGGTGAGGGTCAGGGGGATACCCATAAGGAGCAGGTGTGGTAGAATTTGGTAGTGCCTAGTGGTAGCAGTCACTAGAAGCACTAGTCACACAACTGCCACGGTAATTAAAAATGCTCATTAGTAATTATAAAAAAACAAGACATACTGTAGGTGGGTTTGTGTAAACAAGAATTTTACACACACCTTTGGTGTAGCATGCTTTTATAATCCCCTTGAGCTTCACTCTCAGGGTTTGCATAGCATCCCACACCTTGAGTGTATATAAAATTCTGGTTACATAACCACCCATGCATTATTCACTACTTCACATACTCCTTTGCAGCAGCAACTGTACTCTAATATTTATGACTTTAACTGAATTTCTAACTTTTTATCTTTTCAGCATTGTAAGTGAAATATAAAACTTTATTGCCAATTCTTTTATTGGCCCCCATAGAAGATACAATATATAGTATTAGTGAGACTTGGTCTCAGATACTCAGATGCTGCCATTCCACCTGTGTCAGCATGCATCTTGGCCGGTCTTGTGTTCTTGGTTGGGTGGAAGGCTCAGTTCTGGCTATAAATAACCCCCATCTCTGTTAGGAACAAGGTCACTATAGTGGCTATGGGGCACCACAACACAAACAGACGTAGTCCCTGGAGTAGTGGTGTCACAGGGCAGTTGCTCCATGTAGTCCAGAAGCAGGAAAGAGCACATTACAAATGACAAATCAATTAAAAGGTGTTAGACAGATCAATAGTCTCCATGGAATAGTTCAGCCATGCATTTTGTCCCAGTCCTTTAGAAAGCTGCTTACTTTTTCCACATCTCAAAATGTGTAGGTGCCCACCCCATGTTTAACTCTTACCACAGCTGGGTAGGAAAAGACAAAATCCACCTTCTTCTGTTTCAGAGCATTGAGGACTGACACAAATTACTTGCACGTCTTCTGAAGGAGAAGTCCTGGTGTAAAAACAACTTGTTACTCTCAAATAACAACTTCCGTTGTCAGTAGGTTGTAAGGATGTCTTGCCAGTCTCCAAAATGATGGTGCTGAACTATAATTTGGCAGGGTGGCTCCTCTTGTGGTGGCCTTGGGGCCAGGGCCCAATGTGCCCTCTCAGTTTTTAGCCAGTCCCCTTTTAGCTGCAGACCCAGTAACCTGGGTAAAGTACCCACATAAAAGTCCAGTACACTTGCACCCTCCTTACCCTCTGTTAGCCCCCATTAGTGGAGGTTGCTTCTTTGATTGTAGTTCTCTTGGTAGTTGAGCTACTCCCACAGGTCCTTGAACTCCTGTTCAAGTTTTGCCACTTTCTCAGGGACAGTATAGGGCCATGGGTGTCTTATAGGGTGGATCCACTGTTCCACTTCAGCAATCCCATTTAGCCTGGCCTGCACATTGCTCTGTAAGCTCTGAAAGTTTCCTTGCTAGATTGTCCAGCTTTGGATTCAGGGTCTCCAAAGCCTGTTCAGTAACAGTATGGCCCAGCGTGGCCATTTCAGCTGCCAGCAACATGATTATGCACAGACCTGCAAGCGGTGCAGTCGCCCCTGCTTTCGTTGTACTTTGTGCTGCTCCTCAAGGCTGTTTAGCAGCAGGATTAGTCAAATATTCATTGAGCATTGTTTCCAGCTCAGACCAACTATTTTGAAATTAAGATGCATCAGCTAAAATATTGCATTTTAAGTTTTAAAACAAGTAGGAGATGTAGTGTAAGGGAAACACTTCAGTCTGGCTAGATGCTTATTAGTGTCCCTGACTTTTATTATGCTGCTGAGCAGGCTACACAGGCAGTCTTTCTTGTTGTCCCGTGTCTGCCTGCTGCATCATTGTCTTCTTCCAATCTCTCCACACTGTCCAGCTTATTCTTGATATTTAACAAACATTGATTGAAAAGATTTTTCTCTAGAATTAGGCTGTTGCTAAGAAACAGCTTTCTTGGCATAGAATTCTAGTTCTGATAGAATATCTGAAGTAACAGACCACTGATTTGCTGTTACATTTGGAGGATAAAAGTGAAACAGAATTTTGTATATTTTAGAATTTTTATATTTATGTATATTTTACAAATATATAACTGTAATTAACCAAGAGTCAAGGGATTAAGTAAGGGAGATGTAGAAAGTACTCCAAATATAACATTACTCCATATATAAGGTAGGCCTTTTTGCATCATAGGGGTCAGTATGGAGACGAGGTACACCAGGGAGGTAGTCAATTGTGGGGACTGTGGAGCTCTTTTCTCCAGGGTTATGCTCTGGAGGAAGGGAAACTGCCCCATCTGCAGGACCTTTGCAGATCTCCATGCTCAGCTGGTAACAGCAAGAGATGAGATATCTCAGCTGCAGCACCAGCTCAGCTGGGGTCCACCCCTACACCCCACTCCCCCAGAGACCACTGATCCAGGAAGCTGGATGGTGGTGAGGAAGGGCAGGGGGAAGGGTGACAGGGGCAGCCACAAGGGGTTTGACCAATCTCACACCATTCCAACAGCAAATCACTTCACACCCCTTGAGGAGGCTCAGGTGCCTGACTCTGTTGGGTGGGGCTCTATGTCTGTCAGGGGAAATGGGTGGGACAGCTTGGTGGCACCTGAGGGGGTGAGTAGGAGGAAGTCAGCAAGGAGAGTCTTAATGATTTGGTACTCAATGATTAGTGGGGCAAAGAGGGTGGTTGGCAGGGGAGGGAAGTGGATTAAAATGGCCAGATACCTTCCTATTGAATCAGCAATCAGAAATATAGATGGGATAGGGAGGGCGGTGGAGAACTGGGAGGGGAATTTGAGAGTGCTGGCACACTTGGGTATCAGTGATCTGGTGAACCAACCTGTGGAGGCAGTGGAACATAATGCTAAGGGTCTGGGGCAAAGACTGAAGGTGTTCTCTGCTTCCCTGGCTTTTTCTGAAGTCCTTCCTGTGTCAAATAAGGGAATGGGTATGACACAGTAAGGAAGGAAGAGACTGAGGAATGGGTGGTTGAAGGGGTGGTGTCAGGAGAAGGGGTACCACTTTATGGGAGACTTGGGGGCTTCTGGGACAGAAAGCTCTTCAATGGTGATGGCCTTCAACTGATGTGAGAGGGGGCCAGTGATCTGGGGCAGAGGTTTGACATTTATATTGGACAGTTAAACTGACTGTGAGGGAGATGAAGGCTAGGAGAACCACTAAGAAGGGAAAGCAGGTGGGGAACTTAGCTAGGGCTCCCCCTGAACAGGGGACTACTAGCAGCAAGGTCAGTAACAGTAAAGTTGAAGTTCAGATTAGGTTACAGGAAGAAGCCAATGAGGGAGGGTTGACAAAGTCTACATTCATTATGAAAAATAAATGGAGATGAGGAAGAATAAGAGAGAACAGAGAGGGAGGAGGCAGTATAGTGCAGTGGTTTAAGGCTCTGAGCTGCAAACCTGGAGACCTGGGTTTGAATCCCACAGCCCCCACTTGCATACTGTGTGACCCTGAGCAAGTCACTTAACTTCCTTGTGCTCCCAGGTCACACCTGTAAACAAGCTTTCAGCATAGGGTGTCTCTCCTGGTAAAAAAAAAAAAGGATTATGGAAAAGCAAGAAGGGTTTAGGAGAAAGATGGAAAGGGGTCTGCCTTAATCTTAATGCCAGGAGTTTGGAAAATAAAATTAGTGAGCTCCAGGCAATGGTGGCAAACACTGAGATGGCACTAGTAGCCATCACAAAAACTTGGGTCACAGAACATAATGAATGGGACATGACAGTCTCTGGCTACACCAAGTTTAAAAGGGATAGAGGGAAAGGTAAAGGAGGAGGCATAACCCTATATGTAAGATTAGGCACAGAGGGAGTGGAATATGGAAACAGCAGATTCGGTAATGGGGAAACAGAATCGCTGTGGGTTCAGCTCACAGCATCCTTAAGCAAGAAACTATGAAAAGGGGTGATTTTTAGACATCCAGAACTGGGGGGCGAGAGAGATAATGAGCTAGGAGCAGAACTAGAAAGGGGTGTGGCAAAGAGGGAGGTGGTAGTGGTGGGAGACATAAACCTGCCAGATATTGATTGGGTCATTCCAGCAGCCAGGAGCTCCAGAAGTCAGGTCCTACTTGATACATTGCAGCACTGCCTGCTGGTGCAGCTAGTTAAAGAACCCACTAGGCAGACTGCCATTCTTGATGTGGTACTCACCAACTTGGAAGTGGCAAGAGGAGTGAGGCTAGGGGAGCCACTAGGGTTCAATGACCATAACTATATATGGTTCAGCCTTGCCCTTGGGACAAGTAAGCCCTCATCAAAAGCTAAATTCCCAGATTTCAGAAGGACAGATTTCAATCGGATGAGGGAGCTCATCCAAGACAAGTCAGTCAGAGTGGACAGCATAAGGGATATGGAGGAAAAATGGGGCAATCAATGGGGGCCATTCTCAAGGCAACAAAGTCTTGCATGAGAAAGTAATCAAAAGAAAAAGGTACAAGAGACTAATACAGTTATCTGGAAAGATCAGGGAAGCAGTAAGAGCCAAAAAAAGGTCTTCACCAGGTACAAGTGAAAACAGGGGCTGGAAGAATGGGGAGAACACAGAATGAGTACAGTACATGGGAAACCAAAAGGGTGGTCAGAGAAACAAAGGCAGACAAATAGCTATGTATTGCAGAGGGGTCAATGGTGGGGAAAAAATTGTTAGATATAGTAGGGAAACAAGAAAGAGGAGCAGGAGAAACTGTTAGGCTAACAGAGGAAGGTAGTGGAATGGAGGGAATGGGCAGAAATCAGCCATTCTTAATGACTACTTTTGCTCTGTATTCACAAGGGAAGACAGAGGTCCTCTGCCAGAAAGTGGCATTAATAAATTGGTGTCCCCTAACTTATTGTTGTCTTCCTGTCAAGTGACCCATTTTTCCTAAGTGTCTGTTCCTCCATTTACAGGTTACAGAAACACAGAAACATAGAAGTTGATGGCAGATGAGGACCGCAAAGCCCATCCAGTCTGCCCATTTCTTTTTCTACCTTATGAATGTACCATTGGCATTTGTTCTCTCAATTGCCTATCTATTCATACTTATCTGTATTGCTTCCTTATGCCTATCCCATGCATGTTTGAAGCCCTGCACTGTATTCATATCCACCACTTTCTGAGGTAGCCCATTCCATGCATCCACCACCCTTTCTGTGAAAAAGAACTTCCTCACATTACCCCTAAATCGGCCTCCCCTCTAATCTCATGTTGTGTCCTCTTGTCCTGCTGTTTTTCTTATATTGAAACATGTTAGACTCTTTCACCTTGTTAATGCCTTTAAGGTATTTGAATGTTTCAATCATATCACCTCTTTCCCTCCTTTGTTCCAGGGTATACATATTGAGTTCTGTTAATCTGTCCTCATATGTTTTCTGATGCAGCCCCTGCACCATTTTGGTTGCCCTTCTCTGGACTGCCTCAATTTGGTTAATGTCCTTCTGAAAGTGTGGCCTCCAGTACTGCACACAGTACTCCAGATGGGGCCTAACCAGTGCCTTATAAAGAGGGATTATTACTTCCTTCTTATGACTTGTGATACCCCCTACTAATATGCCCCAACATCCCCCTAGCCTTACCTACTGCTTTAGTGGTCTGCTTGGATGATTTCAGGTAATCTGTGATGATGATGCCCAAGTCTCTTTCTTCCCTTGTGACTGACAGCAACTCCCCTCCCAACCTATAGGTGGCTTCATGGTTTCTCTTCCCTATGTGCATGGTCTTGCACTTCTGTGTGTTAAACCCCAGTTGCCACTCTTCTGACCATTTTGCCAGTTTATCCAGATCTCTTCTCATTCTGCCCACCCCATCTGGATCATCTACTCTGTTGCAGATCTTGGTGTCATCTGCAAACAGACAAACCTTACCCCCAGTCCATCTGCAATGTCACTGATGAAGATATTGAAGAGGACTGGCCCCAGGACTGATCCCTGAGGTACCCCACTTGTGACTTGCATCTCTTCTGACTGTATACTCTTTACCACCACTCTCTGTTTTCTGCCCATCAACCAGTTTGCCACCCAGTTGACCAACTTCTGACCCATCCGAGTCTACCCAGCTTATTAATCAATCTTCTATGTGGAACAGTATGAAAGCTTTACTGAAGTCAGGTAGGAGACATCAACTGCACCCCTTGGTCCACCACTCTGGTTATCCAGTCAAAGAAATCTATGAGATTAGTTTGACAGGACCTTCCTGTTGTAAACCCATGCTGTTTTGGATCCTGTGCTCCTATGGATTCTAGGTGTTGCACTATCCTTTCCTTAAGGAGTGCCTCCATAATCTTGGCCACTACTGAGGTAAGACTGACTGGTCTGTAGTTCCCTGCCTCCTCCCTGCTACCACTCCTGTGGAGCGGGATCACATGAGCCCTTCTCCAGTCTTCTGGGACCTCTCCTGTGCTCCGAGACTCACTAAACATTATCTCTCTCTATCACTAGATGGTAGTACTGGGTCCCATTCCTGTATTCTCCTTCTCTCTCAGCCTTCCTACCTCCCCTTTTCTCTCCTCTCCTCCTCCTCCATTCTCTCCTGCCCTTCTGGCTGTTTCCACCTTTGACCACTAGGAGTCAGCATTGTCTCCTGTTCTTCCCTGCTTTCCCCTTCTGACCCCACCACCCCTTACTGCTTACCACCCCTCTTTCTTGTCTCCATCTCACCTCCCACCCCAACCCTACAGCCTGCTCTTCCCTCCCCCTCCCGGGCTTGAACCCTGCACCTTCCGCTCTGCAATCCGTGGTGCTACTGCTGCGCTAAGTTGGCTGTCTCCTTGCTGGGTTCCCTCTAACTCCCCTTATAGTCCCTCCCCTACTTTGGTCCTCTGCCAGTCCTCTCGCCACCAGACATGGCCATTCCCCATCTTTCTGTCCTATCCATCCTTAGCTTCCCCTCATTATTCTTCACTTCTCCCTACCCACCCCCACAGCTGCCCCACCTGCTCTCCACCAGTCAGCTCTCCAGCTCTCTCCTCAGTATCTTCACACTACCTCCACCGTGATCCACCCAATACCATCCCACCCCCCCATCCACACTTCACTTCTTGCTGCCTCCTGTACTCTCTCCCTGGCCTCTCTCTTCTTCTCCTTCCCCTTCTCCATGCACTACCCATCTCAACACACCCAGCCCCCCATACTACCGTCGCTAGCTGCTGAAGGCAGCTGCGCCTTGCACTGCTTAGAATACTGTTCCTCCTGCTTTTGATGTCCGGGAATATAAATTCTAATCCTGGTCCCCCCCGTCCCCTCCCAGCACTACACATCCTCCTCCGTGCTATGTATTGCAACCCTAAACGTATGTAGTCGCCTGAAGAAGTTTGATGTCCTCCAGTGCTGGATAGCTCAACAGCAGCCAGACATCCTGTTTCTCATCGAAACCTGGCTCTCAAAGACCACCCCTGACTCGGCCGTCTCAATTCCTGGATACACTTTGTTCTGGGAGGACAGACATGGAAAATGTGGGGGTGGTTGTGCGATATATCTCCGTGAGTCCCTGCAAGGCCATGCTCTCCCCCCCCAACTGGAGGCTGGAGCCCAAGCTCTCTCATTAAAAATCTGCCCTGACACCTCCAGGGCCCCCCTGATCATCACATCAGTCTATATTCCTGCCCGCAATCAGAAACATGCCTTCCAGTCTGTTCTGGACCACCTCTCCCATTTTTCCCCTAAGACTGAACAAATAAATCTCGGGGACTTTAACATTAACTGACTTTCTAACTCTGCCTCCCCCTACAAAAATGTTATCATGGCTTTAGACCTCACCCAACTTGTTACCTCCTCCACCTGTATCAACCCCACCAATGGAACCTCTATCCTACTGGATCTAGTCCTATCCAACCACCCCCACAAAATCATAAGCACCATCGTTCTCCTTAACACCATAAGTGACCACCCCCCAGTTCTCTGCTCCTGGTCCTGTAAACAAAAGAAACCAGCTCCAAAAATGGTTCTGTTGCGTTGGCTCAAACCTGGCAAACTGGGTCTCCTAAAAGACCACCTTGCCCACTGGGATTGGTCCCCAATAAACCTTGCTCCTGACATTGACTCTGCTGTCAGCTATTTCATCCAGTCTTTCAACATGGCCTGTGACCGATTTGCTTCCCTCACCAAACGTATTATCAAAGGTCCTGACACCCCCTGGATCTCGCAGGCACTTCTTGATCAGATGCACCTCAGGGACCACCTCTGGCAAAAGGTGCTAGACTCCGGCAAGCCATTGGACTGGCAATGCTATCGGGCTGCACGAAACAAGTGTGCTTGGGCCACATGCAAAGCCAAAGCCGATTACTATAGGGCATCCCTTGCCTCCACCTGAGGCTCTGGGTGTAAATTTTGGGACAAAATGAAGGAAATTAATGGCAAACCCATGTCACCTTCCCCAACCCAGCTTAACATTAATGGTTCCACCTCCACCCACCTGCAACTCATCATGGACACCCTAAATTCCTCCTTCTCTGACCTCAGTTCTGTACTTCCCCACAATTTCGTTGATCCCCCTCCCACCCCCCAGCCTGCCTCACACCCTCACCCACCCTTCTACTTCTGAACTATCATGGCACAGGAAGCAAAACTTTACCTCCTCAAAGCCCTTAGTGGCACTCATCACAGTAATGATACACTGGACCTCAGACTCCTTCTCTTGGTCCTGAATATGGTCCTCTCCCCCCTTACCAGCATCCTCAACCACTCCCTCTGCCTTGATAAGTTCCCTTCAGTCTGGAAAATGGCTGTCATCACCCCTATTCACAAAAGCAGCAATCGTACCTCCCCTGGGAACTGCCACCCAATCTCCATCCTCCCCACTCTCAAAAGCCCTGGAAAAAATTGTCTCAGATCAGCTTATGGACTACCTCAATAAATACAATCTTCTCTGTGGCGAGCAACATGGTTTCCAGAGAGGTCAGAGCACCTCCATTGACCTCCTGGAGTTCACCAGTTTTGTCCACTCTGTCCTTGATAACAGGCATCTGGTTGGCTCGGTCTTCATAGACCTGTCAAAAGCCTTTGAAACTATTGATCACACCCTCCTTCTATCAGCTCTTTCCCACCTAGGTCTTTCCCATGAAGTTACTGCATGGTTTGAGGACTACCTCTCCCCAAGGTCCCAGTGTGTCAAAATAAATGGCACTTTCTCCAACTGTCTCCCAGTCCTCTCAGGGGTGCCCCAGGGCTCCATCCTAGAGTCCATTCTGTTCAGTCTATTTATTAATAACATTCCAAAAGCATGCACTCAGAAAATCCTCTTGTACTGTATGCTGATGACACCGTCCTCTTTTCCTATCACACAGACCCTACTTCCCTTCAATTAACCCTTCAGAATTCCTTCAGTAAGGCAGAGACTTGGTTTACCAACCACAGGTTAGTACAAATTCACAAAAAAAACAAGGTTATGCTATTCACCCACAACCAAAGCAAACTCAAAGGAACCCTCCTCCTAATTCATACCAATCATCTCCACTCTCTTGGCCAGGTCAATACCTTAAAATACCTTGGTATCACCCTCGACTCTGTGCTCACCTTCCATGAACACATTCATCTCCTCGGCACTGCCGTCAACGCAAGGATCAGCCAGCTCTACCATCACCGAAGCTGCCTTCCGTCAGACGTTCTCTGGCTCACAGTCTCCTCCTCTGTCCTGTCCCTCATAGACTATGGGATCCTGGTCTATGGGTCAGCTAATAATATCTCCCTCCATAGAATTAGGGTCTTCTTAAATAAAGCCTGCTGACTAGTCACCAGGAGTTGCAGACTCACCCGTACCTGCACACTCTACAACTTGACCAACTGGCTCAACTTTGACGATAGGTTAAGGTAACAGATCTGTCTATTTGGCAGAAAAATAACCTGTGGCCTTGCCCGGCCTGGCCTATCCTCCCTCCTACAACCATCTCCCATGACTGTAGCTACCCCGGAGCTCCTCCAAACCCTCCCTCCTATTTCCATATTTTAGGGCCACTCTGGAGCAGAGATCCTTCTGCCACAGAGCACCCTCCTGGCTGAACTCTCTACCCAACCTTGTCACCTCTGAGAACAAACTCGGTCATTTCAAGACCCTCCTTCAGGACCATCTCCTCGCATCCTGTATCTGCAACTGCCCTTAGACTGTCCAGCCTCCTGGTCCCATCCTCTCCTCTTGTCTTTTCCATCCTCTTGCTTACTGCCACCTAATTCAGACAAAGGACTCCCATTCTGCTTATCTATCCCCCCACCGGCCTGTACCTCTCAGTGCCTTATGGCACCCTACTCCTTGCCTGCTTGTACGACCACCTTCACCACCCACTTGGTATCCATGTGCGCAGTTTTATAGAAACTGTTAAGTAACTATGCTCACTATTTAATGTTTGTTTTGTAACCTGTGTATTCTATTGACATGGAGCCTTTGTAAAGGAATCTCTGACTCAAAGGATTGTAATTCCGATATTGTTTAAATAAATACAAAAATTAAGGCAGCTGTAAAGGGGATCCCTAAGATGACATAACAAGTATATACCAGTGAAAGGGTTTGGAAAGGGATGCACCCATTTTATTTATTTGTTTAATGATATCTTGGAGAACACCTGTGAGCGGATGCTCATTTGTAGGTTCTGTGTCAGTTACAAGAAGAAAGTGAACAGGTACATAGCATTACATACAAGACATTACATTACAAGCAAGTACAAAACTGCATTGAAACATAGAAACATAGAAACATAGAATTTGACGGCAGATAAGGACCGCTTGGCCCACCTAGTCTGCCCAAAACATTGCATTGGTACAAAACAATACATTACAAGCTAGGTAGACAATAAATTGATGCAGATTACAAGATTGGGATAGCATTTAGCTTAAGGTATAACATTTAGACATTGCTTCAGCATTGGTGAGAAGGTGCCTGCATCAGAGAGTTAAGCCTACTTGTGGGGGGAGAAATAGAGTGGAGAACAGGCACAGCTGTGGCATAGTGAAGTGTATGCCTGAGCAAGGGGTTAAGAACAGATTTAAGGGAGGTTGGCGACAGTGGGGTTAGGACAGCAGCAGACAGGGGGGCAGGAAGGTGGGGACAGAGATGGGAATGGGTGCCCAGTGGGGAGGGGAAGGGGGTAGACAGGGGGTGGAATAATGAAGTGCTGTAAAGGTAGGTGCCCCTAGGATTAGGTGGAACACTAAGTGCTACTGCTTTATGGTGGTCCAAATGTAGGAGAGTTGTTTTGGCCATCATGAATGGTCAACGGAGTCACAATTGTCATCTGTGGCAAGGTGCTGCCTGAACTTTCGCTTGAAAGCACCAATGGTTGTGGTAACAGAAATGTCTGAAGGAAGGGTGTTGTTCAAGTGTGGTGCATGGCAGTAGAATGCACATTGACCCTGTGCATTGTGGCATCTAGGTTCACTGAAAATTTCACTGTGGGTGCTTCTGGTCAGCCTGGCACTTATATGGCACATGAGCAAGTTCTGGGATTCTGGACTCCTGGTGGCATCAGATTTAGTGTGATTTTTTTGGCCAGCAGACAGGTATGGTACTTAACTCTGCTCTTTAGCTGGAGCCACCCTGACTGTGAATAGAGCTTACAGGTGTGAGTAAGTCTTGCAGCACCTGGGAGGAGTCAGCAGGCCTTATTAAGGGCCAGAGAGATGTGATGGAGGGCTGAGTCTGGTACAGAACCATAAACTGCTAGGCCATATTCAATAAGAGTAACAACTGAACTGGTGATGGCCATGTTAAGTGCTTCATATGTAAGGCTGTGCTTGTGGTGGTGGAGTATCCCGATTCTGGAACTGATGGCCTTGGCTGTGTTGTCCATGTGCTGTGCATAGGACAGGGTGGAGTCAAGGGTGACACCCAGGTACTTAAAGCACTGCACAAGGTCCAGCACATCACCACTGTTGTTCAGGATGGATAGTGGGCAGGTCTTGTGTTTGCTGTGGGTGCTGGAGTAGATCATAGTCTTAGTTTTCTTGTAGTTAAGGATTAGTCTGTGCTCCTGAAACCATTATTTCAGCAACAGTGAATTCTAGTTGGAGGTCATTTTGAAGTAGTTCAGGGTTGGGGTTGCAGGTGAAAATTACAACATCATCAGCATACAATAGCATGTGACTGGTGCAAGAGCCTGGAAGTTTATTTAAAGGGGAAGTCTTCCATAGTTTCATACCAATATTTTCTCAACTCCTTATGTGTAACTGTTGTGTGCCTCCTCCAGTTGCCAGCAGTCCTATTGCTGTCGAAAGCTAGATTATAAATAAAAATATACAGTCCCGAGAAGTTATCAATGTGTTTGTCCTCCATTGTACCATCGATGTTGCTGGAGGATGATGT
Source organism: Neoceratodus forsteri (assembly GCA_016271365.2). Taxonomy (NCBI): domain Eukaryota; kingdom Metazoa; phylum Chordata; order Ceratodontiformes; family Ceratodontidae; genus Neoceratodus; species Neoceratodus forsteri. Next base: position 953,289,406 of record CM057456.1, read on the forward strand.
CCTCAGAGCAACAGATAATGGTGCTGCACTAAATGCAGTTCCACCAGTAAACCAAACCCACAATGTTTGGTTCCCCACTTGAGTAATGGAGGAACCCTTTAAGTGTTGTGCACATCCTGAAGTGCAAGTCTAATAGGGACTAAGACCATGTGAGTGTGATGCAGCACTGATTTGAGGTATATACAGTACTCATATAAGGAAGTGCCTGTATGTGTTGTGTTACTGTTTCTGTTAGCAAAAGCAGTTTACCCAATAAATGATTCTGGGTACAACAAGAGTTTTAAGTGGTATTATACAGCTGTTGTATTATGTTCTGTGTGTGTTAGCATTCTCTGTTTTGATTGACACCAGCAGTGAGAAACAATCTTGCAAATATGCCCCTTTCCCTGTGTAACTAGGCAGTCAGTGATTGGATGGCTGCTGTAAAGCAATAAAGAGTTCAGTTAGAACAAGGAATAGGTTACCAGGACAGCATCAGCTGCAGCATATGGAAGAAGGGTAATGTAGTGGTTAAAGCACAGGCACAAGAACTGGGAGACTGTGATTCAAATACTACTAGAGTCCCTTACTCTTTAACCCTTAACAAGTTCCCTAAACTCCTTGGGAACTGTGATGACCCCTCAGGTCCATGACTTTAAAAGTGCCCCCATTCCCATTATAAATCATTAGCAGTGTTGTGAGAGCTACAGCACTTCATTTTGATGGTACTGGGGACAAGCTGTGGCAGCCCCCCCCAGCTTTGTAATGCCAGCATTTGAGGTAGGATGTCCCTCACACATCAGATGCTACACTTCAGCTGTTGTAGTAGGTAAAGAAACTAATCAGTTTCAGTGTTTGCAGTGCTCTGTATTTGCTTAACTCATTCCTCCCATGTCATATGCATTTTGTGTCTTGGTATTTCCAGTCAGAAACTCAGATTTAAGGAGCATTTGAAATTTAAAACCAGTACATTTCATAAAGTAAGTGATCTAGCACTCCACTTTCAGGCTGCTGAAAGGAGGTGTGTATCATTTGTGCAAAGGAAGAATTCAATCTTGTGTGATCCTTTGGGAAACTGCCCAGGCCCACCTTGTAAATGAATCTTCTCAAGGGTGTTCACCTGGTTCAATACAGAGTGACTGATTGACTGCTTGATTGACTGATTCAGTCTACTGCTTTTCACAACATGTTACAACTGTCTCACAGAGAGAAATGAGCAGTACAAAGAAACAGATTTTGTTTCCTGTGAATGAAATACTATTAGCTAGATTATTTGCTCTACACATACAGTATTAAGGCTACAAGTACTACTCCCTATGTGAGTTGCATGACAGAACTGTCTTAAGCCATTGCAAACTTAAACTAAAATCGGGTAGACAGCATTGATATCCTTATGTTTTCTTCTGCATTGTTGCTGCAGTGACATCATGGAATGGGAGGGGCTGTATTACAAGTAACTCATTTGCATGTAAATGGAGTCTTGCTTGACACTTTACTACCTTGTGTCAGAGCCTCAGACTCTAGATATGTGTTGCAAAAGCAGAAATGACTGATTTCTTATTGACATATGTACAGTACTTGATGTAATGTATAATAAATACATCAGACATATCCAAATCATAAATATACAGGAGTCTTCTCCTTTAAGAAGATACTGAAGAGAAGGGGCCCCAGTATTGATCCCTGGGGGACCCCTGAGTGAACAGGTTTGCTATCCAAGACAATGTCCCCAATCTTGACCCACTGTGAGTGACTACTGAGATAGCTGTTAAACCATAGAACTGTATCAGAAGAGAGACCAGTGTTGGCTAGCTGTTCAAGGAGGAGTGTGTGGTGAACCATATCAAAAGCTTTTATTAGGTCGATGAAGGTAGCCCCCACTAGCTGCCCTTGATCCAGGGCTTGGTGGATATAATCAGTGAATTACAACAGGGCTGCAATAGTGCTGTGTTCCACTTGGAACCCATGTTGTTCTGGGCATAGGAGTTGGTGCATGTTTAGGTATTCCACAAGCTGATCTGCCACTAACCATTCAAGTGCTTTGGAGAGTGGCGGGAATATGGACATCAGTCTGTAGTTGTTCTGTAGTGCCCGGTCAACACTTTTGTGAACTGGCATTACAGAAGCCAACTTCCAGAGCTGGGGGAACTGAGAGTGGCAGAGGGATAGATTGATGATGGTGGTCAGGGGGCTTAGTAATTCCGCATGTTCCATAGTGAGAACTTAAGGTCCAGGGTGTCTCCACTGTGCTGTGATTTGCCCAGCACCATCTCTAGGTACTTTCTAGCCACAGTAGTGCTGACTTCTTTAAAGTAAAAAAGCGGATGGTTCCCCATAGGGGATTGATCACCCACTGGGTGCTTCTGGTCTGGAGGGTCAAAGTAGTCTGCTGGGAGCACACCACTTAGGTCTGTGAAGGCAGTATTTAGGACATTTACTATTTGGAGTGGATTCACTGTTGGTGTATCATTGACCAGGAGCATGGAGGGGGCTGTTTTGGGATTCCTGTAGTAATATCACTGAGGTTGGCCCAGAAGGATTTTCTGTAGTTCCAGGAGTTGGCGAGAGCTTCCTTATAGTAGGAGCATTTTGCTAAGTGGATAGCTTTTGTGCACTTGTTTCTAGCTTTTTTATATAGTTAGATATTGGCAGCTGTACCATGTGTGCGTGCCTTTATCCAGAGTTGGTTCCGAGTATTGAGTTGTAGCAGGAGTTCTGGTATTATCCAGGGGTTGCAGGGAGCTTTAGATTTTCTTGTTTTGGGGGGCATGTTTATAGCAAGTGGTATTAAATTTTGTGATAAAACATCTGAGTGCGATGTGTACGTCATTTATTTCATGTAGATCAGACCAGTCTAGGCCTTGAAGGTCTGCCTTGAGTTGTGGTAGGTGCCCTTTGAGGAGTACACAGCTGGTTACAGTTCTGGGCAGGGGCTTGCTGAAGTTGTTTTGCCAGGTGCAGGTAACGGGTGAATGATCACTCAGTGAGTCAGGGAGGACAATGGTGTTGGTGATGTGGGCTGGTCAGTTTGAGAGTATCCAGTCCAGCAGTGTGCTAGTACCAGTTTTGTAGTTGACCCTAGTTGGGGTCACCACCATCTGGGAAAAGTGAATAGTCACTAGAGCATCTCTCACCATGGCAGCTGCCAGAGAGGGCCAATTGATGTTGAAATCCCAGAGAAGAATGATGTCGGAGTTAAGGTGCAGGGTGGCAATAAAGTCCATGAGGTCGCTAGCACCAGTATTTTGTTGTTTTAGGTGGGATGTAGACTGTGAAGATCATAAGCACCATGTTGTGAATGCCCAGTAGGATTTTGATGGGTAGGATTTGCAGATTGGTGCTTCTGTTGGGGAGGGGAAAGATATGCCCCAGAAGTGTGTCCTTTACATAGACTATGCAACCCCCTCCTTTCTTCGAGGTATGGTTCTGCCTAAAAAGGGTGTATCCAGGCAGCACGATGGTAGAGTCCGGTACCTTGGGCAATAGCCACATTTCCATGTTCGAGAGGATATCAGGGTTATGTTTGGTAATCCATATCTTTTGATTGTCCAGTTTGGGCAGTAGACTACAGATGTTTAAGGTGGCAAGGGTGAGTCCTGTAGATTTTTGTTGTGGGCTATTCTGAGAGCGAGGAGGGCCAGGGTTGGGGTGTATGTTACCTGGTAGCATTAGTAGTAGCAGTAGTAGGCAGGTCATGTGGTTCAGAAGGAGTTTGTAGCTTCTTGGGCATTGCTGTGTCCCTGATATCAACGTTTTAGAGGAGATGCAGCGGGCAAGGAATCCATGGATGTGCCAGACTAAGAAGGGATATTTAGGCCTGTGGTCCTGGGGACAATGTGTGGGGTGCCCTTTCATAGAGTATGAGCTTGTCCAGGAGTCAGGAGAAGGTTTCCAGGACTTAACAGTTCGTTTATTAGGGTGGTTGTGTGTGGATGCATATCCAGCAGGGCCAGGATTAGGGTGAAAGTTGCTTGACATAAGCAGTAAAAGTAGGATGATTCTGAGCAAGCTTCCTTTAAGTTGTTTGTGAAAAAGCTTATTGGAGCTTCTGGGACTGAGGTGCCTTTTGTGTTCCGAGCACAGTACTGTGGCCTTAAGTGGAGTAATTAGGGTGGGATATGAGGCAGGAACTCCAGTGGTAGGCCACCCCTGTGGAGGTAGCAGGAGCCAGTGGCAGGACCAGTGATCCTTGGTTAACAGTTTAAAATTTCCTGTGATAAAGCCAGGGTCATAATGGATATTATGCTCGATAGTGGTACAGGTAGGGGAACTGGCATATCACTTTGTGAAGTGCCATTGCCTAGAATCAGCAGCAGTATGAAAGAGAGAGATCGAATGAGGTGGAAGTAGCCCTTGTTCATAGGAGGAAGAGCTTGTATGTAGCCCTGGTTTTGTAGGAGGCAAAGAAAGCAGGCAAATGTACACAGATTTGTGATAATAACAGCAAGGGAACAGTGTTTGATGTGCCAGATAGGATAGAAGCCCCTAGTGGCAGCTGCATATAATCTGCTAATAGTGGAGTAGACACAGAAAATGTCACTGCTACCAGAGATACAGCCCACTAGTGGCTAGAAGCACAGCAGTCTGTTTGGGGGTTGGGGAGAGACAAAGAGAAATGTGCAGGTCAGAGAACAGGAGAAGGATTTACACAGTCAAGGCTCAAAATTCACTTCTAATATCAATTCAGTACTTAAAATGACTGTAAGGAGTAAACGGATTATTAAACCCTGGCACATAAATTCAACTAGAGAGACAGAGGGAAATACAGTAGCTAGAGATGTGTTTGGCAGGAGATATCATGGTCCACTTGGAGATCAGCTTCCACTGGCACCAAATCCAAAAGCCAGGGCTAGAACCTTGCAGAATCAGCTGAGCTGCAGCTCACAGAGGACTTCTGAACCACTGTTTAGGTTCAAGAAATTGAGGGGTTCCTGGCCTGATCAGGGCTCACTGGATCCCTTAAGATAGATAAGGACCTGGGGCCAGATGGGAGATATCTGAGGGTGCTGAAGGAATTGACAACAGAACTAAATGAACCCCTGCTGGGGCTATTCAATAGCTCAGTTCATACAAGGGTAGTTTCAAGAGACTGAAGGGTGGCAGACGTAGTCCCTTTCCATAAGGGGCGAGCGGGACAAGGAGCAACCAGGTAACTACAGACCTGTCAGTTTTACCTCTATTGTGGGTAAACTGATGGAGACACTAGTCAAAGAGGATCTCATAAACCACTTGGAGAGCAATGGACTCCAATATAGTGAACAGCATCGGTCCATAGCAGGAAGGTCTTGTTAGACCAACCTAATAGCATTCTGTTGACTGGGTAATGAGGGTAGTGGATAAGGGTCATGTGGTGGATTTACTTTGATTTCAGCAAAGCTTTCTACTCAGTGCCTTGCAGAAGGTTGCTGAATAAGCTAGAGTACCTGGGCACAGTGAAATACATAGTAAGATGGGTGAGGAACTGGTTGGAAAGGAGACAACAGAGGGTTGTGGTCAATGGAATCAATTCAGAAGAGAGGAAGGTCACCAGTAGGATGCCACGAGGATTGGTCCTGGGTCTAGTCCTTTTCAATATGTTCAACAGCAACACGGGGAAGAAATCCAGGGCAAGATGTATCTCTTCACAGATGGCACTGAACTCTGTGGCAGGGTAGACAGCAATGGAGACTGGGAGCACTGAAGCTGGGTTCATGCATGCAAGGGGAGGAGGTGACAGTGGAGGCTCACAAGAGGAGTGTTGGAGCATGCCCAGCTCACGCTGAGTGTCATTGCACGTCCACGCCTCTGAAGGGGTCATGTCATGAGCCAGTGCAAAGGAAAAACCCCGGCTCCTGGAGAGACAATGGCATGCCAGCCCCACACCCACTGCTGGATCCCACCCACCCCAGGTCCCGATATCCTCCAGGCCTGCACCTCACAACCATACCAGATTTGAAGGAGTGCCCAAGGTAGGAGTGGGTGGCCCCACCCTGGAGGGCACAAACCAGGGGGAACTTAAGGTGGCCCGCAGTGCTAGGTCAGGGGTCCGGTGGGACCCCGAGGTGTGGGGGTTCTCAGATGGGGGGGGATCAGCTGGGGATGCCTGAGGGATGTTCCAGGACTGGTGACCAGAGGGAAACAAATGGAGAGAAAAAAAAACCATCAACTCCTGTATCATTATACAGCTCTGTATAATGATACAGGAATGTGCATGGGGACAGATGGTAGCCAGCTAGGCTGCTTATCAGAGGGTAAGAGCTGGTTGCTGTCTTAGGGCTGGGGGATTAACATTTGGATGGTAGAAAGAGATTTACCTTGAGGAGGAAGGGCTACTGGACATCAGAGAAGGAATACATATTTAGATGGACATCAGTGGAAGGTGGGAAGGTATCACAAACATCAGGAAAGGAATACGGACATACTAATGAGCATCAGTGGAGGAAGAGGGACCATGGAACTCCAGAGAAGGAATACATTTTTAAATGGGAATCATAGGTGGAAAGGGGTAGCACTGTTTTGGTTGGGTGAGTGCAGGGCCATAAATCTGTTTGCACCATGTCTAAGCACCATTCATAGCACAAAGGCATGATGCAGCCTGTGTTATGACCCCATAATGAGGCAAATGTGTTGCTTGAGACCTGCATCCAGTTTTGTTCATTATCAGTTCTTTCAAATGGAAGAGTACAGCACAAGCACTATCCCATTTGGGATGCACTGTTGTTCATATACATATCATTTTGTGGCCAGCAGGTGTCTCTGTTTGGCACACTGTTACCTGTTACAGCCTTGCGCTAATATAGCCATTTTGGAACAGCAGTTATGTACTCAGCATGTGCACAATTTATATTCCAATAGCGCAATGTTAGGACACTACGCAGTTTAATGCTTCGCATCACTTATTTGCATGCAATACTAAATTAAGCTGAATATGCAAGAACATCCATGCCATTGGTCAGCACATTATAGGACTAAGCCTTTCATCTTTTGTTAAAATTTGGGGCAAAAATGTTCCCCTTCCATCCCACTGGAAATTTTGTAGGTTTTAGTATAGTATGAAAAGCTTGAAATAAATGGCAACCACCAGCTCAGATTCAGTTTATAAATGTCCACTGGGATCCTGTCTTTCCTTATGGTTTTATGCTTTGATGCAAAATGTATTTTGCAGCCTGTTTTTCCATTACCAGAGACCAGTAAATTTATGTCTATTTTATTATCTATATTATTATTTAGTAAAATGAGGAATTTTTCCATTTGAAAGGTATCGAAAATATTTTATAAAATTGGGAAAGAAATTTGAGCAATCTGATTGACTGCTACCCATTCATTAGAGTTATCTAATGCATGAGTAAAAACTAGTCTTGCCAACAAGGATACAGTACATGTTTGAAATCCTTGTGCCAACCTTCAAACTTTCAAAACTAAAATAGCCACAATTGCATTCTCCCAGTAGAGACTGAGTTAAAAAACATTATTTTAAAAATTCCTCATAATGGAAAAAAGGTTCCACATTTACATGTTTTGACTGCTTTTCATAAACAATGCACTTATTTTTACAGTATTTCACAATTTTATTAGTAAACTCCTTCCTGCCCACTTGTCTGGCCCCCTGTTTACTTGCTTAGTACTGCCAAACTTTGAGGGCAATAGGAGGGCATCGTTCAGCTAATGCTCTGCCTACCAAGATTAGCACTGGTGGCAGTAGTACCTCTGATAGGCAATGCATACTCAACTTACTAAACAACTACTTTGCAACAGCTGGACTTGACTTTGATACATCAGCTGCTAATAAACTCTGCCACCAGATCAATAACACCATCTCTGTTTGTCCCACTACAAAGGCTCCTGCCCATGAGACTAAATTCACCTTCAGCCCTGTCACCTACAAACAAGTTGAAGATCTCCTTCTGGGCCTAGACACCAAAAAAAGTGCAGCAGCAGATCATGTAGAACACTACTTTCTAAAAGTAGGTTACCGTGTATTAACTGCACCCATCACCCACCTTTTTAACATGTCCCTAGCTCATGGTGAACTTCCTTCCATATGGAAAGTAGCGCATGTAGTCCCACTCTTTTTTTTATACCTTTATTTCTACTCCTCGCCACCGCCGTCCTCTCTCTCTTCCAGCCCGCAGGCTCACTCGCATCTGGCTAGCACGCCGCACCTGCAGAGGGGTCCCCACTACCTCTTGCCAGCCAAGATCTAATACCGGAGTGCAATTCAATGACAGGCCCACTGGGTGGGAGGCCTAGCCATCAATCTGCTTGGCCACTGCCATTATCCTTACTATTTTCATCCGCTGAGGTACGGACATGCAATGACGTCCAGGTACTACATACCGACATCCGCCGTACCTCACACCCTGATTTCACTGCCCCTGCAGTGCCCCCAATTATCATCAGGGGCCACCATAGAGCGAGGGAAACCCTGAACCCTCCCCTGGGAAAGGAAAGCAAAGGGGGTCCCCACTCCCTCTCACTGGCCAGGATCTAATACTGGAGCGCAGTTCCATGACAGACCCACTGGGTGAGAGGCCCAGCCATCAAACTGCTCAGCCAACTGCCATTATCCTCCTATTTTTATCCCCTGAGGTACGCATGTGCAATGACATCCAGGTACCACATACCGATGTCTGCCATACCCCATCCCCTGATTTCACTGCTCCTGCAGTGCTCCCGATTACCATCGGGGCAGCCATCGAGTGAGGGAAACCCTGGACCCTCCCCCCGGAAAGGAGAGCAGTCCATCTAATGCTGAATCCTTTCCCTCCCTAGCCAACCCCCAATGGCCCAAGTGCATTTCCGAACCCAGGTTGTCGGTGTGGTGTGAGGTGTGGCATCCAGTGCCTCAACCCTCAGTGCCATCGGGCTGGCTAGTCCCACTCTTTAAGTCCAGTGACCCTAGTGACCTCCACAACTACAGGCCCATATCCCTCTTACCAATCCTTTCCAAACTCCTCGAAAAAGTAGTAAATACACAGATCAAAAACCTTTTAGACTCCTTTCAGTTGCTAAACCCCATTCAATCTGGCTTTAGAAAAAAAAACACAGCACAATATCTGCTTTAGCCAAGGTAACAAATGACTGGCATTTGGCACTTGACTCTAAACTTCATGTGAGCGCATTATTTTTTGACCTAAGTAAGGCCTTTGACACAGTAGACCATGACCTACTGCTGACCATGCTGCAAGATACTGGCCTAGATACAGTCACAGAATCGATATGGCTCAGAAGAAATAAATCCAAACTCCAGAACCAGTATGTAAAAAAAGGGTGCACCTTACCAGGACTTCTTAATTGATTAGTACACATCCGAATGAATGGAAAAAAGGTACAGCAGGTTCTAAGGAAGGTGTCATTTGTGACTTTTAAATGTAAATGATCTGGTGTAGCTGGCATCTCTGTTTAATCCATGGAATGTAAATTGTGTTTTTCGCATGTTGGAACCGCTTATGGACTTCACTAGTTGCAGTTCATTTGCGAACAGATGCCTGTACTGCTGATGTTTTTTATGGTGTGTTTACTATGAGTAAAAAAGACATGCTGATTTAACACCATGTAAGGAGTATTGGCCTAGATGTCACTGCTGTCAACTGGTTTTCATGTTACCTTACAGGCAGATAACAGCAAATCAACACACAAGGGGACCCGTCAACACTAAAAACACTTCTTAGAGGTGTACCACAAGGTTCAATACTTGGACCATTACTATTCATGTTATACATTAACAACATTAACGTGGGTATCAATCAAGCAATTATTTATTTATTTGTTGATGATACTGTTCTCTATGTTACCGTATCCACCCTTGAACTCTTCTGTAGTACACTGCAGCAAGAATTCAATTTATTACAGCAAAACCTTTTGAATCTCACTCTCTTGCTGAATGATAAGAAAACAAAAGCCATGATTTTTTTCCCCTAAACTAAATTCAGTCAATTCTCCCTCATCCGGAACCCAGCAACACATTTCGTCCCTTCTGGGGGGAGATCATCAAAATAGTTGACAAATTCAAGTACTTAGGATTGATCATAAACTCTCCTATACAGTTCACATAGAGGAACTGGCTAAAAAGTTAAAGCAACATTTAGGACTGTTCTTTAGAATCAAACACCTTTTATCCCAGGAAGCTAAACAGAGACTAGTGCAATCAAGTTTCCTTCCCCTTCTGGACTTTGCCGACATCCTGTATAGTCATGGCCCAAGCACAGCATTGGCCAAGCTTGACACCCTGTACAATAGGGCATTAAGATTCATTACTGGTGCTCCATTCAGGGCTCACCACTGCTCCTTTCATGTTATTCTGGGTTGGCAGTCCCTTAAAAAGTAAAATTATAAATGTGGCAACCTGGACCTATAGAGCCCAAATTGGAAAGCTCCCGCTATACATATCAAGCTTCCTAACCAGCATCCCTAGAAGTTATTCTCTTAGGAGACATTCTTACTTCTCACTCGACATCCCTGGATGTAGAACGTGTTTTGGGTTCTCATCCTTAAGCCATGCCCTACCTGTTCTATGCAATAACCTCCACAAATCCCTGAAGTTCTCAACCTTTGTTAATTTGGCCACCTTCAAATTATTACTAAGACAACACATCAGGGACTCTTGCAACTGCTACTCCTAACTCCCTATTAGTTCTCTAGCTGCATGTGTTTAGTATGCCTCATATCTTCCTGCCTATACTCTCTCTAATAAAGCTCAAATATCCCCTCAAACTATTCCCTCATATCTGTCCTGTTCCTTTCTTCCCTCCCTCCTCTTTTCTTGGGGTTCCTACCTCTAATCATCTCTGATCGTCTGTAAATTTCCCTTTCGCCCCATGCAGGTGCATTTTTGCACCCTATACTGTATTGAAATGTACTTGTTCACAACTGAACTGGGGCACCTTTGCCATGGGTATATATGAATATACTGTAAATATTATTCTTGTGTTAGTTGTGCATACTGGTGTTGTACTGTTTTCACTCTTTTTCCACTATGACTCTGTAGTATCTTTGTTGTTGTTTCAACGCTGTTTTCGCTGCCCAGATCCACTTTCTAAATGAGTTTCACCTGGTTAAATTAAGATTGATTGATTGATTGATTGAACTCGCTCACTAACCTACAATAGCCGTCTGTCCTGCCAGCCCCATCTGGGATCCTGATGAAAGGGAACCTTCTGTAAGGGTTACAGCATAGAGTGTACTTATTCTGGTTTGTCTGTCTCTCTCTCAGTGAAATCTTTTTTTTTAAATAGTAACAATCTCTTTCAATTCCCCCCTCCCTCACAGTCCTCACACATCACCCTCCATCACTGTTCAATCAACAGCTTGTATAAACTCTTTTGTGAAGCACTTGCCCGCACTCTCCATTTCATTCCTCAAATGCCAAGCTTTTGCTTGCACTAGTGCTCCCCTGTTCCGCACAACCTTGAAGTCTTGAAAGTTTCTCCTCTGTGTCTGTGACATCCATAAATGAATGAATGAATAAATAAACACACTCCCTCATTCCAATAAATAAACTCACTCATTCTTGCTGCACATTTTAAGCCAGTACACTCGCACTCCCCCCCCCCCCGGTTCTCTTCTCCCAAAGGAAAAACACCTACAAAAACTACATCTATGGAAGCCTACTTAGGAAAGAAGTTTTACAGTTAAAAATAAATCCAGCTCATACAGGCAGAAGACCTACTTTAGGTTAAAATACATGAAAGATTTAACTTTTTAAATATTTATCTTAATTGTAACATTAATGTAAAATAGAGAGCTCCATTTTATAAGCACAATAAGACACTACAGGTGTGCATTATGCAGTTATAACTGCACTTCAGGGTCTGATAGCCTCTTACCTCTTTTACACCCCTGGGTGTGTGTGTGGCTAGAACTTCACAATGCACACCCTGTTGTGTCTCACTGCAACATGTGGAGTAGTTTAAGCACACACTTGAGTTAAAAATATTACACAGCAAACTGTCAGTAGTCATTTTATCCTCACTAAAATGATTGGTGAGAGCTCGGAATAACAGGGACATAATCTTACTTCACTTTCTCATTGGCCACCACTCTGACCAAGAACTACAAACAAAATGAAGTACAGAACCTCTCACATCAAGCCTCAAACAAAGAAAATTAAATGTATGCTGGAAAATTACAGTATCTGCATCCCATCCATTTAATCCAACTGCCAAGCACCCTCCCTCCACTCCTAGAACCTAAAAGAAACATTTTTACGTACAGTGCAACGTTTGTGCTGCCATCTGCCCACCTCTCATACTCAAGTCAAGACTATGCATGCTACAGTAACATGCACTCCACAAACCTGCATGACATAATAAATAACAGATGCAACTAATGACCAATAATGAATTTAAATTATGTAAAGACATGAGACGAGGAGGAAGGGCACTTCACAGGTGAGTGAACTGGTTGGGAATTACATACATTTTGTGGGGTACATTAAACTTCAATGGGAATAACTCTGAGTTGGGTATGGGAGGCAGGTAGTCAGCAGTACAAACTTCAACCTTCAAACAAAGGCTTCCCTCATGTACTGGGAGTAGAGGGAGTGGGCTTAGCAGCTGGGTGGACCAGGTGGGCAGTTACAATTATGTATTGTATTGTGGAATGTATGTTATGGGGTGGTTTATTAAACTATACTGGGAATCTCCTAGAGTTGGGTATGGAGACGGGCAGACAGTAGAAGGAATATCAGGCCTTAAACAAAAACCATGAAGCAATAATAGAGACAATAGTACAGTAGCAGAGCAACCCTCAGCACTAATTGGATTACTGTGTGTTTAAAGTACTATGCCTTTGATCTTGCACTTTATCCACTGAGCAATTATATTATTGTCTCATAGAATACTACTATTGTACTAAGCAAATTGACCCATTCTTTGTTTGTTATACTAGTATTATTATTTTTATCATTATTATAACCTGGTTTATAGTTTTCAATTCCACAACCCTGTTAAACAATTCCCAAAGGCCTTTGCTTGATATTTTCTCAGCTGCAGCATAATGACGGCAATACTTTGTTAATGCTGTTATCTCATCTCGTCTCCAGATGTAAGAGTTTCTGGGCCAGAGTTATGCTGCCCTAGGGCAGTAGGAGACTAGGGTAGACTGCTCAAGTATGCACTGAGTAGGTGGATATTTGGTGATGCTTGATTCCTGCATTGGGCACTGAGAAACTCTAATGGAAAGTTGTAGTCATGCAAATTATGATGGTGAAAGAGAAATTAATGGGATGGAAAACCCCCACCGAGACAAAAGATTGAGAAAGACATGAAATTAGATTCACTGCCAAGGTCTGCAGCTGCTCCACAGTCCCAAATTGCTTTGCTTTGGAACTGACTGATGTACTGTACAGGACATAAAAGTAGCCCTGAAAGAAATGAAATCTGCCCAGTGACTGGCCCTACAGAAACAAAAGTAGATCAGTACTACATTCAGTAGTGCACAAGTTTTAGGTGCATACAGTATATGGGTGGGTGATCAGTGCACTGCCACTGCTGACATGGGCAACCTGGGCTTGGGAATGAGCCTGGGGTGTCAGAGGGCGAGCCAGGAGGAGAAGTGTTGAACATCCCAAGAGGCAGCTCTCCTCCTGGGGGGGGGGTGGAGTCATAAGTCTCTCACTATACCCCTACCTCCTGCACTACCTCAGGTGGTGATACAGCCAGATGCCTGCCATAATGGTGGGTAGAATACTGACCAACTGTGCACCAGTAAGCTTTGCATGCACATGTGCCCGAATTATGGTGCCAGAATCCAAGTGGGAGGGAGAAAATGAATGGAGAAAAACACAGTCAGGCGAGCAGAAAGATGGTGCCTGGCACTATCTGACCCCATGCTCTCCATTGCTGACTAACCGGTAACATGACTCTGTTAGGTGCTCCCTGTTGCTTGGCTCCACAGTGATGGATAAGCCAAGGAGGTGGTCTGGCAGGAATGGGGGTTGACACAGTTTTGAGTTTGTAGAAAAAGAAGTCTGGATAGGGGATGCAGCCTGGCTGAAGAAGGAGGAACAAAGTGCAGATAAAAATATTAGAATATAGAACATAAAAAGGTAAGAGCAGGCAAAGACACTGGGTCCATCCAGTCTGCACTGGAACCCGACCTTAAATTACTACCTCTCTGCCAACCCTATTTCTTATTTCTTTATTAAGCCCATTGAAACCATGCCAGCCGTCTCTGAACCCTGCAATTTTACCTGCATTGACCATGACACTAAGCAAACTATTCCAGTTGTCCACCACTATCTTAGTGAAGAAAAACTTCTTCACAACCTTTTTGAATTTGCTCCCCTCCAATTTAACGTTATGGCCCTTTGTGGTCAAATTCTTATTCACTTGTAACAGCTGTGAGAGTTTAACCCTGTTTCAACCCTGCAAAAACATGAAGATCTTTATCATGTCCCCCCACCTCCCTTCTTGCCTCCAGATAACAGGTTTCATGACTTTCTTCCAATCTTTCCTTGTATGATTTCCCAGCTACTCCTGGTTAATTTTAGTTGCCCTCCTCTAGATGATTTCCAGACTAGTCCTGTCCTCATTTAACTGGACTGCAGAACTGAACACAGTTTGAAGGTGTGACCTCACCATAGACCTGTAAAGTGACAAAAGCATCTCCTTCCTGTGGCTGGTGAAGCCCCACTCTACACACCCAGCTTTCTATTGGCTGTCCTATATGCCTTGTTGCTTTGGAAGGTTGCCTTCATATTGTTGCTAATGATTATCTCCCAAGCCCCTTTCTTCCCTTGATTGCTCCCCTCTTATGCTATTGATCCAGTAATCTGTTTTCGGGTTCCTGCTACCAATGTGCATGGCTTTGCATTTGTTGTCATTGAATTTCTATTGCCATATACTACGCAATTTTTCCAGTCTCACTCCTTGACGATTTTTCTAGCCTATCTCCATCACCTTCATATTCTGTACACCCTGTGGGCAGTCAGGATGCAACTCAGTAATGCTGCACAATATCACAAAATACTGCAGTACACTGCAGAGAAAAGTGTAATACAATGGCAATTAAGCCCTTTTGTCCTGCTGTATTTTGTGACATGTCACTTATTGCAAGTTATTGCATTGCATCATGGCTGACTTCCCTGTATATAAAACAGTTGGAGTCCATAAAAAAAAATTATTACAAATTACTTCAACAGTTTAAATAGTCGTTAGTACAAACTCAACTCTTAGACATAAACAATTCAAATTACTTCACCACATCACTCTCTTATACTCTCATGGCTGTCAGATTTTCAATAGAGCAATCATCATAAATTAGTATGCTAGCATAGCATTTCCCTAATACAGCAGTGGGGGGCGGGGTGGTCTGTGAGCAGCTTGATACAGCAGCTACTATGCAAAAGATTAGTCATATACGCTGTGTTGGGATTTGCTTGTAGGCCTGTCCTTCCCACTTCCTACTGCTACTCTCCTTAGGTGTCTCTTGGAATTATTCACATCAAGGCTAGGCTGGCTACAATCTGAGTTTATTTTCTGCATACCTTTGACCTGAAAAACAATATATATATACAGAAATAATTATACATAAAACCTAAAAACATTGAATTTGTCAACAGATAAGGGACGCTTGGCTCATCCAATGCACTTAACACGCACTTCCGTAGGTGGACAAAGTCTTCCCTTGGTGTAGGGCTCTGAGGGTCCTGCACATCTGCATCTGTTCATGTAGGTCCCAAATGGACCTGCGTGAATGAGGATATGATTCCACTATCTCAAAAAGAAAATAAATTCTTTGCAATAAATTGTGTCAATGCACCAATTAGGGTTCAACTTAGTGCCACAAAAGTATGGAAATATGACATTAGCGTTTCCAACCCTAACTCCCCTCCCCAGGCAGCAAAAGGACAAGACCACACAAGCAACCACAGACAGCCATCATCATTCACTGAGCTGGCTCTTCCCCCCCTGCCCCAGCTCTGCTCTCTGTGTTGTCTTTTTCTCCCCTCAGCTATTTAGGGTGGTCCTGACCTCTTTACCCCCCCAAGCAGTCATGGGGGAGAAGTGGTTCTAACATTGCCCCTGTTTTTCCTTGAATACCCCCCCCGGAGCTATCCCACTTAGAGACGAACCCTTCACACATGTGCCATGCTTGTGTTTGGTCCCCTTATAGGGTAGGTTTGCATCCACGGTGCATCCCCATGTTTGTTGGCACATTTAAATGGGAGCAGCACCCAGTACTTGATGCCGAGATGTGTGGGGCAGACCTGGAAATAGCATTGCATGATGGGACACTCCCTTACCCCCTGGATCCCCCCTCACTCAGAGAGAGTAGTTGGAGGAGCATGAACCTTCTTTAAACAGGGGTCCACCCTTTCAACCTGCACATTGAATGTCCCCTTCCCACTACCAACTCTGCGAAGCTGTTATATTAGGGACTGTTTCTTGCCCATAGCTAATCTTCTGGGACAAACCTCATGCTGTAGAAGATGTGTCACACTATTTTAGCTGCTCCCTCCTTTCTCTGTGGATATGCTCTGGGGCAAATAAATTTTGCTGCTGTTATTCATGCTTAGCGGTGCCACTGCCATTCCCCCTCTCTGCTTCTCTCCCTCAAGCAGTTGGCAGCTACTGACTCCCGAGTGCCTCATAGTCCTGGCCTCCTCCCATCACCCTCTCTCTGCCTGCCCCTCTTGTGTCCCTCGAGGGCAGTCATCAACACCCCTTTTCCAAGTTTTCTATATATGATATCCTATTTTACTGCTCGTTAAGTACAGCAATTTCTTGGGTTTCCTGGCCATCCAGCCTGTTTGCTAGTGGTTTACCTGTTACTTGTGCCTCCCTTTAGCATCAACTCCCCTCATCCCGTCTGGAGCATTGAAGCTACTATGGATCTCTGCCCATTGGGGTAGGGTATAGTTCTGAGATTTGTTCATTGGTCAAATAATGGCCCTTATTAGGTTATCCTGTTTAGGTGCATTGCTCTGTTCTCATGCATTTGTTTACCTTGTCAAAATGTTTATTGTTATTGCTGCTCATTATATATAGAATAATGCATGGGGTGGTATGTTTAACAAGATTTTACACATACTAGGAAGTGCTAGATGCTACATAAACCCCGAGAGCGAACCTCGAGGGGCTTATTTAAGCATCCAACACTGAGAGGTGTGTGTAAAATCTTGTTAAACACACCACTCAATGTTTTATTTTATATAATTGCTGGGGAACCTTTTCTCACCACAGCAAATATATAAAATAAACAGCTGATATGGTCCATTCGGAATGACATGCCATCTGGGGGCTGTCTTTAGTCTGTATGCCGAGTGGCTGCTGAAACATTTAAAAAAAAGTTTAACCTAACTATGGATTACTTATACAGAAATTCAGCTGATGAGAGGCATTTTTAAATCCACTTGTTGACTTACCACTGACTCGCTGACTGTGAATCACTGAGTGACAGAGCGAGACAGGCAACTTTCCAGCACTGTCTAGAGGGAGAGTGGTGGCAGGTGCATGCGTACAGCAAGGGAAACCCAGCGTGTGTTGGTTGTTGTAACCCATGGGTTATAACAGTGAATTATAATTGGCTTTCCCTATGGGAGAAAAGGCTACCCAGTTATTATATTACATCTACAGCCCATAGCACCACTGCTTGGTATGCCCTTTGGGATCCTTAGTGCTCCACTGATATTAAGGGGTGCCCCTGTCTTTCTCCTCCCTTCCAGCATCCAGAAGTCTGATTCTTTGTTACATGATGCTTTCCTTTCTTCACTTTGTGTCAATATGGTCTCTATGAAATTGGTCACATGGAATGCCAAAGGGCTCAACTCTTCAGTCAAGCAGAAGAGAATTCTCACTAGGTTGAAAGGTATGCAGGCCAAGGTGGCATTACTGCAAGAAACCAAGCTGTCCCCCTGTGGAAACAGTTAAGCTTCGCAGGGAATGGGTGGGGCTGGAGGTGCACAACTGTGCCCCATCTCTAATGCCAGTGTGTCCATCTTGATTCATAAATTTCTCCATTGATCCATCAAAACTATGGATCAGGACACTGATGGCTGGTGGGTCTTGGCTAAAATCCATGCCCCAGAATGTCCCCTGTTACTCTTGAATGCCTACGGATACAACTAGAACACCCTGGATCATTTTGTGCTTTCAGTGCAGCCCTGCTGAACCACTCTGGTCCAGCCATTCCTATTTTCTCATGAGGGGACTTCAATCTAAACCTAGAGGTGAGCATGGATAGGAATTTGGGCAAATTTGAACCACAGACCCTTTGGAAACAGGTGTAGCTGCTCCTGTTTCCCTACCCTTCTGTGGTTGCAAACACCCCACCTCCTGGGATTTCTCCTTCTCACTCATCCCCACTCCACAACACATCTAGTAAGTTATATTTCTGTCTCACATCACCTTCAGCATTACAGTTGGTGAAGTTCTCCACCATCACACCCATGTACCAGTCTGACCACACGCCGATGCAGCTTACGGTTATGTGAGGTTACCATACCCTTGTTCATCTTCTTTGTACCTGGACCCTCTTGTTTCACAGGCCAAAGAGTTCAGTCCATGGATGCAAAAGGAGGCCAAGTTATACTTTGAGTCCAATGATAATGGGGCCATGAGTAAATCCACCCTCTGGGAGACCATTAAGGCTTACCGGCAGGGCAGGATCATTGGATGTGCGGCGATCTGCTGGCAGCAGTGTGAAACTGAACAATGAAAGTTCAAGGAGGATCTTGCTTCCAAAGAGAAGCAGTTCAAGGTGCTACCCTGTCACAGCCAGACTCCTCCTTATTGAGGTATATTAGATCCCTATATATGCAACTCAGCCTCCTTTTGACCAGGAAGGCAGAGCTTGTTGTACTCAGTTTAAAGCACCGGTTTTGAGAGGAAAGGCAGGTAAACTATTTTTGTACTGGCTGAATAAACAGCAGGCCAAGAGGTTTATCCATGGCTTGCAAGATGCCAGTGGTATCCTGTACACCTAACCCGGCATGGTGAATCATATCATGCACACCTTTTATGAGGCTCTGTAGTACTCCAGGAGTCCCCCTGAACCTTACTAAGCTCAAGGCCTTTTTTAAGGATCTCCCCATTCCAACCCTCTCCTACACTGACAACGAAGCCTTGGCCACCCCCCCCCCCACTGTTGAAGAGGTGCATATGATGATGATGACATTCTCTCCCCACTAAGCCTCAGGTAGTGACAGCATTCCAATAGATCTGTATCAAGGGATGCTGGACTTGTTGGTCCCCCTACTACAATCTGTGTTTCAAGAATCCCTGACACACTTCATCCTCCCATCTACTATGTGGGATCTCATGGCCCTCCCCAAGGAGGTAAAGGATCCCACCTTGCCTGGCAGTTGCAGACCCATCTCGCTTATAAACATGGATGAGATGGTCCTTGCCAAGGCCTTGATCACTATGGTTGAGAACCTTCTTCTCTTCCTAATCAAACCCTTCCAGGTGGGAGATTTGTGAAAAGTAATTTGAGCTCATACCACCACAAGGTCTTCTGTGCACTCATGACCTCACTCAGCTCTGCCCCACTTCAGTGGCAGCAGTTGCTACTGATTTCAAAAAAGCTTTTGATTTGGTGGAGTGGGGTACCTGCATGCCATATTGATTTTTTTTAAAATGTAATACACTTTATTAAAGATTTAAGGTACAAAGCCAGCAAACAAACATCATAACAATACAACAACAAGTAAGCAAGAACAAAAAACAACAAACACATTCCCCCCACACCCCACCCTCTCTCCCACCCATTCCTCCCAGGCAGAGTGGCATAACTAAAAGAAGATGGGGGGAACTCAGAGCACCAGATGACCTCCTATACCTCTGTTGGCATCAGATAAAAAAAATCTCTGGGAGCCCTACTGAAGCCCCTCACAATGTGTACAGGGTGTTCAACTTACCCAACATTTTAGTGAAAGATGAGCACTGATTACACAAGCTAGCAATCGTCTGTTCCATCCAGAGATTCAACCATTTGTTGTGTGATATGGAGGTAGTGTCAAGCCAATAGTGGAGTACCAGCCTTTCAGCTGACAGCGAAACTACTAGGGCCATAAAATATCTATGTTCCTTTACAGTTATATTACTGTAGTTGCCAACTACAAAAACCTCAGGAGTGAAATCACTATCGATCCCTAACAGTGGGTCAGCCCTAGTCTTAAAGTCCACAAGAGGGCCACTTGACTGCATTCCCAAAAAATATGTAAACGTGTCCCATCAGCTTGCCTATACCACAAACATAGAGTGGATTGAATTTTGCTCATCTTCAATAATTTAGGGGACGTATAATACACATTATCCAAGATGTGAAACTGGGTGAGCCATAGCTTGTGTTGGGATGTGTAAATGTATCAGTCATTCCAGATTTTACACCAGTTGAGAACCTGGTTTGGGAATTGGATGTTCCAGTACTGAGAAATGCCCCCTATCTCAGGAAACTGCCAGAAAAATAAGGCAAACTACAATTTAGACACTGCATGCTGCTGAAAGACTAGGGCTGACAAGGTTTGCAGGAACTCTGAGAGATTGGCATCCCCAAAGGTATGACAAAATTGCTGCAAAAGCACATGACACAATTGATAGGCTTTGAATGCTAACTTATTGTCTAGGTGGTAAAGTCCCAGAATATCTTTAGAAGGTAACAATGAACCATTTTGAAGTAAGTCACACACCCTGACACCTGCAAGTTGTGGTAACCATGCCTGCGTAAGAACCTTCCCACCAATTTTAAAGTTAAAATTCCAAAATACAGGTTGAGAAATGTCTTGTACCTGTTTATATTTCAAAAATGTGCAGTGTTGAGAATGAACATGAGCAGAGAGACCAATTAAAGAGTTGTGAAGGACAGTAGTTAAGTCTTTAGGAGCAGTGAATAGAAGAGCCCATGGGAGCAAGCCCGTTGCAGCTATCTGCTCTTGCTCTAAGGCCATCCAAATAGGGGCATAAACAGCTGATTTAGTCTCCAGTTGTGGACAGTGTGACACTTGGACAGCTGGTTCTGATCACTGTATCACTGTTTTGTAATATAAAAATGGGTTATGGACTGTCTCTCTTGAGAAATGCTGAAACAGCATGTGAGTATTACACACACACACACACACAGGTTTTAGATACGAAGTGTTAACTGGAAGGCCCAAAGCTAATTACAGACTTTAACTAAATTAATTATAGCTGTAGTTGCTAAGAGGGAAAATCATAAACTTTGATAATGCTTAGAGGAAGAAGGGCAGGTTGTGACGTTTTAGTGCAAAGTCATAAAAGATGCTTTCATGTCCTGGAAGGGGGAAGCTTATCATCAGATCAAAGAGAGTCATTTGAAGAACATGAGTTATGCTGAGGTTGCAGAATTTAATACTTGGAAAAGACATCCTGTTTTTATATAGATATATTTTTTTATATATTCTGACAGGGAGTAGCTAGGTGACCTCATGCAAATAGGTGGGGACAACTAGCTTTTAAACATCATTCTGTTTTCCTTCAGAGACACTTCTATCTAGACTCTGACAAAGAAACATCTGTGAGCACTTTAAGCAGGTGTTTAGAGAGAGAGAGACGAATCTAAGTACTGTAGTAGGAATTGCACTGTTAAAACCTGTTTTGTTTAAGAGATTTGTATGTCTTGTGATATAATAGTTCTGTATTTTATGTGTTACATATTTTTATCTATTGTAGTAAAACTCTATATTTAGAGCTTACTTGGTCTGTCTTTGATTTATTTGTTTTATTTTTTTTTCTAAAGTGCAAGTCAGAGTAGCAGTAGTGAGGGAAGATAACTTCTGACTACAGCAGGCACACTGTAGATTCCTTAAAGCCGTTGTGCGGGGACAGAGGAGTCCCATTTGCAGTGAAAGCCAGCAAGCAGAACCTCATAGATGCCCTGATGGTAGCAGATACCCAGAGCAGCGAGTCATGGACCATGACTGAAAGGACCAAACCTCGAGTGTGGCAGGGCTAGCGGCCAGTGCAGTGTCCAGATCTGATGAGGAGGACAACAGGGCCACTGTCAGTGAAGGGCCACAGCAGCAGGGGAAGGTTGCCAGTATCCTGGATCCAAAAGTACTCAGGCTGCAAATTGTGTTGCACAGGATGGAGCTGGAGTTCCAGGAGAAGAGAGAATGAGAGAGATGAGAGGTAGAGCTGGAACACTGGGAGGCAGACCATGAGGAGCATGAGCACCAGCGAGCTGCAGAGGAGAAGAGAGAGGAGCATCAGAGGCAACATGAACTGGAGAAGCTACAACTCTGACCAGCAGCACCAGAGCAGGTAAGTGGCTTGGGTTTAACTGGGACTGCAGGACTGGGTTACAAATTGAATTCCAAATTAATAGCCAAGTTTACAGAGGGAGAGGATATGGATGCCTTTTTAAATTCTTCTGAAAAAGTTTGTATTCAGGCTAAAATTCCTAGAGAGTCCTGGAGCTTCCAGCTATCCTCGCTACTTACCAGAAAAGCTTGGGATGCATTGGGTCAAATGGACAATGAGGGCAGTGATGATTACAGCAAACTTAAAGCTGCACTGTTAAAAAAGTTTGAATTAACTGCTGAATCATACAGAGCTAAATTCCCTAAGCTCAGGAGAAGCCCTGATATGAGCTATGAGGAGCTAGCCATGAAACAATGTCAGTTTTTAAAATGTTGGTGGGAAGGAATTATAACAGTTTTATTGGGCATGCCCAGCTAAGCTAAAAACCTGGCTAGAGGACCAAGATCCCAAAACAGTGCAAGAGGCTGCTGAACTCTCGAACCACTATGCCAAGGGCAGACCTGCTCTGAGAGCAAATGGGGCGGAAGTGGCAGTGCAGAAAGGGAAAAGCACTCCTTCAGGGCAGCTAAAACCCTCACTGCCTCCACTGAAACCAGTTAGCCCCAGGTTTCAGAGAAAAGATTTCTCTGAGAGAAGAAATGAATGTTGGTTGTGTAAAGAAACTGGGCATATTGCCAGTGTCCCAAAAAGGTGAGCAATACACAACAGGGTGCTAGAAAGGAAGTAGGCTGTTTGTGTGTCCCTGGAAGCATGCCAGTGAACATGAGGGAACACATGCACCCAGTCATGGTGAATGGTGTACAGATGCAGGGGTTAAGAGACACATGGGCATCCCTGACCTTGGTAAAGGGGGATCTGGCAGAGCCTGGTCAGCTTATACCCAATAAATATGTCATTGTACAGGACTTCACTGGTGAGGCGAAAACATTACCCCTCACTAGTGTTCTCCTAGACTGGGGTGAAACAGGGGGAACTGTGCAACAAGTGGCTGTAGCCAAAACCTTAGCAGTGGATGTGATCCTGGGCAACAATCTCAAACAAGGGATGGTATGTGCAGTTACCCATAGCCAAGTGGCAAGGGAAAATTGTAGTTCCCTGAACCCCACAGAAGCCATTGCGGAAACCACTGAGATGCTGGTCCCCCAGCCTGTGTCTCCTGATATGGAGATTAATGAAGAGGGGGTAGAAGTTTCCCCAGTAGCAAGTAACCACACAGCTACAGAGGGTTACTCTGAAGAGGGAGGGGTGACCCATTGTCATAGGGTTGGGATTGACAGTGATCCTGAGTGCCCTGATGCTAGTGCTAGGGACCCTAGTTTAGTGACTGGAGGGGACCTGTCCCATGCCTTGGGAATGTGTGAGGGGTTTTCAGCTGCTCAGAGAAGTGGCCCTAGTTTAGAGAAGCTGAGGGCTTGGGCAGACTCTGACAGAGCACAGGGAGGTGATGCCAGACATAAGGTTTATTGGGAAAATGGACTTATGTATACTCAGGCAGTACAGACAGAGGGAGGGATGCTAGGCAGGCAGCTTGTCATTCCTCAGGGGTATCGTGAGCAGTTGCTCAAGATTGCACATGATATTCCCTTGTCTGGTCATCTGGGAATCATGTGCACGATGCAGTGGTTGGCCCTGAATTTCTACTGGCCTAACTTCACCCAGCAGGTGAAGGAGTATTGCAGGTCTTGTCACTAGTGCCAAGAAATAGGGAAGGCGGGCAAGAAAACCCAAGCCGCCCTGATTCCATTGCCCATAGTGGAGGAGCCATTCCAGAGGGTTGGAATGGATATTGTGGGGCCTTTAAATACCCCCAGCTCCTCAGGAAAGAGATTCATCCTGACTGTGGTGGATTATGCTACCTGGTACCCAGAGGCAGTTGCCCTATCCTCTCTGAGGACAGACAAAGTGGTAGATGCCTTACTTGGGATTTTCTCTCATGTTGGGTTTTCGCAGGAGGTAATCACTGATCGAGGGGGTTCCTTCATGTCAGACCTGATAAAATGTTCATGGGAGAAGTGTGGGGTGGTGCAGAGATGCACAACACTGTATCACCCACAAGCCAATGGACTTGTGGAATGATTCAATGGTACCCTAAAGTCAATGTGCTGGGCATTTGCTGAACAGCATGGAAGGGACTGGGAGAAATACCTTCCCCACCTGTTGTTTGCATACAGGGAGGTGTCCCAAGAGTTAACAGGATTTTCCTCCTTTGAACTCTTATATGGACACCGGGTACATGGGCCCCTAGACTTGATCTGGGAGGACTGGGAAGGCAAGCATGTCACCCAGGGAACTCCCATTGTGGATTACATCCTTAGGTTTAGGAAAAGTCCAAAGGAGCTTATAGGGACAGCCCAGAGCAACCTGGCAGCTGCCCAACAGAAATAAAAAGTGTGGTATGACCGCAGAGCCAGAACTCGCTCATGTATGGTGGGTCAGGAAGTCATCGTCCTTATTCCGGTCCAGAAAGACAAGCTGCAGGCTGAGTGGGTAGGACCGTACAAAGTGGTTAGGAAGGTAAATGACATGAACTACATTGTGGAGTTACCTGACAGAAGACAGACCAAAAGGATGTACCATGTCAACATAATGAAGCCATATGCAAATAGGGCTGACATGGTGTTTGCAGTGTGTAGTCATAGGGAGGGGACGGACGAAGGAGACCCCTTCTGGATTTGCTGGAAGAAAGTAAGCGGGAGTCCTCTGTGGAGGCAGTTAAACTGTCTCCCCAGCTGGCCCCGGACCAGATCCAGAAAGTAAGGGAAGTTTTAGCAGACTTTGCCCCATTGTTTAGCACCAAGCCTGGACTAACCCCCTTAGTGACACACGATGTGGAGACAGGGACTCAGATGCCCATACGGAGGACAGCATATTGAGTGTCAGAGGCTGTCCAAAAGGACATTAGGAGGGAAGTGGAGGAGATGCTCGATTTAGGGGTAATCCAGAGATTCCACAGCCCCTGGGTCTCACTTGTAGTCCTTGTACCTAAGCCAGATGGCTCTACTCATTTCTGTGTGGACTATCATGGACTGAATGCAGTCAAGAAGTCAGACACCCACCCGATGCACTGGACGGACGAACTCCTGGACAAGTTGGGGGGAGAGACCTACCTTACAATGGCTGACCTGACAAAGGGGTATTTGCAGGTATAGTTGACAGACAGAGCTAGGGAGAGGTCGGCCTTCATCACTCTGATAGGCTTATTTGAGTTTGAAGTAATGCCTTTCAGAATGAAGAACACCCTGGACACTTTCCAAAGGTTGGTGAACCAGGTGTTAAATGGTTCTGAGGAGTATGCCGTGGTGTACCTGGATGACATTGCCATCTTTAGTACCAGCTGGGAGGAACACCTATCACACCTTAGGGAAGTGCTGGACAGAATACAGAGGGCTGGACTCACTGTCAAAGCTGAGAAGTGCCAGGTGGCCATGGGAGAAGTGGCATACCTCGGGCATGTGGTAGGCCGGGGACAGCTCTGTCCTAACCAAATAAAGGTAGAGGTAATGCAGGCATGGCCCAGACCAGAAACACAGAAGCAGGTCAGGAGTTTTCTAGGGACAGCAGGGTACTACAGAAAATTTGTACCCAATTACAGTGCCCTGGCTTCTCCCCTATGTGACCTGACAAAGAAAAGTATGCCCAAGAAAATTACCTGGGGCCCAGCCTGTAAGGAAGCCTTTTCCGAACTAAAGGAGGCACTGTGCAGTGCTCCTGTTTTGACAAGTCCTGACTATAGCAAAACCTTTATAGTTCAGACTGACGCCTCAGACTTGGGTATTGGGACAGTACTGAGTCAGACATCCAGCAAAAGAACAGATCACCCAGCAGTATAATTGAGTAGGAAGTTACTTCCCAGGGAGCAAGCATACTCCACGGTGGAAAAGAAATGTCTTGCCATAGTGTGGGCCCTAGAGAAGTTGGAGCCATACTTGTATGGGCAGCATTTTGTGGTCCAGACTGACTACAACCCCCTGGTTTGGCTGATGCAGATGGGAAAGAACAATGGTAGATTGCTAAGATGGAGCCTTGTTTTGCAAGGGTATGATATGACAATTGTACATAGGGCTGGAGCCAAAAATCAGAACTCAGATGGGCTGTCTAGGGTCTATGAGGAGTGAACTGATTTGGAAAGCTCATCCAATGCAAGGTATAGAGCCCCCAAATTCAGTCTAGGTGGGGAGGAATTGTGACACTCGGACAGCTGGTTCTGATCACGGTATCATTTTTTTGTAATATAAAAATGGGATATGGACTGTCTCTCTTGAGAAATGCTGAAACAGCATGTGAGTATGACACACACACACACACACACACACACACACACACACACACACACAGAGGTTTTAGATACAAGGTGTTACCTGGAAGGCCCAAAGCTAATTACAGACTCTAAGTTAATTATAACTGTAGTTGCTAAGAGGGAAAATCATAAACTTTGATAATGCTTAGAGGAAGAAGAGCAGGTTGTGACATTTTAGTACGAAGTCATAAAAGATGCTTTCATGTCCTGGAAGGGGGAAGCTTATCATCAGATCAAAGAGAGTCATCTGAAGAACATGAGTTATGCTGAGGTTGCAGAATTTAATACTTGGAAAAGACATCCTGTTTTTGTATAGATTTTTTTTAATATATTCTGACAGGGAGGAGCTAGGTGACCTCATGCAAATAGGTGAGGAAAACCAGCTTTTAAACATTATTCTGTTTTCCTTCAGAGACACTTCTATCTAGACTCTGACAAAGAAACATCTGTGAGCACTTTAAGCAGGTATTTAGAGAGAGAGAGAGAGAGAGAGAGAGAGAGACAATTCTAAGTACTGTAGTAGGGATTGCACTGTTAAAACCTGTTTTGTTTAAGAGATTTGTATGTCTTGTGATATAATAGTTCTGTATTTTATGTTACATATTTTTATCTATTGTAGTAAAACTCTATTTTTAGAGCTTACTTGGTCTGTCTTTGATTTCTTTCCTTTACAAGTAGAGTATATATGGTTAAAGCAGACACTATACATAAGCTTGAATGGTGATACCAAACTGGAAAAAGGTAAGTGTTTTATATCTGAGGTCTTTTATTACAGTTTTTAAGGGTTCATTTCTGTACACCTGGTTAGGTACCCTTAGGCAAAGATATCTGGCCCCCCGAAGACAGAATTATCTGAGCCTGTACATTGGGTACGCTAACAAGAGGTTCACAGTTTGAATCCCTCCAAGACTTGAGACCAAAGGATGATTCGCATCCACAAAAACAGACAAGAGTGTTACCTTGTTCTGTTAACTGTTCACAAGACTATGCTCGGAGGTTGGCACTTTGGGAGTAGATGGCTGACCTGCTGAGTGAGTTTGTGACAGACAGCACCACTTTAAGTATTTATTAATATGACTGGCCAGATAATACATGACAAAATATGGAAGTCAAAGACCACCAACTTCTTTAGAGGCTGTTAACTTATTATAAGCATGTCTGGGAGTCTTGCCCATCCAAACAAAGTCAGAAATTAAAATATGCAATTTCTTGAACTAGGAAAGGGGAAGCCAGGTGTTAAGCATATTAATGGTACAAAATGCCATATTGAATAAAATGGAGTTTGGTCTGCCCTTTTGGGGGTGGACTGAGGAACTGTATGAATCTCCCACAGCATGGGTTCTGACAAACTTTGTCCTCTCTAATCCCTTCCCACTTCGTAGGGGTATGCAGCAGGGATGTCCCCTCTCCCCTATGCTCTTTGTGCTGGTGAAAAAACTGCTTGCCATATTGCTGTGGCATGACCCAGCCTTAAGGGACCTAAAATTGATACCACAGAGATCTACACATTGCTCTACATGAATGAATGTTTGGTGCTCATGGGGAATGTTCCTGTCAGCATCCCCACTCTTCTGCATGTACTACAGGCCTTCCAGGAGGTTTCAGAGCTTAAGACCAACCTATCTAAGATGAAAGTTTTTCCACTGTCCACAGCCTGCAATCCCCAGGCGGTGTCTGGCTCTGGCATTCAATGGCCTCTTGGGAATTAAATATTTGGGCATTCATATTCTCACTGACTTAGGCAAAGTGGTTTTGGAAAATTTATTTCCCTTACTTTAGAAGCTTAAATGGGCTGTGACAGGTGGAAGGCCCTCAATTTGACCTTTGCTGGGAAAATAGTGGCACTCAAGATTTAACTCTGGCTGCAAAACTTATTCATTGTTAGCACACCTGTCGATTTGGTGCCCATGACATGGCTTGCTAAAATTGACAATATGATAAGTGACTTTTTGTGAGAAAGCAAACCCCCATGTTACAGTAAAGCTAAACTATGGGGACACTGGCGTAGAGGTGGCTGGAACCTCACTTGGTTCAAATGCATACTACTTGGCCTTTCACTGCACCTATGTTCTGTGGTGGATCCTCCCCCCCACCAGTATGATCTTCCACTTTGTATGACATGGTGGCCCATGATGTCGACAAATGCAAAAACATCAAGACCAACATTGACGAGGGAATTATAGCAAGGACAAAAAGGCAACATGTGTTTTACCCCCTTCCTGAGGTGCTACAACTTCAGAGTTGGTTATATAAGTAAGGGGGGGGGTGTTGGGGGAGCCCATCATTAAATTAAAAGTCAACGTTTGTGTCCTACTGGATATTCCATCACGATTCTGGATTTGACATTTCAGAGTCACCCTTATCACATGCAACCTGGAGTACAACCTCTGCCAGGCTCAAGCCCCTTTTTCACCTAGATACCAAGTCCTGTGCTGCAAGTAAAGTGGGGCCCATGGTGGCTGCTTCTATCATCTCCTGGAGGACCCTGGAACATTGGCTCTGGACTTTCCCTCTCTCTCATACGTATACCTCCCTGTGGCAGAATGATCTGATCCACACTGTCAAGCAGCCTGTGGCCTGAGCCTCATAGGAGAGTCATAGCATAATACACTTGACTGACCTAGGGCAGCTTACTTACATCCATCTGAAGACCTTTGCAAACTTGCAAAGCCAATTTAAGCTTCTCTGTACAAATTTCTGGAGATATGTCCAACTCAGGAGTGTGAGCTACGGTTACCAGAAAAAGTTATCACCTAAGATGCCCCGAATACTTCAATGGTGGCTGGCTGTCCCTAGAGGTTCAGCTAGTCTTGTCTACAAAGTGATCCTGAAGGAGGTTCCTGATTCCTCAGATACCGCTAGGACCACTGGGCTCAAGCCCTGGGGACGACATTTCTACTGATCAGAGGTCCCAGCTTTGGTTTTTAGCCTGCAAGGTGTGTCCAAATCTAGAAGCCTTTTGATTCAGAATAAATTGCTGCAGCACTGTATTACACCCCAGCTAAACTGAAAACATTTCAACTTTTAAACAGTGATAACTGCTGGAGGTGCCACTCTCCGGGAGTGGACCTCCTGCACATTCTGTGGGGTTGCCCTAGAATTCTATTTTGGTTGTCCAAGATCTAGACTTTCTATTCCCAAATTGTGGTCTGTCCCTTCAACCTGACACCACAAATATTCTTGTTGGGCTTGACCCCTACTTTATCCTCACTAACCCTTTGCTGGCTCCTTATGGTCAGTGTGGAGACCAAATGGCTAATCCTTTAATGGTGGAGGATACACAAAGTTCCCCCTGACACAATGACTGTCTGTGGTATGAAACCTAGTGTCTCTGTACAGGATATCCCACTTTGCTAAGAAAATCTCTCCTCTATATCACTCTTTCTGAACCCCCTTTCTGTCATTGCCGTTTGTTATCGCAAATCCTATACCATCTCCTACATTACAACATATCAGGTGGTTTGGTCCTGATTCGGTAGTGGGTTAATACCGTGCAAGAAGGACAGCTTGGTATTAACTGCGCTGTGTAGAGAGTGCATGGATTTACTGCAACAGGGGTATAACAGTGGTAGGGAATTACCGCTACCCCTGTCACTGTATGCTTTTCTTGTGAGGGATCAAGTTACTGTGTGCTGGGTGCTTGGTTGAGCTGCTCCCATGGTGGAGTGGCTAAGGCACCAGCACAAGGCAGAATGGGAGACCTGGGACCGTGGTTCGGTTCCCCCCAAGGAAGCCATGCTTCTGTGGTCATCAGTGTTTTACCCAATGTTATTTCAGTGCACGCCCTTATCCTTGTGGCATTCATTGCTGCACATTTTTTGTTTGCAGTGAGCTGACCCTATGCCTCCTGGTTCTCTCTCCCAGCCCCAGATTTCATGCCATACTAATTGTTAATCAAAGGATGATTGTTGCTTACTGCATTGACTATTGCACTATGTTTGTACCCCTACACTGTACCTATAAAGAGTTGCTGTTTGTTATTGTCTCTTTTTAATCTCAATAAAACATTTAACTGCTAAAAAAGTCATCATCAGGCAAGACAAACAACATACAACTGTTCCTAGATGACGCAAATGCAGTAGCACTGATGTGTTACCTTCATGGATTTGTGTCTGTGGCTACAGTGGGGCCTGTGCTTATGTAGCCACACCTGTCTGCATATGTCATACAGCATGCATGAGTACGTGTGTCTGCGGAATCTCAGGCCCTAGATGTACTTGTGCATGCTGTACAAATGACCTCGCTAGATGCATGATCTGCTAGTACATGGTTTTCTATATGCAGCTGCATAACTGACAAACTGGCACCCCCTGACAAATTTCTAGATCTGCTGCTGCAACCATGATACCCACACTGCAACAGTACTTTTGTCTTCGTAACTGCAGGCCCCACAGGTCCCTGGCCTTTCTGGAGCCAGAAGTTGATGTGTATGTCTCACACATGTGGCTGCGGAAGTGCAGGCCTGTCAGGTGTATGTATGTATATCTTACAGAGTCCATGAGTACCTGAGGCTACAAAAGCGCTGGTCGCACAGGGGTGTGTACTTCTGCAGGCAAAGGAACTTTTGTAATTTTGATTGTGGATTTGTATCTGGCTGCAGGGGCATGTTTTTCTGTATACAGAAGCAGTGTTTTTATTTGAGTGTCATGGATTTCTATCTGCAGTGACAATTGAGTGTGTATGTCTTGCAGTGTGCATGCTGCAGATATAAACCCATGAAGGTAGCACATCAGTGCTACTGCATTTATGTCATCTGGAAACAGTTGTATGTCGTTTGTCTTACCTGATGATGGATGTGGTTCCTTGTGTGGTCATGTTGCTTGGGGGTGGGGGTGAGGAGTTAGGGTTTGAAACCTAATACCACATTTCCCTACTTTTGTGGCATTAAGTTGAACCATATTGGGTACATTAATGCCCTTTTATTTTGCAAATAATATGTATATATGTCTGTATATATAGATAATATAGGGGCACAGTCATGCTCCTATAGTTAGGGTTCAACCTTCACTTCCATATTAAACTTGAATTTTTGCACTTTAATAGCTTTGCAACCTTTCAAGTGATTCATATGAAATTTGCATGTACCATCAGGGACCCAAGATCTCTTGATGTGTTAAGTTTCGTTGCAGTCGGATATGTGGGTGCAAGAAAAACAGAGTGTAAAAAAATGGGAACATTACAGTTTTTTGTAAAATTATTTGTCATGCTACTGCACAAACATGGTGTGGAGGTTTGGTCTGAAATGTTTAGGGTACAAAGGTCTTGGGTCACAGATGTGCCTTTTGAAGATTTGGTGACAAATATTAATCTGTTCCAAAGTTATTAAATTTCAGTTTGCCATTATTTCCTATGGGATCAGTTAGATGTGAACCGTGACAAAGGATTCTTTGTTGCAAATGGGTAATCCTTTGTTGCAAAGTGATAATCCTTTGTCGCAAATGGGAAATCTTTTTTTTGTGCTGCCACCATTTTGTTTTCAGTTAGCGGTGTGAACAAAACTAAATCACTAAAATAATACATTGCTTTACTAGACAGCAGTAATTGTGTTTACCTAATCAGGACCCATCAAATCTGATTTTGGGGTTAGTTTTTTTGAGAAGTCACTTAGAAATGTGATTTTTTAACATACCGAAATCCTTTTTCTCAAGTCACAACAAAGGAATCGCAAAACAGGATTCTTTTTCACAAATTGCAAAAAAGGAATCAAGAAACAAGATCCATTTTTGCAATATGCAAACAAGGAATTTTAACAGAGCTGTTTCTTTGTCACTCAACAGTTACCAAACAGTTTGTGCTTTTGCCCTGAAATTTTCAGTGTACAATGGGCTTGCTCCAGAGGTGTGCCTTTTGCTGGTTTGGTGAAAAGATATTACTTTGCTTTGGAGTTCTGTGGATTAAAATTTTCTTCATTTGTCATAGGGTAACATTGTAATGTGAGGTGTGCACAGTTGTTTCTTTGTCGCTCAGCTGTGAAGAAATGGCTTTCAATTTTGCCCAGAAATGTTTAGGGTACAAAGGGCTTCCCTTACCAATGTGCCTTCTTCTGATTTCATGAAAATATATTAATTTGATGTCAAGTTACACAGGTTTCAAATTTTGTTGTGTTTTCTATAGGATAACATTGCAATGTGAAGTGTTTCCTTGGTGCTCCCACAGGCAAATAAGAATACCACTACACTATGTGATCCCTCCTGCAACCCCTAGGAATCCTCACAGCCCTCCCATAGTCAGCTATAGGATACAATTATGGAGTGATGGGATTGCAGGGCCTAGAGGTCCATGTTCTGCCATAGGTAAATAAAGATACCATTATAGCATGTACCCTGTCCTCCATGCAAATAAGGATATGATTACGAAGTGATGGGAACACAGGGCCCGGAGGGCCATGATCTCCCACAGGCAGATAAGGATACAAGAGCATGCACTCCCATGGGCAAATAAGAATACCATTACAGTATGTGATCCCCTGTGCAAACCCTACCTCCTCCATTTTATAGTGTGCTACAGTACATAAGGATACAACTACGGAGTGATGGGAGTGCAGGGCTTGGAGGACAATGTGCTCCCATAGGCAAATAAGTGTACCATTACAGTATCTCATACTGTTCTGCAAACCCCCCCATCCCCATCCTGTACTCAGCTATAGGATACAATTATTCAATTCAATTCAACTTTTGTTTAACCAGGCAATACATGCTTGAGCAAGCTCATTTGCAAGATGGTCCTGGGGAAACAAAACACATTTTGCAATACGATATTGATGAATAAGGTTCACAGTCATACGAATATACATATAATGGACAAAAAAGGATATATATATATATATATATATATATATATATATCAGCGCAATGTACAAATATTGACACAATAAAAAGCACAGTTAAATATTTAACAGAGGATAAGCAAATAGCCATAGAATACTCACCACAACAAATTAACAACAGGTGAAAACCTAGCTGCAGTTAGAGTAGCATAAAAATATGTTGTTTTCAGAAATTATCCTTGAAAGAGAAAAGGGTCAGAGGTGTGACCAGTGTCTAGTGAAATACCCACCTCCTTACACGGACTATAGTAGATGGAGGGGGATAGAGGTGATGGTGGGTGTGTGTGCAAAAGTTAGGATATCTAGCTGAAGGTATAATTCCACTATACAAGACACTAGTGAGGCTCCACCTTGAGTACATTGTACAGTTCTGGAGACCTTACCTACGTAAGGACATAGACAGGGTAGAGAAGGTTCAGAGGAGGGCAACAAAGATGGTGCATGGATTGCATCACAAGTCCTATGAGGACAGGTTGAAGGAACTGAACATGTACTCCCTGGAGGAGAGGAGGGAGAGAGAGGATATGATAGAGACATACAAGTATCTTACAGGGAGGAACAGGGTGCAAGAACACACTATTTTTAAGCGAAAAAGATGTTCCAGGACTAGAGGGCATGGGATGAAGTTGGAGGGAGGACAATTCAGAGGAAACGTGAGGAAGAATTTCTTCACAGAACGGGTGGTGGACAAGTGGAACACCCTGCCAGAGGAAGTGGTAGGGGCTGAAACAATCACGGGATTTAAGAATGCATGGGATAGACATAAAGGAATTCTGGAGGTCAGGGGTAAGGGGCAACAGACTTCTTGGAAAACATAAACTGAACTTACAAGCTCAAATGGGCAGACTGGGTGGACCATAGGCCCTTATCTGCCAACACTATCTATGTATCTATGTATGTGTTTGCCATCTATGGTTTCTTAACAGTTAATGGTGGCAGGTGCAAGTTTCCTTCAATGCATGGTTGAGCATGGGACTTAAAAGTGGATATCCCCAGTAACTGAGTAAGCTTAGGAGTCTTCCGAAGAGAGTTCCATAGGGGTGGAACAAATAAACTAATGGCTGAGGCACCATAGCGTGTTCTAACTTTAGTGACATTAAACATAAACAGAGAGTAACGCCTCAGACAATAAGGCCCCTGGTTATGCGAAAAATGTTCAGTAATGTACAGTGGTAGTTTGTTAGTGATTGCTCTGAAAATCCAAAGAGAGGAGTTTCTCATCCCCCTAACATGGAGGGAGGACCAGCATATCATGTCATTAAGTGTGCAGTGGTGAATATTAAAAGGAGCACCAGTGACAAATCTCAATGTCCGGTGATACAAAGTGTCAAGCTTCAAAAAAGCTGGTTTTGGGAAGTGACTATAAAGGATATCAACATAATCTAATAATGGAAGAGAGGTAGTTTGTACTAGTTTGACTTTTGCCTCATAGTTGAGGAAGTTCCTGATGTGGTAGAAAATGCCCAGTCACTGCCACAGTTTTTTGGCCATTCCATCAATGTGATGTAAAAAACTAAGCTTGCTGTCAATCCAAAAACCTAAGTACTTAAACTTATCCACTAATTCTAGCAGTTTGCCTAGAAGAGTAAAGATCCTGAGTGAAGGTACACTGGATGCTGATGAGAGATTTTGGGTGGAGATAAACATAGCTTTCATCTTTTTTGCATTAAGAAACAACTTTAGCTATAAAAGGTTCAGTTGCAATGTATAGAACTCATGTTGCAGCTCAGCACAGGCAAGCTCAGGGGTAGAACCAGTTGCGTACAGTACTGTGTTATCTGCAAACAGATGCACCTTTGCTGTACTGATTTTAGAGCCTACATTGTTTATATAAATTGAAAAGAGAAGGGATCCCAGGATAGACCCCTGTGACACTCCTCTTGGAAGAATCTTGAGTGGTGAGAGGTTCCCCTGAGCCTTGACTTGCTGCATTCTATCAGTAAGGTACCACCAACTGAACTATTTTAATGCAATACCATCCAGACCAAGATGGTGCAGCACAGACAAGAGCAGGTCATGGTCAATGGTATCAAAGACCTTGCTTAAATCTAGAAAGAGAAAGCATATTGTGCTTCTTCATGTCAATAGCAATTTGCTAGTCGTTGGTCACTTTGTCTAAGGTAGACACCATGCTATGCTTTGGTCTGAAGCCCGACTGTATTGGGTTTAGTAACTGTTCAGACTCCAAGTACTCCCTCAGCTGACTGTTAACTATGTTTTCTAACAGTTTGGATAGGATAGGATAGGATAGGATAGGATAGGATAGGATAGGATAGGCAGCAGAGAAATAGGTCCATAATTGTTGAGGTCACATGTGTCACCGGATTTGAAAAGGGGGATAATGTGTGCAATTTTCCAGATCACTGGGACATCACCTAGCACTAGGGATAGGTTAAAAAGATGCATAATGGGGTGGTTAGGTAATAATATCCTATTTTCAGGAAGAGAGGCTCTAGGAGGTTGGCTCCAGCACTTTTCTTAATGTCCAGTGAAGTTAGCATGTCTTCAACCTGCTTAAATGTTATTGGGTGGAAACTAAAAGAGGAAGATAGTTGACAAAGGTTAGAGAGGGCCTGACGAAGTCCAGCCTGGAGGTTGACAGACTTAGATTGATGGACCATTTCATGGCCTATCAATCTACAATCACCTGTAAGAAGGCAGAATTCCTGTCCAGGGAGATTGCCACTGCGCAAAACCGACCAATTCAGCTCTTCTGGACTGTAGACAGATTGTGCAATCCAATTTGTCTACTGCCTGGTACAGCCTTGTCTCAAGAGAGGTGTGATGAGTTTGCTTGGTTTTTCATGGATAAGGTTGCCACCATCAGGTCTGGCATCTGCTTAGCCCCCTCTGTTGGGTGTTGTGGAAATAATTAGCTTTTACGGCTCTTATGAGTTTGGTACATGAGTTCCTGGCCACTCAGAAGGCCATCCAGTCTGCATCTGTTTTTGTTTCATAGGCCCTTTTCCACAGCCTGTCCCTGTCTTTTAAGGCTGTCTTTAAAGCAGGCATAAACCAAGGGCAAGACCTTTTTCTGGTCCTGGTCTGCACAAGGGGGGCATGCTTGTCAATCATTCCCAAGACTAGTTTGTGGAAGATGCTGTATACTTGCAAAAGTGAAGGAGCTAAGTACAAACCCTGCCATCTAATAGTATTGAGGTCTACTAAGAATGCAGATTGACTGAAGTTCTTGAGACATCTTTATAATCTGTAACATAAGACTAAAGAATGGTGTCAGCAGATGGGGACCATTTGATCCATCTAGCCTGCACAAGGTGGCTACCCCTTCCCCTTTAATTGTTCAAGCCAAGCTGTCCACACTGACCCATGTTAGCCTAAATTCTCTTACTGTCTTAGCTGCCACCACCTGTGCTGGCAGGCTGTTCTATGGGTCTATCACCCTCTCCATGAAGAAGTACTTTCTATAGTTGCTCCTGAACCTGCCTCCTACCAGACGCAAATTGTGCCCCCGTGTCCAAGTTCCTTTGTTTACTTGGAAGAGATTCTCTGTCTTGTTTATTGCCTTGATGTATTTGGACATTTCTATCATGTCTCCTCTATTTCTTTTCTGTTCTAGTGAGTACAATTTTAGTACTTTGAGCCTAGTTTCATATGTCTCATGGTTCAGCCCTTGCACCATTTTAGTAGCCCTTCTCTGCACTGTCTCTAATCTATGTCCTTTTTCAGGTGTGTGGCCTCCAGAACTGGACACAATACTCCAGGTGTGGCCTTACCAATGAGCTGTACAGTGGCATGATTACCTCTTGCTTTCTGCTTGTAATGCCCCTACCTGTACATCCGAGGATGCCACTTACTCTCTGCACAGCTTTTTCACACTGTTTTGTGACTTTGAAGTCACTGGTGATGAGTACACTCATGTCCCTTTTCATCTTTGTCACTTCCAATTGGTACCTATCCAGAGTGTACTTTACTCCTGGGTTTTGCTTTCCCAGGTGCATGACCTTACATTTCTTGGTGTTAAATTTTAACTGCTGGTGTTTTGACCATTCCGCTAGTTTCCTGAGGTCAGTTACCATGCTTGTGGTCCCCTCCTATGTATCCACCCTGTTGCAGAGCTTTGTATCATCTGTGAACAGGCACACCCTCCCCTCCAATTCTTCTGTGATACCACTGATGAAGACGTTGAAGAGGATTGGACCCTGTGTCATGCCGTTGGTTACTTCCCCCTCTTGTGACAAAGCCCTGTTGACCAAGATTCTCTGCCTCCTACTCCGTAGCCAATTCCTAACCCAGTTAACTATCTTATTCTCTAACCCTGCATGCTCTAGTTTGTTTCCAAGTCTCCTGTGGGGGATGGTGTCAAAGGCTTTACTGAAGTCTAGGTGCACTATGTCCACCACATCACCCTGGTCTATTGTTTTGGTAACCCAGTCAAAGAAATGAGTCAAGTTTGTTTGGCATGATTGACCTGCCATGAAGCCATGTTGCTTGGGGTCTGGTTTTCCACTTTCCCTCAAGTATTCCACTATTCACTCTTTTAATAGTACTGTACCTCCATAATTTTTCCCACTATAGAGGTTTGGCTGACTGGGCAATAGTTTCCGGCATCCTCTCTGCTGCCTCCCTTGGCAATGGCACTACTGTTGCTGTTCTCCAGTCCTGATGTACTGTGCTACTCTCCAGAGATTTACTGAATAGTTCTGCTAGTGGTGCTGCAATTTCTTCCCATAGCTCCTTCAACGCTCTCAGGTGAATACCATCCAGTCCCATTGCCTTATCAACCCTAAGTCTGTTTAGTTCTTTTAGGAGCCTTTCCCTTGTGAAAGGGCTAGTGTCGGCTTGCTTGTTACTGTGTTCCATCTGCTTTAGTGGAGGTCCTTTACCACTATCTTCTATTGTGAATATGGAGCAGAATAATTTGTTCAACACCTCTGCTTTGAGTTTGTCTTCTTCTACCATCTGGCTAGCTTGTGCTGCTAATCTGACAATTCCTCCCTTACTCTTTCTCATTTCCCTCATGTACCTATAGAAGGTTTTATCTCCCTTCTTGACTCCCTGTGCTATCTTTTCCTCTGTTTGTTCTTTGACCCTTTGAATGGCCATTCCTG
Organism: Neoceratodus forsteri; assembly: GCA_016271365.2. Classification (NCBI taxonomy): domain Eukaryota; kingdom Metazoa; phylum Chordata; order Ceratodontiformes; family Ceratodontidae; genus Neoceratodus; species Neoceratodus forsteri. Next base: position 953,327,779 of record CM057456.1, read on the forward strand.
CCTCCCTGAGTTTGTTCCTGTAATTGTCCATGTCAGTTTCCTTCTGTGACTTTTTGTATTGCTTAACAGCTCTCCTCTTTTCCCTTATTTTTGCTGCTATGTCCTTGGTGAACCAGAGAGGGTTCTTCCTTCTTTTTGATTTACTGATTCGACATGCACATTGTTCAGTAACTGTAGTTACAGTATGACCTCCTTAAAATGTTGCCAGAAGTTGAGCTAATCTTAGGAGTTCATCTTATGGAGGCTGTTGCTATATGGTCACTGACGTCATTATGGAATACCCTGGGTGGGAAATATTATGTGGTTTGTTCACAAGTATTAGGTCTAGGAGACAGCTAGGCTTGGATTTTTTGCTGTTTGATCATTTAACATCAGAGGTCATTTGTGATAAGCCATGCTTGTCACAAAATTCTTTCAGGGTATTTGAGCAGTCATTTCTCCAATCAACATTGAGGTCCCTCATAATGCATTCTGAGTTTAGCTTCTCCAGTATTTTCTGAAGATGGGATAATATTCCAAGTCCACCTGGTGGTGAGATTATACAGTGATGGGAATGCTGGTCGGTGATTTGAATCTGCTGGATGTGGACTGGAATCTTCCAGTGGCAGCAACAGCTAGAAGCAGAAACATGTTAGACTCCCTACAGAGGGCACTCGTTAAGCAGCTGGTCATAGAACCCACACAGGAGAAGGCACTATTGGACCTGGTGCTCACAAATGGGGATAATGTGACAGAGGTCAAAGGGGGCCCCCTAAGGAAGCCCTATCTGGTTGAAGCACAGGGGTTTCTGTTGGAGACTGCAGGTTTTGGCATTTTTGGTACAATAAACCTGTTTGTATTTGCAATATATTTTTGCTTTCTGCCTTTATCCAGTTTTGGTGAATGCTACCTTCTTGATATATACCTGGACCTTGCTAGGTTGGCTACCTTGGTGCACCACCCCCAGTTCTGGTGAAGCGCTTGCTCCTTAAATCTTTAAGAATAGTGGAACACCTGGTTGTCAGTAGTCTACAGGACCCAAGGCAGCATGGTTTCATGGGAGGGAGGTCATGCCAGACTATCCTCATTGAGTTCTATGACTGGGTAACCAGGGAGGTAGATCAAGGGGAGGTGGTGGATGTGGCCTACCTGGACTTCGGCAAGGCCTTTGACACCATGCCACACAGAAGACTGTTAAACAAGCTGTGATACATGGGGGTGGGCAGGAAGGTAGTACAGTGAGTGGAGAATTGGCTGTATAATAGGTCTCAGAGGGTGGTGGTAAATGGCATACACTCTGTAGAGGGTAAGGTGACAAGTGGGGTACCAAAGGAGTCAGTGCTCAGTCCAGTCCTCTTCAATATCTTCATCAATGACATTACAGAGAGTCTGGAAGGAAAGATTTGCCTGTTTGCCTGTTTGCAGATGACACCAAGATCTACAACAGGGTGGACACACCAAAGGGAGTAGATAGAATGAGAAGAGATCTAAAGAAACTGGAGCACCAGTCAAGGGATTGGCAGCTGAGTTTCAATGCCAGAAAGTGCAAGATAATGCATGTAGGGCACAAAAACCCAGGAGCTACATATCAACTGGAGGGGGGGGACTAACATGCTCCAAACAGGAAAGAGACCTGGGGGTGATAATCTCTGATGAGCTAAAGGTAGGCAAGTAGTGTAACAAGGCAGCAGGAAAGGCAAGCAGAATGCTGGGATGCATTGTCAGGGGTATCATTAGCAGAAAATGGGAGGGACCAGTGGGGCCAGTGGTGGTTCTTCTTCCTCCTCTTCCTTGATGATGAAAGGAACCCATAGGTTTTTGGGTAGCTCTCTTTCACCTCTGGCACCCTCTCCAGCTTCTGAAATAGAAAGATATATGCACAGTATTTAGACATTGTTCAAATATTAGAAAAAGGGCTTCAGAAGTGAAGCTTTTTGATTGGCACCAAGCATTCTATTACTTTTATGTTAATGTTGTATTAACATACATGTATGATCTAATCATATGTTGAACAAGGTTTAATGCTGCTTAAAGAAACTTTTTTATTATAATAGCAATAAAGGTACTCCCAGGGGTTATGTTAATGGACCCTTCATACCCTCTAGGGGCATATGGCACTCGGCTGTGCTTCTTGCAGCATTATGCCCCTAGAGGGTGATTAAGAGACCATTAACATAACCCTTGGTTATTCCTTATTGCTTAAATATGAGCTACTTGTTTAAACAGGTAAGCAATGTTTGGTGAGTTGATCCAGCTAGTTTGCAGCTATTTACATCTGAGAAACTGGCAGCCACCTTGCTGACTGTTTCAGGGAACACTACAGGGCAGTCAGGAATGGAGACACTGACAAACCCATTGTATCCCACTTTATCTCCAGGGACCACAGTGTCAATGACCTTTCTGTTTGTGTCCTTCAGCAGGGCTTCTGGGATTCTGATCATAGAAAAAACATGGAAACCAAGCTGATCATCTGCCTTGGCTCCCAGCAGCCCTCTGATTTAAATGATAAACTTATTTTCTACTAACATATTTTAGCCACCTCTTCTTTTCCCTAAAGTCTGTTTGTATCTGTACACATCTATTTTCTTTTTCCAATAGATGTCTGCATTTATGTCTCCTTCCCCCACATTTGTCACCTTTCAACCTTCTTACTAGGTCCTGGTAATTGGTCCACACCTGGGGACTTCTCTAGCTCATTCACTGTTATTATGCCTTGATACTCCCATCATCACCTTTTTGTTTTCAAGATTCTGTCTTTATCTTGCCATTTATCCCTTCTTCTCCCAGAGCCTCCCCTTCTTCTTTCCCCATATATATATATATGTATTTCTTATTTTACCTCTCCTCTACACTAATTTTGCTTTTTCTCTTTTAGATATTTCCTGAAGAAGACCGACAGTCAAAACATGAATTTTACTTCTATTTTCTATTTTCAGCGTGCATTTAATATAACCATTTTGTTTTACTGATTGTTTAGTACACCACTTTTTGAAAGTGCATGTTAAGACTGCAAGAAACTGCTGTTTGAATAATTATTTTTATTTAGAATTCTGTGAAAAAAAAAGATATGGGACAGAAGTAAACACCTGCAATTTATGATCTTTTTTTTCAGATGTGTTCAAGATAGTAAAAGATAACATCTGCTCTGTGTAATGTACCCCCCTCACCCTCAAGCTGCTCCCTTGCTCGAGGGGGACTAGGATCTCAGATATTTCTTAACATTTTAGCTTTGGTTTTGAAATTGCACTTACGTTATATGACTCTTTCACCCACCTTTGGCTTGCCTGCCTTCTCCTACATCTGGTAGGCAACCTGGAACAAGGCCTTGTGCTTCTTTAGGACATACTGTACCCCTTTTCCAGTTTGAAGAACCTCTGTCTGACCTGCTTCCACTTCATCTTGCATTGCATGGACTTTCAGTCCAGTTGGTTCTCTTTCCTCAAGAAGTGGCTGATCTGCCTCCAGGTGACTGTCAATTTTTTATTTGTGGCCCACATCATGATGTTGGGGTCCCCAAATTGAAGTACTACATCCATGAGGAGAGGCACCTCCACATCCGACCACACGTTTGGCATGTTTTGTGGAAAGAGGAAAAGAAAAGACACAGAAAAACATCATTAGTGATGTCAAGAGTATGTATATGCACGTTATACTGCAAGGCAGCATCAAGCTGATTTCTGGAGTACTTCTGCTATGAGTTAGTAGTTCATTTCATGAGATGAAGCATAACATATTACTATCTGCCTTCTTTCTCTTTTTTTGTTGTGTGGTTAGTCACAAGATGTATCTGTGTTTTAGTGTGTTTTACTGCATTCAAAATTAATTTATTGCTTGTTGTGCATTGCCACATGTCGCAAAAAAAGGAAAAGGTGGTGTGAGGCAATCTCTGTTGAAATCACTTATTAGTTAGTAAGTGGCTCCAGGTTGTGCATCATTAATTGTAATGCACTTTGTGGGGGTGTGAGGACACTTTAACTGTGGTGCCATGCTGTACTGTATCCCCGGGGTGTGCATTTACGTCCTACAATGCATACCCTCTGATGGTTTGTTACTTTGTAGGAGTCTACAGGGTATGCATCATAGGTGTTTAATGAACTTCCTAGGGGTGCAAGGACACTTGGAATTCACTCCTGGTCCTTAGTACATGTCTTGGGTGTGTATTTAAATCCCTATGATGCACATGCTGTTATGCCTTACTACTTACTAAATGTTCCCAGAGCATACATCATAGGATGTTAATGAAGTTTCAAGGGGTGTAAGTACACTCAACCATCGGTGTCATGTGTTACTACACCCCTGGGGCATGCATCGAAATTGTATGGTGCACACCCTGATATGGGTTATTAGGTAGTTAGAGCCCGCAGGGTCTAGCATAGGATTTCAATGTATGTCCCAGGGGAGTAAGGACATTTGTCCTTTGTCCTTGTGTGTTACTACAGCTCAGGAGTGTGCATTCAGTAAGTCCCTCCAGAGTGTCCATGACAGGATTATTAATGCACTTCTCAGGGATGTAAGGACACTCAGCCTTCAGCCTCATGTCTCACTACACCCCTGGGGCATGTATTAAAATTGTATACTGCACATCCTGTCATGGCTTATTTCCTAGTAAGACACTCCAGGGTGTGTGTCATGGGATTTTAATACACATCCCAGGGGATTAAGGACACTTGACCTTTGCCCTTGTGCATTATTACACCTCTGGGACATGCATTAAAGTCATATAATGCACAGCCTCTCATGGCTTATCGCTTGCATATAATGTGATGGGTTTCCACTGTGACTGTGTTCACCCCCATGTCCCCCCCCAGGAAGGGGGTGGGGTATGTTTTGTCATACATTACTATATCTAACATAATGTGACAAAATAACATGTGATTTGTGTATGTGTATATGTGTGTGTGTGTGTGTGTGCGTGTAGGTGTATGTTATCTATTTTTTGACCAAGTAAGAGATAGTTCTTAGAAGAGCCATTGTTGGTAGTAGACTTGAGCTGATGATGGATGACATTACACAACAGAGCACTGTTTGGATCCCATCTTGGAGGTCCTATAGGAGAAGGCAATTGCCGGCATCTGCAAAGTGCATACCAACCTTTAGGTACAGCCAGTCTTTGCAATACTTAATTTGGGGGTGGTGTATAGTGTGCATTCCCATATCACAAAGGAAGCCCAATATGTGAATGTTTACCTTTCTTTGAGATCTGTCAAGCAGATACATGTGTTGATCAGTTCTCCAGATCATAAGCGCTATAATATCTGAAAACAGAATTCTACAGGCAGGTAACATTCTCACCAGTGAAGCCAAATCTGATTTAACTTCTTTTGCCAAATCTACCTATCTTTTGAGTCTAAATCATTGCCTCTGAGATGGATAAGCAGTATGTCTGGATGAGGGTAGGTGTCTGAGAAGTCAGAACATGGTTGGCATAAGCTGCTGCCACCTAATGCCTCCCTTACCAAACCAATAGACCTTTTAGTTTGGCAGGTACAAATCATTTCCAAAATGACAAGCTCAAGCAAACTGTACAGCCCTTTAGATAAGTGCACTGCTGACCATCCAAACAATTGTTCTGGAGTTTTCTGCCATCCTGTGTCTCTTTATAGACAGATCAAGTGACAGCTATCTCTAGAATGTGTCTGTGTCTCTCAGAAGCCTGTAAAAAAAGAGTGACAGCATTTTCCTTTCTCACTGTACAGAGGAAAGTTGCTGAGTCAGGTAGCAACAGTTCTTTTTTTTAGCAAGTTTCATTGTCTGGTGCTATTATGTCTGTGCCAATGAAAAATAATATTTTCCACCGTACAGTGTGTAACTTTTGATTGGTACAGTACTGTGAACTGTCAAAGGTTTTCAGGGGGAATTTCTTGAAACCTTATAGACTACTATTCATAAACATTATTACATTCTGCAATTCTGTTGGTGGGACTGTTTTTACATGCCTTCACACTCTGTGCTCCCTCCTTTTTGAGCTGGCATTCTTGGTGGTAGGGTGCACTTGTGCTTTTCTTTTTAAACATAATTTTATATGACTATTGACAGATAGGAAGGCAGTATTAGTGATATTAGGTAATAGTGTATAAATTCCATTTTGAAAAACTATATCTTTTGTTATGAAAACTTGTTCTATTAAGATTATAAATCAGTTGTAAAATTGTGGTACTATTAGCATTATTTCTTTTTTTTAACTCCAGTAATGAAGGAATATGGCAGATTTCCTGTTTTCTGCCCAGTAAAGATGGGTTGTGATTGCCTGATTTGTGGCATTTCTTTTTTAGGTTCTGCCTCATTTTCAAATGATGCAATTTCCTTTCACAGATGTGTTGTACTGGATTCTCTGTTTTAAAATATGCTTTCCCATACTGTTAAGTGGTGCTTAAATACATTTTATTCTTTTTAATTGTTCTTACATATATATATATATATATATATATATATATATATATATATATATATATATATATATATATATATATATATATATATACACACATATACTGTATATATACATATATATATATATATATATATATATATATATGTATTTCTTCATTTTTATCTGTGGTTATAGACTGTTGCTAGGGTGTGCATTGTGGTTGTTATCAGCACATGTCTGTCTTATTGTGCCCTTCTCTTTTATTGGCTGCTATGATGGATTGGGTAGGCTTAAAAAACATGGTGGTCATTAGCAAGGGGAATGCTCAGTTTATAAGCAGTTTGAAACATCTGGTTGATCCTGCCTTGTATCGTGTATATCAGTGAAAATAGCTGGTTGATCCTTCTTTGCTTTATATCTGGTTAATCCTACACTTCTTATTTGTCTCATTCATCCGATCTTGCTGCCACCATCACCATGAGTCTTTGGCCTATTGAAATGCATTATTTACTGCATGAAACAGAATCCTGTTTTGTGTTACATCATCCTTGTTCATGTTTCATTTTGCAACATAAAATCCTTTTTCGCAATGGGTTGAGTCAAGATTCCCTTTGAAAAACATTGTTGGTGCTATGACAGAGGATCCTGCTTCATGAAAGACAGTTCTGGTTCATTCAATGCCATTGTACTGTATGGGAAAACTCAAACTCAGATCCTTTTTTGCAGTTCAAGATTCTGATTCATGACAATGTCATTGTAGTGAATTGTGAAACACGATCAAGAATCCTTTTCACGAAACTGGATCGTGTTTCATGCTCTGCCCATTGTAATGAATGGCACAACATGATCAAGGGTTCTTTTTTGTGAAACAGGATTGCAGTTCATGGCAGTGACATTGTAGTGAATCGATAAACACAATCAAGGATCCATTGATGTGGAAAAGGTTTGTGTTTCATGCTCAGCCCATTGTAGTGAACGGCACAACATGATCAAGGATCCTTTTTCATGAAATAGTATTTCGAGTCATGCCAATGTCATTGTTGTTAATGGCAAAACACAACCAAATATCCTTTTTCACAAAATTAAACACGAAGCAGAATTACCAAGCTTGACAAAAGATCTTCTTTCATGCTCTATTTAATGCATCTCAGTGTGACTCTGAACTTGTGGTAATCATGGTTATCTGTGCCCATGTATGAATACCACTTTCCTTTCAAAAATGATACAGTACTTCCTGTATGGTGCTGCATAACATGTAGTTCACTGCCTCAACACTGAGTTGGGTAAAATTAAAAAAGGAAAACAATATACAGAGTGTGTGTGTGTATATATATATATATATTATATATATATATATATCTCCATTAATGCATCCGATAGGGTTCATAGCACAGTAACAAAAGCATGGAAATGTGGTGTTATGAAACTACCCTCCCACCCCCCACCTCCACACACCAACAGGCATTGGTATATGAGTTGGGGTCGTTGGCCTAACTCTCACCCAATTCCATGTGTAAACAAGTTAAGGTGGTGCAGTATAGGAGAATGGGGTGAGAGTTAGCTCCAGTGACCCTAACACACACCCCGATGCCTGTTGGTGTGTGGAGGGTGGGGGGTGGTAGGGGTGGTAACCCTAACACCACATTTCCATACTTCTGTCACTGTGCTATGAACCCTAACTGATGCATTAATCGAGTTTTTTGCATTGAATTTCCCTTCTTTTTGAGAAAGTGTAATGTAACTGGTAAGTGGTATGTGTTAGTGGGAGCACTGGCCCTCTGAGCCCTGCGCTCCCTTCACATTACCCATTGTTGGCATAATGGTATGAATATGTGGGAGCATGGGCCCTCTGGGCCCTGCGCTCCCACTTACACATAAGTACGGAGCCATACAGTAGCTCTAAAGGGCAAGGAACCATTGTAACACTAATTTGCCAATATCTCAGCAACTGTAGCAGCTACGAAAAAAATTCAAGTGTTGTTGTAATCATTACAGTGAGATCTCCATGAGAGATAGATCAAGCAAATCCACATCTCACACACTGTTTACAAGATATGGTCACCAAAACACACTGAAAAGGCATCCTTGGAACCCTTGTGACACTAATTTGTCAATAGCTCTGTAACTGTAGCAAATAGGGAAAAAAATCCACTGTTGGTGTAATGTATGATTCCCAAACTTGTTTCTGTAGGTCACTTCACCTAAAAGTGATATATGGTGACGGTAACGAAAAATTCATATCTCGCTTTGTTTTCAAGATACGAAAGGCATCACAGGCGCCGCCATGTTATCCTATGGGAAATTTCTCAACTTCAGAAAGCTGTAGCTTTGTTGCCCATTGAATGTTTTGGCACCAAACCACAAAAAGTCATATCTGTGGGACCAAGGCTTGCACCCTGCAAATTTCATTCCAAAAGCCCCAACCATTTTGTTGCAGGTGGATGGCAAAGTTTTGCAGTTTTTTGGGCAAAGTACTGTCGCAAATTGCAAAAGTTTCACAAAAAACAGCACAACACTTTCATGTTTGTGAAAGTGTCGAGGCCATTTCTTTCACAATTTGTGAAAATACTGGGGTAAAGATTTTAACAATGGCATTTCTGGGGGTTTTACCCCCCAACAAAGATAGGGCTGGCTTTCTCAGGACCTGCCCAGGTACACCCAACAGTCAGTGTTTACCTGGGGGTCCCACATTTAAATGTCAGGCATTTTTCTCTCTAACTGAAAACAAGATGCTTCTGCGACAGTGATTTCAAAGAAATCCACTTTACTTCACTTGATAGCTAAGTTTGCTTTAAATTGTTCTAAGTCATCTCATCATTGTGTGATTTTGAAAGAAATGGGCTGGTTACCGGTTTCATTAAATTTCCAATACTGTGTGGCCAAGTTCATATATAAAGTTATGGACTCTGGAATTCCACATAGTATTTCAAAGTTTTTGAGACCATATATTGATGGTCATTATTCTAGACATAGGTCAGACAGTAGGTTTCTCGAGATTCCTTTTATGAAATCTAAAAGTGGACAAAGATCCTTTGCTTACATTGCTCCATTCATTTTGGAATGAAATTCCTCAAGATATTAGGTGGTTGTGTTCTGTCAAAAGTTTGCCGATGCATTAAGGATGTATTTGAATCTCAATTTAATTGTAACTGTTTTTTATGAATTTTTTTTATGAATTTTATACATAACAAAGACATTTTTGTCTGCAATTTGCTGCATTGTATATGTATGTTTGATTATGTATTGTCTGTATGCAATATATGTGGGTCGCACCTGTAAAAGGAACTTGTTTCCAGTGTGCTTACCCGTTAAGCGAATAAACAAACAAACAAACAAACAAGATGGCCACCGCATGAAAGTAAAAGGGTCATTTACAAAAGGAAAATGTACTGGTGGCACTTTTCGTGAGACACATATATTTTTTTCCTATTGACTATAATGGGAAATTTGTTTTTTGAATAACTTTTGAATGGTTTAATATTTTTTTACCAAATCTTTGAAAGGCACATTAGTGACACAGACTGCATCTTCCCAGAAGATGTCAGCCCAAATGGACAAATCATGCGGGCTGTGGGTGTGAGCAAACAAACACTCAAAAAGTCAGGTTTTTTTGCATTTTTGGCTTTCTGTAGCTCTGCAACCGTATATCCAACCATAACACAACTTTATTTTTATTTTTTTTTAATTTTTACCAGTCTATTTATTCACTGCCATTAGGGGACCTCTCTCAGGCCTCCACCTATGCCCAACTCTACCTTCTTACCTGAAACTCCTCCTTTGTTCTGGCACCTTTCCAGCTATCCCCCCCCAGCTCTGATCCCCCTGAGGTAGGGCCGCCCTATCCACCCAGGGTGCTCTATCTACAATTTCAGGCCAGACTGGGCTTGGCCCAGGATGGGAGGAAGTCCAGTTGGTGGAGTGTGGCTGATGGGCGGTGGTGCCATCTCCTATCCCCAATGGCAGGGTTTTTTCCTTTTTCTCCCTGAAGCTCGGACTTGCAATGATGTCCAGCTTGGCAGGCACACACTCCCATGCACCCCCGGAAGACGTCTGCCAAGCTTCAATCCCACTGCATTCTGTGGCCGTGCACTGTGAACCTCCAGTCTCCACTAGAGATCAGCTGTGCTGCGGCAGGTGGATCCCCCCCTCTCCAGAGAAGGAAAGCAGTCCATAGGACGCACAATCCTTCCCTGTCCCTGCTGACCCCAGATGATCCAGGCTCATTCCCGAACCTGAGTCATGGTGTGGCGCGATGTGTGGCGTCCAGCACCTCAACCCTCAGCACCACTGGGCCGGCCACCATAACACAACTTGTCACATCCAGAGATCTATAGTAGCAGACTGAGCATGCAAAATTTCAGCACATCCGTCATATGGTGACAAAGTTATTAAGGTGCAAAATCTGAGGTTTAACATTAAAGTGCATACTCAACCCTAACTACAGTATACTGGTGTACTGCACCAGTATAATATACTGCATATATAGATATTTATGATATATATATATATATATAGATATATGGAGATATATATATATATATATATATTTTATATATATATATATATATATATATATATATATATATATATATATATGTACTAGATAAACTACTCTGAGGTGTGCAGTCATGCTCTGATATAAGCACGCCTTGGCGTGCGTCAACCACCCAAGGCATGCGTATATCAGAGGACGACTGCACACCTCAAAGTGATTTCTCTATCTTATAAAATGTAAAAATTGTTTTGGAGAGGTAAACATGCAGGTGTGTGGTTACGCTCTGATATACACATGGTCATGTGATGTGTTTTATGCAATCAGAACACCAAATTTGTATTTGTATTTGTTGCTCATTTTATAAAAATATATATATATTCATTGCAAAAACGTCATTAATCCATCAATTAGGGTTGAAGTGACAAAAGCAGGGATATGAGATGTTGGGGTTGAGCCCTCAACCCCATTCCACCCATCCTTCCACACACCAACAGGCATCGGTGGTGCGGGGTCATAGGTTTAACCCACACCCCATTCTCCTATGCTGTGCCATGTCAGTCTGTTTACATATGGAATGGGGTGAGAGTTGGGCCTCATGACCCCATGGCACATCCGATGCCTGTTGTGTGGAGGATGGAGAATGGGGGTTTAGGGGCTCAACCCTAACATCTCATTTCCCTACTTTTGTCACTTCAACCCTAACTGATGCATTAACAAAGTTTTTTGCAATGAATTTCCTTAGGTTTTGAGAAAGTGTAATGTAACTGGTAAGTGGTATGTATTGGTGGGAGCGTGGGCCCTCTAGGCCCTGTGCTCCTTTGAAGGTACCAGTTTTTGCATAATGATACCCATTTGTGGGAGAGCAGGCCCTCCAGATCCTGCGCTCCCATTTACACATAACAACGGAGTCATGCAGTACCCCTATAGGGCTGAAATGGAACCCTTGCAAGACTGATTTGCCAATATCTCAGTAACCATAGAATCTATGAAAAAAATACCACTGCAGTTATAATCATGACTTTGAAACCTTTCATACATTGAGGGGAGTGGGCCCTGTGCTCCTCTCAACCTCCCAAACAGTACATACTCATATGCATAAGTGGGAGTGTGCACCCTTTGGGTCCTGCGCTCCCATGCATGTATATCAGTATATATAATTTGTGACAATGAGGAGAGTGCGGGCCCTCTGAGCCCTGTGCCCCCCTCAATCTCCCAAACTGTACAGACTGATATGCATAAGTGGAAGCATGGGCCCTCCAGGCCCTGCGCTCCCACTAACACAGAAACATGGATACATACCACAGCCTTATAGGACTGAAACGGAATCCTTGTAACACTAATTTGCCAATATCTCAGTAATCATAGCAGCTATGAAAAAAATTCTACTATAGTTCTATGGGCAGAATCCAGAAGGTAGTATCAGGAATTTTTTCCTCTGCTCCTTTTGCTCTGCCTTGTAGGGTACCATAGGGCTCTATGCTTTCCCCCATGTTGTTCATGGTGTATATGCTGCCATTGGGAGACATTATAAGGCATTATGGGCTGAGTTTCCACTGCTATGCAGATGACACTCAGCTCTATATGTCCTTTGTGCCCGAACAAGATGACTCCTTATTGATCTATAACAACTGCCTTGCTGAGATTCAGGACTGAATGAGTGCTAACTGGTTAAGACTAAATCCAGACAAGACTGAAGTGCTGGTAGTGGACCTGGGTCACCGTGTAGAGAAGTTGACTCCTGGGTTACCCTCTGGCCTTGTTCTAAGGGGTACCAGTTGAGACCTTCTGAACAGGTGTGAAATCTGGGAGTAATTCTTGACAATGGGCTGATGCTAAAGGCACAGGTGTCAAAAGTTTTCAGGTCTGCCTTTTACCATCTGAGGAATATTGCCTGGATAAAACACCTAGTTCCACATGATGACCTTCCAGTATTGGTCCATGCCTTTGTTTCTTCACGTCTTGACTACTGCAATGCTTTATATCTAGGGTTGCCAGGGGTGGATCTCCATCACCTGCAGCTGGTGCAGAATGCAGTGGCCAGGTTGCTGACTGGATTGGGAAGAACGTAACACATCACACCAGTGCTGTGCAAACTGCACTGGCTGCCGGTGCGATGGAGAATCATCTTTAAGGTCGCATTGCTGACCTATAAGACCCTACATGGTCAGGGACTGGGCTACTTGCAAGATCTCGTTTGACCCTACTGCCCTCTCCATTCACTCCACTCCACCGACAAGGGATTGCTAGATATTTTCAGGGTCTGTTTTCAGTCATCAGGGGCCAGAGCTTTTTCCTTTGTGGCCCCGACCCTGTGGAATTCTCTACCTCGTCGGATTCGAGAATGACTGTCCATAGAGTAATTCAAGGCAGCTTTGAAAACTTACTTATTTGAACAGGCTTTTAATGGATAATTTATATGTTGGATTAATTGTTTTTAGTTTTATATTTATATTTCTGTCATTGATTGTTTTATTATGTACCTGCGCTTTGATTTCTGAAAAGTGCAATATAAATAAATCTTGATTGATTGATTGATTGATTGATTGAGTTGTAATCATGACTTCGAAACCACCACACATGCTTAGTTGGCCCAGAGTGAAAAATCCATATCTCAAACCGTTTTCGAGATATGGGCACCAAAATGTGCGGCAGGCACAGCAATGCTATCCTAATGGAACTTTCCAAATTTCTAACCACTATAACTATGTAACCAATCAATATTTGTTCACCAAACAAGAGCAAGGCAGAGCAGTTACTCAAGCACTTGTTACCCTATAGATTTGAGGCAAAAAGCACAATCCACCTTGTCACAATGAAATGACAAAGAAAATAACACATGGGACAATGTTTTCAAGCATTGTTTTTGTGAAAACACAAAGTTTTCATGGCATCCCTATACCTTACAATTAAATCTTTCCATGCAAAAAAAAAATGTTTTCATGCATATTTTTGTTTGTCCACGGTCATTACAGTGCATACAAAAATTGTTTTCACGAAAACAAAACACCAAAATGGATGAAAGATTTTAAAAAATATATCTCCAGGTGGAGTCCAAGCAAGATGGCTACCTTTAGACAGAGCTCTGCACATCCAGGATACAGAATTTGAGTTAAAAGTTATTAATTTGGGAAGCAAGCTTATCATTTTGCAAGAATACTGTGCCTCAAGATGAGATTTACAAAATGGGTAATCCTCATAAGGATAAGCCTACATCAGAAGGAGCAAGATCGAAAAATATGTCACATGCTCTGACCACAAGGTCAAATTCAGGCCGAGAATTAGAGTCTGGAGACATACCAGCTGAAGAGACCCTGCAAACATTGGGAACAAAGATAAACTGACTAATTACATCAGTTGCTGGGCTGTCAGACAAATTTGATAATCTAACAAATAGAGTGGCTAGCATAGAAATGTCGCTGGAATCTGTAACTTTAGCTACCTCGGAAGCCACAGAGAGAGCTGATGTAGCTATGGGGGCAGTTTCGTCAATTATTAAGCAGAACACTCAATTTAAATCAAGGCTAGAAACTCTTGAAAATCAAGTTTGTGCTGCTAACCTTAGAATAACTGGACTGCTGGAATCCATGGAAGGTGATCATCTACTGATGTACTTGCAGGCCTGGTTTACACAGCAGTTGGGGACAGAAGTTGATCCAGTGATGCAACACTTTTAAAAATCCTATTGAGTCACTTCAAGAGGCCGCCCGGATAATCCTGATGCCCCGAGAACAGTGGTTGTGGTCACAGATGGGGTGGAAGCCAGAGATCTATTACTGTAGGTGGCTAAGCAGAAGAGAGTACTCTTTTGTAATAGGCAACCCATCCATTTATTTCCAGATCTCAGCTATGCGACAAGGCAGAAGCGCAAAAGGTTTGATAGGGCTCGGGCCATGCTACGAGAAGGGGGTGTACCTCACAACGTGGTATTCCCAGCTTGTCTCCGTATCATGCATCGGGGAAAGGTATATTTATTTTCTGATCCCACGGAGGCACTTAAGTGGTCTCAAAAGCATGCAGTCATACCTTGAGCATTGCAAAGGAATGATACCTTGTCACAGGAAGATGAAACCTGATGGGCAAAGTTGATTAACTGTCCAAAACACAGGTTTTTTCAGTTCATTAATTTGGCTGAGAGCTGACTTTCTGGTCTAGACTCAACAATGCATCGACAAGGTCTTCTATTTTGACTTTTCTACAAACGAACACAGTGATTCAGACTCTCTCACCAGTTCTTTAATAGTTTAATAGCTTGTTGCTCTGGTTATTATGTTTTAATCTAACTGGATTTCTTAACAAGATTTACAGTATAAGCACCTAGACTGAGGTTTTTACTGTTACAATAGGCTACATGTTACTTTTTGAATAATTTCTGCCTATGTTTAGTAATAGTTTGGGGCACAGCACTGTAATGGAGCTTCTTGTACAAATAATGCTGACTTTTTGGGGAGAATGAAGGGCTCATGATCTAATAATGGACTAGCACCATAAAGTGCAACACTTTAGAGATAGCATGGTGGAAGGTTTTTTACCCTCCCTTGGAAGGTGAAGCCAACTGAATTGTAATTTTTAGTAAAGAAAAAAAAGAAGACTTTTAGTAATAAACCATGCAGTTCTTGGGCTCGTCACACAGCTTAAGTGAGCATATTAAACTATGGATATTTTCTTTAAGATACACATTTTTCCCCCTAATATGATGTATCTTTTTAGTCTTTGATGGATAATTTTTGAATGTATTAAGAGGAGTGGTGCCCTCCTGATATTATACAGTATTAAGTTATGTTGAAGCCTAGTATTCAAACTGAATGTTTATTTTTTTAAAATAATAAACATAACGTTAAAAAAAAAAACAACAAAAAAAACACATATCTCCAGTCAACCTGCACAAAAACTGATGCCAGGGGCGAGTTCCTCAGGCACTGATTAAGTAAACACACATGTTTGTGTTTACCAAGGAGCAGTATTTTTTGAGTTACAACATTTTCCCTCTCTCACTAATTGAAAACAAGATGGTGGCAGCATAAAATGAAAAATGCAGAGCACAAAAAGAAAAATGCTTTTGTGAAAGTTTTCGTGCCACCCATATAAATTTTGCCATAGGCTAAAACTGGACATGAAAAACATGCATAACTTTTGATGGATTAATATTTTTTCACCAAATCTTCAAAAGGCGTGACCTTCTCCCAGGCCACATATAGAAATGCACATTTGAAGCCAGACAGATGCACCGTTCAGTCTCTGTAGCCTGACAAGAAATGTGTAAAAGTTAAGGATTTTTCACATTTTTGACACTCCACAGCTCAGCAACCATACATCTGACCGGAGCAAAACTTTCCGGATCCAGAGATCTATGGTTGGACACTAAGCACACACAATTTCAGGCACATTGGAGAAACGGTTGCAAAGTAATTAAAGTGCAAATGTTTGAGTTTAACATAGAAGTGGCCTGCCAACCCTAACTATATTTGCACTGCTGTGCAGGTATGATATATATATATATATATATATACACACACATATATATAGACATGTGAGTAAGTGTAATACTTTAATGTTAATTGTGTATGCTGAGTGTCATTTTTTGTTTGTTTTCCTTTTCTTTTTTAGGAATCTAATACAATATATCATTTCTACTCCAGCTCAGCTATACTGGTGATTTGCAAAAATGCCTGCAAAAGATGGATGTAAAAATCTATGTAGAAGGAACAGATATTGTACTAGTTCTGTGTTGTGTAACGTTATGAAGTGCATAGAAACATAGAAACATAGACTTTGATGGCAGATAAGGACCGCTAGGCCCATCTAGTCTGCCCATTTCCCTACCTACAGTATAGGCTGCAGATCCTAGTTAACCAACAGCCTTTATCTTCCTGCCCCCCACAAGAATTGCCTTATGTCTGTCCCATGCATTCTTGAATTCTCCCACAGTTTTAGACCCCACAACTTCCTCAGGAAGGCTGTTCCATGCATCCACTACCCTCTCTGTGAAATAATACTTCTCACATTGCCCCTGAACCGCCCCTCCTTCTATCTTTAAATTGTGTCCCTTGTTCTTGCAAGTCTCTTTTTCTGAAAGATGCTACCCTCTTGGACTTTGTTGATTCCCTTGAGGTACTTGAAAGTTTCTATCATGTCCCCCCTCTCCCTTCTTTCCTCAAGGGTATACATATTAAGCTCCTTTAGTCTCTCCTCATACGGCTTCTCTTGCAGACCCTGCACCATTTTAGTTGCCCTCCTCTGGACTGCCTCTATCCTGTCTATGTCCTTGTGGAGATGGGGTCTCCAGAACTGGACACAGTATTCCAGATGGGGTCTCACCAACTGTCTGTACAGAGGGATAACAGCTTCCTGTTTTCTGCTGCTGATGCCTCTCCCTATACATCCCAGTATACCCCCGGCCCTCCCTACTGCCTTCTCACATTGCTTGCTAACCTTAAGGTCATCTGATATGATTATCCCCAGGTCCCTTTCCTGTTTTGTTGTTGTTACTACCTCCCCACCCATTGTATTCTTCCCTGGGTTCTTGTTTCCCAGGTGCATTATTTGCACTTTTTGCATTGAATCCTAGCTGCCATACGTCTGACCATTCCTCCAACCTTGCCAAGTCCCTTTTCATCCTTCACACCTCCTGTGTATCAACCTGTGGCAGATCTTTGTGTCATCTGCAAAATGCATACTTTTCCTTCCAGTCCCTCTGCAATGTCACTGATGAAGACATTAAAAGGACTGGACCCAATACTGAACCTCACGGTACCCCACTAGTAACCCCTTTCTTCAAGTGGACTCCATTTACAATTACCTTCTGTGTCCTGTTGTCCAGCCAATGTTTTACCCAGGCTACCACCCTGGGACCCACCCCCAGGCTGGTTAATTTGACTATCAATCTTTTGTGTGGGACTGTGTCAAATGCCTTGCTAAAGTCTAGGTAGGCCATGTCCACAGCCCCTCCCTGGTCTACTACTTTGGTCACCCAGTCAAAGAAATCTATTAGATTCGCTGACATGACCTTCCCGCTGTGAACCCATGCTGCCTTGGATCCTGTGCTCCACTGACCTCTAGGTACTCAACTATTCTTTCCTTCCAAGTGACTCCATCACTTTCCCTACCACAGAGGTCAGACTGACAGGTCTGTAGTTTCCTGCCTCTGTCTTGGTCCCACTTTTGTGAAGGGAATCACATCCGCCTTCCTCCAGTCCTCGGGTACCACACCATCCTCCATGATTTATTAAAAGAGTAGCCAGTGGTTTCACTAGTTCCTTCCTTAATTCTTTTAGAATTTGGGTGAATTCCATCAGGACCCATTGCTTTGTCCACCTTCAGTTTTAGGAGTTCTTGAAGAACCCTTTCTTCTGTGAAAGGACTGGGATCGACCCCCTATCAAAGAGTGCTTCTGTTAATTGGATTAGGCACTTCCCTCCTCTTTTGTGAATACTGAGCAGAAATATTCATTCAGTATTCCTGCTTTCACTGTCCCCTCTGCCCACCCACCGTTCATTCTATTCAGCCTCACTATCCCTCCTTTGTCTTTCTCACTCGCTGATGTACCTATAAAATGTTTTATCCCCTTCTTAACTGAGTTGGCTATCTTTTCCTCAGTTTGGGCCTTTGCTATTCTGACTTCCTCCTGCTTCTTTCTGCCTTAATTGGTACAGCTCTCTGTCCTGCTCCTTCTGTGTTTCTTTATACTTCGAATGCTATCTTTTCTTCCTGACTTTCACAGCCACCTCTCTTGAGAACCATAGTGGCTTTTTCTTTCATTTGATTTGTTTATTTGCTTCACACAAAGGCTTGTTGTGTCTGTGATGGCAGTTTGATAATTCCCCATTGTTGCTCCACCTCCTTCTAGCCTGTTTGCTAGTGCTTTTCTGAGGCACTCTCCCATCTTGCCAAAGTCAGCCCTCCTAAAGTCCAGTACCCTCACTTTTGTATGGCTTGACTCTGTAGCTGAGTTTAACGTGAACCACACTGTTTGATGGTCACTTGTCCCCAGATGGCAACCTACTTCTAGATCTGAGATCCTCTCACTGCCCCGTTTGAGAGTACGAGGTCTAAGATTGCTCCCTCACGAGTGGGTTCTGAAACTAGCTGTCTAATGCCTGCCACCTGTAGGGCATCAAGAATGGCCCTACTCTTGGATGTGGCTGCAGCAAATGTGCTCCAGTTAACATCTGGCATATTCAGGTCTCCCATCAACAGTATCTCCCCTTTCTCTGCCATTCTAAGAATTCCTTCCATCATATCCTTGTCCATTCCTTCCCCCTGACATGGGGGTCTGTACACAACCCCTGTGCAGATCGTGGTGCCCTTTCCAGTCTCCAAGGTGACCCAGAGTGCCTCCTCTCCTCCCTGTTTACTCTTTTGTTCAGTTGCTTTTATCCCTTCCTTTACATAGAGAGCTACTCCTCCCCCTCTTCTCCCCTGTCTGTCTCGTGCGTAGGTTATGTACCCTGGTATGTTAACATCCCAGTCATGGTTCTCTGTGTACCATGTTTCTGTGACTGCTACGATATCCAGGCATCCCTCTTCCATTAAGGCCACCAGCTCAGGGAGCTTGTTTCCCAGACTATGGGCATTGGTACTTATTACCCTCCATTTCCTGATGGCCTTCGCCCCTTTTGCCCCATCCCTGTCCTTCTTGCCTTTGTCACTTTCTCCATTTACCCCTGCCCTTCTCCCTATCAACACCTACATGTTGGTGTTTGCCACACTTACTACTGTGATTGTTTGGGGGGGCTAGGATTTTCCTGCTCATTTCCAGTGCCTCCCCCCTTGGCTAGTTTAAAAGCTTGCCAATGAAGCATTTAAACCTATCACCTAGGATCCTGGTTCCCCTCCCAGACAGATGCAGCCCATCATGCCAGTATAGGCTTGCATCACTCCAGGTGGACCCCCAGTCCCCAATGAAGCCAAATCCCTGAGCTCCACACCAGTTTTTCAACCACTGATTGAATCTCATGGTACAGAACACCCCTAGCCTCTCCTATGCCATAGATGGGTAGCACCTCCGAGAAGGTTACCATGCATGCTACTTGACTAAGGCCCTCCCAATTCCACAAACTCTTCCTGCACTTCTCTAATCCCTTTCTTAGCCAGGTCATTTGTCCCTAGGTGGACAATGACATCCAGCTCCCTTCCCTGTGCAGCTGCTCCGGCAATCCTGAGGATTCGCTCCCTGTCCCTCCAAGCCATGGCACCAGGCAGGCACCTTACCTCCCTCTCCCCTTCCTTGCCCAGTTCTACCTTCCTAACAATGGAGTCCCCCACCAGGAGTTGTTTCCTTCCCCTGCAGTGCGGTATGGCAAAGACTGTGGATCATGGAAATACTGTTCTGTGTCCAGAAAAGTGTTATCAGACAGTTACTCAATGTCACTTTCAGTGAATAGTGTATCACTATCAGAGTGACACAGAAGTGTTCCTCCTTCTTTGCAGAAAATGAAAGAGAAGAAGAAAAGAGCTACAGGCTCAACTATTAAGAAGCAAATGAAAAGACAGAAACATGCATCTGCTGTAAGAAACCATTTGAATAAGGTCAAGTACTTCTGAATGTTATATTCTAAAGCTAGAATTGAGTGGGTAATATCTGCCATAATGAGATGTGCTGGCAAGAAACTGAAGAGTAAACTTGCCTTAATGAAGCTATGGTTTAAAAGTTCACACTTTTGTGAACAAGGCTGTTATGTGCATGCATGTTTGTGGAGACAAATGATGCATCAGATTGAACAATTTCAAAAAAGTTGTTTTCTCTGTTAAGATGAAATTGCAAGACATTGTAAATCTGAACAGAGACAACTTTTGCTCCATTTTTAATGGGCAGTGGCTACACAAAGAACATTCTGATGCATTTTTCCATAAAGAATCATATCATCTACACAGAAAAGAGGTTTCACTGTGTGTTGATGCCAGTGGAAAAGTATGCAATGTTTTGCCTCTCACTCATGATGATGCTGTAGATGATATAGAAGAGGACACTGAGTCTACAGATGACCAATGCAGATGTTGGTGTCTCTCATGGCCATTTGATGAGCCTTGCAATATAAGACAGACATAATTTGATGAAATCAAGAAATTTGTAAATCTTTTTGTTGTAACTAAAAGGACAGTAAGATACAGATTGCTTGAAAACATTGTCCACTGTGAAATGTATCCATATTCTGGATTGATGGGCCATTCTTTGGCATGCTTGCACAGTGGTGTGTGTGATAGTGTTTTCCACCACATGCAAATGATTGCTGTATACAACACAGCAATGCATAAGTTTGTTCTCAAAATCTATCGAATAAGGTGTGCTGTTGCAAAAATTATGTAGCTCAATCACTAATTGTCTAAAGGTGATATGAAAGGTGCTGCTGTTCTCATCAGAGAAACACGATGAGATGAACGGCCTTCTGATGGAGTGTTAGAAGATACTACAGATGAAGATTTTTCTACTGTTTCTCTTAGGAGATTATTCAAACCTTTGGCAAGCATATTGTAAAGTTTGCACTGGCAATGAGAAAGGCATTTGAGTGTGTTTTTGTGTCATGTACCAGCTGTTTTACAGAGAACACACTGTAAAGGTTGATCTGGGGAACATTCAGTCATTCAATCTCATGTGGGGTCGTTTGGTAGTGTACCTACTCCTAAAGTTTAACTTTGACTTGGACCCAAAGGTTACTTTGTGTAAGTACTGCTTTAGAAAGATAAAAGGTAATGAACTGCCTATTATGTCTATTTTAAACAACATGAAGGCTGATGTGACACCTCCAGAGATTGCTGTACTACTGAACATGTTTGAACAGATTTTCATGCAAACTATGAAGCTGTTCCAGACCATTCTGTGACTAAATACAAGAATGAGGAATATGCCACAAAAAGAGCTTGTGAAATCTCCAAAGTGTTCTGTATGTATCTTCTACTACCTCTTCAAGAGAACGTGAAAGCAATTTCTTGGGAAAACAGCTTGGTGATTCTGGTTAATGGTGTCCCCACAAAGTCCAACGTTATTTGGCAGGATGTTGTGAATGTCAATAATGTGAAAAGTGTTCTAAGGTATTTTAAGAGCAATGATAGTTTTTATGAAGACCTCGAGATAGATGACCTTAGCAACATGGGTACACAGTTTGGAATAGTGGAGACAAGAAAGCCAGTGATTGAGAAAGTTGATGGCAGCATAAATGAGAATGTGTATGATCAGTACGCGATTCACCCTCTACATGGCAGGGATCCAGTTGAGGACAATATTAACCTCTATCAGATGCAACAGGTTGAAGGGAGTCCTGTGAGTATCTGGGAGAGCTCATTAGAAGCACAATGGTTTCCTGATTTGCTCCCACAGGGCACAGGAGGACGTTTGGATGCACGCGAAGTGCAGGTCCCTGGTGCTGAGTACTGAGCATCTAGCGTGCTGAGTATGGATGGCAAGTTCAGGAGAAATAGTCAATATTTTCTCCACCTGCTGTGGGAGAGTGAACTAAGTATACTCTCTAGATCCATAGAACATACTCTATGATTGGCAACTTCTCTGGATGGCATGATAGCTATAGAGTTTCTGAAAAAGTTGAAAGAGAAGGATGAGACGCTGCAGGTCAACCTGACTGCCATTCTCTCTAGTATGTGTGGTATTAAGGAATACTGGTAACGAAGACACTCTGAGGCTATGTGCATGCTTCAAGAGTATGGTGCAGCCACATGATCTGTAACTCTGAGCTGTGCTGACTACAGCTAGGATGAGTTAATAGACATACTGAAGTGGGCTGATGCTGATATCGATGGGATTTCAGCTATGACTCTCGGCAAGATATACTCACTTGACCCAGTGTCTGTCTCATGATATTTATGTTGCCATTTCCATGACATTTTGAAATTCATTCTGTCAAAGGATAATCCACCTCTTGGACTTGTTGAACACCATTTCTGGAGGGTGAAGTATCAGGCACGTGGATTTCCTCATATCCATATGCTACTGTGGGTAAAGTATGCTCCGCACATTAGCAAAAATGAAGCTTCTGAAGTTTTCCTCTTCATCAAGTGGTATATTACTTGTCAGATACCTGACAAGTATGAGAGTCCTACACAGTGGAAGCTGGTACAGAAGTTCCAGCATCACCTGTGTAACAAATATTGTTGCTGTCCAGTGAAGAGTTATGCTCAGTGGTACACTAGATGTCACTTTGCATTTCACAAGACATGTGTGTGAGCAGGGGCACATGAATGACTTATTCTCAGCAATGCACTTGCACCTCAGTGCAAAGTCTACAAAGAGGGTATATGAATTACCCAGAAAGTAGATTGAGGGTGTACATTAATAATTACAGCCCTGTTCTTCACCTGGTGTGGCAGGTTAACATTGGCTCTTGTACGGTATATGACTTTGTACATTACAAAACATGAGCAAACAAGCTTGCAAGAAGTTTGGGAGGAACTTACAAACACCAGAAGATTCATTATGTCACGGTTCTGGTTGCTGGGATTGAAAACACTGTCACACAGGAAATGTGTTGCATATGAAGCCAGCGATTGTTTGATTGGGGCATGCTTGTACAGGAAATCTGATTTCTCAGTGTGAACTATAAAAAGAAATGCAAGTGTGCCCTGAAGACTCATCAAGAGATTGAAGACCTGGCATTAAGAAGACCTTCTTCAAAGTATACAGTATTTTGAAGAATAACTTGATTGACGTGTACTACCTCAAGCAACACTGTGCCATGGAAAACGTGCCTCTTTGAGGTGGTTAATTGGTATGATTACAAAGCTGATGTTGCCCCTGACCCAACGAGAGACATTTTCAAAGTCACGGGTTTGGAAGGTTATCTTGTGAAGAGATGGAAACCTTGGTAAATTGACCATTGTAAGTTAAGTATGTCAACTGCTGAGAACACAGAGAATTATTACTGTGCTCTTCTTTTCTTGTTTAAGCCATGGAAGGATGAAACCTTGTTGAAAGACGACCGCGATACATTTGAAGAACAGTTTTCCTTGACATATGAGACCTTCAAAACAGAGCAGTCAGAGATGTACATTGGCCGATTAGATGGAAAAGGAACAGATTGAAAAGGCTAGGCAGCAACTTGAGGAAGATAATTCTGTGAATTCACAGGAGAACATTGATCCAGAAGGAGAGGGTGCTCTTGGGTCACCTCTTCCAATGAATGATCATAAAATACATGTCGTGGGGTGTAAGAAAAGACTTTTACAAGAGGCAGCATAAGTGGTACAACATACCTTGAATAGGTATGATTTTTATTCAAAAAGAAGTAAATTTAAAATAATAAAAGTTAAAGAGTCACTTTGTTCAAAGTAAAGAAAATAAATGCAAAAAACACAGGCTTGGCATGAACAATTAGAGCTATTCTATCAACATCAGACTGTGCCTGACCTCTCAGAGATCTCCCTGGGAGAACCAAACAGGTCCTCTCCAAATGACTATCTGAATCACAACATCAATTATGCCTTGATATAGGACTGTGATCCCACCCACAAATTGAAACTCCACCTATCAATTAATACAAATACTGAATTTATACATATAATTCCAAGTATTAATTTCCTTTTTACATACAATCTGACTCTCCTATATGAATAATCAATATAAACCATTAAGTTTATTTTAAACATTGGATATTGAGTGATTTATTCCTTAATTATAGGAATATGGACTGTATTAGGCAAATAGAATGAGGGGTTTTGCTCATGTATAAAAATGACCAAGATGTGCCGCTCACTCCCTCCCTATAGGACACACCTGGAGAGTCAGAAGATTTCTTCATGTGGATACAGGGTTACCTAGCTTGTTAACAGGACTTGGCTCACGAAGAACAGTAATGTATTTCAACTTCCTTAATTCATGTACTCGCAACACAGAATGTACAAATGTGCACGGAAATACTACTGTGCTGTTTGAGATGCATAACATTCAAATTGGGATGAAAAACTCAGCGCTTAATCTCTGCAGTTACTTAAAGTGCTTTTACTGATTTTAAAAGGGGGTCCTCAACCTCTTCTATGAGTGGGAGGTAAACTAAGCCTTTTTATACTAAAAATATCTAGTGGAAAGCAACAAATCTGCCATTTGCAGGCTAATGGAACCAAGGCATACAGGCTAGCCTCCTGTTCACTGGCAGAATTAACTCTTCCCGCTCCCAAATGGAACCATAAATAAAAACAAAACACCTTAATTGTTTTTCTAATTTCAGGGCATACTAGGAAGGTGGGTTTATCAATAATTTAGAGATACAAAACAGTCCACTTTTCAAAAATAAACAAAATGAAGCTCGGTGGAGCCGTTTGTCTTGTAAGTCAGCTGTGCTCACTAGGGAGTTAACCTTTCTTTTCTTTCCCAGACTATACAATCTTAAGGGAGCTTATACTTTTACCATAGGGATGCAGGATAGACACAAGATAAAATATTAGTATGGGATTATGAGCTTGTTAGCTTGCTCTCTGTCACCCATTTCCCTAGACTTTTCAGAAGGCACTGAAAAAACGCCATACATTCATATTATTTCTTTTAGCTTCCCACATGGGTATGGCAAGGGTTTTACTAAATAGATTTATCCCGTTTTCTGTGTCCATAATCATAGAATGCACTAGGCTTTAGAATTAGCTGTTTTACATTACTGAAGAACCTGAAGAGGAATTGAAAGGAATAGATTTGATAGCGAGTGGCCAACACGGTATTTAATTAGGAAATAAGTACAGAAGTACAGACATAGAAGTAAGAGAGAAGGAAGGAGGAGAATTTAAACAAAATAAATGTGCTGTTGCGCAACAGACTAAAAAAAATTATTTAATAGGAGAAAAAGAAACTTCAGGTCTTAGTTCTGCACAAACAGTTTTGGGGGGGGGGGAGAAAGAAAAACACCATCACAGTACTCGTGGTAGAGGTGGCAAGTGCAATGCAGCATGGTTGCCATGCTTCTTTGGATTCATGTCAAATGAAGGAACAGTTGAACCAATAGCAAAGATTTGGTTTACATTGTTATTACTGACTTAGTGAAGCATGGTATGCTCCATGAAACAAGTCAGTGTAGCTGTGATAACTACAAACCACTACTGATGTTTGTGGTTTTGCAGGGACAGTCAAGAGTTTTCTAATTGAGGCCATACATGCTGAGATAAGAAAACACACTGGAGCAACAATGTCTATTGCTGTTAGTGCTCCAACATGGCTGTCTGCATATAATACTGGCAGTGTCACTGTGCACCAGCTGTTCATGCTGCTAGTGGAGCATGGCAACACTGGTGAGTACCACAAATTATCTTTTCAAGTACCAGCTGAACTTTGGTCCATGTTTAATAACATGAAACTTGATCATTTATGAGATCAGCATGGTCTCAAATGTGATGCTTGTTTGCATACACCTTAATCTCCAGGAAATTCTTGGAACAGATGATGGCATTGCATTTTGAGGGAAGAGTACTGTGGTGTTTGGAGATCTTCTGCAACTTGCAAATGTAAATGGAGAAGAGGTCTGTTTTGCGTTGTCCGTACAACAAGCAAAAAAGACAATATGTTGCACTGGAGGCATCAGCCTCTGAGAGTTGTTCACTGATGTCAAGTTGTTTGAAAACATGTGGTAGAGTGGTGATGTTGCCTATAAGGAATTGTTGGATAAGGCATGCATTGGGAATTTGACATTTCCTAAGGCTTCTCTGTTGAACACATGCAGGATCAGCCTTACTGGAACTTCTATCCCTGCTGCATGTGATGTGTTCAGCAAAGTGTACTCAAACACTACACAAATAGTGTGTCTCATGCCTCATCTTAAGCAATGTGCTAAGTTCAATCAGATAATGTTGCAGAGAGAGGGACAAGAAATCCTAACACTACATGCAGTTGACGCTGTTGATGGTGTTTGCTTAAGTTTAAAGATGGTAGAAAAACTTACTGAATGACTGAATGAGCTGACATTTCATGCGTCCCGCACAGCTGGTCTAGAGGCAGGACTGTACATGACATGCTACCTTGACACCTTGATGTGGATCATGGACTAATCAATGGTGCAATGGGTCACATTCTTGAGTTTCAGTATAATGTTCAAAAGACATTTGTAGAGAGCCTTGTTGTGAAGTTTGACAATATTGAACAGCCACAACTCACTGACAGATCTACTGTCAAATTCCAAGTGGTAAAGGACATACACAGTGCTCCCCCATTATAATGACTCTCATTATAATGAACCTCACTTATAGCAAACTCCCATTATGAATCCCTTTAAAATGCCATATTTTCAAGTTGTGGCTAACACTTTGCACCTCACAATCACATTTTCTTGCATTGCTTATGTGCGAAAATAATCATTTCTCAGAAACTACTAACTTCTAATTGATTGTTAACACACACTGCACCCTCAGATTCCAGTCTCTTGTGTTGCTCCTTTTTGATTAGTGGTTAACACATTGTTCTCGATCCCATGAAAATGATTACTTCTCATTATACTCATTATAGTTAAACTTGTACCAGTTGAATGGTATTTAAACCTCATTGTAATATGGCTAACAAAAAGGGTTGCGCTTGATTGGAGGAAAGACAGCAGGTGACCATAGATTTATTCTTAATGAATACATGGTTGGTCCTACAGTACCCAGAGCAGCCAAAGGGGAATAGCTGGTTGTGAGACAGAGAGTGACACATTGGAACAGAGACACACAGAGCAGTCTGCCTGTGACCCCAAAACTCAGTACAGTGAGACAGTTCCCCACTGCACAACAGACACAGACTGAGACAGAGAGAGAGAGAGAGAGAGTGAGCAGGAATAGACACAGCACACATTCCCCTGGTGATAATTTCCATTGCTGGCCACTCGTGCTTATCTGCATTTCTTTCTGCCCCTCCCCAATGGAGATGCTCCATACTGTCACTTTTTGGTCTGTCTCTCTCAGCCCTCCAAGCCCCCAGATTTCAGCTGTTGGGCACTGCTGCAGCACTGCTCTGTGTCTCTCTCCCTGTAGTACCCAGAGCAGCCACTGGTATCTGTGAGTCACTACAGTACACAACCCTGCTGCAAATATCATTTGCTTACAACCCTCACTGTTCAGCAACACATACCCTTGCAAGTAGAACCAGCCCCAGAGATAACTCACTGGATCACCACTGCCAGATCTTCATCCTTTCCATAAACCAACTCTCATCACATCTTCCTGCCATCCCCACAGATTGCTCACCAGATCACCCATGCCAGACCTCCCTTGTTCCCATAAAGCATCTCTTCATTGTCTCTTATGTGCCATGTCCTTGTCATCGGTGCTCCAACACCACTTGTTTGTACAACCCAGAATGTGAGACAGAGCCAAGGTGCAAATTGGAGAGAGAAAGAGAGAGAGAGAGAGAGAGAGAGAGAGAGAGAGAGAGAGAGGACAGTACTGCAATTATGAATTGGAAGTCCCGCTCTGCGTCTCTCAGTGTGTCTCTCTGTGTCAGTGTCTCCCTTTGTCTTTTAGTGTGCAGCTGTCACCATCAGTTTCTGCACTGTAACATGGCTACAGCAGAACCGGAGAGCAGCCATGTTCACAGAGTGGTGCCATGCTGGCCCAGTCAATGCAATCAGGAGAGCATGAATACTGCTCCAGTGCATATCAGGGTGACAAGATGACAGTAGTGAGGCAGCAGAACTGGAGAGCACCCCTGTTCAGAGAGAGCACCACTGTGCTGCCCCAGCTGATGCAACATAGCCTAGTAATTGGCTGGGAGAAGAAGTGTATCCCCCACATTATGCACCAAGTCAGCAGGCTCCTGCCACTTCCTCATCCCCGGAGCAAAGACACCCTTGAAATGCCACTACCCAGTGCCTTGCTGCTCCAGCAGGGGTCTGGAATGTGCTTGTTTGTAAAACACAGAATGTGAGATGGAACTGAGGTGCAAATTAAAGGGAGCTAGAGAGAGAGAGAGAGAGAGAGAGAGAGAGAGGACAGTACTGCAGTTATGAAATCCTGCTCTGCATCTCTCAGTGCATCTCTCTGTCTTGGTGTCTCTCTGTCTCTTGGTGTGCGGCTGTCAACATTGTTTTCTGCACTGTAACATGGCTAACAAGGGAGAGTTGGTCCACGGAATTGTACAACAGTGCTGAACCCTTTTTGTTAGCCATGTTAAAAAACAATTAACCCACTCCAGATCATGGTTCTACTGAAGAATTAATCCACCCCTGGGTGGTTGGAGGCATTTGGCTGTAGCCTAGTGCCCCAGGCATGGATTAATTCTTAATTAGAACCACACTCTGTCATGGGTTAATCTTTATGGGTTTCATGTCACTGAATGCTGTGTTTGCAAAGCACCTTCCTTTCAGATGGCTGAGCAAAAGAAACAAAAAGCCCTAGATGTCAACCAAAAACTTGAAACAATTGTACAGCTTAAGCATGGAGAAGGGGTTGCTTAATTGGCATCTGAATACTCCCTGGATAAATTAACCATCTGTACCATACAAAAACAGGAAGACTCACTGTGAGCGTTTGCTGATCAGTGCTGTGAAAAAAGATGGTTTACAAAGGAAGACACTCAGACTAGCTGATAATGAAAATGTTGACCAGGAAGTGCATGTGTGGTTCAAGAGTCAGCAGGCTGCAGGTGTGCCCCTATCAGGTGCAATTGTAAAGGAGAAGGTTAATTCCGTTGCTAGGCTGCTTTTACGGGAGGAGTGTACTTTTAAATCATGACCTAGTTGGATCTGACAATTTCAAAGCAGGAATGCTATTCAGCAGTTAAAAATCACAGACGAGCAGAGATCTGCAGATGATGCTGCTGCTACAACATTTTTGCCAAAGCTGATGGAATCCCTGGAGGCTGGTTGGTAATTATGAACCAGCACAGTTATGGTCTTTCAAATTTAAATGTGTTACTTGTAAGGCTAGTATATGTGCATTATTATCTTTACTATAATGTAACATGACTTCTTTTTTTCAAGTGTTATTTAATCCATTAACATTCATGAAGCAAAGACAAGTTTGGGAGAAGTGATCTCGTTTGAGTCATACATTTACAACAGATATGTTTCATCTGTTTCCTCCTATTCCACCTTGTGTTATATGTATGCCTTACTAAGCATTTATTTATATAGAAACATAGAAGTTGACAGCAGATAAGGACCGCAAGGCCCATCCAGTCTGCTCATTTCTTTTTCTACCTTATGAATGTGCCATCGGCCTTTGGTCTGGCAATGGCCTATCTATTCACACTCATCTGTATTGCTCCCTTATGCCTATCCCATGCCTGTTTGAAGCCCTTCACTATATTCATATCCAACACTTCCTGAGGTAGGCTGTTCCATGCATCCATCACCCTTTCTGTGAAAAAGAACTTCCTCACATTACCCCTTAATCAGCCTCCCTCTAATCTCATGCTGTGTCCTCTTGTCCTGCTATTTTTCTTATATTGAAACATGTTAGACTCTTTCACCTTGTTCATGCCCTTAAGGTGTTTGAATGTTTCAATTATATCACCTCTCTCCCTCCTTTGCTCTAGGGTATACATATTGAGCTCAGTTAATCTGTTCTCATATGTTTTCTGATACAGTCCCTGCACCATTTTGGTTGCCCTTCTCTGGACTGCCTCAATTTGGTTAATGTCTTGTGAAGGTGTGGCCTCCAGTACTGCATGCAGTACTCCAGATGGGGCCTAACCAGTGTCTTGTAAAGAGGGATTATTACCTCCCTCTTCTGAACAGGATCTGACCTTTTACCTACATTAAAAAGTTCATTATTTCCCTTTCCCACATATTAAAACCTTCAAGGCACTTATTTCTGTGCTTGTGTTGGGTTGATTTATTCTTATGTGAGCCATTAATGAGACTCCCTTACTCCAGTGTAGAGCTAAATAAGGAGAAAAAAAGAGAAAGAGAGGAAAGAGGAGGCAGAGGAGGAGGAGAGGAACAAAAAAAAAATTCTGCTCACCCCTTTTCCTTTCCCTTTGTGATCTCAGTTATATCTCAAAGTCACAACAGTTGTTTGATTCTTCGTCTTAGCACCTTCTTAGTAACAATATAGATCCACTCTACTAAAACAGCTCTGGCTATTTTTATTTAAGTCTTTTTCAGCTTCTTGTGCCATCTCATATATCCATTGTTTACCCTTGATGAATACTTTTAGCTTGTGTGGAGGGAGAAATGTAGGTTTATATCTGTTTTTCCAAATTATGGCTCTCAGACTTGTGCATTTGTTCCTTTCAGTTAAAATTTAATTTGGAAAGTTCTGGAATATGTTTATTATTGCTCCTTTAAATTGGAATGTTTTCTTTTTGTAAACTGCTGCCATAATTTTATTTCTGTTGTCTGTTTTCAGAAATTTGACAATAATGGCTCTTGGAGGAGCATCATCTTCAGGTGTTTGTCTTAATGCGTGATGGATTCTATCATATTCCAGTTTAACTGACTCTTTTGAGACTTTTAGCAAGACAGCAAAGATTTCACCCAATATTTGGGCCAGGGGTGCATGTTGATCCTAAATCTCCGGTACCCCTAGCAGTCTCACATTTTTTCTTCTTGCTCTGGTTTCAGCTTCAATCACCTTTTCCTGTAGTTGTTTCAGTTCAGTTTCATGATGTGAATCCTGCCTTTTTTAATAATAGTTTCATCTTCTACGGTGCTTATTGTTTTTTTCTGCCTTATTGATTTTATCCATGGTATGTTTATTAGAGGTTACTATGTTGTTTAATGAAATTTATTGTCCACCTCATTTATTAATTTGCCTAATGAGCCAATTTTGTCTTTTAATATATACAGTTCTTGTAAAATTGTTTTGCCCCAAGGTGGTATTTCTTGATCTTTTTGTGTTTGGTTTTTATCTATGGGTGGGTTTCCATTTTCTGAAGTGTGAGCAGAGGACACCAAGAAGAAGGAGCTGCTGTTATAACTATGCTTCTCTACTGGGGCTGAAGAGCTTGAACTCTACTACTGGGACCTTCAATTTAGGGTAAAAACAAAAAAGTGTGTTTGTCTGACTTGGCTGAAGTGAATTGTTACCTGTGCATTATCTAGGTGTTTGTCTCAGGTTGCTGAAGGGAACTGTTATCTGTAAAATTAGCTAACTGTTGAAAAAGCTATAAAGTAGGGGGAGTGGCTTAGCTAGAAGGAAGTCATGTTAAAGCCAGATTTAAAAACTGCCCTAGATAGCTTCTACCAGAGTACAGGCAGAGGACACCAAGAAGAAGGAGCTGCTGTTATAACTAGACTTCTCTACTGGGACTATATTGCCCTCCTTCCCTCCCCTTCCCTCCATTCCCCACCCTAAGCCAGTTATCCTTTTATAGGCACAGGATTTGACCTGATGACAGGAACTTCCTGTTTGGGAGCAGGAAGTGAGTGATCACAGAGCCACAAAAGACTCACCATCGTAGAAGGAAAAGAGTAGCTCTCCACCCCCCCCAGCTGCTGGAGGTCTGACTCTGAGCAAGTAAGGAGACTACTGAGAAATATAGAAACTTCTTGTCTCAGAACAGGAAGATCAGGAGCTTAAAGGGCACAGAGACAGTAAGTAATTAGGGAGAACAAAAAAAAAGAAAGAAAGAAAAAAATAAACAGAGAAAAGAGTAAGTAGTCCAAACAACAGTTAAGGGGCCAAAAATAAGACATGATGGGAGTGATGCAGTGCAGTGGCTGTGGATCCAGTCTTCTGGGAGACATTCTGGAGGATGTGGTGCTGTCCCATCTGCAGGCACCTCTGTTGGCTGAGGGAGGAGGTTGCTCATCTCCAGGCTGAGTTGGCTAGGATTTGGGGGACCTCCTCTCCCACCCAGGGACCACCAGAGCCACTGCCATTGCCTCAGAGGTTGCCAAGAAAGAGGAGCAGTTGGACCACAGTGGGCTCAGGGAAGGTGGTTGAACAGAGGCGCAACCCTCCAGTTGTACCTCTCCACAATTCATATGCCATTCTGGCAAAGTGTGGTTCCTCTATGGAGGCATCTGCAGTGGAGACCAAGGAGGATGCTGGGAACCTCCACAAAGGAGACCCAAAGGAGGGTGGCATGGGACCCCACAGGGGAAGGAAACAACTCCTGGTGGGGGACTCCATTATTAGGTGGGTATAACTTGTGGAGGAAGGGGAGAGGGAGGTAAGGTGCCTGCCTGGTGCCATGGCTTGGAGGGACAGGGAGTGAATCCTCAGGATTGCTGGAGCAACTACACAGGGAGGGAGCTGGATGTCATTGTCCACCTAGGGACAAATGACCTGACTGAGAAAGGGATCAGAGCAGTGCAGGAAGAGTTTGTGGAGTTGGGGAAGGGCCTTAGAAATGTAGCAAGCATGGTAACCTTCTCAGAGGTGCTGCCTATCTATGGCAAGGGTGAGGCTAGGGTGCTCCACACCATGGGATTCAATCAGTGGTTGAAAAACTGGTGCAGAGCTCAAGGATTTGGCTTCATTGGAGACTGGGGGTCCACCTGGAGGGATGCAGGCCTATATTGGCATGATGGTCTGCATCTGTCCAAGAGGGGAACCAGGATCCTAGGTGATTGGTTTAAATGCTTCATTGGTAAGCATTTAAACTAACCAAGGGGGGAGGCACTGGAAAGGAGCAGGGAAGTCCTAGCCCCCCCCCCAAATTAGGGTAGTAAGTGAGGTAAACACCAAGATAGAGATGTTGATAGGGAGAAGGGGAAGGGTAAATGGAGAAAATGACAAAGGGAACAAGGACAGGAATGGGGCAAAAAGGGGTAAGGCCATCAAGAAATGGAGGGTAATGAGTACCAATGCCCATAATCTGGGCAACAAGCTCCCTGATCTGGTGGCCTTGATGGAAGAGGGATGCCTGGTTATCATAGCAGTCACAGAAACATGGTACACAGAGAACCATGACTGTGATGTTAACATACCAGGGTACACAACCTACAGGAGAGACAGACAGGGGAGAAGAGGGGGAGGAGTATCTCTCTATGTAAGGGAAAGGATAAAAGCAATGGAACAAAAGAGTAAACAGGGAGGAGAGGAGGCACTGTGGGTCACCTTAGAAACTGGAAATGGCACCACAATCTGCACAGGGGTTTTATACAGACCCCCCATGTCAGGGGGAGGGAATGGACAAGGATATGATAGAATGCATCCTTAGGATGGCAGAGAAAGGGGAGATACAGTTTATGGGGAACCTGAATATGCCAGATGTTAAGTGGAGCACCTTTGCTGCAGCCACATCCAAAAGCAGGGCCATTCTTGATGCCCTACAGGTGGCATGCCTCAGACAGCTAGTTTTGGAACCCACTCATGAGGGAGCAATCTTAGACCTCATACTCTCAAATGGGGACAGTGAGAGGATCTCAGATCTAGAAGTGAGTAGCCATCTGGGAACAAGTGACCACCAAACAGTGTGGTTCACAATAAACTCCACTACAGAGTCAAGCCATACAAAAGTGAGGGTACTGGACTTCAGGAGGGCTGACTTTGGAAAGATGGGAGAGTGCCTTAGAAAAGCACTAGCAAACAGGCTGAAGGAGGGGTGGAGCAACAATGGGGAAACATCAAAACTGCCATCAAAGAGCCAACAAGCCTTTGTGTGAAGCAAATAAACAAATCAAAATGAAAGAAAAAGCCACTATGGTTCTCAAAAAAGGTGGCAGGGAACATTAGGGAGAAGAAAATAGCATTTAGAAAGTATAAGGAAACACAGAAGGAGCAGGACAGAGAACTGTACCAGTTAAGGCAGAAGGAAGCAGGGAGGGAAGTCAGAATAGCAAAGGCCCAAAGTGAGGAAAAGATAGCCAACTTGGTTAAGAAGGGGGATAAAACCTTTTATAGGTACATCAGGGAGTGTAGAAAGACAAAGGGAGGGATAGTGAGACTGAATAGAATGGACGGTGGGTGGGCAGAGAGGGACTGTGAAAAAGCAGGGATACTGAATGAATACTTCTGCTCAGTATTCACAAAAGAGGAGGAGGAGGGGACTAATCCTTTTAACAGAAGAACTTTGGATGGTGGGGGGGGGGGGGTTGATCCCAGTCCTTTCACAAAAGAAAGGGTTCTGAAAGAACTCCTAAAACTGAAGGTGGACAAAGCAATGGGGCCTGTCGGAATTCATCCCAGAATTCTTAAAGAATTAAGGGGAGAACTAGTGACACCACTGACTACTCTGTTTAAAAAATCATGGCAGGATGGTGTGGTACCTGAGGACTTGAGGATGGCAGATGTAATTCCCCTTCACAAAAGTGGAAGCAAGACAGAGGCAGGAAACTACAGACCTGTCAGTATGACTGCAGTGGTAGGGAAAGTGATGGAATCACTTCTGAAGGAAAGAATTGTTGTGTACCTAGAGGCCAGTGGGGCACAGGACCCAAGGCAGCATGGGTTCACAGTGGAAAGGTCATGTCAGATGAATCTAATTGATTTCTTTGACTGGGTGACCAAAGTAGTAGACCAAGGAGGGGCTGTGGACATGGCCTACCTAGATTTTAGCAAGGCATTTGACACAGTCCCAAACAAAAGATTAATAATCAAACTAACCAGCCTGTGAGTGGATCCCAGGGTGGTAGCCTGGCTAAAACATAGGCTGGACAACAGGACACAGAAGGTTATTGCAAATGGAGTCCACTCTGATGAAAGATGGGTTACTAGTGGGGTACTGCAGGGTTCAGTACTGGGTCCAGTCCTTTTAATGTCTTTATAAGTGACATTGCAGAGGGACTGGAAGGAAATGTATGCCTCTTTGCAGATGACACAAAGATCTGCAACAGGGTTGATACACAAGGAGGTGTGGAAAGGATGAGAAGGAACTTGGCAAGGTTGGAGGAATGGTTAAGAGTATGGCAGCTTGAATTCAATGCAAAGAAGTGCAAAATAATGCACCTGGGAAACAAAAACCCAGGGGAAAATTACACAACGTGGGGGGAGGTAGTAACAACAACAAAAATGGAAAGGGACCAGAGGGTAATCATATCAGATGACCTTAAGGTTAGTAAGCAATGTGAGAAGGCAGTAGGGAGGAGGGCTGGGGGATACTGGGATGTATAGGGAGAGCATCACCTGCAGAAAACAGGAAGTTGTTATCCCTCTGTACAGACAGTTGGTGAGACCTCATCTGGAGTACTGCGTCCAGTTCTGGAGACCCCATCTCCGCAAGAACATAGACAGGATGGAGGCAGTCCAGAGGAAGGCAACTAAAATTGTGCAGAGTCTGCAAGAGAGGCCATACGAGGAGAGACTAATGGAGCTTAATATGTATACCCTTGAGGAAAGGAGGGAGAGGGGGGACATGATAGAAACTTTTAAGTACCTCAGTGGAGTCAAGAGGGTAGCATCTTTCAAAAAAAGAGATGTGCAAGAACAAGGGGACACAATTTGAAGATAGATGGGGGATGGATCGGGGCAATGTGAGGAAGTATTTTTTGACAGAGAGGGTGATGGACACATGGAACAACCTTCCTGAAGAGGTTGTGGGTCTAAAACTGTGGGAGAATTCAAGAATGCATGGGACAGACATAAGCCAATTCTTGCAGGGGGTAGGAAGAAATAGGCTGTTGGTTAACTAAGATCTGCAGCTTATCCTGTAGGTAGGGAAATGGGCAGACTAGGTGGGCCAAGTGGTCCTTATCTGCCATCAAAGTCCATGTTTCTATGTTTCTATGTTTCCTGTGTTTCACCTGCTTTGTGATTATGATTCTCCATGTTTTATTTGAGCTTTGCTCCCATTTTCTGGCATAAT
This sequence comes from Neoceratodus forsteri, assembly GCA_016271365.2. Classification (NCBI taxonomy): domain Eukaryota; kingdom Metazoa; phylum Chordata; order Ceratodontiformes; family Ceratodontidae; genus Neoceratodus; species Neoceratodus forsteri. Next base: position 953,364,211 of record CM057456.1, read on the forward strand.
GGTCCTGTTTGGTTTGGCTGGTCCTCTTCCAATATTTGTTTTGATGTTTCCATCACTGTTAGAGATTTTTGCTTTTGAGACTTTTCTTTTTCAATGTTTTGATCCATGTCCTTTCTTTCAATTAATGTGGCACCATTAGGGTTCTCCCCGTCTGTATGATCTTCTACTTCTCAAGTAGTAGCAGAGTTTTGTACCATCTTTTTAACCATGGCTCCTTTGGCTGGTGTGTGGATAGGAGAATTGGTGTTGCCAATGTGTTCATAGTTATTTGAGATGAAGCAAAGAAGAAGAAGTCTATTTTTGATTGGTTTGGTTCATCAGCAGGTGATAATTGGCTTTCATCTGAGTCCATACCATTTCCATTATCTTGCTTTAGTTTATTTGGTTTTATTCTCTTTTATTTGGTTTCACATCTCTCTGTGGTTGTCTTTGCTTTCTTTTTTAACTTTTGCTCTTTCTCTTTACTGCTTGTAAACATCAGTGGGGCACTTTTGCATTTACTTGGAATTTATAAGGTTCTGCCTTGACTTAATTGTCTTTTATAGACAGGTCATAAAACAGTTTGGCATAGTAGTGTCCTGTATTTCTTTTGTAATCAGATTTTAAGCAAATGCTAGTACATATGGAAGGGAGCTCAACACTTCTATTAGACTGGATCTAATTTAAGGCAGTATAGCTAATCATTGCAGCATTACTGCTATGTGGCTGTTGTTAGATTTACTTGTATTATTCCTACAAGATTCCAGTCTTTCACACGTCAACTCCCTTGTAACTGAGACAATGAATCCACACTCTATTCAAAGCAGCTCTGTTAAGCTACCACCCAACTTAAGACTACAAATCAACAGAATTTCATATGTATATTCACCACTTAATTTCTCAATTATTCATAGAAGCCCAGCAGTATGTATATGGATATTTTCACCAATGGAGACAATTATTTCCTTATTTCCCCCTTTTCCTCCTTCTCCCTCCACCTCCTCTCCTCTCCTCTCCTCTCCTCCTCTCCTCTCCTCTCCTCTCCTCTCCTCTCCTCCTCCTCTCCTTAAATGATACAGTTCTGTGTGAGGCAGGGCTATAAACATGCTGATGTGGTGCAAAAAAGAACAAAACTCTAGCACTTCTTTTGTGATTAAACCCAATTAGAAGTCAGTAGATTAGATAAAATGGTCTTTCTGCTAGGTCACTATCTCACTGACAGTGTTTTTGAACTGCAGTAGCTAAATATTCACTGAACTTGAAAAGCAGGACTTATCGCTGGCAACCATTTTTACAGTGATTCAAGTTCTGACCTGATAGATTATTGGAACTTTGATTTTCTTCAATGGCTTTGTTCAAATTTTTCAATGTTCAAATTCTAAGCAAACAACTTATTGGAGCTTATCCATGTGCATAAAGGGCCATACACTGACACCACTGACTGTTCTTTTTGCTCATAACTGTTCAACTTTGGCTTCTATGAATTTCTTTATTCCATTTTCTGCCATTCATAAGTGCATGCCAGGTCAACCTCCAGCATTTTGGCAAAAATATCAGGTTCTGTTTATGTTTGTTCAAAACAACAAAGGCACCACGTTAGGTATTTAAATTTTCCACCATGGCCACATACTGCTTTCTTCTCAACACCAGCAGCATTTGGGAATCTGTCCAGCCACACATAACTCCTTCTCCTATCCCAGCATTACCCCCAATAGAATTAGGCAGTAACTCATGAGCCAGCACAGTTATAGAATGCAGGTGAGACTGGATTGTTTGTAAATGTTTATCTGACTGAACATTAGCAGCCCGAACAGAGCATGATGTCTCCAAGGGCTACAAAATTTAAAAAGATTGACTGACATTACTTGTGTGCACTAACACTACTGGTGATCACAAATTACAGCCACTCAGTATTGCTCACTATGCAAACCTAAGGTGTTTCACCATATCAACCACAATGCCCTCCCTCTCCTGTATGAAAGCAGTGCCACTGCATGGATGACCTGAGAGATCTTCAGGAAATAGTTCCATAAAAAATTTGTTCCATCAGTTCATCATTTCCTCTGTAGCAAAGACATGGACACTAAAGTATTCCTCCTTCTTGATCAGGGTCCAGTCCACCCCAAAGCCAAAGAACTATGGAGCAGAGATGGAAAAATAACAGTGCTGTACCTCCCCCCTAACACTACCACCATGATACAGGCCATGGTCAAGGGCATTATTGCCAACTTAAAAAAAAAATGTACCCCAAGCAGCTCCAGCAAGACATCATGGTGAGAGACAGTGGAACAGAGATGGTGGAATTTCTTAGAGCATACAGCACAAAGGACATGGTGTATGTTACTGCTTCAGCTTGGGACTCTGTAACAGAAGAAAAATTTTAAAAAACTTCTGGTGAGATGCTTTGGGACCCATCTTGATATGTCAGCTGTGGATGATACCAAAAGTGACACTGAAGATATTGGCATTGCTTGTGGCTTGGGGCTGATTCAAGGCACTGGTGCTGAAGCACAGGAGCAACTACAGTCATGGCTCACACTGGACAATCAGTTCCCTGTAGCAGAACTGCTGACTGACACAACAATAATTTCCAAGATCAAGGGTAGAACCAAGGACATGAAAGTTTATGACTTGGACAAAGAAGAAGATGCCTGTCCTTATGTCTGTGCCCCAAAGGGAATTGCTGGGCTTGAAGCAGGGCTCCAATATCTGGAGAGACAACCATATGTCTCCTCACTGCAGCTGCTCCAGTTATGGCAGCTAATAATGCTAGACAAAAAAGAAGTTATGCAGCATGCATTGGTATGGACATCCCCGGACTCATTTTTTACAAAGAAATAATAAAGTTTCTTTTTTTAACTTTTTTAGAGTTTTTACACATTTCTACCATAACTACAGTACCTGTAATAAAATTTGGTAACTTAAAACAATCCTCTGTCTCAATCGTGTTCTATTAGTGTGTTGTGCAGTGCTGTATACCACTAAAAAAGCATGTCTCTCATTATAGTGAATCCTCAATATAACAAACTTGCACTATGGATCTGAGGGAGTTCATTATAATGAGGGACAACTGTATGTGAACAGAAAACAGTTCCTGTTTGTGTTGAATATGCTGTTTCTATACACAAGTTGCAAGGCTTAAGTTCTGATTCAGCAGTGGTTGCCATAGGTAATGGCATCCTCAAAGATGGCATGAGCTATGTTGCACTATCACGTGTTTGGACTCTGGCTGAATTGCACATCATCTGCATTGCACCCAAAAAACTTTGAGCTGACAAGTGACGTATAATAGAGTATTATCGCTTGTGAATGCTATACCAGCCAGATATGCCTCCAATTACACTACCTATGGATGTAGTACAGCATGATGCACCTGTAGAGGTTTGTGATACACTAAAGAGGAAAAGGCCAAGCAGCGATGAATTTTCCTCTGTAACTCATGAGAAGGAACGTACTTAGCCTGATCATAGAAACTCACCTCCTCCTCCTAAGAAGTCAGTCGGCCTGACTGTTGTCCCAAAATTTGATAACAATTCTGGAGTTAACTGCTATGCATCCTCTGCAATGCAGGTGTTTCTCCAGATGGCTCACTTTGTTTGAACTATAGTGGCTTCACATGAGACTGCTTTGTCAAAGTCATCGAAGCAAATTGTGAAAGCTACTGAAAAGCATGACAACAGTGTTCAGTCTCTGACACCTTTAAGTCTTGTACTGGGTGGTTATGATGACCATAGAAGGTTGCAGATAACATCCAGCAAGATGTTACTGAGTTTATGATGGTCATCAGAAACACACTGGAGCAAGAACGCATTCCAGTGCAACAGTACTTTACTGTCAGTTATGTGTGTGAGTACACTTGCCTGCCATGTGGTCATTCAGACAGAGATGTTTCAGATGTCATGCTGTGGATTTCTCTCTATGTTCCTCACATGCGGTCTGTGAAGTTCAGACAGCTGTTTAGCCATGCACAGACAGGCTGGCAGTGTAGACGGTATGGAGGGGAGTGTACTCAGTCTCTAAGACTTAGGTCCTCATCTCAGTATCTTGTACATGTGTTAGAGGTTTGACTCTCATGGAGTAAGAGTTGTGACACCAGTCACTGACTTCATTGCAGGTAGAGCCCTGTTTGGTCAGAACAATTTTGATACTCATGCTATCATTTATCACCATGGGCCATCTCTGGATTCTGGGCATTATGTCACTTAACTCAAATATAGTACTGGTTGGGTGGAATGTAATGACTCAATATGCACCTTTAAACAGAGATTGCTTAAGAATCTTAAGGATGCATATGTCTTGGTTTTGAGGAATTACAATGACCTTCATCGAGCAGAAGAGTAGTTGTAGTATGTCACTTGTACTGTACTGTACTGTATGTCTGCCTATTATGATGGTTACAATCAGATGTATCTTGTCTGAATAATTTCTGTGATGTCTTTGCTACTTTCCTAAGGTACAGGAAACAAAATGTGATTTAAGATACCAGTTTATTATCAATCTACAAGTTATGACAGGTGTGTCAGTGATTAACTGCAATATGCATGGTTGAAACGGGCTTGTAAAATGGAGCAGACCATGAGCGTAATCACTTTGTATGACACACTTAGTCAGCTGTTAAAGTTTTGTGTCAGTGTGTACAGGCATGGACATATGCAGTGATATGGTGCAAATGTCATTCTTTGAGATTTGTACATTGTACATACAAAGATGTCTTGTCCTGATTCACTGCAGTATAGTGTGTTCATGTATTGTGTATGAACACTGTTGTACTGTACTAATAAATAAGCTGGTATGGTACAGTTTGTTAGATGTAGTCTTTATGAGGTGCTCCTACATCCCATGAAGACAATCTCACAATTACTTGTAAGATTGTATACCTTGAACAAGTTTTATTGTTAATGTGTTGCAAAAATGCAGTAGTGACTGCACAGTTATCAGTGTACTATTCACTACTAGAACATGGTACAGTATGTGTAATTACTCAACAGAACTACAGTTGTAAAATGTAGTTCTGTGTTGTGTGTAAAAGATGCCAAATTAAGTGAGCTCATTTTCTTTGTGATGCCAGCACTTGTCTAGTATGTTTTACCTTGTTCCTTTACTACAAGTACTACTGTGTGTATTACTGTACTTGTACAAGAAAATAAAATGTATAGTATTTTCATATTGAAAGTTATGAATGTTATATTTGTATGTAAATGTTCTGCTATGTTTTCTGTTTGTTATATTATACTGCTAATCTATTGTTAAAGTTTTTTTTTCTACTGTATGTGTCATTTCTTACGTACTGGTTATAGGATCTCTTAGAAATTAATATCATACAGTAAGCATGTCCTGTTCTTAGCATAGTGAAAGTTTCATTATGTATTTCAAAATGCATTATTAACTGTTACTTCTATTGCTCTTAAAAGTTTCTATTTATAGTTCCATATAATTTGTAATATTACAGTGACAATGTATTCTAAATAGATTTCTCAACTATATGTGTTCTTTCTTATGTGCTACTTACAGGATCTGTTTGAAATTGATATTATTTAGTAAGGATGTTCTCTTGTTAGTAGACTAAAAGTTTTGTTATGTATTTGAAATGATTGTTAAATGTTACTGTTCTTTTTGAAAATTCATTTTAATACTTTTGTAAAACCAAATGCTTACCTCATATGTAGCTCAATTTATGGTCCTGTTTTTTCATAGTTTTGCCTTTATTAAGGGGTCAAGTAGAATTTTCTAAGTGCAATCCTGTAAGTACTTTTTTATAGTTTCAGCATGAGAGCTGAGATGTGCTCCCTCTTTAGTCTGGTTCTTTTTTCAAGCACTTGTTTTTTTTGACCACTCCAGGCACATGTTCTAATTTGGTCCAATTTTAATTGCCTTTTTTCAACTTCATTACTTGTGTTTTGTGTATTTCTTCATATTATATTACATTACAGTTTTAAGTACATTTCAAATGTCATTTTTTAGCATTTCTCAATCAATCAATCAATGGTTTTATTGTTCGGACGCTTAGGCCATTACAATTTAACATGCAAAACATTTACAAAGTAAAAACATATATGTATTTCCAAAAGGAATTTCCAACTTAAAATACTTCTAAGTACTTTTGAGTAGCTATTAATAATATATCAAATGTGAATGTATGCTCAACTACTAATGTAATTATAACTATATTTAAAAACCTGAAAAGTCCTAGGCAATCTTTCCAACCTGTTTTGCATTAATCATACATCACAAAACAGAAGAATCTTACACTATTAAAAATATGATCCATTCAATTTTAACCATGAGAGTTCCCTGTAATACTCATATAAAAGTGCTTTAAATACATTTTCAAAAACCAGTCACTCAATCTGGCCATCCATACTCTGCTAGCCGATATACTGTAACCCACATAAGGAATCATATAGTGAGCACTAAATGACTATATAATATTGAAAATTATACAATGGCAAGAACATTTCTTGCATTCTGATTAGTCTGTGTGTGCCTGGGAGTCTGGGACAGTGATGTTATTGAACAACAACATCACTGTATCGAATCCAGGCACACAGGAGACTGTACAACATTAAAAGCAATCCCTGCCTCCCACCACTGCTTGCTGCTGCTTGACTACAGCTATGAAGTGCAAACCCCCCCCCACACACATTTCATCCCTTGACCCCTTTTTTATTTTTTCCCAGTCAATCACCTAACACATTCATGGCCCCTTCCTAGTCCTCGCTCCTGCACAATGGTGGTGTTATGTGCAAAAACAGTCACATTTTCATTTTTAAAAACAAAATGAGCTCTCTTCTCCACTGCATCACTGCATGTGGGTAAATGGTTTCACTATCATAGATGCACAACCATTTCACCAAAAACCTGCTGGTAGTGGCAGCATGTAAAACAAAGAAACTGTCTTTTTTTTATTTGTAAACACTTTCCTGCATTAAAACTCACCCCTGTATGCTGTGTCCTCTATTTTTATCAGGGGTGAGATTACATCAGCGTGTATATACTTTACAGGTGTGCTATACACGCGGACAATGGCTTGTCAATGCACAGCTTGTCAGCCACAGAAAAAAAGTTTTGAATTCAAAATAAAAAAAACAACTGTGACCCTCAAGCCCCATAGCTAGAAGCCAACAACCAGGAAGGGCACAAATCCAGAGTAATATAAGACTTGCTCACTAAAACAAGGACCAGCTTGGAACCTCAGCAGGCAGGGTCATTCTGTCACAGCTCCACCATGTGGTGGAACAAATATTCTGGACTTTTTTTTTGCAAACATATATTTACACCCCAAAAAACAAAGAAAGAAAAAGAAAAATACATAAAAAGGTATTTTTCTCTTTCTTACTTTTTTAGTTAACAAACGAGCCATTGTATAATAGCAATAAGGCACACCAGGGTGTGTGTTATTGTGTAATAACATCACTCCTGGGGTGGTGGAAGCACTCAGCTTCACCTCGTGCTTCAAGCCACCCCCAGGAGTGATGTTATTACACAATAACACACACCCTGTCATGCCTTATTGCTTAATTATAGCTTGCCCAAAAGAATTTTACTCTTCCCGTTTCTAAGTTAGCAAGCATTACATTAAAGCTATGTCAGACTAGCAGCAATAATTTCATTTGATATCAATAATCTAAAATAAGATAGAAATTGTAATTAAAACTTCAAAGATCAAATTATAGTTAGCTCCATTAGGAAATTAACCATCCAAATTTCTTTTGTCCTATAGATTTGAATAGGTTACACTCTGGTTATTAGTTCAAAGCACAAAAATGCACAGGTATTTAAAATTCTTGAACAGGCATGTATACATAAGTGCTCCGAGACATTTGTGTATGTAATTATAGATGTTACAGATGTAAGTTGGGAAAAGTTGTAGCTCCCTTACATGCAGGAGTCCATTTATGTTATGTCATCATTCATGGCTCCATTAATGCCAGAGTTCATAAATTAATATATAAAACCAGGATACTCAGTTCATGTTTAGGGATCATGGAACTCTATAATAGTAAAACTAGAAAATTCACCATCAATATTGCACCATTTGGTGTCCTTATGTGAAATTAACCTTTCAATAAAATAAAAAAATTACTGGTGCTCACATAATTCTACCAAAAAAGTTTCAATAAATCGTAATGGAGTTAAAATTTTGAGTTCAGATTTATTTGGTCTAATATTTAACCATTTCAAGCCTGTTTTTATTTCAGTGCCACAAAACTCTTTTACATATGGTCCAAACTCTTAAGAGAAATAGCACCTAAAAGTTACAGACTAGAGACTCTGTACAAGAGTATAATATTTAAACCAGTTCAATTTTGTTCCTTGCACACCAATAAAATTGCAAAGCAGTCAGTTGGCAGGCAGTTCAAATATAAGTTCTTCTAAAAAAAAATTTAAAGCTGTAGTTATTTCCTCTTGTGTGCAAAAAAAAAAGCTGAAAGAGTTTTTTTTGAGTGTCTGAGTCTATATTTCCCCATTATCTTGCCTCTTTAGTTAGACTGAATAAAAATCAGCAACCATAATGGGGGAAAATAAAAACACACCTTCACTGAGGAAGTTACCTCATGTCCAACTTCCATATTGCAGAAACAACATTTTTCTATAATTTTAGAAGACTAGGTCTGCTGCAACATTACTGGACTTAGCTCCTTTCTCTTTGGAGTTCATGGCAAAGACTTTTTTTTTGTTGGACTCCACTGGCTCTCATTTTAGTTTAAATTCCATCAAAGGGTCCTTCACAGACTATCATCAACTAAGACATTTTAGCCTAATATTGCTTCTGGCTTCCTTTTCTGTTCATCTCCTTTACTCTGGCCAGGAGTCAAATTAATGAACCACCTCTCTCCTTTTTCTCTGTTGTCAGGGCTATCTGAAAAATAAAAGAAGAGAGAGAACTCTCCGATGAGCGTAGTGTTTCCTAACATTGAGACACCCAGTTCCCTCAGGCAATGTTAGCATACCTCTTGTCAACATAAAAAGCGGATTCATACATTTGCAGCCTAGTCAGACTCTCAACTTCTCTTCAGGTATTTCCAGTTCCATACAGGTGCATCTCCAGCTCCAACCCTCCATTTCACCAAATTTCCTCCAGCCACCGAATGCCGACCTTCCATCGGCAAAGCTTCTCAAAGCTCTCCAAGTGGGGAAAAATACTCAATTCATTGAGCCATTAACAGATTACTCACAGTTTCTGTATGGCACAATTCTAAAGGGGTCTAAGAAAAAAGAACTGCCATTACACGACTGCCGTCTTTAGTGTTTTAGTGTTCTAACTGCATCCTATTTTCTCTGAACACAAAGCGGCTTTGTCTGACCAAAAAGAGCATAAAAGGCAACCTCAGAAACTAGAAAACATTCAGAGCTAAAAAAAAACTTTAGGCATAGAAAAACTTTACAATAAGCTCTAAAATCAGTAAAGAGGGAGAGAGGCGTTTGGAGCAGATCAGCAGGGCGGCCATCTTGCTGCTCTGTCCCCCATCCATTTCTCAATGATATTTAATGTGTATGGCAAAACAATGTATTATACTTTTTATTCATGGTTAAACACGGGTCATAATTTCTTACTGTATATGTAAAACAATGATGTTACACAGTACGACAATATCATTGGCATGTTAGAATATGGAAATATAAACAATACAGGAAATATACAATACTGGATGTCTAACTGCACATGAACACTGTGTACTGTCACAGATAGGGTCTGATTCTGTCTGACCTTGACAGCAAAGCTTGAGAGGTTATTGGGAATTAGAAGTACAATGTGGCAGAACACAGTGGTTGTGTATCAAGTTGCTTAGCCTATATTTTTCATGTTGTATAGTATTATGTTAAATGTGTGCACTGTAGTTCTTTCACTTTCAGAAGACAACTTACTTGTGCAGGGTCCACAGGTTTTAGAATGATGTTGTACCATAGACAGGCAAAATGACATTGCATGAAATTTGACCTATGGAACAATAGCATTTTGAAAGGGCTAGAATTCTATACAGAACAGTGCTCCAGTGTACACTGTAAGTTACTATTTAATACAGAAGGAAATATATATGAGGGTAGAATCATTTTTTCATCTATTATTTGTCTAACATTTGAATTTTCAAAAAGAAAGGAACTTCAAGACAAAAACTTCATTAATGCATCAGTTAGGGTTTATAATAAAGCAACAAAAATATAGAAATGCGGTATTAGGGTTTCCAACCCTAACTTCATACCCCCCCCATGCACGCACACACAAAACACAAGCAGCGGAAGGGACAAAGTAACAGAAGCACCCAGACACAGTCATTATCAGGTAAGACAAATGACATACACAGCACAAATCCATTCATGGTCCACCAGGTATATGAGATATGCTGCCATGCCAGCGTTTTGGGGGGCACCCACATGCTAGGCACCACGGGGGGAGGGGTCACTGCAGATACCGCACCCCAAAGTGTTCACTACAGTCCTACTGGGAGCCTGCTGGGGTTGTATGTTTACTACAGACCAACCAGTACAGCAGGTAAATGGGGGACTGAGGGGGCTCAGTTGAGCCTCCTGACTGCACTGGTGTGAGAGTTGTTGTATCTCCGCCATGTTTATTTAGTGTTTGGTGCCCACTGTGGAGCCACTGCTTGACTGAATGCCCCCCAGCTCCCAAAACTGAGTGTGCTACTCAAAGCAACACATGTGTTCGCTAATTGGAATGCCTTTCACCAAATTGTGGTGTTACTGTTTTAAAAAATGAGTTGCATTTTTGTGTCTTTTTTCGTGCTTGAGAATCCTTTTTCACAAATTGCAAAAAAAGAACATGAACAAAGATTCTGTTTTGCAAATTGCAGAAAAAGAATTCCAAACAGAATCCTGTTACACAAATTTGCAGAAAAAGAACATAGAAAAGGATGCAGCCATTTTCTTATAAGTCCACAGTGAAAACACGGTTCAGAACTTTGGTTTGAAATCTTCAGGGTAGGAAGCGCTTGTCCCACAGATGTGCCTTTTGTTGGCTTGGTGAGACCATATTCGTTTTGTCTGGAGTTATACAAGTTTCACATTTTTTCTTCATTTCCCACAGGATAACATTATAATGGCAGGTGTTCCTTTGTCAATCTGTAGTGCAGAAACAGTTTGAAAGTAAGATGACATTGCACTGTCATGAATACACTTCAGCTGTGCAGTCATGGTGATACAGGGCACAGAGGGCTCTGTGCTTCTGTACTCATGTGTATATTGTCTCCTTATCTACTCAGTGTCTTTTATGTGTTAGCAGCATTCACTAGTGCTGCTTTTCCATAACCCCTGCCCCCAAGTAAAGTGCTGTCAATACACTTGAGGTATGAATGCACAGAAGCACAGGGCGCAAAGGGCCATACACTTCCAGGACCACATGTATGTTGTCATGTGACATCCATGTTGTGGTTACTGTTTTCCCACTGAGTTATGTTCCCCTCCTCAGATGCCTCTAACCCCCCAACCCTCCACACCACCCCAGAGTGCAGTGCATAAAATAAACTACAGGTATACACCATTACTTTTTGAGAGTAGGACAGCTATATATATGGTCTTCTACAAAATGTGTCTGTATTCAGTATTCTGACCTGCTTGACCCCAACAGCCTCCCGGTAGGACTGTAGTGAGCAATTTGGGGTGTGGTACCCACAGTGGTTCCTCCCCATGGTGCCCAGCATGTAGCGTCTCTCCAAGACACTGGCACGGCATCATATCTCATACACCTGGTGGACCATAATAACAGATGTGTGCTGTGTATGTTGTTTGTCTTACCTGATGTGACTGCGTCTGGTTGCTTCTGTTGCTTTGGCCCTTTCACTACTTGTGTGTTGTGTGTGTGTATGGGGAAATGGGGGGTACTCCTGACTTCAGTGACCATGATTGGGTGCCTACCGAAAGGGTGACTCAGTCGTGGTGCCTGTCATTGGGGCAACTGGGGAAGGTGGGTGACCAGATGGGAGGATGCACAAAATAGTGTCATCCTGCTGCTACATGCCTATGCACATGGGGGGTGAGCATGCCGAATGTGGGGTGGGAGGGGACAGAGGGGTTGTAGGTGGTGGTGCCGCAGTGAGTTGCCGAGCTGCTGCTGTAGCATGGTGGGTGTGTTCAGGGCTGCAGTGGGAATGGTGCTGGGTTTGGGTCTGGGTGCAGGTACTTTCTGTAGTGCCCAGATCAAAATTTTATTTATGCCACGTTTGCTCCCCCAACATGCACCATCCTGGAGTTGAGAATCCTTAAGTAGAGGGGTGCGGTGGGTGAAGCCCCCTGCTGGGGGGTGTGAGGGGCACAGCCCCCACATAAAACAACAAATCCCAACTCCCTGGCACCATTTTGCTGTGTGCCGGGGAGTACATCACTAAAATATTTTTTCGGCGATGTGCCGTCACCCTAACAGCGATTGCCCGTTAGTGATCAAAGTTATCACATATCTGGAATGGGAGTTAGGATTGGAAACCATAACACCACATTTACATTCTTTTGTTGCTTTAATATGAACCCTAATTGATGCATTAATGAAGTTTGTTGCCATGAATCAATCTATCTATCTATCTATCTATCTATCTATCTATCTATCTATCTATCTATCTATGTTCCAGAAAACACCATTAATGCTCCAGTTAGAGTTGTAAAAAAATTAATTAATGCCCCAGTTAGGTTTAAAGTGACAAAGGCTGGAAAATGAGGCATTAGGGTTTCAACCCTAACACCCTACCCCCCAAATCAGGCAGAAGAGCAGGTGTAGGGTGTGCCTTGGGCTTCTCAAGCATATGCTCATCCCAGTCCATGTGTAAATAAGGTCAGATGTGCAGACTTTATGAGAATGGGGTGAGAATTAGGCTTGAGAAGCCTGGTTTGAAGGGGTGGAGTGTTAGAGTTTGAAATCCTAATGCCTCATTTCCCAACTTTTGTCACTTTGACCCAAACTGGAGCATTAACAAAGTTTTTTGCAACTTATTTCCTTACTTTTTTAAGTATCCTTATTTTACTGTGTAGATGCGTACATGTATATAGCTGTGGAAGCACAGGGACCTCGGGGCCATGTGCTTCCATTTGTAGGATGACAGTGACCAAATTGTCAGCATAGCCACCTTATTACCCCATCTCATGTACCCAGTACAGAAAATGTTCGAATCCTCACCAAAATGTAATTCTGCACACCTGCAATGCTATTCTGTGCTACAGGTGCAAAAACACATTTTGGGCAGGATTTGAAAAATGACATCTGTGATGTACATGAGGCATGGTGATAAGAAGGCTATGTTGAAAATCTGGGGTCAAAATATTTAACAATTTCAAAGCTACGAACATGCATAGCGAGATTGCACAGAAGGTTCATAACTTCACTGTTTTTAATAATTTTGACCCCAAATTTTCATCATAGCCTTCTTATGACCACACCTCATGAACAAGGTCAGGAAAAATTGTTAAATCCTACCCAAAAGGTGATTTCACTAATCAATCATGAAATAACCTTTTGCACAAGAGTTGCATAACAGCAGTTCTATTGTTCATGACGTGGGGTCCCCAACAGGCCATGTTGAAAATTTGGGATAAAAATCTCAAAATATGATGAGGTTATGCATAAAAGTTGAAACCTCCATTGAAATACATTGAACCACATTTACCTTAATTTCTCATATTGCAGTCACCAGTTCCAGCAGCAAGACATGTCTTCGATCGGAGAGTAGATCTTGAACCTGGGACCTGTTCAGGTGAGTGAAGGTGTGTGGGGGTGTACTGGGGGTGGGGGGTGGGTAGGTGGGTGCTGAGTGGAAGGTGGGGGGCTGATTGGTGAGGGACCTTTTTTTACAGGTTTAAAAAAACATTGAGGGACCATTTTGTTTATTTCAGGATTTTTTCAGTGGAGGGTGGGGGTGCCACTAGACACCAGGGACTTATAGAACAATTACAGGATGGTGATCAGAGGGTGCCACTAGACTCCAGTGATACAACACAGTTTATAGGGATGGTGATCAGTGGGTGTGGAGTGTCACTGAACACCAGGGATACAAGAAAAATTATGGGGACATCGATCAGAGGGTAAGAGGTGGGGTGCCAGTAGCAATTTATTATATCTCTAGGGTATGTGACTGATTTGTGGATCCATTTGTTAAGTGACTGTTACCTCTGTCTTTATGTGCTGATTGTTATGTACAATTTGCATGTTGTTGTCACTATTGCAGGTAACTTTAACTAGTCACTGCCACTTTAAATATAGTAAACTCTATCTAAGGTTGCTATAGAGACCAAAGGTATATTTAAGCTGTGTGACAACAAGCAAAACCATGCCCCCTGACAAAGCTAGAGAGTAGCAAAGCACCAGGGAACAGCTAAGCAACAGACAGTTACTGGTCATTCAGCTATTGTTTCCACTATTCGCAATGCGAGATGATTTTGAATGTAACTTTCATATTGCACAGTCACTAGGCACTTTAAGATTAAATCACTTTGAGCTGCTGGAGACTTCCTTCAAGTATGTGAAGAAGAGTTGTATTGCCATAAGTGTAGCATAGCTGCTGGATATGAGCAGCGTGTTCTTGCTGAGTTTTTGAACTAAACTTAACAAAATAACCTGAAGTTTGTAATACTATGATGAAGACAAAAAGTGAATTAAAGATAGCAAGTATATGAGTGACCTGGGAAATGGCAGGGCACCTCACAGCACACACACTGCAACAGGCAGCAGGAGTTCAGTTGTGGCTGCAGAACTAAAGAAAATCCACTGTTCTCATACAGAGAATGCAAGGCAAGGCTCCTCTAGCTAAGCTGGGCACCTGGGATTTTGGGTGCCCAGACAAAGTATTTCTGGCCCTAATTTTGAAAAACAAACATCAGAATCTTACTAAACGGGGCCCATTTATCTATGTTTGATTTTTAAAATGACAACAGTTTTATATATTTTCCACGCTTTTTAGTTTGTAAAAAAAAAAATGGCAGCTCACAAAAAAGGATGTCTGCCTTACAAAAAAGGAACAGATCTTGTGAGAAAGAATTCTTTTTCATGAGATCAATCCTTTGTTGAACTTTCTCCCTCTATCCTGGAAAGTGATCTTCCTATTGAAAACAATGGGAACTTAAGAATGGAATAACTTTGCAACAGATTAATATTTTTTTGCCAAACAAATGCATGCCAATTCTGTCACTCAAGCTGTATCTATGATAAAAATCCCACCAGAATTACACACCATTTGGATGCAAGGCAATGAGGAAAAAATGCAAAAAATTGCAACTTTTAAGGTTTTTGCACTATCTGGATCTCAGAATCTGTACATCTGACTGGAACGAAACTTGCCATGTCAAGAGACCTACCCCACAGAACAACACATACCATATTTTGTGCAAATCCATTGATTGGTTACAAAGTTATTAAAGTGTAAAATTTGAGGTTTAGCTGCTAAACATGCTACTCAAACCTAACTATAGGGTAGAACTGTGCCTATAGATACATATATATATATATATATATATATATATATATACTTTAACATAATCATTTATCTCACTGCTAAACAGTGAGCAGTGAGATAAAAGCATTTATACAATAGGAATCAGACTTCAGTCAGTGTGATAAAATCATGTAGCTGTCACAGAGTGGCATAACATGTACCTGACCTATGCACTGTTATAATATCAAAGTGATATACATATGGTGCATACGTCACCACATGATACCACCGCAGTGCATACATCAGCAAACCCTATCTGCATTCAGCCTCAGGTAGACATAGAGCAAACTGCATTATCAAGTTAAATAAACAACACCTGGACCAGGTAGAAAAGTCCATGGTTTACCAGACTAAGAAAATTATCCACACTGTCCTAACAGCCACCAAGCAACACCAAAAATAAATAAAAGCATAGAAGCTACTCAAAAAAGCCATAGAAGTACTTGAATATTTTACACTCTCTGATGAAGGAAACCGGCATTAGAGAAAGTGAAACCTGTTCTGGCAAAGTCTGGTGACGACAACCAGCGACAAAGAAAAAAAACAATAAACACGTTGCACTAAATACAACGTAATCTCCAAAGCAATACAATAAACTGAGAAAAGTAAAGAAAATACCCCCAGAAATAAAAATAGCCCCAACAAGACAACCAAACTGCATGCTTCACAAACCTGAAAATCCCCACCCCCAAGGTACACAGAGACCAATAACAATGCATGTGTACACACAGACACACACAGACACACAGACACACAGACACACACACACACACACACACACACATTGACATTGGAACCAATCAAATCACAGCACAGAAAACCCATTGAGCAATTCAACCAATCAGAACCTACACACAACATTCATTCACATACAGACCATGCCAAATACAGCCTCCACAAACAGCAATAACACTTCACCATACAAAAATATCACTTAACAAAGAGCAGCACCAAACAAGAAACCTATTGTATAAATAGGATACGTGATGGTCGGGAGTGAGATATGGCAAATGTCTGCACTCGTGAGCAGTGACCTTGGGAACCATCACTCGTGGCTCCGCTATGCTTCACCACTTGTGAGATATCCCGAGGTCACTGTTCACTCATGCAGATACTTGCCATATCACACTCCCAACCATCACGTATACCCTATTTATCTCAATAACTGATGCATCATCATGGCAGAACTCTCTCCCAGTTGACACTTCTTCTTTACCAGCCACTATACCTTTAACACTATCTGTGCACTCACATCCCACATTAACATTATAGCCCAAATCACATAAGCACATAAAATTGAAGGCAATAGCCAGCCCACTGGCGCAGCGGTTGGATTTACGCTTGCGACGCCGGTGACCCAGGTTCGGGAATGGACTTGGGTCACTGGAGGGCCAGCCGTGGGGAGAAGGATGAAGCATCCTAGGGACTGCTCTCCTTCTCCGGGGGGTGGATAGGGACACTGCCCAGTGCTTGACGGACCACTGGCAGAGGCCATGGATACCACAGCAACTGGTGCTCGACAGTACTCAGGAGGTGGGGCTGGCACAGGATGTCATTGCACATCCCCACCTCCCATGCAACAACAAGGAGAAAAACACCCCTGCTCCCACTGCCACAATGAAGCCTGCTCTGGCTACATTAGGCACTCAGGTCGACTCCCGCCTTTCCCAAGTTCATGGCACCCTTGGTCAAGGTGCCAAGACCCCACCCTGGTGGGGGAAGCCAGGGGGTTCAGGGAGGATGGCTACAGTCTGAGTGGCTGCAGTCAGAGTCCGTGACCAGGTGGATGGTCTTGGTGTGGGGATGCAGGGGGCCAAAATTGTAAATTTAAAAAAAAAAAAAGAGGTAATAAAAAAACTAAACAAACTAAACAAAATAAAACATTTTTCTTTAGTACTGGTCTTTTTTTTTCAAACTGCAACTGAGTCTCTCACAACTTATTGTCTCCTCCTGCCCCTGCCTGCCACCCACCCATCAGTTTTCATCACTCTGTCTCTCTGTGCTACTCCATTCTCAGAGTAACATATGTGAGTTAGTGCAAACCTCTTAATGGCTGCCAGGATCAATATAGCTAGGGCACTACTTCTGCCTAAACTATCTTATGGGCTTCCAGTCTTTGCTAACACTTCTATCTCTGTACTATGTAAATGGATTGAAGTCTATAATAATATCTGCCGCTTCGCCCTCGCATGCAACAGATCACTGCCAACTTCACAGTCAGCTTGGTTGGCCCTCTCCCCAAGCTCTCATGGATCTCACCCTAGGTAATGTTATTCACAGCATAATACAAAACCATGCACCTCACCCTTTTGTTTCCCATCTTACACCAAATAACAACCATTACACTTTAAGATACTCAGGAGCCAAGTAGCTGACCATCCCCTGATCAAGGACTAAATACGGAGAGCAGGCTTTCTCCTCAGTAACCCCCCAAACTCTGGAACAACATACCCCTAACTGTAAGACAGAACTTGTCGGCCTGCATATTTAAATCCCAGTTCCATTCCCATCTGCTCCAAGACTCGTAACCTGAAATTTCTTCCCTTCACATCTCCCTCCTAATATACCTAATTTTGCTGCTCCACCATACCCTACGAACAAGCACTTCTTACACTAGGTTTGGTGTTCCTTCCTACAAAAAGCTCAACTAGTCAACCTTTCCACTTCAGAGCAAAACAGTGTGATATCTACTCTATTACCAAGAAATACTGCAAATCTTATCTCACCCCACTATCAATGCATACTCATTAAGCATGTCTCAACTTCCTTGAAATCTCCTGTAACAACTGTTCCCTTACCTTGATACTGCCTAGAGCTGTCCGAAGCAACCTGACCTAGTGATAACCTATTAACTCTGTACTACCACTGGGTTGTCTGCTGATCTTACCCAAAATGTACACTCTGATGGAGTTTTACATGTACTTTGTACTTTTACTGAGCTGTCTGTCACTTTTGTACTTTTACTGAGCTGTCACTTAATACCAGTATGTGCAATTGTTTTGGTGTTAGCCTATGAACCCTGTATCATTTCTTTGTTTGATTGTTGATGTTATCCATAATGTGAAATTTTCTTTGCAAACTCCCACGTTCTGCCTGAAAATAGGTATATGTATACCTAGTGCACCCTATTCGGTCAACAAAAATGAAATACAATTATCCTGTAAGTAAACATCATCACAAAAACAATACTTTGTCTTGCTTTTTTTGTTTCATTTTAAACTTGAACCACACCTCTGAACCATGCCTCTTGCTACGTGCCGTCTCCTTCTGCCCACATGAAACTGTGTCTCTGAACTATGCCTCTCACTACATGCTGCCCCCCCACTATGACCAATTACAAATGCCAGCCACACTTCATACATTTGTTTCAAAAAGGCAACTCAAAGTAAAATCCCCAGCCAGCCCCTAAAACATTTGTCTGTAGACAGCTTTTTTTTTCAATTTAAAGTTAATTCAATATTATTCAAATACAAAGAGAGGATCTCCTATTACATTCATATAACCAGTGTACAAAGAGACGTATAAACTTGGAAAAGGATCCCTCTTCCTCTCCCCACCCCCCACCTCCGTTCACACAGGAGGATCTAACTAGTAACAAAATCCCTATTACCAGATGCAGAACTTCTATGCACTCTGAAGTGAATATAGAGTAACCAGAGGACCACAATGTTTGAGAAATTTCTGTGACTGGTCATTTAAACTAGCAATAGTCTTCTCTAAATGAAGATTGGCCAACAATTCCTGCAACCATTCACTGTAAGAAATTTCCATCTCATCCTTCCAATGCCGCAAAACCAGTCTCTTGACCGACAACGCTATAAGGGTTATGTGATATTTTCTGTTGGTAAAAGTAACTGAAGAGAGATCTCCCAGGATACACATTTCCACAGTAAAAAGCTCTGATAGGCCCAGAAGGGGATCAACCTTTTGTTTAATGGTGGTCCAAAGGGAGGCTACCTTGGGGCATTCCCAAAAGATGTGCAAAAGGTTACCCTCACTCTGCCGGCACCTGGTACATATGGACGAGGAGAACAAGCCTAATTTCACCATCTTCTGGGGTGAATAATAAAGATTGTGCAGTAATTTAAACTGTACCAGACAAAGTTTATCTTGTGTTACAAACTTGTGACAGGCCTTCCATAAAGAGGGCCAATGCAAATCATATTCTGGAAAAAGTGTGGTCCAATAAGGGAACGCACCGAGACAGTCTGGCCACTTCCAGTTGTACAGTACCTCATACAATGTGGAAAAAGAGTGCAGGAGACCCACTTGGGGAATTAATTCCAACAAGGGTAGGCTCAGAGATGTTGGTGGCGTGTTACCAAACTATTTTATTACTAGGTGACGTAACTGGAATATTCGAAAGATCACAGAGTTTGGAATATAAAATTTGTCGAGGATTTCAGGTGAAGTTAACCACTGGCCACCTGGTTTCCGAAGGGTGGAGAGGGAACAATTCCCCATCAGGGGGATCCATCTCAACTGTAGTAGCCTCCCATCAATTGTGAGATTGGGGTTACCCCACCAGGGTTGAGATGGGTCCAAGGTATGCTTATACTTTAGGAAGGAACAGAGCTGCGAGTGGATACGAGTGGATAATGCAACAAAAGTATTTTTAAGGGCAGGAGGTAGGGACCTTGGATTTACATGTAATAATGCAGCAGGGGCGAGCCCCTGTGCTTGTATTAGGCTCCTCTCTATTTGGAGCCAAATGGGAGTATAGGACTGCAACTGTTGGGGGTAGTCCTCCCTAAGCCATTGCAGGTACTTATTTGCATGACTGGCCCAGTAGTAGAGTTCAAGATGGGGAAGTCTCAATCCCACTTTCAATTTCGATGTTGAGAGCTTGTCATAAGCTATCTGGGGTTTCCTTTTGGACCAGATGAAGGCTGAGAAGATCCGATGCATTTTTTTAAACCACTTCAATAGCAACCAGATGTTTGAAAGATTTAATGGGTAGAAAAGCCTCAGGAAAACATTCATCTTGATGATATTAATTTTACCCCAAAGAGATAGAGGGAATTGTAATGCCCATCTATTAAGGTCTTGTCTAATAGTGGATTTTAAGGGATCTAAATTTAATTTCAAAAATCTATTTGGCTCCCTGGACAAGTACAAGCCCAGATATTTCAATATATTAGGTTGCCAAGAGAAACCCACTGATGTTGCCGCAGTCTTTAACGCTTTGTGGTTCAAGGAGAAAACTTCCGTCTTGTCTTCATTTAACTTATAATTAGACATGGAGCTAAATTCTCTTAGTGTGATAAGTAAGGCTGGTATGGACATATCGGGTTGAGATAATTGAAGGAGTAGGTCATCCGCGTAGGCCAACACTTTGACAGAGTGTTGCTGAATACTTATGCCCCGAATTTCCGTATTATCTATAACCCTCTGGATAAATGGTTCTAAATAAATGTTAAATAACAGGGGGGATAAAGGAAAACCTTGCCTGGTGCCAGCATGGAGCTTAAAGGAATCAGACAAAACTCTGTTGCAGACTACCTGAGCCGTGGGAGATTTGTATAAGACCCTTATCCACTTTATAAAAAGAGGGGGGAACCCAAAAGCTGTGAGTGACTGAAACAAAAAATTCCAGTCAACCCTGTTAAATGCCTTCTCGGCATCCAAGGAAATAAGAACAGCCGGAAAATCAGCAGCCCTGGAGGCCGAGAAGACATGCAAGAGGGTTCTAAAGTGGTCGACCGAAGATCTACCTTTCATGGAACCTACCTGTTCTGGGCCTATAATATCATGCAAGCAAGACTCAAATGGTCCATCAGGAGCTTCGTTAAGATCTTTAGGTCCTGATTAAGGAGAGAGAGAGAGATCGGTCTATAGCTCTGGACCCACTCAGGAGGTTTACCGTCCTTCAGTATTAAAGTTATCAAGGCTTCAAACAGGGACTCATCTAGAACTTGGCCGGAGAGAACGTGCTGGAATAGTGAGAGCAGTCCAGGTGCTAATTGAGGCACAAAGGTTTCGTAGAAATTGGCGGAGAATCCATCTGATCCGGGTGTCTTATCCAAGGGCAGGTCCTGAATAACCCTGAGTATCTCCTCCAAAGTAATGGGGGCAACTAAGGAGGACTTCTGTAGGTCCAAGAGTTGAGGTAACATGATTCGAGAGAAATAGGAAGATAATTGGGAAGCAGAAGGAGGATCCTCCATGGGGCTATACAATTTTGCATAATAAGACTAAAATTCCGGAGTTATATCTGCAGGAGAGGTTACGAGAGTATCACTCTGTTGTGAGCAGACCGCAGATATCAATCTATGGGACTCCAACTGTTTAAGCTTGAGGGCCAAAAGGCACCCTGCTTTGTCGCCCTGATCTACCTGGTAAGACTGAGTTTTCAAAATAGCAAACTCAGCTTTTTCTCTTAAGATATTCAGGTATGAGTTCTTGAGTTTCACTAGGGTTTCTCTGACATGATCCGGGGATTGTGGGGATAGCTCTTGCTCGATAGTCCTAATTTGGGACAATAAGCTTTTAAGCCCCTCATCCTGTGTTTTTTTCCTTTTGGATGCTAAGCCTATCAATAAACCTCGAAGACAGGCTTTCAGGGAGCACCATTCAATGTCTGGCTTCCCGGTGGAGCCAAAATTGATATTCACGAAAGTGGAAATGTGCTTGGAAATGTGAGTCTTGTATTCTGGAGTCTTTAACAATTGGTTATTGACATTCCATCTCCTGTCTGAAATAGGCAATGTGGATAGAGAAATTGAACAGGCAACAGGTGAATGGTCAGAGAGCGGTCCTGTTAGTATTTCTGAGTCTACCACAGCAGGAATTAAGGACTGGGAGATCAATATATAATCAATGCAGGAAGAAGAGGAGGCAGTATAGCGCAGTGGTCTAAAGCTCTGAGCTGCAAATCTGGTGACAGCCAGCAGACCAGACCTGGGGTTTGAATCCCACAGCTTCCACTTGCATACTGTGTGACCCTGAGCAAGTCACTTAACCTCCTTGTGCTCCCAGGTCGCTCCTGTAAAAAAGCTTTCAGCTTAGTGTGCTATACCTGGTTAAACAACTAAAAAAAAAAAAAAAAAAAAAAAAAAAAGAGTGGTGTACAGGGGAGGTAAATGTGAACCCGCTATCTGATGGGTGCAGAATGCACCAAATGTCCGCTAATCCTGCACTATCTAGCCAATCCCAGAGAGCCTGCTGTGCTGGAGAGAGCCCTTTACAGGGCTTACCAGAACAATCCCTTTGAGGATCAATCACCAGATTAAAATTGCCCCCAATTAATAAAGGGATTTGCAAAAACAAGGAAAGGATATTGAGAATGAGTATAAAAAAAACTGGGAGTATCGGTATTAGGACCGTATATACAGCCCAAGACAACCTCCTTGGTATAGAGTTTACCTTTTACAAACACATATTGTCCATCAGGGTCTGCTATGGTTTGAGTGGGAACAAATGGTATGGTCCTATGCAACAGAATCATAACGCCCCGACTTTGGGTGTTACCCTCTGCCGCAAAACATAGACCCATCTGCTGTCTACAGAGCTACGTGGCCTCGGAGATCAGTAAATGAGTTTCCTGTAAAAATGCAATGTCCGCAGCGAGCAGATTCAGATGCTTGAGAATTTTATATTGTTTAATTTTGCGCCTGGCCCCCCGCACATTCCAAGAAATTACCCTTGTTGTCCCCACCGTATCATAATATAAAGGGGTTGTGATGTGCGACAAATAGTGGGAAGAGAGACCTGTTCAGAATCCTTGTGTGAACTTACCCACCCCACTCCCCCCAAAATTCTCCACAACATAGTCACATAAACTCTCAACAAACTAAACATCCAAAACTTTCCCCAACCCACCCTACCCCTCACTTTCCATTTCATCTTTTGCATCATACCCTAGAGCTTTTTCCCTTCCACTCCAGCCACCCCACCAACCCTTAAAAATCAAAGCATTAACCATAACCAGAATCATTAAGTGTACATTCAAAGTAAAATGAACCAGCTGAAGGGATTTGTTGCATTGAAGTAGCTAAGGCAATAAAATAAATAATCAAAAATCATCCTTGTAAAGTGATACATTCTGCGGAGATCGGCTAACGTATACAGCACCCAACCAGCACAACATTGCAGACATTGACCTGAGGTAACTTCTTAACATTAGGTAAATACAGAAATTAGTCTGCAGCAGGTAAATCGCTAAAAAGACACGCAAACTTTCTTGCTCTCAACAAATAAACTATTCCAAGTATCAAAACCTGAAGGCCAAATTGTAGGGCCCTCCAAATCTCCAATGTGCTACCTGTAGAGCGAACAAAACTGAAAAGACAGGACAAGGAGGTATAAGGGGGAAGGAACCATATATCAGACTTTCCCTAACAAAATAAACCAGTCATTCTCTCTGGATTCCAATATACACATGTCACTTTCATGAAAAAAAAAAAATACGTGTTGAATCCTTCACTCTCTTTTTCCCCTCTTATTAATAGAAGTAAATAACGCCCCTGACCAAGAAGGTTAGGGGATCCTCATAATAACCAGAACATGCAAGTCCAGAAATGGAGGTCATTCTAGGAGGAATCATGTAACTCTGTAGCGTCTAAGCAAGTAAGCCCCTGGGCCAGGCTGCTCCCAGATTGAGAGTTTCCAGCATGGAAAGAATGCCCTCTAGAGGTAATGCTGTTGGAGAGACCGCGAGGAGTGAGCACCATGCTAAACATAGATGCGAGCCACTGAGATCTCATAGGGTGAATGTCGTGCAGCCTGAGTTGAATCATTTTCCCAGGTCTCTGCAAAAGACATAAAGGCAGAAGTCAGGTCCCGGGAGGGGAATAGGCATCCCCACCACTAAAGCCAGGATGGCGTATGGCTAGACATGGGGCAGAAAAGCCCAGACCCTTCTATTCCAGCCAAACAAAATTTCAGACTAAAAATGTTGCAGGGGAGCACTGATCTGTCCATCAACGTGGCCACACAAAAGAAAAAAGTGTCTTTCTGCTCTCAGTGAATACTTCCCTTCAGGAGCTCTTGAACAGATCTGGAAAGGAGGTTCTCAGTTGTCCCAGAGTGGATTCTGGATCCTCAAAAGATGGCCAGGCATCAGAGATGAGAACCTTTAGCTTGGCTGGATATAACATCGGAAACTTGATGCTAGCTATTATTAATTTGACCACTATGGGGTGGAAGGCCGTTCTCATCTGGTGGACTGAGGCGGGTAGGTCCTGGGCAATTCTCAGGTGCTTTCCACATGATGTCTTGAAGCTCTTTTGCCTTGTTAATAAAGTGTTACTTTTCCCTAAAATTGAGGAAGTGACAAATGAAAGTTCATGGAGGAGCCTCAGGGGGTGGCTTGGGAAGCAGCACTCTATGAGCCCTTTCAATAGTGTAAATGGCCCCAAAGGGAGTAGGGCCAGCTAACTTTTCCACAAGCTTTTGTGTGAATTTAACTGGGTCATGCCCCTCTTCTCACTCGGGGAGGCCCACGATCACTACATTGTTCCTCCTGCTGCGCCCCTCGAGATCTTTAACCTTTTGCTCCAACTTAGTGAGGTGCTGCCTACAGGCAGTGAGCTCAGGATCTAGCCTGTCTTGACATTTTTCCAGTGAAATGACTCGTGCTGAATTATCTGAGACCCCTTGCGCCACCTCATCCAATTTCTGGGTGAGAGAGGTAAAGCCTGGTGTCAGGGTATGACATTCTTTTGTATTTCTTTGAAACTTGGTTTCCCAGCCAAATGCCCTTTGGGGTAACCATTGCCTCAGTGCTTGCACACAAAGGTTCTTTGTCTTTTAAATAGTTTTTTGTTTTAATTGGGTTCACCACAACATAACCCAGATAGACCATCTTAGGGTAGCTGGTTAATTCCACGGGGGTGTCAAACAGATGAGGCATACTGATGAGTCCTGGTGGGACAAAACACATGTCTATGTCTTCTGTTGGCACCCTTTGCAAACTGTGTGAGGCCGTTTCGACACCATGCATTTCTGTTTAAAGTTGAACCAGTATAATATTCTGTGGTGATTTGCATATGCAGCCCATGATGCTTTGCATTGTGGGGGCATGTGTGATTGTGTGTATATATACATATATATATATATAGATATATAGATATATAGATATATATATATAGATACATTATAGTGGTGCGGTGGCACCACTATAGTTAGGGTTGAGTGGTCAGTTACATACCAAAGTCAAAAGTTTGGACGTTAGTAACTGTGGACCCGTTCAATGGATTTGCCTAAAATTTGGCACACTCATTGGGGCACACTATATCTTTTGAATTGCCATATTGTGTTTTGGTCAGACTGCTGGTCTTTGTGTACGAAAGCACTGAAAAATGCAAAATTATCCATTTTTGGAGGCACCTTTTGGCATTCTTAATGTGGTCCTACATGGCCATCATGTGTTGTGCCACTCTGTGAGATGACTTTCTTGAAAGAGCTTTGGTGGCTGAACATGCCACTTTTTGTTTGGTGAAAAAATATTAAGGCATTCAAAAGTTATGGCACTTTTAAGTTCCCATTATAAGTCAATGGGAAAATTTATATGGATATCTTGCGATCAAAGAATGGGGGTTCTGGCCATCTCATCCTGCCTGGAAGTCAAATAATTTACAGCCTTGCAGTTCAAGAATCTTTGTTCCTAAGGAATTTCAAAAATTCTTCGAGCGCGAGGTCCGCCATCTTGTTTTCAGTTTTCCAATCTCACAAACACAAATATCTCGGCTCAGGGGTCACTTCTGAAGTAAAACTTTGATGGGTTTTACTCAGGGGACCCCAATCTATCGAGCCATGGCTTTGGTTTCATTGAAATTGGTCAAAAATAGAGTTATTAGCTTTCAAATTCTTCATTCGCGGCTCGCTAACAATCTTTGATCGCGAGCTGACAAATTCTTTGATCGCGAGAATCTCTGATCGCGATCGTGCATCGCAAGTGAGGGACAAGATGGCCAGATTCAAAATAGTATTTTGTAGCCCAGGGATGCCCCTACAGTGTTACTATGGTGGGTTTTGCCTCAGGGGCTCTTGTGTTCTTATTTGCATACCCAAAATAATGTATCATTATTCCCCGGTAGTCGGGTGCCATATAAATATTATCCCATGTGTGCCCTGGTAGTTCAGTGTCCTCACTTTCTGTATTATTTTCTTGCGTCTGGCTTTCGAGTTGTATTGTATTATTAATAAATAATGTTTATATCCCTGGTAGTATAGTGGTTTTCATCAAGCATAATGAAATAAAATGATTTCTATTACCTGGCAGTCTAGTACTCCTTCATGCCAGTTCTTTTGTACCCCCTATCCTTGTTACAGAGATTGCACAGCTCAATCTCACCTCCACGGCCAGCCGCTGACTGTCTGCATTATGAGTGGTAAGGAAAAGAGGTGCTCTGAAAATATTTCTGAGTGCCTCTTTGCATTACCGCTTGTAATGCAGATAGTTGGTGGCTGGCTGTGGAGGTGAGAGGTGGGCTGTGCCAGTCGCTGGCAGGAAAATGGTTGGGGGGTGCTGGGTTGGCTGGCATGGATGGGTGGGGGGCCACTAGACTACCAGGTAATAGAAATAATTTTTTATTTCATTATGCTGGGGAGAGAGCCGCTAGACTACCAGGGATATAAACATTTATTTATAATAATACAATACAGCTCGGGGGCCACTAGACTACCAGGGACATGAAAAAATACAGGGGTGGGGGCACTAGATTACCAGGGTACTACATAGGATAATATATTTTATTGGGAGGCCACTAGACTACCAGGGATGTTAATATTTTATTGTGATGGGGGGGCCACTAGACTACCAGGGATAGTTAGTACATTATTTTGGGTATGCAGATGAGGCACAACGAAGCCCCCTGAGCAAAACCCACCTTAACAGTCTAGGGCACCCCTGGGCCACACAAATTTATTTTGAAATCTGGCCATCTCGTCCCTTGCTCTTTATTCTCAAGTGAGCAATTTCTTTGATTGCGAGCATGCAAATACTTTGACTGTAAGATTCTTTGATAACGATCATGCATCGCAAGTGAGGGACATGATGGTCAGATGAAAAAATCAATTTACTGAGTCTAGGGGTGTGCTACAAAGAGAAATGAGGGTGGGTTTTACTCAGGGGGCTTCATTATGATGAACCATGGTGGTGATTTACCACAATTCTGTTTATTTTTTGAATTTGAAGAGTTTAAATTCTTTGATAGTGGAGCCTGCAAATTCTTTGATAGCGAGATTCTTTGATCGTGATCATGCATCGTGAGTGAGGGACGAGATGGCACAATTAAAAAATAAATTTTCTCAGCCCAGGGGTGTCGTAGGAAGTCAAATGAGGGTGGGTTTTACTCAGGGGCTTCATTTTGTCGAACCATGGTGGTGGTTTACCACAATTCCTTCAATTTTTTGATTTATAAAGTTTTTTAATCTTTGTTCATAAGCATGCAAATTCTTTGATCATGAGATTCTTTGATCGCCATCTTTGATCGCGAGGGAGGGACAAGATGGCCAGATTTTTTATAATGGAATAGATAGGGAAATTTTAGTAATCTTTCATATTGAATATCTTGGGAATAGTTTGATCTTTTGACTTGAAATTTGGAGGGAGGGAAGAAAGGCAATATTCCACAGATGTGGCGTTTGGTGGTTTGGTCAAGAAATAGTACAGGGTGGCAAAGTTACAGCACTACGAAGTTGACATTTTTCCCATAGGTTAACATTGCAGCGTTTGCCTCATTACAGGAATTCTTTGCCATACTGCTGCAAAATAACGATTTGGTCATTTGGTCTAAAATTTGGAAGGAAGAAAGCCAACATCACACAGATGTGCCTTTTGGTGGTTTGGTGAAATAATATTATAGGGCCTTAAGTAATCACATCGGTTGACGCTTTTGCCATAGAATAACATTATGTCGGTTAAGGCTTTTCAGGGCCCGTATCTTGGAAACGGTGCAAGATATGTACTTTTTGTCAAAAAAATGCTTAGCCCCCCCAAATGAGAGCAAAGCATAAAACTAGCCAGGAAACCAATAATTCATACAAAATTTAAATTTTCTTTCTACGTCGTGCGGTTCCTGAAATATAAGCAATTTAGTATTCCAAGTCATAATTTTCAGCTCCGTAGTCAGTTATAATGCATACATTCTTTGTTTTCAATGTGTTTCTTTAATGCAGTTTTTGGGGAAAAGAAGGGTGTGCCCTTTCATTACTGTGTCAGTTAACGTTTCCAGTTGTGCTTCTGTTACTGTTCGCATCATCGTTCCCGTCTATGCTTCCGTGTGCATTACAGTTTGCATTTGTGTTTGCACTTGTGTTTCCATTTTGTTTCACGTTATTGTTGCTGTTACCATTACCATTTGCATTTGCAATTGCAGTACCGTGCCCGTCTGCGTTATGGTTTGCGTTTTCGTATGCGCTTGCATTTCTGTTTCTGTTGGCTTTATTGTTGCTGTTACTGTTACCATTTAAGTTTACAATTGTGGTACCATGACATTGCATGTAATGGTTTGCATTTATGTATGCTCTTGCATTTCTGTTTCTGTTGGCTTTATTGTTGCTGCTGTTACCATTACCATTTGCGTTTACAATTGTGGTTCCGTGAGAGTCTGCATTACGGTTTGCATTTTCATAAGCGCTTGCATTTCTGTTTACTTTGGTGTTATTGTTGCTGTTACTGCTACCATTTGCATTTACAATTGTGGTACCATGAATGTGTGTGTTACCAGTTGCGTTCTGTATGCACTTCTGCTTGATGTTTCCATTTACGTAACTGTTCGATTTTGTGTCACTTTCTGCTTGCATTTCTATTACTCTTTGTGTTACCATTTACATTTGTGTCACCATGTGTGTAAGCCTTTGTGTTTGCATTTCCATTGCACTTACTCTTACTATAGTCACGCAAAATAACGTGGCTCCCACCAACTTGTGCAACGTTCTACTTTTTTATTCTTTCTTAAAAAGTATGGAAATTCTATGCAACAAACTTTGTTAATGTATCAGTTAGGGTTCTTCTACAGTGGAAAAAGTGAGGAAATTCGACATTAGTGTTCCCACCCCTTGCACCCCACCTCCACCCTACCCCCCACCAATAGGCATCGGGGAGTGCGTTGGGGTCATCGGTCCTAACTCTCACCCCATTCTCCTACACTGCACCACCTCAGCTTGTTTACACATGGAATGGGTGAGAGGACCAATGAATCTCAACAAGACACCACGATGCCTGTTGGATGGTGTAGGGTGGGGCTGGGGTGCAAGGGCAGAACCATAATGTCGAATTTCCTCACTTTTGTCACTGTAGAAGAACCCTAACTGATGCATTAATGAAGTTTATATATATATATATGGAGAAGAAGAGCAAATAAGCACTAGGAAAAATGCAGTGGTGCTTCTCAAAAAATAAACAGAAGAGGAGAGCATATAACACCCACTTCCTGGACAAAATAAGCATGCAGGACACAAAACACTAGCATATGTCAGTAAAATTTATAAATATCTTGTAGCCAGCAGTACAAAAAGGTGACAAGGCACAAGGTAACAGCAAACGTAGAACAAACTTACATTTCGCCTAACTCCCTGCTAGGCTTCAACAGAGTGATCTACACAGACACGTTTCAGTGCTTATATGTCTCAGAATCATGTGTTCTCAAAGCAATTTATCTTTAATTATGTCCCAGCCATTGTAAATCAATTTGGATTCTGTTACCATTAAAAAATCTACTTAAAGGCGTATGCTCATGAATGAGAGACCCAATAATAAAAGGGTAGCTCAATTAGTACAATCATGGGTCAAATGGGATCTCACTATTCACTTCCACTATTCCTCCAATAGGAAAGGTTCACAATCAATTTAATATATACTTCTTTAGGCATTCAGTGAGGTAAATTTGCAAATTTATAATAAGCCATCAGTAAAATAATACAAATGACAAAAATCTACTACTATGGTACATGTAGAGATCCCATAGACCCTGGCACAAAAAACGTAAAAGATCTCCAGTCTGAAATGTTTCACAAATGCAGAGAACAATCAACAATCAATCGGTTTGTATGTCAGATACTAACAAAACTAGATAGAACTTATTACATCTTTCACTTTGCATTAATAAAATGTATGCACAATACAGTGTATTTGTTTCTACAAATTAAGTATCAAAAAATGGAAGACAACTCTCTGAGGGACTGTTGCTGCCAGATCTATGCTTTCATTTAAACCCAAGTGGGTGGGGGTACTCAGCTCATAGATCCAATAACTGTCTCTCATTGTCCTATGCATTTTTTAAGGTCCCCCCCGCCCGGGTCCTACACTGATCATTTCTATGCCCAAGAAAAAAAAATTGTGTTGTCTGCCAGGGTTAGATTTAATGTGTCTGACAATGGCATAGGTGTTGTCTCCCCATTGCACTGCTCTAACATGTTCTCCCACCCTAACCTTAAATGCCCTAGTAGTTCGACCTACATAATAAGCTCCTTATTCACATTTTAACAAATAAATCACTCCATCACTATCACAAGTGATAAAGTCCTTGATAACAATGGTCTTGCCATTAACTGGGTGGGTGAACTGTATGCAAGCACATAAGTATTTACAGTACATACACTGTTCACGCCAGTAGGTTCCAGTAGGTGGAGGGGCCAGGGTGAGCTGTCTGGACTGTACAGGTCCAGGGACAATACCTCTCACCACCATATCTTTGATGGTTTTACATTTTCTAAACACAACTTGTGGGTCTGTGCTTACCACATCTTCCAGACCTGATCCCCGCTCCAATATGGACCAATTACTGTGTATTATTTCCATAACCTGATGGATTCTGGTTGAATAAGTGATAACAAAGGGGCACTCTCTAGTGGAAGTCTGATATGTCTGAGTCTCAGCACACTTAAGTGTCTCTGCTTCCTGCATCTTAGCTACCCCATCTATATGTATGGCTATGCTATGAACACTATAGCCACGCTCCACAAACCTGTTCACATGCTGTGCTCTCTTTAATTCAAATTCCTTGGATTCTGTGCAGTTCCTCAGTGTTCTGACCAGTTGTCCCTTAGGTATGTTAAATCTCACATGTGAGGGAGTGGCAGCTTTCATATCTCAGAAGGCTGATTCTATCAGTCGCCTTCTAATATAGTGTGGTACATATGTCACCGGCTTCAGTTCTATAGATCTGCAAATCCAAATATGTGATTTGATCCAGCTCAAACATATCTGAGACAGGTGCTAGTTGTCTCCATCCATCCCACAAATTTTTCAAATTCAGAAATAGTACCCTTCGATATTATAAGAATATCATCAATAAAGTGCCGCCACAAATCCATCAAATCAGTGAATGGATTTGTGGTAGTGCCGTAGAGATAATCCACCTCCCACTTCCCAACAAATACATTTGCTAAACTGGGGGCCACGGTGGCCCCCATAGCAGTGCCCCGTATCCGTATTTGCAAGTACAACTGATTCTGAAATAAAAAAAACATTTTTTTCTCAGAACTTTCTCAGCTAGTTGTACTAGAAAAGAGGTGGGCACTTCAACCTGTTCTTGCTCAGATCTGGTTTCCAAGAAATAGTGCACAGCCTCTAAACCCTCTTGGTGTGGAATAACTGTATATAGGGAATTGACATCACTAGTTGCAAAGAACCATTCAGGTTCCATCTGCAAATTCTCCATAATGTTAACTATCTCTTTAGAGTCTCTCACATAGGACTGGAGATTAGTCACAAGTGGTTGGAGATGTTCATCCACGAACATGGACAGAAGCTCTGTTAATCACCCATGGCCAGAGATGATAGGTCTGCTTGGTGGGTTGTGGAGTCCCTTGTGTATTTTGGGGAGTATATAAATGATAGGAACCACAGGACAATTTATCACCATAGGTTTGAACAAAGTTTCTGTGATGTACCCCTTAACAAACTCCCTACTCAGGATAGCCCATTCTTCTTCATTGAAGGTGTTAATTACATGACTAGATACTTTTCTATAAAAGGAAGTATCTTCCAGTTGATTTATTTATTTAATATAGTCATCTTTTTCCATGATTACAATGGCTTTGCCCTTATCTGTGGGCTTGATCACTATATTTGGGTTCTCACCCGGAGCTTTTAAAGCTTCTTTCTCTTGGACACTACAATTGTGCCTAACTTGCTCAAATGTGGTTTTCTTAAGGATATCAAGATCCTTTTCACATTTACAAATAAACATGGAAACCACAGGGTTAATGGGTGGACAAAACTCAGAGTGGGGTCTGAGTCGGGTACCCCCTCCCTCCCATTCCTCAAAACCTAGGTTGTTATTGAACACACATTTGAAGGTGAGATTTCAAACACATTTATGTAGGTCAATACATATATTAGAAACATTTATATCGCTTGTAGGACAAAAAGACAAGCCCTTAGTACATTAATCTCACATGTGCTTAAACTGTAGCTTGAAATATTTGCAGTCGGTGTAAGAGTAGTCTCTGTACCATCAAGGGGAATCATTGAAGGCTGGGTGGGAGTGAGGGAAGAGACAGTGTGGTCTAAATCTAATAAGCATTGCTCTACTAATAGTCTTTCCTGCCTCTTCATCCACGCTGCTCCCCGCCTTGTCCTCTTTGTGGGTAATAAGCTTGCTGAAAATGGGTTTTCTTCTGGCACTTACTGTGCCTGGTTCCCTGGTTGTATATAGGGATCTGTCCTGAATCAGATTCCCCTGACCCCCCCCCCATGGGTGGGTCAGAATCTTCAGTATCAGAGGGGCCAGTGGTATAGTCCAACACTGTGGAGCTTGACTGTTCTCTAATCTTGGAACTTTCACTTCTTTTCAAGATCGATTTTAAATTCCCCACAGATGATTCCCCTTCCCCATTTTCTCACCCCAGTCAAACACTCTGTTATTAGCATAATCCCACTCATCTCTTAAAAATGTCCTTTGTTTCTGTTTTTTAAGCTTAGCATCACAGTGTGTAACCTTTTCAAGCAACAGTTTATTGAGTCTGTCCAATTCCACATCTGTTTTTGTTTTAAGTAAAGTGTCCGCATGACCAGTTTCAATGGTTAACTGATCTCTGATTGGTGTTGCAAATTCCAAAAAGAGTTGAATATTTTAAATTGAGGCCTCCTGCATGTTATTTCTCCACCTTCTCATGAATTCTATATTGTCAGTACCATAAGAAGGCTTCTGTATAATGCGGAGACCACGTGGAACTCTCTTAACTACAAGGTAAGCTTCTAGCATGGTCTTGTGCCAATATATGTGGCAACCTTTTAGAACAAGTTTTTCCAAAATTCTGAAAAGATGCTTTAGCATCAGACTCACCACTGGAAGCACTTGCTCCTTCATGTGTTGTCCCAACTCCTTTAAGTAAAAGAGGATTAGGCTCTCCTGCATTCAAGAACATCATATCTGTGAAGCCACTAGCTGGAATGCCAGAGGTGGACGTCATGACATCTGATGCTCCTTCCCAATTGGCCATTTACACATGGCTGTGGAATCAACTCAGTCTTTTACCATAATGGATGTATAAAGCTGGAAGGATCCAATCAATATCACACCCCATATTTATAAAACTCACCTGTAGTACAAATGCCAATACAATGAGACAAATCTTTGGCACCTTCTCACACCCACCATGCTGTCCATTTCACTCAAGCTGAATAAGAAGAAACCTATGCTATGCGTACAAAAACCAAAGGAGAAGAGCAAATAAACTCTGGGAAAAATGCAGTGGTGCTTCTCAAAAATAAACACAGAAGAGGAGAGCATATAGCACCCACTGCCAGGACAAAATAAGCATACAGGACACAAAACCCTTGCATGTGTCAGTAAAATTTATAAATATCTTGTAGACAGCAGTACAAAAAGGTGACAAGGCACAAGGTGATGGCAAACGCAGAACAAACTTACATTTCACCTAGCTGTCTGCTAGGTTTCATCAGAGTGAGCTATACAGACAAGTTTCAGTGCTAATATGTATCAGAATCATGTGGTCTCAAAGCAATTTATCTTTAATTATGTCCCAGCCATTGTAAATCAATGTAGATTCTGTTACCATTAAAAAATCTACTTAAAGGTATATGCTCATGAATGAGAGACCCAATAATAAAAGGGTAATCCAATCATGGGTCAAATGGGATCTCATTGTTCACTTCTACTATTCCTCCAATAGGGCAGTGGGTGCTATATGCTCTCTTTCTATATATATATATATATATATTTTTTGCTTTTGTTTTTGTTCAATCAATCTTTATTTTACCAAGAGAAACACTGTTGAGAGCACTCATTTGCAAAGTGGCACTGGGTAGGAGGTACAAATAATAAAATCACATACATGGAAAACACAAGGCATATGTACAGCAATAGTAGAATACATGAATTTACAAGGGTCCTGGGTAGGAGGTACAATACTGAAAACACATACAGAGTATATACAGGGTACATGTACAGCGGTAATAGGATATGTGATTTACAAAGTTTTCAATATTAACAGTGTGTGAGGGTGAAGAGAAAAGGAGAAGGTTAAGACAGGAGACAGGAGAGACCAAAAAGGAAAACTCAGCAGGATTCGAGCCTGCCAGGTAGGGAGAAAGCAGGTGGCTTGGCCGAACTTAAGAGTTGACCACATTATTGTGAAGAACTGAAAGACAGGCATCAGATGGGAGAGGTTGGGTAAGAGAGCTAGTGCTTAAAACATTTACGGGTATTTTTCAAAAGGTTGCAAAGCAACGCTTTAAAGGTTGACATGATGACAGTTTGTGAGAGTTTTAGAGATTTTTGGATTCTGTTCCAAGTGGAAGGAAGGGCATAGTTTAGAGAAGAAGTGCTGTGCTGAATTCTGATCCTAGGGGTGTTGAGAGTTATACATATCTTCTCAGGTATATATATATATATATATATATATATATATATATGCAGTTTCTATGTTAAATTTGAAATTTTGCACTTTCATAACCTTGCAACCAATCAATGGATTTGCACATAACTTGGTATGCGCTGTCCTGTTGGGAAGATCTCTTGATGTGACAAGTTTTATTCCAGTTGGATATGCAGATTCTGAAAGCCAGATAGTGAAAAAAAGTAAAAAAAACCCACACATTTTTGCAGTTTTTTCCTCATCGCCCTGCAGCCAAACGGTGTAGAATTTCTGCATGATACCAGTATTTGCAGGGTATAAAGAACTTTGGTAGAAGAACAGACAGTGAAACGTTTGTGCAATAATATTAATCGATTGCAAAGTTATTAAGTTTCTTGTTTCCCATTATATTGTATTGGACTTTGCTGAACATTCCATTTCTAGGATAGAAGTCTTTTTTGCGAAGGAGGATTTTGTCTCACGAAAAAGGATTGAGTATTGTAAGAGCATTCCTGCTTTGCAAGATTTAGAATCCCTCTTCGTGAGATAAAAATCCTTGGTCATGAGCCACCATCATGTTTTTTTCTCCCATCAACTGAAAAGTGTGTAAAATTCATAAAACTGTTGTCATTTTAAAAACAAACACCAGAACCTAGCTAAATGGGACCTGTTTCACTAGATTCTGACCTTTGTTTTTTAAAATACAGTAACTGCCAGAAATGCCTCTTCTGGGCACCCAAAATCCTGGGTGCCCAGCTTAACAAGAAGAGACTTTAGCATTGTTTTCCCTGGTGTCTAGTTTAACCCCTCACTCCCCGATCACTGTCTCCAACCAATTCTCTGGTGTCCAGTGGGCCCCCTACCCTCTGATCATTCTCCCTTTTTTTTATTTCATCAATAATATATTCCAACACCAGGATGCCCACCCCCAGTGTCAGATAACCCCTGCCCATGCAGCACATTATTTTAATATTGTGCTGACATTGTGGGGCCCAATCACTGAGTTGGCAGTAGCCCCCCTTCCCCTGACAGTGTGTGACACTGGGAAGCCCACTCCCAGTGTCCGCAGTTATGTCCTACCCCCCTTTACTGTGCTTTTGCTGACATTGGGGTGCCCAATCCCTGTGTCAGCAGTCACTGCAACCCCTCCCCACTGACAGTGGGGGACACTGGGTAGCCCACTCCCAGTGCACCCAGTTTTGGAGTCCCCCATGTACCATGGAACACTGGGGAGCCCACCCCAGTGTTCTGAAATATGTTTAAATGTTCCTGTAAAACAGAAAACAGTTCCCCAATACCTATTTGTTTTGTTTCCCTAAAACAAAGAAAACAGTCCCTCATTGTCTTCCCTTGCTCCTCTCCCATCCTGACCCTCCCTCTGTGCACCCACCTTCCCACAACCCCCTTACCCAATACTTATCTCCAGAGGCCTGCGGCTGTGATTTTCTGTGGACTGGGACATGTCTGTACCTTTCAAAACTGAACCATGAATTGAAGAATCAAGGTAAGCACTGTATAATGGCTGTCAATGGAGTTTTGAACTTATGTTGATATCTCAGCCATTTATTTGAATGTTTACACCAAATTTTCAACATAGTCTTTTTGGGACCCCACCTCATGAACACTGTCACTGTCATCTCATTAATCAATCCCGAAAGGTGATTCCATGGTCACTGCATGGAATCACCTTTCAGGACTAATTAACACAATTACAGTGCCAGTGTTCATGAGGTGGAGTCCCAAAAAGCCTATGTTGAAAGCTGGTGCAAAAATACCAAAAAAAACACCCAAGTTACGTGCGGTCATTGAAATTTTGTTATGTATGTATGTAACTTTGGCAAATGTTAACATTTTCACTCCAAATTTTCAATATAGCCATTTTTTCATATCATCTCATGAACAGTATAGCTGTGATTTCTCACATCCTGCCCAAAATGTGTTTACATAGCAGTGGCATGGAATGGTGTGGTTGCTGCATGAAATCACCTTTTGGGACCCTGTAATGAAATGTCAGTGCCAGTGTTCATGAAGTACAGTCCCAAAAAGGCCTTGTTGAACATTTGGTGCAAAAATATCTAATAATGCCCAAGTTATGTGTGGTTGTTGGAATTTTTCTACGCACATGCATAACTTTGTCAATTTGTCATATTTTCACTCCAAATTTTCAACATTGTCATTTTTTCACACCACCTCATGAACAATACAGCTGTCATTTTTCAAATCCTGCCAAAAATATTTTTCCATACCTATGGCACAGAATGGCATTATAGTTGTGCAGAATTACATTTCGACAGGGATTTGAAAGTTTACTGTACTAGGTATATGCAGTGAGGTGTTAAAAAGGTTATGTTGGACATTAGGGGTGAAAATTATTTAAGATGGCACAGTTATGACTATTTGTTGCAATTTCACTATGCTTGCTCATAACTTAATGTGTGGAAGTGCAGGGGCCAGAGGTCCCTGTGTTTTCACAGCTAAATACATATGCGCATCTGTGGAGGGATGGGAGTGCAGGATCTGAAGGACCCTGCTTTCCCACAGACAAATAAAGATACTATTATACTATCTAAACAAGTAGGCAAATTAATTGCAAACAATTTTGTTAATGCATCAGTTAGGGTTAAAGCATCAAAAGTAGGGAAATGTGGCATTAGAGTTTCCAACCCTAACACCCTACCCCCACCCTGCACAGATAAAGAGGGATTGGGGAGTGGCATTGGCATCTCCAGCCCACCTCCAGTGTCCAAAACAGTTATGTCCCTGTACAAAAACCCTGTAAAGAAGAAAACAGTCCCTTGCTGACTCCCTATCCCCCTCCCCCATCCTGAGCCTCTTTCTGTGCACCCACCTCCCCACACACCCCCCCTTACTAAAACTTACCTCCGGAATTCGGGCACTGTCATCTTCTCTGGACCAGGACATGTCTGCACTCTTCAGATCCAAACTGTGAACTGAAGAATAACGGTAGGTGCCGTATAATGGCAGTCAATGGCATTTTGAACATATATTCCTTTTGGGACTGGTTAACAAAATCTCAGTGCCAGTGTACATGAGAAGGGGCCCCAAAAAGCTCATGCTAAAAATTTGATGACAAAATTCCTAAAAATGGCTGTGTTAAGAGCGTGCATTGCGCAGTTTCTACACAGGCACATAACTTTGGTAATTTACCATATTTTGACTCCAAATTTTCAACATTGCCATTTTTTCACACCACCTCATGAAAAGTACAGCTGTCATTCTTCACATCCTGCCCAAAGCATGATTTCACCCCTGTGGTACACAATGGTGTGGTTGCTGTGCAAAATCACCTTTTGGGACCAAAGAACAAAATGACAGTGGCAGAGTTCATGAGGTGGGATCCCAAAAAAGGCTATGTTGAAAGTTTGGTGAACAAACTCCTAACAATGGCTGAGTTATGAGCGGTCGTTGAAAATTTTGTATGCGCACGTGTAACTTTGGCTATTTCACTATTTGGCTGCTCACTATAGCCATTTTATCACACCACCTCATGAACAGTACAGCTGTCATTTTTCATATCCTGCCCAAAACATGTCTTCGCACCTGTGGCATGTAATGGCATTTTCCCACGGATTTCAACATTTTCACCTATGGGGTTCATGATGTGGGGTGATAAGAAGACTATGTTAAAACTGTGAGGTCAAAATATGAAAAAATGATAACGTTATGCCATTCATTAAAATTTGGGTATGTATGCTTGTAACTGCAGTTCTTATTTAATAAGGGTCACAACTTCACCGAGTTCTCCCAGCCCCAATAAGGATACCAAAAAAATATCTGAAAACATAAGGAAATTCATGCCAAAAAAATGCATTTAATGGACCATTAGGATTGAATGGTTAAAAGTAGGGAAATGCAAACGTAGGGCTCCCAAGCACAAGGCCCCACTCCCATTGTGCATGCAGGAACAGGCAAAGAAACATAGAATTTGACGGCAGATAAGGACCACTTGGCCCACCTATTCTGCCATTTTCCTACCTAACAGATAAGCTGCAGATCCTAGTTAACCAACAGCTTACTTCCTCCTACCCCCCACTAGGACTGCCTTATGCCTGTCCCATGCATTCTTGAAGTCACCCACTGTTCTTGACTCCACAACCTCCTCAGGGAGGCTGTTCCATGCATCCACAACTCTCTCTGTGAAAAAATACTTCCTCACATTACCTCTGAGCCTCTCTCTAGCTTCAAATTGTGCCCCTTGTTCTTGCACATCTCTTTTCTGGAAGATGCTACCTCTTGGACTTTGTTAATTCCCTTGAGGTACTTGAAAAGTTTCTATCATGTCCCTCTCTCCTTCTTTCCTCAAGGGTATACATATTAAGCTCCTTTAGTCTTTCTTCAGATGTCTTTGGTGCAGACCTGCACCATTTTGGTTGCCTCCTCTGGACAGCCTCCACTCTGTCTATGTCTTTGTGGAGATGGGGTCTCAAGAACTGCACACAGTACTCAGATGGGGTCTCACCAACTGTCTGTACAGAGGGATAACAACTTCCTGTTTTCTACTATTGATGCCTCTTCCTATGCATCCCAGTATCCTCCCAGCCTTCCTTACTGCCTTCTCACATTGCTTGCCCACCTTAGGTCATCTGATATAATTACCCCAGGTCCCTTTCTATTTTGTCAGTATCTCACCCCCATTGTGTATGCTTCCCTGGGTTTTGTTTCCCATGTGCATTACCTGCACTTTTGCATTGAATCTGAGCTGCCATACATTTGACCATTCCTCCAACCTTGCCAAGTCCCTTCTCATCCTTTCCACTCCGTCTTGTGTATCAACCCTGTTGCAGATCTTTGTGTCATCTGCAAAGAGACATACTTTTCCTTCCAGTTCCTATGCAATGTCACTTATAAAGACATTAAAAAGGACTGGTCCCAGTACTGAACCCTGCGGTACCCCATTAGTAACCCTCCTTTCTTTACTGTGTACTCCATTTACTACTACCCTTTGCGTCCTGTTGTCTAGCCAATTTTTTATCCAGGCTACCACCTTGGGACCCAATCCAAGGCTGGATATCTTGTGTATTAATCTTTTGTGTGGGACTGTATCAAATGCCTTGCTAAAATCTAGGTAGGCCACGTCCACAGGCCCTCCCATGTCTACTACTTTGGTCACCCAGTCAAAGAAATCTATTAGATTCGTCTGACATGACCTTCCCATCATGAATCCATGCTGCCTTGGGTCCTGTACCTCACTGGCCTCTAGGTAGTCAACAATTCTTTCCTTCAGAAGTGATTCCATCATCTTCCCTACCACTGAGGTCAAACTAACAGGTCTGTAGTTTCCTGCTTCTGCCTTGCTCCCACTTTTGTGAAGGGGAATCATGTCTGCCCTCCTCCAGTCCTTGGGTACCACCCCATCCTCCCATGATTTGTTAAAGACAGTAGTCAGCGGTGTCACTAGTTCTACCCTTAGTTCTTTTAGAATTTTGGGTGAATCCATCAGGCCCCATTGTTTGTCCACCTTCAATTTTATTAGTTTTTCAGAACCCTTTCTTCTGTAAATGGACGGTATTGACCCCCGCCTTTAGAGTGTTTCTCTTGTTTGGTTTTAGTAACTCCCTCCTCTTCCTTTGTGAATACTGAGCAGAAATATTCGTTCAGTATCCCTGCTTTTCACTGTCACCCTCTACCCACATTCCCTCCCTTTATTAGCTTCAGTATCCCTCCTTTGGTCTTTCTTCACTCTCTAATGTACCTATAAAGGTCTTATCCCTTCTTAACAGAATTGGCTATCCTTTCCTCAGTTTGGGCCTTTGCTATTCTGACTGTCTTCCCTGCCTCTTTCTGCTTTAACTGATAAAGTTCTCTGTCCTGCTCCTTCTGTGTTTCCTTATATTTCCTCTATGCTGTCCTTTTCTCCTTAACCTTCCCTGCCACCTCTTTTGAGAACCATAGCGGTTTTTTCCTTCATTGTGTTTTATTGATTTGCTTTACACAAAGGCTTGTTGCCTCTGTGATGGCTCTTTTGATCACTCCCCATTGTTCCTCCACCCTCCTTCTTGCCTGTTTGCTAGTGCTTTCTGAGGCACTCTCTCATTTTCCCAAAGTCAGCCCTCCAAAGTCCAGTATCTCTTGCTTTTGTATGGCTTGATTGCATGGCTGTGTTTATCGTGAACCACAGTGTTTGGTGGTCGCTTGTTCCCAGATGGCTACCCACTTCTAAATCTGAGATTCTTTCTCTGTCCCCATTTGAGAGTACCAGGTCTAAGATTGCTCCCTCCTCAGTGGGTTCCAATACTAGCTGTCTGAGGCATGCCCCCTGTAGGGCATCAAGAATGGCCCTGCTCTTGGATGTGCCTGCAGCAAAGGTGCTCCAGTTAACATCTGGCATATTCAGGTGCCCCATCAACAATATCTTCCCTTTTTCTGCCATTCTAAGAAAGCCTTCTATCATTTCCTTGTCCATTCCCTCCCCCTGAGATGGGGGTCTGTATACAACCCCCATGCGGATTGTGGTGCCATTTCCTGTCTCCAGGGTGACTCAAAGTGCCTCATCTGCTCCCTGTTTACTCTTTAGTTCTGTTGCTTTGATCCCTTCCTTCACATAGAGAGCTACTCCTCCTCCTCTTTTACCCTCCCTGTCCCTCCTGTGGATTGTGTATCCTGGTATGTTGACATCCCAGTCATGGTTCTCTGTGTACCATGTTTCTGTGACTGCCACAATATCCAGGCAACCCTCTTCCTTCAAGGCCACTAGTTCAGGGAGCTTGTTACACAGACTACAGGCATTGGTACTCATCACCCTCCACTTTTTTATAGCCTTACCCCTTTAGCCCCATTTCTGTCCTTACTGCCTTTGCCTTTTTTTACATTTAAATCTGTTCTGCTCCCTAATAACTTCTGTACCTTGTGTTTACCTCACTAATCACCATGTTTTGTGGGGGGAGGCTGGGATTTCCCTGCTCCTTTTCAGTGCCTCCCCCCTTGGCTAGTTTAAATGCTTGCCAATGAAGCATTTAAACCTCTCACCTAGGATCCTGGCTCCCCCCCGGACAGATGCAGACCATCGCACCAGTATAGGTCTGCATCCCTCCAGGTGGCTCCCCAGTCCCCAATGAAGCCAAAACCCTGAGCTCCAAACCAGTTTTTCAACCACTCATTGAATTCCCTGGTGAGGCATGAGGGGAACTGAGGCTTCCCAACCCCAACACCCCACCCACACCTTCAGCTTACAATTGTAGGACCCTACCCCCTTCCTGCATACAGGAACAGGTGTGATAGGTGTACCTTGACATTTCAAACCCTAATGCTCACCCCATTCTAAGACTAAGTAAGGTAACATGGGTATAGAATAAGAGAACGGGGTGAACATTAGGGTTTGAAATGCCAATTTACACCCGTCAAACCTGTTTCTGCATGCAGGTGGGGTGGGTCTCATGATTGGAAGCTGAGGGTGTGGGTGGGGTGTTGGGGTTTGGAGGCCTAAGTTCCCCTCATGTCTGTTCCTGCATGTGCATTGGGAGTGGAGCCTTATACTTGGGAACTGTAAGTTTGCATACTTTAACCGTTCAGCCTTAATGGTGCATTAAACGTAGTTTTTTTTTGCTATATATATATATATATATATATATAC
The DNA here is from genome assembly GCA_016271365.2 of Neoceratodus forsteri. Lineage (NCBI taxonomy): Eukaryota > Metazoa > Chordata > Ceratodontiformes > Ceratodontidae > Neoceratodus > Neoceratodus forsteri. The sequence continues at coordinate 953,406,979 of CM057456.1, forward strand.
ACACATACATATATATATATATATATATATATATATATATATATATCTCTATATACAGTGTATATATATATATATATATATACACAGTGCTCCCTCAATATAATAAATGCGTCAGGAGCCAAGCCCTTCATTCGTTATAGCAGCGTGTTTGATATATCGAGGAAGCTTCTAAAAAAAGAGCATACATTACCAGCAAGTACAGTATTGTATAAATACTCACGTAATACCAGTTAGATTTAGTTACAGTAGCAGCCACAGACACTGCCAGCTATTTCCCAAAATTTCTGTGATATTTCCAGAGAAATCTCCTGCTTTCTGCCTTTCCACAGTAGGGGCAGCAGAGAGAAACATTTTAGAAATGTTGCGAAATAGCTGGCATTGTCTGTGGCTACTACTGTAATTCACTTTTATTCACTTTAGGTCGTAATCAATTTAAAAAGTACAGTGCTTATAATAATTAGATGCAGGTTCATTCTGAACTGTTAGCTGCCAGTTTCAGAAAACAGGTAATCTTAGATTGTTCACACTTTTTTTGGCCACAACGTCTCTCATATGTGATATTATGTTTCTCAGCTGCAATACCTTAATCGGATCACTGCTCTGTGACTGCAAATAGTGGAGCCCAGTTTCCATCCCCCGTATCGGCTCTGCATAACTGGGGACTTTCACTTCTTCCGTGTCTTCATCCTCAGACTGATCATCACTCTGGTGCTTGACTTGCTTCACCACACTGACAATCTCAGAGTCTGCAATCGATTCTGATGTCTGCACCTCATCATTGACGGACAGCCAGTCATCGATGGCAGAAGGATCCAGGGTGTTCAGCAAGCTCTACTCTGTTGCAAGAGCAGCTATCTCAGGTGTGTCATCTTCAGCATCTTCATGGGTGCTTTCAGAGTCACAAAGCTGTTCTCTGAATGTTGTCCCCACTGTGGCTTGCCAGCAGTGGGCAATGGTAGTAGGTGTGACTTTTCCCCATGCTTCACCTTCAGTTCTCATCACGTCTCTTAGGTCCAGGTTTTTTAAGAATGCACACACTTCAGTACCTTCAGCAACCAAATCAGTAAGTAGTCGCTTACGATAATGTTTTTTAAACATTGCTATGATGCCACCATCTAATGGCTGAATTCTAGAGGTTGTGTTCTTTGAGAGGAATGCTTTTATTCTCCCATCTCTTGACTTCATTTTTGATTCTGGGGGGTGAGCTGGGCATGGATCCAGCAGCAGGAATGCTTTTCCTGGGAGATTTTGTTGTTGTAAATGGCTTCAGATAGATGGTACAAATGACTCTGCAAACCACTTGTGGAAGATGTCCGAAGTCATCCAAGCATTATGACTATGTGCATAGGTCACAGGCAGGGATGCCATTGAGACATGATGGAAGCATCTTAGGCTGGCATATTTCCCTATATACAGGGGCAGCAGTTTGTGGGTTCCTGTTGTGTTCATATAGAACATGTAGGTTACCCTGTCCTTGGTGACCTTGAACCCCTTGGGCGCATTGATTTCATTCTTACTAGCCAGTGTCACATCAGGGAGGCACCTCCAGAATAGGACAGTCTCATCGCAGTTGTACACCTGTTCTGGAGTGTACCCACGCTTGACCAAAATGTCCTGCAATTCTGGTAGAAATGCCTGGACTGCTGCATCGCCACAAGACCTCACCTTCCCTGTAATGCACACACGGCGAATTCCATGCCTCCACTGGAATCGACATAGCCAGCCTGATGAGGATTTGAATTTGTACACCTTGCCGTGAATTTCTTTGGTGAACTGCTCTGCCTTGCTCTTCACAACAGAGCCAGACAATGGTATCCCATGAGCACGCTGCTGCTCAAACCAAAGCTGGGTTGCTTGGTCAATTTTTCCCTCATCAGGACACCTTAACTTTTTTTGAGCCATCCCCTGGGTCTATGAGCACTCATCAGCAAATGCTCAGAGGGCATTCTTCTGCTTCCACCAGGTATATATTGTAGATTTTGAGTACCCGCTCTCTAGAGACAACTTAATCAAGCTTTCACCACCTTTCAGATGGTCTAGAATTGCCAGCTTAATTTTGACTGTGTAGCCAGATTGCTTCATTTTGTGTGCCATACAGCTGCAGGATGCCATCACTGTTTTATAGGCAGTGTGTGCATGTTAATTGCAGAAGCGCCTGTCAATTAGTGAAAATGCATCGGGAGCCATCACCTTGATTCATTATAAGTGGGATTTTGCTATAGCGAGGTTCGTTATTGCCAGGGAGCACTGTGTGTGTATATATATATATATATATATATATATATATATATATATAAATGAATGAGGATATGTGCCACCCTCCTCCACTATCACCCCTACCATCCCTCTTGATTGCTAAACGCTGCCACCATTTCTTTTGGAAATTTCTGTAAGCCACACAGACAACTAATCATGGCACAAACCATCATTATCAGGATGTTCTAACATCCATAACAACAGCTTAGCAACCTCTCTACTAATACAATGTCTACTCAAATTTCTTAAAATAAAAAAAATTATAAACTATTATAAACAGTAGGCAGTATAGTGCAGTAGGTTAAGGCTCTGAGCTGCAGATCTGGAGACCTGTATTTGAATCCCACAGCCACCTAGGTGCATACTGTGTGATCTTGAGCAAGTCACTTAACTTCCTTGTGCTCACAGGTGGCATCTGGAAACAAGCTTCAGCTTAGTGTGCTACTCCTGGTTAAACAATGTTCCCTTTCCCTTCCTTTCCAAAACAACACTACCTCCACTTTCCAAACTGGTTCCTACTGTTCCTTTGCCCTACCCCACTGATGGCATCCACCAGGGTGAGAAATTTGGGCATCATCCTCTACAACAGCTTGATGCTTGAAGCTCAGGTGTCATCCAATGTCCAGTGTGGTTTTTACCACTTAAGGAATGTCATCCAGATTAAACCCCTATTTCCGCTGGGTGACCTGCCTGTGCTGGTATAAACCTTTGTCACATCAAGGCTAGACTACTATAAAGCTCTTTACTTTGGGGTCAGTGGAGGGAACCTCTGTTGACTGCATCTGGTGGAAAATGCAGCAGCCAGGTTGCTGTTGGGTCTTCCCAGGTCCTGTTATGTGACTTTGGTTCTGTGTGACCTGCATTGGCTACTTGTTAGATGGAGGATCATCTTCAAGGTGGGTTTGCTCACCAATACGGCACTGTACAGCTCAGGACTTGGCTACCTGAGTGGCCTCCTGACCCCTGCCCTCCTGGTGCGCTTGCTTCACTCCTCTACCAAGGGCCTCCTGGTGCTTCTGAGGGCCTGGCTGAAAACCTCAGGAGAGCGTGTGTTTGAGGTGGCTGGCCTGGCCCTCTGGAACTTGCTTCCTAGATCTCTAAGGGAGGCCCCATTGGTAGAGGCTTTCAAGAAGGGTCTGAAGGCCCACCTTTTTAAATAAGCCTTTTTATGGCTGTGGGCAGAACCTACAGCCATCTTGCTGTTCGTAGCTTGAAAATGGAGGAATGTGGAACACATTTTTAGATATTTCAATGTATCCGTCCACAACTATAAATCACTATGCCAAATGAAATAAAATACTCCCTTCTTTCTGTTTAGAATGTTGCAGAGGGCACTAAAGCTGTTTATCAGATGGCCATTAGGAAACTGAAACAACTTTCTTTCTGTTTAGAATGTTGGAGACTACACTAAGCAAGCAATAACACACAATGAGGTGTGATTTATCGCCTGATAAGAGCACACCCAGGGGTGTACTAAGGCATGAGGCACTTGTGCTGAGTGCCTTATTCCACTGGGCATGCTCTTATCAGGTGATAAACCACACCTCACAGTGTGTTATTGTGCTTATAAAATGGGCTCCTCCAGTAAACAAGTTAATTAAAAAATGCATATAACAAGTTGATAAAAAGAGTAAAAAATATGATTATGTATTACAATAAAAGAAAAAGTAGTTCCAGTCACTGTTTTGGTATGGAACTGTTTAATTAAAACTCACTACAGAACACTGGTGTCTGTAATGTATCTGAAGTACTCAGCAACCCCATTCATAAAAAAAACTCTAAAAACTTTTTTTCCTCAAATATTTCATAGTTTGCTCCCCCCTCCATTTCAGTTAAGCACAATGGGAGCAAGCGTGTCTGGAAATTAACGTGTTATATAGTAGCTCAGGAAAGTAGTGGGATGTTTTTTGTTCCCTTCGCCAACAGACAGAAACATTTTTTTGTATTGCTTTACTTTTTTTACAGCTTTTTGTTGTTACAATAATGTTTTTCAATGGCTGGGTAGCTGGTAGTGAGCATGTCCCTCAGCAGCCTCCGTAGGTTGTGGTTTCCTGCTTCATGGTTCATGTAAGTATGAGGAAGATAAAGAAAGCTGAGAGAGAGAGAGAGAGAAAGCAGCCAATGTTTCTTTAAATCTAGGAGGTTATTTTCTAGACTACACTGAATTGAATTATTACTTTTTGGACTTGTGTAAGTAACTAGTATTGATTCTGTTTTTGGGGTTAACTTTTCTTAGTTTAGCTTTAATTTGCCAGGGAGGAGCTGTAGCAGGGAGATTTTTGCAGTCATTTGTGACTAGACCTGTTACTTAACCTCTGTGAAATAGGTGTCTGAAAGGAAGGAAGGCACTCCCTGGGGTGGAGGGTCATAGTTGTAGTTGATTGTTTCTGGAGGGCATAGTTAGGCCTCTCCACAACACATTCACCACTCTGGCGTAGCATGGTTTCTCTATGGAGGCACCCCCGGTGGAGACCAAGGAGGATGCTGGGAACCTCCACAATGGAGAAGCACAGGAGGGTGGCACAGGACCCCACAGTGGAAGGAACCAACTCCTGGTGGGGACTCAATTGTTAGGGGGAACTGGGAGGGAGGGAGGGAAAGGGAGGTAAGGTGCCTGCCTGACACCATGGCTTGGAGGGACAGGAAATGAATCCACAGGATTGTGGGAGCAGCTGCAAGGGGGGGAGAGCTGGATGTCATTATCTATCTAGGGACAAATAACCTGGCTGAGAATGGGATCAGAGCAGTGCAACAGGAGCTTGTGGAGTTGGGAAGGGGCCTTAGACAAGTAGCACACACAGTATCTTTCTTAGAAGTGCTACCTGTCTATGGCATGGATGAGGCTAGGGTACTCCGCACCATGGGATTCAATGACTGGTTAAAAAACTGGTGCAGAGCTCAGGGATTTGGCTTCATTGGGGACTGGGGCTCCACCTGGAGGGAAGCAGGCCTATACAGGTGTGATGGACTGCATCTATCAAGGAGGGGAACCAGGATCCTTGGTGATAGGTTTAAATGCTTCATTGGCAAGCATTTAAGCTAGCCAAAGGGGGGGAGGCACTGAAAGGAGATGGGAAATCCTACCCCCCCACCCAAATCAGGGTAGTTAGTGAGGTAAACACCAAGATAGAGCAGTCAATAGGGAGAAGGGCTGGGGTAAATAGAGAAAAAGACAAAGGCAGTAAGGACAGGTATGGGGCAAAAAGAAATAAAGCCATAAAAAATGGAGGGTAATGAGTACCAATGCCCATAGACTAGGTATTTATTTATTTATTGGAATCCCGGATAACACCTTTCAGCTAAAAGCTTGTTTACAAAGGTTCCACATCATAAGGCAATAGTCAAGGTACGTAGACATTGCAAAACAGTCAGGGGCATATATAGCAGGCAAGTACATTATGGTACATACAGATACAGATTCAAGCAAGTACAGTTAAAATACATCAGGTAGGAGAGGTCAACTTTATTGCAACAGTACTAAGAACATACCTAAGGTGGACAAGCAATTTATAGTGGTAGCTGAGCTTTAGAGCATTCAGGTAGAGTTATGGAAGGTCAGAAGTGGTGGTGACCAAAGGAGGGGGAGGACAGGATAGATAAGAGCAAGGGGAGGGTGGAGGCAGAGACAAAGGGGGTGACAGAATCAGGGGGTTGAGTAGTCAGAGGGGTGGGATTGGATAGGAATCTACCCAGGGCTATGTAAGAAGGTGATAGCGCAGGGCTGGGTAATGTGGGGGGACAGAGGGATAAGGGAAAGGGTTTTAAAGTAGGGGGTGAGGTGAGGGGGAACAGGGAGGGGTAGAAACTGGGGAGATTAATATTTGTGAAGAGAAAGCAGGAAGGCAGGGGGATAAAGAGGAGACTTGGGGGTAAGTGCTCAGTGGGGTCACACCAGGTGGGGAGGAAGCTATCAATAACAGTAGGATTAGGCACAGGTGATGCAGTCACAGTTATTAAGAGTGGCCAGGTACTGCAGCAGTTTGGCCTTAAATGGGTGTAGTTTCATAAAAAGCTCCCCAAAATGGTGACCTTGATGGAAGAGGGATGCCTGGATATCATGGCAGTCACAGAAACATGGTACACAGAGAACCATGACTGGGATGTCAACATACCAGGGTACACAATCTACAGGATGAACAGGAAGAGAAGAAGAGGAGAAGGAGTAGCTCTCTATGTAAGGGAAGGGATCACAGCAACAGAACTAAAGGGTAAACAGGGAGGGAGGAGAGGAGGCACTGTGGGTCACCCTGGAGACTAGAAATGGCACCACAATCTGCACAGGGATTGTCATCAGACCCCCCATCTCAGGGGGAGTAAATGGACAAGGAAATGATAGAAGGCATCCTTGGGATGGCAGAGAAAGAGGAGATATTGCTGATGGGGGACTTGAATATGCTAGATGTTAACGGGAGCACCTTTGCTGCAGCCACATCCAAGAGCAGGGCTATTCCTGATGCCCTACAAGAGGCATGCCTCAGACAGCTAGTTCTGGAACCCACTCGGGAGGGAGCAGTCTTAGACCTGGTATTCTCAAATGGGACAGAGAGAGAATCTACGATCTTGAAGTGGGTAGCCATCTAAGAACAAGCGACCACCAAACAGTGTGGTTCATGATAAACTTAGCTGTAGAGTCAAGCCATACAAAAGTGAAGGTACTGGAATTCAGGATGGCTGATTTTGTCAAAATGGGAGATTGCCTCAGAAAAGCACTAGCAAACAGGCAAGAAGGTGGGGTGGAGCAACAATGGGGAAACATCAAAACTGCCATCACAGAGGCAACAAGCCTGTGTGTGAAGCAAATAAACAAATCAAAATGAAAGAAAAAAACACTGTGGTTCTCAAAAGAAGTGGCAGAGAAAGTAAGGGAGAAAAAGATAGCATTCAGGAAGTATAAGGAAACACTGGAGGAGCAGGACAGAGAACTGTACCAGTTAAAGCAGAAGGAAGCAGAAAAGGCAGCCAGAATAACAAAGGCCCAAACTGAGGAAAATATAGCCAACTCAGTTAAGAAGGGGGATAAAACCTTTTATAGGTACATTAGGGAACAAAGAAAGACTAAGGCAGGGATCCTGAGGCTGAATAAAGAGGAAGGTGGTTGGGCAGAGAGTGACAGTGAAAAAGCAGGGATACTGAACGAATACTTCTGCTCAGTATTCACAATGGAAAAGCAGGGGAAGATACCTAATCAAGTCAATAGAAGCACTCTGGATAGAGGGTTGATATTAGTCCTTTCACAGAAGAAAGGGTTCTGAAAGAATTCTTAAAACTGAAGGTGGATAAAGCAATGGGGCCTGATGGGATTCACCCCAGAATTCTAAAAGAACTAAGGGAAGAACTAGTAACACCACTGACTACCCTTTTTAATAAATCATGTGAGGATGGTGTCGTACCTGAGGACTGGAGGAGGGTGGATGTGATTCCCCTTCACAAAAGTGGGAGCAAGACAGAGGCAGGAAACTACAGACCCGGCAGTTTGGCCTCAGTGGTAGGGAAAATGATGGAATCACTTCTGAAGGAAAGAATTGTTGAGTACCTAGAGGCCAGTGGGGCACAGGACCCAAGACAGCATAGAGTCACCACAGGAAGGTCAAGTCAGACAAATCTAATTGATTTCTTTGACTGGGTGACCAAAGTAGTAGACCAGGGAGGGGCTGTGGACATGGCCTACCTAGACTTTAGCAAGGCATTTGACACAGTCCCGCACAAAAGATTAATAAACAAATTAGCCAGTCTGGGAGTGGGTCCCAAGGTGGTAGCCTGGGTAAAACACTGGCTGGACAACAGGACACAGCAGGTAATAGTAAATGGAGTCCACAGTGAAGAAAGTGGGATACTAGTGGGGTACCACAGGGTTCAGTACTGGGGCTGGTCATTTTTAATGTCTTTATACAGTAAGTGACATTGCAGAGGGACTGAAAGGGAAAGTATGTATCTTTGTAGATGACGCAAAGATCTGCAACAGGGTTGATATGCAAGGTGGGGTAGAAAGGATGAAAAGGGGCTTGGCAGGTTGGAGGAATGGTCAAATGTATGGCAGCTTAGAGTCAACACAAAAAAGTGCATAGTAATTCACCTGGGAAACAAAAACCCAAGGGAAGAGTACACAATGGGGGGTGAGAATCTGACAACAACAAAAATAGAAAGGGACCTGGGGGTAGTCATATCAGATGATCTAAAGGTGGGCCAGCAATGTGAGAAGGCAGTAAGAAGGGCTTGGGGGATACTGGGATGCATAGGGAGAGGCATCACGAGTAGAAAATAAGAAGTTGGCCCTCTGTACAGACAGTTGGTAAGACCACATCTGGAGTATCGTGTACAGTTCTGGAGACCCCATCTCTGCGAAGACATAGACAGGGTGGAGGCTGTCCAGAGGAGGGTAACCAAAATGGTGCAGGGTCTGCACCAGAAGACATATGAAGAAAGACTAAAGGAGCTTAAGATGTATAGCCTCGAGGAAAGGGAGGGAAGGAGACATGATAGAAACTTTCAAATACCACAAGGGAATCAACAAAGTCCAAGAGGGTAGCATCTTTCAGAAAAAGAGATGTGCAACAATAAGGGGGCACAATTTGAAGATAATGGGAAGACAGCTCAGAGGTAATGTGAGGAAGTATTTCTTCACAGAGAGGGTTGTAGATGTATGGAACAGCCTTCCTGAGGAGGTTGTGGCGTCCAAAACAGTGGGGGAATTCAAGAATGCATGGGACAGACATAAGGCAATTCTAGTGTGGGGTAGGAGGAAGCAGGCTGTTGGTTAGCTAGGATCTGCAGCTTATCCATTTAGTAGGGAAATGGGCAGACTAGGTGGACCAAGTGGTCCTTATCTGCCATCAAATTCCATGTTTCTATGTAAGTCATTTTTGTTAAATATTTTTTCTTTTGTGGTTACAGTAATGCACTGTTTTTTACATGGGGACTTATGGGCTGTTGCAGGTGTCATAGAAGGAAGAGGAGCTATGGGGGGGGGGAGCAAGTTCAATGCAGCATGTGTTGTGTAAATTTCTGAGTAGTGGGACCAAGAGCTGTGGCTCCAAGTAGCAGTGAGTGTAACATTCTGTACGTTAAGATACCATGGACACTCATTGGTATCGGTGGGTTCTATGTTCATTCCATCATGTCTCTCAGTGCAGCTGGTGTGGTTCGGTCCACCCAGGATCATAGTTCAGCACTGAGGAGCTGTACTGGCCAGGAAGAGAGTGGAGGCATGGATGCAATTTGTGATGTGCTGTGGTTTGGTTGGCACAATTAGTGCCGGTTGGCATGATACATCCTGATAAGGACATGGCTGAAAACGGCTTTCAGCCAATCAGGATGCTTGATTTCTTTAGCCCATTTTATAAAGCTGCTTATCAGATGGCCATTAGGAAACTGAAACAGCTTGTTAAATATTGGTTGCCTATTAAACTGGAGATTTGTTTACCCCCTTTGAAATGCAACAACTTGCACATTTAAATACTTAGCATTTAAATATTTTCTTGTTACTAGCTTCAGCTGGGCGACTATTGTCTTTCAAGAAAGATTCATACCTCATAAATGTCACCCTTTCCCAGCAGCAAATGTAAAAGGATTTACACTGTTTTTTTAACCTCTTAAGACACTATCTGATAAGCACTGTCTCAGACATATGCCAGGTCTTCTGTGAACTATCCTGGTTAATTATATAGCAATCAGCAGGCATTTGCTTTTTGGGGAAAACATGTATTCAGCTACAGCAAACACACACACAGACACACACACTGTAAACACCATCCTCATGGTCACAGCACTCAAAATAAATACTGCAATCTAATATTTTATAAAACAATAAAGAAACTGTTTATGTCAGTGAACACAGTGAAGTTCAGTCTAAAGTAGATTTCCTTTAAAGAGCTAGTGTACTGCCTAAAACTAATATTAGATTTTAAAAGCAGCCAAACATTACCTTTTATATCTGAGGTACTTTTTCTTTTCCCTTTCTTTAATTAGACGATTGTTTACCTGCTGTTTGTGGGCGTGATGTGTGTAATAGTTATTAGCCTGGCAACTGACATATCTTACTCTACTGCCCCACACTATATCATCAGCATTGTGACCTCAATGACTGTGACATCACTGCTACTTAGGAACAGCAAGTGAGAGACTGCCAGGTCATTCACCTGTGATGTCACAGTCAGTGAGATCGCAATGCTGATGATGTAGTGTGGGGCAGTAGAGAAAGCTATGTTAGCTGCCAGGCTAAGAGCTGTTCCATGCATCCAGAACAATATTATCACATTGAATACTTTCTGATGAGCAAAAGGAAAAAGGAAAATACTTCAGAAATAAAAAATTACAACTGACTACTACTTAAAATTTGTATTATTTTCCTTCTGCCTGTTTTGGCTCCATTAGCTCTTTAAATATTTATCCTATATTTTGTATCCTGGATAGCGTTGGGGAGATGCTACATCTCATTTCCATTGTGATCTTCATTTTACACATTTTTGCACTGTATTTACTCAAGATGTCCCAGATTAGATACAATATCTTGTTTTCAGTGGGGCCAAAATTTTAACACTTTTATAATGTATTTATTCAGGGTAGCATAGTCCAGATGTAAAATATTGTTTTCAGTGTGTTCTGATGTTACGCAATGCAGCATAATATTTTGTAGATGTACAGCCCCACTGAAAATAAGATGCCATTTCTTTTGTGAACTATCCAGGCTAAACATATAGCAATCAGCAGGCATATTCTAAGAAAACTCATTGTAAAAATGTGTAAAAGGAAGACCACATAATTAGAAGAGCAGAAGAGTTATTCAAGCTTTGGGAAATGCCATGCTAAATGTGTCTTAAGTGCAGATTTAAAGGTCTCTGCGGTCAGGCACTCTCTAACCCGACGAGGTAGAGAGTTCCACAGGGTCAGGGCCACAAAAGCAAATGATCTGGCCCCCTTAGGTCACTAAACAGACCCTGGGAACCTCTAGCAATCCCTCATCAGAGGATCAGAGTAGGTGGAGGGGCCGTAGGGGCAGAAGAGATCTTGCAAATACCACCTCTGTCCACGTAGGGTTTATCCATGTAAAGATTTATTTACTTACCAAATGAAATATGTAATGGGGGACATTTTAATACATGATTTATCTATATTCTTGCAGTTCCCCCACATACACTTTACTCATGGCTTACTCCACTCATGTGGTTACCCAGGGCTACAAGGGAGGTGGGGGGCTCACCTAATAGTTTGTGCACATTACCCTGAAGTGCAAAGTAGTCAGTACATAAAAAAGGCACTGGTCCAATCTTTGTAGAAAACTTTATTCCAGATCTAAAGCACAAAGTACAAAATGCCAGATGTACATAAGGTTCAAAAAACAGCAGATACAAGCACAAAAATGTTTGAGGTTATGGCTTCATTGCATCAGTGAACAAGGGTGCTCTCCAGACAAGCATGTTAGCAGATCACACCCAGCATGCTTGTAGGGACTGGGTCTCCATATTTGTTATTTTGGCTAAATTGCATTTGTGTTTTGCTGCAGTAATTTGAAAACACCTCCTTTATCATCTGTCTGGAGAGTACCCTTGTTCAGTGATGCAATGAAGTCATAACTCTCCCGAGGGTCTCCTTGCTTGTGGAGTCAGACCGCAAGGGGAGGGAGGGGGAGAGAGAGAGAGAGAGAGAGAGAGAGAGAGAGAGAGTCAGGGAAGAAAAGGCACCAAAAATCAAACTGCTGGAGCAGTTTAAATTGCAGGGCTTCAGCCTGCACTGTGACTTCAGCATTTTGTCAGCAGGGGTTGGAGGTGTGGACTGGTCCTTGCTGGGACCCCCTCCTCCCCCACTTTGGACTTGCTCAATTTTTTGGGACTTTCCCATGGGGCTCCTTGCTTGTGGACTTGGACTGTGAGGAGAGGGAGGGAGAGAGAAAGAGAGAGAGAGTCGAGGAAGAAAAGGCACCAAAAATCAAACTGCTGGAGCAGTTTAAACTGCAGGGCTTCAGCCTGCACCGTGACTTCAGCATTTCAGCAGCGGGGGTTGGAGGTGTGGACTGGTCCTTGCTGGGACCCCTTCCTCCCCCACTTGGGACTTGATCAATTTTTTGGGACTCAGAGGGCTCACTTTTTCTCCCACCCACCCATCCACCCCGTTCCCTCCTCCCCTTAAATGATTGCAAGCTCCTCCCTTAAATGTACAAGGACCCAATTAGCAGATTGAGAGTGGCCATGAGAGAAAAAAAATGATAATAATAACCAGTGTTCTGTCTTTGTCTTTTCACTAGCTTTTGACAACTCACCTCCTATGGGGTTTAGTTACTTGTGCTGTTTGCATTTTCCTGTACCAGTTAGATTATTGAATATTTCTGCCTACTCTGTAAAATTACCATGGAATGTTGCTTAAGGTGTTTGCCAGGCTATTAATGGCAAAGGTTACTGTTCTCCAGGTTCCTTGCTACCATATTCCCTAATCTGTCAGTTTCTCCCTAGGATGTTGTATTAGGAGTTCACCAGGCTATCTGCATAATCAGTCAGAGCACTCAGGATTCATACTGTCTCTTCAAGTTGGGTGTTACTGGGCACTGCTGAGTTAGAATCTGTAATGGTGCCCCCCAGGCCTACTAGGGAAGGTGGCCTGCCCTCCTTGCCTCGAGCTGTTCTCTCCATAGGTCTCCTCGCTGTTTTTTTTCTCTCCTTAATGGCCATAGACTCTTCCCGGTTGTACGGGGACCACTGGGGAATGACTACCTCTCATGAGGTGTTTGATTTCACCTTCTCTAACCTTCTAGTTCATGACAGACTGCCTTCCTGCCCTACCAGCTGTCTTGACCTCGGATGCCTTCTGGGTACTGCCATGGAGAGAAGACGTCCGGCCCGTAGGCCCTCGGTCAGAGGTACCCCTCCCCCATCAGGCTTCTCCCCTGGCTTCTCCTAGTCATACTGACCCTTGCTGGTGACGTCGAGCTAAACCCTAGTCCTGCCTATCAGGCCTCTTCAATCCTGGATAGTTGGAAATTGGGAAAGGGGTTAAAAATTGCTCACCTTAACATTCGCAGTCTACTACCAAATCTTGATGAACTATCTGCCTGGGTCATTCACTGTAAGCCTGACATACTAGGCATTACAGAAACATGGCTGAAACCCTCAATACTAGACTCAACCTGTGCACTTCCTGGTTATGAGTTTATCAGACATGATCGGCCAGGAAAAAAGGGAGGGGGTGGTATCCTAATTTACTATAAGAGTCTTCTGAAAGTATCTGTGGTAATCCATCAGCAGTCCTCCCTGTCTTCCTGTGAGCTGCTGCACACTGTGTTGTTACTTGGAAATACTAAGAAGCTGCATGTTGTATGCACATACAATCCCCCCAAGGGTGGTCTGCCTGGGCTCACCTACCTCCTGAACAATATTGGTCTTTAGATTGGGGATAATGAACTTCTAATCCTGGGAGATGTGAACCTAAACTGGACAGGGGGCAACTCCAAGCAATTTGGACCTCTCTTAACAAGTCTTTCCCTGTCTCAGCTTATCCAGGAGCCCACTAGATGGTCTGCCAATGGTGGAACTAGCTCCCTACTGGACTGCGTACTATCAAACCATCCAGATAGAATCAGCTCCGCAGGAACCCTACCTGACTCCATCTCAGATCACACCCCGGTGTTTTGTGTGTGGAAAGTCCCTTCACCAAAAATTCCCCACAAGATCATTCATGTTAGGAATTTCTCTAGGTTTGATCTGGGGTCATTTCATGAGGATCTGAGGATCACTGACTGGTCAGAAGTGCTTAGTACCCATGACCCCTCTACAGCTGTATCCCATTTTCTCACTGTTTTTGGCATCCTGCAGGACAAGCATGCCTCCCTTATTGGGCGGAGAGTAAGGGGGTCTGCCACAAATGGCTGCATGGGAGCCTCTTAGCCCTCATGCGTGCAAGGGACAAGTGTTGGGCTCACTTCAAAAGCACGTTGGATCAGTCCATCGTCCAACAGTATAGGAAGCTCAGAAATGAGTGCAAAAAAGCCATCAGGGTGGCAAAAAGTGATTACTGTAAATCTGCCCTGCTTAGCTCTGCCAAGGACCCAAGTAGGTTCTGGAGGAACATAAAAAATTTAGTCAGCGGCCCCTCCAACTCTGGGATATCTGATATGATCATTGGTGGGTCAAGTTGTAATAATCCACTTATGATTGCTAATGCTTTAAATTCCCACTTTTCTGACTCGTCTACGCTTACCTCCCATTTCCCTGCTGTAGAGAACACCTGTGGCCCCTCAGCCTCTGTCTCTCAGGAGGATCTCTCCTCTCACCCATTATTTTATCTCAGAGCTGTGTCTGTCATGGAGATGCAGAGACTCCTCTCTGGTCTCTCTCCGCACTCCAGTGCAGGCCATGATAACATGGAGCCCAAGCTTCTGAACCTGGGTGCCTCCTACATTGCCATCCCACTGGCATATATCTTCAGCCTGTCCCTTGCCACTGGTGTTATCCCTGACATCTGGAAAGTAGCAAGGATTGTCCCCATTCCAAAGCAAGGGAACCCCAAAGCCCTGGACAACTATCATCCAATTGCCATCCTATCGGCCATTAGTAAACTCTTAGAGAAAGCTGTAGCTGAACAGCTCACAGAGTATGTTCAGGCTCATAAGTTGCTGTCCCCTACGCAGCATGACTATCGAAAAGGGTATGGCATGTCCACAGCCCTGGTCTCAGTCTTTACTAGCATCAGGGTGGCCATGGACCAGGGTGAACTCTCTGGGGCCATATTTATAGACTTATCTAAGGCCTTTGACCTGGTGGACCATGCGTTACTTTACTCACAGATGCAGTCCCTTGGTCTGTCCCCTCCTGCCTTGAACTGGCTTAGAAACTACCTCCAAGGCAGAACACAGCAGACTAAATTTAACAAGGTCCTCTCTGACCCCACTCCAGTGACCTTGGGTGTCCCACAGGGATCAGTCTTGGGGTCTCTTCTCTTTTCTGCATTTGTTAACAACCTCCCTGCTGCTGCTTCCAACTGTAGTGCCACCCTTTATGCCGATGATCTTATCATCCTTGCACACTTCCCGGACATTGGGGTTCCCAACCTTCAGTTGAGTGAGGCCTTTAAGAATATTCAATCCTGGGTAACAACTCACAAGCTGGTCCTCAACCTAAAGAAAACTCAGGCCATGCTTTTTGGGTCAGTTGCCAAGATCAAGGCCTCCCCTGTCTCTCTATTTGTCAGAGGTGTTGATGGCTCTTCTCTCTTAACCACTGTGTCAATAAAATACCTTGCAGTGACACTTGATCCCCAACTTGACATGGGGTGTCACATCCTAAATGTTTGCAGAGCCATTAACTGCAAACTGGGTCTTGCCTACAGGGCAAAGAAAAATTTGATGTCTGCAGCTCGCTTGGTGCTGGCCAGAGGTGTGCTGCTCCCGTCACTTAGCTATGGCCTTCTCCTGTTCTCTAGTACCTCCAAGGTCCACCTTGCTCAATGGAACATGACCTACAACAACATCTGTCACTTTGCCCTGGCAGCCCCATGTCTCACCCATCATTGTAAATTATACGATAAACTGGGCTGGCTTTCCCCGGCCAACCACTTGAAATATGAGTTGGGCTGCTTCATGGGAAAGGTGCTCAGAACCGGAACCCCTCTGGATCTGGCACAGCTCCTCAAGCCTGCTGAATCCTCCTCCTACCCCCTCAGGTCTCAAGGTCCTGGGGTGCTCAAAGTTCCTTATACTCGAACCCTAATGGGGACAGGGACTTCGCCATGTGCGCTCTGAGGCTATGGAACTCCCTTCCTGATTACATTCGCACCTCCCCCTTCCCCCGAGTCTCTGGAACCCCCTGGGGGGTATTTGAAACTGTCCTCTGTGTGTGGGTGTCCTAAACCACCTTAATCAGGTCTCCAAATTGGTCTCACCCAATCCTCTGTCCACTGCCTACTTTGGGAAGCACGTTATTGCTTGCTATCTGCTTATGAATAATGTGGCCCTGGTATGATGGTCACTCGTACAATGTAATTGCCATTTGAATGTCTTAGTATATTTATTTGTATGGATATGTACATTTTTACCTATAACTGTATATGAATTGTATACCTAATACTGCTCACTGTAGACTATCTGTTCATCTTGCTCTCCTGTAACTATGTAAATTGCTCTCTTGTTGTTATGTACCTTGTTTGAACCTGTATTTTTCTCTGTGCTATCCTGGATCATACCTGAAAATAGGCATACTGCTTGTCTAGTGTACCTACCTGGTCAACAAAAGCTAAATAAATAAATAAATAAATAACCACAACAAAGTTTGGGCTGGTGAGCACGTATCTACATTGTACAAAGCTGCCATTTTTTGCTATCTTGTACCTTATGTACATTTGGCATTTTGCACTTTGTACCTTAGATTTGGAATAATGTGTTTCTACAGAGGTTGGACTGGTGCAGTGGTTCCCTTACTGACTGCATTAAACCATTTACATCTGCAGTCTGGAGTTATACGGAGTTAGATCAGTTGTGATCTCCCTGATGTGTTCAATGGTGCTGACCCTCCTTTCTTTATGTCCTGGTTGCCCAAGGTCTAACAGCACTTGTATAAATAAATCCTGTGTCACACTGTCCCCTATCTATCTATCTATCTATCTATCTATCTATAGATATGCAAAATACAGGGCAACTGGTCCCATTGGTCATGCAGACTCTCCTGTTCCCTTAAATGCCGAGACTGAGAAAAACCTGCATGCAGAGCCTATGACCCAGATACAGTGGTCAACAGTGCACTGCCACCTGGGACCAACAACAAAATACACAACAGACAACACTGTGTCTTCTGTTCTCAGACAAAACAGATTGTTAAGAGGTCATTTGGCACCAGATACTCTTGCTTAAAGCAGCACAAGTTTAAATTCTTTCATTGTGATGTGCATAAATTCCCCATGATGCTTCGCATTACTGGAGTAAGTGTGATTTAGTATTTGTAGACAACACAGATATATTGTAAGGGAGAGTGTACAGTACATACATTTTGTTGACAAAGAAATGAAAACAAAAATACTCTTGTTACAAAGTGACATGGGTAAGTTTGTCCATCCTTATTCAGATTAAAATTAAGCATCATTGCAACATTCCTCCCCCCTTCCCCCATTACAACTAAGGGCAAGACTGACAGCAGCCTATTGTTTCCATGTTCCTGACTTAATGAATAGCAATGCAAGACAGCTTACATTTACGGATATGAAGGAAATCTTGCTGTTTCTTTGGCCTTTCATTTCCCTGGATTAAGTAAACAGTCATCACAAGGCTCTTCAAAGAAGGAGATGGCTAATCTTATGGAGTCACAAGGTAGTTCAGTGTCATATTGCAATTAAGGTCAGGTAAAAGGTCACTGGTTAGCATTACTCAGGTCAGATGGATAATGCACCAGCAGGGAACTTAAGAATTATGGTGTGGTCACATGTAGGGAGCAGAACATCACATCAGCAGATTTGTTCCAGGGAATGTAACATTTCCTTTGCTTTGTACTGCCATACTACTGTGTAGCATGCTTCCCACATTTAGAGACAGGACAGGAGATTTCAAATAAATATGTGCCCCATTTTCACTGCATTCTCAAGCAACTGAGCTTGAAGTTTGAACATTACTAGACCATAATTGTTTCCAAACTTTGGATGCAGTTGCATGAATTCGCAAAAAAACAAACAACAAAAAAAAAACAGAGCTCCAGTTTATAGAATGATGCATGCATCATATTTTTGATGCATGCTGCTGCAAATTGCGGAAGCTGCCATAAAAATTCAGGAGCTTCGAAAATAAGGATCCTGAGTTTCGATAAAATCAGATAGATGTTGACAGAGGCAAAAAATGCTTTTACATCAATGTCCCACCCTTCTGAATATCTCCTCCCTCATGTCACAGCACTGAATGAAGTGACACAACAGCATATGGATAATTTTAAAGTTCAGAATACATGTTTAAGAAAACCACCATCTATTAACGCTTCGGTGAATGGATCTGGTATAATTCTTTTGTTAGATGACACAGTAACATCATGTGTAAGAAATAACACCCACAACAGGGTGTTTTTTTTTTCTGGGTTAACACCTGTCCCCTGGTGATTGAGGCATGAGGCGCAGCTAAATGTCTTCAACCACCAGGGGAAGTATGTTAATCCAGTACAACCCACAGTCCATGGAGTATGCTATTGTACTTTAAAAATGGATAATAAACAAAAAAGTAATCATTCCTTTTCCCTGTAAAAGAACTGTTTCAGTTATTTGTTTGTCAGTAATGACATAGGGCTGATCACAGAGTGTAAGCAATATGTCATCAGTATGTCTGCATGGCTACTCGGTAGGCATGGGCAAAATAAAAATTCCATGGGTGGAATTCAAGCGAATGTCTGATTTCCGATCTTCTGCAGAAATTCCATCCGCTGTCGCTGCCCAACGCAGTTGACCAACTTTCCCCCAAAAAGCCAGTAAGCCACACTAATTATCCCTGTGGGCTAGCAGTCCCTCCACCCACTGGATCACCCACCTATGGCCCAACCTAAAAAAAATACCCCGCCCTGGGGTTGAGAATCCAGTTCCTCCCCCCCCACTCCATCCCTGCCTGAGTAAATGTGTCCTGGTGGCTAGTGGTCCCTCTCCTCCACCCCACCCACCCAAACTAATTGTTCACAAATAATCACTGAAGTGAAGTCCAGTAAGTCAATAACACCGCCAGTCCCCATCTCCATCTGTTGCCATACTTTTTAAACAAAAATTCCCTGGTGGTCTAGTGGTACCCCCCTCCCCATCCCCGATCCCCAGTCACATAGTATTTTCTTGATGGTCTAGTGCCCCCCACCTCAGCAGGTATCCCACCATCCTGCTCCCACCCCATCCAGAACCCAGCAGCAGTCGGTCTGGCACAGCCCTCCTCTCTTCATTACAGCTGGCCCGCCCACTGAGCATTCAATGAATGAGCTTTTTCTTGTAACAAGAACATGTTCATTCATCATAGCTGTTTGTTATAACTGAGATTCACTGTAACAAGGGATATTATAGTGAGGAAGCATTGTAGTTCACTTAGAACATGCTATTACAATCTTGAAACAGAACACAATGAACAATGGGTCGGACAGAATTTTCAATGGAGAGAAGGGCAGTTTTAAGCTACCTTTAAAACAAGGTAAGATATAAATAAAAGCATTACAGATAGTGTGGTTTATATCAAATGCACAATGATTTGCAGTAGAACAACACATTTATCTCCACACATGGGTGGAAAGACCTTTGTAACTAACTTGTGGCTTACAAACATAGAATTTGAGGCTATATAAGGACTGCTTGGCTCATCTAATCTGCCCATTTGTTCCCTGCGTATACTGGCACTGCAGACCCTACTTCCTCTGGCTGCCTCCCCCCAGCTTCCATTCAAGATTCCCTTGTGCTTATTCTATGCATGCTTGAAGCCCACCACTGTTTTCACCCTCACTGCTTCCACTGGAAGACTGTTCCAGGCATCCACCATTCTTTCAGTGATGAAGTACTTCCTTACATCCCTTCTAAATTTCCTCCCTTTTAGCTTCATTGCATGCCCCCTTGTCCTTGTACACCTTTTCCTCTAAACAAATACTCCTTTTCTGTATCTTATTCACCTTGTGAGGTATTTATAGGTCTCTCTCATGTTCCCCATCTCCCTCCTGTCTTCCAGGGTGTACATATTGAAATTCCTCAGTCTCTTCTCATAGGGCTTCTGATGCAGCCCTTGCACCATTTTAGTTGCTTTGCCATTCATGAGTTATTGCTCCTATCACTCACCAGTGGAGATAAATGTGTTATTCCACTTCAACCCACTATGTATTCCCTGTTTTCAGACTTGAAGATATGTTTGTGTATGTGGTGATGAAAAGGTCTGGAGTAAAATAACATTGGTTTTGTAAATAATATTCTCAATAGATCTAGTAAAGACAGAACAACCTGTACTATGGGAAAACATTTAAAATATATTGTTGCTGTTCTGGGCCTTGTCAGTTTAAATGGATGTTGTTCTAGAGATCCCCTAGGGCATCATACTCATTTTTCAACTGTGAAAGCCTCTGGCTCTGTTTGCTATGACTATATGCTTACTGACCTTAATTCTTCTCAGGCTTTGGCGCAGTAAGTTTGACATTATTAATAGGCAAGAAAGTGACCAC
Organism: Neoceratodus forsteri; assembly: GCA_016271365.2. Classification (NCBI taxonomy): domain Eukaryota; kingdom Metazoa; phylum Chordata; order Ceratodontiformes; family Ceratodontidae; genus Neoceratodus; species Neoceratodus forsteri. The sequence goes on from CM057456.1 coordinate 953,427,354, forward strand.
TTCCCTTAACCACTTGTTTATTACCCTGAGTGTGATGACCTTAATCTAGCAATTCCAATAATTACAGTGTGCCACTCACTGATTACTAAGGGCAAGACTATTAGGTGGACTGCCCTCATTTAGGACAAATTACAACATTTATTCAACTCATAATTGCTTAACAGAGCTAAGACAGAATATATTGTCGATTGATTCAGTTCAAAATGTGGCTTCTTCTGTTAATCAGCTACATCATGGGATTAGCCATATATTATCTACACTTTAAGAACATGCAACCCCTAAGACTGAGGAGTGGGATTTGGCTAAAAGAACTTGCAAAAAATTGCTTTCTTGAGTTTCTAAGTACACATGCATCCATATTTTATTTATCATTGAAATCAACCTAGGCTGTGATGGAATATTAAGCCTCCAAAGGAGAGAGCACGGGAGCCAGATTGATATCAGTTTAAAAAACAAAGAGCTGGCTAACCAAATATTGGGGAAAATTGGGATCTTAGATAAATGGACCTATTTGTAATAGAGTCAGGGATTTTGGAAGGTGAAAGACTCTGTATTAGGGCAACAAACACTGTTGAAAACACTCCCCTGACTCTGGCTAACAGATTTAGAACTCCAGTAGGATATGATGATTGACTTACCCAGTCACCAACCTCCCCAAAAAGTGATTTATGGGTCAGTCTCTGATAACAAAATACAGAGAGGAGGTTATGAAACTAGGGAACATAATATGAAAATCACCTCATGGAATATTTGAGGTCTAGTTACAAAACTGGGAGATGCAGAATCGTTGGACTTTATTTCTAAAGATGAATTTATCTGCTTACAAGAAATGTGGCATACAGTAAGCAATAACATACAGATAAATGGATTTGAATTATTCCACTCTCCAGGATCTAGAGAACATTTGCAAAGTAGATGCTCAGGGGGATTAGCTACTGTACAGTATATACGTTGCAGTAGGCATCTTTATTGAAACTGAATCCTCTGAAATAACGGACCCATTTGTGGCAATAATTTTAAAGAAAATAAATACAAATTTGCATTCATTGATTGTTATAGCCCGTCAAGTACTTATTTTTTTTCTACTTTATTAAATAAAATACTTTATTAAAATGTATATACTAAATCTTTTATTTAAGTTTTATCATGTTTTAACATATTTAAGATGCAGATAATGCATTATTTCTCAAATACATTATAACCAGTCCAAGTTTTTCAAGTCAGAACTGTTCAGTTAAAGTTATACAGAGATATAGGCTAGTTATGGTCCTTCAGAATACATAGCATGTATATCCTGTAATAACCATAACCTACATTGTACATAAATCATAAACTGAGAACAGAAACTGGGTACAGATGTGAAGATATCACACTAAGTTCTTTTCTTGGGACACCTTAGGTGCAAGACATATTTAGTTAAAGCGGGTCTGTCCTCATCTGCCTGGGCACTGGACCATGGTCCCCTATTCATGGTCCCATCTCCCCACATCAGATTTTTCTGTGACTCCTTCCTCTTTTCTTTTTTAATCTGCCCCTTCTTCCCCTGCGTCTAGGGATTCTTCATATAGAAGACATCTTGTCCATCTGTTTTGATATAAGAGGGACTATTGTCTGAGGCTGAATGTAAGTCTTTCCAGGACTTTTCACTGGGGATTTGAGAGGGAGACCCAGTGCAGTGGGTCCCTTCCCCCTGCACCGGGAACCAAACAAGAAGCATCTTCTTGAGGTTGAGGTGCTGGTAACTGGCCAGGAGGACCTCCCCCAAATCCTGCTACACATGGACAGAATCTCTCAACAAAAGAGACTGAACAATGAATTTAAAATTTGGAGCCTTTGTCTTTCTCCAACATAGAGTGGCAAATTCATAAAAGGCTCTCTGCTGTCATTGGCGCTGCTGCCAGTGACGCTTGGATGGCTTGGACATAAAGCCGTTCTGAACCCTGCCGGCCTCAGCATCTTTCAGGACTTTTCACTGGGGGTTTGAAAGGGAGACCCAGTGCCACGGGTCCCCTTCCCCTGCACTAGGAACTAGGCAAGAAGCATCTCCTCAAGGCTGAGGTGCTGGTAACTGGCCAGGTGGACCTCCTCCAAGCCCTGCTACACACGGACAGAAACAAATTTTCCCACCCATCCAGCCTGTTCCTTCCTGCCTTTAAATGCACTTAATCCCCTCCCACTAATTCTTCGGGACCTATCCCATTGTGCCTGCTAAATGGATTTGATACTCCTGACCCATCCTGACCCATCCCATTGTGTCTGCTATCTAGACTGATTCTTACTGCATACCTTCCATTTGAACATTATATGGTTATTTCTGCTCACTAAGACTACTGGTTCTAATTGATTTATTTGCTCCTGCCATCCCCTTGTTTATAAGCTGAATTTGTTAACCTAGGGTTCCACTACATTTTTGATCTGCTCCTTTTATCATCTTGTTTAGAAAACAGAATCTGAAGATCCAAGGGTTCTATTATCTCTGACCTGTTTTTATGTTGTTCAGTTGTCATACTGATATCCCGAACCTACACTTTCTTAGAGCAGAACTGCCTATCCCAGGGGTTTACACTCCTCTTGATATTTTCTGATTTTACATGCTAGTGTATAATTTCTCTAAAGTCATATGCCCTAAAATGTGCTATGACCTGCTGCCCACATCCTCTTTTCATGTCGTAGACTTGTCTAATACCCTCGGGTCCACTTGCTCACTGACCTATTGTACTGTTGTTCTACTGCCTTGCTTAGTTGAAACAATTTAGCATAACTTTTATCTCCAAAGTTTCCCATCCTAATTTCTGGGAGGACTGGTGTCAATCTTTCTCTTTTACTATCCAATTGACTTGTCTAACCTAGGGGTTTACTTAGTCAGCCATCCTATCTAAAATATTACCCTACTGCCTAAGCTACTACCCTGCCCCTGTGCTATTGTACCTGAGTTATCTACTTACTGAATGCTGCTGATTCTTATCTGTTGTAGGTACCAGCCCCTCCCTGCCTCCTACAACTAGCAAGAGGCATACTCCTACCTCTTTGGGGGGAAATCTCTTAATCCTTCCTCTGCCAGGCCCAGACTCAAGCATGAGGTGACTGGGACTCATGGCAGCCATTGCCTATATGGCACTAATACTGGGGACTGACCAGCTCTACTCCTGGGGATTCAATAACCCAGATCCAGATAATTTCTCTGTTCACATCTCCCATGGATCCCCTGAACTTCAGTTGGGGGGCATCAATGTGTTACTACTATCCATGTATGGGTTAACCCAACACAGAAACTGTTACAAGTTATTCTACCACCTCACATTGAGTGATGGAAGGAGGCTTCTCTCCACTCCCACTAGATCTATTGGATACCTTGCTAGGCTTAAGTTTTCACTGTGGAGGGATGTGGAATCTAACCCTGGTCCCCACCCCTCAAATTCCATACTCAGTGACCCTACCAGCCCTCAATGGACCAGCACCAGGGGTCTCAAGCTGATTCATATGAACTTAAGTAGACTAAGGCACAAAGTTCATGACCTTGAAGCTTGGACCACACTCTACAAACCTGATATACTCACAGTGACTGAGACCTGGCTCAAACCCCAAATTCTTTCTCATGAAGTTGACCTGGTCAGCTACAATGCATTTAGGAAGGATCGATCTTAGAAGAAAGGTGGGGGAGTTCTAATCTACACCCGGACCAGTTTTAATGCTACATTGCTTGACCACTATCCCCTCTGTGGCTCTGTGAGTGAGATAATTTTCACAAAAGTGCTCCTGGGAGACACGAAACCCTTGTATATAGGGTGTGTCTACCTCCCATCTCAAATGGCTACATCTTCCCTTGAATCTCTAACTCATGCCTTGCCAGAACACTCCCTGGGGGAGATGATTCTCCTTGGGGATTTTAACCTGAATTGGATCACACTAGGGGCATCTGCCAATAAGAACCCAGTGCTTGATACCAATCTGACCCAAGTTATTGACCTGCCCACAAGGTACAATGCCAAGACAGGTAACCGCTCCTTACTTGACTGGACCTTAGTATCCAGTCCGGACCCTATACTGACTGCTGGGATCATGGTAGATTCATTGAGTGATCACTCACCAATCTTCTGCACCTGGTCCAACAAGTTTCCAAAGCTGCCTGCCAGGGTAATAGAAGCCAGAAGCTACAGTAGACTCTTACTCTTACTAGCTTTCTGCTCTAGCCTATGAGCTGTAAACTGGGATCCCTTAATCTCTCTTTCCACCCTGGATGAGGCACTTGATTACTTTACCTACTCTTTTACTTCTGTGGCCAATGTTCAAGCCCCCTGTAAGAAACTAAGGGTACTGGGGAAATGCCATAAATGGCTTAATCCTAGCCTCAAACAAAGCATGATGCTCCGTGATTGGGCCTGGGGATCTTAAAAATCCTCTGGCTGCAAATCTGACTGGGAGAACTATCGAGAGCTGAGGAATCAATGCAAGAAAGCTTCCAAGCAGGCAAAATCTAAATACCTGCATGATCTCCAGTTGAGACACTTGTGGGACCCCAAGTGTTTCTTGGGCCAAATAAATCTGCTACTAAAGGGAGCCTCTAGTGCCAAAGAAGGAGCACTCCTGGTTGGTGATACCCTAACCAATAACCCCTCCTTAATTGCCGAGGTGTTTAATGCCGCTTTTCCCAACCCTAGTGGACTCAAATCCCCTATACCCTCAGGCATCACCCGCAGCAGAGATACTGTTTGGAATCACACCAGACCCCAGTTTCACCCAAAACTGGTCAAACCCTCTGAGGTGCTTCCCCTTCTGCTTCAAATCAACCCCGACTCCACTCCGGGACACGATCTGCTTGAACCAAGACTACTGAGGGCTGCAGCCCCAGCTATCTTCTGTCCTGTCACTGTGCTCATCAACAGGTCACTCCTTGAAGGAACAGTCCCAAGCAAATGGAAGGCTGTGACCATTGTCCCCATTCACAAAAAAGGGCCCAGGAATGAAGTGGGGAACTATAGGCCCATCTCTATTCTCAGCCCTCTCACAAAGGTGCAGGAGAGGTTGGTCTATAACCAAATACAGGACTACCTTGAAAGGCACCTACTGCTAGCCAACTTTCAACATGGTTTTAGGAAAGGCCATAGCACTGACACTGCCCTAATCTGGCTCTCATCGCACATCCTTGATGGTATGGACCGGCGCTCCCCAATGAGGGCTCTATTCATTGACCCATCTAAGGCATACAACTTGGTCTGCCGTGAACTACTCCTCTCCAAACTCTACCTTCTTGGACTGGATGGGTTCTCTGTGTTCCAGTTTGAGAGCTACTTGCTCAATCAAACTCAAAAATTCCTGTGGAGAGGAACCCAGTCTAGTGCTAAACCTGTCATTTCTGGGGTACCCAGGGCTCGATCCTGGGTCCCCTGCTATTTACCCTCTTTATTAATGACATTGTGGGAGTTTGTGGGCTGAACAACCTCATCCTTTATGCATATGACACTGTCATCTACTGCAGTGATCCATTGCCAAGTGTAATCCAATGCCAACCTCCAGACCAGTCTTGCTGAACTTGAAGCCTGGTTCTCCACTAACTCACTTGTGCTGAATGAAGAGAAAACCAAGGCTATTATGTTTGGGACTAGATGCCTTGGTGCCGACAGGCACGGCTTGCTTCAGCTCCACACAGCCAATGGGAAGAGAGTTGAGGTCACTGACAAGATTAAGTATCTTGGGATCCTCCTTGACCAGGAGATGTCCTGTAAACCTCACATTGACTCCTTAGCAAAGTCCACCCATCAGAAGATAGGACTTCTCTACAGGTTGGGCAACTCTCTTTTTGTACAGGTCTGGCATGCCATAGCCAACTGCACCCTACTCTGCTCCTTTCTCTATGGGGCTCCCTTGTTTCAGTTTCTTAGGGAGGGAAAACTAAGAAAACTAACTGTACTCTATCACAGGGTTGCTTGCTTCACCACTAACCCCCCCAGGAGGCGCCACTGTGAGGTCCTTGCTGACCTCCACTGGCCCACTATACAGCACAAACTGGCCTACTCCTCTCTATGTTTGATCTTTAAATTTACCACTGCAGGTCCTCCTCCCCCCACCTGTCTGGTCTGCTCAATCCAAAAGTCTGGAGCCGTGACCTTAGATCCTCGACTGGCCATCCCTTCGACATCCCTCGAGTAAGCACTAACCAGGGCAAGTAATCTTTTCATTACATTGCTCTGCACTTATGGAACCCTCGCCCAAAGAACCTGGCCAACTGTCCCACTCTTCATGGATTTAAGTCTGGTTTGAAAGTGTATATTTTGGAGCTTAGTCTCAGTGGCTGTAATCGCTAGCTCACTGTTTGTGAACTTGGTGTTGTGACTATAATACTCTGCTACATTATTGCTGGCAATACTTCACCCTCTAAACTCTTGTGCTAATTTGCCACATTGTATTGTGTACTGCACCAGCATATTGTGTCTGTACTGTCATACTCTGTAATGTACTCTATGCCTAATCCAATTAATGTAATCTGATATCTACTCCTGCCAATGTATGTAACCTCCCTTGTAGCTAATCCTGGGTCGCTCCTGAAAAAGGGACCTCTAGTCTCAGTGAGCTTACCTGGTTATCAAAATCTAAATAAATAAATAAATTTGGTAAATATTCCATATCATCACCTGCCAATCTTTAATTGTAGGCGGCTCCTCTTGACACCACCATCTCTTAATAGCCTTTAATATAGCTATGGTAAGGACCAGCCACAGGTATTTTGCCTCCTTGCCCTTCATTTCCCTTGTGGTGACTCCCAATAACAAGTGTTTTGGACCCATAGGAGTTTGCACTCTGAAAATTTGGATAAGGTGATGCTGAATTTCAGCCCAGTATGGCACTATGGCAGGGCAGGATCAAATAAATGTGGGCCTGAGAGGTGTGTCCCTCCCCACACCATCTCCAACAAGTTGGCTGAGCCCCTATGTTTTGGTGAGCCACTTGTACTGGAACCAGGAAAAATCTGGTCCTCATCTTCCAGCTGAATTCCCTCCATATTGGGGAAGCCGAGGTGGTCCACATGTTCCTCCAAATAGTGGACCATTGCTGGTCTGTGAGTGTGATAGCTAGGTCCTGCTCCCATCTAGTTTTTAAATATTGGGAAGAGAGCTCCAGATCCAAGAAATAACCTAGATAGAGCTTGGTTATGGCATGCTCAGCTCTATCTGAGCTCCAAATTCCCTGGAAGGGTAACCCCCCCCCTCAAAGCTTGCAGGTCATGACCCCTCTTATGAATTTGTTTATTTAAATAATCTCTCAACTGATAATATTTCAACTTATCTGATAAACTAAGTCAGAATTTTTGTTGCATTGCTTCAAATGGTAAAATGGTATGCCCAGTCATTATCTGGAAGTGGAAATGTAGGCCCCTTTGGGCTTGCTTCAAAAAACATTTATCTTGTGTCGCTGGGGTAAATTGGGGGTCATAAGCCCACCAGTTAAATCTCCAGAACTGTCTTTTGGTGTGTCCCCTACAGGTCCCTCTCCTCCAACCCTCTAGCACTGCCAATGTGCCCGAGAACCTCTAATCTCTTGGGTTCCCCTTTCCCCAAAAAGAATTGCCTGAAATGGGGGTTCCATCTCTTTTAAGAGGTCCATTCTTTTCCAGTGGGAATCATAGCTCGTGTTTCCCCATAGAAGGGCAATCTGCATCTGAGATGCCACCCAGTAACCTTGTAAATGTGGGAAGGCCATCCCCCTCTCCTTTAGGGGCAGAAAGGAATTCCCTTCTCAGCCTGGGTCTTCTTCCCACTCCATAGAAATGGAAAGAACATTTTCTGCAAGGTCTCAAGGTACACATTGGAACAGGTAGAGGAGCCATGGCAAAGCATTCATTTTAAGGGCCTGTGTTTTAGCATATAAAGATATGGGAAGCAAGGACCACCTTCAGTTGCTTGATCATAGGGGGGTAATTCAGTTCCCTAAACTGCAAGGACTCCCGACCCACCTTAATCCCCAAATACTGCATAGAGGGGAGGTCCCATTTCATAGGGTATCTTTGTTTTATCTCCTCACTTAGGGCTTGATGAAAACACAAGACTTCAGATTTACTCTGTTTCTGTTTGTACCCTGATAAAGATGCACCTTCCTCAACTTGCTGAAAGAGGGCAGGCAGAGAAGTCCCCGGTTCAGATATGTATAATAGGAACACTTCAGCATACAGTGCTAATTTATGTACATATGCTTCCACATTTTTCCACTGATCCTTGCGTTCTGTCTTATGCTCTGAGGAAGGGGTTCAATATAAAGAGCAAATAACAGCAGGGCATAAGGGGCATCCCTGCTTCATTCCCTGACCCTGTCCCAGAGCAGCAGAGACATGACCATTAGCCCTAACATGTGCAGTGGGGAATTCATATAACTTAAAAAGGGTTTGTACAAATTCCTTCGGGAACTCAAACCGGGAAAGGACACCACTCAGAAAAGGCCATGTCCCTGTCAAATGCCTTTTCTGCATCTAGGCTCATGATCAGTGTGGGTGTTTTCATTTGATTAATAAGACCAATAATATGGACAGTCTGACGAAGATTATTCTGAGCTTGGTGACCTGGGATGAAACCAGTCTGATCCAAGTGCACCAATGAGGGCAGAAAGTGCTGCATACGTTTAGCTATAATGGATGGGAACATTTTATAGTCTGTATTTAATAATAAAATTGGGCGATAGGAGGTGCATCTTGTGGGGTCCTTTCCCAGCTTGGGTATCACTGAAATTACAGCTCTTGTCCAGGACAATGGTACATGGTCCTCCCCCCTTTGCACACCTTGATAAACTTTCAGGATTAGTGGGAGAATCAAGTCTTTAAAACACTTATAAAATTCAGCCTGAAGACCATCTGAACCAGGACACTTCCCCGCCTTCAGTCTACTAATCTCCCTCTTCACTTCTTCTATTTTCACTGGTGCCATTAAAGCCTCTCCCTGTTCTCTGGACAGACCCAGTAACCTTAATTCTTTTAAAAATTCTTCAATTTTTCTTTCACCTGGGATATCCTCGCCCACGTAAAGATCAGTATAATAATGCTGGAAAGCCTATGCAATCTCCCTCATGCCATATACCAATTTCTTCTCCCGGTGGTGCCAGATAGAGGTTATTGTTGTTCTAGCTCGCTGGGCCCTGAGCCTACTAGCAAGTAATCTTAATGATCTAGGTCCTCCTTCATAGTATTGCTGTCTAAGAAATAGGAGTTTCTGTTCGACCTGATAATCCAGAATTTAACCTAATTCCTTTCTGAGCCCCTTAAGTTGTTTCGTGTGTCTCCTGTCTATTTTCTGTTTCTGTGCCTCATCTAGAGTCTGTATTTTCTTAGTTAAGGCTTCATGTCTGACTTCTCTCTCCCTCTTTTTCCTACAGGTCAACTGTATAAATTTACCTCACAGCACAGCTTTAGCCTTTTCCCATAATGTGGCCTCTGTGACCTGCTGCCTTCCATTTTTCTCTAAAAAGTGTTGAAGGTCTCCGAGATCACTTCTTGTATTTCCCTGTCTTTTAACAAAGAAATGTTTAAGGGCCAAAAAGTATTTCTATGGGTCTCCCCAATATCAAGTCTCATAAATAGAGGAGCATGGTCCGAGAGCTGGAAATCCCCCATCCAGGAATTCTGGACTCTATATACTTCTTCCCTGGCTAGTAAGAAGTAATCTAGCCTAGAGTACTTGTGGTGCATGGCAGAGTAATAGGTGTAGTCTCTCCTCCTGCCATGCTGATGCCTCCAGACGTCTAGCAAGCTGAGCTTCGTTTTTAACTTGTATACCCGCCTTGCTACCTGGTGAATCTTTCTGGGAATCTGCGAGGTCATATCCATTTTGGGGTTAAATGTTTGATTGAGGTACCCTCCACATATTATCACCCCCTCTCCCACTCCTGTAATAAAGTTAAAAAAGTGCAGCAATCTTGATACGTGGAGCCTGAGGGGAAATAAACTGATGCTAGAGTGAGAGTCTGCCCTCCCACTCTACCCTTCAAAAGTGTAAAGCACCCTTCTTTATCTACCTTCATATCAATTTTATCAAATTGAGCTCTAGTAGGCACCAGTACCACTGCTCCCCTTCGCCTGCCATTTTTATATGAGGCCACTGCTATTTCCTTAAATCCAAACTTTAAAAATTTCTCGTGTTCCTGCTCTGATAAGTGTGTCTTCTGTAAAAGTAAGTAGTCTGCAGATGTTTTCCTTAGATAACTCAGGACCTTGCTTCTTTTAACAGGGCTAGTAAACCTGTTAACATTACATGAGCAGACAATTGTGCCCTGTTTAGCCATTATAGTTTATTTTGGTGTAACCAGCTACGTTTAGCAACCTGCTTCTTTTCTTCTCTTGCACCTCCCTATTTTGGTATAGGTCAGGTTCTGCTTTCCCTCATACCCATCAAATTCACTTATCATTATATTCAAATAACCAGTGAATGAGAACAAGGTTAATTAACAAACACATAACAAGTAACTTTATCATGACTTCCAATGCTGAAGTTTCTAACTTGAGGATCTCTATCTTCACCCATTCATAGAAGGGGAACATGATTTAGGAGAGGCTTGCAAAGCCCCCTGGTGGGGGACCCCCGTCCAAGAGCTTCACTGTGGTAGAAAAATTCGGCTCTGTGTACCCTTCAGTGATTTTCTCCCCATCCCCAAAATTAAGGGTTATGAAGATTACTGATCACTGAACATAAATATGTTTGAACACCATCTGGACTCATATGTTATTGTTAAATTGTCCAGTGACAGAAAAAACAGGACCTCATTGTAACTCTGAGGAAACCCAGCCAATCTGAAATTTCACTCTATTATTTTCAATACTTTATTAGGAGGAGACATTGACAATTAGGGTTATATTTTAAGTACTCATTCTGTAATCCTCTGCCTGGACAGGGTGAGCCTCTCCCTCCCTGCACCCCAGGAGCTTGCCACCATCAGCGGGCTGGACAGACCTGTCATGGCTCAGAACAGGACCAATCCATGAGTTACAGGTCCCTTCCAGATGCTCTGTAAGAGGGTGCATATATTTACATTTATGACTGCATCCCCACCTGCACATGTTCAGCTCCACCCCTTTCTTACTTAGGACTGACCCCTGTATTTCAGCTTCCAAGGGGCTCTTGGATCCCCCCAAAAGGACCAGCATGGCAGTCATCACTCTCCTTCACTTTCTACTCATACCAAGCAGTAGATATCCGGGTCCATGTAGTCCCATGTATGCTCACCATTAAGGTGCGTTTAATATAGAGGGGCATAGCTTCACACTGTAGAGGTGGGTGCATTAGCTGGTTTAAGTGGGGGATATATCTGCTCAGGCCATGGAAATCTACCCTCCAACCTCAGGTAGCCACCCCCAGGCACAGGAAGGGGGCATCCCCCTCCTCAGCATCTACTGAGTAATCCCCTCAATTTAGGTTCTCCTCCTCCCCTCTGGACACCATCTCTCATTATCATTGTTATTAGCTATTACCATCCTGTGCCCTCATCATTAGAGGTTACTTTTGTCTCTTTTGGAGGAGTATCAAATAACCAAACCCAATAAAAATTTCAAATAATATTTCTTTCATATCCACCCCAAAAGTCTAGTTTTTCCAATAAGTGCAGGCAGTTATTGACTCATTTTCTACTGGACTATACAGTAATGCAATAAGGAAAGAGGAAAAAACAAAGTCTGCTTTGTTACTTGCATGGTCTCAAGTTGCATGATGCTCTTGAAGTATGCTAGTGCTGCTCTCCGATGTGTCTGATGCAGTGAACATTTCCTTCTCCCCCTGCATCTCTGAGAGCATTTCTTCACTTTCACATTGGCCCACAACCTGTAACTGCCTGATGTGTTTCCAGTCCCCTGCCTTTTTGGGCCCCTTACTGACCAGTTCCTTCCAACTAGTTGCTGTTGCCTTTGAGTCATCCCCTGATCTGGAATGGAAATCCTGAACTGTTTCAGAAAGGCCTCCACATCCCTCAACTCCTGAAATCTAAGTGGGCCCTTGTCAGTGAGTACTTTAAGTCGAGCTGGGTATTCTGTTAAGGCTTTTTGCTCTTTTTGTTGTAGTAATTTCACAACTACCAGGACTTGTCTTCTTTATGCTAAAAGTTGGGGGGTGAAGTCTTGATCAAAAAACAACTTGACATTGCCAAAATGTATTGCCTTTTTGGACCATGCCAGCGACAGGATCTCCTCCTTCATTCTAAAATCCAAAAACACCATAACTATTCATCGGGGCTTAACCTTGGGGTCTCTTGGTCTGGGAATTAATGATCTATGTGCTCTTATGATGTTTAAGTTGTTATCAGGGGTAAGATTCAGGATTTCATGAAGGAATGAGTCAATAAAAGTTACCATGTTCCCAGGCTTGGTCCCCTCAGGCAAACCTTGTATTCTCAAATTATTTCAGGGATTACAGTTTTCTAGCTCCTCCAATCATTGTTCCAAAGTGTTAGTACGATAGTGTAAATCCAGCAGGGCTTTATTATGAATATCAGTTGTGGTTGTATAGTCGGTCACCACCGTCTCAAGCTCTCCCATTTTTTGTGTTAGAGAGCTGAGATCTTTACATTGCTCTGAGATCTTAGTTTCCAGGTGCTGGAGTGTCTCGTTAATTTGTTGTAGTGTTTGGAAGAGCTGTTTTGATGTGATAGTGCACTCCATCACCTCTGGTTCTCCCTCACTTGCACTGATTGTCTGCAGGTCTGTAGGAAGATGAGCCGTGGCCTGGTGGTTTAGATCTGGAGTTATTTTTGGTTGTTTTGCAGTGGGATTCAGCAGATTTCCCTTCCATTTCTGTTTTTGGAGGCATCAGATAGTCTGTAATATGCTGTTTGGAGGACAGGATGGTAGAGTTTTTAATGCGATGTCCACTGATTCTGTTTTAGCCGGATTGGAGCTCAGATCTTAGGCAGCCATGCAGCTGGTGTTCCAACTGGAAGTCCCCACCAAGTACTTCTAAATGCCATAATTCTGATGTATGGGATTCCCCTATGATTCTAAATATGGAATTAAAATTGAATATTCCTGATACAGAGATTCTCGTTAGGTGATTTTAATGCTAAGATAGGTGAATATGATGGGCTGATACAGAATTCTATTTTATCATATGTTAACTGTATAAACAGTCCACCCATAAGAGTTTCACAAGAAAAGGCAAGTTTTATTTTTAAGGCACCCAATCCTGGAGGCTCTGGAAAGAAGACTTGCCTTACCAGGTAAAGAGTTGATATTTTAAAAGACTCAAACTTATAGCCATTAAATGGGAGATTAGAGGGTGACAAGGAAGGTAATTTTCTTATGTAAATAATACTGGATCATAATTAATAGATTATATTTTTTGGTAAGGCTCAATTAATATGTGGCAGAAATTATCAATATCTACTAGAGCAGAAAGTGATCACTTCCCTATAATACTACAAGGTATGAACTCAGTTCAGGATTTTGATGAATCTATGGACATAATTTCATCAGATTGTATTATAATAAACAAAAAACTTGTGTGGGACTACCCCCTAGAACTGCAGATTGAGGAAATAAAAAGAACCTCCTTTTTTATGTTATTCTAATGCACAGTTAGAAAGCATTGATATTGGAACCATACAGAAGGAGTTAGAATATCTCTTTGAAAATATTAATAAATCTTTATATTATACATTTTTTGAATAAAAAGAAAAAGAAATAAAATGGAGGGTGGTTCAAATCATAATGCAGTGACAGAAAATCATAATACATTAGTTAGGGCATATAGGAAAGATAGAAATAGAGATGTACTAAAAACATTGAATCTTGAGAGAAAGAAATACAAACACTTTTTGAAAGGAAAAAGGTCTACATATATAAAAACATTGTGGGACTCAGCGCTAGAAGTAATTAATCAGAATGGTGTAAAATAATTCTGGAATTAAGTAACTAAGAATATGAATAGTTCTAAATATAATCTGGACTCCTATATATCTGCCCAGCATTGGGTACAACACTTTTCAAACATTCCTTTTGATGCTGAGGTTGAGAATCAATGGGCTACAGAGAGTTTGAATAAGTCAAAATTTTAATTAATTGATATACAAGCATTATATTTATCAATTAATACATTAAAAAGAGCCAAAGCTCCTGGTATTGACAAGATACCTGCAGAAGTTTATTTATCTAATATAAAAATGTGGTGTATTGCACTTATATGTAATGCTGAGATTAAGAGTCAGTGGGCTATAGAGAGTTTGAATAAGACAAAATTTAAATTAATTTACATACAAGAATTATATTTATCAATTAATACCTTAAAAAGAGCCAAAGCTCCTGGTATTGACAAGATACCTGCAGAAGTTTATTTATATAATACCAAAATGTGGTGTATTGCACTTACATGTAATGCTGAGATTAAGAGTCAGTGGGCTATAGAGAGTTTGGATAAGACTAAATTTAAATTAATTGACATACAAGAATTATATTTATCAATTAATACATCAAAAAGGTATTGATATGACATCTGCAGAAGTTTAGTTATCTAATTCCAGAACTTGGTGTATTGCACTTACATGTATCTTTAATAAATATGACTAAGAAAATTATTACCTAGAATCCTGGCATGGTGCATAAATAGTCCCAGTACACAAAAAAGGGAGTTTATCGGATCCCATAATGTATCATCCTATAAGCTTACCGGATGTTAGCTTTAAAATATTCTTTAAAATTTTAGCTGGCCCGGTGGCACTGAGGGTTGAGGCGTTGGATGCCACACCTCGCACCATGCCGGTGACCCAGGTTAGGGAACGGACTCGGGCTGCTGTGGGACAGTCAGGGGGAGGAAGACTGAGTGTCTGACGATAGCTCACCTTCTCTGGAGAGAGGGTGGGGATCTAACCTGGTAAGCAGTGACTCCTGGCAGAGGCTGGGGGCATGACAGTATGTCAGCACCTCGGGGGTCTGATTGGTCACAGGTGGAGGCCTGTGGACCAATCACCTCTAGGGGCTGCACCATCGAGGGGGAGGACATTGTGGACATTGGCACTTGCACCTTGATGCCAGGGCACCCAACATCCTCACAGAACAGGGAAAAACCCCTCCAGAGCTGGGAAGACAAGAGCACCGAGTCTGTTCCTGATGTGCCAATGTCTGCCTGCAGTCCAGGGGACCTGGTGAAACTACAAGATTTGGGTGTCCTGCCCCACCCTGACCCTTTCTGGAGGGTAATCCATGGCCCGATGGAGGAACACGGGCTGACAGGTAAGGCGTTGGCAGGAATGGGCTTCATTGGCGACTCCTGTTGGGGTGGCTCTGGCAGGGACATAGGAGGGATAAATAAAAATATGAAAAAAAAAAAATTCTCCAAAATTTTATTGGAGAGGCTAAAGTTCCAAACTGAATTAACAGGGGGTCTTTCTGAACTGCAGGCTGGATTTCTATCAGGTTACTCCACAGTGAATAACTGGTATACTTTATATCATCTGGTAGAAAAATATATATTTTTTTTGAGGTGGAAGACTAGGTTTGCTGGCAAAGGCACCTAGCTTCACCTGAGCACCCAGAAGGGGTTTGCTTGTAAAGATAGAAGAAGGAACAAAGGAACAACATTATTAGAGCATGGAACAAGGTTAAGCCTTCTTTTGGCTAGGCAGATTTACTGTGTGTTACTGTTTTTTTTTTTGTGCTCACAGGTTTTGTAACTGGGTTTTTTTGCTTACATTTCACTGCTTTATTGTTCTCCGATTCAAATGGCTGTTGCAGGGCATACTTTCTGCTGCATTATTACAGGATGTGCCTACAGGTTTGTTACTGTTTTGTGCTTACAGATTACTGTTGTAATCTTCTCTGATTCAACTTGTTTTATGCAAGGTATGTCTTCTGTTAAAGTGTTCTGCAGGCTGTGCTTACAGGTGTTGTTACTCTTTTACTGCTTTATTTTTCTCTGTTGCAAAGTGTTTTTTGCAGGTTATATCTTCTGTGAAATTCTCATACGTGGTGCTTACAGGTTTTACAGTTTTATCTATCATTAGGCTAAGCTTTCAGGGCTACTGTAGGAGCACATTTGAGATACAGACTGAGTTATAGTGACTGCATTTGTTGTTGGTTGATTATTTCTGCTCTTACCTCCTTGCTTCTTTCTTCCATGTTTCTTCTTTTTCAGCAGGGGAAGGGCCCAACCACCCACCCCCATCCCCAACAACCCCGTGCTACACTGCTTTTATAGAGTAGCACAGTTGTGACAGTTCCTGTAGTAAAGCAGGAAGGTGAGGATCAGAGGGGTATCCACACAGTGACCTCACTTACAGGGGCACAATTAATTTAACTTGTGATAAAAAATTATACAAAAACAAACAAAATGAAATAAAAAATATATACATAAAAAATATGTTGCATTCATTTTCCTTCTAATTACTCAGACCAGGTTATAAACTTGGCAACTCAACTGGAATGGATATTATTAACTGCAGGTATTGTGGGACACTTTTCAATGATGGGGCAGTTATACAGGATTTAGGATGCTGTCCTACATGCTGGACCATTGGAAATCTAAGGGCTCAGCTGTGGGCAGCATGGGCAGAGATTGTGCACCTCAAGTTGCATATTCAGGAGGAAATATATTACAAGAACCGCCCACCATTTCCTCAACATCCAACTGAAGCACCTCGGCCGCAGAGGGTAGTTGGTCTAGGAGGTTGTCAGGTTGTTAGAAGGGGCAAATCGGGTGCCCCATCTCTCAGTGCTTACCAACATATCACCTTCACAAACCATATAAAAACTACAAATGGGTATCTGCCTCTATCTCTGAAAACAAAGGGGCAGAGGACACTGCAGAGCAGAACACTGCAGCACAGGAGCTAGTGCTACAAAACTCATCCAAAACAGGGACCAAAACAAAAAAAGCAAAAGGAAATCCAAAACACTTCTGATCATTGGAGACTCCATGATTCGGGGAGTTGATACCTAACTCTGGCCAGGGGTAATGGTCAGATGTCTCCCAGGTACAGCAGTGTGGAGAGACTCTGACCGCATTGCTAAAATCATGCATGAAGCAGGAGAAAACATCGATGTCCTGGTACACATAGGGACTAATGATCTCACCTGGTGGTCAGTTGTGGAGACCAAAGAACGCTTGAACAGGTTGGGATACAAACTGTCATCTATTTCATCTAGCATCTCCTTCTCTGAGATCCTGCTGGTCTGGGGGGGGGCAGATGGATGGAAGGTTAGAGAAGGGGAGATATAGGAGCTAAACATGTGGCTCTTGGGCTGGTGCCAGTAAAAGGGATACAAATTTGTAGGTAACAGGCAACAGTTTTGGGAGTGAAAGTTCTTTAAATTTGATGGACTGCATCTGACCAAGGTGGGAGTCAGTGCATTGGGGCAGAAGTTTGATGTCTTTGCAGAATATTTAAACTAGCAAATGGGGAGAGGGCTGCAGTACCCGATACATCGAATGGGAAGAACACCCCTCCCCCCTCAGCTAGTAATCAAACAGGAGCTGAGCATGTTAGTAGTTCATTTGCATCACCAGTTAAGGAAAAAGGTCCTGCTCTCCATACGATGTGCAAGGTAAGTTCTGGACCTCGACCAGCAACTAACACATCAAAATCTGGCAAAATGGAAAATCATGTACACAAATGCCTGCAGTCTGGGAAACAAGATCCTTGACCTGGAGGCAACAATGACAGAGGCTAAACTGGACATAGTAGCCATTAGAAAGACATGGTTCACCAGCAACCACACTTGGGAGACTTCACTACCCAGCTACATACTGTTCAGAAGAGACCAAGGTGCAAAAGGGGGGGTGGAGTGCCCTTTATATCAATGAAAATATCAAAGCTACAGAAATTCAGAATACACTTAAGGAGGCAGAAGAACTGTGGGTCACCCTGGAAACAGGAAATGGGACAACCATATGAACTGTGGTTGTGTACAGGCCTTCAGACCAGGGGGAGAACATAGACACATTACTGTTTGAAGGTATAAAAAACATGACAGCTAAAGGGGAGGTTCTGCTAATGGGAGACTTCAACAAGCCAGATACAAATTGGTCAATACCAGCAGGAACATCTGCCAGACCTAGACACATAGTGGATTCCCTGCAGGGGGAGGGTCTCAAGCAATTAGTACAACAACCCACAAGATACAGGGCTATCCTGGATCTAGTACTGACTAACTGGGAAAGGATCACAGATCTCCAGGCAGAAGGTCACCATGGGGCCAGTGACCATCACATGGTATGGTTCAATTTGGTCACTAGAACTAAATCATCCCATTCCAAGGCAAAAATATGGGACTTCAGAGGAGCTGACTATGATAAAATGACCAACAGAGTTAAGCTAGCACTGGCAAGATGAAATACAGGTGAGGGGGTACAGGCAAAGTGGGCGAGCATTAAGAATGCAATACTTGATGCAACATCCCATTGTATTAGGGAGAAAAGCAAGAGGAAAAGAAGGAGGAAACCACTTTGGTTTTCAAAAACAGTAGCAGGAACAATCAGAGCCAAAATGTTTGCCTTCAGGAAATAGAAGGGAACGCAGTGGAATGACGATAGGGAGGCATACCAAACTTCCCTAAGGGAAGCATGGCAGGCAGTAAGGCAGGCAAAGGCCCAAATCAAGGAAACACTAGCAGGAACAGTAAAAGAAGGGGACAAGTCTTTCTATAGCTAGATTAGTGAAAGGAGAAAGTCCAGAGGGGGTATTGCTAAAATCAAAGGGGATAAGGGGGAGTGTGTGGAGGAGGACAAGGAAAAGCATCTATCCTAAATAGATACTTCCGTTCAGTATTTACTGAGAAGAAGGTAGGGCAGGGCCCACAGCTCAGCACCATGGATACCAGGGTGAGGGAGGTGTGCACAAGTCCATTCACAAAAGAAAGGGTCCTACAAGATCTCACTAAGCTCAGTGTGGATAAGGCAATGGAACTTGATGACATACTGTACATCCCATGGTACTAAAGGAGCTAAGGGTGGAACTAGCAGAGCCATTAGCAGAATTGTTTAGTGAGTCTCTGAGCACAGGAGAGGTCCCAGAAGACTGGAGAAGGGCTCATGTGATCCTGCTCCACAAGAGTTGCAGCAGAGAGGAGACAGGGAACTACAGACCAGTCAGTCTTACCTCAGTAGTGGGCAAGATTATGGAGGCACTCCTTAAGGAAAGGACAGTGCAACACCTGGAATCCATAGGAGCACGGGATCCAAGACATCATGGATTTACAACAGGAAGGCCCTGTCAAACTAATCTCATAGATTTCTTTGACTGGGTAACCAGAGTGGTGGACCAAGGGGGTGCAGTTGATGTCGCCTACCTTGACTTCAGCAAAGCTTTCGATATTCTTCCACATAGAAGATTGATTAACAAGCTGGGTAGGCTCAGGGTGGATCAGAGGTTGGTCATCTGGGTGGCAAACTGGTTGACGGGCAGAAAACAGAGAGTGGTGGTAGACGGTATACAGTCAGAAGAGATGCAAGTCATAAGTGGGGTACCTCAGGGATCAGTCCTGGGGCCAGTCCTCTTCAATATCTTCATCAGTGACATCGCAGATGGACTGGAGGGTAAGGTTTGCTTGTTTGCAGATGACACCAAAATCTGCAACAGAGTAGATAATCCAAATGGGGTGGGCAGAATGAGAAGAGATCTGGAAAAACTGGCAAAATGGTTGGAAGAGTAGCAACTGGGATTTAAAGCAAAGAAGTGCAAGATCATACACACAGGGAAGAGAAACCCTAAAGCTACCTATATGTTGGGAGGGGAGTTGCTGGCAATGACAAGGTAAGAAAGAAACTTAGGCATCATTATCACAGATTACCTGAAATCATCCAAGCAGACCACTAAAGCAGTAGGTAAGATTAGAGAGATGTTGGGGTGTATTAGTAGGGGTATCAAAAGTCATAAGAGGGAGGTAATAATCCCTCTTTAAAAGACACTGGTTAGGCCCCATCTGGAGTACTGTGTGCAGTACTGGAGGCCTCATCTGCACAAGGACATTAACACAATGGAGGGAGTACAGAGAAGGGCAACCAAAATGGTACAGGGACTGCATCAGAAAATGTATGAGGACAGATTAACAGAGCTCAATATGTACACCATAGAGCAAAGGAGGGAGAGAGGTGATATGATGAAAATATTCAAACATCTTAAGGGCAGTAACAAGATGAAAGAGTAAAAAATAACGGGACAAGAGGATACAGCATGAGATTAGAGGGAGGCTGATTAAGGGGTAATGTAAGGAAGTTATTTTTCACAGAAAGGGCGGTGGATACATGGAACAGCCTACCTCAAGAAGTGGTGGATTTGAATACAGTGCAGAGCTTCAAACAGGCATGGGATAGGCCTTATGGAGCAATACAGATGAGTATGAATAGATAGGCCATTGACTGGGTAAAGGCCTATGGCACATTCATAAGGTAGAAAAATTGAGCAGACTAAATGGATCTTGCAATCATTATCTGTCATCAACTTCTATGTTTCTATGTTAGTAAACAAAAGTTATATGCTGTGTTTGTAGACTTTTCAGTAGCCTTCGACTCTATTTCAAGAAATCAACTCTGGTCTCTGATGCATAGTCATGGTATTGACTCAAATCTTATACACATCATACAAAATCTTTACAGCAATACATGGGCTAAAGTAAGACTTGGCATAAGTGGACAAATCACCAATACCTTTATTATAAATAAAGGAGTGAGACAAGGGTGCATCTTTGCACCAACTTCATTCACATTATATATAGACAATTTACTAAAAGAACCTTCTGATGTACCCACTGATTCTCCAAAAATTCTCAATTTTTTTCTGTGCTGCATTAGCGTATGATAATGATTTGATTTTATTGTCAGTAATCAAATCTGTACTTCAGAAAAAATTTTAAATATTACTAGATAGGGCACAAAATATTTATCTAAATGTCAATTATACTAAAAGAAAGTTGTGATTTTCTCTAGCAAAAAAAAAACAAAATGTTAGTTAGAAAGTAAGAGAACAAAGAATTGAAGTAGTAATAATTACATATGTATATATATATATATATATATATATATATACACACACACACACACACACACTATATATATATATATATATATATATATATATATATATATATATATATATATATATATATATATATATATATATATATATATATATATATTGGAATTTGTTTTGATAATACTGAACATTGGAATTCTATATTCAAAAACTCTGGATATCACTAAAAACATACTAGGAATGGCAAGTTTTAACTATAAATATGAGGGTCTTACAATTAAGCCTTTCTTAAAGGTGATTCAAGCAAAAGAATCTACGATTGGTCATCAACAAAATTGGTGTCAAATGACCAGACAGCAAAGCGGTCAAGTCGACCGCTTTTTGCAGTCAGATGACATTTTCCTACTGAAAAACATGTTTTCTATGGGGGGGCTTTGCCTCCTCACCCCCCACGTGGGGGCCTGTGTTTCCCTTACCACCCCAATAAATATAATCAACTCCAAGTTGGAGCTGATTGAGGGGTGCAAGACCCCTGAAAGATAGTGCCAAGTTCCAGTGCTGACACTACAGTGACCCGGCACTGTAGTCACTGTAGTGTCGGTTGCTGTCAACATTTCGCTGTCAGGTGGGTGAACACAAGCAAAATACTTCTCACATCTTTTGTGTGGCACTGAGGTCTGGAACATGGTAAATAGAGTTAAGTTAACCAGTTCATTATTTAAAGTCTTAAGAACCGTACTGATGCTAGATCATTCTTGTCTGACCTCATATATAAGATCTGGGCTCAGAATAGAAAATATTAATACCATGATGGACTGCAGAATTTTTAATTACTGGTTGAAAATTTCTAGAATGCAGCAATACAGAAAAAAGAAAGTAGCATGAAATGAAGTGTAAACAGTGTCCCTGGCATATCCAGCTTTGCAAGTGTTTTTCTCAGTATGATTTGCTTATGCTGTAGAACCTAACAGAGAAAAAAAATCCTAAATCTTAAATATAAAAAATATGTGAAGAAGAGAATTAACAATTACTGAAAGGAAATGGATTTGAAGCATATTAGAAATTCTGCATATTCAAAATTGTTCTCAAATAACAACTATTTATGTGGATATAAGTTCTATCTGGACATACTTGAAGACCCAAATTTTCAGAAAAGCTTTATAATGTACAAATTTGTAAGGTTTGCCAACAATGCCTTAAGGGTTAGACACAAAAAGATGGATTCTGACAATGTAAATTGTGACTGCTCTTACAGTGGAATTGAGAATTTATCCCACGTTATGTGGCATTGTGAATGGTACAAAAAAGAAAGAATTCTGGTTGGTATTATTTATGAACAGTTGTATAGAAATTGATAAAGATACATTGCTTTCAATCCTAATTCATACAGAGGAAGAATGGACTATAGTCAGGTTAGCAAATTATTTTTTAGAATAAATAAAATACAAATAAACAGGAGTATAACTTAAGAAATGAGCAAGACAATCTAAGTGCAATAATACAAGACATAGGAATTATCTCTTTTATTTTCATGTATTATGTTATATTTTTTTTTAAGATTGATGTCACTGTATAACTTTTTGTATATTCTCTATGTAGAACTGTAATTTGTAAAATTTGTTTATTGTTTTTAATTAAAATAACTAAAGCCAATCAATAAAGTATTACCTACATACCATATTTTATTTAGGTCACAATTAGTATTAACTAAAGCAGAATGCAAAAAGCTTATAAATTAGAAATAAATAACTATGGTTGGACAGCATATGAACTAGTTTTGATAAGGCTTCCCAACAAGGGGTTTTGAGGACCTTTTCTCTCAGGTGGCAAGGGGGACTAATAACAAAACACTTATGGATAGAAATATTTATCTTTCAAGTCTGGGTAAGATATTTTTCAAAAAATATTTATAATGACTCTGATTCTGCTAATTATGCTATGAATTCCTTTTGCCTGGCATATACTGCTCTGCCTCTGGATAGGATGTTTGTCACAGAAAATAAAGTTTTTTAAGTTCTTCACTCAGAGGTAGAAAAAGCAAGGCTCCAAGGAAGACAGAATCCCCTTAGAAATATGTTTTGCTACCCTCAGTTAGGGGGTTCCTGTAATTACTTAAATCTTCAATCTAATATTACTTGATTAAGCCTTCCCTGTTTGTGGAAAGGCCATATTGTAGTTCCCATTTTCAAACAAGAGTGGGCTAGAGCCAGCAATGGTTGCTTGTTTGTTAATACAATCAATCAATCAATAACTAAAGGAAAAAAATAGTTGATAAAGTATGTGTAATTATAAAATGGTGTGGTTAATGTGTATGCTGCATGATGATGCAATATGCCCTACGTTGATAAAGTATGTATAATTATAAAATGTATATATGGTGTGGTTAATGTGTATGCTGCATGGTGATGCAATATGCCCAACGTTGATAAAGTATGTATAATTATAAAATGTATATATGGTGTGGATAATGTGTATGCTGCATGGTGATGCAATATGCCCTACTATTCAGCACCACACTTGCTATGATTACTTCTGGATACCTCCTCACTCAAATACTGTTTGGCTGATCAGGGCGCCCACAACTATATACTCTGACCCATCACCTACACTGGCAAACACACTACTACTGTTACTCCCAAAATGCCAGCACAAACACTCCTTCTCCTCACATGCCCCCATACACCTTAACATCACCCATGCTACAGTACCATTCATAGCTATCTACTTTCAGAAATTGTTAGAGCATTATATTGTGAGTTGAGTGCCAACAGTGCCTTGTCTGATTGATTCTACTTGTAACTACACTTCCCATTCATATACCCCTTTCCCATTATCATCACCCATGGTCACACTCCTAACCATCACATGCACTAATGCACATTATCCTACTACTGACAAGCACCCATGCACATAATCCTACTACTCACATGCATCCACACTTACACTCTAAACTCCCAACTGTACTCTCAAACATACTACTACCCTTAACCATGCTCTAACTCACCCACACTGCTCTACCCCTACAAACTCCTATCCCCTCACTCATACACATATAATTCTCCACCTCAACCAGCTGCACTCACTCATAACCCTCATACCCACATCCTTGCCACTCACCCACAACCACATGCCTACCCTTACTGTGCAACCACATGTCTTCCCTTCACCTGCAATCACACACACACACACACTCACACCCCACAACCACACTCTCATATTTCCTACCCCATCACACATTCATACCTCTTACCCACATTGCATTCACATTCAGACCCCTCATTTGCACTCATGCACATCACTAGCAACACAGATGTAAACACATACACACATACACACACGTGCACACATGAGCACACACACACACACACACACACACACACACACACACAGTAAACATGCATGCAGACACAGACCAGCTCTCACACAGGCACATGTACATGCCAGAAGCTAGTAGAGTGCATACACACACACACACACACACACACACACACACACATGCACACACACACAGACATACACCAGTATGTACACAGTCACCCCCAAACTAAAACACAGTAATGCACTTATCTACATTATGCACAATTGTTTCCTTTACACTCAAGTGCTGGTTCTAGCCGGTCCTCACATTGTACAACACATTCTTCCAATGGTGGCTGCACACACAATCCTTCTATGTTTGACAGCTGTCACACTGGCAGCAGTACTTAAAGAGCAATGTCAGAGACTCAGTAAGTTGCATGCTCAACTCTGGTGTCAAATATTGGAAGGTTATGGGTTCTAGATCTACACCAGAAACTTGAACAAACACCCAATACTGACACTATAGTGCAGCACTAAGAGGTGTTGCACTGTTGAGGCACTGTCCTTTGGCTAGTAAGTTAAACTCTGGTCCCTTCTGCACATCTCTTGTGGATTTCCAGGTAGACAATAAAGATCCCATGGCACATATTATAAGAGTAGAGGAATTTGCTTTATTGAAGAAAAGGTATTGAACAAAGAAACAATACAAATCAAACAAAATCAGTACAGTAGATGGAGAGGTATGACAACTATCAGGAAATCAAAAGGAAAATAAAATGAAAGCAGGAATACATACAAAATTGGCGGTCAAATACAACCTAAAGAAACTGTAAACAGAACAGAAAAGAATATGGTAACCTCCCACATTATACAAGCATGCAAGCAATTATAGAGTCAAAAAACAGGTACAGTGGCTCCAACATACTTAAAACAGAGAAGGTGCTATAGTATTTTTTTCCAATTCATAACATTTGTTCAGAAATGATTTTAATATGCTATATAACATGTATTCCTGTAAAAACTTTTTTGTTGCAAAACCAGGGCACATCTCACCTACTATAAATAAAATCTAAATGCAGCAAAAATCAATCTTAATGTGCTCACATGAAATTTCTGTAATTTGACAGGATATAATCCCAAAATCAAGATATCATAAATAATAGGGAATAACCCTGGATCATTCCACTCTTGAGAGAAAAGAGTCCAGAAATGGTCCAAAAAAGGACAGGTAAGGAAAAAATGGTCCTGTGTTTTCAAAGCATTGTCATAGGAAGGATGAGGACACATTCACTCTTTAATGACTTTATGCTTTAAAGAGTTATACACTCCAAGCCTCCCATGACAAGCCAACTATCTGACATCCCATAATTGAAGAGGTATTCTTTTGTCAATTAATTGTTGGCAAGCTGTATCTATGAGACTGTTCGCACAAGATGGAAATTGTTTGGTTGAATAAAATCTATCAAGTAATATACTAACATAAAACTTTTTCCTTGTGTTAGAAGTTATAAATGTTTGTGGTATTTGCCATTGTCTTCATTTCATTAAGGTAGGCTTCATAAATCGTGAGAGGTCTTTACATCTGGATATAGCCGGTACTGTAAGGTAGTATGTGCCCATTTATCCTTCAATGGGAAAAACTAGTGAGCCATGATAGCATGCCAAAAAGGAGTTCAGCCATGTAATAGACCAAAACAAATACTATAAATAAAAACAGTGTGAAAGAAAACAATAGGATTACTCATTCGAATACCCCCCAAACAATAATCATAGTATGTATAATTTCTCTTAATGTGGTTCAAATGACTGCCTCAAAGCCCTTGAAAAAAATGCTGGAGATTGTCACTTCCAAAGCAAAAGGCACAGGTTATACAGTATATGTGCAATACATAAAAATAAAGGCAACAGCAAAGTTTTAATCAAGAAAGCTCTCTTACATTTAGAAATAAAGTTGTGGTTCTATTGTTTTTTTTTCCAAAACTATTTTATTTTTATTAATCAATTGTCACAAGTTAATGACTTTAATACTGTAAATTGCACTGTATTATCATAAGTTTAAGAGTACCTTGTATAATCCGCATTGGTAGGTCAACCTTTCCTCTCCAAAAACAATAGCTCCCTCCCTCCCTACCCATAACAGGACAATTTGAATAGGTTAACATTCATTTAAAGTTAATGACATGGATTCAATATTTTGCACAATGTTATTGTGAATATTATTGGTGTCATAAACATGCAAAACAAAAACAAGTTACCTTTTATAAATGAACCCTCTGCCTCATGAGTAAATACCCACCTCTTCCCCCTTATAAATGGATATGTTATGGGAAGATTATATTCTCATTAATGGTGGTAACAAGTCCATAAGTGCTTTCCATAAGTCATTTTCTAGTTTATCCATATCCCCTATTATGTAGCCTAGTCTTTCATACAACAAGGTTTCTTTGAGAGTATGCCACCATTCTTGTTGTATTGATGGAGGTTTTGGTTGTGC
Source organism: Neoceratodus forsteri (assembly GCA_016271365.2). Classification (NCBI taxonomy): domain Eukaryota; kingdom Metazoa; phylum Chordata; order Ceratodontiformes; family Ceratodontidae; genus Neoceratodus; species Neoceratodus forsteri. The sequence continues at coordinate 953,454,067 of CM057456.1, forward strand.
CAGTTTTTAAGGATTATCTTTTTGAGTGTCAATGAACCAAGATACTCTACCTTAGCTTGGTTAAACATTAAATCTAGGTATCAAATAAATTAAATTAAAAAAAAGTTTGGGTTACAGGGTATAATTTGTTCTAAGAGTTGAGAAAAAGCAGTCACAACAGTCTTTCACCAACTACTAATCCCATGGCATGTCCAAAAATTATGAAAAAGTGTACCAATATTATTACATTGGTGCCAGCATTGGTTATTAGGAGTTGGTTTTAGCCAATAATTCTAGAGTAATGCACACTCTGTTGATAATTTTTTGTTGAATGCTACAGTTCTTTGCTGATATAATACTTTTATTGCTTCCAATTCTAGTAGCTCCCCATTGGCTTTCTTGTAGTTGATAACACATTGCTTTCTCCCAAGTCATATATTGTTTTATTTTTGTGATTTTACCAGTTTTAATAATCATACTGTAAAATTTGGACAATCCCTTCATTTTCGTTAGATTAATGGATTGTTCCTCCCTTTCTATTTGCAGGGAGAAATCCATGCTGTAAATGTTATGTTTAGGACAGCAGAGTTTGAATATCCTGAGTACTGGGTTATAAACTATGAAATTGTTTAATTTCAGGTCTTGTATTAAATTATGAAACTGTTGATAAGATAAAAATCTGTTCTTTTTAAGAAGATATTTCCAAAAATTAAGACCCATTGTCCTAAATATTTTTTTTAAGATCAGATCCTAAGAATGTCTGATAGGTTTTGCATGGATTATGTAACCATGGGATCTGATCATGACCCAATTTGTTTTTTGCCTGTTGTCTATAGGAACATATAAAATGGAAGCATTTCGACCCCCCCCCCAGTTTCTTATAGTTTATAGAAAATAATAATTCATTTAGTTCAATGTTTATTTACTCCCTATTCAAAATTGCCTGCATAATCATGTAGTCCTCCCTTGGAAAAAAGGACCACTCCCACATGTGTGTGAGTTTTTGAATGAAAAAAAATATATAAACATGAATATAAAAATGGGTCATGGCATCCAAAACCTACCTCTTTAATATGCATCACAAGTACTGACTACGCAATTCTTGGTTTCCCCCTCTCCAGAGGAATTTCAAGAAAATTCTCTTTATAACTGCAAACCATTTTATATGTGTGGTCCCAGTCACAAAGATTGTATAATAAAAACCAGATGAGAGAGTACCATCAATTTTATAACTTGCACTCTACCCCACAGTGAGATAGATACGTTTTGCCATAGTTCAAGTTTTCTTCAGATTTTCTCTCTAATTATTTTATATTTAATTTGTATGTTTTTTTTTTTAGCTTAGTTCATAAGGAAAATTGTGATCAAGTTTACCCTTTGTTAACTGCATAATCATGGATTTTTGTTGGTTCAGTTGGTAGCCTGAGAAAGAAGAAAGGATATTAATGAATCACAACAGTACTTGACCCTACGAGGACGGCTGAGAGAGTTGAATATGTGCTCACAGGAGGAGAGAAGGGATCAGGGGGATATGATTGAGACCTTTAAATAAATGATGGGGATACACAAGACAGGTACAGAAGGGGTATTTAAGTTGAGGAGGAGGAGGGACATGAGAGGGCATGGTCTCAGACTGGAGGGGGGAAGATATAGAAGAGGGACGAGGAGACATTTTTTCACAGAGATGGTGGTGGCTAAGTGGTATGCTCTGCCCAAGGAGGTGATATCCTGAAGGACGGTTGACAGTTTTAAAAGGGGATGGAACAGGGTGAGGGGAGTAAAAGTGAGGAGGGTGGGCAGCTGCAGTTAGAAGGATAGCTGCACATTCGAGCAGACTTGATACTGTATATCATGAAGCCTATTTCTGCTGGCAGATTTGTATATTCATAAGGATTACCCTTAGATATTTTATCTGGTCAACCTTATTGAAAATATTCAAGTTTTGAAAATTGTGATCAAGTGTACCCTTTGTTAACCACATAATCATGGATTTTTGTTGGGTTCAGTTGGTAGCCTGAGAATGAAGAAAGGGTACTAATGATTCGTAACAGTGCTTGACTAGAATTATTAAGGTCTTGAAAAAAAATGAAAGTGTCATCTGTGAACGCACACAGTTTGATCTCTTGTTCTTTAACTTGTTTACCTTTAATCTCTGGACACTTTCTAACTGTATTTAAAAGGGGTTCAAGGCATAAAATAAATAATAATGGGGACAGGGGACAACCCTGTCTAACTCCAGACTCCATTAATATTTTTTGTATTGGAGCACCGTTAATTATGAAGCTAGCTAACAGTTTCCTATAAAAAAGTTTTAATTATCTGCATAATATTCATTGGGATACCCCATTTCTCCAAACATAAAGCATATAAGATTGATTGATTTAATCAAATGCTTTGCTAGCATCTAATACCAGGGTGTAATGCAGTTCATTATAATGCTTGAATGTATTCTATCAGAGTTTGTCATTTTTTAACTGTGTGAGCAATTGCTGTTCCTGGGATAACACCATTCTGGTCTGGGTGGATGTGGAGGGGGAGAACTGTCACCAACCTATTAGCCAAAATGTTAGCAATTGCTTTGTAATCACTGTTTAGTAAAGCTACTGGCCTATAGCTGCTGGGTAAAGGTTTTAATTCTTTCAGAATTAGTATAGTTTTGGCTTTTAGCATGGATGGAGGAATTGCCCCCTCTGCATCCATCCATTCCTTCATCATCTGTAATATCCAGGGTGCTAGTAGGTCCTTAATCATTTCGTAAAATTAATTTGAAAATGTATCTGACCCTGAGCTTTTGTTACTAGGTAATGCTTTTATTTCTTCCTTAATTTCATTTAAATAGAATGGTCCATTTTGTAAGTTAAATGGGCAAATATTGCTTTTGTATATGAAGGATTCCATCTCTTCTAAATTACTTACAGGATTGTTTTCATAGGTGCCTGAAAAAGTCAATTATTGTTATAGCCAAGTCTGGCCAGTCCGTAACTATCCTTTTTTGACTGACTTTTAGACTAGTTATTATATTATTTTCATACCTCTTTTTGAGGAGATTTGCCAATAATGTACTGGATTTATCACCCTGCAAATAACAAGCCTTTTTAACTTTTTTAATGTTTGCCTCTGTTTCTAAGTTTATTAAAACTTCTCTATTAAAGTTTATGAAACCAAGAGAGAAGACATACACCCACATATCCCAGGTTGACCCTGGGCCCACATCCCCAAACTGGCTGTGACTACTATATACATCCCCATAACTATTTGCATACACAGTTTTCATATAATATACCAGCTTAATTAACTCTGACTTACTAATGCAAAGTTGAAGTCTATCAACTCAAAGTTAGCTATGAACCTAATCAACCTCCAGTTTAATTATCCCTCTTTATTACTAACCTTAATTTCTAAATGGTTGTAAGTCAGTTAGGCTTAGGCTTTAAAACTGTGTCCCTAGGAGAGAGAGAGAGAGAGAGAATCCATCCTAACCCTTCTAATGTAGCAGACTTAATATAAGCACACTAAGAACTATCTAATGAGAGTAAAACACCTCTCTGGGAGGAGTACTTAAAGGCACAAAATTACATACATCAATAAAAATCAAAGTCCCTTTTATCTTTTTCTTAAGTAATAGTTGCTAGCTGATCCCATTCAGACAGACAGAGCTGGGTTTGAGTACTCTTCAGTTGTAATGAATACACTGCCTCTAATGCCCTCCACCATTTATCACACACTTTCTTTCTATCTTCAATTATCATTTGTCTTTTGAGTCTAAGATATGCAACAAATATCTCACCCAATGATCATAATTATAGATCAGATCACTTTTTCAGTGTCTTAGGACAAATGCCTTAACCAGGGCAGACATCAATGCCACATGATGCTTAGCTGACTCTCTCACAACTGATTTCATAACTCCCAAAACACAGATCTCTGGCTTAATATGCTCCGAATAGTTTAGTAATGGATCCATGTTGTGACCAATTTGAACCCATAATGAATGTATTTTGGGGAAGTCCCACATCACATGTAACAGATCCCCTGGTTTCATGCCACATCTAAAGCACAGATCTGTCTGTCTAAGTCTTCTAGAATACAGCTTAGCAGGGCTGCAGTAGATATTTGAAAAAATTAAAAACTGCATAGTCTTGTATTTCGGTACAGGTAGGCATTTAACACTTTTCCAAATCTCTTTCCAGTCAGGCCTCAGGGGGATTATATGTTTTTCCCAATATAAAACTTGAGCCAAGCAATCTGAGCTCACAAAATCTAACAACACTTCATAAACATTTGAGAGGGGGTGTTGACAATAATCAATCTCACTCAAATTGTCCCAAGTAAATGGACTCTGGCCAACATCTTTATTATCTCTTAAAAATTGCTGCACCATATTTGTGATCTGAATCTTTCTAAAAAAGTCCCATTCCCTAGTCTGTGGTGGGAGGATCACCTTATCTTCTACTATAAAATCTGTCAAGGTTAGGTCTGATGGTTGTGGAGCCCAATGCTCATTGATTATTTGTCCCCCCCCAGATGAAGATTAGGGTTTCCCAGTATGGGCTGGTCCCGAACTCTCATTTGGACTCTCCTCTGTGTGGGATTTAAAAAACTCCATCACACCACCATTGATTTAAAAATTGATGTCTGCCTTCCCCTTTTAGGTAAGCCCTCTGGATCTGAGAAAAGCAACACTGCTGGGGAAAGTTTCATGTCCTCTAGAATTTTTCTCTCAATTTGCAGCGAGGTTGAAGTGTATCCCCCTTCTTCCTGGGCTCTGTACCACTGTCCCATTAAACCTAGTTGTCCCGTGACAAAGTATAAAAGTAGGTCTGGTCTGGAAGTTTAATGCCTCCCATAAGATGGGAAAGACGTAGAATAGCATGTTTTCTCCGGGGGGGGGGGGCTTTGAATTCCACAGAAATGCCGAGATTACCCTCTGGATTTTAATAAACCTTCCTTTAGGAATATTATAAGGCTGTAAATGAATCAGATATAGCAATCTAGGTAATAGATTCATTTTAATCAGTACCAGTCAGGCAGTGAAGTTCAGGGGGAGTTTATTCCACCTTAATATATCATTTTTTTTTTTTGCAGTCAAAAGATTATCAACATTTTCTTCCACCCATTTTCTGTTTTAGCTATAATCCAGATACCCAAATATTTAATCTTAGTTGGGGCCCAGTTTATTTGCAAATGTTCAAAATCTGCTCTATAAGTATAAGGGGTAAGAGGAAGAATCTGCATTTTGCTTAAATTTAATTTGTAGTTGGAGACCCCAGAGAATTGCCTAATAATTTCCATGGCTTTTTGGAAGCTCTCAGCTGGTTTGTATAAATGTAACATTATATCATCAGCAAAAACTGAAAATTTAAAGTCCATCCCATGAACCTTAATCCCTTGCACCACAGGCTCCATGTGAAGTGCCCTTAATAAAGGTTTCAAATTGATATTGAACAAGATTGGTGACAGGGGGCAACCCTGTCTGGTCCCATTCATCAGAAGAAACTCTTTAGAAAGATAGCCATTACACAGGACCCTGGCAGTGGGGGCAGCATAAAGGTTTTTAAGACCTCTGAGAAGTCCTTCCAGGAAGCCCTTTTTCTCCACCATAAGAAATAGAAAAGCATGGGAAACCCTATCAAATGCCTTCTCGGTGTCAAGCGCAATCAAAGCCATAGCTGACTTGGAGTTGGAAACCCAGTAAAGAATATGATGCAGCTTTCTTAGCGCGTCATGCGCCCCCCAAACCTGGCATAAACCCTACTTGATCCTGACTAATTAATAAAAGAGCAACTTTTAGTACTCTATTAGCCAGGATCCTTGTGAGCACTTTAATATCCTGATTTATTAAATCTATGGGTAAATAATTGCCAGGCAAATCCCTAGGTTTATCTGGCTTTGGGATAAGTGTAATATAAGCTTGATACAAGGGAGGATGGAGAACCCCATATTTCATAATATTCGAGAATAAATCTTTCAGGAGAAGGAGTATAGTCAATAAGTGAACTTTATAAAATTTAGCCAAGAGACCATCATGCCCTGTTGTCTTACCATTTGACAATTCCTTAATTGTTGCCTTAATTTCTATTTCTTGAATTGGGGCTGCCAAGGCCTGAGCCTGCTCTTGATCCAACTTAGGCAAGGGTACCCTATCCAGGAACCCTCTAATCTCTTCTTCTGAACTAGTTACCCCCCCTTGATAAATCCCAGTATAATATTCTGCAAAAGCATCAGCTGTTCCCTGAGAATCTGTAATAATAGCCCCTCTATACTTCACTGCTATAACCGTTTGATCCACCTCCCATTCCCTAGTTCTACTAGCTAACACCCGGCCTGGCACATCTCCCTGCAGTAAGTATCTAGCCTTTAATCTTTCAAGCCAGCGATCTATTCTGACATACATCATGCTTCTCATTTCATCTCTTAATGCTCTAAGGTCATCATACAGATCACTAGAGGAGCTCTCCAAAGGGAGTAATAACTTAATGGCCCCAGTTAAAAATTCTTCCCACTCTCAATTCATCCTGTTCCTCCTAGCAGTGTATTCCTGGGCTATTCCTGCATATAGTACCTTACAAGTAGGCCAAGCAAGTTTCTTATTCATGAGTGTCGGTATTTGGGTCTGGATAATCTCCACTAGTGCTTTCTCTAATTTAGACACAGCATTATCAACCGTTAATACTGCATCATCCATTCACCATCAGTATGGTTTCGGGGGAATGGTATCTATCTCCCAGAGCATCTGCACCGAGGAGTGGTCAGATAATACTCTGTTAAGAGTAGTCAGTTCTTTGACGCCCCTTAATGCTGCCCCATTGACCAAAAAAAAAATCAATTCTGGAATGTGAGTTATGCGCTCCAGAATAAAAGGTCATGTTGGTGTCCCCTTTAGTATACACCCTATAAGGGGTCTACTAATGCTGCAACTTCCAAAAATCTATTTAAAGCTATCTGTGCTGCAGAAAGTGGTCTTTTAGAAGGAGGTTTCCTGTCCACCCCAATATCAAGGCAGAGATTCCAGTCACCTGCTAGAATAAGTGGGTGGGAGGGGAGAGTAGCAAAATCAACCTCCATTGAGGCAAAAAAGTCAGGTTTAGAGGGTGTAGGGCCATAAATTGAGGCATAAGAAAATGAATTTCCCAAGATAGTACCCGACACATAAATCCCCCAACCATCCTCCTGTGTCTTGATTTGAGAAATGACATATGGGCAAGCCTTTCTTACTAGTATCGCCACACACCCTGATGCTTTTGCATTCCTTTCTCCTATTACTTTGCCCACACACATTTTCTTCAATAGATGTAATTCCACTTTCAGAAAGTGGGTTTCTTGCAGTGCAGCTATTTGAACCCCCAATTAATTAATATATTGTAATATTACCAGTTTTTTCTTCCTCCCCTGAGGCCTTTAACATTCCATGAGATAAATTTAAGCAATACCATTATTTATGACAGTACCCCTGCTTTTCACCCTCTTACATTCTGTCCACCATCTTATATGCACCATGGATTCTCTTTCTCTTCCCTTTTCCCCCAGTAACTCCCCCACTATAACCCTTGATCCACCAATTGTCCTCCTTGATCAGAATGAGACATGAATGAGCTAGCACCGAGCCCACCGAATCCCATTAAAAAAACAATAGGCCCCACTCATAACAGTAAGTCCCATCATAGGCTTCTTGAGTTACAAAATACCAGAAGCTCAATAAATACATCCCTCTCCCCACAAGAGGTCACTCCCACTATAGTATCCAGTGGTAGCAGGGAGAGTGCATTCCACACCCATTTAATCCACACCACAGAATCAGAGGTCCCCTCAACTTCAAATAAATGCAGTAATAGAATTATACCCCCATTTCAATAATGTCCCCCACCTTTAATTTCCCAAGATTCCCCCATTCTTCCATTTCAGATATAACAGATAAGAAGAAAACCAGTAAGTCCCTGAAACCAATAATTAATCATTTAAAAGAAGATGCCCTAATATAACTAATAATCCAGTATAGGTTTGTTCTGTAGCATGGATTTACCAAGGCCCCATTTTTCTCAGGGCAAAGTCACTCCCTGTCTCCAGGAAATAGCGAAAAGAAAGGAAAAAGAAAAAAAATAACTATCCACAAAAAAAAGTCTTGAGCTCACTTAGACTGTTCTGCGTTGCACAAAACTACAGGCTGTCTGTTATTAACTCCTTATCTAAAACAACATTTCAGCTCCCTGAGGCGAGAGAAAGAAAAGAAAAAAAAAAGAACTTTTTAGTAGAATGGGGTCCATTTGACCTTAAAATGGTCAATAATGAGCCCTTTTCTTACAGTCCCATACAAAATAAATCCAGGGCAGTCCAAACAGTAGAAGGGCAATTCCAATCTCCAAAGCTTGGAGCAAGGTTCAAATAGATTGAACACTACCTATTTTCGTAGCTCTTTCCGATCCATCCTGCTCTCTCTCATCACTCTACAAAAGTCAATCCTGCTGGCACCTTGAATCTTTAGGTTTCAGATTTAAACAAGGCCAGTAGCTCCACCTGCAGGCCTTCTGCAGCATCCGTCGCCATCACATACCTCCTATCTCCAGTCTGCAACCTCACAATCAGCGTGACTGGATATTGGAGTCTATATTTCATCCCTTCCAAATATAACTTCTTCTTGATCTCCATATACTCCTTCTGTTTTTCTCTAACCAAACGTGTCAGATCTTGAAAAAGTCATATAGAGGCCCTGTTCCATTGGAGATTTTTATTTGCTTTGGCTTTAAATAGTACATGAGTTTTTCTTTATAATTCAGAAAACGCATAATAAGGACCCGAGGTCTAGCTCCAGGTGGGATGATCTCTCTCTCAAAGAGCAGTGTGCCCTCTCGAGATTATAGGATTCTCCATAAGGTGATGGACCAAACAATTTCAGAAGGAGATCCTGCATGAAAGTTACACAGTCCGATCCTTCTGTCTTCTCAGGAAGACCCACCATAATCAGATTATTCCTCTGACTGTGTGACTCCTGATCATCCAGGTGATCTTCCAACTTCCTAACTTGTTTTTTAACAGTAATCCCCTCATGGTCTATAGACACCGACTTTCTTTCCAGGGAAGCAACCCTGGCTTCCACATCCCCCACCTGCTGTGTTAGAGCCCTCAGTGCTGGTATTAACATAGAGAAGTCAGCCACTAAGCCTTGGAAGAGATGTTTAATTTCTGAAATATCATCTAAGGATGCATGCCCCCCCTTGATCTTCTGTCAGCTTGCCTTTGTTTTTCTCTGGGCCCGGAGAGTGGGGTTTCAAGCATTTTACAGCCAGCAACCTTGCAGCCAGAGGCTCGGGGCTTCCACATTCCATCTCAGCCATATTGTCAGCCATGTCTGTTCTTGCTTATCATAAGTACAATGCTGAATTATATTCTCTCGGCTTGCACCCAGAAACGCTGAACCCTTTAAGGAATTTGAATTACTGATTGAAAGCGAAGTTGTGAGGTCCAAAGTAGTTATTTTAAGATGTAATATTTGGCACGACTCAGGAGCAACCTTCGGGATATCTTTTTTCCCTCTAACTCATCACATGATCCCGCAACTGTTTCCTTTCTCACCTCTGTTTCTAAGTTTAATTTCTCTTGTATTTTAAATCTATGTTATTTATTTATTTATTTATTTAGCTTTTGTTTACCGGGCAAGTACACTAGACAAGTATTGTGCCTATTTTCAGGAAAGACCCGGGAGAGTACAACATGAGGAACAACAGTCAAGGAGACATGGCAAAGAGAGTACAGTTTTTTGTCACAGTAAACAAACATGTGGGAAATACATCATTTGACGCTAAGGGAAACATACAGTAGTAAGCACATTTCAGATTATACACTCTAGACTAGCTAGTTCAACTGGCAGATATATACAGATCATCATACATAAGACTGGAGCATAGCTCAAGGACTGGACTGGTCATAATATAACTTATAACATTGTCGTATACACCCTCTAGGCTAGTTGGATCATGGACAGGTATATACAGCTCATCGCATTTTTCTAAATATGCACATGTTAGACAGAAACAGAAACACTTGGTAGTACAAATTTCTACGAAGTGACCAAGGTGCAATATGTCATGGTTAGCCTATGACCGTGGAGCAAAAATGGGTGTAAAAATGCCCAAGGCTTTTTAGGCAGAAGTAGTCAGAAGTCATTGATACAGTGGGGAAAATATCTCCAGGAATTCAATGGAGACACCCTGGGGAGGTTCAGACAAAACAATTTGACACTTATGTTCATTCCATTCTACAGAATATCTATCATAGTCTTACAAAAATAACTCATCAAGTTTTCTTAATTTTGAGTGAATTTCTTGTTTTTTAAGACATTTATTTTTATTTACCCAGGTTTGATAAGATATGCATGCCCCCTACAATACTATTTTGAAGGCCTCCTATAGAGATGAGACAGGTTGTTGCCCAACATAGTTATAGTACCAGAAGTTGTTAATTGCTTGTTGATTTTCTTCTATGATATCTTTGTTTTTTTAATAATTTTAGTGTCCATGTATGAGCTCTTTTTTTAGTTTTTGGTTTTATAAACATATTCATTTCTACTACAGCATAGTTGCAGTAAATTAATGACTTATAAGATAAAGTATCCAACAAAGACATGAGAGATTTTGAGGTAAATATATAATCAATTCTGGATTATTTTTTTTTGTCATGATGTGTATATTCTTTTATACGGGGGTTAAAAACTCTCCATGGATCAATTAAATCATTTTCATCCAAGAAATTCCTTAACAGGCAGGAGATCATTTTATTGTTAGTGGCACATTATCTTTTTATCTAACCATGGGTTTATTAGTGCATTATAGTCACCCATTAATATATTTTTTCTGCTTGTATTTCGATTAGCCCATTCTTTATTTTAGCTAAAAATGCCAAATAATTTTCAAATGGTCCATACACAGATCCAATAGAGATGGTTAAACTATTAAAAGTTAGACCCTTTATTAAAATAATTTGACCTTCCTTATCAGCTCATTTACTTGTTAATTGAAACTTAAGTGTTTTCCTTAATAGTAATGCAAAACCTGCATTTGTTTTTGTTCCTGGGGAAAACAAGTGTGGGCTTGTGCTTCCATTATTGAATCCAGACAATGGCCAAGGAAGCAACAGATTTCCCATTAGTCAAGGCATCATTTTGTGTACCAAAACTGATTCCAAGTATTTGAATGGGGTGTGAAGTAATGGGAATATTAGCACTATAAGAAACGGAAGTGTGCCATTTTGAGGAAGAGATGCGCATGCCTCAGGACTTTAAGTAATTCAGCTGAGCACTAGAGACACACTCAAAGGATGAGATAATATGTCCCAATTCAGGACCAACAGAGTCATCCTACACACAGATGCAGATATCATTTGCATATGCACAAATGTTGACAGAGGTGTGGTGGTCAACCAACTGTATGCCAGGAATTTTGGGTTTAGTGTAAATGTTCCAAATAAACTTGTCAATTGCAAAGGTATACAAAAGGGAACTTAAGGGGCAACCCTGCCTAACCCCTCTCTCCAGTTTGAAAGGCAAGCCCATCATTCCATTAATGAATGGTACAATATGAGCATTCATGTAGACAGTACATAACCAAGAAAGGTACTTCACAGGAGAACCATAGTACTGGAGAAGATGGAAAAGGTACTGGTAGCAATCTCTGTCATATGCCTTCTCCTGATCCAAAGACAGGAGATAACTAGGAAGGTCATACAGATTACCTCATTCTGGTTCATCCCTCAAGAAGTGTAGGTTATAGAACATAGATCTATGAGGGATGGTGCAGGTCTGTACAGGAGAGATGACAACCTCTGCCAATAGAAGTAATCATTTCACTAAAATACTTGCGAGCAATTTGTAGTCAACATTAAGGAGACTAATGGATCTCCAATTTTTAATGTATGACCTATCACCTTTCTTAAAAAGAAGAATCACAGTAGCCTGTGGTGTTTCTATGGGAATAAATCCAGAATGTAAAATTATGTTAAAGAGAATGGCCAAAACATGTCAGAGCTGCACAGAAAAGGTCTTGTATCAGTATAATTCTCCCATCAGGCCATCCTGGCCAGGGGATGAATTCCTTATAAAGCTTTAATAGCTGTGTCAATTTCCATTTTAGAAATGTCAGTGTGATGGATATCCTTTTCTCATACCTGAATTTTTTTTTTTTTCAGTCTGTTGCAACAGCACCCTCTCTTTATATTTTTCTTTATTCTTTTCCTTTAACCACTTACAGGTAGGCCACCTATCAGTGTTCTGTCTATCTCTGTCATACCCTTTTTCTTTCCTGGCATGAGAGAAAGTATCTGAGCATTTCCTACTTTTCCCATTTAGGAAATTAGTGAGTGAGCAAAAATGGGACCGTGTTTGTAAAAGCAAAAGTGTCTTTGGTTCTCTGCACTGTATAAAATAAGGGTATGAAGGCTGTGTTTAGTTAGAGGGTTTAAAGTAAATCCCTCATGGTTAGTGTTTGTAAGAAATATATATATTTTTTTCATTTCAAATCTCCTTGACACGCATTTGTTTGTGCTGGAACGTCTAAAGTAAAATCGGAATTCCTTACAGCTCAGCAGTAAAAGTTGTTCCCCTGTAGCGAAAGAATTGTTTCTGCTTTAGTAGTGCGAGTGATGTTGTTTGTAAAAACACTTGCAAAACCGACGGAGGCTTCACCATTAACAGGGTAGCAGGTAAACATACAGTTTTACACTTCTGCAATAAAGAAAAACACACATTGAGATCATCACTTGGTATTTATAATTCATTTATTTGTTGTAAATGACTGTAAATAATTTCCTATCTGCTTTAAGGGAAGGACGGTGGACACTAGCCCTTTTATGGAGGAGAGAGTCCTCAGGGAACTAGCAAAACTAAAAGAAGACAAGGCTATGGGACTGGACAGGGTTCACCCTAGGATACTGAAGGAACTAAAGGAGGAACTGTCTGCACCTCTGATGGCCCTGTTCACTCTCTTATTGGATACTGGAGAAGTCCAGAGGGACTGAATGAAGGTGGATGTCGGCTCAGTGCACAGAAGTGGGAAGAGGGAGGAGACAGGAAACTACCGATCTGTAAGCCTGACTTTGGTGGTGGGCAAGATTATGGAAACTCTACTTAAAGAAAGGATTGGCGAATATCTTAACACCAGTGGTTTGCAGGATCTGAGGCAGCATGGGTTCACAGGGGGTAGATCTTGCCAAACAAACCTGATGGAGTTTTTTGACTGGGTTACCAGGGAGGTGGATCAGGGAGGAGCGGTGGATGTGGCTTACCTGGATTTCAGTAAGGCCTTTAACACTGTTCCACACAGAACACTGGCAAACAAGCTAGGCAGCAGGGGAGTGGGTCCAAAGACAGTAAAATGGGTGCAAGGTTGGCTAACTAACAAAACGTAGAGGGTGGTGGTAAATGGAGTTCACTTGAAGGAAGATAAGGTAACCAGTGGGGTGTCACAGGGTTCAGTACTGGGACTTGTGCTCTTCAATGTATGTATTAGCAACATTGCAGAGGGGCTGAAAGGAAAGGTATACCTGTTTGTGGATGTCACAAAAATCTGCAACAGAGTGGACACACGGGGGTAGAAAATGAAGGAAGATCTAAAAAAACTGGAAGACCGATCAAGGGTTTGGCAACTGGGCTTCAATGCCAAAAAATTTAAAATTATGCACATGAGGCACAGAGACCCAAGGGCAATGTATCATTTGGGGGGTTAAAAACAAAACATAAAAGAGATCTGGGGGTCAGCATATCTGATAACCTGAAGGTAGCAAAGCAGTGTGATAAGGCAGTGGGAAAGGCTGGTACGATGCTGGGGTGCATAGGGAGGGGTATCACTAGCAGAAATAGGGAGGTAGTGTTACCCCTATATAAAGCAATGGTGAGGCCACACCTGGAGTGCTGTGTCCAGTTCTGGAGGCCCCATCTCAGGAAGGATATAGACCGGGTGGAGACAGTACAGAAAAAGGCAACCAAAATTGTGCAATGCCTGTATCAAAAGCCCTATGAGGAAAGACTCAGGTAATTAAAGCAACAGTACTGGATAATCAGGAAGTAATTATCAAAATTCTGCTTCTTGGCTGGTAGCATGCAGCCATAGTTCCAGTTTCCATATCTGTAAATATTTTTTTCTAGTGATCTTTAGTTTATTAAATATTTAACATTTACTTCCATTGTTGTGGATCCACATTAAATATGGATGGTGCCTAATTTGCAGCTGAGATCCCCCCTCACGTCTCATCACATCTTTTGTTTACTTCCATGGGACCCTGTGCTGCGTGTTCCAACTGTCCCTGTGTAGTGCTGCAAGTCATGCACATATGCAGTTGGTAACAGAGGGTTCCAATTCAATATGGCAGGTGAGAAAAATGTAAACAAAAACAAAGAAAAATGGAGCAAAGTATGGGGTGATAGTACAGCAAAAACAAGAAAGACTACCAGGTAAGTGCTCTACACAGCACAGGGAACAAACTGTTGTAAAAGATCCAGTTTTTTTATCTAGTACTGCTGCTTTAAATATGTATTCACTGGAGGAAAAGAGAGAATGGGGAGACATGATACAAACATTCAAATGCCTGAAGGGTATCAATAAGGTACAGGAGGGTGGCATATTGCACAGAAAGAGATGTTCAAGGATGAAGAGGCATGATATGAAGCTGGAAGGGGGAGACATAGAGGGGTTGTAAGGAAATATTTCTTCATGGAAAGGGTGGTGGATGCCTGGAACAGCCTCCCAGCAGAAGTCATGTGCACCAAAATGGTAACAGGTTTCAAACATGCATGGGATGGACACAGGGGGACCTTAGTAACAGGGCCATGAGGGGTAAGGCTGGAGATCATTTAGGGTCTATGATAGCACAGTATGTAGGGACTTTTTGGCAGGCTAGGTGGTCCAAAAGGTCTTTTTCTGCTGACTGCTTTTATGTTTCTAAGAGGTGTGTGATGGTCACAGGGTATTTATTGGTGAAGGGTGGGCCCCAGATTCCCTAGCCTGTAGGGCCTTAACCTGGGAGTCTGTGATACGTTCTTCTGGTCCTGCAGAACCCTGTCAAGGTGATTGTGGGCTGTATAAGGACAGTGTATATACGAATGTCCCATTCGTCACACAAATTTCACTGAAACAAATTTGGTCACTCTAGACTGATGTAGCCATAGTCATGACAGAAATTACACATAGGCTTGTCACAGACAGAGCTTAAATAAGTCTGGGCACTACATTTATGACAGGTTTATAGTTTCTCAGGGTATAAACAGAGCTCTCTATCCCTGTCTATATGAAAGCTGCTAGGCAGATGACAAATCCCTAAATTGGTGTGTTTCAACTGTACTTTAACCTCTCCCCCCCAGTCCATATCCAGTCATCATCTGAAATGGGATCGGGGCATTCCAGTACAGCACATCTTTATCTCAACCAATACTGAACATCAGCGATGTTCACCCCTTCATTCCAAAACAATAGCAAGATAGTTTTAACAGTCAGTTTGGTAAGGAGGATCAGAAAAATGGTTGCCAAAGAGAGCTATCCTTTACCACATTGTATCTCTGCCAAAGCGTCTCTGAAGAGGAGATCTGTTTAAGTTTGACAGCATATGTCACCTCCCCTTCACATGAAAAAAAAAAACAAAAAGCTTGTTAACTCCCAAGCCCATAGTAGTCTTCAAAGGTTGTGCTTTGCAAAATACCTACCAGGAAACAATTCATCACATCCAGTATATTTTAATCTCACAGCATTAAGCCTTTGGGCAGGTTCCCTGCCTTGGCAAATAAGCCAGGCAAATAAGCAGCAGTGCATCAATCTTGTGAAAATTCTGACCTATACTTTTTATGCTATTTTAGATTGATCCTTATCTACTGACTTGTATGATACCCATCTCTCCACAATTTGAGTTCACTTAGTACTTTTTTTCACATCTGAAATAATAAAATGAGCGCTTCTTTAAATATGGCTTAGACCAGGTTTCCATCAGAATTCTCTGCTGTTTTTGTACACCAGTTGTTTAAGATCATTTCTGTTGTGACTAAAATGAGCTAGCATGCAGCAGGCAGTGCTCCCTGAACATTTGGAACAGTGGGGGTTCAAAAATTGCTGGGAATAGTCAGGAAAACCTGGTCCAAGCCATATTAAAAGGAGCACTCCTTTCATTATTTCAAATGTGAAAAAAGTACTAAAATAGACTCAAAATGGAGAAAAAAGGGTATGATACAAGTCAGGAGATCAGGGTCAATCTAAGATAGCATAAAAAAGTATAGGTCAGAATTTTCACTGGATTGATGCACTGCTATCCCAGACTGTTGTACAGAGTCTGTTTGTTTAGCACGGACTGGATCATCATGCAACATACGTCCTAAATCAGGCAGAGACAGGGAAAGGTCAACAAAATCTCACTTTTAGAGTTGCCCACATCAGAAAGGAGTTTTCCTTTAGTCAGCAGTTTCATAACTGGGACACAGTGCTCAGTACAGCTGGATTCAGAAGGAACTGAAGGCACTGAGCTGGACAAGACAGCACTAGAAGGTGCAGGTAAAGATAATGGAGCTCCATGAGGCACAGAAGGACTAGGAGAGGTTGGGAGCATGAAGGTGTCTGAGGCAAAAGCTCCAGCTTGCACTTCTGAAGTGCAGCAGTGAGAAACTGCAGGAAGAGCATCAATAGGTGGAGGAGGAGGAGGAGGAGTAACAGTAGAGGGAGCAACTGCAGAGCGTGGGCTATTCACAGAATCCACACGTTCAGCTGTGTCAATAATTTCCACTTCAGAGGTCTGTCACGGTGAAACCCAGCCCTTGCCATCTGCAAACAAGACTCAGCCAGCAGCCTGGAGTGTGTGTCAGAAGGGATCCACAATCATCGAAATGCCAGGTTGACATGCAGTGGAACAGCCTTTCCATAGGCCCAAAGAGCTGCAAGGAGGCAGAGATATTGTAGGGGGTAGCGTGGAACAAAAACCCAGTATCAGGATTCAAAGATAAAGGATCGCCTAGGGAAAACTTTGGCAGCAAAGGTAATATAGACTGAGGTTACAAGTTTGACTGACAAGTGGGGGAGGGTGAAGGAACAGCATCTAGTGGTGGCTTACCAGTCAAAGAGGATTCTTCCCGTATTAATCTGAGTAACAATTCCTTATTTCTGTGCATCACAGTTTTCAAAAGTAACTATTCTTGTCCTGTCAGAACAGTACCCAACTCAAGAAAAGTCATCACACTTTGTGGCAACTGTCAACAGGGGTTGGCGCACATCTGTAAATCAAGCCACTGTGAAACACAATCCACAGAGCTCATCTGTGGTTCAGAATTGAGATCCAGGAGATCACATGACGCCACAGAAGGGCTAGCAGCTTGGAAAACCCACCTCCACCTCAGCTCTTAACTTTCATCGATAATTCTCCGGCTTTATAGCACCAAACACAAAGGGCTAGTTACCATTTGGCTCCCGACGGCTCCCCGCACCATCTAAGACAAAAATAAAATGTGTTGCAGTGTTTTTGAGGAAGAGTGGACCGATTAATGTCTGAGGCCTAGCTCTGGCATGGAGGCAGAAATGCGCCAGGCACCTCCCCTGCACACACCGCTGCAGACTCCAGAAAAAAAACTGAAATGATCAAGGGGGCAACCGGATACCGTTTCTAAGACTAGCATAGCCTCGACTACTGCACAAACCATGGCTCCTCTAATGGAGCAGAAATTTATGGAGGAAATGCAACCTTTTCGTACTGCAGTCCAGGTACTCACCTCAGAGGTAAAATCTATACGTGCAGGCTTCAAGACATCATTAGAGCGATCTCAGATGTGGTGGCCAGGACGACATTGCTATAGAGGGCTGGAAAGCCTCAATGGAGCTGGAGCTAGCTCCCCTGCATTGCACCAGAAGCTTCATCAGATGGAAGCTAAGCTTGAAGATCTGGAAGGCCGAAGTCGCCGCAATAACATTCTTATCTTCGGCCTTCCAGAAGAAACAGAAGGAGCGGCACCGATCACTTTTCTGCAGCAGATGCTCACCAAAATTGTTGTACCCTCTTCTAATAATACTATATACATAATAGAGAGGGCCCATCACTCACTTCGACCTAAGCCAGCTGCAGGGAAACCACCAAGGCTTTTGATATTAAAATTCCTAAACTACCTGGACAAAATGCATGTCTTGGGACAAGTCAGGGGTCTCCAGGAAATCTTATGGGAGGGTCAGCAGCTACGGTTCATGCAGGATCTCCCAGCTGCTATATGACAGTGAAGAGCTGCATACCACCCTATCGTTACCAAGTTCATCGCCGCCAGTATAAAGTGCAAAGTCCTGTACCATCTAAACTGCCTGTCTACCACCAGACCACCTGGAAAAGCTTTGACACCACAGAGCAAGCCCTATCTGAGCTTCAGGCACTGATACCAGACCTATTCAAGCCACATTGAATTCCAGAGTTGGACCTTTGGGAGAATAGAAGGAACATGTGAGGAAGTCCACGGTGCTTTCGGTCTTCGTTAGAGGACACCAGCAAGTTGAACTTGTGCTCAGTATTCAGTCTCTCTGCCCTTTAATTGCTAAAGTTTGCAATTTTCTGCAATGGAACCAGAGTGACAGACTTGCAGGGGCAGTTGATTGTATGGTTCTGATCCGTGGCGGCAATCCAGAGAGAAATCCCCTTGATGTTTTTTCTCCCTTTCTCTCCTGAAGATAAGGAGGGGACAATCCGGGAATAAGCATGGTAGTTTAATCTTACATGCTCACATTAGGAAGGATTTTTTTTGGTGCTCCGCACAGCTACAGTTACATTGCTCTCAAATGTCATTAATGGGTATTTCCACAAGAGGGCGTGAAAGCCCCATGTTTGCACCTACTGTTTAATACCCTGGATTTCCAATTTGTTGAGCCACTAATTTCTTGTATTTAGATACAAGGCATTAGTCTTGTCGTATTTAGCAGGAGCCAATTAACAAAGTCTTGATCTATGAATGTGATCCTGTGAGAGACACCCCTGTTATTTTACCTTCCCCCTGTCCCTCCTGAAGTTAAGGAGGGAATTAAAGGTTTCTAATTTTTAGAGACCCATTCCATATGATTACACAAGGGGGATCCAGTTATTTTACATCTTCTTTGGGTCAGCGCTTTACAGAGGCGTTTAGTAATATAAATGAGCCCATCCCCATAGTTCTAACAGAATAATGACTGATGCTATATCACAGTAGTAAGTATAGAAAATCCCAAAACCCTCTATGTGGGTGCTATCCAGGGGGAGACCCCCCTGATTTTTACTTTTTTTTTTCTTTTCCCCTTCTCTGTCCCCTGAAGTCAAGGAGGGAACAATATGGGCTCAAGCTGATTAAGTTTTATACTGCCTGCTCACATTAAGAGGGTATTTTTGCTGCTCTATATAGCCACAGTTACATTGTGCTCAGTTGCTATTAGGTGTACTACCACAAGAGGGCGTCCAAGCTTCACGTTTGTGCTTACTGTTTAATACCATGGGTTATTTGTTAAGCCAGTAATTTGTTTTGTATTTAGATACAAGACAGTAGTCTTGCTGTAATAGTCATGAGCCAGTTAGGAAGCTTTGACCCATGGGTGCGATCCAGCGAGTGACACCCCTGTCTCCTTACTTTTCCCCCTTTTTCTCCGGATGTTAAGGAGGGACTAAAAGGTCTCCAAGTTTTGGAGACCTATTCTATATGGCTACACAAAGGGGGATCCCGTTATTTTATACTGTTATAGTGCCAGCGTTCTATAGAGTCAATTTTCAGTACAAATGAGCACATCCCCATTGTTCTAATAGTACAAAGTTTGATGCTAGACAACAGTAATATGTACAGAAAAACCCAGAACCCTCTATCTTTACAGGAGGACACCAGAACTCTACGTATGTGCTCAAAGCTTAATTTTCCTGCTTTTTATTTAGTTAATCTGGTAACCTTCTGTAAAAAATTAAGGAACTAGACCTGCTATGACACTTATTATTTAATTAACATAGCCCTGGTCTATGGGTGTAATCCAGTGAGAGACCCCTTTGCTTTTTATTGGATTTTTAATTTTTCAGGTTATTTTACTATATTACATCTTTTATCCTCCTTTCTGCTGAAATTAAGTAGGGAGTAAATGTCTCGAAGTTTTGGAGATCTATTTCATGAGCCTAGGCTATACAAAGAAGGACCTTGTCTTTTTATATGGTCACAGGGTGATTGCTCTCTAATGTTATTCAGCAGCACTGACAAGAGCAACATTATTGTTTTAATACATTAGAGCTATACTGTAAGTTAAGATGCTATAAAGCTGTTGAAAGAGTTGGGGTGGGAGAGGGCAATCTGAACACTGCAACTCAAGAAAGGTGTTATGAACCAGAGTAAGGGGTGGGGGGTACTCATGGCTCTTAATCTTGTTATTTCTTGAACTATCTTTTTCTTATTTGTTCTTTTATTGAGGGTTTATATGCAAGCCAAGCTAAAGGACATTCTCAAATGGATCGACTCAAATAGCTGTGAATGGGGGTGAGCATTAAGTAAAGGGGGTGGAAAGGGAAGGAGGGTAGTTAAGGATAAGATGGGGGGAAGGGCTCAGGTATGCAGTGAGACAAGGCTTTGCTACATGTTTTCTATTCATTAACCTGAAAAATGTTACCATTTCAGGCCTATTGATCAAAAGTAGTAAAATGTACTAATACGATGATGTCCTATAAAGTGTGTTCATGGAATGTGAAAGGGTCTCAATCTCCGGTTAAACATCTTAAGGTACTGCTGCATCTCCGAAAACTAGATACTGATATAGCGTTTCTTCAAGAAACCCATTTGCCTCCCCACCAGGTCTTACAGTTAAGAAGATCCTGGGTAGGTCAAGCCTTAGGGAGTGGACCTGACACACATAAAGGGGGTGTAGCTATCCTCATAGCAAGGAGAGTACCCTTCCTCTTACGGATAATATAGTAGATTCCCAACATAGAAACATTTTGATTAAGGCTTTGCTAGGTCAGTCAGTGGTGATGCTTGGTTCCATATATGGCCCCAATACAGAGGAGCCTTCTTTTTTTGTTTTCTTCTTGAATGACCTGATTCCATGGTCCTCCCTCCCTATTGTGTTGGGAGGAGACTGGAATCTAGCCTACTGCAATATCTTGGACCGTTCCACTAGTCGTCCCTCGTCCCTCTCCCCTGCACAAATCGCCATCAGAGAAATGATGGACTCTGTCGGTCTAATAGATCCCTGGAGAGCTCTTTTCCCACGTCAAAGGGAATACTCATTCCACTCTATTCCACATAATTCATTCTCTCGTCTAGATTACTTTCTTTTGGATACGGGGCATCTTTCATCTGTTGTATCCTGCAATTATCTTTCTAAAGTGATCTCAGATCACCATCCCATCTTATTATGTTGGAGTCCTGGCCCGGCCCTCTTTAAAGATAAGGTATGGAAATTTAACAGCCAACTTTTTCGATCAGAATATCTGAAAACCTAACTCGCAGACTTCATCACCAATTTTCTAAATCTTAACATCCCCACTATGTTCAAGTTAGATATTTTAAGGGGAGCTTTTAAATGTTCAGTGAGGGGAAAAATAATCCGAATGGCCACAGTTAAAAAAAGATTACCTCCAAGGTAACCTCTGCTCTGTTACAAGACATCAGGAATTCGGAACTAGCACTTTCTACTGACTCCACCACAGATGAGATTAAGGCCTTAGAAATTCTAAGAGATCGATATAATTCAATCTTAACTGAACATGCAGAATATCTCCTTATACATTCCAAAATTCACTATTTCGATCAGGGGGATAAGGCAGGAAAACTCTTGGCTCTATGACTCAAGGCACAGGCCTCTGACAGAATAGTTCCAAGTATTCAAAAACCCAGAGGACTATTTGTCACTTCCCCTAGAGATATAGTAAACTGTTTCCAGGAATATTATAAAATGTTATACTCCCAGTCTCCCTCTCCTTTCTGCCCAGAAATGGTAGACCAGTTTTTACAACCAATTCAACTTCCACAACTTAACGATGGTCAAGCAAATTCGCTTAAGGCACCAATTTCCCATGAAGAAATAAACATTGTCATTGATTCTCTTCCTTCAGATAAATCTCCAGGACCAGATGGTTATACTGTAGAATTCTTTAAACTTTTTAAAGTACAACTAGTACCAGTTCTCCTAGATACTTACAATTATATGTTTAATCAAGGAATCTCAGACATTTCCCTATTTGAAGCCACAGTTGTGGTTCTTCTTAAACCCGATAGGAATTCTCTTCAGATTACTAACTATCGCCCGTTCTCTTTAATCAATGCGGATATGAAAATACTCGCAAAGATCCTGGCTATTAGGTTGACTAAAGTGTGACAAAGTCTCATAAGTAGAGAACAAGTTGGCTTCATCATGGGCAGGGTATCTTCTGATCACATGCGTAAATTGGTCTGTTTGATCTCTGCATCCAGGGAGTCCTGAATTCCATCAGCCTTGATCTCCCTGGATGTAGAGAAAGCATTCGACAGGGTCTTTTGGGACTATCTATTTCACCTGTTACAGCATTATAACATACCAGCGCAGTATATCAAATGGATTAAGATTCTTTATACTCAACCCTCCACATGCATACTTTGTAATGGGCATCTATCTCAATCTTTTTATTTGCAGCAAAGTACCAGACAGGGATGTCCACTTTCCCCCCTTTTTGTTTGATTTATATCTGGAACCGTTAATTAGATGGATCAATAATTCCCCCAACATCTTTGGCATTTCTATTGGATCTAATCAGTATAAAATCTTGGTGTATGCTGATGATATTTTACTTCATGTTACATACCCCTCAAAATCGATTACTGCCACGCTTGAACTTACTAGGGAATTTGGCAAATTTTCTAATTGCAAGCTTAATACAGCGAAGACAGAATTAATGCCTTTAAATGTCCACACATTCCCTGCAGATGTCGCTCATTTAGGGTTTCATTGGACTAAAGAAAAACTAAAATATCTGGGGATATATCTCTCTTGTTCTGAAGTCAAAATGAAGCAATATAATCTTGATAAAGTTCTTACTCAAATTAAAATAGATCTTTCCCGTTGGGCTATGCTTCCACTTACTCTCTGGGGGTGTGTAAATGTACTGAAAATGGATGTTCTTCTATGAATTCTGTACCCCTTACAGATGACGTGTCTCTTCCTACCAAAAATCTGGTTTATGCAAATCAGTAGACATATGTCTAACTTCCTATGGGGCGGCAAGACACCCCAGCAGGCTCTATTTAAACTGCAGAGAAGCAAAGCAAACGGAGGTCTACAACTTCCAGATTTGCTTCTTTATCAGTTCTCCATTACATGTTCTATTCTTTCACATTGGATGAAGGCTGGGCCATCCGCTGAGCAGACCCAATATCAACCCCTGTGGCTCCAAATAGAAAAGACCCTTGTTTCCCCATATAATATATCTCTCAATACTCTAATTTTTTCTTCTTCTAAGAATTTATTTAAAAGTCTTAGGAATTTACCCATAGGGATAACACTTCGTGTGTACGCCCAACTATGCAATACCTTCCAGATATCCTTGTTAAAGGATGTCTCCCAGCCTATATGTGGTAACCTCAATTTCAAGATCGGGGGTCTGCCCCTTCCACATAACTTTTGGCCAGGGAACACTCAGCTTAAAGTCATAGACTTATTACAGTAACACAAATTGATGTCATTCCAAACAGCTCAAACACAGTTTAACTTCCCTAATTCTTTTTGCTTTAAGTACATCCAACTACAACACATGCTTCTACAACATTTTGGAACTGGGTACTGGGCACAGCACTTAACAGGTCAATTTCTACTGGCTATTTTTAATTTACCCTCATCCCATCTTATCTCTTTCCTCTACTGCCTCCTAAGGAATGGCATAGAGGAACTGCGAGGAGTGCCATACTATGTCTGGGACCAGATACTACCCACAGAATTCCCAACACCACGACCGTGGTCTAAAATCTGGTCACAATTATATCAAGATGTGAAATGGATTAGATACCGCATTCTGCAATTTTATGTAATACATGATCTATACTATACTCCTGGCAGACTTTACCAAGTGGAGAGGCTTCCCTCAAATCTTTGCTCTCACTGCAAGGACTGTCCTGGCACACTACTGCACATTCTATGGGAACATAATAAAGTCACACCCTTCTGGTCCATCATTAAGTCTAATTTGGACCCCCCTATTAGGCCTATCTGAAGCCTTCAGACCAGAAATTTGTGTAATAGGGGATTATGGAGACCTTTTGACTGGTAATCAACAAAAACACATGGTATTGGTATCCCTATGCACAAAAAAAGTAATCATGTGCCATTGGCTAGATCAGAACATTCCCACATACACAGAATGGTTAAAAGAGACACTCTTTGCTTTACAAGCAGAAAGCACGATTGCCCAAATAATGAAGAGGCCACAATATTACCAGAAAGTATGGACCCCCTTACATACCTTACTAACCATTTATTGGTAAAAGGCACAGAATATAAAACATTTTTAAAACCACTATTAGTAAAATCTCAATATTACTCTAGGCCTTCTCTAGTAATCGTACCTTGGGTTAATGAAACTATAGGCCAATATCGCTGCATACCTGAGGGGTCAGGGGTGTGGGGGAGAGGGTTCAAGAGGGTGGTTGGGGGCAAAATAGGAGGATGAATAAGTGCATGGTTCCTAAGCTTTGTAGGGATCTGCAGAAAGAATTACAGTAATAATTATCATTTGATCAGATTTCTATGTAATTACTCAGCATTATAAAAGTTCACCAATCTACATTACTGGCTTGTGGTAATGAAACATGCAATCTTCTCTGTTAAATGTCTGTAACGAGTGATATGTAAAATCTTCCTACCAATAAAACATAGTCAATCTGAAAAAGAATTGAGATCCTTTCCAGAAGCAGAAATGTTCAGCACAACAGTTGCAACATTGCAACATTGCAACCAGAGGAAGAAAATGGGATAAAGGGTCCCCCCACAGCACATCCTCCACCACCTTCATCAGCAATGCCTGCCATTTTGCTATGATGGACAAGGGTTACCACTACTGGAAAGAGTAGGGGAGTTTATTAGGGGGAAAAAATCATACATAAAACATAATCACGATAGTTACACAAGACTAAACAAAAGCTATCTGGGTACAGTGAAAATTTGCACAGATATTTACATGAAATAAAATCCAAGACAGGAATCCTCATTCAAAGCAGTGGTAAATGTCTGTAATCCATAACATAATTCTTCACATGGTAACCAAATAAGTACAGTTCATGTGTTTTACTTCAGAAAAATAAATTTGCTGTAATTCTTGTGTAATTTTCAAAATTAATTTCAGGTGGGACAGTTGTTTTTCTTGTAAAATGAATAAACATCTTGAATATCAGACAAACCATTTAATGACACAAAAAATAGCATTAAGTGTACTTGTATCCCACATCTTCCAATCCCATGGGTAATGCCCATAAAACATCATTTTGTAGGTGCTATTGGTGAATCGGGGTTCCGACCATATGTCTGCCAAAGCCTGTCAAAATCCTATTATGTAAGAACAAGTAAAATACAGATGATCAGTTGCAATAGAGGGTCTATGCTAAAAACATAACACAATGAGCTTAGAGGACAGCCCTGCCTCACCCCTCTTTTAACCGAAATCAAAGGGCCTTTCCACTAATTCACAATGGGTCTCACCATAGCAGTTCTGTCTAAACACTTTAATCACCCCAAAAATACTTAGGCAGACCATATTTCTCTAAAGTATACCACAAATACTCACAGTTCACAGCATCGAAGGCCTGTGATTGATCTAAAGTGAGTACAAAACCCTGCAGTGTATTTGAGTTTCCCATTTCAAAAAGTTCTCATAACAATATTAAATGGTCTAAATTGGTACTCTCTGGAACCAAGCAATCTTGTGTCTGAGACATAACATATTGGTCGATTGGTTTCAGCCATGAAGTAAGAATTCTTGTTAAAATCTGAAAATTGGTATTGAGGAGGCTGATAGGACTTCACTTGTGTAAATCTTGGTTATTTCCTTTTTTATATAAGAAGACCTTCCGATATTTACAGTGGTAAGTTTTGAGATGTTAAGATCTCTGTATATACTACAGCCAGTTCAGATGTTAGGGTCTCACCTAAAATTTTATGTATTTCACTGGTCAGTCCATCAGTCCCAGGTGCTTTTTCATTTTTGTGTTGCATGCATGCATGTGCAAGAAACACTTTGCTTTCAGCAGTTAGGAAGAATGCCTAAATGTGTCAGGAAATTAGGGCCATGTCACCACACAATCACCTGTTTTGGTGCATTACAAGCTACCAAAACAGCTGATTGGTGTCCCCATGGTGATGGCTTCTCCATCGGCCTCTCACAGTCCCCAGGAAGCCAATGGAAAGCCACCACCTGACATTCAGTGTGCCTTCCTGGTGAAACATTTCAATAAAAAAAAAAAAAAAAAAGCTGACTGGGTGCCCAATCCCCCTGTTGGCATGACCTCCTCCCCAGTTAACTAGAATCTGCTGCTTATCCAATAGGTACTGAAATGGGCAGACTGGGTGGGCCACGTGGTCCTTATCTGCCATCAAAGCCTACGTTTATATGTTTCTATTTGCCAACGGGATAGCCCAATCCCCATCAGCATAATACACCTCCCCCCATTTGTTGTTTACCAAGCGGGTGCCAAATCCCCCCTCAGCTCATTTGTTCCCCCATAGCGCACTGTATGGCCGACAGGGGTGCCCAATCCCCCATCCATTCCACTGCTCCCCCTAAACAAACTTCCATCTGCTGCGCTGGGAGCCCACCCAAGCTTGGCAAAAGTGTCTTTGGCCAATGGGGGTGCCCAATCCCCATCAGCTCCACTGCCCCCCCAAACAAACTGCCGGGTGCCATGCTGGGAGCCCACCCCAGTTTGGCAAAAGTCCCCTGTCATCTGTGTTAAAAAAAAAAAAATAGAAGAAAAAAGGTCCCTCGTTGATTCCCTTGCCCCCTCCCCAACTCACACCCACCCTCTGCATACCCCACCTCCCCACATCCCCACCTCACCCCACACTTACCTCCGGAGCCCAGCGCAATGATCTTCAGTGGACCAGGAACATGTCTGAACACTTTAAAGCTGACTGCGAACTGTAGAAATGCTGGTAAGCTGTACAATGGCATAATTGTTTTTTTTTCAACTTTGGTGCATATCTTGGCCATTTTTGGGAATTCTTTCACCAGATTTTCAACATGGGGTTCTTGGGACCCCATCTTGTGAACTTGGTCACTGTCATTTTTTTTATTCGGTCCCGAAAGGTGATTTCAGTCACTGCATGGAACCACCTTTTGGGACCAATTAATGAAGTAACAGAGTCACAGTTTATGAGGTAGGCCCCCAAAACCCTATGTTGAAAATCTGGTGAAAAAATTCCCCAAAATGACTGTTTTACGAGCATGCGTTGCACAGTTCCTGTGCACGCTTGTAACTTCAAGCATTTTTAACATTTTCACTCCAGATTTTCAGCATTGCCATTTTACCATACCTTCTTATGAATGGTATAGTTATCATTTTTCACATCTTGCCCAAAATGTGTTTTCACACATGTAGCACACAATGGTCGGTGTGCGAACTCAATGTTCAGTAAATATTAAGAAAATCACAGTGACACTGTTCATGAGGTAGGCCCACAAAAACCCTATGTTGAAAATTTGGTGAAAAAATTCCCAATAATGACTTTTTTATGAGCGTGCATTGCGCAGTTCCTACGCACACTCATAACTTCGGGCATTTTTTATATTTTCACTCCAGATTTTCAACATTGCCATTTTACCACACCTCCTTATGAACAGTACAGTTGTCATTTTTCCCATCTTGCCCAAAATGTGTTTTCACACATGTAGTGCATAGTGGCATGGTCGGTGTGCAACATCAATGTTCGGGACAGATAAAGAAAATCACAGTGACACTGTTCATGAGCAGAGGCCTTAAATTGGCTATGTTGAAAATTTGGTGACAAACGTTCCTAAAATGACTGTCTTACAAGCGTGCATTGTGCAATTTCCATGCACCCTCGTAAGTTCACGAATTTGTAATATTTTCAGTCCAGATTTTCAACATTGGCATTTTTCCACACCTCCTTATGAACAGTACAGCTGTCATTTTTCACACCCTGGCTGAAATATGTTTCACACTTCCGGTTCAGAATAGTGCGGTCACTGTGGGAAATCAGTGTTCAGGACAGATTAAGAAAATCACAGTGACAGTGTTCATGAGCAGAGGTCCCAAAATGCCTGTGTTGAAAATCTGCTGTAAATTATCCGCAAACTAATTACATTACGGGTGTGCATTGCACAGTTTCTATGCAGACTCGTGACTTCACCAGTTTTTTTATATTTTCACTCCAGATTTTCAACATTGTCATTTTTTTACACCTCTTCATGAACAGTACAGGTGTCATTTTCACATCCTTTTGAAATGTGTTTTTGCACCTGTGGTGCTAAGTGGCGCAGTCGCTGTGCAAAAAAATCACCTTTTAGCTAACAAACTGATAGTGTCACTGTTCATGCCATGGGGTCACAAAAAGCCCATATTGAAAACCTGGAGTAAAAATACTAAGAAATGCCCAGGGTGTTAGGGTTTTCGACCATAACACCCTACCCTGTAGGGACTGACAGGCGTCAGGGGTGTGATTTGGGATTGTCAGCAGTAATGCTCATGCCATTTCACCCCCACCCTTCAGCCAGTGGTAGGCATTGAGGAGTGCCTTGGACCCTTTGGCCCCAGAATTCACCCCATTCTCCTATACTGCACCCATTTCAGCGTATTTCCTTATGGAATGAGGTGAGTCTAAAGCTTGAACACTCCAAGCACACCTCGACACTTGAAAGTGTCTGCAGGGTAGGGTGAGGTGAAATGTCATGACCATTAGGGGTGATGACCCAAAGGCACACCCCAAAGCCTGTCCATCTCTGCAGGGTGGGGGTGGAGTTGGCATCACTTCAATACTTCACTGCCATTTCTATACTGCATCTGTCTAACTCCTGCATTTCCACTGCTAATGACAGCAAGCAACACTTGGCATTGACGAATGCTTGTTCAAGGCTGTGATAGCAGTACTAACTTTTGAAGGGTCAATAGCTTGGATTAGAGCCTGGGCTAATTCAATGTGGTAAGGGGGAATAGTGATAATATCATAAAAGGAATCTCGCTAAGCAGTATCAACAACATGTAAAAGGGTGTGGATGTAAAGATGGATGCTGACACCAAATTATAGAGAGGCAAGGCTTAAAAGAAGAAGCCAAGCCTAAAAATATTTATTGAGATACAAACAGAACAAAATTAACTCGTACTTCACACATGAATAAGAAATGAAATCAAAAGGCACAAAAATAAACTTTTGTTTCCACGGGCAATAACAGCATCAGCCACCTGGGAACATCAAGGATACATAGTCTGAAAAAAGTTGCAGACTCCCTAGTAGATCAGCACAGAGCTGATCCCAAAATGAATCTGACATGGTTCAACCTAGGAGTTTCTTTTAACCCAAAATAACAGCATGTGACTATGTCAAACTCCACCCACAACACTTTTAAACTTAAACTGTCTTTATTCAACATAAAGGTCTTTTATAAACCTTTCAAAAATGATCTGGATCTGTCTGTAATCAGTTTATGCTAATATACACAAAAAGAAATCAGTCCTTAACAAAAAGAAAATGTTATGTACTCTGTGGCTGCTCCCCTGAATGACATAAGGTACAAGTATGGAGAAGAGAGGGCCGGCTGACTCCTAAGGATCCATTCATAATGATCCCTGCAAGGAGACAACCCCTTCTAGAAGATTCCCTCTGCTTATACCACAGTAAGACCTTCCATTCTTAAGTAACAAACAAACTAACATTGGAATTTTATGCATTCTTTTTTATATTTACAAACGTGCTGAAGCACAGGGAAACACAGAGCTCTTAAAAGCATTGTGTTGCTTTTGTATGGCCATTATCATTCTTACTTTATGTTTATTCAACTATAATACTTATGGAGATTCTGCAGAAAACATAAACATTAAAACCATGTTTTCTGGAATTCATTTCACTGGGTTACTAACAACAGAGAGCACTTCATATCATTCAGTGTTATGTTTGGATGCTAGGCCTGAAGAAAACAAATAGAAAACTGTGTTTTTTTGGTTTAGGTTTAAAATACAGCTTCTACCGAGGCAAACTCTACAGTTTAACAAATACCTCCACATGGAGGTCTCTTTGGACATCTCACAAGGGAAAAGGGGTTTCACCTACTTAAGTGCGAGAGAGAGGTTCACTTCTCAGCAGCTTTAAACGCTGCTTTACTGAGTATACTTCATGCAGGTTTCTAAATGAAACTAACAGGGCAAATGCCCATAAGGCAAAAGCTCTCTGCAGAATGCACTGTGCATTGAAATTCTAGCACTGTCAAAGTGCCATAATGTTGCAATAATGGGACACAAGTGAAGATACAGTATATTAGCTAAATAAGCTACCGGGGTGGAGAACATCAAGGCTCCAGAAGTGCAGAGAAAGAAGGAAAAATACAAGCATTTGTGAGACACCTGCATTTCAATGTGGCCAGCCTAGAAAAAAGGGGGAAATGAGAAACAGGAAAGAAGGCAACAGAGAAAAATTTGGATCTTAGCGCTACTGCAGTAGTCTTTTAATAGAGAAAGGAATGAACCTCTGGAGAGACTTGAACATTCTTTCACACAACATTCCCTTGAAAAAGGGTGGTGGTATGAGAAATCGCTTGTTTCATGATTTCTCTATTACTATTTACAACTAAACCAGTATCAGTTAATACAGGCTCCATCAATTTTCTCTGGGTTCAGGTATTACAACTATCAAATGGACAGAGATTTCCAGTTTTTCCTCGTGTCCCAAACTGCTGCTGCTTTTTTAAACTCTCAGCTTGTTTGGCATGGAAAAGCATCATATCCTTCTTTTATGTTTCTGATTTGGGCAGTAAAATCAGTGCCAGTTTGGTCTGTTAAGGACGTAGGCTTTCGCAGCTGTGTCCCATTGTTTAAATAATGAAAGTATTCAGCATTCTTTTTCCTTTTGTTTGAAGATTTTCAGAGAGCAATAAGATAATTTTTGGTGTCTGCCCATGAGGCTCTAGAGTTCTCATATAAAATCAAGACCGACTTTCTGGCCATGACAAAATGACTTAATGTTTGATTTGCATCTGACAGGGAATGTATGGAGGCATTCAATTTCCACACCCATGGTCTGAAAGTGGGTTCCCTGTCTGGCCCTATTTCCAAACTCAATAAATTATGGTCAGAAAATTCTACCAGCTGATTCATAATATTGTGTATTTGGATTGTTTTAGAAATAAAAATAAAATCTGTTCTCATTGATAAAGCTCATTTGTAAAAGGTGGAGTCTGCCACTTTACGGTGCAACAAATATGCATCTTCTAGCCTTGAGGTTGTAATAATGTTGGCTAGACAAGACAAATCACAGAATATCTTTTTTGTTTTGGCATGTTTGCCTCTGTCACCCAACGTGAGACCACAGTTGAAATCCCCAGCAAACGGTATGTTATAAGCAGAAAACAAATAGGGTTGCACTATTAAAAACATATCATATTTATATTGTTACTCTCTGGGAGTTGAAGGAAGAACTAAGCTTGGGACCTACCTCTTCTAGTTATGTCCGTGGGAGCTGGCAGTTAGCATGGGGTTCAGTGTCTCTTGAAAGGATAGGAGAAGGCACCCCCTTGCAGGAAAAATAGTGCTGTGAAGAATCTATCCTGCCCCTAAAAAAAGGACTGCACATGCATAGTTCAACTCCCACCTTGGGCTGCCAGCAATCACAAATCACACAGTGGAAGACAAGGTTCAACAGAAGAAAAGTTTACAGGCTGATCAGAACCCACTGGGCTGGTACCGCTGATGCAGTTCCCTCCATAAGCAACCCGCCTGCCTAGGACAGGCCTAGAAGATGCCTGCTGCCCATGCTCCTCCTTGACTGAAGACTTGCAGAGAAGACTGCAGAGAAACACTGACCTTAGATGTGTCTACTTTTCCATTTGCAACTTATTCTGTAAAGTCACTAGAGGGCAACAACACATGTAGGTTGCAATCCTCTTCCCACTGCTCTTCCCTAACACTTCTAGCGCTGGGTCATTCATACCTAAAGCAAATTATCTACATTCTAACATTCAGTGGTGTGATCTGAATCTATAAGCCTGTCCAAAGCCTCTACTACCCTACCCAGAATGGTTTCCATCTCCCTCCTACTCACACTCTTCCTGGTTCTTACCCTTATCCCAGTCGCCCCCTCTACACCTATTGCCACTTCTCTGTCCCCTTCCCTTCCAGATACCTCCTTCATCCTGTCAGTCACCCCCACAGCTCCTCTTGTAAACAGACATCATTTTCCTTACTACCCTCCAACCTTCCTGTTTTCCTTTCCTAGTCACTTTGCATTTCTTTGTTTCTTTCTCTCCTTCTCTCCACCCCTCCCTCTTCCCCTCTCTCCAGTATTTTCTACTCCAATTACAAAAGTCCTAAACTTCACTATTTCATCCTTGCCCTCCTCCTTCTTTCATCAGTGAACGTCCACCCCACCCTGGCCCTATTTCTTCTCCTACCCTGGCTCCTTTCCCAAACAACATGTCTCCAACCCCCACTTCCACTGCAACCATCCCTAATGGGTTGAAGCTCCTCCACCTGAACATCTGCAGCCTGCTACCTAAAATTGACCTCCTACAAACTCTTAAGATTTAATATACACCTGACATCCTTATTATTACCGAGACATAGCTCAAAAAAGTGTCTCTGACAGAGCCATTGGTATCCCTGGGTATTCCATCTCCAGACAAGATCAATTGGGTCATGGAGAGGAGTGGCCATGTATATCCTGTCCTCACTGCAGTTTACTACCACCCTAACTACCTCCATCCCAGCTACCTATGAAGCCCTTGTCACCCGCATTACCCTTCCTTTCTCAATCCCAATCTTTGTGGCTGGCATCTATTGCCACCCAAGCACTCAACCCTCGGTCACGACTGAATTCTTAGAGCCAACATCACCTCCCTCTCGCAATCTGGTGAACTGTTCATAATGGGTGATGTGAATCTAAATTGGCTGTCTCCCCAGTTAAATAAGCTATGCAATGATGTCACTGTTCTAAACCTCACTCAACTCATACTTAAGCCCACACGCCCTAATCCCAAAACATAAAACCACATCCTGCTTGACTGGGCACTCACAACCCACTCGTACCGCATCATCAAATCTGGTCTCCTCTCCGATGCCCTTAGTGACCACAACCCCATTTTCATTGTACATAAGGTTTATCACCCCAAACCTCCCACTAAAATCATACAACTCTGGTCCTTTAAATCCTTAGACCTTACCCCACTCAGCTCTGCACTTGCTTCCACCAACTGAGCCTCCCTCTCCACTGCCATTTCTGTCGACCAAGCCCTTGACTATTTTAAGGATAAATTCATTTCCACCTGGAATGCTTTTGCTCCTTTCAGAGGGACCAGAGTCTGTGGGCTTCACCTCCCCTGGATCGCCCCCAAACTACTGGCCTGCTTCAGGGAGCATGACCAGGCCTGGAGAAAACACAAATCTACTAAACATCCAAATGATTACGCCAAGTACAGAACGCTACACAATTCTTGTACTAAAGCTACTAGATTGGCTAAGTCTGATTATTTCAACTCCTCATTCCGGACTAACATCAACTCTCCACCTAAATTCTGCAGGGTAGTTCATGCCCTATTCTCTTCCCCCTCTCCCCCTTCCCCTCCAGTTCTCAAAATAAATAACTCCCTAGTCTCTGACCCTGGCACTGTGGCCAATGAATTTAATGCATACTACACCTCATGCGCCACGTCTCTTCTAAATTCCCTCTCCCCATTGCCATCTACTAACTCAGCCCTTCACCTCATCCAGTGCCTACCCCTCCCCCTTTTTCCTTTTCTGCTATCTTCTCTGATGAAGCTCCTAGTGATCTCCTATCCCTCAACCCCTCCAAAGGCTTCTCACCTGATGAGCTTGCTCCTAAACTTCTCTACCTTTCTGCTCCTGCAATTGCTTATCCTATCTCCCTAATTCTTAACCTCTCCTTTATTTCTCCATAAGTGCCCTCATCCTGGAAACACACTGTAGTCATTCCTCTCCCCAAGGGTGGTGACACTTCCACTCCTGGCAACTATCGCCATATTTCCCTCCTTCCTACCCTTGTCAAACTTCAAGAAAATTTAGTTCTTTCTCAACTATCATCCTTCCTCTCTGATTCCTCCTTTTTCACCCCCTTCCAAACTGGTTTTCAGAAGAACCACTCAACAACCACCTCCCTCCTCAGGCTTACTGACTCCATCCTTTCAAGGATGGACAATGACCTGATCACCTCGGCCATCTTTGTCAACCTAGGCAAAGCTTTTGACACTGTTTCCCATCTCCTGTTTCTTGATTCCCTATCCTCAGCTGGCCTTGCTCCATCAGCTACCAACTGGTTTAAATCCTACCTCATTGGCAGGACCCAATCAGTGAGAATCCTTGATTCCATCTCCCCTCCACTCCCCATCAACATTGGTGTCCCTCAGGGCTCAGTGCTTGGTCCCCTACTCTTATTCACTTTCCTTAATGATCTTCCCACAGCCTGCTCATCCTCTTCTATCCACTGTTTTGTACAGTTTTGGCAAAAATCCTGCTGCTGTGGAAACCAGTTTACAGCATGACTTCAACCAAGTTCAACTCTGGTCTGCTTCTCACAAGCTTTTTCTAAACACCAAGAAGATGGTCTCAATGACCTTTGACACTAGGCAGAGACTCCCTAGGCTCCCAGCCCTTCCCACCTTCCACACCCTTGATGGGACCATCCTGGAGGACACCTCCTCATTTAGATATCTGGGGGTTTGGCTGGACCAGCACCTCACCTTCTCTGTGCATATCGATGCTATCCTGAAGAAACTGCACCCCAAGCTTGGTGCTCTGTATGGGAATCGTAGCTGCATCCTGTTGACTACGAGGCATGAAATTGTCCAGAAGATGATACTCCCCATCTTTAACTACTGTGACGTAGTCAATGGTGCTGATCCCAAATCTTTCCTGACCAAGTTGGACACTCTATTTAACTCCTTCTGCCACTTTGTTCTTGACTCACCTTCCTGATCCCACCACTGTGAACTCTATTGCTCGCTAACCTTCCTTCCACTATCTCACAGATGCATCTCTCACTGTGCCAAACTAACCTCCAAATTCTGGTTTGGGGGGCTCCCCTCCTATCTCTCATCCTCTCTCTCCAGTCCACATCCCCCCCACTCTCTCAGATCAAATGACACCAGAACCTTGACGGTCCCTTGCCACTCCACCATCATCGGTCAGACTGGTTTCGCACATCGATTCCCTAAAATTTGGAATTCCCCCCCTCCGAAATATGACACTCCTCCTCCTTACCTCTGCCCTACAGAATTACCTCTCCCTCAGCTGTTACTGCTTTAACCCTTCTTAATACCTATCCACAGTTTCTGCCTTCCTACCATGACCCCCCGGCAGTGTTCTCAACATCCTGAAGGGGGAAATAAGGAAATGGCTACTTTGTGCATTTGTGATGAAATAATTCTTCTGCCCACTGCAAGTCATGTCATTGTATTATTGCCTACTGTCTTCTTCCTGTTTTTTTCTATCTGTTGTTCCCCACAGTCAAGATATGGAATGTTTGTCATGGAATGTTTACCATGGAATACATGGATTCAAAATTCTGCTCAGTTCCACTGGCAGAATGTTTCTCTCCCAATACACTGTACACACAGTCAACAAAGGCCTTTGTTATAACCAGAGACTCAGTTATCTCACTTTCAGGGCAAGACGAAGCTAGTTTCCTGATAAGCAGGTAAAGATAGAAGGGGGAATTTTCACTGTCAGCAAAAAAACAGTTGTAGTGAAAACTATAAACAATAGTTATTGTTTCTAATGTATTTATGTATGTAAGGTGTGTGTAATAATCAGGGAAACAGTTTTTAATTAATTTGTTTTATTTTTTATTTAAAGTACTTTTATTTTTAGGGCCCAGTTGAAGATGTTTCACAGTGTAAAGGTAGCAGCCATGTTTGTGGTGGAAAATCAGTTCTGGCAGTAGAGGGCTATCTGAAATGCCTGTGTTCCAAATGCCCATTGATCTGTGCTGCAGACTATTCACTGCTGAGCAGTCCTTTTTTTAACTATGTGTAAACCATATTTTACACATAAATAAGAGTCAATCAGATTACATGATTTTACTCTGCCATTTTATAATGTAACTGATCATCCTTCACAACCCTATGTAAACCCCTCTCACAAGGTAGCGCCATGAGACGAGCAGCTTGTTGTTCTGTGTGCCCTCCTGGTGAAACATTTCAATAAATCAATATCTGTTCTTTCCACCTTAGTCTGGGAGGCATAAATATTCATGAACCTATATAGAGTAGTTTGGATTTAGTGTCGAGGATAAGTATCCTCCCTGGGACTAAATCAACTAACTTTATCAGTTGTATTTTGATATTCTGAAAAAGAATGCCTAATCCAAAACACAAGTC
This sequence comes from Neoceratodus forsteri, assembly GCA_016271365.2. Taxonomy (NCBI): domain Eukaryota; kingdom Metazoa; phylum Chordata; order Ceratodontiformes; family Ceratodontidae; genus Neoceratodus; species Neoceratodus forsteri. The sequence goes on from CM057456.1 coordinate 953,490,541, forward strand.
TTGACCAATTGTCCAGTATGAGGGTCCCACATACTATGCTTTGACAGCTCCAGGCAGATCTGATGTAGAATGTAATGTGGTGTCCTGAATAAATATCACATTTGCTTTTAAAAACATCAGTTTCGAGGATACAACACCCTGTTTCCTGTCACTTTTAATGCTATTAATGTTTATAGTATGTAGTGACAAAGGAAATTCCATCATGAATTACAAAAAAAGGGAAGCTGCCTAATCTTCCCCTGGAACTCTGAGGGAGGTTTCTTTTTTTCTTCTTCTTTTTAAAAGCATCAGATGCTTTCACTTTTGTTTGTTGTTTCCCAGGCTCCTTGGAGCTTGAGTTATCAGGGGTAACAAGAGGGTCCTCAACCTCAGAAATCTGGGCTGTTTGTGAGGAATTTATAGATGAAGTGTCTGACTCATTGCCCAACAATTCAGGAGGAGCACTGAGGGCTTTGAATCTATTACTCACAGGAAGATCAGAATTTTTTGAAATCTTGGATGGGGTGGGTTCCCATCCGCCCTGCCTCTCATAATCATCCAATGGCACTCAGGGAGTGGGGTTGGCAAAGGGGGAGGTGGGGAAGGCATACAGTGAATGTCTGCAGATGTTGAGGCCAAAGCCTGGGGTGAATTTGTAGAGTTAAGTTTGGGTTGTTTGAGGGAAGGGGGTTGGAAAAGGAATCCATAGGCTGGACAGGGTGAACTATAGCAGAGGCTTCCTGGTCCTGTAAAACTTATGAAGGAGTTGCAGCCCTAATATCGCTTCCGTGCATTTCAGGTGTAAGAGAAAAATGGGACTTACATGCTAGAGGGGCCCTGGGAGGTGGCACAGGTGTGGTGTCAGTAGAACATTGTGTTATAGCAATCAAGAGCCATTGCTCTTCACTATCTGTTTGATTCTTCTGGCTATGGGCAGCTTAGAGACAATTGCTGTATGTATGGCCCTTTGCCTCACACAGATTACAGATGTACTCATTCAAGCAGTGACCACTGGTATATCCCAATTCAGAACATAGCGTGCAATGTAACTTGTCACAGAGACTGCTTAGGTGGTCCATAGAACCAGACCTGTAACAGGCTTTTGGTTGCCCAGTATAGAAAAGCACTCCTCTATCCCTTCCCCTCCCCCCCAAAAAAAAAGTTTAGAAGATGTTCTAAACCAATATCATTTGATCTCAGCAGTGTTTGGATTCACCAACCCCTCCCCCCCACCATCTACATATTTTCAGTGTCAAGCACAGCTTCAGGGCACCAAGCACTGTGCACCATTGTTTTAACCAGTATATTAAGTCCATTACGCTCACCCCTTCATTCCTGAAAAGTACCATAATAGTTTTGGAAGTTGGTTTGGTCAGTAGTACTGCTTCAAAGGGGGACCACAAGGGCATGTGTTTTAAGGACTGGTATGTAGTCCTGAATTTTTCTAATCCTCTTGCAAGTTTAAAGCTTATGTCAAAGGTTGTTTCCCCCAGAACATGTATTAAAGCATAGATTTCCGATGCAAAAATCACATAGATTCTTTTAATAGGGTTTTAGCCTAGAAACATCCTGTTCAGAAAGAGTTCCATACCCCCCTTTGTAATGTAGATGTACAGCATTATGTCTTTTTGCTGGATAAACCAGTGTTTGGAAGAAAGATGCATAGGATTTAGGGGTGGGGTGTCTAGGTGATGGATGACTCTGTTTGGTATGGTGGGCCTCTGAGCTAGTGCTGGAGGTAGACCTGGGGGGGGTCCTGTAGCTTCTAAGGGCTTTCCAGTCAAGTCTTTCAAAGAAGATTGCTCTAAAGTGCCACATATTTGAGCAGTGGCAGTATTGTGTGCAGCCCTAGTACCTTTAATTTTAGCACAGGATGCTGTATCAAATGAAGATCATCAGGTAGTGCTAAGGGAGATCTAGGCCCCCTGAGTAATCATATCCATTTCAATATCAAACACATTAGCTGGATGTGGAACAGAGTTTTGTGAAAGAAAAAATGCTGTATCTGTAGCCGACTCATCCTGCCGGCTAGGCAGTAGTATCAAGGAGGAGCCCAAGGTCCAGTCACCCATTATTGGAGATTGCTTCCATCCAACTTTTCGTGTGTTCTCAGTAGCTTTTGGCGTAGTTACCAGGGTAAACCCTGACATCCATTTTCTGGTGGACTTTTCTTTTGCTCATCCCACAATTTGTAGAGCTGAATCTATGGACCAGGTCTGTCCTGAGGTAGAGGCTTGAGGCACTTCAGGACCCCGATATTGGCCAGCCTCAGAAGGGTTTGTCTGTTCCATTCTAGATGGAGTCCCTGAAACATTCTGCTTTTGTCCAAATACGAACAAGGTAGGATCCCACATAGCCACCGAAAATGTTAATTTATCAGCTAGATAATGTAATGTTTGTTGCGAAACAGTCGTATTTGGGTTGCCATGTTCAGCATCTGTGCAAGTACCTGTAACACAGGTTTGAATTGTGGCCTGTGTATTGGAAGAACATGTATCAGAAGTGGCAGTGGAGAATTGCAGATAAGATGACAGCTGTGCAGTGAGCTCTCATTTCTGTAATTGTACCTGGTTTCTTCCTCCTAAATTAATGCTTTTAATTGAGCTGCCATCTGGTCTGGATGTTCATCTGTGTCCATCTCCACACTTCCAAGGCTTGAAATATTTTCCTTCATGGACATTTGCACTTCTGATTCCTTTTTCAGGATCATCTCCTTGGTATATATCACTGGCTGTTGAAAGTCAACTTCCATATGCCTGGAGGCTTCATAAAACTTCTCAGTCTCTTGCAGAGTTGAGACTGGTGAAGATACCTGCTCCCCAGCCTCCCGCACCTCTGTGCTCATAGAAGCCAACTCAGGACTAGCCATCGGGACTGATGACCAGCAGCACCCCCTACACAAGAGCAGGGGAGTTTCCCTGGTGTGCGTGCTGAGCAACATTCCTCCTATAAACAAATCTGTGAAACCCTTTCCCAGAAAGTGCCTACAAATGTTCTGTAACAGCTCATTGTGCCTTACTTGGTCAAACATGAAAAAAATTAATAAATCAATAAAGTGTCTCCTCCTCCTCTCCTGAGGGGACCTGGACAAGGACCTGGACCATCACTCTGGCAGCAATGTTTGACTTATCTCCTTGTCCTAATATAGATTAGGAGACAACCACTGACTGAACTGAAGTAATGTTTGAGATGCCCTCCTCCTCCTGATAATGACTAAAAGATGGCCATAACATCAGTGGCAATTTTGAGATGTCCCCCTTTTCTGAGGAGGACCAGAAGACGGCCTCCTCACTGCAGGCAATATTTGAAATGTTTCCCCCTCTTCTGAAAGTGACTTGGAGATGGTGGTCTGTGAAGATAAAGGTCATACAGCCCCGGCTGCAGCCCACCCATAGAGACTGCACAGACTGTAAATCCTTTGATATGCAATTTCTATGGAGATATCCTTGGGCAGTTATGGTCAGGCAGAGGCACACACAAAAGCAAGAAATGTGTTAATTTATCATTCTGCTTCTAATCAGATACATACTATTATGTTCTCAAGAAGCCTCCTGGCTAACAGAAAGCAGCTTTTAAAGGAACTTGAGATGACCCAGCTAATTATAGCCATAAGCCGAATCAATATTATACTGTACCAAGGGTTTGTGCCAAATTTTTGCTGAAAATAATTAATGAATGGATGTCTTTTTTTGACATCATGATCCACTCAAACTGGAAGCTTGCCATGTGTGTTTTTTGGCCATAGCCTTCTTTTGCCTGCTTCTTAGTGACTTAAAGTCAAATATGGAAGAGTCATGTTTTTATGTTGTAAGAAGTTATTTCATCTTCCACAACATCCACAGCTCATCAGTACTAAATAAAATCAGAAGCAGAATATTTTATAAGTGCCTAGTTGTAAAATGTGTATCACACAATAAATAATAATACTATACATCTTATTTATTACATCATACAATGCTTTCCAATGCACTTTCATTTTACTCTGGCCACAATGATTTTTGTCTGTTTTATGGAAAATATTACAAGATGTTTCACCTGTTTTAACAGATTGTTCTTAGTCAAGTTATTCATTACATTCTTTACATGTGAACATGTAGGTGGCAGATTGTCAAAAGAGGGATCACTGTCTAATTTCCCCAGAGGCACATTCAAGTTTAGATTTGACAGGACCATCCTAAATCATCAGCTGTTTGCATAAAGATCCTTTCAGAATGTACACAAGGGAAAACATACCCTTCTACTTGCAAAACGTTTTATAGTTAGGAGCCTGTTTAAGTAAAGCAGCACAGGAGCTAGCACAACAAAACTCGCCCAAATCAGGAACCAAAACAAAAAAAGCTAAAAGGAAATAAAAAAACTTTTGATCATAGGAGATTCCATGATTCGGGGAGTTGATACCCATCTCCAGCCAGGGGTAATGGTCAGATGTCTCCCAGGTATGTCAGTGTGGAGAGACACTGACCGCATTGCTAAAATTGTTCACAAAGCAGGAAAAAACATTGACATCCTGGTACACATAGGGACTAATGATCTCACCAGCCAGTCAGTTGTGGAGACCAAGGAACACCTGAACAGGCTGGGTGACAAACTATCATCCATTTCGTCGGACATCTCCTTCTCTGAGATCCTGCTAGTCTGGGAGAGGGGCAGATGGACGAAAGGTCAGAGAAGGGAGATAGGGGAGCTAAACATGTGGCTCAAGGACTGGTGCCAGGAAAAGGACACGATTTGTAGGAACTGGCAACAGTTCTGGGAGTAAAAGTTCTTTAAATTTGATGGACTGCATCTGACTAAGGAGGAGTCAGTGCATTGGGGCAGAAGTTTGATGTCTTTGCAGAGTATTTAAACTAGCAAATGGGGAGAGGGGTGCAGCACCCCATACGTCGATTGAGAAGAACACCCCTCCCCCCTCAGCTAGTGGTCAAACAGGGATTCAGCATGTTTGCAGTTCATTTGCATCACCAGATAAGAAAAAAGGTCCGTCTCCCCATACGACGCACAGGGGAAATGCCAAACCTCACCCAACAACTAACACACCGAAATCTGGCCAATGGAAAATCATGTACATAAATGCTCACAGCATGGGAAATAAGGTCCCAGACCTGCAGGCAATAATGTCAGAGGCTAAACTGGACATAGCAGCAATTAGTGAGACGTGGTTTACCAGTAACCACACTTGGAGACTTCAGTACCTGGCTATGTACTGTTCAGAAGAGACCATGGTGCAAAAAGGGGGGGAGTGGAGTGGCCCTGTATGTCAATGAAAATATCAAAGCTTCAGAAATTCAGAATACACATAAGGAGCCAGAAGAACTGTGGGTTACCCTGGAAACAGGAAATGGGACAACCATAAGAACTGGGGTTGTCTACAGGCCCCAGACCAGGGGGAGGACATAGACACATTACTGTTAGAAGATATACAAAACATGACAGCTAAAGGGGAGGTTCTGATAATGGTAGACTTCAACATGCTGGATACAGATTGGTCAATACCAGCAGGAACATCTGCCAGAACTAGACACTTGGTGGATTCCCTGCAGGGGAGGGCCTCAAACAACTGCTACAACAACCCACAAGAAACAGGGCTATCCTAGATCTAGTACTGACTAACAGGGAAGGGATCACAGATCTCCAGGTAGAATGTCATTTGGGAGCCAGTGATCATCACATGGTATGATTCAATTTGGCCACTACATCTAAATCATCCCATTCCAAGGCAAAAATATTGGACTTCAGAGGAGCTGACTTTGACAAGATGGCCAACAGAGTTAAGCTAGCCCTGGCAAAAAGAAACACAGGAGAGGGGTACAGGCAAAGTGGGCAAGCATTAAGAGTGCAATACTTGAAGCAACATCCCATTGTGTTAGACAGAAAAGGAAGTGCAAAAGAAGAAAGAAACCACTTTGGTTCTCAAATATAGTAGCAGAAAAGGTCCAAGCCAAAAGGCTGCCCTTCAGGAAATGTAAGAGAACACAGCAGGATGAATATAGGGAGGCTTAGCAAACTGCCCTAAGGGAAGCAGGGAAGGCAGTAAGGCAGGCAAAGTCCCAAACTGAGGAAACACTTGCACAAAACAGTAAAAGAAGGTGACATGACTTTCTATAGATACATTAGTGAAATGAGAAAGTCCAGAGGGGGTATTGCTAAGCTCAAAGGAGAAAAGGGGGCATGTGAGGAGGAGGACCCTGTAAGAGCATTTATCCTAAATAGATACTTCTGCTCAGTATTTACTGAAGAGAAGGTAGGGCAGGGCCCACAGCTCAGCACCATGGACACAGGAGGGAGGGAGGTGAGCACTACTCCCTTCACAAAAGAAAGGGTCCTACAAAAGCTCACTAAGCTCAGGGTGGACAAGGCAATGGGACCTGATGGCATACATCCCAGGATACTAAAGGAGCTAAGGGTGGAACTAGCAGAGCCATTAGCAGAACTGTTTAGTGATTCTCTGAGCACAGGACAGGTCCCAGAAGACTGGGGAAGGGCTCATGTGATCCCGCTCCACAAGAGTGGTAGCAGGGAGGAGGCAGAGAACTACAGACCAGTCAGTCTTACCTCAGTAGTGGACAAGACTATAGAGGCACTCCTTAAGGAAAGGATAGTGCAACACCTGGAATCCATAGGGGCACTGGATCCAAGACAGCATGGGTTTACAAAAGGAAGGTCCTTTCAAACTAATCTCATAGATTTCTTTGACTGGGTAACCAGAGTGGTGGACCAAGGGGGAGCAGTTGATGTCACCTACCCTGACTTCAGCAAAGCTTTTTGACACTGGTCCACATAGAAGATTGATAAATAAGCTGGGTAGGCTCGGGGTGGTTCAGAAGTTGGTCAACTGGGTGGCAAACTGGTTGGTGGGCAGAAAACAGAGAGTGGTGGTAGACAGTATACAGTCAGAAGAGATGCAAGTCACAAGTGGGGTACCTCAGGGATCAGTCCTGAGGCCAGTCCTCTTCAATATCTTTATTAGCGACATTTCAGATGGACTAGAGGGTAAGACTTGTCTGTTTGCAGATGACACCAAGATCTGCAACAGAGTAGGTGATACAGATGGGGTGGGCAGAATGAGAAGAGATCTGGATAAACTAGCAAAATGGTCAGAAGAGTGGCAACTGGGATTTAATGCAAAGAAGTGCAGGATCATGCACATAGGGAAGAGAAACCCTGAAGCCACCTATAGGCTAGGAGGGGAGTTGCTGGCAGTCACAAAGGAAGAAAGAGACTTGGGCATCATCATCACCGATGATCTGAAATCATCCAAGCAGACCTCTAAAGCAGTAGGTAAGGCTTGGGGGATGTTATGGTGTATTAGTAGGGGTATCGCAAGTCATAAGAGAGAGGTAATAATCCCTCTTTACAAGACACTGGCTAGGCCCCATCTGGAGTACTGCATGCAGTACTGGAGGCCACACCTTCACAAGGACATTAACCAAACTGAGGCAGTCCAGAGAAGGGCAATCAAAATGGTGCAGGGACTGCATCAGAAGACATATGAGGACAGATTAACAGAGCTCAATATGTATACCCTTGAGCAAAGGAGGGAGAGAGGTGATGTGATCAAGACATTCAAACACCTTAAGGGCATTAACAAGGTGAAAGAGTCTAACATGTTTAAATATAAGAAAAATAGCAGGACAAGAGGACACAGCATGAGATTAGAGGGAGGCTGATTAAGGGGGAATGTGAGGTAATTCTTTTTCACAGAAAGAGTGGTGGATGCATTCTTGTTTTGAAACATCAGGTGGTCTTTCCAACATAAAATGCCTGGCATGTACAAATTGCCAGATATATAATCCCTTTCACTATTATAGGTGATGTACTGTCTGTTATATTTTTTGCCAGTGTCATGACTACTAAACTCTTATACCTGTATAACATATTCACAGTACATACATCTCTTGCATTTAAAACAGCCCTGGGATTGATTCAGCCATGTGTTCACCTTATTTTCTTTATAATGACTATGGACTAACAGGTCCCCCAAAGTAGGTGCCTTCTTATAACACATATGCAGTGCCTGTTTTGCTATTTCCCTTAGGCCAATAGCTGCACTTAACACCTGCCAATGTCTGCACAATATAATCTCCAATTCTCTTGATTGCACTGTATAGCCAGTGACAAAACTGAATCTAACATCAGGTTCCCTCTCCTGAGTGCTGTTGTTCATTAAAGACTCCCCTATTTGTGGTCTGTGCTGTAACGTAGGCTCTATCAATTACTTCTGTGGCATAGCCCCTCGAGGTGAGTCTGTCCCTCAGGATGGCTGCTCCAATCTCAAACCCTTCTTGTGTGGAGCAGTTACATTTCATCCTGAGGAACTGGCCCACTGGGATGTTAAGGGCCACATGTGGTGAGTGGCAACTATTGGCAAGAAGGATGGTATTTCCATCAACCTCTTTGTGAAAAATCTCTGTTAGTATAGTGCCATTTACACCTCATGTAAGTTTTAAATCCAAATACTCTATGTCTGATTCACTGATCCTACATGTAAATCCAAGATTTGGGTTAGTAGAGTGCAGAAAATCCAAAAAATTGAATAAACTAGGGACATCCTCTTTCCACAAAATGAATACATCATCTACAGTATGTAACATTTCCATAGCAACAGTTTATCATAATATCGATTTACTGTTCTTGAATATTCCGTTTCTTCCTCCCACTTGCCAATATACAAATTTGCTGTGAAGGGGCACAAGTCATCCCCATGGCTATCCCTTTAATCTGATGGAACAGTTCATTGTTAAAAGTAAATACATTGAATTTCAACACACATTCTAAAAGTTTAGTGACCAATTCAGTTGGAGGAGAAGACTCTGCAGACATCTTGTTCAAAAAATATGCAGCAGCATCCAGTGTCCCTTCCTGTGGGACATTGGTATAAAGGGATTCAATATCAAGAGTCACCATAAGTACCCCTTCATCAAGTTTCATATTTTTCCCAGGTTAAGAACTTCCTAAGTGTCCTTGATAAATGATGGTAATTCGTGAACCAGTGGTTTCAGAAAATAATCACAGAACTTGGATAAGGGCTCCGTTAAAAGATCCAATACCGCTGACTATGGGCCTTCCTGGAGGAATATCAAGAGTTTTATGTACTTTTGGCAACACATAAAAAGTGGCCCTGGTGGAATTCAAAATTTTCAAAAAGTCTTGTGTGTTTATCAATGATTTTTGGTTCAAAAGCTGTACCAATAATATTATCAATACTGAATTTGAATTCTGCAGATAGGTCACATGGAGTCATTTACCCAACAAACAGTATGTGTGGCAGTTAATGATGTTTGTTAGCCTTTGATAAAGGATTTGATATCCGAAACATGTCAGGCTAGTTGTGACTCCTGGAAGCTCATTAAAATAGATTTACTCTGTCACCGACTCAAGTGATTTTTGCATCCCACTAAAGAGGTAGTGTGTGCTGGAAACGTTTGGATACAAAATCTAGTTACTGTAGCATTTTTTTTAGGTTTATGTTTTTAGATTTTAGAAGATATGCTACATATTAATAATGACAGGGAGAGGGGCAGAGCGGCAAGGTGGCTGCGCTGCTGCTCTGCTCCCTGCCATCTCCCCATTTGTTGAACCATGCGAGTGCTTTGAGCTGAAGCTGAGCTGACGTTTTTCTTTTTTATAGATTAAAATTTGGTGAATGAAACTTAGGTTGTTCCTGCCTGCTACTTGTAGAGAGGAGCTTTTTCCTGCAGGGATTAAAAGTTAAAAGCTGAGTCCATTGTCAAACGGATGCGTTGAGTGGACCCTGGTGTGTTTGGCATTTCAGTTCATGCACCCGACAGGAATGAAAGAAATGAGCAGCACAGTACTGCGGAAGAAAAGGAGCTGAAATAGTCAGAGGGAATGAATAGAATGCAGACTGGGCAGTGTTTGGTGGCTAGAGATAACTATTCATGGAGGGAAGCACATAATGTGCTGATATGCTCATGTATATTTATTATAGGTGTGCTGTGGTTGCCTAGGGAGAGGGGAGCATCTCCTTCGCTATAAGATAAAAGTCACTATGCTTAGACAAGCAATTTCTTCTTTTTATTTTACAGATCCCAGCTGATGAGACAAGATAGCAAGGAATTCAATATGTAGACTTAATGTACAATACATAGAAAGAGGATCTGAACTTTACGTGGATTCTGCATGTGGGTGTGGGGGCCATAAAAGTACATGCAGCCCCCCACAAGCATTTGTTTGTCTAACTGGCATAAAGGCAGTCTGAGAATCATAAAGGACTCTATCTTGCAGGTACAGCTCTATTTTGTGGTGATATTGAGGAGCTGCAACTAAGAGAGGTATGCTATATAGCTATATGGCTCACAGGTAAATTGAGCGTTTGCTTTAAGCGATGGCCATGGAGCCGAATATTGAACTGTAGGTGTTAATCTCTACATAGATGCAGTCTCAGTAACCTGTGGAGCCTGACTCTGGCTTAATTCCCTTAGAGGTACTGCTTTCTATTTTCCCCTTTCTTCAGTGATTTAATGCCTAGATTAACTAACAAACTAAGAGTTCTAGGTCCGAACACTATGGTAACATTTCAATTTTTTTTTACCGTGGAGCCTGAACGTTGTTTTAAGAGATATTGCTTTTTTGCTATTGAGAATGAACATTTGTTATAAGTACTCCCTGGCTTTTGTATTATGAAGAGGTAATCTTTGGTGGAGAACTTAAATCTGATATTTTTGACTATTCATGAAATGCAGTGACCTACTATTTAAAATGGAGATGACTACTATATGTTTTTTTATAATTTTTTTTGGGAAGATGTTATATATGATTGATTTGATATTTTAAACTATTTGTTTTTGTTGTGTTTCAATAGTCCATTGTGATATTACAATATTAAGGATGTGGTATTTAACCTTTAGGCTGTCGACAACATTAGAATGTCTAGGAATTTTGGACTGCAAGTGTTAAATTACTGAGATTGCATGTGGTAATATTTTAGGATGTATGAACTTGCAATTTTCAGTACTGATTAGCAGGTATCAAACCTGCTTCCAGTACCTGAGATAATTCTTAAAGGCTTTTAGGAAATTATGAAATTCTAATTGACTTATTATGACAATTTACAAGGCGCCTCTTATATGATCAATTAATTAGGGTCTCAGGTACAATTAGGGAAGGACATGATTGGATCTGGGGTGGAATGTACCTCAGTCCCTTCTGGGAATTGGCTTAGCATTGCACATGACTGGTCTGAAGTCCTTAAGTGGTAAAAGTGCCTAAGGGTAGAATCTAATGTACATCCACAGTAGGCTGATCAGAGAGGAATCAAAAGTGGTTGCTAACCCAGCTTTGGCAAATGGGTGCTATGGTAGCCCAATGAAAGCCTAAACTGGTCATGATGTATCCATATGGATGTTAATTGGACCCAGAATGCAGCAGCATTGCCGGGGTTGGATATGTTTCCACTAAGACAGGTCTCTAGACAAGTGAAAGGGTGCAGCTGCAATTTGGTATAGCCCAATGGGCACTATGCCCCACTTGGACAAGTTTCAAACTAAAAGGGCATTGATTAGCATTGCCCATAACTGCCACAGTGTCCAGAAGTGGCAATAGTGCTCAAGAACAGAATCAGATGTGCACCCTCAATGGGTTGTCAAAGAGAGGAATCATTAGTGGAAGCTGGACCAGTCTCTGGTAATCAGATGCTATGGTGGTCCGATGAAAGCCTTCACCAGTCCTGATACTCAGTGTGGATAGTAATTGGACCAAAATATGGCATTGATGAGAAGGTAGAGAAGCTGCTGCTATGATAGGTCACTAGACAACTTTAAGAGGACAGGTACAGTGAGATAGAGCCCAATGGGCATTGAGCTTGAATTGGACAAGTGTGGCCTGCATAAGTGCATAAATTGCTGCTGTTTAGCTGAACAGGAGAAAGATCCTATATGGGGCCCTATATGGCCTGAGTGAACTCCCTCCTAACCAACTTTTATTAACAAAGAAAATTAGGAGGTATGATATTATGGTTGCTTGATATATGGTATATTGGAATATCATAACATTAAATATGGCCAAATTAGGGGATTGTATAATATGTTTTATAGTCTGAATGATGAGTAAGTAATTTATCTAAGGTAGGAGTTGGACATGTTTAATACTTCTAGGATACAAAGGAAGTATACATTTGATTGCTGCTAGTCATTAATATTTTACTGATGCGTGTATTGTATTTGGATATATTGTTGAACAACTCATTTCCTCTGTCAAAATTGTAATGACCAGAACAGTCGAACAATAAAGACTTGAATTGAAAAACAAAATTGAAATACATATTAATAAATTTCAGTATCGCAAACCTTTCTTCAAGTTCCAAGCACAGAGAATTGACAATATCTATCTTTTTAACAATTAAATCTGGCTAACGTGCTTCAGAAAACAAAAACAGATACACTAGGGAGCATTGTGGATGTGTAGTATAATTCCAATGATTTCTCCACCTTTTTATGTAACAAATTTCCACATTTTGGGGAATTGTTTTCCCTGCAGTTTTCTAGTGGCCCAGCTTATGCTCTACCCCTACTTTCCCCCACCTTTCTTTTCCTGCAGTTCAACCATTTAATTAAAAAAGATAATTTATTTACTATATAATAACAGACACTACCTACAGAAACAGTGATGTTGCATGGGTGCAGCATAAAGATGTACAGCTGATGATGCACAACTGACACAGTGCAACAGTGAACAAAGAAAATAAAACAAAACATTTAACCAGTGTTCCAATTTCTAGAGGGATTACTTTTGCTCCTTTGCCACATATACCTGTTTCCTGTCTATTAAGATGTGAAGGGGAATGAAGTAGCAACTGCTGAAAAGGCTGAATTTATACCTGTAGCAAAAAGTGATGGGATTTCCCCCATGGGCTACGTATGGGTACTAGTAACTCTCTTTATTCAGTTAGAGTTGGTGAGTTCTTCCTGTCACAGCAACATACAGTTCCATCCTTTAGCAAGTGTGCTGGATACCACTTACTGGGGAGAGAGGGGAGTCATCACCCTACTAAGGACATGGGCATGGGTGCACTGTATCTTCAAAGGCTTATTGCTGAGGGCAGAACATGTTCAGGTCCATCAGCTCCTCCTCATATGATCTGCCCTTCTGGTCCTGTATCATCTTGGTGAAACTATACTGCACAGTCTCCAGTCTATCCCTGTCCTTCCTCGGGTGCAAGCTCCACATTGATTTCTTGGTTCATATTGATGCCGTACACCAAAAGCTCCACTCCAGTCTTGATGTTCTGTACAGGAACAAAGCAAGTATCACACTTGCTGTCTGCTGAGAAATTATTTTAAAGATGATTCTCCCTATTTTTGATTATCATGGCATAGTCTATAGCAGACCTCCCAAATCCTACTTTGCAAGACTGAACCCCCTCTTCCACTCTTTGCCACTTTGCTTTAGATTGTTCCCCTTGTGCCCGCCATTGCTCATTCTACTCTGCCTACCCCCCTTGATGGCAGGCAGTTTTCCCTCTGTGCTTTCTTTATATCTAAAGTCTGGTTTGGTTCCCTTCCTTTTAACCTTACATCCCTCTTATCCTCTCCCTCAGCTTCCTCCTATCCTCTACGCAATATTACTTCCCATTCCCTCACTATTCCTTCTAGAAAATCTACTGTTGGTCAATCTTCTTTTTCATACCACTTTCCTAAATTCTGGTCCTCCCTTCCCTTGTCAATCTGCCCTGCCTCTTTTGCTTTCTCCTTAAAGTGTCTTCTTTATGACTATTCTTCTTCCTCCTGCAACTGTCCATGACTCTCTTCCTCCCCCACCCACTAGTTTTGCCCTGGCAACCTGTTTCCTTTATTCCCTTTTATTGTTCAATAAGACTAGTTCCATCACCTAAATTATCTCTATTCTTTTCCTGTAACATGTATCTGTTATACTGATTTGTCTTCAACTTTTGATTATGCTCCTTGATATATTGTATTTGCTGTATATGATTTTCCACACCCCCTACCCCCAGAACACGTCTGGAAATGAGTTGCTAGCAGCTCAGTATGCCTTCCCTGGTGAAACTTTTAAACTAACTAAACTGATGGTGCTGTTGTTCTTAGGACTCTGCCATTGCCCAGATCAATGCTGATCCTAGTAATTATTAAGTCTGGCACACATGCTTAAACTGACTAAGGCATGCTTTTGAATATGCCAGTGAGTTATATACAGCACATGAGTTCACCAGTGAGAAGAAATGGCTCCCAGAAAAAACCCAAGTGGCTGAATAAGGAGCAGCAGTTTCAAAGAGCCACATTGGTTTTTCGGACTCAGCTGCTGAAATCCATTCCAGGAGTTATACCTCAAAAAGTTGGTCTAACTCCTGGGATGGAACTCCACAGTTGCATCCAAAAAACAGATGTCACCCCTACAGTTGTGACATAACTTGTAAACTGTGGGAAGTGTTGCACCAAAGTTCTGTAAATAAGGCGCAGACATTTCTATGCATTTGCACGGATGTAGCATGCATCTGAAATACAGACACAAGTGCTACATCCACTCATTTAAAAATCCTGCCCAAAAAGGCCAGCCTAGTGGCACTTAAGGCTAAGGTGCTGATGGCCACCTTACTTCACACCACACTGATGACTGAAGTTTGGCAATGAGCTAGATTTGCTAAGGGTCAGTGGGGGGTGGTGGACCTGGAGTAGATGTAGCAGCTGCTAGGCAGCTCCCCTCTCCCGAAATGCAGAGCTTTGCTTCCTCAACTGTTGGCTGCCACTAGGTGGAGCTCTGGTGGCAGCACTGAGCACCTGAGCAGCAGATGCGAGCGTCATGGGTGGGGAGGGAGATGCAAGTTCAGGGGCACATATGTGCCTCCACAAGCATGCAAATTTCATGTTGCCTCAGCTTGCGTAAGGGACAGAAAATGGAAAAAGGGACCTGAGGGTTGGCTGGTGCACTGCGCACCTCCTCAGACCCACACCACCACCTGTACACCTCAGTGCATTCATGATATGTTCACTGGAGAGTGGAGAACAGCCCTCCTCACTCAGGCACTACCACAGGGGGCAATCCATAGAGGAACCTCTGCAGAGGTAAACCAGGGGAAGGTGGCAGCTGGTCTGGGGGAGGCTGGGACAGAAAGGCCAGCAAATCCAAGGGGTAAAAAGCTATATAAGAAAAAAAAAATCTCACCCAAAGCATTTATCAACTGACTATGTCTGTAGGTATAGGTGGCCCCAGACCCCCAGGATATTAGATTTTTGATCTTGGGATTATGTCCTGTGTCATTTCACATGACAAAAGGGCATATGTGCAAAGTTTATAGTTCTAACAACAAACAGCTGCCTTTTTCTGTGAGATACTAAGTGTGTCCTCCATTACTCCAGCAGATGTAAGCTTCAGACTACAACAGGAAGGATATTGTGTTTGTTTTGCCAACTTACTGCAGACGGGTCCAGACGTTACTTATTTAACGAAATTTCTCAAAACAAAACACAAAACAAAGCTCTTTGAAACAGAATGTTTAAAATAGATTCCCATCTGGAACTCTTGTAATGCTAGTATAGCAGGGAAAAAAAAACAGAATCTGGGTTTGGGAACTGTCTTTAATCTTTCTTACATATCTCTACTGTCCTTAATGGTCTGCACTACCAGTCAGTTAAGCAGAGGGAATGTATCAAGATGCTGCCCTGGGATATGAAAACCATAAACAGGTTAAATTCCAAATACTGCTGGGACCTCCTCATTCATATACTATACATAGAAATATAGAAGTTGTCAGCAGAAAAGGACCCTTTGGCCCACCCCGTCTGCTGTAAAATTCTCTACCTACTATGTTTCCACAGACCCTACTTAATCTCGGTTCTTATCCCCCCCAGACCTGTTACTAAGGTTTCCTTCTGTCCATCCCATGCACACTTGAATCTTGCTACTGTTTTGGTACCCATCACCTCTGCTGTTAGTTTGTTCCAGATGTCCACCACCCTTTCCATGAAGAAGTACTTCCTCACATCCCCCTGAGACTCCCCTCTTCCAGCTACAAGTGATGCCCCCTTGTCCTCAAGCATCTCTTTCTCTGAAAAATGCCACCCTCCTGTGTCTTATTAATACCCTTGAAGTGTCTGAATGTTTCTATCATGTCTCCCCTTTCCCTTCTGTCCTCTAGAGAGTACATATTTAATTTTTTGAGCCTTTCCTCATAGGGCTTCTGATGCAGGCTATGCATCATCTTGGTTGCCCTCCTCTGTACCCACTCTACCTGGTTTATGTCTTTCCTGAAATGGAGTTTCTAGAACTTGACACAGTATTCCAGGTATGGCCTCATCATTGATCTATACAGGGGCAACACCATCTCGCTCCTTCTGCTAGTGATACCTCTCCCTATCCACCACAGCATTTTACTAGCCTTTCCTATGGCCTTATCACACTGCTTTGCTATCTTCAAGTCATCACATATGATGACCCCATGTCCATTTCCTGCTTTGTTGTTGTTATCTCCCCCTTGGGTACTTTGCCCCGGGTTTCTGTGCCCTATGTGCATAATTTTGCACCTTCTGGCATTGAAGCCTGGCTGCCATACCCTTGACCATTCTTCCAGCTTTTTCAGGTCTTCCTTTATGTTTTCAACCCCCAAGTGTGTCCACTCTGTTGTAGATTTTTGTGTTGTCTTCAGACAGGCATACTTTCCCTTCCAGCTGTTCTGCAATGTTACTGATAAAGACATTGAAGAGGACTGGTCCAAGAACTGACCCTTGAGGCACCCCGCTGGTAACTGTGCCTTCTTTCAATTGAACCCGATTTACTACCACCCTCTGGCTTCTGCTACTCAGCCAACTGTATACTCATTTTTCTACCTTTGGACCCACTCCCAGGCTGCCCAGCTTGTTCACCAGTCATTTGTGTGTAACAGTGTTGAGGGCCTTACTGAAATTTAAGTAGGCCACATCCACCACAACTCCCTGATCCATTTCCTTGGTCACCCAGTTGAAGAAATTTATCAGGTTTGTCTGGTGTGATCTCCCCTCTGTGAACACATGCAGTCTCAGATCCTGCAACCCATTTGTCACAGAGTATCCTACAATCCTTTCTTTCAGTAGTGTTTCCATAACTTTGTCCATCACCAAAGTCAGGCTTACTGGTCTGTAGTTTCCTGCCTCCTCCCTACTCCTACTTTTGTGAAGTGGGATCACATCCACTTTCCTCCAGTCCCCTGGAACTTCCCCTGTCTCCAGTGATAAGTTGAACAGAGCTATCAGAGGTGCTTTGAGCAAATTCCTTAGTTCCTTTGGTATCCTGGGGTGAATCCTGTCCAGTCCCATTGCCTTATCCACCTTTAGCTTCTCTAGTTCCTTGAGGATTCTGTCTTCTGTAAAAGGGATAGCATCTACCTCCCTTCCATTAATGCCTTTTCCTCCTCTCTGTGACCCGTCACCTACCCCTTCCTTCTTAAATACTGATCAAAAGTTCTTGTCCAATATGTCTGCTTTCTTTTGGTCCTCTTCTACACACTCTGCTCCTTCCCCTCTTAATCTTACTACTCCTGCCTTGTTCTTCCTCTTTTCACACATATACCTAAAGAATGTTTTATCCCCCCTTTTTACTGACTTGGCAATGTTCGCCTCCATTTGTGCCTTGGCACTCCTAACTGCTTTAGCTGCCTCCCTTTGTTTCTCCTGATAATCCTCCCTGTTCTCTTCCTTCTGTGTTGCCTTGTACTTTTTAAATGCTAGCCTCTTTGCCTTTACTTTCCCTGCTACTTCCTTGGAGAACCATAGTGGTGTCCTCTTTCTCTTACCCTTTGCAATCTGCCTGATACAGAGGTTTTTGTTGCCTTCTCAATGGCCTTCCTTATTTCCACCCACTGCTCCTCTACTCCCTCCATTTTCCCTATCCCTGCTAGTGTTTCCCCAAGGAACTCTCTCATTTTCTTGAAATTAGACCTCCTGAAGTCAGGGACCCATGTTTTAGTGTGATTTATTTCTGGCCCAGTTCTTATAGTGAACCATACAGTACCATGGTCGCTCATTCCCCAGGTGACTCCCCACTGTGATGTCAGTGACACTGTCCCTGTTTGACAGTATCAGGTCCAGTATCACCTCCCCATGAGTGGGTTCTCCAGCCAGTTGCCTGAGCAATGCCCCCTCCAGAGAATCTAGGATTTTCCTATTTCTACCTGTAGCTGCAGCTGGGATGCTCCAATCCACATCTGGCATATTGAAGTCACTTACTAGCAGTACCTCCCCCTTACTAGCCATCTCTTGCATTTCTTCCATCATCTCCTTATCTACCTCCTTCCCCTGTGCTGGAGGTCTGTAGATCACCCCTGTTCAAATAGCCGCTCCCTTCTTTGTTTCTAGGGTAATGCTTAGTACCTCTGTCTCACCCTAATTTCCTTTGTTGGGATGGACAGCCCATGTGTTTCTGCCTTAGCCTGCCCCCCCCACACGGCTAGTTTAAATGCTTACCAATGTAGTATTTAAACTGTTCACTGAGGATCACAGTTCCCCTCCTGGATGGATGTAGGCCATCACTTGTGTACAGATCTCTATCCCTTCAGGCAGAGCCTCAGTCCCCAATGAATCCAAATCCCTCTTTTTCACACCATTTCTTCAACCAGGTGTTAAAGTTCTTGGTGCAGAGACTCCTGTCATCCTCCTTGTCATGGACAGGTAGCACTTCTGACAAAGTAACAGATTGTGCTACTTGCCTAAGACTCCTCCCCAATCTCCTGAACTCATCCTGAACGTTTTCTGGCTTCTACCTAGCCAAGTCATTTGTCCCCAAATGGACAGTGACATCCCCCTACCCTCCTTCCATGCTTCCCCAGGGTTACCAGTCAGTATGCTGTATGGAATATAACTGAGGAATAATAGCTTGTTAGAAATAACATTTGTCTTTATAGCGCACTGATTTTATTGTCATGTGTCAACTGCAGCACAGACTAGAGTTGTTATATCTATATTATGGGGGGTTTGGGGGGCAGAGACCCCCCCCGTATAACATGATAAAGAAATTGATTGATCTCTGGTTACAGTTGTTTTCTTTGGTATGGTTTCTTGACCTGCTTTGTGAGGTTTTAACTGCGCAACATTTTATCAAGTAGCTGTTTTTGCCATAGTTGTATTTTCTTAGTGGTTGTTCCTGGAGATGTTTTTCTTTTAGGCATTATGACATGGTGACCCAGCTATCCCTAGGATCCTCCTTCCATCCCTTCTAGTCATGGCACCAGGAAGGCACCTTATCTCCCCTCTCCTCCTCCCCCCTCCCTGTCCTCAACTGAATCTCCCCCACAATTGAGTCCCCCACCAGGATTTGCTTCCTCCTCCTCTGGGGTCCTTTACTACCCCCCTTTGGATCTCCACCATGGAAGACCTCCACATCCATCTTGGTCACCACCACAAGTGCCTCAGTGGGACAATCCTGCCTGACCAGTGTGGCTTAGGAGTTTTCTAGTGGTATGAGATGTGGGATGTGCCTATGCTCCACCACCCTAACCCTTCCTGAGCCCACCGTTGTTCAGCCGCTCCTTCTTCTAGGCACCCTTTGAGGTAGTGGAGATGGATTAGGTGGTCTCTGGATGGGGGGTGGAGGTCCTTCTAACCCAAGCCACCTCGGCATTGAGTCTGGCAACCTCCTCCCTCAGCTCAGAGAGGTGCATGTAGATAGGGCAGCACCACAGTCTCCAGAAGGTCTGCCTGAAGGCTGCTTCCCCACAGTCACTGCACTGCACCACTCCCATCATAGCTGGGAGATACCATGATGGCGGCACGCTGTGTAGTTGTGGAGGAGCTGCCTTTCCAGACTTTCCTTTTGCCTAGTGGTATTTGGTGTTTCTCCTGTTGCTGTTGTTTACCCTGCAGCTATCTGAAGAGGAGTCTGAGTGGTGGAGGAGTCCCAGAGGCTACTGGCTAGCAAGCTGCCCTGCAGAGGGATGGAGTGACAGAGAAGAGCACCTAAGAGCATCTAAAGAGATTTATTCAACCTCGACCTAGAGTGTCTAAGGAGATTTATTTGACCTCAACCTCAAAATTCAGAGGCTTTGGTCTTCTATGAAGTTTTATTTAATCATACCTTTCCTAGATACTAATTGATCTGTTTTGACTCTACTCTGTTTCCGAACTTATCATCGCTGTTAATATATACTCCCTAATTCAGACATTTTAGTTGTTATCAACTTACATTTACAAAAACAAACTGCTTTGAGAGACTGTGGTTTTGCATTTGTATGCCTGTTACTAAGAAATCTGCAGTCCTTCCTATTTTTTAGAGCAGAGGGAATGTTTGATTATTTGACCCATGTCTGTAACATATAAATCTGTGTGTGTGTGTAACTTATAAGAATGTATAGTCTATGTCCAGCCTGTGATTTAGCTGTTTTTTTTCCTTTTAGACTGCATATTAAACACTGCTGGTCTTCACCACTGGCTTTCACCATTAACATTGCAATATTGCTAATATTATTAATATAATTTCCTCCTACTATTTACTTGAGAAAGTTGAAAGAGCTGTTAACGTATATTTAGCAGAGGTAGTGGCTGGATTTCCAGCATTTGGGTACTGTGGTATCATTAGAGTCTAATTAGCTGCCTTTAGATTAGGATAGATTAGAAAAGTGGTAGCAGTGTTAATATCAGCTGAGATTATTAGGTCTTCAGACATGAGGCAATTGCAAGGTTATTACATTGGACTGCAAAAAGACTGAAGAGTCCAACTGGCCCCACATGCTGACCCAGTTGCTTTGTTAACTGCATTGTTAAAGTCTGTGCCCTCATTAATGCACGTGGTTGGTTAATAATTGGATATATAGTTTATGCAATACCTGATTTCAGCTGGCCACTTGACATCTTGGTGTCTTGACGTCTTGGTGTGCTGGATGTCTTTCAGTCTTAGAGCCTTCTTTAATTTGAGTTTAGCTGGAGAAACTTAATTTAGCACATATGGTGTGATAGAGTGTCTGCTTAAATCTACGGACTGTGCAGACTTAGGTAGCTGTAAAAGGTCCTTTCTAGTTATCCCACAAGCTTTTTGCAAGTGCCCAAAATGCAATTATTAAGTAAGTCATAGCCTGCGGTGTAAGTATACAAGCTGCAGCTGAAATAACCCAGAATAAGTTTCTGGAAATATGATTTGTTTGAGGAGTGCACAAGTTGCAGTTGAACAAGCTGAAGCACAAGCTGACTCAAGGTGTGGAGCAGAAAGGCCCAGCATGTTTGTGATACTACCAGCTTGAGTTTGAGCTGCAGCAGGGACGGGGTGCCTGCTAGTCTATTATAACAAGTAAGGTATTTTTTGTGACATTTGTGACACTCTGATTACAGGCTAACTATAAAAACTATAAAACCACAAATATAAAAACAAATATAAACCGAGTGTCTTGATTATATTTATATGGTCATGGCTGAGGAAGTGATACTTTCTGTTTTCAGTCTTTAGCTTTTAGCTTTTTAGTTTCACCCCAAGCTTACATTGTTAGATTGTATTTGTGCATTGGGTTATTTTGTTTTTTTAAAGTCATATGCTTCTAGGTTATATTTTCACAGATTTATAGATTTTCAGCTGACATTGAAATGCCAATTTGATTACGTGGCATTTTCAAATTGTTAATTAGTTAACTAGTCAAATCTGACAGCTGACTAGAATTTTATTTTAAGTATTTTTATATTACTGTTGAAGTGATACAATCGAGCTGTCCAGCTTTGTGTGTCGGAGGTGCGAGTAGAAGTGAATGCTGCCTTAAGAGAGAGAGAGAAGCAAATTGAAATTGAGCAGTCTTGAGCACTTATTTCAAACACTGAAGAAGCACAACAAGATTTCAAGTTGTTGGATATTGGATATTGGGTATTGGGCATACGGCACGAGGCAGCAGGTCTTAAGTTTTTTATCATTTTGCTGTCATTTTGCTGTACTAAAATATAAGCTGTTTTTCCTTTTGACTTTGTTTCAAGAGGTTTTTGGGTTCTAATCGACTAATGTCAGAAGAATTTTGATCTCAGTAGGTTTTGACTGAAATCATTTAAAAAAAAAGAATTCATTAGATTCCCCTGGATTCTGTTATTATATTCTCAGATTCTTAACATAATTGCATTCTTGCATTTTTATAATATTTGTTATAATTGTTGTAATATTGCTGGAACTGCTGAAATTGGACTTTGAATTCTTTCTTGAAAAAAACATATCAGGGCAATTTGTTCTGAAATAGATTCTTTGACTATCAAAGAACATCTAAAACTGATATGCCTGCCATTACTCGAAGTAAGAATAAAGGAAACATGAGGATTAAGGTTAAACATGGAAAAAAAAGCAAAAGTCCTCCTATGTTGAAAACCCTTGCAGCCAGAGTATTGGGTAGCAACAAGAATAAATCATAAGGAAGTTTTAACCCTTGTTTGTTTAAATTAGGGGCAAATTATTTGGAAAACTTCATTGGCTTAACTGACATTCAATGGTACGGGGTCATTATGTCGCAAGACATATTGCTGCATGGCACAATTGCGCTCTGCGATTTATGCCATAAGGCATATGTCAGAGCCCCCCCACAACCCCATTATGGGGGCTGCACCCCCAGACCCCCCACTAAAGATTCTCAACCCCAGGGAGGTCCAATTCAGGAAGTGTACAAGTCTGGGTTTGCCATAATGCCATGCGCTATTAAGCATGCAACATTATGACCCGATACGACATTCAGTTACAGGGGAATAAATCTTAACCCCCATACATTTCAACACCTTGTGGAGATGATGAAGGTATCAGAAAGTTTTTTCCTATAGAAACAAGATTTAAGACAGGTGACTCTATAATGGCAGGTTCAGGAATACAGTTACAACAATCCAACCTTCCTTGGACCATGTGCCTTCTGTTGAATGTGTAGAGTCTATGTCAAATAAGACTTTTTCTGATATAGATATAAAGAACAGGGAAAATTGGTTGCAGACACCTCCAGGTCTACTGATCAGAAAATAGATTTTTATGAAATATTCCATAACCTATCTGTTTTAGACACAGACGTAAGAAGTATGAAGGAATCAATAAATTTCAATAGAAATGTATTAGGAATTAAAAGCAGTGAAACAGAAAGAACAGATTTGAACCAACCATATACTTTTCCCCAATTGGTTGATTTGCAAATAAGTAATGACAGAACAAATTTTACAAGAAATTTCCAATCTATCCAAATCGAAAGTGAGGTACTGAAGGGAGATACTGTACAAAATCAAGAAACATGTTTTTCCCTCTTGGACAATGAGCCCATAACCTGGAACAGTATCCACTGCTTTTGATATGGAGGGAATATCTAAGGATTTGTTAACTATCACTAGAAATCAAAGTAGCATGAATCTGATCCTAATGCAACAGCTGACTGAGATAAGACAGGATATTTCATTTATAAAAGGGGTCTGTTTGGAAAACAGAATTAAACTTGAATCATTGACCCCTTTGTCCCATCAAAAAAAGCAATGGTCAAGTGAAGTTTATCATGATCCAAAATTATCACTTATTATTAATGAACCAGTTGTTGATGAGGAAATTGATATAGGGCCTTCAATAGCAAAATCAGATGACAGGGATAATTCTATTAGTTTGGCTGAATGTATCATGCTGCCAGATAAACAATTTAGAGATAATAGCATTTGTAGAGAGCTGGCAATAAAACATACAGAATTATGGAAGAAGGGGAGCTACAGGAAGAGGATACTGATCTAACTGAGAGAAATTCCATCGATCTTTCCTCTACCAAAAGAGAGAACTATAGATCAAAAACTGATACACTAAGCACAGAAGACACATCAGTCCACCTTATGGGGGAAGGTAGGTTAATTAATGAAGTACTGACCAGTCAGGGCATAGGACTTAATAACCCTAAGTCTAATTCAAGCAAAAACAAAAATCACCAAAAAGACCCAAAAGAAAAAGGAATCAAAAGACTGTTGAGACAAAAAAAAGCAAAATAAAAACAGTAAAAGTGAAAAAAGGAGCACAGAAGAACACTCTACAGAAAAAGACAATAGATAACAGGGGTAAAACTGGTTTGAATATAGAACATAAAGCTATGAATGATGAGATTATGAACAAAAATAAATTGGAGAAGGAAAGTGCTCAAGATGAAGAGATCCAAAGCAAATCTACTGTTGTTGATTCCAGTCTAGATAATCAGTTAGACCAGGCTGATCATTTGGTTAATTCCAATCCAGACAGCTCATTAGTCCAGGCTGATCATTTTAAGGCTTTTTTGTTAAAAACTTTAGGAACGGATTATGTATTGCCACTGTTCAAGATGTCTTATTTGCCTAATAAATCCCCAGAAGAATTGGAAAAGTCTATAATCGATCTGCTGCAGTCCCTATTGGGTGGTTGTATTACAATTAAAGATAAAGTGAGTGTCACTATGCCATTGATTGGTTCGGAATTGGCTTTGCTAGTTACTGACTAATTTTATATATTAAATGCTATAGTTAAAAAGGATGGTAATTTTACTAATTTGGGAATTATGATGGGGAAAATATCCCAGTTGAAGGATCTTTTTCCTGAATTCTACAAAACTATTGATACCCATAGTTCCATCCATAGGAAAATATTTTTCTTGTTGTTTGATTTAAAAAATTTCTCAAAAGAGAATAAATTTAACATCAAGGAGAAACTAACAAACTTTCTAAATGCATGTCTGGGCACTCATGCTAACAACCTCCAAATAGGAAGTGTAAGCAGATTAGAACTGATGGACAAATATTATTTCATGTTAATCAGAATTCAATGGCGAAGGAATTGTTATCCAAACAAGTACTTTTGGATAAACTTGGAATCTACTTAATTCTTGGAAATGAAAATGAAAATTTTTTTCCAAAATCAGGATAAAGTTATAACCAACTCTGAAACTTGGAAATATTTGGTGGAAATCTCAAAATAGATATGAGGCTTTGAACAGTTGCAGTCAATGACAGTGTCTGACAAGGAAGGGGAGACCATGGGGACCAGCCATCAGATTGGAATTCCAGGCTACTGGGGGATCCAGGCCCCATAAATCTTAGAATTGAACTCACCATTAAAAGATATATTTAAAATCTTGTCATGGAATTCATCGGGCTTAGGTGACAAGATTGTTGACCCTGAGGTTAATAAATATCTGAATGAATTTCATCTTATTGCCATTCAAGAAAATTGGGCATTAAACAATTTATTCCTGAGTGGCCATAATTCTTATAATCAAAAAGCAATAAAATCCAAACATTTTGGAAGATGAATTGGGGGATTAGCTATATTCATAAAATTAAATAATGCTATAGTTACAGAGGAAATAAGTATTAACTCCAGTAGTATTCTAGCTGTTAAAATGACAGAAAGAAACAAGCAATTTTGGTACATAATGAATGTATATTCTCACCCAGCAGGAAACACCAATGGAGATTTAAATGACCTTACATCATTAGGCAGATTGATTGATAATATCCAGATTGCCCTGAAGGCTATTTAATTATTTTGGGAGAAATTAATGCACGCCTTGGGCAATTACAAAGATGCTCAAGTGATATTGCAGAAGCCCTTTCTTTCTCTTCCGAAACTAAACTTGAAATACGATGGAAATCTAGAGATAGTATTTTAAATAAAAAAGGCAAAGACTTGTATGATGATTTGGTAGGGTGTGGGCTACTACTTTTGAATGGTAGGACACCACAGGATCTGGATAGACAATACTTCTTTTTTGGAGGAAATGGATTTTCCATTATTGACTATGTTTGAGCAAATCTACACTTAATTAACAAATGTCACTCATTAAAATTGAGATCTATGGCAGAAAGTCAGCACTTATCATTAGAACTAGAAATTAATGTGGAAAACATAAAGCTAAGTACTGAAAAAGGAATTCCAAGTATTCAAACTAATGGGAAAGGTATAGAATGAAAAGTTATTGAAAGCAATGGCTTTGAGAAAATGTTGGAAAGTAAAAGTTTTTGTCTAGCCTTTTATATTTAGTGGAGACATGTTCAGATCAGCAACTAATTTCAGATTTCAATTCAATAATAAATATTATAGCTTATACTATTACTAAAAACTTCAGAATAAAGGAAAAAGAAACCTTCACTTGGTATAATACTAAGTGTAAGGTTGCAAAAAAAAAAAACAATTGAAATAAAAATTTAGACAGCTAAAATCAAAACCAAATAAGACTAATAATAAATTAATGAACCTAGCAAGAAAAGAATACAGAGAGGTATTAAACAAATATAAACAGATATATATTAAACAATTGTGGTATGATCTGCAAAAAGCAGTTAATGCAAAAGATAGCAACATTTTCTGGAATATTATCAATCACAGAATTAAAAATTACAAACAAACATTACTATCAATTGAACCAAAGGATTGGATCAAACACCTAAAACTACTATTTTACCGAGATGATCGTGATTATCTGTCCATGCCCATAGAGAACAGAAATCCCTATAGGGAGTATCCACCAGGGTTTGAAATATTAATATCAGAAGTTGAAATAGCTCTGGATTCTTTCATGGGTAGGAAGGCTCCAGGCCCAGATGGAGTCCCAACTGATGTTATTAAAAAGACAAAGCAGTATTGGATTCCATTCCTATACAAACTCTTTAATTATGTTTGGAATTCTGGAGATATTCAAAAAAGTTGGAAGTTAAATGTTATAGTTCCCATTTTCAAAAAAGGAGACAGGAAAAATCCAGCTTGTTATAGACTTATAAGTCTCCTGGATACAACAGGCAAAATATTTGCTAAAATAATAAATAGATTGAAACAGTAGGTTGAACTAAACAAAATAGTTGATGAAGCACAAGCAGGCTTTAGGAGAAGTTACTCTACAATATATCAGTGCTATACTTTGGTTTATCTAATTCACAAATATAAAATAATAAAAAATCAGAAATCATATTGTACATTTTTCAATCTCAAATCTGCATTTGATAAAGTAAACAGGGTGTTAATGTGGGAAAGACTTTGTAAACTAGGGATAGACCCCTCATTGCTGGAAATAATTACATTTTTACATCAAGATAATTTTACCAGTGTTCGGTTCTTGGATTCTAGAGAACTGAGCAGCTGGTTCCCAACCAATACTGGTGTCAGACAGGGCTGTACATTAGTCCCACTTTTATTTAATTTATATTTTTCAACTGCACTTAAATGCACATATAATTCTGATTTCCATTTGCCAAATATTGGAATAAGATCAATATCCCACCTAGCGTATGCAGATGTTGTTGTTCTGCTTTCTCTTAGTCATCTGGGTATGAACAGGAGCTTGGAGACATTTTATGAGGAATCTCAAAAAGCTGATTTACAAATTAATTATGAAAAAAACAAGGTAATTGTCTTTGGGGGTAACCAGAAAGCTTATAAATATTATATCAATAAGGAAAAAGTAGAATTAGTGAAGGAATTCTGTTACCTGGGGATAACAATAAACCAAAATGGAAATTGGGGAACCCACATTAGGGATGCTAAAGACAAGGCAAAATGTTTTCTACCAATATTAACATCCTTTTCATATAAATATGGGGGTAGATCAATTAAGGGAAACCTTATGGTAGCATCAGCTAAGATTCAAAGTCAACTGTTATACAGTTCTGAAATTTGGGGGTTAAATAGCCAAGACAAACTCGAACCACCATTGAATAAATTCTATAAACAACTTTTGGGTGTTCCAAATAGTACGCCATCATCATTAGTAAGAGCGGAGCTAGGTCAGCTTCCTGTTGAATGTTATTGCACTCAAAGATTGATTAACTACTGGACTAAAGCCTACAGGATGTCATCTGATAGATTACCTCATCTCTGTATTGAAGAAGCAATAAACTATGGACAGTATGAACCATCCTTTCCAGCTTTCTGGGTCCTGGAAGATGTAATAAAACCAATGGGACTATTACATATTATTCCAGATAGTTTAAATCAATCTAGTGAATATATCAAAGAAATTATAAACAGTAGAATAAAAGATAATTTTATTCAAAAAGATTTAGAAATTGAAAAAACTCCCATTGTTTGTTCTTGGCTAGGAAAAAATAAAAGAATACATAAATTAGAAGAATATTTGGTCATATTGGATAATCTAAAACAGAGGACACAATTAGCAAGATTTAGATTTGAGTCCTTTCTATCTAATGGAAGAAAAGCCCTTTATGAAGGAAAAATGGACCATAACTCTATGTGCAAGAGTGGTTTGGGACACGACTCCTTGCTGCACTTGATGATATTGTGCCCTCTTTATGATAAGTATTGTATACCATTAATAGGTACAATTTTAGAAAAGTTACAATACGAACCCCTACAATTACTGACTTACTTACTGAGAACTCAAGATCTGAACGTGCTGGTCCCTGTGGTTTTCCTTTTGAAGATTATTGAACAGAGACAGCTGCATCTGAATAGATAATTACTCTACAGAATAGGTAATATCAGGTTTAGACATACTTTAGGTGTGCTATTGTGCTTACTTAGATCTCAAGATCTGGATGTGCTGGTCCCTGTGGTCTCCCTTTGAAAATTACTGAACAGAGATAGTTATTTCTGAATAGATAATTACTCTACAGATTAGGTAATATCATGTTTAGACACACTTTAGGTGTGATATTGTGCAATATTTTTATCACAAACGGGAACAGAGGAACTGTCACATTTAGATATTTGTATATTAGATTAAGAACTTTAACTGAGAATTGTCTAAATGTCCTAATTTGGCAAACTATATAATTGTTTTATATTTTATTGCATGACTATTAACTTATGTATTTGGAAAAAAATGTCTGTATACATAATTTAACTTCTGTAGTGGCTTTATAGCCGATCAATAAATGGATGATGATGACACCATCATAGCTTCCAGTTGCTCTAGTCTAGATCCTTTTAGCCTTTAAATTTTTTTCTTCTTGCTCCCTCTCACTACTTTGGGATTCTACACCCAAGTGCAGTATTCACCTTACTATCACAGGATACAGTCCTCAGCTATGTACCCTCTATTACTATCTTTCTTTTCTTACCCCAGATTCTATACAGTCAATCCTAGTAAGCTACCTCCCAATGCACTATATATATATATATATATATATATAGATATATATATATTAGAGGCAAAAAAATCCATTTAATGCATCAGTTAGGGTTGTTCTACAGCGTCAAAAGTGAGGAAATTCGATGTTAGGGTTGAAACCCTTTGCACCCTCCAGCACACCCCCTCATCTGGAATCAGGTGCGCTGCTGGGGTCGATGGCCCTAACTCCTCACCCCATCACATGTGGAAAGAAGCTGAGGAATAGGAGAATGGGGTGAGAGTTAGGACCAATGATTCCCAACACGCACCCCGATTCCAGTTGGGGGTTGGAAGGATGCAAAGGGTTTCAACCCTAACATCGAGGTTTCACTTTGTTGCTGTGGAACAACCCTAACTGACGATTAAACAGAGTTTTTGCCTCTAATTTCCTTCTTCTTTTGAGAATGATAACAGAAATAGTGAATGTAACAAGTGTATGGAGCACGGGCCTGAAGCAGTAGTGGGGCCCCATGCTCCCGCCACGTGATGTCTTGTCACATAGTAACATTGTGCCCACAAATGAAAATCGTAATGCACATGGTGATGCAAAGCAAAACAGAAAGAGAAACAGTACTGTAGACAGAAATGTTAAAAACAACGCAAATGCAATCGCAAATGAAAATACAAAGGGAACCGTACGACAGAGAAAAAAATGTAAAATTCATATGAATTATCACTTTCCTGGCTAGTTTTGTACTTAGTCCCTGTTAGGTGGCTAAGCATTTTTCTGACGAAAAGTCCGTATCTCGCACCGTTTTCAAGATACGGGCCCTGAAACGCATGGCGAACGCCGTAATGTTATCCTATGGGAAAAAAAACAGAAGTTTGGAGTGCCATAACTTTGCCTCCCTGTAGTATTTTGTCACCTATCCATTGAAAGGCACATCTGTGGGATGTTGGCTGTGTTCCCTGCAAATTTCAGCCCAAAAGACCAAACTGTTATTTTGCAGCAGGGCACCAAACGATTGCTGCAATGCGTCATACACCATAATGTTATCCTATGGGAAAAAGTGTCAAATTTGGAGTACTGTAACTTTGCCATCGTGTAATATTTTTTAAACAAAACACTGAAAGGCACATCTGTGAGATGTTGGCTGCGTTCCCTCTAACTTTCAGCCCCAAACTCCAAACCGTTCTTTTGCAGCAGGGTGGCAAAGGATTGCTGTCATTTTCCCACAGCAAAGAAAAGTACTGTCACAATTTGCAAAAGCTTTCACAAATTCATTCTACAGTGTCGTGCGTGCGAAAGTACTTTGTGAAAGTACTTTTTCCAGAAATGTGAAAAACATATTTCTGGGGTGTTTTACCCCAAAATAAAGACATGGCTAGCATCCTCAGGGTTCGACTAGGTGAATACAAAAATAATTAGGTTGCTAGAGGGTCCCAAATTTAAAAGACACACATATTTCTGATCACCAACTGAAAACAAAATGGCAGATTTGCGACAGTAAAAGGGCCATTTGCGAAAGTAAAAACTGCATTTGTGACACTGTCGAACTTTTTGTTAACTTTTCCCATTGACTTATAATGAGAACTTGTTTTTTGAATAACTTTTGAACTGTTTAATATTTTTTCACAAAATCTTCAAAAGGCACATTGGGGACCCCGGCTGCACATTCCCTGAAGATTTTGGACCAGTCGCTTAAACCATGCGACCTGTAGGCACAACCGTAGAATTCCAAAAAAAGTGTAAACACAAGCGCAGATCACGCTTAATAACTCTGCAGCCGTATATCCAACTGGTATGAAACTTGGCAGATCGCAGGCCGTATGAGTCTTGATTATGTATTCCAAATGTCAGGCAATTCTGTTAAATGGTTGGAAAAGTTATTAGGGTGCAAAATATTGGGTTTAACATGTAAATGGCTCCTCAACCCTAATATATATATATATCTTTATATATATATATATTAGAGGCAAAAAACTCCATTTAATGCATCAGTTAGGGTTGTTCCACAGTGAAAAAAATGAGGAAATTTGGTGTTAGGGTTGAAAACCCTAACTCCGAATTCACCCCCCTCAGCACCACACACACACACAGACACACACACACACACATGCAAGTATGGGGGAGGACCAAGGCAACATGACCAATGACAGACAACCAGCAGCGGGTGACAGAAATAACAAACAATTGTCTAAATGTACTACAAGACATCCCCACCCACCTGACCAGGTACTGCATGCTCGGTGGAGATCAACAGCAAAACTGAGGCCATGTACACCAAACATACACATCCCTGATTGCAGCTGCACACAACGTACCACACTTAGTAGTTGCAGTGAGAGGATTTCAGATCTAGAAGTGGGTTGCCATCTGGGGACAAGTGACCATCAAACAGTGTGGTTCACGTTAAACTCAGCTACAGAGTCAAGCCATACAAAAGTGAGGGTACTGGACTTTAGGAGCGCTGACTTTGGCAAGATGGGAGAGTGCCTCAGAAAAGCACTAGCAAACAGGCTAGAAGGAGGTGTGGAGCAACAATGGGAATTATCAAAACTGCCATCACAGAGGCAACACGCTTTGTGTGAAGCAAATAAACAAATCAAAATGAAAGAAAAAGCCACTATGGTTCTCAAGAGAGGTGGCTGTGAAAGTCAGAAGAAAAGATAGCATTCCGGAAGTATAAGGAAACACAGAAGGAGCAGGACAGAGAGCTGTACCAGTTAAGGCAGAAAGAAGCAGGAGGAAGTCAGAATAGCAAAGGCCCAAACTGAGGAAAAGATAGCCAACCCAGTTAAGAAGGGGATAAAACCTTTATAGGTACATCAGCGAGCGTGAAAGACAAAGGAGGGATAGTGAGGCTGAATAGAATGAGACGGTGGGTGGGCAGAGGGACAGTGAAAAAGCAGGAATACTGAATGAATATTTCTGCTCAGTATTCTACAAAGAGGAGGAAGTTCCTAATCCAATTAACAGAAGTACTCTTGATAGAGGGTTGATCCCAGTCCTTTCACAGAAGAAAGGGTTCTGCAAGAACTCCTAAAACTGAAGGTGGACAAAGCAATGGGTCCTGATGGAATTCACCCAGAATTCTAAAAAATTAAGGAAGGAACTAGTGAAACCACTGGATACTCTTTTAATAAATCATGGGAGGATGGTGTGGTACCCGAGGACTGGAGGAAGGCGGATGTGATTCCCTTCACAAAAGTGGGACCAAGACAGAGGCAGGAAACTACAGACCCTGTCAGTCTGACCTCTGTGGTAGGAAAGTGATGGAGTCACTTCTGAAGGGAAAGAATAGTTAGATGCGTGAGAGTCAGTGGGCACAGGATCCAAGGCAGCATGGGTTCACAGTGGGAAGGTCATGTCAGACAAATCTAATAGATTTCTTTGACTGGGTGACCAAAGTAGTAGACCAGGGAGGGCTGTGGACATGGCCCACCTAGACTTTAGCAGGCATTTGACACAGTCCCACACAAAAGATTATTAGTCAAATTAACCAGCCTGGGAGTGGGTCCCAGGGTGGTAGCCTGGGTAAAACATTGGCTGGACAACAGGACACAGAAGGTAATTGTAAATGGAGTCCACTCTGAAGAAAGGGCGGTTACTAGTGGGGTACCGCAGGGTTCAGTATTGGGTCCAGTCCTTTTTAATGTCTTCATCAGTGATATTGCAGAGGGACTGGAAGGAAAAGTATGCCTTTTTGCAGATGACACAAAGATCTGCAACAGGGTTGATACACAAGGAGGCATGGAAAGGATGAAAAGGGACTTGGCAAGGTTGGAGGAATGGTCAGGCGTATGGCAGCTAGGATTCAATGCAAAGTGCAAAATAATGCACCTGGGAAACAAGAACCCAGGGAAGAATACACAATGGGTGGGTAGGTAGTAACAACAACAAAACAGGAAAGGGACCTGGGGTAATCATATCAGATGATCTTAAGGTTAGCAAGCAATGTGAGGAAGAGCAGAGGGGCGGGGTATACTGGGATGTATGGGAGGCATCAGCAGCAGAAAACAGGAAGTTGTTATCCCTCTGTACAGACAGTTGGTGAGACCCCATCTGGAATACTGTGTCCAGTTCTGGAGACACCATCTCCATAAGGACATAGACAGGATAGAGGCAGTCCAGAGGAGGGCAACTAAGATGGTGCAGGGTCTGCAAAGAGGCCGTATGAGGAGAGACTAAAGGAGCTTAATATGTATACCCTTGAGGAAAGAAGGGAGAGGGGACATGATAGAAACTTTCAAGTACCTCAAGGGAATCAACAAAGTCCAAGAGGGTAGCATCTTTCAGAAAAAGAGACTTGCAGAACAAGGGGACACAATTTAAAAGATAGAAGGAGGGCAGTTCAGGGCAATGTGAGGAAGTATTATTTCAAAAAGGGTGGTGGATGCATGGAACAGCCTTCCTGAGGAAGTTGTGGGGTCTAAAACTGTGGGAGAATTCAAGAATGCATGAGACAGACATAAGGCAATTCTTGTGGGGGACAGGAAGATATAGGCTGTTGGTTAACTAGGATCTGCGGCCTATCCTGTAGGTAGGGAAATGGGCAGACTAGATGGGCCTAGCGGTCCTTATCTGCCGTCAAAGTCTATGTTTCTATGTTTCTATGCTTGCAGCATTTTTGTCCAATTTGCCTGACATTTTGCATGTGCAGCATCCAACAATAGATCTCTGGATCTAGAAAGTGTTGTTCCAGTCAGATGTACATTTGCAGAACTGTAGAGCATCAAAAAAGTGAAAAATCCTCAATGTTTGTACATTTTTTGGTTGGGCTTAAAGGACTGAAAAATGCATCTGAGTGAATTCAAATTTGCATGTATATATGTGGCCTGAATCAAACTGGTGCCTTTTGAAGATTTGGTGAAAAAGTCTTAATCCATTTAAAAGTTTTGCAGGTTTGTCATGTCCCACTTTAGCCTATGGGAAAATTTATATGTGCACTGTGAAAACTTTTGTGAACACTTTTTTGTTGTTGTACTCTGGAATTGTGTTTTCATGCTGCTGCCATCTTGTTTTCAGTTAGCGAGAGACAAAAAATGTTGTAAATTGAAAAATACTGCCAACACTTGGTTTACCTAATCAGGTCCCGAAGAATATGACCCTGGCATCAGTTTTTGTGCAGGTAGCCAGAAAATATGCTTATCAAAATTGTTCCACCATTTTGCCGTTTTGTTGCCATGAAAACATTTTTTTGTGTGCACAGTAATGACCTCGCACACAAAAAAATGTAGCTTAGCAACATGTTTTTGTGCTTGAAAACATTTCCATTATGGGGATAGGAGTGCCATAAACACATTAAACTTATTGTGAAAACACTGCTCGAAAACATTGTCCCAGGTTTTGTTTTCTTTGTCACTGCATTGTGCCAAGGTGGATTGTTCTTTTGGGCTGAAATTTGCAGGGTAGCAAGCCCAGGTCCCACAGATGTGCTTTTTGGTGGTTTGGTACCAAAACATTCAAAGGGTCCATAGTTACAATGTTCCAAAGTTGAGAAATTTCCCATAGGATAACATTGCAGCACCCGTGGTGCCCTTTGGCACCCATATCTTGAAAATGATTCAAGATATGGATCTTTTGCTACCCAACACTTAGGTGGACTAAGCACATGTGGAGGTTTTGAAGTCATGATTACAACTGCAGTGGAATTTTTTACATAGTTGCTATCGTTACTGAGATTGTGCCAAATAAGTGTTACAAGGGTTCCTTTTCAATACTATGGGGCTGCTGTATAGCTCCATATTTATGTGTAAGTGGGAGCACAGGGCCCAGAGGGCCCCCACTCTGACATACACATACCATTACACAAAACATGGGTAACATGAAGGGAGTGCAGGGCCCAGAGGGCCCGCACTCCCATAAACACATGCCGGTTACATGTTACATAGAAACATAGAATTTGATGGCACATAAGGACCTCTTGGCCAACCTAGTCTGCCTATTTCCCTACCTAATAGATAAGCTGCAGATCCTAGTTAACCAACAGCCTTTGTTGTTACATTACACTTTCTCAAAAAGAAGGGAAATTCACCACAGAAAGCTTTGTTAATGCATCAGTTAGTGTTGATAGCACAGTGACAAAAGTATGGAAATGTGATGTTAGGGTTACCACCCCTACTACCCCACCCCCACCCCTCCACTCTCCATACAACAACATACATCAGGGTGTGCCATGGGGTCATCAGGCCTAAACCTCACCCCATTCTCCTGTACTGTAGCATGTCAGTTAGTTTACATGGAATGGGGTAGGAGTTGGTCTGATGACCCCATAACACACTGACATGTTGTGTGTGGAGAGGTGGAGGGTGGAGGTAGGGTGATGAGGTGGCTTATACTATCACATTTCAATACTTTTGTCACTGTGCTATCAACCCAACTAATTCATCAATGAAGTTTTTTGTAACAAATATATAAATATATATTAGTCACACAAGCATACATAGGCGGCTACAAACACCACAGAGATGGGGCCAAAACCAAATCCAAAAGGTACTCACGAACTCTCCAAAATAGGTCGGCACCTCATAACCATCTGCTCTTTGATATAAAATCCAGATTCGATGTGCCAGGATAAAAGCCTTTATATTTAAAATAGGCAAAATAGTCAGCAAACATACAAGATGTGAACTCGATACACCTTGCCCCTCCCCATAGAACCAAATGTTTTCACGTCACAACTACGCTTTCTCAAGGCTGTGGCAATAAGGGAAAGCACACCTTATATACCTTATTTAAAGGTGAAGTTTAAAGGTAACATTATATTCCCATAAATAAACTTTATCCCATATTGAAAAATTGCCATAAAGAACAGGTTTAAATAGTTATATCCAGTACTGAAATAACCATAACTAAATATAAATACAAATATAAATACAAATACAGATAAAGTGCATCTATAACCAAAAAACTAAAAACTAACCACAAATTATAAATAAACCAGCAGAAACAGGAACACACTACTGTTACACATAATCTATATAATGCAGCTGAGAGGTGTATAATTTTGACCCACAAAACACTAATGTTCTGTAAAAAGGGGGAAAGTTGAAAAAAATAATTTAAACCAGGAGCAATATATGATTTTAAAACATATTGCCAATAAGTTTCTCTTTGTCATAATTTTAAATCTAAATCTCCCCCTCTACGACCCATAATAACTTTCTCAATAATTTGAAAGTTAAAATAATGTTCTTCTCCCCTAGAATTAACATGTTGGGAAAGAGCACTAACACCATCAGCAAGTGCAATACTTCTAACATGTTGTCCTATCCTTTCTTTTAATTTTTATAAATATATGTATCTTTTTTAATTTAATGATACCTCACAACCTTAGGATAACAGGTCTTAGAAGCAATAGATGCAGAACTACTTAGTTGTGTGCCATGTTTTTTTCCCCATCCTTCCTGTTTTGAAGCAAGAAGTTGCTAATTCCCCTCCATTTGTATCCCTATAAAATGAGATAAACCATGGTGGGTGGGACTACTGTCTTGGTTTAAGGTCCAGTGGACTATTTAAGGCTTCTCTAATTTATCTTTGTTCTTCTAATGATAGAGAATTTGTGGTTGCCACCCTTGCTATGGAGCAATTTGCTTTCTTCAATTAGGAACTCACCTGTTTGTGCATGTGGGCATTAATGATCTGAGTAAGAGAAATATGTAGCATATAAAGACAGACGCCTGTGCTCTTGAAAGGTAGGGACAGAGAGAACAGGAATGGTAACCTCAGGGGTGCTACTGTGGCCAAGTCTGAATGAGAGAAAACAGTTCCATGTAATCCAATTAATGTTTGGCTATAATGGTGGTGCAGGGAGGAATTATTTCATTTCATCAGGGACTGGGGCCTGACTTGGAGGGATTGGAAGTTGTTTAAGAAGGATGGCTTACAACCTAATAAGGAGGACAGAAGTGTGCTGGGGGCTAGATAGGTACACCACACTGCAGCTAGCTTAAACTACTTAGAATGGAGTTAGCTTAACAAGGAATACAACACATGTCACAACCCAAGGGGGCTTGCCAGCCTCTCCCAGCAAACAATTGACTGTGCAATGAAAACCCAGGGAAAATGTTACTGAAAGGGAAGGGGTGGGATCAGTTGCTGAAGAATGGTGTACCCCAGTGCAAGGAGTCTAGGCAGCAAAATGCTAGAACTACATGCACTGGTTGCAAAATATAACCATGACTTGGTGGCTGTCACGGAGAAGTGGGCACCTTTGAACCATGAATGGAACAGGTCCCTACCAGCATACTGACTATTCAGGAAGAACAGGGTAACATGTAAAGGTGGGCGAGTACCACTGTACATAAAGTAAGGAATACAAATAACAGAAGTGGATAACTTGAGGGACCTCAGGAAAAGTGGATACGCTGTGGGTACTAGTAACAACTGGAAAAGGGAAACAGATTAGAATTGCAGTGGTCTACAGACCACTAGGCCAGGAGCAGCGGGTGGATATGTAACTAACAGAGACACTGGGGAGGGTGTCCAAATTAGGGGAAGTGGTAATAGTGGGGGACTTTATTCTGCCAGACATGGACTGGAATGTCCTAGTCACAGCAAGCACGAAGAATCAGCTCCTGGTGTAAAGATGCCAGGAAGAGTTACTGGGACAACTGGTCCAAGTTCTGATAAGGGAAGCAGCCCTACTGGCTATGGTTCTCATTAACAATGAGAGTATCCAAAATGTGGTAGTCCAGGAATCAGTAGGGTACAGTAACCACAAGATGATGAGGTTGGATGCCTGCTCAGCAGGTTGCACACTTCCTGCTGAGGCCAGAAGATCAGCATGTTGTGGGTTCCAGCCCCACATCAGGAACTTAGGGTAAAATCCCAGTAGGGGCAGTGCAGTATGAGGTGGGTGCTGCACTCCTGAGGTGTGATCTTTCAGATGAAACATTAAAGCAAGGTCCTGTTTTCCTGTTCTGGTGGTTGATCAGATAGATGTGAAAGATCCCATGGCACTTCTTGAAAAGAGCAGGGGGAAATACCCTGTTGTACTGGCCAAATTTCCTCCATTCACTAAAAATACAACCAACAGCTAACCTTGTTCAGTTTCAGTTGGTTTCCATCTCTGTTCCCCTTCCCCCACAACAAGTGTACAAATAGGCAGAATTGCCAAGTTCTTCTTTCTTGGTCAACAAAAACTAAATAAATAAATGAAAGCCTTTAAGGAGTCAGGATTAGTAAAGGTATGGGATTTCAGGAAGGCTGACTTTAACATGATGAGGAGGCTGATAAGGTAAAGCATGAAAAGCATAAAGCAGATAGAAGGAGTAGAGAAAAAATGGGAAGCATTTAAAACAGGAAAGCTAGCTGCAGCAGCAGGCTATATTGGGAGTGTCTCTTTGAGCAAAAGGACAAGAGACCCAGGCCATAGTGGTGCAAACAAGCAGGCATATAATATAAATATGCCAAAAAAAGGAGGGCACATTTATGTAGATTTTAACAACAATATTGCTAAACATCAGATCTATTACAAGAACAAAAATTTTAAATTTACATGAGGCCCGACGGGGTTCACATCAGATGTAAGGAAAACAGTAAGAGTAAAAGAGAGGGTATTCATAAAGTTTAAGGGCAACCAAAGGGAAGAGGAGAGGGAGGAGTTCCTAATGGCAGCCAGAGAAACTTCAGATACATTCAGGTAAAGTACAAAGTCAAGGGGGAAACTGTGAGGCTTAAAAGAGCTAGTTTACTGCCTAAAACTAATATTAGTATTTAAAAGCAGTGAACCATTACCTTGTATATCTGAGGTATTTTTTCTCTTCCCTTTGATTAATTAGAAGATTGATTACCTGATATAAGTAGGTGTGATGTGTGGAACAGCACTCTGCCTGGCATCTGACATAGCTGTCTCTATCCCCCGCTATATCATCAGCATTGTGACCTCCCTGACTATGACATCACTGCTGCTTAGGAACAGCCACTCAGTGACTGCTAGGTCAATCATGTGGGATGTCACTGTCAGTGAGATTTCAATGTTGATGATGTAGTAGGGGATTAGATCTAGATATGTCAGCTGCCAGACTAAGAGCTGTGCCACAAATCCAGCACAATATCACATAGAAGACTTTCTAATGAGCAAAAGGAAAAAGAAAACTTGAGCCTTCCAGTGATGAGCCTGCTAGGGCAGATCACGTTAAGTGGTGCTCCGTTCTCTACCCAGTTTATAAAGCATATAAATACCATTAGAGAGCCTGCTTGAGCATATTTTGAGCTGTTTTTAAATACCTGTAATTAAAACTCATCATTCTTCTCAGGAAACCAAATCATATTATGGATATAGACATGAAAAATCTGATTCGACATACTCCGCCGGCAACCTCCAACTGGGCAGACAACTTGAAAAGGCCTAAACAAGGCACTGGGAAGAACCAGCCTGATTTACAGAATAAAAATTCTTTAATGGAGGAGACATTTATGACAGAAATAATTGAACTAAAGGAAGCCATTTCCAACTTAGTCACCAAATCCAAAGCTATAAAAGGGGCCTTATTAAAAATCACAACTAGACTTACAGATGCTGAAGCAAGAATCTCTTCTGTCAAAGATTGGAGGGCCAGATCAGATTCTGAGCTGCCATTGTTAAGACAACTATACAAAAAACTGGAATCAAAGTTAGAAGATCTGGAAGGCCATTCAGAATGAAATAACTTTGTGATTTATGGCCTTCCAGAAACCTTGGAATGTTCTGACCTGATTCATTTTGCACAAGTCTTGTGTGAAAACATCACAGGTAAATCACTTAATGGTGCTGTTTATGTAATTGAGAAGACCCACAGGGGGTCTAAGGACCCCCTCCAGCAAAAGGTGAGTCACCAAGACCATACATTGCATGTTTTCTTAACTATCTAGATAGATCTTATGTACTAGCCAAGTCAAGAGAACCTAGAGATCTAACCTGGGATCATACAAAAATTCGGGTGTCTCAAGACCTGCCTCAAGAAATTCAGCAGAGAAGGAGAGACTTCACTCCTGTAGTAAATAGATTAATATCAGCAGACATCAGATTCTGAATGGTCTATCCAGCCAACTTATCCATTTCCAAAGACAACAAATCTTACTCATTTAAAACACCCAATCAAACCCTGGCTCATCTGACTCACATGTCTGAGGTAGAATGTTTGAAAAGATTCAACTTCAGTCTAATATATGGTGCAGGGAAATACACAGCTAAAGCAGGGGCAGCAATTTTGTTAGATTCTTCCATGGACTTTTACCTGTCAAATCTTATTTCAGATCAGGAAGGAAGGTATATTCTAGCTGTAGGAAAAATTGCTCAAACAAATTATGTATTATGCTCTATGTATGGCCCAAATAATAATTCCTCAGGATTTTATATGAATCTAAT
The DNA here is from genome assembly GCA_016271365.2 of Neoceratodus forsteri. NCBI lineage: Eukaryota > Metazoa > Chordata > Ceratodontiformes > Ceratodontidae > Neoceratodus > Neoceratodus forsteri. The sequence goes on from CM057456.1 coordinate 953,530,804, forward strand.
TTCTACCATAACACCTTATTTTTCTCACCAAATCATTTTAGGAGGCAATTGGAATTTACCTTAAGACCACCTTTTAGACAAATCAAACCCCTCTGTTTATAAGGTTTTGGTAGATAACACAGCCCTACAGGATTTAAATGGGATCTGTGAACTGTCTGACCCATGGAGAATGTTTTTTCCAGATTGAAAAAGTACACATTTTTTTCTCTGGCCCATAATTCTTTCTCTAGAATTGACTACTTTCTTATCTCTAAAAGTTTACTTCCTTCAGTCCACAATCCTCAGATACTAACAAGGGTATTATCTGACCATTCCTTAATACAGTTTACCTTAAAATTAAATATCCCTTATTCCAAATGCTTTTCTTGGAGACTCAATCCCAACTTACTAAGGCATGATTACATAATTAAGTACATTGGAGATGTTACCCAGTTTTTTTGGGATCAAACTTAAATTCCATTACAAATATGGATTTAATCTGGGCATCTTGTAAATGCTTCTGGGGAGTTCATAAAAGTTGGCTCTAAATTGAAAAAGAAAAAATCTGAGAGATTATGGGATACAACTAACAAACTGACAATTTTGGAAGTCAAAAACCCAGATTCACTTTCACCACAGAATGATCTAGAAATACAAAGTCTTAAAGAGGAACTACCATTTATTTTGAAAGAGCAAGCTGAACTTTTGATTATCAGATCGAAAGCCTCATATGCAGTCCTGGGGGAAATACCTAGCAAGCTTTAAGCACACAGAATCAAAAAAATGATCAAAACAGACATATTGAATTTATAATTTCTGAAAATCAAACCAAAATTTGAACAGACTATAAAGAGATTCTCAACAAATTTTATACTTACTATTCAAAACTTTATGGACCAATCCCCAACCCTCCATCTGTAGATGTAATAGAAACATTCTTAAAAAAATTCTCTTGTCCTGTATTAACGAGAATGAATCTTATGAATTAATAGCCCTGATTACTTCTAAGGAAATCAAAGTGGCCATAAATAACTTTGTTATTAATAAGGCTCCTGGTCCAGATGGTTTGACATCAAATTTTTATAAGGCATTCAAAATCCCCTTAATTCCTCTCTTAAAACAACTGTTTGATTTCATCTTAACAGATGGTATCTCAGACACAACTCTTCTAGAAGCACAAATATTTCTTCTACCCAAACCAAACAAATCAAAACAAAACATCAGTAATTACTGCCCAATATCATTAATTAATTATGACATGAAAATCTTAACTCATATACTAGCTCAGAGAATCAAAGCGATATGGCAAAAATTGATTAGTCCTGATCAAGTGGGTTTTATGTCTTTCCGGCAAGCTTCAGACTACTTTAGAAAGCTTTCACATATTCTTTCCGTATCCAAAGACACCAAACACACTATGGCATTGATGATGTTGGATGCCGAAAAAGTCTTTGACAAAGTCCATCACAACTTTTTATATGCTATTCTCCTTAAATTCAGCTTTTCCCCTACAGTTATTAATTGGCTAAAAATATTATACTCAAATCCTACAGCAAAGATCAGCTGTAATAATTAACTTTCACATCCCTTTAAACTTTTCCAAGGCACTAGACAGGGTTGTCCCCTTCCCCTGTTTTTTTCATTTTTATTTAGAACCCCTACTCTTCTATCTTAATTCAAATCCAGCTATTCAAGGAATTCCCATTGCAAGACATTATCTAAAGTTATCGGCCTGCATGGATGACATATAACTACATGTATCAGATCCATTAAATTTGATTAAAGATGCTTTGAAGGTTATTGATGATTATAGCAAGTTTTCTAATTATAAATTAAATAGAGAAAAAACAGAAGTGATGCCTCTGGTGAATTGATTTTGTAAAGAAGACATAAGGGACTTAGGTCTCTTATGGAACCCCATGGGGATTAAATATTTAGGCATAACTATATCCAAGGATGAATCCCAGTTAATTAAGTTGAATTTAGATATAACTGTACAAAAAATTATTCAAGATTTAGAAAGATGGGCCACCCTTCCAATTTCCTTTCAGGGTAGAGTAAACATAATTAAGATAAATATCTTTCCTAGAATATTTTTCCCTATTAACTACAAAAGATCCCCAGAGCAAATGCTTTGAGGCATGGGTTATCCAGGAGGATATTGACTGTACAGCCAAATTTTAAAGAAAACACAATTGCACATACCCCAATAGTGCAAAGCATCATGGGAAACATATGCAAATCCCCATGAGAGAATTTGGACTGTCTCAACCTTAAGCAGACTTGCATGGTGCTGGAAGGCCTCATAGTGCAGTCAGCAAAGGCTAAGAACAGCAGACACAGACACATGTTTTGTCCTCATTTGGACTCATCAGTGTGCCATATCTGTGTCTTAGCCAGAGAGAGGGAGCCAGCCACCCCGTAAGGGGAATGTTATTTGTTTGGGTTATGGGGAGCCCAAAATAGAGAAGGAAAAGAACTACAAAAAAACCCCAGAGCAAATGTTCTGAGGCATGGGTTATCCCAGAGGATATTGGCCGTACAGCCTTTACTGATTGCACTGTGAGGCCTTCTAGCACCATGCAATTCTGCTTAAAGTTGAGCCAGTCCAAATTCTCTCTTGGGGATTTGCATAAATTTCCCATGATGTTTTGCATTATTGGAGTATGTGCAATTGTGTTTTCTTTAAAATTTGGCTGTACAGCCAACATCCTCTGGGATAACTCATGCCTCAGAGCATTTGGGGTCTCAGAGGGATAACAACTTCCTGTTTTCTACTATTGATGCCTCTTCCTATGCATCCCAGTATCCCCCCAGCCTTCCTTACTGCCTTCTCACTTTGCTTGCCCACCGTTAGGTCATCTGATATAATTACCCCCAGGTCCCTTTCTATTTTTACTGTTGTCAGTATCTCACCTCCCATTGTGTATGCTTCCCCTGGGTTTTTGTTTCCCATGTGCATTACCTTGCACTTCTTTGCATTGAATCTGAGCTGCCATACATTTGACCATTCCTCCAACCTTGCCAAGTCCCTTCTCATCCTTTCCACTCCATCTTGTGTATCAACCCTGTTGCAGATCTTTGTGTCATCTGCAAAGAGACATACTTTTCCTTCCAGTTCCTCTGCAATGTCACTTATAAAGACATTAAAAAGGACCAGTCCCAGTACTGAACCCTGCAGTACCCCGCTAGTAACCCTCCTTTCCTTCACTGTGTACTCCATTTACTACTACCCTTTGCGTCCTGTTGTCTAGACAATTTCCTATCCAGGCTACCACCTTGGGACCCACTCCAAGGCTGGATATCTTGTGTATTAATCTTTTGTGTGGGACTGTATCAAATGCCTTGCTAAAATCTAGGTAGGCCATGTCCACAGCCCCTTCCTGGTCTACTACTTTGGTCACCCACTCAAAGAAATCTATTAGATTCATCTGACACAACCTTCCCATCATGAATCCATGCTGCCTTGCATCCTGTGCCCCACTGACCTCTAGGTACTCAACAATTCTTTCCTTCAGAAGTGATTCCATCATTTTCCCTACCACTGAGGTCAAACTAACTGATCTGTAGTTTCCTGTCTCTGTCCTGCTCCCACTTTTGTGAAGAGGAATCACATCTGCCCTCTTCCACTCCTCGGGTACCACCCCATCCTCCCATGATTTGTTGAAGAGAGTCGTCAGCGGTGTCACTAGTTCTACCCTTAGTTCTTTTAGAATTCTTGGGTGAATCCCATCAGGCCCCATTGCTTTGTCCACCTTCAATTTTATTAGTTCTTTCAGAACCCTTTCTTCTGTAAATGGACTGGTATCGACCCCTGTCTTCAGAGTGTTTCTCTTGTTTGGTTTAGGTAACTCTCCCTCCTCTTCCTTTGTGAATACTGAGCAGAAATATTCATTCAGTATCCCTGCTTTTTCACTGTCACCCTCTACCCACATTCCCTCCCCTTTATTAAGCTTCAGTATCCCTCCCTTGGTCTTTCTTCACTCCCTAATGTACCTATAAAAGGTCTTATCCCCCTTCTTAACAGAATTGGCTATCCTTTCCTCGGTTTGGGCCTTTGTTATTCTGACTTCCTTCCCAGCCTCTTTCTGCTTTAACAGATAAAGTTCTCTGTCCTGCTCCTTCTGTGTTTCCTTATATTTCCCAAATGCTGTCCTTTTCTCCTTAACCTTCCCTGTCACCTCTTTTGAGAACCATAGCGTTTTTTTCCTTCATTGTGTTTTATTGATTTGCTTTACACAAAGGCTTGTTGCCTCTGTGATGGCTGTTTTGATCACTCCCCATTGTTCCTCCACCCCTCCTTCTTGCCTGTTTGCTAGTGCTTTTCTGAGGCACTCTCTCATTTTCCCAAAGTCAGTCCTCCTAAAGTCTAGTACTCTTGCTTTTGGATGGCTTAATTGTATGACTGTGTTTATCGTGAACCACACTGTTTGGTGGTCGCTTGTTCCCAGATGGCTACCCACTTCTAATCTGAGATGCTTTCTCCATCCCCATTTGAAAATACCAGATCTAAGATTGCTCCCTCCTGCGTGGGTTCCAATACTAGCTGTCTGAGGCATGCCCCCTGTAGGGCATCAAGAATGACCCTGCTCTCGGATGTGCCTGCAGCAAAGGTGCTCCAGTTAACATCTGGCATATTCAGGTCCCCCATCAACAGTATCTCCCCTTTTTCTGCCATTCTAAGAAAGCCTTCTATCATTTCCTTGTCTATTCCCTCCCCCTGAGATGGGGGTCTGTATACAACTGCCATGTGGATTGTGGTGCCATTTCCTGTCTCCAGAGTGACCCAAAGTGCCTCATCTGCTCCCTGTTTACTCTTTAGTTCTGTTGCTTTGATCCCTTCCTTTACATAGAGAGCTACTCCTCCTCCACTTTTACCCTCCCTGTCCCTCCTGTAGATTGTGTATCCTGGCATGTTGACATCTCAGTCATGGTTCTCTGTGTACCATGTTTCTGTGACTGCCACAATATCCAGGCAACCCTCTTCCATCAAGACCACTAGTTCAGGGAGCTTGTCACACAGACTACGGGCATTGGTACTCATCACCCTCCACTTTTAGCCCCATTTCTTTCCTTACTGCCTTTGCCTTTTTTTACATTTAAATCTGTTCTGCTCCCTAATAACTTCTGTACCTTGGTGTTTACCTCAGTAATCACCATGTTTTGTCGGGGGAGGCTCAGATTTCCCTGCTCCTTTTCAGTGCCTCCCCCCTTGGCTAGTTTAAATGCTTGGCAATGAAGCATTTAAACCTCTCACCTAGGATCCTGGTTCCCCGCTGGACAGATGCAGACCATTGCACCATGGACCATGGTATTTTAGAGAAGGGTAGCTTAGAAAGGAAGTTATTTTTCTTTTTCTTTTTTGTTTGCATGACTTATATTAGGCTGCATCTGTTAAATCTGCTGTGACATGTATTGGAATTCATTGTTGTGTATGTAATAATTTTCATGCTTGAAAAATTTAATAAAGAAAAGAGTTTAAAAAGAAGGAAAAACAAAACTTCAGAAATAAAAATTTACAGCTGACCACTTATTAAAATTTATTTTATTTTCCTGTCTTCCTTTAAGAGACAGAAAGAAAGAAAGAAAGGCTGGGAGGAGGGAGCAAAAGGCAAGACAGAGATGCTGAACCACTACCGGTACATTTGTTTAGTATTTGCAAGCTATCAGAATGTGGGGCAAGGAAGGTCAGAAGCAGAGAATGGGAGCACAAACAGCATGGAAAATATAACCCAAGTAGAGGGTGTTAGAAATGTTAAAAGGGCTAAAAGTAGACACATCTATGGGACTGGACAGACTTCATCCTAGGATGCTCAAGGAGACTGTGGCAGTAGTAGCAGATCCACTTGTAGACATATTTAACCACTCTACACCACTTGCTCCAGAAGGTGCAGCCACTATTTATTTATTCATAATTCTTGACCAAGAAAGGCACACTAAGCTATTATAGATTGTTTCCAGGTGTGCTCCATGTGTGCCTTTGGGATGGGTGGGTTGCATGTACCTGGTCTAGTTGAACTTCCTGATAATTTCTCTGGCCTCCAAACCATATTGTTCTCTAACTTATACAACAAAAATGTACAAAGAGTGGTGCACACACTAATTACCGGTTACAGTTATTATATTAAATAATTAAAGTGCAATGACAAAACCAGAAGTGGACAAAATCCTTATGTAGTGCTTATGGATGAAGCTTCTTCTGGGGTGGCGCTGACTAGGCCTACAGGCATTAAATACATTATTTCATACATATTCATTGACACTTAGTAGCATATGGCTACAGGCAAAGAAAAAGATCAGTAAAAGTGACAGTCCTATATAATGAAACAGTGAGTGAATAAAGTGCATATATAAAACAAGAAATATATACTCACAATTTTATTCCTTCAATATGTCAGATGTGACTGCCTGCCACTCCAGAGGCAACTGCCACCAAGGAAAGGTGAAAAGGTATATTTATAAGTCAAAAATAAAGAGGGATCTATCTATATCACTATCTTATACTGGGTGTTTGAATGGAAGAAGGCATGTCTGCCCATTAACACCATTCCCCACATAGGGGGTTCATTATATTCCTTTTTGCAGCAGCAACTCATCTATTCTAGTTTTAAAGCAGTTCAGGGTGGGACTCTGGACTATGTAGCCTGGAAGGTTATTCCAGTTTCTAGATGTCCAGTTCAGACACGAGAGATGCCTAGCATTAGTCTTTGCTGTTTCTATCTTTATTTGCAATCTGTGTGTTCTCAGTTCTTCTGGTTTACTTTGCATTACTATACCCATTTCTTGAATTTGTCCGGAGTCCTTCATTATTTTAACATTTGTAACAAATCTCTTTTTCTTATATGCTGTAAACTATGTAAGTCCAATTTTTTTCAGTTGTTCAGCGTAACTATAATTCTTCATGGAGCCTATCATTTTCATATAGGATCTCTGTATTTTCTCAAGTTCATTTATTTCACCCCTAGTGTAAGGGTTCCATAGTGGAGATCCCTAAGCTATATGTGGTCTAACGTATGATGTATATAATGGTAGCAGACTCTGTTTGGATTTATTTATGAAATTTCTTTTAATGTTTTTGATCATATAGTTAGTTTTCTTGATTATCTGCTTGAGAAGTTCAGCTATTGAACCAAACTGAAAAAAGTAAGTAAAGTTCATTTAAAAAAATGTACATCCATATAAAAACTCAATCTAGACACAACAGGCAGGATTCACTAAAGGAGGTGAAGCACCCGCAGCTGTGGGAAAACCTTGGCGCTAGTGGGAATCCACCTGCGAAGTCACCGGTTGCCCGCAGCTGCGGGTATTCACAAAGGTGGAAGCAGAGTGTAACCAGCTCCATGGAATATTGTAGCTTGTGGATGCTGTTGCCATAGACAGCACCACAGCTGTGGGAGACTGCAACAGGCATCGGAACCCGTCATAGCACCCTCTGCAACTGCTGTGGCTGTGAACTGCTACTGCCGCAGCTGCGGGCAATTCCAGTCCACAACAGCAGTTGCAGAGGGGAACTTTAAAAAGTTCTCATCATGAATCCTGCCCTACCTGTCTGGATGAAGCCAACAGGAGTTGATGAAATTTGCCAAAAAGTGCAAAGGTGCTATATAGTGCATTGAATTAGCACAGCTCTGGTATCTAACAAAGGGGGCCTACTTTTCTGTTAATATTGGACAGTTTTTGCATCTTATATTAGTCTCCACTAATAATTCCAAAGTCAGGTACAAATATTTTACAGGAGGACTGAAAGTTACTAAAACAAACTAGAGAAGACATTTTTATATACAGAAACCATAGAGGTGCTACTGGAAAAAAGGGGGGAAATATTATACAAATGTTAACAATATTGTTAAACATCAGATCTGTCCCACCTTTAAATCTGCCCCAGCTATGTGTAGTTTATTTATGTTTATTTATTATGTAAATGCGTGATGTATGAAATCTTCTGTGAACCCAGTTGTTAATTCATTTTGCCAAATTGTAAAGCACCCTGAGCTTCCAGGGAAGGGTGCTGATACAAATACACTTTTACTTTCTTACTTTCAAGAACAGAAAAGATAAATCTGCATGAGGCCCAATGGTGTTCATGTTAGATGTGAGGAACACAGAGACAGTAAAGAGGTGGGAATTCATAAAATAAAAGCACAGTCAAAGCTAGGGTAGAATAAGGAGGAGTACTTAATGGCAACCTGGGAACAAGCAGGAAGTTCAGGGAGGCCAACGTAAAGACTGAACTCAGGCTTTCTGTCTTCCAAAGGGAGTGAAATAAGGAGACGGAGCATTCTTTAGATATATTTGGGTGAAATGCAAGGCCAAGGGGGTCATTGTGACTTGTGAGGGTTAAGAGGGGGAAAGGCTTCGGGGGTGACAAAGGCAAGGCCAAGATACCGAACCAGTACTTTCATTCAATACTTAAAATGACTGCTGTCAGAATGTGAGATGGGGGGGGTGCGGGGGAGCACAAACAGCATGGAACATATACCCAAGGACAGGGTGACAGAAATGTTAAAGGGCTAAAAGTAGACAAATCTATGGGACCTGACAGAGTGCATTCTGGGATGCTCAAGGAGACTGCAATGGTATACTTGCAGGCGTACTGTATTTAACTGCTCACTGGCCATGGGTGGGTGGTCTCTAGGGACAGGAAAACTGCAGACATGGTCCCTCTGCAAAAAAAGCAGAAGGAAAGATGAGCAAGGAAACTACAGTCCAATCTGCATGAAATCTATAGTGGGGAAGTTAATGAAGTTGATGCTAAGAGAGAAACAGTTGGACTTCCTGGAAAGGAATGGGCTATAGCACGCCAGGCAGCATGGGTTCAAGAAAGGGAGGACTTGCCAGTCAAATCTTATTGACTTCTTTGACTGGATGACCAGGGTTTCTAATAAAGAGCAGGCAGTCAATATAATATAGTTAGGTTTTAGTAAGGTATTTGATTCCATCCTCCACAGGAGACTGGTAAAGTAGCTATGGGACTTTGGGCAGTGGAAAAGTTAGAGACTTAGGCAAAAAGTTGACAGAGGGGAAGGACACAAAACATGTATTAAATGGGGAGTTCTGGGGAGGTAATGGATGTTATGTGTGGAGTACTGCAGTGATCAGTGCTTGGCCCTGTCCTTTTTAATGTGTTTATGTGTGACAAAGGGAAAGACATTGAGGGCAAGATCTGCATGTTCACAGATAACATGAAGATTTGTGCAAGGAGTGACACAGAAGAGGAGCTAGAAGAACTTAGGTAGGATCTGGGCAGGCTAGAGAACTGGTCAAAGATCTTTCAGCTGTGCTTCAACACTAAAATATGTAAAAGCCGTGAACTTCAAAATTTGTTATTGCTTACAGAACCAGCCATGCCCTAACACCCACTGCTGGAGTTGCTACTGCCAAGGGCATACTTCTCCCTGCTCTTACTTATGGCTGAGTCTCTTGTGCTGGGGCTACCAAAGCCAGTCTTCACAAATGGGACACAACTTATAATAGTATTTGCCACTTTCCCATAGAATCTCACCGCCTGACACATCACTGTCACCTATATGAGAACCTTCACTGTCTCTCCCCTGCAGCTAACCATCTTTACTCACTTGTCACCCTTATTGACAACATCTCATACTCGGGTTCACCCCCTACACTGGCTCAGATTCTGGTTCCACCTAGCTCCTGCTTTCCCCTCCACTCTGGTGATCAGCCTGTTTTCCTGATTCCCAAATGTAGAACAACAATGGGAGTGTAGGCCGTTTCCTACCTTGCCCCTCCAATACTGGAACTCAATACCAGTTAGCATCCACCTCTCCCCTACTCACTCTAATTTTAATCACCAGCTAAGGAGTCACCTCCTAACAACCTACCCCTGTCATGTTTCCATCCACCTTGAACTCTCCAAGGAACCCTTCTCACTATGCTGGTCCTCCTAGCTTTAGCTTCTCCCACATGCACGTACAGCTGATAGACTCTAACCTATTTCTCCCTCATTTGTCCCTCATCCCTATCTCTATGGAATGTCTTAACCAAGAGCCTGTTATGCTGATTGCCTTTTTTGTACTGCACTTGCTGATTGGAATGTCTCCTTATTACACTCTGCTGTTTGGTTTCTCCTGAGACACACAATGTAATTATTGCTAACTGTACATTTCTAACTGTTAAACATATGTTTTAATTATACAAATAATGTTGTATCATGCTTACTGTTATGCTTTAAACCTATCTGCCTTTTGCTATGGTCACAGATCTTGTTCTTTGTTACAAAACATGTTCCTTGTAATAATGCTTTCTCTTATTCCTCATTATGATTGTAGTATTGCCTTGTACTCTCATTATGTTTGTGTTATGCCCTTTACTCTCCTAGGTTGTGCCTGAATATAGGCATTTCCTAAGTCTAGTACACCTACCAGGTTATGAAAAATAAACAAATAAATAAATAATGCATATTGGGAAAAGGACCTCAGGGGTGCAGTATGAAATGTGTGGTGGATGATACTGTAATGCACAACAGAGGAAAATATAAAATCCCCACTGTACTGCAAAAGAGCTGTTGGTAAGGTGAACAGGATGTTAGGAAGCATAAGGAGGGGGATCAACAATAGAAGCTGGGAAGTAAGCCTTCTATTGTATAGGTCATTGGTGAGACCCCATCTGGGAATACAGCACAAGGTACTGGAGTTCACACCTGAAAATTGATTGGGATAAGATGGAAGTAATGCAATGCAGGGGAATCAAGATGGTTCAGGGTCTGATGGGGCATGACATATGAGGAAAGGCTGCAGGATTTGAACATGTACACCCTCAAGAAGAAAAGGAAAAGGCACAGCATGGTAGTAACATACGAGTACCTGCTCGGGAATCGGGATGAACAGGGTTAACTAAAATGACTTGTTCTCCTTCAGCTCAAATACAGAGGCAAGGGGAAATTCAATCAAGCTAGCAGGAGTAAGATTCAATAAAGATGTCTATAAACACTTTTTTCACAGAAAGAGTGGTGGACAAATGGAACAAGCTAACGGAAGATGTGGGAAGGCAAATATGTAAGTAGTGCCAAAGGTGGGGGGGGGATAAGACAGGCATATGGTTCTGGGGGGGGCAGAAACTAAGAGACAAGATGACCACTAGGGCAAGAGTAGAGTAATTATGTAGAGTGGGAAAACTGGTGGAACGAGAGACCTTTATCTCCTCTCAATGTGTATTATCTTTTGTATTGTATGTATCATAGTCTCTAAATACTTCTGAGAAAAAAAAACTTAAAATGTTTCTGTGGTGGAAAGTTTTGGGATACTGCTGTTGTCTTGCATATGTCATGCTGTGCTGGATTGTTATGTTATTGCCATAAGCTGTTCTTCATTTATTGTAATGTGTATTGATTTATTTTCCAAGAAGAATGCAAGATAAAATAAAGGTATTATTAATTCATCTCCTTAGGAAGGATGTAAATGTACATGCTAGGTACAGTATGTATTTAAACCATTAATGAGTGTGACCCTTAAATAATTACTACAAAAAGACAAAACTAACTGCACCAGGGTATGGTGGTGCAAACAAGAGTATAATACAAGTAAGCTAGAAAATACATTGTAGCACTCACTAGCTACAGGGACATACACCTACTTTGTACAAAATCACTAGAAACAGAATAATTCTTGTGTAAAGCTGCTTTACTGAATGAAGGATCAGGTTTAAAAACTACTGCAGTGAAAAATTAGTGCATACAAAAAATTATTATATGCAGGAACAAAACTCAATGGGGCTACCCATCCAAGACTATGTGGTCTGAGGAATTTCATATGATGACAATGGTACTAAGAGAACTGGCTGAGTAGCTGGCAGGGCCACTGGCAGGCATGTTTAATAGTTCACTGGAGTCAGGCATGGTACCACAGGATTGGAAAACAGCACATGTGGTTCCCTTCTACCAAAGCAGTCCCAAGGATGACCCAAGGAATTACAGACCAGTCAATCTGACCTCAATCATGTGCAAGCTCATGGAGACCATACTTAAGGAAAGGTTGGCAGAATATCTAGAGGAGTATGGTCTCCAGGATGTGAGGCAGCATGGGCTCATGGGGGTGGAGATCATGTCAAATGAATCTGATTGACTTCTTTGACTGGGTCACTAAGACAGTAGATAGGGGCGAAGCGGTAGACATCTTCTATCTGGATTTCAGCAAGGGGTTTGACTCTGTGCCCCACAAAAGGTTGATCAGGAAGTTGGCAGATCTCAGGGTTGGGTATAAGATGACCAGATGGGTGGAGAACTGCCTTGAGGGACAGAACCCAGAGGATTGTTGGAGAATTATTTGGCAACAGAAATCTCACCAGTCGGGTCCCATAAGGTTCATTGCTGGGACTGGTATTGTTCAATGTCTTCATCAATGATATCAGGAATGGCATTAAGGGCAAAATGTGCCTATTCATGGATGACACCACACTCTGTGGGAAAGTGGACATAGCTGAAGGGATATAGGACCTACAGGATGATCTGGAAAAGCTGGGGAGGTGGTTCAGGATCTGGTAGCTTGGCTTCAATGCCAAGAAATGCAAAGTTTTGCACACTGCAGCCAAGAATCCCAGGACAGAGTATTGCCTGGGTGGAGTCCAGGTATCTGCATCAGAGGAGGAGGGGGACCTGGGAGTGATGATCACTAGTGACCTGAAGCACTCCACATAGTGCAAGAAAGCAGCAAGGGCAAACAAGATGCTTGGATGCATAGCTAGGGGGATGAGTAGCTGGAGAGAGAAGGTTATACTGACCTTGTACAGGTCACTGGTGAGGCCACATCTAGAGTATAGAGTTCAGTACTGGTGCCCACACTTCAAAAAGGACATCAACCTTCTGGAGAAGGTCCAGAGGAGGGCTACAAAGATGATAGCAGTTCAGCAGTGTAAGGCATACAATGAGAGGCTGAGGGCACTGAACTTGTACTGCCTGGAGGACAGGAGAGAGAAGGAACATAATTGGGACCTTCAAGTACTTGAAAGGGGTTAAAGAGATGGATAAGGAGGGTCTCTTTAAGCTGAGTGGCAACCATAACATAAGGAGGCACAGTCATAAGCTGGAGGGGGAAGGTTTAGGAGAGCGGTCAGGAAGCACTTCTTCATGGAGAGGGTGGTGGACGCTTGGAATGCACTACCGTAAGAGGTGATCTCATTGAAGACAGTGGGAAGCTTCAAGAGAGGCTGGTATACGCATGGGGGAAGGTATGGATAATGGGTAGGGAGGATGGGAGGAGTGGGGAGGGGAGCAGGGACAGTAGCTCAAGCTTTGGACAGTGCAATATGGGCAGCCTAGACAGATCAAATGGCCTTCTTCTGCTGACTTCTTTGTATGTTCATACAACTTCATGCTTCATCAGAAATATATATACTACACATATTAAAAAAAATGAAAGCAGCTGTGGTATACAAGAATATACTGTATACTGTATATTACAGAGTTGGACTTGCCCACCAGAATACCAGGACATGTCAATTTGGGCCTTCTTCTGTTGGGTACCAGGCCACCTTCTAAACTCTGAAAATCTTTGCATTTACAGTATCATGTATTTTCTAATTAAATGGAGTATGTTGGGCAACATATATATACACACACACACATATGTGTTATATTTTATATATATAAATATATATAAATATATATATATATATATATATATATATACACACACATACATATATATATATTATAGTGGCATGGTTATGCCACTATAGTTAGGGTTGAGTACCCCATTTAAGGTTAAATGGTGAAATTTTGCACCTTAATAACTTTGCCACTGTTTTACAGATTCACCTGAAATGTGGCAGGCATAGAGTGGTAGCATAGATCTTGGGTTCTGCCAAGTTTTGTACCAGTCGGATATACGGTTGCGAAGTTATTAAGCAGCATTCCATAGTGCATTTAAGCTTTTTTGTGCATTCTTTGCTCACACCTACAGGTTGCACGGTTTGTGCGACTGGTCCAAAATCTTCAGAAAACATGCAGCCAGGGTCCCCAATGTGCCTTTTGAAGATTTCGTGAAAAAATATTAAATGGTTCAAAAATTATTCAAAAAACAAATTTCTCATTATAGTCAATGGGGAAAGTTAGCAAAAAGTTCAACAGTGTCGCAAATGCAGTTTTTAGTGTTGCAAATGACCCCTGTAGTTTCGTGAGTCAGCCATTTTTTTTTCAGTTACTGATCACAGAAATGCTTGGCATTTAAAATTGGGACCCTCTAGGGACACAATTCTTTTTGTGTTTGCCTAGCCGAGCCCTGAGGAAGCTAGGCATGTCTTTATTTTGGGGTTAAACACCCCAGAAATATGTTTTTGAAATTTTTGGGAAAAGTAGTGTCACAAAGTAGTGTCACACCAGTGACACTTTCACGACTTTTTTTGCGAATGTGTCACGATTTGAGACACTACTATTCAACACTATGGGGAAAATAACAGTCATTCTTTGCCTCCCTGCTGCAAAACACTGGTTTGGTCTTTTGGGCTGAAATTTGGAGGGAAGACAGCCAACATCTCACAGATGTGCCTTTTATTGGTTTGGTGACAAAATATTGCATGGATGCAAAGCTTGGCTGCTCCAAATTTGACACTTTTTCCCATAGACTAACATTGCAGTGTCCGCTGCACCTTTCGGGGCCCGTATCTTGGAAACGGTGTGAGATACAGACTTTTTGTTGGAAAATTGCTTATTCCCCCACTAGGGAGCTAAGTACAAAACTAGCCAGGAAAGTCATGAATCATATGAAATTTTAATTTATTTTCTACATCGTATGGTTCCTGAGATATAAGCAATTTAGTATTCTAAGTGCTCATTTTCTGCTCTGAGGCCCATTATCATGCATACATTATTAATATTCACTGTGTTTCTCTATGCAGTTGTTGGGCAAAAACAGGGTGTGCACTTCCGTTACTGTTACAGTTAACATTCCCACTTACGTTTCAGTTCCCGTGTATGCCACCGTGTGCATTTCGCTTTACATTTTGTTTGCGTTACTGTTACCATTTGCGTTTCCACTACTGTTTCTGTTTATGTTCCGATTTGCATCACCATGCGCATTACCATTTGCATTTGTGTCCACCCTTCTGTTTGCGTTTGTCTTTTGTTTTGCATCATTGTTGCTGTTACCGTTACCATTTGCGTTTCCAATTGTGTTACCATGACCGTGTGCATTATGGTTTGCGTTTCTGTACACACTTGCATTTGCATTTCCATTTCTGTTTCCTTTGGCATTATTGTTGCTGTTACCGTTACCATTTGCATTTCCAAATGTGGTAACGTGACCGTGCATGTTACAGTTTGCATTTCCATACGTGCATGCATTTGCGTTTCTGTTTCCTTTGGCGTTATTGTTGCTGTTACCGTTACCATTTGCATTTCCAACTGTGGTACTGTGACCATGCTCATTACCAATTGTGTTTCTGTATCCACTTGTGTTTGCATCTCCGTTTGCATCACTGTTCACTGTGGCATCACTTTGTGCTTGCGTTTCTATTACTGTTTACATTTGTGTCACCATGTGCATTACCATCTGTGCTTGCATTTGCATTGCAGTTGCCATTACTATGTGACAAAAAAAATCATGTGGTGGGAGCGCGGGGCCCAAAGGGCCCCTGCTTCCACCACCACATTCCTTTCACTATTTATAGTCCTCATTCTCAAAAAGAAAGGAAATTCATGGCAAAAAAACACCATTTAATGCATCAGTTCAGGTTGTTCCACAATGACAAAAGTAAGGAAATTTGATGTTAGGGTTGAAACACCACCCTTGCACCCCTCTCCACCACACACCCCCACCCGGCATCAGGGTGTGCTTTGGGGTCGTCGGTCTTAACTCTCACCATCAATTTTGCACGTTAATAACTTTGGACCTGTTGAATGGATTTGCATGGAATTTGGTATACATGGTGGGGCATGGTAGATCTCTTGATCTGTCATGTTGCATTTCAGTCAGACTTATGGTTTTTGTGCACCAAAATGCTGAAAAATGTACTTTTCGCCAGTTCTGGGGACATTTTTGGGGATTTTGTCCATGGTGCTATGCGGCCATCATGTGGTCTGCTGGTCTAAACCTTGACACAAAGAGCTTGTATCAACGAACATGCCACTTTTTGTTTGGTGAAAAAATATTAATCCATTCAAAAGTTATTAAACTTTTTGGCTCCCATCATAAGAAGTACGGGAAAATGTATATGGTTATTTTGTGAAGGAAGAATGGGGTTTTGGCCATCACAATCAAAGAATATGCAGGTTCACGATCAAAGAATCTTTGATCGCAAGAAATGTATTGATTGCGATGGCCGCCATCTTGTTTTCAGTTTGGGGTTGGAACAAAAGTAAATATTCACCCCACGGGTGACTTGTGAAATAATTGAGGCATGGGTTTAGATCCGGGGGCTTCCCTCTATCGGCCCATGCTTCTGGTTTGTTTTAGTTTTGTCAAAAAATAGCATTTAGCACTGTTATAATCTCCAGCCACAGCTCGCTAATGGTCTTTGGCTGCGAGCCTGCAAAATCTTCGGCCGCAGTTGCAGACCATTATTTTGCAGCCTTGCAGTCAAAGATTGTTACCGAGCTGTGACCGCAGCCTACTAATGCTGGCAGACAACTTAAATGGGACAGAAATTTATTTCTGACAGTTTTGGGGTCTGTTGTTGTACTGATTAACAATAAAACACCCTTTTACGTGAAATCTGTTACATATATTCAAGAGATTAAAGTTATATTCATCCCATGAGACTGCTAAAGCAGTTATGGTACCTAACATTCTATACGATCTTGAGTGGGTATGAACGGATGTGGAGACAAATAATTTTGTCTTTATTCATGTGTTCTGACCGTTTGCAGGCTAATCTTGAACTGCAGGAAAAAAACTCTGGTTCTTGTACACATCCTTGCTGTGTACCTGTAATTGTGTTACCGTAAGTGTCACTGAAAGAGTATTGACCTAGCCACTTTTGCTGTTCTATAGGCACGCTTTGTATCTATATCCTAATTTTAAAATCTTCATTCACCAAGATTTCACTTTCATGTACAGATCCTTGCAGCTTCATCATAATCATGACAATACCCATGTAGCACCATCCTGGGTCTGCAGTAGCAAATCCTTCCAGGGAAGACAGTTCTTATGTAGCCCAGTTACTGAATTTGATGCAGTGTAGCCACCCTCCCCATGCCCCCACCCTCAAGTGACTTATCAAACAAAAAATAAAGAAGTATACAGATAGCAGCTTTTTTTTAACCATCACAAAGAAATGTACAATTAGCCCTGGCAATCAGTAAATAGATGTAATGCAATACAACATGATATATTAAAGGGGACAGGGATTCATTTTTGTCAGTTGTTAGGTCTGTTTTTGTACTGAATAGCTGCTAAACACATTTTTCCTGGTAATTTGTTACATTTGTTCAAGTTACTCAAGTTATATTAGTACCTGCGACTGCTTGAGCAGTTACTGTACCTAACATTCTATGATATCTCGAGAGCCTGTGAATGGATTTTGAGCCAAAGCATTACGTATTTGTTCAGGTGTTCTGTGTGGTTGCAGGCTAATCTTGAATTGGAGTAAATAAAACTCTCTTGCTGCACACATCCTTACTGTGTTCTTGTGATGGTGTCAATGTAAGTGTCATTTAAAAAGTACATTTTGTATGTCTTTTGATGATTTATAGGCAAGCAGTGTTGCTATAACATAATTTCTATGGTTTCATTTGCTCCAATGTGAAATCATCCAAGAGATGTTTGTTTTACAGTAAGTCGATCTTCTCTGAAAAAATAAATAATGGAATCAGTTTTATGCCCCCATCCCCATGTTTTTCCACTGACTTCATTAGTTGTTGTTGACAAATAAACAGAAAATAAAATATTTCAACTAGACTGTGTTGCTCAGTGGTCTCTGTCATCACCCTGTCTGCCCCCCCCACCACACACAGTGATCAAATTGTTTCTGAAGTGAATACTTTGTGGCACTCATCATTATCCAGCACAAAGAGAAAGTGAGGGATAGCATGGCAGATCCATTCATGAAACAAGATAGCTTCGTACGTGGAGTCGGGACAGTGCCCTCAGGCAATAGTGCCGTTACATCGGGATGCATGTTGGAGGTGGTGGAGAATGGCAGGGCAGTAGATTGTTGTCATTGAGCTGATGTAGACACCTCCACCCAGCTCCCCCCCACTGGAATGCAAGAGAGATGAAAATTTCTCCCTTGTTTCCCTGCAGTAGATAACAACGAGAGAGAGGGTTTTAGGTACAGTGCACATCTCCATTCAGATTGTCCCGATGTGGTTCATGGAAAGTATGATTAGTGTAAAGTGCCATCACCTCATAAAGTCATTTAAGAAATGTGAGAGAAGGGTATGCCAGCAAATTGAAGTTTTGAAATAGCTGTTGTCAATCCCACCCCTCCGCAACCGCTGGTCATGCATCATTCACCTGCACATCTGACACTGTGTCAGAAGAGAAAGCGAGAGAGAGACTGACATGGAGAGAGGGAGCGAGTGGTGCCGCATTTCTGCTGCCTTCTCTCCCAGGCTTTTTGTGTTATACGTGGTCTGATAAGTTCAGTCTCGGCTATTCATTTTCCATAAGCACCCATAGACATATAGTGGACATGCTCTCAGAATCCTTCAGTCCCATCTCTGTTGTGCCTCTAACAGATAGCAAAGCTGTGCTTGTCAAATGTCAGTTTTCCTGCCTTGGTAGTGTGAGATTGCAAGCTGTTGATAGGTATAAGGGTGTAGAGTGGCATTTTGAGACACACTTGCTGCCCCCCCCCAACACCATCACCACTACCACACTGCACAAGATTATTAAATTTGTCTGTCCTGAGACAGAGATTGACAGAATTGTCTTCATTTAACTAAGTGTACAGTATTCAATTTGCAAATACTATCAGCCGCAAACAATGTGTGGGGTAGTGAGTGCATTACAGCCTGCTGTACAGTTAGGTGTGGTGTGTCAATAGTCCACGTCTCTGTAAGACAGCTGACACATAAATACTTTTGTGCTGCTCAACCACCATGTAAAAACAGAGTTAGCAAACTTTTTGCTATGAATTCCTTTCTTCTGTGAAGAGCTGTGGTTAAGTTCTCGCCTCCCCACACCCCCAGAAAATTAACAATGCACAAAAACATATTGCTCATGTGGAGCTTGCTACAGTGAAACCTGCTTCAATTACAGAAATCTGTATTTTACTCATTTTGTTGTCAGTATAAAAAACATAAGATCAATCTGTATATCCTAATTCACAAATCATGCACCTGCATGTTTACTCTCAGAATTATAAACTCTCCATATCAAAACATTACAAACTAAGATGGGAAATGAGTGCACAATATTTTGTTTATTCCCTATTTAAATTTTTATTTTTTAACTGGTTGTCTTGCCAATAATCATAAAAGGGTTACTAAGTGAGGTGATAGGTTTAAATGGAAGTTCGCTTAACAATTTATTTGGTCAATTCTCAAAACAGAACGTGTCTTGATATGGAGGAAGAGTAGTATGTAGACTGCGTCTGACCTGACTATAATATTTGCAAGCATAGTTTATCAAATCTGATTGATGGTCACCAAAACACAGTTGTTAATTATGAGGTTGGATGAACAAGTGATCGTAGGCAGATGTGCATCACTCAGCCAGGCTGCTCTGTCCTTTATAGATTTTTTTCTCCCAATAGCATTTTGTAATTATTTCAGGTCACATCCATTCCACACAACCACTACCACCTCTTTTCAACCCCCATACACAAAAAGCCCTCGACATCAACATGGAAGACTTATCTCACAGCTAGTATGCCATGGAGCAGTCTACCCTAAATTGTATGTAATGGCTGCTTTTACTATCTTTTGACAAATGTAAACCATTAACATGTGCATAATAAAAGAATGTTGACTCACTTTTTTCTGCTATTCAAATACTAATGCAACTTTAATTGATGTGTGGTTACTGCTCCCTAGTACCCAAAATAGCTAGAAGAAAGTAAGTACACAGAACATGTTTCCACAAAAACAGTTTACTAAATGTGTAATTCTTTTACAGTAACTTGATCCACAATACAGACATGTTAATGCATGAGTGACTACAGAATTTGGGGCAGGGCAAACTCTAATTTTGTATATTTTTTCAGTAACATACACTGCATCATGCGTGTAATGTGATGTACAACATTTGTCTGCAATGCTGCACTATTCGCTCAGGTGGGTTAATTGGAGCCATCACCACATGGTCCGCAACTGAATGGTCACTTCTTCCTACGCCTAGACCTTTGGTACTTGGTAGGAAGAGGAACCATGTCAATCTGCAGCCTATGGAAATTCTAGTTCCACAATGCAATGACATACTTTAAAACAAGTACTGTAATCACAAAACATTTGAAGTCAATTTTATTCACTGACAGGAGCCGCTGAGCGATAACTACCATGTCCTTCACTGTTCATTAATTGGATCTCCTCAGGGCAGTAGTGTTGTGGTTGTCAGTCAGTTATCACTGGTTGATATTAAATGAAACCAGAAGTTTATCCAGTAGTTTTGTGGTATTCTAAGTTAAAATGACGGGTTCTCATCTGTGGTCATTTTGGGGGGGAGGTGGACCGCTCACCCTATATTGGTCCTGATTTGTGTGAGAGCAACATGGCTGAACCATTAGAGACTGTAACAAAAACACACACACACACACATCAGTTGCAATATCAGGGAGAGTGATGTCCCACAGCCCAATTTGACCACCAATTAGTACCAGATATTTTTTTTATTAATGTATCACAAAGTTACAGAATATGAGTCAGGGATATTTATTTTTCCAACTAGTGATAACTGCCTGACAACCACAGTGTAAAACACTATCACTGTGAGGAGATCCAATTAATGAACGGGGAAGATCATGGCATGTACAGCTTAGTGGCTCCTGACAGAAGCCACGATTGAGATCATGAATGATCAAATGACCAGTAGTCAACAATCTGTAGAAAAGTAGTAGGGAGGTAGAGAGTGGGAAAATAAATAAGACCAGCACATAATCATAGCCTTTTAAATAAAATAATCTAACAAGACTGCAACAAATGGTCATGTGTCCCTGATGCCCCTTGTTATATGCTTGCAACAGCTACTAGCAAATTATAAGCCACTTTAAAAGCCAACCTCCTATTGTAAACACACACATACAGACACACACACACACTTACACTTACACTGGTGGGACTTAAAGGAATGTACTAGGACAATCACCTGCAGTAAGCTTTATAATATGCTTTAATTTTTGTCCTCCTAACCTAGTTTACAGTATTAACTGAACATGCCTTAATGGAGCCTGAGCATAACCATGTGATTTTATTATCTGTGTTGCATTCTCCCTGAAGGACTGCCACTCTCATACAGCCAGTTAGCCATCTTGCTCCTCACTGTAGCATAACCGTCCTCCACTCATAATTAATTGCTTTACCATTCACTAAATTTCCATAGGTATACATAGAACTTGAAAATATGCTTTGTTTTTTTAAAATAAAAGTCGGAGTGAAACAGAATTGTTGTAGATTGTCCCTGCCCTGATCTGTGTCTTCCCTGTAATTAATTACTTCACCATTCACTAAATTGCCATCTTTGGTCCTGCCGCTCTTCAAACTACAGCAGCAAATAGAGATAGAGATTCAAACTAGAGCATGTAAAATGCATTTGAAATATTGATATAAATCATACCTGAATACTAGCAAATTGTTTTTTTAGATGCAATAAATAAATAAAGCACAAAAATGTATCAGGAACAAAGGTATACATAGAACTTGGGTAACAACGTATCCTGTTTGTACATAAAGATAATCAGAAATTGATTCTTGTGACGGTAAACATATTTACAGACAAATGTCTGCCAACATGAATTACAAATCATTTTTTATGAATATTCCTATATGCTAGGGCATGATGCTATACAGCACATCAGTGACACACATTCTCACACACACACACACACACACACACACACACACACACGCATGCACGCACACACACACACACACACACACACACACACAAAATGGAGAGGCACTGCAGAATTCCAACGCTATCTGTGTCTCTCTCTTCTGTAGTAAAGCATATGTGACAGGCACAGTGACTGGCAATGATCAGGACAGGGCGTGGGACCTCAGTCTTTGTCTGTCTGCCTAAGGCAGAATGTGTTAACATTGTTATTGTGTATTTTGCAGTTTGTTTGTTTTACTTGTGTACCTAAACGGCAGCAACAATTGCACCCTGTAATGTATATTTCTTGACTTGACAATTGTCAGCTCTCAGAGATAGTAGTGATTGTGCCACGTACTTTCACATCGAATCAATTAGA
Source organism: Neoceratodus forsteri (assembly GCA_016271365.2). Lineage (NCBI taxonomy): Eukaryota > Metazoa > Chordata > Ceratodontiformes > Ceratodontidae > Neoceratodus > Neoceratodus forsteri. The sequence continues at coordinate 953,553,082 of CM057456.1, forward strand.
TATTTGATGACACATACACTTCGGCTTATTTTTCTCTTCCATACCATTAACACTGTGATTTTTGAGATTATGGGGAAAAATCAAAAATGTGTTTAGTGATGCTGATCCCCGTTCGCACCTCTGATTCCGATGGACAGGTTATGTGGGATATGTATGAGGTGTCAATGGTGAGGGAGACAGAAATAAGCCAAAGTGTGTCATCAAATATCTACTTGCTTCAATGTGAAAGTACAATGCAAATTCACTCCTACCTCTGAGATCTGACAACTGACAAGTCAAGAAATATACATTACAGGGTGCAAATACTGCAGTCACTTAGATACACAAGTAAAAAAAAAGAGACACTGAGAAATACAAATTAGCAAGACAAATTTTCTTTATTACTCAGAATCAAAGACAGATCATTGTTACTGTGGTGTTTTGGTTATTTGGTCTGCCACTAAAAGGACCTCTTACCTTCTCTGTGGTATGCCAGACCCTTCGGTTGCTGCTGGTGAGGACCCCATCTGGATCGTGAGGATAACTAGACAGATGCATAAAATAATAATAAGGCCGGTTGATTCTGTGCTGCAGATTTCCTTCTCCTGAGGACAAGCCCCAGACTGACAATTTCTCTGACTGACAGGCATACATGGCACTACCAGGCAGTGCAACAATTAGCTACAGGCAGGTTCTAAATGCTCTTAAAGGGGCAGCAGCTTAACATTAAGCCCCATGCTTAATGTGTGCTTCACATTCCTGCTGAAACAGTGAATGTGAGCACCACTTGAACAATCAGTAAATCTATAAAAGTTTCTAAGTAAAAGACAATATTAAATAAGTTTTAAGGCAAAAACATTTTCATGCATTACAAGGCATTACTTTCACAAAACAGAATTCTACTGGGGGGAGAACCTGGACTACACTGGGGACCAGTCAGCATAGCACCAGAGAGGGGGGAAACACAATAGTACTTGAGACTTGGTCATGCCACAAGCATTAAAGTGTGGGGGAAGAAAAAGGGAAGACAGGGAAGGGTAGCAGCAGGAGGATACCCAGAATGCAGGCTAAACTTTATTAACAGGTGCATAACAGTAATAACAGGAGGGCTGTCAATGTAAAGACATTCCTAAGGGGAAAAAAAGTGTTATGTGCAGGAATGCAGTACCATCAGAAGAGTTTCATAAAATAGGTACAAGAAGACATTAACTGCAAAACAGTCAAAGACAGGAGGAATTAGTGCCAAACCATTACACTGAGTCTGGTTTACAAAAGTTCAAGATCTCAGTCAACTTTTCCAGTCAGTGTGAATGGAGGCATGTGTAGATTGCACTAGTTCCTGACAGGATGGGATCAGGTCATTAAAAGTGACGCAGGAGTTCTGCCCACTATCAAATCCACACCATTTGACTCTGTAAGTCCAGGATCCATTTGTGAACTTCTTCTGTAAGATCTTCTTGATCTGGTACACTGTGGTGTGTAGAAGAGAGTCCTGAGAAGAAGAAGAAGAAGAAGAAGAAGAAGAAGAAGAAGAAGAAGAAGTAGAAGAAAGAAGAAGGTTAAAAGGAAAAGGAAGTCTCAGGCAAATCATCTGGTAAAACAGAATCTGGTTGGAGAGTGTCAGGAGTGGGAAGATCTGTAGGAACTAGTTGCAAGTTGTCTAGAGGGATCTCAGCTTCTGAGAGGATGGCAGGCTCAAGGGCAGCTTCATTTCCGGGAGGACTGGGGTCGTCTGGAAGTTTGTTACTCAGGTACCCATGCTTTAGTCGGTTTATATGGACTTTGTTGTGTACCAGCTTGCCATCCAACTTGCATCACAGATGAACGTGGACCGGATGAAGCTTTTCTACGATGTAGAAGGGACCAGTCCAGGGGTGAAGCAGTTTCTTGGTGGCGCCTGGAACAAAAACAGGTCGGTACAAATAAACAATGTCCCTAACAGAGAATGAAGGCTCATGCACCTTGGCTCCAGACATTTTTTGCATTACCGATTTTCTCTGGCCCAATGTGGTGATTGCAACTGGTTGGGCAAGTTCAAGCTGTTCCAGCAGAGGGATAATGAAATAAGAAGTTGACTTAGGACCCCTCTAGCAGTGAGAGATCCCTGTCCAGTGGAGTTCTTGGGTGACATTCATGGATTAAGAAGACGGGGGTGTATTCTGTACTGTTGACACAAGGTCTGGTATTGTATGCCAAACTGCACAAAGGGAACAAAATGGTCCCAGGTGTCATGAGTCTCATCCAGCTACTTGGAGAGTGTGCTGAGAATGGTAGACATCATTTTTTCACTCTGTCCATTGCATTGTGGATGGTAACTTGTGGTATGTGTCTTTTTTATGTCTAGAAGTTTGCAAGTTTCTCAGACAATGGTGGACAGGTAGTTAGTGCCTATGTCTGAATGTAGGTACGATGGGGTACTGTGAAAACAAATGACTGTGTTGAGAGAAAGGCACTTACTACAGTGGTGGCTAGTCCACAAAAACAAGGATGCATTTGTTGCTAGAATCAGAGCATGTCGGTAAAGGCCCAAGAATGTCAGTGCTGTCTCTTTGGAATGGTTCAGTGGCTACAGGCATTGGAATGATGTGTGCCTTCGTCGGTTTGGCAGAAGGTTTTCTCTGGGAGAAGGGCTGTCAGGATTTTACGCATTGGACAATGTCCCTGTTCATGTGTGACCAGAAGAAGTGAAGTCTTGTCTTTTCCAGAGTTCTGTGTATTTCCATATGACCTCCAGAAAGTGGAGAGGCATGAGTGGAGAGAAGAACTTGATTGACTAGAGAGGCTGGCACAGCTAGCTGTACACGAGTTCTATCCGTGCGTTGACCCTTGCCTTCCTTGGTCCAAATGTGGAAAAGCACACCGTCATTCAGGAAGTACTGCGAAGCAAGGAAAAGTACATCTTGGCAATGTTACTTTTGTTGCGGTAAGGTTCCAGACTATAAGTAGGTGATTATGTCTGTAAATTGAGCGTCAGTTCTTTGTTGCATTTTAACAGTTGCCAGGGACAGATCAGATGTTGAGAAGATGAGAAAGTCTTCAGCTGCTTGCAGTAACTGAGGATTTGTGTGTCTCTTTGTAGAAGCGGTTGGTAGCAGCAAAGCAACTTGAGGTGCTGTAAAGTGTCCACAGGAAGCACATCCGTGGCATGGAAGGGAAGAGCTTGTAAGCAGGATTCTTCTGTTGAGGAGGATGCAGAGGGATATTGTCTCCGGCTTACACCTTCAGCATTTGAGTGAACTCGACCTGGTCTGTATTGAATTTCAAAGTTGTAGGATTGCAGCATAGCGATCCATTGGGTGGACTTGCCTACTGGCTCCTTCATTTAGAATAACCATCTGAGGGCCGAGTGATCAATGATAGCTGTAAAGGAGGAGTAGCGAAGGTAGCAGTCAAATTGCTTTAAATAACATGGCTAGACATTCTTTTTCTGTGATGCCATAGCTCTGCTCAGCTGAGGAAAGAGAGAGTGCCCGGCATAGGAGACAACTCATTCTGTTCCATCTTGAATTTGACAGAGCACAGCGCCCACTTGGGTAGGCTAATACTGGAGAAGAGATTATGTTTTGTTTTAATGTTTCAATGGCCTCTTTACATTCAGAAGTCCAAATATAGTCACATCCCTTTTTGGTGAGGGTGTACAGTGGAGCTGCAATCATGACGTAGTTGCAAATGAACTTTCAGTAGTAGCCAGACAAGCCCAGGAAAGCTCAAAGGTCTTTTTTTTTTTTTTGTTAGTCATTTATACCTTGTCTAACACCTCCAATCTGCATCCACGTCCTGGCATCTGTCCTTTCCTCCGGCCACCATATGGTTCTGCCTCAGCCACCAATGAAGCTCCCACTGCCCAGTTACCCCCGTGGCTTGCACCCCATGGTGGAGTGCCCTGCTCACTCCCCGTCGAACCAGGATCCAGTACCGGCAGTGGCACTCCCTGAGGTCAGGCATCCCCAAGACGGCCAACGAACCGGCGTGACCGGAGCGCCATGTTTTCTCCTGTTTTCCCCTTGGTCAATGTAATGGGGATATGCAATGATGCCAAGAAGGAGAACGTGCATGTGTCTGCATGCACTCCCTCCGGCATCATGTCCCAACATCACCCCTTGCAGTGCAGTGCCAGTTCACCGACCCCAGCCTCTGACAGAGGTCGCAAGTGAGCCAAAAACTGGTGTCCCCCCTCCCCAGAGAGAGAGAGAGAGAGCAGTCCAGTGGATGCTCAATCCCTCTCCGCCCCTGCCAACCCCCAGAGACCCGAGTCCATTCCCAAATCTGGGTCACCGGCGTGGAGTGAGGTGTGGCATCCAGCGCCTCAACCCTCAGCACCACCGGGCCAGCTAGCTTGAAGGTCTTTGAGATTGTTAGGCTCTGGATAGTCTTTGACTGCTGAGAGCTTGTCTGGATCTGGAGAGATGACTTGAGAACTAACCACATGTCCCAGGTAATGAATTTGATGCTGTGCAAAACAACACTTTCCTGGGCAAAGCTTGAGATTGGCTTTTCTGAGATGTTCAAACACTCCTTGGAGATGTTGGAGGTGCTCTGGCAAAGTTCTGCTGAAGACAATCACATCATCCAGGTAGACTGGGCAAGATTTCCATGACAACCCATATAGTATGGCTTCCATAATGTGTTGAAATGTGGCTGGACTGTTCCAAAGACCCATAGGCAGAGGTTTGAACGGAAAAAGTCCCAAATGGTAGCACCATGCTGTATATGGATGAGAAGCTGGATCAATGGAAACTTGATAGAACCCACTCTGAAGGTCTAGAGTGGTGAAGTAAGCAGGCCTGGCTGCACCAAGACTCTCTAAAGCATCTTTGGTTGTAGGCAAGGGATGAGCATCCTGAACCATGTAGGCATTGAGTTTTCTGTAGTCTACCATGAAGTGATACCCTTTGTCCTTTTTTACCACCAGCAAGCAAGGTGTATCCCAGGGGCTTGTAGATTCTTCAACTATGTCTTAGTCAAGCATGTCTTTGATTATGTCCTCGAGGACTTGTTTCTGTTTGTGTCCCACTTTGTAGGCTCGTTGACGGATTGGTTTCTGGTTGGGCTGTACTTCGATGGTGTGTTGCAGGATATCACAGCATCCGAGCTTGTTATCTGAACCAACAAAGACATCCGGGTAATTCTCCAGGAATTTCAAAAATTGCTGCTTTTTTATTGGAGATGCTGAAAGTTTAGAAGAGGATAGTCGCTGACTGAGGGGTAACTCTGTTGAAGTTGGAGTGGTCGTGACAGTACTGACAGGATTAGACTTGATGGAACCAGGCTGAGGTTCTTGTTTAAGATGGAGCTGGTCCCCTGAAGACAAGCAGACAAACTTTCCGATGTTGGCACCCTTTAAAATGACCACTGGCTCATCTGTGAAGTTACAGTATTTTTGGAAGACTGCGGCATCATGCACCACCGATAAGGTATTTCCCAGAAGGAGACCTGACAAATGCAGTGCAGGGGATCATGTGACAATGCCAACAACACCTTGTGGAAGTGGTTCACCTTGATTCTTGGCAATCAAAACCATTTCTGACTGAGGAGGCACAGTGACTGAGTCTATAGCTGTGAGTTGCCTCCAAGGATTTAGTAACAGTTTGTTTGAGGAAAAGTCTAGGATGGCTTTGTGAGCTTTGAGAAAGTCCAGGCCAAGGATTATTGCAGGTTGAAGATCAGGCACTATGTAAAACTTGACAGTAGCTTGTTGTGAGCCAAAGTGGAGCTTGAGATGGACCATGCCTGTGATGGGTACTGTAGCTGTACTTGCTGTGATAATGAACTTTATGTCAGCTGGAGAGACATTAGGTATGTGATGAATAGCTTGGTTGTTTAGAATACTGCTGTTGATAACTGATATTTCTGCTCTAGTGTTGACCAAGGTGTGCATAGACCAATCTTCGATGGTTACAGGTGCATAGTTTTCTAGGAGAGGTGATCAGATGACAGGTACCTTTGCTCCTGGAAGTGAGAGTGTGTCAGAGTTCACAGTTGGAGGAAGCATTTTGTTTGAATTGCAAGAGTCAGAGGGGCAGTCAGTTGCTGTGTCCCCCTGATCCTGGGAGTAGTTGCAGTTATCTTGCTGATTGTGCAGCGGTGGGTGCCTGTGGTTCTCTTGATTTCTGTTGTACTTTAGCTTTCGGCAGACAGTGGCAATGTGTTCCCTGAATCCACACCACTGGCAGGTCACTGGTTCTCATGAAGGGAGAGATGGATGAGGTTGCTGTCAAAATGGTCGAAGGACATGAACAGAGGTAGTAGAAAAAGCATTTGAGCTGTGGTGCAGAGTATTGATACTTGTAGTGAGCGCCTCTATCATTGATTGCTGCTGCTGGACACATGTTGAAAGTGCTGCTAACTGTGACGACTGAGGTGCTTGTACACTGGTAGCCTGGGACATTGCTATGGATTGTTGTGCAAGTCATGCCGCTTGGATTGTATCCATCCAGGTGATTGCTTTCTGCTGGATGACATAAAGACATAGTTGAGGAAGCAGTCCCCGAACAAATATTATGATTTGTTCTTTCTCAGGTTTCTGCAGACATTTGCAGTGAGACTCAATGTCCCCTATGAAGGCTTCAAGAGATTTGATGGGTTGTATTGTACATTCTCACAGCTGTTGCTCCAATAATCAGGGTGGGTGTGCTTGGAGAAAATGGGCTTTGAAGGTTGTGTGCAGTGTGGCAGTACCTCCTTTGACTTGGTCTGGAAGTGCGTTGAACCAGAAAATGGCAGTCCCTCTCAGAAGCAAGTGCAAGGCATTGGAGATGCACAAGGGATCAGTCCAACCATTGAAGGAAATCCATGCTTGGAAGTATTCCAGCCAGTTGACAGCATCTTCATGAGACAAGACTGAGAAGGGTACTAGCTGTAGGCTGGTATGGACCATGGACTGTGGTGAAATGGCTTTAATGTAGGCCAGGTCATCTTGAATAGCTTGCATAGCTGGTGCTCCTTGAGCAGAAATAAAAGACTGGATGTCATGGAGGATTGTTTCAATTTTGTAGCTCCACGCCCTTGAGGTGGGTGACGGTAAGATGCTGGACACTCCAGCTCCTATATCTGTGTTGTCATCAGGCATTGTGGTTGGAGATGAGCTTTGTTTTACTGAGCAAAGTTCGTATGGGTGAAAAGGAGTTGCTGTCATGCAGGAGACTGGACAAAGTGTCGTAGATGAAGTGCCGAGCAAAAATTATTTTTGTAGACAAAATCACAAATTTTTGTAGCAAAGTTCATCAATGACGTCTTAATATAGAACTTCCCACTCAATTCTGTGTTGTTTGTTATTTAAATAAAGGTTTCGGTGCAAAAATCAGCTTTTTGTTGCAGTGTCCATTCATTTCAACAGGACTCCCATTGATTTCAATGAAGTGAGGTCAATCTGTGCCCTTCACAAGATGGCCACGGAACTGTGACGTGCAATTCCTGTGGGTTTTGACTGCCTGACTGTAGCAAGATGGCCACCAGCAAGGGGGGGGTCAAGGTTCACTTCATGTCTTGTTGTTTTGCTATTCCCAAGATGGAGGATTTCTTCCACGAGGCTGCCTGACTGCTCTGCAATGTGTAAAATGGCGATTCCCGCATCTGTACTTCTTCCCCAACCATGACAGAGAAAAATGGTGGCTTTTAACTGTGGTGAGTGATAATATGCTGAGGAAAGTCACTGTAGTATGTGCTCCATTTAGTTTATTGTAGCTTTTTTTTCTGTTGTCTCCCTGACTTTGCCTTTCGTTTTAGGTAACTTCCTTACTTTTATTTTGTTTGCCCAAAAGGCTGTTAAGCCTTTCTCTTGTTTTTCTTTGCCCCAGATGTTTCCTTATGCTGTGCCTTGAATTTATTTATTCCATTACTCTGTGTTTATTTATTTTGATGGCCCTTATTTTAAAGAGTTTGCTTTCGGCCATTTGTTTGCTCACAGGGATGTCACTTGTAGTAACTCCCAATCTATTTGGTCAGATGTGCTCCAGTGATGTATTTATTATTTTTTTTTGGTAGTCCCTCATATTGGAGCATGGCCAAGCATTTGCTGGAGCAGCAGGTGCAGCTCTTAAGAGGTGGCCCGGGAAGGTTACAGCTCAGGAGGAGCAGAGGTTCTGTGCTGCAGTCCCGATTTGTTGTGAGGCCAAGCAGGGGGTACAGAGCTCTGTTTCAATTGCACTCCAGATTTGTTTTATAACCGGTTGTAGCGTGGCCGAGGGTAGAGGAGCAGATCACTCTGAGCGGGCAGTTCTGATGCATTTACTTGTATTTTTTTTTCTTTTGCCCCCTGTATGTATTGGTCTTCCCTGCTTGATTTCTGCTGCTGAACTGGCCCTTGCTGTCTTGTTTGCTCCCGATTATTGCTTTATGTTGTACCCTGCTTTGTTGTTGTTGTTGTTTTTTTTTAATTTATGTGTTCTTTGTCTGGTGGCTCCATGTGGCTGCAGGGGAGGGTAGTGTAACTTGTGGAGCTGAGCCTCGGTTTATTTGGAGTGGCTTTGCAGACAGAAAGCAGTCTTGCATGTCTGAAAGGAGGCCGGGAGGGAAAGGGTCAGACTGTGAGGCTGCTGGAGACAGGAATGGTGCAGCCATTGTTGGAGCAGTCCCTGGCAGTGTCAAGGCTATCAGAAGACAAGAGGAGGGATCAGGCGGCAGCTTCAGATGTGGCCATGAGGTGTGGAACAGGACGGAGTGGGGAGCAGATGTGCAGCAGTACAGCACGCAGGCCATGTGGATGTGCCAAGGAAGACAGCGGCAAGACCAGTTTTCTTTATTTTATTTTAGTATTATTATTTTTTTTTCTCTGGAGCACCTTTGTGGCTGGGAGCTGCAGTATGCAGAGCCACAGTTGTAGGAGGCAAGGAGAGCTGCCAGGTAAGCGGTCCCTCAAGGCAGCCAGGAACCTGAGTGAATGAAGCCGAGTGCTTTGTACAGCACAGTTATTTATTCATTCATTGTTGGTTCGTAGTTGCAGTCCTTATTTTAAGAGGTACTAGGTTTGCTAACCGCAGCTGGGAGGGCTACAGGGGGATTGTTTGGCAAGTAGAGCAGTTTAAAATAAGCTCCACCATGAGGTTGAGTCTTGAGGAGCTCAGTTGGTGCATAGGGCCTGGATAAAAGTTCAGCTCCGTGGTGGTCAAGTGTAGATAAATTAATTTGCTGACATTTAATTGAGTTAACTGGCTTATACTATGCAGCACATTTTTCTTCATAATCTGCAATGTTAGAGGAGGGCTGCAGGCTGTTGAACAAACAGGAGACAGTTCAGTTTTTTGTTTCCACAGCCAGGGCTGTGGTACAATAACATTCAGACAGTTCAAGCATACTGGAGTGAGGACTTTGGGGTACTCAGTGATGCAGGCAATGTGAGATGGGGGGGTCTGGACAGAAGAAGGGTCGCATTCTCCACCATGTGTGGTGTTTCAGTTATTTGGTCTTCCACTAAAAGGACCTCTTACATTCTCTGTGGTCTGCCAGACCCTTCAGTTGCTGCTGGTGAAGACCCTATCTGGACTGTGCGAATAATTAGATGGACGCATAAAATAATAATGGGGCAGGTTTATTCTGTGCTGCAGATGTTCTTCTGAGGACAAGCCCCAGACTGACAGGCATACATGGCACTGCCTGGCAGTGCAACAATTAGCTACATGCAGGTTCTAAGTGCTCTTAAAGGGGCAGCAGCTTAACATTAAGCCCCATGCTTAATATGTGCTTCACATCACAGCTGTTATGCCTCAGATGAGCATGTCAGAGGAGTCTCACATACTAACATACTAATTGCCAGCAGATTAGGCCTTACAGTCTATTGAGTCTGCTAGAACCTCAGATCCCTAGTTGGGTACTGAAACCCTCCCCCCTTGTGTTCCAGAAACCCCTATCATCCATCCCCACCCCCTGGGCCAGGCCATCATCTGATACATCCGCTTTCTGTGTCTTTCCCACCCTCTCTTGAAACCCTCCACTGTGGATCTCTGAACCAGCTCACCAGGCAGCACGTTTCAAGGATCCACCACCCTCCCAGTGAAAAACCTCCTCCTCTTCTCCCCCCTCACCCTTCCGCCTTCCAACTTCAAACCATACCCTCTGGTGATACCTCCCTGCTTTAGTCTAAAGATCCCCTCCATGTTTACCCTATTTATTCCCTTCAGGTACTTGAAGAACTCAATCATGTCCCCCCATCTCTCCTCTCCTCCAATAAAAACAGGTAGAGCTCCTCAAGTCTGTCCTCATACGTCAAATCCCCTAGTCCTCGTATCACCTTAGTTGCCCTTCTCTGTACCCTCTCCAGGAGCTGTATGTCCCTCATCAAGTGTGGTCTCCAGTACTGTACACAGTACTCATGGTGTAGTCTAACCGGTCCATTGTACAGCAGTAGAATCACTTCCCTACTCCTAGAGGTGATCCCCTTTACGATGCTTCCCAACATCCTGTTTGCTTTGCTAGCCACTCTCCTGCACTGCTCAGAGTTATTCATACATGCATCCACCATGACCCCTAGGTCTTTTTCTCCTGTTGAGACCTCCAGCGCCTCCCCTCCCAGGGTGTACCTGTGTTTAGGGTTTCCCCGGCCAAGATGTAACACTTTGCACTTGGTGATATTGAAGTGTAATTTCCATGTGTAAGCCCACCTTTCCAGGGTGTCCAGGTCCCCTTGCAGGGCCAACCGCCCCTCTTCCCCCTCAACTACTGCTCCCATCTTGGAGTCATCAGTGAAGAGACTCATTTCACACCCTATACCCTCCCTGATGTCTGATATGTATGCATTAAACAGGATAGGACCCAGGACCAAGCCCTGCGGTACCCCACTACTGACCTCTCTAGGGTTTGAGAGCTCCCCACTGACCACTACTCTCTGAGCGCATCCAGCTAGCCAGTTTTCAATCCATCTGACCATCAAAGGGCCTACTCCCAACCCTGTTAGTTTCTCCACCAGACCACTGTGGGGGACAGAGTCGAACGCCTTGCTGAAGTCCAAGAATAATACATCCACGGGCTTTCCCCTGTCCAGTTCTGATGTTACCCATTTGTAGAACTCCATAAGATTGGTTTAACATGATCTACCTCACACAAACCCATGTTGCCGACTATCCAGACCTCCCACCTGCTCCAAGTACACCCCCAATTGTTCCTTTAGTATACTATCCATTAATTTTCCCACCACTGAGAGGTCAAACTGATGGGTCTATAGTTACCTGGTACTTCCCTCAACCCCCCTTTATGGATTGGCACCACATGTGCCTCTCGCCAATCCCTAGGGACCCTCCCTGTCTCAAGCGACCTGTTGAAGAGCTCCGCCAGGGGTGCAGCCAGTATGTCCACCAATTTCCATAGTACTCCTGGATGAATGCCATCCGACCCAGGAGATTAATCTTTCTTTAGGGCCTTAAGGGCTAACCACACCCTTTTGGTGGAGATAGCATCATCCGTCCCCTCCACCTTACTGGCCTTTTTATCCTTATCCTGATGTGACACCCCTGGGGTACCTCTCCCTCCCTCTTGCTCCATTTCTGTTGCTCCCCCTGATCCCACTCACTACCACTTCTATCCCCATCATGCCTTGCTTTGTAGATATCCCATCCCCCCCAGTGAACACAGAGGTGATGTACTCGTTTAATGCCTCTGCCTGGTCCCTCGCCTCTTCCACCCACCCTCCTTCTGATCTCAATCTGCTGAGATGGCCCTTAGTTTTTCTCTGCTCCCCAATGTACCAGAAGAACCCCTTTTCCCCTCCATGTATCCCCTGTGCCAGCCACTGCTCTTTACTGGACTTTGCCCCCCACACCATCCGGGTGGCTCTTCTAGATGCAAGGTGGTACATTTCCTTTTCCCTGTCCCCCTCTCGTTGTTTTATATTTTCATAATATTTACATCAGACAAAGTTTGGTCACATAACTAAGCACAACACATTGTGATGACAGAGAACAGAGGTGGAGACTCTTAAAACTAACAGGCTGGAAAACTAATACATTTCTTTACCAAAAGATAACAAGCATTTGTCAATGCTGAATGTTTGCTTGCTGGCATTGGCATTGGTAGTGTAGGAGATACAGAGCTGCATAATAGGAATGGCAGTGAAGTATTGAACTGAAGCCAACCCCACCACCACTCTGCGGAGACTGACAGGCATTGGGGTGTGCCTTTAGGTCATTAGGCATAACAGCCACGCCATTTCACCACATCCTGCCCTGCAGACACTGACAAGTGTCACAGTGTGCCTTGAGGTCTTTGGCCCTTATGCGCTCCCCATTCCATCAGGAAATATGGTGAGATGGGTGCGGCATAGGAGAATGGGGTGAAGTTTGGGGCCGAAGAGTCCCAGGCATACCTCGATGCCTCTCACTGGCTGCAGGGTGTGGAATGGTATAAGCATTACAGGCGAGAATCCCAAGTCACACCCCGATGCCTGTCATTCTCTACAGGGTGGGGTGTTATGGTCAGAAACCCTAATGCCTCAGGCATTCATTGGTATTTTCACCCCAAATTTTCAACATGTTTTTTTTGTGATTCCCACCTCATGAACAGTGGCAATATCAGTTTGTTAGCCAAAAGCTGCTTTTGCACAGTGACTACGGCATTTAGCACCACAGGTGCAAAAACACATTCCAAACAGGATGTGAAAAATGACAGCTGTACTGTTCATGGGGAGGTGTAAAAAATGGCAATGTTGAAAATCTGCAGTGAAAATATTAAAACAATTGGTGAAGTCATGAGCGTGCATATAAACTGTGCAATGCACACCCGTAATGTAATTAGTTTAGGGAATTTTTACAGCAGATTGTCAACACGGGCATTTTGGGACCTCCGATCATGAACAGTGTCACTGTGATTTTCTTTATCTGTCCCGAACAATGATTTCCCACAGCGAACACGCATCTCTGCACTGAAAGTGTGAAAACACATTTCAGCCATGTTGTGAAAAATGATAGCTGTACTGTTCATAAGGAAGTGTGGAAAAATGCCACTGGTGAAAATCTGGACTGAAAATATTACAAATTCATGAACTTATGAGGGTGCGTGGAAACTGTGCAATGCTCACTCATAACACAGTCATTTTATGGACTTTTGTCACAAAATTTTCAACATAGCCATTTTAAGACCTCTGCTCATGAACAGTGTAACTGTGATTTTCTTAATCTGTCCCAAACATTGCTTTTGCATACCAACTGCACCATTGTGCGCTACATGCAGGGAAACACATTTTGGGTGACATGAAAAATGACAGCTGTACTGCTCATAAGGAGGTGTGGTAAAATGGCAATGTTGAAGAATCTGGCGTGCAAATAATAAAATTCACTAACTTGCGAGTGTGCATAGGAACCGCGCAACGTGCACTCCTAAAACAGTAATTTTTAGGAATTTTTTCACCAAATTTTCAACATAGCCATTTTAAGACCTCTTCTCATGAACAGTGTCAGTGTGATTTTCTTAATGTGTCCCATACATTGATTTTGCACACCAACTGTGCCATTGTGCGCTACATGAGCGGAAACACATTTGGGCTTAGATGTGAAAATGAGACAGCAGTACTGCTCATATGAGGTGTGGCAAAATGGCAATGTTGAAAATCTGGAGTGCAAATATTAAAATTCACAAACTTATGAGTGTGCGAGGAACTGTGCAATGCACGCTAGAACAGTCATTTTACTATTTTTCACCAAATTTACAAAATAGGCTTTTTGAAAGCACACCTTATGAACAGTGGCACTGTCATTTCATTAATCAGTCCTGAAAGGTGATTTCATGCAGTGACTACAAAATCACCCTTCGGGCCCGATTAACGCCATGACAGTTCAAGAATTCATGAGGAGGTGTCCCAAAAATCCCATGTTGAAAATTTGGTGCCAAAATTCCCAAAAATGTCTGAGATATGCATTAAAGTAAAAAAAAAAAACCCTATTTATTGCATTATACAGCTTAGCAACATTTTCTCAGTTCGTGGTCAGCTTTGAAGAGTGCAGACGTGTTCCCGTCCATCAAGACTGTCGCATTAAGCCCGGAGGGGGCATGGGGTGTGGGAAGGCAGGGTGCACAGTGGATGGTGCGGGTGGGCAGGGGAGACTGCCGAGGAACTTTTGTTTACAGTTTATTTTTTAGGAAGACAATGCGGGACGTTTTCCATGCTGGGGTGGGCTCCCAGCATGGCAGCTGGAGGGCTGTTTGGGGGAAGGGAGCCTGGAGCCAATGGGAGATTGGGCACCGCTGTCAGCCATAACAATTTTTGCCATGCTGGGGTGGGCTTTTTTTTGGGAGGGCATGGAGCCGATGGTGTATTGGGCACCCCCTTCAGCCATACAGTATGTGCATGGGGGGGAGCACATGAGCACGCAATATGCCTGCGGGCATGCATGTGGAGGGGGAAGTGCTGCTCACTGAAGCGGAGCTCTCCCTTTCAACTGTACGGCACTGCATTTTCAACTGCTGTCATAGACAGCTGCATTGTTCATTGGAGAACTGCGGCCGTGCCTGCAAATACAGTGACTGAACTAGAAGATGGGTGCCACACCTCCGAAAACTTGGATGATGGCATTATGGGCCAGATATTCAAAGCTTTGCGCTGGGCAAAAACCATTTGCGCAGGTTTAGCGCGGGATTAGCGCGGGTCTGCTATATTCAAAAGGCCAAATAGCGCGGGCAAACTGCTTTAGCACCAGGCAAAATTATAATGTATGCAAGGGGCAAACTGACATGAATACAAGCGCAATGCTATATTCAGCAGCTAGCATGCGTGCTAGTGGTTTAAGCGTGACCCTGCTTTTGCTTAAGCGCAGTGCACATTACACGTAGGAAAAGCTTCGTCTTAATCCTGGGCAGCAGCACTTGAGCGACACTGTGGCTTTCTTGGCGGTGTTTGTCGCGGGTTTAGCGTGGGTTTAGCACGACCCTAACAAATAAATATGACACATAGATAAAGCCAAACATAGAGGAAGCATTCTGCTAACTGATGGCACACCCACATACTGCAAGCATCAGTCAATCAGCAGATGCGGCTTGTGATGGCGGTGGATGCACTGAGTGTGGCTCTGCACCAGGCAGAGGAGCGGTGCAGCAGAGGCACTGCTCTGCTCCTGGCAGGGATGCACCGGTTGTGGGAGGATGTGATCACTGCCATTGACAGGCAGACACAGGCATTCACAGCTGTCATGGCCACAATGGGAACACAGTTATTTGCCCATGCATCGCAGACACCGCGCAGTGCAATGTCAACCCCCATTCCTGGCGTAGTGCGACACCCTCCTTTGTCGACACCTGGTTCAGCTCGTGGGCATACCAGCACCCCTGGCGCAGGCATGTTCGGTGTGCTGCAGATCCCTGCGTGAGCACATTTGCGCTACACAGTGGAACCCCTGGGGACCGTTGATGCCACCACATGAGGCCAGTGGTCAGTCTGTCACTGCTGGCAGGTCTCGGCAGGGCTGCCCATGCATCTGTAGCAGCCGTGGCACTGTGGCGCGTGACTGACCTGTCTCCCAGCATGGCTACTGTCTGATGCTGCCCTGTGTGCATTGTGTTGTTCAGCGTGCAATGCACGGGTGGGGTACCCGGCCCTGCATGCACACACACGTTCCAGCTGCACACCCTCCCGGCTGCTGTCTGCTGTGGCATTTGCACGTTGATGCCTGCATTGCACTGTACGCCACTGTGCAATGGTGCCCAGTGTCTGACACATGCACAATGACAGGCAGTGGGCGTGGTGGTCTGTGGACGTGTGTGTGGCTAGGGGTGGCGGTCTGGCTCGGCGTGCCTCCTACCCTGTGTGCATGTCTTGTAAGGTGTGTGTGTGTGTGTGTGTGTGTGTGTGTGTGTGTGTGTGTGTATATGACCGTGTGCCATGTTAGCCCTAGCCCATCCCTGGTGGTGTGTGCAGTTCCATGCTTGGCCACTTCCCTTGACAGCATGCACCCCTGGTGTTTGTCCATGCATGTTTGTGGGTTGTGCCTTTGCCATTGGTGGTTGCACATGGCCCCATGACTTACCTTGGTTGGCTGAAGTGCTCCTCTGTGATAGTGTCCTGGTGCAGCGGTGCCAGCCGGATCAGTCGGGGGTCCCGTCACCCAAGGGGGGGCTGCCCATCACCATCTTCACCAGTGTCCTCATCATCCCCATTGCTGTTACCCTCTTTGACCTGTACGGCTATCCCACAGTCGTTGGCCATGTTGTGCAGGATGCAACAGGCCAGGAATAGCCTGCAGGCCTTTGAGGGGCTGTACTGTAGGGCACCGCCAGATGTGTCCAGGCAACGGAAACATGCCTTCAGCATCCCGAACACCCGCTCGATGATATTGCATGTGGTGGCATGTGCCTCATTGTAGCATTGCTGTGATGGGGTCACAGGCCACCAGTATAGTGTGAGCAGCCAGGGATGGAGTGGGTATCCACTGTCACCTGTGTGTAGAGGGTGAAGGTTAGTTTGGTGATCAGCGTCGCCCTGCCTTGGGTCATCTAGGCCAATACCCATGTCACCTCTGACCATGCCCCTCCCAAGCTCTATGTTTTTCCACGTGGTTTGCATACTCACCCACTAAGTGGCCAGTGGGGATGTCCCCACTCTTGAATCTGTGGCACAGTGCAGACTGGTGCCAGATGAAGGCATCATGCGCTCCCCCAAGGTGTGTGGCACAGACATTGCTTATGCACCCCCTGGTATCGCACACCACCTGGCAGTTGATGCTTGCATAGCCCTTCCGATTGATATATACAGCCCTTTTGGGGCCAGATGGCATGTGGCCGGCCACATGGGTGCAGTCTATTGCCTCTAGCATGCCAGGCATACGTGCTACCCTGTGGAACACCTGTATGTTTGCTGTGCGCTCCGCTGGTGTGCTGGGGAAATGGATGCACTCCACAGCATGTGGCAGCAGTGCGTTGAGGAATTGGGTGAGGTGGCATGACGTGGCTGACTGGGTTATGCCTGTGGTGTCCCCTGTTGATCTCTGGAAGGTACCCATGGCGAGCAGACACATGCAAGCTGTCACTTTTGTCTCCACTGACAGAGCATGTCTCCATCATGTGGGTGCCTTCATCACATCTCTGCACAGCTCACAGAGCCACCTCAGAATTGCCCGATTCAGGTGGTACTGGCCCACAATCTTGGTATCGGTGTAAAGCTCGAAGCTGGTGCAGGCTCGGTACTGCCTGTTGGGGGCATACCACCGACGGGCCCTTCCACTGCCGCACCCCCCCCTGCTGCCTGCCTTCTCACCCCCCTTATTACTGCCTCCATCTGGATGGAGGCACTGGCCATGTCCCTGGCTTGTGTTCCCTCCGGCAGCTGTTTCTGTGTTCCCTCCACTGTCCTGGCTGCTACTTCCCCTGCACTGGGAACACCTTCCTCTGGTGGCCTCAGTGCTGTGTGGCACTTCCCCCTTCTGCACTGTGGTTTGGCTGTGGCTCCCCACACCTTCCCTGTGCCTGTGGGTTCAGGGTGCCCTTTCTCTGTCCTGCTCTGTGTGTCTGACTATAGTTCAGCAACATGTGCCTTCCCTGTAGTGTTCTTGCACCTCTCCCTTGTTCCTTTTTATTTTGGCTCATTTCCACTATCGCTCAACTTCCGCTTGCTCCCCTACTGCGCATGGTGCATGTTGTTGAATATTGCACTGTGCCATTTATGCATGGTTCCTCCCCCTTCAGTTGTGCATGCATTCATTATCATTGTGCTCTTGCTCAGTGTGATTTGGGGAGCGCATCTGCCTCCCGCTGAATATCGCAGAATGGCGCATTTTCTGACTTGCGCTGGAGGAAGCCTATTGCGCATGGCGCAACCCTTTTGAATATCTGGGCCTCTGTTTTCTAGAATAATTATGGAATAGAATGCATTATTCCTCATTCTGTTTGTCACACCATGGGGGACCCTGCATTTTTAACCTAGCTAATTCCTAATCTGTTTGTTTATTTTTTACCTGGGGAACCATGTGCGTAAGTAGATAATATGAGTTTTTTCTTCCCCCAATGATTGTTTCCATCTTTTGTACACTCAGGGAGCCTAGAAACTTGTCACTTGCTAGTAGTGCAGTTGGCCGGAGCAGCAAGACATCCCTCCCCCCCATACTTTTATGTCGGGACTCTTATCTTACTGATTTATCAGCTAACAGCCAGTACTTTTACACTTTTGATGTTAACTATAATTAAAGTGAAGGCTTTTTTGTTTTTAAAGATGCTTTAGTTATTGGATAGCTGACTGGATATGGACAACTCTGCAGAGTTTCCATGGAGATCAGCACTACACCAGCTTGCTTCCCTTTCCTTACATCACTGTATCTCTGCTATTTCCTTTCTTTTTCTTGCATCTATTACACTTGTCCATCTATGCTGTCATTAATATTTCTGTTTTCATAATACATAAGTCTATGTACAACCCTTGCTGCCCTGCTATGGACTTAGGTCTTCCCTCTTTTCTCATCTTTCCTACTTGCAAGTGCAATATCTATCTAGCTGTCTGTCTGTCTGTCTGTCTGTCTATCAACAAGTTTTAATTTTATTTTAATTTCACTATATGGCTCCTATGCTGTCCTAACTACCTTCCCTTCCCTGTTATTCTTTCTCCCTGAGGTTACCTTGCCTTCAAATTTTATTTGTATTTTTATTATTAGGAATTTGTCTTTTTGCACCTGTGCTGTTAAGTTAAACGGGGAGTCAAGATGCAACAGGGAGGGTGTGGGGAATGTGTTTCTTTATCACAGGTTAGTTGTTGTTATTGTCATTTTAAAATGCTATCAGGCTGTATTTAGGGCTTAACTGTAAGGTTTCTGGTCTGTCTGTTTTCCTTTTTTTACCACTATCATTGCTTGGTGCTTTCTGTCCCTCCCTTCTTTGTTTTTTTGGGGGGTTTATTTTGCAACTAGTCTAAAAAAGTACATATGGTATCAAATTCAGCTCTATATCATAACTGTGACAATATCAACAGGAAGATAATTTACATAGACGCATAGAAACATAGACCCAAGGCACAGAGACTTACAGTGCTGAGACAGTAGCCTCTGGCTGGGTCTAAGCAGAGCTATCGAGGAGAGTAGTCACCTCAGTGGAGATAGGAGCTCGGACTGTGCACTCCAAGAGGAATTCACCCAGGTAGAACTGCGGTCAAGGAATCCATGCTTCTGCATCTGTCAGAGTCTGTCTTCCCTCCATGACTGATCTTTCTCCCTGTTGGTGAAGATCAGTGAAGCTCAGCAGACAGTAAGGCTAGGGTCTGGACCGCACTTGGTGTATGCCTCCAAGGGTTACCCTTTGTGTCTGAGCTGTTCAAGACAGGAGCTGGCCACTATGAATGATGAGTCCCAAACTGGTTTAAAATAAGATGAAACAATTTAAATGAGTTCCTATTTAAAGAAATGTACAGCTCTACCAGAGGAGTACAGCTTCAGACGATCAAAGAGACAAAGAAGACCTAGTCTTCTAAGCACTTGAAAGGTTAAAATAGCAACTTTGAAACTGATCTTTCACTGCATAGGTAACTTGTATGAGCCACATGGCACCCAACTGATATACTGAATTTTTCCTAGGGTGGATTTATTGATTTACATTTTTGAACACCAACATGGCATCATTTAGGTTGGTCACCTATTTTTAAGTGGATCCTGGTGGACAGTTACATCAGCAGCACCTCTGCTCCTCCAGACACCACTGGATACCAGGGAAAGTATTTCATTACACTGGGCAAGGGATCAGGAGGGGGAAGCAACCACTGGACACCAGGTACTATTGTGCTGAGGGTGGGCTGAGGATGTGGTGGTCACCACAGTACCTGGATCGAGGGCTGGGGAGTCACTTTATTTTATGGCAGCTGTTATGGAAGTGTCCTGCTGAAGTGGGAGATGTTGATCGTTCTTATGGAGAACCATCAGGGGAACTGGAGCCTTGCCCTTTTGCCCTCGACCTGATCTGGCTCTCATGCTGTGCCAGCCAGCATACCTAAAACAGAGGGTGAAATACTGGCCCTTAGACTGTATGAATATATGCTGTCAGCCTCACATCACACTGTTTTTTTATTCAGATGGGGCAGAGCAAAGCCCCCTGAGCAATACCCACCCTTATTTCACTTAATAGGGCACCCCTGGCTGCAAAAAAATATTTTTAAATCTGGCCATCTCGTCCCTCACTCGTGATGCACGATCGTGATCAAAGATTCTCACGATCAAAGAATTTGTAGGCTTGCAGTCAAAGATCATTAGCAAGCCGCGAATGAAGAATTTAAAAGCTAATAACTCAATTTTTGGACCGATTTGGATGGAACCAAAGCCATGGCTCGATAGATTAGGGTCCTCTGAGTAAAACCCATAGAAGTTTTACTTCAGAAGTGACCCCTGAGTCGAGATATTTGTGTTTGTGCGATCGGAAAACTGAAACCAAGATGGTGGACTTCGCGATCAAAGAATTTTTGAAATTCGTCCAAGACAAAGATTCTTGAACTGTGAGACTGCAAATTCTTTGATCGCCAGGTGGGACGAGATGGCCAGAACCCCATTCTTTGATCACAAGATATACATATAAATTTTCCCTTTGACTTATAATGGGAACTTAAAAGTGCCATCACTTTTGAATGCCTTAATATTTTTTCACCAAACAAAAGCCAGCATGTTTGGCCCCTAAAGCTCTTTCAGATGAGCCATCTTGCAGATTGGCATGCCACACCACGGCCGTGCAGGACCACATTCAGGATGCCAAAAGGTGCCTCCAAAAATGGATAATTTCACATTTTTCAGCACTTTCATACGCAAAGACCGGAACTCTGACCAAAATGCAATTTGGCAGATCAAGAGATATACCATGCCCCAACATGTGTACTGAATTGCAGGCAAATCCATTGAATGGGCCCAAAGTTATTAACGCCCAAACTTTTGACTTTAGTATGTAACTGACCACTGAACCCTAACTATAGTGGTGCGACCACGCCACTATAATATATATATCTATATCTATATGTGTGTGTGTGTGAGAGTGTGTGTGTGTGTGTGTGTGTGTGTGTGTGTGTTTGTATACATATATCTGGTGCAGTAACAAAATTTTTTGCAAAGAATATATCTTAACACTAGTGTGGGTGGATACTAGACAGTAGGAGTTACCAAAATCAATGGTCAGGGCCCAAAATGCCTCCCCCTCTCTCCAATTACCTTCTAAGTAATTGCTTACTTGGCATATGCATTCCTGCACTCATGCTTTAAATCAAATATATATATTCTTATTAAGCATATTTATATAAAAGAAATTGCATTTAAATTCTGTGGCTTCATTCAAAAGCGAATCACTTATATTACTCGTCAATTATAACAAAAATAATATTGAAAACCGTTATCAAAAGTCACAAAAGTTCACCTTAGGTTATCTTTCTTGGCTTGTATTTTTAGTTTCCATTGTTGTGGCAATTGTAGCCTCTATAAGCATAGTTCTGAGGGCTGCCCGTTTACTCGTCCAGCAAACAGCACTTACCATACAGTGAATCACTTTATAACATGTCATACTTCTTTTACTATATATGTACTGTGGTGTTCTTGTCCCAAACTTTATGTGGGCAGAACAACTCACCAATTGAAGGAACTTATCCAAAAATATGCCCGGTCAATCACCAATCCAGAAAGTGACATACCGGTTGGTAAACACTATCATCAGAAACATAATTGTGGAATTACGGATTTTCATTTTATGTGGATAGATCATGTCCCATTACAGATTCGCAGAGGGGATAGAGTAAATATGCTCTCTCAGTTGGAAGGGCACCTGATT
The DNA here is from genome assembly GCA_016271365.2 of Neoceratodus forsteri. Lineage (NCBI taxonomy): Eukaryota > Metazoa > Chordata > Ceratodontiformes > Ceratodontidae > Neoceratodus > Neoceratodus forsteri. The sequence goes on from CM057456.1 coordinate 953,574,745, forward strand.
TTCAAACTGGGAGGATGTACCCCTGCAGGTTTGAATGATGATTGGGAACTTCAGCCTTACTTATAACTTAATATATGCTGCCTATTACTTTCTTTACATTGAAGTTTTACATATATATATATATATATATATATATATATATATATATATGTATATATTAAGCACCAAGATATTTTTATTTCTCCATTATTTCTTTTTCCTTTCTCCCCTATCCATAACCTACCAATCCCTTCCCACTCCCTCTTCTTGCATTGTATCCCTTCCTTTTTTCTTTTTCCCTCTTCCTCCTTCTTTTCTTTTCCTTCCCAGCCTGGGAGTGGGTCCCAAGAAGACAGCCTGGGTAAAGAATTTGCTGGAGAATAGGACACAGAGAGTAATAGTAAATGGAGTCCACTCTGAAGAAAGGGGGGTTACTAGTGGGGTACCGCAGGGTTCAGTATTAGGACCGGTCCTCTTCAATGTCTTTATAAGCGACATTGCAGAGGGACTAGAAGGAAAAGTATGTCTCTTTGCAGATGACACAAAGATCTGCAACAGAGTTGATGCACAAGGTGGGGTGGAAAGGATGAGAAGGGACTTGGCAAGGTTAGAGGAATGGTCAAATGTATGGCAGCTTAGATTCAATGCTAAGAAGTGCAAGGTAATGCACCTGGGAAACAAAAACCCAGGGGAAGAATACACAATGGGGGGTGAGATACTAACAACAACAAAAATGGAAAGGGACCTGGGGGTAGTCATATCAGATGACCTAAAGGTGGGCAAGCAATGTGAGAGGGCAGCAAGGAGGGCTGGGGAGATACTGGGATGCATAGGGAGAGGCATCACCAGTAGAAAACAGGAAGTTATTATGCCTCTGTACTGACAGCTGGTGAGACCCCACTGGAGTACTGCATGCAGTTCTGGAGACCCAATCTCCGCAAAGACATAGACAGGATGGAAGCTGTCCAGAGGAGGGCAACTAAAATGGTGCAGGGTCTGCACCGGAAGACATATGAAGAGAGACTTAAGGAGCTTAATATGTATAGCCTCGAGGAAAGGAGTGAGAGGGGGGACATGATAGAAACTTTCAAGTACCTCAAGGGAATCAACAAAGTCCAAGAGGGTAGCATCTTTCAAAAAAAGAGGTGTGCAAGAACAAGGGGGCACAATTTGAAGATGGGGGTGGCTCAGAGGTAATTTAAGGAAGTATTTTTTCACAGAGAGGGTTGTGGATGCATGGAACAGCCTTCCGGAGAAGGTTGTGGAGTCAAAAACAGTGGTGGAATTCAAGCATGCATGGGATAGTCATAAGGCAATTCTGGGGGGTGGGGATAGGAAGAAGTAGGCTGCTGGTTAACTAGGATCTGCAGTTTATCCATTAGGTAGGGAAATAGGCAGACTGGGTGGGCCAAGCGGTCCTTATCTGCCACCAAAATCTATGTTTCTATGTTTCTCCCTTCCCACTATTCCTCATCTTTTGTTTCTCCCTTCTATTCCCCTTTTCTTCTTTTCCCCCATAACACCCCCTTCTCTCCCTTCTTGTGCACTTCTCTCTGTCACTGTTGTATATGTTTTAATCGACATCTTTTGAACTTATTTGAAACTGGGTGCATCTATTGCAACATCATGATGTTTATGTTTAACTGTTGGGGCATTTTCCTGAACTTTAATCCAGCCTATAATAAAATGTATTACATACAAGAATAGGGGAACTTCTTGAATAATTGTTCCCAAATTAGTTATGTTTTGATTTTGAACATTTTGACTACATAGAATTGCTGGCTTATTGATATATTGTGTTATTTGTAACTTGTATTGGTAATTAATGACTCTTGTCTTTCTTTGTTCCCCCTTTTTTGTCCTCTGTCTGTCTTGCTTTGTCTCTTTGCAGTGTTCCGGCTGATCCACAATGAATTACTCTCTACAATGGCTATTTGTTGATTACTGCTATTTGATATTTATAATTGAATGAAGTTAAACAAGAAATCAATGTAGAGAAATGTTTATGTATTTATATAGCCTTTAAGTCTTCCTTTTTAACGTAATCTTAGCACTGACTATTACACACAGAGTGCCTGAGTAAGACTGTAGGCCATTGACTGTGAAGGAGATCATGTGGCCATTCTGAGTGGCTGGTGAAGGCACTGGTGGTGGACTTAGAGTGTGCAGGTGCAGGTGGCAAGGAGGTGGGTCTTGAGTGCCTTTTTAAAGGGACCACGTTTTTGATGGTCAGAGACAGATGGTGGGAGGGTGTTGAAGTAGGAGGGAACCCTGACCAGAAAAGACCTCTGGGCAAGTGTGGTTCTGACTCTGGTAATGGCCAGTGCAGCTTTGGTCAAGCAGCTTGTGTACACTGTGGAAGAAAGGAGATTAGGGAGGCAGATAGGCCTGGAGGGGGTCAAGCCAAGGAGGGATTTTTTGGTCAAGAGGCAGGACTGGTAGTGGACCCTCTCTTCAAAGTTCAGGATCTGGGCAATGTAATAGAGTGTGCATGTGTGTGTGTCATGTGGCCTACAGCAGTTAAGAGCCGGCAGGCTTTGTTAATGACCCCTTTTATTTAACTGATAGCTGTTGCATCTATGGCAGCATAGAGCAGCAACCCATAGTCAATCAGAGCCATTACTGAGGAGGTTATTGCTAGTCTCAGGGCTTCTGGTGTAAGGCAGTCCTTATGACGATAAAGGAGACAAATGCGTGCATTGGTAGAAGGTGTGAGGGGCGTTGATGTGTGCATGGAAGGAGAGTGCAGAGTCAAAGATAACCCCTAGATATTTATAGGATGAGATCTGCTCCAGGGTGTAGAGTGTAGAGTGCAAGACTGCCAAAATTGTGGTGATCTCCCTGCTTCAACACTTCAGTGTGCATGGATCAAATCAAAAAGAGCCATAATAAAAGTGACTATCTTCTCAAAAAATCTGTTGTATTTTATTATATTTGATTTAATCTGAAAATACAAAATAGCAATAAGGAAATAAAACAATCAAGATGAGATTTCAGCATTCTCCAACCATACATTGAAGCCAAACCATAAAAAAGGCTTCTATCTTCTTCAAAGCAATTATATTTTATTTTGATATATTTGATATTCTGTATCTAAGCAGACACTAGAAAAAAAGTTTATTGGGTGTTTAGTAATAGGAAATGCAACCAGACATGGAAGGAAGTCAAATGAGTATCAGTTGTGGGTGCTAGTAACAAGTCGAGGAGCTCACTTGACCACTCCAACAGAGGCCACCCACCAACACTACAGACCACTGGTGGGCACTGGTAGCAGAGGAGGAGCTGGGCAAGTGTTGCAAGCAGTCAGTATAGGAGGAGGAGGTGGATGGCAGGCTGCCTGCCATAGTCCAGCTCTTGTTTTAAATTCCTGATGGTGCCTGGGTGGCTGTAGCCATCATCTGTACAGCAGCCCTCTATCTGTAGGGATTAAGGGGACTCAGTTTAGCTGCACTGTTGTATTCAGGCAGGCTCAAGCTCCACTACAGCAACAGGTCCAACTGCAGCCCTGGACCCCCAACTCTGCTACTTGTACAGGACTGACCGCTTGGGAGCAAAGGATCTTCGCTGTTTGCAAAGGAAGTGGGAGGGGTAGCAATTGGTGTTCATTTGTGCGCCAGTACAGGCAGGGGGGGCTAGCTGGGCTGGTAGGAGTGCCTTTAAGTGCAAGGACTGCGTGTGTCTGAACTGTTGTGGATTGCATGGGTGTAGGAAGGGGGGTGTTAAGGGTGCTCAAAACCCCCCAAAAAAATTATCTCAGAAATTTTCAAATTCCTATATTTTATTTTTGGGTTGAGTCAGGCTCAGCTACTAAAACACTTAGTGTCTCAGCAGTCTCCATAGCAGCTGGAGCTAGCTGCAACACAATGTGCATGCACGGGAACATTGATGGCTAGGGGAGAGAGACATCATCAACAGAGAGAGCGGGAGAAGCCTGGTGAGACAGACTAGTGAGCATGCTGCTGTGCTGCGTCATCTGTACAGTGCCAAGCAAGTTGTGGTGTCCCGTTGACTATCATGGTGGTACCATAGGACTGAGTGCTCCTCTTCTCTAGCCTCAGTTGAACTGTGGGAGAACTTGAAGTAGGGACTACCACAGAAAGAACAGACTCATCCGGTGCCGAGCTGTGAGTAACACGTGATGCATTTTCTTGACTGTGCTGGATGCTGGCTGGACTGGTGGTGTGGTCTGAAGAGAAGACAGGAGAGGTCAAGGAAAAATCTGCCCTGGTCCAGTGGCCTGTAATCCTGTCTTGGGAGGGGAGTGACTCTTAAGGCAAGCCAACAGGAGGATAATCAGCAGAAAAGTGGTGAGTGGAGAAAAGAATAAGATTGATTAGGGGAAGGGACTTATCTCATTCAGACAGGTGGTGAGGAGTATTGGCATGATCTCCCAGGGCAACCCACTCATTTCATCTCAACCCCACTGATGTTCTGCCCAACTTGGAGCTTATCATGTGGAGTGGGATTAGGCGTGGAAAGGCAGATGCCTAACTGACATCTTTGTCTCTGGCTGTTGCAGAGTGCTCCCATATGCAAAGTTAGAATCGGGTTAGAAGTACTTTCTATATGTAGAGGTGGGATGGTGGTAGAGGAGTGATGCAAATGTATGGAGGTGTCCCCATGTGTAGGAGTGGGATGGATGGGGAGCAATGCTCCCCATGTACAGGCAGTGGGATGAATGGGTGGATTGCTCCCCATGTACAGAGCTGATATGAAGTGGGAGGAAAGCTCCCCATGTGTGGAGGTTGAATGGAGGGGAGGAGTGCTCCCTTTGTGCCAGAGGTAGGATGTAGTGGAAGAAGTACTCTCAATGTGGGGGAGGTGAAATTTAATGGGAGAAGCACGGGGGGGTTAGGGGATCAATGCTTACAATGTATAGAGGTAGAGCAATGATACCTACTGTATGTGTGGAGATGGAATGGAGGGAAGAATGCCCTCCATGTTCAAGTTTATTGTGAATGGATAACATCCATTGAGCAAGCTCATCTGCAAGGAGGTCCCGTGTACAAGCAATGATAAAGACAATACATGGTGTGAGATATAAAAAGTAAGGACACATAAATTAAAAAAGTCATTTTCTTTACATTAGTGTATACAATAGGTAGATAGACAAGATAGATACTGTATATAGATATACAGATAGATAGATAGATAGATAGATAGATATTGTATTTATAAAAGTGCCCATTTCCTGGGACTCTGGGTGCTGTACAATACAAATAGCAAAAATAAATATAAAATCATATGCCAAAAATGTATGTATAATTCAACTAGGAGCAGATTTAAAAGTCATCTGTCTGTCTCACTAACGTCAAACAATTAATCAATAATAGCTTGCCGAAACAGCAACATTTTTAGGCCCTTCTTACAGGCTTCTACTGAGGGAGCCTCCTTTAAATACACAGGAAAGGAGTTCCACAGGGTAGGTGTGGCCACCGAGAATGCCCTGTACCTAGAATGCCACAACCTAACCCTGGGAACTCCAAGGAGGCCTCCTCTGACAGAATATGTACAATGTTGAATTCAACAGGGATTGAGACCAAATATAATTACATAAGACACTATGTCTACCATGTGGAAGAGGGCTGGAGAAGAATTGCTCCCCATATGCAAAGAAGGCACAGAGGGGGAGGAGTGCTCTCTATATGCAAATATGTAATGGAGGGGGAGGAGTGCTCCCCAGGTGTGTAGGTGGGATGGGGGGCAGTTACTTAGGGGCCACCATCCTAGACCCCACTCCAGCCTAAGTGTGAAACTGTTTGAAATGGGGACAGTTTATGATGGTGCAGATGTGCAACACACATCTCTTCTCTGGCTGCTGTAAAGTATTGGTTTGTTAAATGGGGGTGCAAGAGGGATCACCAGTCATGCAGGAGCACCCACTGTATCCTGCCTCCCCACCCACCCAGCAGAGTGGGAACAGTTGTGGAGGGGGATACAAGATCCACATTTTTATATCTCAGTACCTCAGAGTGCGCTACATGGGCAGAGCACGTTAGGTGGGAGAGCCTCTGGCTGAAGCAGCATGTTCTGCAAGTGTAGAGGTGTGGCATAGGGTGAGGAAGTGCCAGTCACCCAAAGCCCACTTCAACCTTCATGCTAGCCCTGGTGGAGCAGGGACTGATATGAAGGGGCAGATGTGCAACTTGCATACCTATCCATGGCTGCTGCAGGGTGCTACCCTTCTGTGGAGGTAGGATGGGGGATGGGGCATCATTCTCCCAGAGCCACCTTCCTGGAGCCCACCCAATGCCAGTTCCAGCTCTCATGGAACTCAGATGGATGAAGATGGACAGATGTGTGAACCACATCTGTCGTTGTCTCCTGCAGAGTGCTCCTCATGTGCAGGAGCTGGAATGGAAGAAGAAAATGCTTCACATGTGCAGAGATGAGGAATGGTGTGTTGGGTTCCAATGGCCTCGGGCCACCCAGTGAATCTGGATCACAGTCCTATTTCCACCCACCTGGAGCCCACCAGGCTAGAAGAAGAAGAAGAAGAAGAAGAATCAGCATTTATATAGCGCTTTTCATACACAGTATCCCACAGCGCTTTACAAGCAATGCTAGACTGGTAGTGAAGTGACTGAACTGGGCATCATCATCACCGATGACATGAAATCATCCAAGCAGACCACTAAAGCAGTAGGTAAGGCTAGGGGGATGTTGGGGTGTATTAGTAGGGGTATCACAAGTCGGAAGAGGGAGATAATAATCCCTCTTTACAAGACACTGGTTAGGCCCTGTCTGGAGTACTGCATGCAGTACTGGAGCCACACCCTTCACAAGGACATTAACCAAATTGAGGCAATCCAGAGAAGGGCAACCAAAATGGTGCAGGGACTGCATCAGAAAACATATGAGGACAGATTAACGGAGCTCAATATATATACCCTAGAGCAAAGGAGGGATAGAGGTGATATGATCGAAACATTCAAGCACCTTAAGGGCATTAACAAGGTGAACGAGTCTAACATCTTTCAATATAAGGAAAATAGCAGGACAAGAGGACACAGCATGTGATTAGAGGGAGCCGATTAATGGGTAATGTGAGGAAGTTCTTTTTCCAGAAAGGGTGGTGGATGCATGAAATGGCCTACCTCAGGAAGTGGTGGAGATGAATACAGTGCAGGGCTTCAAACAGGCATGGGATAGGCATAAGGGAGCAATACAGATGAGTATGAATAGATAGGCCATCGACAGAGCAAAGGGCGATGGCGCATTCATAAGGTAGGAAAAGAAATGGGAAGACCGGATGGGCCTTGCGGTCCTTATCTGCTGTCAATTTCTATGTTTCTATGAGTGGGATTGGTGTGGAGGGGAGGATGAGTAACCTACATTAGCTTGTGGCTACTGCAGATTGTTCCATATGTGCTGATGTGAGCTGGACATGTAGGGGCAGCAACTGCCAGGGGTGCCCATCCAGTGCCCATCCTACACTGCGCTAGTCAATGTGAAGGGGCAGATATATGACCCACATATCTGTCACTGCCTCTGTATGGGTGCTCCTCTTGTGCATTGGTGGAATAGATGCACAAAGTTTGTTTTACACTCTCTCTCTCTCTCTCTCCTGGTCTGTCCCTCTCTTTCTGACCTACACTCCCCCACAGTAAAAGGAAAACTCTGCTGCACTGCTCTCTGTCTCAGTCACAGCACTCTTACTGCCACTTTCTCTGCCTCTCTGTGTGTGCTGTCTGCTTCCACTGGGCTTCAGAAAGACAAACAGAGAGTCAGACTGACAGCAGGATGCCGAAAGAGTGAGTGGTAATAAAATGGATTGCAACTGAGCTCGGGCACACACTGTACTCCACTTCTTTGTTTTAAGGGGGGGGTTGACACTGTCTCTGACTGGCACCGATTGGACCTGCACATACATGCCACACTGGAAGTGGTTGTCGTTGTTGTTGTGTCTGTCTCAGGGTTGGAGTTCGGGGGAAGGAGTTGATACTGCTAGGGGAATGGTCACCCATTGAAATGAACGTTTGTTCAGTTGCGGATCTGGGAGCCACCGTCATCGTGGTTATGGTCACTACATTACACTACCCCAATTTCACACTGCCAAGGTGGTGCTGCAATAGTGGCAGCCTGTCACCTGGTGATCACTCTTAGTCTGCTTACTTGCCACATCTCAGCATGTTGCTGTCACTGTTTGTGAGCTCTCCCTCCACTCTGTCCCTGACACTGGTGCCACTCACCACCTCTTTCGATCCTGAGCTCTCTTTTGGGGGGGGGAATGCTGCTGCCTCTCCTTCTCAGTATTTGTTCCTGCAGCCCGTGTCTCTGTCTCTCCCCGCAGGCAATCCAGGGTGAAGCTACACTTCTGCAGGCAATGCTGCCTCACTTCTCAGCACTCTTGCTCCAATCTGTGGGGCGGGTCAGTGGGTACCATCACAGAGAGCAATGCTCAGGCAGGGCATTGTGGTACAGAGGAAGCACCTTTGAGAGAGGAACTCAGGAACAAGAACACACTCTCATTCACACAGAGACACAAACAAGTTCAACACAGATGTCTGCCAGGGGAAGAATAAATTATATTTATTTGTTCTTTATTGTTAGGACTGTTTACTGCTTATGGCACAGAAAGAGGGGGATGCAGTGTATGGCTGGGTAACTGGACATTTACAGGGTGGGTGGGGAGACAAACAGTAAGATCAGTAAGGGCATGAATGAAAGGAATGAAGCACTCTAATGGAGTGCTTCATTTCTTTCAACTAGAGAATGTCTTCCAGCTGTGAAACTGTGATTAGTGTCACAGTCTGGTTGCATGCTCATTGGCCTCTCAGGGACAAGCCCACTGTAGATTGCTGTGCATTGGACTATTCACCGAGACACCTCTGAAATGTCATTCTACCACAAGATGTTTCTTGCACACATGCAAGGAAACATAAAAAACCATAAAGAATTTAGATTAATGACTACCCTCATTTAAAAGGCCTTTTTGTCTTAAACACAAAAATGTAAAATGATGCACTTGGTGCGCAGAAATTCAAGGGCAGAGTACAAATGGCTGGAGTGGTATTGACAATGTTAAGAAAGCACGCATACAGTTGATTACTGTTTAACAATATTATGCATCTATGGCTGCCACTGTACATCTGCTGCAAACCCATAATCACATTCCTCATTTGAAGCGGGGGGGGGGGTAAAGACCATAACTGACTCTTTGTTTTTGTGTTAAAATGGTCCATTTCTTTCCTGCAAAAACAAGGAAAGGCATCATTTGTAAAATGTGCAGGCGAGCATGGGGACCACTTTTTTCCAGAGCATGCCATCACCTTCAGTTACCACTTCAAGACTGCTACTACCTCCACCTAATACAACCAGGGGAAAACCAGCAGTAGTCTACCAGCACTAAGATCAATATGGTTAAGGCACATTTGCCAGAAATTATTGCTTAGAAAAGAATGAGAAAGTGACTGTGATGATGAGCAAGTCCCAGAACAGATCTCCAGTTGTTAATAGACTCCTCCTGAGTCTGGCTTGTATGGCTGCATGGGCCAAGCTCCACACATGTTATGCCATCGTCAGATTTGTCTAAGAGCACTGTGGAAGCATGTAACTGAACTGCTGTCTGATGTACTGCCACAATGCTCTGGCATAGTTTCTGGTGATCCTGTTTATGTAGCTCTTCCCCACCACAGGCTGCGTAAACATATTGACTTCCAGGTGCATTACGTTTCCGTTTCGCAACTGCAGCAGTGACGGCCACCATATGCCACGTGGTAATGTTGACTTAAACTGCACATGCATGACTATCATGCATACATAGTTATGTCAGAACTGCCATGTTGAGCAGGGCTGACTACAGGGCAAACTGCACATGTGCCAGTATCACACATGCGCCGAACTGTAATTGCTGCAGTATTACTTATGGCTGCAGCAACAGCACTGCATATTCTTTTCCACGCTATTGCCACTCCTATAAGCTCTCCATAGCCATATCTGCTCTGACCAGACTTTGTTTTAACCTGTATCTTTTCTGAACTGTCTCCTTCTATTTCTATCTTGTCTTCAGTCCCTGGGGCTGCAGCTCCTAAATCCTCCTGTCTGTAACCTCCTTGACCTCCTCTTCCCCTCTCCCAATCCTGTTTCTTCATAAAACAGACCCAGCATCCCTTCTAGTTTCTTGGTCTGAAATTATGTCAGAAGGCAGAGTCTGCCTCTGTACTGCCTTCATTTTGTCCTTAAGATAATATTTTTTCAATGACATTTACACATTATTCTTTTTGCTTCATGTTTTGTCTCAACTTTTTTTTATTATTTTATCATTTCCTGTTTTATAGAATCCTATTAAAGAGATTTCCCAATTTTCTGAAAAGAGCTACCCATTGGACTCATCATAATTTATAGGCTATTGTCTGTGGTCATTGTGACAGCTGAAGATCAGTTCATCCCACTGACCCACATATTTAAACAAGAGCCCCACTAACCTCAGGGCTCTAGCTGTATTGCCCCTCTGTCTTCTCCTTCTCTCTTCCAGTTCCCCTAGGTGCTGGGTTTGGTAATCCCCCAAACTGATCTCCTTTAGCCAGCATGGGCCATGTTCCTCAGTCACCACTTTGAGGATGGGAATGAATCCAGGAGTATCAACCAAAGTATTATTCACAAGCAGTACACTCATGTTAGCTGTCCCAGTGAACACATTTATACAATAGACACTAAAAATGTCAGTTTCGGTGCATTACATGTTTTATTTCTGAAGACACTTTCATGAAAACAATCTTTTCCCTTAGACTTCATTGTTCCTGCTACCTATACCTACACTAAAATCACTTTTTGTAACATCACAATCCGTTGCCATTAAAATGGGTCTCATATCACCAGCAGAGGACTGAGTCTTACAGATAATTATAAACTGCAGGAACAAGTGTTTAAATGAAAATATCATGTTTTCATACTGAAGTCAAATACCTTTGTTTTGCAGGAGAATGGAAAAATCTCCAACTATAACATATAGCTATTATTGCCATCCCAGGACACCTGTGGAAAAAAGATATTTCTGCATCTCATCATGGATTATAAATTTTAAATAAATAGTAAAGATAGATACAATCGGTATAACCCTGGCTATTGTGATGTCAAATATAGCAGCAGCATGGGATGTTTTCAGAGTTTATTTTTGTTAGTTGAACTTTTCCCATTTTATTCCTACTGGGACAGTTTCATTTCCTTGTTCTTTTTCAGTGCTTCATTTTTATGTTTTTTTTTTTGAGTGGGGAGGGGTGCTATCTGGGAACTTAACATACTTTGCACTATGTTTTGTTCCATTGTCCAATCATAGAGGGTGTGGGTTTAGAACCTACAGTAATTCAATAACATCACTGCACAGCTGAAACAGGGAGGATGTAGCTTGTGGTTATAATATTTGTGAAGTCAGTCCTCTAATGTTTCTGGAGTTGTCCAACAGCTAGTGATTTTAATGAACAAATACAGTACTGAATTATGGGGCTTTCACTTTGGTCTGCAGAAAAAAGTTGGGAGAACAAGCTACACCAGAGCTGCCATTGATAGCTCACATTAGCAGATGTAATGTAACTTTCTTTGAAATGTTCTCCACATGACCTGCCTCTATGAGCAAATACACTTTGCACCATAAAGGATTTGACTGTAAACTGTGTTTTTAAAGAAATATGAGCTATACAGTACCTATATGTTCAGCTTGTATTTTCCAGAATTTTATTGCAGGTAGCCCACTCCCTATGAAGATGGTAGTCAATAAATGTAAGGTATTATAATGAAATGTTGTTGTTTAGGGTGATAGTATAATGGACTTTAAAGGGACACTGTCAACCCCCTTAGGCCTCAATGTGTCCCTAGTTTAAAAACACATTTTATGATTCTTCACATTCTGTAGAGACTGTTGATACAGCTGGTAGTTTGATTCAGGTCCCTTTTTCTTTTAAAAAGTGAAAAACTAACTGCCCACCATACTGGTGTCACCACAACAAAACATGTTTGTTTACATTTCTTGACCAGCTGTCATTGCATCTTTCCTGGACTCAGGAACACCCCCAACACAATCTAGCCACTGATTATGCAGTGGGAGTGGAGGAGATTATTGTATAATGAGTTGCTGCACCATTTGAGGGTGCTTCTAATGTTCAGGAAGTATGCAGTGTGAGTAGTTGAGTGATATGAAGCAAAGCAAAGCTGGGCATAGCTATACTTCTGTTCGTATCTGATCTGGACGCTCTTAAACTCCACCAAAAACTCAAACACTTTCTCCATGAAACTGAACATTGGCTCACCACCCAACGTCAAATAATTAACTACAATAAGACAAAAGTCATGATATTCTCCCATCATCAGAACCCACTTAAGAGCCTCTGCCCCAATTTCTAACTGTAAATCAAACCCCCCTCGAACAAGTGGACTCCTTTAAATACTTAGGGATCACTCTAGACCCATCCCTCAGCTTTAATCATCATATTCTGCTCCTATTCACTGCCCTTAACTCTAGACTAGGCGTACTTTATCAGTACAAACACTGCCTCACCCCTGAGGTGCTATGACTTACCATAAACTCCTCTGTCCTCTCTCTGCTGGACTATGGCATACTTATCTACAGTGCCGCTCCCACCTCTGCCCTCAATAGACTCTGGCTAGTTCTCAACAAGGCCTGTCATCTCATCCTTGGATGTGATCGCTTCACACACACCTGTTCCTTCTACAGTACCACAAACTGGCTAAACCTAGACAATAGAATCAAGTACCACACCTGCTTAATGACCAAAAAGATAACTTTAGGCCTCACCCCCTTGCCCTAAACAACATTATTCACCCAACATCTCCTGTCAGAACCACCCGTAACTCAAACAAACCGTTACTATGGGTACCCCGATGCTGGACTTCCCAATTCCAAAGAACCTTCAGTTACAATGCCCCCTCCTGGACAAACGCACTCCCAAGTCTTACAGCCAATGAAATAAGATTAGGCCCTTTTAAATCCAAGCTAAGGAAACACCTACAGACATTCAACCTATGTCACTGCCCTTGGCCCTTCCTCCCCTGATGTCCTAGACCAGCTCCTGCCAGTTATAGACCTAACTCCAACGAACTTACTACCTGACAAGCAGCCTCCTTGCCAAGCTTTGGCTGTGCTAAAACACTGTAATCTATGCTATCCTTGTCATTTCAGTAACTTATGTAACAAGTGTGTATCCTATACAGTGATGTAAAGTAATGCACCGCAATCTGTACATAATGTTATCTCTGTATCACTCTTTGTATGACGTGGAACCTTTGTAAATGAGTCTCTGACTCAAAGGTCTTTCTGAATATCCCAATAAATAAAATAAAATACATTGCCATGCATTTTGGTTCTAATAAGCAAGGAGGCAGATAAAACAATCAGCAACATCAATGAATTTTAGAGGAAGTGAGCAATCATAAAATATGTTTTTTTACCTAAAAATAATATGATGCAAAAAAAGGTTGACATTGTCTCTTTAAGGGAAATACTGTAAGAGTATCAGTATTAAAGTCATACAATGTTGGTGGTGCTGGTAGTATTATATGTCATTTATTGAAAATTGTCACATGTGGGTAACCTCATATTTAATAGCAGTTCATGCTACAGTAGAAACATAGAGTTTGTTGGCAGAAAAGGACCACTTGGCCCACCTAGTTTATTCAGATGGTCCCTGCCTAGTCTGTCTCCGCAGACACTAACCAGTCTCTGATGACCCTCCCTCCTCTCTGCTTATTTATTAATATTCCCCTATATCTATTCCACGTATGCTTGAAGCCCTCTACTATTTTCACCTTCATCACTTCTGCTTGCTGTCTGTTCCAGGCATCTACAACTCTTTCAGTGAAGCAGCACTTCCATACATCCTTCTTTAACTTCTCCCCCTTCAGCTTCAACACATACCCTCTGGTCCTGATGCTCTTCCTCTTTTGAAAGAGACTCCCCTCTTGCATCCCGTTCACCCCTGTGAGGTACTTGTAGGTCTCTATGCCCCCTTGATCTCCTCACTTCTAGGATGTACATGTTGAGATCCCTCAGTCACTCCTAATAGGGCATTGGGTACAACTCCTACAGCATTTTAGTTGCTCTCCTCTGGACTGCCTCCACCCTGTCTGTGTCCTTTCTGAGGTGCCGCTTCCAGAACTGGACACAATACTCCAAGTGGGGTCTCACCAGTGAGCTATATAAACAAGTAATACCAGTGCCTTTTTAATCCAAGCCTTGTATGATGTCATTTCCCGCTAGAGTGAGTCTGCTTTAGCATTTGTTTTAATTCAAAACCACTAATGGTGAGCATCATTAATTATGACTGTCACAAGGTTTCCATCAGTATTCTCAGCTCAAATGAACTCTCATAGCTTTACTTCGCCTGTCTAGTTGTTACTAGAGATGAACTGGTATGCAACAGATACTGCTGCCTGCCTTCATGGGACACTAGTAACAACAGGGCTACCCATATGAAACAAAATCTGGTCAGAGCTGAAATGCCTGTGGAGAGCTTTTGGGGTGCTTTTATTCATTATTTCTAATGAATTTGCACAAAGCAGATTTGCTGAGAGGCAGTTTTAACGTGGTCTTCCTTTTACACATTTTTACAATGTGTTCTCCTAGAATATGCCTGCTGATTGGTATACATTTAGCCTGGATAGCTCACAGAAGAAATGGCATCTCATTTTCAGTGGGGCTCAACATCTACATGTTAAAAACTTTTTTTATGGCATATGATTTTAAATTGTTAATATTGTATTTGTTTTTATTTATTGTTATTTGTAAAGTGCTTTGATCTTTGGAAAAGCATTTAAAATAAATGTTTACTTACTTACTTATTATGCTGCATTGTGTTAAATCAGAACACACTGAAAACAATATTTTATATCTGGACTAGGCTACCCTAAATAAATACATTATAAAGGTGATAAAATCATGATCCCACTGAAAACAAGATATTGCATCAAATCTGGTATATCTAAAGTAAATACAGTGCAAAAATGTATAAATGAAGATCCCTATGACAATGAGATGTAACATCTTCCCTGAGTTATCCAGGATACAAAATATAGGTTAAGAAATATTTAAAGGAAATCTACTTTAAACTGAACTTCACTGTGTTCACTGACATAAACAAACCATTTTTTTATTGTTTTATAACATATTAGATTTCAGTATTTATTTTGAACATTGTGACCATGAAGATGGTGTGTACAGTGTGTGTGTGTGTGTGTGTGTGTTTGCTGTAGCTCAATATATTTTCTTCCCCAAAAAGCACAGTAAAAAATGTCTGATGATTGCTATTTATTTTGCCTGGATAGTTCACAGAAGACGTGGCATATGTTGGAGACAGTGCTTATCAGATAGTGTCATAAGAGGTTAAAAAATGTAAATATTTTTAGATTTGCTGTGAAAGGGTGACATTCATAATGTATAAATCTTTCTTGAAAGACAATATCTGCCCAACTGAAGCTTGTAGAAAAAACATGTTTAAATGATAAGTATTTAAATGTGCAAGTTGTTGCATTTCGAAGGGAGTAAACAAATCTCCAGTTTGATAGGCAACCAATATTTAACAAGCTGTTTCAGTTTCCTAATGGTCATCTAATAAGCAGCTTGGAATTATGTCTCCAACATTCTAAACAGAAAGAAGGGAGTATTTTATTTCCACTGGAATAGTGATTTGTAGGACCTGGTGTTCTCACTGGGACTTGAGATCGTTGATCTTGCAGTCGATCAGGTAGTTTGGTCTGATCATTGCCACGGTGAAGTTCACGTTCAGTGCTCCCGTCATAAATTTTTCCCCTGCTGAGGTGTTTCACTGCCGCCCTTTAAAAGATCTTACCCCTGAGGGTTTTATGGCGGCAGTCGATTTATCAAGTGTGGGTGATGTATGCGTCGGAGCTGTTGACGCCAGGGTAGACGCCTATAATAAGGTACTGTCTGATGCCATCTACTCCCTCGCACCTATCCGTGTATGACCCAGAACTTCATACTTGAGGTCGCCCTGGTATGATGGTGATCTCAAGGAAATGAAGACGCTGGGTCGGAGATTAAAGCGTCGCTGGAGGAAATCCCATCTGGGGCTGACAAACTGGTTCTATGTGCACATTATCCGCATATCAGGGCAATCAACCAAGAAAGCCAGTATTTCTGTCTCGGAGATTGCTGCGGGAGAAGCCGACCAACCTCACTCTTCGGACTGTTGACAGACTTCGTCATCCATCCTGTCTTCAGCCGGAAGAGTTTCCTCAGATAGGATTGTGAGGAATTCGCTCAGTTTTTCTCGGACAGGGTGTCTGGTGATCCGGGAAGTCTCCTCAGCCAGTAATATCATTGCTGTCAGTGGTCATCAGTTGTGTTCAAGAGCACTCTTTCTGGTTGGGAGAGTTTAGGCAAATGGAGGTTCATGAGGTTATTGAGGTGGCGGCCAACTTGAAGCATACCTTTTGTGAACTGGATCCCATGCCAACGCGCTTCTTAATGAGGTGCATTGACGCTGTTGGCCTGGTGTTTGCCCTGATTGTCTGGTGCTCCTTGAGTCAGGGTGTCTTTCCAGATGCCTTGAAAGAGGCTCTGGTGAGGCCCCTTTTAAAGAAAGATTCTCTGGACCCAGAGATTAGGGCAAATTACCGTCCTATCTCCAATCTTCCATTTTTGGGAAAGGTTGTTGAGAAGGTGGTATCACTTCAGTTGGGGGAACA
Organism: Neoceratodus forsteri; assembly: GCA_016271365.2. Classification (NCBI taxonomy): domain Eukaryota; kingdom Metazoa; phylum Chordata; order Ceratodontiformes; family Ceratodontidae; genus Neoceratodus; species Neoceratodus forsteri. The sequence continues at coordinate 953,591,383 of CM057456.1, forward strand.
TCTCATGACTCACGAGTTGTATGATCCCTTCCAGTCAGCTTTTCAGGCCAGACACAGCACTGAAACTGTGTTAGTTCGGGTGCAAAATGACCTCCTCAGGGCTAGAGATCGGGGGGACAAGACAATTCTTGTTCTCCTTGATCTCTCTTCAGCATTTGATACTGTGGACCATTGTGTGTTGTTTTTCCGCCTGAGGGAGTTATGCGGACTCACTGGTATTGTCATCAAGTGGTTTGAGTCATTTCTTACTAACGGGAGGCAATGGGTTGTGATGGGTAATTCATCTGCACTGCCTCTTTTCATATGGAGTCCCTCAGGGTTCAGTATTGGCCCCAATGTTGTTTGCAGTATATTGCTGCCAGAGGATCATTAGGAGGTATGGTCTGAGTTTTCATTGCTATGCTGATGATACTCAGCTATACCTATCCTTTGCCCTAGGAACATCAAATGCAGTGGATGTGCTGAATATCTGTCTGGCTGAGATTAATGACTGGATGTCCTCCAGCTGGCTGCGACTGAACCCCGACAAGACTGAGGTACTGGTAGTGGAGTCGAACAGAGCTCGTGATGGGTTGGCCTCTGACTCTGCGACTGGCCTTGTGCTAGGAGCTGTGTCATTGATGGCCTCCCCATGGGTGCGAAATCTTGGTATGATTTTTGACAGGAGCTTGTCCATGGAGGCTCAGATATCCTCTGTGGTTTGTTCCTGTTTTTTCCATCTTAGAAACATTGCCAGGATTAAGCCCCTTGTTCCGGCTCTGTACCTCCCTACTCTGGTACATGTCTTAGTCACTTCTAGGCTTGACTACTGTAATGCCCTCTATCTCAGGGTCTCTGGATGTTCTCTCCGCAGACTGCAGCTAGTGCAAAATGCTGCTGCTCGGCTTTTGTCTGGACAAAGTAAATTTTGTCATATCACTCCAGTATTGCGCGAATTGCACTGGATGCCTGTCAGATGGAGAGTACTTTTCAAGGTGGGTCTTCTCACCTATAAGACCCTACATGGGCAGGGCCCTGGTTACCTGTCTGATCTTCTGGTACCGTCCAGCTCTGTCCGAAATCTCCACTTCTCTAGTGGTGGCCTCCTTAAAGTTCCGAGAGCGAGATTAAAATCTGTGGGGGACCGAGCTTTCAGAGTCGCTGCTCCCGCTTTCTGGAACTTGTTGCCGTCTGAACTGAGAGAGGCCCCCACTATAAAGGCCTTTAAGAGTCGTCTAAAGACCTTCTTATTTGTGCAAGCCTTTGGAGATTAAATTTTATATGTTTTATATTTTATTGTATAATGTATATGATATGAAATATTGTATAGTTTGTGTGCGGCACCCAGAGCCTGTGGGATTGGGCGTCTTTTTAAATAAATTTGACATTGACATTTGATATAGATGTGGAAGGATACATTGAAAACTCCAAAACATGTGTTCCACGATACTCCATTTTTCCCAGCAACAGACAGCAAGATGGCTGTAGGCTCCATCCACAGCCACAAAAATATAGTTGATAATGAAGTAACAATGAATTAACCGACAATTATCACTCAGCTTAGATTACAGCTCTATTTGGGCATTGGCAGTTGAGTATTCAGAGCCAAGCACTCGACTAATTGAAATATTTCAAAGTTGAACACTAGTTTTTTGCTTTCAAATTGTTGTCACCAAGATGAATGTTGATTGAGAACAACCACATTAAATCTGAAGATCTTTTTCTAAACTGAACCTGAGGTGAATGTCAGCTTGGCTCAAAAAAATAATTTTTGTATTCGGTCTGCTTTCAGTACTCATATTAAATGAAATAAAAGTAATTCTTGAGGTTTTACTTTTCATTACAAATGAGTCACACAGGATAGCCCAACTAAGATGCAGCATCTCTTTTCCAGTGGAGTTATGCCACTGTAGCATTAGTTTTAAAATTGTAGTGGTGCAGTGCAAATTTAAATTAAAGCAACTATATTTAACATTAAGCATGCATCACGTATTGGCTATCCATGAACTCAAAGTGCTCCTCCATTGAACTGTGCAAAAGTAAGACTCAGAACAATGTAATTTGAAAGGGTGAATGATGTACAACTTTGCTATTTAATTAATTATGAGACCATCTCACTTTGTGATTTGCTACTGTACCAGGCGTTAATTCTTTAGAAACATCTGGTACAGTGCACAGCAACAGAGTGTCTGTACAGTATGTCTGTTTTGAAATGCCATTTATTGTAAAATAATCAACTAGTTTCACATATATATTTATGTGTACAGTTACAGCATATTTATCATTGTAAAAGTCATTACCCAAGTCCTTTGGGTGAGAGAACTGCAAAGTGCAGCCGAGAAGTTTGTGACACAAAAAAACTTGAGAAGATGCTCTTATAACTATGAGAAATGCCATAACCCTACATCTAAAAATAGAGTAAACCATATTAAATGTAAGCTATCCTCACTGCAGCCCTTCAGGGCAGGTAGCTTCATCCTCTGATGATTTTATGAGGCTTGGGCCTTTTCTTCTTTGGGTGGAAAGGCCTGGATACATTTATAACTAAGGAAAGTATTGAGTGATGTGGGGCCTCCACTCAGAGAAACCCCTTTAAGCACAAGTTTGCACTCAAGATGTTTCCTCCTGGAAATACAACAGTTAACAGTCCCACCCCACAATGAAACCAGTAACAATGTAAGCTATAAACCAAAGGTGCACAAATAAAATGAAAGCTACAGTAGATATAGTTTATTAAGAGAGATTTGAACAAAGATTTGAACTGGGGAAGCAAAGGAAAAAGGTTAAGCAGGCAAAGCAATAGACAAATGCACAGTTTATAATCCCACACAGCCCTTCCCCATCTGTCCCACAGCAGTGTCCTATCTGGCAGACCAGTAAATGTCCAATGTTCTGAGGGAGCTACTTTAACAGGAGATATGGTACCCCGTTAGCTGAATTGTAATCCAAAGACCTGATGGCAAACAACTGATATTTTTCCCAGGCAGTCCTACTAAGCACCACCCTTACCTGGGGTTTTTAATGCCCTGCCACTAACTAACTAAGTAACTAACTAACTAACTAACTAACTAACTAACTAAGTAACTAACTAACACACCCCTGATCCTTACTCACCATTCAATGTGACCCTCAGGTACTTGTGCTCTTTGCTTTAAAGCCAGTCTGCTGTCAGCTCTATTCTCGGAGGGGGGTCTCTAGGGACTGGAGATGAGGGAGATCTCTACCTCCTGAAGCTGGGCTTTCCCAGGGCCAGGAGATAATGCCAGGTAGACAGTACACTTAAGCTCTTCCCTTACCTCCTCCTTTCATGTTTATTTCTCACTCTTCGAGGAGGGGACCTTGAGTGAACAGGACTTCAAGGAATTCCCACTTCCAGCTTTCAGGCTTCCCCAGGCCAGAGGGATACCACCAAGCCAGCCAGCTCCTCAAAGTCCTAACCTCCCCCCCTTCACCATACGCCTTCATGACAGAGGGAAGACATGATTCTGGCTGCTGGAATCACCCTGTATGGGGACTTCTCAAACTCTGTAGAAGACAGTACTCTGACCCTCTGTTCACAGCTGTAACTCTGCTCTCTCTCTCTCTCTCTCTCTCTCTCTGGTTTGATCACTCTCTGTATTAATAGTTGGAAGGCTTCCCACTTTAAATCCATAGTAGCCTCATGTCACACACACTCCCACGAGACTTGCATGGTCTGCCAACGACATTATAGATTACTTATTTAATCATGTTGCCACCAACCTGGCTACAACTCTCTTGGGGCTGTGCCTTTCAAGTCCCACTATGGGTGCCAGTTCACACAGCACAAGGCCTGGAACTTTTTCACACATTGCATGGCTTTTCAGACATAGCAGTCAGCTGTAATACGAAGTATTTTTCCTTTGACTCATTAGAAAGTCTTCTATGTGATAATATTGTACTGGGTGTGTGCAAAAGCTCTTACCCTGGCAATTGGCATATCTAGCTCTATCCCCTTCACTACATCATCAGCATTGTGATATCACTGACTGACATCACAGGTGACTGACCTGGAAGGTACTTCATGGCTGTTCCTAAGCAGCAGTGATGTCACAGTCAGTGAAGTCACAATGCTGATGATGTAGTGGAGGCAGTAGAGCTAGATATATCAGCTGCCAGGCAAAGTGTTGTTCCACACATGGTGTGCCATTGTGAGGGTGCCAAAAGTGTGGTGTCCTCATCAGGGCACTGTCATCATGGTGTGTGCTCTATCGGTGTACCAGATTCCAGACTGTCCGGTACTGTCAGCGCAGGGGCTATAACTCTTTGCCTCTGCCCCCAGTTTGTGTGACTAGGAAGGGTTATATTGATTTGAATGGGGTTCAGGGGCCACAGCATCCCACAGAAAATACTGTAGACACTGTGTGGGTCTGGCTGGGGGGGTGACCTAGTCCATGTCACTCACCTTTGGTGTCGCCCTTTTGTCTGTGCTCTCATTTACCAAGCACTCCTTGTTTGCACACTGGCATGGATGAATCTCCACAAATCACACCTACTAGCATCAGATAAACAATCTTCTAATTACCCAGATGGAAAATAAAAAGTACCTTGGGAATAAAAGGTAATGAGTGACTGCTTTTGAAAACTAGTATTAGTTTCAGGCAGTACACTGGTATGGATGCTGGTCACATCACAGCCGCCATTTTCATTGACCTGGCCAAAGCGTTTGACACTGTCTCCTACTCAATCCTCCTTACCAAACTGGCCAACGCTGCTCTGTCCAGCTGGGCCACGAGTTGGTTCTACTCGTACCTTGTAAGCAGGTCCCTATCCATCAAAATCAGTTCTTCCACCTCAGCACCCCTCCCTGTCACCACAGAGGTACTGCAAGGCTCAGTCCTAGACCCCTTCCTGTTCTCCATTTTTCTAAATGACCTGCCTTCTGCCTGCTCACACACCTCTATCCACATGTATGCGAACAACACTGTCCTGTTTACGTCTGGCCCCTCAGTCTCAGAGGTTACGACCAGATTGCAGCTGGACTTTATTACGGTCCAGCATGGCTTTGCTCCAATCAACTCTTCCTCAATGCCAAGAAAACCATCTCAGTAACCTTTGGCACAAGGCAGAGATTTTCTAGGCTCCCTTCCCCTTTCACATACACCCTGGACGGGACACCCCTGGAGGCCTGTACCTCCTTCAGATACCTTGGTGTCTGGCTTGACCAGTACCTCAGTTTTACTGCACATGTTGACTCCATACTCAAGAAGCTGCACTCCAGGCTTGGTGCACTTTACTACAACTGTGACAGTATCCCAGCATCGGCCCATAGGGCCATCATGCCAAAAATTATCCTTCCCATCTTCGACTATGGGGGACGTAGTCTACATTGCTGGTCCCACGTCCTCCTTAGTAAGACTGGACCCCCTTTTCCACTCTTTCTGTCACTTTGTGCTGAACTGTCCTTACTCCACTCACCACTGTGCCCTCTACCAATCACTGAACCTCATCTCTCTAGATAACCGTAGGCAGTCCCACTGTGCCAAACTCCCAGCCAGGTACTGGTCCTAGTCACTCCTCTCCCATCTCGCCACTGCCCTAGCCAACCCCAGCACCCTAGCATATTCCCTCAGAAACATTGACTCATGGATCTTAACTGTCCCACATAGGTCCCTGCTGGCCAGGCTGCCTATAGCTACAGCATGCCAAAGTTGTGGAAGTTCCTCCTCACAAACATTTGTCACTTCTCTTCCTCCCCACATCTTAACTTCCTGGTCCATGTTCATTTCTCCTCTACCTGTGCAATGTCAGATCTGTCCAGAACAAGACTGCTGTGATTTCAGATCTTGTTGGCTCGACAGATCTGGCTTGAATCACCGAGACCTGGCTGGATGATAATGCGGGACCAATATTGGAGGTCACAATTCCAGCTGGGTATACAGTGATACATCACCCGAGGTTGGACCACAGGGGAGGGGGTTGCGATCTGTTTTAAGACCGAATTGGCACTCACTAGTGTTCCAGTTGAGGAGACCATCTCTTTTGAATGTGCTGTTGTAGCAGGTGTGGGCTATCGAATTACTCTCATCTACTGTCCACCTGGAGATGAGAAGCAATTTTTTAAGGAAGTAGCGGACTTCGTTGTCGACATGGCTTTTGAGTCTCCCAGGCTAATGGTCCTGGGTGACTTTAATGCATGGATTGACGATGAACTCTAGCAGTTTGGGCAACACTTCCTCCAGTTAATGGATTCACTGAGCCTAACACAGGTGGTTACCTCTGCTACACACAAAGGTGGCCATTCTCTTCATTTGGTTTTCCTCCTGGGGATCGAGGCTTCTGACCTCCAGAATTCTTTTATGTCTATCCCATGCATTCTTAAATCCCGTGATTGTTTCAGCCCCCACCACTTCCTCTGGCAGGGTGTTCCACTTGTCCACCACCCATTCTGTGAAGAATTCTTCCTCACGTTTCCTCTGAATCATCCTCCCTCCAGCTTCATCCCATGCCCTCTAGTCCTGGAACATCTTTTTCACTTAAAAATAGTGTTTTCCTGCACCCTGTTCCTCCCTGTAAGATACTTGTATGTCTCTATCATATCCCCTCTCTCACTCCTCTCCTCCAGGGAGTACATGCTCAGTTCCTTCAACCTGTCTTCATAGGACTTGTGATGCAATCCATGCACCATCTTTGTTGCCCTCCTCTGAACCTTCTCTACCCTGTCTATGTCCTTACGTAGGTATGGTCTCCAGAACTGTACATGGGGGTGGAACCAGTCAGTGGGTCAGATCACTACACTGTGATATTCAATTTTGGTGCCCCACCTTGTAGGCTGACCCCTGTGGAGATGGTCAAGTACTGCCCTTTGCGGAATATTTCTTCCAAAGCGCACTGCGGTTCTTGACCTATCACAATTTCCTGTGCATTGCAGTGATCCAGAGGCACTGGTTGTGGCCTATAATACTGCCATCACCTCTGCCCTGGATTCTATTGCTCCAATTTGTGTGTGTCCTCTCTTCCTTCGACCTCGGGCTCCATGGTTTGATGGGGCCTTGAAGGAGTTGCAGCGACTTAAACGTAGGTTAGAACGTTGTTGGTGGAAATCTGGCCTGAATGCCGACCACCTTAGACTGTTAGAACATTATCAATTCTATCAGTCAGAAATCTCTCGTAAGAAGCAGAGTTCCTGTCCGGGAAAATTTCTGCCACTCAGAACTGACCAGCTCAGCTGTTCAGAACTGTGGACAGATTGTGCAACCCAACCTGTCTATAGCTCCATAGAGCATTTTCACAATTACAGTGTGATGAGCTTGCTCAGTTCTTTGCTGATAAGGTGGTACAGAGATCTGTTTGACACATTCTATGCGGGTTGCTATTAGTCAGGACCTGGTCACCGCCCCTTCGTTTTCCTGGAGTACCTTTGACCACCTGGAAATCATAGATGTCATGCAGATTGTCCAAGGGTTGCTCCCTACCTGCTGAAATTTAGATCCAGGCCCTACTTCCCTAATTTTGGGGTGTGGGGAGTCCATTTTCCTGGTTCTAGCACATATAGTCTGGTGTTCCCTTGACTCAGGTGAATATCCCTGTTCCTTGAAAGAGGCAGTGGTGACACCCTTGTTGAAGAAAGCATCTTTGGACCCAGACTGTCTTGCCAATTACAGGCCTATCTTGAACCTCCCCTTTGTGGGGAAGGTGATCAAGAAAGTAGTGGCAGCCCAGTTGGAGAACCATTTGACCATCCATAGCAACTATGAACCTCTCCAGTCAGGTTTTTGAAAGTGGCACAGTACCGAGACTGCGCTGGTTGTGGTGCTCAATGATCTCCTGATGGCAAGAGACCAGAGAAAATGGTCCATTTTGGTACTATTAGATCTGTCATCAGCATTTTACACCGTTGACCATGGGGTCCTACTTGAGCACCTGAGATGTATTTGTGGGCTCTCTGGGATTGTTCTCAGATGGTTCACTTCATACCTCACCAGAAGAACCCAGAGGGTGGTGTCAGGTTTTTTTCCTCTGATCCCATCTCTCTACTTTGTGGGGTTCCTCAGGGCTCTATACTGTCCCTCATGTTGTTTGCAGTGTACATGCTTCCCCTCAGAGACATTGTGAGATGGTATGGGCTGAGGTTTCATTGTTATGCGGATGATATCCAGCTATACCTGTCCTTTGCACCCATCCAGGAAGGAGCTACTTCGGTATTTAACAACTGCCTAAATGAAATCCAGTACTGGATGAGGTCCAGCTGGCTGAAGTTGAACTCTGGAAAGATGGAGGTGTTGTTATTGGATCCGGTTCACCGGATAGGGGGACCTGGGGCCGGCACCCCATCTGGATTGTTTTTTGGGGATGTCGAGCTACAGGTCTCTGAATGGGTGCGAGACCTGGGGGTGATATTAGATGCGGGGCTGACTCTTCAGTCCCAGGTGTCAGCAGTGATTAAGGCATCCTTCTACCATCTAAGAAACATCGCTAGGATCAAGCACCTTGTTCCGTCTGGTAATCTGCCAACTCTGATCCATGCCATTGTGACCTCCCACCTAGACTACTGCAACTCACTTTACTTTGGGCTTCCGGGGGTTGATATCCGCTGCTTGCAGCTGGTGCAGAATTCTGCAGCTTGGGTGTTGATGGGTACCCCCTAGATATTCTCATATTATACCAGTGCTGCAGGAACTGCACTGGCTACCAGTTCAGTGGAGGATCACCTTCAAAGTCAGACTACTGACTTTTAAAGCCCTGCATGATCTGGGCCCTGATTACCATAAAGAACTCCTGATTCCTTATTGACCTGTAAGATCATTCCGTTCAGCTGACAAGGGGTGGCTAGAGAGTCCAAGGGTGATATTAAAATCTGCTGGGGCCTGTGCTTTTATGTTTGCTGCCCCTTCCCTTTGGAATTCTCTACCCCGTCGGACCAGGGAGTGTACGACTGTGGGGAGTTTTAAACAGGCTTTGAAATCCTTCCTGTGGGAAAAGGCTTATGGTTTTACTGTTCATTGATTTGTTTTTATCTGTTTTTATAATATTGATTTCTGTATTTCTGTATTTTTATCTTATTTATCTTATTGGAATGCGCCTTGATATTTGAAAGGCGCAAAATAAATAATATTATTATTATTATTACCTGCTCATGTGTCTATGTACCACTACAGACCAACAGAGAGGCAGGACTGTGTAACCATTCTGTGAACATTTTAATGTATGCTTACCCATCCTACTATATTTATTGTATTGTATTTATACTGTGCCTGTCTGAGTCTGTTTTTATTGTTCTCTCAACCTATTACGACATTGTCTCAGGACCTAATTTTATGTAACAATTGTCCTTATGTATCATACTTTGTATTATACTGTCTTTAAACTGTGTATTGTTTACCCATGCATTCCCCCAGGATGCATCTGGAATCGAGCAGCAGCCTGCTCAGTATGCCTTCCTGGTTAAACACTTAACTACATAAATAAATAAATAAAATCATGCGGTATTTTGTGACATATTATTTACTGCAGATTGTTTCATTACATCTTGACTGGGTGCGGTAAATTAAATATTTTATATTTGCATGAAATATACAAGATATGCAGTAAACTAAAAGACATACAACACTAAGAAATTTAACTAATAAACTGTTTCATACAAAAATAATTACAAACTGAAGAGCTTCCCTACACTCACTTAAACATCTGCTTCCTTACCCCATGGCCTTCTCAAGAACCACAGATTTGGTGCTGCACAGGCTTTGTGATCTAGTGGTTCAGTACTCCCCTTTTGTAAGGTGAGCCTGTGCTCTGTTATTTGGTTTCCCCATATGAATCTAAATCTCAGTAGAAAACACTTCTGGTAATATAACTTTCAGGGACAGCCCACCTCACCACATCACTCAGAGGGTTCAGCCCACCTTCTGGAAAGATTCTACAGTTTTTTTACTAGCCAGAGGACCAGTATAGACCAGTTTAACTGTTGCCAGTTGGCTATGCTAATCAGGGTTTCACTCTAGAAATCAAGTCAATTACTTAATTACCAGTCACTGAGAGACAGGCAGCAAACCTAGTAGGGGTTTCCTTTGTGATCTGGCTTGTAGTCAGACACCAGGCTCCATGCTAGTCACATTCAAGATTGGTAATTTAAAGTCAGGAATTACCCTTAACAGTTACTACAATTTAGTTGAGTTGCAAACTATAAACTAAGTTTGGATAAAACAGCAGTGTTGCCCTTAAATGCTGGGGTGTGTGAGGCTGAGGTACAAGATTTAGGATTATCTTGGGCCCCAAATTTTATAAAATATCTAAGGAGTCACCAAACTAAGAATCAATCCCAAATGAAAAAGCTGAATCTGGGCAATGTTTTAATGACTATTAATCAAGATCTAGAAAGGTGGAAATCCCTTCCTTTGGTGCTCTGAGGCAGAATCAATATTGCTAAAATGAATATTTTTCCTCTCTTATTTTATCTTCTGAACATGTTAAATTTATATATCCCCTTAAATTGATTGTTTTCAAAAAGTTCATACACTTGTATCCCTGTTTTTGGTTGTTGGATAAACAGCCTAGACATTCATATGATAAGTTGATCGTTTCTAAGTGTCACGGTGGTCTTTGGTCGCCTCATTTTTTAATATATTATTTTGCTAGTCATGTGAGAAAATATCTTTGATAGATGCTTCATATTGAAATAGTTAACCCTCCTACCTATAGACCCATATGGCTTAATTTAGAATTGGAACTCACTGGATGGTTGGGCCTTTCACCTTCATTGCTCCCCTTTGTCACTTATCAATCACTTCCTCGACAGGCTCATGGCTCTCTGATTGGATTGTCCCTTAAAGTCCATGGATGACTAGGCAGACCTTTAGGGTTTCACTTTAATCAATATATAGCTCAACCTTCATTTGGCAATCCCAACCTGAAATTGAGTAACACAGTTTCAAACAGAACTTGGCTTCCCCATTGCTAATGTCACTGTTTCTAGCCTGCTTGAGGATGGTCATTTCAGACCTCTAAAGGATATTTGTAATTTGTTTGGGTTAGAGAATAAACATATTCTTAACCTTTCTCCAATTAAACATATTCATAGGGCTCATTTTAGTCCTCTGCCTCGGAATACCGCTCACAGTGATTTTTTTTTAAATTCAGCAGAAGTTATGGCCTCTCAGGATTATCCAGTATCAAAGCTATATAATTTATTTCTTAATCAGATTGTTTTACATTTTAATGGGGAATGTCCATACTGGGACATATCTTTCCTTATTAGACAGTTTAACCAGCCTCAAAAATAGAATAATTTACACTGTTATACCGCTAATGACAAACTTCAGCTTATCCAATTCTACGTCTTGCACAATCTTTACTATACTCCACAAAAATTATTTAAACTTGGACTTATTTGTTCCTGTAATTGTGTAAGGCATGGCCAAACTAAAGGTAGCATATTCCATATTTTTGGGGAATGTCTTAAGGTTCGGCCTTTATGGGAGTCCATAAAGACTGAAGCCCCCCCTTTTGGGGGGCTTCAATATCTATTTACTCCAGAGGTTTGTACAGTAGGGGACTATGCAGATATTCCAAACAAACAATAAAGGTTTTCTATGGCCATGATTTCAATAACTGTTAAAAAGGTTATTTTACATCATTGGCAAGAACAGGGCAAGACCAGACTAATATATTTTACCAGGAATGGTTACAGGAGCATTGTAGAACTTGCAGGTAGAAAAAATGTCTAACAATCTTAGTTCTTATTTTCAAAAATGGGACAGGCTGCATGCATTATATTTGAGGTGATACCCTGGAATGAGTTCCCTTCTTATACCTTTTCTTCTTTCATACTTTTATAATGCTGTACATCATTATCTCCTTTGTTAGGGACTGCACATGTACCAGGTTTGAAGGTTATTGTACAAGAAAGTTTTAGAGGCTTTACTTTAAGAACATGGCACACCTCATCTCACTAAACATTTTAAGAGCATTGATACCTTGTTACTGTCTTGCAGTTTGTGTTTTGGGCCTGATCCTACAGTATATCTATCTATCTATCTATCTATCTATCTATCTATCTATCTATCTATCTATCTCTCTGTCCCTCAACATAGTACAACAGTACATATATATATATATATATGGTACGGTGGGAACACAGGGTTGAGTCCAAATTTTCAGCATGGCCTTTTTATGACCTCACTACATATACCCAGCACACAAAATTTTCAAACCCCTTCCAAAACATAATGCTGCACAATTGCATCACCAATCTTACCTGGTTACCAAAGACTAAAATGATGGACAGTTTTCTTATATCCAGGGCAAATGGCAAAAAAAAAAAAAAATGAAAAAAAGAAACTCTATGCCACAGGTGCGAAATCATGGTTTGGACAGGATTTGACAAATGACAGCTGTGACCCACATGAGGTAGGATATTAAGAACAGTATGTTGAAAATATAGGGTGAAAATATTGAAAATCTACCAAGTTATGAGCGTGCTTAGTGAGATTGTGCCAAGTGCCCATAACGCACCCAGTTTTCAACATTTTGACCCCAAAGTTTCAACTTTTTATGACATCACCACATGTACCCAGCACAGAAAATGTTCAAATCCCTGCCAGAACATAATTCTGCACCGCCTCAATGCCAAACTATGCCACAGGTGCAAAATCATGTTTTGGACAGGATCTGACAAATGACAGCTGTGACACACATGAGATGGGGCAATAAGAAGAATATGTTGAAAATATGGGGTGAAAATATTGAAAATCTACTAAGTTATAAGCATGTGTAGTGAAATTGCACCAAATGCCTATAACACAGTCAATTTTCAAAATGCTGACCCCACATTTTCAACATAGCCTTTCTATGACCCTGACTTTCCTCAACAATGTGACTGTCATTACGTAAATCCCACTGGAAAGGTGATTCTTCCAACCCACCGTGAAATCACCTTTCTGGCAAGAGTTGCCTAATGGCAGTCATATTGTTCAGGAGGTGGGGTGCCCAAAAGACCATGTTGAAAATTTGGGGCCAAAATGTTGAAAAATGGCTGAGTTATGGTCAAAAGTTGAGTCCCCCCATTGCAGTAGCAAGATGTGTGTTCAATCACTGGAGCGGGTGTCGAACTGGGGATCTCCTCAGATGAGTGGCAGTTTGGGGAGATGTCAGGAGGGTGTGGGGAAGTGGGTGCACAGTGGGGGGTTGGGTGGGGAGTACAGGCATGATCTGTGATGGACAGTTTTCTTATATCCAGTATAAATGGTTGCAAAAGACAACGAGGGACAGTTTTCCACTTTTTATAAGGAAAAAAAATAAAGGGGCACAGACATGGACCCACTGCCAACAATGATAACTGGGCAATGGAGAGTGGGGGAAGGTACCACTGGACGACAGGGAGATGTGGCAAGTAGCCACATATACATAAGTGGGGCAATGCAGGGTGGGGGGATACCACTGGACACCAGGGAGATGTGGCAAGTAGCCACTAAAATTAAAGAAATATATATAAAATCAAGGCATGGGTTTGGCATAGTGGGACATCTGTACCCCCCATGCCTTTGGTTTTGAGTATTTATTTTAAAAAAAACAATAATTTAAAAATTAAAAATCCTTGTTTGTGATCCCTTTTCACCAGCTGATCCTAATGAAAAGGGATTGGCTGGCAAAAAGGGACCATGAAGAGGGATTTATCATTTTAAGAAGTGCCATTTTTTAAAATAAATACACAAAACCAAAGGCATGGGCAGGCATAGGACATCCCTCTAAGCAAAACCCATGCCTTGGTTTTAAAAAACAATTGCCCAAGGGCAAGTTCAAAGATTTTTTTCCCCTTGCTAAAGGACAAAATAAAATGGCAGCTGGCTGAACAGGGATACCTTGTGAAAAGGGATTTTGTGAGATTTCTGAGTCCCTTTTCTCAATCCCAGTTCGTGAGCGGCTCATGAAGAAGAATTTCTCAGTGAAACATTGCATCTATCCCAAAGACAGAACTGAGCAAGCTCAGAATCCAGATTTCAAAATGTAATAACTTTGGAACAGATTAATATATTTTCACCAAACCAAAACTGGATTTCTCCTTATGATAACCTGTTTTAAGCCTGAAGAGTTCAGGTCAAAATTCCAAACTGTGCGCCCACAGCGCATCTCAAATAATGAACCTGACTTTTGCCCAGAAAAGTTAAAAACACATTTTTGGAGTGCTTTGCTGCACAACAACCACAAATCCAATCAAAATACAACTTGGAAAGTCAAGAGATCTACCAATTAAGACCGCGTATTCCAAATGTCATGCAAATCTGTTAAACGGTTGCAAAGTTATTAAAGTGCAAAATTTGGGGTTTAACATTAAACTGCCTACTGAACCCTAACTATAGGGGTGTAACAGTGCCTATACATATGTGTGTATATATATATATATATATATATATATATATAATGTATATAGTGGATACATGACGGGCAGGAGTGTGATATGGAAAATATCTTCACTCCTGCAGAGTGAGCTCTGGATACTCATGAGTGCCAAAGGCACAAGTGAGAGTATCCAGAGCTCACGATGCAGGAGTGAAGATATTTTTAATAGCACACGATTTGCACATCATGTGTTCTATTTATACAGTAGGGGTATGAGTTTCCCAAGTATTGTTATGTTTTTTTTGTGTTCTGTTGCTATTTCTGTGTTTGTTGTTTCTGTGTGTGAGTTTTTCTAAATGGGCTGGCAGTGTTACAAACTCTGGGAAAAGCTGAGTGTGTTTAGCAGTGCTACTGTAAATGAGTTAGTTTCATGCAGCAGTGAGAAACAAACTGTTTTGTGAAGTTGTGTCCTTTAGAATTCTTGCTGCAGTCAAGCTGAGAGTATCGCAGTAATAGGCTGGGAGTCAGACAGAGTGTGGGGAACAGGTTAGAGTGTTTTGCAATGGTAATTGAGTTAGCTGCAGGCAGCAGTGAGTCATCTCACTTTGAGCCATGAGATAAATGTCAGTTCTTACATTTATCACACTCTGAGCCATGAGATAAATGTCAGCCCTTACATTTATCTCATTCTGGTGAAGATGCATGTTTTTTATCACACTCATGTATCCTTCATCCCTATTATATATATATATATATATATATATATATATATATATATATATATATATTATAGTGGCACAGTAGTGCCACTGTAGTTAGAGTTGAGTACCCAATTTAAGGTTAAACTCTGAAATTAGGCAGCTTAATAACTTTGCCACTGTATGACAGATTTGCCTGAAATATGGCAAGCATGGTGTGGTACCATAGAGCTCTGGCTCTGCCAAGTTTCATAATGGTCAGATGTATGGTTGCAGAGTTACATAGTGCAGGAGAACGCAGTAATTATGCATTTTTGTGCATGCTTTGCTCTCGCCTACAGGTTGCAGGGTCTGCACGACCAGTCCAAAACCTTCAAGGAACATGTAGCTAGGGTCTCTGATGTGCCTTTCAAATATTTCATTAATAAATATTAAACGGTTCAAAAGTTATTCAAAAAACAAGTTTCCCATTATAGTCAATGGGAAAAGTTAACAAAAAGTCTGAAAGTGTTGCAAACAGTTTTTAGTGTCACAAATGACCCCTGTAGTGTCACAAATCTGCCATCTTGTTTTCAGTTGGTGGTCACAGAAATGCTTGCAATTTAAATTTGGGACCCTCTAGGGAAACAATTCTTGCTGTACTCACCTCGTCGAGTCTTGAGGATGCTTGCCATGTCTTTTTTGGGGGGTTTAACACCTCAGAAATATGTTTTAAAAATTTTTCTAAACAGTAGTGTCACAAAGTAGTGTCGCACATTTGACACTTTCATGATTTTTTTTTGTGAAAGTGTCACAAATCACGACATTACTTTGCGACATTATGCAAAAAACAATAGGAAATCTTTGCTATCCTGCTGCAAAACAACAGTTTGTTTTTTTGGGCTGAAATTTGGAGGGAAGAAAGCCAAGATCCCACAGATGTGCCTTTTGGTGGTTTGGTGACAAAATACTAGAGGCCTGCAAAGTTACGGCATTCCAAAATTGACAATTTTTCCCATAGGCTAACATTACAGCGTCTGCCGTGCCTTTTGGGGCTCATATCTCAAAAACGCTTTGAGATATGGACTTTTCGTCAGAAAAATGCTTAGCCCCCTTCTAAGGGGCTAAGTGCAAAACTAACCAGACAAGCCATAAATAATATGAGATTTTATTTTTTTTTCTACATCGTACGATTCCTGAGATATAACCAGTTCAGTATTCCAAGTGTTCATTTTCTGCTCTGAGGGCCATTTTTATGCATACATTCTTTGTATTCACTGTGCTTCTGAATGCACCTTACTGGGGAAAAAAGTGTGTGCTTTTGCATTACTGTTACAGTCAGTGTTTCCGTTTGTGTTTCTGTTACCATTTGCGTTAGCATTTCCGTTTACAGCACTGTGTGTGTTACCCTTTGCATTTGCACTTCCATTTGTGTTACTGTTACTATTTGTGCTTCCATTATTGGTTTTGTTTGCATTTCCTTTTGCACCACCATGTGTATTACCATTTGCATTTGCGTATGCTCTTCTGTTTGCATTTCTCTTTCCTTTGGCATCATCATTGGTGTTACCATAAGCACTTGCATTTCCAATTGCGTTACCATGACCATGTGCATTACCATTAGTGTTTGCATACATGCTTCCATTTAGATTTCCATTTCTGTTACTCTTCCCTTTGGCGCCATCGTTGCAGTTACCGTAACCGTTTGCATTTCCATTGCGTTATCGTTACTGTTTGCATGTTCATCACTGTTTTCATTTCTGTTGGCCTTAACATTTGCATTTTTGGTAGTGTTTCCATTGTTGATTGCATTACTGTTTCCTTCTGCATCACTGTTGCCTTTACCATTTGCATTTCTGTTTGCGTTTCTCATACATTTGCATTTCGTTACCGTTTCCGTTAGCATTAGCATTTGTATTACTGTTTTCATTACTGTTTGCATTTGCATTACCATTTCTGTTTTCATTAACATTTGTGTTTGCATTTTTCTTACCATTCGTGTTATGGTTTACGTTTGCTCCACCATGTACGTTACTGTTTGCACTTGCATTTACGTTACTGTTACTACTTTCCATTCACTATTTATAGTGCACATTCTCAAAAAGATGGGAAATTCATGGAAAAAACTCTGTTTAATGCATCAGTTAGGGTTGTTCCACAGTGACAAAAGCAAGAAAATTCGGTGTTAGGGTTGAAAACCCTAACTGAGCATCCGCACTACCACCACCACCACCACAGGCACACACATACATGCAAGTAGGGGAAGGACCAGGCAACACAACCAATCACACACAACCAGAAGCAGGTCACAGTACTAACATACAACTATCTAAACCACAAAACCACACACCTGTGCTCCCGTTGGGCTCTGGCATGGGGTTGTCACTGCTAACTCTGATCCCAGACATTCCACTCACCGCAAAACACAAATCACTACGCACAACTGGGCATCTTCAGCCACACGCTGCCACCAACACATAACACACACAACACATATGGTATTTTGGGGTTCACAAGCTCCAAAACAGAATGTTGCACATTCCCTGATATACTTTTGAAAATCACTTTCGCTAATGTCACAGTATTATGATATGCTTTTGCGACACTTCCGTCTTTGCAGCAGTATTTTGTGACACTATTTTCCATGCTTTTGCAAATGCGACACTGTTGTGTCCACCGTTGGTGACAGTATTTTGCAACACTGCTTTATATGCTTTTGCAAATGCAACACTTTTGTCTCTTCCATTTGCTACACTTTCATGTTTGCCGAAGTATTTTGTGACAGTATGCTCCTGATGACTGCACATCTTTGCCATCATCTTGCAAGCAAACGGTTGCGTCCTTTGGGCTGAAATTTGCAGGGTAGCAAGCTCTACTCCCACAGATCTGCCTTTTCCTGCTTTGGTGCTAAAATACTTAAGCATGACAAACTTACACTGTTCCAAAACTGAGCAACTTGCCATAGACTAACATTGCAACACCTATGATGCCTTTTCACCACCCAAATCTCGAAAACAAAGTGAGGTACACTATTTTCACTACTGAGAGCTGAAGTTAGATTTCTTACCTACTTCCTACGGTAACACAGATATACACCTCCTGCTGGTTGTGTGTGATTGCTTGTGTTGCCTTGGTTCTTCCCCTACTTGCATGTATGTATGTGTGTGGTGGGGGGGGGGGAGAATGCTCAGTTAGGGTTTTCAACCCTAATACTGAGTTTTCTCACATTTGTCACTGTAAAACAACTCTAACTGATGCATTAAATGGATTTTTTGCCATATATATATATATATATATATACACACACTATATATATATATATATACATGAATATATATATATATATGTGTGTGTGTGTGTGTGTGTGTGTGTGTATATATATATATTTATACAATGTATGTTGTCAGATAAATGAGAGTATAAATCATCATATCTGACATGGGCCTTGAAGATAACATTGTTATCTTCATGTTCCTATACGTCATATGTTATCTCCACGTTCCTATACGTCATATCGAAACTTATCTGGTAAAATGAACTCTTGAAAAGCCGCCGGCTCGGTCAATGCTGCACTCTGTGTGCAGTTTGAAGCTTTTTAACAAGGAACTACAAGAAATACAGAGCAAATTCTAATTTACTGAAGTCTGGGCACATTCTAAAAAATATTTACTAAACTACAAATCGCCAGTCTTCATAGCGCTCGGTCACGCTACACTTCTAGTGAAAGTGAAAGTGCTCTGAGTGGCAGGATCAACCAGATAACCATATAAACGTCACTTTTTCCCCCAAATAAAAGCAGGATCAACCAGATATTTTTACTAACTTTAAACTGACAGGATCAACCAGATATTTAAAAACCCTATATAATCTATTATGTTGGGGAAGCATGTGGAGCCCTGTGTGTGTGGGGGCATGGCATGATAAACCAGATAATGCTTCTTAAAAGTAACTATAAATAGCATAATCCACTAAATATTTCTTAAGCAATAAATGACATCTGCTGTTTCGGCAGCGTTTCTGTAAAGGGGGGTTGTATTGCTAGGGCCATCACCTTTATGTCACCCATTGCATTGAGAGGGGCACGTAGTGAGTTGTGTTGGGGCAGGGGCAAAGCATACATTGTATAAACCGAATATGACATGGCCCAACTGAAGATATCATATTTATCTTCACTCGAGGCCAGTGACATCAAGATATCTCAGTCGTGGCTTCGCCACTCGTGAGATATCATGATATCATTGGCCTCTCATGAAGATAAATATGATATCTTCAGTCGGGCCATGTCATATCCCATATATATATATATATATATATATAATTAATTGGACATGGGGTGGGAACTAGATCTGTGGTCTAAAAATAGTTGCTATGAACATTTGTACTCTGCTTCTAAAATTCACCCAGCTACAAGCTTGGATGCAGCTACACAGCCCTGACATTCTATGTCTTACAGAGACCTGGCTTAACCCTAACATCAAGAATAACCTGATAGCTCTCCCACGGTACTACATCCTCAGATTGGACAGAACCAGGAAAGGGGGGTGATGTCTCATATTTGTTAAGGAATTGATCCAGGGAAGTGTGCTGCCTATCACTGGTACTTCTGGTGACTATGAGCTGCTTGCGGTGAAACTACTTATTTGCAGGCATGGCAAGCCACTTACCATTGTGTCAATATACCTTCCCCCTGCTAAAACCAAACAGGGGTTCAGCCTGGTCCTGGAATTCATTTGCAGCATTGAGAGAAAAACTGAAGTCATCATTACTGGTGACTTTAACATTAACTGGCTCTCCAAGGACTCTGACCCTATTAAGGATCAGGTCGCCAGTGTGTACCTCACACAAATTATCTCCAAGCATACAAGCATGAACTACAAATCTGGCAAGGGAACCCTACTAGACTGGATCCTGTCAAGTAGCCCTACTAGAATCAACAACATTGAGGTGCTCTCTGACTGTCTCAGCGATCATTCTCCGGTTACATGTACTTGGGTGAATCAAGAGGAAAATGTCCCCCCACTTACAATACTGAGCAGGATACTAAAGAGGGGGAAATTAGGTGCATATAAAGAAGCTTTGTCTTTAGTTGATTGGTGTCCCATTGATGAGGCTAAGGATATAGGCAGAGCCCTTAATTACTTCTCAACTAGGCTCACTGCAATCTGTAACATCTTTGCACCACTGCAGAAAAGAAGGGTCAGGGGAACCTTAAATGGATGGATCACTAGGGATCTTCTAGATGAAATGAGGGCCAGGGATAACCTGTGGAGCAGGGCAAAAAGTTCTGGTAATTTGGTAGACTTTCAGAAGTACAGGACAGTGTGCAATAAGTGTACGAATCTAGCAAGACTCGCTAAAGCTAAATATTATAAAGAACAGATGGACAAGAACTGGGGTAATGGAAAAAGATTTGAGAAGGATATAAAGGACCTTCTTGGTAAAGATGTTAGGAGGCCTCCTATGATGCTCAGCTTGAATGGTACACTAACTTTGGATCCTCTCACCACAGCTGAAGCTTTCAATATTGCATTCACTGATCTGAGCTCTGTACTCCCACCTGACTACCTTAATTCCACTGAACAAACCCTGTTAACGTCATATGACAATCCCTACCACCCCAACGTCTACTTCAAATGTGTCACCTCCAATGAGGCCAGAAAATATGTTCAGAAGGTACTGGGCAAAACCAGGCTTGGCAGTGACAACATTGACATGAAGCTGGTGGCTATGGCTCTTAAAGTAATAATTCCTATAACCAAAATCTTTAATAAATCACTGCCTTGGCTGAATTCCCATCTGTATGGAAACCGGCTCTAGTGACTCCAGTTCATAAAAGTGGGGATCGCTCATGCACTACAAACTACAGGCCTATTTCTATTCCCTCCCCTCTCTCAAAAGCATTAAAGAAAATATTTTCTGGTCAGCCCACCGGGCACTTCCAGAAGTATGATCTGTAATGTCCCCAGCAGTACAGCTTTCAGAAGTGCCACAGCACTGCCACTGCTTTAGCAGAATTCTTCAACTATGTGCACAAGGCTATGGATGGTGGCAAGTTAGTGGGATCTATTTTCATAGATCCCACTAAAGCCTTTGACACTGTCAACCATCCTAACCTGCTTTAGAAACTGCTGTCCTTGGGGGTGGCCCCAGAAGCAGTCATGTGGTTCAAGAACTACCTGTCATGCAGGTCCCAGAGTGTTAAAATTGGCTCCACCATCTCAACTGCAAGAAATGTCTCTCTCTTGGGGTTCCTCAAGGTTCCGTATTGGGGGCCTCTACTATTTAGCATGTTCCTAAAAAACCTTCCAGATGCCTACAGCAGTAAAATAATTTTATACGCTGATGATGCAGCCATCTTTGGTAGTAGCAACCAGCCCAATCAACTCCACAGGAAACTATAGTCTACCTTCTACCATCTAGAAGAGTGGTTTAGCACTCAGAAACTGCTCCTTAAATATAAGAAGACTAAAACTATGCTGATCTCCAGTCACCAGCTCAAGAAAAAGCACTCCCTTTTAATGCAAAGCCCCCCACTTATATTACTGTTCTTTCCTCCACCCCTACCCCAACTCCCTCTTGCCTAAATTTGATCTCTCCCACTAGTCTCTGTCTAGTCTCCTGCTCCTCATCATCCTCCTCCTCCTCCTCCATGTCTAAGCCCTCCACCTCCTGGACTGAGCCTACCCTCTAGGCTGCCACCCCCTCGATGGAGCCTACCCACCAGGCTGCCTTGTGCTTGTTTTTCAAAACTGAAGGATGTGTTTTGCTATACCAGTTGAATAATGAAGTGAACATCTGTTAACTTTACTCATTGTGTGTGGGGTACTCTGAATTTGGGTATCTGCTATAAGTCAACTAATTCATTGCCTGAACATTGCCATGGTTGCATTATCTCTTACTTGCTATATGTCAAGTCATTAGTGACTGTACATGGTGTTGCCTGAATTATTCCCTTACCTTTGTAAAATGTACTCCCTACTATTTTTTTTGTGAACTGAAGTTCTTACAATGTATGTACATATGTATGTATGTATGTATGTATGTATGTATGTATGTATGAATGTATTGTATTGTTTAATACTGATGTGGAACCTTTGAAAATAAGCACCTTGCTCAAAGGTTATTTCTGAACTATGAAATAAAAAAGTAGTGCCAGTATAGTTAGGGTGAGTGCACCGTTTAATATTAAAGCTGAATTTATGAACTTTAATCACTTTTGAACTGTTCAACTGATTTGCAAGAAATTTAGCATGCATAATCTCTTGTGACAGGTCATATTAATCCATTGAACAGAACAAAAGTTATTACAGTTTACAAAACACTAAAGTTACCAACTTTTGGCCATTTCTCTGTCCACGTACATCTCAGAAATGGCTTCAGCTACTGGTCTGAAAGTTTCAGGATAGGAAGGTTTTGCCCCACTGATATGCATTTTTGAGGTTTGGTGAAAAAATATTAATCCTTTCAATAGTTATACAAAGTTTTATTTTCCCATTATTTCCTATGGAAAAAGTTAGATGTGCTGCATGAAAGCATGTCTATGATCACAAGACAGAGTACATGCATATCAATGAACACACAGAACCTGCGGTGTTATCACAGAGCACTGTTGTTTCTACCATCTTTCTGCTGTGTCTCAAGCTGTTGTCCTGGTGTCCAGTGGACCGCCCCACCTGCTCATCAGGTCCAATGGCCCTCTCGCTCCCTGGTGAAAATGGCAATCCCTCCTCCTTATTCATTTCTTTATTTAATCTGACACCAGGATGCCCACCCCTGGTGTCAGCTACCACCTACAGTTCCCCTCTTTATTTAATTGCCAACATCAGGGTGCCCAATCCCCATGTCAGCAATAGCAATGCACCCCCCTTTCTGCAGTGAAGGGGGACACTGGGGAACCCACTCCCAGTGTCCCAAAATAGCCATGTATGGCTTATTTATAACCAACATCAGGTGTCCAATCCCCTCTTTTACCCCTTCTCCCACCTTAGCCTCCCCTTTCTCTCACCCTATGACAAGGCCTCTGGCTGCTATATTTTCTTTTTCTTCTCTATCTGGACTTTACCCTCTCATCTCCCCTACCTCTTCCTTACACTTCCCCTTGCCCCACCTCTGATTAGCAATGTTACTTCAAATGTACCTTATGGTTTTCTATGCTTGCTTGTACTCTTGAGTGTGTAGCGCTGTTCTCACTTATTTACCAGTTGAGTTGCTGTGTTCTGGTGATACCAAGAATGTTGTCTGTACCTCCATTGATACCATACCATGAATGTTGTCTATACCTCCCTACCTTATTGTAACCCTTTTCTTTGATGTGGAACCTTTGTAAATGAGCTGCTTCAAGCTCAAAGGTATTTGTAATTGGAGATTTAAATAAATAAATAAGTAATCCTCCTGAGTAAAGGGGACACTGGGGATCCTACTCCCAATGTCCCCAGTCACACCCTGGGGAGCTGACCCTCAATGTCCCCAGTCACATTACTCCACCCTCACCACTGTGGAACACTGAGGAGCCCATCCCCTGTCTCCCCAAACATTTCTCATCCCTGTAAAAAGAAAACAGTCCCCAAAATTGTTTTTTTTAATTTTATCCTGAAAAAAAGAAAACTGTCTATCATCATCTCTCTGTTCCCCCTGCCCCATCTCGACCCTTCCTTTGAGCAACCCACCACCACCCCCATGCCCGATACTTATCATCAGAGGTCAGTGGCTGTCATCTTCTGTGGACTGGGACATGTTTTCACTCTTCAAAGCTGAACTACGAACTGAAGAATCAAGGTAAGCACCATATAATGGCTGTTAAGTGGCATTTTGAACTTATGTTGATATTGCAGCCATTTTTCAGTATTTTTGCACCAAATTTTCAACATGGGCTTTTTGGGACCCCACCTCATGAACACTGGCACTGTCATTTTATTACTCAGGCCTGGAAGGTGATTTTATGGTCACACATGGAATCACCTTTTGGGACTGATTAACTAAACAAGAGTGCCAGTGATCATGAGGTGAGGTCCCAAAAATCCCATCTTGGAAATTCAGTGCAAAAATACAGACAAATGGCCAAGTTACATGCATTCATTGAACGTTTTCTATGCACTTGTAACTTTGGTTATTTTTAATATTTGTACTCCAATTTTTCAACATATCCATTGTTTCACACCACCTCATGAACAGTATAGCTGTTGTTTCTCACATCCTGACCAAAACATGTTTTTGCACCTGTGGAGTGGAATGCACAGTTGCTGCACAAAACCACCTTTAGGGATAGAACAGTGAAAATATAGTACAACTGTTCATGAGGTGGGGTCCCAGAAAGCCCATATTGAAAATTTGGAGCAAAAATACCTACAAGCACCCAAGTTATGTGCACTCATTGAAATTTTCCTATGCACATGTGTAACTATTCTAATTTTTCATATTTTGACTCCAAATTTTAACAATTCCAAATAAAAGTTTCTTTTTTCTCCTGGCTTTGGTGTGGCTGTGTGTTGTACAGGGCAAGGGCAGGCTGGCAAAATAAATCTTTCACTTGTGCCATCTGGGGGGGGAGAGAGAGAGGTTGTGGGGGAAGGGGTCACAAGAAATGTAATAGTCCCAGAAATCGAAAATAAAAGTTTCTTCTTTTCTTCCTGGCTTCAAAGTGGCTGTGTGCACAGGGTAGGGAAGGCTGGCATAATAAATCTTTGACTTGTGTGATCCAGAGTAGAAAAAGAGAAAAAGACATGGGGGGCATTTAACAGCCCCTGAAATACCAAATAAAACTTTCTTTTTTTTTCCTGGCTTCAGTGTGGCTGTGTGCCGTACAGGGCAAGGGCAGGCTGGCAAAATACATCTTTGACTTGTGGAATCAAAAGGGGGGAGAGAGAGAAAGAAAGAGAGAGACAGAGAGAGAGAGAGAGAGACTACAGGGGCAGGGGGCATGACAAATTTAACAGTCCCAGAAATCCAAAATAAAATGTTTTTTTCCTGGCTTCACCATGGCTGTGTGTACAGGGTAAGGGCAGGCTGGCAAAATAAATCTTTGACATGTACCATCCAGAGGGGAGAACAAGACACTACAAAGGGGGTCATGAGACATTTAAAAGTCCCATGAATCCCAAATAAAACATTCTTTTTTTCCTGGCTTCTGAGTGACTGTGTGTACAGGGCAAGGGCAGGCTGGCAAATTAAATATTTGGCTTGTGCCATCCAGAAGAGAGAGAGAGAGAGACACTGTGTGTGTGTGTGTGTGAGAGAGAGACTGTGTGAGACAGAGAGACTGTGTGAGAGAGAGAGAGAGAGAGAGACTATGAGAGACTACTGGGGGCACAATAAATGTAACAATCCCAGAAATCCCAAATAAAAGTTTATTTTTTTTTTCCTGGCTTCAGTGTGGCTCAGTGTTGCACAGGGCAAGGGCAGGCTGGAAAAATAAGTATTTCAATTGTGCCATCCAGAGGAGAGAGAGAGAGAGAGAGATTTTGGAGGGGGGGTGAGAAATTTAACAGCCCCAGAAATTCCAAACAAAAGTTTTTTCTTCCTGGCTTCAGTGTGGCTGTGTGTATAGGACAAGGGAAGGCTGACAAAAGAAATCTTTGACTTGTACCATCCAGAGGAGGGAGAGAGAGAGAGAGAGACTACGGGGGGAGAGGGACATGAGAAATGTAACAGTCACAGAAATCCCAAATAAAAGTTTATTTTTTTCCTGGCTTCAGTGTGGCTGTGTGTTGTACAGGGCAAGGGCAGGCTAGCAAAATAAATCTTTGATGTGTGACATCCAGAGAGGAGAGAGAGAGAGAGAGAGAGATGGGGGCACAAGAAATTTATCAGTCCCCGAAATCCCAAATACAAGTTTCTTTTTCTTCCTGGATTCAGTGTGGCTGTGAGTACAGGGCAAGGGCAGGCTGGCAAAATAAATATTTGACTTTTGCCATCCAGAGGAAAGGGAAGGAGAGAGACTATGTGGGGGGGCATGAAAATGTAACAGTCCCAGAAATCCCAAATAAAAGTTTCCTTTTTTAACTGGCCTCAATGTGGCTGTGTGTACAGGGCAAATGCAGGCTGGCAAAATAAATCTTTGACTTGTGCCATTCAGAGTGGTGAGAGACTGACTACGAGCAGGCCCAAGAGAAATTTAACAGTCCAGAAATCCAATATAAAAGTTTCTCTCAGGGTCGAAATGGCCCTGTGCTCTCACAGGTAAATAAAGATACAAGTACGCTTTCTAAATAAGTAAGGAAATTCATTGCAAAAAAATTGTTAATGCATCAGTTACAATGAGTACTATAGTGACAAAAGCAGGGAAATGATGTGCTAAAGTTTCACCCTAACACCCCGCCCCTACCTCCACCCTGTAGGCACTGACAGGTGTTGGGGGGTGCCTTGGGATCATCAACCCAATGCTCACACCCTAATACACTCCTGCACCTCTGCACACACTGACAGGGCACTGGAGGTCTGCCTTGCCACGCCCTAATGTTCACCCCATTCCATAAGTAAATAAGCTGAGATGGTACTGTATAGGAGAATGGGGTGAGAATTAGGGCCAACGATGCCAAGCTAGACCCCTGATGCCTGTCAGTGTGTGCAGGTTGGGGTGTAAATGAGTGAGCGTTGGGGCTGATGACCCTAAGGCACACCCCAACACCTGTCAGTGTCTGTTTTTGTCACTATAGTACTCACCCTCACTGATGCATTAATTAACTTTTTTTGCAATGATATATATATATATATATATATATATATATATATATATATTAGTTAGGGTTGAGTAGTCACTCTAATGTTAAAACTGAAATTTAGCTTTTAATAACTTTGCAACTGTTCAACAGATTAACACAAAATTTGGTATGTGCTGCCCTATGGGGTAGCTCTCTTGATGTGCCAAGTGTTGTGATGATCAGATTGACGGATTTTGCAGTGCACATTGTGAAAAAAACTCTAAAATTCACCTTTTTGCCTGTTTTTTTCTCATCATGCTGTGGCCAAACTGTTCGGAACTGTGATCTGAAATCTTCAGGGTAGAAGGAGCATGCCTCAAAGAATAAGCCAGTGGTGGTTTGGTGAAAGGATATTAATCTGTGTCAAAATTATTATATTTTAAAATTTGGGGTTCTGAGCATACTCAGTTCAGTCTTTCGGATAGCTGCATGGAATGAAAAAGGATTTTATTCTGATGAAAAAGGATTTTCACAGCTCATGAAAAGGGATCCTTAGAATACTTTTTTGTGAGAAATAAATTCCTTTTTCATCAGCCAGCATCTTGGTTTTCTTTTAGCCCAAACAAACTGTCTGCAGACATCCAAGTATGTATTTTGTTCATCAAGATGTCCTTTATTGTTGTGTGCCTTTACTTTAATTTTATGTGGCCTCAGAATGCTTATTTTTATGTTTTAAAATAATTTTTCATGACTTGCTTCTGATCCTTTATTGTGAGGTGTCAAAATCCTTTTTCACATCATGAAACAGGATTAGGACATCTCATGAAAAAGGATGACTTTCTTACATTCTTTTTCGTGAAATGACCGAATCCTTTTTTGCCAACAAATTCCTTTTTTGTGAGATGACATAATCCTTTTTTTGTGGTGTGAAAAAGGATTAGGACTTCTCCAACCAGATGGCACTGCCAGTCATCCTTTTTTTGTGAGATGTCATAATCCTTTTTTGTGATGTGAAAAAGGATTTTGACCCCTCATGAAAAAGGAATTTGTCTGATGAAAAAGAAATATCAGCAAGGCCATCTGGTCAGAGAAGTCCCAATTCTTTTTCATATCATTAAAAAAAATTAGAACATCTCATGAAAAACGATGACTTTCTTAAATCCTTTTTTGCGATATGAACAGATCTTTTTTCACCAGCAAATTCCTTTTTCGTGAAATAACATAACACTTGTTTATGATACGTAAAAGGATTAGGACTTCTCAAACCAAATGGCTCTGCCAGAAATCCTTTTTCGTGAGATGTCAAAATCCTTTTTCATGATGCGAAAAAGGATTTTGACACCTCATGAAAAAGTAGTTTGTCTAATGAAAAAGGAATACTGGCAAGGCCATCTGATCAGAGAAGTCCCAATTATTTTTCATATCACTAAAACAAATTAGAACATCTGATGAAAAAGGATGACTGTCTTAAATCCTTTTTTGTGATATGACCAAATGCTTTTTCACCAGCAAATTCCTTTTTCGTGAGATGACATAATCCTTTTTCATGATACAAAAAAGGATTAGAACTTCTCCAACCTAATGACCCTGCCAGAAATCTTTTTTTCATGAGATGTTATAATCCCTTTTTGTGACGCAAAAAAGGATTTTGACACTTTATGAAGAAATTTGTCTGACAAACAAGGATAACTGTGGTCCATAACTTTGTTGTCTTTTGAGATGTTGATCCTAAATTTTCAATGTGGCCTTTTGGGGACCCACCTTATCAACAAAACAACTGTTGTTACACAACTCTCACCTGAAAGGTGATTTTGTGGTCATTTGGTGAATTCACCTTTTAGGTGAGATTTGCATAATGACAGTCATATTGTTATAGAGGTGGGGTCCCCAAAAGGCCATGTTAAAAATGTGGGGTCAAAATGTCACAAAATGGTGGAGTTATGATTATTTGTTGGAATTGTGCAACGCACTCTCACAACTTCGTCAATTTAAAATATTTTGACCCCAGATTTGCAACATAGAATTCTTATTACCCTGCTGAATGTATGCCACAATTGTCATTTTGCAAATCCTGGCTGAAATAAGTTTTCACACCTGCGGTGCAGAAATGGCATTGGAGTTGTGCAGAATTACATTTTAGTGGGTATTTTAATGTTTTGCCACTGGGTACATCAGGAAAGGTATTAACATGGCTATGATGACAATTGTATCAATCTTGGCCTATAAATGGAAGCAAATGGCCTGGAAAGCCCTGCACTTCTACATGTAAATACATATACACATCTATGGAGGAATAGGAGTGCAGGGCCAAGAGTGCCCTGCGCTCCCATAGCTAGGTACATATATGCTTCTATGGGGGAATCGGAATGCAGGTGCTCTGACAAGCACATTAGGATATGATTACACTATCTTAAAAAGTAAGGAAATAAATTGCAAAATACATGTTAATGCATCAGTTAGGGCTAAAGCACTACTGTGCTACCATAATATATACATATATATATATATATATATACGTATGTATATATTATAGGGGCACAGTTGCAGTCCTATAGTTAGGGTTGAGTATGCACTTTAATGTTAAACTTCACTTTTTGTGTGTCAATAACTTTGCAACTGTTCAACTGATTTGTACAAAATTTGGAATGTGTGGTCTGGTATGGTAGATCTCTTGATCTGCCAAGTTATGTTTCAGTGGGACTTATGGTTTCTGTGTAGCAAAGTACTAAAAAATGCATTTTTCATCAATTTTGGCATGTTTTTTGCTGATGGTGCTGCAACCACACCGTATAGTCTTTTGGTCTGAAATTTGGAACATAGAAAGAAGTTGGGCCAAGGAACACTCCAACATTGGTTTGGTAAAAAATATTAATCCATTCCAAACTTATTAAATTTTGAATTTTCGAGTTCTGAGCATGCTTAATTCAGTCCAAGATTTATATGGTTATTTTTCAGACAAAGAATTGGCTCATGGACAAGGATTTTGTAGCTGGCAGACTAGGATCCTGGTCCACCAGTAAAATCCTTGTCCGCAAGTTGCGATCTTGTTTTTTAGTTTTGCCCATGAAAAAAATGTTGCTTTCTCCACGGGTGACTTCTGGAGCAATGAGGTATGTTTTTTTTTCAGGGTGACCCCCTCTATCGAGCCGTGCCTTTGGTTTGGCTCATTTTGATCAAAAAATAGCTTTTTAAAAGTTTAAAATTCTTTAACAGTGACTCGCTAAGAATCCTAGTCGGCGAACTGTCAAAATCCTAGTTCATGAGCTCACAGTCAAGGATTTTGCTACCTTGTGGACTATGATTTTCAAAAATTTGTCATTGCATAGCTAATGAACAGTTTGGTAATTTTACTTGAAATTTTTAGGGTATTGAGGGATTGCCCTATAAGTGTGAATTATGCCATTTAGGAGTTTGGGAATTAAGTGGTTCCATAGATATGACATCACGAAGTTCAGATGTTCCCCATAGGATAACATTGTGCGCCCATTGCACTTTTCGATACCCGTAGCTCACAAACAATGTGAGACATAGATTCAATGGACTCATGTGATGTGAAGTGCTCATTGTCACGATTACAATGACAGTTGAATTTTATTTATAGCTGCTATGGTTCCTGAGATATCGGCAAATTAGTGTTACAAGGATTCCTTGCTGTATAGGGCTGCTGTATGGCTCTGTAGCTATGTGTAAGTGGGAGCACGGGCCCGAAGGGCCTATGCTCCCACCAACACATGTTTTTTACTAGTTATATTACAATTACACTTTCTCAAAGGTAAGGGAATTCATGGCAAAAAACTTTGTTTAATGCATCAGATAGGGTTAAAGCAACACCGTTGCTATGTATCTGTGGGAGCACAGGGCCTGGAGGATCCATGCTCCCACACATGCATATTGTTATGCACAAATGGGCAGCCTGGTGGGAGGGGCCCTGTACTCCCACCAATACATGTTATTTACTACTTATATTACACTTTCTCAAAAAGAGAAAGGAAATTCTTTGTAAAAAAAAATACTGCATTAATGCAATAGTGAGGGTTGTTTCCACACCAGCAAAAGTGTGGAAATTCAACATTAGGGTTACCACCACACCACCCCACCCCACCCCAATGCCCCCATCCTCCACACACCAACAGATGTCGGGATGTGCCATGAGTCATCAGTCCTAACTCTCACCCCATTCTCCTATATTGTACTATGTCAGCTTGCTTACACATGGAATGGGGTGAGAGTTAGGGCTGGCAACCCATGGCACACCCCTACAACTGTTGGTGTGTGGAAGATGGGGGCGTGTTGGTGGGGTGTTGGGGTGGTAACCCTAACATTGAATTTTCACACTTTTGTTGGTGTGAAAACAACCCTAACTGTTGCATTTAACACAGTTTTTTGCAAAGATATATATATATGTATATGTATATGATTTTGGATACTTAACGTTCCCCTGCAGATGGTGGGTAGAGGATGAGTTCAAGGAAGAGAGGATGGGAGGGGTTGTAGCTGTAATTGTATGTTTTTTTGTACTGTGGTTTGTGTTGATCTGTTTGTTAAAGGAAAACAATCATTATCTTAACCTTCCCGCCCCTGGAAGCTTTACCTCCTGGATTAAGCTTTTTGCACAGCAAAACAATTTTTTTCTTTATGTTTACTTACTTTATTTTACTTTTGAAAAGTCACCAATTCCCAAACATGGTGGACTTTGTGCAGTTCCATTTCATGTGAAGTTATGGCGCTACACTGCTCCCCACAATACAGAATGTATGGGGTGAGCGGTGTGGTGCCGCAACCTCAGATGAAATGGAACCTCACAGCATCCAGCATGTTTGGGAATCACAGACTTTTTGAAAGTAAAGTAAGTAAACATGAAGAAAAAATTGTTTTGCTGTGTGAAAAGCTTAATTGGGGGTAAAGCTTTTGATAGTGAGAGGGTTAAGACAATGACTGTTTTCCTTTAACAGTTGATATCTATATTTGATAAATAAAATAAAATTTAAAAAACAACTGAAGTTACCACTTGCCTCAAGGTGATCTTTAAATGCAGCATACTTTCTGTCAGATGCAGGCAGAAATACAAAAAATCAAATTCTTGTTGCATCTTGTTACAATTGCAGGTTGCTATATCTTCCTCCTTCTCCCAGAAATAATGATATAGCATCACCTGGTTGCTGTCTAGAGATGCCTTTCATGTGATGGTGACAATACTGCACTCTCCTACTGTGTAAAAATGTCTCTGTGATTACAGCACACGAAATACAGCTACAGGGATGGTGTAGCACAGATAACGTTAGCACTATCCCTGTAGTTGTCTGTGGCTGGGAAGAAGGGGATAAATGCTCTGCCAGGTGGTGTGCTGCTGAGCAGCTGCCATGGCAGAGAGGGTAGGGCCACAGGCAGTGGAGGATGGTGCAACATCAGTGGACCAGAGTTCAATTCCCAGTCCCTGGACTTGTGCTTTCTCCCGGTCCCAGGACTTTTGTCAGTTTTTTCCTCTCCCCTCCTGACTTATGTCAGCAATGTGTCAGCCTCCCAACCCCACACTGTTTTCCCCCCACTCCTTGGTTGTTCTACCAGGTTCCCCTTCCCCTCTTTAACAATCCCCCCTCAGGTTTTTCCCTGTCCCAGAGTTGTCTCTCAGAGGTTATTATCTTTAGTTGGGGAGGTTTGGGAGCAAAGCCCTCCATAAAGGGGGTGCAGGGGGTGGAGCCCCCCAAACACACAGTTTAGTTGTTTATTTGTTTTGATATGGTAGTGCTCTGTGTTTTTATTGAATGCTACCATTGCTTGTGGTGATTTTCCTACATGGTGTTTGACCACTCTGTAATTGGTTTCGCTGTGTTCACCTAGTATCCTGCACTCTCTAGGGCTTACTCTCATTATTTTTTAGTTTTACATGATTGCCTGGAAAGCCTGTCTGTATTGGCAGGATGGGAGCCAGTGTGGTGCTGGATCAACATATTATATGCTTATAGCATGAAACTCCATCATAGCAGTCTTGCATTTTGCCCACTTGTTCTATACAGCCATGTTAGGGTCAGTGACCAGGGTAAACTTCCTGACAAAGAGATAAGGCTGCCATTTTTTTTGTAGTGCCCACATTATCCCCAGACACTCCTTTTCAACTGTGAAGTAGGCCTCCTCCTAGGGTAGCAGTTTCTGGCTCAGGCACACAATCAGGTGTTCTTCTCCTGTGGATGTAACCAAGCTCAGAACTGCTCCTAAGCCTTGATTGAAAGCATCCATATGTACAATGAATGTTAGCAAATAGTTGGGATTAGCAAGCACAGGTGCACAACACAATGCCGTTTCAGTGGACGGAATGCCTTCTCACAACTCTGGCCCACTGAATCTTTTCATTCATTTTCTTTTTCATGAATTCTTTTAGGGATTTTGCTATAATTCTAAAGTTTTCCACAAACCTGTGATAATACTCTACAGACTGCAGAAATGCCCTCACCTTTTTCTTAATGGTGAGCATGATTCATCCCAGAATGGCCCCAACCTTTGCTGGCTCAGGCCAGAAGTGCACCTGCCTAACTGGTGACCAAGGTATGACACTTCTGCCATACTGTACCTGTTTGACATTTCTCTACCTTAACTGTCAGCCCAGTCACTTTCAGTCTGCAAAACACCACCAGTCACATGCATGATGTGTTCCTTCCTCATCTG
Organism: Neoceratodus forsteri; assembly: GCA_016271365.2. Taxonomy (NCBI): domain Eukaryota; kingdom Metazoa; phylum Chordata; order Ceratodontiformes; family Ceratodontidae; genus Neoceratodus; species Neoceratodus forsteri. The sequence continues at coordinate 953,624,627 of CM057456.1, forward strand.
GCTGTATATAGTGATGTCATCCATATACACCAGTACAAAATCACCTGCCATAGATAGAATATGGTTGACAAGCCACTGAAGTTGCAGGTGCATTCTTCATCCCAAATGGCATTACCTGAAACTCTAATAGGCTAAACAGGGTGGGAAAGGCTGATCTTTCTCAGGCTTTGGGTTAAGGAGCAACTGACAATAGTCCTTTGTTAGGTCTATGGCAGTCATGTACATGGCTCAGTCTAACTTTTCTAGGACCTCATCTGTCCTGGGCATTCGATAATTGTCTGACTCCATTCAGTTGTTAAGCCTGCAGTTGTTGACACAGAACCTTCTGATCCTATACTTTTTGGGGAATAAACACTAAAGGACTGGCCCAGAGACTACTGGACTACTGTATTACCTGAAGAGTGAGCATCCCTTTAAGTTTTTCCCTGAGATCATGCTTCACTCCCACTGTAACCCTGTAGGGTGGCTGCCGCAGTGGTGTACTCAGGTATCCCCATAATATTTCTCCAAATGATTGCTGCACCCCACTCATTTCTGCTGCTTGGATAGGCATCAGTCACTGCAAGAGAGTGATGGCACCCACACAAGCTTCTTTGTGAATCTCAGTAAGGAGATCCACTAATGGATCTGGTTTATTCTTCTCCCTGGGTAGTTGCACACTGTCAGGATAATTTCCTTTCTATCATGTTAGGGTTTCATCATGTTTTCATGGTATACCCTCTGTTTGCATCTCCTGTTGGGCAGTTACACCATATATTTCACACCATTTACCTTCCTGACTATGGAATATGGACTCCCTAGACAGTCTGCAAATTTATTTTGTCAGACCTGGATATGCTGTCCAACCTCATACTCCCAATCTCTGACCATACAGTCATACCATTTATTGGCACTACTGTTCAACAATTAGGTGCTCCTAGGAAAGCCCCGTGAACTCCTTGAGTCATGACCTGAAATTTAGAACATACACCACAACATATTCCCCTTGGGAACTGAGTTTACCTTCCTATTCCTTTCTTCCCAGATCTAGAGGCCCCCTCACTCTGTAGCTAAACAGGAACTTGAAGGGTGAAAACCCAATTTACTCCTGTGGGACTTCTCTATGCACAAATAAAAGATGGAGTAGATACTTATCCCACTCCCTCTCATGTTGTTCAGTAAGTGTCCTTAGGAGGGTCTTCAAATTGGAGTTTATTTATTTATTTCAGAAGTTTTACCAGGAAAGACACACTGAGCTGAGACACAGCTCATTTCTAGATGTGTCCTGGAAGGAGAGGAATTGAAGGAATACTCTAGAGTTACAGTACATAATTAGGTAGAATGTGCAAGGTCAAGTACAGGCATATAAATAGAATGTAAGGCACGTAATTAGATTGTTGTACAAGGACATAACAGAGAGCAATATCAATGTACATAAACAGGGCAAGACAATAACAGTAATGAGAGTGATTAAACTAGGTACAGTATATACAAGTAACCAATATGACCAACCTTATAGGCTGAAGCTCCACAAGTGAAGTAGTGGGGGGGGTGAGATGAAGAGTGGTGGTGAAAGTGGTGAAGATTTCCATGATTAAGCCAGGATATAGTGGATAAGATTAAGGGAAAGGAAGAGGAGGTGAGAGAAAGGGGCAGAGGGGAGTAGGAAGGGTAGGGGAGAGGGTGTAGAGCTCAGATGGCATTGCAGGGGAAGAGTTAAGTAGGGGGTCAGGAAGCCAGGAAGGAGAGAGAGAGAGAGAGAGAGATTGAAGGAGGGGGTAGGCCGAGTAGGAGGTAAGTAGAGAGAGTGGAGGGGAAAGGGAGGATAGCTCCGGTGCAAGAGGGAACAGTGAAGTCATGGAGGAGGCAGAATAGATGAGATGGAGGAGTGGATTCCAGAGTTTACAGAGTGTGAAGGAGAAAGCAGGTTGGCAGGTAGAAGATGTCCTTGACAGGAGTGCTAGGGTTTGGAAGCCAGAGTTACAAAAGGAGTAGAAGGAGTGGGGAGGAGAGGAAAGTAGAGATGTGAGGTAGGATGAGAGAGAACTCAGCCAGTATTTAGCCATAAGAGAGGAGCCATGCACAAGCTGTCTGGCTTTGAGAGAGAGTAGACAAAGTGAGGTGTATAGGAAGCAGTGATGAGTTAGAGGTAGGCAGTCAAGAGCAAGGGGCAGATAGGAGTTAAAGAACTCAACCAAGCTATTAGTCCTGCAGTGGTACAGTATAAAGAGGCTTGGCATTGTTGTACTCAACACTTCTTCCATAGGCTGTTCATAAGGGAAACATAAAATTGATGCTCTGGTCTGAGAAATTCTTGTTGGGTAATCCCATTCTGCTGAATATCCCCAGAAGTTTATTAACCACATTCCCTGCCTTTATGGAGGACATGGCTACAGCCTCTGGGTACCTGGTTGTGCAGTCTGTGACCACTAGTAGGTACCAGTTGCCTGTGTCACTCAGGGTGATTAATGGCATAACAATGTCTATAATCACCAAAAGGGGTCATCATAGGTAGGCGAATCAAATCTGCTTTAGCCTAGCCTTGTCCCTGACCTTTCCCAACCTCTAGCACTGCTTAGAAGCCTGATAGAAATCCACCCCATCTTTGAAAATACTGGGCAGTAAAACTTGATTGTATGCTGCCTTTCTGTGTGGCTAAATCCCAGCTATCCTTAGAAAAGGATGTCACTGGCTAGGGCCAGGAGCTGCTTCTTGTATTACTGAGGGACTACTGTACTTCAGAGAGCCCCTTTCTCTGGTCCTCCCTTAGGTACCTACACTCTGAAGTGTAGTCCATTATCTTGGTATGTTCCCCTTTTTACTTTCTACCTGTGAATCACCATCAGCACTGGCTACAAGTTCTCTCATTTTCCACAAAGATGGTTCAGTTCTTGAGCCCAGCTCAGCCCCTAATGCTTAACATTCACAAACGTACACTCTCCTTCTGTAGGAGACCTGCACACAGCGCATATCTAGGAACACATTCAGGTGATCATTAACAAAAATATGAACAATGTATATTGGGTGTGCACTTCAGGAGGATTCATGGTTCCAACACCAATGGCTCCCAGCTTCATGTTTTGGAGTATGCACTGTCTATAATTAGAGGTGATGATCACATCAAGCTGTTCCTTAAAAAAGAAAAAAGTGGATTACTACATTGAATGCTCTTGCATCTTTTGGTCTTAATGACCAAACTAATTATAAACTTCTTTTAGAAGCATGGATATTAGTACACTGTCTGTCTCAGCATATTATTTATTCTGACTACCTTAATGGTTTTTAAAAACAAGTTTAATTTTCTTCTTCTGTTATTGTTTCTTATGAGGAATACTCCACACCTTTGTGATTGTTGCTATTTGCCTTCCCCAATTCTGTCATATGTAAAATTGGACTTCATTCCCTTTTATTATCTTCTGATGCTTTCACAGGCAATGCCTGTGAAAGCAAAAAAGATTTTAGTATTGCTGGGGGAAGACTGGAATGTTTGCCATGTGATTTAAGGCATGAGATGAATGTTTATGGGTATTAGACTTACATAGATACTATTTAAATTATGGAGATTAATATCAAAAGTTCAGAAAAGTGCAAACATTTATTTCAAAAAAATGTTTTCTAAAACTGTCATGAATGTCTCCATGTCAATATTTTAAAAGTATATTAATATACTTTGTGATTATGTAAAAACTATATTGACATTTATTTTATAAAACAGCACTTCTGTTGTAATGTAAAAATATACATATTGCTAGAGAAAAAAACAGTTACATACTTACCATAACAGTAGATCTACATGAGAATCTCTTTCATCAGTCCCCACCTTTGGAACTATACCCATGTCAGTGCTAGGACCCCACAGAAACTTTTGCAAGCAGTCAGCCAAGGGCTGATCATGGAGACATCATTCACTTGTGTCTACATAAACATGGGTGACCCTTCCTTTCCTCAGTTCCCCACTGGAGATTATGCTCTGAGGACCTCCCTCTAGGGAACCAAGAGAGAAATCAGCACTCCATATACAAGGGAGATGGACAGCTGGAAAGACAAAAAGAGATGCGTTACTGAAGGAAAACTAGTATCAGAAACCCTAGGGGGGGAAGGTAGGACAGCATGGTCTGAAGAAAGAGATTCTCTTGAAGAAGTAAGTAACTGTTCTATCTTCTTCAAAGATATCTCTTTCATCAGGCCACACCTTTGGAATGAGTCCCAAGCAGCACCAAAAACTAACAGTCTCGGTGGATGGAGCCTAGACATATGCCATGAGAAAAGAAAGGATACAGATGGGTTGGAGAGGGTTCAGAGAAGAGAACAAAGATGGTGCAAGGTATGCAAGAGAAGCCATACAAGACTAGATTGAGAGAATTAAATCTATACCCACTGAAGGTTAGAAGAGGTAGAAGTGACATGTTAGAGACTTTTAAGTATATGAAGTGAATAAATAAAGTGAATGAAGGTAGGTTATTCAAAAGGAAAGTAGGAGTTAAAACAAGACGTCATAATTTAAGATTGGAAGGGGGAATATTTGAGAGCAATTTAGCGAAATGTTATTTCACTGAGATGGTGGTGGAACCCTGGAACAGATTGCTTAATGAGGTGGTGTGTGCAGAAACAGTGGAGGAATTCAAGAAAGCGTGGGACAAAGCTAGTGAGACCAAACCCAGCTTGGCTGCTAGAAACAAAGTCCAGACTGTAATGTTTCATTTCCATTTAATTTCATTTATTTGTAATTGCAGGTAGGTACATTGAGATACAAGATCCTATTTTCAGGCATGACCTGAAGTCAGTAGGTTTAACAGACAAACTAATGACATAGAATACATTAATAGACCATTAAATACAATAAACAGGTAACACATCATTTTACACAAGAGCAAACATTCATTTGTTTAAATGAACGGAAGCAGTACTGGAGAAAGTGGTGACTGATAAAGAAGACTTTACTTCATTAAGTAAAGGGTTCCACACTGTTGTAGCTTAATAAGTGAAGGACCTTTTCCCTGAGTTTGTATGGACCAATGGAAGGGTCAGTTAGGTCTTAGTAGATGACCGTGAACTGTATGGGGAACTATATGTATCCAAAAGGGCTTGAAGTGATGTTGGAATACCTGTATATAATATTTTAAACACAAAATGTGGCAGTCAATTTATAAGTATTTTGAATGGATAGCCATTCAAGGCTAGTCAAAATATTATAGTGATTTGTCTGGGGAGGTGTCATTAATACAAACTTTCTAATTTTATATAACAATGTTTCCTTCCAGGAAATAAAGGAAGAAGATGACGCATCAGTAATTAAAAAAGTATAATTTAGGACTGGTAACAAACAATATTGTGCAATAGTTTTACAAGAAACTTTGGTCAGAAATTTAGAAAGCAGATAAAGAATACCAATTTTAGAATGTAACTTTGCAGTAACCTTATCTACAGGTATGTGTATATTATATTTTAATGATGGATCTAGGTACACACCTAGATATTTAAATTATTTAACAACTTCAATTGCCCCATCCCCAGCATGCTAACAGTGAAATTACCACAATGTTTTTTTAATTTAGGGTCTGAGCCAAATATCATGGACTTGGTCTTTAGCTTATTCAACACAAGACTGTTTTGAGAAAGCCAGAATTGCATATTGTTGAATTCAGTGCTCAATAATAGATTAATATCGGTGACATTAGAATCATGAGTGAATAAAACTGCATCATCTGCATATAATAACAGGTCACGATGCTCCATCACTTTCACCACAGGGTCTATAAATAGTGGAGAAAGTAGAGGGCCCAGGTTGGAGCCCGGAGGGACCCCACACTGGATCTCTTGATAAGATTAACATACTCCATTTAGCTTAACACACTGCAGCCTATTAGTGAGATAGTCACTGAACCAAGACAAGGCAGGACCTCCCACCCCAATACACATAGTGAATCTAGTAAAATTGTAGGGTCAACAAGGTCGAATGCCTAGATTAGGTCCAGGGAAATGGCACCTGTTAAATTACCACTCTTGGTGGTCCTGAGGACAGTGTCCATGAACCCAACCAAGGCATTCTCAGCACAGTGTCCCCCTCTAAAGCCATGTTGGTTAGGGGAGATCAAGTCATGGGTCTTGATATAATTGCTATACTGTTTGTATACCAGTTTTTCTTGAAGTTTTGATAAAGCAGATAAAACTGAGACAGGGCGATAGTTACAGAACTCAGTTTGTGACCCAGATTAAAAGATTGGGACAATGTATGATTTTTTCCATAAATTCGGTATCTGGCATGTTTGAAAGGATAAATTAAAAATAAGACTAATTGGGAATGCAAGTTGGGAAGTGGCAAGAGCCAGGATTTTGGGTGATAGCTCATCACAGCCAGGAGCTTTGTCAGGCTTCAGGCTAGTTAGGAGTTTGAACACCTCAGAACTCCTGACAGTTTTCAGGTAGAATTTCTGCCGGTTCAGGTTAGGTTCAGTTCAGTAGTTAGTTTGATCTTGTAAAGCACTGTGTTTAGTATGGTCCGACAGGTCTCTGCAGCATGAATCCAGATTAAAGGGAATTGAATTCCTCTGCAATAAGGGCAGAGTCTGTTAGCAAGTCCCCATTTTGTTAGCATACAGGGACCTATATTACTGGGGGGAGTAAATAAAGATTTGAATGAGCTCCAAAACTTTTTGGAGTTGGAAAGATTGGTCTGTTGCTGTTTCTGAAAGTAAAGCATTTTAGCTAACTTAACTTCCTTTTTACACAAATTCTACCTCAACTGGTAAGCATTTAAATCAACGGATGTCCCACTTTTCCTATATTTTCTCCAGATGGTGTCTCTTTCCCTCATTAGTTTAATTAAATTTCTACAAAACCATTTAGTCTCCCTTCCATGAACTCTCCTTTTAACTAAATGAACAAATTTATTTACAACTTCTTTAAGGGTAGTGATAAAAAAAATCTAGAGCACAGTGTATGTCAGGTATAAGATTTAAATAAGACCAGTTTCTGAGAAAGCACTAAGAAAACTGGGAATATCCACTTTAGAGTAACATCTAAACTCTAAATATCTAGGTGGAGGCTTAGAAATTCTTTCACCTTTCCATATCCCAAAAACTGGGCGATGGTCATTGATGGAATCTGAGGTCAGGCCGCTATATGTAATATGGTCATTTCTATTGGTCAAAAACCGATCAAGCAATGTATGCTTCCTGGTTTTAAGTTTAAGCCAGGTAGGGGATGTTATTAACGGCTGTAGCCCTGCATTTATTAAAGTAGTTTTGAATAGAAGATTATTGTTACTTTCCCAATTTAAATTAAAATCTCCCACTGCTATAGTTCCACCTTTAATACTGTGTGACATCAAGTCTGAAAAATCCTGAAAACCCTGTTTACTGTTTTTTTTTTTGGGGGGGGTAGTAAATACAGTAGACAGATAGTTTTTTTGAGGGCCCTATATTAAGTCTAATAGCAAGATATTCAAAAGATGTCTGTTTGGTGAAGGTGTGGACAGTATGCCAAATGGCAGTTGCATAAATCTCTGCAATAGATACAAATTGAAAACAAACAGCAGAAGTGGCCATACCCCATGTGGAATGACCACTAACCACACCAGGGACTTCCTTACCATAGTTCCTATAACATAGGTAATATAAGGTGCAAGTCACTTGGACAAGTACCCTCTTGAAACTGATGCTCCCTTTTTCCTAAGGGTAAACAAAACACAAAAACTTAGGATCACTATGTAAAGACACTCTGCCCTGGTGGAGAATCAAATATGCAGGCTCACACATGAGGGCCTGCAGCACTGAAATCCTTCAGGCAGCCAAAAACAACGCTGGTCAAGAAAGGATGTGTAAGCTACAACTCACAGCTGGCTCAAAAGGAGCCAAAGTCAGTTTCTGCAAAAATGTAGGCTACCTCTAACTGGGCAACTGTACATCCATCCACAGTTTTGGAAAAGGCTGATATAGCAGCCTGGTGCACATTGAGTAAGGAATACTGTACACCAGAGTCTGGAAAGTATAGTAAGTATTCCAGCACCACACTTAACAAACAGGTAAATGGGTCCAAGTTATTCAAAGAGGCCCACAAAGTAAACTGCATCCACTGCAGAGAGCAGTTATGTCTAGTGGAATGTTTTCTGGTAGCAACCAGAAACATCAACCATTTCAGATGATACCCCAAAACAAGCAATGGCTATGTCTTCAGGAGCCATGTAAGCAGACGTAGGAACATCAGGTCCAGATGGATCAGGGATCCCTGTTTCTGTGTGCACAGAGGCAGAGGTGCTGGGGGTTTTCGCTACCAGCTGCTGCATCAAGGGATATCATATTTGCTGAGACCACAGAGGAACAATGAGAACCTCCCTTTCCTAGAAAGGGACAGTGTGTCTTACCAGAAACTCAAGGCCCTGGAGTGAACTGGCAAAAACTCAGCAGTTTTGTGTAGAGCGGTGATGCAAAAAAAAGTCCAACTCCAGGTGACCAAATCATATGAAGAGGTCGTCACCACCTAGGTCAGCAGTTCCTACTCATGCACACTGGTCTGTGACCTGGTCAGCCTGTCTGCCAAGACATGTTGGATGTCTGAAACATGCAGGGTTGCTAGTGTCAGACTGTGTTTCAGAGCTCAATACCAAATTCTCATGGTGGTACTGCACAGGGGTGGGAAAGAGATGCCCTATACTTGTTTATGTAAAGCATCACACTGACATTTTCCATCTATAGTAGCAGAGGACCTGAAGACAAGTGCTTCTGAAATGCCTGGAGGCTGTATGGGACTACTCTCATGTCCATGACATTTATATGCAAAATTGCATTCCCTCAGGTCCAAGTGTCATGTGTCTGAACAGACCCTAGGCAGACTCCCCACCCAGATCCCAAGGCATCCATAGTGAGAATCTGATTTGGAGTAGGAAGGAGGATTGGCACACCTTTTAGCAAGTTGGCTGCATTCCATCCACCACCGTGGTGCCTTGTGAATAGGTGAGATTACCACCATTTTGGTCAAGGGGTTCCACCGGATGTTCAAAGTCCACCGTGACACCCCCAAATGCAATCTGGCCAGTGGCACTGTGACAATTGCTGTTACCATGAGACCCAGCAGGCATAGAAAAGATATATTTTTTTAATCAAGTAAACTTAATTAAGATTTTGAAATAGAAATATCTAACACAAAAAATAAAACCAACAATAATACTTCATAATGAACTAGATGGTAGTAATGACAGTTAATCCGAAATACATAAGAAATAATAAAAATAAAAAGGCAACAAGCAAATATAGAATCCCCCTTCCCCAACCAGTACGCACCTCCCTGAACTGCACTGCCTCGCCTATCCATGATATGTTAGAGACACTTGTCAAATTAGACCAAAAGTATAGGGATACCAAATGGCCATTATTGCTGGATGAGCCAACAGCGAGTCATCCAATGAGACTAATGATGTTTAAAAGGCATAGCTTTGATAACTATTAAGGGGAGATGGACAATAGCATAAATGATGGTTCCCAGTAGGATCGATAATGGTGTATACAGTGCTGCAATAAAGAAATTTGCTTTTCAACCATTAAGGCAGATAGAATTTTCTGGTGCCATTCTTTAAAATGTGGAGTGGAGGTGTCTCTCCAGTGTCTGCGAATAATGAATTTAGCTATAATACCAATCAATGCCATGTGCATTTTCTGCACCTTGAGTAGGCCAGATGGGAATATGCCAGCAAGACAGATGTCTGGGGTAAATAAATCCTCCAGTCCCAATATAGGATCGAGAGAAAGTTTGATGTTCTCCCAGAAGGGAACTACAACCGGACAATCCCATAACATGTGCTTCAGGAATCCATCTTTCTGACCACAGCATATACAATGGGCAGATAGGGCCTTGCCCCATTCTGAACAACTTTGTAGTGTGCTATATAAGTTGTGCAAGATACAAAACTGTAATGCACAACCTATCTTGTTTAAGGAATTTGTATAATTGGCACCATCGTCCTTTGCCATTTATCAGTGTCACGTGAAATAGTCAGCATCTGTTGCCAGTCGTAACTAGTACCTGACAAGATGTGTGTAGAAAAGATCTTTCTGGAACCTAAGGGCTTTAGTATACCACTTGTGCTTATGTAATCAGCTGTTCAGCACTGTCTGTGGGCAGAAATGCAGTTCCCTGGGCCGTGCGCTGGGCTATTGCAATGTAGTGCAGGCTGTGACCAGGTGGCAAGACAGAAAGTGGGATGTGGAGCATCACTCCAAGGATAGCAAACCTTTGTCTGGTTCGAGCTAAGTTTAATGTAGCAGTAGTAGTAGTAGTAGTAGTAGTGGTAGTTGTACTAGTAGTAGTAGCAGTAGTAGTAGTAGTAGTAGCAGTAGTAGTGGTAGTAGTAGTAGTAGTAGTAGTAAAAATGTTATTTATGTTAATCAGAAGAAAAAGCATGAACATGGTCAGACCCCAGTTGAGCAATAGGGCTCATTTACAATGGCTACCATAAGCAATAAGGTTATCTATTTTAGAAATACCAACAATACATATACACAGAGTATATTGCACACAAACAAGTTACGAGTACAGTAAAATTCCAGTCATATACATAACTCATAGCATGTGAATTACAGTTATGACAACATTCAGTAAGACTTGAAACTACTATGTGATTAAAAAAGGTTTACCATAGCTAACAGTTAATAGCAGGTGGTCCCTGGAGTGGGCATTTAAGAGCCAGTCATCAAAAGACAGACATGCATTTCATGTGATGGGCTGTAGAAATGACCACCATGCACTGGATAAAGGCCCAAGGTGCAGCAGATAAGCCAAGAGTCAATATCCAGAATTGACCACCCCTTCAAGCAAGAACCTCAGATATTTCCTGTGAGGTGTCCTAATGTTGACAGATGTGTAAGCATCTTTTATATGCTGGGAGCATATCCAGTCCCCTGATTACAGCAGGGGAAGGAGACTGTACTTAGAAACCATCCAGAATTGCTTATGTTCTCAGATGGAGGTGAAGTCTTCCTGTTGACAGTTCTAGAAAAGGCCTCAAAACTTGCCCAGTTCGGCAGTAGGAAGTATGTAGGGCATTGCAAAATCTGCAAACACTAAGTGGATGAAAGACTGATCCAGCTCAGAGAGAGGAAATAGAGGTATGGCTCTACTTGTAAATAAGCCTACTGAGGGTCTGGCAATTTGTTACATGCTGGTCTCTGTAATGTATGGGTAGATACTGCCATAGCCCATTGCAGTTCGCCTGTTGGATACTGTACCAAGCAATAAAAAGAAGGTGGTGGTAGGTGCCTCACTGTACAGGGGACAGTCCTAACAACCCAAGGTGTGATGGAACATAATGTAGGTTCCATGCCCAGATAGGCAGAGGTGTAGGTATTTACGTCTAGGACATCCAACCCCCCTGGAGTTCTAGTCAGGAGGGCAGGATTTCAGGTGTCTAAGTGCCCTAGATTTATCATGGACATCAATGATCTTCACTGGATCAGTCCCAGGGTTGTCATAATAAGGCTTATCAGATGGTACAGAGCATATATTATCAGCCAGTCTGGGTACAGCTTGTATATTGTTCAGACTATACCAGGCTGCATATGTATTATTCTCCAATGCTGTATTGTGGAAGGAAAAGAAGGAGAATCTGGCAGTGCCAGAAACTCTAACAGGATCCTTTTTGTAGAATCCTGTGCCTCCAAAATAAAGCCCATGGCAGCTGGCATCTGCTGCAGTGTGACATAAAAGAGGGATCCCTAATGCAGGAGGGTACAGCTGAGCTTGTGTCATATACAGATTGGCCACTGCTAGTCTAAGCGCCTTCCAAGATAGCAATCTCCACCATTATGAGGACAGAATGGTATTTCCACCTGTTGTCATCCCTACTGGATGGGAGACCTGACCAGCGATGTCAGCAGCCACTGAATAGGTCTAGTCTGTAATTTATTTAAGTGCAGCATTGACAGGGTAGAAATGAAGTGCGGCCCCACTGATGTGAAGTAAAAAGGCAGGCTTGACAATAGGTTTTCTAGAGGGTTGAAGGAGCACTGCCTGAGCGTTGCTATCACTTTATGAGAGTCATAATCATGCTAGTAGACATCAAAGATAGAAGCTCCAGTGTCATCAGCAACATACCACCCGTAATAGGCCTGGTAGTGCCTAAGCCAAGCCCTGATCATTTTGTCTGGCAATGGTCAGAGGGCCAGAAGCCAACAGTGGGAAATATCCAGTAATGATGAGCAACATACTGACCGTATAGTCAAGTAGTGCTAACGTCAAGCCCTGACCTTGGTGTCTCAGCGATGGTCGGGGGAGCTACAGGTCAATAGCAGGTATGACCCAGCAACAGCTGCAACAGAACAGCTGTATAGACATGGTATTTCAGGAGCCAAGTGTCAACCTTGATGTCTAAGTGATGGATGGAGGGGTGCTGTAAGTTGATGATGAGCAGTTATTCAGTCATGACAGCCATATACCATCCATGCTGGCCCAGTAGTGCCTAAACCAAGGTCTGACCTTGGCATTTAGGAGATAGTCAGGATGGCGGTTGTCACCACCACCAAGGTGATCAGTTGGTTAGCAAAATTGTAGCAGTAACCCCAATCATCAGTGGGGGGTGCCGTGATGACTGTGAGACAAAGTCGGTGACTGCAATTTGGTCAGTGGTAAAGGCAGAGCAGCATTGCTAGCGAGGATGCAAGATCAGTGACGTTCAGGCAATCCCAGTGTGAGAGGCTTGGGCAGCAGAGTACCCTGGAAACAGTGATCTCTGTTACCAAACTTGCTCAGCCGGTCAGCCCTTTACTCCCAAAGTGCCAACCTCTGAGCATATGATTTGTGTACAGTGAACAGACAAGGTAACCCTCTTGTCTGTTTTGTGGGTTCAAGTCACCTTAGTCTCAAGCACTGAAGGGATTCAAACTGATAACCTCTTGTTAGCATACCCAATTATCAGGCTCAGATAATTCTGTCTTTGGGGGGCCAGATACCTTTGCCTATGGGCACCCAACCAGGTCTTTCAGATGAACCCTTAGAACTCTATGCAAGACTATTAGAGAACTCCATCCATTTCCCAGTTTGGCATACAATAAGCCCATACACAGTGTACTTATAACCTTTAAAAGCTCCACTTAATATAAAAAGAAATGTCAAGGCACTCCATGCAGTTTCATTTGTAAAAAAATATCTTTACTTTAAAAATATCAAAACAGAACAATAATTACAGAACAAATATATATCCTAACACATACAGCCTTAAAACAAACAGGTAAAAAAGTACAGTTCCTACAATTTACAACTTCAGACTGCTATAATCTACTGCTTACTTTCTTTCAGTGCCTTTAGGATCTCCCTTCTCTCAGTCAGAAATATGTTCTCGTGTGTCTCTGTCAGGTTCTTTCAGCACTTAAACACACTTCTGAGCCGGCCTTCTCATGAGGTCACTAACTCCACCTCAGTGTATCAAACTCTATATTTTACAATACAGGGTCTTCAAATAAAATATTTAAAAAAACATATGAGATGACATCACTGACTTTCCTCTCCACAGGTTAACTGGTCAGAACTGGTTTTTGCTCTGCTACACATACATCTCAAAAGTTTCTTTGATCTAAGTCACTGTATTCAAAACAAAAGTGTACTGGCCTTCTTAATCCTGTCTGGACCTTGGAATCTACACCTCAGGTCTTTCTGATGTAACTAAAGGGTTCCCCAGGAATGTATTTTGGACCTTCCTAATCCGTCTGGGTCCTCCCTGGCTCAGACATCAAACCTCTTCAATGTCCATTCTGGTCTGTCTCCGACACCCCTCCCCACAAGTCCTTCCTGGCAACCATGCAAGTCAAAGGATCTCCCTGAGGGCATTATGAATGGCTAATCTTATTTCCTGGGATGAAAGCAAATTGACAAGGTAATTGCACCCCAGATCTCTGCAGTTTAAAATACCTCCTGTCCTTTGAACTTATCCCTTGGGGATCTTGATGTGTCAGTTCCAGTAAGACAGCCTTTTCCTTGAACTGACCTTCCCTTCACATATTTTATATGTAATAACAAAAATTAATACAGCACTCGAGCACTCAGAGCTGTCTGTCTACATCACACTCCTCCCCACCTAGACTGAATTTGGGGGATCCATCCCCTACATGGGATGAGCTTCCCAAATCAGTTCACTCCTCATAGACCCTAGACAGTCCATCTGAGTTCTTATTTTTAGCTCCGGCCCCATGTACGATTTTCAAAGCATATCCTTGTAAAGCAAGAATCCATCTGAGCAGTCTGCCATTGTTTTTCCCCATCTGTGACAACTAAACCAGGGGACTGTGGTCAGTCTGCACCACAAAAGGCTGCCCATACAAGTATGGCTCCAATTTCTTTAGGGCCCATACTAGGGCAAAGCATTCCTTTTCCATCGTGGAGTATGCTTGTTCCCTGGGGAGCAACTTTCGGCTCAGGTAGGCTATCAGGTGCTTCCTCCCTTCACTGGATGTCTGGCTTAGTACTGCCCCAATACCCACGTCTGAGGCGTCAGTCTGAACTACAAAGGTTTTACTATAGTTCGGACTTGTCAAAACAGGAGCACTGCACAGTGCCTCTTCAGTTTGGTAAAGGCTTCCTCACAGGCTGGACCCCAGGTCATTTTCCTTGGCATTTTTTTCTTTGTCAGGTCAGATAGGGGAGCAGCCAGGGCACTATAATTAGGTACAAACTTTCTGTAGTACCCTGCTGTCCCAAGAAAACTCCTGACCTGCTTCTGAGTTTCTGGTCTGGGCCATTCCTGTATTACTTCTATTTTTTTCTGGTTAGGACAGAGCTGTCCCCGGCCTACCACATGCCCAAGGTATGCCACTTCTCCCATGGCCACCTGGCACTTCTTGGCTTTGACAGTGAGCCCGGCCCTCTGTATTCTGCCCAGCACTTCCCTAAGGTGTGACAGGTGTTCCTCCCAGCTGGTACTGAAGATTGGAATGTCATCCAGGTACGCCACAGTGTACTCCTCAGCACCATTTAACACCTGGTTCACCAACCTTTGGAAAGTGGCTGGGGTGTTCTTCATTCCAAAAGGCATTACTTTGAACTCAAATAAGCCCATCGGCGTGATGAAGGCTGATCTCTCCCTAGCTCTGTCTGTCAACTCTACCTGCCAATACCCCTTTGTCAGGTCAACAGTCGTAAGGTAGGTCACCCCTCCAACTTGTCCAGGAGTTTGTCCGTCTGGGCCATCGGGTGGACGTCTGACTTCGTGACTGCATTCAGTCCATGATAGTCCACACAGAAATGAGTTGAGCCATCTGGCTTGGGTACAAGGACTATGGGTGAGGCCCAGAGACTGTGGGATCTCTGGATTACCCCTAAATCCAGCATCTCCTCCACTTCCCTCCTAATGTCCTTTTGGACAGCCTCTGACACCTGATGTGCTGTCCACCTTATGGGTGTCTGTGTCCCTGTCTCCACATCGTGTGTTGCTAAGGGGGTTAGTCCAGGCTTGGTGCTAAACAAGGGGGCAAAGTCTGCTAAAACCTCCCTCACTTTCTGGATCTGGCCCGGGGTCAGCTGGGGAAACAATTTTACTGCCTCCACAGAGGACTTCCACTTACTCTCTTCCAGCAAGTCCAGAAGGGGGTCTCCTTCGTCCGTCCCCTCCCCATGTCTACACACTGTGAACACCATGTCAGCCCTATTTGCATATGGCTTCATCATGCTGACATGATAAATCCTTTCTGTCTGTCTACGGTCAGGTAACTCCACAATGTAGTTTACGTCATTTACCTTTCTAACCACTTTGTACAGTCCTACCCACTCAGCTTGCAGCTAGTCTTTCCAGACAGGAATAAGGACCATGACTTCCTGATCCACCAAGTATGAGCGAGCTCTGGCTCAGTGGTCGTACCATACTTTTTGTTTCTGTTGGGCAGCTGCCAGGTTGCTCTGAGCTGTCCTGATAAGCTCCTTCAGCCTTTCCCTAAACCTTAGGATGTAATCCACAATGGGAGTTCCCTGGGTGGTGTGCTTGACTTCCCAGTCCTCCCAGATCAAGTTTAGGGGCCCACATACCCGGCGTCCATACAAGAGTTCAATGGGGGGAAAATCCTGTCGATTCTTGGGGCACCTCCCTGTATGCGAACAACAGGTGGGGATGGTATTTCTCCCAGTACCTCTCATGCTGTTCAGCAAATGCTTGGAGCATTGACTTTAGGGTACCATTGATGTGTTCCATAAGCCCATTGGCTTGTGGGTGATACAGTGTTGTGCATCTCTGCACCACCCCACACTTCTTCCATAGACATTTCATTAGGTCTGAAATGAAGGAACCCCCTCTATTGGTGATTACCTCCTGCAGGAACCCAACATGGGAGAAAATCCCAAGCAAGGCATCTGCCACTTTGTCCATCCTCAGTGAGGAAAGGGCAACTGCCTCTGGGTACCAGGTGGCATAATCCACCACAGTCAGGATGAACCTTTTCCCTGAGGAACTGGGGATATTTAAAGGCCCCACAATATCCATTCCCACCCTCTGGAATGGCTCCTCCACTGTGGGAAAGGGGATCAGGGTGGCTAGGGTTTTCTTGCCCGCCTTCCCTATTTTCTGGCACCAGTGACAAGACCTGCAATACTCCTTCACCTGCTGGGCAAAGTTAGGCCAGTAGAAATTCTGGGCCAACTGCTGCATAGTTCATGTGATTCCCAGATGACCAGATAAGGGAATATCATGGGCAACCTTGAGCAACTGCTCACGATATCCCTGGGGAACAACAAGCTGCCTGCCTAGCATCCCTTCCTCTGTCTGTACTGCCTGTGTATACATATGTCCATTTTTCCAATAAACCCTATGTCTTCCATCACCTCCCTGTGCACCATCTGAGTCTGCCCAAACCCTCAGCTTCTCTAAACTAGGGTCACTTTTTTGAGCAGCTGTGTACCCCTCACACCTTCCCAAGGCATGGGACAGGTCCCCTTCAGTCACTAAACTAGGGTCCCTAGCACTAGCGTCAGGGCCCTCAGGATCACTGTCAGTCCCATCCCTCTGACAAGTGGTCACCCCTCCCTCTTTGGAGTAACCCTCTGTAGCTATGTGGTTATTTGTTATTGGGGAAATTTCTACCCTCTTTTTATCAGTCTCCCCCTCTGGAGACACAGGCTGGGGAACCAGCCTCTCAGTATCTTCCCAATGGCTGGGGGGCTCAGGGGCTACAATTTTTCCTAGTCAGCTAGCTCACGGGTAACTGCACATACCACCCCCTGCTGGAGATTGTTACCCAGGATCACATCCACTGCTAATGTGTTAGCTACAGCTACCTGTTGCACAGTTCCCCCTGTTTCACCCCAGTCCAGGAGAACACTGGCCAATGGCAATGTTTTCTCTACACCTGCAAAGTCCTGTACAGTCACGTATTTATTGTGTATAAGCTAACCAGGCTGTACCAGATCCCCTTTTACCAATGTCAGGGATGCCCCTGTATCCCTTAACTCCTGTGTCTGTATGCCATTTATCATGACTGGGTGCATGTGTTCTCTCATGTTCACTGGCATGCTTCCAGGGACACACAAACAACACACTTACTTTCTGGTACTACTTTGCACATTATTGCTTGCCCTTTTTGGACACTGTCTGGCAATGTGCCCAGTTTCTTTACATAACCAACAAATATTTCTTACTTCAGAGAAATCTTTTCTTTGAAAGCTGGTGCTAACTGGTTTCAGTGGAGGCAGTGAGGGTTTTTGCTGCCCTGAAGGCACGCTTTTCCCTTTCTGCACTGCCACACTCGCCCCATTCACTCTCAGAGCAGGTCTGCTCTTGGCATAGCGGTCCGAGAGTTCAGCAGCCTCTTGAACTGTTTTTGGATCTCGGTCCTCTAGCCAGGTTTTTAACTCTATTGGGCATGCCCAATAAACCTGTTCTAATAAAATCACATTTTCAATTTTATCAACAGTGTTTGCCTCAATTCCTTCCCACCAATGTTTTAAAAACTGACGTTGTTTCATGGCTAGCTCCTCATAGCTCATATCAGGGCTTCTCCTGAGCTTACAGAATTTAGCTCTGTATGATTCAGCAGTTAATTCAAACTTTTTTAGTAGTGCTGCTTTTAACTTGCTGTAATCATCACTGTCTTTATTGTCCATGTGACCCAATGCATCCCAAGCTTTTCTGGTAAGTAGAGGGGTTAGCTGGAAGCTCCAGGACTCTCTAGGAATTTTAACCTGAATACAAACATTTTCAAAAGAATTTAAAAAGGTGTCTATGTCCTCCCCGTCTTTAAACTCAGCTATTAATTTAGAGTTCAATTTGTAACAAAGTCCTGCAGTCCCAGTTAAACCCCAGCAACTTACCTGCCCTGGTGCCACTGGTTGGAGTCATAGCTTCTCCAGTTCATGTTGCCATGGGCGCTCCTCTCTCCTCTCCTCTGCAGCTCTGTGTTCTCGTGCTCTCTTCTCCTTCACCTCTCGCTGGTGCTCACGTTCCTCACGGTCTGCCTCCCTCTGTTGTTGCTCTGCCTCCAGTTCTATCCTCTGCAACTCAATTTGCAGCTTGAATACCTCTGGATTCAGGATACTGGTGACCTTCCCCTGCTGCTGTGGCTCTTCACTGACAGTGGTCCTGCTGTCCACCTCATCGGCTTGGGACCCCTCACTGGCCACTAGTTCTGCCACACTCAAGGTCTGGTCCCTTTCAGTCATGGTTGGTGACTCGCTGCTCTGGGTATCTGCTACCATCAGGGCCTCTATGAGGTTCTGCTTACTGGCTTTCACCCCAAACGGGACTCCTCTGTCCCTTTACAACTGCTTTAAAGTAAATAATAGTGCATTTCTTCTTCTCTCATTACTAATACTATACTGACATGCATCAGAAAAAAATAAAATGGGTGGGAACTGAACTGTAAGTCAAGGGACGTAGTTCTGTTTCCTTTTGAAATAAAACACTGCCTTTCTTGTTTTCCAAGTAAGCTAAACGGTTTCAAGCTAACACACTGAACAACGAAGCTTATACCACCACACTTTTATGCCACCACTGCCAACCAATCAGTCACCAACTCGCTCAACTGGTCAGCCCTCTACTCCCAAAGTGACAACCTCTGAGCATATGATTTGTGTACAGTGAACAGGCAAGGTAACCCTCTTGTCTGTTTTGTGGGTTCAAGTCACCTTAGTCTCAAGCTCTGAAGGGATTCAAACTGATAACCTCTTGTTAGTGTACCCAATTATCAGGCTCAGATAATTCTGTCTTTGGGGGGCCAGATATCTTTGCCTATGGGCACCCAACCAGGTCTTTCAAATAAACCCTTAGAACTCTATGCAAGACTATTAGAGAACTCCATCCATTTCCCTGTTTGGTATACAATAAGCCCATACACAGTGTACTTATAACCTTTAAAAGTTCCACTTAAAATAAAAAGAAATGTCAAGGCACTCCATGCAGTTTCGTTTGTAAAAAAAAAATCTTTACTTTAAAAATAACAAAACAGAACAATAATTACAGAACAAATATATATCCCAACACATACAGCCTTAAAACAAACAGGTAAAAAAGTATAGTTCCTACAATTTATAACTTCAGACTCGTATAATCTAATGCTTACTTTCTTTCAGTGCTTTTAGGATCTCCCTTCTCTCAGTCAGAAATATTTTCTTGTGTGTCTCTGTCAGGTTCTTTTAGCACTTAAACACACTTCTGAGCCAGCCTTCTCATGAGGTCACTAACTCCGCCTTGGTGTTTCAAACTCTATATTTTACAATACAGGGTCTCCAAATAAAATACTTAAAAAACATATGAGATTACCTCACTGACTTTCCCCTCCACAGGTTAACTGGTCAGAACTGTTTTTTGCTCTGCTACACATACATCTCAAAAGTTCCTTTGATCTAAGTCACTGTATTCAAAGCAAAAGTGTACTGGTCTCTTTAATCCTGTCTGGACCTTAGAATCTACACCTCAGGTTTTTCTGATGCAATTCAAGGGTTCCCCAGGAATGTATTTTGGACCTTCCAAATCTGTCTGGGTCCTCCCTGGCTCAGACATCAAACCTCTTCAATGTCCATTCTGGCCTCTCCCCAATGCCCCTCCCCACAAGTCCTTCCTGGCAACCATGCAAGTCAAAGGATCTCCTTGAGGGCATTATGAATGGCTAATCTTATTTCCTGGGATGAAAGCAAATTGACAAGATAATTGCACCCCAGATCTCTGCAGTTTAAAATACTTCCTGTCCTTTGAACTTATCCCTTGGGGGTCTTGATGTGCCAGTTCCAGTAAGACAGCCTTTTCCTTGAACTGACCGTCCCTTCACATATTTTATATGTAATAACAAAAACTAATACAGCACTCGAGCACGCAGAGCTGGCTGTCTACATCACAATCTGCACCAACTCCAGTGCTGTAAAAGTGATGATGGAGCTGCCAGCAACCTCTATAGCCACCAAAAATACTAAAACTGATTTTTTATAGAAAATAAGGAAATTAAAGCATAGCTACTAGAAGCAATGTTTCCAGTAACAGGTCAGACGAGTATGGTCAATGGTGGGAAAAGAACTGAGAAGTGGCTGCCCACATTTATGTAGAAGCTGATGCATGACATTGCCATGGGTGGCCCCTAGTTGACTGCTCGCAAAAGTTTCCGTGGGGTCCTCGTGCTGATGTAGGTATAGTTCCAAAGGTGTGGCCTTATGAAAGAGCTATATTCAAAGAAGATCCACCTATTTCTATACTGATAATGTAATTACTACTGTTGTGTGATAATGTAATTACTACTGTTGTGTGATAATGATATAATAACTGCATTTCTTAAGGGCTGGACTTCAAGTTTTTGTTTAAAAATAGTTTCTAGCCCCAACACTTTCAGAGTTAGACCTTTTACAATATATTTTCTTTAAAATATGATAACTTTAGAATGGCTAGGGCTAGGGCTAGGGGCTCAGCTCCCTTAAGATGGAGAAAGCACTGGGGATGGATAAATTACATCCCAGAGTGCTGAAGGAACTTGTGGATGTCCTGGTGAAACCCCTGGTGGAGCTTTTCACCATCTCTCTGAGGACAGGGTGGGTGCCCCAGGACTGGAAGATGGCGCATATAGTGCCTATCCACAAGGGGGGATCAAGGGAGATGGCAGGGAACTACAGGCCTGTCAGCCTGACATTGGTGGTGGGCAAGGTGATGGAGGGCATTGTCAAGGAGAGGCTGGGGGACCTGGAAAGTCAAGGTGCCTGGATGATAGACAGCATGGATTCGTCCTGGAAATCATGTCAGACAAACCTTGTGGAGTTCTATGACTGGGTGTGAGTGCCTGGACCTGGGTAGACCAGTGGACGTCCTCTTTCTAGACTTCAGCAAGGCATTTGACTCTGTTCCTCACATGGGCCTGTTGGATAAGCTGTGAGAAATGGGGTGGGAACCAGATGATCAGATGGATGAGCAATTGGCTCCAGGACTGGACCCAGAGGGTCATAGTTGGTGGGATAGTCTCATCTCCAAGAAGGGTCATTAGTGGGGTCCCACAGGGATTAGTCCTTGGGTCCCTCCTGTTCAACGCCTATGTCTCTGACATAAGGACAGGAATCAGGAGTGAGATGAGTCTCTTTGCAGATAACTCAAAACTGGGGGTGATGGTGGATGGGGAGGAGGGGAGGGTGGCCCTACAGGGGGACCTAGAGGCTCTGGAAAGATGGTCTAGAAAGTGGAAGCTAAGGTTCAATGCAGGGAAATGCAAGGTACTCCACCTGGAGGCCAGAAACCCAGGCCAAGTGTACACCCTGGGGGGGAATTCTACAAGTCTCGATGGCTGAAAGGGACCTGGGGGTGGTGGTGGATGTCAAGATGAACAACTCGGAGACTTATTGGAGGGCAGCAGCCAAGGCCAACAGGATGCTGGGATGCATTGCTAGGGGGATCACCTCCAGAAGGAGGGAGTGATACTCCCTCTGTATAACTGCTAGTGAGGCCACACACCTTGGGTACTGGCGTGCAGTTTGGAGGCACACTTAAAGAGGGGCATTAAACTCCTGGAGAGGGTCCAGAGGAGGCAACCAAAATGATTTGGGGCTTGGAGGACAGGACCTATGAGGAGAGGCTCGAAGAGCTAAATATGTACACATTGGAAAAGAGAAGGGACCGGGGGGACATGATAGAGGTCTTCAGGTACATGAAGAGGGTAAATAGGGGAGGAACAGTCAGGGTGCTTCGAAGGAAGGAGGAGGAGGCCACTAGAGGGCATGGGTGGAAGCTGGAAGGGCAAGATTCAGGGGAGAAAGGAGGAGATGCTACTTCACTGAGAGGGTGGTGGAGCCATGGAATGCACTGCCTGGGGGCTGGTGCAGGCAGAGACGGTGGAGGGGTTCAAGAGGGGGTGGGACAGGTACAGGGGAAAGTTTCTGGAAGCAAAATCCAATGCAGCAAGAATATCCGGAACTGGGAAGGGAGAAGCCAGAGAAGGTGAGGGGGGCAGCAAGGTCAGCACTTGGGGTGGGGGCTGACCAATCAAGCAGACTCAAAAGACCATTAGGCCTATTCTGCTGGCATTTTAGTATGTTAGTATGTTATAAACTTATTTTTTTAATGAAAGTTAAAGTTAGCTAAGTAGATATAGCAATAATATATTACCACAGCAACCATATATCAATTAAAAAAACATAAAATGTGTCATTCATTTTTTAAAGTCCTGTCATTTTTAATGATGCATTATATCAACATGTATAGACATGTAGCAACACAGGAGAACTCTATCATTAGAGTCTTTACATGTTGGTCAGAATTTAAGCATCCATTAAAACAATCTTCAGTTTTTATGATTAATATTTTTAAAATTACAGCTTTCAAAATATAGTTTCAAGCATTATAAAATACAATAAAATATTTTTTGGAACTGGTCAAAAGATATTAGTGATTGTTCTGTCTAAAAAGCAACACATTCTGTTCTAGCTCTGTAACTTTGTTATTGTTTTATAGGTCACATTACCCCTTCCTCCACCTGAATAGACTGAGACAGATAATATCCTTTAGAGAAACATAGCAACAACCATGTTTTTATTAAACAGTATGTAATGACAGGCATAGTCAAGTCAGCATGCCATGCACAGAAAGGTAGTCATGGCAAGCCATTCATAATCAATTAAATTTTCACCATAATTGGCATCCCCTTATCCTCAGTGGAGGTGACAGAATGGGTACAAATTCAACAGGGTAACCAGCCTATGGAGCATGAGGGATGACTCTGAGCAGGGTGCTGATGTGGTATCTCAATCAAAGGGTACCACAAAACTATGGGCAATGCCCAAAGAGGTTACCCTCTGACTGCTCCTCAAAGGGAGAACTCCAATCATCTGGGCTTTTTCCTCTTGTCAGCCTCAGGGGGATCTGCCTACAAAGATGCATGTTTCCCATTTATCCCTTCTATACAAACCTTGTGAGACTACCATGTGACCATTTGTTACATTACTGTGACATCCTAACATGAACCCTCCCTAACCATATTAATTTTTAGGGCTGTGGGTGGAGCCTACAGCACTATTGGGATCAGGTTGTAGCTTTAAAATGTCTGATCATAGAACTCCCTTTTTGGACATTTGGAAGTATTCTCCCACAGCTGCAAAGTAATGCTCTCCCCCTCTGATTTTTGTTAGTTGCTGCTCTATGTTAAAGGCATCTGAAGGGAGGGGGATGCTACTGTATTGTACATCAGAACTTCTCAGGAGATTAACAAAAAAAAAGCTTTTTAAACTGTTGTTTCTATCATCTGTTCAGCTCGGTCTAATAGATTTATTCTATTTTGTTCAGCGGCCTAGAGGTTAACTTATTATATGTTGTCTGGAATTTACTGAACCTCTGAAAGTCAGACTACAGTGTCAGATTACAGACAGTTCAGCTGCAGTCTGTGAGCTATCTCATTCTTATGATCACACACACACACACACACACACAGCAGCAGCATATACTCTGACTAAATAAATTCAAGACAACTGAATTAGCATCATGCCAGTTTTTGATGATTGTGACTAAACAGCACTATATGGCACCAACAAGAAAATAACTTTGCTCATCTAGTAGCTCTTCAATGCCCTACTGGCTCTGGCTAGACCTTGTTAAACCTGCTGGTGAAGGGGGTAAACCAGAAAACCTCATGGAAAAAACAGGAAAATTCTTTCTCAACCCCTAGGGTGATTCCCCCCAGTGGGGTGAGTTCCCTGATGCCCTACACAGTTCCACACCCTGTTTTTATGAGGGTGGGTTAAGGTGGGTTCTGATTGGTGGATAAGGAGCAAGAGAAAGATCCTTTTTTTGCTTGCCATTATGTATACTTAAGCTCCACACATCCAGGTGTACATCACCTATCCCCAGCTAACTCCTACCTACTTGTCTATACCTGCCCTGAGTGGATGCCTACTTAGCTAGCTAACCTGCCAGCTCAGGTGTCAGTCAGACCATGTCTACAGACAATGCCTCACCTGCAGCAATTCGTTGCAGGCTTGTTAATCATCTTTTAGGTCACATGACCCCTCCCTCCAGCTGAACAGACTGAGACAGACAACATGCTTTGGAAAAACAAAATGGCCACAGCCAGGGCCAGATTAAGGTAACCTGGAGCACTAGGCCCAAGAGAAATCTAGGGCCCCCTCTCACCATGACCTTGCCCCTTTGCCATAAAAGGACCCTGTCACAGACTATAAGGCAACTCTGGAATCCATTTACATACAAACTGTATCTCATGTTAGGATACAGTTTGTATGTAAAGAGGTATAGGCAACAGAATACAAATCAGAATTCCTAACCTTTTGCTCCCCTCTCTCAAAATCATATTTGCAACAGTGCACACCATTCTGTAGTCTCCCTTTTCCCCAAGTTTCACATGCTGTTTGATTTCAGTCTGATAATCTACAGTACAACCTTGACTATCTGCCCATTTCCGTACAAGCAAAATTGGGTGGTTAATCAAGGGTGCAAGATAATAAGGGGCAATGGAATAGCTAGCTATCATTTTGTACAAACATTTGGTGGATAATCCTGGGATTACTGTATGTGCAAAACTACTCTCAGCATACACAATTACTGCCTTTCTTATGCTACTTAACTTACTGCATGTATAGTCTTACTTCCTGATACAGACCCACCCACAAAACCACATAGGGAAGGGGTTGTAGTTCCATAGATAGACTTATAATGGACAGGGTTAGTGGTGGACTTCAGATGGTTCACCCATGATGGTGCATGGGCAATGTGGGCAAGGTAACTTAGGGTGCAAGGAATATGTCGCCAAGCATTAGCATGGGTGACATTGCACCACAAACAAGTTACAGCAGCCAAGGATCATCCAGAGAAAAAAGTGAAATTTTGCAGGGGGCTTCAGCCCCCACATCCCCCAAACATAAATATAACATCCTCTGCATTCTGCATACCATGAAGGGCAGCAGAACTGTGGTGATGCCTAACACAGTGTGAGTGTGGAACATTCTAAAATCCAGAATGCCCCTGTCACTCATGAACTTATTGTGGCACACACATTAAGGCACCCTAACAATGACATACCCCCTTCAGATACTATGTGTTTACTTTGCAGGCAATTGTATGTAATTGAGGATAGTATTTTATATATATTTATAAAATGGCAAGAAAAAATCTAGAAATCTCATTGACCAAGAGACGTCAGCTGACTGTACATTAAATCTGTATATACACACAGTCATCCTGGTCCTAAACCACATCACACAATGAGCAAATCAGTCCTCCTACAACCAGAATTATCTTCCATCAGTACCCGGCAACCAGAACTGATCTTCCATCACTAACATGGCTGCTACTGTTACACTGTAAAAACCTTCAACTGAGCCCTAAAAATAAAACTACCTTAAATTAAAAATAAAACAAATTCATTAAATGTTGTTTCCCTGATCATTACACTCTCCTTACACACATAAACAAATCAGAAAAATTAAACATTATTTATAGTTTTCATTACAACTGTTTCTTTACTAACAGTGAAAAAAAAAACTTCTGTCTTTACCTGATTATTAGAGAAATCTCTTCTGCTTGCCCTGGCAGTGAGATAATTGAGTCTCTGGCTCTAAATAGGCCTTTGTTTTGTGTGTGTGTGTGTGTGTGTACAGCATGTTAGGAGAGGAACATTCTGCCAGTGGAATTGAGCAAAATTTTGAATCCCTGTATTCCATGGTAAACATTCCATGATAAACATTCTATGCCTAGAATGTGGGGAAAAAAACAGGATGAGGAAAGTAGACAATACAGTAATACTTTATAAACAAAGAGAATGGGTGGAAAATACAGTTACATAGGCAGAGGCAGACTCAAACTGCTCAAATACATTCCTGAAGTTTATAAAAGCAGATACATTTGAATCATATATGGGTGTTTTCATGTGAAATCTACCCCCATTCCCCACCAAAAGAGGCAACCTGGCAGGTTTAAAGTTTTTTTTTCTTACTAACTTTTCACCTCAATCCTATAGCAATTTTTCTTTTATGCACTAGATCACAACACATAAGTAAAAAACAATGAGAAGGCTGCCTTCAATGAAACTAGATAGCTATGATATAATGAAAATGAAGTTTTAAACACTGCTTATTTTTACAAATTTACAGATGTTACAGTGCATTTATATGATAATTTACATGTTACAGAGAAATATTTTCAACCAACTCTACTAATAAATACTTTTACTGTAAAGTACTGTACTAGTTAACCTATTGCTGAAATATGCTATTTTTTTGCATTAATATGGACTGCTTTTTTCAGTTTTTGGATGTTTTAGAGGTAACATATTGTACATTCTTGAAAATAGTAAATAAGTTTTACTAAACAATGAGCACTGAAACAAAACTCAAATCCTCCATCCTGATTGACTGACTGGCACCCCTCTCCCATTGTAAATTCTAGTATCACCCCATGGTAAGAAGTGCCAGATGCCAGTCAACTGCATCAGCAGCCTCTCCTGAAATCAATCCGACCATCAGAAATGCAAGACTGGCAAACACAGCGACAGTCCAATGGCAAAATGTCCACAAACCCACCATGTTGCCGTCCCACTAAACTATCTGAAAAAAAACACAACTTTCAAAAATGTAGAGCAGCTATGAATTCAAGCAAAGACTACATCCATAAGAAACATATTTTTTTTGTTTGTTTGTTTTCTGGCTTCTGGAAAAAAGCACGCTGCTCTCTCTTTCCATTTCCCTTTCATAACCCTGCTATTACTCACAGTTTGTCACTGTCACAGTTCCTATCACTTCAAACAACATCCCAGAACCCAACCACCTCTCTTCATTTTTGCTCCAATTGAATATGCACTATGGTTTACATTGAGGAACTCGGGACCCCCAGTTTCCCCAAGCCTCACTGTTGTCCCCAAACTGTAGCCATCTGCAAACACTATCATAAGGCTGGTCAGCGAGTGAAAATGCTAAGCACTACAGGATCCTGTAACGTTAGGTAAGACAATGTGGTGGGACACCATGGGAGCACTTGAGAGCTCTATTTGGGGGGGCCGGATCACATTTAAAAAAAAGCTATATAAAAATGTTCGCAGTCTCCAACTTTAAAAGACAAGCTGCAATTCAAATGTTATCTCCTCACCCATTTGCTAACATTGTGCATGCTCATACCTAGCAACAAAGAACTATTTTTCCACGGGTATCAATAAATCTAATAAAAAATAATAAAACAACTAAACCAACTAATATTTTTCTTATTTTTTCACACACAAAACATACAGGGGTCCATTGTATAATCACAATATGCCACCCGAGAGTGTTGGTGATGTCAGGATTTACGCATCACTAACATCCTCTCATGATATATTGCTTAAATCCCTATCAGAGTAAATCAAGCTAATTTTTTTATGATAGTGGCCCAATTTATAAGTGTGATAGTCCACCACTCCAGGGTGTGCAATAAAGGATTTTAACGCACTTCCTAGAGGCATAAGAACACTCAGCCTTAAGCCTCATGCCTTAGCATGCCCCTAGGGCATGCATTAAAATCCTTTAATGTTGTATACCCTGTCATGGCTTATTACACACACACACACACACACACACACACACATGCACGTACACACCACACCACACCAGTTAGGGTTGTTTCTACAGTGACAAAAGCAAGGAAATTCAACATTAGGGTTTTCAAACCTAACTCTGAATACCCTCCCCCTACACACACACACACACACACACACACACACACACACACATATACAAGCAGGGGGCAGTACAAGGCAACACAACCAATCAGAAACAGACACCATAAGGTAACAAAAAGAACATACAACTTTGTAAACATACCACAAGAGACATCCATCATCACGTTTCACCAACTGTATCACTTCTGCTGCCATCCCAGTGTCTTGGGGGTACACCCACATGCTGTGCAAGCATGAAGGATGACCACTGCATGAACTGTATACTTACATGCAGATACTGCAAGAGTGCACATAACTCCTCGTACTGCCAGATGGTGAGTTGAGCCATGTTATTTCATTCCTCCATTGAGATAGAACAACACTGTGCATATGTCATGCTGTGACAGCAAGGTCCTATGTACTCTGCTTTCCCATCCTTGTATCAGCAAGTACACCAGTGTCTATGTGTCGGTATGTCTATATGTCACAGTGCTACACCATGGTTGTTCAAATACTGCTGTAGTATCCATCCATCAAGCTATAAGTACAGTACAATCTGTATGTCACAATGACAGTGCAGGGTTGTTTCTATCCTGCATTACCTTTCCTCTTTCAACATGCAGCAACACAATACATTAGTCACAGTACCTATATTTCACAGTGAGAACAGTGCAACATATTGATGCGTGACAGATGGATTGTGTTGTGCTACTTCAATACAACTATGGTAGTGCACAGCCCAAAGTATCCTACCGTTTTACTGTTACATATGGACAATGTGACATATGGGTGCCACTCCACTATGATGATTTAGTGGTTGGAGGGAGGATCCCACAGTGACATGTGAATAGTGTGCTTTTGGGATTGTAACATGCTATGTGAATGTAAAGTTGAGAGTACATGGTCCAAAAAGACAGTGCACTGCCAGCCTTACATTGACAAAATAGAACAGTGTCAATATGTTATGCTGAGAACAGTATTCCTCCATGTAAATACTATAACAGTCAGCATAGATGAGGTTTGGAGATTATTCATTGATCTGTCACATGGCTACACACAGATAGTAGAAGAGTGCACATACCTAACATCAGCACTGCATAATACTTCACATCCTGCGCTTATGTACCTTTATCTACATAGAAGAACACTCTCTATATCTCATAGTCACGCTGTGGACTGCTTTATACCCTGCAGTGCTTATCCTCCTCAGATAGGCATACGTAAGCATCTGAACAAATGCCATACAGTGCAGCCTCATACTTTCATTTAATAAACTTAAATTTAAATTTTCCAACAACAACAAAAGTCATCAGAACAGACAACAAATAAATTGTACTCAAAGGCATTCCATAAAAAGAATGGAGACATGTGTATCATGTTGGGGTACAGAAATAGAAATTACATCTCGATAAATTCGAAAACCTACTATTGTTGTCTGTTCCCCACCCACATCCCTCTCCCCACATCCCCCCCCAAGTCTGCCACTATATTAACACCCAAGGGTGGTTATAAAGCAAATACCATACCATATTACATACACATATCTTAAAAGAAAAGAAAAACATGAAAACTGACTAAAAACTACTGAATCACTAAAAGGGTATACAGTGATTCCCATCTTGATTTGTACTTTTCCACTCTATTATTAACTCCAGCAATGATGAGCTCTGCTTGTAAGGCAAACATAATCTCCTTATACCATTCCATATATGCAGGAGTACTTGATTCCTGCCAATGTCTCAAGATGACTTTCTTAGCACAGCTTGATATTAGAGCCATATGTGCTCTCTGCTGGTGCCCTTGTAAACCTGAGCAGTCTCCTAAAATACAGATTTCTAATTTGAAGTAATCTGATAGTGCTAAAAGCAGGTCAAGGCGTGTTTGAATACTATGCCAAAAGGAAATGATTTTGTCACATGCCCAAAGCATATAAAACAGGTCAGCTGAACCCTGATGGCACCTGGGACATTGATCCGATGCTGCTCTTCCCATTTAATGAAGTTTAAGCGAGGTATAAAATAAATCATGGTTAATGTAAAATTGCATCAATCTATATCTGTCCCATTTAATATATTTGTATAAGTACATCCAGATGTTGGACCAGTTCTGGAAAGAAGAAGTCAGGGTTAGGATATTGTCCCACCAATAGACCCTTTTACCCTCCAAAGTGGCAACTTTTGTTAAAAGTAATTTATATGCGTAGGATATAATATGAGAAGAGGGAATAGAACTCATAAAGGGAGATATAGCAGAGGTAAAGGGACTGTTCCACTACTCCGGACCAAAATGTTGTGTCAGCATGTGGGATATCTGAAAGTATTTGAAAACATATCTAGTGGGCCAACTAAAAAGATGACTAGCCACATTGTAGGAGAGAAGATTTTTGTCATGAACCAACTGGTTCACTCTAACAACACCCATGTCCGGCCAAAAAAGGTGAGATTTGATTACTTTACCTGAAATTAAAAGATTAGGATTGCAAAACAAGGGTTAGTCAGTATCCTTATGCACATCCGCCTTGAAAAAATTATGTAATTGATGTTGTGTTTGAAGTGAGGAACTTAATGGTGTTTCTTTCAGGGATATGGGAAGATTCTTCCTACTAATATAAGGAAGGGCCCTGGGGTCTATATTATTTTCAAAACAGAGAGCCTGTTCAATTCTAACCTAGGAAGGAAAATATATAGACTCTGTACTATTAACAGGAGGTTGCAACCAATATTTAATCCTCGCCAAGTGGATGGCTAAATAGTATATATATAAATTGGGAGCTTGAAGTCCTCTATCAATTTTAAGTCTCGTAAGTTTACAATAACTCCTTCTAACTTTTTTCCCCTGCCATATAAAACTATAAAGGATTCTCTGTAACTGGGAAAACCATGAAAATGGAAGAACCCCAATAAACATTTGTAAAGGGTATAAAACTCGAGGTAACACATTCATTTTTATTATACTCATACACCCCCATATACTGTAGAAAGAGGTAATTTTGACCAATGTCCAAGATCTTCTGTTAAAGTTTTAATTAGATCATCTAAATTATTTTTTTCATATTGTGGGGGGAAGAGTGCAAATAAACCCCTAGGTGTTTTAATTTTTCAGAGTTCCATTGTAATCCCAGTTGTATTATATCAGATTTCATTGTGTATTTATTGAGTGGAAAAACTTCAGTTTTTCCAATATTTAACTTGTAATTTGAAATTGCTTCAGATTGGGAAATAATGTGAAAAACAGTGGGTATAGATTGAGCAGGGTTGGAAATATGGAGAAGTATGTCGTCAGCATACATAGAAGTGTTATATTCCATCTCACCTATTACTATGCCAGATACAAGTTTCTAGCTTTTAATTTTCCTTATAAGGGGTTCTAGATAAAAGTTGATAAGGAATGGGGAAAGGGGACAACCTTGACGGGTTCCCTGGAATAACCTAAAGGAGGAGGAGAGAATCCCGTTACAATGAATTTGAGCTGATGGGGAAGTGTACAGTGTTTTGACCCATTGTATAAACTCCTTTGGAAAATGGTATTTAGCTAATACGACGTAAAGGTATTCCCAGGAAACCCTGTTGAAAGCGTTTTCTGCTTCCCAGGGAGACAAGTGCCACCGGTACAGATGAGTCCCTGGACACAGAGGAAAGATATGCTATTTTCCTAAGATGGTCTGATAAAAGCCTTCCCTTTACAAATCCTACCTGTTCTGTGCTTATCAGGGATTCCCAGACCTGGCGTACTCTAGAAGCAAGAATTTTAGGTGGAATTTTAAGGTGCAACCTCATACTTCAATTAATTAAGTTATGAGTAGGTGCACCAACACAATAAGAAATACTCATAACCATCCTATACTAAATAACTTTCATTTAAAATGTTCTACATTGCCTACTTAACACCTCACTGCATCTTTGCACAGCATGTGGTGTACTTCCCCAAGACACTGGGATGGCAGCAGAAGTGATACAGTTGGTGAAACATGGTGGATGTCTCTTGTGGTATGTTTACAAAGTTGTATGTTCTCTCTATTACCTTATGGTGTCTGTTTCTGATTGGTTGTGTTGTCTTGTACCTTCCCCTGCTTGTATGTATGTTGTGTGTGTGTGTGTGTGGGGGGATTCAGAGTTAGGGTTGAAAACCCTAATGTTGAATTTCCTCACTTTTGTCACTGTAGAAACAACCCTAACTGTTGCATTAATTGAGTTTTTTTGCAAAGAATTTCCTTCCTTTTTGAGAAATTTTAATAAAGTAAACACATACGCAGCTTTTAAAGCATTATTTTTTACTGTGAGAGCATAAACCCTCTTCACCATCATTGTGCCATGCCCTAGAAATATACCATACATTACTGATAACTAGTATGCAAACCTTTATTTTAGATGTAAAGTTATAGCTCCTACACACATCTATGCATAATACCATTTTCATTATATTCATTATATTCATTTATACTTTTTTGCAGACCTGAGCCATATATCATTTATGTACAGTAATCAAGAAACACAACAGACAGAAAATCATTTTTTTAAAACATTTATTAATTATTAAATTCCAACGCTGTTTTAAAGAAGGCCAAATTGCACAACTCACTCGGTCTCATACCACTACTGTGTAATTCATCACAGAAGTATATTAAAAGTTGAAAAAAATTATATGAGACTGAACAAGTCAATGTTCTGGGTTGGGCAAAAACCAAATGTGTTAAACAATCAAAAAGCTATGAACGCCAATGCTGCATATCATAAGATTGCTGCAATAGTGCATTACTGTGTTGTAATATTTTAACATTAAGTGCATCTGGAAAAAATTCCTCACCTGACCCCTTAATAAAGGTGATCAGAAAAAATCAGGAACATACCTTGAACTGATATTGAGCAGATTGTGTGATTTACAATACCCTTCCATAAATAACATAAAGAATAAAGTATGGGTCTGGGTGTGTAACAAAGAATTTACACACACCCGAGAGGTTTGATGCTACATAAACCCTGAGAGCGAAGCTCAAGAGTTTTATGTGAAGCATCTAACCCCAAGAGTGTGTGTAAATTCGAGTTTACACACACCCAGACCCATATTTTATTTTATATAATTGTTGGGTTTTTCTTTTTTGCCTCAGCAATTATATAAAATTAAAAAGGCTGCTGTGCCACCACAGTCCGATTCCGTCATGGCGGGCGGTTAGCGTTCTCTTATTTAAAACATTTTTTCCACAGTATTGTGAGGGAGGATTGATCCAGTAGCGATGTGGTACATTTTATTTAAATTGTATTTTACTTACTGCCAAGTGTCTGTGGCAGTTTCTCTTCATGCTTGGGTTTGCGGTTCAGGAAGGACAGCGATCGAGGAGTTCAAACAGACGCATGTGCAGAGAAGGGGGAAACTGTGCATGTGTTTGCTGTTATAAATGCTCCTTTATAATGACAAATTACGCCATGGTTTCCTTATGGAAAAAAGAGGAACCCATTAATTATAAACAAGTAATATCTCACTATGCATAATAGACCATTCAAATGAATTAATATGCCAAAATAAATAATATAATTATTCAGTTAAATATTTATTAGCAATCTGATAATTAACAGTGTTTCATAAGAATTATTCATAAGAAAATCTGAATAAACAGTTAAAATTCACATATTTATAAAAATGTTGGATACTTACTAAATATTATACATATTAATCTTTCCATAAAACATCAGAATACATGCCATTCAGACACTACAGCAACAACATCTATCAAGCTGTAATGCTGAAGCTATGTGCAACACAAAAAAGAACACAGCTATGAAGTGCACTGTAACTGTCAGTAGTTAAAAAAAGTTACAGTTTTCATACAAAAAACAGTAGAGAGAGAGTACAGAGATGTACATAGTTCTAGCAAATGTTATTTTTTAACACATACACAATATTAACTGTAACTATTTATCTGAAATAATCCATATCATAGGCCTACATAACAATGTCCTGTTCTCACAATTAAGTAAAGTTGGTAGAAAATATGCCACCTCAAGTGGACAGTATACAAGTATTTGTGAGAGACATGCTGTAGACATAGAATATTAGGCATGTCCTTTCTGTACTTGGAAAGTATTGCACAACAATATGTGTGCAAACACATGTAAAGCTGCAGTGGCAGCTTTGATGCACAATCTGTCCTTGTGCATCACTAGACAGATGTGAGGCATGAACACAGTGCATACAATGAACACCGAACATTGCCAACCAACAAGTATAGTCATGTTTCTCAATGTATGTAATGTGCACAGTATTGACATACAATGGTGTGACAGCAGTCAAATCACATTCTATGTCACATGGTGCAGCAATGCAGAAATGAGCAGATTAGTACATCAGAATTGCATACTCCTGAAATACCAATGTACAGGTAATAGGATTGCTCCACAGTCAAAGCTATTGTTGTATGTAATGTGGCCATGCACACAGCCCACAATGATTAAGGCCCACTTAGGCTGTATTGAAGCAAAAATCACAGCGACACCTACCTTGACTGTTGGCATTATAAGTACCTGCATCTACATATCTGTTACTGCAACAGTTCATAAACTGATTTGAAAAGAGCTGCACATGTCCAGGGAAGGTTGTGTGGTACACTTTTATGACTACTACAGTGTGTCAAACAGAGTTAAATCACATTTACATCTACTACTTTTCTGCCCTGTGAAGGCCATTGTAATTTTTGAGAACCAGGACATAAGCATCTTTTAGATTATGAGGCAATCTCTGTTCAAAAGCGCTCATATAGTCATTGCATTCCATCCAGCCATTGCTGTACCTGAGCCATGTAACATAATGTCCTGAATGAACAGATGCCCCACGGTGGAATTTGACAGCCTGAGTATCAAGGAATGCTCCTTTGAATTCTACTCTTCCAGCTACAAAATCAGTGTTCAGTGTGTCAACTTGTAGTCCATTTGCATCAAATCTCTGAACGACTAAAAGAAGATACTGAGAAGAGATTCTAAGTCATATGGACTGGACGCACTCTCCTGCACACTGGCTACACCTCCAGCCACACTCTGAATTCCTGAGCAGTTGTCTGAATTTAACAGAACTTGCCTGTGGAACATACAATGAAATCCACAACATGTTTTCTGTTACTTCTTTGTGTAAATGTTGACAAGACAGGCAAGTGTACTTTGTCACATAGGTGATGGCAAAGTACTGTTGCACTGAAATCTCATTCCAAGCTGTTAATGATAGCCATTATAAACTCAGTCACACCTTGCTGAATGTTATTAGAGAGTGTTTGATGTCCATCATATCCACCCAACACAATCCATAAGGGTGTCAGAGTCTATATGCTATTGTCATGCTTATTACTATCATTCACAAACTTCTTTAATGACTGAGACAGTGCTGTGTCATGCGAAGATTTTATAGTTGCAACAAAGTGAGAAAGGGAGAAATGCTTGCATTGCTGAGTTTGCATAGCAGTTTACTCCAGTGTTATTGTCAAAGGCTGGGACAACACCTATCCCAAGCACCTTCCTCCGTGGAGGAGAGGTTGTCTGTTGTGGAGTTGTGAATTCCTTCTTTGTGCTGTCTGCATTCAGTGCTGGTCTATCTGTCTGGTACCTATTTTTCATGCCAGAAACTGTCACTGTAGCATTGCGGTCTGCCACATTCATGGGTAGTGATATAAGAGGCAGTGTCAGCTGATGTAGAGTATGTAGTCTGTTGTACTCAGAGATGCATCATCTGTCAGCACGTATTTTATGTGATGCTATGCAGATGATATACAAGCCAGCCAAAGGCCGTACACGTGAAAGCGCAACATAGCTCATGCTATCTTTGAAGAGGCCAGTGCCTACGTCAACCATTGCTGAGTCCAAACTTAAGCCTTGCGACTTGTGTATGGACACAACGTACTCAACACACACAGGAAACTGTTTCCTGGTGACATAAATGTCTTTCACAATCTGAAACTTTACAATCATCCTGGAAATAGGCAAAGACTGTTCAATGTTGTCAAACTTGATGAGTGCCTCTGTAAATGTCTTCTGTACATTTTACTGAAAGTCAATTATATGTCCCATTGCACCATTCACCATGCCATGCTCTACATGAAGATTTTGATGTAGTATGATGCACACATTCATGCACACAGTTAGAACTGTTTCTAATCCAGCTGTGCGAGACACATCTGACTTTAGCTCAGACAATCATTCAGTCAGCTTTGCTACCAGATTCTGACTCAAGACTGCACCGTCAACAGTGTTAACTGCATGCAGAGTTATGATTTTCTGATCCTGTCTCTGCAACATAACACTGTTAAATTCAGCACTCTGCTTGAGTCGAGGCATAAGACACACAATCTGAGCAAAGTCTCAGTACCCATTACTGAAAACATCACATGCTGCAGTAAGAGAACTGCACTTACTGCTGATACGGTGTGTGTTCAACAGAGAAACATTCTGTTGTGACAATTACCCAATGTGAGCCTGATTCAAAAGTATCTTGTACGCAAGATCATGACTCTGTCACATGTTTTCATACAGCTCAATGTAAAGGAACAATTACCAAAGATTTATTCTTCCAATGCATCCTGTTGTGTATTTTGCTTGCTTCACAGTCAGTGCTGTAAAGACATGCTCTCTGTTCACAGGTGCAAGTTGAAGAAGGTCCCCAAGCACAACAACACTCTTTCCTCCAAATGGCTCACCATGATCAGTTCCAAGTATCTCTTGGAGATGTAGATGAATACATGCAAGCATGACATTTAAGACCATACTACTCTCATCGATGATCAGAAGTTTCATCTTGACAAACATTGATCGCAGCTCAGATGTCACCTCACGGGAAAGTTTCTAGTATTCTCCTGTTTTGTTATGCTCTACAGATTGCATAAACAATGGGTGTAGAGTTACACCTCCAATGTTGTATGCTGCCAAACCTGTAGGAGCAGTCACAGCTACAGACGTCACTTCTCCTGTATATCTCCTTATCTCCGCTGTGATAGCTTCGATAACAAAACTCTTGCCTGTGCCAGTAGAACCACTAACAAACATTAGCAATGGTTCATATGTTCTGCATGCACATTGTTTCTTCTCATGAAGGATGCCATGTTTGACAGCTTCAGTGACAGCATCATAAGCAGCAAACTGCTGCCAATTCAACTGGTCAATCAGTACACTAGGATCCTCTGTCACATGAGAAGAATGTTCCATGGCACTTTCAACTTCACTCATCAGAACCACAGGATCATTCATTGGTAGAGAAGCTCCAAGAGTACCCTCTCCTTCAGGATCTATGTTTTCCTGAGAATTTCCTGGAGTATCTTCCTCAAGCTGTTTCTTAGCTTATTCCATCTGCTCCTTCTCCAATTCCAGTCTATGAATGTATGTTTCTGACTGCTCACTCTTGAAGGTCTCATATGTAAGGTAGAACTGTTCCTCATATGTTTCACAGACTCCTTTCAGTGTCCTCTCATTCCTCCATGGCTTAAAGAACATTAGAGAAAAATAGTAATGTCCCTTGCTGTCAGTTGTAGAGAGACTGAATTTACAATGGTCAATCGGCCATGGTTTCTTCCTCTTAGCAAGGCAGCCATCAAAGCCTCTGACTTTGTAAATCTATCGAATTTCATCAGGTCTTGTAGTTGTACAACTTAGCAACATGGTACAGGCACATATCACCCATCACAGTAGCCCAATTTGGGTAGTATGTGTGAATCAGGTTATTCTTCAAAATATTTTTTGATGAAGGGTGGTTCGCAGCCAGTTCTTCAATTTCATCATGAGACTTCAAAACATGCTTTTGTTTCTCTTTGTAGTTAACACTAAGAAATCATATAGTGTCAAACTTGCCATACAAGTGTGTCCCAATCAAATGATCACTGGCCTCATATTCTCCACACTCCCTGTGAGACAGTGTCTTTAATCCCAGTGACCAGAGCTGTGAGCTCAATGATTGGCTGGAAGTAGCTATATCTTTACAAAGCTCAAGCAAACTGGTCTGCTCATGTTTTGTGATGTACAAAGTAATGTACTGCACAAGAGACAGAGAATTATCCGCCACAAACTGCACATCAATGTTTGTCTGCCACATCAGGAGAAGAGTAGGGTTGTAATCATTGATGAACACCTCATTCTCCTGTCTGGGTAACTCATATACCCTTTTAGTGGACTTTGCCTTGAGATGGTGATGCATGGCTGAGAAAAAGTCATTCATATGT
Source organism: Neoceratodus forsteri (assembly GCA_016271365.2). NCBI lineage: Eukaryota > Metazoa > Chordata > Ceratodontiformes > Ceratodontidae > Neoceratodus > Neoceratodus forsteri. The sequence continues at coordinate 953,662,844 of CM057456.1, forward strand.
CCTTGCTGGCAGACATATCTATTGAAACCAAATTGACATCTGGTGTACCACTCATTATGACTCTTGACTGGTCAGCAAGAGTACTTCCCACAAAGATGTCACTGAAACATTTGCACCAACTTCCACAGTGTTGGACTGTCATACTTGTCAGGGATGTGACAAGTGACATAACGTTGAATGAACTTCAGTACTTTAGCTGCTTCCTTCTCACCAATATGAGGAGCATCTGAAATCCACAACAGCATATGTATGTGTGGTGCACCTCATGCCTGGTACTCCATCCTCCAAAAGTAGTACTCAACTAATCCAAGAGGAGGATTATCCTTTGACAAAATGAATGTCAAAATCTCATGGAAATGATGGTGAAAATGTCGGGACACAGAAACTGGATCATGTGAGCACATCTCACCAAGTGTCATTGATGAAATGCCATCAACATCAGCACTGGTCCACCTCAACAGTTCAAGTAACTCATCCCAGCTGTCCTCTGCACAGCTCAGAGTTACAAACCAAGTAGCTGCACCATACAGCATAGTCATGACCTCCAAGTGTCTATGATACCAGTATTCTTTTGTGCCACGCAGACTCGACTGTATAGATGTCAAATTCACCTGTAGCATTTTGTCCTTTTCTCTCAGTCTTTGCATAAACTCAACTGCTGTAATCCCATCTAATGGGCTAGTCAATCACAGTGTATGCACAAAGGACGTAGAGAGGATACTAAGCTCACTCTCCCACAGCAGTTTGAACAAATATTTTATGTTCCTATGAAATTTGCCATCCTTGTTTAAGACTCTCGAAGTACAATATTCAACACCTTGAACACACACCTCACATGTATCCAGGCGGCCTCCTGTATGTTGAGGGAATAAATCTGGAAAGCAACGTGGTTCAGGTTTTTCCTCCCATATGCTGACAAGACTACCTTCAACATGTTTCATCTGGTACAGGTCAATGTTATCACCAAATGGATCTCTGCCATGTAGAGGGTGAATTGTGTACTGCTCATACACATCTTCATGAGTTGCAACATCGACCTTCTCAATCATTGGCTTCCTAGTGTCCACTACTCCAAACTGAGCACTCATATCTGACAGTTCATCTATGTCAAGCTCACCATAGAAAGGATTATTACTCTTCAGATAGTGTAGAGCACTTTTCACTTTCTGCACACTGACAGCATCTTGTCAAATGACCTTGGACTTTGTAGGCACACCGTTTACTAGTACAGCAACACTGTTTTCCTTCGAGATTGTCTCCACATTCTCTTTCAGTGGATGTGGTAAATACATCACAGCCTCTTTCAGAGACTTAACAAGCTCTTTCTGGGGTTCTTTATGTGTTTTTGTATTAAGGCATAGAATAGTCTGAAACAGTTTCATGGTTTGTATGAGAATCCTTTCAAACATATTCAGTGCCGTAATCTCAATAGGTGTGACATCTGCCTCCATATTGTTCTAAACAGATCTTGCTGGCAGAGTGTTATTTTTCACCTTTGTCAAACAGTCGTGACACATGACAACTACTGGGTCCATGTCAAAGTCATTCTTTACCAGTAGGTAGGCCAACAATCATGCCCACATGTAATTAAAAGATTTAATCTTTTCCAGATCAACTGTAACAGCCTGCAGCCTGTAAAGTAGTCTGTGACATGAGACACACGCAGACTCAAACGTCTCTCTCTTAGCCAGTTCAAGCTTGGCCGTGGGTTTCCCCGAATGTTTTTAGTATGTCAGATTCCAAAAGGGTGAGAGTACATGATATAGTGGCAGACGTGTCATCACAGGGTGCATCACAATGTTTACTGGTACGTTGTATATCCTGTATAAATATTTTTGCAGCTTCCATATCTCCTGCTTTCAATGACTCATCAAGCTGTTTGTAAACTGACACAGCTTTTCTCACATGGTATATTTTATGCACAAACCTGAGCATTGCAGGATTGTGTACAGCAATCATACGCATGTGATGAAATACACTCTTGCACACATCGCTATCTAAGCAAGCCAAGGAATGCCCCAGTACCCTTTTATGCTTGTGAATTTCACAGAGATAAATCTTATATAATAAGTTGTATCTCTGTTTCTTCTTCATTGCAAAAGAGTCATACACAAACTGCAATAGCATCAAATGATGCTTGCCTCAGATTGCAGATCTCATCACATCTCCATGATACACAACATTTGGTTGGCATCTCACTTGTTGTGTTTCATCATCTTTGACACTTAGTTTGTCTTGCAGGAAACTGTGGCATTCACTTCATCCTGGGAGTGTTACATTTTCCTGCATGACAAAAAGGACTAATTGTCATTGAAATTGCATTGCTTTATTCAGTAGATCTGCTGCAGCATTCTGCAGAGTGCTGCAAAATGTTGCAGAATTGGGTTTCATCCTGGGGACGCCACTATATGTATACGTATATATGTGTGTGTGTGTGTGTATATATATATATATATATATATATATATGTTATAGTGGCACAGTAGCGCCACTGTAGTTAGGGTTGAGTACCCCATTTAAGGTTAAAGTGTGACATTTTGAAGCTTAGTACCTTTGCCACTATATGACAGATTTGCCTTAAATTTGGCAGGTGTGGAACAGTGCCATAGATTTCTGGATCTGCCAAGTTCCGTAATGGTCAGATATATGGTTGTGGAGCTATAAAGCACAATAGAAAGTCATATTTAAGCTTTTTTGTGCATTCTTTGCCTAGTGTCTACAGGTTGCACAGTTTGCGCGACTGGTACAAAACCTTCAGGGAACATGCAGCCATGGTCCCCAATGTGTCTTTTGAAGATTTCATGAAAAAATATTAAACGGTTCAAAAGTTATTCAAAAAACAAGTTTCCCATGATAGTCAATGGGAAAAGTTAACAAAAAGTTTGACAGTGTCACAAATGCAGTTTTTAGTGTTGCAAATAACCCCTGTAGTATCATGAGTCGGCCATTTTTTTTTAGTTACTAGTCACAGAAATGCTTGGCAATTAAATTTGGGACCCTCTAGGGACACAATTCTTTTTGTGTTCACCTAGTCGAGCCCTGAGGATGCTAGCCATGTCTTTTTGGGGGGTTTAAACACCCCAGAAATAAGTTTTTGATATTTTTGTAAACTGTAGTGTTGCAAAATAATGTTGCACTTGTGACACTTTCATGATTTTTTTTGTGAAAGTGTTGTGATTTGTGACACTATTTTGCGACACTGTGCCCAAAAGAATAGCAAATCTTTGCCACCCTGCAGCTAAAGAACGGTTTAGTCTTTTGGGCTGAAATTTGGAGGGAAGAATGCCAACATCCCACAGATATGCCTTTTTGTGGTTTGGTGACAAAACATTACAGGGCTGCAAAGTTACGGTACTCTGAAGTTGATGATTTTTCCCATAGGCTAACATTACGGTGTCCACTGCGTCTTTCGGGGCCCGTATCTCAGAAACACTTTGAGATACAGACTTTTTGTCAGAAAAATGCTTAGCCCCCCACTATGGGACTAAGTGTAAAACTAGCCAGGAAAGTCTTAAATTATATGAAATTTATTTTTTTCTCTACGTCGTACGGTTTCTGAGATATAAGCAATTTAGTATTCCAACTGTTCATTTTCTTCTCTGAGGCCCATTATTATGCATACATTCTTTGTATTCACTGTGTTTCTCAAGGCAGCTTTTTGGGGGAAAAAAGGGTGAGCATTTTCATTGCTGTTACAGTTGGTGTTTCCACTTGCATTTCCATAACCGTTTGCGTTTGCGTTAGCGTTCCCGTCTACGCCACTGTGTGCATTACCCTTTGCATTTTCATTTGCACTTGCATTTGTGTTACTGTTAACATTTGTGTTTCTATTACTGTTTTTGTTTGTGTTTCCTTTTCCGTCACCATGTGCATTTCCATCTGCATTTGCGTAAGTGCTTCCGTTTGCATTTCCGTTTGTGTTTCTGTTTACTTTCAGTCGGTCCTAACTCTCACCCCATTCTCCTATACTGCACCACCTCAGCTCGTTTACACATGGGATGGGGTGAGAGTTAGGACCGATGACCCCAACACACACCCTGATGCCTGTTGATGGGGGTGGGGTGGGGTGCAAGGTGGATGGGAACCCTAACATCGAATTTCCTTGCTTTTGTTGCTGTGGAACAACCCTAACTGATGCATTAAACAGAGTTTTTTGTCATGACTGTATATATGTGTATTAGAGGCAAAAACTCTGTTTAATCATCAGTCAGGGGTATTCTAACGATTCAGCTCGATATTAAGTCGCCTTACACCCCTCAGCCCACCCCCAACCAGCATCGGGTGTGTGTTAAGTCATTGACCTAACTCTCACCCCATCACATGTGAAAGAAGCTGAGGAATAGGAGAATGGGGTGAGAGTTAGGACCCACGACCTAACGTGCACCCCGATGCCAGTTGGGGGGTGGGCTGGAGGGGTGCAAGGGGGGTTTCAACCCTAACATAGAATTTCCTCACTTTTGTCACTGTGGAACAACCCTAACTGATGCATTAAACTGAGTTTTTTGCCTCTAATTTCCCTTCTTTTTGAGAATGATAATGAGAAATAGTGAATGTAATGCAGCGGCTGGAGCATAGTAACACGGTGCCTGCAAACACAAATGGTAATGCGCATGGTGACGTAAAGTGAAACAGAAAGAGAAACAGTGCTGTAGACACAAATGGTAAAAATAACACAAATGCAAACGCAAATGAAAACGCAAAGGGTAAAGCACATGGTGGCGTGAGGGAACGGTAAGTGAAACGGGTATGGAACCACAAGCTGAAATGGTAAGGGTAACAGTAATGTAAGTGTACAGGCTGGTTTTCCCCAAAAGCTGCATAGAGAAAGACAGTGAGTACAAAGAATGTATGCATAATAATGGGTCTCGGGGAAGAGAATGAGGAGTTGGAATACTAAATTGCTTATATCTCAGGAACCAAACGACATAGAAAAAAAATTTAAAAGTCATATGATATATGACTTTCCTGGCTAGTTTTGTATCAGCATTTTCCTGACAAAAAGTCTGTATCTCGCACCGTTTCTGAGATTCGGGCCCTGAAATGCGCGGTGAACGCCGTAATGTTATCTTATGGGAAAGAAGAGAAGTTCGGAGTGCCATAACTTTGCCGCCCTGTAATATGTTTTCACCAAACTACAAAAAGGCACATCTTTGGGATGTTGGCTTTCTTCCCTCCAAATTTCAGTGTAAAAGACCAAACCATTATTTTGCAGCAGGGTGGCAAAGAATTCCTGTCATGCAGCGGACGCCGCAATGTTAGCCTATGGGAAAAAGTGTCAACTTTGGAGTACTGTAACTTTGCATCCATGCAATATTTTGTCACCAAGCTACCACAAGGCACATCTGTGAGATGTTAGCTGCCTTCCCTCCAAATTTCAGCCCAAAAGACCAAACCGTTCATTTGCAGCAGGGTGGCAAAGAATTCCTGTTATTTTGGGCATAGTGTCACAAAGTAGTGTCATGATTTGTGAAATCTTTCGCAAAAATTTGCAACACTTTTGTGAGTGCGACACTACTTTGTGACACAACTTTTTCCAGAAATTGGAAAAACATATTTCTAGGGTGTTTAACCTCAAAATAAAGACATGTCTAGCATCCTCAGGGTCCGACTAGGTAAACACAAAAAGAATTGTGTTGCTAGAGGGTTCCACATTTAGATGCCAAGCATTTTTCTGATCACCAACTGAAATAAAAATGGTGGATTTGTGACACTACTAGGGCCATTTGCGACACTAAAAAGTGCATTTGCGACACTGTCAAACTTTTTGTTAACTTTTCCCATTGACTTATAATGGGAAATTGTTTTTTGAATAACTTTTGAACCGGTGAATATTTTTCGAAATCTTCAAAGGCACATTAGGGACCCTACTACGCTCCTGAAGTTTTGGATGAGTCGCGTAAACCGTGCGACTTGTAGGGACGAGAAAAGAATTCAAAAAAGCGTAAATGTGCACGCCGATCACGCTTAATAACTCCACAGCTGTATATCTGAACAGTACAAAAGTTGGCAGATCCCAAGATGTATAGTTCATGATCATGTATTCCAAATTTTAGGCAAATCCGTTGAATGGTTGCAAAGTTATTAAAGTGCAAAATTTTAGGTTTAACATGTAAATGGCTCCTCAACTCTAACTATGGTAGCACTACCATGCTACCATATATATATATATATATATATATATATATATATATATATATATATATAACATAAATAACTATGTACAAATTAAACAAATGTGATCTAAGGGCCACTGCTACCCCGATGGAACTGTAAGCCTGTCAATAGCACTGTAGCCTCTTTCCTACCTTATGTCATTAAAATGTGGTTTTGTAGGTGATGCTAAAGATCAGGCTTAGCCATACTGTTTGTGAATTAGAATATAGTATTGTTAAAGAACTTAGAATATTCAGCCCCATTTTTTCTTTTTTTCGTAACTCTGATGATCCTTTTCATGACACTAATCTCCCCTACCCAAACTCAACCATAAACCCTCCTACTAATTTTCCCTGAGAGGAGAATTGCATCTAACAATGACAATCCAACTCTAGTCAAGGAGTGTAAAAAGTAATTAATACATTTGTCAGTATAGCCTAGTGGCTACAGCCCCAAGCCAAGAACCTGGAAAACATGTAGACTCAGAACACTTGGATTTATGAACCACAACCTCTGTCTGCATACTGCATGACAAGGGGCCATGGCATGTCGCAGAAAATCCATATGCCATTGGGAAGCATCTAAAACTTGGAACAGGCTCTCCAATAAGCAGGTTCTGCTGGCTTTCCGATCCTTCCAATATGAATGATAGGACACCTCACCACCAATGCACAAGATGAGGCAAGTAGTGGACAAACTACTGCAGAGGGCCCCCATTTAAGATCTGCAACAGTCACTCTCCCTATCAAGAACACAAACTTGGGAGAGGGGCAGGGATCTTTCTAGCTACGTGTTCCCACTTGGGGGTACCATGGGGGTGGGAGATAAAGCAAAAGAAAAGGCCTGTTTTCACCTTAAAGGTCAGTCTGACTGAAGCTCCCCAAAGCTATAAGCTGCACTTAACACCTAATCAGGGAGATAAGATTCACATTCAAGCAGACACAGCAAAGGAAAAGGACATGTTTACACCTTCAATGTCAGTCTGGTAGGAGTCCTCTAAGGCTACCAGCTGTACTTAACACCTAATCAGGGAGGTGAGATTTCCATCACAGTTCAGCTCCTGCCTTGCTCAGATTATTAAGCAGTCAAATCCACTGCAAAAAAATGCAGCTCAGGCAGAAAGAAATGGGTATATAGTAAATATAATTTGGAGATTGTTGGGGACCCCTTAGCAGGTGGGGGTCCTAGGTTAGTGCCTATGTTGACTATGCATAAGGATGCAGTCTAACATAGTGGTTAAGGGCACTGAGCTGCAAATCTGGAGATCTGGGTTTGAATCCCGTCAGCCCTCACTTGCACACTGTGTGACCCTGAGCAAGTCACTTAACTTCCTTGTGCTCCCAGATCACACCTGGAAACAAGCACTGGCTTAGTGTGCCTTTCCTGGTTAAACAATTTCCTCTTTCCCATTCCCTTTCCCTTTCCTATGCCTTAATCTGGCCTTGGCCACAGCCATGCTTTTAGTAAACAGTATGTAATAGCAGTTAAAGCCAAGTCAGCATGATGTGCACAGCAAGGTAGTCATGACAAGTCATTCATCAATCAAATCATCACCATAACAGCCATCCCCCTACCTCCTGGGGGGCTAACACAGTGGGTACAAGCCCTGTAATGTAACTAGCCTCCAGGGCATGAGGAAGGACTCTGGGCCAGGTACCAATGTGCTGTATCCCATCAGAGTGCTGCAAAACCACAGGCAAAGCCTGAAAGGGCTATCCCTCTGACAGCCCTTTGAAAAGGAACTCCAACAGTCTGGGCTCTTGTCTTTTGCCAGCCTCAGGGTGATCTGCCTGAAAAGATGCATGATTCCCTGTTACTCCCTCTGTACAAACCTTGTGAGATTACTGTGCCACCATAGGATGAGCATGGCTCCTGATGGTTATCTCCTGCAAGCACTTCAGGCTACTATGTTTTCCACAGCACTTTGTAGGTCAGGTACAAATCTATCACCACCTAAGCTAGACTGGTGCTCCCCATCCCGGGCATAAAATAAGGGTTCTTTGATGACATAATTGTGACTCAGAACAACACCTTCTGGTAGTGTCCATAAACAACTGCATAGCCATGTTGATCAGTCTGTGATCTTTCTCAGTTGCTCTGGGGTCTCAGGCATGCTGCTACTGCCTTATTTGAGCAATGTGAGATCATATAATGTGTACATCCATCTAGGTGTGCTGCAACAAGGCCAAGTCCTCTTTCATTTTGTGCAAATTTCAAGCAATTTTACTGCTGGCAAATCATTGTCTTGTATGTGCACCAACAAAATGCTGGGAGGACTTCACCACCAAACTTCAGCTATTTTCCATGGAAGCAGTTCACTCCAGCTCATCCTCTGCCATCCTATCCATCATACCCAAGTCCGCCAGTTGTCCAGAAACAGGTTCTTTCTTCACAGAACTGCCTTGATCTGATGGTTGCCCAATGGCTAAATGAATGCCTGCAGAGCCAAACTTGCGACCCCAGGAAACACCACCTGTCAACAAACAAAATCAGACTTTACAGCAAATGCAGTCTCACATATCTTTCAAAAGGGTTCACCCACTACAGTGTGACAGGAAGCCTGCAGACTGTCATTAAGTTGACAGCACAATGCTGACAGCTCTTTTCACACCTGGTAATTGTGCCGCCTGACCCCTGTTCTCCCAATCCACCTTGGCAAATGCTGGCTGTTAGTGGGTGGCTATGCCTTCCCAACCCATGAAACTTATTATAATCACCTCCACTGTGGAAGTTTCTCAGGGAAGGGATGCAACACCCATGCAGCACTGTCCCTGCAGGGTGCTCCAACAACCAGTTCACCACTGTGAGAGGCAAACTGGTTGTGGTGCCCTGATTGCATTGCCCTCATTCCATCACCCCATTGATGGGATACCATTCAAAAGTTTGATACCTCCAATGGCCAACGGACTGAATCTGGCCATCTGTAAGCCCTCCCACTCTGATGTATGAGGAAGTCCCTATGCAGAATGACTGGTTATTGAACTCCTTCGAGACCACCCCCCCGATGGCCTTCCCTAAAACATGAAAGAACTGAAACACCATCAAAGGTGACCCATCCTCATGTCAAAAAAGTGAAACCCCTCAGCTGTTCAGTGGGACACATATTCCTAAACTCATTCTCAGATATTCCACTGTACCCCCACGGACACTATCAAGCTGCAGCAACACCCCCAGGCACATCTGTCTATCTTGCTTCTGTGCAGCTGGACAAACAACCCATCTGGCATCACAGCCACATTATCATCTCTCAAGGCCACTGGCAAACTAGCTGCTTTGCTCATCTACACCAACTCAGATGCCCTAAATGCCCAGCAGAAAGCCACCAAAAAGTCAATTTGAAACAATTGTGCTTCTTTTGTTTATTTATTTATTGAAATTTTTCACCAGGAAGGCACACTGAGCAACAAGTCGCTCATCTCCCAGTGCAACCAGGGGGGAATGGGTACAACTGGAATGAGACATTATATATTCAAGTTACAAGATCAACATTAACACACAGTTGTAAGGCAGGTGTTCCAAACAGTGTTACAACAGTGTTGTGCATAACATGTAGAAATAGTGGACAATAATAAGTGCCAGATTAATAAGTAAACAAGTGCTTACATGAAAGAAAGGGGGAAAGGGGGAGGAAGAGGTGAGGTGGGGGAGGGAAGAGTTGTGCCCCTGGAGACCCCTTCAGGATGTGAGGAACCCTGCAAGGGGACTGGGAGGACCAGAGAGAAGGGGATAAGGCAGTGTTCCAGACAGACCCCTTTAAGATGGTGGGGGAAGGGAGTAGATGAGAGATACAAGTCCCTTGGGAGGCAGAAGAGGGACCCATGAAGGGGTTTCAGTAGCACAGTGGTGCAGGAGATATAGTAGGAGTTAAATTCTGCAGCTACAGCTGGTGGGTTGGACACTAGTGAACTATCTACTTTAAGTACCTGGGGCAGTGGGTGAGATGAGGAGGTAAATAGGATGTGCACCACCTTCCAGAACTTTGAAGGGGAATTTATGTTGGTGATGAAGGCAGATTTGAAATATTTGGACTTGGCTAACCTTGTAGCCCTGGTACAAGTGTTTCTGAGCATGCAGAAGTTCGTGAGGTCACTAGGAAGCTAGGTAGCTTTATGATGCTTCCATACTCGATCTCTAGCCTCTGATGGTGATGAGCACACCTCTTGGAACACTTTGCACACAATTGCCAACTGAGCCAGGATAATTGTCCACCTGCTATCTGGAAACTTTGGGACTCCACAGGCCCATCCTTCCAATATCTTGTGAAGGGGGATTCTCAGCATGGCATCCACATGACTTTTAATTTTGGAAAAGCATAAAATCTCTGCTAGGTGTGGCCCAACTACTGCTTGTGTCAACCCTTCCCATCTCATGTAGAAGACATATAAGCATAGCTGGTCCACTGGGATGGGCCACACATTCCCCCATCCCTGGGCCTAATGCATGCTCAGAAATTTCTCCACCCCTTCTGGTATGCTACCTGTGTGCTTTGGTGCTAAAGAACACTTGAGTAACATCCAGGCTTCTGGATCAACAATTCACAGAAGTAGGCTGGGACTTCCCTGGGATACATCTCTGCTTCTGTAGCAAGCTCCCAGAATCTCTGCCACTTTAAACAAGAAACAACATCAGTAATACTGTTATCCACACCAGGCACATGCGCAGCTCTAAACTGTATGTTAAGAACTAAACACTTAAGGACAAAGACCCACATGAGATTATCTAGTGGTTCTTGCACCCCAGCTGGCCATTTATAGTGTAAACTACCCTGGTATTTTCTGCCCTGAAAATCACTGTTTTTTCCTCAGCTGTTCTGTTGACAGGACTAGGACCACCACAGTGGGAAAAAGTTCCTGCTTCCCAGGCCTGCGGCCATTGGTCTGTGCACCATTTCCCCCCCAAAAATGCACCAGAGCCCAAGCCCCCAGATGCATTAGTAGACAGCATGAGATCTTGATTAGTGTCTGGTTCTGGCCAGATGGCCACCCCATTTAAATAATTTCAGAAAGCAATTCACACCCTGAGATCCTCCCTAATTAATTCTGTCACCCATATCCTGTGAAGAGGCTTAATACAATGGAACTGACCTTTGCTAAGCAGCACAGGAATATCTTGCCCATGGGTATTACCTTACAAGCAAAATTAAGGTGGCCAAGCAGTTGCTGCAGCTCACATAAGGTGATCTTGGGAACCGTGGAAACCCAACTGAGGGGTCCCTGAGTGTTACCAGCTTCTTCAGAGGCAGCTGGAATTCCATGGCAACTGTGTAAATTTCTATTCCTTAAAAGGAAAGCCTAGTGCATGGTCCTTCTGTTTTCTCATTGGCCAAAGCAACTCCCAAGTCAGTGCATGGCACCTGGAAGGCATCCATGAGCTGGCAACAGTTATCAGTGCTTGCCTTCCATACAAACAGGAGTGCATAGTAAACTACTTCCAACTTTCCTGTCCTGTACATGGTGGCCCAATGCAGGAACTTGCTGAACTGTTCTAAAACAGCACAAACAACCACACATCCCATTGGCATGCAATTATCTATGTTTTATTGCCTCTCAAACTTCATGTCCAACAAGTCCCTGTGATCTGGGTGCACTGACAAAAGCTGAAAGGTGGACTAAATGTCCACTTTGCTTAAGAGAGCCCCTCATCCTGCCCCGATCCACGTCTACTGCCCTGTTGAACAGTGCATAAAATACTAACGTGTGGACTGGGTCAACATGATGGTTAACCGAGTCTCCCTCTGGATATGATAAATAATTTATCATCTGAAATTCACCCAGTACCTTCTTGGGAACTAGCCCAACAGGAGAAACCCTGAGCTGAGGCTGTTGAAGTGACATGATGGGCTAGCTTACATTACCTGCCATTACTTCTTTGTTTAAATTAAACCGCACCATGTCCAGCCACCTCCTAACAATCTTCAGGTTCTATGCCTCATTAGTCTGGCAAAGACCCTCACATGGAATCTGAAATCTCCCCTGAAGCCATCTGCTACAGTGCGAGTGGCCACTCTGTTTGGGGAATTGCTGAGCCATCTCTCAATGCGACCAACCCTTATTAGCGTTGGGAGGCTTGTTGTGCCATTTTTGAAAGGGCTAAAAGGAATTTATCCCCTGAAGGATCAAGAGAAAGATCATCTTTTTGCTTGCCTTTACATATACTTAAGCTTCTCCCTTCCAGCCATAAGCCACCTGCACACAGGGAATGCCTACCTACCTTCCTTCTTACTCCGACCCCCACAGTGGGTGTCTACCTTGGTAGCTAACCAGCTGGCTCAGGTTTCACTCAGGGACAGTGCCACAAACAATGCCCTGCCTGCACCAATTCTTTGCAGGCTCTTTCATTAGGTCCATTTTTTACCACTGTCCTTTTTCTTCCTTTTTTTTTTACTCCATCTTATTTTCTCCACTCTCCACTCCCATTTTGTGTTGATGCTATCTTTCATGATATCATTTATCACTTTCATTTTTTGCTTCTTTACATTCTTATATTTCTTTACTCCCAACAGAACCCTCTGCAATATTTTAGACATCCTTATATTAATTTGTAAAAATGGGTGTTCAGTGTTTCCCTAGTATAGGTACCCTTCGGTTCTAGTTGAATAACATTAACACAACTGTGGCTAGTTTACACTGATTCCTGAAATGTACCAGTACTATAGCTTCATACATTTGCCTGCTGCCGGTGCTTACTATTGAGATTGATAGAATAATATTTTTCTGTCTCAGCATATATCAGGTAAGCAGCTCACTATAGGGACATGTCTTAATGGTGGTTTAAATTATACAGTCCCCTGCTCTATTACAACACTTGATCCATGCCAATATTTATACCATTTGGAAACAAAGTAAGACATGGTATCAGGGGCTAGGACCATGTATGGTATCAGATAATTTTTTTCTCTTGCTGTAAAAACTGACTTTTCGTGTTTTTGTACTTTTGTATTAATATACTTAAATTATGAATTACCATGTTGGTTTTGTACTCACATTTGCACTTTATGTACATGCACATTTTTTGAATTTTGCATTTTACAAATCACATTGCACTATATAAATTGAGTGGGGCATTTATGTGTCACATGTTAGTTAGCTCTGCACTTGAAGAAGCCTCCGTGGAGCCAATTGGCTACATGAATCAATAAACTGAAAAACCTGTTTCAGCATCTGAGCTTGGTGTGTGCACTGCTTCTCTCTTTTTTGTCAAACAAAACAGGAGCTACAAGATAGTTCAGGACACCTCAGCAGTTCAGCATGAAAGCAAATTGCAGCAACAATGTCAAATTCAGTCTGATGCTGGTGCAAATTTGTTCAGACATGCTGATTCAAACAATGATTTGTGCAACATCACAGTGAGTAAATGCCAGCCAGCCTGGTGCAAAACTGCTCAGTCATTTCATTCACTAGAGCTTCATCAGAGGGCTGGGTATTGGACCAGAGCCCCACTTTAAATACCATACCTGAAGACCCCTAGCCCAATTAAAAGAAGGTGCCAGATACAGAAAAAAATGCTTCAGGAAATGGCAGTGAGGGGCTATGAACCTGACAACTAGACTGAGTGCAAAAATAAAATGTTGCAAATTGCTAAAAGTAGAACACTAATCAATTATTATAAAATAATCAAAATTGATTATGCATGTCAAAATTCTAATAAAATTAGGAAAAAAGGTATGAAAAACAACAAAAGACTGTGCACTAATACAAAAGGTCGGTGTGCCAAAGTAAATTGTAACAAGACCAGAAGATGCGTTTATCACTATGAATTTGTTAATCAAGCATCCCTATGAACAGTGCACATCAAAAATCAAATGGTTAACCAGATAGGCATCACAAAGATAGAAAAGGTCTCAGTATTCCTTTCAATGAGCTGATGGCTGTCCTTGGGAAAATGTAACTGCCAGATCAGCAGAATGAGGTGTTGCTTGCCCCTCAGGGTCCTTAGCACCTGAAAGAAATCAAGAGAAGGAGATTAGACTAGGGGGATAACCATGGAGTGTGCGGTTGACTCGGGTGGAGTTGTGGGATATGGATGCGGGAGCTAGTGGACAGAGAAAGGGGGGGAAGGGACAGGGCCTAATACATGTATGAGCCCTGTCACAGAGCAAAGAGAGCAAAAGAAGGAATGGGATTGTCTAGTGTACTTACCTGGTCAACAAAAACTAAATGAATAAATACTGTAAATACAAGGGAAGGGAAGGGCTGTTTAACATCTTGAAATATGATTAAACAAATACATCATCTACACATTTATAAGAATGGTTTTAAATTCCAGTCAGTATTAAGACCATCATGTCTGAGTGAACCAAGTGAAAAGATCCAATAGCTCTCCCTCTGTAGCAGTTTATTGTCTGTTATCAGTTCTAGGACCAGATTTGACTCATTCAATTCCCAAAAGATTCACTTGATTAATGTCATTGTTGTGATACTGTGAGAACTGGACATCTACTGGTGTGGAATCAGTCTCCTTTCAGACATTTCTGACATGTTCTTGCATCCTATATTTCAGTGGTTTGATGGTATGACCAAAGTAAGCTTTGGGGCAACTGCACCATAGTGCATATACAACAAAACGTGTACTGCAGTTGATAAAGTACCTCACTTCTACAGAGTGTAGATAGCTTTCAGGATGAAAGCTGTTGGCCTGGCTGCAATGCTTGCAGATACTACAGTGGCCACACTTGTACTTTCCTTTTGGTTGTGTTACGAGCCAATGAATGAGTGAGGTTCTGGATTTTGTGGTTCTGTGCTTATCCTTAATATAAGGCGCTCTGGAAAATGAAATGTATGCACTAGTGCTCAATTCCTTAGCCAGTATGGGATAATTTAGCATAATTGGTCAAAACTGTTCAGCAATGCTACCAATTTTCCCTTAAAGTGAATCATATTCAGTGACAAAATATACTCTCTCTCTCTCTCTCTCTCTCTCTCTCTCTCACCCATTACACATTTATGGTTTCAGCAAAGTACTGCAAGTATCCTCTTCCAATAAACTTAGTCGTTAGTTCTTCTGCTTGGTTTTCAATATCTGGGAGTGAAGAACAATATTTACACAAGCTTAGGAATTGACTAAAGGGGATGGAATTTTTTAATGCTTTGGGATCACACAAGTAAGAGGCTATTAGTTGCAGTGGGTTTAAGGAAACCTGTGGTGGTGACTCTATTATCAGAAGTGGCAGTGAGGGTTACTGTATGTCCAAAAAATTCAGGGACCTCTTATTGGGGGTGCTGGTTAATCGGATTTTCATCAGTTTATTATTCAGCCATTACATACACGCTTGTGCATCCTTCTCAGTACCCTTCCAGACACATATAATAGTATAGTATCTATACCATAGAAACATAGAAACATAGACTTTGACGGCAGATAAGGACCGCTTGGTCCATCTAATCTGCCCATTTCCCTACCTACGGGATAGGCCGCAGATCCTAATTAACCAACAGCCTATTTCTTCCTACCCCCCACAAGAATTGCCTTATGTCTGTCACATGCATTCTTGAATTCTCCCACAGTTTTAGACCCCACAACTTCCTCAGGAAGGCTGTTCCATGCATCCATTACCCTCTCTGTGAAATAATACTTCCTCACATTGCCCTGAACCACCCCCATTTTATAATTGTGTCCCTTGTTCTTGACGTCTCTTTTCTGAAAGATGCTACCCTCTTGGACTTTGTTGATTCCACTGAGGTACTTAAACGTTTTATCATGTCCCCCTCTCCCTTCTTTCCTCAAGGGTATACCTATTAAGCTCCTTTAGTCTCTCCTTGTATGGCTTCTCTTGCAGACCCTGCACCATTTAGTTGCCCTCCTCTGGACTGCCTCTATCCTGTCTATGTCCTTGCGGAGATGGGGTCTCAGAACTGGACACAGTACTCAGATGGGGTCTCACCAACTGTCTGTACAGAGGATAACAACTTCCTGTTTTCTGCTGCTGATGCCTCTCCTATGCATCCCAGTATACCCCAGCCCTCCCTACTGCCTTGTCACATTGCTTACTAACCTTAAGGTCATCTGATATGATTACCCCCCGGTCCCTTTCCTTTTTTGTTGTTGTTACTACCCCCTCCCATTGTGTATTCTTCCCCTGGGTTCTTGTTTCCCAGGTGCATTATTTTGCACTTCTTTGCATTGAATCCTAGCTGCCATACTTCTGACCATTCCTCCAACCTTGCCAAGTCCCTTCTCATCCTTTCCACGCCTCCTTGTGTATCAACCCTATTGCAGATCTTTGTGTCATTTGCAAAGAGGCATATGTTTCCTTCCAGTCCCTCTGCAATGTCACTTATGAAGACATTAAAAAGGACTGGACCCAATACTGAACCTTGCGGTACCCCACTAGTAACCCCTCTTTCTTCAGAGTGGACTCCATTTATAATTACCTTCTGTGTCCTGTTGTCCAGCCAATGTTTTACCCAGGCTACCACCCTGGGACCCACTACCAGGCTGGTTAATTTGACTATTAATCTTTTGTGTGGGACTGTGTCAAATGCCTTGCTAAAGTCTAGGTAGGCCATGTCCACAGCCCCTCCCTGGTCTACTACTTTGGTCACCCAGTCAAAGAAATCTATTAGATTTGTCTGACATGACCTTCCCACTGTGAACCCATGCTGCCTTGGGTCCTGTGCCCCACTGGCCTCTAGGTACTCAACTATTCTTTCCTTCAGAAGTGACTCCATCACTTTCCCCACCACAGTCAGACTGACAGGTCTGTAGTTTCCTGCCTCTGTCTTGGTCCCACTTTTGTGAAGGGGAATCACATCCACCTTTCTCCAGTCCTCGGGTACCACACTATCCTTCCATGATTTATTAAAAAGAGTAGCCAGTGGTTTCACTAGTTCCCCCCTTAATTCTTTTAGAATTCTGGGGTGAATTCCATCAGGCCCCATTGCTTTGTCCACCTTCAGTTTTAGGAGTTCTTGCAGAACCCTTTCTTCTGTGAAAAGACTGGGATCGACCCCCTATCAAGAGTGCTTCTGTTAATTGGATTAGGCACTTCCCCTCCTCTTTTGTGAATACTGAGCAAAATATTCACTCAGTATCCTGCTTTTCACTGTCCCCTCTGCCCACCCACGCTCATTCTATTAAGACTCACTATCCCTCCCTTTGTCTTTCTATGCTCGCTGATGTACCTATATAAGGTTTTATCCTTCTTAACTGAGTTGGCTATCTTTTCCTCAGTTTGGGCCTTTGCTATTCTGACTTCCTCCTGCTTCCTTCTGCCTTAACTGGTACAGCTCTCTGTCCTGCTTTTCTGTGTTCCTTATACTTCGGAATACTATCTTTTCTTCCTGACTTTCACAGCCACCTCTTTTGAGAACCATAGTGGCTTTTCTTTCATTTGATTTGTTTATTTGCTTCACACAAGGCTTGTTGCCTCTGTGATGGCAGTTTTGATGATTCCCCATTGTTGCTCCACACCTCCTTCTAGCCTGTTTGCTAGTGCTTTTCTGAGGCACTCTCCCATCTTGCCAAATTCAGCCCTCCTGAAGTCCAGTACCCTCACTTTTGTATGGCTTCACTCTGTAGCTGAGTTTAACGTGAACCACACTGTTTAATGGTCGCTTGTTCCCAGATGGCAACCCACTTCTAGATCTGAGATCCTCTCACTGTCCCCGTTTGAGAGTATGAGGTCTAAGATTGCTCCCTCACAAGTGGGTTCCGAAACTAGCTGTCTGAGACCTGCCACCTGTAGGGCATCAAGAATGGCCCTACTCTTGGATGTGGCTGCAGCAACTGTGCTCCACTTAACATCTGGCATATTCAGGTCTCCCATCAACAGTATCTCCCCTTTCTCTGCCATTCTAAGAATGCCTTCTATCATATCCTTGTCCATTCCCTCCCCCTGACATGGGGGTCTGTACACAACCCCTGTGCAGATTGTGGTGCCCTTTCCAGTCTCAAGGTGACCCACAGTGCCTCCTCTCTCCCTGTTTACTCTTTTGTTCAGTTACTTTTATCCCTTCCTTTACATGAGAGAGCTACTCCTCCCCTCTTCTACCTGCCTGTCTCCTATAGGTTATGTACCCTGGTATGTTAACATCCCAGTCATGGTTCTCTGTACCATGTTTCTGTGACTACTATGATATCCAGGCATCCCTCTTCCATCAAGGCCACCAGTTCAGGGAGCTTGTTGCCCAGAGTATGGGCATTGGTACTCATTACCCTCCATTTCCTGATGGCCTTACTCCTTTTTGCCCCATCCCTGTCCTTCTTGCCTTTGTCACTTTCACCATTTACCCCTGCCCTTCTCCCTATCGACACCTCTATGTTGGTGTTTACGCACTTACTACCATGATTTTTTGGAGGGCTAGGATTTCCCTGCTCCTTTCCAGTGCCTCCCCCCTTGGCTAGTTTAAATGCTTGCCAATGAAGCATTTAAACCTATCACCTAGGATCCTGGTTCCCCTCCTGGACAGATGCAACCCATCATGCCAGTATAGGCTTGCATCACTCCAGGTGGACCCCCAGTCCCCAATGAAGCCAAATCCATGATCTCCACACCAGTTTTTCAACCACTGATTGAATCCTATGGTGCAGAACACCCTATCCTCTCCTATGCCGTAGATGGGCATCACCTCCGAGAAGGTTACTGTGCGTGCTACTTGTCTAAGGCCCCTCCCCAATTCCACAAACTCTTCCTGCACTTCTCTAATCCCTTTCTTAGCCAGGTCACTTGTTCCTAGGTGGACAATGACATCCAGCTCCCTCTCCTGTGCAGCTGCTCCAGCAATCCTGAGGATTCGCTCCCTGTCCCTCCAAGCCATGGCACCAGGCAGGCACCTTACCTCCCTCCCCCCTTCCTCCCCCAGTTCTACCTTCCTAACAATGGAGTCCCCCACCAGGAGTTGTTTCCTTCCTGCAGGGGTCCCTCCACCCTCCTGTGGGTCTCCTTTGGAGAGTTCCCAACTTCCTCCTTGGTCTCCACTGCGGGTGCCTCCATGGAGGAACCACACTCTGCCAGAATGGCACAGGAATTGTGGAGAGGTACAACTGGAGGGATGCACCTCTGTTCCACCACCCTCACCCTCCCTGAGCCCACTGTGGTCCAACCACTCCTTTTTCTTGGCAACCTCTGAGGCAATGGCAGTGGCACTGGTGGTCCCTGGATGGAAGAGGAGGTCCCACAAATCCTGGCCAACTCAGCCTGGAGATGAGCAACCTCCTCCCTCAGCCCAGAGAGGTGCCTACAGATGGGACAACACTGCATCCTCCAGAATGTCTCCCGGGAGACTGCTGCTCCACAGCCACTGCACTGCACCACTCCCATCATGTCTTATTTCTGGCCCCCTAACTGTTTACAATCCTTACTCTTTCATCTGTTTTTCTCTCTCTCTCTCTCTCCTTACTTTCTTCCTGTGTGCCCTTTAAGCTCCTGATTGTCCTGTTCTGAGACAAGAATATCCTATATTTCTCAGTAGACCCTTACTTGCTCAGAGGCAGACCTCCAGCCGCTAGAGGGGGCCAGAGAGCTACTCTTACCCTTCTAGGATGGTGGGTCTTTGGTGTCTCTGTGATCACTCACTTCCTGTTCCCAAACAGGAAGTTCCTATTGTCAGTCAAATTCTGTGCCTATAAAAGTAGAACTAGCTTTGGGTGGGAGGGTGTAGAACTAGCTTTGGGTGGGAGGGTGGAGGAGAGGGAAGGAGGGCAATATAGTCCCAGTAGAAAAGTCCAGTCACACAACACTCCTTCCTCCTGGTGTCTTCTGCCAAGCTACTAGCAAAATCTTTCTAAGGCAGTCTTTAAATGTAGCTTCCTTCTAGCTAAGCCACTCCCCCTACTTACTAGATCTTTCTACTAGATCTTTCTACAATGAAAGGGTTTTCAACAGGATTAAAAACCAAAAACTTTCCCCAGAAACCTTGGAAGAGATCTGTGAATGAAGCTGCCATAGCATCCCCCATGGCAATACCATGAAATTGTAAATAAAACTCTGATCAAAGTCTGATTTCGTTGGAGACACTGTCTGGCAGGGGAAGCCCCTGTCTCCAGTAAATCCTCTTTTGTGCTAGTTCTCTGTTCTCACTCCCTCCCCCAGAATATTTTTCTTACCTGCCCTGCCTTTGTATTTCCCTTGCAGCTTCAAGTTAAATTGGTTGCTGAGACCACACGCTGTGCCAGAGTCAGCCACTCTCCCACTCTGACCAAAACTGCAGGTACTGCTAAGAAACACAGCAGAGACCCCTCCGAGGTCCTCTAGTGAGCAAAGCTCTGTCTGTATATATAACCATGGTGCCTTTTCTGCCCAAGGACAAGAATTTCTTAACTTGGATAAAGTGACTGTGGTGCTCAGTTAGCTACTGCATAGCTGCTTAATTAATTTTACTGCTTAGAATTCCTTAACTGATCTCCCCACTTTCCCATTTGCAAGGTATACATCTCTACCACTTGGGGGCACTGTTACTACATCTCTTTCCCAATACCCTCTGCTAGATCCTTTAGGTCCCCAACCACCAAACCTCTTGGTTCTAGCCTGTGCTGTAACTGCTGCATGCACTCCTGCCTCCCCCCAATCGATATCCATCTACCATCCCTACCCTCCCATAAGGACCTGATAGTCCAGGTCAGACTGAAAGTAGAAACCCTATTACACAGTATCATGAGGCCACAATATATCTGGCTCATCCTTACTATGGGATTGGTACTTCCACCACTTGCACATATTGGCACCAACCAACATAGTAACATCAATAAAGTCACCCTGTCACACACTGAGCAGTGCCCCAAGATTGCATCTATCCCAGCAATCTCAGACTTCTGCATTAAGATACATATGCATGGGTGGGCATTTCAATAGAGTCACATCACATACTACCTCCCTCCCACGGTTATAAACATGAACATATTCTCTGGCGAAAATATGAAAAGCAGAGCAAATAGGCGTAACCTCTCTCAGTCCCTAAAACAGCTAAAATGGCAAGCAATAAGGGTAGTTTGATTACTACTGCTACTGTCAGGCAACATTCATCCCAACCCTGGCCCTACACCAAATGCAACTGAGACTTTGAAGAAGCATGGAGCATTAACAATTGCCTCCATTAATATATGTAGTCTTATGTCTAAATTTGACTCACTACAGGTCTGGGTAATGCAACATAATCCAGATGCATTGCCTGTGGTGGAGACCTGGCTCACACCAAGGGTCTCTGACATGGCAATCCAATTAGAAGGGTACACCTCCTTTAGGCTGGACAGGTCCAGAAAGTGAAGTGGAGGATGTGTCATCTATATCAAGGACACCCTCCTGGGGCATGCCCTCCCTCATTTAACCACTGGCAGTAATGTCCAAATACTGGCAGTAAAGCTACTGCTAGGAACACGTGGTAAAGGCTTAACACTAGCCTCTGTATACATACCCCCAAAAAAGCAGTCAGGTTGTTTTAAAGTGATCCTCGACTACCTCACTGACCTCCACCACAATTCTGAGGTACTAATGGTAGGGGACTTCAATATAAACTGGTTATCCTCTGAGCTGGCACCCTACAAAGATGCCATCTCCTCCATTAACATGGCTCAATTAGTGGATTCCCCCACCCAAACAAACTATTGTACTGGGACTAGTACATTACTAGACTGGCTGATAACCAACCAGCCAGAGAGAATAACCCACACAGTCATCCTCCCTGACTCCATCAGTAGTCACTCTGCAATCCTTTGTACTTGGTTGAATAAGTCTCCCAGAATTCCTGCAAAGAAGCTCACATTGAGAGTACTAAAAACAGGGCAACTGTGCTTATTAAAAGCTTACCTCTGTCAACAAGACTAGTCAGCCATAGACATAGCAGATGATGTTGATACAGAGCTTGAACATTTCATCAAGACCTTTAATGTGGCATGCAACACTTATACCCACTACATTAAGCATAAAGTTCAAGAGTCGTACAAGTCCTCGATCACACCAGTCCTCCTTGAACTAATGAAGTGAAGAGACAACCTCTGGCATAAGGCAAGAAATACTGGTTCCCACATAGATATACAAAACTACAAAGCAGCCCATAATAAATGCACATGGGCTATTAGATTGGTGAAAAGCCAATATTTCAAAAGTGAACTGGCAATCTCCTGGGCAACAGACACAAGTTCTGGGCCAGCATCAAGACCCTAATTGGGAAACCCAACAAAACACCACCATCAATGCTTAATGTAGAGGGAATAATAACCCAGGACCCCCAAACCATTGCTAACACCTTCAATAAGGCCTTTACTGACCTTAGCGGAGTGCTTCCCCCAGATTTCCTTGAACCCCCAAATACCACTAATCACAAGACCAAAGAATGCTCACCCATCATTCCAAACCCTCCCTTCTACCTAAAGATGATCACTAAAGCCGAGGCCAAAAAATACCTTCAACAAGTATTAGGGGAAAACCAGAACCAGTGGAGACTCACTAGACCTCAAGCTTATTGCCCTCACTCTCGATGAGTTACTCTCACCTCTAACCAGAATTCTAAATCTTTCTCTAATAACTGCAAAAGTCCCCTTACTCTGGAAAGACACACCGGTCTTTAAAAGTGGGGACAGGACTAGTCACATTAATCATCACCCAATTTCTACACCCCCCCCTTTTGAAAGGCCTGAACGTATTGTCTACGATCAACTTGTCGACTACCTTGACAAATACCAGCTGCAGTGCCCACAGCAGCACAGGTTCAGGAAACAACGTAGTATAACAACTGCACTGGTGGAGTTCACAAGCAGCATTCATGATGCACTAGATTGGGGGCTTATGGTGGGGGGTCCTACATAGGCCTCATCAAGGCCTTTGACACGGTCAATCATGAAGTATTACTAAACCTGTTAACCTGTACTGGGATATCCTCGGAATCAGTGGGGTGGTTCTGGAGCTACCTCTCTGGGAGGGTGCAGCAAGTTAAAATCCTAGATGTTCTTTATGAACACCAGAATGTCAGTACAGGGGTCCCCCAAGGCTCAAAATTGGGCCCTCCACTTTCTAGCTTATTTCTAAAACACCTCCCGCTAGCATGTCAAGATAGA
Organism: Neoceratodus forsteri; assembly: GCA_016271365.2. Lineage (NCBI taxonomy): Eukaryota > Metazoa > Chordata > Ceratodontiformes > Ceratodontidae > Neoceratodus > Neoceratodus forsteri. The sequence goes on from CM057456.1 coordinate 953,685,983, forward strand.
GTCCTATTGTAAGCAGATGATGCAGTGCTATACTCTAACCACACAGACCCCACAACACTGGAAAACAAATGCAGGAAAACTTCTCCGAAGCAGAGGCCTGGTTTCTTAACTCAAAGCTCTTGCTAAAATTACAAGAAGACCAAAACTATGTTATTCGCCTCCTCCCATAACAGGCACAGGTCTCACCAACTAAAACTCCTGAACAACTGAAATGCTGCATTAGAAATGGTCAAAAGCTTTAAATACCTAGGGGTCACTCTAAACAGCTCCCTCACCTTCTCACAACACATAGACCAAGTAGGCAAGTCCATAAACTCCCAAATTGGCCAACTCTATAGGCACAAACACTGCCTAACTGACGTGGTCCTAAAACTCGCTGTTAACAGCTCAGTCCTATCAGTAATCGACTACAGACTGGTAGTGTATGATGCAGCAACAGATGCAGCCCTAAAGAAGACCAAACTAACACTAAACAAAGCATGTAGGCTGGTCTTAGGAGCACACCACCTCACTCATACCTGTGAGCTCTATTCTCATTCCAGTTAGCTCAGTCTCCTCAGCAGGATTCAGTACCTGGTTTGCCTGCTTGCAAAGAAGTCCACCCTTGGCCTAATGCCCATTAAGGTCCAGGACCTCCTTTGCCCAACTGACAATCCCAGACAAACAAGGGGAGCAAGTAGTAAGCTGCTTAAAGTTCCTTTCCGGCACACCTCCCAAAAACAATGGTCTTTTGGATACCAGGCACCCAATTGGCCAAACTCCCTCCATGATGACTCAATGGCAGAATTTAAACTTGGCCTGTTCAAAGCAAAACTACACTCTCACCTTGCTACACTCAATGGATGTGACTGTATCTCATAACTTCTCCAGAGTTACACTGGCATTTCTGCACAACCTCAGCACTTACCCACTACTCATAACCTCTGTCTCATATCCCCTCTCCTTGCCCACTCACACTGCATTCTTTCCAATCCTTTCCCACCCCCTTCCCTGACCTATAGTTACCTCCACCTGCACCCTGTCTCCTAGCTACATCTATCCATCCCAGGTACCCCACCACCATCCCACAGACCTTTGACAAAGCCCGGCAGGCTGCTCCTGTGAATACCCCCTATCTCCACCATGTCCATCTACCCACTAGTAGAGTTCTAACTGCCCTTGCTTCCTGTTGCCTCCTAGTCTTCTATCCTGTCAAAACTGCCTTACCACTTTGTTCTACACTATGTTCAACCAATTTCTGTATCTTGTTTATTATCCCATGAATGAAAAAGTAAATGTAATTATTGTATTTTTGTAACCATTGTTCTGATGTCTGTACTTGTTGCTAAAATATTGTTTACCTCATGATGTGGAACCTCTGTAAATGAGCTGCTAGCTCAAAGGTGTTATAATCTGAGACAAAAATAAATAAATACATGTAAGCCCAGCCAGTGAACACAACTTTTCAAGAAATAATCAAGAAATTTACATAGGTTGTCAGATAATGACCCAGTGCTGGACAGTATAGGAGGCAGCATAGCGTGGTGGTTAAGGGCCCTGAGCTGCAAACCTGGAGACCTGGGTTTGAAACCCATCAGCCTCTACTTGCATGCTGTGTGACCCTGAGCAAGCCACTTAATTTCTTTGTGCTTCCAGGTAGCACCTGGAAAAAAGCACTGGCTTAGTGTGCCTTTCCTGGTTAACAATTTCCCCTTCCCCTTCGATAGGGCATCCAGATGTTCTGATCAGACTTTCATGTACTTTGGGTAGTACATAAAAGGTGGGTATGAGGGGAAATTAAGATCATAGGAAATTAATTTAACTTTTGTTTTTGAATATGTAGTAGGATCTGATTGCAGAGCACTATAGTTATTATGTGTGGTTCATAGCTCACTGCTTGTGCTACGTACTGTAATTGGATAATGTAGGTTTGTGCTTGGATACAGAGGCCAGATCAGTAAGTAGGACAATGCTCATCAGATATTTAGCAGTTTGAATTGATCAGTGCTTAGGTATTTTGAACATAGTTATACAGTCAGCGATTATAGCACAAGTGAGCTGGATAGTCTTATGCAAGGTGCTTTGGTGCTTGAGTTGATGAGTAACATGTTATGACTTGGTATTGTTTTGACCTTACTCTGTATTCCACCATAAAGAATGCTTAGTCCAGTAGTATGAGATCCCCAAAAAGAATAATAATATCAAACGATTATCTCCTCCAACTCTGGAGAGTATGACCAGTAGCACGCAGGAGAAGAAACCCCCCCTATGGGGGAAACCTCTGAGGACCCATGGCTACTGACCCGCCAATCCTTCTGGGCATATTAAGGGAGAATAATCCTAAATAACAATATTAAGCTAATTCGAGGTACAAAGTTTGAGATCCTGATCCAGTGGAGCAAAGCTGAATAAGTACAGAATATTCCAGTTGGTGAATGTAGCATCCTTCTAGCAAATCCAAGTCCGAGACTTGATGTCCGGAGCAGAATGGTGGTAGACTGGAATCCATGGTCGATAATGATAATTCAAAATGTCAAAGTTACATTAGTGAAATGTTCCGGCAGGTGAGGATGGCTTCTTCAAGGAGAACCAGTAACTAAAGGCTAGGTGTCCATGTCCAGTGTAGGAGGAAGATAGTTTGTATTCCTCTTAGCAAGCTTTGCAAATGAAGGCTTTGGTGATAAAGCATAGAAACAGGGTGCATGCTGCATGATCTGGAGAGTGCGGAGAACGAAGGATTCTCTGATCTGGAGTGGAAGTAGGTAAGTGAATTAGGTATAGATCTTAATGTGAATATGTAGACATAAGTTAAATGTACCTTCAGATCCCGATGGGGGAAGTAAGTTGTAGAATAGAGAATCTGTCTTGACGAACCTCTAGGTGTTGTAAGGGTGAAGCAGGTAATATGAGCAAGTAGTGTAAAGAAGTGGACCTGTACATAGGTCAGTTGTAGTAGTAAGTAAAGCTGCATGATGCAGATGTAGCAGCAGAGGAGTAGTATTGCATAGGTTATGTTAGGTATACAGCGAGGGGAAGGAAGAAATGGTAAAAGCTCAGGAATCGAAGAGCTTCATCTGGTGATCCAAATAGTTGTGTAATGATGGAGATAACTATGGTCCAAAGCTAGAAAGGTACAAATATTAGAACTGACTTGTAAGAATAGTCTGACAAGGCATAAATAGTCGAGCTTCTGAGTCATAAATGGTGATGACTGAAGAGGCTGAAGTTGAACAAAGTAGCATTGCCACACGGTCCAAGAAGCCATAGGGCACAAATCTTTAAATTTAAGGTCTTCTGGATACTTTCAATGAAGTCTTGGTAGAAGTAGTAGTAGTAGTAGTAATTCATATGACTGAAGCAGCAAGGCAGAAGCATTCAGAGAACAGATGACGTATGGCAAAATGATCCTGGACGTGAGTCCATAGTAGAATAGAGCACCTAAGGCTGACAGACATGGTGGAAGGCAGGCATATAGTAGAATGTGTAAACCTCCGGGCCCCGAAGCTGGACGAGGTAGGTGTAGAGTAGAAGTAGTTAACCCCCAGGCCTGATGGTGAAGCAGGTCATGGAGTAAATGATTAAGGTGTAATATATAAGATTGAGGGACCTCCGGGCCTGTAGGGCACAGGTCTTGGAAGTGCAATGCATTGAACCTCTGGCCCGACGAGGCAAGGCAGGTTCTAAAGCATTAGTAGATAAAGTAACAGTAATGTCGAGCTGCATGAAAGCAGATATAGCAGTGAAATAGTAAGGAATAGATTATATATGGTATTGCAAATGGTAGCATATCCTTAGTTAGTTTGGTGCTGAGTAGTAATATGGATTGAGGCAAAATTTTGAAAGCTGTGAAAGGTGCTGTACACTGTCGTATCCTGAAGATCGAGGTTGGACAGGATTGCAATGAAGATACTTGGGTGGATGAATTGGCAATTCAACTAGAGGCAATAAGCATACCGAAACTGTAGATCAATGTTTTAGGGATCAGTGAAACTGAGGAAGGCAATATTGGAATAGCGTTCAGCAGAGTGTTCTGACAGAGATGGTGACAGTGACTCCGAAGGAGGTGTAATAACTCGTCGAGAAGCATCCAAGGGAATTGAGGTGAATATCTTAGTGTACTCCAGAAATAGTCCAATAGAAGCAGAAGCAGTAGGAAGCATGATTTGGAGCGGTAAGTCCGAATAAATGAAGGAGCTCGGTAGGAAGCATCCATGGAATGAAAGGGAGCTAAGCTCAATGAGATAGGAAGTGTGGCTAGACCATATGTAGGTCAGCCGATGGACTGTAGGAGGTATGGTAACTGCTTATGTCAGCCTGAGTAAATAGAGTAGTAGTTAATCCCAAGAAGGCTAGCATATATCTGGATCAGGCGAGATCCGCTAGTAAGGTAAGGTAAGTACAGGATGGTAGCTAGCCCCACATAAGTTAGCATGCACACCTGGACCACACGTAGGTCAGCTGGTGAGGTAAGTAAAGAGAAGCAATGAAGCCCTATAAAGGTAAGCTAGTATGGCTGGACCACAAGTAGGTCAGCCAGAAAGTGAGGAAGGAGCAGACAAAGGGAAGCAGCAAGACAAGTATCCAGGGATAGCAATGTAAAATCCTAAAACATAATCCGAGAGGAAATCCATAATGGAGCACAGATGATCCTGGATGGATGGATGGAAAAGTATGAATAGGCAAGGTGAGCTGTAGCGTCCAGAACTTGAGCAGTAGGATTGGAGACAAGACATCCTGGAGTGTGTCCAATCTCGATAGAGAAACCCAGATGGTCCACAAGAAGAGTCGAAGCAGGCTCTGACAGCGATGATGGGGTGTAAGGTTGAAGTGCATGGCCGGAGGCAAGGAAGTGGCTAGGCTCGAATGCAGGTAGGATAAATGGGCGACCCCCACGTAGGTCAGCAAGTGGGGTAATTAGAGAGAGGCAGCTAGCCCCACGTAGGCTAGCATGCACAGCTGGACCCCATGTAGGTCAGCGGGTAGAGTAAGTAAAGAGAGGCAGCTAGCCTCACAGAAGCTAGCATGAGCAGCCAACCCCACGTAGTCGGCTGGTGGTAGTAGTGTAGCAGCGCGCTGCTGACCAAACGTAGGTCAGCCGGTAAAGCATGTGCATGAACAAGTCAGAACTGTGTTAAGCAATTAAAACATGGCAGGCAGACAAAGTAAGTAATGGAGGGAGGCATTGCTTGTAAGGCTCCATGGACTGGGGATGAGGAGATATGATGAGCAAATGCATTGGCATAGAGTTCTGAGAATCTGGTTATGCCTGCCGTACATTCATAGGAATGCTGAAGACCAGGTAGATGAGTAGTAATAAATTCAAATGTAGGTACTGCCTAGGAAGGCTGGTCGACGTAGCATGCATCACAGGGGCAAATGTGTAGAGCAAGGGGACCTGGACTTATGCAGGCAATAATAGTAATAATCTGAGATAGACAGTAGCCCACTCGGTACCTTAGCTAGCTCAGGGTTGCTGCTGCAGAAGCAATAAAGGAAGCAGGACATGTTAGAACAGTTGGTCAATAACCTGAGTAATAGACTGTCAAAGCCCAGAAGGTGTAAGTGCAGAGATCTATCTGGGCACTGCTCAGAGCTCGCAGGATGGCCCAACTGAGTAATAACAGGTCTTGTTCTCCCAGTGTAGAAACAGTAAGTTTTTTTATAACGTACGTATGCAGTTCCGATATGCTGCCAGAATGAGCTTGCAGGCTGGCCCGAGTGAGTTGTATGTCCAAGCAAGTTGAATGGAGCATGCTAACTGGCGGGTAGCAGCACAGTTCCTAGAGGTGAAAGAAGGTTACTTTGCATGCTCCCATAGGTGAAAGTTCAAACTGCCAGAATTCGAGAAAACGATGAAGCAAACAGACTGGGTAGTGCAGCTGCAATGGCGCTGAGAAGGAGGCAATCAAGGAAATCATGGCAGCAGTGGGAATGTCAGGCACCCCAGAGGCAGTGGCAGCATGACTGAAAGGAAGCCGCAAGCCAGTAATGGCAGGAAAAGGCTAACGAAGGCGGCAAAGGACTGGAGCTTGGAACCGGGCTGCTCAAGGAAGGAGGAGACAGCAACACAGCATGCAGACAAAAGGAAGGAGCATAGGCAGGTAAAGGTAGGAAACACAGAGCAAGGCAGGGCACAAACACTCCCCCCCAAAAAAAGAAAGCACATGGACGAAAGAAAACAAACCAGAGGGAAGGGAGCCAGGGAGCCCACATGAAACGAAGCCAGGCAGAACAGAGGGGAAATTATGGAGAGCAGTCACAGAACCAGCAACGGCATGTCAGCGAGTGCGACTCACTCTAAGCAGAGCAGATGTAGCCTGCTTATTTAAATAGGATGTGGGGGAGGAGCTTTTCCCCCACATAACTACAGGCAATAGCCTTTACATTATTCCATTGCACATTGTTTATAAAAAAGCTACTGTATGTAATCAGCAAAATATTACCCCCTTCATCTGCTTGTTTAAAAATAAGTTAACTACTTGAGAGTTTTGAGGGAAGCAAGCTCATCAATGGTGAGTTTATGACTCATAAAGGGGGCAGCATTTTGAAATAATCTGTCCACCTTTCTTATTGCTGCATTTTCTAATTATTTGATTGCAGGATCAAAGTTCAGATGACATAATTGTGACTTTAGTTTAAGTGATGTTCCCCTGATGTTAACATTTCCAAAGTTTCTACAGGATCAGCACTCCAATCAAAAGGAATGACAGAAAATTATTAAGTACTACTGTACTTGCCATTTCTTGCTCACAGGTACCAAATAGATTGAGAGGCCACAGGCTGAACTCTCCAGTGCTTCAGACCACACATGTTCTTTGTCAAGGTTTTCTTGAGTAGTACTTAATAATTTATTGTCCATTCTTTTGTTTGGAATTCCGGTCCAGTAGAAACTTTGAAGGTTGATATAGTGTGGCTAACTCTGACCAGGTGCATACAGTTCCAGAGTGATAGTGTATTTTATTGTGTTATCCATTACCCAGAGTATGTAACATTTCCACTAGTAAACTCAAATATTAACTCTTTTCCAGGGTCTTCCCTTAAAACACCTGATGGTGGGTCATTATACAAACTTCCAAGAAGTTTAAGGTTTAACAAATACTGAGCTGTGGATTTTCAAATATTTGATAAGTCTCTGTTCCCGCTTTTTCTAAATTAGCGGTGTCATAGATCTCTTCAATTACTGATGATATGTTTTCAGGATCAGCACCATGCAATAAAACTGGTGCAAGCCCTTCCATGTTGTTTGGTACACTTTCCTTCTTCACAAAAATTCCTTTCATTGTATACTGCAAAATAATTTCAAATGAATCAAGTTGCATGGCAAACTGATCTGGAACACTTTGGGGGACAATGTTGAGGCCATCGTTGAGCACTGATATTTGTGATGTTAAGTTCAAAGTTGGTTCAATGTATTGTTTCTTGGTAACTGTTTATCCTGACCTCCTCAGCCTTTTATCTTCCTCTACCCCACCTTGTTTTCTGTCTTTTCCTTTTCCTGTAAGTTTTTTTTTCTGGTTCCTGGATTGGACCTGAGTCCCTTGCTCTAAAAAAGACATTATTTTGGAGGTTGTCCGACCTTCTACTTCCTCTGAGTTGCTGGTACTTGTGTCTGGTATTTGATCCACTGAGTTTTTGGTCTGTTGTGCTCTACTTCTTGACTCTGAGCGCCCTCTACTATAAGAGAGTGTTCCTCCTTGCCAGGTAAAGAGTCTACCTTCTTCAAATTTAGAGTTGTCCCAGTTCAGTTTGGATTGCTTGCATTTTACCAGCTCTGATTCATGTGTCAGTAATTTATCGTTTAATGCTTTATCCAGCTCAAAGAATTGAGGATGATTTCCAAACTCTTGTAGTTGTTAAACTTTAAGGATTTCAGTTTTTAAATCTTGATATTTAGCATTGTCCTCCACTACAGGTAGTTCAACAAATCTTTTGGAGTACTCTGATGCCACCAATTCTCAGGCCTCTCTGTTTCTAACCTGAAACCAAATCCAAACCTGAATCACTCCAGGCCATCTGAGGGAAGTTGTCATTCTTAAGCCCCTAGGTGCCTGCTTCCTTTCAAGGTAGATCTCATGGATGATGATGTTATAAGTAATATTTACTTCAGAAAACAACAGCATTTCTAAAGAAGAGAAAAGGTTTCTAATGCCACCTACCTTCAGAGTATTGGCCGGGGTTGATGAGCTGTCTAGTTTTGTTTAGCTCTCTCCTTCCTCTGTTCCAGTTTGTCAATAGTTTCTAACAGATGGGTCAGATGTCCCCCCTCTCCTTGCTGACTTCCAGATATCAAAACTGCTGCTGTATTCATTGCTTAATTGACTGGTTTGCAGAGAGTTTTGTTCCATCTGGTAGAATTCTTGCTTGAAGATATTTAGCACTCCTGTTGACCTACAATGCAAGTGAAACTGATGCCCATGGCTGCTGCATCCAAGTGGCTATTACAACAAAGCAGTCCAAGGCAGGATACATACACACTAGTGCAGGGCCTGGGTGCAGTAATGGGGGTGACTAGCCCCAAACAAAAAAGGAATTTCAAGAAAGTTCAGCACACCTCAAGTAGTTACTGCAAAAGCAAAGAGCAGTGACAAAGTCAAATTCAGTTCAGTGCTGGTGCAAATTTATTCAGACATGCTGATTTAAACAACAATTTATGCTATATCACAGTGAGTAAACACCAGCTAGCTTGGTCCAAAAGTGCATCTGTTCTTCACTCACTAGAGCTTCATTGGGGGCGGGTTATGGGACCGGAGCTCCACCCTCCATACTATACCTGAAGACTGCTGGCCCAATCAATAGAGGGCACTAGTTACAGAAATAAAAAAATGCTTTAGGAAGTGGCATGTCAGAAGTGTCCGGAATGTCTGAACAAATTTGCACCAGCATTGAACTGATTTTGACTTTGCTCTTTGCTTTCATAGTGAACTTCTGCGGTGTGCAGAACATTTTTGTTGTTCACACTGGCTACTTCCACTACTACTAAGGAAGTGGTCACTCTGGCTGAACTACCCCCTCTCTTTCCTCAGTAGTCTGCCTCTTTGCTTGACTATGGTTACTAACACAGGCAATATTTGTTTTGCTATCAAAATCATGGCCTCAGAATCACATCTACAGGGAGGTCTGGTACTACCCCCTTCCTTCTGCATCCCTTGCCAACCTTTCCAGTTTAGGAAGACCCTTGCCATTGGCACTGTGACAACAGGGCCAGTCACTCCCTGAATTTCTGGATAATCAACTTGGCAGAATCTGTTGTTCATGGATTAAATTCTGCTGCACCATAGAGAGAGAAGCCCCTGTCTCTCTCAGCCCCTGTGTTATTGTACCATTAATAAAGACAGTGTGTATATGTTGAGTGGAATTGGCAGGGACTGTATTCTCAGCACGTCACTAACTGCTTGCCCCCTTAGTGATTCTCTCTCTCTGCACATTGCCCCTTACTCATATTCTTTTGGCAATCATATCATAAATGTCTCAATTTCTGGCATATGTAAAATCTCTACCCTAACTTCTTAGGTGTGGAATCATTATTTTTCACTCTTGGTAAAGGACGAAGGAAGGATGAAGTTGGTTTATCTTACACACACACACCCTCAAGGTTTCTTAAAACCATGTAATGTCTCTCCCCATTGTGTTTTTATTGGATATATGGCTTGCTGGATACAAACTGATCAACTTTTTAAGCTGCTTCTATAGTAGTACTGGGCCAATAGCCATACGCACATCTCCTCTGGCACTGTCAGGAGGAATTGTTCCATTAAAAACACACCTTTATCTGCTTTGCAGATGCTGCTTTTGCACCCTCCAAATTTCTTTCTAGCATACTACACACATGTACATGCATTTTATGTAGCTAGTCCCTGGCACACACTTTAACCTTCTAAATTCGATCCTATGTGCTTCAGGAGTTACTTCAATATGTTTTAACAAAATATCTTCACTTTACTATATAGTCCATGCAATCTGGTCTGTTTCAAGACTGAATTGGGCCTAACTAGTATACCAGTTGAGGAGGCAGGGTCATTTGAGTGTACCATGGTAGCTGGTGTGGGGTGCAGGATAGCCCTCATCTACCATCCACTGGGAGATGAAAAGCTGTTCCTGCAGGAAATAGCGGACTTCGCCACCGACATGGCTTTGGAGTCACCCAGACTGATGGTTCTGGACGATTTCAATGCCTGGGTTGATGATGAATCCTCGCTTTTTGGTCAACATTTCTTCCAGGTGATGACATCTCTGGGCTTCACACAGGTTGTTTCCTCAGCTACGCATAAGGGTGGTCACTCTCTTGATTTGGTTTTCCTCCTGGGGATCGAGGCCTCCAACTTGGTGGTGGAATCAGTCGGTTGGTCTGATCATTACTCAGTTGGGTTCAATTTTTCGGCCCCCCTGGGCAGGTTGGCCCCTGTGGAGTTGGTCAGGTACTGTCCTTTGTGGGATGTGGTTCCTGAAGACCTGATTGTGGTTATTGACCTCTCATTGTTGGATGAGACTTGCATGGATCCTGAGCAGTTGGTTGCAGCCTATAATGGGGCCATATCTTCAGCTCTTAATCTAATAGCTCCGATCCGTGTTCGCCCCCTCCTGCGTCACCCTGGGGACCCTTGGTTTGATGGGATTCTTAGAGAATTGCAGAGATTGTGGCGTAGGTTAGAGCATCACTGGAGGAAGACTGCCACTGATGACGACCACCTTATTTTGTTAGAACATTATAAACTCTACCAAACAGAAATTTCCCATACAAAGGCAGAATTCCTGTCCAGGGAAATTTCTGTCGCACAGAATCGACCGGCTCAACTCTTCAGAACTGTTGACAGGCTGTGCAACCCAGCCTGTCGGCAGTTCCATCGAGTTTTTTCACAAATTGATTGTGACGAGATTGCTCGCTTCTTTGAGAATAAGGCGGCTGACATCAGGCGGAAGCACCACCAACTTCATTCTAAGGGGTTGCTGCTGATCGGTGCTTTGTCGAAGAGCCCAGAGTTTCCTGGAGTACCTTTGACCTGCTGGATGTCATAGATGTTATGCGGATTGTCCGGGAGATGTGCCCCACGTGCTGTAGTTTAGACCTTGGCCCTACTTCCCTGATTTTGGGTTGTAGTGATATTATCGGCCCAGTCTAAACTCGGATTGTCCGGTGCTCTCTGGATTCAGGTGAGTTTCCTAGCCCCCTGAAGGAGGGGGTGGTTACCCCCCTTCTGAAGAGAGCTTCTTTAGACCTGGAGAACCTAGCAAACTACAGGCCTATCTCTAACCTCCCTTTTGTGGGGAAGGTAATTGAGAAAGTTGTGGCTGCTCAACTGGATAACCATTTAACCATCCATAATTTATATGAACCTCTCCAATCTGGTTTTCGTAAGAGGCATAGTACTGAGACTGCTCTGGTTCAGGTGCTCAGTGATCTCCTGATGGCAAGAGATCAGAGACACCATTCTTTCTTGGTTCTCCTGGATTTATCATCAGCTTTTGATACTGTGGATCATGGGGTTCTGCTCGAACGTCTGAGGTTTATCTGTGGGCTGTCTGGTACAGTCCTCAGATGGTTTTCATCTTTCCTCACTGGTAGAATGCAGAGAGTTGTCTCGGTTTTATTTTCATCTGGGGCTTTCTCACTGCCCTGTGGGGTACCTCAGGGTTCGGTGCTGTCTCCCATGTTATTTGCAGTATATATGCTACCCATCAGAGACATTGCAAGATGGTATGGGCTGAGGTTTCATTGCTATGCTGATGACACCCAGCTCTACCTGTCTTTTGCTCCCAACCAGGTTAGTGCTATCTCAGTACTGAACAGCTACCTCATAGAAATCCAAGATTGGATGAATACCAGCAGTCTAAAGCTGAACCCAGGAAAGACTGAGGATTTGGTTGTGGACCCGGGTCATAGGGCAGAGGGGTTGAGGACTGGGCTCCCTTCTGGTTTAGTCCTGGGGGAGGCCCAGATTCTCACCTCTGATTGGGTGCATAATTTGGGAGTGGTGCTTGATGATGGCCTGACTCTTCATCATCAGGTATCGGCAGTCATCAAGCTGGCCTTTTACCATCTTAGGAACATGGCCAGGATTAGGCACCTTGTTCCTTCTAGTGACCTACCTGTTTTGGTCCATGCCTTTGTGACACCGCGCCTTGATTATTGCAACGCTCTTTACCTAGGGCTTTCTGGGATTGATATCTGCCACGTCCAGCTAGTGCAGAATGCGGCAGCACATTTGTTGACTGGGGCATCTAGAAGATCTCATATCACCCCTGTGCTGCACGATCTGCACTGGCTGCCTATACAGTGGCGGATCACCTTCAAAGTAGGTCTTATGACTTACAAAGCCCTACACGGATTGGGCCCTGATTACTTGAAAGAGCTCCTGGTTCCTTACACCCCTTTGCGACAGCTCCACTCGGCTGATGAGGGGTTGCTAGAGAGTCCAAGGGTTAACTTAAAGTCATCTGGTGTGCGGGCCTTTGGGTATGTGGCACCTACCCTCTGGAATTCTCTGCCCCGTCAGCTTCGGGAGTGCAGGACAGTGGGGAGTTTTAAGCAGGCACTTAAGACTTTTTTATGGGGGAAAGCATTTTCTGTACCTTCTTGATTTTATATTATATGTGTTGTGTTTTGTTTTTATGTGAATTGTACAGAGCCTTGAAATTCGAAAGACGCTTATATAAATAAATGTTATTATTATTATTATTACTATCAGCATCATCTGTCCTGTTGAAGTCCTCTAATACTTTTTTTTTGTAATTAGTCGTGGCAGGCACATCATCTAAGAAACTGTATCCAACTTGAACTGCTGACATAGTCTTTCAAAATATTTTAGGAAAAGACCAAGATCATCTCCCTCCCAGTACTGTGGCAACATTTTAGAACTAATTTTGTCTTCTTGTCAAACCCCTTGGAACCCTTGCCAGTATTCACTTCTGATTGTGGTGCTTTCTGCCACAGTATCTCCATTTCACTCTCATGTTCATGTTCCCTTTTTCACGCTTCTTGCATCATGATCAGGGCCACTGGTTTTTGGTTTCTACCAGAGAACATTGTAAAATTCTAGAATTTGGACTGCCTGCACACTGGTGAAAACAATGAATTTCACAGAATTTGGCATTTTATACCAGATCAGTAAATCTACAGAACTTGCATTTTTCTTATACAGTGGCGTGAAAAAGTATTTGCCCCCTTCCTGATTTTCTCTATTATTGCATATTTGTCACACTGGATGTTTTCAGGTCTTTAGACAAAATATAATATTAGATAAAGGGAACCTGAGTGAACAAATAACACTTTTTTTTTTTACTTATTTCATTTATTTAATGAAAAAAGTTAACCAACACCAACTGGCACTGTGTGAAAAGTAATTGCCCCTAGTTAAATCAACCCAATTAAAGGGATAATTAGAGTCAGCTGATTGAACACAGCTAGGCTTGATTACAGCCAGCCCTGCTCAATATAAACCTCACTTATTTTGGCCCTTACCATCAGAGTCACGTTGCCCTAGCACAAAGATCTAACAAGCACATTATGCCACGATCAAAGGAAGTTCCTGAAAAGATCAGAAAAAATTTGTTGCCCTCTATCAGTCTGGAAAGGGTTACAAAGCTATTTCTAAGGCTCTGGGACTCCATCGAACCACAGTGAGAGCCATAATCTCCAAATGAGAACACTTGGAACAGTAGTGAACCTTCCCAGGAGTGGGCAGCCTGCAAAATTACTCCAAGGGCGCAGTGTAAAATCATCCAAGAAGTCTCAAAGGATCCTAAAACAACATCCAAAGAACTGCAGGCTTCTCTTGCCTCAGCTAAGGTCAGTGTTCATGACTCCACAATCAGAAAGAGACTGGGCAAAATGGGCTTCATGTGAGGTAGCAGTGAGAACCACTGCTAACCAAGAAGAACATAAATGCTCGTCTCTCATTTGCCAAGAAGCACCTGGATGATCCACAAGCCTTTTGGGAAAATGTTCTATGGACAGATGAGTCCAAAGTGGAACTTTTGGACAACATGGATCCCATAATGTCTAGCATAAAGCAAACACAGCATTCCACAGTAAGAACACCATACCAACAGTCAAACATGGTGGTGGTAGTGATGGTGTGGGATGCTTTGTTGCCTAAGGACCTGGATGACTTGCCATAATTAAAGGAACCATGAATTCTGCTCTGTACCAGAAAATTCTTAAGGAGAATGTCCAGTCATCCTTCCGTCAGCTGAAGTTGAAGCGTAGTTGGGTCATGCAGCAAGACAATGATCCAAAACACAAAAGCAAGTCCACATCAGAATGGCTAAAAGAAGTAAAATTAAAGTTTTGGAGTGGCCTAGTCAAAGTCCAGACTTAAATCCAATAGAGATGCTGTGGCAGGACCTGAAGCGAGCAGTTCATGCTCGAAAACCTACCAAATGTTACTGAATTAAAGCAGTTCTGCGAGGAAGAGTGGGTTAAAATTCTCCACAGCTATGTGAAAGACTGATATTGAATTATAGGAAGTGTTTGGTTGCAGTCATTGCAGCTAAATGTGGCATAACCAGTTATTAAGTGTAAGGGGCAATTACTTTTCACACAGTCCCAGTTGGTGTTGGTTAACTTTTTCATTAAATAAGTGAAATAAAAAAAAAAACAAGTGTTATTTGTTCACTCAGGTTCCCTTTATCTAATATTACATTTTCTCTAAAGACCTGAAAACATCCAGTGTGACAAATATGCAATAATAGAGAAAATCAGGAAGGGGGCAAATACTTTTTCACGCCACTGTAGTTGTTTCCTGTACTATTTTCAGTTTGCTTCATTTAATGCTCTATATATTAATCCTTGCTATGCCGCAGACTGATATATCAGTCCAGAATTACCACGCATTCTAATTCTGTCAGCAGCCTAAGGGTTACGCCTTCTTTTATTCTCATTATTGATACACATACTTAAAGAATGACAGTAAAATCTGAAAATTAGATGAACAGTCACGGTACAATTCTTGGAATTTCAAGTCTTGAAAGTGGAATTTCATTACTTTAATTACCGTAAATCAGTTGCCTTGATCATGATCTCATGTTTCCGTTGGCACTTTTTCTCTTCCTGCATCTGGATCTCATGCCAGTGCTGCCTATCTTACTCTTGGTGCTCCTTCTCTCACTCCTCTTGTATCTGGATCTGCTGCTGCTCCTCTCTCGCTCACTCTCTCTCTTGCTCTTCTGCTTCCAGCTTGACCTTCGACTCCTCAGCCTCCAGCATTGCTTTCTGCAGCTCAGCATCTGCCTCTTCCTTTATGGGGGTGAGCTCCAGGCTCATTTTCTGGATCAAATCTTGTTGCTCAGCTACCCTGGTTCTTGGCTCAGATTCACTCGCATTGACCTTGGTCTCATTACTCTGGACAGCCTCCACTGTGACCCCAGGCTCACTGTTGCCCCTCTAACTTTTCTTGAGCATCTCTATGAGAGCTGTCTTTGTTTGCTACCATTCATAGGTGAGCTCTCCCTCTACGCATGACTCCTGTACTTGTGCCACTGTATGTTTCTTAAATACCCAAGGCATAATGTCTTCTTACTTTAATTACACTGTCACCAACCTGAACTGTTAAGCTTGTTAGAGTTCTACTCAGAAGTAAGTGTTTGCCCCCCCAAATTGTTTACCTGTGCTCATTAAAGCACAGCAGTCACATGTTTACATGGAAGCCGTGCAGGATCTAACATAATACGGTGGCATACTGCAGTAGAGTTACTGCAGTAAACAAGATGGTTTCAATGGCAGTGAATCCCTTTTGTCATACAGTAACCTGAGACATTTTGTTGCACCCTGGCTGTCACCACTGTATATTAAATACAAAATATTTAATATTTATACCAAATTTAGAAGATATACAGCAAACTAAAGAACATATTTAGAAAAACAAATACACAATTTTAAATGGAAAGAATTACAAACGGAAGAACCTTACTACACTCACTTAAACATCTGCTTCGTTACTCCCTGGCCATTCTCAGAAACAACAGGTCTTGAGATCAAAGGCCCAGTACTCCACTTATATAGAGTAAACCTCTGCTATAGTATCTGGTATCTCAAAACAAAATCTAGATCTCAATAGCAAACTCTCCTGATAATATACATGGCAGGATCACCCACCTTCGCCACATCATTTGGAGGGTTCGGACCATCCTTCGGGAAGGATTTTACAAGCTCTTACTTAAGACTGGTTCAGGCCAGTTTTACTGTTGCCAGTTGGCAATGCTAAATGGGTTTTGCTCTGGGTAAACACACCAATTACTTTAATTACCAGGTTTGAGAGACCCACAGCAAACACAGTAGATGGTCTCCATTGGGAGCTGGCTTACCAGGCCCTATGCTAGTCACATTTAAAAGGAGTAACTGAGAGTCAAAGGGCTCCCTATTTAAAAGTGGCAGGGTGCACCATGCAAATGAATGTGCCGTGCATCTAAATGTGCCAGCAGAAAATAATGGGATATTCAGAAACTGCACCAGCAAATGCGATCACACAAACATGTCTGAATAGCCGGAGGATGCGTGAGTGTGCAGCCGAAGATGTGCACCACATCAGGCCACATTTTAATATGGGGAACTGCACTCAAAGGGCCTGGGGACAAATGCCCAAATAGTGGCTGTTGTACACTGCATGTGGGAACATGGCTGGTGCATAAGTGCGGCAGCCCAGGGGACAGGACAGGCTCGGTGGCACACCACAGGTGCCAAAAGAGCCTGATGGAAGGACTGTGAGGGAACAGCCCTGTGTACCACACACACATGCCCAGGCATGGGCACACCTATGCACATCACCCATGGTACACACGCACACACACACCACCATGGATAGGGGAGCACAAAAGTGGCCATGATCAATGGTTTGCGGAGATGTGGGAGGATGATGGACACTGCAGTAGACATGCCAGTGTGACAGAAGGGTCACAGGCCCACTGTGCAACATGTGTAGGTGAATACAGGGACACATATAGTGGAGGCCCCCGGGAGCAGTGGGGAAAGCAAAGGCCAAAAACCACCCCTAAACATGAGGAAATATGGATGGGGGCACATGTGCAATCATCTGTCAAATATCCCTGGAAAACAACACACCACAGACTACCATGTGAAATATGAAAATACAAATATTTATGAAAAAACAACCAAATATAGTACAAGAAGAGTGAACAATAATAACCACAACAACAGCATCAAAAATACAAGCATGAAAAAGATAAAACAAAGAAGAGGGAAGATATTGGGATGGAGAATACAGTGGACAAGTGTGGGAGGGGTGGAACTATTTACAATGCAAGGATAGGGGTGGGGTGGGAAATAGGGAAAACTACACAAGAAGGGGAAAACAGTCCAGTTCATGGCCAAAGTGGGGGCGGTGGCACCCACAGGCAGCGTGATGAGGACATCTCGGTTCTGATGGCCCTTATTGTCCTGGCCATTGCCCACATAGCCCTTAATAGGGCCCTTTGGTGGAGCAGTATTGCCTATAGCAGGGTAACAGTCCCTCGGGTTGCCTATCTCTCTCGTGTCCTGGCATGTGTTCATCCCACACTGGCTGGTGCCCGAACACAACCTATGGGAAGAAAACAACTTAATCCAGCAGCAGTGCTAATGGATCAACGTTCATGCATAGATAGTCTGCGACCCCCCCAACAACAGTGGTGATGAGCAGCCATGCATGTGTGGTGTGCTGTCCACAGGCGTTGTCACATTGCCACATGCAACAGTGCCCACAGATGTGCAGTGAACATCGGTGCCATGAAGCACAACACATATGTCGTGAGCGTGGCACCACAAAAGGGCATTGCAGGACATGCAGCCCAAATGGCACAGGGCAATGTTGTGGAGATGCACATGGCTGTGTGTAGGATGTGCAGTAGCCACTGCCATGGTACACCGTCCAATAGCAAAAGTATGCATGTTACAGCCACAGGTGTCAGATCCATAGGACAGGGGTGCTGGCAGCCCCCATCCCACAGTAGTACCTGACTGTCCACAGTGGCCCTCCAATGCAAGTAAAGACGGACGGCATGCATCGTGTACCCATGTGGAGAAACAACACCAGCTCCACAACCCATGAATACACCCATAGTCTGCCGGCCCTGGGGACAGCCAGGCAGAGGAACATGCAGGTGCTGACAATGGTACCAGCATGCCAGCCGAATATCGGTGGACGTCATACACTCATAGAGATAACAGCCCTGTACCAGTCCTTCAGACCTGTAGTGGACAGGGATATGACTCAGTAGGTACAGCAGCTGGCCCATTGAAATAGTCCATGGGCCAGTGTATAATCCCAATCATCAGCCCTGTTGGACAATGAAAGCTTGCTTAAATGACATCCCCCAATGGAAACATGTGTGTTGTTCCACAAGGCCACACCTACACACAGACCACACAGTGCAGAGTATCCCACATGCCACCAAGGCACATATCCATGTTCCCTCCACAGAGAGGGCACCATGGGGCTGACACCTGTCACTGGGTACAGCAAGCACATAAAGGTGATACAACAGGCCTACACACACTGTGTATGGTGGTGGACAATGCAAAGGCCAAATGCAGTGGCAGCATACATGACTGCATGGCACAATTACCACCTGCACAATGGTTGGTGTCATGTATACAGACGGTTGCATGTGCGGGTGTGTAGCAGAGGAACAGGAGGTGGACTCAGCCTCCAATGTGTGTTACATTCAGGCCACACAGTGACATGGTGGTGTATGCCATTCAGAGGGGCTGTCAGACAACAGCCAATGGCAACTCATGGTCAGCACCAACATACAGCCATGGCCAGAAGCACACGTGACACATGGCCATAGGTGAGTGCTGTGGCAACACATCCCACATTGGCTGATGCAAGAATGCCATGGCTGCCCACCACTGCCATGTGCATGGCAGATGCTGCACTGGACATAGTTACACAATATTGCACACACAGGAGGTGGCTATGGCCCTACCATTATCCCTGGGTAGCACATCTGGGCACAACAAAGTAACATACCATGAAACTCAGATAACACACTGGTAAAGTATAAGGGCCCAGCACCAGAACAATGTGATCCAATATAATGTGATATGTGGGGGGGTGTCCACTGGATGACAGCAGCATACTGTGTACATATGGCGGACACCAAAGGAGGCTTGGATAGCTGTGCAGGGGCACATTCATTAATGTGACAACACAACTGGGGGACACGCAGGATGTGTTGTGACAAGTGCATGGGTGTGTGGTGTAAACAGTGCAATTGGTGGTCTGTTCCAGTGTTGTGACACACTGGACTGTGCAGAGACCCCTCAAGCTCTAAGCAGGGCAAACCCGAGCAACAGCATACCACTGCCATCACAAGGGTCAGATGGGAGTGTCATCTGTACGTGTACATGCCACATGCCACAGACCTCAATGGCCTATGTGGGGGTCACATGACCACACTACCAAGACAACTATGGGCAGGTGTGTAGATGGCCCCAATGCTGAACACAAGCAGGGTGCTATATGTCTACATAATGTGCCTGCACATGCCATGTGGAGTGTTGCTCTGCATGGGATGAGTCCACCATAGAAATAGGCTAAACAGCCACTTTGGTCATGCCATGTGGCACAGGACAAGACTATCATGTGCACAGCACCAGAAGCATGTTAGTACACATGGGCCCCCATGGTGGACAACAAGGTGGAGGAGGCCACGATGTACAGGGTGGATATACCACATGTGCAACAGCATGGTTCAAACCCACATGCCGTGAATGAAAGGCCACAGTGGATGAATCACAGTGAATGTGCAACACAGACCGGGTATGGCAATGTGAAACACACAGGCATACTTATGTGACTGTCCTCGTGGTGACACCCTTACTGTGTGGTGCTGTCTGGCTCCCCCGTGTCCTCAGGGGCCCACCTCCACCCGACTCAGTGAACCTGTCTTCCGGCCTCTGTGTCTGCAATGTGAACACAATGACAAAGACACAATCAGAGCCATGCATTACCAGACGTCACCTACAGTCCACCCAAATACTAAGATTCACTAAGATTCACTAAGAACTTTGGAAGGAGTATAAGGCCAAAGCCCATGAACACTATCAGTCACCCATAATACCCAGGGGAATGGTCATGTAATAAGTAGTTGTCTAGGTGTCTTTTGAAGATATTCTTGGTTTTACTGATGACAATATCAGTAGGGAGTGAATTCCATGGCTTTATAATTCTCTGGGATAAGAAATATCCTCTTTTTCTTGTACTAAATATGATACAGCATTGTGGATATTAATTGTACACCCACGTGAGAAGGTATGACCAACAGTGGATAGCATACAGTGTACCTCTGCATAGGCACGATATAGGGTTGTACACTGCCCCCCACCTCAATACTACCTGAATACACAGGTAGTACAGTGAAAGTAAATGGTACATGTAGTCAGCAGATGTACCATCTAATGTATGTGACACCCTACCTCAGTCCCCTGACTATGTGCTGTGCTAGTACAATACATAGCCAGTGTCCTGTGGACCATGCCCCATGATGACTGGTGACATAGCAGTCAGCCAGACTGAGGGAGAACCCCTATTGTGCAGCATGTGTAACCAACACACAGGATGGTTAATTGTCCCAGTGGGTGTTGCCATGTGGCCTGCAATGGATACACAGGTCAGCACACTGACAATCACATGCATGTCCCACACTGGAATGTGTGGCACAGATGTACATGGACATGTGCCACCACTGTTAGGCCATGGCAGCAGAACAACACTGGGTGGGGCTCACTGTCATGGCCATGTACCTACAGAGGTGGTGTACAGTCTACTAGTGGCATGCCATGGATGGCCACAGGACCGCATAGCTGTGGCAAGGGGGTCAGCCATATGTCCCATGGAACCTGATGGTCACCATGTCCATGACAGACACCCACATGTGTATAGCTATGCATGTCCACCGTACATATCAGGGTGGGACATACCACAGAGGCTCTGTGCTTGTCACCACTGTGACCCCTGACCTGCAGCACATACTATGAGACAGATGCATGGATGCATTGTCAACGCCACTATGACGGTACTAGAAATAGGTGCAGGATGTACCATGGACACATGTTGGACACATCCTGGCACCTGCATACCCTCTTACTGTGACATGTCAACCACCACAGTGTATCATGGAGATGCACAACATGTACCCACTATGACGCACTGTGCTGTTCAATGATACATGCCTATATACCCCAGCATGCAAGACCATAAGGAGGACTGTGAGGCACAGGAACATGTGGGCTCTGCAGGGGGACTGCTATTCACAGTCATGCCGAGACATGATATGACTATGTACCAGGTCCTGGTGTGTGTGGCCTGTGGCACAAGGGTGGACACATGCATGGATACATATGGACATCAGAGGCATGGGAATGATATGTGATGTCACAATGCACATCAGCCATGCCGTACATCGCAGTGACCGTACATTGGGATATGGCCATGCTGACAAGCAGTGCCAGCATATGGCAGATATGTTCCATCTGTGCCTCTGACCAAGGGTGTGTCTGCACTGAAATGGAACAACTGCAGTGACAGACATTGTGCAGGTGTGTGTACCTACATATGCGTTTCAGGACAGGTGCCCATAATGTGTGTGCCAGGACACTGGCATGGTACACATATGCCTACATAGCATACTGGTCACTGATATCATTGTTGGATACGTATGTGCCTGTCACCACATTGTGCCATGTCCAGGAGAACCACAGATGCAATGCACAGGTCCTGCGACCTGTACACTGTCACCCATTGTGTGCCTGGCTTCTGACAGCACTATTCCTGGCCCAGCAGATTGTCGAATGGTACTGATCTGCATCTTGTCAGCCTCTGTAGACAGGTGTTACCCTCAGTATAACAGCAAGAACACCAAAAAGCCACCACATGGCTGGGTGTGCTACAGGGAAAACTTGTGCAACAAATCTCAATTCATCCAGCACCACCCGCCACAGAGAGTCAACAGACCAAGAAATACTGTATTAACAGCTTATTGTGACAACATAATTAAGATGCAGAACTCACTGTGTACGAGGCACAGACAGGGAGACAATCCAGCTGGGCCCACATATATCTACCAGTTTGGCCGAAGCATTGTCAGTATAAAAGGCATGGACATGTGCCACTGTACACTTGCACTATAAAGATGGTGGGGCATGTCTGTGCCAAACACAATGGACCAGTATGCGTAATAGTGTT
The DNA here is from genome assembly GCA_016271365.2 of Neoceratodus forsteri. Classification (NCBI taxonomy): domain Eukaryota; kingdom Metazoa; phylum Chordata; order Ceratodontiformes; family Ceratodontidae; genus Neoceratodus; species Neoceratodus forsteri. The sequence goes on from CM057456.1 coordinate 953,708,140, forward strand.
CCTCAACTGTGGATCTATAGAAATAGCATACCACATTCCACAATGGTCAGTGTTAGGCACAGAGACATCCCTGACAGATAATGACAACCAACATGTCACACATTCTCATGACGTACATACCTAGGCATGGCACCCTGCCCTATTCCACAATGGCACGGTACCGGTCAAGTCATGTCCTGTTCCTCCTGGTTAGGTCCCCGTAGCAATGCTGACACTGCTCGCCCATGCGTGGTACACCAGTATATCTGCTAAGGTTGCTTGCTATCTCAACCCAGAGGTCAGACCTGACCTGTCCAGTTCCTCCCAGCTGAAAAGCTGGCCCTCACTAGGGACCACCAGATCCATCAGGTTAGCCAGCTCTACATCTAGTACATGTATATTTGTATATTTTTTTTATTATTTTTGTATGTCTTGTAAAATTTTCTCCTATACTGTAACCAGGTTATGCACTTTAGAAGGTGTCCCTTGAAAATGAGTGTACTTGTGTGCTCAATGGGATTGTTTTACCTTGTTCATTATAAATGAATAAAATCATTACTACTACTACTACTGCTACTACATCTGCCCATCTCTGGGCACAATGACTGGGTACCATTTGCCTTGTAGTTCTGGTCATTGTGCAGGTGCTGCTGATGGCATGCAAGGCTAGCCACGTTCTGGCAGGCCTCATACCCATGTACTTAGCGTGATAGTGCTTACTTGATTTGCCATGTGCTACTGGTGTTAGCGTCATGATTTTGCATGATAAGGTATCACAGCTGTGATACTACGCATGCGCAATAGTGTTGTGCTGTGCGGCAACCTAAGGTCACACCCCCTGCTACTGCACTCACACAGCTGCCACGTGGTGCCATATTGTGAAGGGTGCTCACTGCCATGACTCAAGCCATCCATACTGTGCACTTCAAGGGGCATGCACAGCAGACTAGTGTCATGCATGACCAAACTATGTTTGCGTCTGTGCGATACAACACTGCTGTCATCACTGAATGTTGCTGTGTGTGTCCTACGCGATACAGTGATGTGTGGTGTCTATCATGCAGATGCCTGTGTATGTGCACCATGGTCTTTGGAGAAGCAAATGGAAACGTGCGATTACAAGCCAATCTCTGTGCAATATTCAGCCAAGATATGCAAATAGCCTTATTGCACAGTCTGTGCCCAAACAGCACCTTTGCATCTCATCACTGGAATGTATTCAGCTCATTTGCATGCACATTATCGTAAAAGGAGGCTAGCATCACCACTACACATGGGTAACTGAGAGGTACTGCGGCCTTGAAGGTAGGTGTTGTGTCATGTTTATGTGTGGCATTCATTGTTCTGTGTAAGGGGCTTTCTTTCCATATCTATGTCATTGTAACTGGGCCTCTCTCTGTTCCAAAAGCACCAGAATGGCAGTGGAGAGATGCAGACATCCAAACTATACTAAGGATGAGCTCAAGGTGCTCAACGAGGCCTATGTGCTCCGACAGCATCTTCTCTCTAGGAAGTGTGGGACACTGCAGAAGCAGGCACAGGGCTGGAGGGAGGTGGCACAGGCCATCAATGTGCAGGGAAACTACAATTGTACTCCCAAGGAGGCAAGAAATGGATCAGTGGCCAGTGGGTGCACTGCAAAGGTCTACTGGCTGAGGCCCGTGCTTCCCTTCAGACAACTGGTGTTGGACCTTCAAGGGCTACTGTGATGACACTGCAGGAGGCACTCATGGCAATAACCTTCAGGCAGGTGTCTGTGCATGGTGTTCCCATTGGGGGCTTTGACACAGGTGGTGACCCGTCCCTGCACTGTGAGTATCCAGGTTGCAGTTCATGTCTGGTCTTGCATGAGTCTTCCTATGTCTGTGTGTATCATGATATCCATTATCTGTAGCACTGTGTGGCTACCCAACAAGGTCCACTGTATAGTTGTGCATTCCACAGCATATGTGTGCATTATAGCATGTCTGGCATGTGCCCTGCTCACAATCTTATGCCTGTGTGTGATTTCACGTGGTATCCTGGTACATGCATGAGCACCTACCTGTGTGCAAACAGTACTGTTAACATGAACATGCATCCCTAACCATGGTCTATCCTTTTGTTTCCACAGTACCATTTCATCTTGGGACAGGTGATGGTCCACAGAAACCATACCCTGCACAGCATGGCCTTGTACCTGTGGCCACAGCTACAGCCAGTGTAGGGCCCTCTGACGTGGACCCGCACACACGGGGGGTGGGGGGTCGGATGGTGATAATGATGATAAGACCGTCTCCCTGTCAGCTGAGGCCCTCCTCACTGCTGTGGAGGTGCTTGCCATGGACACTGATGATGACAGCATGATGATGGACAGTGTCATCCCTGACACCACCTCCCATGTGCCCCGGAATGTTTCCCCACATACTGCACATGTCATCAGCGGCCATTCAGGGCCGGTCCCCATGCAGCAGGTGAGCTATCACTTGCAGTCGGCCATGGTGCATGTAGAGGGCAATGTGCTGTAGCCTGTAGTGGCACAGTGGCTGGGCACTATTGCTCAGCAATGGGGGACTGGTGACTAACAACAGCCTGACCATCTGCAGGTTAATATAGCTCCGATATGCATAGTAGATGCTCGTGCTTCATCCCCACAACACCAGCAGCAAGGTGTTGGGCCACCACATGCTGTGTCAGTCACATGCCAGGCCCCCCTCCCGGGATTGGCAGCCTCCACCCAGCCCACAATACATTGCCCCAGACAATAAGCTGTCCAAACACATGAGGCTACCGAGGGCCTCCATGGAGAGCCAGGAGGCACTCCATGATGCTGTGCAGGGGTTACAGTCACAGATGCATCTCCATGAGGAGCAGGCTTCTGTCCACCATCTGGAAATCAGGGGGGACTATTTGTGTGTTCTGTGAGGAGATTAATGCAGGCTTATCTGATATAGCAGCAGCTATACAGGAAAACACTGCAGCACTGGCTGTCCATGGTGGCCATACCACCTGCTGGACTCCTCACAGCAACCCTAGCACTCCCAGAACACCATACAGCATCCACTGTTCCCCTAACACCCCATCTCCTGGCATTGTATGTCCCCCACCCCTGGCTATGGTGTTTGCTTCTCCACACCCACCCCAACATGTAGCCATTCCCAGACACATGTGTCTACCTTCTCAGAGGTGGAGGTCTCACATCAGGTATCAAAGGGGTCCCCATTGGAGTTGCCTGCATTGGTGGGGTGAGACCATGTTCATATCCATGGTGGCCGCACACACCACTCCTGAAGGGTCCAGGGCCTTTACAGACTGCCCATGATGCCTCCAAGATGCAGGTGGGGCTGCCTCTGCCCTGTATTGCCTACGGTTGTGCAATATCCACACCCTGTGACCCACACTGCCCCATCTCACAACACCTGTGGTATTGTCACATTGTTTGGATGGGCATCTGGGACATGGATGTGGCCTTGGTGTCATGGAACTGGCATGGGCGTGATGAGTGCACCTGTGGCTCACCACTGTGGGTATGTGCCAGTGGTCTATCTCAGACCCATGACAAACTGCTACCAGTACCTCTGTGCATCCATGCCAAAGTTGTCCCACCTGTGAACATGTGTGCATGCCACTTCTGCACACCTGTGTGCACAACATGCCAGACTGACCGGTACTTACTCAACACCACCTTGAGGCCCAATGTGCACTCACATACACAGTGTCTGTGTGCAGCAGAGCAATGTCTCACCTGCAGGCTGTGCTCATCTTCTGGGTTCAAAATGTTCATGCACAAAGGTGTCCCTATGCCACTATCCCCTGAAGACCAATCTTGGGTCCTCCTTGTCATGCCATTGATGCTCACCCTTGTCTGGTGGCTCCACGTCCTCCGCACTGTCACCCTCAGGAACCTGGACAACTATTGCATGGTCTATAGCAATGTTATGTAGCATACAACAGGCCAGGAATATGCCACAGGCCTTGTCCGGGCTATAATGTAGGGCACCCCTGGACCTGTCCAGGCATTTGAAGTGCATCTTCAGAATGCTGAACACATGATCTATGATGTTTCTATTAGCTGTGTGTGCCTCATTATACCTGTTTCCTGCTTCAGACATGGGCCGCAGTATTGGGGTGAGCATCCATGGATGAAGGGGGTATGCACTGTCTCCTGTGTAGAGGAAGGTGATATGTTAGCATACCATCTACTATCATGACATTCAGCTCTCCAAACAGACCTATTACATATGGTCAGCTTCATCTGAACATTTCCTCACCCACCGAGTCACTGTTGCACATTCTTGCCCTCCCCTTTTGGTCCTTTTCCTGCTGTTGTATTTCCACTGTCACTTCCACCACAGCCTGCATGCCATACAGTCTGTGGGTCACAGCACATCCTTGGCCTGTTTGTTTCACACAGCAATGACACCTTCCAATGTGTCACCTTGCACTTCCCTTCCCACAATCTCACAAGCCCCTACTGGCTGGCACCACTCCTGCAACTTTTCCCTATTACCCACCATCACATTTTATCCCTCCCATGCCAGCTTTACATGTTTGTTCTGTGTCAGTCCTTTTCAGGTCCCATCCTCCTCCCTCCCTCCCACCCAAGTGGCACATAGCTGTGTGCCATTGCAACACCCCTTCTTACTGTGCTGACACCTGTATGGCTGCCATCATTGTACTGTGATACCATATGGACACCTTGTTTGTGGCTGTGTTTGCACTCACCCATGAGATGGCTACTGGGTATGTCCCCAGACTCTAATCTGTGGCATAGAGATGACTGACACCAGATGAATGCATCATATGCACTCCCTGGGTACCAAGCACATACATTTGAGATGCATCCTGTGGCATCGAACACCACCTAGCAGTTGATGGAGTGGTACCCCTTCCTGTTAACATAGACATCTTTGTCACCACTAGGTGGTGCTCTGAAGGCCACATGGGTACAGTCAATGGCCCCTAGCATGACTAGTAGGTGCCTGACCCTGTAAAAGAGCTGTATAGTTGTTGTCTGCTCTGCTGGTGTGCTATGGAATTGTATGAGCTCACTAGCATGGGTTGCAGAGCATTTAGGAACTGTGTGAGGAGATGAGAGGTGCTGACTGGGTGATACCAGTGGTGTCACCCACCGATATCTGAAAGTTGCCCATGGTGGGCAGGCACAGCAAAGCTGTAACCTTGGTCTCCACTATCCTCAGCTACCTTGCTGTTTCCTTAGTCTCCTCACATCAGCCATTACTGCAGCCATGTGGAATGTGTTCTCAGCCATTCTGCCTGCTTTACAGCAGCCTACCTCGGGGTGTCTGGATGAGAAGGACTGGCCCCGCTGGCTGCACCGGCTGCCCCGCCACCACCCATAGTCATTACTCGCTCTTATAGTGACGGTCACGTGTGTGATTTAGTCTATCAGCCCAGTTTACCATTAGCAGGCTATACTGTCTTGCCACTAGGGGCATTTTTTTTCCTTTTTTCCTTCTTTCTCATACTCATCACCGCAGCTAAATCTTCTGAACTCTTCTGTTAGGTCACTCTCTGTTAGCTCCTGTCACTATAGCGAACTCCTGAACTTACTACTTCCTCCTGTTTCTCCTCCAATTTTTTTTGCCAACCCCCAGTCCCCCACCACCAGCGGCCATCCTCTGCCAGGTTCTCACCAGCTGTTGAATCCTCTCCCCTGCTGCCTATGCCCCCTGGCCTGCACTCTAACCCAGGACATGGCCCCTCATGCTCAGACTATCCCAGCCACTACCTACTCTGATCGTCCCACCACCCTGGCCCATGCCACTCTCCCCCCAGCCTGGTGTGCAGCCAAAGGGCTAAACGTCGCTCACCTCAATGTCTGCAGCATCCTCCAGAATACTCCAGAACTAACAGCCTGGGTAGCCCTCTGTAAGCCAGACATCCTGGGCATCTCTGAATCCTGGCTCAAGCCTAGCACCCCTGACTCTGTCTGCTCCATCCCAGGCTACAACCTTGCACGGTGTGATAGGGCAGGTAACAAGCATGGGGGGCGTACTCCTGTACTATAAGAAGCACCTTAACATGTCCATAGTCGCTCCCCCATCCCTCACCCTCCCTCCCCTGCGAGTTCCTCCACACCCTCACCCTCCACGGCAATACTAAAAAGGTACACATCGTCTGCACCTATAACCCTCCGAAGGGTGGTATACTTGGGCTGTCCTCCATGCTCGAGCAGCTCAGAGAGAGGGTTGGCCCCAATGAGCTCTTCATCCTAGGGGACCTTAACCTCAACTGACTGGGGCCCAACCGTAAGCAGTTTGAGCCGCTGCTCTCTGGCCTCGCACTCTGCCAGGTCATCACCGAACCCACTCGGCCCTCCCGCCATGGAGACCCCGGGACGCTCATTGACTGGGTGATGAGCAACCGCCCTGAAAACATCCTCCATTCAGGGATACTTCCTGACTCCATCTCTGACCATTCACCTACCTACTGCGTCTGGGGTTCTACCTCCCCCAAAATCCCCAGTCATGTGCTCCTGATGAGGAACTACTCCAAGTTCTCCACCAGCCTCTACTTCAATGATCTTCAGACGGCTGACTGGTCCAGGATCACCTCCACAAGTGACCCTGCGGCTGCCCTAGACCAGTTCACTGTTGTATTTGGCCCACTACAAGACAGGCACGCTTCCCTCTCAAAGAGGAGAGTTCGTGGCACTGCCACAAAGTGGCTACACAGTGACCTTCTCTCACTCATGAAACTGCGTGACAAAACTGGGTGAAACACAGGATCTCACACAATAGAGCTGACCTCCTGGTGTACCGCCAGCTGAGAAACTCCTGCAAGTGTGCTATACGCACCGCAAAAAGTGAGTTCTGCAGAGCTGCCCTGCTTGCCATGGCAAACAACCCCCGTCGCTTCTGGACTAACGTGAAAAACCAAGTCGGAGGGTCGGCCAAGGCACAGCCCGCCGATATGCTTATAGGGGGGTACAAACTGCAATAACCCCTAACCATCACCACTTCTCTCAACCGACTGTTCACTGACCTGCCAAGCTCCTCTCCTTCCCTGCCCCCTGCCCCCAAACCACCGGGGGTGCCTCCTCCTACCCGTCCCCCCTTCTCCCTCAAGAGAGTCACCATTGGTGAGACCCAGAAACTCCTTGCCGGCCTCTCCCATCACATGGGAGCTGGCCATGATGGTCTAGAGCCGAGGCTGCTTAGCTTGGGGGCTTCTCTCCTAGCTCGTCCGCTAGCCCATATTTTCACCACCTCACTTATCTCTGGGGTCCTCCCTGACATGTGGAAAGTTGCCAAGGTTGTCCCAGTACTCAAACATGGCGACCCGGAGGATGTAAATAACTATTGGCCCATTGCTATTCTATGCGCTGCAAGTAAGCTCCTCGAAAAGGCAGTCACATCGCAGCTCACTCAATACCTCCAGGGACATGATGTTCCGTCCCCTTCCCAGCACGGTTTCTGAAAAGGGCACAGCACATTGACTGCCCTTGCAGTGGTCACCTCCCAGATCCGGTCCGCAACTGACCAAGGCAAGTTGACTGGGGCCATCTTTGTAGATCTATCAAAAGCCTTTGACTGGATGGACCACCCCCTCCTTCTCTCTGCCCTGCAGTGCCACGGGTTTTCCCTCCATGCCCTCAACTGGTTTGCCAATTACCTCAAGGGCAGACAACAATAAACCTGCTTTAACCGAACCCCCTCACCTCTCTTCCCAGTGACCAGCGGGGTGTCCCAAGGGTCCATCCTCGGACCAATCCTGTTCTCCCTGTTCATAAATGAGCTACCCTCCGTCACTTCCAATGGGCACCTGACACTCTACGCTGATGACCTTGTTATCCTAGCCAGCTCTCAGCACATCACCTCCATCAACTCTCAGCTCAACTCCGATTTCACCCTTATCAGGAACTGGCTTGTAGGGCACAAACTCTCAGTGAACCTTAAGAAAACGCAGACCTTGCTCTTCGGCTCCATGGCCAAAACTTCCTCCTGTATGACCCCCCCTTAAAATCAAAGGATCAGGTAATTCCCTTCTTCCCAACTCTGACTCTGTAAAATACCTAGGCGTCACTCTCAATCCCCAATTGGACCTTACCGCACACATTCGGTCCATGTGTAAAGCGTCTAATGCCAAGCTTGGCCTGGCCTATAGGGCTAAAGACTGCCTCACTCCTGCAGCTCGGCTTGCCATAGCTAAGGGGATTCTCCTCCCTACACTCTCTTATGGGCTCATTGCCTTTGCCCCTGTCCTGTCCTCTAGCCTCGCCAAGTGGGACACCGCATACAATAATGCATGTCACTTTGCACTATCGGCCACCCGCCTCACTCACCAATGCGAGCTATACTCTCGACTAGAGTGGCTACCCCCTGAGAGGTTCCGGACCTACACCCTTGGCAACTTCATTGACAACATAGTTAGAACGGCCACTCCTGCCTCACTCACCCTTCCGCTAAAACACGCCTCCACTGTCTACAACCTTAGGTCGTGCGCAGCTAAGGCCCGCCGGGTTCCCACGACCCGCACCCTCACAGGTGATCGGGCCTTCACCGTTTATGCACCAAAACTATGGAACTCCCTCCCTGCTCGCATCCGCACCTCCCACCCCTGCTTCAAATCCTCTCTATGGAACTACCTAAAAACTGAATCCACCTGCCTGTGTTAAGCTCCCACCTGCCCCACTCAGCGTGTAGTCTCTCCCATTGTACATCTCTGCTGCTGACTACCCTCCCCAGGCACTTACCGCTCCCGGTGGCGCGGCTTCTATCATTTGTTACCTGCCTTGTTGCTCTTGCCGAAAATTCCTAAACTGTTATTTGTCGTTTACCTCTGTATCACTCTACAGCGGAGCTCCTTGCTCCTGTATGTTAACTCCATTGTATTACCAACTGTTGGAGCATGTGGTTCCTGTATGAAAACCGTATTGTATTACAAACTGTTGGAGCATGTGGCTCCTGTATGTAAACCCTATTGTATTACCAACTGTTGAAGCATGTGACTCCTGGATGTAACCAAACTGTTGGAGCATGTGGCTCCTCCATGAAATTGTTGTCACATGGATACCCTGTAACTCTCCCGGGTCGCTCCTGAAAATAGGCATGTTGCTGTCTAGTGTGCTTACCAGGTTAACAAAAGCAAATAAATAAATAAATTTAGGGCTGCCCTTTTATACTTTATTTTGTGTGGCCTAATTTTGGGATGTATGGCACATGCTTCATGCATCTCGTCTGAATATACACATAGGCGGCATATGCAGGTGTGTGCCCCCTTTTTCTGCATGGCATACATTATATTTGCATGATCACGCATTCAAATGTGCACAACGCATTTCCTGCCTTTGAATATCATGCCACTGCACATTTTCCGTGATGCGCCACGCATCTCCATTTTGTGCCATGCAACTCCTTTGCATATGGGGCCATAATCGCCCTGAACAGTAACTACTTGCCCCAAGATAACCTTCAAATGAAACTTACAGTCAGACACTGACAGAAATATAAAAATAAATATAAAAAATTGCACATTTTCCTGTTACATCTTGCTACAGTTACATTTTGCTGCACTTCTCTTCAAGTGGTTGATTGAAAAGCTCTCTATGTTTACCTCTGCTGTTGAAACTCTCTTCTCCATTCAGAGGCTCAGCACATACAGCTGACCCCAACTTCCAGAAGGCTTGCTGATTTGCTAACATGGGGCCTGAGAAGGACTGCCGTACCCTCACCATCCCTGTAAAATCGGACTCCAGCCTGGTTCCATTGCAGCATGCAAGCATGCAGGTGATGAGCTGATTCACAATCCAGGGCCACCTAGTGGTCTACATTTGTGGGTTTTTCCCTTGCCATCTCTTCCTGGAATTCCTCTTTTGGCCTCCTTTTTAAAACTTATATTTCAGTGCTTCAGTAAAAACAAATACATCTAAACTTCAATAATGCAAATTGTCGGCATACATAGAAACAGAAACATAGAATTTGATGGCAGATAAGGACTGCTTGGTCTATCTAGTCTGCCCATCTCTCCCTATTTACTGTACACCATTACTGCAGTCTGTGCCCAATCTACAGCTCTTTCTCCCTCATCCCTTCCTTTCCACTATGATTCCCTTGTGCTTATCCCATGCATTCTTGAACTGCACCACTGTTTTCACCCCCACCTCCTCCGCTGGAAGGCTGTTCCAGGAATCCACCACTCTTTCTGTGACGTACTTCCTCACATCTCTCCTAAATCTACCTCTGTCTAGCTTCATAGCATGTCCCTTAGTTCTTGAGCACCTTTTCTTCAGAAAAATAATCCTCTCCTGTAACTTCTTTACCCCGTGAGGTATTTAAAGGTCACTATCATATCTCCCCTCTCCCCTCTCCCTTCTCTGTTCCAGGGTGTACATATTGAGGTCCTTTAGTTTCTCAGGGCTTTTGATGCAGACCCTGCATCATTTTAGTTGCCCTCCTGCAGACTGCCTCCACTCTGCCTATGTCCTTCTGGAGATGTGGTCTCCAGAACTGGACACAATACCCTAGGTGGGGTCTTACCAGCGATCTATACAGCGACAACACCACCTCCCTCTTTCTGCTGGTGATACTCCTCCTTATGCACCCCAGCATCCCACTCATCCTCCCTACTGCCTTATTGCACTGCCTGGCCTCCTTTAGGTCATCCAATATGATTACCTCCAGGTCTCTTTCCTGCTTTGTGGTCGTCAATAGCACTCCACCCATTTTGCACTCTGTCCCTGGGTTTTTGTGCCCTAAGTGCATTATTTTGCACTTTGTTGCTTTGAAACCCAGCTGCCATACTCTGGACCACTTCTCTAGTGTTGTCAGGTCTCTGCTCATGATTTTCACCCCCTAGAGTGTCCACCCTATTACAAATTTTGGTGTCATCTGCAAAGAGGCAGACCTTCCCTTCTAGCTCCTCTGCAATGTCACTTATAAAGACATTAACGAAGACTGGTCCCTGATCCCTGAGGCATCCCGTTGGTCACCCTCCCTTCCTTGGAGTGAACTCTGTTTACCACCACCCTCTGTTACCTATTTCCTAACCAATTTCTTACCCAGTTTACTACCTTTGGACCCACTCCTAAGCTACCCAGCTTGCTTACTAGTCTCCTGTGTGGAATGGTGTCAAACACCTTACTAAAATCTAGGTAGGCCACATCCACCACTCCACCCTAATCTAGTTCCTTTGTCACCCAGTCAAAGAAATCTATCAGATTTGTTTGACATGACCTCACTTGTGAGACCATGCTCCATTGGGTCTTGTAACCCACTGGATTCAAAATATTCCACAATCTTTTCCTTCAGCAGTGATTCCATTAACTTTCCCCCCACTGATGGGAGGCTGACTGGCCTATAATTGCCAGCTTCCTCCCTGCTACCACTTTTGTGTAGTGGGACTACATCTGCCCTCCTCCAGTCATCTGGAACCACTCCTGTTTCCAATAAGCTGTTAAACAGAACTCTCAGAGGCAAAGCCAGTATTTCCCTCAGCTCCATCAATACCCTTGGTTGCACCCTCATCTGGCCCCATTGCTTTGTCCACTTTCAGGTTGGCAAGTTCCTTCAGGACTCTCACCTCCAAAAAGGACTAGTGTCCACCTCCGTCCATCCAATGCTTTTGTTACTTTTTGAGGCCCCTCCCCTTCTCCTTCCTCTGTGAACACTGAACGAAAGTATTTGTTTAGGATGTTTGCCTTTTCCTGTCCCCCTTCTGCACAGTCCCCCCTTCCCTTTTTAACCTTACAATCCCACCCTTGGTCTTTCTCTTTTCATTTACATACCTAAAAAATGTCTTGCCCCCTTTTGTTATCTCCTGAGCTCTTCTGTCTTCAGTTTGTATCTTTGCACTCTTTACTGCTTTCCCTGCTTCCCTCTGTTTCCCCCGATATACACCTCCCTATCCTCTTCCCTCTGCATCTCCTTATACCTTCTGAATGCTACCCTTTTAGCTTTTACCTTTTCAGCCACTTCTTTCGAGAACCATAGCAATCTCTTTTTCCTCTTGATTTCACTCACTTGTTTGATGCAGAGGTTTGTTGCCTTTACTATGCTCCCTTTTATCTTTGCCCACTGTTCCTCCTCCTCCCCAGTCAGGTCACCCACCCTCGCTAGGACATCCCTGAGGCATTCACCCATCTTTTTAAAATCTGCCCTCCTGAAATCCAAGAATCTCCCCCTTTTGTGGTTCAGTTCTGCAGCCGACTTTATACTGAACCACACTGTATGGTTATCACTGGTCTCCAAGTGGTCTCCCACCTTGACATCTGCAACACTGACTGTCCCTGTTAGTAAGTACCAGATCCAGTATTACTCCATCATGACTGGGTTCATTGATGAGTTGCCTGAGTAATGCCACCTGCAAAAAGTCCAGGATGTCCCTGCTTCTAACTGTAGCCGCTGTTGGGAGACTCCAGTCCACATCTGGCAGGTTGAAGTCCCCCATCAACAGCTCCTCCCCCTTTTCTGCCATCTTGCCAATGGCTTCAGTCAGTACCTTATCTAATTCCTCCCTCTGTGCTGGAGGTCTGCAGATCACTCAAGTGTGAATAGTGGCTCTATTTCCCCATCTTCAGGGTAACACACACTATCTCTGTCTCCCCCAATATTCCCTGTATCTCTGTTGCTTTTATGCTTTCCCTCACAAAAAGCACACACACACCCTCCTTTCCTTCCCACGTGGTACTTCCTGAACAGACTATAGTCTGGTATGGCTATGTCCCAGTCATGGTTTTCAGTGCACTATGACTCAGTAATGACCACAATATCATTGTCTCTGCCATGATGGCCTCTAAGTCCAGAATCTTATTTCCTAGATTTCTAGCATTTGCACACATGGCCTTACAAATATTGTTTCCATTCTGCTTGTTGCCCCCTTTTTTCCTTTTTAACCTCACTCATTCCCACTTCTCTTTTTAATGCTCCCATTCCTTTTCCCTTTTATCTCTAACACCTTGCTCCCTTTATTAATTTGCACCATGGGGGATTCCTCTCTCCTCGGGTTCTCCTTACTCTCTACGTCAGCCTGTCGGGGGTGGTGGGGGAAGTTTCTAACTCCCCGATTCCTTTTGTCACCCCCTTCGGCTAGTTTAAATGTTAATTGAAGTACCATTCAAACCGTCCATTGAGGACTGTGGTTCCCCTTCTGGGGGCCATCAGCCCTGCATAGGCCCGTATCCTCCCAGGTGGGTCCCCAGTCCCCCATGTGGCTGAACCCTTCCTTTCTGTACCATTCCTTCAGCCATGAGCTGAAGCTCCTGGTGCAGAGTTTCCCCTCTCCTGTGCTCTGTCACAGACAGGCAGCACCTCAGTGAAAGCCACTGAGTGAGCTACCTGTCTAAGATCCCTTCCCAGCTTCCTAAACTCCCCCTGCACTATCCCAGCCCCATTCCTAACCAGAATATTAGAGCCCAGGTAGACAATGACATCCAGCTGTCCCTGCCATCCTGCTGCCCTAGCAATCTTGGGGTCTGCTTCCCATCACTCCAGACTATGGCATCGGTTAAGCACCTAACCTTCCTCTCTCCCCTTTTCGTATTCCCAAATTTATCCCCCTCACTATTGAGTCCTCCAACAGAAGTTGCTTCTTTCTCCTCTGGGATCCTCTACCACCCTCCTTGGGGTCTAGACTATGAAGGGCCCCAACATTCCCCTTGGTTACTACCATGGCAGTCCCGCCCCATGAGAGTGGTGTAGAATTCTGTAGTGGTACCAGTTGAGGAATGTGTCTGTGTCCCACCACACTCACCCTTCCAAGGACCACTATAGTCAAACCGTTCCTCTTCTCTGGCATCCTCTGAGGTAGCAGTGGCAGACTTGGTGACCTCTGGGTGGGAGGAAGGTTTCCTAGCTCCTAACCAACTCAGCCTGGAGTCTAGTGACTTCTTCTCTCAACCCAGAGAGGTGTGTGCAGATGTGGTAGCACCACAGTCTCCAGAAGGTCTCTCTGAAAACTACTGCCCCACATGCATTACACTGCACGATTCCCAGCATTCTCATCCTCTATTCTTCCTGTTTTACCTGGAGATACTTTTGTACCTTTACTCCTGAAAAGAGTTTCTAGTTTCCCCTTTTTGTTTGTTTCTATATGTGCTCCCCCATGCCTTGTTTAAATATTTATATACTCCTACCCATATACATTAAAATGTACCCATATACATAAAAATACATACGTTCAATGCAGGAAAATCTCAAGATAATACAACATTAATCTCAAACTGCTACATTATAACACTTGTTGGATAGCATCTTTAAATTGTGAACATAAGAATTGCTCAAAAAAGCAGTATTTCCATGACAGTAGAGGATACAGATATCATTGTAAGACGTTATACAGCAGGTTGAGTTACTTAACATCCACTAGTCTGTGATTCTCAGTGCAGCACTACTAATTAACACAAATCCAAAGAACTCAGTTGGCAGTTAGAACAATGAAAAACAGCAATAAATATGTTTTTTGGTTTGCTTTATTCCATTCCTGAGGCAAGATAGTGGTGTTTGAAGATTTAAAAAAATCCATTATATCTGCCAGGCCCACCATTAATGATGCATGATATGAGTGGTGCTGTGCCAACAACAGCATGGCATATTTGCATTGTGAATACAATGGGTTCTCTGAAAGAGTTATAGTACCTGAAGAGAGGAGATTTTTATAAACTGCTGATGGCTGTTACTTTTTTTTTGTAGATCCACACAAATGACATAATATTTCATTAAAGCAGTCTTTAAAATAGCAGAATAAATTAAACTGCTCCAATTAAGACTAAAAATATAAAAAAATGCATTAATATTAAAAAAAAGGCTGGGTGTCATTTTTGTCACTAACTAGTGTTGCTATTTTAAAGGCAAAACAGAGCCAGCACTGTTTTGAACATATGAACATGTCCTGGATCACACCTGAAAATAGGCATATTTTTGTCTAGAGTGCTTACCTGGTCAACAAAAGCTAAATAAATAAATTTGAAAAATGCCACCAGAAGAAGGCCAAATTGGTCTATGACGTGTACTCAGGAAATGATGCAGGGTTCATGGCTTATGCCAGTGACCATGCCCCCCCCATGTCTTCCCCTCCAGCTCTTCTCCCCTCCTCGGTCCCATGGGTTCCTTATGTGTTTGTCCCAGGCCACCTTAAAGGCCCCCACAGTCTTTACTGAGATCACCTCTTCTGGCAACTCCTTCCATGCGGCCACCACCCAGTCTGCATAAAAATGTTTCCTTACATCCCTCCTAAACCTACCCCCCCATCAACTTTAAGCTATGCTCCCTCATGGTTCTGTTGTCAGTCATTTTAAAGAGACCTTCTCTTTCCACTCTGTTCATCCCCTTCAAGTATTTGAAGGTCTCTATCATATCACCCCCTCCCTCCTCTCTTCTAGGGATTACAACCTTATTGCTCCCAGCTCCTGTCACTTATGAAAACATTGAACAACATTGGCCCCAGCACAATCCCTGCAGAACACCACTGGTGACCTCCTTGGTGCTGGAGAACTCTTCCCCCACCACCACTCTCTGGGTTCTGCCACTCAACCAGTTATCTACCCACCTTACCATTTTCTACCCTACCCCTACCCCTAGATCTGTTAGTTTAATTATCAGCCTCCTGTGTGGTGCAGAATCAAAGGTCTTGCTGAACTCCAGGTATATGATGCCCATCACCTGTCCTCTGTCCACCTCCCTTGTGACCCAATCAAAGAATTTGACCAAGTTCATTTGATGCAATCTTCCAGCCTCAAACCCATGCTGCCTTATGTCTTGTAGACCCTTCTTCTCAATGTATCTCACCATCCTTTCCTTTAGAATGGTGTCCATGAGCTTTCATACTATCATATCAGGCTGATCAGCCTGTAGTTTCCTGGGTCATCCTTGGATCCGCTCTTGTGGAGGGGCACTACATGTGCCATTCTCCATTCCAGCAACACCATGCCTGACTCCAGCGATCTACTGAAGAGAACAGCCAGTGTCCCCACCAGTTCCTCCACCAGCTCTTTCAGCACCCTAGGGTGTATGCAGTCTGGTCCCAGGGATTTGTTCACCTTTAGTGCCAGCAGCCGTCCCTCACTCTTTCAATCTCAGTTACTGCTTCAGCCCCCCTGCCCCCTCCCTCTTCCCCCATGTGTGCTGGTACATCCTTTTGCTTTGCAAAGACAGAGCAGAGATATTCATATAATACTTTTGCTTTGTTCATGTCTTCATCTACCCATCCATTCCCCCTTCCTTATCTTAACTATACCGTCTTTTTTTTGTCCCTCTTTTTGCTTATATAGTGAAGGAAGGCCTTCTCCCTCCTTCTTTATCTTTTCAGCTATTTGGAGCTCTTTGTTTGCCATAGCCTGCTGAACCTCCCTTCTTGCCACCTTAGCCAACCTCAGGTATTTTCCTTATCCTTTGGCACTTCATAAATAATGTTTATTATCATTATTATTATTATTATTATTATCCTCTTCCCTTGCACTTCTCCTGAATTTTCTGTAGGTCACCCCTTTTTCCATCACCATTCTGGCCACCTTATAGTTAAACCAGCTCATTGCTCTGGTCTCCAGTTTCTTCCCTCTCAGCTTGATACAAACCTTTGTGGCTGTTAGAATTGCCTCTTTGATGATGGTCCCTGTTTGGTCCACCACATGTCCTCCTCAATGCTCGCTAGGTGTTCCCCTAGCATCTCTCCCATCTTCTTAAAATTTGTCTTCTTGAAATACAGCATTCTGGTCTTGGTGGGGATATTGTCCCTGCCCATGTCCAAACTGATCCACACTGCACTGTGGTTGCTACCACGCAGAGGGTCCCTGACATCCAACTCCTGTATGTGCTCCCCAGTGGTGAGCACTAGGTCAAGGATTGACCCCTGCCTGGTAGGATCAGTAACACCCTGGGTCATGAATCCTCCCTGTATCACATTTAGGCTCTCCTGACTTCTGGCACAGGACATGGCCAGAATAGCCCAGTCCACTTTGAGCAGATTAAAATCCCTCACCACTACAACCTCCCCTTTTCCTGCTACCATCAGCAACTGTGAACAAAGTTCTCTGTCCTTTTCTTCATCCTGGTTGGGCAGTCTGTAGTCCACCCCCCCATCTTGATCTTCCTCCTCCTGTTTGTCTGTAATTGGAACCACAGTGTTTCAACCTTCACCTGTTTATTCTACTCCTACATGCATGTTATTCCCTCCCTGACATGTGCTGCCACCCCCCCTCCTTTGCCTGTCTCTCTGTCCTTTCTGTAGAGTTTGTATCCTGGGATTAAGAGATCCCAGTCATGGTGTGCTGTAGCCCAGGTCTCGGTAACTGCCGCTATGACTACCCTCTCCACTAAGAGGGCATGCATTTCTGCCATCTTGTTGCCAAGACTGCAGGCATTAAGTGACATCACCCTCCTCTTTGACTCTGTCCCACCTTGCCTGTTTTGTGCACTAGCTTTATCCTGCCCATCCCTCATACCCTTTTCTTCACACCCTAGCCTTAGTTGCCACCCATTCCCCCCATTCCCCTCTAACTTGATTGCAACTGCCTTTGTGGGGGGAGGTCGACTGACCTCCCCATCTCAAAGTGTATGGCTTCTCTGCCCTCCCTCCCCCTTATCAATTTATACCTAGATTTTTTCCTCCTAGCTTGTCCCTTAGTATTTTTGTTCCCTCCCAATAAAAATGCAGTCTATCTGGACAATATAGCCCACTGTCTGACCACGTATTCTTCCATCCCCCAATATGATTGTACCTCTCCAGCTTACACCAGTTCCCCAGCCACTCATTAAACTCTGCTATTCTCTTTTTTTCTGGCTGTGTTGGCCCTGGGGACTGGAATTACCCCTGAAAAGGACAACTAACTCACAGAGTCCTTGCATGACCTTGCTATATCCCTGTATCTGTTTTGGACCACCTCCACCTCTACCAAACAATAACTGAAACCTGAAATGAGATTAAACTGTTTTATATACTGTATTCCTATTGTTTAACTGCATAAAACAAAGTTTAGCAGAGTAAAATAATCACACTGAGCCCTGCTGCATTGAAAATATGCCTCTCAATGACCAATGTAGCTGTAAGCCTCTCAGTGGCAAAGCTACAACAATAGTACCTTGTTGGGAGAGTTCAAGGAAGAAAATCTGTTTGTTGAAAAGCCCATGTGAAACACCCTATCTCATACATGGCCATTGCCATTTTGCATATCAAGATTTATTTATTTACAGCATTTGTAATTTTTGACCATATTAAAGTCCCTTCAGGATAAAAAAAAATCTTATAGGGAGTGTGTCTTAGCAGCCAACCTGTATGGATACCTGAGCCCTTAATTCCATATCCCTGGTAGGTGATAGCCATAATTTTCAATCAAACCATGCTGTTTACCAATTATCTTTTTTTTTTTACCAATTATTTTACCAGGTGAGACACACTAAGCTGAAAGCTTGTTTGCAGGTGCAACCTGGGAGCACAAGGAAGTTAAGTGACCTGCTCAGGGTCACACAGTATGCAAGTGGTGACTGTGGGATTCAAGCCCAGTTCTCCAGATTTGCAGCTCAGAGCCTTAAACCACTGCGCCATACTGCCTCCTGCAAAAGTAATTGCTGATGTAGCAACAACCTTTTGTCCTCCATGCACCTACTGTTTTTGTACAGAGCAAATCATGCTTGTGCAATGAAATCCAGCACCAAGTGTTTTCCAACCCTGTACATACAGCTAATCACAGCAGGATAGCAACAGCAGGAACCAATGAGCCTGTGTCAGAGATGGTCAGGGTCAAATAGATGTTTGCCATCTCCTCCAAAGAAAGGATGAGATTAGTACTGCGATGGCTCACAACACACAAGTACAGTAGCTGCCAATCTTGATTGACAAGTAAATGCCACAACATTGAAAATGAAGGAGGACTATATACTTGCACAGCTATGCAACCACCAGAGGATAATTCATCCACTTTGGGGCAGAATAGATGAGCTGGAGAATAGGAGCTGGAAAAACAACCTCCGGTTCCTAGGTTCCAGTTCCTAGGATTCCCAGAACAGGTTATGGACAGAGATACAGTTGAATTTCTCTAACAAGTGGTTCATATTCTCCTCATACCTTGTCTGGTGATCTCCATTAGACAGTGAGTGGGCTGACCATTCATTGGCCCTCTAACCTGGTTAAATCTCACATTTATTTTTTTTTTTATTTAGTTTATTTTATTTTCAAACATTGAAGAAACCAAACAAACAGAGAAAGAAACAAGTAAAGGAATCAGAACAAAACTATGTACAGTTTACCAAAGTGAGTGCACACCAACAAAGAACAAGAATAAAACAACGTAAAAACTGGGTTCTTGGACAACAAAGAGAAAGAAAGTATGGGCTAAAATATTACAACAAAAGGTATTCAAATCAATAATTGACAATGTATACCTAAAAATAAGTACTACTAAACCAAAGCTAACAAGATTATGAAACTGTGGAGAGAGTATACAAAGTATATAACTTCAACCACTTCTTCCCATATACTGGCAGGTTGTTACAGATACTGGCAATCATTATTTCCAGTTGAAGATTACTCAAGAGTTCATTAAGCCATTCTGTATAAGACACCTGGCCTTTGCAATGACGAAAAATCAGTCTTTTGACTGACATAGCAATCATTGCTATATGATACTTCTGTTCTTTGGAGGATATTGCTTAAAAATCCCCAGCAATACAGATTTCTGGGATGAAGTAGTCCTTGATTCTGAAAAGGAGGTCCATCCATTCCATGATTGCTATACAAAGGATATTAATAGAACTACATTCCCAGAAAATGTGCAATAAATTGCCTTTGCATGACCCACATCTACAGTAGTACACACTGAGGTGGAAGATCTACCCATTTTAGTTATTTTTCGGAGCTTGCAGTAAAGGTTGTGTAATGTAAAGAATTGGGTCAGAAGTAACTTACGTTGTACAATGTAAAGAAAAAGATCCTTCCAAATTTTAGGCCAGTCAAATGAGGTGTCTGAAAAGGTGTTTCACCAGTAATGAGGAGACCCATTTTGATTCCTAGTAAGCTCAGCTAATAGGGCTTGTATATTTTAGAAATTGCATGGAGAAGAAATGCTAGCATTTTTAGGGAGGAAAGAAAAGGTTCAAAAGTTGTTGTGTGGGGGGGAGGGGGTATATATCCTGCCACAGCATGTTTTAATTGTAGAAATTTGAATGTCATGAAGCAGGTGAGGCCCAGGCCATCTAACATTTGAGGAAACTAGATGAATTGTCTCTCCCGGAGTGGAGCTGCCAGTGAGAGGTTATCAAATATTGGTGGCCAACCTGAGGGAATAACTTTACCTGCAATTTTGCAATTAGGGTTCCTGATTATAGGTTGTGCAATGTCCATATTAAGGTTTAGAGCTAAAACTGTGGACATTTGCTTGTGCACTAAAAGTGAGGTGCCCATGACTGAGTTTCAAAGCACGGCTGGAAGTAATTTATATTCTGTATACAAAATGGAGGTGGGAGATAAGTCACATGAGTGGATTTGGGCTTGCTCAGTCATAAGCCATAATGGGATATAGGACAGGGTCTCATCCAGCGATGTCCTACAAAACCCATTGGCAGTATTTGCTAACATGACAGACCCAATAATAAAGCCAGAAGTTGGGAAGTTACAGTCCACCTATAGTTTCAGGATATGTGAGTTTGTTATACACCTTGCAGGGTGGGTCCCCAGTCCATATCAAATTTGAACTTATCGACTGAATCATTTTGAACCAAAACAGAGGCATATATACTGCATATATGCAACATATGGAGAGGGTAGAAGATCCTGGGAAGAACATGCACTTTAATTATATTAATTCTACCAACCAGGTTAGGCAACACTCTGGACCTCGTGCTGTCTAATGGGGAGTTTATCAGAGAGCTGGGGTGGAGGATCTGCTGGTAGGGAGTGACCACCACATGGTGTGGTTCTCACTCAGCATGGACAAGGAGGTTGTGGGAACAGGGACCAGGGAGTTGGACTTCAGGCAAGCTGACTTTAGGAGGATGGGGGAAATAGTGGCTGGGCACCTATCTGCAATCCACCCACACATGGATGCTGGCCAGAAATGGAAAGTCATCAAGATAGAACTTGCAGAGGCCACTAGATCCTGTACCAATACACAAAGCAAGAAGGCTAGGGCCAAGAAACCTAGCTGAGTAAGTGTGGAGATTCTGGAAAAGGTGAGGGCAAAAAGGGCAGCCTACAGGAGATTCAAGAGATCCAGGTAGAGGGAGGATAGAGAGAAGTACCTGAAGAAATCTAGACAGGTGACCAGAGCAGTCAGGGCAGTCAGGGTAGCCAAGGCTTCCAGAGAGCTTAGGCTGGCACAGGGCATTAAAGATGGGGAAAGGGACTTCTTCACATACATAAGAGAGAGAAGGATCTACAAATCAAATAGTAAGGATCAGGAAGGATGGAACGTGCACAGAGAAAGGGACAGAGCAGGCAGAACTGCTAAATGAATACTTCTGTTCTGTATTTACTAAGGAAAAGGATGAGTCAATGCCTTGGGATAGGGAGGGTAGGCATGGGAGAGGGGTAATGGATGGGAAAATTACAGCAGCCAGGGTACTGGAAGATTTAAGGGTACTGCGGGTGGATAAGGTGCCAGAACCAGAAGGCATACACCCCTGGATACTGAAGGAATTGGCAGAGTCCTGGCAGAGCCATTGGCAGACTTGTTCAATACCTCTCTGGAAATAGGGTGCGTACCCCAGGACTGGAGGATGGCTCATATGGTGCCCCTCCACAAAAGCAAACCCAAGGATAAACTGGGGAACTATAGACCAGTAAGCCTCATTCCCATCACCAGAAAGTTATTGGAGACAATCCTTAAAGAGAGGTTAGTAACCTTTTTAGAAGGTAATGGTCTCCAGGATGGGAAGCAACAGAGGGTTGTCTCTGGCAGATCCTCCCAGACCAACCTGGTTGACTATTATGATTGGTGACTAGGGAACTGGACAAGAGCCATGCAATGCATGTCCTGTATCTGGATTTCGGCAAGGCATTCGATTCAGTGCCATATGGAAGGCAGATTGGCAAGTTGGAATACCAGGAAGAAGGGATAAAGATGGTGAATTGAATCAACAACTGGCTGCAAGGGAGGAAACAGAGGGTAGTGGTGGGAGGGGAACTCTCAGCTGCAAAGGCTATAACGAGTGGGATGCCACATGGCTCGGTACTGGGCCCAGTGTTTGGCATTTTCATAGCCGACATCTTGCATGGCATTAAGAACAAGATTAGTCTTTTTGCAGATGACACCAAGACTGGTGCAGTGGTGAATGACACAGTATGGTGGCAGGGGCTGCAGGATAATCTAACAAAACTTGAGGGCTAGTCAGATGCATGTCAGCTGAGGGTCAATGCTAAGAAGTGCAAAGTCATGCACTTGGGAGCAAGGAATCCAAGAAGGTGTTGTCAGTTGGGAGGGGTGCAGATAGCTGCTACAGATGAGGAGAAGGATCTTGGAGTGATAATAACGGGGCAAATAAACCATTCAACACAGTGCAGGAAGGCAGCAGCTAAAGCCAACAAGATGCTGGGGTGTATTGCTAGAGGAACCACCTCCAGGACGAGGGAGGTGATCCTGCCTCGTACAGATTGTTGGTGAGGCCACACCTAGAGTATTGCATGCAGTATTGGTGCCCATACTTGAAGAAAGATGTTAGATTGCTGGAGGGGGGCCAGTGTAGAGCAACAAGGATGATCATGGGATTGGAAGTTAACCCCTATGAGAGAAGTCTGAGGGAGCTTAGCATGTACTCCCTGGAGGAGAAGAGGGATAGGGAAGATATGACTGAGAACTTTAAATATGTGTAGGATATAGACAAGACTGGTACAGAGGGGGCTTTTAAGTTGAGGGGGAGGGACATGAGGGGGCATGGTCTGAGATTGGAAGGAGGAAGATTTAGGAGAGAAATGAGGAAGCACTTTTTCACAGAAGGGTAATGTCTAGATGGAACACGCTGCCCAAAGAGGTTGTGTCCTGTAAATCAGCAGGCAGTTTTAAAAGGGAATAGGACAAAATGAGAGGGAGGGTCTCCATGGCAGAGGGAGGGGCAGCTGCAGTATAAGGGATTAATAGCTGCACATTCAAGCAGACTTGATAGACCATATGGCCTATATCTGCTGGCAGTTTGGTATGTTCGTAAGTTAGGTTAAAAGGCAAAGTGGCCTATCGCTCCAGGCCAGCTTTAATAGAAGCTATAATGGAGTCTAAGTTAATTTTTTTGATTTGAG
The DNA here is from genome assembly GCA_016271365.2 of Neoceratodus forsteri. Taxonomy (NCBI): domain Eukaryota; kingdom Metazoa; phylum Chordata; order Ceratodontiformes; family Ceratodontidae; genus Neoceratodus; species Neoceratodus forsteri. Next base: position 953,731,276 of record CM057456.1, read on the forward strand.
ATGTGTCAGTTGATACATTTATCCCCAAGTAGTGAAGGTTATGGGGTGCCCAGACTAAGCCAAAATGAGAGATGTCAGCTTGAGTAAGGTGGACATTTAAATGCATTATAGCAGTTTTGTTCATATTTAATTTATAGTTTGATAGAGCACTAAAATTACTAATTGTCTCCAAGATAGCTGGAATCATTGTATCTGGATGGGTAACATGGAGTAAAATATCATCAGTGTAGACATAAAGTTGGTAATGGGGCTGTCCCAAGGGTATTTCTATAATAAGGGGGCTATGTTTCAGTTTCAATATTAAGGTTTCCATATATAAATTAAACAGAATTGGTGAAAACGGACATCCCTGCCTAGTTCCACTGTACAGGGGTCGCAAAGATGAAAACACACCATTGCAACATATTTTAGCAGTAAGGCAAGCATACAATGTCCAAAATGACTTTGAGAATTGTGGGGGAAAACTGAATCTATCCAAAACTGCAAACAAAAACTGCCATGAAACCCAGTCAAATGCCTTTTCAGCATTCAGGGAGACCAGAGCAGCTGGTCTCCCCAGATCCTGAGACACCGTAAGTATGTTGGCCAGTTTGTGTAAATGATCAGCTGCAGATCTAGTGGGCATGAAGCCAACTTGCTCTGGACCAATTTAAAAGCTCCAAACTTGTTCCACAGTGGGTAGACATTGAGTGTTCCCTATATTTGGACAATGGTCTGAATATCTGATCCCTTCCTTACTTGTCTTCGAAAAAAACTCCCCTTAACTCTATGGGACTCCCTTCTAGATGCCTCCTTTCATGTTTACATTCATCTCTGTTCTTGTTTAAGAATCTGCCTGTATAAAGTTACATCCCAACCTGTATTCGGTAACCCTAATTTCCATGTAGCTGGCAAGATCCTCTCTGAGAAGTTCTGGCCTGCTTTGGGAATACAGACAGTTGGTGACCTTCTGCTCAATCAAACATTGCTTCCCCTTCGGGATGCCCGAGCGAAATACCACTGGCCAACCTCTTCGTGCTTCTGGTATCGTCAATTATCACACATGTTCCTTCAGCATTTTGGTAGTGATCAATGGCTCTGCTCACTGGGTACAGTGGTTCTTCCTCTTGCTCATCAAGCTCCCACATCACATCATATTTCATACTATTATTGGGCATTACAAGATTGTCTGGCTGCCACAGAAGGCCCAAGGTTAAATTCCTTGGACCAATCTTTTCCACTTCCTCTAGCTGCCTGCAACTGGACTACCATCTGAAAGTACCTTTATAAATTTATAAAATGGGGTAGATACCATCTTATGCAGTTTAACATTATATATTACCTCTATTACACTCCTGTTCAGCTGCATAGAATGGGTAAACTCCCTGATGATCCTTGCTCCAAATGTGATAAGGAACCGGGCACTCTACTTCATATTCTGTGGTCCAGTGAGAGAGTGACTTCCTTCTGGAACTCCATTCATACCCACCTGGACCCCTTGTTGGGACTATCAGATGCATTCCTCCCTGAAGTATGTATTCTGGGTGATTATACTTATGCCTTGGTAGGGAACCAATGACCGTATATGGCCCTAATTTCTGTATGTGCTAAGAAGGTCATCCTTCAACACTGGCTTGATCAGTGTATACCTCAATATCTTGAGTGGCATAGGGAGATACTATTTGCTCTGCAAGCTGAGCGCCTAATTGCCAGTATGACCAGCTGAATATCTACATATAATTGCATTTGGGAACTGTTACAAATTTTATTAACAATTTGAGTTTAGTTATTGTCTCCTTATGTTGGTTTATGACATTTTATAAGTGCAGTTTTTCTTTTTGGCCTGCTTGTTTCTCCTCCTTTTTTGTTTGAATGTTGCAGTCTCCTGAGTACCCTCTGGTAGTGGTGGGGGAAGGGGCTGGGGGAAGTGGGAGGTGGGAAAGAGGAGGGGGTTGTGGGTATATATTAAAAATGTACACCATCTACTTTTATCTTTGTTTCATTTCATTCATTCATATTGCGTATGAGTCTTGATATTTTCTAAGGTTCTTTTATTTTGCACTGGTGTGTTCAATAAAGTTTATTTAATTTGAAAACTCCAAAATTTATTGATCTGTGTGGCAAGAATTTTACAAAGAATCTTCAGGTTCTGGTTCATAAGAGAAATTTGGTGGTAGTTTGACACTAGTTCAGGATCTTTAATGGATTTAAGTAAAAGAACAATTCATGCTTCCTCTAAAGAAGGGTCAGATACACCTTTATCCAAAATATCTGTATAAACTTGAGTTAAAATAGGTGTTGGCTCCTATGCAAATGTCTTGTAAAAATTGAAACTAAGCCACCTGGACCTGGAGCTTTGTCAAGTAATAATGAGGAGATGGCCATGGTAACCTCTGCAAGGGAAATAGGGTGACCTAATTCCACTTGCTGAGCAGCTTCAGACAAGATTGGGAGGTTGATAATATCTAGATACACAGTAATAGCATCTGGGGATGGTGATGAGGGGAGAGGGCTGTAGAGGGACTTACAGTAAGTATACAACTCATGAGTAATCTCACTAAGGTAAGATTTAAGAGAATTATCCACAGAAGAGTGATCAGGCAGAATAAAATGAGAAGTTTCTTGTTTGTGAAGATGTAAGGCCATTAACTTCTGTGCTTTTTCTCCCTGATCTATGTATTTTGATTTGGTTTTAAAAACAGCATACTCTGCCCTTTCCCTTAGAAGGTCAGCATATTGATCTCGTAATATTTCTAATTCTACTCAAAAGGCTTCTGCAGAAGATGGGAACAGGTTTTTCTCTAGTGTTCTAATCTTGTTGAGAAGTGTTAGTATTTTATCTTGGTAGATTTTCTTATGTTTAGTGGCAAACCTAATTAATCCACTCCTGAGGAAGGCTTTACAGGCAGCCCACTCCATGTCTCGATGGTCAATAGTGTCCCAGTTCTCCTGGATGAAATTTAGTAGCATTTGTCTGATACAATCAACAACATAAGTGTGCTTTAACAACTGAATATTCAGTTTCCAAGTGGAATCTCTATCGACATCGAGGTCAAAGGAATGAAGTAGCCAAACTAAAGAGTGATTGGACAACACACAAGGAGCTATGTCAAATGCATAAAGACCCATGAGTATAGGTTGTCTGACTAAGAAAAAATCAATTCTAGAATAAGATTTGTGGACTGTGGAGAAAAATGTAAACTGTTTGGAAGTGGGGTTGAGGACTATCCAAGGATTACTAAGTCTCAGAGAATCTATCATAACAAGAAGGGAATGTTGTGCTGGACACAAGTCGGCTGCAGGTTTTCTGGTTCTGTACAGTTCACAGGTTATAGTAAGGTTCCAATCACCCCCTAAGAGGATTGGTAAATGGGCAAAAGGGGCAACTGTGGCAGTTAGGTTCATAAAAATGGGGGAGAGTCTGCATTGGGACCATAAATACTACTGAAAAGGATTTCAGTCTGACCCAGAGTACCTTGTAATAGAACAAAACAATCTTCTGAATCAACAATACTAGTAGTCAGGGGAAAAGGAACTGATCTAGCAAACAAGATAACTACCCCTGTTTGTCTAGAGATATCTCCTGCTCCATACGTCTACTCTATGTTATTCCCTCTGAAAAAGATGGCAATTGGTAGACAACAGATGGGTATCTTGTAAACAAGCAACTTGAACCCCCAGTTGAGCCAAATGTTTAATGATCTGATGCCACTTGAATTTAAACCTGGCCCCTTAAATATTCCAAGAGGCAAATTTAAAACCACCTGACATAGGAAGTACCAGTTAATTTGGCATAATACCCATGGGGTACACCAAACCCAGGCAAAATCATAAACTGGAGTGCACTCACTACAAGCCCTCCCTCCACATCAACATAGAAAAGAATAATTATACATAGTAAACAGGAACTGGTAAAATCCAAGGCAACACACCTGGTTGCCTGCAACATCCCCCAGTCCCAGGACCACACTCCTACAGTTGGGTCTGTTCAGGATTACCAGTGGGGCTCTCGGCCAGCCCTGGTACTGCACTGTGTTGCTTTACAACAGAATGCCATAAAGCCACATATTAAGGTGCTCCTAAATAAAAACATGACAAAAGTTTACAAACTTAGTATGCTTATAAACTAGGAACCAGTGCACTATCATATAAAAACTTCTAAAGAGGAAAGGGGAACGAGCTGAGCTACTGGCCCCACTCTTATAAAAAGCAAAAGAAAGGGAATGGAAAATAGTATCAAAGAGCTCAGGCTGTTTCAGCAGAACAACCAGAAAGAAGAAGATGAAAAGATGGGGTCAATTAACATGCACAAAATGATGAATGTACTGTATAAATTACACTCCCATTGATTACAGAAGGATGTGACCAAATGTAGCCCTGGGCAAAATAAAACACACCCCCTAGTGAAACAAGGTCTCAGCCAAGACATCCTCCAAATGTGAGCCCAGATGAGCCAAAACATTAGAAACTAACATATTGAAATGCTAGGGTTAAAAAAATCAAGAAATGCCCAGGGGAGACAGCTAATGTCAGCTCACAATAACACACGAAGTAAATACAGTAATAAAACATTGATAAATCAGCCACTGACCATGTCTATGGGACAACAGTTACACATAATAGTCCTAAAGGTTAGAGAGGACCATTTAACAAACAGTACTGGTGCATAAAAGTACCAATAAAGTAAATAAAATTAAGCATTAAAAAAAAAAAAAAGATGAAAAAATAGAATAACTGAAGACATGAAGACTGAAGACAGAAGAAATACAGTCCATCTCTCTTCAAGAGCGCTTCTGTGTTCCATGCTGCAAGGCTCAAATCAAACCCCCATCCCCAAAAAAAAAAAACATAGGATGCAGTGGGCTTCTACCCTGAGTGTTGAATGCTAAAACTGACTCTCTTAGGTGGAAAAGTCACTCAGTTTAACATTCTGCAGAAAAAGAAAGTCTATACCTGCAAGTCCTGAGCCATGTCCAGCAATGATGTCCCGATCAGAACTCAAACTCAACATGAAAAGCAAAGCTGAGCCAGAGTGAAAGATCCTGGTATTAGCCAATAGACAAGGTCATCATCCTGGAGGAATCAACAAGCAGGGGTATGCTGCACTGGAAATATTTGGGCAGCTCAGCAAGGACTTCCTCAACAGACTGAAACTGCTTTTCTCCAGCAGTAGTGGTAACAGAGGGAGTCACTGGGTACCAAAGTCAGAAATGTATACCAGCCTCGAACCGTTTAATTTTGATATCCCTGTATGCTTGCTGCTTTGCCTGTACCCCCGACTCAAGTCACTGATTATGAAAATGCAGGCCCCCTCCCACCAGAGCTGCTTTTGCTCATGGACTTTAGCTATTACAGCATGACTTTTGTCTCTAAAGTTAAGAAGACAAAATATAATTATGCAAGGCTTATCACCTGGATTAGGGAGGGGTGTCAAAGAATGATGCTCCCATTATATAATGTAATAAAGGCCATAGGGGGGATGGACCCGCAACCTTTTCCAGCAAGTTCTGCACAAAGAAAATATAGTCAGTTCCCTCAGCCCCTTCGGGGATACCAGAAATGATAAGGTTATTTCTTCGACTAAAGGCTTCTTGGCCATCAAGCTTTCCTCAAGATTTAGGTCTATTTATTTCAGCTGCTTTCTGCAGGCTCTGTCTTTTAATGAAGAGATACATGCTTCATAGTCAGAAAAGTGCCTGCTAAGAATTTCCAAGGTTGTCTTCACTGTTCTGAAGTTGGTGACTGATTCAAATAATACCTCCTTAATGGTATACAAGTACCACACAAATAGTTCAGAGGAGGATGAATCAGCCTCTGAGACTGGGGAAGTGGGTGGAGAAGAGTCTCCTTTAGGGTATTTAGGAGGTAGAGAGTGGGCCAGGAGAGCCTCCGTGAGTGAAGACAAATCTATTTCTTGATGCTCCACTACCATCAAAGATCCAAATCTGTTAGAATAAACAAGGTCAGATCTGTGCACACTAATATGTCAAATAGGGCACCAGTGAAAGGCTAGAAGCAGTTAAATGATACTTTTAAAATGAAGCCACTGGGAGCAGATTAGAAAGCAACCATTTACTAGCCTGCCATCATGAGACCCCCAACTTTAAAAATGTTTAGAGAAGTAGCTCATCCTTAGGTTGGCTTGTGAGCAAGGCTCTCTGATGAGGCAGGGATATAAAATTATGATATTCTCAGATTACTCCCTCAAACTTTCCCAGTACACGTGGGTCTTCTCAGGAGCTAACATGGCTCTTTTCCAACTGGAGGTGCAGGCCTTGCTGAGGTACCCTGTACAACTTTGCATCATTCACAATGTGCTCCCTAATGTATTGAACTCACTGGCTGCCGCTGAGCAATTTATTGTCAGACATTGGCCCTGTTTGAGATACTTGAAGCAGCTGGATCAAAGGCTCCTGATTAGAACATGGACAGCAGGCAGGCCATGGACATATTGTGGCCCTCTCCCCCACAGTAAACCAACTCCAGCTGCCAAGTATCAGCAGCTCATCACTGAAGGAAGAGATACAGTAAGACACTTCTGCTCTTGTCTCCAGAGGCAGAAGACAGTATCATAACAAACCCTGTCAGAAGAAAAAGCTGCACTACCCACATTTGAGTTCCCACAGTTGAAGCTAGCCTGTATTCCTGCATCCTTGGACTGCCCCTCCCCATGGATAGGAAACAACAGATATGCATTGCTCCTCCAGTTGCCTGCATTGGGCACCCTGTAACATGACCCAGGACAACAGCAGCAGAAGATTGCAGACCCCTCCTCTTGGCCAAATCCTGGGCAGCAATTGCAGCTGTGACCACTCTTACAGAAGTAGAGGTGTATAAAGTTGCTGAAATTTGCTCTGTGAAAAAATCTGTGAAATTTGGCAAATTCACAAAGCTGGGGACTGCAATTTACATTGTTAGTCACCAGGCAGATTGACCAAAATTTGTTTGGCGAATGGCCAATTCGCAGGCAAATCTCAAGGTATTGAGAAGGCAGTATATTGCAGTGATTTAGGGCTCTGAGCTGCAAACCTGGTGACCCGGGTTTGAATCCCACAGGCCCCCCTTGCATACTGTGTGACCCTGAGAAAATCACTTAGCTTCCTTGTGCTCCCAGGTCGCACCTGTAAACAAGCTTTCAGCTTAGTGTGTCTCTCCTGGTTAAAAAAAAAAGATGAATTTAATGTTGAAAAATATTATCCTGTCCAACACCCCTCCATTTGCGCCCTCCTCACTCCTACCCCCCACACTGGCAAACATCACACCTGCTTCAGCGGCTGTAAAACAAAAGGTAATCCCTTCCCCTACCCACGTGCCAGATTGAATCCTTCCACCTCTCTCCACCCGACTCCTACTTTCTTTAATTCTTACTCCCAGTCCCCTTCCCAACCCCTCCCCATACCTCTCAACTGTCCCACTTTTTCTGGGATTTTCCAGATTTAGACTCACTGTCCTGAAGTCCTGCCTTGGTTGTGTTGTTTCTTGAGGTTGAGGATGCCAGTGTAATCATAGTGCACATGTTTAATCCTTAACTACTGACAGAATGTACAGGGACTCAGGATACAGCAATCTGTTGCAGTGTGACCCAGCAAGGGTTAACTGGCTCAAGCAGAAAACAGATGATGGTTGTCCACACTGACAAGTGAGACCTCCCTCCTCCCCCCACAGACATTCCTCAACCCCTGCCTTCCAGATGCAGACCAATGTCTGTGTGTGTAATCTGACTCCATGCTGACAGAGAGTGAGAGAAAGTCAGAAACAAGCACACACACACACACACACACACACACACACACATATGCACGTGCGCTGCAGTCCACAGCAGCAGTTTTAGGTAGCATCAGTCAGAACCTGGGGAACCCCCCTTTATAGCTCCCATGTGGTCAAACTGTTATGTGAAAGTGACTATAATTGTGCTTAAGCAGTTCAGCCAGTTATTATTATTTCATGTTGCCTGCCTTACTTTAATGACTAGTGGGGTACTGTTATTGTGTGTTCTGCTGCATTTTCACTTATAAGGTTGAAGAATACTGTTGCATTATAAAAACACAGTATACACATAGTACTGCTCTACATAGGAAAGAACAAGCAAGAACAGTGTGAGTTGTAAAAGATAAGATACTGTGTGATGGCTTGGTGCAACTTAGAAAACCAAACAAAGTTTACTCTGTACAGATACCAGTACAGTACATTTCTGTTCAGTTACACCTGGAAATTAATAACACAGGAACCTTAAAAGCCTAGAAATTAACTTAACACTGGATCCTTAAAAAAAAACAAAAAAACATTTTTTTAGCAGTGCCAATGTTCCTCTCTAGTTTCAAGTAAGTAAATGAAGAATACCAATCAAGAGAAACATGCAAAACATTTGCCTGTGTCTTTGTATTGTACCATTTGGTAGTATGCTACTGAATTTGACATTTAAAAAGCATAAACTAAACTTACTTTACATGTGTGGTAGTGTACTACATAAAGGTCATGCGATGGCGCTGCGCCACACTGAATAAAATATGGTGTCCCTGATTTTTGGTCATTTGTCCCTGATATTTGGGGGGATTGTCCCTGATTTTGGTCCTAACAAGTTGTGAGGTATGCCCCTCTCTGGTCCCCATCACCATCCTCCCCTCCCCACCAGCACCCACAAAATATTAACCTGCAAATAAAGAAAACGGTTCCCCGGTACAGAGCATCTTCTCTTTTCAAGACTCCTGTCTTGTAATAATGGCTTTAATGAATGAATGCTGATGTCTTAGCTCCAAGTAAAATCTGACTGATTGAAAATTCAACCAATTAGGTCATCTTTCATTGACTCGCACCATTATGAAACAGGACTGGGAGTTGGCAACGAACAGAGCAGATGCTCTGCACCATGGGACCATTTTCTTTATTTGCAGGTTAATATTTTTTTGTGTGCTAGTGAGGGAAAGAGAGTGGTAGGAACAAGAGGGTAGTTGGTTGGAGGACTGGGAGTGTAAGTTAAAGACAATGGGACTCGTGGGGGAGGTGGGTGAGTCTATTTGTCACGTGAATGGGGGATGGCATTGCCATGTTTTATAGCTGCAGCAGTGTGATGATCACTGGAGCAAAGGGGAGGGAGGAGGGTGCTAGTGGGGGGTGGCAGTGGGGTTTTTCTTATCATGTTTTTGTTCTTGGGTAGGGGAGGGGTAGACTCACAGCACAGTGGGTGGGGTGCTTTTTTAAGTTTTTTAAGTTTCAGTTTAGCCATGGACTTGACATATTTTTCATGAATGTGACTAAGGTGGATGTGCACCAACTTTGCTAGCAAATTAAAAATTCACAACATCTCTGTCTGGCAGGGAGCTCCTCTAGGATGGATGAGCCACCTAGTCCCACCACAGCAACCAGAATACCATCCTCAGTTCCCTCAGAAAGTTGAGCCCTGGTAACTGAATACTGATTTACCTTTAAAAAGTAGGGAACCCTGGGGGTATTGCTGGGGGGGGGTGGCTCTGATATGGTAATTGTGTAATAAGCCCAGTCTATATGCTATTTCTGTTATTTCTGTGCTCAGCTGGTGTCCTTGGTCTAGAACCTGTTGCAGCCATCTTGTGCACAGAGCTTGACCCAACCTTTCCCCTCACACCACTTTGCAGTGTCTGAGTGGGGAACCATCTCCCTACTTACAGCCTGACCAAAGGCCTTTGTTGGCTTATGGGCTATGTACCATATCTGCCACACTGGCATGGACTCTGGACTGTCTGCAGTCTAGCATGATACCTAAATATGGCTACCATCTTCTACATGGCTGCTGAATCCTAATGCACCCATATATGTCAACTGATTTATGGCTGCTAGATGTAGTCTAGAAAATCCTGCACCAGTTGCAATGGAGCATTCCAATGAGCCCTAGGCTAGGCTGTCTTCCAACTATGATGTGGCTAGTAACTCTAGACTGTCATGTTCCACAGTGCAGGTTGCCTTTACTGGCAGATTACAGTCTCCCCCCACTGTAGTCCCACCTGGAACCTGGGTAACTCCCTACCTCAAGGCATCCATTGATGCATGACAAGTGGCCAGGAATACAAATTACATAGTTTAAGCTCCAATTCATATGTTAAGACTGGACAGGATGACACATCCTGCAGTAGCCACAACAGCCTGGAAATCCACCTCCCCTCCCAGTGGGGTAAATTTATGCAACAAGCTACTCTTTGATGGGTCTGGCTGATCTAGTCCCCCTGAATCTGTGTAATAATGAACGTGGGAAGGGGTGCAGTACCCTCAATGGGGCAGGGGAGTAGTAGTCAAAGGGATGCCTTGAACTGCTCCAGTAAAATGACACCCCCTCCAGGTCAACAAGCTCATAGGTACATAGTGTCAGACCTCTGTGTGGTAGGATGTCATATCCACACTCCCCTAACCCCCTTCACTTTTTCCTCCTCCTCCCGTCCCTCCTTTTCTGGGACATTATTTGAAACCACAACCCTTGCTCATCTTAGGTTTTCCAGGGGCAGGCCTAAGTTTAGTTCAATCAGACATAGCCACCTTGCAAGATTATCAGTTGTTCTGTATTTCTTTTAGCTATACTATTATGCTAATTATAATTGTTTGCAAGAGGCAAGTTATTATAGCATCAATTTTATGCTGCTGAATTGCACCTATGAGAATTTTTCTGTTCAGTGTGTGAGTTTTCTTTGGCTATTTCTCATGCACTATGGTACTGGTGTAATGGCAATCTGGGATCTCTGATGCCTGTTTTGCCCAGCAGGCAGAGACTATGCCTTCAATTCCCTACCTACTCCTCATACAGCAGGATAGAGCCTCCCAACTCTCCCAACAGATGGGGCAGTGGACATTGGCATCCATATCTTGGACCACTCCCCTCTGTCCCTGTCCATACTGTCCTTAGCCATATTGTTGGGCCCACCCAAAATCGAAGTCTTCAATGTTGCAGTTTGATACTCGCTTACTATTGAATCCCAAATTCCTAGCCTGGGTTAAGGAAGAAACAATTGCATACTTCACCTCAATTACACATTGGGAGGCCTGTAAGGCAGTGTTATAAAGAAAAGTGACAGGCTATGCAGCACATAGAAGTAAAGAGAGAAAATAACAATATGCCTCCCTGTCCCAACAACTGTGCCAAAAGGAAATGATTTTCGAGTCTCCTGCCCCTGGCTGTGATACTGTAACACTTAGAGTTGCATCAAATGGCATTCACATTCACCTAAATGAATATCTGAATAGAAGAACTGAACTTGCCATTATTTGACTTTGACACAAGTACTGAGAGTGGGGAGAGAAAGCTGGTAGGATACTTTTCTATATGCTATGAAAGCCACAGGCAGAATGGCAAATCATGGGTCTCTGTAACCAGCATGGCAAGGTATGTACTGCCCACTCAGATATTAAGAAATCATATAGGCCTTCCATGAGTAGATGTATGCCTTGCCATCTCCACCTTCTCTCATAGTCATCGAGCACTTCCTAATGGCCATTCCTCTCCAAAAATTGACTAGTGACCAGATAACCCTGCTGGATGCCTCTCTCACTGAGCAGGTGGTTGCAGATGCCATCTTGCAACTCAATGCATGTAGATCCCCTGGTGTGAATAGAATTCATGTAGACTTGCATTGACAACAGCCAGGATGCAGTGCAGTGCTTTGCAGCATTACAGCAAAATGCTGCAGTGAGCTGCAGGGAATGGTGTAACTAAATGGCAATAAAGCCCTCTTTTCATATAGTATTTTGTGAAATCATTTACTGCGAGTTACCGTATTGCATCTTAGCTGGCTGTGCTGTATATTAACACCTTGCCCCACTAATAAGCCCAGTACTCCAATACATCTTTGCTGAAGCACAAGAGAAAGGCTGTTTCCCCATCTATGAATGAGGCTACCATCACTGTCCTCCCAAAGAAGGGCAAAGATCCATTATTCCCTGCTCATAACTGTCTCACATCCCTCATTAATATGGATGCAAAAATATATGCAAAAGCTAAAGCATCTAGATAAGAAGAAGTCCTTTCCCTCCCTAATATACCCTGCTCAGGTGGGATTTGTCAAGGGCAAACTAAGCTCGTACTGCCTCTACTCCCTGGCAACCCTGGTTTAAAAGGCTGCAGTGGGCCCTACTCCAACAGTGGCAGTTGCAGTTGACCTTGAAAAGGTCTTAGCCTGTAAAGGGGGCTTCCTACAGCAAGTATTTTAGTACATGGGGTTTGGGCCATTTTTCCTCAGTACCTGACCCTGAAAGCCAAGTTTCTTACCAACAACCTGCTCTTGCCCCCCTTTGTACTCCATAAGGGTACCCAATAGGTACTGTATGCTGCATGTCCCCCTTCTATTTGTTCTGGCTATTGAGTCACTAGCAATTGCTATTCAGCAATATGCTGACCTCAAAGAGTTTGAATCGGGGACCTAGACTACAGAACTTTCTTATATGTAGATGATGTCCTGGCCACTTTGGAAGATGGTACTGGCTCCACTGCACAGCTCTTCTCCTTACTCTAAGATTTCACCAGCATCTCTGGCTTGTAGCTTAACTTCAACAAGACAGAAATCTTCCCACTGAATGAACTGTACTCTTGCTCTCCATTCACATCCCTGGGTCTTAGTGGGCCCCAGTGGGTGTCACATACCTGGGCATCTAAATAATGCAAGACACAAATGACTGGCTGTGAACCTATCCCCACTACTGACTTCCCTTAAATGTGAATGTGACAGATAGAAACAGCCCTAACTGTCCCTAACTATCCCTAGCTGGTAAGATATCCGGGATCTCAATGGATATCCAAGATCTTGATGGCAAATGCAGCTAAGCTGTTCATTGTCTTCCTCACATTCCTGTTAAGATCTCACCTGACTGGTTCTCTAAGATGGACTCCAGGATAGGGGATTATTTTTTGTAGGAATAGAGGCTCCTTGATATAGTAGGCAAAAATTTGCTTATACTGGAGTAAGGGAGGGTGGGTTCTCCCATGGTTTCAAGGGTACCATGTAGGCGTCTTAGGAGTTCAAACATTGAAATGGCCAGGTATGCCTCCACCCTCGGCTTCTATGTGGATATGAATGGAGAGGGATGCACGTAATAACACAACGCTAAAGTATATCTGTCTATTAAACTCCCCAGACAGGCCTTGGGGACTACCGCACTTCTCAAAGTATCCTCCCCATTCCAGGTTTGGAATTCCCTCAGTGAACTGGCTAAGCTACCTTGGAAGCCCACATCCCTAATGCCACTCTGGAATAACTATCTGATACAGATTGGCAAGGCCTTGACTGATTGGTTCACATGGTGGGCAGCAAGCATAGAGAGAATAGTTGATGTTCTCATGCCTGGAGGTCACACTTCAGAGACATTCCAAAACCTAAGGAAAAGGTACGTACTGCCAAAAAAAATGAAAGCTGGAAATATCTCCATATCTGAAGTGCTCTGGCTCCTTGTTAACAAATTCAGCAGACGTTCACCCTAAACTGCAGGATTGGATTGGAGGGGTAGAGAAGGCCAGATCTATGCTGTTCTTTAGGAAGTGATGCATGACCATACCCTAAAGGCTAAAGAAAAGTGGGAATATTTTCTGCAGGTGCCCATCTCTGAATCAAAGTAGTCAATATCCTGGTACCTGGCTCACACTGCCTGTTCTGACAATAAGTCCAGGATAATACAGAACAAATTCCTCTACTTTAGGAACAGGACCCCTGCAGTGCAGTACCGGCTGAACCATCTAACTAATGACCATTGTTAGAGATGTGGAGCACCATGTGCACACCTAGCCCATGCGATTTGGTCCTTCCCCCATATTACCAGGTTCAGGACAGAAGTCGTGGCCCTACATACAAAATATTCTCAGTGTTCCAGGCCTACAGTTCCAGCAACTGATGTTGATTGACCTACCAGATCCCACAATACCTCTCTTACAGCATCTTCTACACTGGTGGATCACAGTATCAGTGGAGGCCAAGAGGTTGTTTCTGCTATGCTGGTGGAACAAAGAAATACTCATTACCTAAGAATGGCTTAACTCAGTTGCAAAATTGGCCAACTCTGAACATCTGTAAATCCTAGTATCAGATAACCTGCAGCACTACCACCACACCTGAAGGTGCTATTTCACATTCCACCTCTTTTAGAAAGGAGATTAAATAAAAATGTAACCCACCTAATGCACAAACCTCCTCACCCTGAATGTTGCAAACTCAGCCTATACTCTGGAGAGTGGTTTGATGCCCTCCCCTTGCTGACTCAGGGCTTATGTTAATATCCTTAGGCACAGATGAGCTCCAACCTGGACACTACTGGGTGCCCACACTGGCAGTGCCTCTACCCATATTGGGTTCACTATCCAGGTGGTACTGTCTGGCATTGGGTTCCCTAAGTATCCCTGCCTTATTCCATCACCCAACACAGACAGAGTGAAGCCCCTCTCCTCGGCACCCTGTTAATAGGGCTGACCTTGTGTTCACTTTGATCTCTACATGCATCATCATGTTCTTCTCAGTATGACCATATGAGGATAAAGGTCTCTGGATACCATCCTCTTACATGGATGCCAGACTATTGGGGAAAGCAGGGAGGAGGTCTGAAGTTCAACAGGGCATGGGGTAAAAATTTTATTTTTTGTAAACCACTGTTTTTATACAGAGAATTACTGTATTAGCATATTCTTTAAATACAAAACACAAGAGAAATACTGTATCACACTTTCACACCAAAGCAAATTATAAAGTAATTTTAGAATTCTTTTGTTCCATTAATTCAAATGGAAACAAACGGTCAAGCTTAGCATCACGTCAAGGCACCTTCAGCAGTTGCCTTGACATAGCAGTGAGCCTGAACATTTATACCAAATCCGCATGACCAAAGACTCCGAAATGACATGCAGCTTTGCATGTTTTTAATGTAAGACACACTACTGCTGCATTTCAATGATACTGTCTTAAATTATACATTTGTATTTCCAGATAAGAGCTTATTTATTAATACATCAATGATGGGTAGAAAGTAACTCTGTAAATCACTTTATAAACCTAATTATAGAAATGATACAAGGGGAATCTACAAACAAGGCATCAAACCACCAGACTGCAAGACCATCAGAGTTTCCAGATTGAAAGGAATAGGTATCCAACAGACATGACAAACAGAATACAATAAACTGCCTCCTGATACACTGGAAACAGATTTGAACTAATGTTGATCATCCCACAAACTGGGGGAATCTGGGAGTGGTTGCTTGGAAATTTGCAATTTTTTAATGTTTGATATAGCAAGAGAGTATAATCAAATATATTCCAGGAAATCTCAAGAAATGCTAGGAACAGAAAACTGCCCAGTTAATAAATTTGGGTATGCAGTAGCAAGCTAAGAAAACATTGGGAGTGCTAGGTAAGAGGAGGACATGAGGGAGATTTTAGGAATAGAAATAAACACTTAATTGTTGTGCTATGAGCATTTTTAATAAAGTATACTAATTTAAAAAATAAATAAAATAAACAATTTAGTAGATAACCATTTGGCAGGTGGATAGCAACAAGATTAACTTACAAAAAAAATTCTGTTCTGGTCATTACAGCAAAGAACCATTACCACTAGTGGGTGATCAACAATTCATTCTAAACAGGAGGAATGATGGTGCATGTTGAATAAAATGTATCACATGGACAAGCTGGTATACATTGTGAGACTGCTGAAGGAAACTTTTGAAAATAAATGGGCACTCTGGGTTGTTTTTATCATTGCAAGGATAAATACCATGCTTCCATGTCCTTCTTTGTAACCTTATGCCCTTCAGATTCTGACATGGAATCGTGGGGCAAGGAGGAGATGATTGATGGTGAGGCTGGCCAATCCTACATGGATTGCTTGGGGCTACATAGCCAGTATGGCAAACATTTGGGTGGCAGAGGCTATGCACCTCTGGAGCTATAGAAAGTGTGCCTTGGCGTCTTTCAGGATTCTGTGCAGTACAAGTTCATCCCACTTCCCTCCCCTCAGTCAGACCAGAAAGCAGCTATGCATGCCATTACTAGACTGGGTGCAGAGAGATTCATGACAACTGCAGAGGCCCCCGCATGGGCACAGGGGTGCCTCCATGGTGTGTGTGAGCCCTACACCTATATGTGGGTGCATACAGGGCTTCATGGATTGGTCCCTTAGAGCAAATTTATCTTTATGGAATTGTGTCGAGCTGCCTGCTGAAGTTTGCAATTTTCTTACAAATTGCTGAAGCTGAGACTCATAATTTCTGTGGTTATTCCTGTCTGCATAGTTGACTCAAATAAAATATTAGATTCAAAAACAAAATCTTTCTGTTTGGGCCCTTTCTTTAAATGAAAAACAATATACAAGACTATATGTCACTTTGCAACCAATTGTATAGGACTAACTGTATAGGACATCTCTGCTGCTGATCTCTGTCTGCTATATGACAATGACCTAGAGTCTGCACCTACACTGTAACTATACCTCTTATACTAATGCCAATACCCTAGCTACTAAATGTATAGGTCAACATCCACCCAAACTACTATATGTAAATACTTCCTTAAAACTGTGTTGCCTCACTATTGTATAGATCACTGTTACTACTACTATACGACAATGCCCCAGAGGCTGCACTTGAATTATAATTGTTCCACTGTAATGATATCAATACCCTAGATACTACATGTATAGACTTTCAGCCACCTTGGCTATTATATGTAATTACTTGAAATGTGATGTCCCACTAATGTACTATCTCTGAATGTATGACAATGCTGACGTGTAGCCTTTGTAAATGAGTCTATGACTCAAAGGGTTGTAATTCCTATGATTGACTATATAAATAAATAAAATAAATATGTAAATGTAGTCTGAAGTTTGGTCCTTGCTGGCCTGATGGGGTTCTAGAGTCACGAAGTGATGCACACAGGGAAGAGGAACCTATGTGCACAGTAGTGGCTGGGGGAGGTGTTAGTTTGGCCTCAATATCTGAGGAGAGGGACCTGTGGGTCATCACTAGTGACTCATTTAAACAATCCAGCCAGCTCAATAACAAGAATGCTGGATGCATTAGGAGGGGATTTGACAATAGGAGGAAGGAGGAAATATTACCTCATTTCAGGTCACCAGTGAGGCCTCACCTGGAGCATTGTGCCCAGTTCTGGAGTCCACACCTGAGAAAGGGTAGGCATAGGCTAGAGTCTGTGAAGTGAAGAGTCACTATGATCCAGAGCCAACAGGGGAGAGCCTATTAGGAATGGCTAACAGCTCTAAATATGTCCTCTCTGGAGGCCAGAAAGGAGAAGATTGATATGACAGAGATGTATACATCCTTAAGGGGAAATAACTGAGTGAACAGTGAAGACCTATTCCACTTGAACAATAGTGCCGTCATGAGAGGGCACGAATGGAGGCTACTCGGTGGGCTCTTCAGGCTGGACATGAGGAAGTTCTAATTCACAAAGAGTGTTTTGGAGCCATGGAGTAGACTACCAGCAGGAGTCATGGGACAGGGTCTATAAACGGGCTCAAACATGGCTGAGACAGGATAAAAGGACTGATAAATTCAGGTGAAGGAGCTAGAGTGGGTGGTTAGGGGGAGAGAGGGTGGGTTTGGGGTAGAAAACTCATTCAAGATATTATATGGGAAACTGGAAGGACCCATGGTCTTTATCTGTGACAATGTCAATGTTTTTATGTTTATGTGACAGTGACTCCTAATGCTAAGCATATCCAGAGTAAATTGTACCATTTTCTCAATCACCAATGGGAGTTTGAAGGGTGATTTCTGAGGCAATATTGTCATTTGAACTAAATCTTTAAACTGTTTTTAATCTGGGAATAGAAGTTTTAAAATTATATAAAGATTATGTGCATAGGTTAAGTATTTCTTTAAACATCTGCTTTCAAAATCCTGCCAGACATTGAGAAAATAGCACAATTTACTTAGAACAGTCATGCTTTGTATATTTGGCACCCAGGTCAGGAGACAGGTACTTCCTGCCCCACCCCCAACAAAAAACAGTAAAAACACAGTTGTTCTAAGTCAGCTGACATACTTTTTTGGTTTTTTATATTCTGGTATTTATCACCCCCCGCACACCTGACCGGACTTCCCTTTGGGCCCCCACATGGATTACCCCACCCCGGTGCACCCAACCCCACCACCCCACATCACAGCCAGCCCAGGTATCCCCGACATATCCCTTTGTCGGGAGGGTCCCTTACCTTTGTAGGAGAAGAGCCTATTTGGCTAAGTCCAATGACCCTGGGTGCTGCTGAGGCAGCCGATGGAGGTCCGGGAGCCTGGGAATGAGGATCCAGGGGGGCTGTCATCTGACCAGCTAGGGCATCATTTTCAGTGTTTTTTCCTCCGAGGAGAGACATGCCATGACGTCTAGGCTTATGCCGACATCTGTCTCTCCCCAAGCGTTGTGGGTCGATTTCATGCTGAACCCCCAGCCTATGCTAGGGGTCAACAGACACCAACCTGCACCCTCACCCTTCCCTCGGAGAAGGCAAGCTGTCACTGGATGCTTCCTCCTTCTACCCCTGGCCGGCCCTCCAGTGACCCGAGTCCATTCCCGAACCCAGGTCGCCGGCATCGTAGGCAGAAATCCAACCACTGTGCCGATGGGCCAGCGTTGACATACTTTTGAAACTGATTGCTGTTCCAAATCCTATACTATATAAAATAAATAAATAACTAACCTATTGGCCAAGCAGAATGCAGATATTGATGGTTATGCTAACTTATAGAATATGAAGAAGCAGGTCTGAGGACGAACAACTTTCCTTATTATGGAAATTCTTTTCATAAAGGATGGGTGAGTGGCTCATGGTGAGGGTATTAATTGTTTAATTGGGGTGGTTACTTTTAGGTGCCAGCCTGATGGAAGCTTCCGTTTCAATTTAAACTGGGCTGCACACAAAAAGTATTGTTAAGGTGACCATGCTTGCTTTGCTCCTTGAATGCACTAAAGGAGCACTTTGAATTGTTATGAGCAAAAGTGTGCATGTGTGTGGGGGGGGGCAGCTACAATGTCCTCTTATGAAGATGCCTGTATCCCTCTTTGTGGCTACTAAAGAGGACAGAAAATTATTTCTAATTGGCAGCTGATTATATTATTCCTATTTCCAGAAATTATATTAATACTTCTATATGACCAATATGTAACTGTATCTGAATAAAAACTGATGAGAAAAACTGTATTTTCCATTGTTTGTTTTTATGGGCAGCATTCTGTTACAGTTCTCTTCATGGAATCAGTGTCTGGAGTTTTAACCATGTCACGGTTTG
This sequence comes from Neoceratodus forsteri, assembly GCA_016271365.2. Classification (NCBI taxonomy): domain Eukaryota; kingdom Metazoa; phylum Chordata; order Ceratodontiformes; family Ceratodontidae; genus Neoceratodus; species Neoceratodus forsteri. The sequence goes on from CM057456.1 coordinate 953,750,498, forward strand.
CGTACAGAACTCTGATCATGGTTCTGAGAAATCAATAGCTCATCCTTAGCATTCAATACACAAACCATATATAGTAAAATCTCCAAATTACTGGTTAAATGAAAAGAACTATGCAGAATGTTGTCCATAAAAAGAAAACAATTCAAAACACAGTTCGTCACGTCTGTGTTTATTCACAAACTGTTATATATGGATCATTTGGAAGGATGATTTTCATTCCTGTAAATGGGAACATTGCTAACTGCTGCCAATTAGCCAAGATTTGTTCCCTTTAAAGTTCAAAATCTGCATTCAGGTATAGCTCTGTTGGTACCACTGTGACATACTATCATTACCTTATGTCATACTGTCTGGTGTTTTTAATGCCTGTTTTGGTTTGCTTGTTGTAATGACCTGACTGTCTTCAATAAAAAGTTTAACTGAAAAAAAATCCTATATAGTCCAAATCAATAATAGAACATTGTGGTTGGTGACATGGTAGCCTCAATGCTCAGAGTACACATGTAGAGAAGCAAGGTAAGCCCCCAATCGGAGGGGAATGCATTTAGAATTCTGTTGTCAAAGTGGAACTTGACTTTAAAATCAGAATGGTTTACCTTGGCTTTTCTGTTGGCACAGTAGTATCACTGCCACTAATGAGGACACTGGTGACTCAGGTTTGAGAATAAGCCTGGGTTATTGCAGGTCAGCCAGAGGGAGAAGCATCCCTCAGGATGTTCTCATTCTCTGTGGTGGGTGGGACAGACTCCACTACATTGCTGTCACCTGGATGACCACAGGTGGCAGTGCAGCTGGATCAGTGGAGGCAGGGTCAACACTGGCCCTGTCAGAGCATGAGCATACCTTGCGTGCATGCATACTCATTGGCAGGTTGCTTGCCAATGTCCTCAGAGAGAAAATGGAATGAAAAGTCCCAATGATGTGCTCCATGATGCTGGACCCCATCAGGTCTGCCAGCATGACTAGCAACAATGCATAAATTCAGTGGCTCAGACAGGGGATTTGCTGAATATCCCCTTAGTGGAGCCCATTCCACCTGTAGCAGCTGCACCGTAGACCCACTGGAGAAATGGTAAAAACTAGGGAAGGGAAGGATGGGGCTTGGATAGCCAGGCAGTGGTGGACCGCAGCAGTCATAGGGGAGGAAAGAATATATTAAAGAATGATTTACTTTGCAGAAAATTAGAGAACCCCCTGTGTGGGAACCACCTACCATCTACACCATTTGAATTTAGAACATCAGAATTTTAGAACCGCTTGCATCAGAACCCATTCTCATGATCATGGATAAACCATGGTGATACTGTACATGGTCAGTGACCATGTTCATTCGTACATTTCCATGATTTTAACCATGGTTATAAATGGACAACCACTGATGGTAAATGGCCAAGGGACAGATCAGGGATGACCATGGTAAATTTAGGTTGTGCTGACCATGTTCATCCATGGTTTTATTTATTTATTTACAACATATTTTACCAGGTAAGCAAACAGAGTCCATGCAGGTTCGTTTCCAGTTGCGAGTGGGGACAGGAAAGAAATCAAGGAACTGCAATACAAACAATTCGGTAGCAATGATGTACAAAGTCAGTATATATACACAAAGTCTCCATTTCAAAAATATTTAAGCAGGCCCCGGTAGGACCAATAACACATCATAAGTTATACCACCAAAAACAGAGTTCAGGCACATTCAGATACCACGGATGCTAGTCCCTTACAGAATGCAGAGGAATGTATTCACTGCTGAACAGAATACACTAGAGTAAAGCCCTGCTCACAACATGGTCATATTAAGAAGAACCAACAGGACCAGGCCCCAGTTAAGGAATTACAGAACACCTCTGGAGCAATTAGGATAGGTCAAGAGGGCCTTGCAGTGCTCCTTTAGCTTAACCTTTAAGGACTGGAGACTGGTTATGGTAGTGAGACAGCAGGGTAGACTATTCCATATGTGAGGGCAGAGTCAGACTGACCCACCAGGATAACTGGAAGTTTCCAGGTGGGCCCCCCTCTGCTTGGTACCTAGATACCTTCTAAACTCTGAAAATCTTTGATTTGATCATCTATTTTTCTAATTAAATGTGATATTTTAGGTACTGGAAGAAAATGTAAAATGCAAACATATAGCAAGTGTATCAAATTTAAGTGGAATACTGATATGAGTGAGTCACCCTGTGCCATCCCTCACTGATTTTCCAGGTGGGCCCCTGTTTCAACTTTCAAGGGTGGGCCCCCTGTACCCCAGTCTGACCCTGTGTGAGGAAGTCTATATCTGATAGAGACTGCCCTGCAGTGAGTCTACATGGAGGAATTTGAAAGTCTTTTTCCATCCTCAGACCTCAAGGAGTATGAGGATTTTGATGAGGGGGTGACTATATAACTGACTGTGAGATACCCTAGCAGTTTGCTGGACCAATATTTGGTCCCTAGCAGGGCAATATGGAATGATTGCCTCATAGGGAGGGAGGTCCAGTCTAGGTCCGTGTATGCTGTGCAATAGTGGGTATGAGGAAGGCAGGCCAAAACAAATCTATAGAGTGAGATAAAAAAGGGAGTGAGCTTAGCTAGGCCATTGGTGGTGGCTCTAGAGATAACCATGTCCCAAATGCAGGCAATTGGAAGATCATGCACTCTTCTGGTACTATAAGGGAAACAAATTTTAACCTTGTAGAGAGCCCAAAGTTTGGAAAAATATTTTCCCACTATATTATTTCTGCATATTGAGTAGTCTAGCTGATGATCTAGGATCATCTGGAAGTATTTATAAGTGTTTGTAAGACTTTACAGAGTCAGTGGGTTGCCAGAAAAGGAGCACTGCTTCAGAGAGCAGGGGGTTGATTGCAACCAACAGGCATTGCCAAAGAGCATAGTAACTGTTTTATTATGATTCATAGCCAGCTGATTTTCGAGAAGCCATTTTTGGACATTAATGAAGTTGGACAAAAGTGATAGCTCTATGTTGGAGAGGGAGTAACCAGAGGAGAAAATGATGGCATCACCTGCATACATATGGGATTTACAGATATTTAGGCAGTTGGGGAGATCATTAGTGAATATTGAAAAGAGAAGGGGAGGGTCCAAGGACTGACCCCTTGGGGACCCTAAAGAGACTGAGAGCTGAGAAGAAATTGAAGAACTTAATTTCACTGATTGGATACTATCAGTGAGGTAGGGATTGAACTAGCATAAGGAGGGTGCAGAGACACCAGAGGAAGCTAGTCTGTCTAATTGCAGCCTATGGTTATTAGTATAAATGCTTTAGCCACGCCTATGAAGATTGCATCAGTCCAGTAGCTGGCATCTATGTGGAAGTGGATGTGGTCAGTAATTCTGAACAGGGAGGTAGAGGTAGAATGGACAGGGCAGAAGCTGAATTGAAAAGGAGTGATGAAGCCTGATTTGTCAAAATAATAAAAAGTTGTATACTGACCAGCTTCTCAAGTAATTTGGAGAGGGAGTAGAGTAGCGGTATGGGACAATAGTTTGTAGGACATTAGCAGTGTCTGTTTTATGAAGTGGGACAACCAGGGCATGTTTCTAACTTAAAGGGAAGATTTTAATGGCCAAAGATTGTTTGATTGAAAATGTGGGTGATGGGGGAGATGAGGGGTGGGCCCCCGAAGACTAGGAGTCTAGGTGAGAGGCCATCAGAGTCCCCAGATGAGAGAACATTCAGGGAATAAAGCTCTCTGAGGATGCTCTACTCTAGGATGGAGGAGAGATTGAAAGTCCCATAAGTAAAGGGAGGTAGCAACAGGTTAGAGGCTGATACAAAAGATATGAGAGCCCTGGGACCGCCTATGAAGAACTGGTTTATCGCATCAGCAGATAAGGGGTAACAAGTATTGCTCTGTGAGTGTAACAAAGCTACTTAGTCTGCTAAATGTATTCCCCTAACATTCTTGCTAAAGTACAGCCTTTAACAGTACAGTGCTGGAACACCTGTTGTCTACTGCCACCAGCTATTGAGAACTGCACCCTGCTGTACAGACTAGTCATGTGACTTCACCTTGATGTCCAGTTGGAGTCCTAGCTGGCAAGAGAGAGGTAAGAAAATGCTCATTTCCCTGTCACAGTTTCTGTTTAGAAATAAGGCAAGACAGGGATGGCGTTGTGGTGGGATAACAGCCCACCTCAGGTGAGTTGAAGCACGAGGTGAAGCCAAGTGCTTCCACCACCTGAGAAGTGCCATTATCCCACCACAACACATCCCCTGGAGTGCCTTACTGAGATTATGAAATGGATCCATAAGCAATAGTAAGTATCTTTTTATGTTTGTGCTTTTTAATTTAAATTAGTAAAAAAAAAAAAAAAAGGAAAAAATATAAACTAAATGGCTTTGTGGAACAAAGTGGTCCTAGTCTGGGGGGGGGGCAGTTTTACTATTTGTCCAGCAGGTGGCAGCAAACATGCACGTCAGCTGCTGTTTTTTTCATTTTGTTTCATTAAGGGCACTGATGGGTCTCTCGGGGACATTCTGAAGAGCCACCTTCATTGGTACTTTTTAGACACCAGAGTCCCATTGGGCCATTCACTTTCAGAAGTCTCAGTTCAGTCACGGCAGGTGAAGAAGTGCGCTGGATGACAGTTTCAAAGGAGTCACGTTTCATGTTCCTTGGCAGTTTGAGACTACAATGGGTCTGTCAGGAACTTTCAGAGGGGTTGCATTCATCAGTACTTTCAGACACTGGAGTCTCATCTACAGCCAGCCTGTCTTTTTTTCACATTAAAAAATTGTTTTTCTTTTGTATTTCATCTCACGTATGGACTGCGAGACGGAGCCAATAGAGGTGAAGGTAAGAAGTGCCTAAGAGTTGTGGTTAACAGGTTTACAAAAAAATAACCAGCATTGAACAGCTGTTCTTCAATCAATCAATCAATCAATCAAGCAATCAATCCTTTATTTATCTGTTGAGGAGTACTCATTTCCAAGTTGGACATGGGCGACATACAAGAACCCATCATACAAAAAGAATATACACATTTGAGATATACAACTGAACAGATACAGTAGTAAATGAAACAATGGCCTGGATATTCAAAAGGGTTGCACCATGCGCAACAGGGTTGTGCGTGCGCAACCCCGAAAATGCGCAATTCTGCGATATTCAAGGGGCCAGTTGCTACCGAAAACATGCCAAAGGAGCAACAGCCGCAATGGAAATGAAGGATGCGCAACTGAAGGGCGCGGTCCATGGCCAAGCGCAATGCGATATTTGAAACACTTGCGCACGCGCAGAGTGCCCAGCCGGAGGATGCGCAGTACCGGATGTGAGCCAAAATAAAAAGGCTCAAGGGAGCAGCGCAAGAACCCTAGCAGGCCGCAAACTGGGGGAGAGAGACAGAGACAGAGAGAGAGAGAGAGAGAGACAGGAGCAGGAAGGGCAGAGAGGGACAGTGGGTCCTGGAGGACAGAGAGGCCAGTGGGGGGTGCCCGGTGCAGTGGAAGCAGCAGTGGGGGCAGTGGGGGTAACACAGGAACAGCAGCTGGGGGCAGAAGCCAGGGAGATGGACAGTGTCAGCTTCCACATGGAAGCTGTAATAAGGGGTGAGACAGCATGCTGCAGGGGGATGTGGCCGCAGAGGAGCCCATCGGCGGTATGCCCCGACAGGCGGTATCGTGCCCGCATCAGCTTCGAGCTGTACACAGACGTCGAGATTGTGGGCCGGTACCGCCTGAACAGGGCAATACTGAGACGGCTCAGTGAGCTGTGCAGTGATGTGATGCAGGCACCCTCACGACGGAGTCATGCTCTGTCTGTGGAGACCAAGGTGACAGCCTGCATGTGCCTGCTCGCCACGGGCACCTTCCAGAGGCTGACAGGGGACACCACAGGCATTGCACAGTCGGCCACGTCACGCATCCTCACCCAATTCCTCAGCGCACTGCTGCCTCATGCTGCGGAGTACATCCATTTCCCCAGCACCGCGGCAGAGCGTACAGCAAACATGCAGGAGTTCCACAGGGTAGCACATATGCCTGGCGTGCTAGGGGCCATAGACTGCACCCATGTGGCCATTCACACGCCACCTGGCCCCGATGGCCAAGCCTATCGGAACCGAAAGGGCTTTTCTAGTGTCAACTGCCAGGTGGTGTGTGATGCCACTGGGCGCATCATCAATGTCTGTGCCACACACCCTGGCGGAGCACATGATGCCTTCATATGGCACCAATCTGCACTGTGCCATCGATTCGAGAGTGGGAACATCCCCACGGGTCATCTAGTGGGTGAGTACACATGTATGGAATGCAAACTCTGTGCAAGGGTGGGAATGACACAGGTGCCATGGTAGTGGCACACAAGGATATGGGCAATATGGACCTGACCTGACACTGATCTCCACTATCTCCACACAGGTGACTGTGGATACCTACTCCGTCCCTGGCTGCTCACACATCCGGCGCCCCACGACCCCAGCGCAGCACGGTTTCAATGAGGCAATAGCCGCAACACGGAACATCATAGAGCGGGTGTTTGGGATGCTCAAGGCACGCCTCCGATGCCTGACACCTCCGTGGAGCCCTACAGTACAGCCCCCAAAAGGCCTGTGGGATATTCCTGGCCTGTTGCATCCTGCACAACATGGCCAAAGACCATGGGATACCCGTACAGGTCAAGAGGGGACAGCGATGGGGGCGCCAGTGGCGCAGTGATGTGGGTGATGAGCCGCCCCCTAGGGCGGAGGGACCCCGACTGACACGGGCAGGCCCAGCTGCACCGGGACACCATTGCAGAAGAGCACTACGCACAGCACAGGTAAGTCAAGGGGACATGTGCAGGCAACACTGTCCAGCGCAAACCACAGGCACACAGGGAACACACCGTGCATGAAGGTCAGGGAGTTGAAGGGTCCAGGCATACCAACACACCATCAGAGAGGGGTGAGCACTCATATGGACGCACACACACCAGGCAGCATACAGGGCAGCAGCACAGCACTGCGGAAATGACATCGCCAACACACAGCACCACCAACCACCCCACCACCTGGACTGTCCACGACGTGTGTCAGGACCTGGGCAACCTTGCACCTTGGTGTACAGTGCAATGCAGACATCATCATCCACACGCACCTGTGGACAGCAGTTGGGAGAGTGTGCAGGTGGTCCTGTGTCAGCTTGGTGAGCAGAGCACCCAGCAGTGCACTGCCCACCATGACACACATTGCACACAGGGCAGCACCAGACAGGGCCTGCATTGGGAGACAGCTCAGTCAGGAGCACTGTCCCACGGCCACCATGGATGCGTGGGGCGCCCGCGTGGCCTAGCAGCACTGGCAGGCTGAGCAGGGGCCACATCGGGTGGCGCTAGTGCACCACCAGGGGTCCCAGTGCGTGACCGCGACCTTGCCCGCACAGGGGTCTGCATCCCGCCAAACAAACTTGCACCAGGGGTGCTCGGGATGCCCACAGCAGAACCCGCATCGACAGGCCTGGTGTCACACCCGACACCAGGAACGGGAGTGAGAGCGCACTGTGTGGGGTGTGTGGTACAGGGGCACCTGACAGTGTGGCCAATGCGTCCGCGACAGAGACCACTGCCTGGGTCAGCCTGTCAATGGCAGCGGTCACATCCGTCCGCATAAGGACCAGCTCGGCTCGGTCCCGAGCACACTCCCTGCCATGCCGCTCCACGGACACAGACAGTGCCTCCACGGACCTTGCAACCCACCCCTGCAGCTGGACCGACTCCTGCAGCAGGCGGGTGTGCGCGTCCAATGGGTACTGTGCCCCAATGGCATCGTGACCCCCAGGGTGTGGACGGTCCTGGTGCACAGCACCCCTTGAGGGTGGGCGCTGTTCGCCAGGACCAGGTATGGGCGGATCAAGGGCGGTGGACAAGTGCCACTGCTTGACGCTGTCCCCAGGCCTGGTGTGCAACTGCTGCTGCCGCCCAACTGCTGAGCCCCAGGTCCACCTGTTCAACCCCTGTGCTGTCAACAGTGCCAGACACCTGCTCAGCCACCGTGCTGCCCCACCGGTGCTGACAGGCACAGCCTGTGACTGTGCCAGCATGCTGGTACACAGGTGTGGAGCAGGATGGCCCAGGGCACGTGCTGGCCTGCCATGTGTCCGTCGTGGGACACACACCTAACACTGGCCATTGCAGGCCTGCTATCATCAATAGTGCCGGTGCGCGTCACTGCCATAGGCACAGCATGCTGGCATACCTGCATGCCAGACTGCTGTGACACAGGCTGTGCACCCCTGCACCCGTATCACTGCCGTCCGAGTTGTTGGGCCAGCCTGCATGCCGCTGCAGTGCCTGCAGGCTGCTGGCGGAGGTGGATGGTCCCTCCTCCAGGTCCAGCAGGTCTGCCTCACTGTCAGCACCCACCACCACCACTGTCTCCTGCAGACGAACAGGATCTGAAACAGAAAGAGAGTACATGTGAGTGCATGTGAACAACAGCCCCCCCCACAACATCACCATGTCATACCGTGCAGTGATGGGCTTCCACCTGTCTGGAATCCTCCACCTGGAACCCCAGCAATGGCACTCGGCTGCATGGCTGCGACCAGTGTCTCCTCAGTCGGGGTCAGCTGCAACACCACTGGTGGTCCCCCACCAGTGGCAGCACGTGCCACCCTGAAGGCTGCCACCTTCTCCTTCAGCCTCCTGCGGTCAGTCCCCATCTTTTTCCGGCATTCCAGCATGGAGCGCTGGTGGCTTCCGTGCAGGTTGACGGCCAGAGCTACCCCCTCCCATGCAGCTGCAGGCTGCTGAGGGGTGCCCCTCCACCCACTCAAAAGTGGCTCATCCTCCAGGTAGGCCTGGAAGAGGGCCTCAGTCTCTGCTGTGGTGAAGTTCGGCCTCCTCCTACGCCCGCCGTCCACAGCCTCAGCCTGGTTCCCGTCAGTCATGGTGATCTGTATGGGTGGAAGTGGACACCTGTCACTGTGCAGTCCACAGCATTTCCCCATGAGCATAGCTGCCGGCCGGCCTTTCCTCTCCGCATGGCAGATACTGATGGAAAGGGTGCCCTCTGCCCCTTTCTAAGTGCCCTCATCATGCTCAGCCCCCTCAACCTATATCATCCTCCAGCACCCCTGCCCATGAGCATTGTCCTGAGCATCACACAGCATGTAACTCACCTCTCACCTGCAACAACCAAATCTGGCCGCCACAACCCAGTGTCGCATATTTATAGCGCAACACATGCAAATGAGGTGTGGCGCAACTTTAATAGACATGCTAATCGGCGCCACTGCACCTTTGAATGGCTGATCGACTGGTTGCATATGTCGGCTGAATATAGCGTATTGCGCTTAGCGCCATCTGGAAGGTCAGCTGAGCCGATGGCGCATGTTTGTGGCTGTGTGCTACACTGCATTGCGCATGCCCAGACATGTTACGCATGCGTCTATCGTGCTGCAGACCTGCTGAGCGCGATAGGCGATTCCGCCATGGCCACCATTGTGCCAGTGGCGCTACAGCACTGGGCACTATATGGCGCTGTGGCACTTCTGCGCGATAGTCCACTGTGGCACTGGTGCTCTGCTTAGCAGTCGCGCAGGATGCCTATACATCCTATGGTGCTGTGCGTAGCCTTGCGTCATTGCCGTGACCTTGTGTATGCCCTCTGACCCCTGGCGCTGTTGACATGCCATGTGTACATCCCTGTTGTGCTGTCTGGTGACAGCGCCATGTAAAGTGACGGCGCTGTTCGAACAGTGCGATTGGAGCCTGTGCTGGTCTATTGCGCAACAACTCCACGTGGGGTTACAAGCGCAGTGGCGCCATATTGCCTGCTGTAAAGTTGGTGCCATGGCTAGGAGGAGGCGGTGTCCTGGAGCCCGCTTGAAGTGGCCAACCTGGTGGCCCTAGTGGAGCCCCACTGTGAGGCACTATATGGTGAGGCCCCCTCACCATGCCTAGGACCCATGTGTGGCAGCAAGTGGCCACTGACCTGGTGGGGTCACTGGCGGGGCGGTCTGCTGAGCAGTGCGGCACGGTGCAGTGACTCCACCGAGGAAGCGGACCTGCTGGCACGGCTGCGTTCTCGTGCAGAGCGGGGCCTGGTGCCGGGCCACGTGTGTACCATCTATGCACCTATATTCTCTGTAGGGGTGTGTGTGTGCTTGGGTGGCTGTGCATAGGTGTGTCACTGTGTGCAGCTGTGCGATGGATGGTTATGGCTGTGTGGGCAGGCACTCTCACTGGAGCAGGGGGCACTCTGCCTTTGAGTCACACTGATGTTTGTCTCACCATATGTCTCCCACAGGCCGGATTGTGAGGACACCCGACCGCCGTGATGTGGGCCATGCCAGGGCCCCGGTGCCACAGGATGTCGTGCACAGCAGCAGCAGCAGCAGCAGCAGCAGCAGCAGTGGCAGACCGAGGTGCTGGAGGAGTGTGAGTATCATTACGTCATGGATGCTATTGCATGCTGGGGGGGCAAGACCACCAACCATGCTGGACACAACGAAAGGGGAGGTCATAGTTCCACTATACGAAACACTAGTGAGTCCCCACACTGGGGTACAGTGTACAGTTCCGGAGACCATACCTGCGTATGGACATGGACTGGGTGGAGAGGTTCACAGGAGGGCGACATGGATGGTGCATGGATTGCATCACAAGTCCTATGCAGACAGGTTGATGGAACTGAACATGTACTCCCTGGAGGGAGGAGGTGTGGGGATATGATGGGGACATACAAGTATTGTACAGGGGAACAGAGTGCAGGAAAACAATATTTATGAGCGTAAAGGATGTTCCAGGTCTGAGGGCATGGGATGCAGTTGGAGGGCTCGTTTAAGAGGTAACATGGAAGGTATTTCTTCACAGAATGGGTGGTGGACAAGTGGAACACCCTGCCAGAGGATGTGGTGGGGGCTGACTTGGTTCAGGATTGTATGCGTGGGTTAGCCATGAAGGAATTCTGGAGGTCAGGGGTGAGGGGAGCGGACTTATAGGACAACAGAGTGAGCGTACAAGGCCAAATGGCCAGACTGGGTGTCCCATAGGCCCTTATCTGCCAACACTGTCTATGTATCCATGTATGTAGGCATGACACAGGTGACCTGCATCACAGTGCAGCATCACGACACGTCTGTGTATGCATCACAGGTGGTCCAGGCATGCACTGGGCACATAGCTGTGTAACTGGCATTGCACCACGTTGCCACATCACTTGACAGCCTAGTTTGTACTGTGATTGACGTGGGCAGTGTGTGTGGGCGGTGGTGCGCATAGCTGGTGCCGCCTGTTTGTGATGGCCATGTGCATGTTCACTGTGGGTGGGTGCATGCCATCACAGGTGCAGGACATTGGGTTATATGAGTTGCAGGTTGGGTGGTGTTCAGGGTTGTGGTCAGTCTCAGCCATTGACTGTGTTCCCATTTTCCTAGGCCTCGGGTGCTGAGACACATGCAGCAGGATCTGCGGCGCCTGACCCAGGTCAGACTTGACAGCAGGGGCTCCTGCAGGCCATGCTGCGCCAGGGTGAACGGCGGAGGCGGCACAGAAGGGGACGCCAGCAGGGGGAAGACCAGGAGCCAGCTGGGCCGTAGCCCACATTCCGTTCCCACTTCTCCCATCCCTTTCACCCTGCCTTCCCTCTCCAAGTTTTTATTCCCTCCCCCTTGAACACCCCTGCCTTTTACCCGTCCCCCCCCACCTTGTACATAGTTTCAGCTGTTATTGTTTATCTGTTGTTTTTGAAATATACATTTCTATTTTGATACAACTGCTGTGTTGGTGTCTGCTTTGCAACTGGCTATGGGTGCTCCGTTGCAGGGGTGTACATGCCATCTGGGCTGCTATGGTCCTGGGTATATATGTGTGTGTGTGTGTGTGTGTGTGTGTGTGTGTGTCCATGGGGAGGTATCACCAGCATAGCATTGCCTTTCTGTTGCTCTTGCCATCTGCTGCCACCCACTGCTGGGTGCACAGGGTGGGTCTGGCTGGTATGCTTCTCTGCAGCATGGGGTTGACGTGTGGCACGGGGGGTGCATGGTGTTTCCTGCAGTGCCTGTCACTGCACATGAGCGGTGTCTTGGGGGCACGGTGCACGCTGTGCTGTGCGTACGGGGGGGACTGATGTGCACTGTGGTTGTCAACCCCCTGTGTGTGGCACTCTCTGCCTGCCAGTGGTTGTGCTGGGGTGTCATGGCTCTGCTATGCTTTAGTTGGCTTGTCCCCATGGGCACGTGGATCATCCGTCCCACCCCCAGTGATGCTGTGCTTGGGGTGTGCCAGTGTGGTGTGGGTTCTGCAGTGAGTTCCTGTGCCCATGTGTGGCATGGCTGGCGGTGGGCCCCAGCCTGCCTCCCTGGATGTGCAGTTCCATTGCTCTGGGGGGGGGGCTGTGCTTGCGCTATGGCAGCTCTGCAATGCTCAGCTGAGCTTCCATGGTTGCGCCATAGCGCAGCATTTTGGCTCAGCTTCTCCTTCCTGGTTGCGCGATGGCGCAGTATGTGCGATATTGAGACGTTGGTTGCTTGCGCAATTTGCTCTGCTCCATGTTTGAATATCGCACCTGTTGCGCATTTGTGCAACTGGTTTGCGCTTGCTCCTACTGTTGCGCCAGTTTTCAGCGCAGTTTGAATATCCAGGCCAATATACAATAAGTGGTTAGCAATAACCATTAAAAGGAAAAGAAAAAAGAAAAAGATCCTGTGCAGCAGGCAACTACCTATATTTAGTATGTACAAAAGTACATAGGTCAAACTAATTATATGACATGAAGTATCTATAAGAACATAAATTTGAGGAGGGGTAATAGACCATTCAAGCTTAGATATACAGTAAGAAGTGGTGGATAAGGAAATTACAGAAGATGTGAAATAGCAAGGAAATACCAGAGTGTGGAACCTCTGCAGGATAAGGACTCATGACAACAATAGTGAAATAGGTTATATAAGGACCCCATGAAAAGACCTCTGTTACAAGGTACAGAAGACAACTGGTAGGTAGAACAGTTAGTGGGTAGCCTGGCAGAACCTCCACTACATGTGATTAAGTTAACAGGAGGAGGGGTATGATAAGGGTGCAGAGAGGTGCCAGTCTGCACCGTACAAGAATCACTGAATAAAGATCGTATAGGACAACAATTTAGGAGAAGCAGTTGCAGGATTTTGAATGCAGACAGACTGATAAGATGGGCCAATTTTGAAGTTTTTTGCAGATTATTCCAAAGCTGTGGCAGCACATAGTCTATGGCTGACCTTCCAAAGTGTGATTTGACCTTTTGTATATTTAATAAGATAAAGGCAACTCCTCTCAGTGCATATTTGCCTACCACTATTGTGGAAAGACAGTCCGATATATATTGTTGCAATTTACTGATTGCTCTGTAAGTTCAGAGGGCAGCATTTCTTTGTCTTCTGTAATTAAGCAGGGGCTGTCCTACAACAACATATAAGGAGCAGTGATGGGTAGAATATGGAGCTCCCATGATGAATCTAATGGTGCTATGATATAACGTTATCAAGTTTGGCTAACACAGAGACAGGACCTTGGCAATAAATAAAGTTGACATAGTCAAATAAGGAAAGGAAGGTAGTTTGTACGAGTCTCTTCTTGGCATCCTAGGTAAGGAGATGTTTAATCCTATAGAAGAGTCCAAGTCTCTGTTTAAGTTTTTTTTAATCAGTTCCTCGATACGATCCAGGAATGACAATTTGTGATCAATTCAAACCCCCAGGTATTTGAACTTAGTTACATAATCAAGGGTTTCACCTAGGAGTATAATAATTTGAGGTAGTGAAACATGGGAAACTGGGATAGTAGCATTCGATAAAGGTGAAAAAAGCAATGCTTTTGTTTTTTTTTGCATTCAAAAGAAGTTTCTGTTTTAGTAGGTGCAGTTGCAGCTTATTGAATTCCTATTGTAAATCTATACATGCTGCTTCCAGAGTTGATCTCATTACATAGAGTACTGTATTGTCAGCAAATAGATGAATATTAGCAGAGTTAATCCCTACGTCAATACCATTACTATAAAAGGCAAAGAGCAATGGTCCCAATATTGAGCCTTGCGGTACACTCCTCAATAAAGGTTTAAGCAGCGAGTTCCCCTTCCACTTTTACCTGCTGTTGGTGCCCAGAAAGGTAATTTGAGAACCATCTCCTAGAACAGGTGTCAATGCCTAAGTCATGAAGGGATTCTAATAACAAGTCATGATCAACAGTGTCAAATGCCTTGTTTAGATCCAAAAACACTGCATATATGAAATTTTTGGTGTCCAGAGCACTCTGCCAGTCATTGGTCACCTTGGCAAGGGCCGAGATTGTACTGTGGCATGGCCTAAAGCCTGATTGTAATTGGTTTAGGAGGTTTGTATGTTCTAGGTGGTTACGTAGTTGTGCACTCACTATTTTTTCCAATACTTTAGATAGAATGGGGAGTAAGGAGATTGGTCTATAGTTGTTCAAATCAGCAGGATCTCCAGATTTAAATAGTGGTAATACATGGGCCATTTTCCATATAGATGGAAGATGGCCTTGAGATCGAGATAGGTTTAAAAGGTGCATAATTGGTATGGCCAAGACATGGTAACTAAGTTTCAGAAACTAAGGGTCTATGGAATCTGCTCAGGCACTTTTTTCTTATACCCAAATGTAACAGTAGATCTTCGACTTCTTTCAAAGAGACAAGCTGAAATGAGAATACAGCCCCAATATTTGACCTAGTAATTGCTGGGATGTCCGTGTCCTGAGCACAAAGTCAAGTGTGTAGTTTAGAGCGGGACTGGAGGAAATGTGGGAGAATCAAGTTACTATTTCAGGTATGTTTTGAGAGCAAGGGAGCTGCAGGAAAGTCACTGAAAAATGCAGCAGGTATGTCTGAAGTTAACGGGGAAAGCGGGAGCCATTACTGTGCACTGCAGAGATGAGTAGGGCAGTCAGAGGGACAAGCTGTGGGCACTTGAGTGCAGGGCTATTTCTGGGGTGCAGAGTCCATTTTGCCAGGAGCTACTTTCACCCAGGCCATTGAGCTGGGAGAACGGCCCAACTAAAAGCAGCTCTCAGCCAATCAGGATTTTGTATTATTTGTACCCATTTCATAATTTAAAATATAAAAGTCATTAAAACTGTTAGAACCTAACTATTGTTTAGTTAAATCTGTTCTGGTACTTGGGAAATGTATTCTAAAACTGTAGATTTTACTCTGAAATCTTAATTTAATTTATTTGGTGTTTTCCCTTATAGAAATAATTATATGAAATGCTTTCATGCTGCACACATAAAATTACCCAAGTGATATGCATGTTGTAAGTATGATTTAAATGTTAAAGTGGAACCAATTGATGCATATGGCATGCGTGCAGCAAGCCAGTGTGGAAACCATGATTTTTATGTTAAATTGGGAAAGACTGCATGTATGTGGCATGCATGCAACAAGCAAGTGGTCGCTGATAACTGCACACGTAAAAGTTAAGTGACTTGCTCAGGATCACACCATGCACAAGTGGGGGTTGATGAGATTCAGACCCAGGTCTTTATGCCTCCAAGTCTCCTGGCTTGCAGTTCAGTGTTTTTAACCACTAAACCATACTGTCTGTACACATATGGCTCACTTGTACTTCAATACATACTGTATCTGAATAAACTGCACGCATGCAGCATGCTTGTAGCCACTGTTATGCTTTTCAGTTTTCTTCTCTCCCTTATCTCATTTTCATAGTTGAACTGTAGCACACTTACTAATGGAAACACATGTGTTTTTCCACCACCCCAATGCACAAACTTACCCACAAAACCACTTAATTACTTCTGTCTGGCCTGCACTCCTACTGTTTTCTCTCCATAGTTTTGAATGCTTCCACGCAAACAGCCTTTATGGTGCAAACACAAAAGTAGCAATAACTCCACACACACACACACACACACACACACACACACACACACACACACCCACACCCACATGGCCAGTTCTCCCCATGCACACACACTGTAGCGGGTACAGCCATGCTGCTACAGACAACCCACCAAGTACAGATATAAGTAAAAAGTCTCTTACTTGAGTACTAGGGAGCCAGACGCAGGAGTCTTTAAGAGATGATGTCCATGGGTCAGAGTGCTGGGTCATACCCCCTTGAAATTAATGGAGTTATTTTCTGTCACTATTTTATACATTATGATGGTGAGTTGGAGAATAATGAAGGCCACTGTTCTACTAACAAGGCCCTTGTTAGTGGTGCGGTGACCTTCATTAATCTCCAACTCTCCATCAATAATGTATAAAGTAGTAATAAAAAAATATACATATTCATTTCAATGGTGCACACCCCTGCAGTCTCCTTTGGTCTTTATCATAATGTGCCTGAGCGTGGGAATGTGGAGGTCAGCTTCAATGGGGGGGGGCATAAGCCTGATTATAGTGGGGCTCCAATAGTCTGTGCATACCATACAGCACAACTGTCTGTGAATGCAAGGAACAGCTCTCAAATGTCTGTAACACCTCTAAAAGGTACAACTTATTTGATTTGACTGAAAAGTGATATACAAATCAGGAAAAATTCATATGTATAAGATTCATCTGTATATACCTGGAGCAGTGCAACAGATTTGGGCTTAAACCCATCCAGTTACTAACCAATTTTTTTCCTGGTTGAAGTTCTGCCCCCACCCCAAAAAAATTAACTTTGCCTCGATTTTTCTCCCTGACTCCATTCCATTCCATACCCATTCCCTATGGGTCATGAAGCTGCCCAAAGGTGAAGAAACATGAAAAACACATCACTATTTCAGTCCTTCCTCCTTCCCCAAGCCCCCTGTAAAAAAATATTTACTGTTACTTATGCAGCCGTATGGCCAGAACCTGCAGCCTGGCACAGTATGCCACTAACCCAGTTTTCAGTCTGTTCCCCCTCTCTCCTTCTGCCAGAAGCTGGATGCTAAAACCAACCATCACAAGTCCCAAACATGGTCCATGACCAAGTCACCTCACCAACTGAATCCACCCAACATGGGTTGCTTGCTTCTTGCTTGGTTGCTGCTGTGGATGCTGCTGCACTGCACTGATCAAGGCCTATGAAGGCCACCCACACTGCTGTCACCACTGCTGCTAAGCCTAGCTTGCTGCGTTGGGGGTCTGTGCTGCTTTTTGTTTTGCAATGTGAACCTAGTAGAGTAAGTAGGTAGCTTAGTCTTGAGTTAGCTCCTATCTCACCCTCTGCCCCTTTAGCCACTAGGGAAGATGGAGACTCACCAAGAGAAGACCAGCAAAAATATGCTGCCACAACACTGCTATTGAGAGTTCAGTGCTCACCGACACCTCCAAGCTGTAGTGTACAGTGTGTCTACTCTGTGGCAGGAAAGACAGTGTCACACTTGCAACCCTCATACACTCTTTCTTGGCTGGAGCTCATCCACATCACATGTAATTGTGCCACCACTAATAGGTGGAGAGAGCAGACAACACAATACAAACACAGTCGAGTCTGGAGAGTACCTGTAGTGTGAGCACACACAGGCCAGGTAGGGGCACTTGTTGTGCAAAATATTAAATCCAAATTTAAAGCCATTATTGCCACACCATAAGAACAACCTATGCACAAATATGGGGGGGGGGGCGCAACTTGCCCCACTCTACCCTACCTAAATGGCACCCCTGCTTAATGGCAGAAATTCATTCTCAGGTGCTAATGCAATGGTTTCCGTTGTGTTCTAAGGTACTGTATCTCCATTTTTCAAGATGTGTCCTGATCATCATGTGGGTTAGTGTCCCTCATTGTCCCTCATTTTAGTGACAAAATGTGAGGTATGATGCATGCTTCCAAGACCCTACTCAGCGCAAAGAATGCTGAACATTGCCGTAGTGTACATGCTCAATACAGAATATCAAAGGAAAAGTAAGTAAGATGAAACAGTCATGAAGAAACACATTTATAGCACTAAATATGCATAAGGTGATTTGCATGGTCCAAAACAAAAAGAATAGGCTTCACAACACAGAGGCCCCTCTTCATACATTTGGAATGGGGGATGTTGACTGGCTATATCCTAGGCATTTAATGCAGTAACCAAGCAATACTTTACAAATTAATGGCAATTTAATGACAACAATCAAAAGCCATTAAACAACTTGCAAACGGATCAGAATTAATGGGTTTACCTAATTTTTATAGGAATTCAAATAAAATGTATTTTAATGACTCTAATTACTAGCCGTAGTATAAGAAACAGAAACGGATGTGTTTTTTAGATGAGATTTGCGCAGCTTAGCTGCTGCACACATGGCAAGCATGCAGCATGTGAACCTGATGTGATATTTAAATTATGTTCACACCAGCTTAACTGCTGCACTCATCTCAAGCATGCAACATGCAAACCTGATGTAATTTTTGGAAGATTACCTGCTGCACATATGTCAAGCTTGCAGCATGCAAACTTGATTTGCTTTTTAGACCTGGTTTGCTTAGGCTCACTTTGTGCATGCGAACTGCATGCAAACATTGCACAATTAAGCATGTGGTGTGCATTTTGCATGTACACAGCACGCCTATATTTCTGTAAGGGTTAGTAGTAGATCTTTTAAATGATGCAGTCATCTGGAAAGCACGTGGTGACTTATTGCTGCTGTGTGTAACTGAATGTGTAGTTGTGCTTGCTTCATCTGTATATTCTTAGCCTGTTAAATATTCGTTCTGTTAGGAGGGGACTGTGGCACTTTGCAGACTGCAGCTGGCAGTGACTTTATATTTTGTTTGTTTTGAGGCATGTGTTTCTCTGTTTTTACCACAGCTTTTGTTTTGCCTGTAAAATAATTTGCCTCACTGTTTAATGTGTATACTTTGAATAAGAGTGCAGTTCTGTTTAAATGTTGCTCAAGTACTAGGAAAAATATTTAAATAATTTTGCAGTCTCCAATCTTTGCAGTAGTTTTATGTCCTCACTGTAATATTTAACTGTTTATGTGCTGTGTAGTTGGGCCTTAGCTGGCAAGAGAGAGGAGGTGACAGTGGCACTTTGCAGATTGGAACTGGCTGTGGCTTTATTTTTTAATGTATTTTCAGAAAATGAACCAGCTGTTTGACACGCTTGTGTGTCTCCCTGTCATTGTGTGCTGGGGCCTGGGATCTACAGTGACACTAGCTCCAGGTGGGAGAGAAGGCATTCACCATTTAAAATCCCAACACTGAGACTTTATTATCAAGTAGCACTCTACTCATCTAGAGTCATATTTAACCTGAGCAAATCAAGCCCGGGTTACATAAGTACAAAGCAGACATAGAGGTATAAAGAAGGCAGTGAACTGCTTTCCAAATTTTAGAAGGGTCTAAGGCTTTGAATAGGAATTTATTTTGGAAATAGGTAGCCTTGGCCTGCCAGTTGACTTTGGTACAATACTTTTGGAGTCAAGTGAAAGCTTGCCTATCAGATGGCATGCCTGAAGTTTTGTGCCTAGACTAAGTAGCATCTCCTAGATGGAAAAGTCAGTAAGTTCAGATATGACACAAGGAAGGCTGGAGCACCTCTAGAACATCTGAAGGGTGTGTGACTATGCAGACAGAGTTAAAAGTACCAATACAATTGTTTAAGGCTACATCTGGGTTGGGCAAAGACAGTGTAAGGGTGCCAGTGGGCATGGAAAAGATATTGTGCAAAACACTCAGGATGAAAACAACTTTAAAGATCTAGCAAGCATAATTCTCGGGGGGGCGGGGGCTGCTTTGGGAGTATTTATCTTCCTAACACAACAGATCATGCAATGGTCACTGAAAATATTGGGAAGTATATTTGTTAGCACTATTCTGTGAGGATGAGAAGAAGGAACACAGTTGGTTATCCATGGTTGTTCATTTCAGAAGTTTGCTGCATTATAAAGCAACTTTCTATGTAGCTCAGTTAATTAAATTTTTTAAACAAACTTAACATTATGTAATGTATGTTATTCTTATATACTTTTAAAATAGTTTTCTTTTACTTCTGGTATGTATTGCTGCTGATGTTCTTCTTTGCAATGGAATCTCTCCTTCTTCATTACTGATAGAATGGCCTAATTTATATTTCTAAAGGTGGGCCCAGTGGCAAAGAGGGCTGAGGCACTAAGCACCTTAACTCCCGATGCACTGGTGACTCAGGTTCAAAAATGGATGTGGATCACTCGGGACTGGCAGGGGGAAGGGAGGATTAAGCATCCCAAAGATGGCTCTCCTTCCATGTGGAGGGGGGGAACTTGCATCCTGCTAGGTGGCTGTCACCTGGAGGATCTGAGTAGTAGTGCAGGTAGATGGTAGGGAATGGGAAAGGAGGGAAGGGAACATTGTTTAACCAGGAGTAGCACACTAAGCCGAAGCTTGTTTCCAGATGCGACCTGGGAGCACAAGGAAGTTAAGTGACTTACGCAGGGTCACACAGTATGCACCTAGGCGGCTGTGGGATTCAAACTCAGAACTGCTGCTCAGCACCTTAACCCACTGTGCTATACTGCCTCCAATGGATCCCCACCTGCTTTATGCATAAACTCATCTCCATGAAAGCAGAGCTTGCACCACCTCATTGCATGTACAAGTGGGCCAAAGGGCAAAAACCACCAACTGTGACCAGATGAGGGTCTGGCACAGTCCCAGCACTAGCAACTGGGCATCTATAGGGTTCTATGGCAAAGAACAACCAACAGAGCATATTAAATTCCAGAGAAACCTGCATACGGGACTGGGGGGACCAATCCAGATAGGGCTGGTCAATAATTGAGGTGGACAAAATTACTGATAAAAAAAAAATTAATTTCTGTATATACCACTTTCTATGTATTTCACCATAAAATTAAACTCTTAATATTTTAAGATATGGCGAGTTCAAATGTTAATTTTTATGCTCAAGGAATTAACTACTTTTTAGAAAATGTGTTTAAAATTTCATGGTCCCTGATTGGCTGAGCACCCCATCTAGGGGTGCATTTATGTGCCAACAGAGAGCAGGTAGAAACAAGATCCAGTGCCAACTTGCCTTACCATAGACAAAATCAGTGCTACACGTCGACATAGAATTTTTAAAAACTGGCAATGTCCACCATTTTCTTTCTCTTGCTTAGTGAGCGAGCCCCCTCCACACAATTCTGTGTTATAAACTTGGTACTCCTTATTTAGTAAAAATTTAAACTTCACATTTCTTCCTCTTTTTGTAACCCAGTACCTTGTTTTCTCAGCTGTGTCACTGCTGACAGATCCCTACCATACCACCCACATCAGCATTCCTGAGACACTGACTGCTATCATTCTGCTGTCTTCTGCTCACAATGCATATCGCAGTTGCTCAGGTAAAATAAAACAGTACTCGGTATGAGGTCAGTGAGGGAAAACGATTCAGCAGTTCTCCAAACAAAGCTCCCAATGGCACTGAGTGTAAACAGTACCACTCTCCTGACTGTACTGTCCCAATCACGCTCTCAACTACTAACAGTTCCTGCTATGAAAAGAAAAATGACAAGTCCCGAACCATTTAGGGGATGTGCTAGTACCGCACACCCTGTAGGGTATTGTTGCTAGTGTGTGTACCTTATTTTCTCTTCATAAATTGCAAAAGATGTTATTGTTAGGTTAGGCATGATCTTGTTCAGAAAATGATACTCCCTATTTTTGACTATTGCAACATAGTCTACAGTGCTACTCTTAAGTCTTCCCTTACCAGGTTGGAGACTCTCTTCAGTGCTTTCTGTCACTTTGCTCTTGATTCCCCCATCCTACACACAACACTGTACCTTGTATCATTCTCTAGCTTTCCCCTCCCTTGTGTGCAGGCCTCTCTCTCACTGCTCCAAGTCCACTTCTAAATTCTAAATTCTGGTTTTGGACTCTCCCCTCTTACCTCTTCTTCTCACTCTCTGCTCCACATCCCTCCTTCCACCCTCTCAGATACACTTATTCCTCATCAATCTACCTCCATAGGTCAGAAAGCTTCCTCCTATCGCTTCCAAAAGCTTTGGAACTCACTGCCACCTCAAATCAGACTTTCCTCTTCCCCATCTTCAATCTCCTTAGCCCTTCACAATTTCTATTCCCCTAACTGCACTTGTTTTTAGCTCCCCTTCAACCCTACCCACCCTGGTGCATTATCCTTTAGCTCTACTTTACTTCTGTTCTCCTAACTGTACTTGTTCCTAACCCCCCCTTAACAACCCTATCCACTGTTGCACACTATCCCTTACTCCTCGATCCCTGACTTACCTCCTGTCTCCTAACTGAACCCTTCCTCTGATTACAACCTCACATGTCACCACCTATTAACCTCCCTCCTCCCACCGCCTACCATGGCCTACTGTACCACTTTGACACTACTACTGTCCTCAACCTACTGTGCTATTTCAACACTCTACTGCTGTCCTTCACCCCACTATCCCCCTCTCTTCCCCCTACTGATGCCCTTCCTTTTTCCATTCCTAGTTTACCTCTATTTTCTCCAGCCTCCCTATTCCTTTTCCCTCTCCTCCCTTCTGGTCACCCGCCACACTGCACTCCTCCTCCCTGACCCCCTTTCTCTCCCCTCCTTTTCTGCCTGGTGTTGTCCCCCTTGCAGGGTTCTCTGCATCCTGTAGGGGTATAGATTGTCTGTCTCTCTCCCTTTCCCCAAACTTTCACATCCATCACCCGCCCACCTCCCTACTTCCTTATCCCCGTCCTCCCCTCCTGTTCTCCCGCCCCACTCTTCTCTACCTTCCTGCCCCCTTTCTCTCCCATCCCTTTCTGCCTGGTCCTGTCCCCCTGCAGGGTTCTCAGCATCCTGAAGGGGTATAGATCTTGGCTGTCCCTCTCTCTCTCTCTCTCTCTCTCTCTCTCTCTCTCTCTCCTCTTCCATCCCCCATCTTCTACACTTCGCCCATCCACTTCCCCACTTGTCTTATAACTGCTATCCCTTGGGTATACAAAAGCACTTTGAATCTTGTACTCAGCCTACTACTTCTAGTACTTCAAATGTGTTGTCCATCCTCTAACTTTTACCCTACCTGATCACCTGCTCTTGGGTGGTTTCAATGTATTGTATATCCGAACATGGTTTTGTTTACCTTGGCTGGTTGGTCTGGGTTATTTCTGCTCTGTAATTGTACTACACTGTTTGTTTTTAGTAATTGTACTTGTAGTGCTCTGTTATTGCTATGTGTTTGCTTGCTCTCTCAACTCTTGTAACCCCCCTGGACGCTTCGGGAAATGAGCTGTTTACAGTTCGTGTTGTCTTTCCCGGTGAAACATCTTCCAAATAAATAAATACAATTATTGTGATTATTTATCAGTTAGTGTCAAATTAAGCATTCTGATATGCAAATTCATTATGCAGATTTGGTTGCTATCCCATGGCCATGGACAAACCATGATCTAACATGGATGAACCTTGGTTAACCATGGCTGACCATGGGGTATCCAGAACATTCAGAAACTGTAATTAGAAAAATCATTATTCATGGAGTTGCTTGAAGAAGTCTATAACCGCTTTTAAGCAAGAACAGTAGCCAAATGAAACCAAAACAATTTACTAATAAACATGGGGCTGGATTTTTTGGTGCAGATGCGCCAAACCTCTTTGTCACAACTGCACCCAGTTTTCTATTCTCAGGTGCAGTCATGACAATTTCCTCACTTTATGGCAGCTTGTGCCAAATATTTGGCACAAGCCCCCCAAAAAAGTGTCCCCTGAATGCCACAAGCTAGACCAGGGAAAAGCTAGTCTAACTTGCAGAACTTGGCACATGAGAATGAAAATCCTGATCGCTGGCTGGGGGAATGCCGCAAGTCTCATGCACCATATGATCAGCACACCAGGGGCTTAAGTACAGCAATAATCCGCACTCACCACTGCAATTCCAAAAGCTTTAATAATTTATTTTGAATGTGCCGCCAACATCTTAGCACAATAATGCTGAACAAAATGGCCCCAACTGCTTTCGTGCTGTAGCACATCATATGGGGGAAGTACAGACATACAGTCATAGTTTCCTTAAATAATACAACTTCTTAAAGGCACAATACAAATTTGCCACACAGTGCATATTTAGAAGTGCTCAGTGCTTCTGCCCTCACAGAAAGTGACCAATGCATTTCATGTGCAAAAAACCTTTAACCAAAAATTACTACATTTCTAAAAAAGACTATACATACAATTAATATTTTACTGTTTTACTGCTATGTTGGGGATACCAAGATAGCCATAATTTCCTTTGGTAATAAAAATCACTCCCTTAATTTTCAAGATGAGGCAGCCATAGGTAATTCCTTCTATTACTGTAAGGGATACTAAAAGAAAAGGCACATTAGTACTGCTAGCAGTGTTGACTGGATGCAGATGGCATACATACACAAACCATTTCAAACTTTAAGTATTCACATTTAAATCTCTCACATTACAGTATTATCTGGTTCCACCAATGTTCACCTTAATACCTGTGTTTTATACATGGAATAAGATCAATCCTATCATTTAGACTGGGTGGTTGTAAGGCCCCTAAGGAAAAAAAATCCGAAAAGACTACCTCTTGGACAGCTTTGCATCAAGACCACCACCTCTGTTTATTTATTTGTCCAACTGGTCAACCATTTCTAGTGGAGTCCCACAAGGTTCCATTTTAGGACTCTGTTTATTTAATATATATATAGCCACCCTACAAAAAGATAATCCTAGGGTATGGTAATATAAATTCGAAGATGACTGTAGGATTGGAGCTGTTGTGAATACTAATGATGGGGTACTCAAATTACAGAACATGATAAATAATATTTCCGGTTGGACTAATAATAATAAACTGGTACTAAATATTGCCAAATGCAAAATTATGCATATGGGTAAAAAGAATAAACATAACAGATATATACTTGATAATATAGCACTCACTGATACCACGGAAGAGAAAGATCTTGGAGTCATAGTGTGTCCAGATTTCAAATTTAGTACATATTGCAAACACCAAATAAGAAAAGCAAACCAAAATCTAAATTGCATATTATGTTATATTGCCAGTATGGAGGCTAAGGTGTTGCTACCACTTTATGCAGCCTTGGTCAGACCCCATCTCGAATATGCCATACAGGTATGGTCCTCCCAAAATAGGGAGGACATTAATAAAATTTAATCTGTACAGAGAAGATTTACTAAATCTATTCAAGAGATGAAAACACTATCATATCCATCCAGATTAACATCCTTAAACCTATATTCATTACATTATAGAAGATTCAGAGGGGATAGGTGCCTTTTGTACAGGGCAATTGATGAGTCAGACTTTTGCCATTAGTTGGGTATTTAACAAAGAATGGATGAATATGGTATTAGAAGACACAACAAACAACTAATACAACCTAAATGGCAACATGATATACGCAAACATTGGTTTAGTCAGAGGGTGGTTTCTCCATGGAATGCCCTACCTAGAGCAATAATAGACAGTGGGAGCATGAATATATTTAAAAATAAGTTGGATATTCATTGTGGAGATATGAAAATCAAATTTTAAGTTTGGTATATATGGCAAGCGCTAAGGACGTAAGTCTAATTGCTTGTAAACATCTCTCTATCTACCTATCTATCTATTTATTTAATGGAATCAGCATTGCAACCCTTTGAGTCAAGGACTCATTTACAAAGGATCCCCATCATGGAACAAAGACAGATAAACCTAACAGTCACCGGTACAAAGTGGTTACAGTAAAGACACAAAGAAATATTAAGATTCTATACATGTAAATATACAATGTTCAGGCATAGGTGAGTGACGCTTTAGACAAGGTCCTTTACAATGTGGTAGCACTGAAATTGTGTCTCATTTTCACCTTTTCCATTCCACATAATTTAAAGATATGTGCCGTATTGCTATTTCCACAGTTCCTACAATGTTTGGATAGGGCACATCTGTCATCCTGATTCTGTATGGATCGAATGTGCTCTCCTACCATCACTTTGAACAGTCTAGTAGACTTTCCAATGTAAAAAGCCTCACACTGACATATGGCCAGGTAGACAATATTTTCTGTTGAGCAGTTTATGAAATCCCTAGTTCCATAATTAGTGTTGCTATTACATGTTGTGAATATCTTACATTTAATAGTGTGACTGCAAAATTTACAATTCCCACACTGAAAAGTTCCCCTAGGTAGGGGTGTTCTCTACTCACTCATTCCTCTCTCAATGTCTACCTTTGGCAAATAGCTATGTACAATTCTATCTTTCAGGTTGATAACCCCTCTTTAAAAACATTCTTTTGTAAACTCTGTTAAGTTGGGATCAGATTCAAGAATATTCCAGTTTCTCTCCAAAATATTCTGTATTTCCTTATTTCCTTTGTGTGCCTTGAGTAAGTAGTGATAAAATTCATCTTTGTTGCTGTTCTTATTTACAAGGGGGTCCCTAACAGTCAAAAGGCTAGATCTGTTTGTTTCCTTGGTACCCCATATGCTTGTTCCACAGTATAATGTTTGTAACCCCATACAATTAACCTATTACATATTTCCCTATCACATTTTTCAAAGTCTGCTTCCTCACTACAGTTCCAGTGGATCCTTAGTAACTGGGCTTTTAAGACATTCTCAATCATATGGTGTGGGTTGCAGCTGGAGGCCAGTAACAGGGAATTCCTGTCTGTCTCCTTCCTAAACAAACTGGTGTGAATGTCCCATCATCTTTTTAGGTTATTTGTAAATCTAGAAAGGAAACGGACATGGAATCACACTGTACCAAAAATCTCAAATTTTTGTTACTTCCTTCCTGATATGCTACAAATTCATTCAGTTCCTCCAGTGTGCCACACCACACCATAAATATGTCATCTATAACACAACACCAGCAATCAATCCTATCATAATAAGGATTGTTCTGGCTGTCAGAGGCCATTGTTTTCTCCCATTGTCCCAGATAGAGGTTGGCATAGTTAGGTGCAAATTTAGCACCCATAGATATCCCGTTACATTGTAGATACCGCCTGTCTTGAAAAAGAAAGCAGTTTTTCATGAGAACATGTTCTGCACATTCTAACATAAAACATTTCTTCTCATGTCCCATATTAGGATCTAAATCCAACCAGTACCTCATTGCTTCTAGTCCACCCTTGTGTGGTTTGTTGGTACACATTGACATTATGTCCTTTAATACCAACAACCAGGGCATCTCAAGTTGCATGTTTTTCAAGACTTCAAGAATCTGCATGGTGTCCTGGGTATATGACTGTAGTGCCACCACGTATTGCTTAATGTGAAAATCCATGAATCTAGAGAAAGGCTCCACCAGGGACCCTATGCCAGCCACAATAGGTCGACCTGGAGGATCTAACAAATTCTTGTGGATTTTAGGGAGCATGTAAATACATACTATGACTGGATGAGCTACAGCAAGATACAACAATTCATCATAGGTTATAATGCCTTCACACTCAGACTCAAAAAGAAAGACATCTATTTCCCTCTAGAAACCCATGGTGGGATCTGAAGGCATAGGATGATAAAACTCAGTACATCCTGTCTTTCAATCTCCAGAATATATTTGTGTGTGGACGTAATGGCTATAGAGCCACCCTTATTGGCTGGTTTGATAGTAAGTTCCCTGTTACTATTCCTTCAGTATCTCTGCTTCCTTACTGGTGATGTTGACATAGGAAGGTCCGGCATCTTGCTCAAAAAGTAATCTGAATTGTTGCTCACAGGCCCTTTCAAATATTTTAACATTGTCACTATAAGGTGGCATGAAAGTTGATGGTGGTTTGAAAGTTCTTACCTCACTTGAAGACCCATTGCAGGCTCACAATTCCATGCCCTCATATATAGCTTGACCCATATTTTTGCTACTTTCTATTTTTGTGAAAAAGGCCCAGTATCCACTGGACAGATGCCAGATGGAGCAAATCAAACTTTCTGAGCAAGATGCTGGACCTACATGCCCTGTGCTCACAAGTCAGTTGGCTGAAGGCCTTTTCCTTTGCCACTCCATCTACTTGTAACTCCCTCCCTCCCTAGTGATATAAAGATGATTACCACAATGCAAGGCTTCAAGCAAGCCTTATATATTCATCATCTTGTTTCCTGCCATTACTAGAACCCCAAGTCTGCACAACCACAGTTAACTAACCACCACTTCAAAACACCTGCCCTCTATATCCCCTTGTGCCTATCATATACACTGTATTGCATAATTGTGTTAGTGTATACATGTATATGTGTATGCCCTGTTTGCTTTATTAGTCTTGAAATGTTAGGCAATACCCTGCAACAGTCCCCCTGGGACCCTCTTGATAAATCGGTACTACACCTATATGTGGATTTCCTGGTGTGTCAGTTTCTAATAAATACATCCATACATACTGTGCATACCCAAATCCATCCATCCATCAGTACTAACTGTGTTTAGGTTAAAAAAAAACTCTCCCTAAACTGGGAGGATAATAAACAGCAGAATTTAAGAATTATTGAGCTAATACCAATAAAAAATGTATGATTTAAAGCATTGCTGATAGGAATATTTAATTTTGCAACAGGGAGTTGTCTGATATAATTTAGAACAGGTAAGCACACCGGCCAAGCAAGTGTTGTCACGGCAGCATGTCAAGTTACACTCAGATATCACTTAACATTGTTCACTTGGGAACATAAGCAGGAGGCTGGTAAGGACAGAGGTCTGGGGTTATATTCTGTTTTAACTGAAATATTTAAATAGTTTTGTATGTGAAATTAGTTCTATGTGTTAAAAATTACTACTTTGAGTTAGAACTGTTACTTGGGCTGTGATATTGTAACTTTTGAGGCTTGGGAACACTTGTTTTCTTAAATACTGAAAAGCCACTGGGAGGTTGGGATTGAAGGGCTGTGTATTTCTGTTTGGGACTGAAATTCGAAGCAACAGGAACTGGTGGGCCTGTGACATCATACAGTACCTGATGTCTGCATACACACACTGTTAGGGGGAACGGACACACACTGGACTGTATGTGTTTGTGAGACTTGGGAACTTTATTGGTGGGTTGAAATTGGGTTTGTAAATAACTGCAGTCAGTATAGAGACAAACTGTATTCCAGGGGGAAGGGACTGAGAAAAGGGGGTGTGCCATTATAAACAGAGGGGGATAAACAGGGCGGCCATATTACACCATGGCAGGCATCTTCGGAAGGGATGTAGGCTGCACAGGCTGTGGGATGGCAATAATTCTCAATTGGGCCTGGAGAGAGGGAGGCTGCCCACTCTGTAGACAGTTATCTTGTATCAGGAGTGAGGTATATTGGTTAAGGAGTAAGCTGGGGGGTGTCCAAGGATAAGGGAGTGTGGATATGGGCAGCAAAAGGGTGGGGCTGAGGGGAGGCTGGGGCAATGCTCTGAAATTACAGGACATTATGTTACAGCAAGCAGGAGGGGGAATATTAGGGACAGAGGACCCTTAAATAGGGATGTTGATGCTAAGGGGAAAGCGTACGGGGTGAACATTCCGAATACAAAGAGAGTAGAGGGGGAAGAGTCAGGAGGGGCTGTTGTGGGGAAGCCTAGTAGAGCAGACATTGAGAAGGGAGGGATTGTTGTGGGGAAGCCTAAAAGAGCAGACTGTGGGAAGGGAGCTCCTAAGGTGAATAGAGCAAGAGGGGAAGAAGAGGGGCAGTTTAGAGGTGCAGTCAGGGGAAACTTGGGTTACTTGATGGAGGTTGACATAGAGTGTCACAATAAATTCAAGCTACTAAGCAACCTAGAGGGGGAGGAAGGGGTTGGTGGAAATGAGGAAACTGATACAGAGGCCGGGGGGAGGGAGTCGGATACCCATAGGGCATCACAGACCGGCAATGGAAAGGGTAGAAATAGTCCCAGAGGGAGAGGGGGAAATATAAATGTTAAGCAGATGGGGGAGATGCAACATACTGCAGACATGAGGGAAGAGAGCATGACTGGAGAGAAACTTGGAGACAAGGAGGTGGGAGAGGAGCCCCCCTTCAGCAGGGGGGGTCAGTGCCAAGGATGGGGCCCTAGCTAAAGGGGACCCACAGAGAGCCTCTGGAGGCAGGGGTACTATTACAAGGGGGGAGGGTGGCGGTGTGGGGAAGGGGAAACCATCAGGGCCAGGATAAATGGTACAGATAACAGAGGGTTAAAGGGGACACCTATTCAGAGGGGGTCTGAGTTAAGTGGGCAAAATAACGAGGGAGGTAGAAAGGGGAGGGTGACAAGGGGGTCTCTAATAAGGCAGGAAGACTCCCATGGAATTGAGATCACGAATAAAGGGGGGATGGGGGCTGAGAGGGCATAGTGGAGGTAACCATAAGGATGATGGCGGTGTTAAGGTTCTCTTATTGGGAGACTCGATGATTGGGGTATCCAGTGGGAGGGACAGGGGGGTAGATGCCATAGCCAGGTGAAGGTAGTGAGTATCTCTGAGCTGACAGTGCACAGAGCAAAGTTCATGGTGTATGAACTGGTTAGGGATTGTGGAGGAAACCAGATTTCTGGTGCATTTGGGAACTAACGATCTAGAGGGAAATAGCATTTTGGAAATCCAAGCAAGGTTCCAAGAACTTGCCAGAGTCTGTCGGGATAATGGATGCAACATTTCCTTTTCAGAGATATTGCTAGTACCAAAGGCCTCAGTGGAGAAAAAAATGAAGCTCAGAGAGGTTAATGACTGGCTCAGGAAGTGGAGCGAAGAGAGTGAGTTGGGGGTGTTAGGGAACTGGAAAGGAGTTTGAGAAGATAAGAGACTGTATGCCAAGGACAGGCTTCATCATGCCCCATTAGGGAAGGAAGTCCTTAAACAGGGGATGGCTGACTACATTCAAGAAAGGTGGGGTTTAAACTTGTGAGGGGGGAAGGGATAAGGGAGGGGCTGACCAGAAGCCCTCTCCTCCAGATGAGGGGAGTAGCCTTCAAACCCAAGGGGGGGGAGGGGGGAAACAGACTGGGGGTAGAGATTTCAGGAGGGGCAGAGGGAGGATGGAAGTATAAGAAACCTGGATGGGGTTCAACAAAGGGGATCAGGGATAAGGGGTGGGGATTGGTGTTAGTAAATGCCAGGAGCTTGGGAAACAAGTTGCCAGAGTTCCAGGCCATGCTGTTCGAGGGGGAAGTGGATTTGGCGGCAGTCATGGAAACATGGGCCAACAAAAAACATGACTGGGACCTAAACGTGCTGGGGTACACTATGCTTAGGAAGGATAGAAAGGAGGGCAGAGGGGGTGGAGTGGCTATGTTCATTAGAGATGACATAGAAAGTGCTAGGGTAGAAGAGCAGAGGGAAACATGGAGGCCTTATGGGTCACCTTACGATTCCCAGCAGGAGATAAGGTCAAGCTGGGTGGAGTACATAGGCCCCCTGGGATGAGTGATGTTCTAGAGGATGGTTTGCTGGACAACATCATTGCCCAGTGTGGACCAAACAGGGAAGGAGTGGTGTTGATGGGGGACCTTAATATGCCAGGTACAAACTGGGGAACCATGTCCTCTAAGGTGGCCAAGGAGCAGAGGCTGCTGGACGGCTTCCAGGATGTTTTCTTAACACAGCATGTGATGGAGCCCACAAGGGAGGGCATGTCCTGGACAGGGTTCTGGCAGATGGGTATCTGGTTAGGGACCTGGTTGTAGAGGACCCCCTGACTGGGAGCGACCACAATACTGTCTGGTTTCAAATAAGCATGGGGAGGGGGGATCTAGGACACTGGCAGTGGACTTCAGGGGGGCAGACTTTGTGGGCATGGGAAATATTCTCAAAGATCACTTGAAGGGGATTACATCAATGACAACAGTGGAAAGGAGATGGGAGGTCATAAAACGGGGACTTCATGAGGCAGTCAGGATCTGCGCTAAGTTGAAACGTAATGGAGCAAGGTCACATAAACCATGCTGGTGGTCCAGTGAGGTACAGGTAGCGGTCAGAGAAAAGAAGGTGGCTTACAAAAAATATAAAACAACAAGAGGGGATAGGGATAAGGAAGTGTACCATCTTGCATCTAGAAAAGTCACCTGGATTGTGAGGGGAGCAAAGTCCAGTAAAGAGCAGCGGCTGGCACAGAGGATACATGGAGGGGACAAGGGGTTCTTCCGGTACATTGGGGAGTGGAGCAAAACTAAGTGCCATCTCAGCAGATTGAGATCAGAAGGAGGGTGGGTGGAAGAGGCGAGGGACCAGGCAGAGGTAATTAGCGAGTACTTTGCCTCTGTGTTCACTAGGGAGGGGGATGGGATATCTACAAAGCAAGGCACGATGGGGATAGAAGCAGCAGTGAGTGGGATCAGGGGAGCAACAGAAATTGAGCAATAGGGAGGGAGAGGTACCCCAGGGGTGTCACATCTGGATAAGGATAAAAAGGTTAGTAAGGTGGAGGGGACAGATGATGCTATCTCTGCCAAAAGGGTGTGGTTAGCCCTCAAGGCCCTAAAGAAAGACAAATCTCCTGGGCCGGATGGCATTCATCCGAGAGTACTATGGGAACTGGCAGACATACTGGCTGCACCCCTGGCGGAGCTATTCAACAGGTCACTTGAGACAGGGAGGGTACCTAGGGATTGGCAAGAGGCACATGTGGTGCCAATCCATAAAGAGGGATCGAGGGAAGTACCAGGTAATTATAGACCCCTCAGTTTGACCTCGGTGGTGGGAAAATAAATGGAGAGTATACTAAAGGAATGATTGGGGGTGTACTTGGAGGAGGTGGGAGGTCTGGATAGTTGGCAACATGGGTTTGTGCCAGGTAGATCATGTCAAACCAATCTTGTGGAGTTCTACGAATGGGTAACATCAGAACTGGACAGGGGAAAGTCTGTGGATGTATTATTCTTGGACTTCAGCAAGGCATTTGACTCTGTCCCCCACAATGGTCTGGTGGAGAAACTGAAGGGGGTAGGAGTAGGCCCTTTGATGGTCAGATGGATTGAAAACTGTCTAGCTGGACGCACCCAGAGAGTAGTGGTCTGTGGGGAGCTCTCAAACCCTAGAGAGGTTGGTAGTGGGGTACCGCAGGGCTCGGTCCTGGGTCCGATCCTGTTTAATGCATACATATCGGACATCAGAGAGGGTATAGGGTGTGAAATGAGTCTCTTCGCTGATGACTCCAAGTTGGGAGCAGTAGTTGAGGGAGAAGAGGGGAGGTTGGCCCTGCAAGGGGACCTGGACACCCTGAAAGCTGGGCTCACACATGAAATTAAATTTCAATATCACCAAGTGCAAGGTGTTGCATCTTGGGTGGGGAAACCCTAAACACAGGTACACCCTGGGAGGGGAGGTGCTGGAGGCCTCAATAGGGGAAAAAGACCTAGGGGTCATGGTGGATGCATGTATGAATAACTCTGAGCAGTGCAGTGGAGTGGCTAGCAAG
The DNA here is from genome assembly GCA_016271365.2 of Neoceratodus forsteri. Classification (NCBI taxonomy): domain Eukaryota; kingdom Metazoa; phylum Chordata; order Ceratodontiformes; family Ceratodontidae; genus Neoceratodus; species Neoceratodus forsteri. The sequence goes on from CM057456.1 coordinate 953,783,712, forward strand.
GCGAACAGGATGTTGGGATGCATCATAACGGGGATCACCTCTAGGAGCAAGGAAGTGATTCTGCCGCTGTACAATGGACTGGTTAGACCACACCTTGAGTACTGTGTACAGTACTGGAGACCACACTTGAAGAGGGACATACAGCTCCTGGAGAGGGTACAGAGGAGGGCAACTAAGATGATACGAGGGCTAGGGGATTTGACGTATGAGTACAGACTTGAGGAGCTCTGCCTGTTTTCATTGGAGGAGAGGAGAGACAGGGGGGACATGATTGAGGTCTTCAAGTACCTCAAGGGAATAAATACGGTAAACATGGAGGGGATCTTTAGACTAAAGCAGGGAGGTATCACCAGAGGGCATGGTTTGAAGTTGGAAGGTGGAAGGGTGAGGGGGGAAGGAGGAGAAGGTTTTTAACTGAGAGGGTGGTAGACCCTTGGAATGCACTGCCTGGCGAGCTGGTTCAGAGATCCACAGTGAGGGCTTCAAGAGAGGGTGGGACAGACACAGAAAGTGGATGTATCAGATGATGGCCTGTCCCAGGGGGTGGGGATAGATGATAGGGGTTTCTGGAACACAAGGGATGGGAGGGCCTCGGCACCCAACTAGGGATCTGAGGTTCAAGCAGATTCGATAGACCGTAAGGCCTAATCTGCTGGCAAATAGTATGTTAGTATGTAAACCAGCAGAGCACATTACTGGGGAACATTTTGACCAGTACAATACTTTCTTTTTCTTTTTAAATCATGTCTTATCTCCCATCTGGTAGGATACCCTTTTACCCATTTTGAGTCTACTTCAGTAATTATTTAGATCTGAAATAATAAAAGGAGCACTCCGTTTAATATACAGTACCATTCCCATGGGGATGATGGCTGTCTGAACTTCAAGAGGTCTGAAACTGCGAGAAGAGGATAAGAGTTTTGTACATGTGTACAAAGTTGGTAAATCTTTCTGATTGATGTTATGATTGTACTGCAACCCAAAATATTATTCTGCTTTAATTTTTTCAAGCAAATTTATTCCATCTTTGTCATATTTTTTATGAAATACTTTGATGCTGATATTGGTATAGAGTTGCAGGAGTCATAGTCCCCCATTTTCAAATGGTTAGCATAGCACTAATCAGGGCTAGCACTGTGCTGTGAATAGACCCAGCTGACAGGGTGGGGGTCATATTCAAAGATCCACAGCATACTGCACTAACTTGGCAGCATGACTGTGCAGAGTATACCGCTGCATCCACACAAATGAGGGATCCCCATGCATACTGGCCACAGAGGCATATTCAAAGGTTTTAGCAGTGCTACACAGCCTTCATCACAGTGCTGTTTAACACTGCTGAAAACCTGCCCATATCACTGCTTGTGCTGTCATACTAGTCCTAGTCCCTGGTAATCTAGTGATCCTCCCACTCCCAAATCACCCATTCTGTACTAGTAGTGTAATTCCCTGGTGGTCTAGTGGACCCTCAACTGCCTGTTTGCCTGCCCTGCACTACTAGTGTCATTTCCCAGTTATCTAGTAGACCCCCAATTGCTGGCCCTATGCTTCTATTGTAAATCCACAGTGGTCTAGTGAACCCCTACTCCACCCCTGAAAGGGCTACCAAACTCTCTGCCCACCTGCCCACTCAGAACCCTCCTCCCCACACCCCGTCATCCAATCAATGCCATAATTAGAGATGCAGCAAATTGAAAATTTGCTGGCGAAGTTGTGGAGAGGTGGCCGATTTCGCAGCATGGAGTAATCCATGAATTACTCCTATTATAGCCTGATTTCACCTGCAGAATGCAAAATTTTGCCTGCAAAAGGCACAATTTCACCTTGGAAGGTGAAATTTTGCCTGCAGAAAAGTGAAATATTGCCTTGGAAGGCGAAATATTACCTCTAAAAGCCAAATTTTGCCTTGGATAGTGAAATTTTGCCTTACTAGGTGAAATTTTGCCTTTCCACAGGTGAAATTTCGTCATTCTGTAGGTGGCATTTTGTGGCAAATTTTCACATTTCGCTATGAGAAATGGCATAGCTACTTTTTGCCACTTCCCCCACCTCTAGCTGTAATACAGCATCAGAGATGGTGACTTGCACAGCATTCCACTCGCCACCTTGGCTGGCCACCTTCTGACTGCCAGTGAGTGATCACATGTACTGACAGTCAGATGGCAACCAGCCGAGGTGGTGAGCAGAGAGTTGTGCCAATCACAACTTACATGTTGTTATCACCATCATGCTCAGTATGATTAGTTTAGTTATGTTAGATTTTGTTGACCAGGAAAGGAGGGCTAGACAATACTGCCTATTTTAAGCCTTGTCCCAGGGGTAGTTGGGAGATGCAGATGAAAAGCATCTGAAATTCAACCAGATCAAGCTGTTGGTGGTATTGTAGTGAATGGGGTAACTTTGGAAAGGACACCAGACATTCTCATACTTTTTTCGAGAAGTGCCATGGGATCTTCCACCACAGAACAGACAGACAGAACCTATGTTAAACTTATCTGAAAGACAGCACACCTCAACAGTAGAGCATCCCCTTAGTACTGCACTCAGGTGCCAGCCTTTATGATAGGAGACCAACCCCTGTGTGGTACTAGAATCCACAACCTTCTCACCATTGGTAGATGAGTTACCAACAGAACCACACTGGCACTGGTTAGCTGTGCCACTGAGCACACATAGTCGATATTAGTTAAATAAAACCCATAACCCCACCACCATGAATGGGACAATAACAGAATGAGTGACTTGACTGGCCTTGCAGAGGTATGCACAGTTCCCTAGTCTGACTTCCAGTCAGTTGTTTCCCACTATGGCCTTTGCAGCTATCTGGTAGTCTCAGTGTTCAAACTAAGTTCAAGTAATGCAAAAAAAGAATTAAAAAGAAAAATCAATCAGAAAATAAATCCATTCAAGGTTGAAAAATATTGTAAAGGGCGATGTCGTTCCCTACATATAATGTATTTTAATTTATTTTTTTTTGTTTTGGAATGCATAATTTGTTTTCTTGGGAAGGGGGCACCATTATATAAATTTAAAATCAATGGGCCTGATTCTAAGATGAATGTCACCACTCGCAGGCGTATACGAGTTGCGAAATTCACCGCTATGTTGGGGACCCTGCACCTTATTCCAGAACAGGGAGGGTCCCCTGCACTTATGCCTTGCAACTTGCAGTAACCACAGCACTGTGCCATGGGAAGGGCACACCCAACACACGTGCCACAAGCTGTAGTTTACAGGGTGTAAGTGGCGCAAGGCATGGCCCCCCCCGGAGTCCCGCATCCCAACAGCATGGCACTGCTCCACAGCGCTGGGGAGGGGCTGGGGAGCCACAGGACTTCCCTGGGGTACCTTGCATGTGGAGGGATGGGAACTGCCCCATGAGGGCACTGCATGGGGTTGGGAGAAGGGAGTGCCAGCAGCTCACAGTGGGCGGCCCTGCCACGGGGGTGTGGTAGATACCCATGGGGACCATGGGGGGTCAGCTGGAGGGACAGCAGGCTCAGTGGTGCATTCATGGTGGACATAGGTATAACTGTACTTCCACCATGGTCTGCCGGGTCCCACTTGGAATCGTGATTTGTGATTCTGCCAGCCACCCTCTTGGAATACCGATGTAGTCGATGCCGGAATCCCCCTTGCACCATGCCGGAGGAGGCTGCGGGCATAGTGGGTGGTGTAACCCACATTTGGTGCAGGCAAGCTGCACCATGTCACAGACCACCTCTTGGAATTGCATTGGGCATAACGCACATCACAAGGTGCGATTTGCACCATAGGGTTTGGCGCAAGTTGCCTTGCAACATGCGTAACCCGTTTTAGAAGCAGACCCTGTGTATCCAGAGAGAATATAGAAATTGGCATAAAGGTAAAGCCAAGATTCCTACTTTATTCTGATTTATATTGTTGTATTTGAATATATGTTTGTATTTGATTTTATATTGAATGTATTTGAATATGTTTTTTATGTTTGTATTTGCAGTGCAGCACCTTGAGACTTTGAAAGGCGCTCAACTATACACATTTCATTATTATTATTATTATTAAGATTTCAGTAGAGTGATATACTTCAAGGTCAGCACTGAACTGTACAGTAACTATTATTGCAGCTAACACTGGGCCACTTTGTAGTCTGATTTACCCCAGGCCAATTATTGTATTGGGACCCAAAGTGGTTCAATGAATTCTTGAAGCAGAAGCAATGTATGGGCCCCACTGAAGGCTGAACCAAAGTTTTCAATGGCCCATTTATCACCTCCTTAATGTGTTATACCAATGTTGGGTTAAGGCCATGTTGTTACCACTTGGGGTAGCTGTACTGCCTGGAATACATCACTGAGGGTTCCTGCAGGCCTCTCATGCCTGTACACTGCTGGCATTAGTGGGGTGTTATTGAGGAGCTGGTTAGAGGTTAAATGTTTCATATGTGTGGTTGCTTTTAGCATAGTGGTGGGGGCATAGTGGCAGGGCCTACCATCTGACTTTCACTTGCTGACAGACATTGACTATTCATTACACATGGCACCATTGTCATCTCAAGGGTTTATTCCTACAGTGGTACAGCACCATTAGTTGTTTTTCCTCCTGCACCATATTGTCTTGTGTATAATCACAAGTTTTCCTTTAACTGGGCATGTGGCTGTTACTACTGTTGGGCTGCCTGATATTGTTGGGCAAGATAGTTGGTTGGCATTACATGGGTGTGTACAGTATATGGTCGCATTTCATGGGTGTGTACAGTATATGGTCGCATTACATGGGTGTGTACAGTATATGGTTGCATTACATGGGTGTGTACAGTATATGGTCATGTTCTTATCCCCACTGGTGCTTCATACTGCTTTGTGGCTCAGTTTTTTCCACAGAAAAGGAGCTCAGGCTGGTGTCCAGCATATCCCCTCCACATACACACTCCTGCTTACTGGTTATATCTGCTGGGTCGGCAAGGTAGAATCTGTGTTTTCTGGCATTGCAGGAGCATGTTTCTATTACTGGAGGAGGCATCATTCTTTCAATGCCTTCATGGGATTAGTTGGCATTTTTTTTAATGAGAAAACAGGATAGTTAACCGTGTCTCAAACACCACCCCTAGATGTACAGTATCCCTTTTCACAACCGACGAGTATGTTGCAGCCCCTCCAAACCCATTTGTTTTGTCTGGAAAGACATTTATAGAGCAGTAAAAGACAGTACACATAATGCAGAGTGGGTGGGTTTGGGAACGGCTTTACTTTTCACCTCTATGACATGCTGGTGTTAAACATAAATGTGCTTAAGATCAGACTCTTGTGTACAATGCAGACATGCTCTGTTTTAAATATGGTCACATAAAGCAAAGACCTGGAATGCCTCTGAAGAAACTAGAGGACTGGATTGTGATCCTAAAATGATTATGAAACTGGAGAGTTGGTAACACTATAAGCGGTCTGCATGGGGATATGGTTGCTATGTCCCTCCTGTATCATTAACATAATTTTATCATTTTTTGAGAAAACTTTAGAAAGCATAATATTTCTGCACAATTTTAAAAAATATTTTATATACTCTCATCATTTATCTTCCCTTTGTTCCTCATTATTAAGGATACTTTGCACGGAAACAAAACCCTTGTACCATAGAGTAATCTTTGTTGTAAATACTGACAGTACAATTTTACTTAATATGTTGACTGGAGCGTGGCCACCGTATATATTGTCATTCCTTTACCCCTTCCCCCAAGTTGCACCTGAAAATGAGTCTTAGCTCAGTATGGTTTTCTGGGTTACCAGTTTTCAATAAATAAAATAAATAAAATTAATTTGCTTCTGATGATTAATTTTTTGCAGACGTTATGATCCTGCTAGCTGCATGACAGTTTGCTGCATTGGAAATTATTATCATATAATAATTACCTTGTTTCATTTTTTGCCATACAAAACCCATAGCATAATTTGTCGTAATAAAGGAGTGTTTATTACGGCAAACACATGCTGGGTTTTGTTTCTGCTCCTAATGTACCAGGCTAGCACCAGCTGTCACTCTTCCACATTCCTTCCGACAACCTAACCCCAACGGCCAAAGACTGCCACTCTAACTCAGCAGTAAGTACATTTTTAAAAAAAAGGAAATGGCTGCACAAAAAAATGAAACTGCCTCCTACCAAAAGCAGGGGAAAAAAATAAACAAAACAAAAAAAAACCTTCCTTCCAGCAGCCACATCTGACTGCTGACACTGCTGAAACTTATACAGACCCCGGCTACACCAGTCATCTTTTCTTTATTTTGTATAATTACTGTGGAAAAAAAATGAAACCCAGCAATTATATAAAATAAAATATGGGTCGGTGTGTGTAAACACAAAGTTTACACACACGATTAGAGCTAGTGCTATGCATTTATGTAGCATCTAACCCTTTGTGTGTGTGTGTGTAAACTTCTCTTTACACACACCGACCCATACTTTATCTTGTATTTTACTGGTTGACCCCTTTTATCACCCACTGGCAGTGGCTGGCAAACTCTGTTATTCATACGTTTGAATAACAAACCATGAATAATGGAGTTTGCCCAAGCACCTTGCACAAACCTGGTGCCAACCTAGGACATGTCAGCTAAGCAGCTCTGAGTTCTGTCTGTTGCACTCTCACCTTGCTCCGCACAAACCCTCACACAGTAAACACCTTACTAGGTAGACACCACATTAAAATGGCACAAAAGAAATTTCATTAAATATCATAAACATTGTGCCAAGCTATGGCATTCCCATTGAACACCTCATTTCCCTTGCGAGCTCACCTTACCAGAAACTGTCAAACCACAAAGAGCTTTCATTTCAGGCACAAAATCAGAAGTGCACAAAAACTACCATAAATCAAACCCACAAACCTTGTGGCAAGTTTGGAGACACAACCTCAGCAGCTCCTTGGCTCCCTTCTCTCACACACTGCATGAAACCACAAAGGGCAAACAATTCTTTCATCAGTCAGCACACCAAACAACAAAAGCTACTTGAAACAAATTCAAAGGTAAACAAAAAAAAATTAAAATGGCAACCTCTTCCTGCTTCACACTGGGCACTGAATCAAATTGTCAAAAATTCATAGAGAAGCAAGATAATAAAAACACAATGAAACAAACTGCAGTTCTCAAAGAACCAGTAAATATAAAAAAATAAAACATGGGGAAGTCTGGAAAATTCAGAGTTTATGCACTCCCTTGGTGTGTGATGCCAAGGTAAACCCCGAGGGGGGCATCACACACCTGGGATGTGCATAAAATCCTCATTAACCACACTTCCCAATGAATCATTCTACATTTCATAAACAGTGGGTTGTGACTTCAGCAGAAAATGTAATATCAGTAGAATCAAAAATAGATGTGACACAAATCCAGCTCCCATGTAAAAGAACCTAGTAAGGAACAATAATTGGGGTAGAAATAAAACAAATCTATGAACTATAATCTGAATTGTGTCTAAATATTATGTTATTCAAAGTTTTTTCATAAGTGAGAAACTCACTTTAAGGACGTATTTTCTATTATCAGTCCCCTGAAGGCTACCTGTGAAAGGGTGGCTACCTCAAGAACCTTTTGCAATGCCTGCTTGGGCATATTATAGATAACTTCTCCAATGCATTCAGGCTGCCCACATTTTGGAGACCACTGCCCTGGGATCAGACTACTTTTATCTTTTCAGATTCTTGCATGCATTTTCTCGCTGTGTGTATATGGATCTAGATCTCTTTCCAGGTGTCCCTTGAGAGCATCAGTCCCAAACATGTTATAAGCCCTATAGGGTAAGCATTTTCAGGTCAAGTTTGAAATCTGTATTTCTTAAGAGTGGGCATACAATTCAAAATGCATTTACTGAAACTAAATTTCAGCCTACCTTTTTCACATTGTCATTACTATTCAGGCTAATTATCTGTGCAGAAATATGTATTTTGCTAAACTACTTGTTTTTCTAAAGTCTATGTTAACATACAGTGTCATCTCAAACTTTGTTGAAAAAAAAATTTGATAAGCAGCAATGAGTCATCCTGAAATGAGCATGCCCTTTATTTTATCAATGCTGCATATTCCTCTTTCATTATAATGATGGAACAGCCAAAGATTGTTCCATAAAATTTATTGTATAAAAATATGAACAGTTCACTTGACAGGTATGGCATCTTTGGACAGCAAATGACTGCCATCACCAATGTGATGTGTGCATGGTATGTAATCATTTACACACAATGGGATGTGCATTACACTGTGATAATCACACTTCTAGGGGTTTTGTTAGGCACAAGGCCAAAGATTGAGTGCTAGCAACCCCTGGGAGTGAGGTTATCTCAGTGTAATACACATCCCTGGAGTGTCTTACTGAACATATAAAATGGTCGACTAAGTACATTTTAAAAAGAAAGTTTGAAAACAAATGTTTTAAGAAAAATATGTAAAATAGTCTCTCCACCAGTGAGTGTGAGCTGTGAGTGCTGTCAGAGGTTTGCCAGGTTTTATCTGAAACATTTTTTCATTCATATTCATCACTTCTTGTACCATGACATTACCCCCACACAAGTAACATCTCCAGAATACAACATGTATTGAGCAAGGCAGTGAGTGATGTCCATGAGTCATTTGTTGGGTTCTTCAGTTTTGTTTTTTTAAACAAATGAGATGCCTGTGTATGTTATCTGTTCTTTTTTTCTCCTCTCCTCCCTTCCCCTCCCCCTCACTCCCTACCAGCTATTTGTGTCAGAGGTGCAGTTGGAAGCAACTATGAGCATGCCACTCAGCAGGTTGCAGTTCAACCGCAGAGACTGTGGAGGAGTTCTTCCTAGCAGCACGCTACCATCTGTGGTAATGCGATGCAAGAAATGGTGTTCTGTGTCTCTCTGGGTGAGTCAGCAGAACGAGTGGAGTATGGCAGGTTACAGGTAATAGTTTTCTACTTCACAATCAGCAAGGGTATGATGGTTTGTTTTTAGAGTCCACTTTAAATCATATTGTGAGCTATGACTGTCTTCAATTTATTGTTGATATTTCTGTTTTTGATTTGCTGGTTGGGCTTGATGGGGTTTATGATCAGCACACACGATGATGGTGTGATTAAGTGGTTGTCAGTTATAAAAAAATAAATAGATGTTATTGTCTTTTTTTTTAAATAAGAGAAAGAAAATATAAGAGGCATTTCAAGAAATTAATTTACCTACCTGACTGGTGGTAAAGCTAAAGTGTTTTTTCCAAATTTATTATACTTTATTGAAATTTTTTGAATGACAAGAAAGATTAACAATACCAACAAATGAACATACAGACAATATCAATTCAACAACCCCGCTCACTATCCAAACGAATAAACTCCCAACCACCCCACACACCCCACCCCAAACCCTCATCCTCCCACCAGCCAGAGCACCAACAAGTATTGCCACAAAAAATAAAAGATAAAGTGGGAAAAAACTATCTGCACCCCACTGAAAAGTCAGAATAAGATTCAAGGTGTTCCTCAGTTAATACTCAGTTACCATACTGGTCGAGCTTTTAGGGGCTCCCAAAGTGACCTGTATGCCTCATATCTGTCTTGTTGGGATGCAATATGCTTCTTGGTAGCCAGAACTAGTAACATTTCTTGGTGCCACTCTTTATATGATAGTACCATATCATCCAACCAATGACATAGGATTACCAACTTAGTGGTAATCAAAATCAATGCCATATAGGCCTTACAAGAACCAAAAAGCTGTTCTGGAAAAGGTCCAACAAGTCAGATCTGAGGAGTAAAGAAGGAGTCTAGCTCCAAAAAGGGATCAAGGAAGGTATGGATTGTAGTCCTGAAGGGGACCAACTTTGCACAATCCCACAGGCTATGCCTGAGAAAGCCTTCACCCATTCCACAATCGGAACATTCTGCTGAAGCTTGCCTACTGTACCCATCCTGTGTAACCTCTGAGGAGAGTAATACATATTATGTAAAATACAAAATTGAGCAAGGTGATATCAGTCTCGTTTAATAAATTTATAAAGTCTCTGCCAAAGTATTTGCCAAGCTTTAGGGTCCAGGTGTAAACTCAATGCCTGTTGCCAATAACAGCAAACAGCCAGGGTCTATGGCTTGGAGTTGAGAATAACATTTTGAGACAGAGTGAGGCTGCCCTGCTGTCATTAATAAATCAATCAAAGGGGAAGGATGTTGGGTGGTCCAGAAAAGTAGTGAGTGCTCCAGAAAGTTGGAGATGCTTGAAGGGGTGATAAAATGGAATGGAAAAGTGTTGTTGTAGGGCCACTGCTGAACACAGTTTACCCTCCTCAAGTAAAGCATTGAGCATAACATTCCAGAGTTGCAGACAGAAATTAAATGGAATAGGGTGGTTAGTTATTCGAATATTAGGATTCCCCAGTATAGGTTGTGATAAATCCCTACTCCAGTCAACCCTTAAATAAGAACATAATTGTTTCAGGGCATCAAGGGGGTGTTAAGTAATTGAGAGGGTAGGAGAGATGGTTTAATATACAACAAACTGCCAAGCTGAAGGCCATGTTTTTTGCACAGCTGTGCCTCTAATGCAAGCCAAAGAGGGCAGTAAACTGAAGCCTGTGGAGCAGCTGGAGTTGGCGCCACTGGATAAACTTGCTGCAATGCAATGCAAAGTAGTAAAGAAAAAAGTTGGGCAGTTGTAATCCACCTCTTCCTTTGGGGAATGTTAATTTAAAACAGGCCCAATGGGCAGCCCTCTTCTTCCAAAGAAAATCCATGAGGATACTCTGACAATGTGTGAACCACACCTTGAGAAGAAACAGGCCAAGCATACCCACTGCATAAAAAATACGGGGTAAAATATTCATTTTAATCACACTGACCCTTTCCCCAATGCTAAATTTTTTTTTCTCTACTGTATGTGAAATCATAAGAAAAATGAAAATGATGAATGATTACACATGGGTTTCCTTGTGTACTGCATCCTGCTTGGCAGGATTTATTTTTTTTATAGTGTATTACACTCATATAAAGCACTGATCCTAGTCAATCAGGACACAGGACTTTCCCTATTAATTTTATTACTTTCAACTTTCAATGGTGCCACCATCTACATGGGTGTATGCCATCTTTCAGCATCTAACAATTCTGTCATCAGTATGGTATCTGAATATCTAGGTACTAATCATCAACTCTATGGTATCATTCAAGCTGTGGTGGTCATGAGGGCCCTCGGTTGCTTTGCCCTCCACCCAAGCCGGACCCCTGCTGACTCATGTCCCTGCAGGGAAAAAAGGAACAACTGTGGTAGTTGTGAAGGCCCTTGGTTGCATTGCCCTCCCGCCAAGCCGGACCCCTGCTGACTAGTCTTCCCACAGAGAAAAAAGAAACAGTTGTGGTGGTCATGAGGGCCCTCGGTTGCTTTGCCCTCCCCCCAAGCCAGACCCCAGCCGACTCGTCTCCCTGCAGGGAAAAAAGAAACAGCTGTGGTGGTCCTCAGGGCCCTCGGTTGTTTCACCCTCCCCCCAAGCCAGACCTCTGCCAACTTGTCTCCCCGCAGGGAAAAAAGGAACAGCTACACACTCAAGGAACTCAGCCACGCCTACCTACTTCGGTGGACTGCTGCCAGTGGAGAACTAAGGCTCCTGTTCTTTGGCACCATTTTCAAAACAGACCTGCTATATTTTAAGTCACCAGAGTAGTGAAGATAGTTTTTTAACACTAAAAATCTGATAAGCTTGTACAGAAATCTCTCTGATTGCACAGAAACCTTAAGTGTAATTTTAACTTCAGACTGTAAAATCTCCTGGTTGCCTCTGGTGCTTTAATTTTAAACTGCACAGCATAAGAAATCATAGTTAGCTGCCTTACTAAGCTGCAGAAGTCTCCATTAGCCCCAGGTGCTTGTAATTAATTTGCACAGGAATTTCAGCCAGCAAAACCTTCCAGTGGCTTCTGGTGCCTTAATTTTAAACTGCCCAGCATAAGAAATCATAGTTAGCTGCCTTACTAAGCTGCAAAAGTCTCCATTGTGCCCCAGGTGCTTGTAATTAATTTGCACAGGAATTTCAGACTGCCCCTCCCTCTGCTTACCCGTGAATAAATACAGTGCCTTTTTCTCTTTCTTCCTTCCTTAGCTGTGGTGGTCGTGAGGGCTCTCGGTTGCTTTGTCCTCCCCCCAAGCCGGACCCCTGCTGACTCGTCTTCCCGCAGTGAAAAAAGGAACAGGTACGCACACAAGGAGCTCAGCCATGCCTACCTACTTCAGGGGACTGCTGCCAGTGGAGGCCCACGGTGCTGTGTGTCGGCTCCCCACCACCCCCCTTGGTGAGCATCTACTTATATAGCTGAGATCACGTGAGCTGCAGAACCTGTCAGCTCACTTTACCATTTGTAGGTTCTCAGCTTCCTCCACTAGTGGGTGCATCTCACATCTCTTGTTCGCTTTAATCCACATCAGCTGGCTAAATAGGCAGGAGATTTTGTCCCTTCACATTTCTGGCTGCAGTTTCTGTCATGCCAGAGCAGGTGGAAGGAAAAGTCTGCAAAACAACTCTTGCAAAACAAGCATAGCTCGCTGCAGCCTTTCCCTGTCTAGATTGGGGACTTATGGCAACAAACTGCTCTGAACCTAAATCATACTGTGCTCAGCCTGCTTCACTCTCCTCTGAACCCCCAGAGGTGGCCAAACAATATTGAATATACTTAGCCCCATTCTTAACCTGATCCCTGCCTGTAGTCTCCCAGCACATTATCCGACCAAATCAACTACAGCTAAATTTGCTGAGTGATTCTCACTTAGCACACTTGCTTCCTAACCTAGCTGACTGGTGCTGAGGTTACAGCCCGAAACCTACTTCCAACCCCCCTCATATACATAATTCATTATGCTGCCCCCACAGTGGGAAGAGGTGAAGGGTCTAAAGATTGCCCACCTCAATATACGGAGCAACCTTGCCAATCACTCAGATCTAACGGCATGGGTCACCTGCTACAAACCTGACATCCTTGGGGTCTCTGAAACCTGGCTCAAACCTGCACACCCCCACTCTGTCTGTGCTCTCCCTGGCTACCTTGCAATTAGACAGGACAGGGCGGGCAAAAAGCGTGGTGGTGGGTTGGTGCTCTATTACAAATCTCATCTAAAAGTGACTGACATACCTCACCCCACCACCCTCCTGTGAGTCTATACATGCCCTCCTCCTGTTAGGTAACACTAAGAAGCTTCACCTCGCCTGTGTATACAGCCCCCCAAAAGGTGGTGTTCGTGGGCTCTCCTACCTACTTGACTGCCTTAGTCCCAAGGTGAGGACTAGTGAACTCCTAATGTTTGGGGACTTCAACCTTAACTGGATGAGTGGGAATGCAAAAATCTAAGAACCCCTTCTATCTGGCCTTGCCCTCAGCCAACTTATCACCAAACCCACCAGACCCTCCTCCTCTGGGGAAAATGGCTCTCTGCTTGACTGGATGCTGTGTAATAGGCCTGACTGAATTACCACCTCAGGCCTCCTCCCCGGTTGGATCTCGGACCATTGCCCTGCATACTGCATCTGGAAGGTTCAAAATTCCAGGGTTCCACCAAAAGTCTTACAGATGAGAGATTATTCAAACTTTGACCTAAATAACTTCCATACCGACCTCAGCCTGACAGACTGGTCCCCGGTATATGCAGACCCGGACCCCTTGGTTGCTCTAGACAGCTTTCTGACCATATTCACCTCACTACAAGACAGACATGCCCCACTCATTAAAAGAAGAGTGAGGGGCACAGTCACTAAATGGTTACAAGGGAAACTGTTTGCCCTGATGAAGCTCAGGGACAAAAGCTGGCTAACATACAAAGCCTCTGGGAACAAATCAGACTTTGAGGTCTAGAGGGAGCTTAGAAATTCATGCAAATGGGCAATCCGCTCGGCAAAGAGTGATTTCTACAAATTATCCCTCGAAGTGTCTGCCAAGAACCCGAGGAGTTTATGGTGCACTATAAAGTACACAGTAAATGGTACGGCCTGCCAGCAGGTCCCTGACCTGCAAATAAATGGAGTCAGTTGCAATAATCCTCAAATGATAGCTAACACATTCAATGACCTGTTCTCTGACCTACCTGATTATACTTCTATGATTTCAATTTCTAAGGATATGGGTCCTGCTCCTGGTGCTCCACCCCATCCTCCCCTCCTCTCCCTCCCTTCTACTTTAAGTCTGTCTCCTTCGAAGAAACCCAGAAGCTTCTAGTAGGTCTCTCCCCTTACTCCAGTGCTGGGCACGACAACCTTGTGCCCAAACTGCTAAACCTTGGGGCCCCCTTCTTGGCCTGCCTGATCTCCCATGTTCTAAACTCCTCGCTCATGGCGAGGTCTGTCCCTCCCATTTGGAAGGTGGCCTATGTGACCCCTGTCCTCAAGCATGGCAATCCCAAATTACTTAAGAACTATCGATCCATAGCAATTCTATCCGCAGTCAACAAACTGCTCAAGAAAGTAGTGGCCTCCCAGATTGCCCTCTTCCTCCAAACCTATGGCCTTCTCTCCCCTGAGCAGCAGGGGTTCCAAAAAGGACATAGCACCTCCACTGCCCTAGCATAGGTCACCTCCAATATTAGAACCGTGACTGATCAAGGCAAACTCATGGGGGCTGTCTTCATAGACCTGTCCAAGGCCTTCGACTTGGTCGGTCACACCATCCTAGGCTCTGCTCTCCAGTCTTTTGATCTCTCCTTTCCCGTCCTAGCCTGGTTCTCTAACTATCTCTCGGGTAAGAAACAGTACACAAGATTCCAAAATGCCATATCCGTCCTATCACTAGTAGCCTGTGGGGTACCTCAGGGGTCTGTCTTTAGTCCCCTCCTGTTTTCCCTCTTTATAAACTGGTTGCCTCAATCCCAACCTTTGGACAAGTTACCCTACATGCCAATGATATAATGCACCTTGCCAGTTCACAAAGTATTGATGACATTAACTATGGACTCAACTTGGATTTCGGTCACATTCAATCCTGGCTCAAGGCAAGTAAGCTGGTCATCAACCTTCAGAAGACACAGGCAATGTTATTTGGCTCCCTTCCCAAGGTGAGAGTGTGCCTGACTGTGCTCAGAGTTGATGGCACTGACGGCACTCCTGTGAAGGTGGTGGAATCATTCAAATACTTGGGGGTGATTCTTGACCCACAAATGGATCTCACCCTGCACATACTTAACTCCTGTAAGGCAACCAACTGCAAACTAGGACTTTCGTAAAGAGCAAAAAGTTGCCTCACCCCAGCTGCCAGACTTGCCCTGGCAAAAGGGGTCTTCCTCCCTTCACTTTGTTATGGGCTTACCTCCTTCATGAATGCCCCCAAAGCCTGGTTCTTCAAATGGGACACCTCGTATAACAACATATGTTGGTTCGCCCTATCAGCCCCTCGTCTCACCCATCGGTGTTTACTTTACTCTAGACTGGATTGGCTTTCCCCAAGCAACCATCGCTCATTTGTTATGGGCAACTTTACGGATAACATCATCTGATCATCTACTCCTTCAGCACTTGCTGACCTCCTCCAGCTTGTCCCCTCTGGCTATTAGTTGAGGTCCACTGAATCCCAGGTGCTGATGGTTCCGAAGACTCACTCCCTTGTGGGAGATCAAGCATTTGCAGATCTTGCCCCAAAAACCTGGAACCTCCTGCCTTCTCACGTAAGAACTGCCCCCACCCACAGTTGCTTCAGGTCCTCCCTTTGGGATTACCTAAAATAAGCCTCAAGCTGCCTCTGTCTCCTGTAGTCCCTCCCTCCATGAAGTGCCTGAAATAAAAAAAAAAGTCCTGGTTGCGGGCGTGCACTTATTCCAAAAATTAAAAACAAATAAGCAATATTCACAAATATTGTTGCTGTTGACACTGGCTGTAATGTTTCCTGGCTGCCCTCCCTGGGTTGTTCTGCCTCATACTGAACTGCACTAAAATTGTTCTCTGCATGTTACCTGACTGTAGTTGATTGCTTATACCTGTCTGTACCTTGCCTGACAGTTGGATCCAAGCCTTTGTACTTTGTTTCGGATGGTCCTTCTTGCTTGTAATCTGACTGTACCTTTGTGTAACTTGATGCTAGCCTCTGTACTGTTATTGCTTGTATCTCTGTAACTCTCCCAGGTTGCACCTGAAAATAGGCACGTGACTGTCTAGTGTGCTTACCTGGTAAACAAAAGCTAAATAAATAAATAAACATCCAAGAATGCCTTTATGTAATCTGTAGGTAATGAGTCTATCTGCAAGCAACCTCAAGGGGACTGCAGCAGAGAAGCAACCAACATAACGCCTCCTGTATCATTCACCATGCCTCAAAACTTGATTTGAGAAATCAGGCAGGAGCAACTCCAAGCAGTTCTCAACATCTACTACTGGCTGAGAGAGACAGAATATGCAAGTTAACATCTCTCCTCTCCATGGACCAGGTAAATACAACAATTTATAAATAGAAGAAGTAGTAGTAGCTTTATTTATAAGGCACCCTTCCCCAAAGGCTCAGGGTGCAGTAAGAAATGACAGGCAACAGAAAGAACAAGCATGAATAACTTAAATAATACTCTAAAACGTATATAGTCGTTAAACAGAAAAACAATAATTCTTTCAGTCCCCAAATGCCTTGTTAAGCAGGTAAAATTTTAATCCCCTTTAAAGGTCTCTACTAAGGGGGCCACCCTCAACCCCTGGGCAGAGCAGTCCACAAAAGAGGAATGATTGGAGGTCTTGCCAAACAATACTACATAGTTAATGTCTCATCTTTGGCAAGTAAATAAAAGGGACTGAAAGGGAGATTTTACCTGAAGGCTGAGGGTTAATCAAGTAGCTAACATGTGCATATAATTTTGCTAAGAACTGATTAAACTGTCATCACATGCCAAGACACAATCAGGATTGCCATTATGAAGGTATTGTATCAAGTAAAAAGGGACTATTTAAAGAATGTAACTTTCCAGTACCCCCTACCCCCAAATGGAGGAAACAGACTTTCACCAAACGAATGGGCTTCTAACAACAGAGCACTGATACCAATGTATTTGAAAGGGACTGTTGCTTAGTTACTTGCTAATTGACAACATAAATATCTTTCAAATCTGTAATGCTTTAATAAATGACAACTGAATAATTAAAATTTATTTTCCGTGGAATGATACATAGGTGGGATTATGTACTGCATTCTGTTCTTTTTCAGCAGAACTCCTAACATTGTTGGGTTTCTGTGCATTCCCATAAACTGAGATTAAGATTTCCTCTTGGGCTAGTGTAAAATAAATTAAGTTGCCTCCCACATTTTTACTTCAAAATTTGTGCTGGGGTAATATAAATCAGATTCTTCTTGCTTACAGTGTGACAAGTGATGCCCTGGACAAGGGCCTCAGCCTTAATGCCCTTTAAGCTTGTCATTCTTGCTCCCTTCTTTGCTTGCTTTTGGCACTGGTTGCAGACTGATGGTCACCAGCAGGACACAGCTCAAAGCTCCCTATTTTTGTGACGGGGGGAGGGGGGAGACTACATCTCGCCTTCTCCACAGACCTGTTTACTCTGCCATATGTGTGTGTGTTTGTGAATTTCCCTTACAGATGTGTTACAAAGTGATTGTATGCTGTGTAGCAGATGTACCCATATATGGTAGTGTCAAGGTTACAGATGTGCAACTAGCCCAGTATCTGTTCTGGCTAATAATCCATTTATCAGGCACAACATTCAATAATAATCTGTTTATTGTCCACCTAATTTTAACAATAAAGTGGCTATGTTAGGAATAAGACATACGAGAGGATGGTTTATACAAGTTTAACATTATTAGTGGGTGTTTAACTCAACCAAGGGAGTTCAAACTGTGACGTTTGGCCAACTGGTTATGATCATTCTATGATATTTGTCATATAGAATGTGGTGTGTGAGTGTCTCACATGAGACATCCTGTGCTATGGGTGCCCCACACCCAGGTTTTAGTAGAAATAACAGGATATATTAACCTGAAACCAGGAGGTAATTAAAAGACTAGAGAGACTTAATTAAGGGTCTCCTGTTTATCTGGCTTAATTAGAACTGACCCAGCCAGCAGGATATAGGGCTTGTAAACTTTGATGACGTCTTAGAGGAAAACCATGTTATAAAACCATGGTGTGAAAAGCTGTAAAATCTTGGACCTGCCCGGGGAACAGGAAACCACACAAGATCAAAGGAAAGGCTTGATTAAAGACTGTCATAACTTGGGAATTTAGTTTTTGCTGAAGTCACAGTATTTAAAATATCTCCTGACAGGAATATCATTGTTTGTATATTTTTCATATTCTAAAAGGAGGAGCTAGATGACATCATAGAAGAGGCGTGTGAAAGAGACACAGTTTAAACTATTCTGTGTCTGATCTTAGTGTCATGTCTTTTTGGGCTCTTAAGAAACAAGATATCTGATCTAACTATAAGCACTATAGAGGTAATACATTAGACTGAAAAAGTCTAACTGTATGTTGGTAGGAGTTTGTCTGTAGTTTTCTTTGTTTTCTTTCAAGTGAGTGTATGATTTTTGATATAGTGTTCTATGTTTACATTTGTCATATTTTTATCCATTTTTAAGTAAATCTTTTATTTGAAAAGGACTGCCTGGGTGTGTCTTCGAAGTTCTTTTTGCATGTGATGTATAGAGGTTTAAGACTGACAAAAACTGTTCATAAGCTTGTCGGTGTTACTAAACTGGGAAAAGGTAAGACTATACCTAAGGTCTTTTATAGAGTTTTAAGGGTTCATTTTGGATACCTGGTTAGGTGAGCTTAGGCGAAAGATATATTGCATCCCCCGAAGATAATTTTATCTGAGCCTGTACATTTGGGTATGTTAGCATAAGGTTCACAGTTTGAATCCCCCCAGAACCTGAGACTAAAGGTGATTTGGACCCACAAGCTGACAGGAGGGTTACCCTGTCTGTTACCTGTTCACAGTTCTGTGCTCGGGGGTTGGCACTGTGGAAGCAGAGGGCCTGACCTGCTGAGTGCGTTTGTGACATCCACCTCAAGGGATTTTTTTTCCATGTAGCTTTTTGACCCTTGCCATCACCTGATCCTTTCTTCAGGCCCTCAACTAGCACCCTCTCAGCCCCTTCTGCTGCTCTTTCTATTGTCAACGCCAGTGGGTATCAATGGTGTGGGGCCCAAGAGTACTTTCAGCCATTCAGTAGTAGTGGCAGGGAGACATGGATTTTCTTTGTTTCCTCCCTCCTCCCCAGATGCTGGGTATCGCTTTCTTGAGAGCCTACACACACACACACACACACACACACACACACACACACACATTGATACCTTGTGGAGGAGACCAGCTCCCACAGCCTCATAAAATGTGCAGAGCCTCCCTCCCCAGGTTGGAAGCACTGATCCACATTATTAAAGAAATATCTGCCCTTCTTGCCTGCCATCCCTGCACCCAGTTAGCCAGTTCCACCTTTGTTGCAGGTCAGTTTCAGGCCCCTCTGCAGTTCAGATGCCCCCTAATCTGTTCCACTGTTTGGGATAGCATGGTGGTGGTGACCACAGGTCCTGCCTCCCTCTTGAATGCATCTTCCTGTGCTTCAGTTGCATTTTTGGTGCAGTAAAAGAATACCTCATTAATTAAAATAAACCCTGGCTAGTAATAGACTCCAGGATGAGAGACAGCATGGGTTTGTCTCAGGAAGATCATGCCATACTAACCTAATCAACTTCTTTGATTGGGTCACAAGAGCAATTGACAAGAGTAATGTTGTGGATGTCTTGTATCTGGACTTCAGCAAAGCTTTTGACTCAGTGCCACATGGAAAGTTATTGGGCAAGGTGAGGGACCTGGGGGCAGGGGAGGAAAATAGTGGGGTGAGTTAAGAGCTGGCTTCAGAGCAGACAGCAGAGGATAGTTGTAAGAGGGGAGACATCCAAGCCAAGACCCGTGACTAGTGGAGAACTGCAGGGTTCAGTGCAAAGCCCTGTTTTATTCACTGTTTTTATAGGGAACATTGAAGAGGGGGTCAAGAGTAAGATCAGCCTGTTCGCCAATAACACAAAGATATGTGCAAAAGTGGACAGTGAGGAAGGTAGTGAGGCATTCAGGGAGGATCTAGTTAAACTCAAGCACTGGTCAGGTGTGTGGCAGTTAGGTGTCATCACTAAGAAGTGCAAGGTCATGCACCTTGGAGCCAGAAACCCTAGGACCAGCTATTGGCTAGGGGAGTGTAGGTATCAACTTCAGAGGAGGAGAAAGACCTAGGGATACTAGTCACAGGGGACATATATGTATCAGCACAGTGCAGAAGGGTAGCAACAAGGGCCAGTAGGATGCTGGTTTGCATTGCCAGTGGTATCAACTCCAGGAAAGAGGAGGTTATCCTGCCCTTGTATAGATCACTAGTGAGGCCACACTTGGAGTACTTTGTGCAGTACTGGTGCCCTTACCTAAAAAAGAACTTGAGATTTCTGGAGGGGATGCAGCATAGGACAACAAAGATGATCATGGGATTAGGAGAGATGCCATATGAGGAAAGACTGAAGGTGCTCAACATGTCCTCCCTGGAGGACAGAAGGGGAGAGGGGGACATGATAGACACCTTTAAATACTTGAAAGGCATAAACAAGGATAGAATGGGAGGATTGTTCCACTTAAAGGGAGGATGGGTCACAAGGGGGCACAGTCTAAAGTTGGAAGGGGGAAGATTCAGGAGACAGATGAGAAGGCACTACTTCACAGAGAGCATGGTGGCTGGGTGGAATGCACTGTCAGAGGAGTTGATTGAACTGAAGACAGTGGGCAGTTTTAAGTGGGGATGGGATCGAGTCAGAGGCAGGGTAAGTACAGACAAGAACAAAATGGGGGAAAATCCAAGGAGAGGGGGTGATCGAAAGGGAATAAGTGGAGGGGGAGAAGCTGCAGTAGTATTAATCTGTGAGCTGCATACTTGAGCAGACTTGATAAACCTTCAGTATGGGCCTTTTTTCTGTAGGCTACTTCGTATGTCCATAACTAATTTTTTTATACTGACTAATTTGATAGAACAGGAATTGAAGAACCACGTTATCACCCTGGTGAGCCGAGTTCATGTGCCAAATTCAGGACATCAGAAAGCCTTGGGGAAGGGAAGGCTTCTGCTGATGCATGACTTGCTCTTGGCCATCCAGGGGCTCCTGTAGGTCGGAATATGTGCACCAAGATGCTCACTGCCACTAGTTCAAAGTATGCTTGATACTGATGCGGAGATATCTGGGACAGTGTGCAAAGGGAAAATGGTTAGCATTAGCTTGAATGACAGTCTAGAAGGATATCCTGGATCAAGCCTCTGAAGAGGTTTAGAAAGATATTCTGGATCAAGCCTCTGAGGAGAAAGTTGTGGTGAAAAGGAGAGGACCCCAAGGAGATGAAGCTTGTTGTGCATAAAGATGCTCTAATTAGGATATGCTTGCTAGTGGGAAAGGTTGATAACTTATTTACAGTATTTAAAACTTTTGGCCAGTAAGACACACTGAGCAGAAGAAGTAGCTTGTTTTCTGTTGTGTCATGGGGGGAAAGGGAGTTGAATACAATATTGAAATTTGTTTGGATTAGAAAGGTTTAGATAGGAGGTCACATGAATGCTTACCTGAGATGGCACCTAATCTTTCAACTCCTGGCTGACTCTATCTTATCTGCCTCTACCCACTGATTATTCATCTCTTTGAAAGTCACCTGTTACCTTGATCATGAGCACTGAGTAATGTGAAGTGAAAAAGTTGATTCTGAGCCACCACTGTCTCCACTAAAACACAAAAAACATGAGACAGTTTCTCTGCTGCCTTCCTGCAATGAAAATGGCAACCATGGCCCACCACTCTTCATCAATGCTGCCCAAGCAACAACTATACTGACTGGAAAAGCTTGTTGCCACTGCAAAGACAATATAAGTGCAATAGTCGATATCCAAGCCAGCCTCACATGCTTAACTGTCTGGGTCACAGAAATGGAGAAAATGATTGTGACATTCACAGAGAATGAATCAGCCTGGGACCAGAGACTTGTAGCGGCAGCCTGTGTATTGATCAACCGCGATTGTGCGCTTTCAAAAAGGGCGACTCAATCTCGACGTTTGTGTACAGTGCTACCAGCAGGGAGAGCGACAGGATAAGGGGTTGGTGAATATAGAGGCTATGGTTGGGAGGGTGGCGGGTTCGGTTCTAGGCGCCCACTTGCTTTTTGCACTAGTCAAGTTTTTTTTTGTTTCCTTGTTTTGTACCCCCCCCAACATGTGACCCCCTGGAGTTAAGAATCCTTCAGTAGGGGTGTGTAGGTGGCAAAGCTCCTTCATGGGGGGGTGCGAGAGGCACAGTGCTCCGCATCAAAAATAAACTACAAGTGTCTGGCGCTGTTTTACTGTGTACCTTGAATCTACATCGCCAAAATTCATTTTCGGCGATGAAGACTCGCCCAAATGGCAATTGCTGTTACGGGGTCACCTTTATGACATGGAACCCTAGTGTTAGCTGTGGAGAATCAAATTGAATGGCTCACACAGAAACTAAAAGATTTAGAGGGCCAGGGCAGACATAAGAACATCAGAATTATGGGTCTGACAAAGGAAGTGAATGCAAGAATGCTGTGAAGTACCTTTGCAGCATCCTGTCCCACTGGTTGAACGTATATCCATCTGAATATGACTTAAAGACTGAGCAGGTGCATAGAATTAGAAGAACCCACTTGACACCAACTAATTCCAGACACCGCCAGCTCATTTTCAGGCTCCTTCAATTTATTAAGAAACAGGTGATTCTGAAAGCCACCAGAGAGCTGAAACAGATTGAGCCAACAATAAACTCTCCTTTCACTTGGACTACTCTCAATCTATCCTGGAAAAAAAGACAAGCATTAGACAAGGTAAAACAAGGGATTTGAAACTGGAATATCCCCTACTCACTCCTTTATCCTGCTATCCTGCAGGTTACTTTCAAAGACAAACTGATCCAGTTCCATACCCCAAGAGGAACACACAGATGTTTCCAAGTGCAGCTAGGACCACTGGCCCCAATGGATACCCAGCCAGCAGCCTCACCATCGAATACAGGGGACCAGGGATCAAAAGACAATGAACAACCATCTCCAGGAAAGACCAGTCAAGAGTGGAGTTGCAGTGAGCAACACTGCCCTGCCAAAACTGTTCTGCACTAAAATGGACACTCAGTCACATCCTCCAGATTTTCATTGTTTCCTCCCTTGTTTTGAAAGGGCCTGCCAAGGGGACACTTTCATTGTAATACTGGGGTACAACAAGTCAAATGGCATCTAGCTAATTACCTATGTCGCTGGTGGTTTCAATACACATCTTTCACTTGGTGATGTGTAACCTTGCAGCTTATATGACTGTTTTGCCCTGTGCTATCTTGACTCACCACATAGACTGGCTGTCTTTTTTTCATCAAAGTTGTTTAAAACAGTACCAAATGGGAGATATTACTCTCTTCAATCACTCCCAAGTTAAACTATTCACATGGCTGCCCATGTGGCGAAGTTTGAATCAACGCAGGACACGGAAATAGGGCCCTGTTTGGGGGGGCAGCCTCACATCCGGCCCTTGAGCACTACAGACCTGTTCTGTCAGAGCCTACTTTGCATGCACCATGATAACCCTGAACTGTTTGATTGTTCAGTATTGGACTTATGTTACTGTTTCATTAAATGTTCGGGGGAATTTGTGATGGTATTGTACCAGGGTCGGGTTTTGTCTTCACAGATTAGCCTTGGGTTTACTGAATTTGAGTCACTCATATGAGTCGGGTCTCAGACAGCAGTTAAACTAAGCTAATGGGGCCAAACCTGGGCAAAAAAACAGAGTCAGAATCTATAAGCAGCCAACTATGAAACTTCAGGAGAACCTCTGGAAGAATGCACAAACAACAGGGGGTGGTGAACATTTAGTAAGAGTATTACTCTGATAATTTTTTCTCCCTCGATACTGTATGTGGCTCCCCAATATGGTTACAGAATAAGCTACTCTCTTTCTTACCTCTTCACTACCCCTACCATCCCCCTCCACCCCATCTAGTGGCAGTTTAGATCATATTCAACATCTCCCTTTTATAGAGGTTTCATGTAGGTGATACCTCACCAGCCAGCCAGAACAACATCCACCACCCCCATTATCCAATCCTCCTGCCCTTGCTTCTCCATTCATCCCCCCCAGCAGTGGTCACAATACGTGGTGGGAACACACTGAGACTAGGTTGCACTGATCCAAGCCTTTTCATCAAATGGGTGTCAGTGTGGCTCAGTTGGTAGCACATCCGCCTCTGGACCAGAAGGTTGTGGGTTCTCGTCCCACACCGGGATTGGACTTGCACCTAAAAATTGCTGGCATCCGAGTGCAGTATTGGGGGGTGCTGTACTGCTGGGGTGTGCCGTCCTTCGAATGAGACGTTAAACCGAGGTCCCTTCTGCCCATCCTGGTGTTGTCCTGGTGGGTGTCCAGGTGGAGTAAAAGAACCCAGGGCACTCTTCGCAAAGAGTAGGGAACTTTCCCGGTGTCCTTTCCAACATTCCCCTTCCCATAAACCGGTTCATGCAATTATCCAGGCTGTGTGTGGGTGATGATGTGCGATATGGCCGCCACCACACATTCAGTCACTTCACTACCAGTCTAGCATTGCTTGTAAAGCGCTTTGGATGTATGAAAAGCGCTATATAAATGCTGATTCTTCTTCTTCTTCTTCATCATGTTCCAGAAGTTACTTACCAGGGAGGGGTAATAGGAGACAGCTGGCCAGTACTTAAAAGGTCACTGGTTCAGGTTCTGTGTGGGTGAGGGCGTAATTGCCACCACAGCTACTATCCAGTAATGACTGCTAGCCTGCCTCAGATAATTGGACATACCTATCTATAGAGTTTATTAATTTGTTTTTTTCACTCTTTTTAGTTGCTGTCAGTGTGGTGTGAGATAGAGCAACACCCACAGATGTATAGTGTGCTGTTCTGTACTGTCTCTTACCCTTATTAACATATTACTGGTGGTTGATTCTGTTAATAGAATTAAGCAATAATGCATGACAGGGTGTGTGTTGTGCTGGGATAACATGACGCCTGGATGATTAGGCACGAGGCCGCAGGCCGAGTGTGACTAATCACCCCAGAAGTGACGTTATCCCAGCACAACACACATCCTGGAGTGCATTATTGCTATTATACAATGGCTCGTTTGTAGCTGGAAAAAAAAACCCCTCAAAAAGTGCATTTTTTTGACAGTTTTTTACTTTATTTATCACTGTGGAGGTGTATGAAGGAGAAAAACAGTTCTGTTTTAGCCAGTAGGTGGTGCTGTTGTTAAGTGAGTGGCTTTATCTGTTGAAATGTATGCCCCACACATACACTTTTCTCTTCGTTATGTAGGTCTTGTCACAACTTTCGTTTTTTTTTTGTTGTTGTCCTCTCAGTGCCTTCTCAGATTTTATTTTGTTTTTTAGCAGAAAGTACGTTAATTTGAACAGTTCCTTTAGTGCGGCTGTGAATGAGAAGCACCTTATTGATCTGTCCTCGCGCTTTCAGGATCGCGGTTTCAATGAGGAAGGGAAACCGGCCGTCGTGTTTCTTTTAATGTGTAGTGAAATGGATTGAAAAGAAGCTTAGAGGTGTGTTTCTGAATAATTGGGTGGGTCATTTTCTTTTCAGCATGTTGTTCTCAGAGCGAGTGAACGAGGAATCTGGTACACACTGCGCGCTGTTCACTGAAGTTGCTCAGTTGGGGGGGGACTGTCATGAAAATTAATATTTTTTTTATTTTTTACGTGAACTTTCTTGGTGCAGGAAACACTGGTGTTTGGAGGCGGGGGGACACTGATGGGTTTACTGTTTATTCAGCTTGTGTGTGGTTCAAACGCTGGCGTGGAGCATGGATCACAGGAGCAGGCTCAGTGATTTTAGTAATGGTAGATGCGGTCACTTGTGTGCTGGGACTAGACCCGTGATGTTGTACTGGGATAACAGCATGGGTCCAGTCCTAGTCTGACCAATTAGTGTTCAGGAAATTTTTTGCCATTGTATAATATTGGTTTGGGAATACTGGGAAGGGGGTACAAGGAATACACTCAGGCAGACTAGCTCTCTGCTTTAGAGGTGAGATCCTACAACCAGAGAATGTCTTCTTGTGATAGTCTAAAGATTATTAACTGGAATATGAAATGGGTGAATTGCCCCAACAAACTGAGAAAGGCCCTAATCAAATTGAAGGAAATGCTGTGCAACGTCGCACTGTTGCAAGAGATACACCTTTCAGAATAAGAGGCGTACGTGCTCCAAGGTAGATGGGTTGGAAAAACCTACCATAATGTCTTCTCCCCTAAACAAAAAGGAGTGTCTTTTCTTTTTCATGAAGGCCTCCAACTTGGCATCTACAAAGAGAGTACAGATACAGAGAGCAGGTAGTTTTTACTGGAAGAGGCCTATCAGAGGGAGCCTGTAGTTTCAGGAAGCATTTACTGTATGTGCATGATGTTCCTGACCAGACCTTCTTTGACCGTATCCTCCAGGATATACCAGAGGGCCCCACGGGAATTATCATCAGGGGGCACCTTAATATTGCCCTGAACCTGGCATTAGACTGACTAACCCAGGGAATAGAGGAGAATCACAATTAGCTCTCCATGTCCAAAGCACATTCCAAACAACAGGTCTTAGGGACATATGTGACATGTACCAAAGGACTGACATCATTTGGGTCCCTTCAGACCTGGTACAGCAGACTTGGGGAGTGACACAGGGTAATAGATGAACCGGAAGTCGCGAGGGCTAGTGGCAGTGGCGCCTCCCCACCCCACCCCCAATTCCAAGTTTACCAGACGAACCAGAGGTCGCGAGGGCTAGTGGCAACGGTGCCCTCCCCACTCCCACCCCCTGATTCCAAGTTTACCAGGTACGGGAAAAAGCGCAGGGAATCACCACGCATTCTGCCTCCACCTAAGACTTTGCTCTGCTGCTGCAGTTTGAATACTGGCGCCATTTTCAGTCAGCGCAGATGTGGATATAGTCTCCTGCAGGGGCTCTTCTTAGCTGCATGTTCTTGTATTTTGACTAAACTGAGTGGTGCCTTAATGACCTGCTCTCCGTGGGAATAGCCTCATGCTGTGGTACATTCATAGAATATTTCCTGCTGTTTTCTGCATAAACGGAGGGGTGCCTTAAGTACCACACTATTTGAATTTCTTGGCACCACTTTAACATTATTCCAATTGGTGCTTTAAGGCTGTAAGGCTTCCTAGGTATTATTTCTCATTCGGAGCCCTACTGAAGCGCCCTAACAGCAGTTACTATTTACAGTCCAAATTGTGAAAATTGCCTCAGTGGCCGTTCCTTAAGTTTGGGCTCCTTGATTAACTTAGGGTTTCTCCGGTAAAGCAACCTATGTTTCAGAGTTTGTAGCATTAGTGACTGCCCCACAGCGAGCACCCGTAGCAGATGTAACTTGCACATTGTACTAGTCTCTGTATTTCTCAGTGTAGTGCGAGAGCAAGAGTTGTTGGCTAACCAAATTTTATTTTCCTGTGCTTTTTGTGAGCCATACTATACTAGATCTTTACTATACCTTACTTTAAAGCTTGACCAATTGCACAATCTCCTGCTGTATCCCCCTTCCCCTTTGTTCGTCAACAAACGATTGCTTATAACCCCATACCGGTTCTTGCTTTCTCCACAGACGAACCTGAGGTCGCGAGGGCTAGTGGCAATGGTGCCCTCCCCCACCCCCAACCCCCAATTCCAAGTTTATCAGGTACAGGAAAAGCGCAGGGAACCACCACAGCGTGCTGCCTCCACCTAAGACTTTGCTCTGCTGTTGCAGTTTGGCCCCCCCAACGCAGGGCGTCGGCTCCCCACCACACCCACCACCACCCTTGGTGAGCACTCCCTTTTATAGGCAGCTTTAACCAATCAGCCAATTTCTCCAGTAGCAGCTTATATTATTCAACCATTAGAGACTGCTCTACTGCTTGTACTCCTGTTTCATTGCTCACTCGGGTGACAGGATGCTTATTATTATCCTGCTGCTTTGCCATTTGCTCCCCCTGGCCCATTCCCCCTCCCTGTCATTCCCTGTTACCCCCTCACCCCCCTCCTCTGCAGTTGGCCGCAGCCTGAATGCTTGGCAGCTAGTTATACTTTGGGTAAACCTGAGCCCTCCCCCATTACCCTGTTATAGGAGATTGGCTGATTACGTACAGTCCACTTTCTCACTATGACTGCCTGTCTAGTCATTCTACACTGGCTGCTCCCCTGTGGGGTGTCATGACTCAGAAACTTCATCTGGTAACACCGTCGGCCTCCCTAGACTTTCACTACTTCCTTCAGACCTACCTTATTGCCCATGCACTACCCATCCCGACCGTCACCACCACTATACCACATACCCTGTGTTCTTTCTCTGTTAGGAGGAAGTGTTCTTGGTACCCCTCCTCTAGGTTCCTGCTTCTCCTCCTCCTCCTATCGGGAAATGTTCATCCTAATCCTGGACCCCCATATGGCATGACACCTCCCCAACGTACTCAGGGTCAGCTGCACATTGCTTCTCTCAATATCTGTAGCATCCTAAAAAAGTGGGACTCCTTCCAGGGTTGGGTAGTACAGCACCAACCGGATGTCATAGCAGTGTCTGAAACCTGGCTCACCCCTCGGACCCCGGATTCCACTGTATCACTGCCTGGGTTTATCCTTTACCATGCTGATCGACATGATAAGCATGGGGGTGGCTGATACCTCTACACTAAGGATACCTTACAAGGTGACCTACTCCACTCCCCTCAACTTGGGGCTGGTGCACAGGCCCTCACTGTCAAATTGGCTCTGGGAAGAGCACAAAACCATTTATACATAACAACGGTATACATTCCCCCTAGGGACCAAAAATCAGCTTTCCAAGCATTGCTGTCGCATCTGGACACACTAGCATCACAGTCAGAGCTACTTGTACTTGGTGATTTTAATATCAACTGGCTAAGTAAGGATGCCTCCCCACATATCGATCTTGCCACAGCCCAAGACCTAACTCAATTGGTCACATCCCCCACACGTTTGGATCCGCGTACTGGTTCCTCCTCCCTATAGGACCTCATCTTCTCCAATCGCCCAGGCAAGATCTCTTATATTTCCATCCTTCCAAATGCCCTCAGCGACCACTCTCCAGTTATCTGCTCCTGGTCCTGTAAAATCCCTAGATCTCCTCCCAAAATAATTGTGCAATGTAAACTTGGTCCTGGTAAATTGGCACAACTAAAAGTGCACCTCAGGGTCATGGATTGGTCCCTCATTTTGAACACTGTTCACGTTGACAGTGCCTTGGACCTATTTACCCAGTCCTTCAATAATATATGTGACCTCTATGCACCTTTCACAAAAAGAATAGTTAAAGGCAATCACGTACCCTGGTTCACTGAGTGGCTCAAGACTTTAATGAGAACCAGAGACTCACTATGACAGCTCTCCATTGAATCCGGCCTCCCCCTTGATAGACAGAATTATAGAATGGCCCGGAACAAGTGCACTTGGGCCATTCGCAGGGCAAAAGTGGATTATTATAAATCCGCCTTAATCTCAACCTGGGGCTCCGGCCGCAAGTTTTGGAACAACATTAAGGAAATTTGTGGTAAGGTCCCCAACCTGGTCCCCTCCCAAGTCATGTCAAATGGGTCCTTGACCGCTGACCCTACACACATTGCTGCAGTCTTCAGAGATGCCTTCTCCAACCTTAGCCATGTTCTCCCCCGAACTTCTATGATCCACCAGCTCCTAGCACACCTGCACCTCACCTCAGTGCCCCCCCTTTTACTTCTGCCGCATCTCTCCTAAGGCAGCTGAACCGTACGTTACCACTGCCCTTAGTCACACCTCCTCCAACGCCGACTCCCTTGACCTCAGAATTCTTCGGCTCTCCCTTAAGGAAGTCCTTGCTCCCCTCACCCACATTCTAAACTTCTCCCTCTCACTAGGTAAATTCCCTACCATTTGGAAATCCGCCTCTATCACGCCCATATTTAAAGGGGGTGATCATCTTCTGCTAACAATTACCGCCCTATCGCCATACTTCGCCCCGTCCAAGGCCTTAGAGAGGATAGTTTCAAATCAGCTCTCTGACCACCTCAATAAATATGACCTACTCTGCAAACAACAACATGGTTTCCGCAAAGGTCACAGCATGACTACGGCCTTGCTTGAGCTAATATCACACATCCATTCTGCATTGGATAAAGGCTACATCACAGGTGCAGTCTTCATTGACCTCACTAAGGCCTTTGACACCATCCGCCATTCACGACTCCAAACCTCCTTGCTCAACCTGGGTCTCTCACAGAATGCTGTGGGATGGTTTGCAGACTATCTTACCAACCGGACCCTTCAAGTTAAAATTGGCAATACACTATCCTCCAAATCTCCTGTCCTCTCTGGGGTCCCACAAGGGTCCATTTTGGGTCCCCTCCTTTTCAGCCTCTTCCTAAATTCCCTCCCCGCATCCTGCACCTCCAACCTATTACTCTATGCAGATGATGCTGTCATCTTCTCCTCCAGCCCAGACCCCTCTCAACTCCACCACTCCCTCCAGTCCTCCTTCAACGCTGTTGAAAGCTGGTTCACCTCACAACGCCTTATTATTAACTATAGAAAAAAACAAAGCTATGCTCTTCGCACACCTGCAGAATTCCAGGAAAGGGCTTTTTCCTCAATTAATATCAGCGGCCTTGACCCCCCTGGAATTTGTGCATACCTTTAAATACCTGGGCATCACTTTGGACACTGGCCTCACCTATCATGAGCATATACATCAGTTGTCCAAGGCCCTTAATATTAGGCTTGGTCTCTTGCACCGTTATAAACATTGCCTTACCCCTGAGGCCCTCAAACTTGCTATCTCCTCCTCGGTACTCTCCCTACTTGACTATGGCCTTCTGACTTTTGGAGGGGCAAGCCCCTCAGCCCTTGATAGTCTTAGACTGGTGCTAAACAAGGCCTGTCGTCTCAGTTTAGGGTGTGACAGACTCACCCATACCTGTGTGCTATATAAGGACACTAATTGGCTTAACCTTGAAAACCAAATAAAATTCCACACTTGTGTCTTAGCTAAAAAAATCACCCTTGGTCTCTCCCCTGCATCACTCACCTCCTTAATCACCTTGGACTCTAAAGTTAAGCACACCCGTAGCTCAGATACCTATCGTTTCTCCATCCCTTCCTGCCGCACAACTCAATTCCAAAGATCCTTTCGCTACAGGGCACCCTTGTGGATGAATAACCTACCCCCCTCCTTGCGTCTTGATCAAAGAATTGGTCACTTCAAAACGCTCCTTAGGGCCCATTTTTAGTCCTCAAGTGACTGTGACTGTATGTAAACTGGTGCCCTGTCCCTCTATTACTGACAATGGCCTCTGGCTTGCCTCTGCTTACTGCTCCTAGCCCCACAAACTCACGGATGTTAATCTTCCAGTCTATTTTTAACTGTCTCAAACTGAACTAGTTCCTGAATGTTTAGCCTTGCATTCCTGTTGTACATAACTTTACTATGTAACAATCACTGTACTTGTATCTGTATCTGCATCTGTACAAACTGTATTTGTGTAATCTGATTTATTATATGTGACGTGGAACCTTTGTAAAGGAGTCTATGACTCAAAGATATTTCTGATTCTTCTGAAATAAATAAATAAATAAATATTCTGATTTCAGATCATGCACCAGTGTCACTTTCTATGGCATGGGGAAAATGTCAGGCCCAGAAATACATGGTGACTCAGTACTACCCTACTCCAACAGATAGATTCAGTATACTGGCTGACAGGTGAAATACAAAAATGTTTTTCTTTGAATGAGACCCCTGTCACCACTACCTGTGTTCAATGGGAAGCCATGATGGCTGTCATTAGAGGAAGTCTTATTGCCTATTCTTCCAAGAAATGCAAAGAAAGAGACCAGGAGGTGAAAAAGATAGAAGGAGAGCTAAAAAAGATTAGAAAACCTTACACAGGCGTTCCCAGACTGCAAAGAGTCCCTCAGGTCCTAAACCTCCAATACCTGCAATGTCCTTGAAGCAGCCATGCAGCATAAAACTGAATATTCCCTCTCCCAGACAAACCAGACATACTGGGATGCGTGAAGTAAGCAATAAGACACAATGGGGTGTGCATTGAACAGATTTTACCACATGCCCAGAGGCATGGTAAGGCATGAGACTACAGGCCAAGTGCCTTCAGCCCCTGGAAGTGCAGTACCACATCCCCGGAGTGTCTTACTGTGCTTATAAAATGGGCTACTTCTTTTTTAAACTCTTAACAGTTAGAAAAATAATTTTTATATGTAGAAAAAAAGATGTGCTTATGTGAGTTTAAGATGAAATAGTCCTTCTGCCCACTATAAAATGACATCATTGTTCACACTACAGTGCTGAGTCTATCAAAATAACCACCAGTATGTACAAGTGTGAAATATCCCAGTCTGCCTCCTGTACTGTTGTAGATTTTTTTAAGGGAATGAGCTGCAGTTTCTATCATGTGACACTAAGAGGTAGAGAAGGAGCTGCTATTTCTATCCTGTAACGAGAGACCGAGAGAGAGAGATTCCTTTTTTTTTTAATCATGATCATGATCTTTCTAGTCCATGGGTACTTCTGCATAAAACTGCTGTATGTACTGTTGATTTTTTAAGGGAAGGAGCTACAGAGAAAGAGAGAGAGAGAGGGGGAAAAATGTGTGTTTTTTTTATTTTTGATTGAGAGCGTAGGACAGCAAGAGTGGTCTTTACTTCTTTCCCCCTTGTGCTACGGAGGTTCCATCCTTACTTCTCTGCAGCCACCCCCTCCCAAACAGGCTGGACTGTTTTAAAGAGGATGGCAGACAGAAAAGTGACACAGCAACTGTGCACACTGGGGAACTGGATGCTGATCAGGGGAAAAAAACAACCAGTGCTGTGTTCTACTGTTTTACCTGATTCCCAGTCTGGTCTGATGATTGTTCCTGTGGGCAGTCAAAACTCCCAGCCCTTATGGAGCTCAGGCTTCAGCCTGGTCTGTATTGGTGGGAGTATTTGTGAAAGTGTGACAGCCGGTGGTGTGGGAGGCATTGATGATTGAAGCCCCCTCCCCGACCAGCCCCTTACCTCACAACCGCTGCCCTTATAAAAGTATGACATTGTCAGGAAGACTAGCTGAAATGACTGGAGTAGCTGTTGTGTGGGAGGGGACAGAGATGCTAAGGGAGTGGCAACACGTTAATCAATTAAATCAGTACAGCACGGCACCCAGTCATTTTTCCCTGATCAGCATCCAGTTCCCCACTGTGCACAGCTCTTGCTCGTATACTGCCATTCCTGCATTTCAAGTAATAGCATGGCCAGCTGTGTCATGCCATACTGTAGGTGTACTCATACAGATACTTTTTGCTTGGCGCTCGCTAATGGAAGAAAAAAAATTGCTGCAATATAAAACTGTATTCTACCGGTAGTCAGCAGAGTGATTTCTTTTGTACTTCGATTCTACCTTTTAGCTCTTGATTTACCTGTGCATCAAATATATTAGATGCACAATTAACAATCAGTGAGAAAGCCAGAATTTCCCTTCCCATTTTATAAAACAGCCTAACAAACTGCTAGCATATCAACCTAAGTCAAGAGAATTGGAGAGGTGTGTACCTCTGATACATACCTCACAGGGCCAAATGGTGACTTCTCCGAACCTGATTAGTAAAAGCCACTTTTACGTTCCACTCACCCGGAGCATTGATGTCTTGAATTGGCTTTCTACACTCTGCTTGCACTGCCACCCTTTTCTTTGACATGCTACAGCTGTGCATCATTTTTGATGGCCTTCCTGTATTTTGGGGGCATTTCCAGTGAAGAGGTTAGTGAATATGAGTGCACCAGTGCAGGCAAAGCCACTTTTTTGCACACTTGCAAAAAATGTCTACAATAGTGTACTCCACTGCACATACCCAGCAAATCAGGGAATGCATTTTGCTGCAACAGAACTGCTTGCAATGCTCTGACAGCTCTTTCCACCTCTGGATCTGCACTGGTGCAACGAGACCCAGTAGTGTAAAAGCTTTTAGAGTTTCAAGTTTTTATGCCAACCTTTATTCTTCCAAGATCTCTCCTACCCCTACACAGCTGGCAGACTTCTATCCGGACATATGTCTCACTCAGATACCGCAGAAGGAAGGCTTAGGATTGCTACAGCCCATCACAGTTAACGAAATAGGGTGGCGGTCCTCTCTCTGTCCAAGGACAAGTCACCTGAACTAGATGGCTAGCCAAGTGATTTTCATGCAGCATTCTCCACCAGCGTGGCCTCTAAGCTTGAAAAAGTGTTCGACAAAGCCTGGAAACTGGCTCATTATCCCCTCCTTCCACAAAGCACTGATCACGTTACTTCCCCAAAAGGGCAAGGACAGCATCTTGTGTTCCCAATTTAGGCCCATATCTTTTATGAACATTGATGCAAAGATTTTTGCTAAGATCATTGCCAGATGCAGGGACCCTCTTATAGGGACACTCGTCCACTCTTATCAGGTGGGACTTGTCCAGGTAGGCTTGGATTTGAAGACACCTGCAGGACTTATGATCAGATCTGGGAGGCCAGAAATCAGGCATCCCCTACTGCCACCCTGTCACTGGATACAGAAAATGCCTTTGACAGAGTGGAGTGGTGCCTTTCTCTTTGATGCTCTGTGTAGGTTCAGGTTCCCACAAACATTTATTGATCTGATTAAACTTCTGTACAGGAATCCTACAGTCTCTGTTCTAACAACTTTGGTGATCTCTTCTGCATTCCACCCATGATGAGGCACCCACCAGGTCTGCCCATTGTCCCCTTTCCTTTTCCCTTGGTGATTGAGCCCTTAGCAGCAAAGATTAGAGCTGATCCGGATTTCCCAGGTATACAAGTAGGACAGTGCACCACTACATAAGTACTTTTTGCTGATGGCATCAATCTCTTTGTGACCAAGGTCCAACTGTTCCTGTAGACTCTGAATGACATCACAAGAGACTACTCAGCTCTTTCAGGGTAAAAACTTAATAGAAACATAGAATTTGATGGCAGATAAGGACCGCTTGGCCCACCCAGTCTGCCCATTTCCCTACCTAATGGATAAGCTGCAGATCCTAGTTAACCAGCAGCCTACTTCTTCCTACCCCCACCCCCTAGAATTGCCTAAATCCCAGATTATGCCCCTAAATATCTGTGCACTAAAAATCTATTTAATTCCTATCCCTTTCAGCGGGCACTGGAAGGTGTTACCTGCTTAAGAATCCAGACTGCACCACTTTAAACACATAGTGGAGGCAAACGTAAGCACAATGCTATCAAAATTGGATTTTGATCCCAAAATTTGGGTTATATCCACTTATCCGTGTGAGAGAGAATTAATGCTCTCAAGATGGTAGCCTAAACAAAATTCAATGTATATTAGCTAGTCTCCCCATAGCACTACATGGAACACTGTTTAAGAAACTAATTTCCAGAATGTCCAGATCTAAATTCGGGTGGCAGAGCAAATAGTCAAGAGGGCAAAGTCAGAAACAGAGGAGAAAATAAAGACAGAGGCCAGGAGGGAGGACAAAAAGTTTTTCAGGTACATCAGTAAGAGAAGAAAAAGCAAACAGGGTGAAATGAAACTGAAAGGAGAGTGTGAGCTCTGATCGAGAGGGATGAGGATAAAGCGGACATGTTAAACAGGTACATTAGCTCAGTCTTCATGATCGAGGATGAGGGAAAGGGCCAGTGCTAAGAGACAGGGGAATGGAGGGCAGGGAGGTACAGTAGACACAAGTCCTTTCACAGAATGTAGAGTATTGGAAGAACTAGGTAAATTAAGGGTAGACAAGACAATGGGTCCTGATGCATCACATACCAGGGTGCTCAAGATGACGAGGGGGGAACTTGCGGCACAACACACAAAGATGTTTAATCTATATTTGAACAAGGAGAAAGTCCCAGGGGACTGGAAAAAGGCAGACATAGTGCTACTGCACAACAGTGGAGGGAGGGAGGAACCAGGAAACTATTTTTCGGTCAATCTTACCTCTGTGGTGGGTAATCTGAAAGAGGCACTTCTAAAAGGAAGATTAGTACAACATCTAGAGGAGAGAGGGCACATGGATGACAGCTAGCACTGGTTTGCAGGAGGAAGATCATGCTAAATGAACCGGATTGAATTCTTTGACGAGGTGATGGAGGTATGTGATCAGGAAGGGGTGGTGGATGTGGCCTATCTGGACTTCAGTAAGGCTTTTGACACCGTCCCTCACAGGAGGCTGGTGAAAAAGTTTTGCAGCTTAGGGGCAGGGAGAAGATTAACAAACTGGGTGGGAAACTGGCTAGAAGGCAGAACTCAAAGGGTGATTATCAATGGGGCTCACTCCAGGGAGGAAAAAGTGACAAGTGGGGTACCCCAAGGGTCATTATTTTGCCCAACAGTGTTTAACATCTACATGGGGATATAACGGAGGGTCTACATGGGAATGTGTGTCTATTTGCAGATGACACAAAGATCTGTAATATGGTGGATACACTGAGGGGGTGGATAAGATGAAGGAGGATCTGATCAAGCTGTAGGAATGGTCAGGGAGGTGGCAATTGCACTTTAATGCAAAGAAATCCAAAATAATGCACATAAAGCACAAAAATCCAAAGGCAAGCCACATGCTGGAGGAGAGGGACTGGAGGCAACAAAGCAGGAAAGGGATCTGGGAATCATTTCAGATAGAAACATAGAAAGAAAGAATTTGATGTCAGATAAGGACCGCTTGGCCCACCCAGTCTGTCCATTTCCCTACCTAACGGATAAGCTGCAGATCCTAATTAACCAGCAGCCTACTTCTTCCTACCCCCAACCCCTAGACTTGCCTTATGACTGTCCCATGCATGCTTGAATTCCACCACTGATTTTGACTCCACAACCTCCTCCGGAAGGCCGTTCCATGCATCCACAACCCTCTCTGTGAAAAAATACTTCCTTAAATTACCTCTGAGCTGCCCCCCCCATCTTCAAATTGTGCCCTCTTCTAATCTAATCTAATCTAATCTAATCTAATCTAAAGGTGGCAAAACAGTGCAACAAGGTGGTGGGAAAGGCCAACAGAATGCTGGCATGCATAGGAAGGGGTATCACAAGTAGGAGGAGAGAGAGATGATCATGCCAGTATACAGGTCAATGGTTAGACCACACCTGGAATATGGGGTACAGTTCTGGAGGTCACACTTGTAGGGAGACAGGGATAGAGTAGAGACAATCCAGAGAAGGGCTACCAAAATGGTGCAATGCTTGCACAAGAAATTGATCATACAGTATGAAGAATGACTTGAGGAGCTTGACCTGTACACACTGGAAACAAGGTGGCGGGGGGGAATATAATAGAAACTTTTAAATATTTGAGGGGAATAAACAGGGCGAGGGAAGGGAGCATTTTCAAAATGAGTGAAAACACATCAACTAGGGGGCACAGCTTAACACTGGAGGGGGGCAATTTCAAAGGAAATATGAGGGGACAATATTTCACTGACAGGGTGGTGGTCCCTGGAATAAGCTGCCTGAGTGGGTGGTGGAAGTAAACTTGGTGGGGGAGTTCAAGAGGATATGGGATACTTACATGGGATTATATAAGGGAGGTAAGGGTACGAATCCAGTTG
Organism: Neoceratodus forsteri; assembly: GCA_016271365.2. Taxonomy (NCBI): domain Eukaryota; kingdom Metazoa; phylum Chordata; order Ceratodontiformes; family Ceratodontidae; genus Neoceratodus; species Neoceratodus forsteri. The sequence continues at coordinate 953,821,288 of CM057456.1, forward strand.
GGAAAAGGGGGGCTGGAGACTGCATTAGGGAAGAAGGACAAGAAAGTGGAGAGTAAAGAATATAGGGTAGAAGAACTCTTGAGGAGGGAAGGGGCAGACCAGATGGGCCAAGTGGTCCTTTTCTGCTGACAGATTTTTTTGTTTCTATGTTTCTACATGGGAGAACAAGTTGCCTATGATTAAGTTGCATGTACTCCACACTCATTGAACATATGGAGGCTTTGGACTCCCTAACCACTGGATCCTCAGCCCCTGATCAGGCGTGATCCTCTGGCTGGCGGTGTGGCTCAGCACTGTGCTCTGCTGCCATTCATCTTTCTACTCCCCCTGCCTGAAGCAATCCTTGGAAGAAGGATCCTCGGCCCCTGATCAGGCACGATCCTCCGGCTGGCGGTGCTGCTCAGCACTGTGCTGTGCTGACGACGCCTGTCTTTCTACTCCTCCTACCTGAAGCAATCCTTGGGAGAAGGTACGCATAGATCCTGGGGCTTGGCTCCTTCAAATCAGGGTGCCTTTTCACTCCACTGGTTGCCTGCTTCGTCGGTCCCTAGCTGATTGGCCTGGCTGAGAGCCAGAAACCAATCGAGTAAGCGGCAATTCATTTTCTTCTCCTGTTGCTAGCTCTCTGTTCTCTGAGCTCCTGAGGGTGAATTTTCTCCCGGCCTCTCACCCCCTCCTCTGACCTGTATTAAATCCACCTAAGCTCCTCCCCTAATCACCACTCCCTATCTCCTTGGCCAGAGCCAACAACAGCCCACCAGTCATCTAGGAAAGCTCTGCTACAGTCTGTCCAGTACTCTCCTGCTCTTTGCTACTCCTATAGCTACCCTAAACAAGATCACTCACAATTTCTCAGCTAGTATACACTGCACTTTCCGCCTCTGTCTCCATTTACTGCTTGGGTAATCTTAGCTATAGCCTCCATTAATTGCTGAGTTTACATTAAGCATTCTCAAGCAATAAAGTATGGCCAAATTGGCTACTGTGTGCATCCCAGTCAGCTTATTGCTACTTTATACAGCTGACTATATCATTGCTCAGTCCCTTTCTCACCTCAGTTGCACAATGCTGCAGTGTCCCCACTCCTCTGGATCCCTGATACTCTATGTGGGCATTGTTTTCTCCCTATCTCCCTTGGTGAAGCATAGTATATCTTTGTCATCTGGTCCACGGAAGGCTCCATAGGTCTCCTGTTACTGCTAATCTCTTGAGGCATCATCTCATGTCCACAATCAGGCATTTCCTCCTCCTCCTCCTCCTCCTCCTCCTCTTAGCCCTAGTGGGTCACGTTGAGCCCAATCCTGGCCCAGCAACTCCTGCCCTTGCTCCTCACTCCCTATTCCGAACTCGTCAACTACCTAAGGGATTAAAAATTGCACATTTAAATGCACGCAGTCTCAGACTCAAAATGCCTGAGCTTGAAGCCTGGGTTAATCAACAAACCCCGGAGATTCTGGGAGTTTCTGAAACTTGGCTGAAGCCAAGCATCAGGCAGCATGAAGTTGCTTTATCTGAATACAAGTGTTTTAGGAAGGACTGGCCAGGTAAAATAAAGAGTGGTGTTCTAATGTATGCCAGGGATAATTTAGATGTTACCGAAGTCCCTGTTCCATACCCGGAACCATCTGTGGTTGAATCATTATTCCTCTCCCTCACACTTTGTGCCATTAAAAAACTCCTACTGGGATATGTATACCTCCCCCCCCCCAAGGAAGCCTCCTTGTGAATCCCTTCCTTCCTTTCCTCCCTTGCTAACCTACCGTGCCATGATCTGGTACTCTGTGGTGACTTTAACATTGACTGGCTGAGTCCTAGCTCTTTTTTTTTCAAAATGAGTATGCTTTATTTTTCAGGAAAGTTGTCACAATCGTTACAGACATAAGAAAAAATTGTACTCTTCAACACATTTTCATTTACATCTGAGTCTTGTAATTAGCAGATAGTGTTGACATTATTGTATATAAATCTTTCTGTGACATGTAAAAAAAACCAACATATTCAACTTCCTTTTTCCTTCCATCCCCAACCCACTTCCCATAGCCTCCCTCATCCTCCCACCTCCCAGATACGCATTGGATGGAACACTGGGACTTGCTATTCCTGATTGTGGTTGCTGGGAAAAATACAAAAAGTAGCTTTTATTAGTGTTGTGTTGTGTTTCTGAGGTTTAGTATGGTCAGAGTTCTATTTCTTAGATAGTTAGTAATGTGTATAAAGGTGCCATACTTTTTGATAATACTGTGTTTTTTTTGCTTTGTGGGCAATAGCATTTTCCGCCAGGAGAGTGAAGAGTATATATTTTAGCCATTCTGTGTAGGTGGGGATATTCTGGTCTATCCAGTGTTGCATAATGACTTTCTTAGCACATAATGATATCAGTGCCATATATCTGCGTTGGTTACCGACCAGAAGTTCCCCATAGTCCCCTATTATACAGATTGTTGAATTAAAGGCTTCTGAGAGACCTAATAGTTGATCGAGTTTAGATTTAATGGTGGTCCATAAGGGAGATGCTTTACTGCAGTCCCAAAGAATATGCAGTAAAGTGCCTGGATGCTCCTTACACCTGGAGTAAAGATTAGAGGGAAGTCTCCCCATTTTGTGGAGCCTGGCCGGGGTATAGAACATATCACGGAGAACATAGAACTGCAGTATGCGATATCTGACCCATTTCACATCTTGGTAGAGCCATGTCCAAATATTGGACCATGGACGAGTTGTTGAGGGGTCTGGGGGCAGCACCTGGTCCCAAAGGTAGTATGGTGTTCCTTGCAATTCTTCCATGCCATCTCTCAGAAGGCAGTAGAGGGATGAGATAAGATGAGACGAGGGTAGATCAGAAACCGCAGGGAGGAATGGACCTGCTAGATTCTGTTCCCATAACCCTGGTCCAAAATGCTGTACTAACATATGTTGTAGTTGGAGGTATTTAAAGCAGAAAGTTGCAGGGAGTTTAAATTGTGTGCGTACTGTTTGGAATGGCATCAGTCCATGGCTTTGAAGCAGATCTATGACCCTAAGTTAGGTATTTCCTGGCCAGAAATTGTATGAGAGAGGAGAGCCCCCGATCTTAAAATTAAGGTTACAAAGAATGGGTTGGGATACACCTTTTTTTATAGATTATTGCAAGGTCACGCAGAACTGAGCATTTATTCGGAAAGTTGTCCCCATAGGTGAGTCATGGAGATTTTTAGGTAAGTTCTTAAAAAGAGCGTAGATAAGAGTATTCAGGGCTATATCATGTGATGCATAGAGGGATATTTCTTTTTAAAGCCATAAGAGGTAGTATTTTACCTGGTTGACGCATGACCTAACCATCCACCAGTGTGTAAGAATAGAACAGCTGATAGAGAAATAGTAAAGAAGAAAGTCCGGTAGTTGTAGGTCTCCTGTCACTTTACTCCACTGTAGTTTAAAGAGAGCCCTCCGAGGCATTTTATTAAGCCATATAAAGTTAGATATGAGTCTGTGGTCCTCTGTAAACTAAGTTTTTGGGAGAAATAGATTTATCATTTGTAAGGGATAGAGAATCCGGGGGAGAATGTTCATTTTCATAACGTTTATGCAGCCCCATAGGGAGAGTGGAAGTAAGGCTAAACGAGTGACATCTATTTTGAGTTGAGTAATAATTTTATCTAGATTGTATTGTTTCATCTTGATATTGGAGCAGGAGAGGAATATCCCCAGATATTTTAGTTTGTCTTTGACCCAACTAAGTCCTAGAGAAGAAATGTCTGCAAATAATGTATAGGAGTTCATGTGCATTAGCTCTGTCTTGGAAATATTGAGCTTATAATTAGAGAACTTACCAAACTCTGAAATGAGCTTAAGTGTGGCACTGATCAATGCATAAGGGTGAGAAACATGCAACAGTAGAGCATCGGCGTACACTGAGAGTTTGTATTGATAGGGGCCAATAGATATACCTTATATCATAGGGGAGATATTGATGCTTCTGATAAGTAGTTCTAAATAGAGATCGAACAAGAAAGAGGAAAGTGGACACCCTTGTCTGGTGCCTTGCTGTAGAGTAAAGGGTTGTGAGAGCAGGCCATTACAGAGTACTCATGCAGAGGGTTGTGTGTATAGAATCTTTATCCATTTGATATACTGTGTTGGTATGTTAAAGAGAGGAAGTAAGTGGAATAGATATTCCCAGGAAACTCTGTCGAAAGCTTTCTATGTGTCCAGGAATACCAACATGGATGGAATATGGGATTCCCTGGACATAGAGATTAAATGGGCCAGTTTATGCTTGTGATCAGAGGACACCCTGCCTGCCACAAAACCAACTTGTTCCCTGCTTATAAGATTCTGCCATACCTTAGTCAGCCTAGAGGCCAGGATCTTGGCGAGAATTTTCATGTCAATGTTAATTAGAGAAATGGGCGGTAATTAGTTACTAGAAGTGGGTCATGTCTGGTTTGGGGAGAATTACAATTGTAGCCTCTGATGGGGAATAGTCCAAAATACCATGCCTATACACATAATTATAAGTATTTAGAAGAATTGATACCAGTCGAGCCTTGAAAATTTTATAGAATTCTGTAGTGTACCCATCCGGCCCAGGGGCCTTATCCAGAGGAAGGGAATCAATAGCTGATATGATTTCCCCAACTAAGATGGGAGATTTAAGTGAAGCTGCTTGGCAGGGATCTAGTTGAGGGAGTTGGATCATCTGCAAAAAATCCTCAACTGCTGATGGGTTAAAAGGTGTAGGCGATCACAAATATAAAGTGTTATAGTACTCTTGAAAGCATTGGACTATTTCCCTAGGGGAGTAGACAATTTGTCCTCCGGAGGTTTGAATACATGGGATTATTTTGTCGGAGGCTTGCGCCTTGAAACTTAGGGCCAGAAGCTTCTCTGTCTTGTCTCCCTGGTCAAAATACTGAATTTTAGAGCGTGTAAGGAGATGCTTAGCTTTTTCTGTTAAAATTGAGTTGTATCGAGCTCTAAGAATCTCTAAGGCATTCAGTTCTTCTTGAGTGGGGTTGGTGGAAAGTAATAATTCTGATCTCCTAATATCTTGAAGAAGGGCAGAGGTTACCTGGGAAGTGATCTTTTTCTTGATCGTGGCCATGTGGATAATTTCCCTCCACATCGAGCATTTTAAAGCCCTGTATAAAATATCTATTCTGGGCATGGTAAGAGTATTAATATGAAGGAAATCAGTGATATGATCAACAATTTGGGACACCAGGTGGTCTGATTTAAATAATTGGCTGTTAAATCTCCATACTTTATCTTTGGAAAGAGGTGGTCCAGGACTCCGGCATAATAAAATCGGGTGATGGTCCGAAATCACTTTGGGAAGATAGTTACATGAAGACAGTGATGAGAGGTGTCCAGTATCTATAAGAAAGTAATCGATTCGGGAAAATTAATTGTGGGGGAATGGAGTGGAAAGAATATTCTCTCTGGAGGGGAAAAAGGACCCTCCAGGGGTCTATTAATCCCAATAAATCCATCATTTCTCAGATGCCCATTTGTGTCGGAGAGAGGGACGTGGAATAGCATCTTGAGCGATCCAGTAGGCTACAAATAAATATTCCAGTCACCCCGTAGTACAATGGGAAGTGAAGACCATGGGGTTAGTTTGTTTATAACAGAGGTGAAAAATTAAGGCTAGTTTGTATTTGGGCCATATATGGAGCCAAGTACCACCTCAGAATGGCCTAATATGGCCTTGATCAAAATATATCTGTTCTGAGAAGCAACAATAGTATCCAAAAGATGAAAGGGCACTCATCTTGCTATTAGAATTGTTGCACCTTCTTTACGAGTATCAGGTCCAATCCCCAATACTTGACCTATCCATGATCTTCTAAGCTGGAGAATGTGAGAAGGGGGCAGATAGGTTTCCTGGAGAAAAGCTATATCTATATCTAGCTTACAGAGGTGTAGCAAAATCTTAGCATGTTTATTCAGAGATTGAGCACCTTTCACATTCCAGGAGCACATTTTATAGTTTACCATCATGTTGACAATATTTGTCAGAATGTAAACTGAAACCCAACAAAACTCTGTGAACAACTATAGTGGTTTTTCTCAGAACATTGAAACATCCCATTTGTACAGCTTACCTGACCCTTGTCAACCTTTCCTCATCCCTTTTGTGCTTTCCATTCCCTCCTATCCCTCAGTCTTGTCCCCCAAATTCCTATAGTCACAGCAATCCCAACCATTCCAGTTAAGGGGTGTTCTACTGCAGGGTTTGCTGAGCTGCAGACCACAAGATAAGCAATCAAGCAGAGAAACTGACCCAAAAAGTGTACAATAGAGGGCTGTGAACTCCCCCCTTCCCTTACTCTAGTACGCAACATTCTGTTTAAGGTTGCAGTGAACGGACCCCCCTCCATCTCCCAGAACAACTTCAATATGAATGCATAATAATAGTTTGAACTGCAACAGGCAGTAAAACCCCTGTATACTATATTAACATGAAGTAACAAGAAAATTAAACAAGGTCTCCAGGAACTTTAAATTAAAGATCTTCCTTTAAACACTTCTGGAGAATGAGTTCAAATCTAGTGAAAAAATAACTAAGTATCAGTTCCAAACTGGAGTCTTAGTGCCAGTGCCAGGGCCTAGTCCCAGCATGACATAACAACTACTCTGATGCCTCAGGTAGTAGAAGGGAAAAAAAAAAAGGGGGGAATATGTTGATCGATGGAGCCAGAAACGAACAACAGCGCTCAACTGATATGCTTTGCCGCCCTCTTGTGGAGATCCAAAGAAGCAGACAAGTCATGTTAGACTGACGATCAGCAAATTTTGTCACACAGTCATGTTGAGTAGGAAGTTACCTGAAGCTAAATCCAGATCTCAGCGGGCACTGAAAAGATTGGGGATCAGAGCTTGTAAAGCTGGAAAGGCTTGTTCGGCAGTGTTGAAGTTAGAGTCTCGAAGGGTATTGCACTCTATATTTAATACAAGCGGTGATCAGTTTTGTAACTATTGGATGGTATGCCACTCTCCGCTGTCGAGTAATTGCTGGGAGATCCTGCGCAAACCGCAATTGCTGACCTTCCCAAAAGATATCCTGTAACTCTCTGACTTTCCTCAATGCATAGACTTTGTCCAGGTAACTAAGAAACTTGAGTATGACAGGTCTTGATGGTTGTCTAGTGGCTGGTTTAGGTCTAAGTGAGTGATGGGTCCTCTCTATAATGTATGTTGTATTATTGGGAGAGGGTCTGGCTATTTTATTGAGCATTTTCTGTAAGAACATAATTGGAGCAGCACCTTCACAGTCCTCTGGAAGGCCGAAGATAAGGATGTTATTGCGGTGACTTCAGCCTTCCAGATGTTCCAGCTTGGCTTCCATGCGGTGTAACTTTTGTCTGAGTGCCGGGAGTTTGAGTTCGATTGTGGCTTCCCAGCCCTCTAGTGAGGTTGTCCTAGCTGCCACGTACTTAATAGCATGGGTGGCATCGGTGAGCTCCACTCACATTGATTTAAGTTCCTAGGTGAGATCATGAAGAGCTGGGTGAAATTGCTGTAGTTCTTCCATAAATCATTTTTCAGTGAGGAGAGCCAGCATTTGTAGAGTTGCAGAGGATGCAGATGTTGTAGAAGTGGTACTGGGCTGGCCTCTGGAGCATTTTCGTGTTTTTTCAAGCATCTACAGTGGAGTAACTGAGTCCTATCTCTGATAAGGTGCATGCCCCCTTGCTGATTCAAACCTGGTCCAACTCATAGTTGACCCAACCTGTCTTAACACCCAGTCAGGAAACCATACTTTACCAGACTGGGTGGTCACTAACTGTGCTGCTAAAATCAAGTCAGTGGGAGTACTCTGACAGTATAAGTGATCACTCTCCGACACTGTGTGTGGCACAAAAACTTCCCATATCCCCCTCATAAGGTAATCCAGTTTCAGGATATGTCCAGATCTGACCCCAATGTTTTTATTACCTCTATCCATGATACTGACTGGAGGCCAATAAATACCCATCTGGATGTCGGCAAAGCTCTTGACTTTTTTGTTTCCATGCTTATGGAAAGTGTTGATCGTCATGCTCCTATGAAGAAATGCCGGTCAAAAGGAACTAAAGCGCAGTGGTTCTCCAAGGAACTCAGGAAACTCATATGCACTGGTGACAGAGCCTGGCAGACTTACAAGAATAGTGGGCTACCCTCTGATTGGCAAACCTATAGGCAGTTAAGGAATAGCTGCAAGAACTCCATCCTGAAAGCTAAATGCCAGCATTTCAAGCGAATCCAGATGGAGCATCTCAGCAATCCAAAGAATTTCTGGAAACAGGTTAATTCCCTCTTAAAAGGGAATGCCCCTGAGTTCCCTAGCACCCTAGATTCCTAAGGAGCAGTACTCAATAACATCCCCACCATAGCTACTGGTTTTAATGAATACTTCACCGATCTGCATAAGTATATGTCTCTCTTCTCCAGCTCTCCTCCTTCCCCCCCCAACCTGACCCTCTGACATCTGAAGTTTCCTTGGACCGCCCCTCATTTCACCTGAAACTGGCAACCCTCTCTGAAGTATACTGATTTCTCAAAAATCTAAAGGCTGATAGCTCTCCAGGTTATGACACCCTTGAACTGAGATTTCTAAATATGGGGGCGGCTGCCCTTGCCCGGCCAGTTCGTGACCTGTTCAGTCGCTCCTTCCTTACTCATACAGTCACAGAGACATGGAAGGTCTCAGTAGTTGTACCTGTCCAAAAAGGTGGTCCTAACTCTACTGTTGAAAACTACTGGCCTATCTCAATACTCTGACCACTAGCTAAAATCCAACAGCGCATCATCTTTGACCACTTGCAGGATTACCTGTGCCACCACCATCTGCTCTCTACCTTCTAGCATGGGTTCAGAAAAAACACAGCACCCTTACAGCCCTGATAAAAGTTACCTCCGATATAGCTCATGTAATGGACCATGGCTGTACCACCAGAGCAATATTTGTTGACCTGACCAAGGCCATTGACTTGGTCAACCACGGCCTCCTACTTCAGCAGCTGCACCTCCTTGGCCTTGATTCCAGTGTCCTATAGTGGACCCAGAGTTATCTCCATGGCCGCACTCAAAGAGTTAAGTGGGTAGGTTCCCTATTAGACCATAGACCCATAATTCATGGTGTCGCCCAGGTTCTATCCTGGGCCCATTACTGTTCTCACTCTTTAACAATAATCTACAGCATAATTGTGGTGGGGCCTCTGTTCATCTCTACTCAGACAATGTTATAATTTATCGTTCCTCTTCTGACGTAGGGTGGATGAACTCAGTGCTAGCCTTTAACTTCCATACTCTCAAAAACTGGTTTTCACAGCAGCAGCTAGTCCTTAATACTAAAAAAACGAAGTGCATGCTGTTCTCGAACCAAGCTTCACAAACCCTCTCCCCGCTGGCAGTAACATCTCGCACTGGAGCTGTCCTTAAATCTGTCAAGGCCTTCAAATACTTAGGGATTACCTTGGATTCCTCTCTTTCCCTGGACACGCACATCTCAGTCCTGACCAAAACCCTTAATCAATATCTAGGTGTCTTATATTGTATTCATCCCTTCCTCTCTTCTACCCCGTGCCACAAGATAGCAGCTGCAACCCTCCTGCCACTTCTCACATATGGTGCCCCCTTACTACTTTCAACAACCACAAACACACTTTCTCACCTTTACCAAAGGATGGGAAGATTTGCCCTGGGGGTCAATGCTCAACATCACCACTGTGATGTCCTCTCCTCCCTTGGATGGCTCCCGTATGAGTCTAAGTTATGTTATGCTACTTTGAGCTTCGTACATAAACTGGTCCAACGCTATACTTCTCCATGCCTTGCTGACATTGCTGTACGGCGACACCCACGGCATACTTTTAGATCTGCCTCCCTACCACTTCTCTAATTGCCAACCCCCCAGCTCATCATGGCCCAGAGATCCTTTGTCTCTTCTGCTTTTTTTTTTTTTTTTTTTGAAATCGTATTTTATCCTCCTCCCTCAGCCTGCCTCCTCTGACCCTTTGGCGATGACCCACGAACATCCCACTGCCCGAAACCCTACTCGCACAGTCCACAAGCCCCCATGGAGCCGCGACTTACCCCTGGGCAGGGATGAGGTAGGGGACAGACCCCGTAACTTAGTATTTCGTCGGCCCCGTGGACTGCCGAGTGGGCACGGGCAAATCGCGGGCACGTCCCGGGTCCTCGCTTCCTCCCGGACGAGGCAGGCTCTTTTTCCCAATTTTCTCCCTTCCCGAGCAGACTGCGATCACCCCTGACGTCATGAGCGCATCACGTCGGCGTCCGCACTGCTCAAAGGCCAGCCAGCCAATCCCTGCAAGGGCTTGCATTTCCCCGAGCCTCCGCTCGGGGTCGTGCAAGTGCTGGACTACGGCCGAATTCCACCCCGGAGTAGGCAAGCTGTCGTCGGACGCTCAAGCCTAACTCCCCCCGGCTGACCCACCGACTACCCGAGTCCGCTCCTGAACCCGGGTCGCCGGCGTGGAGTGAGGTGTGGCATTCAACGCCTCAGCCCTCTGCGCCACCGGGCCAGCCGCCTCTTCTGCTTTATCCTGTTGGAGCTCGCTACCTCTCTCAATCTTGGTCTGCACCTCCCTCCCTCTTTTTCAAAGCTCATTGCTTCCTCACCTCAGGGCTGCACCTTGCTCTTGTTTTCAATGACTCTTGCTTCTCTCCACCTTCCCATGACAATTTTCTCTGCTCATCTGTGCTTCCTCTTGTGCTTCACCATTGTCAAAATGTATATAACATGATGTTTTTTCTAATGTAAGCTGTTTTACCTTTGTCAAAATGTATACATAATAATGTTTGCTAATAATGTAACGTGTTGTTTACCTTTGTTTCCTACCCTTTGGTGTATCTATATCAGTTGTATACTGTAGTCAGATATGTACTTGATCCATGTACCAACCTTGTTATCTATGTTTTACACTGCCAATGTAATGTACTTCCCAGGTCGCCCCTGAAAATGGGACTTTCTTGTCCCAGTGGGCTCACCCAAGTACTAAAATTCAATAAATAAATAAATAGACCTGACCTTGTTTCCCCTTCCCCAAAATGGACAGAAGTGGGGCATACTGAAGCTGAGGTTCCACATGCCCCAGCACTGATTTTCTTTGATTGGAAACCCAGTCAACAGACATCCCCATGCACTCAACATACTAGGAAAGTCTTGGAAAACCATATGAAAAGCTAAACTGGGCTCCCAAAATCTCTCACATGAGACCAGTCTGGTATATTCCAAGCCACTGATTGTATACCTAGCTCAAGTTTAGTCTTTGTGGGAAAAACAGGGAGTATGTACACTGGGAGATCTGTGCCATCCTCAAATGAGGGTGCTCAAATCCTTTAAGGACCTCCAACAAGAGTACAACATCCCTAAAATGCATTTTTTGGAGCTCCAATTGCAAGATCTCCTTGAGACTTGAATATCCTATCAATACCTACTCTCCCAGCTGGATCGTACTGAGACCTGACTGTTAAATCTGACAACTGTACCACACTTGGCTGGGAATGTCCTTTAATTCAGAGCAAAGGAACTACGTACCCCACAAGTCCTAGGCCCTGGAGTCAAATGGGAGACAGAGCTGAGTATTTTGATTCTAACTCAAGAATGACCCCAGGTATGGCCTACAGTCTATGTAGCCAACAGGAAATTAGAGAATAAAATACTGCAATATAAGGTCCTATATAGGGCCTATAGAATTCTGCAATGGCTGTATCGAGCCGGGCTAGCACCTGACAGTGACTGCTGGTGATGCAACTTCCCACAGGCCACTGTGACACATGTCCTGTGGTTCCGCTAGATGCTAACTAGAATAACATATGGGCCAAATGTGGCCAGCTGACACCACTGAACCCTGTCTGAGACCCCAGAATGGACCTGCTGGGTCTCCCTGTGCCCAATGATCAGCTCTTCCAAGCCCAAATCATTTGGCTCAATAATGTCTTGGTGGCTACCAAGTGAATCCTGCTCAGACATTGGAGGCACCCACAGCAACCCAGTCCACAAGAATGGGAGAACCTTGTCTTTCTTAAAGCCAGATATGAAAAAGTAGCCCACATCACAGCAAGAAAGCTAACACAATGCACACAGATTTCGGGACCTTACCTAACTTATAAAAAGACTGCAGCATCTATTTTGCCCCTGAGAGGTGAAATGGTTTTCCTGTCCAAGCTCACTCTGGTGGGCCCATTAGCTTACCAGTCCCTGAGGGAACACTTGCTCTCGCTCTTGTTCATAACTAAAGGGTAGCCAATAGTCAAAACTTTTAATTATTTTTCTTTATCCCCCCTTAGAGGCACACATATGCTGCATGAGTAACATTTCTGTTAACATCATCATCCCTGCCCACCCCATGGGGGGAGATGAAAGTTTGCATCTGAGCTGGGAGTACAGACAGCACAATTAGTTAGACCACACTATAGCATGGATGGATATGCCACCACCAGCTGCTAGCATGTATCAGTAAACCAATAGTCTAGATCTGTGTGTAATGAGAAAATTCTGAATTTGTGAAATTTTGATGAAATTTTGAGAAATGTCATGAAATTCTACAGAATTGTGTAAAAATGTAATGACATTTTTAAAGTTTATTAATTGTGCCATAACTCAGCCATCTATTGAGCTAGAGCTCTAAAGTTTGGCATGCTAAATGCTTAATGTCTTAGAGTGGTGCCAGGTCAAAATAGTGCACCATGAAGAGCACTACAGGAATTGCACTGTGTGAAGCGTGAAAGGATTTCAAGCAACAGGGGTATAATAGTGGTAGGGAATTGCTGCTACCCCTGTCACTTTGCACTTCACCTGGAAGGAATCAATTAGTTGTGTGCTGGGGTGCTAGGCCGAGCCTCTTCCATGGTGGAGTGGCTAGAGCACTAGCATACGGTGAAGCAGGAGACCTGGGACAGTGGTTCAGATCCATTAGGTCTCCTCCTGCTGAAACTTTTATTAAAAAAAAAAAAAACTTTACCCCCTCCTGATTTTCTCCCCTTCCCCAAAGTCATGACCTCCCATAGTTGATTATTTTAAGTCTGGGGAGTGTTGGGGTGAAGCTCCCACATCGAGGGGAGGGTGCAGGGGACGATGCCCCCTGCAAAAGAAAAAAAGTCCTATTGTATTCAATGGGGCTGCACCTTTTCTGTCTGGTCACTGTTGTACCTAGTCTTTTTTGGGACTCTGCTGTTTTCGTTGTGACATTTATTGCTGTGCAGTTATTGTTTGCAGTGACATGACCCCATGCCCCTTGTAGGATTTCTAATGATGTGCCAAATGACTTGAAATTAGGATGGATTCTCTCAAAATTATAGGTGCTCAAAGTCTGTCATTTTATTCTTTGTGGGAAAATTCATGAACAATGGTATTTGCATATACCTCAGCTTTCTATTAGGCCAGATATCCTAAATGTGGCATGAGTACTTGATGATGGTTGTTCTAACAATGAGCCACATTTCATGACATTAGGATGGATTGTTTCAAGATTATAGGTGCTCAAAATCTGTAATTTTATTTTTTGTGCAAAATTTCATTAAACTTTGTATCTACAGATACCTCATCTAAATCTAAGGTAAATCTGCACCCTTTTGTTTGCTGTATGCTGCCTGAGTGAATTCCCTGTGATCGTCTGCTGAATAGTGAGAGATACTGCTGCTAAAGTGACTTTCTAAAGCTTTTGGAACAACTGCTGGAAGGGTGCACAGTGTGTGAGAGACTGTTGCTAAACTGACCATTCAAAGCTTTTGAAATGGCTGTTGGCATAAAGGAAGGTTCAGGGAGTGTGCTGTGAGGTCATTGGAGGAGATGGGGTTAAGCACTTTAAAAAGCCGCTCTGCTCACAAGAGGTAAATCTGCACCCTTTTGTTTGCTGTATGCTGCCTGAGTGAATTCTCTGCGATCGTCTGCTGAATAATGAGAGAGACTGCTGCTAAAGTGACTTTCTAAAGCTTTTGGAACAACTAATGGAAGTGTGCACAGTGTGAGAGACTGTTGCTAAACTGACCATTCAAAGCTTTTGAAATGGCTGTTGGCATAAAGGAAGGTTCGGGGAGTGTGTTGTGAGGTCATTGGAGGAGGAGGGGTTAAGCACTTTAAAAAGCCGCTCTGCTCACAAGAGGTAAATCTGCACCCTTTTGTTTGCTGTATGCTGCCTGAGTGAATTCTCTGCGATCGTCTGCTGAATAGTGAGAGAGACTGCTGCTAAAGTGACTTTCTAAAGCTTTTGAAACAACTGCTGGAAGTGTGCACAGTGTGAGAGACTGTTGCTAAACTGACCATTCAAAGCTTTTGAAACAGTTATTGGCACAAAGGAAGGTTCAGGGAGTGTGCTGTGAGGTCATTGGAGGAGGAGTTAAGCACTTTAAAATGCATTGCTCAAGCCTTGGCCTGTGATGATAGGCGAGTACCACCGTGCCAAGAAAATTTATTTAGAAGTAATTGCTAAATTGTATTAGTTAAGTAATCCCTTGGTAATAGTTAACTACATTTCCATTATCCTTGTAAGGACTGTTAGCTTGTAGTTTAGTAAATGTTTAAGGGGAAATTTTAGTTGGGTTTAGTGGGTAATTGTAGGGAAAGTGTATTTAAAATCTGAGGGATACACTTGGATTAATGATGGGGAAATTATTATCCCTCATTGTTAGTATTCTGCAACAAGTGCTTGTTGCTGAATTAAGCTGTATTGCTTATAATGATGGTAGTTTAGAGTTTGGGATAACAGTTGCACATGGTGTTACTATGGGCAATTGTGTCCTGAACTCAAACTGCTTCATACATGTAGTTCAAATGTATCAGATGGAATGGGTAGTGATTATATGGAAATAATGTTGACTACAATGTGTAGCTTACAGACTTGTTATAATGTAGGGAAGAAATGTATTGTTAATAGTGGAAAAAAACAGATTTTCCTTGTTGGAAAATATGTGAAAACATTTTTTTGGGGCAAAATGGTTATTAATGATGTTATTAATGTTATCAGGTACAGTTCATCCTAATCCTGGGCCAATAAATCAAATAGTGAGGGATGTGAATATTTTTTTAAAAATAGGTCATTTAAATGTTCAGAGTTCATTGACCAAAATGGACTTATTAGAAGGCTGGTTAGTTGAAAATTCATTTGATATTTTGCCACTGACTGAGACTTGGTTAACTGAGAAAGTGAATGATGATGAAGTAAGGATTGAAGGTTATTCTGTCTTTAGGAGGGATAGAAAAGGGAAAGGGGGGTTGTTTATTTTATATTAAGAATCATTCATCAGTTAGTATAAATCAAGAATGTCAGAATAGTAAATATTATGAGTCCTTGGTAATTGATTTGGTATTGGGAGGGAATAAATTGTTAACTTTAATTGATGTGTATGTACCTCCCTTGGATGTTAAAATTGGGATTGAAGCATTTTTTCATGATTTGGCCTTTCCTTCCTCTAGAGAATTGTTAATTGTAGGTGGTTTTAATTTAGATTGGCCATCTAAACAAGCAATTGATGTTAGGAATTTAGTATCAGGATTAGGAATGTCTCAATTGGTGACTGATAATACTATATATAATTATTGAACTGGATATGAGTCACTAATTGATTGGATCATTACCAATTGTCCTGAGCATGTGATCACTTCAGGAGTTAAATCTGATTGCCTTAGTGACCATTGTGCTGTTTATTGTAGGTGGACAGTTAAATGTGTTAGAGAACCTCAAAGAACTATTCAGTATCAAAAAATTTCTGATTTTCACTTGCAATCTTCTTCAGATGAAGTCCATTTAATTGATTGGTCATTCCTAGATGTTATTAAGGATATTGATGAAGTTTTTCATAAATTTTGTTGTTACTTTATTGATATCTGTGATAAGTTATTGCCGATTAAGGTTGTTAAAATTAAGATTGAGGAGAAAATATGGTTTGATCATGATTTGAGGAAGATAATAAGGGATAGAAATAAGGCTTGGAATATGTTTAGGAAAAATAAGACAAGTGGCCTTCAGCAAGAATATAAGAGATTACGTAATTTGTGTAAAACTAAGGTAAGAAAGCTAAAAGTGATTATTTGAAAAAGAAATTGGGTATTGGATTGGGTGATACTAAGGCCCTTTGGAAAATATTGAATGATTTAATGGGTAAGAGTAAGAAATCAGAGAATATTTCTATACAGCTTGATGGCCAATTGGTTAATGATCCAGTTAAGGTAGCTAATGGGTTTAATTCTCATTTTACTAATTTGAAGAGGTTTAATATACAAGGGCGGGTAACAAACTTTGAATTGAAAGAGCTATTAGATGATAATGTGGATAGTAGGGAAAACATAGAAACATAGAAGCATAGAATTTGATGGCAGATAAGGACCACTTGGCCCACCCAGTCTGCCCGTTTCCCTACCTAATGGATAAGCTGCAGATCCTAGTTAACCGGCAGCCTACTTCTTCCTACCCCCAACCCCTAGAATTGCCTTATGACTGTCCCATGCATTGAATTCAACCACTGTTTTGACTACACAATCTCCTCAGAAGAAGCCGTTCCATGCATCTACAACCCTCTCTGTGAAAAATACTTCCTTAAATTACCTCTGAGCCTCCCCATCTTCAAATTGTGCCCCTTGTTCTTGCACACCTTTTTTTGAAAGATGCTACTCTCTTGGACTTTGTTGATTCCCTTGAGGTACTTGAAAGTTCTATCATATCCCCCTCTCCATCCTTTCCTCGAGCATATACATATTAAGCTCCTTAGTCTCTCTTCATATGTCTTCTGGTACAGACCCCTGCACCATTTAAGATACCCTCTTCTGGACCCAATTTCCATCCTGTCTATATCTTTGCGGAGATTGGGTCTCCAGAACTGCATGCAGTACTCAGATGGGGTCTCACCAGCTGTCTGTACAGAGGAAAATAACTTCCTGTTTTCTACTGGTGATGCCTCTCCAATGCATCCCAGTATCCCCAACCCTCCTTGTTGCCCTCTCACATTGCTTGCTTACCTTTAGGTCATCTGATATGACTACCCCCAGGTCCCTTTCCATTTTTGTTGTTGTTAGTATTTCACCCCCCATTGTGTATTCTTCCCCTGGGTTTTTGTTTCTCAGGTGCATTACCTTGCACTTCTTAGCATTGAATCCAAGCTGCCATACATTTGACCATTCCTCTAATCTGGCCAAGTCCCTTCTCATCCTTTCCACCCCACCTTATGCAAAAGATTGGATTTCCAAAATGTTATTTTCAGGAATAAACTGAAGAGGATATTTTGACATATATATTAAAGACAGATCCTAGACCTTACTTAGGGGTAGATGGAATAGAGTATAGGATCCTTAAAAGAGCTGGTACATTAATTGCCCCAATGTTGACTAAAATGTTTAATTTTTCCCTTAGTAATAATGTTTTTCCTATAAAATGGAAATGTGGTGTTGTTATGCCCATATATAAATTGGGAAGTATGATGAATGTTAATAATTATAGACCTATAACATTATTAGCTCCCTTATCTAAATTGTTGGAGAGGGTTGTTTCAGATAAGATTAAGGAGTATTTGGATAAATATCATCTTTGGTCCCCTTCCCAACATGGACTTCGGCAGGGATATAGCATGGAGACTTCCTTGGTGAGGTTCATAGGCCAGGTATATAAAGCCTTAGATGAGGGTAAAATAGTGGCTACTGGCTTTGTGGACCTCACCAAGGCATTCGACCTTGTAGATCATGGGAAAATGTTATTGAGTTTACTTGAGGTAATTTTTTCTAATGAAGTGATATATTGGATTAACAATTATTTATCTGAAAGGGTGAAGAAAATCATTATTAATGGTGTAATGTCAGATGAGGGTAAATTGATATGTGGTGTTCCACAATGGTCAGTATTAGTCCCCTTGTTGTTTTCTCTTTTTTAAAATTCATTGCATAAAATATGTAATAATTCTGAACTTATTTTATTTGCAGATGATGCAGTTTTATTGTGTATTGGAGATTCTTGTCAATTTGTACAACAACAACAGTTACAAAAGGATTTTAGTTTATTGCATAACTGGTTTATAGGGCATAATTTAGTGTTGAATCATGTTAAAACAAAATGTATGGTATTTAAAAATGTAAGATCTAATGTGAATTTTGAGCTGACTTTAAACGATAACTATGATAATAATATAGACAGGGTTTCTGAAATTTGTTATCTGGGCCTAATTATTGATTGTAATTTATCTTTTGAAATACATATACAGAAATTAATTAGCAAATTGCATCAAAGATTAGGAATGTTATATTGGTTGAAAAGGTATTTAACATATGAGACTAGGGTAATTTTGGTGAATAGTTTGTTGTTTTCAGTTATTGATTATGGGTTATTAATTTATTTTTTTTCTTCAGATTGAATGCAAATTAGGCTTACATCAACATATCATAATATTATCCATTTTGTTACAGGTAAGAAGAAAAGAACTCATCATTGCATACTTTATAGTACTTTAGGGTGTTTGTCCTTGGTTGATAGATTTAGATTTTGTGCTGCAGTATTTCTTCAGAAAATTTATTTAGGATTTTTACCTAGTGTTATTTGTGAAATGTTTCCAAGATTGTTAAATTTTGTTAGGACTAGGTCACAGGCTAACTTTAAATTTCAGATTCCCTTTTATAAAAGTGCAATGGCTCAGAATTCACTACAATATTCTGCAGCAAAAGTATATAATGAATTGCCTTGTAATATTGTAAAATCCATTACAATTTCATTATTTAAGAGTGTTTTAGGAAAATTTATGTTAGAGGAAGCAAAGTGTTGTTGTTTTAAATTATATAATTTTTATTATTTGTATGTTTTGTATATATGAGTGTTAATATGTTGTGACTGGGCACCAGTGAAAATGGGCATATTATGCTCACTGGTTATACAGAATAAAAATAAACAAACAAACAAGCAAACTACTGGTCCATAGATCTTAAATTTGTCATGATTACTTGATGGTAGATTGTTCTGAAAATGTGCTATATTTCATGACATTAGGTTGCATCTTCTCAAAATTATATGTGCTTGTGGAGCCATGCAAAGCCCAGTTGGGACTCAGTCTCAGTTACTAGCCAATTGCCGCTTGTGGGTCTATCCAGAGCCCAATAAATTTTTATTTACCAATGTGGACTGCTATGGCAGGAAAGCAACCTGTTTTTTGAATTTTAACTGGGCCCCCCGTCACTTGCTCTGGGATGCTACTACCACTGGAGATGCGGTGAAAAAACAAACACTAGAGGCTCATCAGGAGGGCATAGTATGTTTTTATTTATTATTTCTATGTTCGGCGATCGGAGCACATTTATACATTACTTAATTTATTTCTGTAACAGTAAGCCTTGTACTGGGGACTGGAGTGGTGAGGATTTGCAGACTTGCTATTTTAAAATCAATTTGTAATTACTGCAATATAGAGAATACTGGATGAGCAACTATGCACAACCAGTGTGTTCTGCCACAGAGGGGTTCTGATTCCCTCTGACCTCGAGAGCAAAGCTTGAGATGTCCATGGGAATCAGAACCCCGAGGAGACAGAACACACAGGTTGTGCATAAAGTTGCTTATCCTGTATTTTTTATAGTGCATAGCAGTACTATGTGAAATGTATGCTTTGTGTTTTTTTCTCTCTTTTTCATATGAAACTGACTTGAAAAGTCTCTAGAGGTTCTAGAATACTGTCACCACAGAATTAAATGGAGGAAAGCAACAATGTGCCAGGATTCCAAGTGGTTCCGCTACAGTAGTGACATCACTACTGCAGCAGAACAACATAATGACATCACTACTGCAGCAGAACAAGCATATTCCAGGCATGGAATTTCATGCATACCAGCATTCCACTATACACTATAAGTCAAATTAAGGAAGCGCAGTGTTCAAGCATTCTTTGGTGTACATGACTGCCCTGCTTCCAGCTAGGAGAGAAGGGGATGGAATTGAAAAAAAAAAGCCAACTTCAGCAGTCAGAGGTCAAAAATGAATTTTATTTTCTATGTAGTGCTCTAGGCATGAGACATTGCCTTTTACACGCTGTAAGATGTGATGAGGCTCTCCATGGCTTGGGGCTGAGAACCTCTATTGGTGGGAAAGAAAAGGTTCTTTTGAATTTGCTGAAGCCCCTGTTGCTTCCAGAGGCTCCCACAGGGGACTCATTGTAAAAAATTAGTAGGTGCTCACCAGGAGGGCACAGCATATTTTTTTAATATGTCTTGGCTCTCAATAAGGAAGCACAGTGGTGGGGCATATTTTTGGGGTGGGGACGACTTGCTTTCATGTCCCCTTCCTCAGGCTAGTGCACTGGTAATGGTGAAATCAAGGGAAGAATTTTTTGCTGCCTAATAATACAGGTGCAGTGCCATAATAAATACCAATGCACAAGTTATCCTTTCCCAAAAGAATGCCTACACCAAAATTGAAAATAATTTCTTGGTATCATTTGTCAAGGCATGCAGTTTGCATAATTTTTAGCTGTTAGCCACTACAGCTTTTCCAAACTAGATTGTGAGGCTTCTTCAGAATATCAATTCATCTGACGAAATTAACTATGTGTACAGCAGCTGTTTAGAAGCATATGCACACACCACAGATAGGACAGTGATCATATTGATGGATTTGTTTCAGGTTTCTTCATTTTAATTTACAAATGACAGTTTGCAGTAATTTATTTGCTTTGGACATCCTCTTACAAGACACTTATGAGTGTGGTCAGTGAACCTGAGTGCTGAGTGGGGAACAATGAAGTTGATTGGGAATATGGCTTCACTTTAACTATTCAATATTAGACGGATCTATGCAGCTAGGGAAGTTGAGCTTCATTTCAGATTTTTTTTTCCACTTACAAATGGCAGTTTGTCACTTGTCAGTACTGTCTGTGGTCCTTTCAGGAGCCTCCATTATAAAGAAAATATGCTGTTGATTGGGGTTATGAGGAATGAGATGTCGACATAAAATGAATTAATCTGGCTTATTTAGTCTATGTGTACAGCAGCAGTAGAGGCTTGCACTGTAGGGTAACTATGTACAGAGGGAGGAAACAGTTTTTTTTGTTATTATTTCTTTCCTGATGCTCGTTATTTTATCTAAGTCTCAATCAATAAAACCCTGAGGGAGATCACTTGAACGCCTGGCAGGGAAAAGACAATTTGATGGGGAGTTCCACAGTCAGCTGTATCTTCTGCGGTGATCAGGTGCAAATTCTGCGATCAGCTGTGAATTCCGTGGGTGACAGCGATTTCTGCAGGTGGCCACGAATTCCATTGCTAATTCCACTGTCGGCCGTGGCTGCAGAATTGTAGAAATCTTGGGGGCTTGCTAGTGACACCCCAAACCACTGAGCACCCATACTACTACTGTTTAATATCCCTGGTGTCTAGAGACATTCCCACCCCTGATTACCCATCCCATGTACTGCCTGATATCCCTGGTGCCTAGTGGCACCCCCAACCCCCCTGAGCACCCATACCATGTACTGTCATATATCCTAAGTGTCTAGTGGAAGCCCCATCCTGAGCACCTATACCATATATTGTCTGATATCCTCGGTGTCTAGTGGCAGTCCCCACCCCTGATTACTTGTATCATGTACTGCCTGATATCCCTGGCTTCTAGTGGTACCCACAATCCCCAGACACCTGTGTACAATGATACAGAATGTCCTGGTGTTCAATGGTTCTCACATCCCCTCTGAATGCCAGTTGACTTAAGTAAAAGTAAGCACTAGCAGTCCAGCATCCATCACCAAGCCTACCAGCTCACAGAACACCACCCATCACACCCCCTTACCAAGGTGTCCAAGAATATTGAAGGAATCCCAATGCAGTGACTGGCATTGCCCTCCTCTCACCTTCTCAGCTGTCCACTGTATGAGCTGACAGCTTATATAGAGATCAGCTGAGGAGGGTGAAGAGCAAGAGGAACCACTGGACAACATAGCATTCTGTGTCATTGTACATGGGCAACTGGGGGATGGGGGGTGCCACTAGACACCTGGGATATTAGAAAGTACATGGTATGGGTGATCTCAGGTGGGGATGCCACTAGACACCAGGGATAATGGACAGTACATGGTACAGGTGCTCTGTGGGTGGGGTGACACTAGACACCAACGATATTGAACAGTACATGGTATGGGTGATCTGGGGTGCAACTAGACACTAAGCATATTGGACAGTACATGGTACAGGTGCTCTGGGGGTGGAGGGTGTCACTAGACACCAGGGATATCGGACAGTACATGAAACGGGTGATTGGGATAAGGTGTGCCACCAGACACCAGGGATATTGGACAGTATGTTTTACGGGTTCTTTGGGAGAATGGGTGCCTCTTGACACCAGGGATATCAGGCAGTACATGGTATGGATGCTGGTGGGTGAGGGGTGCCACTATATACCAATGACTGCATGTTTTACAGTATTACAGGTGGTCAGAGGTGGGTAGCTGTAGTACAATTCCCCTGTCTTTGGTGGAGTGGGGGCACAGGCTTAGCATCCAGATTAAGTTGTGGTTTTCAGCAGTGGTAAATAATGCCACTTTTGGGGCTGTTTACTGCCATCACAAACCTTTGAAATTGCCACTGTGCCTGCATGCAGAAGGAACCCCCTTATTTGCATGGGTGCAGTGGTTTTTCAGGGCATGAATGCAGTTGGGTTTTGTGTGCACTAACTGGGTCTATAAATATGACCATACCCTGATCGCAAGCCACAAATCTGGGTAGTGCTGGTGCAACACAAGTTGGCACCAGGGACAATGTTTAAATATCAGACCCAAGATGTCTACATAGATTACCTCATGAAGACAAGCAGCATATCTTTTCTGGAGGGCTAGCACATACAACAAACAGTTAGGGAACTAACCATGAGCTTGTATATACTCAGGTACAAACTTCATTGGGAATCCAGAACTTATGTGTTTCCCCGTGGTAATTCATTTGATTGGGTAGAACCCCTTTTTACATCCTTATTCTTAGTAGTGTACATGGAATATGATATGACCTAAGTTAAGATATCATCTTGAGCTGTCCTTGACCTCTGACCTCATGAGTGGTGAAGCCATGAGAGGGATAAAAACAGAAAAAAAAAGAGCTGTTTGGATAATTTGTCAACATTTCTTTATACTGCCTAATTTCAATTTTGGGGTACAGCAGTTAACAGAGATAATATTTTTTTTCATCAGTGTAAGCCAAATGTTTACTTCTGGAATGGAGCTCCAAGATATCTAGGGCTCAAAGCTATTAAAAACGAAACAGTATTCCTCTTCTAGTAACCAGGATTAGTCCCATGGGCCTCCACAATCACAGTCATTTCCCATCCCTACATCCATCCTTTCAGACACTGATTTGTGAAAAAAACTTTGCAGGACCTATACCAGCTTTTTACACACACACACACACACACACACACACACACACACACACACACACACAGGCATCAAGATATAATTTTCCAAGAGTTGGTACCCCCCAACTGATCCCTGATTTTGGGGGATGATAATCCAAAGTGTTGGTTAGCTAGTTGGGTCAAAGTCCAGGAAAAAAGAGCCTGCGAATTTGGTGCTGAGACTGCAGTGCATCCGAAAAGGTTCTGCCTAACTCTGTTATGCATACTCGATAGAGGAAAAAACACACTTACCATAGCTTCTGAAAACAATCTGCACTACACTCAAGATAATTTCCAAAAAGTGCAAATTTATTTGAAGCAAACATTTTGCCAGTGCAGTTTAAGTGCAAAGAACACTGTAGCCCAAATAGGCCTCTTTCCCCAGCACCTAGCTCACTAGAAGTTTATCAACTAGTTGGGTCTGTCCTCCCTAACCTGCAACAGGCATCCTCCAGCTAATACAGTCATCATTTTACTGTATTTGCTCACAGTGCAAGTGACCATGGGGGAGGTGGCAGAACAATTGTCACCCTTTTACTTTAGACGTGATGCAAAAGCCGAAACCATCAAGCATATTAAAAGGGTGCTTGGCAAGACCAGGATGGGGGTGGATCTGCTTGACATGAAGCTGGTTAGTCTACTTCTTCACGAACTTGCTGGTCCTCTTGCCCTGGTGTTTAATGCCTCTCTAAAATCAGGAGTATTTCCAAATGCATGGAAGTCAGCTAACATAACGCTTGTCTTTAAAATGGGGGATAAAACCCAAACTTCCAACTACAGACCTATATTTATCCTTCCTCCCCTTTCGAAAGTACTCGAAAGAATGGTCAAGGAGCAGCTGACTGAATACCTTGATAACCATAAACTACTCTGCCCGCAACAGCACAGCTTCCATAAAAAGCACTCCACACTCACCGCTCTAATTGATTATTCATCCCAACTATATAACACCTTGGATAGTGGTCAGGCAGTTGGATCAGTCTTCATCGACCTCACGAAGGCTTTCAACTCTGCTAATCACAACCTCCTCCTAGGTTGCCTTCTGTCTATAGGTCTATCTCCAGATACAGTACTATGATTTGGCAGCTACCTCTCTAACAGATCACGAGTCAAAATTGGTCATACCCTATCCGCTGCTAAGGAGGTGCACCTCTGGGTTCTGCAGGGGTCAATCCTCGGTCCTCTACTCTTTAGCCTCTTCATCAACTCCACCCCAATGGCTTAATCATCAAGCACAGTTCTCTATGCTGATGATGCAGTCATCTCAGTCACTGGCAAAGACCAACAATCCATCACAACTGAACTCCAAAGCAGCTTCCATAAACTTGAATCTTGGTTTACGGAAAACAAGCTATTACTAAACATCAAAAAAACAAAGAGTATGCTCTTCACCACTTCCCAAAGCAAAAAGAAATACCTGCCCCTCCATATTCATAACCAAAAGGGTGAAATCTTAGACCAAGTTTCTAACTTCAAATATCCCAGTATTACCTTTGATGACATGCTCACCTTTTCAAACCACATTGACTCAGTTATCAAGATTACAAATATAAAACTTGGTGTACTTTATCATCACAGACATTCAATGACACTGGATGCACTCAAACTAGTGCCGGCCCGGTGGCTCTGAGGGTTGAGGTGTTGGACGCCACACCTCTCACCACGCCGGTGACCCGGATTCGAGTATGGACTCGGGTCATCGGGGGTCGGCTGGGGGAAGGAGGATTGAGCATCCCAACGGATGCTCTCCTCCTTCGGGGTTGGTTACCAGGGGTGCTATATGCACCCGATGTCCCTGGGAGCCGGTGGGAGCACTGGCTCTCACGGGGCACTGGTGGCTTCAGAAGGGCTGGAGTCGGGGAGGGAAGGGTGTTGTTAGGCACTTGACAGGCATGTGTCAGCATGCACTTGCCCGAGCCGACGTTCTCAGGGGAGGGGGGGGACGGGGAGCACAGAAAAAACAGAAACCAACCTCACCAGTCCTAGATGATGGCTGCTCCAGCTTCCCAGTCCAGGAACCACAGGCAGACCCTGCTGTGCCAGGGTGCTCCAAGGAAGATGGGAGGAAAGGTAGGAGTCACCCATGGGCACTCTAGGGGTAGACTCAGTGTTGGATGGGTAGCATGAGCGAGCCCGAAGGAGTGGAACAATGGGGCAATAGGAGGGGATAAAAAAAAAAAAAAAAAAAACTAGCCACCAATGCTCAATACTGTCTACCATTGACTATGGGTTGCCTATATATGGGGTGGGCACAAAAAAACTGCTCTTAGCAGGAATAACACACTCTTCAATAAGGCCTGTCATCTTACTTTGGGGGCTACTCTCGACACCCACACCTGCTCACTGTACACTGAAACTGGATGGCTCCCACTCCATCTTACAGGGCAATACCAAACCTGCCTTCTTCTAAAGAAAAGTACTACTTGGACTGACATTCCCCACACTGGGCAGACACTTTAAGCTGGCCATCCCAACAAAATCTACCTGTAGTACAATCGCTGACAAGATGGTGATTCCCTGCAAAAGGACAAAACTGGCTCAGCACTCCATCCTGTATCAAGGTCCGAAATGGTACAATAAACTACCTGCTTTCCTCACTGATACTACCAAGATTAGTACCTTCAAAGCTGGGCCCAAATCTCTCCTTGGCTCTAAAATTAATTGTACCTGCCTGTGCTAATGTGATAGTACCTCACCCCCAGTTTTCCATTTACCTATCCCCTCTACATCTTTCTGCTATATACCACTTTTTTCGTAACCCGCTCCCCTACCCCCAATTGCCTGACGATGGCCTCACTTGGTTGAAAGCTCCACCTCTCTCCCACCTCAGACCATGTCACCTTCGGCTGATCCCCCCAACCCCTCTTGTCTAATTAGTGTATCTGTTAATATTTACTAATTTGATGTGTATAAGTTCAAATTTTACTATTACTGCCTGTGTATATGCTTCAATGTTTTTCTTTTTTTTTCCCTGTAAACCTTGTATTTTCGGAATTCTGTTCAACACTGACATGAAACCTTTGAAAATGAGTCCTTGACTCAAAGGTATTAATCCCAAACTGAAATAAATAAATAAAATAATGTTAGGCACATGGATTAGCTTGGATTGTGGACTCTAACAGTGCACCCAATTTATAGAGTGGGGTCACATACTGAAAAATGACATTTTAGGGCTTGGGTGGGATGGTGGGATTTTGTAAAAATAGTGTGTTTGCTCTTGGCACAAAGTCAGGAGCTAGCAGTTTTTTGTCCTTAGATCAGTGTCTAGGAGGATGTTGGAGGGGGTTGGAGGGTAGGAAATGACTGGGATTAAAGGGTCCAGCCAGGCCCTAGATAGCAGGGTAATTATTTTGGGATAGGCCTAAAATAATCTTGATGTTTTCATACCTATTCTGGGTAATATTAACGCTCAGAAATCTGGCAAAAAATGAATAGAGTATTTTTTGCATGAACCAAGCAACTAATTTGGATTCATGTCAAAATATGAACATATGAAAGAGCAGGCAGAAAAAGGCCCTTGGGTCTATCAAGTCTGCCCGAATGTACAGCTTGTAATTTACTTCTTCTGCAGCTGTCCCCCATTCCCTTTCTATCGTCCCCTCCCTCCGGACTATTCCCCCCTTGTTCCTAGCTGAACTTACCCTCCCCTTGACTCGATCCCATCCCCTTTTAAAACTGTCCACTGTCTTTAGTGTGATCATCCATTGTCTTTAATGTGATCAACTCCTCCAGCAGTGCATTCCAACCCACCACCACCACCCTCTCTATGAAGTAATGCCTCATCTCCCTCCTGAACCTACCCCCTTCCAACTTCAGACCGTGCCTCCTCGTGACCCATCCTGCCTTTAAGCAGAACAGTCCTCCCACTTGGACCCTGTTTATGCCTTTTAAGTATTTAAAGGTCTCTATCATGTCCCCCTCGCCCCTCTGTCCTCCAGGGAATACATGTTGAGCTCCCTCAATCTTTCCTCATAGTGTTTATCCCCTAGACCTAGGGTCAGCTTTGCTGCCCTATGCTGCACCCCCTCCAGTAATCTTATGTCCTTTTTTAGGTAAGGGAACCAGTACCTCCCTTTCTCAGCCACCTCAGTACCTTCCCCATGAAAACACGCAGTAGTCCTTCCCCTTCCCAAAGGCGGAGACCCCACCTCCCCTGGCAACTACTGCCCTACCTCTCTTCTTCCTACCCTTGCCAAACATCAGGAACACCTAGCCTTCTCCCAGCTCACTGCTTACCTCATTGACTCCTTCTTCTTCACCCCTTATCAGTCTGGCTTCAGGAAAAATCACTCCACCACCACCTCCCTTCTTTAGCTCACTGATTCTATCCTCACGGGAATGGACAATGGCCAAATTACCTCAGCCATTTTTGTTGATCTGGCCAAAACCTTCAACATAGTCTCCCACTCCCTTTTCCTTGATACCCTATCAACAGCTGGGCTATCCCCCTTAGCTACAGACTGGTTCAAGGCATGCCTCACTGGCAGAACCCAATCAGTCAAGATCTCTGATGCAATTTCCCCACCCTTCCCAATAAGAACTGGAATTCCCCAGGGATCAGTGTTAGGGCACCATACTATTCTCTATTTTTATTTATTTTTTAATTTTTATTTATTATGATTTTTCGTGCCACCTGCCACCATTCCTCAGCCTCGGTCATGGCTCTCTCCACTCCTACTCCCACATTAGCCATGACTCCCCGATACCCCCTGGCTTTACCCCCAGGGTGGGGTTGTGGCACTAGCTCAAGTGACGCAAAGTTGGGATAGGTCAGGGGGCCAGCCTGGGGGCTCATCGGAGTGGAAGGGCAGGCTTCATCTGGGTGGCAGGCAACTGAATTTTCTCCCCTGTATGTGAGGGGTGGGGACATGCAATGACAGCCAGCATCCACCCCGCCCCTCAAGCTATGTTCTGGTGCCGGCTGCTGCGGTGCCCCTGGCCTCTGCTAGGGGTCCATCAGGCACCTGTCACACTCCTCTCCCTCCCCCCCCGGGGAAGGAGAGCAGTCCTTAGGATGCTCAATCCTTCTGCCCGGGCCAGCCCTATGATGTCCTGGGTCTGTTCCCAAACCCAGGCCACCAGTGTCGCAAGCATAAATACAACCGCTGCGCATATGAGCCGGCTATTCTCTATTTTTCTAAATGATCTCCCATCCACCTGCTCTCCCTTCTTCTCCGTTCACATGTATGCTGATGATACAGTCTTGTATGCATCTTGCTCCTGCCCCACCGAGGTTGCATCCAACTTGCAGCATGACTTTGGCAAAGTTCAGCATTGGTTTGCAAACCACCAGCCATCTTTCAATGCCAAAAAAACAGTCTCCATGACCTTTGCACCAGGCAGAGACTTACCAGGTTTCCTTCTCTACCCTCCTTTCACACCCTTGATGGGACTTTACTCGAGGACACATCCTCCTTTAGGTATTTGGGTGTCTGGCTGGACCAACACCTGAACTTTTCTGGTCATATCGATGCCATTCAGAAAAAATTGTGTCCCAGGCTCGGCGCCTTATTCAGGAACTGTGCCTACATCCCTCCCATGGCTAGACGTGAGATTGTCCAGAAGATGATCCTACCTATCTTCAACTACAGTGATGTAGTCTACAGTGATGCCCCTAAGTCCACCCTGGCTAGACTAGATACTTTCTTCAACTCCTTTTGCCATTTTGCCCTTGACACCCCCCTCTGTACTCATCATTGTGATCTCTACCATGCCCTAGCCTTCCCTTCCTGACAAACCAACTCTCTCTCACTCGCAAAAAAAATTCTTGCTCCAAGCACTGGCTGGGTGAACTTCCTCCTATCTCTCCCATGCCTTTAGCCACCACCACCTCCTCCTTCCCACTCCTAAGATCTACTGCCTCACGAACCCTGGTGGTCCCACCACTCACCCTAGCCAATTGGGTTATTCTTATTGCTTCCCAAAAATCTGGAATTCACTTTCCCTTCAAATTCACCACTCATCCTCTTGCTATTCCATTAACTCTGTGCTCATGAACTTTCTTGCCCCTTCTTGTGCCTGCCATGATCCTCCCTAATCCCCCACCATCTCCCCGAAGCCCATATTACTATATGCCTACTCCCCACCAATCCAATTACCCTCTGATTGTGCTCCTCCTTCTACCTAGTCCCCTAGTCTCCCTCCCTTCCTCCTACTAAAGTGTTTCTCCCCCTTCTTTCTCTACCCTTAATCTATCTCCCTCCTGTGAACTCGATCACTGCCTTGTGCAGGCAGGATCCATAGCCCACAGTGGGCAACAACTTTACCCCCTTTCCCCTATTTCTCCTTTTACTGCACCCCCCCCAGTCACTGTTAGATCACTGCCTTGTGAAGGCAGGGTCACCCAGCACACTGGTGGGGTACTACCCCCCTACTATAGTTGACCTCTGCTACCCGCTACCCCCTCCCACAATATCCCTCCCGCAACAACCCCCTCTCTCACATCACTATATATAAATAATTCTCATCACCTATAACCTGTGCCCTACCAGTAGGGCTGTCCACCACCCTGCCCAGTTAGCGATAACAGGACACTGTTGAATTTCAACTCCCCCCCTTCCTCCCTTGGATACCCCCCACCTACAATACCTCTCTCTCATCACCCTGCCACACTCTAACTCTCCTCTCCTCCTACCCCCTTCCGGTTAACATAGCCTAACACTGGCCTACCCCTACGCTCAATTAAGCACTTATAACCTACCCTTATACCCATCTTATATGCATTTTAGTCCACCCTGTCATCTCTGTTTACCTCAAAAATCATGTTCTGTCTGCATCTCTCCATAAATTTTCTTTCTCTTCTTCCATTCTGCCTTCTGCAATTTTTTGTTCCCTCCTTCCATTCTTCCTCTCTTTACTCCAATCACTGTAAATCTTAAGTATTGATGTTACATTAATGGCTACCAATTGCTATTGGGTCACCTTACCATCTAGTGCTACATACTATTGTCAAGTTATTATATGTGTTCCAGTGTTACCAACTGTCATCAACTGTTGTCAATTTGCTATATGTGTCTTCATATTTACTATACTTACCTGTTGCATTTTTAGCCAATGTTATCCATCTGTAATCCCTCCTGCTCTCATTGTATGCAAGTAAGCAAATTGTATTCCAACATTGTAACATTTCTCTGCATTCTACGCCATTGTTCCCTACCCCACCAGGTTGCACTGGGAGACAAGCAACTTGTTGCTCAGCGTGCCTTCCTGGTGAAACATTTCAATCAATAAATAAAGTACTGCTCACAGTACTCCAAGTGTGGCCTCACCACTTATCTGTACAAAGGCAGGATAACCTCTTCTCTCCTAGAGGTGATACCACTGGCAATGCACACCAGCATCCTATTGGACCTTACTGCCACCCTCTGGCACTGTGCTGATACCCTCATGTCCCCTGTGTCTCGTACCCCAAGGTCCTTTTCTTCCTCTGAAATTGATACTTGCACTTCCCCAGACTAATGTTAAAGCACACAAAGAGCTAAGACTTGTGCAAAGGCTCAAGGTAAGGTAAAATAAAAACAGGTAAGAACATGACTAGTGTACTACAGTGGTAAATATTGTTTCAAATAGAAAATGGGGCAAAACTGGTGGCACTAGTGAAGCTGGGGCTGGGGAAGGGGAAGAAAGGAGGGAATGAGGGGATGGCAATGTGTGAAGTACTAGAGCTCAATCTTACAGTCAAGATAATGAACAAAGTGGATGATTCGACACCTTTTATTGGACCAGAAAGAGATATACAGAATATAAGCTTTCAGGCTACATGAATTCCTTTATCAGCTAAGAGGAGACTACACAAAGAAACAACCTTAAATACATTGAGTAGAACTGATAAAAAAAAAAAAATTTACACATGGATGTGACAGTTCTGTTGATAAGGAAGTGAATAATTGTAATGTGCCGAGACAAAAAAAGCAGACTTTGAAATCCTAATTGGCAAGGCAAGGAAGGGCAATTTTATTTATAGGGTATGCATTTGAGGCTCAGGACACCTAACAAATATATAATACAGATCTTAAAATACAATAAATAATCAGAATAAAATTCAAAATACAGCATATTGGATTTACAAAGGCTTCAGGTTGCAGGGGAAGAACAGACTGGTAGTCATCGCTGGAATCAACTATCTGCAAAAGCCAGGCTAAAGAGGTGGGTCTTCAACCACAGCTTAAACACACCGATCGAGGGGGCTTCCTGGACTGCAGACAGAAGCGAGTTCCACAGTGATGGCCCAGCAACACTAAATGCACGGTCACCTGATGTCCTGAGCCAAACCCTGGGAACATCCAGGAGGCCCCTCAAAGAGGAGCGGAGGGAGCGAGCAGAGGTCGCCGGTGTCAGGAGTGTATTGGGTATAAATCAGATCAGAAATATAGATTCCTCTCCATGGATGGAATGCGACAGCAGGAGGCCTATCATGTTCTAACAGACTCCTTAAAAGCAGACTGTATATGTGTGTGAGTGCGCGTGCATGCTGTATAAACACACACACACACATATATATATATATCCACAAGAACACAGAAGACACACAGTATGATCGAACATATAAACAAAACCAGGTTAAAGTATAAAGGCACATTCAAAATACATAACAAATGTAAAAGATTATATACACTGAAATAATATGCATAGGAAATGCACATGTACCTGAGCAAGAGAAAGGCAGTTGTCAGTCTAAATACTGTAATGGGCCATGAAACTACTGTATTCAGTCCATTATTTTTGTTGTACTGAGACGAAAAATAAGCTTGACCTCATTAAGCTCATCTTTCTTGTGTATTTCTGAAGTGTCTCTTGAGAACCAGAACAGAGAGGTCAGAGGTGGAGGGTATCCGGTGAACAAGGCGACTGAAATTGGGCACCTACAAAAACAGTGACTCAATTACAGTGCCTGTGTTCACGGCTACCAAGGAGGGAGGCAACCGGATACTGGGGTGGATGAAAAACCATGACAGAAAGTAGCGGGTATACGCGTGAGTGCACCTGTGGGGGTGGGGAGAGGCAGGGGAGGGATGGTATGTTGGAGGGAATGTGGCGGGCAGCTGCCGAGCTGGACCACTGGCATCACTGGGAGGGTGGTTGGCTGGGAGGTGCAGGGTATAGGGTTTGGGTCTGGTGCAGTGCAGGGTTCTTTTTGGCGGCAGGTGGCATGTATTTTTTTAAAGTTTTTCACCCACCCAAACATGCATGCCCCTGGAGTTGAGAATCCATAAATAGGGAGATGCTCCCTCATTAAGAATGAGACCTGTAGGTCTCTGGCAAAATTTTTGTCCATGCTGCGGGTGTACATCGCTGAAATTGATATTCGGAGATGTACACTCGCCATAATGATGATCGCCTTTCCGCGATCTCCGTCATGACATGGAACCAAGGTGAAGTGATCAGGTTGAGAGAAATCTTGTCCCACTGGATTTTCAATCTTATGTCAGTTTTATGCTATACCTGTGTGAGTTCATTTGGGTTCAAAGAGGTTGCCTGGTTCCACCTCGTAGCCTGTATCTGGACACTTGTTGCACTGGATGTAATAGACAGCATTCTGGGATCTACATGTATATCTCCCCTCTATCTTGAATTGCTTTTATAGGGGGTGTTGATAAAGCCTGAACTGGAAATGTGCCCACATGTTTTACATTTAGAAATATTGCAGGGTTTGGTGCCTCCTAGTGTTCTGTTGTTCTGGTCAGCTATAAATTTGCACCTGGCAATCAGGTTGGATACATTAGGTGGTTGTTTTAAAGACAGTTAAGGGGGTTATTGGAAGATACATTCCAATGTGTCACTCTCACTGTATATAGATTGTAGGCCCTTAATAATTTTTTGTAGGGGCTCCAGATCAAGGTTGCATGTAACAACCAAGGGTGTCCATTTGGTGGTGGTCTTTTCTTCATATTGTAGTAGCTGTTCTCTTGGCATAAGCGTGGTATGTTCCACAGTTCTGTCAATTTCTCTAGAGGGGTGTCCATGTTCAGAAAATGTTTATTTTTTCAGTGTGATAAGGTGTTTATCTCTATCCTCACTCAAACAGATTCAGTGTTATAGAAGCACTTGACTCTATGTTACAGATTTTTAAGTGTGCCTAAGGTGATTGCTGTTTTTGTGTAGATGTCTCTGTCTGTCTGTCTGTTGGCTTCCTGTAGATACAGCTCTGTAATATTTTATCTTTCATGGTAGCTGTGGTGTCCAGGAAATTATTGCTGATATCAGAGTACTCCAGGGAAAGTTTAATGGATGGGTGGAGGATGTTGAGTTCTTGATTAATTTCTTTAAGTGTGTGAGTACCTTCTACCCAAATTATAAATATAACATCAATATATTGCTTGCACATTGTTTCAGAAAATCCTCTTCTAAATTTGCTATTGGTTGGCATATTGTGGAGCCATCCTGGTGTCCATTGCTGTTCCCATAGTTTGAACATAATATTTGCTGTTGAAACTGAAGTTGTGGGTCAGAATAAATGTGATAAGTCTCCCAATGAACTCTGTGTGGATATTGTGGTGTTATCCTTCTCTTGTAGGTATCTAAGGCAGGTTATAAAATGGGTAGGCTATATAAAGCAATTTGATTGGCTAGCTACCCATGCATGAACTATGTTCCATGCATGGGTAAAAAAAAGGTCAGAGAAGCAGAACTGCATTTCCAAATGAAATCAGGAGCGTTAGAATGTTGGCATTTAAAATGCCACCATCTTCTATTCACTCGCTAACGCTCCATTGATTTCATTTTTAACTTATCAACATTTGAACAGCTGTGTGCATTTTGAATAGAATGCAGTTTAAAATTCCCCGCTAAAGATTGTTGTTACTGTCCACAGTCAGAGTCAGCCCCTGTGAAGCAACGCTATTTCACGTCTTGTACGGCAGTCAGCCCCTGTTGCCCTCTAGTCTTTTTTTTTTTCTACTGCTTGCTCCCAGGTAGTTTCCCGCGGCAATTGCTGTTTTCTACTGTCTGATTAATCGAAATGCCCCTGTAAAGTCAGAGAAAGGCTCAGTCAACAACGGAGGGGGAGCGAAGGAACGCATGAGAGCAGCACAAACATACAACTGCTGGCGGGAGGTACGTGGACTGGGGATAGCACTTCAGTTGGCTTGAGCAGGCGTGTTTACAAAAAAAAACAAACAGGCTCAGCATTCATTTGCAAACTGTGCACACTACAATTATAGCAAACTGGAGTCACATAAATGCAAATCTAAATGTGTTTCAGCACAGACTGCACAGTACACATAACCTGGAGTCAGAAATGCAAATCAGCTCATGAATAATATAACTCAGTGTCTGCGGAATGACTATTTTAGCTTACATTAGCATCTTAAAGTCTTTTTTTCCACATGCAAGCAAGATTTTTCTACCTGTAAAAATTAAAAATAAATATAGGTGCCCCATTTATAAGTACAATAAGACATTCAGTGTGTGCATGTAACATATTTTACCGCACCCAGGGGCTAAAGTCACTCAGCCAAGGCCTCGTGCCGTATTATGCCCCTGGCCGTGCGGTAAAATATGTTCCATGCACACCCTGTCATGTCTTATTGCTTACATAAAATTCCATCAGTATGTGGGATATTAGCATAGAAGGCCTTCACATCCATCATGGCTAAGATGGTATTAGGTGGTAAATCTCTAAAATCAGATTTATTTATGCAACAAGTGTAGTGTCCTGAATATAGCTGTCTCTTTCTATGACGCATGGTTTTAAAATGGTTTCTATAAATCCAGAGATCCTTCTGTCAGGGTACCACTGTCAGATATTATAGGTCTCCTTGGATTCCCAGGTTTATGACTCTTGGGCAGCATGTAGAATATACCTAGTGTAGGTTCACCAGGGATGAGATCAGTTATTTTGTCTTGGGATGCTCTTACAAGATTAGCTTTTAACAATTTTATAGGCCTCCTGCTGTCACATTCCATCCATGAAGAGCAGCATATTTTTCTAATCTGATGTATTCCCAATTAAAATTTCAAGGATTTTTTTTGTCTCTGCATATATTCAAGTATTTACTTTCTTATCAGCAGAACTGTCACATCCATGTGTAAAAATTGTTTTTTTTAACTAGTTCTACCCAATGTAAGATTGTTTCATTGTACACTCTGCCTTTCAATGATGAAGGACTCTGTGTAGGCTGAAAGCATACATTCTGTGAATCTCTTGTTGATCTGATACAAGGTATCAAATCATCCACTTTGTTCATCTTTTTGTACAACATAGAAACATAGGGTGGGATATTCAAAAGGGTTGCGCCATGCGCAATAGGGTTGCGCCTCCGCAAGACCAAAAGTGCGCCATTCTGCGATATTCAGCAGGAGGCAGTTGCGTCACCAAAAACATGTTGAGCAACAAGCGCAATGCAAAAGGAAGGCATGCGCAACCGACGGGGTGGATACAGCATGTATGAGCGTAATGCGATATTCAAAGATTCTGCGAATTGCGCAAGAGCAGAACTGCCGGAAATTGGTGACTAGCGGAAATGAGCCAAATAAAAGGCTCAAGGTAGCGGTGCAAGAAACGCCAAGGATGCCAAGTGGGTAGAGAGAGAGACAGACAGACAGTGACAGGCTAGGGCAGGCAAGGCAAGCATTGTGGGCCATAGGCTGCAGAGGCCAGCGGGGGGTGCCCGGTGCAGTGGAAGTAGCAGTCAGGACAGCAGGGGTAACACAGCAACACCAGCCGGGGCAGAAGCCAGGGAGATGGACAGTGCCACCTTCCACATGGAAGCTGTAATGAGGGGGGTGAGAATGCAAGCTGCAGGGGGATGAGGCTGTGGAAGGGCCCGTCGGCGGTACGCCCCCAACAGGCAGTACCGTGCCCGCATCAGCTATGAGCTGTATACAGATGTAGAGATCGTGGGCCGATACCACCTGAACAGGGCAATACTGAGGCGGCTCTGTGAGCTGTGCAGTGATGTGATGCAGGCACCCTCACGATGGAGTCACGCTCTGTCAGTGGAGACCAAGGTGACAGCCTGCATGTGCCTGCTCACCACGGGCACCTTCCAGAGGCTGACAGGGGACACCACAGGCATCACACTGTCAGCCACGTCACGCATCCTCACCCAATTCCTCAGCGCACTGCTGCCACATGCTGCAGAGCACATTCATTTCCCCAGCACCGCAGCAGAGCATACAGCAAACATGTGGGAGTTCCACAGGGTAGCACGTATGCCTGGCGTGCTAGGGGCCATAGACTGCACCCATGTGGCCATTCGCATGCCACCTGGCCCCAATGGGGCAGCGTATAGGAACCGAAAGGGCTACTCCAGTGTCAACTGCCAGGTGGTGTGTGATGCCACTGGGCGAATAATCAATGTCTGTGCCACACACCCTGGTGGAGCACATGATGCCTTCATATGGCATCAGTCCGCACTGTGCCATCGATTCGAGAGTGGGGACATCTAGTGGGTGAGTACGTATGTATAGAATGCAAACTTGGGGCAAGGGTGGGAATGCCACAGGTGCCATGGTAGTGGCACACAGGGATATGGGCAAAATGGACCTGAACATGACACTGATCACTACTATCTCCACACTGGTGACAGCGGGTACCCACTCCGTCCCTGGCTGCTCACACCATACCGGCGCCCCATGACCCCATCGCAGCAACGCTATAATGAGGCACATGCCGCCACACGCAACATCATAGAGCGGGTGTTTGGGATGCTCAAGGCACGCTTCCGATGCCTAGACACCTCCGGCGGTGCCCTACAGTACAGCCCCCCAAAGGCCTGTGGGATATTCCTGGCCTGTTGCATCCTGCACAACATGGCCAAGGACTGTGGGATAGCCCTACAGGTTGAAGAGGGGGACAGCGATGGGGACGCCAGTGGCACCGGTGTTGATGGTGATGAGCAGCCCCCCCTAGGACGGTGGGACCCCTGACTGATCCGGCAGGCCCAGCTGCACCGGGACACCATCACAGAGGAGCACTATCCACGACACAGGTAAGTCAAGGGGCCATGTGCAACCAACACTATCCAGGCGCAAACCACAGGCACACAGGGTAACACACCAGGGGTGCATGATGGCCAGTGGAGTGGAAGGGTCCAGGCATACAAACACACCATCAAGGAGGGGTGAACACTCATATGGACACACACACACCAGGCACAGAGCGTACATGGGCAGATGCACAGCACAGCAGAACCGACATTGCTAACACACAGCACCACCGACCACCCCCACCACCTGTACTGTCCAAGTACGTGTATCAGATGCTGGGCACCCTTGCACCTTGGTGTACAGTACAATGCAGGCATCATCATGCACACACACCTGTGGACAGCAGTTGGGAGGGTGTGCAGCTGGTCCATGTGTTGGCGTGTTGAGCAGAGCACCCAGCAGTGCACTGCCCACCATGACACACATTGCACACAGGGCAGCACCAGACAGGGCGCGCACTGGGAGACAGGTCAGTCATGTAGCACTGTCCCATGGCCACCGCGGATGAGTGGGCGGCCCCGCTGTGACCCAACAGCACTGGCAGGCTGAGCAGGGGCCACATCGGGTGGCACTGTTGGACCACCAGGGGTCCCACTGCGTGAACATGACCTTGCCCGCACAGGGGTCTGCAGCATGCCGAACATACCTGCACCAGGGGTGCTCGGGATGCCCACAGCAGAACCCGGCATCGACAGGTCTGGTATCACACGACGCCGGGAACGGGGAGTGGAGCGTGAACTGTGTGGGGTGTGCGGTACAGGGTCACCTGACTGTGTGCCCAATGTGTCCACGACAGAGACCACTGCCTGGGTCAGCCTGTCAATGGCGGCGGTCACATCCATCCGCATGTGGACCATCTCTGCATGGTCCAGAGCACACTCCCTGCTGTGCCGCTCCACAGCCACAGACAGTGCCTCCACAGACATTGCAACCCGCCTCTGCTGCTGTACTGATTCCCACAGCAGGCGGGTATGCTTGTCCAATGGGTACTGTGCCACAACGGCATCCTGTCCCCCAGGGTGTTGAAGGTCCTGATGCAAAACACCCCTTGAGGGCGCTGTTTGCCAGGACCAGGAATGGGTGTATCAAAGGGCAGCGGGCATGTGCCACCGCTGGACACTGTACCCCCAGACCTGGTGGGTGACTGCTGCTGCTGCCCCTCCGACCGCTGTGCCCCAGGGTCCACTTGTTCCACCGCTGTGGCTGCAACAGTGCCAGACACCTGCACAGCCACCGGTGCTGCCCCACCGGTGCTGACAGGCACAGCCTGGGACTGTGCCGACATGCTGGCACACACAAGTTGGAACCAGCAAGGCCCAGGGGCACGTGCTGGCCTGCTGTGTGTCCGTCATGAGACACACACATGTCACTGCCCATTGCAGTCCTCGCATCATCAATGGTGCAGGTACGTGCTGCAGCCACAGTCACAGCGTGCTGGCATGCTCGCATGCCAGACTGCTGAGACACAGGCTGTGCACCCCCACACCCGAATCACCAACACCAGAGTTGGCAGCAGACGTGCATGCTGGTGCAGTGCATGCTGGCTGGTGACAGAGGTGGATGGACCCTCCTCCATGTCCAGCAGGTCATCCTCACTGCCTGGTCCCACCACCACCGCCTCCTGAAGACAACAGGATCTGTAACAGAAAGAGAGGATAGTGTGAGTGCATGTGAACAACCTTCCCCCAACACCACCACTAAGTCATACCGCGCGGTGATGGGCTTCCACCTGTCTGGAATCCACCTCCTGGCACGCTCAATAGCACTGCGCTGTATAGTTGCAGTCAGTCGGTCCTCAGCCGGGTCACTCCACCACCGCTGGCTGGCCCCGCCAGTGCCAGCACGTGCCGCCCTGAGGGCTGCCACCTTCTCCTTCACCCTCCTGGGTCTGTCCCAATCTTCTTCTTGCATTCCTGCACGGAGCACTGGTGGCTTCCATGCAGGTTCTCTGCCGGAGCTACCTCCCATGCAGCCGCGGGGCTTGAGGGTGCCCGAGCCCACTCAGTAGTGCCTCATCCTCCAGGTAGGCCTGGAGAGGGCCTCAGTCTCGCGGTGGTGAAGTTGGGCCTCCTCCTTCACCCACCATCCTCACCCTCACCTCGTCTCTGCTCGGTCATGGCGAGCTGTATGGGTGGAAGTGGACACCTGTCACTGTGCAGTCTACAGCATTATCCCATGTCCATTGTCCAGAACATCCCACAGCATGCAACTCACCTCTCACCTGCAATAACCGAATCTGTCCAGCGCAGCCCACTGTTGCAGTTTTATAGCGCAATGCTTGCAAATTAGGAGAAGAGCAACTGTAATGAGATGCAAATCGCGCCACTGCGCCTTTGAATGGCTGATCAGATGATTTGCATGTGTCGGCTGAATATCGCGCCATTGCGCTTTTCGCAAGATGGTTGAGCCGGCTGAGCCAATAGCGCAGATCTGTGACTGTGCAGTACACTGCATTGCGCATGCCCAGGTAGCTACGCAGGCGTCTGCCGGCGCTGATGACGCTATGCGCGATCGGGAATTCAGGCCATGGCCACCATTGTGCCAGTGGCGCTACAGCACTGGGCACTATGCGGCACTGTGGCACTACTGTGCAATAGTCCACTGTGGCACTGTCACGCAGGGTGGTCGGTCGCCGAGGGATGCGTGAGCGCCAGATGGCGCTGTGCGTGGCCTTGCGTCATAGACCCTGACCTGGTGTCCGACCTTTGCCCCCTGGCGCTGTTCGGCTGCCATGTGTATGGCCCTATTGCGCTGTCTGGTGACAGCGCTATGTGGACTAACGGCGCTGTACGAACAGCGCGATTGGAACCTATGGTGGTCTATTGCGCAACATTTCCACGTGGGGTTGCCGCGCAGCGGGGCGCCATATTGCCTGCTGTAAACTTGGAAGCATGGCACGCAGGAGGGCAGTGCAATGGAGCCCCGTGGAGGTGGCCAACCTGGTGGCCCTGGTAGAGCCCCACTATGGGGCACTGTATGGTGAGGTGCCCCTCACCATGGCTAGGACACAGGTCTGGCTGCAAGTGGCCAATGACCTGGTGGGGGTCACTGGGCAGCGCCTGTCTGCTGAGCAGTGCCGGCACAGGTACAGTGACCTCCGTAGGAGGGAGCCTGACCTGCATGAGCGACTATGGTCACGTGCCAGGAGGGGCGTGGTGCCTAGGCCAGGTGGGTGTACCATCTATGCACCTGTATTCTCTGTAGGTGTGGGTGTGTTTTGGTGGCTGTGCATAGGTGATGGCTCTGACATGGTTGGCTGTGTCAGTGTGTGCAGGTGTGAGATGCATGGGTCTGGCTGTGTGGGCAGGCACTCCCACTGGGGCAGGGGGCAGTCTGCTTTGGAGTCACACTGATGTTTTTCTCAACATTTGTCTCCCACAGGCCAGGCTGAGAGGATGCAGGCACATGGTGAGGAGGGCTGTGACAGGGCCCCTGTGCCAGTTGGTGGTGCAGCAAGGGGTGGGCCACAACAGCAGCAGCAGCAGCAGCAGCAGACACAGCTTCTTGTGGAGTGTGAGTATCATTACATCATGGATGCTATTGCATGCTGGAGGGGGTGGGCATGACCACCAGCCATGCACAACACAACCATGCACGACACAGGCGACATTCATCACTGTCCAGTGTCACTGCACGTCTGTGTGTGCGTCACTGGTGGTCCATGCATGCACTGGGCACATGGCTGTGTAACTGGCATTGCACCACATTGCCACGTCACTTGACAGCCTTGTTTGTGCTGTGATGGACATGGGCAGTGTGTGTGTGCAGTGGTGCAGATAGCTGGTGCCGCCTGTTTGGGATGGTCATGTGCATGTTCACTGTGGGTGGGTGCATACCATCACAGGTGCGGGACATTGGGCTATATGGCTTGCAGGTTGGGTGGTGTTCAGGGTTGTGGTCAGTCACAGCCATTGATTGTGTTCCCATTTTCCTAGGCCTCAGTGTGCTCCAGAGGATAGAACGGGCACTGCAGCAGCTCACACAGGTGTCCTTGGACAACAGAACCATTCTCACCAGCATCCAGCGCCATGGCATCTGGAGGAGGCACGGCCAGACACGGCGGCACCAGGCGGGAAGAGGACCAGCCTGCTGGGCCTTGGGCCGGATTCCCTTCCCACTTCACCCATCCCTCCCACCCTGCCTTCCCTCTCCAAGTTGTTCATCCTTGCCTCATCTACCCCCTACCTTGTACCTACCCTCTTGTAAATAGTTATGTTTGTTGGTTTTGTAATTTACAGTTTTATAATACATTTATATTTTGATATGAATACTGTGTTGGTCTCTGATTTGCAGCTGGCTATGGTTGCTCAGTTGCAGTGGTGTGCATGCCATCTGGGGTGGTATGGTCCTGGGTATGTGTGTGTGTGTGTGTGTGTGTGTGTGTGTGTGTGTGTGTGTGCATGGGGAGGTGTCTCCAGCATGGCAGTGACTTTCTGTTGGTCTTGCCATCTGCTGCCACCCACTGCTGGGTGCACAGGCTGGGTCTGGCTTGTATGCTTCTCTGCTACATGGGGTTGACGTGTGCCGGGGGGGGATGCATGGTGTTTCCTGCAGTGCCAGTCACTGCACGTGGGTGGTGTCTTGGGGTCATGGTGCAGGGTGCTGTGCATACGGGGCTGGATGTGCACTGTGGCTTAACTCTGTGTGTGGCAGTCTCAGCCTGCCAGTGGTTGTGCTGGGGCCATGGCCCTGCTGTGCTTTGTTGGCTTGTCCCCATGGGCCAGTAGATCATCCGTCCTACCCCAGTGATGCTGTGCTTGGGGTGTACAGGTGTCTTGTTGGTTCTGCAGTGTGTTCCTGTGCCCATGTGTGTATGGCTGGCGGTGGGCCCTAGCCTGCCTCCCTGGTTGTGCAGTTCCATTGCTCTGCTGGGGGGCTCTGCTTGCTATGGCACCTCTGGACTGCTCAGCTGGGCTGCCCTTGTTGCGCTATGGTGCAACCTTTCTGCTCAGCTTCCCTTCCTGGTTGCGCTGTAAGGCAGTTTGTGCGATATTCAGACGTTGGCTGCTTGAGCAATTTGTTCTGCTCCATGTTTGAATATCGCGTCTGTTGCACATATGCGCAATTGATTTGTGCTTGCTCCTGCTGTTGCGCACATTTTGGGCTCAGTTTGAATATCTGGGCCAAAGAGTTTGATGGCAGATAAGGACTGCTTGACCCATCTAGTCTGCCCATTTCCCTACCTAGAGGATAAGCTGCAGATCCTATTTAGCCAACAGCCTATTTCTTCCTACCCCCCACAAAAATTGCCTTATGTTTGTCCCATGTATTCTTGAAGGACCAATATGACTACAAACAATTATCTGCAGTCAAAATAATGGGAATTTTTCCTTTAGCTGAATGGCAAGAGCTGCAGCCATTGAGACAAGTGATGTCTGGTCTGATTTTAGGGTGTGGCACTTACAGTGGGGACCACTGCCATAATGCAGAATACCCAGATATACTGTATCGCACTGTGTCACCAGAATCCCCATTTATTTCAATTGATTACTGTTATATTTCCCAATCTATCTAGACATATAGTGCATCTTGTCATTGGCTATCACTGTACTCATTGGCCGGTACAACATTTTGCAGAAGATGTCCATACATGGGCTAGGTAGAGACATACCAATTCTAGGTCTACCCTCAAAATCCAATGATGGCTCCCTTGACTCTCCTATAGCACGCCAACTCCTCCCTAGGACTATCCATCGTGCATAACGGAATCCCCCAGAAAGTTGGTTGATCCCCAGTGTCCCGCTAAGAAGAGGGGCAGGCAGTGGATGGTTATGGTCTGAGCACTACAGTAGAGACATACAGCAAAGAAGGAAGGAGTGGAGAGCTGTAGGGGTCTTCAAATGGAAGTAGAGGATGACTAAATGGACAGAGGGTCTGACCTGGCTCTGAAAAAGTGTAAGAAAAAACTGCAAGACAATTTATAAGACAAAGAAAACTGTTTTCTATTCTCTGTGTTAGGCTAGGTAGAAGGTTATAATGCCCATGCTATCATCATCTCAGGAGTTGATCTGTCCCTTTTCAGGGGGTGCACCGTGGTTATTGGAAAATGATTAACGCTTCCTCTTTCACAAATTGGGTCAGGGACATCACAAATGTGGGATTTGTTTTAGAGGGAGTGTTTATTTAACATGGAAAGTGTTATTTTAGGGAGAGATAGGATGCTAGACAGTGGCATTAAACCAATCAGATAGCCATTATCTGATCCAATCAGATTGAAGCAATTGTAAATAAAGAGGGTGTTGAGTCGAAGTACATTTTGATGGATGTAATA
Organism: Neoceratodus forsteri; assembly: GCA_016271365.2. NCBI lineage: Eukaryota > Metazoa > Chordata > Ceratodontiformes > Ceratodontidae > Neoceratodus > Neoceratodus forsteri. The sequence goes on from CM057456.1 coordinate 953,864,815, forward strand.
AAACCTTCACTTTTATATGTATTAACTACTGTGTCAGAAACCAAATTGTTTTACTTTTGAGTTGGTTACTGTCTGGCAGTGTTGGTTATTACAGTTTACCCACATTACACAGACGTGCATTTTCATGTCCTTTAGCACAGTTTTGAATTTCCACAAGAAGTACTGTAAAACAGCTGGAGCACTTCATCGCCTTTTAGCATGGGGATTCTTGTATGCTTGTAATGCAGACAAAATCTTGAAGTGACTCATTAATTTCTTGCCTGAGACTCTCTCTTCAGTTTTTCCACTGGCAGGGCTTCTTATCTTGTGGGCTGAAGGCTGCAGCACTAACTCATTCCAGAGTCTTTTAAAGTCACATGCTGCTAAAAAGGTCCCTGTACTCCAATCATAATGCAAATCAGATTGCAGCACTGCCAATTTGGAAACTCAAAAGGAACATTTTACCCTTTTCTCTGAGAGCACTAAGTTTTTATGGTTCTGATTTCCTGGGAACAATGTATGAATGTAAGAGTAACATTCGTTTATTTTGAACTTTATACATAACAGTTGTATAACAGTGCATTCAGAATATCTGAAATGTGTTTCGTGTAATGTCTGTGCACAGCACAGATAAAATGTGTATGTCTGTTTTCAGAACATGCACTATTACGTTCTTGAAAAACACAGATTTAACTCCCCCTCCAAGCCTGAGATGGGGCCAGCACCATGACAGCTGTTGAAAAATAAATCCTTTAGCTGAAGAGCATCATTTATATCATCCAGTAAAAGAGCTAGTGTACTGCCTAAAACTCATATTTGTTTTTAAAAGCAGTCATCCATTACTTTTTATATCGGAGGTACCTTTTTTCTTTTCCCTTTGGTTAATTAGAAGATTGTCAGCCTGATATTAATAGGTGTGATGTGTGGGACTGCACTCTGTCTGGCAGCTGACATAACTAGCTGTATTCCCCCTACCACATCATCAGCACTGTGACCTCACTGCTGCTTAGCAACAGCCACACAGTGTTTGCCAGGTCAGTAACCAGTGATGTCACTATGAGATAACAATTCTGATGATGAATTGGGGGGGGGGGGCTAGAGATAGATATGTCAGCTGCCAGGCTAAGAGCTGCTCTACGCATCCAGCACAATATTATCATACAGAAGATGTTCTAGTAAGCAAAAGGAACATTTTATTTATTTTTTTATTTGATTGAGATCTTGGATTACACCAGTGAGCAGATGCTCATTTATAGGTTCCACATCAGTTTATAAAGACAATAAGGTACAGCATTGCAGAATTACATTTGGTACAGACAGAGTAACAATAATATACACACAAAATTGAGCAGCTTAGGCAGTATAACAGTTTGCCAGTGTCTGAAGTTCGGACACCCTACTGAGTTGCAAACACATAGAGAAAAGTAGGATGAATAGGCTTAGGGGGACGATGGGGGGAGTGGGAGGGGGTGTCATGTTTGGGAGGAGTAGAGGAGGCCCCGGGTGTGAGGTAGGGTGGTGACCTGCAGTGCTGAGATTGGGATGCATCAATGTATAGTGTTGGCGTGAGGCAAAGTGCAAATAGGTGGTTGTAGTTAAAAGTGGGTGCTTATGGTAGCAGCCACAGTTACTGGCTGTAATAAGGTGCTGCTGAAGTTTGTTTGAATGAGCCAATAGTTGCAGCACTGGTAATGTCAGGTGGTAAGGCATTGGTCCAGAGAGAAGCACGATAGCAAAGAAGCACATTGTGAATGTGCTTTCTAAAATGAAAAATACTTCATAAATAAAAGGTTACAACTGACTGCTTCTTAAAAATTTTTATTATTTTTTTCTGTTTTGGCTCCAGTAGCTCTTTAATAAAGTCAGACTTTTAATAAAGTAGAATGCTGTTTACTTTACATACATATCTTTCATAGTTGTTTAGTCACAAATACCATATGCAATTCTTTGATCTCAAGTAAGAAAACAATGTTGTAAAAAGTTTATTAAAAGATGTCCATATAGACATCTGTTCCTGTATGGAATTGTTACTGCCCAAAACCTCATGCAGCCAAGTGGGATGGTGGTCAGAAATTTTTCATTCAGCAAAAACTTCAATTTTACACAGTACTCACCATCGTAGTATTAGCTATTCAGAAACTAATGTTTATATCCAGTCCGTGTAAATAGTGGCCACCACTATAAACTAATAGTGTAAGGCTTCATAATTTATTCAGCAATAATTTCATTAGGTGTAATATATAAATAATAACAAGCTCTGATTTTCAACAGCATAGGTCTTCGTATTCAACTAATGTTAACTTAAAAATGTAGAAAATCAAGCAGCAGCTACTACTTGGAAAATATGATTTTTTTAATCTCCTATATGTGTTCAAACAAATTACAGCTTCTCCATAATGTACTTAGTAGTAGCAACAAAAACAACTCTCTTAAGTGCAATGTATATCCTGGCCCAGATATTCAGAAATGCACCAAAGGCTGGCTTATGTTCAGTGCAGTACAAATCCGATGCACCGTGGCACAACAGGAGCCATATTCAGAGGTTGCCCTGGCCGCACTGCACCAGTGCAACATGGCTGAGTATGGCACAGTTGTGCCATGGTGCAACTGTGGATGCAACATGGCACAACCAGAGGTGCACCATGATGCAACCACAGGTGCATCATAGGCAGACAGGGAAACCCCAAGGCAACTGTGAGAGCAGAGCAACAGAGCAACAGAGGGGGGGCATGGCACAGAGAGGTGACCCAGGGAGAGAGCCAGGGAAGCACAGTGACAGGCCACAGGAGGCTACTACCAGCTGGGCACAGCAGGTCACACACAGGCACCCAGATTCCCACCCCAGAACACAACAGTGGCACAGACATTAGGCAACAGGATGTGCCAATGGTGGATGGAGGGCCACCAGGGAGGTTCTCCACAGGCTGCAGGCCATGCCCCCCTGCACATCCAGACCAGGGCAGGCCACACCAAAGACCATGCAGCCAGGCACACACACACCCACCACACAACCCTGACAGCTGCCCCATGGGCACCCCAGGGCACAGCCACCGACCAAGAGGAAGGATACCACCACAGTGGGACACACCGCACCACACAGCAGTGATCCACAGAAGCACAACATGCACCCCAACACATGCACACCACACGGACAGGCACTGGGCCACTGCAGCATGGCTTCTCACACTACCTGCAAAGCAGACACAGACACAGGCAGGTATGTCAAAATAAATATATTGTGGAAAACAACTATTTACAAGAGAAGAGTGTGGGGGAAGGGAGGAAAGCAAGGGGAAGGGATAGGGAACAGGGACTGTACAGTGGGAAGAGGGACTGGAGGGGGAGGGATGGCTGGGGAAACAGGGGAAATCAGGGCCCGACTAGCAGTGGCCATGGCTTGCCACCTCCTGCAGATATTGTTGCCTCCTGTCTGCAAACAGCATCCGCCGGACCTGCAGCACCATCTCCATCATCGTGGATGTTATTAGTATCAACTGTCGCAGGAGCCGGCAGTAGAGGGGCCTCCAGTGATGCTGCCGGACACCTAGGACAAGGGACAGGAGAGGTGATCAGTGCAACATCCCAAGAAACCATGCCCATCCACAGTGCACACTGAACAGTGGGAAAACACACCCCTGGAGGGCCTTTACAGGCCACCCACAGGGGTGTGGGCCAACGCCCACCAGCAACACAGCACACCACATCAGTGCACAGCAGTGGTCCCCGCTGCACAGTGGCCACCTGACTGTGCCATGGCAGGCACATGGCACAGTGCTCCGGCAGCACCACAGCAACATCAGTGGCAGCCAGGCGCACACCCACCCCACCAGCAGCTGGCACACGTGTCCAGTGGATGCGCCACAGTGGTAGGAACCACACACAGTGCGACACACACAGCTGCCACTGCACAGGGCACAGGCAGCCATGCCTGCACCCATGCCCCTGCCACCCCCAATGATGGTGTGAAGGACAATGTCAGTGCCTACCTGCCCTCTGTGGCCCCACTGGTGCCAGAGCCACTCCTCCACCCTGGGCCACTGCAGCCTGGTGTCCTGCCATCACTGCCCTTCTTCGGTCCTCAGGTCCTGGGAATGGAACAGAAACAGGTACACATCGGTAACCAACCACAGCAGCTGCCCACCTTCCCACCCCTGTGCACAAGGTGAGCCCCTGCCTGACACATCCCATTGCAATGCAAGTGGTGGAGGGTGATGCCACCCCCACAATGTGCACGATGGGAGTACACCACCCTGCAGGGCATGCCAGGCAGCCTAGCCAACACCACAGTACAGCACCAGGGCACACATGCATTATGGGCCTACTCACCTGGCTGTGGCACAGCCCCATGCCTGACACATGCCTCCAGTCTTCTGAGGCACTCTGAGTCCCTCCGAGCCAGGTCCCCGTAGTGGTGGTGACACTGCTCCCCCTGTCCTGGCCACCCCTGTGCACTGCCACAGTGAGGCAGAAATGGCCTGCCACACAGCCACCCGGGGCTGCTGCAGTGGTACCTGCCCAAACAGTTGGGGTGCGTGGGGCTGGACCCAGGTGATGAGGTTGACTAACTCAACCTGCGTCCAGTTGGCCACTCATCCTGCTCGCTGCTGCGCTATGCTTCAGGTGTGAGACACTAAGCAAAATGGTGGCGGTAGGTGCAAGTGGCCAAAGCATGTGCCAGTTGTGCGGGCCGAGGGGACATGCACTGTGTCCGCCCTTCATACAGTCTCGGAGATGCCTGGCATGGGCATGGCTAGGCGGGGTCATGGGTGTGGGGGTCACCCGGGGCAGAGGTCACCACAGGGCTCAGAGGTCATCCACTGCACAGTGCGCATGTGTGCAATAGCAGGAATTGTGCACTGTGTGCCATGGCACCTATTGCACAGTCAGTGCACAGTGCACAATAGGCAACAGTACACCATCCAGCACATGCACATTATGGTCCTGTGCACCGTGCATGCATGTGCATTGCCCTGCGACTTGCTCCAGAGCAATCTCATTGCACATGGAGCAAAATCATGATATTCAGTCGCCACAAGCAAATGAGCTCATCAGCCAATGCGTGGTGCACTGGTGGAATTAGCATGTCATTGCCATTGCGCCAAAGCTCATTTGCATGTGATGCGCTATAAAGCACCACGGATCAGCACAGGCCATGGACCAGTATTGCATCCTTTTGAGGTAAGTTGTGCACGCTGCTGGAGCACACTGAGCCCAGCCAGCACAGCAGAGGGGACGGAATAGGGTGCTGCTGCCACTGACACACTCTGCAGTCCATGTCCACAGGAAGCGACATGTCGGAACGTAAGGAAGGTAAGGAGTGTGGGCCCGCTCGCAAGCTCAGGCCCAACTTCACTAAGACAGAATCAGAGTCCCTGTTTGAGGCCTACCTCAACAGGGAGCCACTGTTGAGTGGTACCATGGCCACACCACAGGCCAGGGCTGGGCCTGGGAGGAGGTGGTGGCATGTGTGAACCAGCAGGGCAGCCACCAGTGGTTAGTGCAGGAGTGCTGCAAGAAGGTGGGCACGGACAAGAGGCATATAAAGGAGAAGGTGGCGGCCATCCATGTGTCCCAGAATGCTACCAGAGGGGGGTCTGCAGATGCGCCACAGCTCACAGAACTGGAGGAGTTGGTGGCAGCCACCAAGCACTGCAGCACCATGGGGGTGTGTGCCTGGAGGAGAATTCCAGATGGGTGGCAGCCCATCACTGCATGGTACATATGTCAGTCATGCACAGCTGGTGGCATGGAGGGTGCGTACACAGGCATGCTGGCATGCATGCTGCCGCCATGCATGTCCTGTGCATGTGTGTGCAACAATGTACATGCCACGTTGCTGGACACATGCAGTGGCTGTGTGGGGGGGGCACATTGTGGGCACTGCATCACTGACACACCTTTATTCTCTTTCAGCACTGGCATGCCTGCATGCGGAGGATGGGGCACCGGCAGCGGCTGTGGAAGTAGGACCAGCCCTGAAGGACCAACCATCCACCTCCTGGGCATCTGGGGGCCTGATAGGCTGCAGCACACCACCACAGTCCAGCTGGATGTCCTGGGCATGGGGTTGGACAAGGCCCTGGATGTGTTCCTACCTGATGCCTGTCTCAGCGCCCTCTGCATGGAGACACAGATCAGGGTGGGGTCCAGTGCAGATGATTACATCACCTTAATCCTGGACAGCATAGGTGTGGTTGTGGGGGGAGACACCCATACCAGACACCAACACAGGCAGTGCACCCAGCGACCTGACAGTGGGGGAACAGCTGCCTGCCACCACTGCAGGTGCAGCTGTGTGCACTACCACAGCTGTGCCATGTGGTGGCGGTGTGGCTGCTCAGACACTGTGCAGTGTTCAGCAGCCGGAAGGGCAACAGCAGCAGGCTGTGGATGCCACTGGGCAGCTGGATGCAGGGTCCACTGCCGAGGTGCCAGCTAGGGACATACCCCATGAGGACCCCACTGTGCAGCGTCCACCTGAGAGGGGGCTGCACAGCATGGCTGTTCACTACAGGAGGGTTGGTGTCCTGCCTGGGATCCCCAGGATGCCAACCCACTGGCTAAGCACACCCGTTTGCTGAGGGCCTCTGTGGAGCAACAGGTGCAGCTTGCCACTGGGGTTCATGCACTGTGCGTGGAGGTGTACCAGGCAGCCAAGCAGTGCAAGAGGGGCATTGCACAGCTCCTGGTGGTGATGCAGCGCATGCAGGAGGCCATGACTGCATCCCAGGATCGCATTGCCAATGCAATCACGGATGGCCTTGCACTGTTGGCTGCCACAGGGTGTGGCTGGCCTCCACAGACCCCAAGCAGTGCACTGTCCACCCCACAATCCCAACATCGGGTGACACCTACACTGTTGACACCGGGCTCTGATGCTGGCATCCCAGGCACGCCTGGGGCAGGCCTGTTTGGGTGCCTACGCACCCCCATGCGGACCCAGTCACGGTCTCACAGTTAAACTTCTGGGGGACTGTTGCAAACACCCCCTGTGGCTGATGAGCAGCATGTGGCTGTCAATCTCTCCTGGCGTGGCCGCCCCATGGCTGCAGTGGTCATGGTTCTGCACAGTGCCCTGATGTGCATGCCGCCCTGACCACTGTCTGCAGCTGCTGCCCTGTGCACACATGGGTGGCATGTGTGTGCATACCACTGGTGTGGCGCATGTGTGTCGCACCACACACTGCCTGTGTGCATGCCTGCCCAGCTGCTGTACCATGTGACATGGCCATGATGAGGGCAGTTCAGCACTGGTTGCACCTGCGCACTAATGCAATGCATCTGATCCCCACCACATGTCAGTGCCTGGGTGTGTGTGGATGCATGTGTATGTTGCTGTGTGATGCTGTGTGTAACTGTGTGTGGTTGTGTGCCACTGACTCCCCTACCCCTGCACCATGCTTCTGTGTGTGCATGCCCATTGCCATGCTTGCCACTGCTTGTGTGCTGTACCTGTGTATGTGCGGCTCATGCATGGGTTTCGCACCACCTACCTGGTGCACCATAGTGCTCCTGTGCGATAGTGTCACGATGCTGGCGCACTATCCGTTGCAGCTGGGGATCCCTCCACCCGGGGGGGGCTGTCCACCACCCTCTGGCGCATTGCCTTTGTTGTCCCCACTACTATTGCCCTCATCAGCCTTGACAGCTATCCCACAGTCAATGGCCATGTTTTTGTAGTATGCAGCAGGCAAGGAATAGGCCACAGGCTTTCGAGGGGCTGTACTGTAGGGCACCACCAGACCTGTCTAGGCAATGGAAATATGAGTTCAGCAAGCCAAATACACACTCAATGATGTTGCGGTTGCTGCCGTGTGCCTCATTGTAGTGTTCTTCTGCTGGGGACGACAGGCACCGGTAGGGGGTGAGCAGCCAGGTCCTCAGTGGATAGGCACTGTCTCCTGTGTAGAGAATGACATGGTTAGCCCTCTGCCATCCTTTGCTGTGCCCCTTGTCTGTCCCTGGTGCCCTCGCCAGCATGCCCACCCTGCCCTCCCCATCCCATGGCCTGCTCTGCCCATCACCCCTGCCTGTCCCACACTCACCCACTAGGTGGCCCATTTAGATGTCCCAATGCTTGAACTTGTGGCACAGCACGGAGCTGTGCCAGATGAATGCATCATGTGCACTCCCAGGGTGTGTGGCACAGACATTGGTGATGCGCCCCGTGGCAACGCACACCACCTGGCAGTTGACACTTTGGAACCCCTTCCTATTGATGTAGGCCACACCCTCAGGGTCAGGTGGCATGCAGATGTCCACATGGGTGCAGTCAATGGCCCCAAGCATGCCAGGCATACATGTTACCCTGTGAAAGTCCTGCATGGCTGCTGTATGCTCCGCCTGTGTGCTGGGGAAATGGATGTATTCCAAAGCACGTGGCAGCAGAGTGTTGAGGAACTGTGTGAGGAGGCATGACGTGGCCATCTGGGTTATGCCTGTGGTGTCCCCTGTTGGTCTCTGGAAGGTGCCCGTGGCAAGCAGGCACATGACAGCTGTCACTTTGGTCTCCACAGACATTGCATGGCTTTGTCTTGTGGGTGCCTGCATCTCCTCACTGCACAGCTTGCAGATCTACCTCAGAATGGCCCTGTTGAGATGGTACTGTCCCACAATTTCCATGTCAGAGTAGTTCTCAAAGGTGGTGCAGGCATGGTACCACCTGTTCCAGGCATACTGCCGAAGGGCCCTTCCTTGGCCATGTTGCTGTTCCTCCTGCCCCTCACACCCCTCATTACAGCCTCCATCATGAAGAGTGCACTATCCATGGCCCCTGATGTCCTATATCCCCCTGGGTAGTTGGCTGCTGTGGGCTGTGTGCCACCCTGGTGCACTGCCTGGCACTGTGTCTGCCTGTTCCTTTCACAGTCTCTGCCCATGTCTCCCTCTGCACTGCCACCTCTGTCCCTCTCCCTCTGTGGCTGCCTCTGTCTGTTTCTCACTCACTCTGTCTCTCTCAGTCTGTCTTTCTGTCTGTTTCTCCATTTTTCTTTCATTTTTTCTGTCATTCTCTCTCCTGGTGCAAGTGCTGTGTGTGTGCTTGTGCCCTGTATTTATAGGTTCAAGTCTGCTTGGTGCATCTTGGATTTGCTCTGCACTTGCGCCATGGTTCCATGACTGAATATCGCACTGCATCAGATATTCATGGGCATGCCCCCACACTTGTGCCTGCATTCATTATAGTTGTGCATTTGCACAATGGGATTTGCGCTGCACAATGGCTCCCACTGAATATCGCTCCTTGGCGCAGGTCCACACTTGTGCCAGCGCAACTGCTTTGAATATCTGAGCCCCTGTCTTTAAGGCAACGAGATGAGAAGTTGTGTTAAAAATAAAGTGCAGTGTGCTGTGCTTGACTGAGCTGTAAATTACTGAAGAAAATGCTTGTAACAGTGCTCTCCGATTGGTGGATATAACTAAAAATCCATATCCAAGAACAACATGCATCTGAGCCTGCAGTCTACTGTGCGAAAATAAAGGTGACTGAAACAAAGTAAAAACAAGAAAGTGTGTACCTCTAATGTATGTGAATCTTGCTGTGCTATACTGACTGAGACAGATGGCTAAAATTAGTCAAGTTACTGAGCAGCCACAGAGGAGCTCACTGGGGTAATAGTTGACAGCCCAATTCTCAATCCACATTGCTCTAGGCAAACTGGGAGGGGGGATTTACCACCCCGTGTTGGAAAACATTCAGCTGTATGGCCAAACAGAGCACTTCTGGTCCGACCACAAATAAATGTTCGCTAACAGGATATACTTGCGGGTTGGGATGAAAGAACCAAAGGAGTGTGACCCTCAAAAGCTTTCTTTTCTTCTTAAATCCTCATGACTTCATAGCTCTCCATGACTCTCCACAGTTCCCTGTGGCTATCAGAAACTGAAAACAAATCCAGAGCTTGAAGAGCTCAAAAAAAATTCAGTAGAGGTTCGCTCAAAGTTCAAAATCTCGGCAGTAATAATCCACAGCAAAAAAGGTTTGAACTAGATACCACAGAAGTCGAATTCTGTGTTGATGCTGTCCATCATAAAACATTTGGGTGGCGTGCTGATGTTTTGGGGGCATACCCTTCGTCAGGCCAATTGATGTTGGTGCCTGGCCCACCTTATAAAGGAAGAGGGTGACATGCACATGCTGGGAACAACATGTGAATAGAGTAACATTAGTTTATTTTAAACTCTACGCATGATAGTTATATGATAGTGCATTCAGAATATTTCAAATGTATTTCATGTCATTTCTGTGCACTGCACAATAAGATTTGAATGTCTGTTTTAAGAACATTCAATATTCCCTATATGAGACTCCTACTTTCATGATCAGGGAATATATGCTTTACTTATCTCACCATTTTGGTTCACTTGTGTTTTTCAAAGGAAGTGTCTAAAATAATGAAAGAAAAACAGAAGGAGCTCAAGCTATACCAGGGAAGAAACAAGGAAGAAGACTGGGTGTTGTACAAGGAGAAAATGAAAGAAGCCAGCAAAAAAATAAGGCAGGTAAAAGTGCAGACAGAATGAAGTACAGCAGAGAGGGCAAAGAGAGGAGACAAATCCTTCTTTAGATACATCCAGAAAAGAAGGAAGGCAAAAGGGGGTATAGTCAAGATTGCAACTCAGGAAGGGAAAACAACAGAAGATGACCCAGAAAAAGCAGAAATCCTGAACAAGTACTTCTGCTCGGTATTTACAGAGGAGGACCCAGGCGATGATCCAGAAATGGCAAAATGCAACATCTCTGGACAGGAGGTTGATACTAGCCCCTTCACAGAGACCGAAGTACTGGAGGCACTAAATAAACTGCAAGATGACAAGGCCATGGGGCCCCGACAAAATGCACCCCAGGATCTTGAAAGAACAGTGATTAGAGTTGGCTGCCCCACTGGCTAAACAATTCGCCAAAATCCCTAAAGAGTGGGGAGGTACTTGAAGATTGGAAAAGGACAATCATGGTCCTGCTCCACAAATTGGGCAGCAGGGAAGACTCTGAAAATTACAGACCTGCAAGCCTCACATCCATAGTGGAGAAGTTAATGGAGACACTACTCAAACAGCGGATCATGGCATTGCTGGAGGCTAGTGATCATGAGGACTCCAAACAGCATGGTTTCACAGTGCGTAGATCATGCCAGGCAAACCTGATTGAGGTTTTTGACTGTGTTACAAAGGTTATAGATGATGGCGGGGGGTTAGATGTGGTCTACTTAGACTTTAGCAAGGTCTTTGACTCGGTTCCATGCAGAAGGCTGGTAAAGAAGCTAGACCACACAGGAGTTGGATCAGAAGTAGTTAGATGGGTTAAAAACTGGTTACAGGGCAGAACCCAGAAATTGCAGGTAAATGGTGCACTGTCATCAGAAGGTAGGGTAACCAGCGGTGTGCCCCAGGGTTCAGTACTGGGGCCCCCTGTTCTTCAATATTTTCATATCGGACATAGCTAATGGACTACAGGAAAAGGTGTGTCTGTTCACTGATGACAACAAAATATGCAACAGGGTCGACACCCAGCAGGGAGTGAACAAGATGGAAGCTGACCTCAAGAAACTGGAAGAATGATCTGGAGCATGGCAGTTGAGATTCAATGCCAAAAAGTGCAAAGTCATACACATAGGAAAAAGAAATCCAAATGAGGCATATTACCTTGAAGGGGAAAGACTAGGTGCCTCCACCCAAGAGCACGATTTGGAAATCATTATCTCAGACAACTTGAAGCTAAGTAAACAGTGCAGAAGGCAGCATTAAAGGCCAGTGGTATGCTGGGATGCATTGGAAGGGGAATCACAAGCAGGAAGAGGGAAGTGATCCTGCCGCTGTACAGATCACTAGTTAGGCTTCACCTGGAGTACAGCATCCAGTTCTAGAGGTCCCACCTCAAAGATGACATTGACCAAGTGGAGACGGTGCAGAGAAGTGCAACAAAAATGATTCAAGGACTACACGAGATGTCCTAAGGGGACAGACTGAAAGAACTGAACATGTATTCCCTGGAACAGATAAGAGAGAGGGGTGACATGATCGAAACATTCAAGTACATAAAAGGCATAAACCAGGTGCAGATATACGATCTCTTTCAATTTAAGAAGGACCTGATCAAAGGCTGCAAGGAGGGCAGTTCTCCACCAACAACAGGAAGTTTTTCTTCACAGAAAGTGTGGTGGATGCCTGGAACAGCCTGTCTGCAGAGGTGGTGGGGGCAAGCACAGTGGTAGATTTCAAGAATGCTTGGGACAGATACAAGGGAGCCCTCAAACCCAAGGGCAGTTAGAAGACTAGGCTAAAAGACAATGGGCAGACTAGATGGACCTGGTGGTCTCCTTCTGTCATCAATTTCTTTGTTTCTATGTTTCTATTTGAGTGGCAGCTTTCCCACTGGCTACTCAGGACACCTGGCAATAAAAGAACTTGAAATAACTTAAAGTAAATGCACAAGACCAAAACTGTGGTGCAGTTGGTGTCAAAATTAAGTCAAGGATTTAATATAAAATGTTTTACTTTCTTTTTAAAATCTGCATGGGAAGGTGCCTGATGGATCATACTGGGCAGTAGGTTTAGTACTGATGGACAAATACAAATAAGGTCCAATCAGCCACACAATGCAGACTCATTCTCAGCATTACCAAACGACCCAGTCCAGCAAACCTAAGTGGGCAAGCTAGCACTTGAGGCATCAGTAGATCAAAGAAATAGACTCACTCCATTTATGATCTTGCAAGTTTAGACAAGTACATGTGACATTGATCTAAATTTTTTCAGACAGCTTTTGCAGGTCAGACCGTACAAGAGGTAACTGAGCAAGGTGATGTATCATGTCAGCAAAATGACTCCTGCTTCTTGCACTAACTGTAGACAAGGGGTCAAATTGAATTTTCTTGTTAAAGGTTGCTTGGTGTAAGTCAGTAGACTTGTGTGCATGTTAGAGTAGGAAGTTGAGAACATTACACAGTGAATTGTGGACTACTTTTGAGTAGTGTCCCTCTACCATCACCACCTACCTGCCCAAGGATATCCCCATAGGGATAGCATGTATCTGTCTATAGGTGGGCTGCTGTTTTCTAGATGCAGGCTAAGACTCCGTAAAGTTACACTTCATGGAATGTGTCAGAAAGGGTTTGCTAGAATAGTCACCCTGAGCAGAAAAACAATTTTCCTCCCCCACCCACTGTAGGATCCAAAAACCCACCCTCCCCCAACCCAGGCCTATCATAAATAACTATGCATGATGTGGAAAGGTGTGGCCAGGCTGTTGTTGGGCAATGGTATTTCATGCATGATGGCACCCATTTGCCCCTCCTTATCCAAAAGAGGAATATTTACATTGATTGTTATGGCAGGTAATGGTCTCTTCTCAGCCACCAGGTGAGTCACTTTAAAGTGCTTTAAAGAAAGAAGTAAAGAAATATACAGCATTGGACAGTAATGGACAGTAGTGATGTCTTATTGTACTACATCAGTAATGATATAGTACAATAAGACATCCTTTGAACACTTTATAATGTATGGGGAGCCCTTATTACTATCTGAATTCAGACAGTTTACCATGTTTTTATGGTATCAATGTGACATCAAGAGGTTGTTAACCCCTCTTGACTACGTCTCATCGATACATAACAATGCGATCCACACTGCACATGCTTAGACCAACGGCTGCGGCGGTAAGAGCTCACACAGAGGGAGCGTGGAGCAACAGAAAAAAGTAAGCTACACTTTGTTTTAACTGGCGATTGTGGCCATCATGGGGCTCCTGACTAACAGCTGTGGTGGTGAGAGCTGAACTAGAGCATCATGATGGAAAAAAAGTTAAAAAGTTACCAAAGCCCAGATGCCAAAAGGTGATACTAAGTATAGTTGAATTTCATTAGCCCCATACACTATATAAGCTAATGGATGATGAACGGGACTTCCGGTGGGAGCCAGTGAAGATGGCAGCATAAACCTATCACTCTGCCCCAGCCCGATGGAAATGCTGCTCCTGCCAATGGGGTGATGGCTTAAACGCGCTCTTTGTTCTTGATTCTCACCCCTCCACCCCCGTCTCTGTAGTAACTTGTGGGGTCTCCCCATGTAAAAGTGTTTGCAATCTGTGTTACTGCCAGTCAAGTCATGGTTAAGTAGGCCACAGAGGCCTGATCGCGGTCCTATCAGCCATAAAGCACCTCGGGGCTCATTTTTTGCGGTGCGACTACACTTGTTGTGAGCGCTGGGAGCCCTGATTGGTAATCGAAGGTGCTGGCAGGAAACTGCTACAGGGTTCTCCTGTCTCTGTCCTTATTATAACTTCAGGGAGCCTTCTAACTACCTGGCTATTGGTACACAAGGCAGTCTGGTGGCAAGATGGACCAAGCTGGAAGCAGTGAAGCTGGGGCAGCTATACAAGGGGCCCTGGCACAAATGGATGTGGGAGAAGCTCTAGGCAATATAACTAAAATGCTGGAGGCACTTCTCTCCAGAGTGGACAGTATAGGTGCTTCATTGGCGGGCAACGTCGCCGATGTCCGGAGGTTGGAGGATCAACATAATGTACTGGAGCAACATGTGGGGGAACTGGAAAGCCAGCATTTGAACATCCTGCACAAACTAAGGGACCATGAAGCTAATCTGGCACACCTATGGCAGAGTGTCAAAATTCAAGAGAACTGGATAAGAAGAAACAACATACGCATCCTTGGTGTCCCTGAGGGGTGGAGGGCCCTAACCTTGAGAAATTTCTCAACGAATGGCTTCCCCAATTTATTGGAGAGCACTGGAAGGAACCTGTCAACATGGGGAATGCTTACAGGGTCCCTAGCAACTCAAGCCACAGTAAAAACCCCAGTAAAAGCCCTCAGACTACTGTGGCCTTCTTGTTACAACTACCAGTCAAGGTGCATCTGTTGAAAGCCATAAGGGAGGCTGGTGAGCTATCCTGGAGGGGCCATGCCATATCAGTTTACAGGGATTTCTCACAGGAGGTTGCAGCAAGGAGGGGCGCATACAAGATGATCAAAAAAGTGCTGAACATGAACTCGGTGCAATATCGGTTTAATGGGACTCACTTCACTTTTTATGTGCAAGGACAGCCAATCATTTGTGGCGGAGTTGCCAAGAGATGCAGAGGGCTGGATTAGAGGGCATTGGCCAGGCATGCTGTTTGGCACTACATCTCCTAGATGCCTCTGGGAGCCTAGGGGCAAAATATCACCGGGAACACCCAAGACAGGCATTGTTGCTTCGGAGGACTTCAATCGCAGGCGAATAAGCCTGACCAGCACAGTCCCCCCTACGCAGCGGCAGCTATGGGCCCCTATACCTGATGAAAGCAAGGCAAAATTGCCACAATCTCCCCCTAGGCGAGCTCAAGAGAGGCATAGCGATACCTCACTGCAACAAATATCTGAAGGGGCTGACCCCCCATTGCCAGCGAGACAGCGTGCATGCCCCAGAAGCCCTTGGCCACCCACTCAGGAGAGTGCAGCTACATCCCCTCCTGCTAAGCTTTTAACGGTGGAGAGGAATAGAGGTGCAGGTAGGGCAGAGGAATCAAAGGGGGCCTCAGATGATGACCCAATGCCAATCGACTGAGTGACTGCGATGGAAGAAGAGGAGGTCGACACAGAGAAGGAGCCCTGTGCTGTTGTGAAACCGGGGTTGAAGTCATACGCTGAAGCACTGTCCATATCAGGGACTTGAGAAGCTGGGGTCTACCTCTGTTATCATGCTTTACAGTTGAAGGATGATTTACATAAGCTGTGCTATAATACATTGTGTAATAGCTGGAGGGTGGTGGGATCTCCCCTCCATGGCACACTTGCTCATAGTAATGTTTTTCCCGCTGCATGAGGTTCCGGATAAGGGGTAAGGGTCAGGGACTTGTTCTCTCCCCCCCCACATATCTGCCTTGGTCTGGTTGTCTCTCCACCAGTTATGATAGGGGCACTACCATTTAGTCCCCGTTCACTCTGTTAGTGGGCCTGTGAGCTGGGGCACAAGCCTATGTGTTGGCGCCCCCGACTCTCTCATTTGGTCCTGCATGAGCAACCCAATCGCTGGATTCTTTGTTGCTCCAAATGGTACACATGGTGCACATATTAGTGATAGCTGTACCCCGGTAAAGGGGGCCTACTTTATAGATACCTAGGAGTCACCCCCGGGCCTTCGAGGCCTAAAGGATGCTGTAAAATTTGGGGCTGATTGACAGATTCCCCCCCTTTTCCTTTTTCCTCTTTTCCCCCTCCCTTATTACCCGGGGTCAAGTCCTCCCGATTAAGGTCCCGGCCCCCCTCCCCCTCTGAGGGGGGTTAGGAGGTGATACAGGACTGCGGGCCGCTCCTGGAGGCTGGATGCAGCTCATTTAGTCGGATCCATAGACTCAGGCTGGGACGGAACACTGGGTCAGTGGGTCTCCTGCCCGATCAACCTCTGGTGACCGAAGCAGCGTGGTTTAGGGGCATTCTCCCCTACGCATGTGTTCAACTCGGCACCAGTAACTGAGTGTTAACTGATAGTGGGTCTGTGTGTTACTGGTTATCAGCAGTTTGCTGGCTAACCTAGTTTTGTTGACTGCTGTGCGTTGGGCACTTAACTGCCCTGCTTTTCTATTCTCCTTTCTTTCTTTTCCACTTTTGCCTGAACTGGGAGAGGGTATAACTCCAGTTTTCTTTTTTTATTTTCTTTCCTGTCCCTCTCTACTAGTGTACTATTAGCGTACTCTGCACAAACCTCTGCACTGCCATAGGTAGACAGAATAACACAGTTGCTTCTGCACACCTGGAGTTTTTAGAAGTCTATCGACGGCTATCGACCATTGATAGGACACTTGTTAGGTAACTTTAATCTTACTCTGCTACTGGCACATACCTTCCCCCTTGCTGGTTGGGTGAGTACTCAATTTCTTTTTGGCTATGTAATAGGGGAGTCCAGTATGGCCCAAGCCATGGCAAAACTTCAAGGGTGGGGCTGCGTCTCATGGAATCTGAGGGGTCTCAACCACCCAGCTAAAGTGTTACAGTACTTGCACTCACTGGGAATGGACATCGCATTATTGCAGGAGACGCACCTTACTAACTGCACAGTGCAATGGCTAAGAAAGTTGTGGGTGAGTACGGTGCTGGCCAGTTGTGCATCCACAAAATCCAAGGGGGTGGCTATCCTCCTACGGAAGTTGGGTCCATGGATGGTGGAAGGGCAACACCAGAATTCATTGGGCAGGTGGTTAGTGGTCAAGCTGACATTTCCTGGGGGTAAGGCTTTGATGGCCAATGTGTATGGTTTCAACATGGACATGGGAGTCATATACTCTGAGGTGAGTCAGGCTCTTACTGAACTCACTGGGGATGATCAGGACATTCCGGTTTTGGTAGGGGTGGATCACAATTTGGTCCATGATATTTTCTTAGATAAATCCGTTCCCATGCCACAGACTCACCTAAGAGTTTTGGAAACTCTAAATTCTCTGATGTCCGAATGGGGCCTAGGTGACCCATGGAGGATTAGCTATCCAAGTGGGCGTGACTACACATACTACTCTACTGTACATAGGACACACAGTAGGCTGGGCTTCTGGCTGGCCAACCATGCTGCAATGCAGGGGATCACAGATCCTACTATTGGTAGTATTATTATTTCGGACCACGCTCCTGTAAAGATTACTTTTTCCCCCCCAAGGGCTGAGTCCGAGCTCGACTCGGTGGAGATGCAACCCCCTGCTAATGGAGGATACAGCTTTCCAGGAGTACATAAAGAAGGAAGCTTTCTCTTACTTCTCAGTTAATATCCCTGGGGAAACCAGTGCAGCCACAGTCTGGGAGGCCTTTAAGGTAGTTATGTGGGGCAGAAATATTGTCTACTCCACGGCCAAAAATAAAGAAAGGGCAAAAAGTATATTGGAGCTCCAAAGTAACTTGGCGTCTCTAGAGAGACAATTTAAACTGTCGCCCACCTATCCACTTAAGTCTCCCCCAACTGGCTGATATTACCAGCCTGATGTACAAACTCAATGTGTTGCTGAACAGAAAAGTGGAATGGCAACTCACCCGTGTCAAACATAGGTTTTGGGATGGGGGAGAAAAAGGGGGGAAGTAGCTGGCATTCTGCTTACGGAAGCAACAGGCTGCATCCAAAATCCTAGCTTTAAGGAACAAGGAGAGGAAGGTGGCTACAACACCGAAAGCTGTCAATGAAGTGATGAGGTTGTATTACCAAGATTTGTATCGATCCAAGAGCTCTCTATCGACTGCAGAGCTATCCCAGTGGCTGCAGAACGTTTACGAGGGGACACAATCTCCTAGGCTCTCTGAGGAGCAAGCCCGCATGCTGGATGCTCCTATTACTTGGGAGGAGATATGGGCTGCGCTTTCTCATATGGCCAAAGGAAAGGCTCTTGGGCCGGATAGGCTACCTGCTGAACTGTACCAAGTTCTGCGGGATGAGATCACTTCCCCTCTACTGAAAATGTTCCAAGAAGCCCAGTCGAATGGCACGCTACCCCCACAATGCGAGAGGCCCTCATATCGCTAATTCCTAAGAAATCTACGGATAGTTTTTCTTGCGCTAATTACTGGCCTATCTCACTTCTATCGGTTGATACAAAGATATTAGCTAAAATTTTAGCAACCAAACTGTCCCCTGTGCTTTCTAACCTGATCCATCCCTCTCAGACGGGGTTCCAGAAGGGGAAGTCGAGTGTGGACAACCTGCGCCTTATGCTGAACCTAAAATGGCTCACTCTTCATTCCAAAATCCCCATTGTTGCCCTGTCGATTGACTTTGCTAAGGCTTTCGACTCGCTGGAGTGGGAGTATTTGCACCAGACTCTTCAGTGTTACGGTTTTGGACCCCAATTTTGCCTGTGGGTCTGCACGCTGTACAACTGTCCCTCAACCAGGATCCTTACTAATAAGGATATTTCTTCCTACTTCACTCTCCAGAGAGGCACAAGGCAGGGCTGCCCGCTCTCACCTCTCCTATTCTTGTTAGCCCTGGATCCTCTAATTAGAAGGCTGACTAACTCTCCAATTGTAACGGGTATTCCCATGGGGAATACATCGTATATAGTTAATGCATATGTGGACGATATACTTCTCACTTTAGCTGACCCACAATCCTCTCTCCCACCTGTTTTCTCTATATTACAGGAGTTTGCTAAGATATCTGGTCTCACGATAAATCAAAAGAAAACTCTCCTATCCCATTTAAATAAGAAATGTAGCAAGCAGTGTCTAGCGGGTACAGATATTTCCTGGGCGCCGCAAGGCTTCTCCTATCTGGGTATCAGTATTACTGCAGCCTGGAAGAATCTTGAATCGGCTAACTTTTCTCCCCTCTTAACAACACTCACAGCGGAGGTTCAGTGCTGGAAGAAACTGAAGTTAACTTTAAAGGGTAAAGTGGAGGTGGTGAGAATGTTTATCTTTTCGAGGGTTTCCTATGTAATGAGTAATCTCCCAATCCCACTCTCCCAGAAACCATTCCAGGTCCTAGACAGGCTGGTGGCACTATTTTTGTGGGATGGTGGCCTCCCTCGGTGGGGTAGAGGGAAACTGCGGGCACATTGGTCAAAAGGACGGCTCGGGCTCCCCTGGTTTGTGGGATATCACCTGGCTTACAACATGGCCCAGACCCTAACGTGGTTCATTCCCTGTCATGCTCCCCCTTCCCAGTGGGCAGTGCTGGGAGGAGATTTGGTTAAAGGAACCCCCTCTACTTGTTACTATCTAATAAGAAGCCGACTAATCCCCAACTTATGCCAATTATGTCAAATTCATGCTCTCTGTGGCGGCGTGCAATGGGTTTAACCGGCGTCCCTAAATCCGATTACCTCCCCCCTCCAAGTTATGCTCTGATATGGGGCAATCCGCTTGTGAAGGTGGACCACAAACCATTTCACTGGGCTTCTTGGGTATCCAAAGATATACAGACGATAGCTGATCTGCTATTACCTGATTCACACACTGTGATGTCCTTTGAGCAGCTTAAAGCCAAGTATAAATTGCCAAATCAGGATTTCTGGAGGTTTCTCCAGCTGTGCAGCGCTGTGTCTCCTCTACTCAAGCACTGGTCCCCTCAGTCTCCTTGGAGCTGTCTGAATAACATCTCTCTACCCAACAGGGGCAAGGGCCTTGTGAGCGTTATCTACAGAACTCTCAGGGACTCCCTGCTGGATGCCACTCAATCCAGCAGAGTCGCTTGGGAGCAGGAGATTCCAGGCAACTTGTCCTTACAACAGTGGGTGGGTTGTCTCAGACTGGCTCACACAGCTTATGTAGACTCCAGGAGTCAGCTGGCTCAACTAAAAACTCATCTTCGATGGTACCAAACCCCTGCAGTCTTACACAGGTGCAGGATAATCCCTCAAGATGGCTGTTGGAGATGTCACTCTTCCCCGGCCCACCTCTACCATATTCTCTGGCTGTGTCCAGTTATTCGTACCTTTTGGACCATGGTTTTAAAGGATTGTTCTACAATAGTGGGCACCCCGCTGTCCCTGCATCATTACTCCCTGCTATTAGGTGATATGTCCTCAATAAATGCACTTACCCCTGCTAAAAAGGCCTGGCTCCTCGTCGCTGTCATGGAAGCAAAAAGGGCTCTGCTTCTGAAATGAAGGCAACCGCTGCCCCCACACTTTCTCACTGGCGGACAGCCTTAGTTAGGCTGGCCACCTTTGAAAGGCTGAAAGCTGCAGTCAGAGGTAAAGTGGCCGAGTATCACACTAAGTGGGATGCCTATCTCCACTCACATATTTGCAAAATGCTCCCTCCTCCTCCACAGAATCCTCCTGTCTCTCCTACTACTTAAGGAATGAAGTGAACTGAGGTGGGCATATGTCAAGTCATGTATTTTTCTCCATGGTGTGTAGACTCCATTATACTCCTCTCTTTTTCTGGTCTTGCCTGAATGGATATGCTGGTTGAATTGTAGCTTTACTGTTCTCTATACTATTCTAGCTATATCTGTAGCTCTAGTGTCATCCTGAGGGCCCGCTGGGTATTAGCCGAGTTAAAATGTGTACTTAGTATTCACCTGGTGTTTAAGTAGATAGGTCTGCACAGCTATGTATGAATCTATTGCTCTGAATATACCTGTTGTTACCTGTGTCCATTTTCAGAGCAGGGTTATTAATCTACTGCATATATAGGACAGGTCTCCTGTTTAGGTTGTTAGGGGCATGGGTATTGTATAACTCACACGTTATTTAAAGTTAACTTGGTAACTAGGAAAAGTTCTGTAAACTGGCAATGTTTTCAATATCCTGTGCCTGGGATTAGTGTCTGAATTATGTGTCGAATATGATGTTATGTATTAACCGAACTAAAGGAAAATTGAAAACCTCAATAAAACATTATATGTTAAAAAAAAAATGGATGATGAACAGACAATAACCTCACTGAAATCACTTCTTGAGGTTTACCTGTTTTTTATGGAAACCTCTTGAAGTGATTACTGAATGGTTATTGTCTGTTGGCCATCTGTTATCCTCTTTGTCTTACAGATGGACAACAACAATCACCACACTTGGTCCATCAACAGACTCCATGCCAATTAGGGAAAATGTCTACACCCCAACCACCCTACAACATTTAATGCTCCCCTGCCCACTTTCTGAATAGATACTGTATATACTATATTTTGTTAAATGTTTGTGGTGTATGGTTACTATTTGGGGAAAAGAATCTACAGTATCACAGTGTTTAGGACTGTATAAGGCTCTACACGTGACACCGGTTTTTACATTTCCAAAAAAAGAAAGGAACAAAATGACAGTTCATTTTAAAATAGAAGTTTCTCAGTTGGTGGCAGTCAGTAAAAAACAATAAAGAATAGAGGGAGGTTGTGTAATGAGGTTTTACACAGTCGGTGCTTGATGCAGATGTGTTGGACACAGGTGCCGCCAGGGTCAGACTGTGTTACCAAGGGTCGGACTGGGTACTGTATGCAGAGCCAGGACACAGTCAAGGAGGGCTCCCTGAAAAATGCATGACAGTGGTGTTGTAAAGTGTCAGGAGAGATGAAACAGTATGAGATATCTGAGGTGGCTGACACAGAGGAAGGCAACAGGGGCTTGGCAGGTAATTTGCTGGCACATGTACGGTAATAAGAGCTCTTAACACCAATCTGCTGGGACACAGGGAAAAGAACAGTGAACAACAACAAAATGCAGTGATAAAAATACAGTAACTGTGGCAAGGATGCCACACTGCTGTGGTGGACATATCCACTAGGAAGTGGCACAGGTGCCAAAAGATGAAGTACCACAAAAAGGAAGACGCAAACATAGCACATGATGGCACTGTAGCTGTTTGCTACAGTCCTGGACCCAGAGTCAATGAGTTAGATGATGGGAAAGGTTTGGGTCATGCGAGCCCAGAACAGGAAATAAATTTAAAAGGACAAGAACTTCAATGCAAACGCATGAAAGCAAGGGTTACACTTAAAGCACATTGGCTGCGAACCTAAGTATTCAAAAAGTAAATCAAAACAAACAAGCATTTGTCAATGTTGAATGTTTACTTGCTGGTATTGGCATTGGTAGTGCAGGAGTTAGAGAGATGCACAATAGGAATGGCAGTGAAGTATTGAACTAATGCCAACCCCACCCCCACCCTGCAGAGACTGACAGGCATTGGGGTGTGCCTTTCGACTGCAGTCATGATGCTCATGCCATTCCACCTCACCCCACACTGCAGACACTGATAGGTGTCGTGGCATGCCTTGGGGTCTTTGGCCCTTACGCTCACCTCCATTCCATAAGGAGATAAGCTGAGATGGGTGCAGTATAGGAGAATGGCCTGAATGTTAGGGCTGAAGACCCCAAGGCACATCTCAATGCCTGTCTCTGGCTGCAGGGTGAGGGTGGAGGTGGAATGGGGTGAGCAGTACAGCCGATGACCCCAAGTCACACCCCTACACCTGTAAGGCTCGACAGGGAGGGGCATTATGGTTGAAAACCCTAATGCCCAGGGCGTTTGTTGGTATTTTTGGTCCAAATTTTCAACATGGGCAGTTTGGGACCCCACCTCATGAACAGAGGTACTATAATTTCATTATTTATCCCAAAAGGTGATTTCACACAGTGACTGCACATTTGGCGCCACAGGTGTGAAAACACATTTTGGGCAAGATTTTAAATATGACAGTTGTACTGTTCTTGAGGAGGTGTGAATAAATGGCAATGTTGAAAATCTGGAATGAAAATATGAAAAATTTGCAAAGTTACGTGCGTACGTAGAAAACTCTGCAACATACGCCCGTAATGCAATCATTTTGTGGAATTTTTTCACCAAGTTTTCAACATGGGCTTTATGGGACCTCTTCTCATGAACAGTGACATTATCATTTTGGTAATCCATCATGAAAGTTGATTTCGCACATTGATTGTGCCATTCTGTGCCACAGGTGCGAAAATATGTTTTGGGCAAGATATAAAAACTGTTCATAAGGAGGTTTGAAAAAATGGCAATGTTGAAAATCTGGAGTGAAAATATTAAAAATTGGCAAAGTTACAAGCATGTGTAAAAACTGCACAAGGCATGCTCATAACGCAGTCATTTCTTTTTTAATTTTTCACCAAATTTGCAACATGGGCTTTTTGGGACACCATCTCATGAATAGTGGAAGTGTTGTTTCATTAATCAGTCTTAAAAGGTGTTTCCATGCAGCGACTGCAAAATCACCTTTCAGGACCGAGAAATTAGATGAAGTCACAGTGTTCATGAGGCAGAGCCCCAATAATCCCATGTTGAAAATTTGGAGCCATAATTCCTAAAAATGGCTAAGATAGCAACCTAAGTTGAAACCCTCCACTGACTCCCATTATATGGCTTATCTCAGTTCCTCAGTTTAAGTTAGGCTTTGAAGAGTGTAGACATGTCCCGGTCCAGAGAAGATTGCAGCCGCATACCTCCGGAGGTAAGTATGGGGTGAAGAGGGTGGGAGGTGGGGTGCAGAGGGTGGTGGGGATGGGGAGGGGATAGGAGATGTGACTAGGACCATTTTCCTTTTACAGGTAAGCAAAAAAGAAGACATCAGGAACGGTTTTCTTTATTTAGAGGTAAATATTTATTTTTTAGGCACACTGGGTTGGGCCCCCAGTGTGCCAAACTAATGTGTGTGGGGGGGAACCCAAGCCAACTCAGGAAATGGGCACTCCAATGTCAGCTTAGAAAGAACAGACTTGGGGGGAGGGCATCTAACACCAGGAGGGGTGGCATCCTGGTGTTGGAAAGATTTAAGAATTATTATGGCACATTAGGGTGGGCTCCCAGTGTACCACATGAGTTGGGGAGGGGTGGGCATACATAATGCCAACAGGGGGATTGGGCAACCCTGTCGGCAATGAAAGATGGGGGGGCAGACATCTGACACCAGGAGTAGGCATCTCGGTGTCGGAAAGTAAAACAAAAAGCATTTATCTGGGCACACTGGGGTGGACTCCCAATGTACCAGAATAATGGGGTGGGAGGCATGCTGACACGGGGATTGGCCACCCCAATGTCAGCTTTTGGGGGACTGTGTGGTGGGCAGCAGGAGCCACCAATCTGCAACGTTATGGTGCGGCTCATTTATTATGTTTAATTTACTTGATTTATTGATATGCTTCACTATGAAGGGCCCACTGAGCAAATAGGTTGCTCGTAACTCCAGCCATGCTCATTACCATGCACTGTAATGTGCATGGCTGTTGTCTTCTCTGATGCTGCGTGCCTGGTTGTGGGGGGCAGGAGGCAGCTGCTGCTGCAATCAGAGATGACGAAACTGTCCCTGACTGGAGCAGCAGTTTTCTTTCAAGTCTGGCGCTCACTCTGAAACTGCCATCATTGACAGCTTCTCTGTTGATTAGTGGCCAAGGAACGCACCCTGAAAGAGGTTGCTGGATTGGCAAAACACTGCCACACCTCTGCAATGTTCTGCTAACCTCAATATGTTTCTTGTGAGCTGTGCATGCAAGCAAACATAAAAAGCAGTGCACACAGATTTTGAACCCACATGTAGTAAAATCTAAGTAGTTTAATCCACGTCAAAAAATAAATACAGATTGCACAAATGGACCTACAGGAATAAAGGGAATTCCCAGCACAGAGAACAAATAAACCCCAACAATACACTATATACTACAGCTGATTTAGCTGAAGCAGAAGAGTGGAGTTCCTGGTAGGTATGGATGATCAGGAAGGTAGGAAAGGAAACAAAAGTGTTCAGTCACAGCCTGAAGGGACGAGGCATGCTGATCTGCTATATAAAGAGGTGAGCACTGAGGATCCATGTAGTGCCATCAAATGCAGCAAGCAGATCGGCAGACAGCATTGAATGAGACAGCTGCAATGGAGGGCAAGACCATGAGGTCCAAAGTTAGGGAAAGCAGTGAAGCAGATGTCTGGGCACAAAGCTCTGAGACATGGCATGGAAGCAGTGAAAGGCAGGGTCGGAGGGTGAAAAATAGCAACAGAGCTGGCAGCAGTAACAGATCCCTTGGTCAGAGATGTAGCAAACTGGTGTTGCAACAGTGAGAATGCAGAGTAAAGAAACAATGCATAAGGTCATAGGACTGAAGCAGAGATGAAAAAGAAAACACTCTGAAAACAAAAACAGGAGGTAGGGATGAAACAATTACTCACTGTAGTAATGCTGTTTCTTCTCAGGAATCCATCACTGTGATGTACAAAAGGATCAGTCTGTAGGACCAAGCTGCCTTGGTGATAGAAGTTATGCTAGTTTTACAATTTTAGAATTAGAATGAAGTTCAAACTCTGCGCTGTAGTCATGCTCCCCCTAGTGTTCTAATGTCAGATTTGTTTCTATTGCTAGGATTAGCTGTGACCACTAAAACTAGTTAATTGGCTATCAACATTTTTGTTTTATTTTCATTAACATTTTTAAACAACAAACAAATTTAAAGCAGACAACATGAAAAACATTTAACTGATCACATTCTAACAGTTGCTAAAGAACTACAAAAAAGAATGCACAAGCAACCTTAAGAAAGAACAAATTATTCTGTTAATCTATTTTCAGGTTCTGGAAGGTTAGGCAGGGTCAGGTATTATAAATCACACTGATGAATTCTTGAGAAGAAACAACATTACTACAGTATTTTTTTTCTTCAAACAATAGGAATCCATTAATGATGCTTTACAAAAGAAGACTGTCTAGCAGTACCTTGGGAAGATGGGACACAAATCTGTTTTGGGTAAAGGTTCTGCAAAACAGCAGTTTTATAACTGACATCCCTCCTGGACTGTATGACCAAACAATTAAGCAATAAGGTATATGCAGGGTTTAGAGTAACAGTCTGTTAATCCACCCTTTGAGGCATCATTTTCCCCCTATTTCTTCTTTTACTGCACTCCCTCAGTCACTGCTAGATCACTCCCTTGTGCAGGCAGGATGATACAGCACACTGGTGGGGTACTACCCCCCCCCCCCCATTATAGTTGACCTCTGCTACCCCTCCCACAACATCCCTCCCCAACACTCCCCTCTCTCGCATCACTATATATAAATAACTCTCATCGCCTCTAACTTGTGTCCTACCAATAGAACTGTCCACCACCCTGCCCAGATAGGGATAACAGTACAATGTTTAATTTCAGCTCCCCCTTCCCCCCTTAGATACCCCCACCTTCAATATCTCTCCTTCATCACCTTGCCACACTCTACCTCTCCTCACTCCTACCCCCCTTCTGCTTAACATAGCCTAACACTGGCCTATCTCTACACTCAATTAAGCACTTATAACCTACCCTTATACCCGTCTTATATGCACTTTAGTCCACCCTGTCATCTCTGTTTGCCTTGAAAATCATGTTCTTCATGCATCTCTCTCTCTCTGTAAATTTCCTTTCCCTTCTTCCATTCTGTCCTCTGCAATTTTTCATTCTCTCCTTCCATTCTTCCTCTCTTTACTCCTATCACTGTAAATCTTGAATATGCATGTTAAACTAATGGCTACCAGTTACTATTGTGTCACCTTACTATCTAGTGCTACATACTGTTGCCAAGTTATTATATGTGTTCCAGTGTTACCAACTGTTGCCTAATTGCTATATGTGTCTTCATGTCTACTATAGTTAACTGTTGCATTGTTAGCCAATAGTAAGCACTGTATTCCAACATTGTAACATTTCTCTGTATTCTATCCCATTGTTCCCTATACCCCCAGGTTACACAGGGAGAGAAGCAACTTGTTGCTCAGAATGCATTCCTGGTGAAACATTTCCATAAATAAATAAAATAATGTGGCATGAGGTGGAGCCGAGCACCAAATTGCCCGAGGGGGTGATTACCTGACTGTTAATCTAACTCCTGTACATACCTTATTGCTGTTATCCAGGTCTCCATCAAGCCCACCGGGGCTTCAGACCCTGAGCCCACTCCCTGCGCAGCTTGACCAGGACCTGTCGCTTCTACTGCCACTCCCCTGAGGCTTCCTATTCATGGGGCAGGAGTGCAACACCCAAAGGACTCTCCCAGGACTAAGGACAATGAGCCCAGCTGCATTTTGGAGCAGTGGGCGGCAAAGCTGTAATTGGCAGGAAGGTCTCCATCAAGCTCACTGGGGTTTTGGACCCTGAGCCCGCTCCTGGCGTGGCTCGACCAGGACCTGTCACTTCTTCTGCCACTCTCCTGAGGCTTCCCCTTCATGGGGCAGGAGTGCAACACTCAAAGGACTCTCCCAGGACTATGGACTGTGAGCCTGGCTGCATTTTGGAGCAGCAGGCGGCAAAGCCATAATTGGCAGCAAGGTGTCCATCAAGCCCACCAGGGCTTCAGACCCCGAGCCCGCTCCCAGAACAGCTCAACCAGGATCTGTCGCTTCTACCACCACTCCCCTGAGGCTTCCCCTTTGTGGGGCAGGAGTGCAACACCCAAAGGACTCTCCCAGGACTAAGGACCGCGAGCTTGGCTGCATTTTGGAGCAGCGGGCGGCAAAGCCATAATTGGCAGCAAGGTATGTTTTCTCGGCTCCTAGCGCTCCATTGGGAATTTCAGAAGAAGGCGCTGGGTATCCAATTGGCTGTCCTTGTACTGCTCTGGGTTTTCTGATTGGTGCACCTTTTCTACACTGCTTCCTGATTGGTGCACCTTTCAAACCCTGCTTTTCTTCGGGGATCTAGGGCCACTTAGGTGGTTATCTGGGTCTGTCAGCCAAAGTTGGCTGGAAGCGTGCCTTTTTACTATCTGGACTTATGCCAAAAATAGCTGTTTCACGTAATTATTGTGAATGTTCCCTCTGGGGCATAGTCTACTATAGTTAGAGTTTACTGGAGTAAGTGATTACAGCACCCTTGTGACTTTTTCCACGTCTTTTTACAGCTCTTGTGTTTACTTTTTTCAAGTAAAGCCGTAATTTAGCAGACTGTTACTTAACGCACTGTGCTGAATTGCCTGTTTCTGGAATTTAACTCTCTCTCTCTTTCTCTCCACCTGGCCAAAGCTGCTACCTGGCTACTCCATTCTACTCTGCTGCATGCTCATTTCTTTGGTCTCTTCTGTGCTATGCCCAGTTCTTTTCTTTCTGCTGTGCTCCCTCCCACTACCTGCCCCTACTTAAACTCTCTCCCTTGCTCTGTCCTCCAGGTCTCCATCAAGCCCACTGGGGCTTCGGACCCTGAGCCCGCTCCTGGTGCAGCTTGACCAGGATCTGCCACTCCCCTGAGGCTTCCCCTTTGTAGGGCAGGAGTGCAACACCCAAAGGATTCTCCTAGAACTAAGGACTATGAGCCCTGCTGCATTTTGGAGCAGTGGGTAGCAAAGCTGTAATTGGCAGTAAGGTACGTTTTCTCCGCTCCTAGCGCTCCGTTGCGAATTTTGGAAGAAGGCGCTGGGTATCCATTTGGCTGTCCTTGTACTGCTCTGGCTTTTCTGATTGATGCACCTTTTCTACACTGCTTCCTGATTGGTGCCCCTTTCAACCCCTGATTTTCTTCAGGGATCTAGGGCTGCTTAGGCAGTTACCGGGGTCTGCTAGCCGAAATTGGCCGGAATCATGCCTTTTTACTATCTGGACAGACTAGTGCCAAATTGACTTATGCCAGAAATAGCTGTTTCACTTAATTATTGTGAGCACTCCCTCTCGGGTATAGTCTACTATAGTTAGAATTTACTGGAGTAAGTGATTACAGCCTTTTTCCCACCGGTGCTTCACGACAGCTCCCCACCCATCCCCCACCTCACCCACCCTGGGTGGACACTTGATTATATAGGATTTTCTGGTTTGTTATATGACTAAGTACACAAAATCCCATTGGCTCCTTATACTATAGTGCCACTAGGGGGCAAATAATTGTAATTCCAGTATTCTGACTGTTCACAAATCTTGTTCTGAATATTTAGCCTTGCTAATTTTGTGTTTTCGGGATCAGTGGTATTCCTATCAACCAAGACTACTCCCCTTTTGCCTGCTAGGTATAATTCTCTCTAGGCAGCCTTGTTTGGTGCTCTGGTGGCATCCATTTATACTGCTACCTAGTGCTAGCTTTAGCTTCATCGTACTGCTGCTAAGGGACTCTCTACACTAATCACTTGATCTCTTTGAGACCCTCACATTTAAATGCTGTCTCTCTGCCCCTCTGACATGCCATATGCTAGTCTACAAACTATGTCTCTTCCTTGTTCCAAAGTGCACCCTGAACCTAAAATAATGTTTAGATACTGTTTGGGAGGAATAACCCTCATTCTCTTAGCTCTACTCAGTATGAATATATCGTCGCTCCTGATCCCCTGTGACCACCTTAGCATGGTGTCTGATACCCAGGACTTTTGCTTCTCAAACCTAATTGTCACCAAACACTGGCCGGTATGCACTTGAGAATTTATCCTGTATCCTAAGGGTGGTACTTATTATATGCTTCTAGGCCTGATTGTCCATATCCAAATCTTTCACTCAGTCAGGCTCTGCTTCTTAGCCTTTCTTTTACTCCTTCTGGCAGGTGATGTTGAAATCAGTCCTGGCCCCCCTACTTACTTCTCTGTGGACGACTTATCAGGACTATCTATTAAAGGGCTGTTTATTGCTCACATGTATAATTGAAGTCTAACATGCCACATGGATGAACTGGAGGTGTGGATGAAAAAATATAACCCAGGCATTCTTTGCCTCACTGAAACATGGCTAAAACCCAGTATACCTGACACTCTCTGCTCAATAGCTAGCTATTCCCTGATCCGTAGGGATAAGCCAACAAAGAAAAATGGTGGTGTGGCCATCTATTACAAAGATCACCTCAACCTAACAGCTACCTGTGACCAGGCCTCTACCATGCTATGTGAACATTTATATGTCACTGTCAAATTTAGTGCAAAGAGACTCCATATTGTCTGTGCCTATAACCCCCTTTCTGGTGGCTTGGCTGGGTTTCAGGACCTACTCGACACAACATTTACTTATGTCAATCAAAATGAGGTTATTATACTGGGGGGCATTAACCTAAATTGGCTGGGTCCTGCCCATAGCTCCTTGGTATCTGTGGCTATCAGCTTTAACCTGCATCAGATGATTTATTTATTTTATTTTATTTAGTTTTTGTTGACCGGGTAAGTGCACTAGACAAATCCTGACTATTTTCAGGCACGACCCGGGGGAGGGGGATACAGATGAATGCCAGCTGAACTTGAACCAGATTAAGCTGTTGGTGGTATTTCTAGTGAATGAGGGAAATTTGGCCAGGACACCGGGGAAATCCCCCTACTCTTTTCGCGGGTGGCGCTGTCCGTCCGTTCGAGGAGATGGCGGATTCCAGTCAGTCGGTGGAGCTAGAGGAGGAAGGTTGTGAGTACGCGACTCCGACCTGTTCGGGAGCTACAACCACATTAATGGAAGGAGTTTGGGCTCAGGAGACCCCATTGTGTCCTGTTCGTGAATTGGATTTAGCGTTTCCAGAGTATGATACGGTTATGGAGGAGGAAGCTGAATCGGTATTGACTGAGGAATTGAAAAGGAAAAAACAACATCTTTTGGATTTAATTTCTTTGGCTGAAAAAGATTATCATTCATGTCAGCAGAAGCTAGAAGTGGAAAGAAATAAGAGAAAGCGTTCTCCTGTTAGCCCTGTTCAGGAAGGAGGGAAACGCTTCGGTCAACAAGTTGGAGTTGGAGGGGGTTCGAACCCTGTCTTGGGAAAGGATCCGGTTATGCTACAAGAGTCTATGCCTATATGCCAGTTAGAACCCTGGACTCCTGGTGAAGCATTGAAAAGAGCGGGTTGGCTATGGTTGGAAGACCGTTGGGTTCCTGATCCCACTATACCGATACCAGGATTCCTAGTTCCTCATTTTCTGTGCAACAAGAGGGGTTATTATTGACTATTGACAAACCAAACTCTGAGTCCCTAATTTCTAGTATTACGAATGCGCAGTCTCAGGGTGAGGCTAGTGTCCTTTTAGAAATGCAAGACGCCATGGATGAACAAATCTTACCAGCGTTTGCACAGACTTCGTTGTCTAATTTGGAACGTTCTACATCGGTTCAGCTTACATTGGATTCTTTGTCTGCAGCCAGGTCACCGCCGGTGGTGGGTGGTAAAGAGACTATTGAGACTGTGAGTTCTTTGAATTCAGGGGGTAACGCTTTGAAATCCTTTGCTGGCCTGTTTAGGAAGCCTGTGGAGGCTGCTAAGCGCAGATTCCTAGTGAGACTGCAATATACAGGGCAGTTACCTGTAGCTCCAGATCGTATTTGGGTGGGTAAAACTTTGTTAATAGACTCTATGGCATTTTCACCTAATAAAGTGTATGCATTAATACATTCTCCAGGAGATTGTTATTACGTTGTAAGTTTTTGTACTGGATTGTCCTTGGATAAATTTTGGAGGCTATTCTATGACTTACAGAATAGTGAACAGTGTAAAGACTTTCAGGCTATTCCCGTTACTAAGCCTACAGTTAAAATGGTTACAATTCTTTTCCGGAATGAAGGTGTGAATATCTCTGACATTCTGTTCTGGCTGGAGAAGAAATGTTATGTGCAAGATAAACCTTGACCCATTTTAGACTCAAATGGTTTTTGGACTGGGGGATGGACTTTTTGTGTCCGTTTAATTCACGATGCTGAAGGCATACAACATCTGCCCAGCTCCTTTTTTTTGGGAAGGGATGGGGCATTATATTTTACACTGGTCAGCCTAAAAGCTGTTTTAAATGTGGTTCCTTATCCCATCTAAATACTGCATGCGATCAGGTTCGGTGTTTTCATTGTGGGATGTTGGGACATTTGATTACGGAATGTACCTTTTCCCCAGTATGTAGTTTATGTAATGAAACTAATCATGTGTTTACCGATTGTCCATGGAAACATGCTGAGATAAATGAAACCTCTGATCAAGAACATTTTTTAGCACAAGCCCGTAGTTCTAAGGCAGGATCTGATGATATGGAATCAGGTTCAGGGTTACAGGGGAGGCGTAGGGGGAGAGGGAGAGGTGGTGGCTCTACGAATGCAAGGAGGTCTAGTTTAAGATCAGGACCAGGGCTATTACTTAATGCTCAGTCACAAGAGGTTCCACTACTCCCTAGTGTGAGTTTAAATGGGGATGATATGATTACACCCTTTGTTACCCCCCATGGGTCCCCCATTCGGCCAACTACACAGCTAGGAATTGGCCCTGATGGCCCCCTAATTCCACAGAAAGAGGATGCTGTGAGTGATAAGGAGGTACTACTAACTTCTCAGGAAGGGTTGGTGCCTTTGGAAGGAGGTTTGCCTAGTGGTTCTTTGATTTCACCCTTGCCTTTGTCTAACAGGTATTCCATCCTAGCTACCTGGGGAGAACAAGTGGAAGAAATGCTTCCTGTTGTAGATCAGGATCCCAATGGGCCTAGTGTAGTTTTTCCTATAGGTACCCCTGGGAGCCCTGTTAAACAGAAGGTACCAGATGTTATTAAACGCATAACTAGATCCAGCAATAAACAGTTTAAACCCCCTCCTTAAAATCCTTTTCCATTTACTGTAACATCTTTAAACGTTAATAGTATTAGATCATATGCAAAATGTCAGTTACGCTTGGTATTCTTTCCTCTTGAAATATGATGTATCTTCTACAAGATACCCGCTTGTATACAGTGTTGGAAATTACTAATGTTAGAAGCAGTGGCAGTGGGGTTTATCATACTGGTCATTAGGTGCAGATCTTTGCAGTGGAGTGGGTGTTTGTTTTAATACATTTGAAGTTAAGCTACTTCGGATGGTTGAAACTGAACCAGGTAGAGCGCTGATGGTAGATGTGAAGATACGAGATATTACTTGTCGCTTAATTTCTGTTTATGGTCCGCAGTTGAAGTCCTTGAGGATAGACCTACTATATAAAGTTCGTCCTTTTTTGTATATTAGAGGTTTGTTAATTTTAGGGGGAGACTTTAATATTAATCTTTCACAGAACAAAATCATCAGGTAAACAATATTGTGATAAAACTTGTTTATCTTCTATTCTGACTCAGGCGGGTTTAAAAGATTCACACAAAGTCAGGAGAGATTCGGTTAAACCTACCTTTTTAAAGGGATATTGTCCTCCCATATAGATTTTATTTTTGTTCCCCAATCCTTGCAGATAGATGGTTTGATTTATGTTCCAGTGGAGACTTCAGACCATGTTTTAATTGGAATAAGGATAGATTCCTGCCAGAGTAGGAAACAAGGGCCAGGATTTTGGAAACTTAATGTTTCTTTCCTGAAAGATGTGTCGGTTATTTCAGATCTGAAAATGATTATAAAAGACCAGGTTACCACGATTGATTTATATGAGGATTTAGGGAGCTGGTGGGGAGCTTTTAAGTTTTGTTTGATTGGATATTTTCAGCTTCGGGGCAGTTCGGTGGCTAGTTCAAAACATGGAAATTATTTGAAGCTTCATCAGTCTTTGCAGTCTCTTTTGTCTACTCAACATGAAAGTGGCGTAGATTTATCCAGCGAGATTACTCGGATAAAGTTGTCCATGCAGCCATTCCAGTATGACCGTATGACGTCCCTTAATTAAAGAACAGTCTTTTGGGACTCTAGGGAAATCTAGCCTGGGTGAACCCCTTTTGGCATGTCAGATAAGGTCTCACAATCGCCTGTTTTCTGGTTTGTGTAAGGAAGATGGGGTATTGGTGTTAGATAATGTGGGTATAATAGAGTATTTGGATGAGCATGTGGAGCGTACATTTGGGACTTCGTGTCTGATTTCTAACTCTACTTCTTGCTTGTTGGATGCTGCAAATCTACCGCAAGTGGACCAAGATACTCAGTTTAAGATGGTAGCTGCCATCACTGAATTGGAGTTGAGTGTAGTGATTGCTTCTTTGAAAACTGAAACTTCGCCTGGATCTGATGGATTACCAGGGGAATTATACAAGGTATTATGGAAGCTAATTCCGGAAGAATTGCTAGCTTTGTACAATTCATTTTTGGTTGATATGCTTTTGCCTACTCAGATGTACGAGGGGTTGCTTATTTTTCTTTTTAAGAAAGGGGACCGTATGGATATTCGTAATTGGAGACCTTTAACACTTTTGAATGTTGATTTTAAGATTTTTTTCTAAACTTTTGGGGAACAGATTATCTTTAGTGATGTCTAATCTGATACATGAGCAACAATTTTGTGCAGTGCCTGGGAGAAATCTGACAGATGCTTTAATTTTTCTTAGGGAGGTTATGTCAGTAGGGAAGGATTTGGTGGGTGGTTCAGGAGGATATTTGGTCAGTTTGGATCAATCTAAAGCTTATGATGAGGTGTCACATGAGTATTTATGGGAATGTTTAAAAGCATTCGGTTTACCATATCAATTTGTGAATTGGGTACAACTATGTTATGCTTTGGCCATTGTTGTTCCGTTGGAGAACGGGTGGAGAGGTAGGTCTCATAGCGTTTTAAAAGGTGTTAGGCAAGGTTGTCCGCTTAGCCCCCTATTGTATGTTTTGGCTTTAGATCCTGTGCTGTGGATTATTTGTAAGTCACCTTTAATTAAACCTATTGTCATGCATAAATTTAGCTTCCCAAAATTAATTGCTTATGCAGATGACATTTGTTTTGTGTTACCAACTAGTGCGGCTATAGAGCTGGCCTACGAGGTGCTTAGATCTTTGGGAGGGATTATGGGAGCTAAGATTAATGAGAAGAAAAGAAAATGTGTCACAATATCAGGGTTTCCCAAAAATCCATCCTTGGTTGGGAGGTTTAAAGTGGAACAAGAACCATGTATGATTTTGGGATTATATTTTGGGGGCAAGGAGAGTGCTTAGGATAATTGGCAGAAAGCGTTAAAAGAGGGAAACCTTACGGTGTCTCAGTAGAATAGACATAGATTGTCAAAGAAAAAATGAGTTTATTTGATTAAATTGTATCTTTTTCCGATTTTTTTACTTATAAATAATATTTTTTATGTTTCTAAATCTTTAGAAATGCCTTTGTTGTGTTGTTTTTTTAGTGGTATATGGGGTAGTCGTTTAAACCCCATTAAAAGAAACACGTTATTTTTGGAAATTAAAGAGGGAGGGTTGGGGATGATAAATCCTACTGTTTTCCTTTTTACAACTTTTTTATATAAGAAATTGGTCCCTGTGGTACGGAATGGTTCACAGTTATGGGTTTCTTTGTTAACTTCTCAATTGCAGTGTATTTTGGGGGAATGGAAAGAAGGGTGTTTTTTACATTTTAATAAATGACGGCCTCCATTGCAGGATAGCTGGAGGTCGGAGTTTGACAAGCTAAAAAGTTGGGATGTACGTTGGACAGTAGTAAAGAAGCTTAATAGGAAAGTTTTGTATACCTTGATCATGGGGACCTTTTTTCTGATACTCCGTTTAGCCCCCTCCCTGCTGCAGTGAGTTCGAATTTAGCTTCTTATTTAACAAATTTTCGTATACTGCAGCAAATGTGGGACATATTATGGTTGGGTGTACATGGTAGAATTAATGTACGCAGCAACCAAAAACATAAATCTATACACGAGAGATATTGCCCAAGGGATAAGTGTATTACCCATTTGGAGACGATGGATCATTTGTATTATGATTGCTTTTATGTTAATGAGTTTTGGGATATTCTTAAAGAGAGGTGGAAATATTGTTTAGTTTTTCCACCTTTGAAGACGAGTTTGTATTATGGCTTCTTTGCTACTGAACAGCCAGGAGACCGGTATGGCACTTTACAGGTGCTTCATGTGTTTTTTTTATACTGGTTATGGATTAGCCGTTGTAGACTTTTGTTGCAACAGCAGTTTTTGTCCCCACTGACTTTGATTATGATAACAGAATCTGAAATAGGGAAATTGATGTTAGCAGAACGTGATTTATTTCCATTAATTAAATGGAGGTCTTACTGGGAAGGTTTTGAATTTTTATGTAGTTAGGTCTGAGAATCGGTTTGGGAAAATAATTATATAAAGAATGGGAACAGGAAAAAAAAAGAAGAAAGGGGAAAAGGGGAAAAAGGTTAGGGAAAGGAAGAAAAAAAGGAAAAAAATAAAAAGGGGGAAGAAGGGAAAAAAGGGAAAACAAGGGAAAGGAAAAATGGAAGAAAAAAGGGAAGGAAAAAAATGTATTGAATGTACGAGAATAACCTGAAGTGTTTAATTTTAGGGTATTTCTATGTATTAGAAATTATGTATGTTATTTGGTTTTTGCATAATTTTCTTATGATTTGTTCAGATTACAATAAAAAAATTCCCCTACTCTTTTCGATAAGTGCCATGGGATCTTTAACATCCACCTGAACTACCACCAATCCAGGCAGATGGGACTTTGGTTTAACGTCTCATCTGAAAGACGGCACCTCAGAAGTGCAGCACCTCTCTCATGCTGCACTACAGTGTCAGTACTGGGATATTAACCCAAGTGCCAGATGTGGGAACTGAACCCACAGCCCTCTGATCTCCCATACTCAGAGGTGAGTGTTCTACCTACTGAGCCACTGACACTGATAACTGTGCCGACTATGACACCAAGTCTGACTAGAACTGGTACCCCCTTAGACTGGCTACTTATAAACCAGCCTGAGCATGTTACCTCAACTGGGGATCCTTGCAGATGCTATAACTGGCAATGCTCCAATTTTCTGCCTGTGGGCCTCTGGCACCCAGCCATCTCCATCACCTTGTTACATTACTGTCATGAATTTTGGGCATTTGGATGAAAATGCATTTCTTCAGGACATATCATGCGTAGATTGGACTGAACTCTATCACACCAACAATGTAGAAGAGACTCTACATATCTTTCTCAACAAATTTATTACTATTCAGTCTAGGAATGCCCCTAAGATCACCAGGAGAGTCAGAGGCAAACCAACTAGATGGCTACACAAGGACCTCCTAACTGAGCTACATGAGAGGGATAAGCTCTGGAAGCGCTTTAAACAAACTGGGCAGTTGGCCGATTTTAACACATAAAGGGCTCGCAGAAATCTCTGCAAAAGGAAAATAAGAATAGCCAAAAGTAAGTACTGCCAGGACCTGCTAGCGAGCTTGGCGTCAGACTCCAGGAAATTCTGGGCTCATATCAAAACCTATCTAGGATCCTCCCAGTCTTACACCCCAACGGATATGATACTAAATGGGGCTCACTGTAATGACCCAAAGACTATAGCAAAACTTTCAACTAAATGTTCTTGGATCTGTCCCTGCATACCTCTGCTTTCCAACCACAGGCCTCTCGCCCTTAGTCGCCTGGTTCCTCTACATCCTCCCAAATATATCTACATACCCCACCTTTCTACTTTAAGGCCATAACTGTGCAAGAGGTCCATAAACTCCTTATAACTATATCTGACAATACTAGTGTAGGCTCGGACTACCTTGAACCTCGCCTTCTCAGACTTGCGGCCACCTATATAGCCTCTCCATTGGCGAAAATATATACATTATCTCTGTCTTGTGGCACTGTTCTAGCCCTTTGGAAAGCGGCTTGAATAACTCCTATCTTCAAAAAAGAGGACAAAAAATATATCAATAATTCAAGTTCAAGTTCAAGTTTATTGTAGGAAAACTCCATTGAGCAAGCTCATTCACAAGGAGGTCCTGTGACATAAACACTTAAAGTACAAACACAGATAGGTAATAACAGTATATACATGAAATGCACGTTACATGATACAGGCTGGATATACATACAAGGGTACCACATAGGGTGACCGAGGTGGTAAACATTGATATGAGACAGGGAAGCGACTTACAGGTTGCATACTGATAAATGAAACATGATGACTGGTGTGCAATACATATACAGTATTTTGGCAGCTAGAACAAACAACAGTCTACAACTGATATGGGGGGAGTGATTTGATAGAGTAGCAGGAGCGTAAGCAAAGATAAAGCCAGGAGTAGAAGGGGAAGGAAAGCAGTTAATATGGCAAATCAATTATACCTTACCAGTGGATAAATATGGCACACATGGGGAAGGAAGAGACTTAATGACAGTTACAGGTGTCTTTTATTTTGGCTGAGCTTAGTGATTTGTAGAAGTTTATTGAAACTGTGCTAGTTAGTTTCAGTACGGTTTGTAATTGGTTCCAAATGGAGGTAAGGGCATATGCAATAGCACGTTTACCAAAGGAAGTCCGCGTCCTTAGTATGTCAAGCATAATAAAGTCAGATTTTCTTAACGAGTATGCACTATGTGAGATACTAATAAGGGAAGAGAGATAGTTTGGCAATTTCTGCAGGAGCAGTTTAAGAGTCCATAGCCCAGCATGGAGCAGGCGTCTAGTAGTAAGGGATGTCCAACCAACAGCTGCATATAAGTCACAGTGATGCAAACAGTAAGGGGAGTTGGTAATGAACCATAACGCACAGTGATAAAGGATGTCCAGTTTACTTAGATTTGCAAGAGTGGTGGAGGTATAGATTACATCGCCATAGTCGAGTAGGGGGAGAAAAATGGCCTGTACAAGCTTGTTTCGAGTTTCAAGGGGGGAAAAGGGGCCTATTTCTGTAGAAGAAACCTAACCTTGATTTTAACCTTCTAGAGACATCTTCGATGTGGTCACTGAAAGATAATTTATTGTCGATGCAGATACCTAGATATTTAAATTTGGTTACAACTTCCAGAGGCTCGTTTAGCGTGGTGACAATGAAGTCTTGGGCAAGGGTATTGGGGGAGCCTGAGACAGCACTGCGGGAGAATATCATCGCTTTAGTCTTCTTAGCATTGAGCAGAAGCTTTGCCTTTATTAGATTATGCTCAAGTTGTGCGAAGTCCGCTTGAAGCACTCCCTTGACTTCAGGTAACGATGAGCCAGAAGTATACAATACAGTATCATCTGCAAAAGTGCAGATTGGACGTAGATATGTTAGCATCTAAGTCATTAATGTACAGAGAAAACAAGATAGGGCCTAAGATGGATCCTTGGGACTCTTCTTGCAACTGGCAAGGCAGCAGAAAAAGCCTTCCGCCTTTACTTTTGGAATCTTCCAGTTAGGTAGCTAGAGAACCACTGGGTGGTATGGTATGTGGCACCCAACTTTGCAAGGCAATTGACTAATAGTTTGTGATCAACAGTATCAAAAGCTTTGCTGAGGTCCAAAAAGACTGCATCAGTTACCTTCTTAGCATCTATAGCAGAGATCCAATCATTAGTTACTTTTGCTAGTGCAGTGATTGTGCTATGATTAGCCCGGAAGCCAGATTGAGCTGGGTTAATGAAAGAGAAGGTTTCCAAGTGAGATTTTAACTTAGCATGGGTCACCAGATTTAAATAGAGGGAGGATATGTGCTGATTTCCAGCAGGACGGCACAGTAGCATATGTAATGGAAATGGAAAGATTGAAGATGTGGAGAATTGGGGCAGTGAGATGGGCGTAGCCTGACCTTAGGAAAAAGGGTTCCAAGCCATCGTCCCCTGCACTTTTTTTGGTGTCTAAGTTAAGAAGAGAATCTTCTACTTCTTTATAAGTTATCTCGTGCAGTTGGAAGGGGCTGGGTGCAGGACTAGATGTGGCGGGAGGGGTATGCTGGCTCACCGCAGCACCAGCATAAGGTGATGAGTCAAAAGCTAATCCAGCTGTGGCAAAGTGGGAGTTAAGTTCCTCCAGGATTAGGGACTTGTTTTCCACAATCTTGCCACTTGCAACTATCTTTGTTGGGACAGAGGAGGCCATGGCCATCCTTCTATAGCTTTGATAGTCTTCCATATTTTAAGAGGGTTACCTTTAGCTTGTTCGAGAGTAGAAATATAATAGTTAGTTTAGCGGAGCCGAGTTTTTTCACACAGTTATTCCTGGCTGTTCTAAAGGCCTGCCAATCTGAAGATTCTTTTGAATGTCTAGCTTTAGCCCAGAGCTTATCTCGAGCTATAAGGGCTGCCTTGAGATCCAAGGTGAACCAGGGGTTGAATTGTTCCGCCTTACTTTGATGAAAGGCGTGTTATTTATTATTGTAGTGAGTTTGTCATTAAGGATGCAAGCTGCCTTGTTGACATCTTTGGCTAGGTAAAGATCTTGCCATCTGATCATGCTCAGGTCAGATAGGAAGTTTACTGCACTGAATTTGCGAAAGGATCTTTTTGTTATAAAGATGGGTTGTGGACGGGCCTTAATTTGAGATCTTATGCAAGCAACAATTCCATGATCGCTCATGTCATTGTGAAACACTGCCAAATGAGATATTTTGTGTGGATGGGTTACTGACCTATAGCTATTCTCTTGGTCTTGTCCAAATTACTTGAGAAAATTGTTGCCACCCAAACACTGGACTTCCTTTCAATATATGGTATTCTCTCCTATGCTCAGCATGGCTTCAGGAGAAATAATAGCATGTCCACTGCTCTGCTAAAACTTACCTCAGATATTCTCTCAAACATGGATTCTGGTAGACTTACTGGTGCTGTTTTCATCGACTAAGGCCTTTGACCTTGTGGACTACCCACTACTTCTATCTTGCCTACACAGCCTGGGTTTCTCCACTCCAGTTGTACACTGGTTGAGCAGCTATTTATCCAACAGGTCACAAATGGTGAAATTCAACTCAACTATATCTGAGGTTCGATCAATAAATGTGGGTGTGTCTCAGGGCTCCATCATGGGGCCACTCCTCTTCTAGCTCTTTGTAAATAATATCCCTAGTGCACTGCAAAGTTGATTATCTCTCTTGTACGCAGATGATCTTGTTATTTATACCAGTGATAACAAAGTGGAGAATTTAAACTCTGCCCTCGCAACCGATTTCAAAAATGTCCAGAACTGGTTCTATGAATATAAACTTCTGCTCAATGTGAAGAAAATGAAGGTCATGCTCCTAGGCTCGGACCCTAAACCTTGAAACTGTCCTTCCTCCCTTACGGTACATGACCTAGAAGGTACTAAACTCAAAACTGTCACATCTTTTAATTATCTCAGGGTCCTGCTCAATCAATCCCTGGATCTTAACCTTCACATTCAATCCACCTGCAAGACAGTAAACTACAAACTGAGTGCTGCATACAATTCTAGTAACATGCTAATGCATCTGCAAAACAGACCATTGCCAGAGGAATACTACTACCTTCCCTAACCTATTGTGCCCCCATCCTTGCTGGGGCCCAGAAAACTGGCCTCCAGAAATGGGATGTCACATACAATAACATATGTCAATCCTCCTCCTCTTTACTAAAACACCGCTGTCAGCTTTATGATGACCTAGGATGGCTCTCCCCTTCTGCATCAAGGCAATATTATCTTGGTTCCCTTACTGATTCCATTGTTAGGCTCAAAACCTCCAAATCTCTGGCAGAGCTGTTAATTCCTCATACAGCCTCTCAAGGACTAAGGTCTGCTGACAAATCTCTATTTAATGTTCCCAGATGCTATACCACAAAAGGCACTGGTGCTTTCAAGTACGCGGCTCCTCAGTTTTGGAATACACTTCCCCTAGAACTCAGATTGGCTGGGTCCCATCAGTGCTTTAAAAATGAATTTCATCATTATCTATTGCGTGCTAGCCCCTGCACTTGTTTGTTTGTTTATTTATTTATTTGAGATAATCAGAAAGATCTTTGAGTCAAAGACTCATTTACAAAGGTTCCACATCATACATAAAGAACAGAGATACAATACAGGTTTTGCATGATGTTAGAACCTAACAAGGATCATACACAGTAGTGGAAAACAAATTTTCTTATCAACACATGGTGGTACATTTGTTTGAACGGGTGAGCTACCCTTCTAGGGTAGGGATATTTTAGCTCCAGAGTCACACAGCCATTAGAGGAGCAGAGAGTTCCCTTGGTGGCTGCTTGTCAAATTGGTATTTGGGCTGTTTGGGCCATTATGCTACCGTGGGTCAACGAAATTGTGGGGCTGAGGGTCAGTTGCAGTCACATGGGTTTGAGGCTTGTAGGTGATTCCTTAGTCTGGTTTTGAAGGGGCCGAGCCTGGTTTCTGTCGTGATTGGGTTGGGGAAGGCATTCATCCAGGTTGGGGCTTTGTAGCAGAAAGTTCGCTGGAATTGGGCGGTATGGCCACATGGTACCCATAGCAGCGGTTTGTCCGAGCTGTGGGTTGTTCTGTCTGGTTATGTTGTGAGGATAAATTGGCTTAGGGCAGGGGGGTGAGGCCAAGGACAATTTTTTTTGTCATTAGGCAGGTGTGATACCTAATTCTGTTGTCAAGGTTTAGCCAGTTTGCTGCGCTATAGAGGGAGCATGTGTGTGTGAGTTGATCACATCCTATGAGGAGCCAGCAGGCTTTGTTAAGCATCAGCCGGAGACAATTTAGGGCTGTAGAAGCTGACGCACTGTAGATGAGGATGCCGTAGTCCAGCAGGGAGAGGATATAGGAGTTTATGGTGAGTTGTAGTGCTTCAGTGGTGAGGTAGTGTTTGTACCTGTACAGAACACCTAGTCTGGAGCTAAGGGCATTAGATAGGTGTTGGATATGGAGGTTAAAGTTGAGGGCAGGGTCTAGTGTGATCCTTAGGTATTTAAAGCTGCTTACTTGTTCTAAGGGTGTCAGTTTAGTGGTGAGAAATTTGGGGCAGAGGTTTTTGAGGGGGTTCTGAGGATGAGAGAAAATCATGACTTTTGTTTTATTGTAATTAATTGTGAGCCGTTGGGTGGTCAGCCATTGTTCAGTTTCTAGGAACGAATGCTGGAGAGTTTCGTGGAGTTTGGAGGGTGCTGGATCTGAGGCGTACAGGACGGCATCATCTGTGTACAGTACAGTAGCAGGTTGCCGGTGCAGGCAGATGGGAGGGAGTTAAGGTATAGACTGAAAAGCAAGGGGCCCAGTATGGAGCCTTGTGGGACACCAGAGTGGATTGGGAGGCAAGGGGATAGGACAGTGCCAACCTTGACCATCTGCATTCTATCCGAGAGGTAGCTAGTAAACCAGTTCATGGCATCCTTGGAGAAGCCTGTGTAGGCCAGAGTGTTGAGTAAGAGGCCGTGGTTGATGCTGTCGAATGCCTTGGATAGATCAACGAAGATGGCCCCAGAGAGGTGGCCACGGTCCAAAGCAGAGTGTACAAGGGAGGTAAACTCAAGTAGGGCGGTGGTGGTACTATGACCCTTACTGAAGCCGTGTTGTTGGGTGGTTAGCAGGTGATATTTATTAAGGTGTTCAGTAAGTTGGTCGGCAACTATACGTTCTAGCACTTTAGATGGGGGGGTAGGATGGAGATGGGGCGATAGTTGTCGGTGGATGTGCAGTCCCCATTTTTGTGTATGGGCGTGATGTAGGCCGATTTCCAAGGGGTGGAGAATTTCCCTTGATAGAGGGAGCAGTTAAGAATGTGGGTGAGGGGTGCTAGGACTTCCGGTAGGGTGAGGCGGAGAAGTCTCAGATCCAGGTAGTCATGGCTAAAGTGATGGTAGCTAATGGCCTTGGCTAGGTAGGGTTTAGCTGTCACAGGAGTGAGGGCTCACAGACAGAAAGGTGGAGTGGGGGGGTTGGGGTAGATTATGGACAGA
Organism: Neoceratodus forsteri; assembly: GCA_016271365.2. Lineage (NCBI taxonomy): Eukaryota > Metazoa > Chordata > Ceratodontiformes > Ceratodontidae > Neoceratodus > Neoceratodus forsteri. The sequence continues at coordinate 953,908,620 of CM057456.1, forward strand.
GTGGGGTCAAAGAAATTTGGGGGGAGTACTTGGGAGAGATCAGTGACGGCTGAGTTAAGGGCAGTGGCAATACTGCGGGGGTCAGTAGAGAGGCTACCATCAATTTGCATTTGGTCAGGTAGCCAATTAGTAGATTTGCCACAGAGCTCCTTAATGTTTTCCCAGAATTTACGCCCAGTGCCTCAGGTGGAGGTTAAGGTAGCTTTGTAGTAGTCCGCTTTGACAGTGCATATGGCCCAGGTGCACTTGTTTCGGGCTCCCTATACTGTTGCCTGTCTTAAGATCGATGGGTCTCATTTGCTAGGTGCCATAGGTTGTCACGCTGCCACAGGAGGCCTAGGAGGTGGTCCAAGAACCAGGGGGCATGGTTTCCTTTGGACATAGTTTTGGCGGGCGGGGGGCAAACTTGTCACAGACCATATTGAAAGTGGTTGTGAATAGGTCAAGGGTTCAGTCTGGGTCGAGGGTGTTAGCTAGGGGAGTCCAGTTCCCAGCCTCTGAGGGGGGCCTTGAGTTGAGCTAGTTTGCCAGGTCTAAGTTTGCGCTTGGAGATAATTATTGGAGGGGCTTTGTGGGCGGTTCCAGACCAGCTGCAGATGACCAGAGAGTGGTCACTTAGGGTGTCAGGAAGGACCTGGGTGCCGGTAATTTTGTGTGGGCAGTTTGTGAACACTAGGTCAAGTAGGGAGGCTGTCTCCATGTGGTTGTTTGCACGGGTGGAGCTTTTGATGACTTGAGTGAGATTGAGGGCAGCCACCTCATTTATGAACGGGGTGGCAGTCTTGGCCAGCCAGTTTATGTTAAAATCTCCCAGGAGAATTTTTTCATGCTTGGGGGGTAGGGTAGCGAGATAGGACATGATGGCTTGGAAGGCTGGTTTCCAGTCTTGGGGCGGGACGTAGGCTGTGGTGAGGAGGAGGGGGGCTGCAGACTTTCCTAGTGTTAATTTGATGGTGAGAGCCTGTGCCTTGGAAGTTAGTTGGGGCAGAGGGAGAAGAAGATGTCCTGTGAGGGAGTTCTCAAGGTAGAGAGCACAGCCACCACCTCTCTTTTCCACTCGGTCCGAATGGAAGAGGAGGTAACCAGGGAGGTGTACTGTGGAGTCAGGGACGGTTGGGGTGAGCCAGGTTTCACTCACTGCAATGACGTCAGGTTGGTGCTGTTGAACCCACCCTTGGAAAGGATCCCATTTATTTTTGCAGGCTACAGATGTTTAGTGAGGCAATGCTTAGCCCATTTCCTGGGGCTGGATGGGCTGGTGTGGGATTCTGTGGTCCGGGGTTGGGGTGGACATTTCCCTACAGTAGCAGAAGAAGTATGAATGACCTAAGGCAATAACTAGTTGCTCGGGTAGTTAGCCTTTAGCAGTGGGGCTGCGGTGGTGCCAAGAAGGTATTGGCAGTTTCAGGGCGGGGGGGGCTGCTAGGAGGAGTAGGTGAGGTTGGTGGTGGGTGGGGCAGGTGGTATAGCAGCAGTGGGAGGTTGGCAGGAGAAGGGGTACTAGGAGTCACCTCCCAGGGGTAGGTAGGGTGGAGGGATGGGAAGTTTAAGAACCTGTTTGTGTGTGAGGTGCAGTAAGGGTGGCGTGCAACTTCCTGGTTATCAGCCCTGGCTTGTGGAGGATGGTAGTTGGTATGTGGATAAGGGGGGTGGTGGTGTTGTGAGTAACTGGTTGCATGTGGATAGGGTGGGGCAGATTTGGGTCCCTTTGCTACATGAGAGGGGGGTGTGGTGTTAAAGGAAGCTACACAAGGAGAGTGATGATGGGAAGTGGGAACATCGTGGGCTCTAGGACTAGCAGGAGAAGTCAGGTCGGTGGGAGGAACAACTAGAGGGGGCCCACTAGTGGTGGTAGAGTATAAGCTGCAAATGGGAAAGCTGGCTGATAGGTTATTTTGTGATCATGTGATCACAAATATACCTATATAACTAGATGCTGACCAAAGATGGTGGTGGGGGCGGTGGGGAACCGAATGCTTGGAGTAAAGACTAATTCAGCAACAAAGCACAAAAAGGCACCAAGAGCAGAGATTCAAAAAGTTTCTGCTGTTCTGGGAGTGTGCGGTCACGATCAGGCGCGCTGCTGCAGGTCAGGTCCTTATAATATACCTTGTATGCTGTGTGGAATGAGCTGCTGGGCTGGGGGGAGTGCCGTTGATGGGCTGGGGGAGAGCCGATTTCTGCCCTCACAACCTCCATATAACAGCTGTGGAAGAGAGAGAGAGAGAGACAGGGGTTTATAAAGGCAGGAGAGGGAGTGGGGCTTACAGACCTGAGGGGGGTGGTTGGTAATCAGGATACAGGAGCACAAAAGGCTGTAAGGTACTTGAACAATCAAATATATCTCATGGTAACTTTAAGAACAGCTAAGGCAACTTAACAATCAAATATATCTCGTGGCAACTTTAAGAACAGTTAAGGCTACCTTAAGAGCAATTAAAGCAACTTCTGAAAGTTATAGTCTAGGCAGTAATGATTGCAAAGTTTGTAAGGTAAAATTCTATCTCCACTGTTGCATCGAGACTAATTCAGCAACAAAGCACAAAAAGGCCCCAAAAGCAGAGATTCAGAAAGTCTCTGCTGTTCTGGGAGTGTGCGGTCGTGATCAGGCATGCTGCTGCAGGTCAGGTCCTTATAATATACCTTGCATGCTATGTGAAATGAGCTGCTGGGCTGAGGGGAGCGCCGTTTTGACCCTACCTGATAGTTTGGTAAACTTGTCTGCCCCAATGCCTTTTTATCCCTTTCCTATCTCTGCACGTGTCCTGTCCTCTTTTCTTAGGTCTTGTAGGCTTGCCTGCCTGGTAAGACCTTTCCTTCTCCCCCTAACCCCTCTTCCTCTTCCCGTATCTCCACTCTAGCCCCCTGCAGCCACTCTCCCTCTATCCTGATTTCTCTTGCCTGGCCTCCTATCTTTTCTCACTGTTCCTCCTATATATATCCTTCCCTACTCCTTTTCACAATCTTACTACTTCACCTTCCTTACCTTTTTCTCCCTGTGCTACCTTACTGTCTCCTACCAGTCCACCTCCTCCTCTTATTTTATCTTTTAATTTTTATTGCAGAGTTAGATCTGTTGCCCATTTTTCTCCCATTACTGTATTTTGCTTGTATTATCTTATGTTTTATCCCTACAACATTTGCTACTTATTTTTCTTGCTTGCTTACTGTTGCCTACTGTTACTCCAGTTCTTTATATTTTTACCAATTGTAAAATTGTTTCACTACTAGAGAAATGTAATTGCTGCCCTCTCCTTTTGTTATGTTTTATTTTATTACTGTTCTTTCATCTATGTACATTGCTCTCTACCTTGAAAAGTGTATTGTTTGCTCCCCACCTTCTTGGAATGTATTTGTAATTGTTCATTATGTATTGTACTCTCCCGGGTCATGCCTGAAAATAGTCATTATGTTGGCTAGTACACTTACCCGGTAAACTAAAACTAAATAAATAAAATGATTATATATTTTTTCTAAAAACTAATTTCTTCACATTTTGTGGTACAATTTATCAGGAAGTGTCAATTCTGATGTTAAATAGTCCCTCCATCTTGTAAAATGTAGACTTGCTGGCAAAGAAACTGGTATAATGTCAGATATTTATGAAGTTAATATGGTGTTTCGATTAGAAGTTTTATTCTGTGCCTAGGGTTAATATGTAAGTTTGGGTCTAAACCCAAACTTACCAAATTAGCTCTATCCAATGGCACATTCAATGTCCATTCCCCTGATGGCTTACCCCTCGAGAACATCTGCTCCTTCAAATACCTGGGAGTCACCCTCAACCCAGCCCTCTCTTTCTTTGACCATATTGAGAACTTAATATTTCATATTAATGAAAAACTGGGGATCAGCTGCCAACTACTCAGTTACCTCACTCCTGAAGTCTGCCTTGCCATAGCTCAGAGTAACCTTCTCCCGCTTATGGATTATGGCTCCCCGATCTATTCATAAACCTTCTCCATAAACCAAACAAGGCTAAACACCACTTATAATAACATTTGCCGCTTTACCCTCCTGGCTCCTTACTCCTCCCCCCCATTGCATCCTATATGTGAAACTTGGATGACCCCCCACCCCGGCCAGATGCAACCATCTTCTGGCTTGCACTGTAAGCATGGCTATATACAGTCCCATGACATCTCCTCTCTCCTCCTTACTTCAGCCTAAAACATACAGCCTTGACCTCCGCTACACTGCAAGCCTATTATTGGAATGTCCTCAAGTCTCCACTTGCATGGGTCAAAGAGCTTTCTCTTCTGCCACTCCCACCTTTTGAAACAGCCTGCTATCCACCCTGCAGACCCTTGACTCACCACAGCACTTCCGCTGTCTCCTGAGGGTGCACCTATTGACCACATCCACCTGCTCTTGCTCCCCTTGTGATCTGGGAAATTGCTTTTCTCCCTGTTATGTGCTCTAAGTCTCCGACAAGTTAGGTGGTTTACAATTACCTTGTTTCATGCAGGGTGCTGTTTATTCCTTTGTATGCTCTGGGTGTTACACCCTACCCCTTCTTACAAAACTTCTATACAATATCCCCATTACTTCTGTTTACCTACTTGCATTGTATTTATTGTCGATGTTTTTGTACCCTGTTCTGTACAATTTCCTCATTACTTCTGTTTACCTAATTGCATTATATTTATCTACAATGTGTCTGTACCCTGTTGTATTTGTATTTGCTGTATTCTTGTGTCACCTCCGTAGGCCAGGTCGTGCCTAAAAATGGTCCTTGGATCAGTGCGCCTACCCACTTAAATGAATAAAATATAAAATAAATGTACATCTTCTGTGCATTCACATAGATTTTAATAAATCTAAAAAAAAATCCACTTTAGAATGAATTTCCTATTCTGATATTACCCAAGACAGTTTTTCATAAACTTTAACAGAACCAACTTTGTCATGTTGTTGTCAATAAGTATCAAGCATGGAAGGTTATAGTATTGTGCTCCGCAGAATGTACAGATTTTCTTAAAATGAGAGCTACAAATCTTGTTTTAGTTAATTTGTTTATTCAGGACTCTAACAATGAGCATGTGCATTACTGTCCGCTAACCTGCGTGCCCAATGGTAATGCGCATGCTCATTCCTGAAGTCACGCTTTTAAATGGCTAGAAATTGTATATGCATTGTTTGTTTTGTTAAAATAGAGTATCACAGTGTGTTGACACATTGTCATCTGTAGGAAAATGTGCTTAATATACTGTATGCAGCGTCAAAAAAAATTGGGTCCTGCCAAAATGCAAGTACTGTCAGCTGAAGTGCCTTCACAATTCAAATGTCTCGGTTGTCATTGCTCCCCCCGCTGCGCTGAGGTTAACAACATTTAACTGGCTGGAGGCATGTTCACATTCATCCCCGTGCCCACACTCACTAATCTGCCTGACAGATGTGGTTTCCAGGCTGTTTATACTACAGGACAGTTAAGCTAAATAGACTCAGTTAGCATACTGCCCCATTGTCCTTTCCCCCTTCAGGAGCCCAGGGATCCCAGTTGCAGTACAGCCTGCTGATTGCTATTTAATATATATCTAGTACCATTGGATGTCAAGGAAACTGTCACGTACACCACTGTACAGGCAACTGGAGCTGTCATAGCAGTGGGTAGTTTGTGTGTTTGGGGTAAGCACAGGCCTGCTGTTATTACTTTTACAAGGTCTTTTAGTGAGACGCATTACTTTTTACTATGTACCTACTGGCAGCCTATTCATAAAGTAGATGGTGATCTAACACTGTTACAATACACTTTTGTAACTAAATGAGCAGTGCTCATTCCATTTTTTGCTGTTTGAAATCTGAAGTTTGGGAATGAGCATGTGCATTATAGTCATGCAAGCTGGTAACCAGACAGTAATGCGCATACTCATTGCCAGTGTACATATTAAAAACGAATCAAAACCACGACTTGTAGCACTCATTAAAAAAAAATGATGCTGTGGTGCAGAATATCATTTTATGACATGCTACAGACTTAATGGAAACAGCATTAAAAATTCAGATCTTGCAAGAGTGCAGGTTAAATAACTCTGAGCTGATCTGTCACTAGCGTTCACTTGATCAGTCATGTGGCTCAATAATGTCTCTTCCTCTAACAACAAACTCTAGCCAGAGCCGACATGGCTGTGGCGAGCTGCCAAATTACCACACATGTGCATAGAACATTTTGAATGACCAGGTGTAACTCAGCCATTTTTTTGGAGTTCTTTCACCAGATTTTCAACATGGCCTTTTTGGGACCCCACCTCATGAAGAGTGTCACTGTCATATCATTCATTTGTCCTGAAAGGTGATTTCAAAGAGCGACCATGCCATTCTGTGCCACAGGTGCAAAAACACATTTTGGGCAGAATGTGAAAAATAATAGCTACACTGTTAAAAAGGAGGTGTACAAAAATGGCCATGTTGAAAATCTGCAGTGAAAATATTAAAAACTGGCGAAGTTTACAGGTTAGAACGTGTAGATATCATATGGCAATGATCTCCTTAACACTTAAGAAGCTTGTCCTAAGGCATTGGATTGATGTCCAGAAACTTTCTTATACAGAATGGCTCCAAGACCTCTTGTTTAATCTGAGGGTGGAACAATTTAAAACATTTCCAGACCACTCCCCCTCTAGATATAAAAGGATATGGGCCAGGATGCATGCTGTCTATATGTTACAAGTTGGAGTTCTCTTAGCTCAATGAGCTTTGAGAACTTGAGCTCCTCTTACAGTAGTGGATGGTCACTCTCATCCAGGACAACAATCCAATGTACTTCCTTGCTGTCCTTCTGGTGCTATGGTAAAATGGAGTGAATGTTCAACCAGCCGAGGGGGTGGGTTAAGAGGGAGGGAGTGAGGGATTGTTTTAAGGTGGTGGGGAAGGTAAACAATGGAGGGTGGGACATAAGGGGTGGGGTCATGTCACTATACTTCTTATGCTTGTATTATTGCCCGTTTGGGCACTCATGTTATTTTTGATTACTGTGCCGTGTCATTTGATGTGTGCTTGAAAATAACAATAAAACATGAATTAAAAAAAAAAAATTGGCGAAGTTAGAAGTGTGCATAGAAACTGCACAACATACGCTCATAATGCAGTCATTTTTGGGAATTTTTTCACCAAATTTTCAACGTGGGCTTTTTGGGACCCCCACCTCAGTTTGTTAATTGGTCCAGAAAGGTGATTCCATGCAGTGACTGCTTAACAAAATGACAGTGACAATGTTCATGAGGTGGGGTCCCAAGAACCCCAAGTTAAAAATTTTGGGCCAAAATTCCAAACAATGGCTGATATAGCAACATAAGTTGAAAATCCCATTGACTGCCATTATGCCACGCTTACCTTTGATTCTTCAGCTTGCGATTTGGTTTTTAAGAGAGCAGATGTGTCCCGGTCCAGAGAAGATGACAGTGCCGACCTCCAGAGATAGGTATGGGGTAAGGGGGAGTGTGGGGAGGTGGATGCTCAGTAGGAAGGTGGGGATGGAGGAGGGGGGACTTGCGTGACGACGAGGGACCGTTTTCTTTTTTACAGGTAAAAAAAGTAATCGGGGAACGGTTTTCTTTAGTTACAGGAAAACAAAAACATAAATTTGGGCACACTGGGTTGGGCTCCCAGTGTGCCACGTGAATTGGGGGGGTACATGATGCCAACATGGAGAATGGGCACCCTAATGTCGGTGTGGGGATAGAGAATGGAGGGAGCAAGGAAGACAGCAGTAGTGGGAGGGAGACGCTCCACGGGATGGTTTTTTTTTTCTCCAGGGCTGGGATGGAATAGAGGGAGTGGTGAAGACATCAGCAATGGGAGGGAGCGGGAGGAGTGCCATCCACAAGATGGCAGTGGTGATGCAACTGCACATGCATGGCATTTGTGCATGCATAATTGTAGTGAATGTTGCATTCTGCCGTTCCCAAGATGGCGGCGCCAGCGGAACTGCACATGCGTGCCAGGTGTGCATGTGCAGTTATCATACCGGAATGTGGAAGTAACAGCCAAAATAGTGCAGCTGTTACTCCGCAGTGGCCGACAGTGGTGGAGTGCTCCCAGCTCTGTTGGACTTTTGGAAGAATACTTCCAAAAGTCCAATGGAAGCGTGCCATGATTCTGACATTTTCAGGCTACAGATTACAAAACGGCTGTAGGCTCCACCCACAGCCATAAAAACTAACAGTTTCAGATGATCAAGCCATCAGTTTAATCATTAAAATCATTTTATGTATGCTGTGTACAGTGTACCATAGGTACCAGAAGCAGACTTTTTTTCTGCTTCACAGACAATAACTGGAACTTCTTCCACCACTATTTTTAAAAACATTCACCACTATCAGGCTCTACATTAAAGCTGCGTGCAATATAAAATTCCGACCATGGAATGCCTGTGGAATGACCATTCTGACTCTGTGGAATTTCATAGAATTTGAGCAAAACCTCCATAGAAATGTTGCCAAATTTTAATTTCATTTATTTTGCTTTAATTTTAACAGTGCGTGTTCTCATGACACTAAATTTGGTATGTAGCCAGTTAATTATATGGCATACATATATTTCAATGTGTCTGCACAACTGGTTTCATGCTTGTGTAACATAGATAATCTTTGGCTGCTCACCTCTCTATCTGTGGGATATACCACCCTGTAGGGGTACAAAGACATAGATACATAGATACATAGACAGTGTCGGCAGATAAGGGCCTATGGCCCACCCAGTCTGCCCATTTGAGCTTGTAAGTTCAGTTTATGTTTTCCTAGAAGTCTGTTGCCCATTACCCCTGAACTCCAGAATTCCTTTATGTCTATCCCATGCATTCTTAAATCCCATGACTGTTTCAGACCCCACCACTTCATCTGGCAGGGTGTTCCACTTGTCCACCACCCGTTCTGTGAAGAAATTTTTCCTCATGTTTCCTTTGAATCGTCCTCCCTCCAACTTCATCCCATGCCCTCTAGTCCTGGAACATCTTTTTCGCTTAAAAATAGTGTATTTCTGCACCCTGTTCCTCCCTGTGAGATACTTGTATGTCTCTATCATATCCCCTCTCGCTCCTCTCCTCCAGGGAGTACATGTTCAGTTCCTTCAACCTGTCTTCATAGGACTTGTGATGCAATCCATGCACCATCTTTGTTGCCCTCCTCTGAACCTTCTCTACCCTGTCTATGTCCTTACGTAGGTATGGTCTCCAGAACTGTACACTGTACTCCAGGTGGGGCCTCACTAGTGTCTTTTATAGCGGAATTATGACCTCTCTTTTCCTGCTGGTGATGCCCTGCCTATACATCCCAGCATCCTATTTGCTTTACCTGCTGCCTTGTCACACTGTTTCCCTACCTTGAGGTCATCAGAGATGATAACCCCAAGATCCCTTTCCTGCTCGGTGCATGCTATATCCTCACCCCCCAACTGATATATTGTGCCAGGGTTTTTGTGCCCCATATGCTTTATCTTGCACTTCTTTGCATTGAATTTCAACTGCCAAACCCCTGACCATTCTTCAAGTTTCTGCAGGTCCATTCTCATTCTGTCTACACCCTCTGGTGTGTCTACTCTGTTACACAGCTTTGTGTCATCAGCAAACAGTGAAATTCTGCCTTCTAGGTCCTGTGCAATGTCACTGATGAAGATGTTGAATAGGACTGGTCCCAGCACTGATCCCTGTGGTACCCCACTGGTCACTATTCCCTCTGTGGAGTGACAGCCATTTACCACCACTCTCTGTGTCCTGCCACCCAACCAGTTACTTACCCACCACACTACTGTCCTGCCCACACCCATATTCCCCAGTTTGTGTAATAGTCTTCTATGTGGCACAGTGTCAAAGGCCTTGCTGAAGTCCAGATAGGCCATGTCCACTGCCCTCCCCTGATCCACCTCACTAGTCACCCAGTCAAAAATTCAATGAGGTTGGTCTGACATGACCTCCGCTGTGAATCCATGCTGCCTTGGGTCCTGTAGTCCATTGACAACCAGATGTTCCACCAATCTCTCCTTCAGTAGTGCTTCCATGATCTTCCCCACTACCGAGGTGAGGTTGACTAGTCTGTAGTTCCCTGCTTCCTCTTTGTTCCCTTTTGTATAAGGGGACTACATCTGCTGTCCTCCAGTCTTTGGGTACCTCCCTGTTTCCAGTGATCGGCTAAATAGGATAGCCAGAGGTTCAGCCACCACCTCTTAGTTCTTTAAGGACCCTGGGGTACCCATCTGGCCCCATTGCTTTATCAACTCTTATTACTTCCAGTTCCTTCAGGACTCTTTTCGTGTAAAGGGACTTGGGTCCATTTCTGCACCATTCTCACCCTTGTACTCCCTTCAGACCCATTACCTCCTCTTCCTCAGTAAAGACTGAGCAGAAATACCTGTTCAATATGTCAGCTTTACTGTTGTCATCCTCCACGCTGCACCCATCCTCCCCTTCAGTCTCACTATCCCTCCTTTGACTTTCTTTTTCACTTATGTACCTGTAAAGGTTTTGTCCCTCTACCCACTGATTTTGCAATGTGTTCTTCTGTCTGAGCTTTGGCTTCCCTTACTGACCTCCCTGCCTCCCTTTGCTTCTCCTGGTACTTCTCCTATCCCTTCTGCCTGTGTCTTTTTGTATTGCCTGAATGCAATCTTTTTGGCTTTCACTTTCTTTGCTACCTCTTTGGAAAACCATAATGGTCTCCTCTTCCTTTTCCTTTTGCTAACTTGCTTAATGCATAAATCTGTTGTTCTTGTAATTCCCATTTTAAATACTGCCCACTGTTCCTCAACCCCTGATTCCTGTCCCATTCCCCTTAATGCCTCTTTCAAGTATCTACCCATTTTCTCAAAGTCTGCCCCCCTAAAATCCAGGATACGTGTTTTTGTGTGGTTTGGTTCTGCTCTTTCTGTGATTTCAAACCACAATGACTGGTGGTCACTGTTCCCCAGGTGCTCCCCACTGTTACCCCGTCCACACTGTCCCTGTTTGTGAGCACAAGGTCCAATATTGCCTTCTGCCAGTTGGTTCCATGACCAGTTGCTTGAGGAAGGCACCCTGAAGGGAGTCCAGGATAAATCTGCTCCTAGTTGATGCTGCTGCTGGGATGCTCCAGTCCACATCTGGAATATTGAAGTCTCCAACCAGTACTACCTCACCCTTGTCTGCCATTCTTTGGATGGCTAGCATCAGCTCCCTATCTGTTTCTTCCTCCTAGGCTGGTGGTCTATAGACCACACCTGTGCAGATGGCTGTTCCCATTTTCCTTTCCAGCTTAACCCACAGTATCTCTCCCCATTTTGTTCCTCCTGGATCTCTACGGCCCTTATGTCATTTTCACATACAGTCACTCCTCCTCCCTTCCTGCCTGCTCTGTCTCTTCTGAATATGTTGTAGCCAGGTATGGCCATCTCCCAGTCATGGTTATCATTACACCAGGTTTCAGTAATGGCCACAATGTCCAGGTCTGACTGCACCATGACAGCCTCCAGATCTTCCATCTTGTTGCTAAGGCTCCTGGCCTTTGCACACATGGCTTTCCATGATTTGACCTCCCTAGACTGTTTCACTGTTCTACTCCAGCCCCTTCCTTGGTTGTCCTTTATCCCTGGCTCTCCTTGCTGTCTGTCCTTCTGCTGAATTTTGACCCTTTTCTGCCTATCCACCTCTTGGGCACTAATCTCCATCTTTTGCACACTGCTTTGCAGAGATAGCCACTCCTCTGGTTCACTGGTTCCACTGCTAGCTGTGGGGGGTTAGCAAGTAAGTACCCTCCTTGCTGGCCTGCCGCCCACCTTTGCTAGGTTAAATGCTTGTCAATGTAGCATTTAAACTTATCATTGAGTGCTTGGATTCCCCTCCAGGATGGATGCAGGCCATCATGCTTGAACAAACCTCCACCCCTCCTGGTGGGTCCCCAGTCACCAATGAATCCAAACCCTTCCTCACAGCACCAGTTCTTCAACCATGAGTTAAAGTTCCTGGTGCATGCACTCCTATGCTCTCCCTTGCCCCTCACAGGTAGTACTTCTGAGAAAGTGATAGAAGTAGCTACTTGCTTGAGACCCCTTCCCAATTTCCTAAATTCTTCCTGAACTTCCTTTGGCTCCCTATTTGCCAGGTCATTAGTACCTAGGTGGATAATGACATCCAGCTCACCCTCCCATCTTGCCTTCCCAGTGATCCCCAGGATCTTCCTTCCATCCCTCCATGCCGTGGCACCTGGTAGGCACCTCACCTCCCTATCTTCCCCCTCCTGTGTTGCTAGCTGGATCCCTCTTATGATGGAGTCCCCCACCAGGATTTGCTTCCTCCTCCTCTGGCATCCACTGCTTTCCCCGTTGAGGTCACCTCCTTGGCTAACCTCCACATCCTTTCCATCCACTTCTCTGGGTACCTCTATTTGGTTGTCCTCATTTGCCAGTGTGGCATATGAGTTCTCTAGTGGAATAGGATCTGGGATGTGCCTCTGCCTGACCGCTCTAACCCTCCCTGAGCCCACTATCATCCAAGTGCTCCTCGTTCTCGGCATCCTTTGAGGCAGTTGCATTGAACTGAGTGGTCTCTGGATAGGGGTGATGGTACTCCTGACCCAGTTTACTTCCGCTCTGAGTCTGGCTACCTCAACCCACAGTCCAGAGAGATGCATGCAGATAGGGCAGCACCTCAGTGTCCAGAAGGTCTGCCTGAATATGGCTGACCCACAGCCACTGCATTGCACCACTCTCCACATTATACTGCAATTTCACTACTTGTCTGCTACTGAAGCTCTCCTAGTTCCCTTTTTATTAATTTACTGTCCTAAAAATCCTGCCACTGATCCTCAGATAATTTTCTTAAAAAAAAAAAAAAGAAACCAATAAATTAATAAATAAGTCAAAACACTTGTGCTGAGGGTGGGCTTCTTGTCCCTTATGCCCCTCCTACTTCACACCCCTTATTATACCCTGTGTTTAGCTCCTGTCAATCAGATTTAACAGGGCTTATAATTAAGAATTGGGGGAAGTTTAAAAGAAAAATAGCTATTACTAGTTACTCTAAAGCACTGAATTGAATATGTTCCCTTCCTTCCCCTTCTGGCTTCTTCTGAGAAAATAAAACTCTACTTGCTACCTCAACTCTGACTAAGCCCCACCTCCAGTTATCACGTAGCTGAGGTCAGAGGCCAGACAATTAGCACCCTTCACCCAACTACAGGGCAGTCAGACAAGCCAAGATAAAATTTGCAGCAATTAAAGACAGCACAGAATTACACCACCACTATGTTTTAAATTTTCAACAGCCCAAAAACAATTATAAGTAAAGACAACAAAGAAAGTACAGTGTCACTAAAAGCCCACAATCTAAGTTTAAAAGAAAAATAGCAATTACCAGTTAACCCTAGAAGAGGGTTCCACCCCTAGAGGTGCCGTGGGAGTGATTCCCTTGGCTAAAGGTACCTTAGGAAGAAGCCCATGGAAGAAAGAGGCATGCCACTGTAGGAACAGGGGTGGATGGAGGAGTAAGGGAAAAAAATCCTCATGTGCATCATAGGAGGAGCAGCCTGTAAATGGGCCTTGTGGGGGCATGGCCAGTTGCACCACCCCCTTGAACTATGGGCTTTAGCCCTCCAATTCAATGTGCCTGTGCAAATGGTTTCATGCTTGTGTAACATATAATCTTTGGTTGTTCACATCTCTATCCGAAGACAGGTAACCCTAGAAGAGGATTCCACCCCTAGATGTGCCGTGGAAGTGATGCCCTTGGTTACAGGTACCTTAGGAAGAAGCCCAAAAAGAGTGTCAAGCAAGCATACAAGGTGGTGAATGCTTATCAGGATTGAAGAAAAGTACGTAAATCAGGTGGTAGCATACATTCCGTTGGTAGCATATATTCCATTGGTAGCATGGGTCAATGAGGACCTGTATGGAGGTTGGTTGAAAATGTGAGTTCAGCTGGCATTGGTAATGCAGGTTCAGCTGGTAGCATAGGTCAGTTGGTTGTATTGTTGAAGTAAAGTAGGCAGGCATGGCAGATGAATAGTGACCCACCCGGAGGTCTGACTGTAAGGTGTGGAGGCCTGGCTCCCTAAGGAGAGAGACAGAACAGCCAGAAGGGGAGATGGGACACTTAGGGGACAGCCACCCACTCCTTCCAACAGTGGAAATCTACCTATGTAACCTAAGAATGGACAACTGGACAGGGGCCATACAGTGGATGTCCTGTATCTGGACTTCAGTAAGGCATTCGACTCGGTGCTGCATGGAAGGCTGGGAAGGAAGTTAGTAGGCACAGGGGCAGATGCAAAGCTGGTGAGATGGGTAGGAAACTGGCTTCAGGGAAGGCAACAGAGGGTGGTGGTGGGTGGGGAGCTCTCACACTCAAGGGCAGTGACAAGCGGTGTTCCACAGGGCTCGGTGTTGGGACCAGTGTTGTTTGGGATATTCATTGCAGACATATCATGGGACATCAAGAGCAAGATCAGTCTTTTTGCTGATGATACCTAGGTAGGCACGGTGGTGGATGACCTAGGGGGGGTGGCAGGGGTTGCAGGATGATCTGGCAAAGCTTGAAACCTGGTCAGACACCTGGCAACTGGGGTTTAATGCCAAAAAGTGCAAGGTGCTGCATTTTGGGATGAAGAACCCAAGGAGGAGTTACCAGCTGGGGAGAGTTCAGCTAGCCCAGACAGAGGAGGAGAAGGATCTGGGTGTGCTTATTACAGGGTCAATGAACAACTTGGCACAATGTAGGAAGGCAGCTGCAAAGGCCAACAAAATGCTGGGTTGTATTGCAAGGGGTATATTCTCGAGGAGGGGAGAAGGTGATTCTGCCACTGTATAGGTCATTAGTTAGACCACACCTGGAGTACTGCGTGCAGTACTGGTGCCCCGTATCTGAAGAGGGACATTAAGAGTAACTTTTAGAGGAGGGGGTGCAGTGCAGGGTGACAAAGATGATCAAGGGGCTGGGGGACTTATCATACTAGAGGAGGTTGAAGGAGTTGAATATGTACTCACTGGAGGAGAGGAGGGACGGGGGTGACATGATTGAAACCTTTAAATACATGAAAGGAATAAACAAGATGGGTACAGAGGGGCTGTTCAAAGTAAGGGAGGGGAGGGCCACCAGGGGCCATGATATGAGACTGGAGGGAGGAAGGTTCAGGAGGGAGATTAGGAGACACTTTTTTACAGAGAGGGTGGTGGCTGGGTGGAATGCATTACCTGCAGACGTTGTATCCAGTAGAACAGTGGACCGCTTCAAAAGGGGATGGGACAGGACAAGGGGGAGGGTTAATGAAAGGAAAGGGTGGAAGGGAAGGGCAGCTGCAGAATAAGGGGTGCTAGCTGCACATTTGAGCAGACTTGATAGACCTCTAGGCCTTTATCTGCTGGTAAATTTCGTATGTTCATATGTTCGTAAGAATTACAACTACACCTATCGAGTAATATGACCACTGGCATGGATGAGAGGAAACCCCCCCTTTGAGGAGGAAACCTCTGGGGATCTAAGGCCTAAGTTGCCTTCCCTCCAGGCTTTGGGACAATTTTGTTTAGTGACAGCTCTGCTACTGCAATTTAGTAGACCAATCCAGTGGAACTGCAATTTCAGGGAATGCTCTCGCTCTACCCCTCTAATGGGAGTGCTTTGGAAGGTTGTGAGCTAACTCTCCAACAATGGGCAACCAAGGTGGGAGGAGGAGAGTAATGACCACCAAGGCACTCAGCTGGCCTACCGATCTATGAACAAACCAGATGAACCAAAGATGGTTGTAGGGAGAATAGATTGAAAGGGTGTCACCAAACCCGCTCTGACAGCTAAAGGGCCTTTCCTATGAGAGCCCCACCCATTCACTGCTGAAATCTTAAATGCTACATTGAGAGGTGCCATTGGTATGTTTGACAACTGAAGGTCCACCCAGAGTGAGAACATTCCCGGCTATAGGCCTGGTGATAAAGACCCTGCCCCAAGCTTTGCATGCTCAAGATGCAGACTTCGGGGTGCAGAGAGAGACCGTGGGGCACAGGGTTAGCCCTGAGTCCTAGAGTAATGGATATGGCTGGCATGTCTCCAAAATGTGGAAGTGAGTTGTAATAAGCACAGGACCTGAACATTGGTTGTAGTGGATGATGGCAGGCATGGGGAGATGTGTACGTAGGTCATACTGTGCACTGTGGATGCCTTGTGGGTCCAGACTGGATGAGCTGACATGGAAAGATCTGAACGTAGGTAAGACTGAACAATATGAACCCTTTCATGGGTCTAGGTAAGGCAAATAGTATTTGTCAACCACAGGAATGCATGCCATCCAAGTCCATTACAAAGCCAAATTTGGAGTGAATTGAAATATATATTATGAATAGGAGAACGGTGAGGCCAGGCACAGCCCGGGGCAAAAGGTTCAAGAGGAGGAGGCAGTGAATCTGGTTAGGTAGGAGGCTGCAAGGCCAGTACAGTAAGAGGGTCAGTACAATAGGAGGTGAAGTCTAAGACAAGTAGACTGCTGATATGAAGAGGGTCACCGGTATGGTGAGGGTCGGGTATCAGTATGGGGATTCAGTCAAGGGGTCACTGAAGGTCAGGTGCACAGTAGCAGGGAAGGGATGGTAGAAGTCTGGGTAAAGCTAGCTGCCCTTAGAGATCTGCAAGGAACTGTTGGTTGCGTAGTGCCATAAAGGCTATGCGGCAGCAGCAGGAAGCTGGATGAGTCAGTGGCTGATAAAATATACAACACTGGAAGCTGCTCTCACTGCCTGGGGCCATGATGCCCACTGTGATGACTCAGTCCCCACTGTAGGAAAAACAGAGAAGCCATGAACAGGACACCACTGCACCAAGCAGCTAATGAAATAGGACAAATAAATACCAGCAGCTGCAGCTAAGCTGGGATGCCCTGAAATACTATAAATAGTGGGCAATCCGGGCTGGTAACAGGGAAGATACAGGCAGGGCCAACAACTGGAGAACATATGAGCACTGGGGAAATATGCCCAGGGCAAGCAGAGAGTAGCATGGGCCAGAAGCATTAGGTAAAATGCTTGGATGGAATCCAGTGAGTCAGTAAACATTAGTAGAAATTATGTTGTTGAATTACCAGCATCCAGAGGAAGGGGGAAATCCAGCAGTCCATGGTAGGGTAAGCACTGAGAAAGGGAGCACAAAGGCCAGCAGGGAGAGGAATGTGGAATCCTCACAATCAGTGAGAGTGGCGTTGCATGGGCTGAGGGGAGGAAAGGCACAGCAAGATAATACACCACTGGACGGGTGTGCGGTACACGACCTGGCTCCCAGCAAACCGTCCTCCCCAGGGCTCCATTGCACTCACTCAGCATACTAAGCACATCCGCTGCCTGCCCCTCACCAGCCACAAGGCAGGGCTGTCTGATGTAGCTGCCCAAAAGAAAAGAACAATGACAAGGTAAGTGAAGCAACAAAAACAAGGAGCAGGAGTAGGGAGGCAAGGGAGGAGTGGAAAAAGAGGTGCAGGGCAGGAACAAAAACAGGGCAGCCGCAGACAAGTGGCATGATCCAAACAACCGCAAGTGGAGCAGCAAACACAAGGTATGGGGAAAGGGAGAGTGAGCCAGCAGCCAGAGGCAAGCAGCAGGAGAAAATGGGGAAGGGAGCGAGGAAGGGCAGAGCCTCCGGCCACAAGAAAACAAAAAAATGCTTGTGTGCGATGTGGGAGGAGCAGCCCTTATATGGCCCTTGTGGGGCATGGCCAGTTGCTCAGCCACCTTAAACTAAGAGCTTTAGCCCTCCAAGTACCACATTTCAGAGTTATAGATTGAAATGGGGCAGTGCAATTGGTGGCCAAACATTTAATCAAAATAAAATGTTTAGTTATTTCAATCTAATTTTTTTATTTCTCATCTAAATTTCTCCACAGTTTCAGGATTTAGAGAAACATATTGCATGGATGTGTACACCATGGCCCAAATATTCAAACTGCGCCAGGCTGTGGTGCAAGCTTGGGCGCAGCTCAACTTGGCTGCGCAGGGGTGTGGACTAAGCGATATTCAAAGGAGCTGCGCCATGGCTCAGCAGCTTTGAATATCGCACCCTGGCAGCCCCCAGTGTGCATTGCACCATGTACAGCAACCACGATATTCAAAACTGAACATGCAAATGGAGCCATAATGTATGCAAGGTGCATATGGTGCCATTTGCGTGTCATTATGGCTCCATTTGCATGCAGGTGCGCTGATCCCCGACGACTTGTGCCTGGCACCCTGCCAGGCAGCAGCCACCAGGGACCAATGCCTGTAGCTGACTGATCATCTGTGGTGAAATAGAGAAAACCTTCCGAGACTCAGGTCCAGTGATCGCGTGCTCGATCGGCATGTACAGCAAACTATTCTCATATCCTGGTGTCATGGTCCCCTGCCCACCGAGCTCACTGCCTCGCCCCCTGTCGCCGGGTGGGCGGCGCACCACCTGCCCGGCCAGCCGCTGACTGACACTCAGGGCTGCACGCCCATTGGTCTGCTACATGAGCCAATGGGCGGTAGCCCCCCATTGTTGGTCACATTCTTGATATGTGAATGAATCATTCACATATCTGAATGTAGACGTATGGTTGCACGCCCATTGGCCTGCGTGCTGTGAACCAATGGATGGCAGCCCCCTACCGAGGTATCAGTCAGCAGGCGGTGGGAGCAGGCGGGTGGAGTGCTGCCACCCACAGCTGCCGGGGGGGAGCGGGTGGTGGGGCTCAGTGGGCAGGTGGGGGGGACCACTTGACCACCAGGGATACTGGAATAGTTTGCTTTACAAATGCCCATAATCGGGCACATAGTGGTCCACTGGACCACCAGGATCTAGAAAGGTTTTCTCTATTTTTACACAGATGCCCACGATCAGGCACATAGCGGTCCACTGGACCACCAGGGATACAGCACTTTTTTATAGATGCCCACGATCGGACATGGGGTGGTGCCGCCAGGTGCAGCTGGAACTCGGGTGGCCACCCACAGGTGGCAGCTGGCGTGTTGTGCCCTGTAATGCGGCAGCTCACCGGTGGGTGGGGCCATCAGTTGTTCCTTTTTTCGCTAACACTGTGCTGGTGCAAAGTGGTGTTAGCATGCATGGCTCATGCAGATTTATGCATGGGCACACCCCCACCTGTGCCTGCATACATTACTGATGCACTCGCGCATCGAGATTGGCCGCGCACTTTCCTTTTGAATATCGTGTCACGCATTAGTCATGCACAACCCTTTGGAATATCTGGGGCTCATGTTTTAATTCTCAAACTTCAAAGGGGGCTGAGTGATGGGTAGTCATATATTTTGCCAAAATTTAGATTTCTGTTGTTTTAGAATATTGTTGATAGTATTCATTGAAATGCTATACAATTTTGCAGGTATATGGGTTATCGCTACATATGTGTATGTATATATATATATATATATACACACACATATATACATTGTTTCATATTTATAGCTTCAAATGGGACTGAGTTGCCAAAATTTAAATTTCAGTTATTTCCCTCTAAATTTAAAACAAAATATCCAAATTTAACCAGATGTGAAACCATTAAACTACTATACCACATGGTCATTTCTGACAAAGTTCATATTTACAGCTTTAAATGGGACTGAATTAAAAGTAGTCAAACTTTCACAACATTTTAAAATTAAATTTTACAAGAATGTAAACTGCAACTTTATATACCCCTGAAACTTTAAAACTGGAGAATGCAATGCCATTATTTGGTGGGTTCTTAGTCCTTACAATGTCAATGTTATTGATTGCTTGCTGCCAGAAATTGCAAAATAACATATGTACTTAAATCAAATTCTATGAATCTTTGTGAAAATTGTGGAATTTCATGAAAATTCCATGAAATTGGAATGTGCTAATTGCACTCAGTCTTATCTGGGGGATTCTAATTAAATTATAGGGGTTTGAGAGACAGGTAGTGCAGGGGGTCACCAGGTTCAGGAGTTAGATACATAGGCCCAGATATTCAAAAGAGTTGAGCCATGCACAATAGGGCTGCGCCTACGCAAGTCCGAATTGCGCCATTCTGTGATATTCAGCAGGAGGCAGTTGCACCCCTGAAATCATGCTGAGCAACAGCACAATGATAATGAAGGCATGCGCAACTGAAGGGGAGGAACCATGCATAAATGGCGCAGTGTGATATTCAAAGACTTGTGCAATGTGCAACAGTAGAATAAGCGGAAGTTGCGCCATAGCGGAAATGAGCCAAAATAAAAAGGAGCAAGGAAGAGGTGCAAGAACACTACAGGGAAGCCACATGAGACAGAGGCAGAGGCACACAGACAGGGCAAGTGGCAAGAACAGGGCAGGCCAGGAAAAGGCCACAGTCAACAGCCAGGCACAGGGAAGGTGTGGGGAGCCACACAGCACAGAGGCCAGCATAGGCAGATGTAACCGGTGCAGGGGAGGTAGCAGCCAGGACAGCGGGGGGAATAAAGTAGCAGCTGCCAGGGGGGAGTGAACGCAAGCCAGGGACATGGCCAGTGCCACCTTCCACATGGAGGCTGTAATGAGGGGGGTGAGAAGGTGGGTGGCAGGGGGGCGTGGCCATGGAAGGGCCAGTCGGCGGTATGCCCCCAGCAGGCAGTACCGAGCCCACACCAGCTTTGAGCTGTACACAGATAGTGAGATTGTGGGCTGGTACCGCCTGAACAGGGCAATACTGAGGTGGCTCTGTGAGCTGTGCAGTGATGTGATGCAGGCACCCGCACGACAGAGCCATGCCCTGTCAGTGGAGACCAAGGTAACAGCCTGCATGTGCTTGCTCACCACGGGTACCTTCCAGAGACCAACTGGGGACACCACAGGCATAACCCAGTCGGCCACGTCACGCCACCTCACCCAATTCCTCAGCACACTGCTGCCACATGCTGAGGAGTACATCCATTTCCCCAGCACAGTGGCAGAGTGCACAGCAAACATACAGGAGTTCCACAGGGTAGCATGTATGCCTGGCATGCTAGGGGCAATAGACTGCACCCATGTGGCTATACGCACACCACCTGGCCCCAGGGGGGCCGCATACATAAATCACAAGGGCTATGCCAGCATCAACTGCCAGGTGGTGTGCGATGCCAGGGAGCACATCATCAATGTCTGTGCCACACACCCTGGGGGAGCACACGATTCTTACATCTGGCACCAGTTGGCACTGTGCCACAGATTTGAGAGTGGGGACATCCCCACTGGACACCTAGTGGGTGAGTATGCAAACCAAATGGACAAATATAGGGCCTGGGGGGGCATGGCCAGAGATGCCATGGGTAGTGGCCTACATTGCTTGGGGCAGGGCGATGCTGATCAGCAAACTAACCTCCACCCTCTACACACAGGTGACAGTGGATACCCACTCCATCCCTGGCTGGTCACACCCTACCAGCGGCCCACGACCCCATCGCAGCAATGCTACAATGATGCACACGCCACCACACGCAATGTCATTGAGCGGGTGTTCGGGATGCTGAAAGCACGTTTCCGTTGCCTGGACACCTCCAGCGGTGCCCTACAGTACAGCCCCTCAAAGGCCTGTGGGATATTCCTGGCCTGTTGCATCCTGCACAACATGGCCAACGAATGTGGGCTAGCCATACAGGTTGAAGAGGGGGGCAGTGATGGGGACGATGGGAACGCCGGTGATGATGGTGATGGGCAGGCCCCCCTTGGCCGATGGGACCACCAACTGCTCTGGTTGGCACAGCTGCACCGGGACACCATCACGGAGGAGCACTTCAGCCAACCCAGGTAAGTCATGGGGCCATGCGCAACCACCAGTGGCCAAGGCACAACCCACAAACAAGCAGGAACCCACACTGGGGGTGCATGCCATTGAGGGAAGTGGCAAGGTACAGAGTCACACACACACAGCCAGGGATGAGTGAGGATTAACATGCCATGCCAAAGGACACACACACACACACACACAACGCAACAAATGTGCACAGATGGCAGAAGGCACACCGACCCAGAATGCACATCCTAGCAACACACATGTCCACAGGCCACCATGCCCACTGCCTGTCCATGTGCGTGTGTCAGATGCTGAGCACCATTGCACTTTGGTGTACAGCGCAATGCAGGCATCATCATGCACATGTAACTGTGGACAGAAGCCGGGAGGGTGTGCAGGTGGACTGTGTGCCTGCATGCAGGGCCGGGTACCCACCCGTGCACTGCCCACTGAAACACACAATGCACACAGGGCAGCACCAGACAGTAGCCATGCTGGGAGATAGGTCAGTCCCGCAACACAGTGCCACGGCCACCACGGATGCGTGGGCAGCCCCGCCAAGGCCTGCCAGCACTGGCAGACTGACCACTGGCCTCATGGGGTGGTATCGATGGTCCCCCAGGGGTTCCACTGCGTGAACACGACCGTGCCTGTGCAGGGGTCTGCAGCACACCGAACATGCCTGCACCAGAAGTGTTCGGGATGCCCACAGCTGAACCCGGCGTTGACAGGGTGGGAGTCGCACGATGCCAGGAACGGGGGGTGGATAGTGCACTGCGTGGTGTCTGCAATGCATGGGCACCTGACTGTGTGCCCATTGTGGCCATGATGGCAATGAATGCCTGTGCATGCCTGTCAATGGCAGCGGTCACATCCTCCCGCAAATGGTCCATCCATGCCAGGATCTGTTCAGTGTCCCTGCTGCGACGCTCCTCTGCCCATTCCAGAGCCACACACAGTGCTTCCATGGATGTTGCAAGCCACATCTGCTGCTGGACCGATGCTCACAGTAGGTGTGTGTGCTCGTCCAAGAGGTCATCAGCCTCCTTGGCATCCTGTCCCTCAGGCTGTGCAAGGGCCTGATATTCAACACCCCTTGAGGGTGGGTACTGCACACGAGGACCAGGTCTGGGCATGTCCACAGGTGGTGCACAGATGCTGCCACTGAACCCTGTACCCCCAAGCCCAGTGGATGACTGCTGATTCTGCCCCTCTGGCTGCTGCACCCCAGGGCTCAGGGGTGCCACCGCAGTGGCTGCAACAGTCCCACTGTCCTGAACAGACACCAGTGCTGCCCCACTGGTGCTAACAGGCACAGCTTGGGACTGTGCTGACACGCAGGCCCCCACGGTGGCACCACCCACAGCCATGGGCGCAAATTGCCCTGCTGTGTGTCCATCCTCTGGCACACATGTGTCACTGCCCCTGATGGTCATGTCATCATCACTGGTGTCGGACTCTGCCCTGGCCACAGCCACAGCCACAGCGTGCTGGCATCCATGGATGCCACCATGCTGGGATACAGGCAGGGCTTCCTCCACACCTGTCTCAACGACATCAGTGTGGACAGCCAGGTGGCCCCACTGTTGTACAGATCCACACATACCTGTGGTGGTGGATGGTCCCACCTCCGACTCCATCCAACTGTCCGTAGTGGACAGGCCCACCACCGGTGACCCATGCAGACACACAGGATCTGTAAGGGAAAGCAAAGTCATGTTACTGCGTATAACCTACCCAGCCCCCCCAGACAGACCATGACTTATCATGCAGTGATGGGCCACCACC
The DNA here is from genome assembly GCA_016271365.2 of Neoceratodus forsteri. Lineage (NCBI taxonomy): Eukaryota > Metazoa > Chordata > Ceratodontiformes > Ceratodontidae > Neoceratodus > Neoceratodus forsteri. Next base: position 953,932,076 of record CM057456.1, read on the forward strand.
CGTCTGGAAGCCACCACCCGGAACTCCCTCTATGGCACTTCGGTGCATGCTTGCAGCAAGCCTGTCCTCTGCTGGGGTGAGCTGTACCACCTCCGGCTATCCCCCACCTGTTGCAGGATGTGCTGCCCTGATGGCAGCCACCTTCTCCTTTACCCTTCTCCTGTCTGTGCCCATCTTCTTCTTACACTCCTGCATGGAGTGCTGGTGGCTGCCATGCAGGTTCATGGCACATGCCACCTCCTCCCATGCAGCAGCATGGGCCTGAGGGGTGCCCCGCCATCCACTGAGCAGTGGCTCCTGATCCAGGTAGGCCTCAAAAAGGTCCTCGGTTTCGGCCTTAGTAAAATTCGGCCTCCTCCTCCTCCCACCATTGTTGTCCTCCTCTCCAAGAACGTGCTCGGTCATTATGTAGCCGGTAAGAATGGCAGTTGTTACCTGTGACTGTGCAGTCCCATGCATGTCCCTGAATCCACAGTCCACACTCCCACACAGCATGCAACTCACCAATAAACTGCAGTAACCGACTATGGCCACTGCAGCACATTGTCGCACCTTTATAGCGCAATCCATGCAAATGAGGCAAGGAGCAACTTTAATTAGATGCAGATTGCAGTGCTGCACCATTGAATGGCTGATCGGATGATTTGCATATGATGGCTGAATATCTCGCTGTTGTGCTTTGCGCAATTGTGTTGAATGTGCTGAGCCAATGGCGCAGTTCTGTGGCATGCGTAGTACACCTCACTGCGCATGCCCGGGTTGCTGACGCAGGCGTCTGCCGTGCTGATGATGTGCTGTGCATGGTAGGCAATGCAGGGCATGGCCACCATTGTGCCAGTGGCACCATAGCGATGGTCACTACATAGCGCTGTGGCAATGGGCCTTCATAGGCGCAATGGCCCAACTGCCCGATTGTCCGCTGTGGTGCTGGCACACAGACAGCCAATCACGCTACATGCATTGTCATCCAATGGCGCTGTGCATGGCCTTGTGTCAGAGACCCATGACCCTGTGCCCGACCTTTGCCGCCTTGGCACCATGCGTCAGGCATAGGTGCACCTCTATTGTGCTGTTTGGTAACAGCATGATAGGGAATGGCAGTGCTGTACCGCCATATTGCCTACTATAGCTTTTGCAATGGCGCAGAGAAGAGCTGCTCCCTGGACAGCCATCGAGCTTGCAAATTTGGTGGTCATAGTCGAGCCACACCATGGGCCTCTCTTTGGGGAGGCCCCCCTTGATAGGGCAAGGACCCAGGTGTGGCAGGAGGTGGCCACAGCCCATGAGGAGGCAACTGGCAGGGGCCGTACTGCTGAACAGTGCAGAGCACCGATGGTGACCTGCAGAGGAGGGAACCGGAGCTACTGGCTCCAACTGAGGTCACGGCCAGGAGGCACGGGTCCCACGTCCAGTAGGGGTTCTGTCAACACACTTTATCGTCCATATGAGTCACAGTGTTGTATGTGTCCAGCACATATGGGAGGGACCGTATGGGGTTGGCCGTGGCGGTGTTCACAGGGTGTGGGGTGGGTCTGGCTGGGTGGGAGGAACCCCCCCTTGGGGCAGGGGACTTTGCTTCGGGAATGTACTGATGTTCTTTCTCCTTTTTGTCCCCACAGGCCGGAAGAACTGCCAGAGTGCATGCTGAGCGGAGGGAGGAAGCCGCAGCCAGGCGGGCTGAGGACCAGCACCGCCACCTGACCGGCCCGATGTGGGTGAGTGCCAGACATCCATGATTAATATTGCATGCTGTGTGACAAGGTGGCCAGCAGGGCATGGCCACCATTCATTGACATCACTGCCATGCATGCCACTTGTTGCAGTCAAGACTGTCCAGTGGCAATGCATGTCTGGGTGTGCGTCACTGGTGGTCCATGCATGCACCAGGTGCATGGCTGTGCCACTGCCTTTGCACCACATAGCCATGTCACTAGACGGCCACGGTGGTGCTGTGCATGACTTGACCGGTGGGTGTGTGCAGCATTCCGCATGGCTGTGTGCGCCTGGGTGGGCAAGTCCTGTGGACGTGATCACTGTGACTGGTCACACACCATCACAGTGGTATGTCCCATGGCCGTATGCCATGCACAGTGGGAGGGCTGTGTGGGGTTGTGCATTCACACCTGTTGACTGTGCTCCCTTGTCCTAGGTGCGAGACATCTGAGGGAGATCAGGGACACCCTGCAGGAGCTCCTGAGTCTGGCCCGTGAGATGGTGACAATTCTGCGGAGGATTGACGAGTCGGGGGTTCTGCGAAGACACAGAGCCAGAGGGAGCCAGAGCCAGGACCGGCGGAGCCACCAGTAGTCCCTTGGTCCCTGACTTCCCCTACCCCCTGGACCCACCCTCACACCCCTCCTATCCCATTCTGTTTGTCCACCCCTTCCCCCTGCCCACCCCCACCTTTTTTGTGTCCCTCACCAGAAACCTATATATGATTCTTATTTATGTACATAGTTGTTTTTATAATACATTTGACTTTTATATGAATACTGTGGTGGTCTCTGATTTGCAGCGGGCTATAGGTGCTCAGCTGCAGTGGTGTGCATGGCATCAGGGGTGGTGCAGTCATGGGTATGTGTGTGTGTCCATGTGGAGGTGTCTATGGTGTGGGGGTAGATATCAGTCAGTGTCTGTGTTGTTCCCTGTGCACTGGATGACTGTGTGCAGTGGTCCATGGCACGTGCTCTGTATCCATGGTGCACCCATTGGTCTGTCCATGGCCTGTGCAGCCGACACATATGCCTGTCTGTGACCTGCATGGTCTGCTGGCATATCAGTGGTGGCATTCCCTGCAGGGTGGACACTGTACCCATCACTTTGCTGGGTTGCCCATGTCACTGGTGTGGTGCATGCCTGGCTCAGGTGGCACTGTGGGCGACACGGTCATTGTTCCACCTCCATGCTGTGGCTTGTGTGTGTTGCAGCGGATGTGCCCCACTGTCTGTGGCTTGTGCTCTGGGTGACTACTGGTGGTGTGTTGGTCCATGGTGCCTGCACAGGGTGGTTGGTATTCCAGTGCCATGGTGGACTGCAGGTTGTGTGTACACTGCTTACATGGGCCCACAATGGGGGATTGGTTGCCCCACCACTACATCCCTGTGGTGTTATGCCCTTGGGTATGGGTGGGTGTCTGTCCAGACCCTGTGTGGCATCTGGTGTGGTGCATGCTTCCATGCACCACTGTGGGTGTCTGTGCTGGCAGCTGTGGCCAGTGGTGGGCTGGGGTGTGTCACTGGAATACTGTGCAGAGTGCTGTACCACTGGTGGAGGTGTCAAGGACACGACCGTCCCATATGGGGTAACTCTTGTGACAACGCATGGTCGGTCTCTCAGCAGTACCTTGGGGGACTGTGCATGGTGGCACTGTGTCTGCCGTTATTGCATTGCCATGTGCTGCAACCTGCTGATGGGTGCTCATGGTGGGGCTGGCTTGCATGGTTCTGTGGTGCACAGGGTTGCATTGACACTGTGGGGGTGGTGGCATGCATGGGGTTTCCTGCTGTGGTGGTCATTGCTCATGGAGGGGTGTCTGGGGGTCACGGTGCAGGGTGTGCTATGCACTGGGGGAGATGGTGTGGCACAGGATGGTCTGCCCTTCTTGTGTGCCAGTCACAGCTTGCCGGTAGGTGTGATGGGGCACCATGGCCAGGCTATGGGTTGGTTGCTTGTCTCCATGGACCAGTGGTTATTCCAGCCCTTCCCTGGTTGTGATGTGCTTGGGGTGTGGGGGGACAATGTCTGTTCTGCTGTGTATTCCTGTGCCCATCTGTGGCATGGGTGGTGGGCCCCTACCTCCCTGATTGTGCAGTTACATTGCTGTGTAGCTGGGGGGCATCCCTGGTTGTGCTATGGCACCTCTGGACAGCTCAGCTGAACATCCCTTGTTGTGCTATGGCTCATCAGATCTGCTCAGCTTCCCCTCCCTAGTTGTGCTATGGTGCTGGTGGTGCGATATTCAGTCGTTGGCTGTAGGCGCAATTTGGCCTGCTCCTTTTTTGAATATCAAATCTCTTGTGCATGGGCGCAATAGACTTGCACTTGCTCCTGCTATTGCGCTCTTTTTGGGTGCAGTTTGAATATCTGGGCCACAGTTTCATGAAGAAATGGACTGCTGAGCTGGGTAGCACATCAGTTGTAGCCCCCCAGTTGGAGCAGGGAAGCACAGACTGTTAACAATTTCAACCTGAATGTAGGATATATAAGGATTACACACAGTAAATTGATGATCCAGGGAGCCTGATGTACATGCAAGTCTGGAACGTTGAAGTACTCAGAAAGATATAGTAGAGGAAGACAATGTCTGGGCCACTAGGAAGGAAGGATTCTGGCTATTACAACTGGATAGTTTGATAGTAAAAGGGGTAGGTGACTTATTTTAAGGGAATGTTTTTACTGTAAAGAACAAAGAGATTATCAGTGGGATCAGTAGTTCTATTGAGTCAATCTGGCTATGCTAAGAGACAAGGGGGGGGATGAATATAATTATCCAGAGAGGAACAGCAGGACTCCAAAAAGCTCAGCTTATCAAATGAAGTAGTGATACATGCATTGTGAATGTTAAATTCCACAAAAAGAATTCTGGATGCTTCATCTACAGTATATGTTAACACAAATATTTGAGAAAAGGCTACCAATCATTTTCTTTTCCCACTGTAAATTTAAAACTGCTAAACCATTAATCCAGTTGTGTTAGACACCAGGATATATTGACATCAGATATGCACATCAACACTAAGATATTCAAAACGTTGCCCTGGGACAAAATTAGCGCTGCCCAGAGTACAAAAATAGTCCAGAACCATTCACACGCTATATTCAAAGGGACAGCACAGGGGCTAAATCAGTTGAATATAGTGTGCAAACAAAGGTGTGCAAACAGAGCTGACATCGCAGTGCAAAAATAGCCCAGCAAAGAAGACAGCAGCGGATATAGCAACCGGGCTGTGCGACCTGCAACAGCAGCCCTGTGTACACAGAGATGGAGTAAGGCACAGTTGAAGTAGGTGGCCAATGTGGGTGATAGCAAAGAAGTGGTGTACAACAACTGCAAACAACATTGCAGGCCAAACAGTGCAGAACTGTGCTATGGTTCTTACAGGTTAGGCTGGAGCTAACTTGTTTCCCTGGCCCTAACACATTAGCCCGGCACTACATTTTGCTACATTCAAACCCCCTATGCAAATAAGCCTACTTAGGTAATCTGAGTGCAAACAGCCACATTTACATCTCATTATGGCATGACCTGCATGTATTACCATGTGGATTGCCCAGTGCTATTTAATGGTGCACATAGCTCCACCTGTATGTCAGTCTGGGACTACAGGTCAGGAGCCACATTCTGGGGTTGCTCACAGCTCCATCTGTATGTCAGACCTGACAGCAGTTCAGTACCTGCAGGCTACATTTGAACACAGCAGCTGAGACCATTGTGCCCCAGGGGAGTAGCACCACAGGCATAGGTGTTGGTGGTGTTGCATGCTATAGACATATTGTTTTTACAGCCACAGTACATAACAGATGCTACAGTACATAGTGGCTGGTACTGTGAGGGACACAACAATGCCCACAGTGTGTCAGGCAGCAATGACTGCTGCAAGCCACACAGTGACAGGCAGATGTGTTCTGACAGTGGACATAACTGTCATGCTATCCTGTGCCCCCCTACACTGCATCAATGGTGTGGTTGTCCCATAGCACCATACACATGGCTGGCCTTTTGTGACATGGTGTCAGTGCAGGTGTGTAGTATGTGCCCCAGTGGGGGGGGGGGGGCAGACACTTACCATCAGATAGGCACACTGATATCAGGGGCATTCCTGGCACTGGAACATGTGCACTGTGTGGATGGCTCCAGTTGTGTGGCAGCTCCTACTACATCTTGCAGCCTGGCCACCTGTACACCCTCCACTCAACACCCTCCATCCCTGCAGTGCTGCATGTGTACTACTATACACTTTGGATGTACACTGCGATTGTTGCACTTATAAACTTACTGTCATTTTTATGACCTCAGTGTGCTGCGGTTTACATTACTTGAGCTTCCTGACCTGCACCCGTTGCTCACCTTTTCTTTGTGTTTCAGACAAAGGGAGTTGCATGTCTTGTTTGTGAGCCCTGATCTGGACTTGCATAGCTAAAGCACCCCTACCTTTGTACAGAGTGCAGGTTTGTCTCACATTGTGGATTTATTCCCTGTAGCCTGTTATTGCTGTGTCCACACTCCCCATCCTTGGTTTTCCCAGAGTTAAGTCTACCTTTTTCTGGGCTGTAATTTGGCACTGCACAAAGTGTCACACAAATACATCTTGCATGGAGCTAACACACTGACTGTAGCATAGCCCCTTTATTCATGTTCACGCCCCCTCTCTTCGCACAGTGCATAGCGCAGTGGTCTAAGGCTCTGAACTGCAAATCTGGTGACATCCAGCAGACCAGACCTGGGTTTGAATCCCACAGCTTCCACTTGCATACTGTGTGACCTTGAGCAAGTCACTTAACCTCCTTGTGCTCCCAGGTCGCTCCTGTAAAAAAGCTATCAGCTTAGTGTGCTATACCTGGTTAAACAACTAAAAATAAAAATGTATTACAGTGTTTCCCAGTTATTATGGCTTTTGAAAAGTAACACAAAGTTGTGCATTAAAGGCAGTCACCAGTAATTATAATTTTGCCTGGTGCTAATGCAGTTTGCCCATGCTATTTGGCCTTTTAAATATAGGAGACCCATGCAAACCCAGTGCAAATGGTCTGTGCCCAGTGCCATGTTTTGAAGATCTTGCCTCAAATGTTATGTCTATGCCTTCAAGAGCAGAGAAGTTACAAGCATCCACATTTTTGAGAGTTTTCACAAAGTTTTGCAAATAGTTGCATAGTAACACTGTGAACTCCTTTAACTGTAACTTATACACCCCACTCCAATTCTCTCCATATTTAGATTATGCTATAACCATTACGTAGAGAATAATGGATGGGGAAGGGTTTGATATGAGAATTTAATGTACACCTGAGTTGTGGGATGCTACATAAACCCAGAGGGCGAAGCGCGAAGGGTTTATCAAAGCATCCCACAACGAGGGTGTGCATTAAATTCTCATATGAAACACCCTTCCCATCTTTTATTTTTTATAATAGCAGACTAGCAATTTTTCTCCTGCACTTTGTGAGACTGTTTGGCCCCACCCACATACAGAATGTTGGCCAATGAGGCAGCAGCATAGTTTGACTGGCATGGCTCATGAATGTCATAACAACCAGCTGGTTGTTATGGAAAATATCAACCTGGGCAGTACATTGAGAGAAATTGCTGACCAGTTATTATATAGAGAATAATGCATGGGAAGGTGGTAATTATGAGAATTTTACACACACCGAGGTGTGGGATGCCACATAAACCCCGAGGGAGAAGCCCGAGGGGTTTATTTAGGCATCCCACACCGAGGGTGTGAGTGTAAAATTCTCGTGAATAACCACCTCCGCATTACTTTATTTTTTATAATTGCTAGTCACAATTTTTTCAGCTGTAATGTATTGTATTTGCAAAGAACTGAGTAAGACAGTTGTGCAATAAGGAAACATTTATTTGTGTTGTTGTATTACATTTAATTTTTTAGTGCTTTGTGTTTTTTTCATTTATTTTTTATGTTAGGCAAAGAAACATCAACAGTTGTAAACTTTAGAACATTTGTCAGCATTTTAAAATTTTTTAACTTACAGTTCATGAATGAGATTAAGTTGTAACTGTGAAAGCTTGAGAAGTAATAACAATTAAGAACGTTTACAACTTTTTAACTAAAAGTTCAAACTGTGAATTTAGTTATCCAGTCTGGTTCGAAGAAGTGTTGCTGCTCATTGTCATTTGGTTCCTGTGGAGATCTTCATGTTGCGTTGTCTGAGAAGAGAAGAGGAGAGCGTTAGATTAGTGTGGGTTAGGGAGTGTCTTAAAAGTCTGTGTATGCTTGTTGCTTACCTCTAGTCGTCGTCATCGGAATCTTCTATTACAAGGGGATGTTTTCTGTGCTTTGTTTCTGGAGCATTGTATGTCTTTATTGAGACTGTCTCGTTGAAGGTGCAGTGTGGACCAAAGATGGCTTGTAGTCTGTTGGAGAAAGGCTGCTCGGCTGTGTTCTGGAGTTCTGAAGTGGCAGCATGCTGCAGATCTTTGCTGGAGGTAGATGGCTGTTCTGTTTCAGATTTGGAAAATGTGAGCAGCTCACTTACTTGCGTTGTTTGGCTTCAGAGAGTACAGAATAATTATTTATCGATTGAACATTTCTGTGGCCTGATATTTGTTGTACTTCAGTGGGGCCATGCTACAGTCCAAAAGTCTCTGAATCGTCGTTTTTCGGGTAGGGTGATTAGTAATTTGCAGTCTGGAATTCCAGACTGAAGTTTCATTGTTGTCATCATGGCTCTAAGTTTGTTGAGTCCTACAGTCATGTTTCGGAACCAGAGGGAGTTTTTTATTTTTTATTTATGTTTGGGGCTAGGTAGAATGGAGAGTCTTTGCTCTGCATTTCGGGTTGTCTGTTACTTTAGTGGAGATGGAAAGCTGCTATGGTGTCTCTTTCTGGATTTTGTTTATTTTGATATATTTGGGGCTTCAGTGGTCTTATGTTTCTAGGGTTTTCCCCAGTTCTAGTTTTAGTTTGTCTTTCGCTGTATTCCAGAAAGTTGTTGCCTTCTGTGTCTGTTCCCTCAGTAATGTCACCCCAGGTGAGGTTGTACTGTTCCTTTGTTCTAAGTGTGAATTGTAGACCAATGTTGAAAAATAAGAAATTGAGGAGACCAGTTGAGTTGTGAAGTGATAACGTGCCTGAGTTGTAAAGTAATTCAATATCTTCCTCTGTGAGAGGTGAAGCTTTTAATGGCCTGTTTCCTTTGCCTAGACGCTTTAGTTGTTTTTGTTTTGCAGCAAGTGTTTTTTCTGGTTTGAATGAAATCGGTTGCTAGCCCTTTAAATATACTGTGGGGATACTTATGGGCTGCTAGGTGCCTATCTATGCTGGCGATGATGCCAATGGATTGTTCCTGTTCATATTCAGAACCATCATGACGCTTTTAAGCAGTAAATGAAGTTAGCTATGTGTGTATCTAGCTCTTCAGCACTGAAGGTGGTAAAGTCGTTTTCTAGTGATGCTTCTGTGAGGAATTTGCCAAAGAGGCGGAGGTCACTGTCTGTTTTTCTTTTAGTATTTTTATTGTCCTGCTCTATTGTGAATGCTTCTCTTACAGCGGTATCTACAATCTCAAACCTGGTTTCCATACTTGAAGTAGTTTGTTGTTCTGTCGCTACTACTGAAAGCCTTTTTTTTTTTTTTTTAGAAGGCGAGTATATGTTGTGACAGAGGAGAATGCTGGACCTGACAGGACATGCGGAGCTGCGAAACCGTGAGTGAGTGAGTTGTTTTGTTCGCTCTGCAGTTCTTTGTGTCTCGCGCTTGTCTAGAGAAAGGTGGCGTGTGTTTGCCGTTATAACTGGGTTTGTCTATAGGAAAAAATTGTGGCCAGTAATTATAAAAAGATTATTCATGCTACAATACAAGTCACATTAAACTGTTCCATCAACTCAATGGTGTAGCATTTTTTTTGTGATGCTACTGCATTGGCAGCTCAAACTGTTGAAGCTTTTAACTGTTTTCCAACTATCCTTCCCTGCCTATTCAGCTCACTTGTACCTGTTTAGTGAAATGGCAGTAGCTGTTTTGCAGAGTTTATGCAATGCATTTTCATGGCATTGTTTATAAATATCACAGCATTCCTTAAGAGTTGTTTAGTCTGCCTTCTGAAATGAAACTCATAAGCATGCAGCTGAAAATAAAGCCTATAGTGCATAACAGCTAATTGCAAACCAATGCTAACCTTTTACTAATTCATTGAATTTAACACTGCACAGATTAGGAAACTCATTGAACAATGCTACACCAGTGAGTTGAGGGAACAGTTTAATGTGACTTGTACTGTAATTTACACATGTCTGGCTCCAAAGGTGACTGAGTTATATGCAGATAAAAGTTTTCATGGAATTTCTCACAAAAAATACAATGACAGATTTTGAGCACATATACTTTTGAGATGGTGCATTATCATGTCATGAAATTTACCACATTGTTAGAACTCCTATCATCAAGTCATCATGCCACATAGAAGCTCTCTAGCGTAATAGGTGGCTGAGGTACATGCAGATAAAGAACTTCATGAAATTTCTGACAAAAAATAAATTGACAGATTTTGAGCACCTGTAATTTCGATAACATACATCCTAATTTCATGTAATTTGGCACCTGATTGGAACTCTTCCCAGAAAGTAAGTATGCCAAATTGTAGAGCTTTTTCTCAAAAGACAGCCAAGTTATGAGCAAATTAATAAATATTAAAACATCCACAACATTCTGGTGAAATTCTGCAAAATCTCATGGAACTTTGTAAAATGTTGTCGAAATTCCACAAATTTTCCCATTCTGCACAGCTCTACTGTACATGGTAGGGTAACATGGTTTAATGAAACCCTGTTAGAACTCTGACAACCAATCAGAGTAGGAGAATAATTATTTCATTATAGTAATAGTGCTTTGTGAAGGTGTATACTGTTTTCCATGTCGATGCTTTACACATGTCTAGAAGGGGGATGTCTTTTATAGCTATCACAAAGGCAGAGGTGCCCCTTGTGAAATGTGCTTTTAGGCCTCTGGGAACTGTTTCACCAGCTTTTTCATAACAGATCTGTATGCAGGAGGATATTCAATGAGAGATAGACCTCCTAGCTGCTGGTTTACCTTTGCCCACCTCTTCACAGGTAAGAAAAAAGTATGCACCCTGGGAACTTACCTCCTTTGTCCTATCCATGTAGTTATCTAGTGCCCTTTTTAGATCCATACAATACAGTATTTGATCATCCATACTGGAATGTTCAGGGTAGAGCATGGGAAGAGCAACTATATGGTTCAGGTGACATTTCAACTCCACCTTAGATGGGAACTTTCTGTTGGTCCCAAGGATTACCTTATTCACGTGTAAGATTGTGTAGTTTAGATCTCTACAGAGGGACTGCAGTTCACTTGCCCTGCTGGCAGATGTCATGGTAATCAGTACACCTGTTTTCCAAGTGACATATTTTAAATCAGCAGTTTCCGTAGGCTTAAAGGGAGCCTCCATCAGCTGGGCAAGACAGATATTTAGGTCTCATGAAGGAACTGGATCACTTGCAGGGGATGCAGGTGACTGAGGCCTTTAAAGACCCCAAACACAGGTTTTGAGGCCAAGGACTTGTTTTTGCCTGTTGATGTATAGGCTGACACAGCTGCCAGTTGTACCTTCAGGGTTGAAGGTCTCAGACATAAGGACTGTGTGTGTACTAGGTAGTCCAGAACTGCAGGCAGCCTTTGCTGTTCTGTTTTTTTCTTTCTGGAGGTACACCAGTATGAGAATCTCTTCTACTTAGTTGAGTATACCATCTTTTTTGCTGGTATTCTGGAATCCTTCATCACTCTCAGCACCTCCTCTGACAGATTTAAACTAGAGAATTCTAGCTCCTCAAGAACCATGTCCCCATGTGTAGTTTTCTGAGGCTTGGGAATCCAATTCTGCCCTGAGATAGAGTTAATAGGTTGTATCTCAGTGGCAGGTTGATTGGAATCCTGCTGGAAAGATTCGGGTGCATTGAGTACCAAGCCTGTTTGTCCCAGTCTGGGACTATGAGGATCATTGTTGCATGCTCTCTCCTGAGCTTTATAAGCACTCTGTATGAGTGGAAATGGTAGGAAGGCATCCAGGAACCTTCCTGTCCAGTCCAGAACTAAGGTATCCTCTGGGACTGTGCCCCTTGCTGGTGGCCTACAAGAAAATTGTGGAAGCTGACTGTTCTTTCAGGAGGTAACCACATCCATTTCTGGAGTGCCCCATCTTCTGAAGACTGAGGCCGGCACTTGCTGTTCCAGTACCCACTTGTCATTTCTCTGGCTGATTCTGCTTATGACATTTGCTAAGGCACTTTTCTTGCCTGGCAGAGATACTGCTGAAATCTTTGCATCTAGGGAGTAGGCTATATCCCAGTTCCCTAATGGCTTCTGTGAAAAGTTTTTACGATCTTGTTCCTCCCTGCTTGTATATGTATTACCTTGTTGGACTGCATTTCCAGCAATGCTGCCATGAACTCTAGAAACATAAAAACATAGATTAAGTCAGCACAAAAGGACCTTTAGGCCCAACCAATCTGCCCCTTGTCCCTGCCTACTCCATGACCACTCACCCCAGCTGGTCATAGATGTCACACCCTCCCCTCATTCATCTGCCCAATATGTTGTGTGCCTATCCTGTGCATGCTTGATGATCCCCGCAGTCTTTGTCCTCACTACCTCTTTTGGCATGCTGTTCCAGTCATCCACCACCCTTTCTGTGAAGAAGTACTGTATTTCTTCACATCTCTCCTACACTTCCCCTCTTAGCTTCATTGCATGACCCCTTGTTGAGTACCTTCCTTTCTCTGAAATAAACCCTCCACTTGCACCTTGTTCATACCTGTGAGGTACTTGTTGGTTTCACTCATGTCCCCTCTCACTCTACTTTATTCCATGGAATACTTGTTGAGTTCCTGCAGTCTTTGTTTGTATGGCTTCTTGTACAAGCCCCTCACCATTTTGGTTGCCCTCCTTTGCACTGGCTCCACCTTTTCAATGTCCTTGCAGAGGTGCAGCCTCCAGAACTAGACACAGTACTCCAGATAGGGTCTCACCAGTGAACAATACAACTGCAGTACCACCTCCCTCCTCCTGCTAGCAATCCCTCTCACAATACACTCCATCATCCTGCTAGCCTTTCCTACTGCTTTATCAGGTGTGCAGTGAAGTAGGTGAAACCCTAAAGGGCGACACCCAGAATCGCAATGGGAAAAGGGAGAAACTGAAATAGTGACAAAGGCTTCACCACTTCCCTGAGGTACTATGATCTTGGAGTTTGTTACATTAGTAAGGGGCGTTCAGGGGCAAAGCAAGAAAAAAAGAGTCGCCGTTTTGTGTTTTGCCAAACAGGTTGTGCAATTCTGGGTTTGCTCTTATAATTTTGCCCTTATCACATAAAAGCCTTTATCACACTGCCCCGCTACCTTGAGGTCATCAGATATGATGACCCTGAGGTCTTTTGCTTGCTTAGTGACTGTATGCTCCATTCTATAGCCCCTGTGTTCCGCAGCCCTAAGTGCATAGCCTTGCACTTTTTGGCACTGAATCCCAGCTGCCACTTCCTAGATCATTCCTCTAGTTTCCTCAGATCCCTTTGCATTGTCTCCCTCTCCCCCCCTTCCTGATTGTCAACCCTTTTTCAGATTCTTTTACCATCTGCAAAGAGACACACCTTACCCTAAACCTCATCTGCAATGTTGCTTATGAAGACATTGAAGAGGACTGGTCCCAGCATCGAACCTTGTGCAGCCCACTAGTCACTCATCCATCACCTGAGTGGCCACCATTTACACCATGCTTTGCCTCCTATCCCTCAACAAATTTGACAACCAGCTTGTCACTTTCTCCCTCACCCCCAGGCTGCTTAGTTTCTTAACTAGTTTCACATGCAGCACAGTATCAAAACACTTACTGAAGTCCAGATAGGCCACATGCAGTTCTCTCCCTTGATCCATCTTCTTGGTAACCCAGTCAAAGAAATCTGTGAGATTAGTTTGAGATGACCTCTCCCCTGTGAAATCATGCTGCTGGTGGTCCTGCACCCCTTTTGACTCCAGGTGCTCCACAAGTCTCTCCTTCAGTAGTGTCTCCGTTAACTTTCCCATCACTGATGTGAGACTGACTGGCCTGTAGTTGCTAGCCTCCTCCCTACTGCCACTTTTGGGCAAAGGGACAACATCATCCCTCCTCCTGTCCTGTGGAACTTTCCCCATCTCCACTGAGGTGCTAAAGAGTGTTGCCAGAGGGGCAGACAGCACTGTGCTGAGTTTCTTTAGGGCCCCTGAATGAATCCCACCTGGCCCCATCATCTTACTCTCCTTCAAGGCTTCCAATCCCTTCTTGACCCTCTCCACTGAGAATGAACTTGTGTCCACCCTCCCCCCCAGTTCTAACTGCAGCATGCTGGTCCCCCACACCCTCTACTGTGAAAACTGAGCAGAAGTAATCATTTAGTATTTCTGCTTTCTCTTGATCTTCCTCTGCACATTCCTCCCTGCCCTCCTCATTCTCACAATCTCTCCCCCTGTCTTCCTCTTTTCCCTCACATACCTGAAAAAGGTCTTGTCCCTTTTTTGACCTCCTTAGCTTTCCTCTCCTCTGTTAGTGTTTTAGCTTTCCTCACTCTCCTTCCTGTCTCCCTTTATTCTGACAGATAAATCTGGGAGACTAATGTCCTCCTGAGCCTCTTGTGGGCTGCAGAGGCCACTTACTGTGAGGTTCCCTAGGTGGGGGACCACACCCTAGAAGTGAGGCCTTTGTTGTGAGGACACTTGTTGGCAATTTCTGTAGTAAGGGAATGCCCTCTCTGAGGTTGCTTCCCTCCTTCCACAGCTCTAGTTCCCATACAAATGTCTTTGTGGCTGGCACTAGCACAGCTAGTGGATCCCCCCTTTAAGATCAGTGGTACCTTAGGTGTTACTGAATGTTATTCATGTGAAGTCTGGCCCACAGCACCCTGCTGTTGATCAAGCCATGTGGCCCAGCAACTGCAGGAAATCCCTTGCCGGCTTTGGATGACCCAGTGTGAAGGATTCTGCAGTGGCAATTTGATTTGAATCTCTTTCTCATTAAGTAAAGTCTTTCACTGCAGGGTATCCAGCTTTGCACCTATGAAGTTGAACACCTAAAACAGTTCTGTTTGGGACATCTACAAATGTATCAGGAGTCCTAGGTTCTCTAGTGTGCTCATTACCCTTTCAATAGAGCACTTTGCCTCTTGCTCTGTTTTCCCTGAGACTTGCCAATCATTTAGACATGGAAAGAATGACCACACATTGCCTTCTCAGGTGCACTGCCACCATGGCTAGGCATTATTTGAAGATCCTTGTTGCTGAAGTGAGGCCAAAGGGGAGGTCTATAAACTGGTACTGGCAGTTTCTCAGCCTGAACTTAAGGTACTTTTTGTGGGTGGGTCTGATTGTAATATGAGAATAGGCATCTTTCAGATGTTGTGTCCTAGCCAATCTTTTGATTGTAAGGATGGTATCACAGTGCCCAGTGTGACTAACTTGAATCTTTCCTTTTCAGTATGTTTGTTCAGAAGTCGTAGGACTAAAATGCTTCATTACTTCCCATTTTTCTTGTGGGTTATGAAGTATCTTGAAAATAGGTACTTGCCCCACTGTGAGGTAGAGATCATCTCTACTGCTTTTGCCTGCAGTAGTTTCTTTACTTCTAGTTCCAGCAGAATTCTTTTTGTTAGTAAATGAGTTGGAATGTTTTCAGATTTCTGTAGTTTTGAAAGGCACTTGAGTTGCAGGGACAGTTCCTGAGTCACTACTTCCAGGATCCACTTGTCTTCCATCATTTTTACCTATTCCTGGAAATAGTGAGTCCAGCCCCCGCCAACACTTGCAATGGTTGGGTGACTTGGGCAGAATTGTTAGAGGTTTTCTTATGGCTGTTGCATGCAGGCTGGTGCTGCTGCTGCAGCATGATCTGTGCCCCTCCTACCTCTGTAATAATCTGTTTAGGGCTGATACTCATGGGGGTATAGGTTATTGGATAGTAGCCCCTACCCCAGCCTCCTCTTTGATATGGCCTGTAGAGCATGGAGGCCTTTTGCTTTTCAGTGTTCTTTTTGTAGGCGGCCTTGTACTTGTCCACTTTTTCTAGGTAGCATCTGTTTTGTCACCAAATAAGGAATTTACCTCATAGGATAAATCCATAGCTTTAGTCTGGGTGTCCTGGGAAAGGATGGTAGCCCTTGGCCAGGAGATGGAAGACTAGGTTTGCCGGCCAAGGCACTTAGATTCCCCTGAGCTCTTTTCTGCTAGGTTGCTTGAAAGGACAGAGCAAAGAACATTACCAGAGTAACAATAATGATTAAGGCTTCTTTTGGCTAGGCAGGTTTACTCTGTGTTGTTATTTTTATTTTGTACTCACAAAGGATTATTACTGTTAGTTGCTAACATTGTATTGCTTTATTTTTCTTGGATTCAAATTGTTGTTGCTGGGTATACATTCTGCTGCATTATTACAGGGTGTGCCTACAGGTGTGTGTTTACAGATTATTGCTGTAATCTTCTGATTCAAATGATGTTTTGCAAAGTATATCTTCTGTTACTGCTTTATTTTTCTCCGTAGCAAAGTGTTTCTTGCAGGGTATATCTTCTGTGAAATTATTACAGGTGGTGCTTTACAGGTTTCACAGTGTTATCTGTCATTAGGACATGCATAGGAGGATTGTCAGAGAACACCAGGACAAGGAGCAGCTTTGTGACTGGACTTCTCTACTGGGACTGTATTGCCCCCCCCCCCACAAAGCCAGTTCTACTTTTATAGGCACAGGACTTGACTGATAACAGGAACTTTCTGTTTGAGTGCAGGAAGTGAGTGATCACAGAGCCACCAAAGACTCACCATACTAGAAGGACAAGAGTAGCTCTCCACTCCCCTGGCTGCTGGAGGTCTGCCTCTGAGCAAGTAAGGGGACTACTGAGAAATATAGAATCTTCTTGTCTCAGAACAGGAAGATCAAGTGTTTAAAGGGCACAGAGGCAGTAACTAAGTAGGGAGAAAAAAATAAATAAACGGAGGAAAAATTATTCCAAACAATAGTCTAGGGGCCAAAAATAAGACATGATGGGTGCAGTGCAGTTGCTGTGGAGCAGCAGTCTTCCAGGAGACCTTCTGAAGGTTGTGGTGTTGTCCCATCTGCAGACACCTCTCTGGGCTGAGGGAGGAGGTTGCTCATCTCCAGGCTGAGTTGGCCAGAATTTGTGGGACCTCCTCTCCCATCCTGGGACCACCATGGCCACTGCCATTGCCTCAGAGGTTGCCAAGAAAGAGGAGTGGTTGGGCCACAGTGAGCTCAGGGAGGGTGAGGGTGATGGAACAGAGGCACATCCCTCCAGTTGTACCTCTCCATAGTTCATATGCCATTTTGGCAAAGTGTGGTTCCTCTATGGAGGTATCCGCAGTGGAGACCAAGGAGGATGCTGGGAATGTCCACAAAAGAGACCCACAGGAGGGTGGTATGGGACCCCACAGGGGAAGGAAACAACTCCTGGTGGGGGAATCCATTGTTAGGAAGATAGAACTGGGGGAGGAAAGGGAGAGGGAGGTAAGGTGCCTGCCTGGTGCCATGGCTTGGAGGGACAGGGAGTGAATCCTCAGGCTCACTGGAGCAGCTGCACAGGGGAGGGAGCTGGATGTCATTGTCCACCTAGAAACAAATGACCTGGCTAAGAATGGGATTATAGCAGTGCAGGAAGAGTTTGTGGAGTTGGGGAGGGGTCTTAGACAAGTGGCATGCATGGTAACCTTCTTGGAGGTGCTGCCTGTCTATGGTGTAGGTGTGGCAAGGGTGTTCCACACCATGGGATTCAATCAGTGGTTGAAAAACTGGCACAGAGCTCAGGGATTTGGCTTCATTGGGGACTGGGGGTCCTCTTGGAGTGATGCAGACCTATACTGGAGAGATGGTCTGCATGTGTCCAGGAGGGGAACCAGGATCCTAGGTGATAGGTTTAAATGCTTCATTGGCAAGCATTTAAACTAGCCAAGGGGAAGGCACTGGAAAGGAGCAGGGAAATCCTAGCCCCCTAGAAAAATTCAGGGTAGTAAGTGAGGTAAACACCAAGTTAGAGATGTTGATAGGGAGAAGGGCAGGGGTAAATGGAGAAAGTGACAAAGGAGATAAGGACAGGAATGGGGCAAAAAGGAGTAAGGCCATCAGGAAATGGAGGGTAATAAGTACCAATGCCCATAGTCTGGGCAACAAGCTCCCTGAACTGGTGGCCTTGATGGAAGAGGGATGTCTGGATATCACAACAGTCACAGAAACATGGTACACATGGAACTATGACTGGGATGCTAACATACCAGGGTACACAACTTAAAGGAGAGACAGGGAGGGGAGAAGAGGGGGAGGAGTAGCTCTCTATGTAAAGGAAAGGATAAAAGCAACTGAACAAAAGAGTAAACAGGGAGGAGAGGAGTCACTGTGGGTCACCTTAGAGACTGGAAATGGCACCACAATCCACACAGTGGTTGTATACAGATCCCCACATCAGGGGGAAGGAATGGACAAGGATATGATAGAAGGCATTCTTAGGATGGCAAATAAAGGGGAGATACTGTTGATGGCAGATCTGAATATGCCAGATATTAACTGGAGCACATTTACTACAGCCACATCCAAGAGCAGGGCCATTATCGATGCCCTATAGATGGCATGCCTCAGACAGCTAGTTTTTGAACCCACTCATGAGGGAGCAATCTTAGACCTCATACTCTCAAATGGGGACAGTGAGAGGATCTCAGATCTAGAAGTGGGTAGCCATCTGGGAACAAGTGACCACCAAACAGTGTGGTTCACGATAAACTCAGCTACAGTCAAGCCATACAAAAGTGAGGGTACTGGACTTCAGGAGGGCTGACTTTGGCAAGATGGGAGAGTGCCTTAGAAAATTACTAGCAAATAGGCTAGAAGGAGGTGTGGAGCAACAATAGGGAAACATCAAAACTTCCATCACAAAGGCAACAAGCCTTTGTGTTATGCAAATAAATAAATCAAAATGTTAGAAAAAGCCACTATGGTTCTCAAAATAGGTGGCGGGGAAGGTCAGGGAGAAAAAGATAGCATTCAGGAAGTATTAGGTAACACAGAAGGAGCAGGACAGACAGCTGTACCAGTTAAGGCAGAAGGAAGCAGGGAGGGAAGTCAGAATAGCAAAGGATCAAACTGAGGAAAAGATAGCCAATTCGGTTAAGAAGGGGGATAAAACCTTTTATAGGTACATCAGGGAGCATAGAAAGACAAAGGGAGGGACAGTGAGGCTGAATAGAATGGGCAGTGGGTGGGCAGAGAGAGACAGTGAAAAAGCAGGGATACTGAATTAATATTTCTGCTCAGTATTCACAAAAGAGGAGGAGGGGGAGGTGCCTAATCCAATTAACAGAAGAACTCTGGATAGGGGGGTTGATCCCAGTCCTTTCACAGAAGAAAGGGTTCTGAAAGAACTCCTAAAACTGAAGGTAGGCAAAGCAATGGGGCCTGATGGAATTCACCCCCAAATTCTAAAAGAATTAAGGGGAGAACTAGTGACACCACTGACTACCCTTTTTAGCAAATCATGGGAGGATCGTGTGGTACCTGAGGACTGGAGGAAGGCAGATGTGATTCCCCTTCACAAAAGTGGGAGAAGGACAGAGGCAGGAGACTACAGACCTGTCAGTTTGACCTCTGTGGTAGGGAAAATGATGGAATCACTTCTGAAGGAAAGAATTATTGAGTACCTAGAGGCCAGTGAGGCACAGGACCCAAGGCAGCATGGGTTCACAGAGGAAGGTCATGTCAGACAAATCTAATTGATTTCTTTGACTGGGTGACCAAAGTAGTAGACTAGGGAGGGGCTGTGGACATGGCCTAAATAGACTTTAAGCAAGGCATTTGACACAGTCCCACACAAAATATTAATAGTCAAATTAACCAGCCTGGGAGTGGGTCCCAGGGTGGTAGCCTGGGTAAAACATTGGCTGGACAATAGGACACAGAAGGTAGTTGTAAATGGAGTCCACTCTGAAGAAAGAGGGGTTACTAGTGGGGTACCACAGGGTTCAGTATTGGGTCCAGTCCTTTTCAATGTCTTTATAAGTGACATTGCAGAGGGAATGGAAGGAAAAGTATGCCTATTTGCAGATAACACAAAGATCTGCAACAGGGTTGATACACAAGGAGGTGTGGAAAGGATGAGAAGGGACTTGGCAAGGTTGGAGGAATGGTCAGAAGTATGGCAGCTTGGATTCAATGCAAAGAAGTGCAAAATAATGCACCTGGGAAACAAAAACCTAGGGGAAGATTATACAGTGGGGGGGAGGCAGTAGCAACAACTAAAATGGAAAGATACCTGGGGGTAATCATATCAGATGACCTTAAGGTTAGCAAGCAATGTGAGAAGGCAGTAGGGAGGGCTGGGGGGATACTGGGATATATAGGGAGAGGCATCACCAGCAGAAAACAGGAAGTTGTTATCCCTCTGTACAGACAGTTGGTGAGACCCCATCTGGAGTACTGTGTCCAGTTCTGGAAACCCTATCTCCACAAGGATAGAGGCAGTCCAGAGGAAGGCAACTAAAATGGTGCAGGGTCTGCAAGAGAAGCCATATGAGGAGAGACTAAAAGAGCTTAATATGTATACCCTTGAGGAAAGAAGGGGGAGGAGCATGATCGAAACTTTTAAGTACCTCAGTGGAATCAACAAAGTCCAAGAGGGTAGCATTTTTCAGAAAAAGAGATGTTTAAGGACAAGGGGACACAATCTGAAGATGGGGGTAGTTCAGGGGCAGTGTAAAGATGTATTTTTTCACAGAGAGGGTGGTGGATGCATGGGACAGCCTTCCTGAGGAGGCTGTGGGGTCTAAAACTGTGGGAGAATTCAAGAATGCATGGGACAGACATAAGGCAATTTTTGTGGGGGGTAGGAAGAAATATGTTGTTGGTTAACTAGGATCTGCAGGTTATCCTGTAGGTAGAGAAATGTGCAGACTAGGTGGGTCAAGTGGTCCTTATCTGCCGTCAAAGTCTATGTTTCTATGTTGTATGTTTCTATGTAACCTCCTCAATGCCACTGCATGGGCTAAGACCTGTGAAGCAGAGTCATTGGTGTTGACAGCCATGTGGAATTGGTATTTAGGGGCACCCCGGGCTACCTCTGCTGTGGTGACCAGGTTCTGTTCTACAGTATCTCACCATCAGTCTTTTTGGTCACTGCCAGCACTATATTCCACATTGCTTTCTGTTACTGGGCTGTATAAGCCAAATAAGCTGCCTGCCTCAGGAGCAGGGAAGAGGTGGTTTACACTTTTTGGCCCATAGTATTCAATTTCCTGGAATCCTTCTCAGGGGGCTTTGTGGAGAAAGGCACCCTAGCCTTATCACAACCAGCAGCTTGGACCCCATCTTTGTGATCAGGGTAAGTATACAGGAATCCCACATCCTGTCTGTCCAACTGATACTTTTTTCAACTTTATTTTTATTAATGTCAGCAGCTGAATTAGATGCTGGCATGATTTTTGAAGAAGCTTTTTAAAGTGATTTGTGGCTGGGGACTAGCAGCCTTCTTGTGAGTGAGGGCTAGCTCCACCATATTTATGAACTATGCTTCCTCCTCAACGTCCTCTCTTTCATGGCAGGAGACATTGAGGGTGATCTCCATCTGTTTAACGAAACAAGGAATAAGAGAAATAAAATCCTCAGTAGGCATATGAGGGCAGCCAAACTCTTGTTTAGGTGAACTGTTGGATTCTATAGGTTCATCTTCCTCCTCCTCATAATACATGTCTTCCTCTTCCACAGGCAAATGGTTTGGAGCCCGAGCCTGGTGGGGGAAGACATATTATGAAAGTTTTCCATAGCCTGAAAGGCTTGGAAAAACTGCCAGTCTTTGCCATATGCTCTGTTGAGGGCATTTGTCTCTGTTTCACTGCCTGCTCCTTTTCCTTTGCAGGAGGAGTGGCATGGATATGCTTTTCTTTTTGTTTTGTTTTTTTCTTGGCAGGCACTGATTCCAGTACCTGCTCTGAGGCTCTTTTATTTATATTTGTTTGCTATCATTGGACTCAGAGTTCCCCTTTTTGCACACCTTGATATATTTACCATGCTTGCCTGATGGCTGAACAACTTTATATTTTGTATCTGTTTGCTTTGACAGGGACTGCTGCTGTTTATGAGGAGACAAATCCTCTGTTGCTTGCTGTCCGCCATCACTAGGAACTCCCGCAGAGCCTTTACTATGTTTTGGTGACAGAGAGGCAGATTGAAAAGCCATACAATCGTCTCTCTTTTTTAACCACTTTCTTTTGGGATTTATGCCAAAACATTTCACAGAGCTCAGAACTGGCAAAACTGTGATCTAGACCCAGGCACCTTAAACAAAGTTTGTGGCAGTCTGCCTTTGCCAGGAGCTGAAAGCAGTTTGTACAATTTTTACAGCCTGTTGGTCCTGTTCATGTTTTATGTTTATCAATCATATCAAAATCTATAAACCTTCTAAAAAGATAATTATGTGTTTCCCAATAACCAGTATTAATTATAAAAAATACTTAAAGTATATTTTTTTATTCTTTCCATCTCACAAGTAGTGGGAGACTGCTGTGAACACAATGGTTTATAATGTAAACCAAAGATCGGTTCCGTTTCCTAAAAACAGGAACTAACCATTAATTTGTAAAAACAAAAACAATAAATAAAAATGTTTAATGTAAAGCATTTGTGGTTTTAAAAGTGCTTTATACAATTTACCTTTGGTTCCCTCAAGGCTGGAACCACATTTCAAATATGGCTTTTTATGGTTCCTGGAACTGACTGGGAACTAGATAAACCACAAAGAAAATCTAACAAAATTAAATGAGCACCATAACTAATGCAAAGTTTGGAAAACTAACTCAACTTAGAGAAAAATAATAAAGAAACAGTAATAATTCAACTTGTTGACCAGAAGTCTGGAACTGTACTTCAGGGTAACTGCTCTCTTCAAGCGGATAAGCAAATCTGAGGTTAGTGCACTAGATGGAGCATGACCACAGCGCAGAGTTTGAACTTTTTCTAATTCTAAAGTTGTCAAATTAGCATATGGCCTACCTCTGGGACAGCACACTCCTGCCAGACTGATGCTTTTGTAAGGCATCATTGATGGATTCTTGTTTGAAAGCCAAAAAGTCACAGTAGATGATGACTGGATAACGACGACAGTGTAAACAGTGAACAAAGAGACAGGACTCTGAATGATGCATGGGGCATGCACACATAGTACTTGATGGGGAGCATGGCGAGTGTTGCCCACTGCCCCATCAAACCACAGGCATAATCTAGCAATTATTAAAGGGAACACAAACCTCATTTTTACATTTGCTTAATATAATTAGAAATTTGGACATGTATGAAGTTTGTGTAATATCCTGTGTATAATGTTCTGTGCTTTTTTAGCAGTAGTCTTAATTTTTCCTTATTTAGGGTCCCTTAATAATGTTGCCATCCCCTCCCCCCCACCAAATATTCATTTTTTATCTCTGCTTGAAAATTGCAAAGCAAATGGATTGGGATAGTGTGTTGTGGTCTTTAGGTGTGTCAGGCTGTTAGCCAGTGAGTGATGGAGAAAGCAGCATCCCCCTCTTGTCAGCCAATGGTGTTGTGGGCATCTGGGTTCATTTGACTGCAGACAGTACAGTACATGTGACAATTTCTGCAGGAAGCTGTAGTCTATTGCATGGTACAATCATCTATGTTGCAACATCCTGACATTTTCCTGTTGAATATCATAAGTAACATAGATGAGATTCATCAGCTGAGGTGTGTGTCTTCCTGTAACTGAGGCTGTGATCCATTGGTTGAAGTGTCAATCTGTATGTGAGGCAGATATGTGGCCAATATGGAAATCTGTGGTACCTTCTTAGCATTCAGGCTGCCAGACAGGCTCCTGATAATGCAGCCTCCAGCAGCTCCTTTTATGTCCCCCTAAGTGGGCTGTTGGTAATGCCACCTGCCATGGCTCCTTTCATGCCCACCGAGTAGGTCCCTGGTAGTCTACTGGTACGTCCCCCTACCACTCCCAGTACAAATAATATAGTTTATCTAATTTCTGGTAGTCTAGTGGTACCCATCCCTTGCCCAGTCCTTTATTGATTGGCTTTATTTGTGTGTGACACTGTCTATCAATACAAAATCAGTGAGGTAGTCATCAGCCGGTTTTGGTGGTCAGTGGAGGGTAAATGCCAGCTGCCGTTGGGGGCTTTGTGAATGGGGTGCTAAAGATGTGTGTGTATGTGTGTGTGTGTGTGTGTGTGTGTGTGTGTGTGTGTGTGTGGGTGTTACTGGTTTTGTGGGGCACTAGCTGGGGGGTGTGCTTTAGCACCAGTGGGATCCAGTAAGGTAAAAGGTTGAATGCTCTAGGCTACCAGGGGAAAGAAGATTATTGCATGGTAGGCAATGGGAATGGGTGAAGGGGGTACCACTAAATTACCAGAGATTAGATAAAATATATGTTATGCACTTGGATTAAGTGGCAGAGAAGGGAACCACTAAACTAGCAGGGATTAGATAAAGTACATTAGTTGTACTGAGATTAGGCAGGAGGGGGTGTACTACCAGGGATGAGGTAAAATGACATAACCAACAAATGGATAAAAAACAATAATACCAAGACTTGATAAACACGTGAAATTATTACATTGCTATATATACTGTAACACTGACTAACATTATTTTAGATAGCCATGTGGTCAGTTTATATTTTGGGAGACTTTCTTAAGTTTATAGATCATACTGGAATTTTAACACAACCAAATATGGATGTTAACATGAATCACTACATTTACAAAGCCTCTTATACTGTATGACTCTAAATACAATACTGTCTTTGCTAATGAATGGACTATGTTTTATGACGAGAGAGCACAGTGGATGCTCAAAACATTTTTTTTTATTTATTGGATTTTGGTGACCAGGTTGGCTCACTGAGACAAGCTGTCCATTTTTCAGGACTGACCCAGAATACATAGACGGTTTACATATGGATACTAATTACATACAGTGCATAAGCAAATTACAGTACAGTAAATACAATGAATGCATGTTACAAAAACATGTGCAACAGTTCTGGTTATTGGATACAGACAAATACTCTTTGGCACTTTATGCTATCAGAACTAGGAAATAGTATAGAGACAAAAATCAGTGTGAGAGATTAACAAATTAGCTAGCTGAAGCAGGCATAGGATCTGCTTTCAAATAAATACTCCTTCGATGTGGATTGAAAGAATACAGGTGTCTAGCATTCCATGACCATGGGAGGTAGATTGTTCCATAGCCTAGGTGCAGTATTTGCAAAAGATTTGCTGACCAGTAGTAGAGAGTGTCCGCAGCACAGTTGCCATGTCATGTAAACCACACCAGCCACCTCGTCTCTGTCCCTGACTCAAATAAAAGTGAGCCCCATCCGACCCCGCCCTGTACCATCCAGCTGTCCTGCTTCCCTAGTCCTCGATTTAAAGGATACAACACCATCTAAAAAAATGAAAACCATCCAGCATTGTACTGCTGTACAGCTACTGTACTCTTAGGAAGCCCATTGGTAGACCCTGTTGACCAATGGGATTGCAGTGTGTACTGTAAGCTGTCATTCACAAAGTTATGAATGACACAGGGGGTTCCACTAAACTACTAAACTAAACTACTACTAAAATATGTGTTCTGCTCATAGCCCTTGCAGTGTGCCCGGTGCATTCTGCCAGGTGCATTCCTGCAAGGTTCATACAAATGGGGTCATAATGACATGCAAATGACCCCATTGTACCTAGCATGCCTAATAGCCCCATTTGTATGTGTCAGGCTGTGAATCCCAAACATGGGCACAGCGCATCTGGGGATGCACCAGCCCATCTGTTTCCCAGCCCAAACAGGGGGATGCACCAGTGCATCTCGGGTTGGGTGCAACTTTGGTATTCACAGAGCGGATGCGCCAGGAGCATCTTATTGCACGTCTTCTGTGAATACTAGTGTTTGGGTTCAGTGCATCTCATTTGCACTGGTGCACCTGAGATGTGCTGAGCACAACTTCTTTGTGAATCCTACACATTGTGATTAATTTATTTCGTAGTTATTATTATGCTTGTTTATGCTCCAGGAAAACATGAATCGTGAAACTGAACTCATGATTTGGGCTTGCTGCTTGACTGCCTTCCCTCTTGCTCTTTTCAGAACCTGCTTTGACAAACTGGGGGGTTGTGTGCTTGGAGGCACTTGATAGGAAATGCAAGATATTTTTTTTCAGGAACTAGAATTTATGTTTTTGGATGGATCACTTCTATCCTGAGTAGGGGAACTGGAAGCACTTGAGGAGGGAAAACAGGGAAACGAGTGTGCTTCTGGATTGCTCAGGATATTTTCAACACCAGCTGCATTGGATGACTGACAAAGCAGGTTGCTTGCACTGCAGTTGGAGAGTAACCAATTGATTTCTGGGGATTAATGACCCATGGTTTCTTTGCCTCTACCATCATGTGTTCAGTAGCCCTTGTCCTCACAGCACCACACCCAAGACTCCAAGTCCCTGTTTCACCATGATCAGTTCCAGTCTCCACCACCACTTGCAGAATTTGTACTTGATGCAACTGTCAAGGTAGAACATTTATCTGCTTCTTTCTCCTCTCTGCATCCCTTTCACCTCCTGTCCTTCTCTTCATGTTTTTTACATGCATTGACAACACATGTATAACAGATGATGACATAATGCATCCATCACCAGATTCTAACAATTAGGACTCATAGTAGCTGTCAGTGATTCTTAAGATACCCACGTGACATGCCACCCACACGACCAGTGCACAGACAAGCTGCAATGACATCTGACTAGCTAGATGATAGGGTAGAGTAATACCACAGGCTAACCCTTCAAAGAGACCATACACCACTGACTCCACTGAGAGAACCTGTGACCTTGTGTCTCACAGAGCGGCTTCCTTTACTTTTGTTTTCAATCAGTGAGTATCTGCCACACACCAGCAAAAATAAATAAACAAAAAGATGCATTTTTGTTCCCGTTGTGCCACATGTCAGTAAAAAACAACTTATCAATAAAATCCTTCAAACTCTCCCCTCTACCTTTCCCAGTCTGCTACATTCAATATGTTCTGCTCCTGCTGCAGGCGAAAAAATAAAATAAACAATATCGAGTTCTGTCCCCTCTACTAAACCAGGACACTGTAAAAAATATTTGTCAAATGCATCTTTAAAAAATACTTTTCCCAGTCTACTAAATTCACTCTGCCTGCTCCTAGTGCAGGGCCTGCAGCTGCCAGTGCAAATTTACACAGTGCTTCTCCTCTCTTCTCAGTAGCACAATTTCACTAGTATGCTTGCCTGAAACTACAGTTAAAAGTACTAATAATTATCTAACTAAAATGATAATTTGTCAGTGGCTCAGTAGGTAGCACACTCGCCTGTGAGGCTGGGAGTTCAAAGGGCTGTGGGTTCAATTCCCACATCTGGCACTTGGGTTAATATCCCAGTACTGACACTGTAGTGCAGCATGACAGGGGTGCTGCACTTCTGAGGTGCCGTCTTTCTGATGAGATGTTAAACTGAGGTCCCATCTGTCTGGATTGGTGGTAGTTCAGGTGGATGTTAAAGATCCCATGGCACTTATCGAAAAAGAATAGGGGAATTTCCCCGGTGTCCTGGCCAAATTTCTCTCATTCACTAAAAATACCACCAACAGCTTAATCTGGTTCAAGGTCAGTTGGCATTCATCTGTATCCCCTTCCCCTGGGTCCTGCCTGAAAATAGGCAGGATTTGTCTAGTGCACTTAGCCAGTCAACAAAAACTAAATAAACAAAATGCAGCATTCTGTGATTATTTTTAAAGTTTTCTTATCAAACATCACTCTCTTTCAAATAAAAGGAGATCCCTTCCTGCCACAGGCCCCTCCTCTGTGAGTGTTAGCTAGAAATGGCACTTAGATGTGTGCAGAAGTGTGAGTTCTCCATCTGCAGCATCATTGACTGGCTGCTGCGGTTCAGCTGACTTGCCAACAACTTGAACATGTTCACTGTATTCTTCATGTAAAATGTTACATCATGACATTGAAGGACTGAAATGCTGAAGGGAAACTTTCCTCTGACCTGCTTTGCTAGTGTCCAAAATGTTGCATCTTAGCATGTTCAGTGAGTGCAAATTCGGTATCAGTTCACTCTTACTCTCCAGTCAGAGCAGGGCTTTGGCAACCAACCGCTTAACCTGATTTAGTATGTCAGCTTGTATCTGTAACTCATCCCCCCCCCACCATGAGTCTGAAAATAGGCAGATCTGCCTAGACCTCCTCGGTTAACAAAAACAAAATAAATAAAACCCAGTTTAATTAGTTCCCATTGCTAAAACTGAACCACGACATAGGGTGTAAACCAATGCCCAAAGCAAGGATAGTTCCTCAGTCCTGCTCAAGCTCTAAAATTGCACTGGCCTCTAGCTACAGTAAAGTATAGATACTGTATGCAGCTTGATGTCTGATGTGCAGATTCAGGAATGAAGCTTTAATGGGAGAATGTTACCAGGCAGTAGGGCCGTGACCTATTGTAAAACCTGAATGGTTACTACAGACTCTTAACATCTGTTTTATAGTTTCCCATGGAAAATAGCCTAACGTTTTAGTTCTTTTATGCCCATAGAAGTATAGCAGGAGGCATCACTGTGAAAATGAAAACTCCCACACAAACTTCGCAGACTTAAAAAGTCAGACATTTCCAGTTTGTGGTTCCTTTTATTTTTTTTATTGTTTTAGTTTATTTTTCTCAAGCTTAAGAATGCCTGCACTGTTAACTTAAGCTTAATTGCAAATGATCAAAGTTGTTCTGAAACAAAAAGCTTAATTTGCTTTCATTCACTAACTTTAAAGAAGGGTTGCGCCACACTAACATTTGCATAAGGTTGCAAGGGTACAATTGTTCTGCTGTTAATTGCATGGTCAAGACAAGAAGATCTTGACAGGAAACAGTACTGCTCTACAAATGCACTGGCCTCCAGCCATAGAGACTTTGTAATTACATAGGCCCGGACAGCATATGGTTACTTTTTCTTTTTGTTTGTTTTCCTCTAGTTGAGATACCAGTCTGTATTGTATGGGCATGTAGTTGAAGTTACTTAACACAGATTTTCTAAACCTATAACATTTCTGCTTACTTGTCTTCTGACAAAATAAAAATCGTCATTGCTTTTGGTGTTCAGTTATGCACTGATACAATCACAGCTTTGATGCTGAACAGCATTCACTGTCAGAAGTACTATACTGTACATTAGGCAGTCTAAAGCTTTTAGAACACTGGGATTGCCTTTCTTTCCTCCTTCTTCAAATCCATTACTTTGCCTTCATGATTTTGTTTATTCATCTTGTCTTCTTCCTAACCATTCATTGTTTCTGCTGAAGATTATGTTAGTTGTGCCCTTATTTATCAGTTACCTATTAGCTTACACCAAAGACAACAACAGTAAGTTAATATTTTTGTGGGCCTCAAAGTAACAGTGAGTTTCCTCTTTATCTTTCCTCTTTATTCCTAATATACATTCTAACTACTTTATAAGAAGAGAACTTTGGCACCCTCTGGCATCTGACATTAAGGTCAGAGTTCAAGTTTACATTGGAGAATGAACTGTTTCTCACTAACCAGGGCTAACAGTTTCCCCACTCTAAATGTTCTTAAGGAAGGAAGGAAGGAACATAGATTGTTATACAAATGTATTTTTTTTACATTAATATTCTTCAATAACATGTCACATCAGTCACAATATTTGTATTTACAATAAACACTGGAATTTTGACTTGGGCCATGATTTTCAAAAGAATGTTACATAAACACAAATGTACGATCTGCCTGTGTCTGCAGCTGCCTGGTTTCACCCAGTTGGCCACTCAAGTTTTGAAGGGTCCTGAATTTGCATTTCCTACCTCGCCATGATCCATCCCCGAAAAAAAATTCTCTGACCTTTAACACTGGGTCTCATTTTGACTTCTTTTTTATGGTTGCGTAGTGTGAGGTATGCAATGTGTTGCTAACAAGAGGAGAGGGAGTGGAGAAAGTATACAACAGGAACTGACACCTATTACTTTCTGCTTCAGCAGTGGAATCGTATCACCTCATTGGTATTTATTTATTTAGGTTTTGTTAACCAGGTAAGTACACTAGACAAACATATGCCTATTTTCGGGTATGACCCAGGAGAGTACAGGAAATCAAAAGAACATACAGAGTACAAATTGAAGCAAGTAAGGCAGATACACTGAAGTCAGGTGAAGCATAACATACATAGTAAGATATCTCAGGTTACAACAGTAGACATAGTCAATGTAATAAAGCAGAGAGTCACTAACGTAATGTTCCCAGCAATATATATACAGATATATACAGAATTCGCACATTTTTCACAGGGCCACACTCAGGCAAGCAGGAAAACCACAGCAGGACCTGAGCAAGGTACAGGAGATGATATGCTCAAAATACCGTGCAGGGGACCAGGCTAATCAGGGAGGTTTAAGACAGTCACATACTGAAGAGAGCTTCAAGTGGTTCCACAGGGATGTGCATAGGCATGCCTGGGATTGGGAGGACTGGATCTGGACAGGAAAGGAGTTTCATAATTTAGGGGCACTTGACGCAAAGTCCCTGTCCCCCATTTGGGTACGCGTATGCATGAGAGCCCTTCTCTTTTGTCTGTCTGACACTCCCATCCCCTTCCCCTTCCTCCAACCAGATCTGCTTTGGTCATGAAACAAAAGTTGTGGCACTTTTTCTGTTCTCTGTGCCACCTCTGCAGCTAGACAAATGCTGTTGACTACACACAATACTTAAACATAGTGGGGCCAGTGACTGAAGAACAATTCTATTATCAACTAATGTGTATCTGATACACTAACAGTAATGGGAGGGCTTTAAGCCCAAGGTTCGCTGGGCAGAGCAACTACGTCACTCCCCCATCAGGTTTAAAAGATTCACTCATCCTGGGGCTCTCCAGGACTTATTTCTTGTTGTGTGGCTGGAGGTGCTGTCCTCCTTCACTCTGGGCCACTCCCTATCTCCTGTTCTGTGTGTTTTTCTCCTCATCTGCAGCTCTTTCGTAGTCCCTGCTCTGTGACTGAGTGCCACTGCCACTGTCATTCCTCCACTTGCTTCTCCCTCCCTTTCGTGGTGGTTGGCTGTGCACCTCTCTCCCCCCTTCCTTCTCTTTTGGGTGCATTGCTGTCTCTCCTGTGCCCTGCTTGCTCTGCTCCTTCCCTGATCCAGTCATAGCCTCCATATCTGCAACTCCTCTGCTGGTCACCTCCTGGATGTTGCATTCTTTGGTGGCTGTTCTGACCTCATTTCTGGGTCATGGCACTCCCCCAGTGAGTCCCCCTTGAGCGGCTCTGTTGCTGCTCATCTGCCGTCCACCACCGGGACTGCTCTTTCCTCTCTCTTTGCCCTGGTCTGCCGTGGCTTGCTGGCTGCACTCTTCCTCCCTTCAGACAGCTCCCCCCTCTCTGCCACTTCTTTTCTTCTACTGTGCTGCTTGTTCACCTGCCAGTGACTTTCTGGTGGCCCGCCTCGGGCAGTTGCCTTCCTTTGCTCTCTCTTAGCATTGCGTTGGTTCTCCTCAGTATCATTTCACTGCCTTTGGTGGGGTCCGCCTCCTGTTTTAAGTAATTCTAAAATTGCCTGCTTTCTGTGCATCGCCGATTGCCCTTTCTGGATCTGTCCATCATTTGCTTGTCAGTTCAATCCCCCTCCGGGGCTCACTCGATCTAGCATTCGGTGCTCTGTGCTGCAATACTTTTATGGTATGCTCCTGCTGTGGCTCTGTAGCCATTGGACTTTTACTGTTACTTGCACTATACTGGCTTATATGTACTTTCATTACCTGGTCACTTCATTATTCAGGGTTGATTGCTGACAGTGTTTTCTACATGTTCTCTTTCTGTTCATGGTTTCCATACCTTCTACTTACCAGCTAACCATGGTATGTTCCTGTTAGCCTTGGTTCCTCCTGGGGCTCTGTCATGCTTTCTGTTGTTGATTGCAAGTTGCACTGTCCCCCCGCCGCTCATCCACTGCTTCCATCCTTTCCCCTCACTTCCCTCCTCTTGCCCTCATTTCTCTCCTGGGGGTTACATCCAAGTTTCTTTCCCTTGCCATCTGCATTTACTGTGCTGGTTCCATCTCCTTATCTCCTGCACGTCTTTTGCAGCCCTGCTTATTCCCCTTATTTCCTTCTCATCGCCTCCTCTGCTTGACCTGTGCATTTCTTTGTTTTTTTTTTTCCCTATCCTACCATCACCAAGCCCTCAAGGCTTTCTTCCACCATTGTACTTCCTCTTTCACAACACCTTACTCATGTATCAGGTTCCTGACTCCGGTCATCATTCCCTACTTATCTCGTACCAGCCATCAAGGATTTATTCCAATCTTGGCTTCATTCCATCATCATCATCCCATCACCAGCCGTCAAGGATTTGCTCCAGTTATGGCTTCCATCTATCTTCCTGCTTTCATCTTTCATGCTGCCTTTTCTTGTGCCTGCCATCATGGATTCAATCCACTTCATGGTGTCCCTCCTCATCTATCCCTGCTACCTCAATTTGACTCTCTCTCCACTCAAGTGCCATGCCTTTCTGTCCATCGTCCTTTGCTAAGGGCTGACTGGATGCTCTCCACTATCATTCTTGTTTCTTTTTCAATTTCATTTCCAAATCTACCTCCTTTCGAGGAGCCTACTTAATCACATCACTCTATTTAATTCTGAATCTACCTCCTTTCGAGGAATCTCCTTAGTCACATTGCTCTGCCAAGCATACCACCATCGTCCAAGTTCAATTTCAAGGACATTTCCCTCATTCAAGTTCATTTTCGAGTTCCCTCCTGTCTCCTCTTCCTCAGTCTTCTCGTATTGGACTGCTGCACTCCTGTGGTGATCATCATCTTCAGTCTGCATTATCCTCAGTCTTCTCATGAGTGCATCTGGATAACCTTGCTCCTTTGACCTCTACAAGGATCTGTGCCTTCCCATCACCTGCTTGAGTATACCCCTCTCGGGTCCCTGCTGCCTCATATTCTGTCTTCGATCTGTGCTTTCTTTTGGGGTTTTCCCCTATCCCGTCATCATCATTCCTACTCATATACTTCTCTTTAATGACATACATCCTTAAATCAAACATCATAAGCCTGGAGGGAAGGTGATCTAGGCCTTGGATCCCCAGAGGTTTCCTCCTCAAAGGGGGTTTTTCCTCTCCTCCAAGCCAATGGTCATAATATTAGTCAGAGTTAATACTTTCTTAGGTTAATTAGTTAGGTTCTGCTGTTGGATGGAGGTGGATGGTGGCCCCGGCTTTCCCCTCTCTCCCTAGGAAGTCTGCCCTTATCATCTTCTCAGAATTCATTCATTCATCATCCTCGCCTCTTTGATGCTCGACACCCAATTGAGTATTCTCTTTGGGCTTCTTCCTAAGCTACCTTTAGCTGATGCAATCATTCCCATGGCACCAGTAGGGGGGTAACCCTCCTCTAGGGTTCCTTGCATTGTACCCCTACAGGGTGGTATATCCCACTGATAGAGAGGTGGAGAGCCACAAAGGTAAATCAAGTCACACAAGCATCATCTCATCTCATCTAGTTGCGTAAGCACATTGAACAATTGTTTAGCTCCATAGTATGTAACAAGAAAAAAGATAAATGGTGGGGAGGAGATAGACACAGGCAGTCATAATGCTGATAAAGACTACAGTTTACATAGGTATGCAGTGAGTAGAATTGTAAACTGAAATCTGAGCTCCTACTGCCTCTAGCCATCCCTAATAACATACACTTATTTATTTATTTATTGAATTTTGCTTGCTGCCTAGTGCAGTTGGTTAGAGAAGTACTACAGTCAAAATTTGTAAAAACATATGTTGTGCAGAATGTTTTGATTTGTGTGTTTAGTCCTGCTGTGTCCTTCCCTTTCTTTGCTGTTATTTTTCATTCAATTTGCCTAATAGTTTTATGGCCTCTCCTACTAGTTTTATGGCCTCTGGGGATCTCCATATAACCATGGTTTATTGCTCTTCTTTTTCCTACAATGCCTCTTTACCCATGTGACAGTGATGCATCCAGGACCATAGATTCCACAAGTACTGGTTTGCAGTCAATATTACAGCAGTACATCTTTGATTTTAAGTCACTTTCCTTACCCAGTTGTTACCAAGGGCTACCTTTACAGCTTAGCAATCACTTGCGGTCTGAGTGGGCATTCTGCAAGAAAACATCTGGGGCCCGATATTCATAATTCTGCAAAGTGGAGCACAAAAATGAGTGCTGCACCTTGCAATTGCCTGGGTGCTCAAGGATACTATATTCAGTTTAATACTGCACCAGTGCTGTTTGACTGAATATAGAGCCATGTCAGCTCAGCTACTGCTGCCCTGACAGAGCTCCTGAAGTTCACTGCCAGAAATGGACAGCACTGGAGTGGTATCTGTATTATTCAAATGAACGCATGCAAATGAGCCCATTTGGCATGCAAGGCACTAAGGGGCCATTTTCATGCCCATTATGGGCTAATTTACATGGGTGGTGAGGCAGGTTAGCATGACACTACCTCCTAATTCCCCAGTCCCAGACGTGTAGATATCCCGGGTGCAAGTGCCCCTCCCCACTGATCACCAACCTGTTCTGTACAAAAAATATCCCTGGTGCTAGTGGTCCCCAGCCCTCTGATCACCAGCCCATTCTGTACAGAAACTTATCCCTGGTGCTAGTGGTGCCCCCTACTTCTGATCACTGGCCTGTACTGTAAAACAAATATATCCCTGTTGGTAGTGGTCCCCTCCACCAATCAATGGCCCATACTGTAAAAACAAATATCCTTAGTGCTAGTGGTCCTGCCCCCACCAATTGCTGGCCCCTACTTTAAAAACAAATATCCCTGGTATTAGTGGTCCCCCCACCAATCGATGGCCCATAATGTGATAACAAGAAATCCCTGGTGTCTAGCAGCACCCCCCACAGTGGTACCAAAACCCCACCTCCAGTCACCTTCCAAGTCCCATCTGTGCCATTGGTGCATACAGTGACTTGCACAGCCCGCCTCACACCTCCTTGGCTGACCGCCATATGTCCAAGTAGGGAACTTGCCTCTTATTTATAGGACAGGGTGATGTGCCCTCTCCTATAAATAAGGGGTGCACTCCCTGCCTGGACATATGGTGGCCAGCTGACGAGGTGTGAGGAGGGTTGAGGAGGGCTGTGTTGGTTATCGTATGCACCCATGGCACCAAGGAGACTGGGGAGGTGATGGGGGTTTCAGCGCCACAGCTGGGTGGGCCACTAGACACCAGGGATTTCATGTTATCACAGAACAGGCTGGCGATCAGTGGAGGGCAGCACTAGCACCAGGTATATTTGTTTTGCAGTATGGACCAGTGATCAGTGAGAGGAGACCACTTACCACCAGGGATATATTTGTTTTACAGCATGGGTCAATGATCTGGGGTGAGGACCACTACCACCAGGGATGTTTTTCTGTAAAGAATAGACCAGTGATCAGAGAGATCAGAGAGAGGAAGGATCACTAGCACCAGGGATTTTTTTTTGTACAGAACTGGGCAATGATCAGAGGGAGGGGGGGACCACTAGCACCTGGGATATTTTTCTATACAGAATGGGCCTGCAATCAGGAGGGGACTACTAGCACTAGTGATATATTTGTTTTACAGTATGGCCTGCAATTGGGGGGGACCATAACCACCAGGGACATATATATATTTTTACAGAATGGGCCAGTGATCAGGGAGGGGGAGCCACTACAATCAGGGATATATTTGTTTTACAGAACAGGTTGGCAGTTAGATGGAGGGGAAGGCCACTGCCACTAGGGATATATATTTTTGCAGAATGGGTGGGAAATCGGATGGGGGGACCACTACTGCCAATGATATATTTGTTTTACAGTATGGGCCAGTGATTGGGGGGAGACCACTACTGCCAGGGATATATTTATTTTACAGAAAGGGCTGATGATTGGAGGGTGGGGACCACTACCACCAAGGATGTTGTTTTTTCACAGTACTGGCTGGCAATTGGTGGTGGGAACCACTAGCACCAGGGAGTTTTAATTGTAGCTTAGGGGCTGGTGAGTTAAGTTGGTGCTTTATTCGGCTCTATTTATGCTGCACAAAAGGCCCTTGCTAAACTCTTTTGCACAGCGTAAAGCCGCTGAATATGGGCTAGCACAGCTATTCATTACCATACCCCTTCCCTTGCCCACACACATACTGTATATTATATTTTGAGTAGGCATTAACCCTCTTTGCTTGTGCAACAGCCCCTTTTGAATATGAGGATCTGACACAAACCCTGGTTTGAGTGGGCAAAGACCCATTAGCACCCAAGTAAACTTTTGAATATTAGGCCCCTAGAGTCTTGACTAATTACAGCAATGATGACCTTGGGTGTGTGTGTTTTTTTTATGGCTAAGTGTAGTTTGATGAAATTAAAAGCTCTAGAAACAAAACAGGTACTACTACTGCCTAGGCCTGGACAAACTTACAGAAAACACAATTATTGAATTAGAGTTATTTAGTTGAGGCCAGAACATCAGGCTCCTACCTTCAGAATTTTCTGCAGCACTTTCCCTCAATGAATCAGTGGTCCTGGACCAATCACTGTCACATGAGACGGGAGGCATTATAAGACAAAGAAGGGCAATAAACCATGCTAACATGGAGATCTCCGGAGGCCATTAAACTAGTAGGCAAATCTACAAAAAACTAATAGCAAACAAAGGGAAAGACGCAGCAGGACTAAACGCACACATCAAAACACTTTGCACAACATATGTTTTTACAGATTTTGACTGTAGTACTCTTTTAAAGCTCTGGATGCAGAGTGGATAAGGTTGGTCAGTTAGAACTGCAGCTTGTCAGATCCCTATCATCAAGGAACTGCACTACTTCAAGACCATAATACAAGTAACTGCTATATATTATAACTGGGGGAAAAACACAACACATATGCTGCAGGGATACCATTTATTGGACTAAAAATTGTTTTTGAGACTAGCTTTCGAGAGTTAAACTCCCTTCAGAACAGGTCTGGCTACTGATCTGATGAAGGGAGTTTACTTCTCCAAAGCTAGTCCCAAAAACAAGTTTGATGGTCCAATAGAAGATATCACCTGTAACATATTTGTTTTTTTCCTTCTGTCATTAGCTGGACTAACACAGCTGCCACATTTTTCCATCAGAATAGACCAAACTGTCTTATGCGCAATGTTGTCTGCAGAAATCAGTAATGGTGGGGAAGTGGCAAAGGAAGGATAAAAACTGAGTACAATACTTTTATTGGGAAAGTACACTTCAACATCTGTTCCTTAATAGAAGCAGAGAAACCCCCATTTATCATGTTGCAAAACACCATATTTCTTTATATCTTATGAATCTTGTTCTTACACTTAGAGCTATTGTAGCTTGCTCAGAGTAACAGTAAGTAACTGGCTACTTCTACATATATTAGAGATATGTCTCATTTTATTACAACTATTCAGAATTTACAGATCAGTGAAGCAGAAAAACAGAATCTTCTTTTAGTCACCCTTGATTACTTGGATCTCTATACGTCCATACCTCATCAAGATGGTATTGAAGCTATGGGTGGTCTCCTAGACACTAGGGCCCCTTTGGCCCATCCCAAAACAAGGACCTTGCAACTTCTTGCTGATTTCATACTAAATTGGAACTGTTTTAAGTTTGAAAAATATTTTTATGAACAAAGCAAAGGGACAGCTATGGGGTCCACCATGGTCCTGGGTTATGCCAATACCTATATGTATACTTTTGAAATGAAATACATTCTAGATGTTGCTGGTAAACTATATTTCCATCATATAAAATTCTATAGAAGGTATATAGATGATCTGTTTTTGGTATGGATAGGCACAGAGAGGGACTTGGAAGTTTTTCACCAACACTTAAATAGTTGTACAGAACATTTAAAGTTCACACTAAATAGTAGTGCTATGTCTGTGCCATACCTAGATGGTGTGGTTAAGTTTGATGAACAGGGGCTAATTACATCCCTGTACAGAAAGAAACTACGAGGAATACCATACTGCATGCATAAAGCTTTCATTCTCACCAGCTAGTTGAAAGC
This sequence comes from Neoceratodus forsteri, assembly GCA_016271365.2. Taxonomy (NCBI): domain Eukaryota; kingdom Metazoa; phylum Chordata; order Ceratodontiformes; family Ceratodontidae; genus Neoceratodus; species Neoceratodus forsteri. The sequence continues at coordinate 953,969,897 of CM057456.1, forward strand.
ATTCCATACTCACAGTTTCTTAGAGTGCGTAGAAATTGCAATACTGAGCAAGACTATCAAACTGAGTTACAGGCAGCCACTAATAGATTTGCACAGTGTGGCTACTCTAGGAAAACGTTAGATAAAGCTAGGACATGCATCCAAGAAATGACACAGACACAGGCATTACATGGCTCAGATAGGATGGACCAGGATATAATAATAGTGTTCAGTACAAGACACAATCACAAGATGGGTGCAATTAGACAAATTTTGCATAAACATTGGGTAATATTACAAAACCAAAAGAGTACCAGTAGCTTATTCCAACAACCTCCTTTGATAGCTGAAAAATAAGGGCAAACTTTAAAAGATAGTTTTTTGTGTACAGTACACCCACAGGGGAAGCAACCTACAGAAAGGCAGTTGCTCCTAAGCCCTCTAAGCCCGGGTATGACACCATGTGGGCATTGTTCTGTGTGTGGTCACACCTGCAAAAAGAACACATACAAACATCCATTCACAAATAGAGAGTACAGTATTAGACAATTTATAACATGTGATACTGCTGGAGTGATCTATATCTTGCAATGCCCTTGTGATAAGATATACATTGGCATGACTACATGGATGTTAAAGCGATGCGTACAGGAACATAAGTTGAACATTAGAAATAGGATAAGCATTCCAGTGGCTGAACATTTTAATGAGTTTAGATGTACAGGAGCATCTCTCAGATTTTGTGGTCTAGAAGCAGTACATCTACCAGATAGAGGAGGTAACTTCTGCAGTTTATTAGAGAAAGTGGAGACTAAGTGGATTTTTGAAATGCAAGCCCTTGATCCAAGAATTGGTCTAAACAGAGACATTAATTGGAGTAGTTGTAGAAAGTGAAGGGCATAGAAATATGAATGTACAGTTTACAATGTTTTATTTCTTTCATATTTTGATCTAATTTAGGATGTCTTTTGCTGTATGTTTTATTTTATAAGTAGTTTGTACATAGGCTTGGTTCTGTTTTGTTATTTATATTCAACATATTGTAGTTTTGGTTCATTGCCATTCATGTTCCTTACTTTTCACAATCTCCCCCTTCCCTTTCCACTCCTGTTTCTCACATTGCTTGCAGGTTATTATGTTGGCATGCTTGTGCAGCCAACATCGTGAGACAGTGCAGCTTTAGAGGAGCGGTCGCTGTTGGGCAAATGCAGGGAATGCACCAGTAGGTGCGTCCCGCATTCCCCAATCAGCCTGCATGTGGGCGCCACACCATGTATACATAATGTGGTGAGCACATCTTAAAAAAGATCTGCTGCAATCCAAGCAAAGCTCATCAGATGCAGCGGTCCTTTTCTTGCCGTGCTCGCCACCATTATGTACATGGTGGGACACTGGCCATAAAACTGCCGACTTTGAGGGTGCCCAGTCCCCCTGTTGGTTGCCTCTGTCCCCTGTGAATGTGCCGATGGGGGAGCCCACTCCCCGTCTGCATAAAGCACCCCCCAATTGTTGAATGCTGAGGGGGTGCCCAATCCCCCTTTGCTCTTACCCCGACCCCTTTCCTTGTGTGCCGATGGGGGGGCCCACTCCCCATCAACAGAAATAACCCCTCAATTGTTTAATGCTGAGGGGTGCCCAGTCCCCCTGGCTCTGCACCACCCTTCTTTGTGTGCTGATGGGGTGCCCAATCCCCATCGGGCATAAATTCTGCCCCGTGTTATTTGTCATGAGGGTGCCCAGTCCCCATCAGCTACAGACACCCCAAAACAGTTAGGTGGTACGCTGGGAGCCCACCCCAGTGCATCAAATCCCCTGGAAAAAAAAACCTGTCCCGCGATGTTTTGTTTTTTTCTTCCTTTTTAAACCTGTAAAAGGAAAACGGTCCCTCATAGTCTCCATGCCCACCACCTGCACCCACCCACTGTGCACTCTGCCTCCCCATACCCCCCCATACTTACCTCCAGAGCTCAGTGTAACGATCATCGGTGGACCGGGAACACGTCTGCACTCTTCAAAGCTGACTGCGAACTGAGGAAATGCCAGTAAACTGTATAATGGGATAGATAGGGTTTTTTCAACTTTAGTACATATCTCAGGCATTTTTGTGAATTTTGGCCCCAAATTTTCAACATGGGCTTTTTGGGACCCCTTCTCATGAATTCTTGCACTGTCATGGTGTTATTCGGTCCCGAATGGTGATTTCGCAGTCACTGTTTGGAATCACCTTTTGGGACCGCGGATGGAAATGACAGTGCCACTGTTCATGAGGGGGGCTCTCAAAAACCCTATATTGCAAATTTGGTGGGAAAAATCCAAAATATGACTGTTTTACGAGCGTGCATAGCAACTGCGCAACACACGCTCGTAAGTTAGCGAATTCACAATATTTTCATGCCAGATTCTCAACATTGGCATTTTACCACACCTTCTTGTGAACTATACAGCTGTCATTTTTCATATCCTGGCCAAAATGTGTTTTTTGCACTTCCGGTGCAGAATAGCGTGGTCATGGTATGAAATCAGTGTTTGGGACACATTACAAAAATTACAGTGATATTGTTCATGAGAAGAGGTTCTAAAATGCCTGTGTTGAAAATTTGGTGACAATACCCCATAAAATGACTGTTTTATGAGGTGCATAGCAACTGCACAATGCATGCTCGTAACTTAGTGCAGTCGCAATATTTTCATGCCAGATTCTCAAATGGGCATTTTACTACACCTTCTTTTGCACTGTACAGCTGTCATTTTTCACATCCTTGCCAAAATGTGTTTTCGCACTTTCGGCGCAGAATAGCACGTTCACTGTGCGAAATCAGTGTTCAGGACACATTACGAAAATGGCAGTGACACTGTTCATGAGCAGAGGTCCTAAAATGCCTGTGTTGAAAATCTGGTGACAATACTCCATAAAATGACTGTGTTATGAGCATGCATTGCTCAGTTTCAAGCACACTTGTATGTTCGCAAACTTCTAATATTCTCACTCCAGATTTTCTACAGTGCCATTGTTCTGCACTTCCTAATGAACAGTATAGCTGTCATTTTTCACATTCTGACCAAAATCTGTTTCCGCAGTTCTGGCGCAGAATAGTGTGGCCGCTGTGGAAAGTCCATGTTCGAGACACATGATGAAAATGACAGTGACACTGTTCGTTAGCAGATGCCCTAAAATGCCTATGTTGAAAATTTGTGAATGAAAGTCAATAAAATGAGTGTTTTATGAGCATGCATTGCACAGTTTGCATGCATGCTCATGACTTTGTGAATTTGTAATGCTTTCACTGCAGCTGTTCATCATTGGCATTTTTCCATACCTCCTTATGAACACTGCAGCTGTCTGAAATGTGCTTTCACACGCCCAGCACAGAATTGCATGGCTGCTGTGCGAAATCAGTTTTTGGGACAGTTGGAGGAAATGACGGTGACACTATTCATGAGCAGAGGTCCTGAAATGCCTATGTTGAAAATTTGGTGCTGAAATTCCATACAATGACTGCATTGCAAGCGGGCATTGCGCAGTTTCCACGCACCCTTGTAACTTCGTCAGTCTGCAATATTTTCATGCCACATTTTCACCACTGGCATTTGTGCACATCTCCTTATCAACAGTCCAGCTGACATTTTTCACAGCCTGTTCAAAACGTGTTTCCACAGCTGTGGCGCACAATGGCATGCTCGCTGTGCAAAATCACCTTTTGAGACACATTCACAAAATCACAGCACTGTGCATCTCTAGCTACACCACTCCCACTGCCAATGCCAGTGTGACAACATTTGGCATTGACAAATGCTTATTTTTATATGATTACAGTGCAGTGCTTTTGATTTTTTGTTGCCTATGTTCATAGTTCATTATTTTCTGTTGAAGCATACCCCACGTATTTGTAGTCATAAAATGTCTATGTACATAAATACAATTGATTGTATTTGTTTTTGTGATTATGTTTATAATGGGTCAGACACTATAATATTACATTTAGACTTTAAAGTGGATTAGAATTGTGTAAGGTAGAATGCTTGAGTTACTGTGGCTATTCTATTGCAAATATTGGGACCGTAAGTTATATAGAATGGATATCTTTGAACAAAACATCAGAATTCCTGGTGTGGGGGTATTAACTGTTGCTTATCTGTAATAATAGAACACATAAGTATAGAGTTAATAGATCTTAACAGCTTAGGTTTATTGGACCAAGCATGAATGACAAGAATGTTTAGTCTAGGTTAGAAATCCTTGAAGGAATATATTTTAGATCTTGTTTGGTTAACATAGGATGAAGTAAAATACTAAATTAGTCCACAGGATTATCAGGTGAAGGTATAGTCCTTATCATGGGTATTAAAAAATACCTAACTAACCTAAGTATGTAACCCCCCTCCACCATTAGATTTTATTGTTTTGAATTAAGGACCTAGTTAAAAATCATGTCATGGGCCAACTCAGTAAATTGGGAGTTCAGTTTCACATGGATCCTGTTAAGATAAACATGAATAAGTGATCACCATATAAAAGCAGTTCATTTCATGCTAGCAGCCAACATAGTATGTCCTGAAAAGCTACAATAGAACATGTAAAAGAATTAGAGTGGTGTTCTGAAGCAAATAGTATGGGTAAGCACTTTAAAGCTGTTGTATTTTAGATGGCTGTTTTTTTCTAGCCTTCAAGAGCTGGCTAGTATTAGCTCATAGATATTTATTGAAAATGTGTTTCAATACAGGTTTGTTTTGAAAGAAGCCCTTGAAGGGTAGAAAGGTTAAAACAGGAAAATTAAACAGCAAATATAAAGGTACTATAGAGATCTTACTTTGAATTTAGTGGGCAGGCTGTATTTTAAAAGTATTTGGTACCAGGACAGTAGTACATTTAACTGTGTATATGAGGTTAATGAAAAGTGGTGTTTAAATTTAACACATTTCCTATAAGAATAAAGTTAATCTAAAGGATCCATAACATGAGTGTGATATAATATTTGAGCTAGTAAAAGTTATGCATGAATAAAACAGTATAAATATAAAAGAGGTATTTTATAAATTAAAATGAGAAAATGAATGATAAAATAAAAGAATTACCATATGTATACACAGGGCTGTTTTGTATCAAAATAACAACCAGGATTGACCTACCCCCATTTGGAGAGAATTTTTATGGTACAAAGGGAAGCCAAACCATTGATAAAGTAGGTATTCTAAGGTCCCACATTTTGTTCAATGGAAGTTGTGTGTGGTTTTATCGGACCTATATCTCATAACCTCCACTTGCATACTGTGTGACTCTGAGCAAGTCACTTAACCGCCCAGTGCTACCAGGTCGCCCCTGTAAACAGGCACTTGTGCCTAGTGGGCCTTATCTGGTTACCAAAGACTAAAACATTAAAAATATATAAATAACAATAATATTAGGATATTATAAAGCTTTTTTCTGGTAGTGGATAAGAGCCAGAAGTGCTTCTCTTAGCTTTGCAAGCAAGTCTCAAGGTTCTCTAAGATCATTATGTATGTGATGTTCGTCTCAATTTTTCGAATGAAAAGATATTGATGTCAATATGTTTAGAAACTGTCTTTTACATTTTGCAGTTATTTAAAATGCATAACTGTAATGAATGTGTAAATAATAGGTAGCATCTTTTGACAGATTGTATTAAGTATTGGAGTGTGTTATTAGAAAAAGGAAAATAGATGTTTTCTATAGTTATTGAAGGAACTTTTTCTTTTTATAAATACTGTGTATAAACTTTAGGAATTTTATTAAGTATAAAACTATGAGATTAAATACTAAAGGAGCTCTTTATGAAGTGAGAGGTACCATACATGAGAAATGTTAAAGAATAATGGATTGTATAAAATGCATCATGGACAGTATTACTGATTTGTATATTTATATATTTAATAGGCTATTAAGAGGCACCTCCTGATGAAGCCTACATGGTGTAGGTGAAATGTTGAGCAATGGGCCTTAAAGAAATATGAATAAAGTTTATTTTGGAGAAGAATTACAGTGCTGTCCGTTATTCCATTGTGCCCCCAGATTACTTTTTTTTTTTTTTTTTTTTTTTTTGTGGGACTTGAACCTAAACCTGCTGGTTCCCAAGCCTGTAATCTAACCACTAGACTCCAATAACATTAATTTGTCACATCTTTAAGGCTGCTTAGTGAACCTTAAAGCAGAAGATAGAGGGAAGGGGAGAGAACTGGAGAGAAATCGGTTCCATGAGTGAAATAAAAAATCTGACTGCATTCCAGCAGTAAAATGAAGGACTGCTTCTATGTAAAATACACACCCTTACAGGCATAAAATGGACTAACCTGTAAACATGCAATGTATAATGAAGAAACGTATCTCAGACCTCTGTCAGATATGTCTGATATAAGATCAAAGGTGATAGGTTCCTGAAGTGAATTCTCTCCAACACTAAAAACAGATTTCTTGTTAGAAGTCCACTGGGCATGATCAAAACCGTAACAGGTGAACTTTGCTGTTCTAACAACTCTGCGGGGAAAAAGTCAGCAGGGTGCTAACCACAGCAGAGTTGTAATGCAGTGCTATAGATTGTGTAGGAATCTAAACCAGTGGCTTGACCTTCTTCCCTCATTTTAGTAGTCCCAAAGTGTTGCTGAATCCCTGCCCCACACAAGTGTTCCCTGTTGTCCAGTAAATGTGGGATTTTTACATCACAACAAAACAGCAAGTAAATTATGGCTAAGCCACACATTATCCTATATCCCTTATCAGGCTAATGCATTGGCAGCTGTATTGGCTCTGATCAGAGCATCCTATTTCAGTTTTTCCTCCTTCCGTAGACTTAATCTGAAGTTATCTTAAAGGACAACAGTAAATGTTCAGGAAAATTATAGATATCAGTCTTAAAGGGAAGGTCCCCTCAGCCTTTTATTCTGTTTACCTGTGTAGTTTATAGACATGAACAATGATTGCCTCTACTGCACCCTCCTAATTTCATCAGGATGTAAATGAAGGTACATAAGGCTGGTTTGAAAACCTGCTTGACTCCATTGCAAAGGTCATGACCTGACTCACGTAAGGTACCCTGGAATTTTATGTTTTAGTGCTAGTCTGCAGTAGTTATACTGTATCAGTCAGTGCTGTTGCTGTTCTCTCCAGTCTCTATGTTCTTGTCTTATGCTGGCCATGAAACTTTTCAAGGCAAGATAAGTGCCCTGCTGTTTTCTTTTTTCTTTTTTTTTTTTTTGCACCTCCCCTTCTCCCTGGCTGCCCACTCCTTTGGGTCTCTAATGCCCCTCCTGACTGCCTGCCCCGACTCCCATACCGGCTATCACCTTATATGGCAGTCCCCCTGGGTAACCAGGCGTAACCCTTTGCCGGGCAGGTCCCCCTCCTCCGAGGGGAAGGCACCGGTGGGGCAGCCAATGCACTTTTCTATTGGCCCGGGGTACTGCTGAGGTGTGCTGGTCATGGGATCGGCGGCAGCAGCAGAGGACAGAGACCATCATCCAGCCAGCCAGGAAGCATTTTCCTGTTTTTTCTGTGGGGGAGTGATGTCCTGACGTTGAGGCATACACCAACGTCTGTCACTCCCCTTGAGCTTTGGACCAGGCGTCACTGCTTTGTTCCCAGCCTCCACCAGGAGTCAGCATGCAATGGTGCTCATCCCCACCCTCCCCCTGGAGAAGGAGAGCTGTCCCTGGATGCTCAATCCTTCTCCCCCAGGCCATTCCTCTGGTGACCTGAGTCTGTTCCCGAACCTGGGTCGCCAGCATCACAGACGGAAATCCAACCGCTGCGCCAATGGGATGGCACACCCTGATGTTTTCTGTAGTTTTAAAGTGTATATGAGTAAGAAAAAAATGCTTGTAGTGAATACAGGGACTTCACAAGACATGTAACAGAACTGAATGAGTATAACTTTTGCTGGCTTGTGCAGATATGCATCATCAATCCCCATGATGCCTTGCATAAGTGGGATCATGACCTTTGCGATGAAGAGAAACTGGTTTTCCCAGCAGGGCAAAACAGAGTGAAGAAATCTCATTTATATTTAAATTAGGATGACATTAAGGAGGTAATCACTGTTCATGCCGACAAACTACATAGGTATACAGAAAATAGATTTAGGGTATTTCCCTTTAATGTCAATTTAGCAAATCTATATTTTAATTAGAAAAAGAGTTCAAAGTGTGCTAAAGACAAACCTACATAATATAGTGTTGCTTACCAGAATAGTGGTGCTGCTCCTTATGATATACAGCACAATTTCATAATTTACAATTTCACACAGAAAATGCATGTGTAACCACCCAGTCCCCTGGGCTTACTAGAATCCTATCAGTAGTAGTGCTAGGCAGGGAAAAGCATCTGGTGATTAACCAGTTAAATGGTTTTTCACCTGCTCACTCTTCTGTTTACTTGGCCTCAGCTGAGATGGAAGTGATAAGCTCATTTGGAACTCTTGCATCAGCATAACCCTAGGGTTACCACCTTTTAAGAAGATCAAAGTGGGACATTTCTTATCGAATCATGATTTTTCGCAGGACAATATGTAATGTCAACTAATGCAACAGACTTGTTTTCTCTAAATAATTAAAATTAAGACTAAGTGTTGTCGTTTTTTAGCTGTTTCTAGTGTTGCTTATCATTTTAAGGTATTTTAGTTATGGTATTATATTGTTTTACAGTATTCAGAGGAAAGTCAGAACATATTTTTCTACTATAATGTCAGGACATGTAGTATTTTTCATGTTTTTTTGCAGGACAGAGATGCCCAAATCAGGACTGTTCTGCAAAGATAGGGACAGGTGGTAACCCTACATAACCCTTGTGCCAGCTGTTGAGGTAGGAGATAGAATGTTGAGATTGGAGTCAGTTGCAGTTGTACTTTGGAGTGTTTAGAGCTGGAGTGAGGGGGTGAGAGCTGCTACGAGTAGGCTCTGAGTTGAGAACCCTAATTCTCACCCTAGTTCTGGTATTCTCCAGCTTGCCAAGAGAAGTGGTGGAGACCTTTTCTACAGTGGGATTTCCTGATTTCCATCCCTGGAGGGGTGAAAAGGACTGCTAGTGGATGGATCAAAGGGGCAATCCCCTTTTTGAACCAGGATGTTTTGAAGCTGCCTGTAATGTCTAACAGTGAGTAAGCTCTGACTTTCACTACAGAAAACAAGTACCTGTGCTGTTGTGTTCCATGCCCACAGGGAAGACACAATTTCTTTTCCTGTAAGTATAGACATGTAAGACTGTCTTTGAATTAAAGTTGGCTGAGGTGTGTGGTGTCCAAAGATATGACTATGCTGCACTGTTCTGGACTTTTTACCTGCACAATACTGAGGCGGTGAATTTGAATTCTGAATGCCAAGTTTCATTCAAAAATAATTCAAAATGTTTCCAATGTTTTAAAGTGCAACTCTGAAAGAATGGCTGAGTGTGGATTTTGGAGCAAAGGGTGGGCAGAACCCCAGCTGCAGTAACCAGTTCAGGACTAACAGATTCAGTAAGGGCACCTGGTTACTTCTGACAAATGGCCAAATGTCTGAAGAGAATATTTTTATCCCGTGGAGCGGGTTACAGTTTTTTCTCTGGTTATGAAGAATGGTGCTAGTGTTAGCAAAATGTGTTTTCAGTTGTGGCCAATATGACACTGAAAGCAATATTCTATGTTCTATGACATGTGGGAATACAAGACCAAGTTGTTCTATGTCCTACGACATGTTGGAATATTTATTTATTGTGATCTCTGATTAACACCTTTTGAGAACAAGACCATTACATAGGTTCCACGTCAGAGTTAGACAAACAGTGTGTAAACATAAATGATTGCTGTTAAGCCGCAATAATTAAATATGAAGTAAGCTATACGTAGGGGCCCAGATATTCAGAAATGTGCCAAAAGCCAATGCAGCACAAATCCGCTGTGCCCTGGTGCAACAGAGCCAAATTCAGAGGATGCACATGCCGCAGTGCACCATGGCTGAATATGGCACAGTTGTACCATGGTGCAACCATGTTTGTGCCACAGAGCAACCAGACATGTGCTATGGCTCAAACACAGTTGCGCCATGGTGCAGACAGAGAAGCCCCAGCGCAACTGTAGGAGCAGAGAAGCATAGCAATGGGGGGGCATGGCACAAAGAGACCCAGGGACAGTGCCAGGGAAGCACAGCAACAGGCCACAGGAGGCCACCACCAGCAGGGTGGGCACATGCACCCAGCCCCCCCAACACAGCAGAGGCACAGAGAATAGGCAACGGTGCCAGTGGCCAATGGAGGGCCAGGAAGGGATCCCCTTCAAGGCAGCAGTCCACACCCAGGACAAGGCAGCCAAGCGCGCGCACACACACAGCACACAGGCAGCCCACACAGCAGACACGGAATGAGCCAGGAGGCACGTAGTGTGGCAGACCACATGGGACAGGTGCCACAATGCCAGGCAGGGGCCCTAACACAGTGTGTGCCCAGTACCTGACCAAGGACCATGGCCGTGTGCCAGCACCATGCACACACCCACCGCACACACTCGCCACACACCCCTGGCAGCCGCCCCATGGGCACCCCAAGGCACATCCACCAACCAAGGAAAGGGACACCACCACAGTGAGTCACACCACAGCACACAGCAGTGAACCACAGAAGCACAACACACACCCTGCAACATGCACACCACATGGACAGGCACTGGGCCACTGCAGCATGGCTCCTCACGCCACCTGCAAAGCAGACACTGACACAGGCAGGTAAGTCAATAAATATATATTGTAGGAAAATGATGTACAGTAACAAGGGGGTGGGACAGGTTAGGAAAGTAAGGGAAGGGAACAGGAACTGTACAGTGGGATGGGGGACTGTAGGGGAAGTACAGCTGGAGTAACAGGGGACTGCTTGGGCCCCACTACCGGTGGCCATGTCCGGCTGCCCCTTGCTGTGGTCGGCACCTTCGGTCAGCCAGCATCATCCTCCTCATTTGCAGGACCACCTCCATCATCATGGACGTTATGAGGATGAGTTGGTGGAGCAGCCGTCAATACAGTGGCATCCTACACCTCCTCCAGACACCTATGACAAGGAACAGGACAGGATCAGTGCAATGTCCCATGGAACCATGCCCACTCACAGCACGCAATGGGCAGTGGGAATACTTCCCCTCCAGAGGATCTGTACCGGCCTCCGCAGGGGGACGGGCCAACGCCTGCCAGCAACTCGGCACACCATGACAGTGCACAGCAGTGGTCCCCGCTGCACAGTGGCCACCCAACTGCGCAATGGCAGTCAAATGGCACAGTGCACCGGCAGCACCACAGCAACATCAGTGACAGCCAGGCACACACCCACCCCACCAACAGCTGGCACACGTGTCCAATGGATGTGCCACAGTGGCAAGCACAGTGCGACACACACAGCCACAATGGCACACGGCACAGGTGGCCATGCCTACACCATGACCCCGCCACCCCCATATACAGTGTGAAGGACCATGACAGTGCCTACCTGCCTTCTGTGGCCCTGCTGGTGATGGAGCCACTCCTGCACCACCTCCCTGGCCCACTGCAGCCTACTGTCCTGCCACTACTGCTCTCCTGTGATTTTATATTTTTCTTTCAGGCCCTGGGAATGGGACATAGACAGGTATACATCAGTAAACATCCACAGCAGCTGCCCACCACCCCACCCCTGTGCACAGGGTGAGCCTCTGTCTGAGATGTCTGCACATCTGCACCACATCGCAAATGGCGGCTGGTGATGCCACCCCATGATGCGCACGATGGCAGTGCACCACTCTGCAGGGCATGCCAGGCAGCCTAGCCAACACCATAGTACAGTACCAGGGCACACATGTAATATGGGCCTACTCACCTGGCTGTGGCACAGCCCCACACCTGACTCACACCTCCAGCCTCCTCAGGTGCTCTGGGTCCCTCCTCCTCAGGTGCTCTGGGTCCCTCCTCCCCAGGTCTCCATAGCGGTGGCAGCACTGCTTCCCCATCCTGGCCACCCCAGTCCACTGTTGCAGTGTATTAGCAATGCCCTGCCACACTGTGTCCCTGGGCTGCTGCAGGGGTGCCTGGCCAAAGAGTTGGGGTGTGTGGGGCTGGACACAGGTGACAAGGTTCACCAGCTCCACCTGCATCCAGTTTTCTGCCCTTGATGCCCTTTGCTGTGCCATGCTGTGAGTAGTAGCCAGTGAGCAAGATGGCACCAGTAAACACACATGGCCATGGCATGTGCCAGATGTGTGATGCGAGGGAACATGCGCTGTGTCCACCAATCACGTAGTCTTGGAGATGCATGGCATGGGCTTGGCTAGGTGGGGTCATGGGTGCAGGGGTCACCCAGGGGCAGGAGTCATGGCAGGGGTCAAGTGTCATCTGCCTCAGCACAGTGCGCACATGCACGATAGCAGGCCTGGTGCACCATGCATCATGGCCCCCTTCACGCAGTAGGCACACAGTGCGCGATTGACAACATGATACCATTTGGTGCATGTGCACTGTGGGCCTGCGCACTGTGCATGCATGCGCATTGCACTGCAACTTTCTCCAGAGCAATCTCACTGCACACAGAGCAAGATCATGATATTCAGATGCCACATGCAAATGAGCCCATCAGTCAATGTGTGGCACACTGGGGGAATTAGCATGTCATTTCCATTGTACCAAAGCTCATTTGCATGCAGTGCGCTATATAAGCACCACGGAACAGAACATACCATGGACTGGTATTGTATCCTTTTGGGGTAAGTTGCACATGCTGCTGCAGCTCGCTGGGAGCAGCCAGCACAGCAGGAGGGGGACTGAACAAGGTGATGCTGCCACTGACACGGAAGGAAGATCCTGGGGATCACTTGGAAGGCAAGACAGGAGGGTGAGCTGGATGTCATTATCCACCTAGGTACTAATGACCTGGCAAATGGGGAGCCAAAGGAAGTTCAGGAAGAGTTTAGGAAATTGGGGAGGGGTCTCAAGCAAGTAGCTACTTCTGTCACTTTCTCAGAAGTACTACCTGCGAGAGGCAAGGGAGAGCATAGGAGTGCATGCACCAGGAACTTTAACTCATGGTTGAAGAACTGGTGCTGGGAGGAAGGGTTTGGATTCATTGGTGACTGGGGACCCACCTGGAGGATGGAGGTTTGTTCAAGCCTGATGGCCTGCATCCATCCTGGAGGGAATCCAGCACTCAATGATACGCTTAAATGCTACATTGACAAGCATTTAAACTAGCAAAAGGGGGTGGCAGGCCAGGAAGGAGGATACCTACTTGCTCACCCCCCACAGCTAGCAGTGGAACCAGTGAACCAGAGGAGTGGCTATCTCTGCAAAGCAGTGTGCAAAAGATGGAGATTAGTGCCCAAGAGGTGGATAGGCAGAAAAGGGGGCAAAATTCAGCAGAAGGGCAGACAGCAAGGAGAACCAGGGATAAAGGACAACCAAGGAAGGGGCTGGAGTAGAACAGTGAAACAGTCTAGGGAGGTCAAATCATGGAAAGCCATGTATGCAAATGCCAGGAGCCTTAGCAACAAGATGGAAGATCTGGAGGCTGTCATGGTGCAGTCAGACCTGGACATTGTGGCCATCACTGAAACCTGGTGTAATGATAACAACGACTGGGAGATGGCCATACCTGGCTACAACATATTCAGAAGAGACAGAGCAGACAGAAAGGGAGGAGTGGCACTGTGTGTGAAAAATGACATAAGGGCCACAGAGATCCAGGAGGAACAAAATGGGGGAGAGATACTGTGGGTTAAGCTGGGAAGGAAAATTGGAACAGCCATCCACACAGGTGTGGTCTATAGACCACCAGCCCAGGAGGAAGAAACAGATAGGGAGCTGATGCTAGCCATCCAAAGGATGGCAGACAAGGGTGAGGTAGTACTGGTTGGAGACTTCAATACTCCAGACGTGGACTGGAGCATCCCAGCAGCAGCATCAACTAGGAGCAGATTTATCCTGGACTCCCTTCAGGGTGCCTTCCTCAAGCAACTGGTCATGGAACCAACTCGGCAGAAGGCAATACTGGACCTTGTGCTCACAAACAGGGACAGTGTGATGGGGGTAACAGTGGGTGAGCACCTGGGGAACAGTGACCACCAGTCATTGTGGTTTGAAATCACAGAAAGAGCAGAACCAAACCACACAAAATCACGTATCCTGGATTTTAGGGGGGCAGACTTTGGGAAAATGGGGAGATACTTGAAAGAAGCATTAAGAGGAATGGGACAGGAATCGGGGTTGAGGAACAGTGGGCAGTATTTAAAATGGGATTACAAAAACAACAGAATTATGCATTAAGCAGGTTAGCAAAGGAAAAGGAAGAGGAGACCATTATGGTCTTCCAAAGAGGTAACAAAGAAAGTGAAAGCCAAAAGACTGCATTTAGGCAATACAAAAGACACAGGCAGAAGGGATAGGAGAAGTACCAGGAGAGGCAAAGGGAGGCAGGAGGTCAGTAAGGGAAGCCAAAGCTCAGACAGAAGAACACATTGCAAAATCAGCGGGTAGAGGAGACAAAACCTTTTAGAGGTACATAAGTGAAAAAAGAAAGACAAAGGGAGGAATAGTGAGACTGAAGGGGGAGGATGGGGGCCGTGTGGAGGATGACAACAGTAAAGCTGACGTATTGAACAGGTATTTCTGCTCAGTCTTTACTGAGGAAGAGGAGGGTAATGGATCTGAAGGGAGTACAAGGGGTGAGAATGGTGCAGAAATGGACACAAGTCCTTTACACGAGAAGAGTCCTGAAGGAACTGGAAGTAATAAGAGTTGATAAAGCAATGGGGCCAGATGAGGGTGCACCCCAGGGTCCTTAAAGAACTAAGAGAGGTGGTGGCTGAACCTCTGGCTATCCTGTTTAGCGATCACTGGAAACAGGGGAGGTACCCAAAGATTGAGGATAGCAGATGTAGTCCCTTTATACAAAAGCGGAACAAAGAGGAAGCAGGGAACTACAGACCAGTCAGCCTCACCTCGGTAGTGGGGAAGATCATGGAAGCACTACTGAAGGAGAGATTGGTGGAACATCTGGCTGTCAATGGACTACAGGACCCAAGGCAGCATGGTTTCACCAGGGGAGGTCATGTCAGACCAACCTCGTTGAATTTTTGACTGGGTGACTAGAGAGGTGGATCAGGGAAGGCAGTGGACATGGCCTATCTGGACTTCAGCAAGGCCTTTGACACTGTGCCACATAGAAGACTATTATACAAACTGGGGAATATGGGTGTGGGCAGGACAGTAGTGTGGTGGGTAGGTAACTGGCTGGGTGGCAGGACACAGAGGGTGGTGGTAAATGGCTGTCACTCCACAGAGGGAAGAGTGAACAGTGGGGTACCACAGGGATCAGTGCTGGGACCGGTTCTATTCAACATCTTTATCAGTGACATTGCACAGGACCTAGAAGGCAGAATTTCACTGTTCGCTGATGACACAAAGCTCTGTAACAGAGTAGACACACCAGAGGGTGTAGACAGAATGAGAAGGGACCTGCAGAAACTTGAAGAATGGTCAGGGGTTTGGCAGTTGAAATTCAATGCAAAGAAGTGCAAGATAATGCATATGGGGCACAAAACCCTGGCACAATATATCAGTTGGGGGTGAGGATATAGCATGCCAAGCAGGAAAGGGATCTTGGGGTTATCATCTCTGATGACCTCAAGGTAGGGAAACAGTGTGACAAGGCAACAGGTAAAGCAAATAGGATGTGGGATGTATAGGCAGGGGCATCACCAACAGGAAAAGGGAGGTCATAATTCCGCTATACAAGACACTAGTGAGGCCCCACCTGGAGTACAGTGTACAGTTCTGGAGACCATACCTACGTAAGGACATAGACAGGGTAGAGAAGGTTCAGAAGAGGGCAGCAAAGATGGTGCATGGATTGCATCACAAGTCCTATGAAGACAGGTTGAAGGAACTGAACATGTACTCCCTGGAGGAGAGGAGGGAGAGAGGGGATATGATAGAGACATACAAGTATCTCACAGGGAGGAACAGGGTGCAGGAATACACTATTTTTAAGCGAAAAAAATTTTCCAGGACTAGAGGGCATGGAATGAAGTTGGAGGGAGGACGATTCAGAGGAAACATGAGGAAGAATTTCTTCACAGAACGGGTGGTGGACAAGTGGAACACCCTGCCAGAGGAAGTGGTGGGGGCTGAAACAATCACGGGATTTAAGAATGCATGGGATAGACATAAAGGAATTCTGGAGGTCAGGGGTAAGGGGCAACAGACTTCTAGGGAAACATAAACTGAACTTCCAAGCTCAAATGGGCAGACTGGGTGGGCCATAGGCCCTTATCTGCCGACACTGTCTATGTATCTATGACACACTGAGCTGTCTATGTCCACAGGAAGTGACATGTCGGAACAACAGGAGGGTGAGGAGCATAGGCCTGCTCACAAGCGCAGGCCCAATTTCACAAAGATGGAGACAGAGGCTCTGTTTGACACCTACCTTAACAGGGAGCCCCTGTTGAGTGGTGCCACGGGGCCAGGGCTAGGGCCTGGGTGGAGATGGCAGCATGTGTCAAACAGCAGGGCAGCCACCAGTGCTCAGCGCAGGAGTGCAGGAAGAAGGTGGGCATGGACAAGAGGTACATCAAGGAGACAGTGGTGGCCATCTGTGCCTCCTGGAACATCACTGGAGGGGTGTCTGCAGCTGCACCACCACTCAAGGTACAGGAGGAGATGGTGGCAGCCACCATGGGCTGCAGCACGGCGGAAGGTGTGCCTGGCGGTGGATTCCAGATGGGTGGCAGCCCATCAATGTATGGTAAGTATGTCAGCCATGCACAGCTGGGGGCATGGAGGGTGCATATATGGTCATGCTGATGTGCGTGCAGCCGGCATGCCTGCCATGCTGCAGGACACAGGCAGTGTTGGTGTGGGGGGGCACATGTGGGCAATGCATCACTAACATGCTTCTCTTTCTCTTGCAGCACCAGCACACCTCTGTGCAGCTGATAGGGTGCCAGTGACAGCAGTGGCCATGGCCACTGGACCAACCCTGGAGGACCAGCCTTCCACCTCCAAGGGCAGCCAGGGGCCTCACTGACTGCAGCTCACCACCACTGTGCAGGAGGGTGTCCTGGACCTGGAGTCAGTTGAGGCCCTGGATGTGTTCCTGCAGGATACCAGCCTTGGGGTCCTGTGCGCAGAGCCACGGATCGGGGTGGGGTCCAACACAGATGACGACGTAACACTCATCTTGGACAGCATGGCCACCATTGAGGGGCAGACGTCACTGACACAGGCAGCACACTCAGTGCCTTACCAATGACAGAACAGCTGCTTACCACAACTGTAGGTGCAGCAGTGTGAACTGCCCAGGCTGTGCCCTGCAGTGGGGGTGGTGGTGGTGCAGATGCTGGATGGCGTGCAGCATCCGGACGGGCAACAGCAGCAGGCTGCGGGTGCCACCGGTGCACCTGCCATACTCAATCCCCCTGCAGACCCCACTGTGCAGTGTCCACCAGATGGGGGAGCTGTGCAGCATGGCTGGTCACCACATGGGGTCTGGCATCCGGCCCGGGAGCCCCAGGACTCCAACCCGCTGGCAGAGTACACCCAGTTGCTGCAGGAGTCCGTTCAGCAACAGGGGCAGCTCTCCACTGGGGTGCACGCACTGCGTGCGGAGGTGCGCCAGTTAGCTGAACAGCAGGAAAGGGGCACTGAGCAGATCCTGGCAGGATGCAGTGCATGCAAGAGGCCATGATTGAATTCCTGGATCGCATTGCCAGTGCCATCTCGGATGGCTTTGCGCTGCTGTCTGATACAAGGCATGGCCAGACACAGATGACCCCCTGCAGTGCGCTATCCATCCTGCGTACCCAGTGTTGGATGACCCTTACGCAGTCGACACCAGGCTCAGATGTCATCATCCCAGGCACACCTGGGGCTGGGCTGTTTGGGTGTCTTGACGCCCCTGCGCAGACACAGTCACGGTCCCACAGTTCCACCCCTGGGGGGCTGTTACATACCCCCCCATGGCTGATGTGCAGCCTGTGGCTGCCAATAAGCCCAGGTGTGGCTGCCTCCATGGCCGTGGTGGCCAAGGTTCCGCACAGTGGACCTAATGTGTGGCCCACCCTGCTTGTGATCTGCAGCTGCTGCCCAGTGCGGGGTGTGTGTGTGTGTGTGCCTTCTGCAGGTGTGGCACCTGTTTGTAGTGCCACATGTTGCCTGTGTGCATGCTTGCCTGGCCACTGGGCTGTGTGGCATGGGTGTGATGACAGCAGTCCTGCATCAGTTGCGCCTATGCACCGGTGTGCTGCATCTGATCCCACGCCACATACCCATGCCTGTGTGTGTGTGGGGGGGGGTGCTGTGTGTGGGTGTGTGCCCCTGTCACCCTTACCCCTGCTTTCCACCTCAGTGAGTGGATGCCCATTGCCATGCATGCCCCTGCATGTGTGCTGTACCTGTTTGTGTGGCCTATGCATGTGTATCGCACCACTTACCTGTGTGCACCATAGTGCTCCTGTGCTATGGTATCTCTGTGCAGTCTTGCCTGCTTCATCAGCCGGGGATCCCTCTGCCCAGGGGGTGGCTGTCCACCTCCCCTCCAGCCCATTGACTCCATCGTCCCTATTACTGTCACCCTCATCAGCCTCAACAACTATCCCATGGTCAATGGCCATGTTGTGCAGTATGCAGCAGGCCAGGAATAGGCCACAGGCTTTCAAGGGGCTGTACTGTAGGGCACCACCTGACCTGTCTAAGCAATGGAACCATGCTTTCAGCATGCCAAAGACTTGCTCGATGATGTTGTGCATGCTGACATGTGCCTTGTTGTAGTGTTCCTCTTCTGGGGATGATGGGTGCCAGTAGGGGGTGAGCAGCCAGGGCTGCAGTGGATAGGCGCTGTCCCCTGTGTGGATATTGACATGGTTAGCCCTCTGCTATGCTGTGCTGTACCCCTTGCCTGTCCCTAGCACCCATTCCAACATGCACACCCTACCCTCACCCATCCCAAAGTCTGCTCTGCCCATCGCCCCTTGCCTGTGCCATACTCACCCACTAGGTGGCCTGTGGGGATATCCCCACATTCAAACCTGTGACACAGTGCAGAGCTGTGCCAGATGAATGCATCATGTGCACTCCCTGGGTGTGTGGTGCAGATAGTGGTTATGCACCCCGTGGCATCGCACTCCACCTGGCAGTTGACACTTGGGCTTCCCTTCCTATTGATGTACGCCACACCCTCAGGGCCAGGTGGCATGCAGATGCCCATGTGGGTGCAGTCAATGGCCTCAATCATGACAGGCACACGTGCTATCCGGTGGAAGGCCTGCATGGTTGCTGTATGCACCGCCTGTGTGTTGGGGAAATGAATGTATTCTGACACATGTGGCAGCAAAGCATTGAGGAACTGTGTGAGGAGGTGGGATGTGGCCAACTGGTTTATGCCTGTGGTGTCCCCTGTTGGTCTCTGGAAGGTGCCTGTGGTGAGCAGGCACATGACGGCTGTCATCTTCGTCTCCACGGATGAGGCCTGGCTCTGTCTGGTGGGTGCCTGCATCTCCTCACTGCACAGCTCACAGAGCTGCCTCAGAATGGCCCTGCTTAGGTGGTACTGTCCCACGATCTCTGTCACTGTACTGCTTGAAGGTGATGTGGGCGCGGTACCACCTGTGTCTGGCATACCACCGACAGGCCCTTCTATGGCCATGTCACTGTTCCTGCTGCCCCCTCACACCCCTCATTATGGCCTCCATCATGAAGGGTGCACTATCTATGGCCCTTGCTGTCCTATATCCCCCTGAGTGGCTGGCTGCTGTGGGCTGTGTGCCACCCTGGTGCATTGCCTGGCAGTGTGTCTGCCTGTCTGTCACACTCCCTCTGCCCCTGTCTCCCTCTCCACTGCCACCTCTGTCCCTCTCCCTCTATGTCTGCCTTGTTCTGTCTGTCTGTCTCTTTCTTTCTCTCCCCCTCTCTCCTGGCACAAGTGCTTTCTGTGTGCGTGTGTCCTGTACTTATAGGAACAAGTCTGCTCGGCGCATCTCCGATTTGCTCTGCACTTGCGCCATGGTTTCACGGTTGAATATCTTACTGCCCTGGATATTATGGGCACTCCCCATGCACTTGTGCCTACATTCATTATAGTTGTGCATTGGTGCAATGGGATTAGCGCTGCACACTGGCTCCAGCTGAATATTGCTCTTTGGCGCAAAGTCTGCACTTGTGCCAGTGCAACTCAGTTGCGCCATGCGCAACTGCTTTGAATATCTAGGCCACAGTGTTAAACTTAGGTGACTAAGGTTACAAGACATCAAGTTGGCATTGTACAATGTATGTAAAAATACAAATTCAGAAGCAAGAGAGTGAGGAGTAGTAAAGGTAAACAGTTAGGTAATACAGACAGGCTAAGACATACAAAACAGATAGGAAGACTTGCATAGGGGAAGGAGAATACATCAGCCAGAGAGACTTCATCATAAGGGGTAGGGGGAAGAGAATGTATTTACAAGTTGTGGAAACAGGTCCAGGTGGCAGACAACTTTAGGGATGAAAATTTGAGGGGAAGATATTAGAGGAGTGGATAACTAGGGGAAAATTGCTTTGGAAGGCTAAGGAAATTGAATACAAAGTGCAGGTGTTCTATGTCCTACTGCTGAGGGAATACAAATAGTTTCTGTCAGATACAGTTCGACTTTGTTATTTTGCAAGTTCCTAGTGCCAAGATGTGTAAACCTTGGGGGTCCACCCTTGCTTTGAAGAACATCTTTTGAATAAAGTCACACTGTAGAACTCCAACTATGATCTGGGCAGCTACATTATTGCTTCCTGAGTGGAGTTACTGGGTACCCCTCCAGAAGATAGGTCTAGCATATGCCTAGCAAAAAAATCTCTCCCCAGGACCTGGTTTTGTAAATGCCAAATAGATATGCTTTTGTACTCCCCCACCACTTGATCTCTAGAAGAATGAGCCCCGTATACATTCCCAAAACTAGGTTTGGTACCATTTCTAAATGTTTGAGCTTGTGCCCAGTATGGGTGCCAGGGGTGTTAACTGACTAAAGTAGCGGGGGGTTGGGGTGGTTGCACTTGGAACACAATTTGGCAGAGTTATAGAGAATAAAAAAAGTGGTAATTTCATGGGAGACTGCAAGACCAACTGATAAATTAGTAGAAGCCTGAAAACTAGATATTTAAAGAGGGGCTCCAGTGGTTCGGCAGTTGCAAAATCACTTGCCTTCCAAACACTGAGGGCCAGGCTAGGTGTTTCACGATAAACTGGAATTTTCCTCTTGTGTCTGTGTTTGCTTACTTCATTTGTACAGCGCTACATGACTAGTGGTAGCTGCAGCTGCTCAATATATTTCAGCCAACCAGAAGTGACGTCATGTCCTGAATAACTCACGGAGGGCTCTGTGAAGTGTATAACTGTCAGTAGTGGGAAATTTGGCACTCCTTGTGAAGTAGTGTGAATCAATTTTCTATTCCTCATATAATTTTTTGAAACTGTGGCAGTTTTTCATTAATATTGCTTGCCATATAAAAGGAGCCAAAATAGAGGACTTGAAAGTGATTTTGGTGGTGCGGGTTTGTTGTATTAGATTTCAGCAACACATGTTAGGTTAGTTGTCTGTATGGGGTGATCTGAAACCATTGTCACTTTTTAACTGAGTCTGTATCTCAAGTTTTGTGCTCATATTAGATTATACTACATAAATTTCCTAGTTTATACTGGATATTATATGTTTGAGTAGCTGTTCTGCTTGTGGCTGATATCAATTAGCCCCTACATAGTTTGGACCGTAATTAATAGAAGTGGAGACATTTCCAGTTTCTGTTTTCTAATAATAGCTTACATGGTAGTGTTTGTGCACCTAATATACCTATCTGAGTGGCAATGCTTGGTCTCGCCTAGGTAATTTTAAATTATAATTCTAGTTGTCTGGTGAATTAGGTTTTAGTGCTTTAATTTATACTTGTATGTGTGGTGATGTTGACGTCACCTTAAGTAATCTAACTCGCAACTGTTACTTGCTTTAATCATTTGGGTATTGGAGCAGATCAAGACCTGCACCTTGCCTTTTTAGTCTTAGCTTGATATTCACGGAGCTGTGAATGTTACTGTATGTATGAGCTATGTTAGGGTTTTTGAAAATGACAAGATATATTTTTCTTAATTGTTGTAGTGATTATGTAAACTTGATGGCATAATAATGTAACTGTCTTATATTAGAATAGTATTTTGAGACTATTAGCTAAGATAAATTGTGATTACCTTAGCCACATTATAATGTATATTAGAGATGGCTTTTAGGCATGGGTGGCGTTGATCTGTTGAGGTCTTACAGGAATATTTACACAAAATAAGAGGTTTAATTCAAACCAAGAAACCTGGAAATGGATACTACCCAGCTTCAGAACTTGTCTATGTTGTGATATGGTATTTACAGATTTATATACAGTAAGTTTAATATTAAGTTCAACAGAATGCCTGTTGCAATGAGAAGGGATTTCATCAAACTGATTATTTATTTATTTATTTATTTATTATGCATCAGTTTACAACCTTTGAGCCAGAGGCTCATTTACAAAGTTACCTCATCACAGAGAGGACAAAAACGGAACAAAGAAACTTGTTACAATATAACAGAGCGAGGCTGCACCTCGAGTACTGCATGCAGTTTTGGAGGCCACACTTAAAGAGGGACATTAAACTCCTAGAGAGGGTCCAGAGGAGGACAACCAAAATGATTTGGGGATTGGGGGACAGGACCTATGAGGACAGGCTCGAAGAGCTAAATATGTACACACTGGAAGAGAGAGGGACCGGGGGACATGATAGAGGTCTTTAGGTACATGAAGAGGGTAAATAGGGAGGAACAGTCAGGGTGCTTGAAGGAAGGAGGAGGGGCCATTAGAGGCATGAGTGGAAGCTGGAGGGAAGATTCAGGGAGAAAGGAGGAGGTGCTACTTCACTGAGAGGGTGGTGGAGCCATGGAATGCGCTGCCTAGGGGGCTGGTGGAGGCAGAAAGCGGTGGATGGGGTTCAAGAGGGGACAGGTACAGGGAAGGGTTCTGGAAGTAAAATCCAATGCAGTGAGAATATCCGGAACTGGGAAGGGAGAAGCCAGAGAAGGCGAGGGGGGCAGCAAGGTCAGCACCCAGGGTGGGGGCTGACCAAACGAGCAGACATGAAAGACCATTAGGCCTATTCTGCTGGCATTTTAGTATGTTAGTAAAATTTGGTGGAACATGAAGACATATATTGGATACAATTTTAAGGTTACAGGATTGGCAGAGCACAAGTAGGTTCAGAATGATTAGTACATCGGGCAAATAGTGGTAGGAATATACAGACAGTGCATTGTAGAGACAGGAGGAGATGAAAGGAGAAATAGGACCATAGGTACTGATTGGTAGTAGGTTGGGTGCAGCCACTCAGGGAGCTTTGTCATGCTTTGTAATGCTGAGGGCTTGCAATAATTTGCTAGAAAGGGGAAATTATTTAACCAGGAATGGCACACTAAGCTGAAGCTTGTTTCCAGATGTGACCTTGGAGCACAAGGAAGTTAAGTGACTTGCTTAGGATCACATGGTATGCAAGTGGAGGCTGTGGGATTCAAACCCAGGTCTCCAGGTTTTCAACTCGGTGCTCTAAACCACAATGCTGTACTGCTCACTAAGTTGGGGAACAGAAGGTTAACAACTTGTATTACTGTAGTTTTAAGAAACTTACACCCAAAAAACAGAATTCTAAAAACTATGATGCACATGTTTCTACTATTGTGTGGAGGCATCCACCCAAATCATGTTCCTTTAAATCACTACAATTTGAGTGTTGACATTTTGTCAGGTGATGGACTCAGTATTGTTCATTTCAATGCTAGAAGCATTGTTCCAAAAATTAACTAATTTAGAGAATGGACATTTTGTTACAAACCAGATTTGATCATCATATCAGAAATAAGGGTAAATGATAAGATTTCTCATATTTTTCTTGGTATTGATTGCTATCAGATATGTTATGGAGATCACAATAAAAAGGAGGAGGTTTATTGAACTATGGAAAAACTAGTATAGATGCAACATAAATTAATATTCAGTTAGGAGTGATGTCTTGGAAACTCTTGGCCTAGAGATCAGATTGCCTTATTCACAACCATCATTACTATTTGCATCACCCCCACCAAAAAAATAAAGCTAACCTGAATGTATTTGATGAACATCAGGATATATTGTATGCTTATCAGTCCAGTCATGAACTACTATTAGTAGGAGACTTTAATGTTAACTGACAGATGATAGGTTTTTCTCATAGTCCTAAGGGTCTTCAGACATCTTGGGTATGATACAACCTATTAATGAGCCTACAAGAATTAATCTTAAAGAGTGTGCCTCATCAGCTACAACCAATGTAATTGTTGTTATTAATAAACTGGAAAATTGTAAATTAGGTGGAATACTCTCACTCGTTGAGACTATTTTCTGCCTATGGGTTAAAGAATAGAGCCTGCAAAATGTTAATATTTTATAGAGAGTTTATAAAAATTTTGACTATCATTCATGCTGTATTTAGAAGAAACTGGTTGAGACTGGAATTTGTGCCAATGACAGATGATGCATAGTTCTTGTTTCATCAGGAATTTATGTCAGTGTACAATATTCATGCTCCAGTGCAAAAAAATAATTATGTTGGTATAATTCAAAATTATTTGCATTGACAAAAACAAACTTATAAGCTGTAGAAGCATGCTAAAAAGTCATGTATACAACTTGACTGGACTAGTTAATGGCAGTCGTGTTACTTACTGCATGTACCAAAGAAATTAAATGAGCTAAGGAAGAACATTATAAAAAAGTCTTCAATGATACTAGAAAGCATCACCCTGGTGAGTTTTGGAAAGAAATGAAAAAACAAAAACCTTTCAATATCAAGGTAAACAAGAATTTCCAGAATATTTTGAGATAAATGGACAACAAACTCCCCTGTGCCTCATAGTGGTAGAAGGATTTAATACATATGTTGGCACTGAAGCATTAAATAAAATAAATAGGCAACTGTTGAATTACCTTAATATTATTGAACAAGCTGTAACATCTTCTAATGTCTCGGAATTCTCAAATGTTGGGGTAGATGATGTAAGGAATGGACTAATAAGCCTAGACACCTCAAAAGCAACTGGTCAGGATAATAATCCTAACTTTATTACTAAAATATGCTGCTCCAGTGACAGTATTTCCCTTGACTACTATTTTTAGCTGGTCATCATGTACTAGAGAATTTCCCTTGGCATGGAAAACTACCAACGCTATCCCAGTATTCAAATCTAGAACTAAATCTAGTATAAGTAACCATCAACCAATCTCACGTCTGCCTATTGTATCTGAAATCATGGAGAAACTTGTAAGTACTCAGTTGAAGTCTTTTTTTAGACAATAACAATATTTTGAATAGCTGTCCATTAGGGTTTCAATCAAAATATAGCACAACCTCAGCCTTAGGATAATTGGGGATGTGCAGGAAGCTCTGGACAGGAGAATGTCAGTGGCTGCAGTCTTTATATATTTATTCAAGGCTTTTAATACCTTGGACCATGCCATTCTCCTGTCCAGGATGAAATCTTTGGGTCTAGTGTCAACCTTTTTGAGATGGTCTGGGGAATATTTAAGGCAGGGCCCATGTTTTCTGCAATTCTGCAGTTGCAGCAACTGCTGCAGAAACATGGTCCTGCAGCAGAAACCAGCCTCTGCCACAGAAACAGCATGTTGTGGTGCAGTAAAAATGGCCATCACCACTGAAAACCCCAACTAAATGGCTAAAATTTTTGTGAGCAAGCTTAAATTGGCATTAGTGTGAGTTGATGGCAACTCCATTATACATCCATTCTCCCTGGTTTGCAGCAGTCGGTGGAACCACCCCTTTCTAATCCAATGGCACTGATCCCTGAAGCTTATCACCATTATGGCCTTCTACAAACACTGAGGGGACTTCAGGAAGTCTATTTCATGAGTAAGAATGGTGGTTCTATTTATTTATTGAATTTTGGTAACTGGGTAGGCACACGGAGACAATACAGTCCCTTTTTCAGGGGCGACCCAGAACAAGACAATATATACAACATGCATATACAAATTGCAGAGGAGTGGATATTCAGCAGTTTTCAAACATGCTTAAAGCAGGTTAATACAATACTTGTGCAAATTCAGTGTTACAGAAATGTAAAAATAAGTGTTACAACAATATAAAAAACATTCAGTCAGTTAAGTGCAAGACATTGAGTAAGACAATAATGGTGAACTAATAGTCATACACATAGTGATTGGGGTTAATTCAATCAAAGGCAATGTTTTCAAGCAATGGAGGTCCATTTCCATGAGGCAAGAGGCCTATTAGCAAAAACAGGTGGAGGAAGAAGGGACGAGAAGGTAACAGAATAAATTGAGTTTGAATTGTTTAAGGGAGGTGGTGGAGAGAATCTCTTGTGGGAGTGAGTTCCAGGTGGATGTGGCCGTAAAGGCAAAGGATCACCTGTTGACAGCCAGCTGAAGGTTTGGCATCACCAGTATGGGGAAGGCAGTGGAGCTAAGGTTCACAGGGAATGCTTCCAACTGATGAGGTCGCCCAGGCATGGTGGGGTGTAGAGGTGTAACAGCTTAAACATGAGGCACATATTGGCGTACTGAAATTTGTATTCCAGGGGTGCCCAGCCCAGAGCTGAGAGGACTTTACAATGGTGATGCCGGGGTCAATTCCTAGTGTAAAATGCCCAATCATCTGATAGTTGATTAAGGCAGGAAAAGATGGTGACCCATGCTTGGAGGAGAGTGAGGCACCATAGGAAAGTAGGGGGAGGATAGTGGACATTGCAATTTTTTGACATGAGGCAAAAAATAGGAGGGGGCAGAGGTGGTATAACAAACCTAGCCACTGGCTGATAGCGTTAGTCAATACATCGATATGAATTTTGAAGCTAAGCAATGGATCCAGGGTAACACTCATGTATTTGAAAGAGGGGATGTGTTATAGGGCGGTGCCATCCAGAGACTGGATCATGAGGGGGTATTGAGATAGGGGTACAGAAGCATGGTTATGGAACAGCATACTCTTGGTCTTCTTTGTGTTGAGAACCAGATGGTTTTCTAGAAATCACCCCTAAAGGGTATGGAAATTAGATTCCAGATTACAGTTTATCCAGCCAAGATCTGAGGAGGAGAGGTAGATGATGGTGTCATCTGCATAGAGGTGAACTGAGGCTCCACCACAGTTGTGTGGCAAGTCATTTATAAAGAGTGAGAATAACAGTGGTTCCAGAATGGAACCCTGAGGCACACCGTGCTTTATAGGTCTGAGGTCTGAGAGGGCCCCAGACCACTTGAGCCTTTGTGAGTGGCAGAAGAGGTAACTATGGAACCACGTGAAAGTGCTATGGCCAAGGCCCAGAGAGTTGAGTTCATGTATTGAAAGATTGTGATTGACCAGGTCTAATGCCTTCATGAGATCTACAAATACAGTGCCTGTGGCCTGGCCTTGGTTCAATGAAGTGAAAATGTCCACCATAACTTTTATCAGAGCTGTTAGGGTGCTATTGTTCTTCCTGAATCCATTCTGATAGGTGGAGAGGAAGTGATGTGATTCAAGGTAGTCCTGTAATTGGTTACAGAGGATGTGTTCCTGTATCTTTGTCAGTGGGCAGAGAATGGAGATAGGTCGACAGTTTTCTACTAATATGTTTGGACCACCATTGTGGATCAGGACAACCACAGCTACCTTCCATTTCTCTGCTACAGTTCCAGAGAGGAAGGATCTATTAATCAGATTCTGCACTGGTGCAGCAAGGCCTTCAGCACCTAGTTTTAGGAATGTAGGTTCTAGTGCATCATGACCTGGGGAACTCGTGGGTTTTAAGTTGGAGAACAGCCTGCGCATGTCCTTCAGAGCTGCCAGCTTTAGGTGAAAGGCAGGCCGATGACCAAGGTCAGTGGGGTGGGATGGGAGGGGTCAAGTGTATCTAAAGTGTGCGGTGTATTTGTCTAAGTCTTTATAGAGTTCATTGAAACCCCCGGTGATCGATGGGGGGTCGGATGGGATGTTACCTTGTGCATTAAGTGAGCTTGGGTTTTCGGTGGATTTGCCTTTCATAATGGGGTTTATTTGCTTCCAGAATTCCTTGGGGTTACAGAGGTGCTCAGTCTGTAATGACTTCAAATAGGTCCACTTGGCCTTGCATAGTGAGTTTTTTACATCAGTTTCTGAGCTGCCTGTAGGCTAGCCAATCCTTATGGAAGCCATTGCCTTTGTAGGTATGCCATGCTTTGTCTCGGGAGGTCATTCATTTCCTTAGTTCCCTGGTCAACCAAGGAGCTTTAAGACCTTTAGATCTCTGTTTCCTCAGCCAATTACAGAACTGTGGAATGAAAAAAGTATTAGTAATTCTTGAAGACAAGGAATAGGAGGCTTTCTGGACCTTTGCCTAATGTAAAATGGTCCAGCTACTTTCTAGCCTCACAGTAAATTCTTACAGAGTGGCAGAGGAGAAGATATGGAAGCCAAGCGGCATTGACACAGATGACACCACTGGTTTTGAACTGCACTAGGAAGAAGAATCAACTAGAGCAGCATTACAGCACAAACCATCACCACCAGGCTTCAAGCAAGTGTGTGGGAGGGAGCCATTGCAGCAGCACTGTTTGCAACCAGGCAATACTGGTCTTCAAGCAACTGGGCAGGTGGGGGGAGAAATTCTCATGAGCATAGCTGTGGCAAACCAGCACTGGGCAGGTGGGAAGGAGCCATGGGACAATAAAACAGACTGCAGTAAAAAAAGAAATAACCCTTCAATTCCACATGCCCTACATCCAATCCAAATCATGATGTCAGAATTGCTTTGTATAATTAACATGTACTGTAAATATATAATTGTGTATTTGATATTTATGATTTTAGTAATACTACATGTGAAGCAAATGTTTGTACTATTGTTGTATGACAGCTGAACCCCATTGAAAATGTGCTTCAGCTCAACTAGGTAATCCATATTCATAGCATTAATTTTATGAATAAAAATATTTACTATTACAACTAGTCCATCCATATTCATATTATCATAGGTAATACAAAGCTTATGTAGACTTTTGTCCATTATGCTTGCTTATTTAGAAAAAGTTGCCCTTTGATTTGAAGCATCTATCCAATTATTTTTAAAAAATTGTCATGGTACTACTACCTACCACAATTGGTGATAGTGAGTTCCACACAGGGATCAATCTTTGTGTATACCATTTTTTTTCTTTTTAATATATTCCACCCGCCCGCCTTTAATTGTAAACTGTATGCTGTAGTGTCATAAGTCTGATCTTTTAATTCTAGCCCAAGGTCCTCCCATAACCTATCATCTGTAAAGGCTCGATAAAGCAAACACATGTTGCTGCTGATTCTCCTATATTTATAGTAAGATAATATAGATTAAGGGCTGACAATCTATCCTCATATTTCTGGTGTTTCAATCCTTCAATGGATCTTGTTGCTCTTCTCTGGATTTCCTTCCAGTCTGTCTATATCCTTCTTCCTACAGGGGTCCCACACCTGGGAATAGTATTCCAACTGGGACCTCACCAGTGAACTATACAGTGGCATCAATACCTCACGGCTCCTACTACCTATTTGTCTCAGTATACGATTAAGTGTGTTGTTTGCCCTTTTAATGACCTTATCACAATGTGTGTTAAAAGTTAAATCATTTTTTATTATTACCCCCTAATCACTCTCCTCAGTTGTAGTTTCCAGGATGTTCTTGTCTAATGCGTAAGCCCAGTCTAGGTTTTTTCCCATGTCCATTACTTTACATTTACTTGTGTTTAGTTACAATTTGTTTTTGTGTGTCCTTGTCTGTATATAGTCTAATGCTTTTTTGAAGATCTCTACAGTCATCAGCAGTATCTACCACTGCCCCAGTCCTACACTCTGCAAACTTAATGGTCCATATCTCCTTACTATCATATTTTAGTGATGTCACATATATATTAAAAAGGCAGGGACCCAAAACTGACCCCTGAGGCACCCTGCTGGTCACTGAAGTCCAATCAGAGAGCATCTCATTAATTGAAACCCTCTGTTTCCTATTGTTCAGCCATGCCGCTATTCAGTTGATTATGATAATATTTAATCCTGTACTGGACAATGAACAGACAAGTTCTTTATGGGGAAGTTTGTTGAATGCTTTGGAGAAGTCCAAAAAGACCACGTCCACCACTTGTCCTCTGTCCAGTGCTTTACTAACCTGTTCATAGAATTTTAGTAAGTTAGTCTGACATGATCTATTTTTTGTAAAACCATGTTGAGATGGATCGAGCATATTTATTTGCATGTGTACTAGAATTAAATCTTTCAGTATTCCTTCCAATAGTGTTCCCAGGATTGAAGTCAGACTAACTGGTCTATAATTTGCTGGGTCAGTTCTCACCCCTTTTTTGTAAATCGGGATGACTGCTGCCTTTCTCCAAGCCTCTACCATTTTCCCTCTGTCTAAAGAAGTCTGAAAAATGTATGCTAGGGGGGAGCTATTTGGTCTGCTAGTTCTATTATAATTATGGGGTGTATGCCATCTGGTCCTGGTGATTTGCTTTCATTAAATTTTTTTTTAATCTATCCATGATATCCTGAAGTTTGATATGTATTTGGCCTTTTTATGGACTTAGTCTTCTCTGATTCATGTATATTTACCAGATTAGGGTTAAAGACTGAACTAAAGAAAATATTTTGTACATTTGCTGCGCCCTTTGAGTCATATATAACATACATTTATAATCCCTTTATTGCATCTGGATATTTTATTATTGCTCATTTGAATTCAATTGGAGTTTATTTGCAGTATTATATTTTATATTCTATCCCTTCTTGCATCTGTGTCTACAGTATTTCTTACTAGTGTGTCAGAATGCCATCCTGGTGTGTTACTGTCAGTTATGGGAATGTTCTTTTCCTCTGTTCACTTTCCAAAGGACCCTTATTATCTAAAGTTGTGGAAATGATTCATCAAGAACAAACATGCTGCTTGGAGTAGACCCAGTGATATTAGTGTCCTTTGTTCTGCACAGTTTGGTGACGAATGCTGTGACCCATCTATGCTGGCTCGCTACAAGATGAAGTTTGTGAAATGCTTGCATTTGTTGACTAATGCCGTCCCCACAGTTCATTCAGTCATTCCTAATAAAAGTGTATTGTTGCCATCTGAAAAAGCTGATGTATTAGGTGATGTTGCATGTAGCACTTGTAGTAATGTTGAAGGTAGTATTGTTTTTAAATCAAGCGTAAAATGGAGAAACAATCAGAGGTGCATTTTGTAAATGTGAAGTAGCTAAAGTAATATACTCTACATGGTTACTTTATTTATTTTTCCACAGCTCTTTTCTCTCAGTGGAGTGGGTGGATAATCAGTACTGTCACCTTTGACAGGCAACAAGCTCACCTGTGACCAGCCTTGTCTCAAGTTTCTCCATGGATTTCCACCTGTGGCGAGGCTGAAGAGAGGAGGGCCATCCTTCCCTCCCCCTTCCCCTCTGTGACACTCATCCAGACAGACCAGATTGCCCAGACAGCAGCTTGGGCCTGGGGTTGTTGGTCAGGGCTTTAAAAAGCTTCATCCACCATTTTCTGTTTTATCCCCTTTCCCGGCCCTACTGTATACTGATGTGAGTGTGCACTGTGTGGAGGTGCACATGCACCACAGAGCCATGGCGGCTCCCTTCTGTGCTGCCCACACATGTACTACCACCAGGTATCCACCTAGTGGCAGTTAAAGGTTGGGTGAACAGAACACCTCTCTCCAACAGATGAGAGCAGTCAATCAGATGCTCAATCCTCTCTGACCTCTCCAACCAATATTGAACCATGCTTGTAGGTCACCAGCATAGAAGGAAGTAAGTCATTCAATGCCTTGGTCCACAATTTTACTTTGCTGGTTTGCTCAGCAAGGTTACTTTACCTATATATATAATTTTAAAATTGCTAGTCCATGGTATACATTTATTATTGTATGCCACCTGTCTTCTTTTTCCATACTATCCCACCATTGCATGTCACATGCTGTTGACATTGTACATGCATGTTGGTGCTTGTGTATTTATCTACAATGTATCCATCATGTCACTGCATTTATTTTACTTTTTTATTTAATTTGTTTTTGTTGTCCTGGTAAGTGCACTAGACAAATTCTGCCTATTTTCAGGCACGACCCGGGGGAGGGGGATACAGATGGATGCCAACTGACCTTGAACCAGATTAAGCTGTTGGTGGTATTTTTAGTGAATGGGGGGAAATTTGGCCAGGGCACCAGGGAAATTCCCCTACTCTGTCAGTAGGGCGCTTGGCTGTTCCCTGTAATGGCCACTCAGAGTTCGGCATCAGATGGTGCAGACATGTTGGAGGTGGGGGAGTCGGTCTCCTCCTCTACCTTCCTTCTACAAGGGGCCAACATGGACAAAAGTGCTTTTGCTAGTGCTCCGTCTTCAGCTGGTCTTGCTTTGAGACATGGCGTAGCTTTGGAAATCTCTTCAGATATTGCTTTACAATTGAGTCCTACTGAGAACCTTTCAGCTCAGTGTTCTACTGTTTCGACTAAACTGGGTGGTTTCTCAGCTCAACCTATGGCATGTTTTTCTGCAGCTGCAGCTTCTCCTGTCACTGAAGCGCTGCTAACTTCTGACATGGATCAGCTGCGAGATGACGCAGCCTCATCAAAGGCTTTTGCTGGGTGTATGCCGCCTTCTGAAAGTCCGCTTGCGGAGGTCTCTATGGAGACTGGCAATTTTACAGCACCGGTAGCCAGCAAGTGCTTCAGAGTTCCAAGAGATGGTCTGGAATTTTTGAATGATTGTTCCTCAGATATCCCACCTGTGCCTGTGGTCTGGCACCAGGAATAAGAGACAGTTTCAGCTTTTCCTTTCTGAATGCCGGAGGAGGTGGTTCAACAGAAACAGTCACAAGACAGGGTGTCTGCAGTTTTGTATCCCCCTCCAGCTGCTGGTTCTACTGCAGGTACTGCTCTCATTTTGCATTCAGACTTGCCCTGTTCACTATAGACTACTGTGTTTAATCCTACTGTGTTTAACCCTACTACATCTAAAGTTTCCCCTGTTCTTGCTACATCGGACTCTGCCTCATCCCTGTCTGTTGTTATAGACACTGGAACTCCTACGGCTGGTTCGGCTTCTGGGTCACAACGTGACTACCAGGATTTTGATAGCCATGTTTCTGCTACCGGCATTACCATTGCTGAAGCCCTGAGAGGGGCCAGATGGGAGAAATCTACTGCTACTAACATTTGGTCTTCCCCAGCTCATACTGGTGTTGTGTCTTGGGGTACCGTAATTGATATTTCGGATCCTCTTGAGATCCCACCTGAACTTTGCCTAACACAAAATCCTGTGTGGCCTACAGTCAGCACTAACACTACTGAACCTGATTTACAGACTGTGGGGAAAGACATAATTTCGACTACACAGACTGCTGTGACCATGGAGACTATATGCAGAGTAATAAGTCCCCAAATTCCCATCCTATTGTAAGCTCTGTTCCCCTGATTCCTACCTCTGGAAATGACCATCAAGATCGATTGCAGGATACAATACAACTTCAGGATGGGGATTTCTTATATAATGGAGGCCCAAATCTGAATGGAGAACACACACAGAATGATACAGCCCCTGGACAACATGGCGGACGCCAGGGTGGAAGGACTTATGCTGGGCTGTTCCATACTCCGCTGGAACAGGCCAAGTGAAGAAATGACGTACGTTTAAGATGCAGGGGTGGACTTGACATATTTCCTGACTGGATTTATGTCAGAAAGACATTGATAAAATCCAGTTAACAGTTTTTGCCATCTGAGATATATCCCCTGATTCATACTTCTCAGGATAATAATTTTGATTTAAGTTTCAAAACATTTGCAGGTTTAGAAACTTTCTGGCATAGGTATCAGCAGGTTAAGCATACTCCATTATGGTCCCCCTTTCTTGCCATCCCCCTTACAAAACCTGCAATTAAATCTATTACTGTTTTATTCAAAAACGAAGGGGTTGCAGTAACTGATATTATTAGATGGTTATCCTCTAAATGCATGGTTCTAGGTTTGCCTGAGCCTGTTATTGATTCTGAGCAGCCCTGGATGGGAGGCTGGAAAATGCAGGTGAAGCTCCCACTAATTAATGGGTTCATTCAGCATTTGCCTAGCTGCTTTTATCTGGGCAGAGACAGAGGTTTCATTTTTATGTTGCTTGCACGCATGTGCAAGAAACATAGTGCCATCATCGGAGATTTCGGAGGTGTGTCACCTCCTCCTCCAATTCAGGCAGTGTGCTGGCAGGCGCGGCCCCTGTAAGCCAATGCATTTTGGAGCTGTCTATGACACGCTCCAAAATGCAGTGGCATGCAGTTGAAAGGGGGAGCTATGCTTGAGTGAGCAGCGATAAGAAGCTGCTCGCCGCCAGCCCCCTCCACTCGCAGGCGCACGCCCCTGCAGGCACTGTATAGCCGATGGGGTGCCCAATCACTGAGCTGCGTGGTCTCCCCAGTAGTTGGTGCCACGCTGGGGAGCCCACCCCAGCGTGGCAATCACTCCTTTGCCGACGGGGTGCCCAATCCCTGACCGCCCCAACATCCTTGTGCCGTGGGGAGCCACCCCAGCATGGCAAATGGTCCATCTACGCTTTTTATTTTTTTTATTTTTTACCTGTAAGACAAAAACAGTCCCTTGGTGCGTCTCCGACCCCCACAACCCGCACCCACCCTGCGCTCTAGCCTCCCCACACCCCCTCACCCCATACTCTACTCTGGACTCCGGCGTGATCGATCTTTGTGAACGGGAACACGTCTGCACTCTTCAAAGCCGACCGCAAACTGAGGAAATGCTGGTAAGCTGTATAATGGGCTAGATAGGGGTTTAACTTATTGCATATCTCAGCCATTTTGGGAATTTTGCACCAATTTTCAACATGGGGTTTTGGGACCCCTTCTCATGAATGATGTCACTGTCATGGCGTTATTCCAGGCCGAAGGGTGATTTTGCGCGAGTGACTGTGAAATCACCCCTTTGGGCCGAATACCGCCATGACAGTGACATCATTCATGAGAAGGGGTCCAAACCCCCATGTTGAAAAATTTGGTGCCAAAATTCCAAAATGACTGTTTTACGTAGCGTATGCTATGCAGTTCCTACGCAGGCTCGTAAGTTCGCGAATTTCAATATTTTCACTCCAGATTTTCAACATTACCATTTTACCACACCTTCTTATGAGTAGTACAGCTGTCATTTTTCACATCTCACCCAAAATGTGTTTCCACCCATGTAGCGCACAATGGTGCAGTAGTTGTGCGAACTCAGTGTATGGGACACATTAAGAAAATCAAAATGTCACTGTTCATGAGCAGAGGTCTTAAAATGGCTATGTTGAAAATTTGGTGAAAAAATTCCTAAAAATGACTGTTTTACGAGTGTGCATTGCACAGTTCCCACGCACGCTCGTAGGTTTGCGAATTTTCAATATTTCCACTCCAGATTTTCAACATTGCCATTTTACCACACTTCCTTATGAGCAGTACAGCTGTCATGTTTCACATCCTGCCCAAAATGTGTTTCCCACTTATGTAGCACAATGGCTGCAGTCGGTGTGCAAACTCAATGTATGGGACACATTAACAAAATCACAGTGACACTGTTCATGACCAGAGGTCTTAAAATGGCTATGTTGAAAATTTGGTGAAAAAATCTAAAAATGACTGTTTCTGAGGCGCGTGCGCGCAGTTCCTACGCACGCTCGTAAGTTCGCAAATTTTCAATATTTACACTCCAATGACTTCAAAATACCTAAACAGCACATAGAAGCAAGCAACATTCGGCATTGAAAAATGCTTGTTTTTATCCTGGCCAACCTAAGTCATGTTTTCGCTGTGGAGCACAGACTCATCTGAGTAATGTCTGTGATAAGCTGAAATGCTCACTGTGTATGGGTTCTGGGCATGTTAGTATTAATTGCCCTCGGCCTGTTTATTGTAATTTATGTGAGGATATGTCCCATTCCAACCGTGACTGCCCTTGGGCCTCTCATAATGCCTCTGGGATGCCTCAGGAGAATCAGGATGAGTTTCCAAGGCACAAAAGAATGCACAGGTCAAGCCTCAGTTCAGGCCTCATTCTGAACAGCAGCCTATTCAACCTCCTGGTTTGCTTTCCTCTGAGTCCTTAGTCCCTGCCCCTGCTGTTTCCCATTCAGAACCCTTTGGACCCCAGCCCACTGTGGATGCCTCTCATAAGGGGGTAGCTTCATCTCCTCACGCTGATCTGGTGGCCCCATGGCATCTGTAGCTCCAGATCTGGTACCTAGTACTTCTACCCAGACCAATGAGTTTGCTCAGAGGGATGTAATGCCCCCACCTGAAGACTCTGACTGGGTGCAGATTGGTACTCGAAGGCAAACCTGAAGTAAGGCTACTAAAGGGGCTAAGACCACCCAAGTTTCAGCTGAGTCCAATTTTTGCTCTAGAAATAAATGTATACCTTTGTATAAATGAAAACAGGTCACTGAGACAGAGGAGGATTCTGATGCTTCATCCATGGCCTCCTCTCAGCCTGACCTGTTTACTGATACTAACCAATTGTCTAGTGGTTCTAGAACCTCTAGGGAAAAAAGGTGTAAAATGAAGTCTCCTGGAAAAGGAAAAAAGAATTCTTGATTTTTTTATCTTTGTTTGTTAAATGGTTGATGGGTTGTCTTCTGGCACTTTGAATACGAATAGTTTGAAGAACCCCAAAAGATGAAGCACCATTTTTTCTATGTTAGCAGCTTCTACTGTTCACGTTATTTTTTTACAGGATACTAGACTTCACTCTCTTAGAGAGACTGGTCAGGCTGCATCTGATTGGAGGGGAGGTCTGCCCTATTGGTCCCTTTCCGAAGATGTACGTGCTGGGGTGGCTATTCTTTTCCATAACTTAGAGGTTCAGATTCTTAGGCTTGTGGATTTGATTCAGGGCCAGGTTCTTATAGTAGATGTTGTTATACAGGCTCAGGAATGGAGATTAATGTTTATAATCCTCAAATCAAGACCCAGTGGATAGCCACCCTGAAGGCTATACAACCCTTTCTGCATTCCTCTAAATCTATAGTTTTTGGGGGAGACTTTAATTGTATCCTTACACTCTCAGACAAAACTGGATCAACTCAAAAATTGTATAATAATTCTAATTTCCTAAATTCCCTGTACACAACAGCTAATTTAATAGATGGGGCTACATTTGGGCCTCATCTTCATAAGCACACATTTCACTATGGAAGGTTTTTCACTAGAATTGATTATTTTTTCATTTCCATTTGGTTACTATGTCTGCACTACACAGTAATCCCTTGTGAAGCTTCAGATCATAGACTGGTTGTTCTGTCTTTAGGACGCCCCCTTAATAAATGGGAATCATAATTCCTGGAAAATGAATGTTACAGTTCTGGGTAGTGATTCTGGTTGGCAGGAATTGTACAAGGTTTTACTGGATAAGTTGTCTGTGTTTGACTTGTTTGACAACTTCACTTCTTGGTGGCAAGAGACAAAAGTTGAAATCCAACGCTTTTGTCAGAGATTGGCGAAGTCCTGCTCTGAAACACAATACTTGACTTATTTGGATAAAAGAAGACACTTACAAAGGTTACTTTCCTGGCAGATAGAATTTTTAATTTGGACTATTCCTCACATATCTGCCTGTTAAAACAGGAAATGTATGCTTGTCGGTACAATAGGTCCACTTCGTTATTTCTAGAACAAAAATATGGCTGCAAGGGGTCAGCCAAGGTTATTAACCCTTATGATAGTTGTAATCAACAAGTACATACAAAATATATGCCTTCTCTGGTTAGACATGATGGTATTAGAATTTCAGATAACCATGGTATTTTGTGATTAGTCTCCACCCACATTAAAACCTTATATGGTCAAGATTTTCCACCATGTGACTGGGAGAAATTTTTCAGACCTATAGATTTCCCGCAGTTATCGGCTGATCATACCAATGATTTGGTACGCCCTATTACAGTAGATGAAGTTAGTGCTGTTACTGGTCAATTACGATGTAACATTACTCCGGGACCAGACAGCATTCCTAATGAATTTTATAAAAAGGCTCAAATAGTGGTGTTGCCTCATTTAACTACAGTTTTTAATGTCATTGTTCAAGATTTCTTACCAGTACCTGTTTCTCTTGCCAATAGTAAATTGATTCATTTATATAAAGCGAATGATAAAGAAAACCTGGATAACTGGCGGCCTATCAGTCTCATGAACTCTGATTGGAAAATTTTATGTAAAGTTATTAATAATAGACTGTCTAAAGTAGCCCAGTCTTTAATCTTTCATACTCAAACCTGTGCAATTCCACATATATCTATGTTGAATAACCTCAAACTAATACGGGAAGTCTTTGATGGACATAGTACGGGTGGCTATGTTATTACCCTGGATCAGTCTACAGCCTTTGATCGGGTTCCTCATGCATACCTTTTTAGCAGTCCTACAGCAGTATGGCATTCCACAGGAGTTTATTTCATGGATTAAAATCCTTTATAAGTATGCCTCGATGACCCCTATAGTTAATGGAACTAAAGGTTCTCACATTCAAATCAAAAGGGGGGTACGACAGGGCTGTCCCCTGAGCCCCCTCTTATGTTTTTTCTATTGACCCTCTTCTTAGAAGATTAAACTGATGTCACTATTAGACATATTAAAGATACTATGGCAGGGGAGTTCCCCAGTGCTATAGCATATGCAGATGATCTTTTTTCTATTGGTTGCAGATCACGAGTCTGGACTACAAGTCCTTTCTATTGTACAATATTTTTCTTAAATTTTGGGGTCAGTTTTGAACACTCACAAAAGTGTAGGTACACTTGTGCATGACACTTCACACCTTGGACAGGAGGACATTGCTGGTATTTGTATTCAACCCCATAATTTTCAAGTTCTTGGCCTCTATTTTGGTGGTTCACAGGCTGCAGAAAAAATTGGTTAGAATGCCTTTCCATTGCTGAGGGAAAGGTGCAAAAATTGAAATCTTATCCTGTGTCACGGCAGAAGAGGGTTCATATGTTTAAAACCTTTATTGTCCCTATTTTTTTTACTGGTTTGTTACATCTTCCCTCTTCCCCTTAGATTAGAAACACGCATGTGTAATTTAGGTTTTCAGCTTTTGTGGGTCAGTCGCCTAAATCCAATAAAAAGATGTGTTACTTACTGGCCACTTAAAGGGGGATTAAATATGTTAAATCCTGTTTTATTTTTATTTTCCTTGTTTCTTCATGCTAACATTTACCCTAGTATGGCTGGTCATACAGATGCTTGGATTCAGGGTTTTTCCTCTAGGACCAAGTATTTTACAGATAAATGTAGAGCGACACATTGTAAACCCTTTTCTAACATCCCTCCAGGAACTCCTGGGTATATCATTGAGTGTTATAAAAAAAAAATAAAACAATGGAATGTGTCTTTCCATTTATCATTTTTACAGACTAGAAAACTTCTCTGTTCTTCAGTACTTAATCAGAATTTTTTGACAGAACTCTGTTTTAAGTGTCCATCTGGTACTGAAGAACAACATTTCATGAAACAGTTGTTGGATAGTAGAATTCCACAGAAAATGTGGCACACTTTATGGATGTGCTCTCATGATTGACTGAATGTCAGAGGGAATCATGCTCATAAAAGATTGGAAGAGAGATTCTGCATTAGGGACTCCTGTATTTGTAAAGTAGAAACCATGCACCATTTATTTTTTAATTGTCCTTATATTGCTCAATTATGGACCCGGTTAGCTCAAAAGTGGTCCTTATCTGTGTTGGCTACCATGTCTTACACTGAATTGGTTTATGGGAAATATGGTGTTGAATGGGGGTTGTTCTATCCTGGAACTCTTAGGGTTATTTGTGCCATTCTCAAATGGTGCATCTGGCAAAACAGATGCCTGTTTGTTCTCCAACAAAAACAGACATTGTTGGTTGGTTTAATGGAACAAATAACTAAAGAAATATCTACGTTGTATGTTTCTGAAAAAACGGACAATGTCTCCATCCTTAATTGCATTTTGGTGGAGAGCCCTCCCCTTGAATCTTTTTGCGGGAGTTACTTGAGGGAAGCCACAGACTATGTAATGTATACGGCCCAGTGTATCTTTTCTGAATTGACATGTTTCCTTTTTTTCTGTTATTGATTGCTTTTTCACCCTTTAGGATTTTTGTACAGGCTTTATTACAATGTTTTTTTTGTTTTGTTGTTCATTTGAGAAAGTTTATCTGTTATTAAGTGTCCCTGCTCTTTTACTGGGTGGGAGAGAGGTTGTTTTTTTTTTTTTTGATCAACAAGATTGTCTGCTGTAATACCTGTTTAATTTTTGTTTCTTATCAGTTGTATGATGTAATACTGTTTTTGTCTTATTATTTGTTTCAATAAAAAATTCCCCTACTCTTTTCGAGAAGTGCCATGGGATCTTTAACATCAACCTGAACTACCACCAGAACAGGCAGATGGGACCTCGGTTTAATGTCTCATCCGAAGGATGGTAACTCAGGAGTGCAGTACCCCCCTCATGCTGCACTACAGTGTCAGTATTGGGATATTAACCCAAGTGCCTGGTGTGGGGATAGAACCCACAGCCTTTTGATCTCCAGGCCTCAGAGGCGAGTGTGCTACCTGCTGAGCCACTGACACTGACTGCATAGAGACCAATTCACAGCCCGAGAGGACTATGTATGTTTGTGATGTTGAATTCATTCTGCACATATATCTTTTTTGTTTTGTTTTTGGCAGCAAACTTTTTATCCCCCTGGCCTACGCAGGTGACCTATCAGCACTGATCCACTATCCCAGAATGGAAACTCCAACCCCCCAGTACTCACAGATCTTGATCCAGTTACATCCCCTCCCATATGGCGGGGACTATATGTAGAGTACCAGCTTCAGCCTTGATGCACTAAACATGACTGGCACCCACCTCCATCTGTACTCATCAGAGCTGTGTTCAGAACGGATTGACAATCCCCCATCTCACCCATCATGGTTGTTGTGCCTGTATGTGGAGGAACGTCAACTTCTATACTACCTCCACTCCAGAATGGAAATCACCTGCCCGGTCACAGACATGGATCTAGTTACATTAACAACCCCCCCATGTGGTGAGGACTATATGTAGAATACTAGCTACAGGCTTGACCCACTAAGCATGACTGGCACCCACCTCCACCTCTACTCACCTGAACTTCATCCACAATGGATTGGCAGCCACTTTATCCTACCCACCAGTGTTGTGGTGCCTAAACATGGAGAACTGCCATCTTCTATACTACCTACCCCCAGAAAGAAAATCACCCCCTGGTACTGACATAGTTGGATCTGATATCACACTCCTCACAAAATGGGGGTGATATGTGGAGTACCGTCTTCTACTACACCAATCACCCTCTGCTCTGTTTACTTTTACTTTGTTTTTCACATGTATTGAGCCACTGCAGCATGCTAGCA
Source organism: Neoceratodus forsteri (assembly GCA_016271365.2). Classification (NCBI taxonomy): domain Eukaryota; kingdom Metazoa; phylum Chordata; order Ceratodontiformes; family Ceratodontidae; genus Neoceratodus; species Neoceratodus forsteri. The sequence goes on from CM057456.1 coordinate 954,011,346, forward strand.
TTGGTGTGTGGTGGTACACAAGGGTCACATGCACTACATAAGCACAGATCCTCTATTTAGTGCCACTCATGAATGCAATACAAAGCCTTCACAAGGTGAAAGATGCTGAGCAAATGTGCCTCTATATATTGTGATATGAGAGCAGTCCTAGATATGCTCAATCTTATCCCCATATGCTCAATCCTATACCCTCCCCACACCATTTCAATCTTTTGACCACCTCAAAGCAAACTTTGTCCATTTCTCTGTCTGTGTTTCCATCCTTTGTGTTGAGTGTTGTCACTGCATACAGTGGCATCCGCCAGGATGAAACGCATTTGTAACGCACTCTGCAATATGCTGCAGCGGACCTACTGAATAAAGCAATGTAATTTCAATGGCAATTAATCCCCTTTGTCATGCAGGAAACTGTGGCATTCACTTTATGCTGGCAGTGTCACATTTTCCTGAATGACAAAGGGGACTAATTATCATTGAAATTACATTGCTGCAGAAGACCTACTGTATAAAGCATTCTGCAGAGTGCTGCAAAATGCTGCAGAGTTGTGTTTCATCCTGGGAGACACCACTATACGTACCACTTGATCTGCTGTATCAATAATCTTTCTTTGCAATGTGAATTATTTGGGTACATACACAACAAATGGAAAATCACTATTGCTTGTGCATCAGTGACTTCATGGCACAGCCTCATTAGCCCTTACCATGTTGTTAATCATGATATAAACATCTGATTCTGCATTAACACTGACAGAGACTACTCAGACCTGTGATGTGCAATGGCTATCAGCTGTCATGTTTGAAGTTTTCTGAAATCATGAATATATTAATGTCTCTGGGGGTATCTTGAATGTGTCCCGCAAACTGCTTATGAGTATCACAGGAAGTAATTTTTTTGATCTGTGTTTCAATATGGTATTTTGTCAGATATGAGCATAGTGAATATGTGCTATGTTAGTACAGCCACATATTGAGTACCTCATGCAGGAGAAAATTTGACATAACTAATTTAAAATAGGATATTGCCATGGGTCGTGTGTGCAGTACTCAACACCAACTTACCAATCTGCCTACTTTGGATGATGATCAACATGAGACCCTAACACTAGTCTTGTTAAACATGTGAGCTGCTGTAATGTTAAATGTACACTATTCACCTCCATGAGTGCCATTGTATGTGTGTGTCTGCATTGGGAGGAGTATAATGACATGTCATGTGTACAGATGATTACGTGTGACGATGTTAGAAGGTGGTCTGGTAGAACATCATGTTCATACTACAGTCATGATGTACACTTTGAACCCGGGGGAAGGGGGATGTGACCAGCCACCGATATACAAAAAAGTAGAGGACTGCACAGTTAAAACTCAGACTCATCCACTACTTTCACAAGTGACTCAATATTTCCATGCTCTCCCACCATAGGTCTGTTGATGATCCAAAAGCACAATCACAGAGCAAGTGGCAGTGGCAGGAAAGGAAGTTCATTGTGTTCAAGACCAGTTTACTTAAACTTTTTGAGCTCTGCTTGTAGTGCCGTGCATCCACTACTCCAAATGTTTTGCAAATAAGAGCTAGGTTAGTAGTTATACTGCAAAGTTGTCATGAGTGTGTATATGAGCATACACGGTCATCCCAGCCATACACCAGTGACTACCCTGCAGGCAATTCCTGCTATTGGCAAGCAATGTATTCAACGGCGTGTCACTGCAAAGAAACCCTAAGGGTGCTTGGATACATATACATACAGTGTATGTCTGACACAACATTTTATGAGCACTCAAAGTTATTTGTTCAACCCACTATCAATGAAGATTGGCAAAAAAAAAAAAGTATTGTGAATGAAATGAAATTGAAAAATAACAGCATAATTTTATCTGCCAATGCCAGATGTGATAGTTCAGGACATTCTGATAAATCTGGCACATTTATATTGATGGCAAATGACCACTGAAAAATTCCTAGTATACACCTTTTACAGGTAACTAGGTAAATGAGATTCAGCAAGATACTGTAGTTACATAACAGACAGGAGTATATGTATCACAACCTATAAAACAAATGACTGCTAATTATTTTTTATGATACTTTTTCACATTGGCCCAGATATTCAAACTGCACCCAAAAAGTGCGCAATAGCAGGGGCAAGTGCAAGTCCATTGCACCCATGTGCAAGAGGTGCAATATTCAAAAACTGAGCCAGCCAAGATGTGCCTACAGCCGATGACTGAATATCGCACCACCTGCGCCATAGCACAACTAGGGAGGGGAAGCTGAGCAGATCTGATGCGCCATAGAGCAACAAGGGATGTTCAGCTGAGCAGTCCAGAGATGCCATAGTGCAACCAGAGACATCCCCCAGCAGCAGGGCAGCAATGCAACAGCACAACCAGGGATGCAGGGGCCCACCACCCATGCCACAAATGGGCAGAGGAACACACAGCAGAACAGACATCGTCCACCCACACCCCATGCACTGCAAAACTGGGGGAAGGCTGGAATAACCACTGGCCCATGGAGACAAGCAAACAACCCACAGCTGGGCCATGTTGCCCCATCACACCCCCTGGCAAGCTGTGACCGGCACACAAGGAGGGCCGACCACCCTGTGCCACACCATCCCACCTATGCAGAGCACACCCTGCACCGTGACCCCCAGACACCCTGCCCAGGAGCAGCATCCACCACTGCAGGACACCTCATGCATGCCACCACCCCCAATGTGACAATGCAACCCTGTGCACCACAGAACCATGCAAGGCAGCCCCATCACGAGCACCCATCAGTGGGTGGCAGCACACAGCGATGCAACGACAGCATACACAGTGCCACCATGCACAGCCCCTCTGAGGTACAGCTGAGAGACTGACCATGCATTGGCACATGAGGTACCCCACATGTAACAGGGCATGCCCTGGGCCCTACCATCAGTGGCACTGCACCCTGCACACCCTCCCAAGGACACACCCTGACCCAGCACTGGCCACAACAGCCAGCACAGACTCCCACAGTGTTGCATGGAAGCATGCACCACACCGGATGCAACACAGTGCATGGACAAACACCCACCCATACCCAAGGGCACAACAACACAGGGACGCAATAGCGGGGCAACCAAGCCCCCAGAGTGGGCCAATGGAAACTGTACACACAGCAAGCAGTTCTCCATGGCACAGGAGTGCCAGCCACCCTGCCCAGGCACTGTGGACCTGTACACCACCATCACTTGCCTGGAGTACAAGTCACAGACAGTGGTGCACATCCCCTGCAACACACACAAGTCACAGCATGGAGGTGGGACAACAACCGAGGAGGCCACAGTGTCACCCGAGGCAGACATGCACCACACCAGTGACAGGAGGCAACCCAGCATTGTGACGGGTACAGTGGCTGCCCTGCATGGACAGCCACCACTGACATGCCAACAGACCGTGCAGGTCACAGACATGCAAGGGTGTCAGCTGCACAGGCCATGGATGGGCTGACAGGTGCACCATCGGCACAGAGCATGCATCATGGACCACTGCACACAGTCACCCAGTGCACAGAGAACAACACACACACCACAGACACTGACTGATAGCTACTCCCACACCATAGTCACTTCCCCACAGACACACACACATACCCATGACTGCACCACCCCTGATGCCATGCACACCACTGCAGCTGAGCACCTATAGTCTGCTGCAAATCAGAGACCACCACAGTATTCATATCAAAAGATTTGTAATCAAAATATCAAAAGAACTATTTACAAAACTGTACAAATGTGTGGGGGGGAGGGCCACAAACAAGGTGGGGGTGGGTAAGGCGGGGTGAACAAATGGGACAGGAAAGGAGGGGTGTGAGGGTGGGTCCAGGGGGGTATGGGAAATCAGGGGCATAAGGATGTTCAATGGGAGCCCCGCTCCCCACTCTGGCTGCTCCATCTCCCGTGTCTCCTCCAGATCCCCAGCCAGTCAATCCTTTGCAGGATGCCCTTGCCATGTTTAATATCTCCTGCAGTGCCTCCCAGATATCCTGCAGCTGGCAGACACCTAGGACAAGGGAGCACAGCCAATAGGTGTGAATGCACGGCCGCATACAGCCCACCCACTGTGCATGGCATACGGCTGTGGGACATGCCTCTGTGATGGTGTGTGACCACCCACAGTGATCACATCCACAAGACCTGCCCACCCAGGTGCATACAGCCATGCGGACTGCTGCACACACCCACCGGCCAAGTCCTGCACAGCACCACCGTGGCTGTTTAGTGACATGGCTATGTGGTGTGAAGGCAGTGGCACAGCCATGTACCGGTGCATGCATGGACCACCATTGACGCACTCCCAGACATGCCGTGCCACTGGACAGTGTTGACTGTAACAAGTTGCATGCATGGCAGTGGTGTCAATGGATGGTGGCCATGCCCCACTGCCCGCCCTGTTACACAGCATGCAATAGTAATCATGGAGGTATGGCACTCACCATCATCAGGCTGGTCCCTCTGGCGCTGTGGACCTTCGCCCCTCCTAATGGCCCTTTCTTCCTGTGGGTGCCCCTGCTCCCTGGCCAGCCACCTCTCTTCCGGCCCTGTGGTGCAAACATGGAGAGAGGAACATTAGTACAATCCTGTAACAATGTCCCCCTGCCCCCATGTGTGTGCAATCCCACCCAGCCAGACCCACCCACCCCACACCGTGATAACACCACCACAGCCAACAGTCCCTCCCCCATGTTCCGGACACATGCAACTGTGATACCCATATGGAAGATAAAAGTGTGTGGACGTAACACCTACTTGGCCATGGCACCGTGCCCCTCCTGGCATGTGTCCGAAGGCGGGTAAGCAGGTCCGGTTCCCTCCTCCTCCTCAGGTCACCATACCTGTGGCAGCACTGATCCGCCATCCGACCCTTCCTGTGGCCTCCTCCAGGGCATTGTCCACCTCCTCCCACACCTGGCTCCTGGACCTGTCCAGGGGCGCCGACCCAAACAGTGGGCCATAAAGTGGCTCAACAATGGCCACCAGGTTTGCCAGTTCGATTTGAGTCCACTGGGCAGCTGTCCTCCACGCCATCTCACTTGCTTAGTAGGTTCAAAATGGTGCTCTGCAGCATGGTTCCACCACATGCAGATGCTGCGTGGTACAGCACTGCCATTCCCTCTCGTGCTGTCACCGAACAGCGCGATAGTGGTGCACCCATGCCTGACTCATGGCGCCTAGGGGACAAAGGTCAGGCACATGGTCAAAGGTCTCTGGCGCATGGACAGGTACAGCGCCATTGGAACCCAATGCGTGTAGCACAACTGGGTGCCTGTGTGCTACCTCCAGTAGTGGCCTACCGCGCTGTTGCCCCAGTGTGCCTAAGATGCCTCAGTGCCGCAGTGCCATATAGGTGAACATCGCTGTAGCGTCACTGGCACAATGGTGGCCGTGCCCTGCATTGCCTCCCCCACACAGCACATCAGCAGGGTGGCAGGCACCTGCATCAGCAATCCGGGCATGCGCAGTGAGATGTGTACTGCGCATGTCACAGAACTGCGCCCTTGGCTCAGCACATTCAACACAATTGCGCAAAGCACAACAGCACGATATTCAACCATCGTATGCAAATCAGCTAATCAGTCATTCATTGGCGAAGCACTGCAATTTGCATCCACTTAAAGTTGCGCCTCACCTCATTTGCATGGGTTGCGCTATAAAAGTGCAACATTGGGCTGCAATGGCCATAGTCGGTTACTGCAGTCTATTGGTGAGTCGCATGCTGTTTGGGAGTGTGGACTGTGGATTTTGGGACATGCATGGGACTGCACAGTCACAGGTAACAACTTTCATTCTCACAGGCTAAATAATGACCGAACGAGTTGTGGGACAAGAGGAACACAGTGGTGGGAGGAGGAGGAGGCCTAATTTCACCAAGGCCGAGACAGATGCCCTGTTTGAGGCCTACCTGGATCAGGAGCCACTTCTCAGCAGACAGCAGGGAACACCGCAGGCCCGTGCTGCTACATGGGAGGACATGGCACGTACAGTGAAACTGCATGGCAGCCACCAGCGCTCCGTGCAGGATTGCAAGAAGAAGATGGGCACAGACAGGAGGAGGATAAAAGAGAAGGTGGCTGCCATCAGGGCAGCATGAGCTGCGACAGGTGGGGGACAGCCGGAGGTACTACACCTGACCCCACAGGAGGAGAGGGTTGCTGGAAGCATGCAGCATTATGCCATTGAGGGTGTTCTGGGTGGTGGCTTCCAGACGGATGGTAGCCCGTCACTGCATGGTAGGTCATGGTCTGTCTATTGAGGGAGCAGTGTAGGTCACACGCAGTAACGCGACTTTGTTTTCCCTTACAGATCCTGAGTGTCTGCATGGGTCAGCGGTGGTGGGTCTGTCCACTGAGGACAGTCAGGTGGAGATGGAGGAGGACCCAACCACCTCCACAGGTATACATGGCTCAATGCGACAGTGGGCTCACCTGGCTATCCAGACTGATGTTGTTGGAACAGGTGCGGAGGAGGCCCTGCCCGTGTCCCAGCGTGCCAGCGTCCATGGATGCCAGCATGCTGTGACTCGGGCTGGTGCCAGGTCCGTCACCGATGATGATGTTGCTAATGGCATGGGCAGTGACATGTGTGTGCCATGGGATGGCCACACAACAGGTAAGATTGCAGCCATGCTGTGGGTGGTGCCGCCGTGGAGGCCTGCATGTCATCACAGTCCCAGCCTGTGCCTGTCAGCACCAGTGGGGCAGCACTGGTGTGTGTGTGTGTGTGTGTGTGTGTGTGTGTACAGGACAGTGGGACTGTTGTGGCCACTGTGGCAGCACCATTGAGCCCTGGGGAGTGGCAGCCGGAGGGCAGCATCAGCAGTCGGCCAATGGGCTTGGGGGTACAGGGTCAGGGGGCGGCATCAGTGCACCGTCTGTGGACATGCCCAGACCTGGTCCTGGTGTGCAGCTCCCACCCTCAAGGGGTGCTGAGCATCAGGGCCATGCACACCCTGAGGGACAGGATACCGAGGAGGCACATGATCTCTTGGATGAGCACACCCCCATACTGCAAGCATCAGTCAACCAGCAGATGCGGCTTGCGACGTCAGTGGATGCACTGCGTGCGGCTCTGGAGCAGGCAGAGGAGCTTCGCAGCAGAGACACCACTTTGATCCTGGCAGGGATGGACTGGTTGCGGGAGGATGTGACCGCTGCCATTGACAGGCAGGCACAGGCATTTACTGCTGTCATGGCCACAATGGGAACACATTTATTTGCCCATGCATCGCAGACACCACGCAGTGCACTGTCCACCCCCCATTACCAGCATCATGTGACACCATCCTTGTCGACACTGGGTTCAGCTGTGGGCATCCCAAGCACGTCTGGTGCAGGCATGTTTAGTGTGCTGCAGACCTCTGTGAGAGCACGGTCATGTTCACACAGTGGAACCCCTGGGGGACCATCGGTGCCACCCCATGAGGCCAGTGGTCAGCCTGTCAGTGCTGACGGGTCTCGGTGGGGCTGCCCATGCATCCGTGGCAGCCGGGGCACTGTGGCACGTGACCGACCTGTCTCCCAATGCGGCTACTGTCTGGTGCTGCCCTGTGTGCATTGTGTCATTCAGCGGGCATTGCACGGGTGGGTACCCGGCCCTGCACGCGGACACACAGTCCATCTGCACACCCTCCTGGCTGCTGTCCGCAGTTGTGTGTGCATGATAATGCCTGCATTGCGCTGTACACCAATGTGCAATGGTGCTCAGCATCTGACACACGCACAAGGACAGGCAGTGGGCATGGTGGTCTGTGGACATGTGTGTGGCTAGGGGTGGCATTCTGGGTCGGTGTGCCTCCTACCCTTTGTGCATGTCTGGTGCGTGTGTGTGTGTGTGTGTGTGTGTGTGTGCCCGTGGCATGTTAGACCTCCATGCCCGGCCACTTCCCTTGATGGCATGCACCCCTGGTGTGTGTCCATGCATGTTTGTGGGTTGTGCCTTAGCCACTGGTGGTTGCACATGGCCCCATGACTTACCTGGGTTGGCTGAAGTGCTCCTCCGTGATGGTGTCCCGGTGCAGCTGTGCCAGCCGGAGCAGTTGGAGGTCCTGTCGCCCAAGGGGGGCTGCCCATCACCATTGTCACTGGCGTCCTCATCATCCCCATCGCTGTCCCCTTCTTTGACTTGTACAATGGCTATCCCACATTCAATGGCCATGTTGTGCAGGATGCAACAGGCCAAGAATAGCCCGCAGGCCTTTGAGGGGCTGTACCGTAGGGCACCACCAGAGGTGTCCAGGCAAAGGAAACATGCCTTCAGTATCCCGAACACCCGCTTGATGACATTACGTGTGGTGGAGTGTGCCTCATTGTAGCGTTGCTGTGATGGGGTCGCAGGCCGCAGGTAGGGTGTGAGCAGCCAGGGATGGAGTGGGTATCCACTATCACCTGTGTGTAGAGGGTGGAGGTTAGTTTGGTGATCAGCATCACCCTGCCCCAGGCCATGTAGGCCACTACCCATGTCACCTCTGACCATGCCCCCCCAGGCCCTATGATTGTCCATGTGGTTTGCATACTCACCCACTAGGTAGCCAGTGGGGATATCCCCACTCTCAAATCTGTGGCACAGTGCCGACTGGTGCCAGATGAAGGCATCATATGCTCCCCCAGGTTACGTGGCACAGACATTGATTATGCGCCCCCTGGCATTGCACATCACCTGGCAGTTGATGCTGGCATAGCCCTTGCGATTTATATATGCTGCCCCCTTGGGGCCAGGTGGTGTGCGGATGGCCACATGGGTGCAGTCTATTGCCCCTAGCATGCCAGGCATATATGCTACCCTGTGGAACTCCTGTATGTTTGCTGTGTGCTCCGCTGGTGTGCTGGGGAAATGGATGTACTCCGCAGCATGTGGCAGCAGTGCGCTGAGGAATTGGGTGAGGTGGCATGACGTGGCAGACTGGGTTATGCCTGTGGTGTCCCCAGTTGGTCTCTGGAAGGTACTCGTGGTGAGCAAGCACATGCAAGCTGTCACTTTCATCTCCACTGACAGGGCATGGCTCCGTCGTGTGGGTTCCTGCATCACATCACTGCACAGCTCACACAGCCACCTCAGAATTGCCTGATTTAGGCGGTATCTGCCCACGATCTCAGTATCACTGTACAGCTTGAAGCTGGTGTGGGCTCGGTACTGTCTGTTGGGGGCATACTGCCAACGGGCCCTTCCACAGCCACGCCTCTCTGCTGCCCGCCTTCTCACCCCCCATTACTGCTTCCTTCTGGATGGTGGCACTGGCCATGTCCCTGGCTTGTGTTCACCCCCCCGGCAGCTGTTTCTGTATTCCCCCCGCTGTCCTGGCTGCTACTTCCCCTGCACCGGGAACACCTGCCTGTGTTGGCCTCACTGCTGTGTGGCAAGTACTTCCCCCTTCTGCACTGTGGCTCCCCACACCTTCCCCTGAGCCTGCTGGTTCCAGGTGCTCTTTCCTGGCCTGCCCTGTGTGTCCCTGCTGCCCAGTTTGTCCTGCTAGAGTTCGGCCTCATGTGCCTTCCCAGTAGTTCTCGCGCGCCTCTCCCTTGCTCCCTTTTATTTTGGTTCATTTCCGCTATGGCACAACTTCTGCTTGCTCCCCTATTGCGCATGGCGCATGTTGTTGAATATTGCACTGTGCCATTTCTGCATGGTTCCTCCCTCTTCAGTTGCACATACATTCATTAGCATTGTGCTGTTGCTCAGCGTGATTTGGGGTGAACAACTGCCTCCTGCTGAATATCGCAGAATGGCGCAGTTTTGGACTTGCGTAGGCGCAACCCTATTGCGCATGGCTCAACTCTTTTGAATATCTGGGCCACTGAGTATTTCCTACTTGAATACTGCCAGTCTCACAAACAAGTGTTTGTGCAGTACCACATGATCAATTAATGAAAAAAGTTTGGGAAGACCCTTACTGACACCAGTGTGTCTGTACATGGTCAATACTCAACTCATGCATTGATATAATTAGCTGACTTATTACAAATTTCAATAGAAATTGCCCAGATTTGACTGTTATGTGTTTCTGAGTCTTTCAAACACAACTGATTGTTTGTTGTATGGTATATTGTCAAAGCCTGCTACATATGTTGTGGAAGGGACTTGTTTTGCCAGCGGTCTGCTAAATGTAAGTTTATTTTCCATCAGATAAGTACCATCTAATGTGAGTTGTCAAGTAACATGAGTTAAAATCGTCATCATATGGAAGGCAGTAGCAGAGCAGTGCATACTACTTAAATGTGGACTGAAGTAAGCATAAACATAGTTCTTGTGTTACGAACATATGAAAATGCCAGTAGAAATAGACATTACAGACTGAGTCTGCTCAATTGTGCAGCTAGCCCCTCATCTCACAGATGCCCCTCCCACTCTTCCCTCCTTAGATTTATCCTCAACCTCACCCTGTCCCATCCCCTCTTTAAACTGCCCACTGTCTTACAGGCTACCACCTCCTGTGGTAGAGCATTCCACTTGCCACCACCCTTTCTGTGAAGAACTGTCTCCTTACCTCCCTCCTGAATCTTCCCCCCTCCAGTCTGAGACTGTGCCCTCTTATGTCCCTTACTCTTCTTAACTGGAAGATCCCCTCTGTTTGAGTCTTGTTCATCCCTTTCAAGTACTTAAAGGTCTCAATCATGTCCCCACCATCCCTTCTCTCCTCTAATGAATGCATATCTAGCTCAGTCAGCCTTTTCTCGTAGGGCTTGCCCGCCAATCCCTGGATCATCTTTGCCACTCTATGCTGCATCCGTTCCAACAATCTGACATCCTTCCTTAGGTATGGGCACCAGAACTGCACGCAGTACTCCAGGTGCAGCCTGACCAGTGACCTATACAGGGAGAGGACTACCTCCCTACTTCTGGAGGACAGTCCCCTCACTATGCACCCCAGCATCTTGCTGGCCTTCACTGCTACCTTCCTACACTATTAATAAGCTTGGTAGGCTTGGGTGGGTTAGAATTTGGCCAACTGGGTGGCAAATGGGTTGACAAGCAGAAAACAGAGAGTGGTGATAAATGGTATACAGTCAGAAGAGATGCAAGTCACAAGTGGGGTACCTCATCAGTCCTGGGGCCAGCCCTCTTCAATATCTTCATCAGTGACATTGCAGATGGACTGGAGGGTAAGGTTTGTCTGTTTGCAGATGACACCAAGATCTGCAACAGAGTATATGATCCAGATGGGGTGGGCAGAATGAGAAGAGATCTGGATAAACTGGCAAAATGGTCATAAGAGTGGCAACTGGGGTTTAACGAAAAAGAAGTGCAAGATCATGCACATAGGGAAGAGAAACCCTGAAGCCACCTATAGCTTGGGAGGTGAGTTGCTAGCAATCACAAAGGAAGAAAGAGACTTGGGCATCATCATCACAGATGATCTGAAATCATCCAAGCAGACCACTAAATCAGTAGGTAAGGCTAGGGGAATGTTGGGGTACATTGGTAGGGGTTTCACAAGTCTTAAGAGGGAGGTAATAATCCCTCTTTTCAAGACACTGGTTAGGCCCCATCTGGAATACTGTGTGCTGTATTGGAGGCCACACCTTCGCAAGGACATTAACCAAATTGAGGCAGTCCAGAGAAGGGCAACCAAAATGGTGCAGGGACTGCATCAGAAAACATATGAGGACAGATTAACGGAGCTCAATATGTATACCCTTGAGCAAAGGAGGGAGAGAGGTGATATAACTGAAACATTCAAACACCTTAAGGGCATTAACAAGGTGAAAGAGTCTAACATGTTTCAATATAAGAAAAGTAGCAGGACAAGGGGATACAGTATGAGATTAGAGGGAGGCCGATTAAGGGGTAATGTGAGGAAGTTGTTTTTCACAGAAAGGGTGGTGGACGCATGGAACAGCCTACCTCAGGAAGTGGTGGATATGAACACAGTGCAGGGCTACAAACAGGCATGGGATCGGCATAAAGGAGCATTACAGATGAATATGAATAGATAGGCCATTGACATAGTAAAGTCCTATGTCACATTCATAAGGTAGAAAAAGAAATGGGCAGACTGGATGGGCCTTGCAGTCCTTATCTGCTGTCAACTTCTATGTTTCTATGTCATTGGCAGTCACTATTACTAAAGTGAAGAATACATTAGCTAGATCAGGACGTGTGATATGGAGGATAGCATAATTTGTATCTGCTTTCCAAAAATTTTAATTTAAAATTACAATGTTGTTAAAGGCATCACAAAGAAGTTAGAGACAACAGCTGTACATAAAGAATGCAAGCCACGAAGAGATTGGATAAGGAGTATAAAAATGATATACTTGATCCTGTGATCAACTCCAGGTGGAAACAAGGAAGTAATGATGCACAAGTTGATGTCCATCACTGACCATATACAGGACATTCATCAATATGAGAACCTGCAGTTTTCTGAATGTGCCCATGGACCACTGGAACAGAGTACCAGGAAGTGTAAATGGATGAAACCATGTAAGCACATAAATATTAGGATGATATGATCATATATAATTCAAATAACAGTGTATGGTGGAATGTGATTCTACAAGGAAATATATGCCAGGAATGGGGTTGTTGTAGTGCAGAAGTAACATCAATATGCTGTTGTGCTGCAGTAGTGATGGCAATACTGCAGCACAACAACATAGTATGCTGCCACACAGCTACTTTCCTTTAGTAAGTCTAGCTGTCAACTTTCTTTTTTGCTTCCCAAACCAAGCAGTGACAAGGCACTAACTATACTGCTGTGCCTATGCCAATGAGTTGGTCTCAACGTGCACACCAATGCAGTGGCATAGGCAAAGGTTTGCAGTAGTGGTAAACAGCCCCCAGAGCAGTGCAGTATACCACTGCCAAAAACCATGTCTTAAACAGGTACTAAGCTCATGCCTCCACCCCTCCCAAAGGCAGGGCTGCTGTACATGATCTTGTGACTGTGAAACAGTGGCCAGCTGAGAAGATGAGAGGAGAGCTGTGCCTACTACTGATGTCATGGATGCTAGCAATTGGAGTGACAGGAGGTGCAGGGTAGGGGTTCTCCATTGGGGTGGTTTATGGACAGGGTGTGGGGGGAACCACTGGACCACCAGGGATACTATTATACAGGACAACTGACAATTGAGGGGTGGAACAGCTGACCCACCAGGGTTACTATTATACATGTTAATGGGCAATCAGGGGTGGGGGATCTGCTGGGCCACCAGGTATATTATTTTGCTTGGCATAGGGTGATGGGGTGGGGGGATCTGCTGGACCACCAGGGATACTATTACACATGACAACATGTGATTGCAGGAGGGAACTGCTGGACCACCAAGGACATTATTATACATAACAATGGGCAATCGGGGTGGAAGGAACTACTGGACAACCAGTGATGCTATTATACATGACAATGGTTGATCATGGTGGGGGGATCCAATGGACCACCAGGGATACTATTACACATGACAAAAGGTGATCATGGTGGAGCTGCTGGATAACCAGGGATACTATTAATACGTGACAACAGGTGATTGGGGGTCATGGAAATTGCTGGACCCCAGGGATACTATTGTACATTACATTGGGTGATTGGGGTGGGGGAACTGCTGGACCACCAGTGATACTATTGTACATGACATTGGGTGATTGGGGGTTGGAGAACTGCTGGACCACCAGAGATACTATTATATATGACAACAGGTGATCGGGGTGGGGAATCACTGGGCCACCAGGGATACTATTATACATGGCAATGGGTGATTGGGGTAGGGGAAACTGCTGGACCATCAGGGTTACAATTATACCTGACAACAGGCAATCCGTGGGGTGGAAGGAACCACTAGATGATCAGGGATACTATTAATACATGACAACAGGTGATCAGGGGATGGAGGGAACTGCTAGACCACCAGGAAGTGCTTTTGAATAAGCAAACTCTATAGGACTGCTGTGCTACATACAAATAAGCCCAAAATGTGCATACAGATGACTCCTTAGTCCTTGCATGTCCACTAAGCTCATTTGCATGCTTGAGCTGAATATGGCCTACAGGGGACCTGGCTCTATCCTGTTTTGGGCAGTGCTATTCCTTTGGGCCATATGCAATGCTAGTCCATGTTGGCGCAGCACAGATCCACTTAGTGCAGTACCAGTGTGGTCCGATATTCAGGTGGACAAGGCCACTCCATTGGGAGTGCGAGCCATCTGAATATTACTCAGAGCTGGGCAAGCACACACGCAAACCAAAGAGCCATGGGGTGTGTGTGTGTGCGCCCTGCTCTAAATATCAGGGCCGGTGTATGCGCACCCAGACACAGACAAGCCTTGGTCTTCATCTTAATTTTTTTATGGCAACAAAAGACCAGTTTGAGCATTGCTAGTAAGGTTCCTCATTGCCAGAGAAAACTCGAGATACAGACACCGGCTTGTTAAGTATGGCTACACAAACATTATCCACTATACCATGTCAAGAGCATAGCAGCAGTAGTTTTTTGAAATTGATGACGTCTATTGTATGTCCCCTCTTTCATTTTGTTTCCAACATTTATGTGCTCAGCACCTTTTGTCAATCCCAGCAAGGTCTGCACTTATCCACCACACTTGTCACCCAGTCAAAGAAACTTATAGGAGTTGTTTTGCCAGTAGTTAATATAATTCATACGTGCATTAGTAATGCCTCTAGGAATTATAAAGTACTTTAGGGTTGGATTAATTAAGCAATAACAAGTGAGAAGCCAGTAATTTCCAAGGGATTAATGACCAGTTGGGGAGATGGGAGGCCTGAGGCACATCTGTAGACCACCTTCCTCCAGCTGGTAATTAATCTAAATTATGAACTGAGGATCGTAAATAGAGGAATCTGATTGGCCGAGAGCTCTTTGAAGCCTGTGGCCTCTTGCCCAATGACCTGAGGCATGATGTTATCCCACCACGACACACACCCTGTCGGGCATTATTGCTTAATTAAAGCTGGCTTCAAGGTTGTTACTGGGATTATAAATCTTATCTCAATAACCATTTTCTTTTTTACCATTTTGTTTACTTACATTTAGGATTTGAGTGGAATTGCATGCACCATGTGTGGCACTCAGTGCTGTTTGGCAGCTGAATTGATCATTTCTAAGATGTCATTGACTAATCCAGTAGCTAACCAGGAGTCTCGCTATGCTCATGAATATTTAATTAGACTTATAACCAGTGTTAAACCAAATCCATTGGTATTTATTTGACTGATTGATGACTGTGGTGGATGATTGTATATCTTACTAGTACTGACAAATGGCAATAAACATGTACATGCTGGTGACCACAAACCAAACCCCCAGTCATAACTGCAAACACATACTGAACTAATAAATGTTGTTACTATTATGGAGTACTGTGCTTTCCAGTTAGTCCATGGTGTCCTCTTTGAAAAGTGACTGCATTAGTTTACCTGAAGTGAGATCAGACTGACTCGTCCGGTGAGTTGGTTACCTGTTATTCCTGCCCCCCTTACAGAGCGGAACTATGTATGTTATCCTAATATGTTACAGAACAAATCTACAGTACACAAAATAATGATGTTTTGGAAATTGTGTAGAATTTTAAATGTGTAGGATATCATTTGTCAATGACTCATACATATGCTGTCCTTATTTCATTCAGATGAGAAACCATATGAGAAGGGGGAGATGATTCTTATGTCAAATTTGGTGAAGCAAAATGTCAAAAAAACTGTCACCATCAGACCTCTTTGTTGGAGAGCTTCCACAGGCTAGTCATCCGCTGTGCCCCAAAGAGCTTTGCTTTTAGTTACCAACAAGGAGATGTACTGCACACCAGGTGACTATAGCAATTATTTATATTCAATTCACCTAGGCAGGTCAATATTTAATCACAGTTCAAAATATTGTGTACACCTATTTGCTATTTATTTCCAGAATTTTATTGGCTACAAGTCACGTCAACTTAGACTCAAATTGAGAACAAGCTATTTCAAGCAATGGTAATGCAGGGATCACAGCAGACATTCCAAAGTACAAAGGAGACCAAGGAGTTGTGAGAACAAAGAAAATTCAGACATCTTATGGTAAATTCAAATCTTATTGTCATACTCAACTAACTGATATATAGACTATGTCAACATTTGACTGAGTATAGAAACATTTCATAAACATAATTTATAATAAACCAATTAATGACAACGGTCCCCAAAAAACAGTGTTTAGCACATAAAAAGAAATACTGTACATTTCTTTGCAAAGATTACATATGCTTTCATCATCCACTCAGTCCACTGGTAGAATTGGTTGTGGACTGAGCCATTATCATCAACAGCCAGTCAGTGGTAAGTTGTATTCAATGTCACACATTATGCTCTCCCTCTCCCTGGATGGTGGAAACAAATCATATGATGCAATACTGCCAACTAGGTGACCACAGGTGGCAGTACAGTCAGATGGCTGAATGTGGGCAGGACTCTGCACTCATTGGAGTGTTGATGCACTCGGTTTGGGCAAGCATCCCATGATGACAGTGAACACTGGAGTCCCTAAGGGACATACACAAACCCCAGAAAATGGCCATGATCCCTGTAGAAGAAAGACCCCAGTATACTGTAGCTAAGCTCCACCAACCAGATGTGCACCTCCTGATTAGTAAAGTGTGTTAGGGGGTACATCACCTACCATGCCCAGGGGATATTCCACACCACAATGGAAGAGGAAGCACACTGACAGTGGCAGAAGTACACCAAGGATGTACCATGTGGATTCTTTTTTCCACAAAGGTTTTTCTGCTACAGCCAGTCAGCCCTTGCTCTGTCCCAGCCTGCCCCTGTCAACTACCAGTTCTGTCCAGGATTCACCTGCAGTATTCCTCCATGGAGTACACCCTTGGTGAGACCAGGAGGAGAGGGGAAGGCTGTCCTCCCTCCAGGCACATTTCCAGAGCTGCAGGGAGCCCCTGGGAGGTGTTGTGTGCAGGGAACAAGCCCTGACATATTATGCTGGCTTATTTTTCCCATTTTTCTGCTCCTGATCGAATAGTGTACAATGAGTACCAGTGCATTTTTGTGTGTAGGCATGCATACACCATGCACTCTGCTGGTGGCTGTCCCAAACCTTTGTCACATATGCTGCCCCACCACCATGCTTCCACATGCACCATTGAGCACACAGCCTCGGCTTTCCCTACCTCCATCATACCCCCCTGCAGAAAAGGGTTGTAGTGAATATACCCCCAAACACTGTCCTGTGACTTGGTAGAAAATGAACACATCAGTACTGGGGTCCTCTCTTGGTGGGATGTAGGGACTGTTATTTTCCATTTTCTTAAATGCACACAGGGAACGTCATGTGTATGGACATATGGACTGAGTGTACACTGAGCGTTCTGCCCACAGTCAGTGAACCTTATCCAACTTGTTGATCTTTATTTGCAGCAGTGCCCACTGCATCTCAGTGGCTGTGTGACTGTGGAAGACAGAGCACTCCCTACCTGAAGATGGTGAGCATTCTCTGGGTTCTTCAGTCCTTCTCCACCCATATGGTTCCCAAAGACTGTGGCTTGCTTCCAAATCATGTTCATCGGCATCACAAGTGGTAGTGTTAGCCAAGTGCAGACTGTACAGCCATGCATTTAAGAAAATGGAAAATAACAGTCCCTATATCCCACCAAGAGAGGACCCCAGTACTGATGTGTTCATTTACTACTGGACTCACTCAGCGATCACCACATGATTTACGTGGTGCAGAAAATATTCAGACCTAAGGCCCCACCCCCTCGTATACTAAATACTAGATCTTACAAATCCCTGAACCTGACTATGCTCCTAAATGACCTAACTAACATAAATTGGTCCTACATCCCTCGGGCCCCCTCCATGGATGTGGCCCTAGATTTCTTCACGTCCAGATTCCTGTCTATCTGGGACTCCCATGCACCACTCAGAAGATCCAGAGTAAGAGAAGCCCACCTACCCCGGGTTAACGCCAGTTTCTTAGACCACCTCATAGTCAGGGACCGAGTCTGAAAAGCATATAAGGTAACAGGTACTCAACTGGCTCTGCAACACTACTGCTCGCTACGGAATGCCTGCACGAGACTTATACAACAGGCCAAATCTAATTATTTCGAGTCTACCCTCCACAACAACTTCACACATCCAGCCCAATTCTGGAAGTCCATTAAATCAATCATCTCTCCACCGGCCCAACCCCCTACACCAACCCTCAATAAAGCTGGTATCTCTATCACCGTACCAAGTGCCGTAGCCACAGAGCTTAACTCCTATTTTATAAGCTGTATGTTCTCTCTCCTCTTGTCTCACCCCAGGCCCCCCTTCCCCAGATCCCCCAGTTTGTTCCTCACCTGCCAACTTCACCTTTTGCCTTGTTACACCCACAGAGGTATAAAAAACACTCTGGTCACTCAATCCCTCCAAAGGCAAATGCCCCTCAGGACTTGACTCCAAAATGCTCCATCTATCTGCCCCAGCCATAGACAATCCACTGGCCGTGCTTTTTAACCTGTCATTCAGCCTTGGGTCTATCCCATCTAAATGGAAACATGCCACAGTCATCTCCCCCTTGCCAAAGGTGGCGACCCTTCCTCCCCGGGTAACTACTGACCTATTTCGCTGCTCCCCATCCTAGCCAAAATCCAGGAGCGCCTTGTATTTGCCCAGCTCTCCCATTTCCTTGATTCCACCTCCTTCTTCACTCCATACCAGGCGAGTTTTAGAAAAAATCACAAAACCATCACCTCCCTCCTCCGACTCACCGACACCATCCTTACAGGGATGGATAAAGGGGAAATAACAGCGGCTATCTTTGTCAACCTGGCCAAGGTTTTCAACACAGTTTCTCCCACCCTGTTACTGTCCAACCTCGCCCTAGCTGGACTGACTGAGCCAGCTACCAGCTGGTTCCCATCTTACTTGGCAGGCAGGTCCCAGTCAGTCCATATTGGCTCGGATGTTTCCTCTGCACTCTCTGTTACCACCGGGGTCCCCCAAGGCTCAGTCCTAGGCCCTTTGTTGTTTTCCATTTTCCTCAATGATCTGCCTGTGGCCTGCCCTCATACGTCCATTCACATGTATGCAGACTACACAGTTCTGCATGCCTCTGGGTCATCCCCCTCCACAGTAGCTGCCTGTCTACAGCAGGATTTCAACACTGTCCAACGCTGGCTCCATTCTCATCAGCTATTTCTAAACCCTAAAAAAACTGTCTCCCTAACATTCGGCACTAGGGCAAAACTTTCCTGTATCCCCACCACCCCCATTCCCTAACATTCGGCACTAGGGCAAAACTTTCCTGTCTCCCCACCACCCCCATTTTCCACACACTAGATGGCTCCCCCCTGGAGGTTTTTACTTCCTTCAGATACCTTGGGGTCTGGTTAGACCAGCATCTGGACTTCACTGCACATATTGACGCTATACATAAGAAGCGACACCACATGTTGGGTGCATTATACCGGAATAAAAGTTGCATCCCCCTGCCTAGGCGCAGGGCAATTGTCCAAAAGATGGTCCTCCCAATAATGGACTATGTGGGTGTCGTCTACAGTGTAGCCTCTAAGTCCTCCTTGTCCAGACTAGATCCTCTCTACCACTCGTTCTGCCATTTCTCCCTGGACTGCCCTCCCATTACCCATCATTGCGACCTCTACCGTTCATTAGACCTCCCATCTCTCCACAATAGGAGATTGATACACTGTGCTAGAATCATTGCGAAATTCTGGTCACAGTCCCTCCCCTCCTACCTTGCAGCCGCCCTAGCTGTTATACCCCCGCCGGCTTACTCACTCAGGCACATTGATTCCTGGCTACTTCACATCCCCCACATGTCCACAGGGTCTGGCCAGACTGCTTTCAGCTACCGGATGCCAAAGTTATGGAATTCCTTGCCAGCTGATACTAGACACTTCACTTGCACTCCTCACCTAAATGCACTTCTTAAGACACAGTTTGCCACTACTTGTTCATGCAAGTGGCATGGTTAAGCCTGTGTAGAGATGAGTGAAGTGGCCCCAATTAAACTCCATAGAAGTGGAATGCAGGATGAAGCCAATTCTTGGTGCTCCACAACCTGCAGGCCCAGTGCCGCATTATTAATGAGTACCACAGAGTCCATTGAGAAACAATGACTTTGCATTACTCTGCCTTCCCAAACCACTACTCCACTAATTCTTGAAGAAGTACATTGAAAACAATGTCCTTGCCTTGTTCTTAAGCTCCAAAGGTGAATTTTGCAGTGATTCATGGGATTTCAGGTCACATGGGCTCTAGATTGTTCTGCACAGCCTCAGTTTGGGGTAGCATGTGTAGGAAGCTGTAGGAGACAATATGCTCTGAGAGCTCTCTGTGATTCAGACCTTCTAAAAGCTGTTAAAAAAGCCTTTTTGAGTCATGTTTTTTGCTGAAACTTCAGTTCATCAATTATAGGAAATCCTCCTGTGCTCTTATCATCGAGTGTTTATTGTTTGTGTGTGTATTTTGAATGTTAATGTACAACATTCAGTCTGTGTACTGAGAGACAGTGGAAGTGTGCTTTGGGGGAGGGCTGTATCTGTGGTGTAGGTAGATTAACTTGGAGAAAAGACGGTGTTTCTGTTTTGGTGATATTTCTTGTATAGCTTTGTTAATGTACACACTAATATTTTCAATAATTCTTGCCATTTGTTTGCTGATTGTCATGGTGCAGCAGTGCATAATTTTAGTTTGTATAAAATCTGTGGTTATATTACTAAAGTTTTCAATTTGCTACGCATTACTTAGAGTGTGTGAGTATGTGTGTGACGCATGTCATCAAATCAGACACCTTTTATTGTGTCACATAATTTCAACAATGTGAACCTGCTATCCACTGCAGCTGTGTAATTTTCGTACATCTTTGTGGTATCTTTGCTGGTACTCGTACTAGTGACTCTTACTGCAGCAGTTCAGTACACTGCCCCGCCTCCGCGGCCCGCCCCAAGCGGCAAAGATATTCTTTTCCAGATTTGAATTTCTGATGGTGAGCACTGGTTAGGTGTGTCGTTGCATCTGTATCTCTTCAGTGCGCAGCACAATCTTAATCTGTCTGTACATTTGCATCTCTTTAGGGCCCAATCTCCATCTCTAACTTAAGTCACAATTGTTTCTTTGGCTTCCCTTCAGAGTACTGGACAGGTGTGGTGCTTAATTCTGCATGAACATTCTACTCATTAATATACGTTTTTAAGTCAGGACCATCATCAGGAGTCACTCATGATACAAATCACGTTCTTCATCATCACGGTCACAAATGCAGTCACAAATTACGATTTACGATCATGTCACGAATCACAACAGTAATTTTTTTTTACTACTTATTTGGATGTATGGTAAGCCTGTTTTGTAGTATCTCTCCATGCTTCACCACCCCACCATTGCACTCATTAGTGAGTGTTTTTAAGTCAGGGAGTTTTGTGCCACTCCTCATCTGGGCCCCTGGGAAGTACAGCCTTAGGCATTTGCATTTCTTTATCATCACGGTCACAAATGCTGTCACAAATCATGATTTACGATTACATCACAAATCACAACATTAATATTTTTATTAGTTACTTGGATATACTGTAAGCCTGTTTTGTAGTATCTCTCCAGGCTTCACCACCCCACCATTGTACTCATTAATAAGTGTTTTTAAGTCAGGGAGTTGAACAGTGTCTGCAGTACATATACAGACTGGAAAGAAAACTGCATCCCTTGCAGTTTAGCACAGTATACTTCCACTGCTCAGAATACATATGGAAGACAACAAAAAAAAGGGCATAATTATGTACAAGGGTCAGGGATGGTGGAGGAATTTATTTTATAACACAGCAAGGAAGGTGTGAGGAAAAAAAAAACAACTAATATGGGATCCCATGGTGATCCAGCAGCAGTTCCAGCATGGACATAATTTGCAACTGATGTCCCTCTATGTAAGAAAAATAAAATTTACAGAAAGAACAAATTAAGTAAAAAAGAGTGCAGACAGAGAAGACAAAAAAATTTAGCTTTTAAAAAAGCTGTTGGGTCTAAATCAAAGTTTAAATCTCCTCCTCGTTCTGATCTCAAAGTATCAGCAGCCACAAAACACACTCCTCGCTCTCTCCATCTGCACAGGAGAAAGTAAAAGTGTCCACTTGTATGATTCACGTTCTTCCTGCCTAGCTAAAGAACATGTGACTTACAGTACTGTAAGCCATGTGATGTGTGGGGGGTGGCTGCCAAGTCTGAAACACCAAGTGGATCACTTAGAATCATAATGAGGAATGCGAAGTCCATTAAAAACAATGACTTCACCTTGCTTCACATTGCCATTTCCATGCTTAGCGAAGTGGTAGCGACAAGCGGCATGAGCACTTTGCATTGCTCACTCTGTATGCAGAGTAAGGCAATATAAGTCTACATCAATCACTTGCAAGTGAATTTAAATTCACTGCATCTCTAGCCCGTGCAGTCATGATGTCTGCTGTGTATATACCTTGTATATTCCATTATATGGATGCTGTTGCTTGCTCTGTAAATATGCGTGTACTTCTGCTGTGATGACTCTGTATGTATATATTGCTGTTGTCAAATTTGTTTATGACTGTATAGAAACTTGCATTTTCTCTGCATTCTCCCTCTCCCCCTTCCCCAGGGTGCATCTGGAATCAAGTGGTACCCTGCTCAGTATGCCTTCCTGGTAAAACTCTTAAATAAATAAATACAAATCATAAATTATCATTTATCATCAATCCCAGTCAGTGTTGATCTTGTGCTCCTACCCACTGAGCTGAATGACTCCTGACTTTTCTTCATCATTTACGAAATCCTTTGCATGGTCATTCATTAGTGCTGTGTGGAATGTGGAATTCTGCCAACAAAATATGCATGAAATGACCATTCTGCTGGTGGAATTTCCACTGAAATTTCACTGATTCTTCTGCAGAATTCCATCTGTTGTGATCTGCGGGATATTATTCCATGGAACAGCATTTTTTCAGTGGAAAATAATTCTACAACCATGTCCACAGAAAATATTGAGATCCGTGGAATATTATTCCACAGTAATGTGGTGGAAAAACTCATTCCACAATTTTCTGCCACAGAATTCTGCCATTCCATTTCTGGCAACATTCAGTAGAATTTTGAAAATTCCATGAAATTTTGTTCCACAAGAATCTGAAAATTCTGCACAGCACTACCATTCATCCATCAGCTTATGTGTTCGCTCAGTTTGGGACTGCATGCCTCTAACGCTCTTGACCTGCTTTCCTCATATTTTTATCATTTACATTACTTAACTTATACTGTACTTTTGACCCTTTTTCAACAAGGTTTGCAGATGCCAAGACTTTCACCTGTCCTATTGTAAGTACAAGGCTTTCAGTGCTTGTGTTATTCAGAACTTTCAAAGTCCACCATCCAGGGTCATGTGATGGCAGCCTGAGCGAAGACAGTTTCTTCCCGGAGCTCCGCTCTCAGTCTCCCGATTTAGACTTTATATAGCGGTATCTTCACACAAAAACCGACTCCAATAAGGGTGAGCAACTGTGGATTTTCCTCCAACACTAGAACTCGGTGGTTTAATGGAAGTGTACATGAAGAAGGCGCCCCCGAGGCACTCCCCTCCACGAACACCGGAGAAAGAAAAGGCCACAAAACAGGCTAAGCAGCAGGCCGCTAGCGTACCCAAGATGCCCACATCAGAAGCTGCTCTGTCTGAAAGCAGGTTTATGGAGATCATGCAACCTCTCCAGACTGCTATCACCTCAATTTCTGAGGATTTACAGGAGATTAAAGGGGCAGTGGACGCGCTGTCTAGAAGGGTCAGGGACTCGGAGTCTAGGATCACATCGTTGGAGAGAAAACAAGAGAGGAGTGAGACAGAGCTAACTAATACGAAACGTAGAATGAAGAAGTTAGAAGACAAGCTGGAGGATTTAGAAGGTCGCAGTAGGAGGAATAACTTGATAATAATCGGGTTGCCAGAAAAGGAAGAAGGGAGTGCTATAATAACTTTCTTGAAGAAATTCTGTTGCAAAATAGCTGGCGCTCCTCCGGGGGGTGGAGAGTACGTAATTGAGAGAGCCCACCGGGCGCTGCACCTGCCACTAACCCAGAGCCAGCCACCCAGACCAATAATCTTCAAATTTTTGAACTATCTGGACAAACAACATGTGCTTTCAAAGGCGAGAGATGTTAGCTGAGCTGACATGGGAAGGCAAGAAGATAACATATCACTCAGGACCTGCCTCACTTTCGGTGAGGTGCGGAGCAAGAGCTGCACCGATTGTGTCCAAGTTAGTGGCGGCTTCTAAACCATTCAGGGTTAAGTATCCTGCCGTACTGATGATAAAACACGAGGACAAATGGCTGGCATTTGAATCCCCTGTGCAAGCTATACAGGTGCTGAAAAACGTCTTTCCAGATCTCTACAAATGATCAGTAGAAGGATGATCCTTTGACAAGGACACTGTAAACTGCGAAACTATAATGTAAACTGAGGGTCCAGCTGGTAACATATGATGTGTAGACAGATTTCTCAGTGTGAAGTAACAGAGGAATATTAATATTGACTCTTTGTGGCAATCTGTCGCTTAGCCATAATGGATCCCTGCTGGTGGTCTTAGGTAATGCAGAATAAAACAGGGCTGCCGGTAATTGAGTCTTCCGGAGTGGATCGGAGCTGATCAAAGTAGTTAATCTTCACATGGAAATAAGCTTACATGTACTCTGATACTCCGATATGAATATGGAGTCACGTGATGCAAGCTCTGTGAACACAGCCTGATCCTGTAACTCCAGCTTCCCGCTGCACTTAAAGTTATTTTTACGGCAATTTGGGCTAGTCTGCGACTGCAGCTGATTTTATTAAGCTGTCTGAGAGACCCCAGAAGAAGTTTGGTGTCAAATTGGGTGCGCATGGAGGTAGAAATGAGGAAAAGTGCGACCCGACACACCCCGCCAGTCTCTCCCGTGAAGGCCCAGCCGAAGAAGGCGAGAGTGAATACGGAGGCTGAAACCCTTGAAAGTGAAAATGAACCCCTAACGCTGGCTCAATTTTTGGCTGAATTCAAGCCGTTTCAAGCGGAACTCTGCACAGTGACAGAAGAATTAAAGGCAGTCACGGTGGCCTTGGAAGACCTGTCCCGCCGTACGGGAGATACACAGGCAAAGGTTTTTCACTGGAGAAGAGAATGCAGAAACAGGAACCGGAGATCGTAACCCTGAGGCAGAAATTGACGAAGATGGAGGCAAAGATCGAGGATTTAGAGGGACGGAGCCGGAGGAATAACGTAGTCGTTATTGGCCTCCCGGAGCGTGAGGAGGGGGGAGACGTGATTTTGTGCATGCAGAATCTCTTCAGGGAACTGGTAGGCCCAACACCTTTTGGTGACAAATTTACCATCGAAAGGGCTCACCAGGCACTGTGAGTGGCTCCACCGCCGGGCTCCCCCCCGCGTACCGTTATTGTGCATTTCTTGAACTTCCAGGAAAGGCAGTTCATCCTGTCAAAGGTCAAGGAGATTAAGGATTTGAGGTGGAAGGGAGTGTCCATCAGAATCGCGCAGGATTTGCCGCTTGCAGTACGACAAAGAAGAGCGGAGTACCACTCTACTGTATCGAAATTGATCCCAGCGGGTATTCGGTTCCGTATGCTTTACCCCTCTAAGCTACAAGTCATGATTTCTGGGCAATGGGCTTCCTATGATGATGCAGTAATGGCAAAGAAGGGCCTGGCTGTAGCCCTCCCGGACCTTTTCAGATAGCCCCTGGATTGCTTGCAGAGAGAGAGAAGTGGGCTATATTCTCAAATTCGAGGCTTGACAGTGATCCTTTAAAACAAAAGTGTGTAATTTTAAGGACAAGAGGAGCACTGATTTAATTTCTTCTCCTTGCCCTCCCTCTCATTTGTTTCTTGCCTGGCCTGAACAAATCGTTTGGACCTATCTGAGGCGCGTATTAACGTGGAGCCTGGTAGTGTGGAGATGCGGAGGTTTGAACCTGGGGCCTGCAGACAAACTGGTTGGGCAAGGAGGCGTCTGGCGTGGTGTGGTAGGCTTACTGGATGTAAGAGCCTGAAAGATGCAAAGCGTAGTGCATGGCTCGTAACGAGGAGTGGACTGATTGAGAACCTCACAGTGCATTGGCTAATTCCTCTGTAGCAGTTAAGCCTGGAAATCACTCCGGTTATCCTTTTCTGTTTCGTTTTTTTTTTTTTTTTCTCTTCTTCTCCGTTTGGGCTCCACGTGGTGCTGGGGTACTGTTAGGCCTTGTGGGGCTCGTAGTAAATCCCGAAGTATCCCAAGCTGAAGATCGCAAGGGAGGAGCCTGAAGAGTACTGGTGTATGCAGGTTATGGAAATGCAGGGAAATACTCCTGATGGAATTTATACGTTTTTTTTCTTTTCCTTAGTGCTGGTGGATTGGAGCACCGCCTGCGTTTCTAGTCGGAGACTGTATTTACCGTGGACATTGCTTGCTGGATCTCTTGCAGATAATTATGACCTTATGTTTCCATTGGTTTAATTAACATGTTGCAAAAGATAATTAATGATAATTTTGCTTGTTAACTATGGGGATTTTTATATTATGGAGGGGTCAATCCTGGTATTGAGTGTAGGGGCAGGGATGTATAGAGGGTTTTTGCGGAGGGGGTTTTGAGGGGCCAGTTTATGATCTGTGGGGATTCTAATGCTTGGGTGCACCATGTTTTATCTTTTCCTGTTTTTTTTTTTTTTTCCCTCGCTGTTTCTTTTCTCCCATTATGTGGGTGGTTAAAGGGGTTTCGTAGGGTCAGTGAGGACTGTGGATAATCTTCGCTTGCCATTTCGTTCCTTGTGGGGGGGGCTGGAGGGAGGGCCTGAGGTAGCGGAGCTATGGATATCACAGGCAGAAGTATGTTGGAAGGGAGGAGGGGGCTAGGTGGGAGGGATGGGGAGGGAGGAGGGGAGGGTACTCGGAGGGGCGATGGAGGGTGATGTTGCTGGTTGTGTTAAGTATATTTGTATGTAGCTGGTTTATTATAGAGATTATTTGTAGAGGGAGGGTGGATTGGGAGGACGGTTAAGATTGGTTGTTTATAATGGGTCAAAGGAATGGTTTGGGGGATGGGTATTGGTGGGAGGGTATTGTTTGGATGGATTTCGGATTCTTTGTGTTGGGGGGGAGGGCACAGGGCCTGCAAATATAGGAATTTGGACTGGTTAAGTATACAATCACAAGTCACTACAGGGTTGAACCAGAAATGGGGACAGATATTGCGATAAAATTTCTTACATTGAACATTAAAGGGGCGAGGAATAAGATGAAGCAATTTAAAATATTGAAATACATTGATGCATTGAGGGCCAAAATTGTATTTTTGCAAGAAACTCATTTGTTACAAGAGGAAAGCAATGCTATGCGGAGACTTCAGATAGGGAGGATTTTCTCGTCACAGGGCACCACACAGAGCAGAGGGGTCATGTTGTTATTCCACAGATCATTGCACTTCATTCCCCTTAAGGTTATACAGGATAATGAGGGGAGGTACATTTTGGTGCAAGGTAAATTGCAGAGTAAGGTTATGTTGATTGGTGCAATTTATGGCCCTAACTCGGATTCTCATGATTTTTTGGTGGAATTACTAAGGGTCTTACAACCATTCAGTCATTTTCCCATGATAATAGGTGGTGATTTCAATACAGTGCTAGACCCGTCACTAGATAGAGCTTCTAGGACCCAGGCACATCCTACTCCTGCTTCCCGAGCTTTTGGGGAATTGGTTGACCATTTGGGCCTAGCAGATGTTTGGAGGGTTCTCCATCCTGAGGAGAGGAGCTACACATTTGTCTCCCCAACTCATGGATCGCGTTCTCGGTTGGACTATATCCTATTGTCTCGCACCTTGCTCCCCGGGATTCTCAGCTCAGCAATAGTAGCTGCTCCCCTCTCAGACCATTCGGCGGTAGACCTCACAGTTTTTTTGCCTTCCCTAATTCATAAAAGTAATAGGTGGAAGATAAGTAATCAGATATTGAGGAGTCCCAAAATAACTAAATATTTGTCTGCACAAATTACAGAGTTTTTTCATTTTAACTTGAAGGATCAGGTTCGTCCGGATAGTCTTTGGGGAGCATTTAAAGCATATATGAGAGGTTTATTGATCAGTCAGGCAGTGCAGAGAAAGAAAGAAAAGGAAATCGCAATGGAGGGGTTGTTAAATCAGATTAGGTCTTTAGAACATAGGCTTCTCAGTACCCCTACTGAGGAGGTGAAATTAAGTTTAGTGAAGGCAAAAGATGCATATCTTAAAATACTGGGGGAACAGGCCGAACTGGCTATTATTAAAACTAAAGCAAAGTTCGTGGACCAAGGTGAAAAGTCGGGCAAAGTGTTGGCCAGACGAATTACCCAATTTGAAGCTTCCCGTTTAATTGAGGGTATTCTCTCAGAAGGGGAGGGTACTATCAAAACTACTCCCGAAGATATGGCCCAGATTTTTCCAAATTACTTTAAATCTCTTTATGCGGGAATGCAGTCACCCCGGCCGAGGGACATCTCCTCATTCCTGGACAAGCTACCCTCCTACCCTCTGCGAATCGGATCGATCAGTGCTCAATGCAGAGATTACACAAGGGGATGTTGAATTGGCCATTAAGGGCCTTTCACCTGATAAAACACCCGGGCCAGATGGGTTCTCACCCAATTTTTATAAAACATTTGCCACCCAGTTGTCCCCGATATTACTCAATCTTTACCAATATATTTTATCTGGTAAAGAAGTAGAGCACTCCCTTACTGAAGCACTCATTGTGCTCATCCCCAAACCTAACAAACCGCCTGAAAGACCAGCCAGTTACAGACCAATTTCACTGTTGAATTGTGACATTAAGATTCTGGCCAAGATATTGGCCGATCGTATCTGCCAGGTAATTCTGAGGCTGATTGGACCAGAACAAGTAGGCTTTATGAGGGGTAGATCCTCTTCGGATCATTTTAGAACTCTGGCGCATGTTTTCTCGGCCTCCGAGGGGTCCGAGCTACCAATGGCGTTGGTCTCCTTGGACGCCGAGAAAGCCTTCGATAGGGTCCACTGGGCCTATCTTTTCGAGGTAATGGGTAGATTTGGTTTCCCAGAGAAATTTGTGGCTTGGATTAGGGCATTGTACACAGACCCCTCGGCTAGGGTTGTGTGCAATGGGGCTATCTCTGCTTCTTTCAAATTACAGGCCGGTACGAGGCAGGGCTGTCCCCTTTCACCCCTATTATTCAATTTATATATGGGCCCTTATAAGGAGTATAGTATTGTCCCTGAGATTCTTGGTATTAACGTGAGGGACATACAATTAAAGTTCTGACTTATGCCGGCACGATTTATTAATCTATGTATCGAAACCGATAGGTCTATTCCCAATCTATTAAAACTTATTCAGAATTTCAGTGGGCTAAGCAATTATAAATTGAATCAGGACAAAACTGTTGTTTATCCTTTGAACAACAGAGTATTTAAGCCTGATGTCGTAAGACTAGGTTTAGGATGGGATTCTAAATCTCTCAGATACTTAGGCATTTTTTTGGCAAGCAGTCAGGATAGACTGTGTCAACTGAACTTAGAATCCTTAGTCCACACAATCAAACTTGATCTCAAAAGATGGACACAATTGCCTTTTGTCCTTATGGGGGAGAATAAATATTGTAAAAATGAATATATTCCCCAGGCTTTTCTATCCTTATCTATGTTAAATATTTGGATTCCCTTTCTTGGTTTAAGAACTTCATGGTGAATTGGCTGATTTACGTCTGGGGATATAGGAAGGCCAGGATGTCGTATCCTAAGTTGGCGGCCCCTAAAAATCTCGGTGGTCTGAGAATGCCTCACTTTGCGCTTTATTTTTGGGCAGCGCATCTAAATAAATATGGGAGATGGATGCATTGTGAAAACACCACCACGAATATGGGATACATTCTATTATGGGTTAATTTGGAATTTAGTTTTATTAAGAGCGTAGATATTAATCCCAAGGCTTTACCCTATGTACCCATTCGTTTGCTTCCTTCTTTACTGAAAAAGTCTCCTATTGGACTTTCTCTTAGAATACATAATCAGTTATGTAATTTTTTGAAGTATGAACAAATGTGGGACATGGGGCAGCCTGTTTGGGGGAATCCGCAATGGTGGATAGGATATCGGACTATTAAACAGAACTGGTTGCCCTTCTTAGCTGTTTGCTCCCTGAAAGATTTTATAAACACGGATGGCGGTATAATCTCAGTGGCGCAGATTTTGGCGAAGTTCGATTTGACTCGGAGGGATATTTTCAAAGTATATCAATTACGTCATGCTCTGATTCAGAGATTTGGTAGCAATCCAGTTTATTCACCCTGCATCTCATTCTGGGAAGATCTTAACATATTAGTCGGTGCCCCACAGGCTATTTCCAAGATCTATTTAGTATTGTTCAATTGGGCCTTTAAGGATAGCCTAGCACCTAGTTCATACTGGTCCAAAGTATTCCCTAACGTAACTTGGGACTGGGCATGGATTTGGCTGAATTGCCACAAATTGATCCGACAAGATCATCTCAGACTGGTGCAGTTCAAAATATTGCACAATATTTATTACACACCTCAGAAGTTACAGGATCTAAAGTTAGCACAGAGTTCTCTGTGTTATAGATGTGGCAGGGAGGGGGGAGACCTTCTCCATATCTTTTGGCACTGTCCCAACATTGCCCCTCTGTGGAATGAAATCAAATGTAAAGCAGATCCATTACTGGGATTAGAGGATATGTTTACCCCAGAAATATGTTTATTAGGCGATATGTCGGGCTGTATGGTTAAACACAGGAAATTTTATATAACCATGATCTCTTGTATAGTTAAAAAAATAGTGTTGAAGCACTGGAAGGACCCCTGCCTAATCACTTATTCTGAATGGTTGGCAGAATTTCTTTCGAGCCTCAGGACCGAGAGGATGATTGCCATATTGAACAATGTGTTGCCCCGTTTCGAGAAAATCTGGTCTCCATGAGTAACAGCTACTCTATAAGGAACCTATAGTAGTGATGCCTTCTTTTTTTTTTTTTTCCCAGGTGGTTTCTAATCGCAGTGCCTTGTGTGGAGGGGTGGGGGTGGGATGGGTTGGGGTGGGGGGTTTAGGAGGCTGTATGTATCTCTATTTTTTAGATTGTACTGATTGTCCTTTGTGTGACCCAACCTGTGTTTTATTTGTTATTTCTACCTTGTCTCCGCAAGTGCTTGTATTTAAATGTTCAATAAAATGTTAATTGCAAAAAAAAAAAAATACTCCGGTATGAATATGACCCCTCTCCCTGTTTCACTTGTATCTGTGAGTACAAGGTAAATTTGATTCGCACTGCTTGATAGAGTGGATCTGTGCGTTCTACGAAGAAGGACTTGTTTATGATGATGAAACGAGGTGTAGTCGCTCCTTCCCTCAGTTGATGGTACAACCTGAGTGCACCGGCCTCTTTAGTCGAATGAGTGATGGCACTAGGAGACTGATTAGTCAAGATGGTGGATGCTGAACGGAGACTTTCGGGGGTCTGTCCTGGATTGATCAAATAGAGTCTATGACTTGGGTCATGCAATGTGCATCAGACTTGCATAGAGGATCTGATTACGAAGGATTCCTTTTTTTTTTTTTTTTTTGAATCAGCGGTTTGCTGTGGGGACGATTGATCTCTGCACTGGTTCATTAAAGCATTTTAATTGATGATTTAGGACACCTCATTGGAAATAGTCTGCTCAATCTTATTGGGGTGAGCAGCTACATAACTGTTAGAGTTAAGATCCGCTAACTTAGTTTGTTGTTGTTAAAGTACAGTTTTATGCATGGTTTATTAGCGAGGGGGCTCTGGGGGAGGGCTGAGTAGTTTGGGCTGCTTGGAAGTGAATCACGTGGTATAAAGTGAATAGGAGTGCAGTTTATTTGAACTGGGGAATGTTTGGGGTTTTGGGGCAGGGGTTTTTTAGTTTGGTGATAAAAGGACAGAGGGGTTGGAGTGCTGTGGGACGGAAGGAGAAGGTTGGGAATCATGGAGTGAGAGGGGGGATCCAAGGCTGCACATCGTCAGGGTTCTTCAAGGATCTTTTAAGTCAGGGGGTCTGTAAATACTTTAATAGAACTGCTGTACAATCCACTGATATATCTCTTATGCACTTGTGTTTAAGATTAATGGTTGGACAACATGAGTAACCTATATAAGTTTGTCAGCTGGAATGTTAAAGGAGCCAAGGATAGGGTTAAGAGACAAATTATATTAAGGCACCTACGTCAATTGGAGTACAACTCGCCTTTCTGCAAGAGACGCACCTAAAGAGAAGTGACATCCATTACTTCAGAAGGGCATGGGTAGGGCAAGTTTTTGGGGCAGGGACATCCACGAATAGGGGAGGGGTAGCCATCCTCATAGCAAGGAGCACTCCTTTTAAAATGGTGGAAGAAATTTGGGATACGGAAGGTCGATACATTATAGTACATGGCTTGCTAGAGTCACACCCGATATTACTGGGGTCAATATATGGCCCCAACTGCGATTCCCCGGCCTTTTTTATGAGATTACTGAATATGGTTGTGTCTAATCCTGGGAAGCTTACGGTATTAGGTGGGGACTGGAATCTAGTACTTCAAAATGACTTGGATAGATCAGGTAGGGAGAGGCGAGGACTATCGCCAGCACAAAGAGCGCTGAAGGATCTCATTAGTGAGGCCACCCTGGTAGATGTTTGGCGTGTAATCAATCCAACGGCATGGCAATACACCTTTTTTTCCGCAGCACACAAGACATACTCACGAATTGACTATGTGTTAATTAGTTCATTTGCAATGTCAGGGGTAATACAGGCAGATATATCTGCCAGAGTGATATCTGATCATGCACCGGTCAGTCTGGAATTTCGGCTAACTGTGGGGTGTAGACGGTCTCCGCAATGGAGATTAAATTGTCAGATGCTGAAGGATGAATCTTCACTGAGGTACATAGTAGATTTTATCAAGGGTTTTCTTGAAGGCAATCAAGGCTCAGTGGCTAAAAAGGATCTAATTTGGGCTGCCTTAAAATGCTCCCTGAGGGGGGAGTTGATTAAGATGGCCTCCAAAAAGAAGCGGACGCAAAAGGTACAATTAGATTCATTGCCTGCTTCCATTAGGAGTATACAACACAATCTATCCCGTGCCTCGACGGAGGGAAGTTGGGCCAGACTCTACCAGTTGCAGGCCCAATATTCAGGCCTGATGTCAGAAGCGGAACTGGCCCTTTTGAGGACCAGGCTCCAATATTTAGATACAGGGGAGAGGGCGAGTAAGTTACTCGCCATGCGTATCCGTCACTTAGACTCAACCCAATTTATCGCTGGAATTCGCAAGGGACTGGGTGAGCAGGTATGTACGGACCCAGGGGAAATGGCGAAGGCCTTTGGATCTTATTTCCAGGCGTTATATGCGGTAGATCCAAAGACAAAACCCACCGTGGATGACATCAATCTATTTTTTAGTTCGATGGATCTACCAAAAGTAACAGATGGAGAAGCGGCCTTCTTGAGTGCTCCAATCTCGATCCTAGAAATCCAGCAGGCCATTCAACAAATGCCCCTAGACAGGTCTCCTGGACCAGACGGGTTCCCCAGTAACTTTTACAAGGAATGCCATTCGTCAGTAACCCCAGTTTTAAAAGAGGTCTTTCAGTATTGGTTTGATAATGGATTATCGGATCCTAGCTTCCAAGAAGCGACGGTCTCTTTAATCCTAAAACAAGGGAAAGATCCTCTTAGTATGGATAGTTACTGCCCTATCTCCTATTGAACACAGATATTAAAATCTAGCAAAAGTCCTGGCAAATAGGTTATCAAAGTTATAGGTAATCTTGTCAGTCGGAAACAAGTGGATTTATGACGGGAGGTCACCCAAGATCACATGAGAAATTATTACATCTCATTACAATTGCAAGGGCGCCAATACCCAGCAATACTCATGTCATTGGATGCCGAAAAGGCATTCGATAGGGTATCTTGGGATTACCTATTTGCCACCCTGTCCGCCTTTGGCCTGCCTGATAATTTCCAGAGATGGGTACAAATTTTATACTCCTTTCCTTCTGCCAGGGTAAAGTGCAATGGGATATTATCCCCGGTAATAAAGTTGGAGCGGGGCACGAGGCAAGGATGTCCCTTGTCCCCTTTACTATTCAATTTATATTTAGAGCCATTATTGCATAGATTGGCAGGGAATATTCTTATTAAGGGTATACAAGTGGGGGAGGCCAGGTATGCATATTCAGTATATGCAGATGATATATTACTACATATTGAAGACCCTGAGGCCTCAATCCCAGCTATCTTGGCGGAAATTGATTCCTTCTCTAAAACATCTTACTACAAATTAAATCGAGCGAAGACGAAGATCCTTCCCTTAAATAACAAAGTTACGAAGTCGGACTTGTTGTCGTTTGGCCTTTGTTGGGAAGCAAAGTCACTTATGTACCTAGGAATAAATATCTGTACAGAACTGAACTCCATGATCAAGAATAACCTGGGTAGTTTAGTTAAAACAATAATGGGGATATGGATAAGTGGCGACTGCTCTTTTCACTTAGGGAAGGCTGAGTATTATTAAAATTAACATATTGCCAAGATTATTATATCCCTGGGTATGATGGGTGTATATCTCTTGAAAGGGTGGTTTTCCAATTTACAGAGGGCATTTAACCTATTTATATGGAATGGGAAAAGGGTTCGTAGATCTTACATTAAATTGACAGCCCCGAAGTTAAAGGGAGGATTAGCCGCTCCCTCCCTTTTCCTATATTACACTGCACAGCACATAAGCAAGCTGGATTATTGGAGTGGAGGGAACAGTCAACTGACTTACTTACCTTTGTGGGTAGACATAGAGCAACATTTGGTGAAGAGGGCGAATTGCTCACTGCGGGCCCTGCTATATGTCTCCCCGTCGGCTGTCCCTAAGCCCCTGAAAAGCAACCCTATGGGATGGTCATTAAAGGCCTTTCATCAGCTACAAAAATACCTTACAGTAAAATGGTACCATTCGGTCAGCCAACCCATTTTTGGTAACCCACATATTAAGGTTGGGGGTGTGACATTGTCCCCTACATTTTGGCCCCAGGTAAGTCACCTTAGGGTCTCGGACCTTTGGGTGAATGGGAGACCTCTGCCCTTTGATCAGCTGATGAGATCTTTAGGAGTTACGCATCAGGAATTATTTAAGTGGTTGCAAGTCAGCAAGGCCCTAACCTCCTTCTTTTCTCGGGTAGCACCCGTCGACCACAGGGAAAGAGATCTTAATACACTTTTATGTATAGCTTCTCAGCCGCGCCCAGTCTCCAAGATATACAAAACACTTCAGGAGTGGGACTTCAGACTTCCGTCAGGGGTGTGTTTTTACTGGACGAGGGAGTTGGGAATACAGGAGGTACCTAGTCATTGGAAGAAGCTTTGGCTTACAATGTATAAATACATAAAGCAAGATAGGCTGAGAATGGTACATTTTAATATAATGCATAATATGTACCTAACTCCAGCCCAGTTACGTACATATGGGGCAAAGGATACGCCCCTCTGTGGCAAATGCAGGAAGGACGATGGTACCTTGTACCATATGGTCTGGTTATGCCCCTCCACACAGGCCTTTTGGCGGTCCATTAGTAACCTATTAGACCCTATCCTTGGCTTAAAAACATATTTCACCCCTGAAGTATGTCTGACGAGTCTTTTCCCAGTAGGTATCTCTAAGATTAAAAAGGCCCAAATGTCACTCGTATCAGCCGTTGCTAAATTGATAATTTTGAGGCATTGGGTTAGTGACAAATCCCCTTCCTTGTTGGAGTGGTACAGAGAGTGCATTCTGGCACTGCAGCTAGAAAGGCATATTGCTTGTATGCGAGGTAGACTGAAAATATATACGTCACTTTGGAGTTCATTAGAAGCGCTCCTAATGGCGTGGAAACCTGACGATCAGACTACCTCAGGGACGACAAATTAGGGTCTGTTTATGTGTGTAGCCTTGGAAGGGGAGGGGGGAGGGAAGGGTTTAAGTTGTGAATTTAATGTGTGAGTTAAAATTTAGCTGTTAAATGTTACAATAATTCGTACCTTTAGCTCTGCCTACTAGGTTATGTTTTTGATGAGACTTTGGTGAAAACAATAAAGATGTTTTAATTACAAAGTCCACCATCCTCATGATTGACAGACAGTCTGTTGGCAATATAAACTGAATGTCAAGCAGAAAACACCTGCAATTAGTCTAGGTACATATATTATATATGTCGACATGAGTCTTATTTTGGGTGTTCTCCAATAATGTCCATATACCATATGCCATTAACTGTATATTTATATATACAAATTCTATATTACATATCGTTCTGTATTATAGCAGCCGAAGTACAGTTTGAATATGGAAATCTGATTTGACTAACATCTGGGTTTTCATGGTACAGTTACATGATTATTTCATCATATGTATTCATGTGTCCAATTACTATATGCTTTGCATATGCAAAACAGCAAAATGGAAAAATGCCTAATATTCATTTTCAAAGTAATGATGTTGTCCGTCTTTGGACTTCCTCCATATCATATTGTGTGTACATACTGTAGGACAATGAATGGCATTGTTCCATTGCTGGCTCTCTGGAAAACTTCATTGATAAGGTTAGAAATTATAGCCATAGAACACATTACAGTGTTAGGTGGATCTTCACTAATATTACAGCACTCCCTTGCTATAGCAAACACTATTATAATGAACTCTCAGCTATAACAAACAACCACTGTGGATCACAGCTGATTTGCTTAATTCTAGTCCAAACTAAAATGCAATGACTCCAGCTGTTATACACCTGAGCAGGTGTTTAACGCTGATGAGACCTGTCTAGTTTGGCATCGTCTTCCGGATGTCACCCTGGCTGCTCGATATGAAAACAATGCTAACAAGGGCTTCAAAGTTAGCATGCCAGGCACACATTCCTATTTGTCAGCAACTCCAAAGGAGTACGTCAACTAAAGTCCTTGTGTATTCTGAAGTCTACATTGCTTCCACCATGTGAATCTTACCTCATTGCTGTCACCTATAGCAATAGCGGAAATGATTGGTTGACTTCAGACATTTTTAAGTCCTAGTTTAGGTAACATTTCATTCCCTCAGTATGAGCACATCTTTGAAAATTAAAACTCCCACCTAAAGCTA
This sequence comes from Neoceratodus forsteri, assembly GCA_016271365.2. Classification (NCBI taxonomy): domain Eukaryota; kingdom Metazoa; phylum Chordata; order Ceratodontiformes; family Ceratodontidae; genus Neoceratodus; species Neoceratodus forsteri. Next base: position 954,048,510 of record CM057456.1, read on the forward strand.
ACCTTGCTGTTGGACCTGTGCCCTGCTCACCCTCCTGAAAATGAGCTGCAGTCATCATGAGCAGTGATAGTGAGCAGCAATAAATGTGTCGTAAGATTAAACCTGGTTTAAGTGTCTATGTTGGCAGTAGCATCCCTCGCAGTAATGAACTGCTCTTCAGGATTGCTTTCCATTCTTTATAGAGACAGACTACTGTAATTGGCTTTTTGAGTAATGATTGATACTTAAGATTTGGGAAAAGTGGAAAGATGTGCCATAGAAAATGGTATGTTACTCAGTGTAGAGAAATGTTCAATTCTGCATATTGGAAAAAATAACCAAAAACAAGATTACTACCTTAATGCTACTGTGTTGAAAAAGGCTGAAACTGAAAAGGATTTTGGCATATTTATTGACCAAAATCTGAGTTTCAGTGTGCATTGTACTAAATTAATACAGAGCACTAACTTCATGCTCGCTAAAGTTAAAAGAGCATTTATAAATCAGTCTACAACCTGTATACTTCCCCTTTATAAATCATTCATTAGACCACATCTCAACTATGGTTCTCCCTTGTGGAGTCCATATTTGAAGAGGGAGGTGCAACATGTCGAGAGGGTCCAGTAAAGGGTTACAAAAATTATTGGGGGGATGAAGGATGAAGGGATTGCAATATGACGCTGTGCTAAAGCGATTGGGACTATATAGTCTAGAACAGAGAAGGATCAGGGAGACATTTTAGTGATGTACAAAATTATGAAAGATGCAGAATTATGGGAAGCAGAAGTAGGGGTCCAAATCCAATTCAAACCCAAGGGTTTGAGAGCACATACACTCCAGATAAAGCTAGATAATGCAGTCAAAAAAGGGAGATATAATTTTTTTTTACAATGTACTGGTAGGATGTGGAATCAGCTACCAAAGGATATAGTGGAAAGTCAGAACTTGAATTTATTTAAAAGAAGACTTGATATCGTTCTTTTGGATGGTGGGATCAGTTGGACCAGCTGATGTGGGTGGACAGAAATACTGGTCATTTTTTTTTTGCTTTCTCCTGTCCATAACCCAGTATAAGAACTCAATATAATTTCTGAGCAATACTTCCGTTTTTTGAAAATGTTACATGACAATTAATAATGCTCACTCTGTTTTACCTATTCGCATAAGTAATGTACAGTATGACTGTTTACAGGTGTACTGTTGGAAAAATGGGATGATGCGTTGTAATACCTACTGATGGACTGAAATGAAGACTTGGTGGCACTAGCATGTGTCGGTAAATGTTAGTCATAAATGAGACAATCATTACGATCGCATTTTAAAAGCAGCTCCATAACTGCCAAATGATACAGTATACTTCAATATGTTTTTGATAAATAATAATTTTTTAATGTTAAATAAAATGTAATACATTCATGTGAGGTTTTATGCTTGTATGTTATGCATTTACTAAAATCATTATCAGAACATGTACAAATAATGTACTTTAATGTGAACTTGATTTCCTAAACACATTCAATGTATTCTACACTTTAATTTGAATTGGTCAATAAGTACATACCACATCCCTCCAGTGCAACTAGCTGCACCACTTCATTATCCACTGAAAGATGAAGTATAAAATGAAAAACAAATTCAGTTTACTGCAGGACATGACCCCTCTAATGACTGCTATTAGGTGGTTAAAGAAAATCCAACTGCATCCTTTTAGCTGCTCCACCACTCCCACTCCCAAAAGCATTACCATCTGCTGAGTTTCTATGTTCTCAGTGGTATCAGTAAAGCCTCTCCAGCCCTTGTAAACACTATCAGAAGCATCAGTTCTCATAAAATGATCTAGCAGAGACCAAACCTAGAGACATCACCTATATTAATCATTGACATACAGTACATCGTACTTACAAATAACTTGGCTGTGGAAACCCCTTATTTTTTTAATATAGTCTACAATATGATCAGTCCTATTGGCTCTTATGAAGGGGCTACATAGGGTACAGCATGCCACACAGACATGAAGTAGTATACAGCAACTTAACCAGGGCTGGATTTACATTGCCATGGGCACTATACATAGCAGTAACCCATGCCCCCCGCCCCCCGCCCCCATCTTATCACATAAACATTGTCAATCACAACTGACAGGAACTGTAGCCTGTAGCCTGTACATGACCCAGCCAATACACATACAGCATGCTTGCATAATGAAACCACCCACTCAGTGAATAACCAATAAAACACATACACCAGAAACAACCTGTGTATCAACCACCTAACTTCAAAACATTTTTATTTGAGATGGAAATAAATAAAAATTAGGCAGGCAGGGCAGTAACAAAATAAAATCATTGTCTCCAACAATGCAAAATGCCATTTTTTTACAGGCCATCACCAGCTGACTGTGCATAACTTTAAACTCTGCTGTGGCTGCTGAGCTGAATTTTTTCATCCAGTAGTGCTACTGGATTATGCTACATGGAGAAGCTACCTAAGAAACAAGCCTAGTCTGTTCTCTTTTGTTTTGTCGTGTATGGATTTAGATCTATAATCAGTACTTTTAAAACAGATATGGTGGAGGCAGGCAATTTTAAAGGTAAAAAGTAGGTAGTAGTTGCTGATGAAAAATAAATAAAATAAAACATGTACCTTTTTTCCAGGTCAAATTCAGGCCAAACTCCCTGCTGCAGGATATAGTTCGGACCTCTGCTCACTGCTCTGGCTGTTTTCCCAGCCTGTGTGCTCAGCTGCTGCTTGTTGCTCAATTCCACATTCTACAAACTCTGTCCCTTGTTGGACTAACCCTGTAGCCATCCAACTCAGTTTCTCACCTGCTGGCAGCCTGGCCCAGCCAATGTGTAATTCCATGGCTTGACTCTTCCCCTTCCTTACCGAAAGCAAGCTTAGCACCCACCCACAACTTGACTCCACTGCTTGATTATTACTAACTACTGTACTCTACATGCTGCCACAATGGTGGTGACTCTATTCCATCCTCTGAAACTTGGACCACTCTTTTCCACAAACTCTCATCTCCCTTCTCTGGTGAGGTGAGCATTATTCACTGACAGACTCACACTCCGCTCTCTCCATCTCCAGTTCTACCACCGATTAGATCAACTCTCTACCCAATTCGACTGCACTCTGTCTTCATTGTCCATTCCTTTCCTCTCCCAACCATCTCACACACACCAGGCAGCTTCAGACTGTTGCCAAAACCTGAGAAAATGTTAGCATCAGGGTTAGATGCAGGCACTTATTTTCCTTGGTAAGCACATGCCAGATCACAGCATCAAGGCCATGGGAAAATGAGGATGGCACAAGGTAAGCACAAGGCTGAAAAGAGCCACAGTAGACTGCAGTGCCAGGCAAAACTAAGTAGTGACACTGGTGGGTGCTGTGCCAACTCTCTGATGGACACCCCCCACACTCCTGAGTCACTAAATATTACAGCCATGTCAGCAAAAAAGAACAAAAAACATTGCTGCAGTAATGGAAAGAAAGTTAGAAGTCATGGCTCAAGGGTCCACCAGAACACAGGGCCCTATGTGCAGGTGTACTTTGTGTGACAGAAAATCTAGCCCTGAGCTTAACAGATCATAAAGTGGCGGACTGGTCTGGGTACAGGCGAGTCTTTGGTGGCTGAGAGATGCATGCAATTTCTGCTGTCATAAAACAATGAAAATAGAAGAAGCAGACCATGGAGTGGAGTGTTATTAGAATGTTTTATTCCTGATTATTCACTCTGAGTTATGAGAATCGTAGTGGGGCTAGGAGGAGGGAATGGCAGTCAGAGTTGATTAATACAGAGTTGGTACTCTTTGGTGCAATTAGCCTCCTTGCCTGTGCCAGCAAAAAGCTCCATTACTCACACCAGCAGAGCATGAATGTGTGCTTGCAACTAGGAACAGCATGGAACAGGCAGCTCTGTGAGTTTCGTCTGCCACTGCAGCAACTGCACTACAACTACAGATGATGGCAACTTCATTTTAAGAGCAATCATGGATCACCTGGGGCCTGCCAGTAGAAGGATTGGAGGAACAGAGAATGAATAAGTATCGAAGTGCATGCTGTCCTTCTGCATGGTGGGATGACCATAACATAGAGGATAATGTATATGGTCCTCTATCTGTAACAAGTTTGTAAACTCTTTGAGAGGTTGTCATGGTGACGTTTGGAAGCTCGAGAGGTTCAGTCGCCATGACGACCTCGAGAAGAGTTTTCAAACTTGTTACGGATAGAGGACCATACATTGTCTTTTTTATAATGTGTGGTCACCTATCTATTGTATTTCAAGTTTGAAATCACATTACATGTGCAGTTACCCTTATGCTTTTGAAAGAAACAATCAGTCGGTACAGTTGGTTAATGAAATATTTACTCACGTTTGGTGTGTACAGCGAGAATCGCCATCACTAGTGCCACATTGAAACAAAAATAAGCAATACAGTATTTTAACTCTTTTTTTACTTAGACATTTAATCTTTTTTTAAATTAGTCTATTGTGGTGCAGATGATCCATGCCGACGTGCTGCCATGACCTCGAGAGCTGAAGACGTGACCTGCGAGGAGTCAAATAAGAGGGGAAGTTGGAGTCAAAGTTCAAAGGAAGTAATTTTGTTAGGGCAGGGGTCACGGGAGTTCATGTACTTACCTTACAATTCGTCGGTGTCCACATTGCAGTTTTCCTGATGTCCGCCTGCGAGGTAATGAATAATTTTTATGTTTACAGACCCTTCTTGAAAAATACAGTTATCGCCAAACAGCTTAAAGTTGGACAGGTCGAACAGTGGGTTGGCGGTGCTCATTTTCACTCTCTTCTGGGACTGTGCTTCACTGCAGCTAGGGGATGCAGATGTAGACGGCTGTGGTAATTGTTGGTTTCTGCAGACAAATATCTCATTGTTTCGTTTCTGCTTCTCTGAAGATAGGACACTATAGTTATTTATTGACTGTAGTGATTTATGCCCAGAGACCTGATGTACTTCATTAGGTGGGATGTTACTGTCTACCAGCATCTGAATTGCCATTTTATGAGTGGAGTGGTTTGTTATGCGCTTGGTTGGTGGTAGTCCTGCCTGAAGTTTCATTTTTCACATCATGGCTCTTATTTTATTCTCCCCCACTGCCATAGCACGATACCACTTCGATACTCCTGCCTTGCAATTTAGATTTAAGGCTAGATAGAAGGGTGCATCAGCCTGTAACATTAGTGGTGGCCTTTGACTTTTGTACTATATGTATGTGGCAACAGGGCATTGCTGTGGCTCATCCTTGCTCTCATACATTCGGGGCCTGATCGCACGAATGTCCCTGGGGTTTTCGCCACTCCTGGTCTTGGTTTACCTCTCAAAATACTCTAAATACTGATGCCCATCTGAGTTGGAAAGTAACTGCAAATCACCCCAATGCAGTGCATATCGCTCTGAGGTACAAAGGGTGAAATATAGCCCATTATTGAAGAAAACTGTGTTCAGGAGGGCTGTTGCATTTTGATGCCCCAGGGTGCCACTTTGATATAGCTTGTCAATGTCTGCAGGGGTCAGTGCTTCAGCCCTGTTTGGCTTGTTACCCTTCCCAAGTCTCTTAAGATACTTTTTTTGGCAGATAAGGTTGCTAGGGTTTGTTTGAAATCAGTGGTATTGCCGTGGAAAATTGAGTGACTGTAGTTTTCTTTTATTAGGTGCCTGTCTATGCTTCCGATTATGCCACAGATGGTACTTGGCTCATACTGGCTGCCGTCACTTCTTTCTACCCTGAAGATAAAATCTGCTATGTGGTTATCGAGCTCCAATACAGGTATTTCACTTATTCTCCGTATCTCGTCAGCATCAGCCAGAAAGCTTTTAAATAGCCATAAGTCACTTTGTGTTTTTCTGATGGTTCGCTGGTTAGCTTGTTCTTCAATGAATTTTTCACGATCGCTTAACTCGCGGGAGAAAATAGCAGCTGACATTGTGTGTATGATTTAAACAACACTTGCTTAACTGTTTACTATTTGAAGAGTGAGCAGCTTGTGCCGCGAGCATTTCTGACAAGATTCTAATCTGTTATGCTGCAGTAGCTACGTTCGTGGTGCAGCATAACAACAAGCTACTGCAGCATAACAACTTTTAAGCTTGTATGGATTTTTATTCGTAACAGCGTTCTACCATACATTATAATGCACTCATTCACTGTCACTTGTGAATGCACTGATGGTAGTGTAAAAACAGAGGTGTAGGGATGGGGTGGAGGACGTCAGTCATAACCAAAAAAATCAAAGTGCTAAGAAAAAGAAAAAATAACACAATGACAAGCGTCATTATTTCTGACAGATTAAGAGAAGATGTACTTGCTGCATTTATACAGTATTGTATATGTTAATACTGCCACCAAGATCATTCTTACAGTTGTAAGAGTAGTCTTATTTATTTAGTTAGTTTTTGTTGACCGGGTAAGTGCACTAGACAAATCCTGCCTATTTTCTGTTGTAACCTTTTATTAGTTTTAGACAAGGAAATACACAAACTTACAGCCAGATGGCTGAGGCCTATGACAGTAAAGCTGAGTACATTTACTTAAAACATTAGACGTTACCTATCCTATGGGGAAGGGGTAGGAAAAAAGGGGGGGAAGGGTGAAAAATTAAATCTCTATTGGGGGGTAAGGGAAGAAAAAGGTATCAATAGGTCACCTACAAATCAGCATACAGGAAATTACAGGTAGGATCCCTACCCATTCTAGTCTACCTGCTAGAAAGGAAATAGAGCTTGTGTTCCACCAGCTGTAATTAGATAGCGAAGGATAAGGGTAAAAGATAGGGTTATTAGCATGGGAAAGTCAGAGGATGTAAAAGAGACCTAAACATTTCAGTTAAACAGTGTGCTGTCATTATTTATAGCAGTGTGCAATCATTGAAATAAAGACTGTACTCACCAGAGGAAGGAGCCTCAAGACAGGGTTTGCTGGACATAGGCACACGAGTCAGTTCTACTGTATCTGAGCAAGTCTCTCATTTTCATGGCATCAAGAGAGGAGTTGAGCTATAAGTGTGTATATGTTCTGCAGTCTCCAGCTATTACCTAGAGGCAGAACAGAGGAAAACAAGCAATCCCAAAGACTCAGGTTCATAACAAAAGTGGTAGCCATATGACAATACAACCAATAAATCATTTTGACAAAATAAAGCCAATAAATTCGTACTGTAAGACCTACAGAGAGTTTGACTTTTGCATCTCTGTAAGAGGTAGTTGGAAGAACACATTAGAGTAAAGGGGAAATATTTAAGGGGAGCAGGAACTTCAGTTCTCAGTCATCTTTACACTTAGTTAGCAAGGTATTGAACCAGCTGAATCCACCAGATTAAGAGGGTAATCATCCTACACCCATTTTAGGATGAACATAAGTTAAATAGGAGGCCCAACAGAGTCTAAATTTAGAAAGTTGGTATTTTTGCAGGTGTGAGATTCTATCCAATTTAACCACTGCCAAGAGAGAAGCCAAGACTTCCATCAGTGTAGGGATCATGGAGGACCTCCATTTACAAAGCAGGGCTCTCTTGGTTTGCATAGTCAAAAGAGCTAACAATTTATATTCCAGGTAAGTGAGCTTAGGAAGATCAGTGATAATACCCAAGAGATAAAAAAGAGGGCAGAGAGGGACTTGAAGTTTTAGTATTTTAGAAGCCACATCTTGTACTGAGTGCCATGAAGGCTGAATTAAAGGGCAGGTCCACAATATGGGCATCAAATCTCCTGTCAGGGCCTGACATCTCCAGCATTTATCGGAGTCCTGGAGCTTAGCTTTGTAAAGATTCATAGGGGTTTTATACCACTAGTGTGATATTTTGTTTTGTATTAAACAAGCTCTAGCGTCTCCCAGCCATTTGTGTGTATCCCTCCATGCTCGATCCCAGGCATCAAGGGTAATTGTAAGGTGTAACATCTTTTCCCACTTCCTTTTAGTGTCTTCAGACTGAGAGAAACATAGAAACATAGAATTTGACGGCAGATAAGGACCGCTTGGCCCATCCAGTCTGCCCATTTCCCTACCTACTGGATAAGCTGCAGATCCTAGTTAACCAGCAGCCTAGTTCTTCCTACCCCCACCCCCCAGAATTGCCTTATGACTATCCCATACATGCTTGAATTCCGCCACTGATTTTGACTCCACAACCTCCTCCGGAAGGCCGTTCCATGCATCCACAACCTTGGATGAGAGGGCAGAGAGTCCCTAATGTTGCCATAAATACGTCCTGCTAGGCCTTTTGGGTTTTTAATCCATGATTGTAAAACAGAAGGACTGTCTTGTGTTTGGGAGGGGGGATTCAGAATGGGTCTTAAGGCTTCTCTAAGTTGTAGATGCTTCCAGAACTCAGTCTGAGGGATATCCCATTTCTGCTGAAAGTAGTGAAATGAGTATATTGTATTATACCTAGGATCCACAGCATCTCCAATAGTGGGGATCCCCCTCTTAGCCCAGTTTTTCCACCAGATCCAATAACCCTTGATAGTAATGGAGGGGTTCTGCCAAAGGAGGGTGTGCATTATTAGGACAGGGTCCATCTTCAATCTCTGATGAACAGCATAGCAATTGGCTCACAAAGTCTCTATTGTAGTGGAGGTGGGGGGGGGACTTTAAACTGTTGGGAGGTCTGGATTTGCTATTGGGGCATGCAAGTAAGAGAGAGGAGGGAAGAAAAATTCCCGAGCTGTCTAACTCAATTTGGAGCCACTGGGGGGGAAGTGGGTAGATGAGGGGCCATCCATTTGGTTGTCTGAACCAAGAGAAAGGCCTGACAGTAGCCCTCTAGCCAAGGGAGGTTCCGGCCTCCATGTTTCCAGTGGATCCGGAGTTTGGCTCCACTGTATCTAGGTTTAGTGCCTTCCCATAAGAAGTGTCCTATTACTTTATCGATGGCTAAGTACCAGTTTTTGGGGAGGCGAATAGGGATATGCATAAGTAAATAAAAGAGTTTTGGAGCTGTGACCATATTAATAGCAACAATTTTACCTGCTAAAGTCAGTCTAAGGAGCTTCCATCTATCAAACTCTGTTTTGATGGAGGAAAGAAGAGGGTGAATATTAATTTGCCAAATTGTATCCAGCGAGGGAGACAGTATTATCCCCAGGTAGGTTAGACCTTCTGGGGCCCAAAGAAGGTCTGATCTTTCCGCCATCTGTTGGGTTCAGAATTTATTCAGGGGCATTAATTCAGTCTTGTTCTGATTTAATTTGAGACCTGAATATGCATGAAAGGGCTCCAGGAGAGACAATAAAGGAGGTATAGATTGGTGGGCATCTGCTAACGGGAGAAGGAGGTCGTCCGCATACGTAAGAGTTTTGTACGGTGTATTACCTACCATAAGACCAATTATTTCAGGGTGGCTCTGAATTGCACAGGCCAGGGGTTCGACAGCTCGGACAAATAGGAGAGGGAGAGAGGACAGCCTTGTCTTGTCCCGCATTCTAATATAAATTGTGGGGACAACACCGAGTTTGTGTTCACTCTGGCTGTGGGAAGGTTATAAATGACTTGTATTCTTGATAGAACGATATCACCCATTCTGAGCTGTGCAAGGGCTAGATATAAATAGTCCCATTCTACAGGGTCTAAGGCCTTTTTGAAGTCCACTGCAAGCACTGCAGCAGGAGAGGGAAGAGATCTAGCGGAGTGTATGAGGTTTAGAAGGGTTCTCAAATGATCCAAACTATGCCTACCAGGAATGAAACCATCTTGTGAGGGGTGTATAAGATGAGAAAGGAGGGGAGAAAGCCTAGCTGCCAGAAGCTTAGCGTATAGCTTGCTATTGAAGTTAATGAGGGAGATCGGGTGGTAATTCCCTGGATTAGTGGAGTCCTTACTTTTTTTTTGGGATAAGAACAATGGTGGCCTCTCTCATTGATGGAGGGAGAGCACCTTTAAGTTCTATCTCCTGGAATACCTCAGTCAGACGGGGAGAAATAATAGGGGCCATTGCTTGGCAGAAGTCAGCCATATAGCCATCTGCTCCAGGGGCCTTGCCCAGCTTCATAGTTTAAATAGCTGAACACACTTCAGTCTGAGAAATAGGGAGTTCCAGAAATTGTGACTCTTGTGCAGTAAGGGAGGGAAGCAGAAGAGAGTCTAGGAAAGGACATGTATCCAGATTCATACACCTGTGCAAAGCAGTGTAAAGAGATCTATAAAAGAATGCCATAATAGAGTTAATGGTCTCTAGGGTGTTACCCACTACTCCCTGCTTATCTTTTAGTCTGTATATAAACCTACTGGCCTGTTGCTTATGAAGTTGGTAAGCGAGGACTTTGCCTTCCTTATCTCCTCCCTCCCAGAAGGAGTGTTGAAGGCAAAGGATGGCTACCTCGGCTTTCCTCTTCAGCAGCTGATTAATTTCAAAACAGAGTATCAAAATGGTCCTACCTACACTGGAGTGGGTGGAGGGATGAGGGAGGGCCTTCAGATTGGCTTCAGCTATTGCCAACTCCTGCTCAAGTTGATGCAGCTGGTGTTTTCGTTCTTTACGTTTGGCTGCTGCAAACCCCATAATGTTCCCTTGCATTGTAGCCTTAAAGGCCTCCCATGTATTACCCAGTGAGATATCTGTAACAGAGTTATCTTCAGTAAATAGAGAAGCCTTGGTTCGAGACCAGGGAATAAAGTCTGGATCTCGCATGAGGAGGGGGTCTGCTTTCCAATTTCGAGTTGGAGGGGGCTACTGGATACCATAGGACAAGAAGTTGGACCAGAGCATGGTCAGAAATAACACAAGGGAGAATTTTTACATCCAAAGTTTTAGATGTCAAGGAAGGGAAGCCTAGCCAGAAGTTTAACCTGCTATATGAGGCATTTGGGGTCGTGTGGAAGGTATAATCCCTCTCTCTTGGGTGGGAAAAACCTCCAAATGTCTGTGATACTCTGATCCAGAATAATTTGGTTCAATGCTTTTCCACTTCTGAGGTGAGATTCCTTACCCTCATCATTCCTGTCTATCGATGGAATTAACGTCGGGTTAAAATCACCTCCCAGGAGAAGAGGGTTATCTCGGGGATGAAATTCTGAAACCGTCTCTGCAAGAACATGGAAAAAACTCAGGGTGTCTTCATTGGGGGCATATACATTACAGAGAGTGACCGGTCCAGATGGGGTCTCGTAATTCGCCAACACCCATCTGCCCTCCAAGTCTGAAGTTGTCTTAGTCAGGGTTCATGGGAGAGATTTGTGCAGGAGGATGATTACTCCACGCTTCCTGGAGGGGGCATTAGAGTGGATCTGTTGTCCTACCCAGTCCTTTAGCATATATTTATAATCTTCCCCTGTTAATTTAGTCTCCTGTAAGAAGGCTATTTTGGAGTGAATGTGCTTCAGGTATGTCAGTACTCTTTTGCGTTTCAATGGTGAGTTTAAACCTCAAACGTTCCAAGTGTGGAACGCAATTTCTGACATCCTGCCGTGCTTATAGGCTAAACGACTAGAAACAAATGCTGCTGAACAAAATTAACACAGCGAGGTTTTCCCCTCGGTTATGTTGATTGTATTGACTAAGCCGCGACCACTCAAATAAGCTTAACTGAGGAATTCTGAACCCTAATATGTAGGAACACACAAACCTATATTTCCTTGTATTTAGGCGAATTCAATGTACAAATCGGACTACTGTCCTGTAATTTCTAATCCAACATTATTATTCAATGTAACCTTTTAAATTAAATAACAGTTTGAGAACTGAGGAAAGACTTAACCAGTTGGAATACCAACAAATGGTATGTCCAAACCCTTCTGTGGGGTGTGGGTAGAGGGAAGAAAATCACTTATCAGGTGCACAGTACAAAGGTTGCTATGTGGTATTACACTAATTCTCCAAATAAGCAACACAACAATTCAATTCAACAATAAGACTGCACCCCTGCCTAGAGCAACATGGGGTTTAAATAGCCTTCGATCCCTCTAATTTAACCCAGGGAACCCTGTAAAGTCTAGGATGTAAATCAGAGACCTTCTTAACCTAGGCCTCAAAACAAAGAACATCCATTGATCCTGGGGGTCAGGGATCACTAATGAAAGGAGAGCTTATCGACCTCTTCATGGGGAGCCCTCTGGAAAAGAACCCCTCAACTGAAGAAGGAGACATCCAGCCATTCTACCAAATCAGTAGTAATAACAGAATAGCCCAACATATATAGTAAACTCCCAAAGAAGTGCCTGCTGGGGGGGAGGTCCATTGCCGGTCTGCCCAACAAAGAGATAAAGAACACGAACCCAGGGACTCATATCCCTCAACTATGTGAAAATTACCCCACTACCCTCCTTGTTTCCAAGATTTGCCCAAGACCAGAGCCTGATTAACTTATCTGAAACTTGGCGTCTGTTCAACTCGGGTTGTCATCCTGTGAAGGTACCAGCAGCTCCAAATCAATAGCCATGAGGTTGCAGCCTGTAGAGGAACCCAGAGCCACTGTGTGCCAGTCTGAGCCCTGTACAGACAGGGTATTTTTGGACATTGAGGCCCAGGAACTGTTATCTTCAGACAATACTCTAGATGAGGGGGTCAGACGTAGTCTCCATTTCCTCTCGACAGTCAGTGTCAGGGCAGTCCTGAAGGGGAGAGAACCTATTTTTGGCAAAATATGGACTCGTATATTGTATTTCATCAAGGGCCTTATCGCAGTCCTGTGGATGGTCTCGCTTAGCGTGCAGTGATTTTGGGGGTCTATTCCAGACCTTTGAGTTGTGAGAGTCTCATTCAGGCATCCCAGTTACTAGGGTGGGAAGAACTTGTAGAGTGGGTTGGTCTTCTTGGGGTATTTCAGGGCTCAGCTGGTGTGTTGGCTGGTTACCTGATGGCCAGGTTCTATCAATAAAAGCCATAGTGGCTTCCAGGGAGTTGAACTGCTGAGAAGTGCTGTTAAATTATATCTTTAGGGAAGCAGGGTAGTGCAGGGAAAACGGGATCCTTAGATCATGTAGTTTCCGACGAGCCTCCGTAAAAGCCTTTCTTTCATTCGCCAGTTCTATGGAGTAGTCTTGAAAAATCATAATCTGGTGTTGTCCCCACCATAGCTGCCCCAGTTCCCTTGCCCTGGCTTGGATAGCTTCTTTTTCAGCGAAATTAGGGATCCATGCAATAATGGGCCTCGGTCTGCCCCCCTGTGTCGGTTTAGGTTGTAGAGAGCGATGAGCACGCTCAATCATAATTTTGGTAGATGGTGGCAATTTAAGGATTCCTGGCAGAATTTGTTGTAGGAAAGGGAGAGCTTTCCTTCCTTCAGAGCCTTCAGGGAATCCAAGAAGCCGTATATTATTACGGAGGCTTCTGTTTTCAAGATCGTCGATTTTTATTTCTTGCATTTGTCTGATTTGTGCCACTGGATTTCACATTGTAGCACAGTGCCCCTGTAAAATATCCTCTTGGCTCATCACTTTCTGCTCTGTCCTTTCAATTCTGGCATCTAATATCTGAATCGAATTCGCTGAGGTGTTCGCTGCCAGTGTTAAGGCGTCAGTGCTAGTGATAATCAATGAAAACATTTCCCTGATAGAGGGTTCTTCCTCACCTTTAACTGACTGCGCCATGCTGCCTTAAGCACCCTGTCAGCCCAGCTCACCGAAGGGAATAACTTTTCAATCCTGCCGTGGATGTCTCCCAAACTTTTACTTTGTATAGAGGGAGACTTCTGATTGCTGGTAATAAAAGAAAGGCTCAATGGGGATTGAGACAAAAGTGGTAAAGACAGGTACTTAGCTCTAGGTTTTCAGTGCTTGGAAATTACGCCTCCATCTTGAAAGGTGGTTAGCCATGCCCCCAATTCTGTCTATTTTCAGCCACGACCCAGGGGAGGGGGATTCAGATGAATGCCAACTGACCTTGAACCAGATTAAGCTATCGGTGGTATTTTTAGTGAATGCATTCTTACCCTGTGAAGACAGTGATCACTCTTATAACAAAAAGAGTGATCTTGGTGGCTATATTAATATATTATTCATCAAGCTCCATGAATAATATATTACATTTATAAAGAAACATACCCATTTGTACCCATTTCCAGAGCAGCAGCACTTGAGAGTCTCTTCACAGAATAAGAGTGTCTCACTAGCAGAGAAAATAATTCATCAGATTGATTGGGAGTGCACCACCAATCTATAATGTTCTGCAGATGTGTGCAATAATCAATGAATAATCATCAGTCCTATGACATGTATTTGTCAGTGAACTCGTGATCTAAAAGCAAAATCTCATAATTAATCTTGTTATTTAGAATGGGACAGTAGTTGTAATAGGTTGTACATAGAAAGAATCGCATACTCACTCTGTGGTAGTCCATTGCTATTGTGGTATTGCCAGTATGAACTGTTTTGAGTACCCAAATGCTCAGATATACTTCAAAAAGCCTGGATGTTTGAGAAGGCAACATGGTATCTCAGACTCTTCAATTAAATTCATGATATTATTCATCTTCTCAACAATGTGAGTAATCTCTTGTAATCTCTTGACAGCATCTGCATTCCAATTCTGTTGGCATTATGACACAGTTCCAACAGCTGCACTTAAAACCATAATAACAATTGAATAACTGTTATCTTTAGTAATATTAATTTATTTATTTTTATTTATTTATTTAGGGATTCAGATCATACCTTTGATCTCAGAGCTCTTTTACAAAGGTTCCATGTCAAACAGTGAGAATGACAGCAATAACAAACAGCTTACATACAATACTCGAATAATAGGTAGCTAGTATACAATAAGGTTACAATGTCATTCATAGTACCAATGGTGATAGTACAGCGTCAAGAGCATTCAACTAGGGTAAAGGACAGTGTTTATATGTAGTGAAGGAGATAAAGAGGTGCGACAACTAGTGTGAGAATCCGAGGAGGAGTCAAGGCAAGGGGAGGGAGACTGGGAGTGGGCAGCCAAAAGAAGTGGCTTTGTCTAGGAGGTTGGGAAGTAGTGGTAGTAGGTTGGTTTTAAGGTTGATCCAGTGGGAGAAAAGGCACAGGGGGGAGAAGAAGACAGAGGAATAGGGCAAGAGGGAAGAGTGGGGGTTAAAGGAAGGGGAAGGAGAATGTGGATGAGTGAGCATTATGGGTGTTAGAATCCTAGTGGCAGTCACAAACTGTCCTAGTAAGAAGGTGTTTCCTTGGGCCATTTCTGAATTGCGAGATGCACTGGGAGTTTAGAATGTGCACTGGGATTTCATTGAGCCATTGGGGGGCCCTATAGCTGAAAGCACACTGTCCTTGCACAGTTCGATGAAAAGGTGTTGATAGGCCCCCCTCATCCTGCTTCTGGTGGTACAGCTGGTAGCCCTTGGTGTTAGGATGCTAGAAATGTATGGGGCGGTTTTATCCATTAGTGCCTTTTTTCCAAGGAGGCATGTTTGGAATATAATCCTGTTCTTTAGTGGCAGCCAATTGGTCTCCTCGTATAAAGAGCAGGTGTGGGTATTTCAATCTGTAGCCATTGTGAGCCTACATGCCTTGTTGAGGGCAATGTGAATCCTTTTTAGTGCAGTGTCTGTTGCTGCACCGTAGACCACCAATCCATAGTCGATGGTAGAAAGGATGGAGCTGGAGACTGAGAGATGGAGGGCCTCTGGAGTGAGATACTTTTTATGCCTATATTGTACACCCAGCTTGGTGTTCACTGCCTTTACCACTGTGTCGATGTGTTGGGTGAAAGTGAGGCAGTCATCAACGGTGATCCCCAGGAGGTCTGAACTTGTTCCAGCAGCTCAGTGACTTTATTGGAGATGGTGAGGGGAGGGAGCTTCTTTTTGTGCTGTGGGATGGCTGTGAGCATCATCTTGGTATTTTTGTAGTTTAATAAAAGTTTATGGCTACAGAACCAGTCTTCCAGCTTGTAGAAGGATGCCTGCAGCTCGGATTGGAGGGTGACTATTGATGAACTGCTGGTGAGAAGCACAGCGTCATCTGTGTGAAGTATCAGTTTAGTGTCACAGGCTTCAGGAAGATTATTTAGGAAGAGGCTGAATAGTAAAAGCCCCAGTATTGACCCTTGTGGAACCCCTAAAGAGACGTCATTGGAGCTAGATACTGTGTGCCCGATTTTTACACGTTGGCTTCTTTGTGTTAGGTAGCCCTTGAACCAGCAGACAGCATTGGTTGCAACCCCCAGGTTCTGCAGTTGAGTCAGGAGGAGAGAGTGATTGACAGTGTCGAAGGCTTTGGTGAGGTCTATGAAGACTGACCCCACCAACTATCCTTCGTCTAGTGCCTTGTGCAAGTAGTCAGTGTAGTCCAGCAAAGCTGTGGAGGTATTATGATTCTGCCTGAAGCCATATTGGTTGGGACATAACAGGTTGTATTTGTTGAGGTAATCTGAGAGTTGGGTGGCCACAATCTTTTCCAGGGCTTTAGATAACGGAGAGAGAGGATGGATATTGGCCTATAATTGGCGGTGCATATCATATCACTGTTCTTGTGCACCGGTGTCACGAGAGCCTGTTTCCAGATCCCAGGGAACTGTGCAAGAGCCAGCGACTTGTTAAATAGTTTTGTAACTGGCACGATGATGAAATCCAGTGTTGGGGATAGGAGCTTCATATCGATTCCATGACTCCCCATTCTGGTCTTGCTTAGTATTTTTTTATGTGTTTGTAAGCCTCCTTCACTGACACTTTTTTGACTTAGAAGACAGGGATTGAGCTCCCTTGAGGCGTGCAGTTGGTTTGTTCCTCAGCAGGGTGTAGGTAGTCAGGGGGTAGCATTCCAGTCAGGTCAGTAAACGCTGTGTTGAGAGAATCCACGATGTGCCGAGGGTCAGTAATCATGACGTTGTTAATGTTGAGCGAGTGGGGGATCTTCTTCTCATTCTTCCCAAGAAGGTTTTTGACGTTCTCCCAAAAACTCTTCCCATTACCCCAAGTTTTATTAAGCTGCTCCTTGTGGAAGGTGGCCTTTGCTTGGTGGATAAGGTTGGTGCAGTGGTTTCTTGCAGCTCTATAGCATTGGAAGTTGCGTTTGCTGTGAGAGGACCTGGCTTTTTCCCAGAGGTTGTCCCTTTCCTTCATCTGGGCGAAGAGATCCCCTGTGATTCAACCACTAACTCGACCCCGAATTTTTCTTTTCCTCAGTGGTGCAGAGATATTGCAAATCTTGTTGAAGCCCTCTAAAGAAACTTAGGGCCTAGTCAATATTAGGTTCATGAACGATGGAGGACCAGTCATACTGGGAAAGGGCAGAGGAGAGGGCCCCAAGCTTGCCCTTCCCCAAGACCCTACTATTAATTATGATAGGCAGGGGCTTGCTCAATTTGTTTGACCATGTGAAAGTGACTGGGGAGTGATCACTTAAGGTGTCAGGCAGGACATTAAGTTCAGAGATCCGAGAAGGATAACTTGAGAGGAACCTCATAAGCATATGAACATATTCCAGGGTACAATGATGCTCCTGTTTGTTTATTTATTTATTTTTATTTATTTATCTTTTGTTGACCAGGTAAGTGCACTAGACAAATCCTGCCTATTTTCAGGCACGACCCGGGGGAGGGGGGATACAGATGAATGCCAACTGACCTTGAACCAGATTAAGCTGTTGGTGGTATTTTTAGTGAATGAGAGAAATTTGGCCAGGACACCGGGGAAATTCCTCTACTCTTTTCGATAAGTGCCATGGGATCTTTAACATCCACCTGAACTACCACCAATCCAGGCAGATGGGACCTCGGTTTAACGTCTCATCCGAAAGACGGCACCTCAGAAATGCAGCACCCCTCTCATGCTGCATTACAGTGTCAGTACTGGGATATTAACCCTAGTGCCAGATGTGGGAACTGAACCCACAGCCCTCTGATCTCTCAGCCTCAGAGGCAAGTGTGCTACCTACTGAGCCACTGACACTGCGCTGTAAGATTGATCACCGACATCCTGTAAAAGTGATCTTGAACCGAAAACTCGATAGGTTAGTGCTGTCATGAGACATCATGTCTCAACACACTGCCATGTAGCAAAGAAAAGCAGGTGGCAGCAAGATGAATGCTGAGCTAAAAAAAAAAGAATGAGCTAAGGCAGCACTGTAAGAAAAGACAACCCATACGCTTGGGTGTCTGATTCAAAAACGCCACTATTTTGTTGGGAAAAAATGGTGCTGCACAACACTAAATGCCACATGTTTTCGAGCACCTCTCCTGTGCTCTTTCAGAAGGCATCATGCCATGCATGTAATTAGCAGTGCTGCAGAGAGAAACCAGCCACTTCTGTGCAACACTTACTATGAGAGCAAATATGTGTTGTGTAATTTATCAGCATGATAAATGTCCACGCCAACACCCCCACCCATCTATCACATTAACTCAGGTAAATTAATCCAATGCAAATCATGTACACACACAGTCGAGACAGAAGAGGAATTGTACTGGAGTATAAACTCATCAGAGAACCTATCATACACCTGGCCATGATATATAGATATGTATATATCTATCTATCTATCTATCTATCTATCTATCTATCTATCTATCTATCTATCTATCTATCTATCTATCTATCTGTGTCTGTCTGTCTGTCTATCTGTCTATTTATGTATCTCATACTGAGATAGTATGAACTGCATTCTGAAGCAGGCACTGAAATGTTAAACTATGTAATTCATACAGCTGACGGTCAAAGTGGTCAGAGTATGGGATGTGAGTAGGGCAGCATGGCAAATGTGACAATGTCTGATATGGGTAATTTTGATGTACTGGAGATATATTATTCAAAACTGACATGAGCAAGAATGTCACTGAAGTGAACAATGGTGCAATGGGTATGAAGGAAGCACATGAGAATTATGTGCAAGAACATGATAGCTTGTCAAGTCCGTACATTATTAAATACAAATCTGCTGGGAGACAGCATGGTGGCCTGAAGGGCTCAGGCATTGAGCACTTTTACCTACTGCCATGATGTCAATCTGTGTTTGGGAAACAGCAGAAGTTGCCAGAGGTCAGTCAGGTGGAGGCTATGAGCTTCCATCTGACAGCTCTCCCCTCCTGGGGTGGGGAGACTTACTGACTCAATCCTTGGCCGTCACCAACTTAAGGCATGGTAGTAGCATGGGTGCTCAAGCGACAACATGGGAGGGTCACGGTTCCATCATGTGTATTCACCTACATGCACACACATTTCACATGCCTCTGAAGAAAGGTATATCCAGGGTGACAATGGATAAAAAATAAATTGTGTGGGTTACATGAAATACTAACTGCCATCCATCCTTCATGTACCACTATCAGGACCACTGGACCTGTTGCTGGATATATGTATCTAGGTTGGGAGAAGACAGTTCTCTGCTTCCTGGTCATACCATGGGTGGATATTGGTGAGGGGCTCTGGGTCCTGTTCAGTATGGAGGAGGTAGTTGCCTGCTGGAGGCTGGGGTGGACTACCAGGCAATAAGATTTTACCTGATTGGGCAGTGTTCAGCCAGACAGTACCAATTTCACAAAAAATAAAGAATGTGTTGGTCAGAACCCTTGATAGTTCATTTTTGTTGGATGGGGTGGGGTGGGGGGTTACAGTCAAAGTAATTATTGGTACAACACATTGTCAAAAAAAGACTGTTGCCATATTAGCCATTGTACAACAAGATGCACAAATTAGGTGATTTGATACCTTTTATTGGACCAATAGAGATTACAGAAAAACCTTAAGCTTTCAAACTCAAACAGAGATCTTCTTCAGAAGAAATGGCAGATCTTTTCGAGAACTCACTTTTAAAAGCCCAGAGGAAAAAAAACATTTTACGCATGAGTGTGACAGATTAGCAGTTAGTTAAGAAATACACCAGAGATAAGCAGGCATCCCTGAGACTATAACAGTGAGTAAGTCAAATGTCATAGAATGGAATGTTATGTAGTAAATCAGCTGATGTTACAAGTCTCACTGAAGCCAAGTTAAAGAAAGTGTGTGTGTGTGTGTGTGTGCGCGCGTACTAAAGAATATTAATTAGAAATATGTACAATACCTATCTGTGGATATTTGGAGTGTGTGTGTTTTCTAAGCATTTAGAACAGCAGTTTTGCATGTGTAAAACTTATGTCAAAGAGATTAACCCCCTTCCCTTTCAGTTAAAATCAACCTTATAAACCCAGGATGCATAATGAGAAGCTGTCTGCGTCTGTGTGTGGAGGACTTAATGAAACTGCAGACACACTGCACTAGCAGAAAATAAGCCTTCACACATTTTCAATGCTACAGTGCAGTGGTACAATACATTACGATTACTTAGTAAAACATTCACCAGTACTCAACAACACAATATTTAAGAACAGTAGACAACAGTCTTCAACATGTACACACATACAAATAAAATGACTTTAAAATCATAGTTACTACATGTACTGTATAGCAACACATTGCATACAATTAAAGCACAACTAACCCTTGCAGGGCTGTAGACTGAGAAGGCTATCACCCAGCTGCCCTCTGCAGGGGGAACATCAGCCGTCCCAGCTGTCAAGGCTTGCTGCCTCGGGGAGAACTGTCTGGGGGATATGTTAGATTCTCCCTTCCCACTTGTACACTCCTTGTGAGACTACCATGCTGCGACAGTATGAGCACTGCTCCCAGTGCTCAATCCCCTAAGCACCTCACACTAGTTATTTCTCCACAGCACATTGTAGGTCAGCTAAAGACCTATCATAACCTATGTCAAACAGGTATACTCTGGTAAAATTGAGGTACAGTAGCAACTATATCATTGTGCCTGAGGACAATCCCACAGACTGAGTCCATAAAACTCCACATTGCCACGTTGGTTAACCTGCAGATCTTCGTGATTGCAGCAGGGTCTCTTGCATGTCACCAATGCCTCCTGGATGATGAGTGACCAGGTTATATGCATCCCAGGCCAGGCTTCCCAAAACAAAAACAAGTCATCCTTCATTTGCTGCAACAGTTCCAGGGACTTTACTAATCCTAAGTAATTTCCTCCCAGATGTACAACTGCAATGCTGGGAGGCTCCTGCCACTGAGCTTTGGCCATAACCCACAGGAGCTAGTCACCCCATCTCATCCTCAGCATCCCATCCAGCATATTCTCAGTTGCTGAGGATCCAAGAAGAGATTCTCACCTCTAGAGCTCTGTCTCACTGGAACAGCAGTCCAAGACATGAAGGGGCATCCACACAACCAATTTGCCTTATCAGGTAAACAAAAACAAAAACATTGAAGCACATATAGCCACACTTACCCTTTGAAAACCTGCAACCTCCATCAGCCAAGCAACTGGATCTAACCATCTATCAACCCCTTGGCCTTAGCATTTGTGGCAGCCCCAGTGCAGAAGGAATCAGTTTTGAATGCCATTGAGTCCAGACTCGGCCCCCAAGGGTATTGCTAGAATGTAGCTGAACTGGAATACCATTAGCGGAATCCTGTTTTCATGGCAAAAGAATGTGGCCCTCTCGCTGGCCCTTCTGGCCACATGTTACTAGACCCAGGTGAGTACATCACACTGCACCTCTGGGGGTGGCATCAGGCTGCACAAAGCACCATGAGGCAGCTTAGTTGTCTTACTCCTTCAGAGCCAGACCAATACCCCATTCTGGGTCACCACCATATCCTTGCCCCCTAAGGCCATAGGAGACCCTGACCTCTTACCTGACTGGACAAACATGGACACCCAAAAGGCTCCACAGAAAGCCACCAAGCATGTCATGTGGAATAACTATGCCTCCGCTGTTGAGGAGCACACCTTCTGTGGTTAACCCCACACCTGCACTAGCAGTGCCAGACTAATCAGCCGAAGTCTGTCTGGCCATTTTGGAGCACCATGGGATCATCCTGTCAACATTTTACAGAGGCAAAATGGCCTTGTGTTGTCCTCCAGCCCAGCAGCCTTGGAGAACCATGAAATGCCTGCCAAATGCTATCCTACTGTCCCTGGCATCAAACCTTCCCATTTCAGCTGCACTAAGTAGAGGCAAAACTGGTCCACCAGGAGTGGTCTAGTGTTCTTTCAACCCTGGGCCTACCTCACAGCAGGAAGTTCTCAAACTCCCTCTCAAAGGCTGCCTGTGTGCTGGGTACTAATGAATTTCTGAGCAATTTCTAGGCTTCTGGATCACCAAGAGGTAGGGTGGGACTTTAAAAGTGCTGTACTTTGAGTAATGGTTATGCAGTCCTTTCTCAGCTTCCCTGAGGTGCTTGAGCAGTATCCAAAGCAAAAAAGAGAAGTGGGGTAGCTGTATTTTTCTGTGAAAGAAATTCTCTCCTTCACTGAGGTGGTTGAATGTTCTAATCTTTTTGTTAATAAAAGTCCCCAATGTTTCACTCTTAAAACAAGTCTTTTCAAGGGGTATCTTTATAGCTCTGTTAATGAGAAAAGATGAATAATTTAACAATACTGTCATTGACTGGGGACTTTGTTAATAAAAAGATTTGAAAATTCAGCCACCTTAGTGAAGGGTGAAGGAGTGAATTTCTTCCATACAAGAGTACAGCTGCCCCACTTCTCTTTCTTTCTTATGTAGGCTGGGACTTCCCTGGGATGCACCTGCACTTCTGGGGCCAGCTCCAGCAATCTCTGCCACTGCAAATGAGAAACAGCATCATCAATACTGTTATCCACACCTGGCAGATGCACAGCTTTAACATGGATATTAAAGAACTCTGACACTATTCTGGAAGCTTTGAAAAATGTAAGCTTTATATGCAATTCAGTTTATATTTCATATTTATATATTTCTGTAATTCATTCTCACGTTCCCTTTTACTAAGGTCTGTCACATGAAAACAAAGTCACTGTCCTGTAGACGTTATCAGCTCTGGCTGTTTGTCTACACCTGCTATCACAGTCCCCTTTTTAAAACATCATTATTATCTCCACATCAGACTGTGATATAATAACCAGAGTTGTAATGTCAGGTGTCGCCAGGTCACTAGAGCAGATAGGGAAGAGATCCTATTTTCATGCAACTGTCCTTTGTAATAAAGAAATAAGGGGGGAATTATTAGGGAAAAGAAACATAAGCTAAACTGTGTCAAAATATTGCATTTTTCACAATTCTCCCCACTGCACCAGGGGCTTTTTAAGTACCAAATATCTGAGCACAAAACCCTGCATAAGAACACCCAGAAGGTCCTTGGCCTCTATCTGTCCATTTATGGTATTGACCACCCCAGTGTTATCTGACCTGAAGATTACCTCTTTATTTCAAAAGCACTCACCCGACACTTCCAATGCAATTATGATGAGAAAATTCCAATAATGTAATCTGCTTGGTCAAGTCTTATCCTCCCAGGATGGAGACCACTGCCCCATGCACCATTCCTCCTGAAAGTAGCTTCCAAAGCCAAAGCCCCTGAATGTGTCTGTGAATAATTCAAGCTCCTGGCTGATGGTTACTTCTGGCCAGATTAACACTCCATTTAATCAGTTCAGGAAAGCAAGCCACATCCCCAGGTCCTCTGTCATACTCTTTCATAATCCACCATCATCACAGATTGGACAAAGAATACTTAAACACTGGCACATTTTAAGACATGAGCAGCTATTAAATCATTGTACAGAGAGTCCGTCATTCATCTCCTATAGGTGAGGGATAAACTTAAAAAGACAGTCTAGTGAAAGCAGTATTACAACCACAAAAAATACACCAATACAAGCTTGGCTACCAAGCCCACAAAAGAGCAACTATAGATGCGGACACTGCACCCATTGTTCAAATACTTTTAATACTAAGAAATTTAGACACCCTAGAAAAAATAAAACATATCCAATTCAGGACTTCATTAACTGTTCATCTGGAATAGTCATTTACATGTTGACCTGCTCGTATGTTCCGAGTTACGTGGGGCAGATGAAACACATGTCGGAAACAAATCTGTCATAGGGACAGGGAATGTTACCTGTAGCATGGCAAAACATTTCTTAAAGGCAAATCATGAATCAGCTGATAAGTTAAGATTTGCTGAACTTAAACTCATTAATCCAGACCCACAAGGGGTGATATTAGTATTAAACTCCAACAAAGAGAGGCATATTGGATGTATGAATTGGAAACAAATGTGTCAAAGGGATTGAATGAGGATTTTTTGCTTAAAGCCTACTTATAATTAAATTAATCAGATATTTAATTGAGATGCTATTAAAATATGTTCTGCAATGTAACACTAGCTGGTCTAAACAGGTTTAATTGTAAATATGTGGACATGACCATCCGGCCCTTAATCCAGGTAGTAAAGGCTAAGTTTAAGTCTCAGCTATTATATGGTTAGAAACAGAAACCTAGACTTCGACGACAGATAAGGATCACTTGGCCCACCTAGTCTGCCATTTCCCTACCTATTGGATAAGCTGCAGATTCCAGTTACCCAACAACCTACTTCCTTCTACCCTCACTATAACTGCTTTATGTCTGTCCCCTGCATTCTTGAATACCCACACTGTTTTTGACCCCACAACCTCCTTAGGAAGGTGGTTCGATTCGTACACCACCCTCTCGGTGAAAAAATACTTCCTCACGTAGCCCCTGAGCAGTCTCCCCTCTACTTTCAAATTGTGCCCCCTTGTTTTTGTACATCTCTTTTTCTGAAAGATGCTCCTGTTTTGGACTTTAAGTCCCTTAAGGTACTTGAAAGTTTCTATCATATCCCCCCTCTCCCTCCTTTTCTCAAGGGTATACATATTAGGCACGTTTAGTCTCTCTTCATATGGCTTCTGTTGCAGACCCTAAACCATTTTAGTTGCCCTCCTCTGGAGTGCCTCCATCTTGTCTATGTCCCTGTGAAGATAGGGTCTCCAGAACTGTACACAGTACTCCAGATGGGGTCTCACCAACTGTCTGTACAGAGGGATAACAACTTCCTGTTTTCTACTGGTGATGCCTCTTCCTATACATCCTAGTATCCCCTGAGCCCTCCTTACTGCCTTCTTATATTACTTACCTACCTTAAGGTCATCTGATATGGCTATCCCAGGTCCCTTTCCATTTGTGTTGTTGTTAATACCTCCCCCTCCCATTGTGTACTCTTCCCCTGGGTTTTTGTTTCCCATGTGCATCACTTTGCACTTTTTTGCATTGAATCTAAGCTGCCATATTTTTGACCATTCCTCCAATCTTGCCAAGTCCATGCTCATCCTTTGCAACCCCCCCCCCCGTGTATCAACCCTGCTGCAGATCTTTGTGTCATCTGCAAAGAGGCATACTTTTCCTTCTAGCCCTTGGCAATGTCTCCTATAAAATATTAAAGAGGACCGGTCCCAATACTGAACCCTGTGGTACCCACTAGTAACCCTCCTTTCTTCAGAGTGTACTCCATTTACTATTATCCTCTGTGTCCTATTGTCCAGCCAGCTTGTTACCCAGGCTACCACCCTGGGACCCACTCCCAGGCTGGCTAACTTGTTTATTAATCTTTTGTGTGGGATTGTGTCAAATGCCTTGCTAAAGTCTAGGAAGGCCATATCCACAGCTCATTCTTGGTCTACTACTTCAGTTACCCAGTCAAAGAAATCTATTAGATTTGTCTGACATGACCTTCCTGCTGTGAATCCATGCTGCCTTATGTCCTGAGCCCCACTGTCCTCTAGGTACTCAACAATTCTTTCTTTCAGAAGTTAGTCCACAATTTTCCCTACCACGTAGGTCAAGCTAACTGGTCTGCAGTTTCCTGCTTCTGTCTTGCTCCCACATTTGTGAAGAGGAATCACATCCACCCTGTTCCAGTCCACTGGCACCACACCATCCTCCCATGATTTGTTAAAAAGGGAGTCAGTGGTGTCACTAGGTCTCTCCTTAGTTCTTTTAGAATTATGTGGTGAATCCCATCAGGCCCCATTGCTTTGTCCACCTTGAGTTTTAGGGATTCTGTCATGACCCTTTCTTCTGTGAATGGACTGGTATCGCCACCCCCCCCCCCCATCCAGAGTGCTTTTATTGTTTGGTTTAGGTACCTCCCCCTCTTCTTTTGTGAATACTGAGCAAAAGTATTTGTTCAGTATCACTGCCTTTTCAGTCACCCTCTGCCCACCCTCCTCCCCTTTATTAAGCCTTACTATGCCTTTCTTGGTGTTGCTTTGCTCTCTGATGTACTTATAAAAGGTTTTATGCCCCTTCTTAACTGAATTGGCTATCTTTTCCTCGGTTTGGGCCTTCACTATTCTGACTGCTTTCCCTGCTTCCTTTTGTTTTAACTGATACAGTTCTCTGTCCTGCTCCTTCTGAGACTCCTTGTACTTCCTGAATGCTGTCTTTTTCTCCCTAACCTTCTCTGCCACTTCCTTTGAGAACCATAGTGTTTTTTTTTACTTCATTTTGTTTTATTTGCTTTACACAAAGGCTTTTTGCCTCTGTGATGGCAGTTTTGACTTTTCCCCATTGTTCTTCCACTCCTCCTTCCTGCCCATTTGCTAGTGCATTCTTTAGGCACTCACCCATTTTGGCAAAGTCAGCCCTCCTAAAGTCCAAGACCTTCGCCTTTGCATGACTTAACTCTACTGCTGTGTTTATCATGAACCATACTGTTCGGTGGTCACTAGTTCCCAGAAGACTACCCACTTCTAAATCTGTGATCCTCTCTCCAACTCCATTTGAGAGTACCAGGTCTAAGATTGCTCCCACCTGAGTGGGTTCCAATACTAGCTGTCTGAGGCATGCCCCCTGCAGGGCATTAAGAATGACCCCACTCTTGGATGTTTCTGTAGCAAATGTACTCCATTTAACATCTGGCATATTCAGGTCCTCATCAACAATATCTCCCCTTTTTCTGCCAGTCTAAAGATATCTTCTATCATTTCCTTGTCCATTGCCTCCCCCTGAGATGGGGGTCTGTATACAACCCCCATGTGGATTGTGGTGCCATTGTCTGTCTCCAAATTGACCCACCGTGCCTCCTCTCTGCCCCATTTACCCATTAGTTCTGTTGCTTTGATTCCTTCCCTTATTTAGAGAGCTACTTCTCCTCCTCCTCCTCTTTTACCCTCCCTGTCCCTCCTGTAGATTGTGTACCCTGGTATGTTTACATCCAAGTCATGGTACTGTGTGTACCATGTTTCTGTGACTGCCATGATATCCAGGTGTTCCTCCTCCATCAAGGCCACTAGTTCAGGAAGCTTGTTACCCAGGCTATGGGCATTGGTACTCATTACTCTCCATTTTTTGATGGCTTTACCTCTTTTAGCCCCATCTTTGCCCTTACTGTCTTTGTCTTCTCCATTTACTCCTATCCTGCTCCCTATTGACCTTTCTACCTTGGGGCTTACCTCGCTAACTACTCTATTTTGTGGGGGGAGGCTGGGAATTCCCTGCTTTCTTATCAGTGCCTCTCCCTTAGCTAGT
This sequence comes from Neoceratodus forsteri, assembly GCA_016271365.2. Taxonomy (NCBI): domain Eukaryota; kingdom Metazoa; phylum Chordata; order Ceratodontiformes; family Ceratodontidae; genus Neoceratodus; species Neoceratodus forsteri. The sequence continues at coordinate 954,075,748 of CM057456.1, forward strand.
TTAAAAGCTTGCCATTGAAGCATTTAAACCTATCATGCAGGAGACTGGTTCCCATACTGAACAGATGCAGACCATCGTGCCAGTATAGGTTGGTATCCCTCCAGGTGGAACCCAAGTCCCCAATGAAGTCAAAACCCTGTTTTCTGCACCAGTTTCTCAACCATTCATTGAATTGCTTGTTGCAGAGTACCCTCACCCATGCCATAGACAGGTGGCACCTCTGAGAAGGATACTGTGTGTGCTACTTGTCTAAGGCCCCTTCCCAACTCCACAAACTCCTCCTGCACTACTCTGACCTCATGCCCAGCAAAGTTATTTGTCTCTTGGTGGACAATGACATCCAGCTCTCTCTCCCATGCAGCTGCTCATGTGATCCTGAGGATTTGCTTCCTGTCCCTCCAAGCCATGGTGCCGGGCAGGCAACCTACTTCACATTCCCCTGTCCCTGGTTGTGAAATTTGGGAGTTAAATAACATAAATAAGTTAATGAGTCCTTTACACAAAATCTTAAGAAATATATTAAGATTAGGACATTCATGACCAGTGGCCTATATCAGGTTGGAATTTGGGTTATTGGATATTAGTGCTGCAACAGAAGCAAGGAAAATTATTTTTTGGATTGGGGTACCAGACAAGATGATTGTACACTTGTAAAGCAATGTTTGATGGAAAAAGAACATTGGCAAGAACTTGGGTATAAAACTGGATACTGGTTGAACTCTGTTTTACAAAATCAATCAATCAATAAAACAAATACCTTTATCTATCCAGGCGGACACCATTGAGCAAGCTCATTTACAAGGTGGACCTGCGGTCCTACAGTAATAATACAGAAAGACAAGTTACAATAGTACAAACAGTAAAAATAGCTGCTATTATAGTAAAAATGCACATTTACAGGTAATATACATTGAACATAGAACTATAAGGAGTCATGGATAATGAACTTGTGCTGGATCCAAGCCCAAAAACTGTGCATTACATAGTGGGAAATGTTAGGGAGAGGGTAGGCATACCAGATAGAAGATATCAAGCATATAATGTAGGGAGAGGTGGGGAATAGGGGTACAAGTGAAGAGGACCCAATTGTTAGAGCAGAGTGAGGGGTTGGGAGGGCAGAGGACCGTACGAAAGGCAACAAAGCGATTTTTGCCCCAAAACGTGACGACATATGGAGGAGAAATGCTGACATTGTACTAAGTGCAAGAGGAGGAATATAGTAGCAGGGGCATAACTGGGAGGGTCCTGGAGGTTGGGGCAGAGGGAGGTGCTGGATGGATGAGGGACTGAATATTTTTTGGGGCAAAAGATGATAAATATCCCCAAGTGCATTAGCATGTGCTAGAATCAGGCTGCAGCTGTTCAGAGCATAAAGAATAAGATATGGGAGTTCAGCAATAAATCCTGTGGATCTGTTGGTGGGCATGCTAGAGGCAGAGGCACACATTTCAGCTGGGGGGGGGCTGCCTTTTGCGGGCCGCCGTTTGAGGGAGGGAGGTTAGTTAGTGTCTAGTAAAGCAGTTGCAAATTTCTGTAATGCCATCACATTAAAGCCTTTTGAACAAAAGGGTACTTACTGGGGTTTTCAGCTTAAGTATTTTTTGGGTTTTATTCCATATTGATGAGAGTGCGACTCCAAAGGTGTCTCTCCCGACTTGTGTGAGTGCCCTGGGTATATTTAGCAGGAGTTGTGAGCAGTTTCTAAGGGAATAATTCCTGGGCACAAACAGAGACAGACAGTTGACAATGTATTGAGGGAGTTTGCCACTGAGGGCTCTAAGTGTCCAGAGTGCTGCATTAAAGTTGCACCTATAGTGAAGTGAGATCCAGCCCATGGTGGCATATAGTGCGCAATGATGGGAAGAGAAGGGGAGGTCAGTGATGAAGCATATAGCTCTGTGGTAAAGCGTATCCAATTTTCCAAGATAGGAAGCCACACAGCTACTGTATATAAAGTCTGCATAGTCAATTAAGGACAGGAACGTGGCTTGGACTAGTCATTTCTTTGCGTCTGCTGCAAGAAGTCTTCTTATCCTATAAAAAAGGTCAAGTCTTTGCCTTAATTTTTTCAGCAAGTCTTCCAGGTGGTCAGTGAAGGAGAGTTTACAGTCGATCCAGACCCCAAGATATCTGAATTTCAGAACGTACTGTAAGCACTCTCCCAGCATCTTGGTTTTTGGGGGGGAGGGAGTCAGTAGCACTTGTGTAGTTTGTGGGGGAAAATAACATGGTTTTAGTTTTCTTAGTGTTTAATAGCAGTTTTTTATTGATTAGTTGGAGTTGCAGGAGGTTGAAATCTTTTTGTAGGTCAGTACAAACTTCTTTTGGTGTGGGACGACTCAGGTACAGCCCTGTGTCATCCGCGAATAAGTGAATACTTGCATCCTTGATTCCCTCATCAGTGTTATTTATATACACTGCGAAGAGGAGGGGACCTAATATGGATCCCTGAGGGACACCTCTTTGTAAGAGTTTTAGGGCAGATAGTTCGCTATCCACTTTCACCTGCTGGTATCTGTCACATATTCAGAGAACCAGTTTAGAGAAGTAGCATCCAATCCTAGTGTTTTTAGCTAGTTGAGGAGCAGGTTGTGGTTGACTGTGTCGAATGCTTTGCTGAGGTCAAGAAACACAGCACATACTGACTTTTTATGCCCCAGTTCCAGTTGCCAGTCATTGGTTACTTTAGCTAATGCCGAGACTGTACTGTGGTTGGCTCGGAATCTGGATTGAAGGGGGTTTAGTAATTTTTCTCTGAAGGATCTTAGTTGGGTAGGAGAGAAATTGGCCTATAGTTATTAAGGTCACAAGGGTCTCCAGATTTAAATAGCGGGATAATGTGAGCGATCTTCCATATTTGAGGGAGGGTACCTTGTGTTAGGGACAGGTTGAATAAATGAGTAATAGGTACTGCCAATACATGGCATGCTATCTTTAGGAAGTATGGTTCAAGTGCATCTGGCTGGCACTTTTCTAAGTATCCAGGTGGAGAATCAAGTCTTCCACTTCCTTGAGGGGAAACTGATGAGAATGAGAAATGCTGACTAACGGAGCCAACATTTGGTGGGGTCATGCAAAGTTGGGTGTGCAGGCTACATGCAGGCAAAAATTTAAATTAAGAAATGATAAACTAATGCATCTGAAGGGAGCTGTAGAGCAAGGAATAATAAGTGCAAAATATAAGAGGTGTATATTTTCTGGAATAAAAGAGATCAGAATGAAATAGCTGGAACACACTATTCAAAATGGTTTGCCTCTAACAAATATTACCATGGATATAAAAAGTATCTGAATATCCCAACTTACCCCAAATTAAGGACTAATGTTACAATGTACAAATCTGTGGCCCAGCAGTGTGGTGTTATTCAAAAAGGGATTTCGTACAGAATGAATGATCATTGAAGGTGAAACTGGGGGGAGCTTTTATTATGTATAGTACTTTACGAGAAAGACTGGCATGGCAGAGCCTACCGCAGAGCGCTAATATGTGAAGCTGTCTGCCATCTTGTAGATGTTCAAATCTTGGAAGCCACGGATTGACATTCCCAGGATTTCGGTGGAGCACTACATTAGATTGTTTTTAAAGAACAGTTTGCTTTTTGGGGGTTGGGGTACACAACAACTGTGCTGAAAAGTTGGAAAAATGTATAGCCCTCCCCTGCACAGCATGTGATGCTCTCTAGGGATCTGTCTTGCTGAAGTCTGAATCTACTGTTTAAGGCAACTCAGCCCCCCCTTTTTTTTCTTCAGATGTTACATTCATGTATAAGGTCTTGTACTAATCCCTTTTATGTAAAAATCTAACCTGATGCCTGCAATTTGGCAGCATTTGCAAATTAGTTGTGAATTTAGAATCTGGTTTCTCTCACTTGGTCTTTGTCTGTTTTAGTTGTCTGCCTTTAGGTGACCGCCCTTTCCTCTCCCCATTCCTTCAGCATCCATTTTTGGGCTCAGCAGAGGATTGTGTGTCATGTGTGGACAGGCAGCTGGAGTGGTTGTAGGACCAAGTGACAGATTTTTCTGTTTGTAGTCTTTTTCCCAAGAAATTATATTTAAGAGGAAATTGTTATATATTTTCACTTTTTTTCCCCGCCCCTCCTCCCCTGGTTCCCTGCATGCAATGCCCAAAAAGATTCCCTCCAGCTGGTGCCCCCATTTCAAGGAAAGTGTTTCTTACAAAACTTTATAAGTATATAGGGGGTTCCCTGGCCATGCAATTCCCTCTTTTCTGTGCCTGGCCGGTTCCTAACAGCAGCATCTCCTCGGTTCTGTGGCCACAAGGCACCATCCCCAATTTGACCCTGCGTGGGCACGCCAAACACAGGGCCTTTTTTTGCTTCCCTTCCCTCTCACATCAAGGTCTTGGCTATAAAGTTACAGGGCAGCACATTCAAGAGTAATTTTGAACAGTCGGTTAAAAGGCTAACTAGTAGAGGGCAGGTGGAAGTGTGCATTAATAACTAATGTTTTTGTCTCATAGGTATCACCTTGCTGAACACTGCTTTGCCCCTTACAATCAATAGCTAAATGGCCAAATCACAGAATAGTCAGGTTCTGGACAGCCAGGCCCCCAAAATCACACCAGCACAGGGTTTCAGTCTAGACCTTTCATGGCTAGGAAGCCAGACACAATCTGTGGAACAGGCTATCCCTACACAAGGGTAAGACCAAGCATTCTGTGAGGCCCTGCAATGCCTAAAGGACATTGGGGGGTTGGATTGGCTGACTGCCATATCCAGGCTAGAACCAGAACTACTAGTTGCCTATCCAGGCAGGCAATAGCAAACTGTGGCAGACCCTCCCACCATAGTAGAACACAGGCTGCAAGAACCGGCTGAGGAGGAGGGACATCAACTCAGGCGTAGCCAGCCATTGGCCCAATTATTGGAATCTGTGGCTCAGAAAAAATCTGTTACTAAAAAGGGGCAGGGCAGGCAGAGTAAGCGTAAGGTACAACCAGTGGCAGAGGCAGGCAAAAAGCATGCTGAGGAGAACACATCTGTGGTCCAACCCAGGGCAGTGAATGAAGAAATGGAAAAACCTCCAGTGGTAACGGTGGACCAGCCACAGATCGGTGAGTATGAGGAAGATCAGGACAGTGATGTGTCAGTAGAATTAGTGTGGTCTGAATCTGATAGCGAGGAGGAGCAATCCAGTGATAGCCAGGAATGGCTGCCATTGGAATCCGCAACGGAAGAAGCAAAATATAAAAAATGGAGAAAGAACCTTGAGGACATGGCTAAGGCCACAAAGGTAACAGAACAGGAACAAAAAATGGCAAGGTGCATGGGAGACAGGATTGGGGGACGTGGTCAGAAAACGGTTTTGGAAAAAGCACAAGGAGATCAGTGGGGACAAAAGGTAAGCAGCCAGGTAGGGCAGCGGGGGGGATCCAGAGGTCACTTCAGTGCGGGTGATGCTAGGGCACCAAACATGCAGCATAACCCCTTCATGTGGCCATTTATGTATGGGGGGGCCAGGCAATATGCCCATCTCTTGGGCAGTAATAAATCCTTGAGGCCCCTTTGCTCCCAGTTTCCCAACAACCCAGTAGGGTGGAATGACCAACCCCATCACAGGGTCTCGGGCATTTCTGGCCAATGAGCCTGGTGAGGGTACTTCTCTGGGTCTACCGGGATGCGAGGCGCTAGAGCCAATGGATAACTATGGGTTCAGGGCATGCCAGTTGGCCGAGTCTGTGGCAGTAGGATACCAGGCCCCATTAGACAGACAAGGGGGGATGAAAAAAGGGGTTACAGAGTCTAACAGGATGAGGCAGAGGAAGCCCTGTCAAGTCACTTAGGAGGCAGACAGCAGATCACCACGGGGGTCGAGGCTCGGTTGACCCATCCTCCCAAGTCCATTGTTTCTCAAGGGCTAAATTGCCAAGGAAGTAGAGTCAGGCAGAGTGGTGGGGCCATTTGATTACCCCCCCCCCAGTTCACAGCCTCAGGGTATCCTCATTGGGGCTGGTCCCCAAGAAGGCAGAAGGGGAATACGGGCTGATTCATCACCTGTCCTACCCGAAAGGCACTTCAGTGAATGACTTCATCAACCCAGAGGACTGCACAGTGCAATATGCAACTTTCGATGTGGCACTGCACCACATACAAGAGCTGGGTCAAGGAGCAATGATGGCAAAAAGTGACATCAAATCAGCATTCCGCCTTTTACCGGTACATCAGAGTGATCAGAATCTACTGGGTTTTAAACTTAAAGGGCAATGGTATATAGATGAGACTATGCCCATGGGATGCTCCATAAGCTGTGCAGCCTTCAAAGCATTCTCAACTTTCTTGGAGTGGGCCACCAAAAAACACACTCAGAACACGCACATAGTACATTATCTCGATGACTTCCTATTTGCAGGTCCTAAGGGCAGAACTGCTTGTGCAGATATGCTGTGGGGTTTCACCTCTCTCATGGGGTATTTCGGTGTTCTGCTGGTGCAGGGAAAAAACAGAGGGACCTACCACCTGCCTCTCCTACCTGGGCATAGAAATAGACTCGGAGGCCATGGTTTCTAGGCTACCACAAGATAAGGTGTCACTTTTGAGCAAACTGTTAAGGGAGATGAGAGGAACAAAGAAAGTGACCCTACAACAGCTGCAATCTGTTATAGGCCACTTGAATTTTGCATGCCATGCAATCCGACCAGGCAGGCCATTCCTCAGGTGGATGGCATCAGCCACTGGGGGGACTCTAAAACCATATCTCCACATCAGATTGATGCAGGGCATAAAAGCTGACCTCCAGGTATGGGAACTCTTCCTACAGGATTTTAATGGTATCACCAACTGGCAGACACCTGCAGAACAATTATTGGATCTGCACATGGTGACCGATGCTTCGGGTGGTATTGGCTTTGGGACATTCTGGCAAGGGGCATGGTTTGCAGAGCGCTGGCCACAAAAGTGAGTAGCGAAAGGGCTCACAAAAAAAATCACTCTGCTCGAATTGTTCCCTATCATGGTAGCCATAAGGGTAAGAAAGTGCTGTTCCACACAGACAACAGGGCGGTAGCAGACATATTGAACTCACAGACGTCTTGTTCTGAAGAGGTGATGAAGGTTCTGCGGGTTTTTGTGTTATGCTGTCTACGGTACAACATCTCTTTCAAGGCACGTCATTCGCCAGAAAAAGAAAATGTTATAGCTGATGCCCTGTCTCGATTTCAGCTCAAGCATTTCAGGCGGCTAGCCCTGTGGGCGGACCTGCTCCCCACACAGATTCCCGAAGCAGTGTGGATGCTTAGGAACCAAGATCACAGCAACTGGTACAGCTCGTTGTGTCCCTCTCAACATGGAGGAAATATGTAGGTAGCTATGAGTCTTTTCAACAGTTCTGTGGTCACGAGGTAAGCGTGGAACTGCTCAATACCCAAAGACAAGTTCAAAGCTATAGCCTCCATTTAGAAAGCCTGGGAAGATCTCCAGCGGCTATACGCCTCCAACTGGCAGGCATTGCATTTCTCCGTAAGTTCGAGGGTTTTCCTGACCCAACCAACAGTTTCATTACAAAGAAAATGGTAGAAGGCTTGTCCAGACTTGCAGGGAAAAGGCAGACACAAGGAAGCCCATAGGACTAGCTGAACTGTCCAGCCTCCTGAGGGCACTGTCAGTCACGTGCAGCGCAGGCTATGAAATAAAGCTGTTCAGGGCACTATACAGTTGTGCATTCTTTGGGGCCTTCCGGGTGTCTGAGTTGGTACCGCAGTCTAACTCAGCATCTCAGAACTCCAATCTCTAGTTCAGTGATTTCGACATCTGCCAAGACAGACTGTGTCTTCAGCTGCGAAAATCAAAGACTAACCAATGTGGCCCCCTGCCATTATAACACTATTTATGGCTCCTATGGGGAATGTTTGCCCATGGTCATCAATGAAGGAGTATGTGGCTGCACGTCCAACAGGACCGGGGCATTTATTTTTACATGGGGATGGAAAAGCTGTCACAAGGTGGCAGTTCACAGCTGTCCTAAGAAAGAGTCTATGGAAGGCGGGTGTAAACCCCACCTCATACAACACACATTCATTCAGAATTGGAGCAGCCACCAAGGCAGCCAGGTATGGGTTAAAAGAAGAACAGATAAAAGGGCCAGCAGATGGGCATCGAAAGCCTATATGGGGTACATTAGACCACAGCACAACACAGCAGGGAGTGACGCTGGAGAACCCAGCACAAGAGGTTACAGATGCTCAAAGTGAAAAAATACTCACGTGTTTGTTTTGTCTTACAGGCATGGCTGCTATAACCCCTCAGATATGGATCGTGGGTTATTTACACATGAGGGAGGCCTACACAAGGGTGAAAAAACAACTTTACACAAAACAGCTAGGCATTCCAAGAAGTCGAGCTGTGATTCAATGGGCAGGAAAAGGGGGGATGAAGTGGGGGGCTTTATATGAAATGATTTTTAGATTGGGCCTACATCATCAACCACCGCTCGTGCTGGTGATCCACATAGGAGGGAATGACTTAGTCACCCTTGGGGCACCCAGATTAATTGGGGAAATTAAGAAGGGATTGGCCTTCTTAAAACAATTTTTGCCCCACACCATACTGGCATGGAACAGAATCATACCTCGCCAGAAGTGGTGTGGTGAGAGAAAAGAGGGAGCCATGGACAAAGCAAGCAGGTCTGTGAATAGGGAGGTGTCCCATTTCGCGGCCTCACTTGGCATGGAAGTTATCAGGCATTTCCTTATTACCAAATTGTTAAGGGTCTGTATAGCCAGGATGGGGTCACCTGTCAGACATTGGGAAAGACATTTTTAGCAGTACCCTCAATGATTTTTGTGAGACAGTACTATTTGGGAAAAGTAAGATCCCTTGGGCATTAGTGGGAGATACGTGTTGACACTGTATGTAAGTTGCAGTAATTCATGGCTGGCCCTGGGCAACAGAGGTTCCAGACATAAGAAGAGAAGCTGCAATTGGGTGTCACCAGGCAGAGGCATGACCCTAGGATAGGTATGCTTCAGAGGTCTGTAGAGGAAGGCACCCAGGCGGGGCATGCACTGAAACTCTTGAAGCCAAGATTCCAAGATGGGGAGTGTGGCCCTGGATGGGCATGCTCCTCGTCAAGGGTCTAGGAGGCCCTATATTTGGGGAAAATGGGGAGGGGAACTGTCTTGAGGGAAGGCACAGCCCTCGATGGGTCTGTTGGACTAAAGGGCCAGAGTTCCCCTCAAATAAGTGGATGATGGAGCCGGAGTTTGGCAATACATGAATCGTGACTGCCCAAGTGGTCTTACGGGATGGGATACTTAATGTATATATATATTGAATCAGGATGTGATGTATGTATAGTGATGTATGTAGATAGATATTCTGCAATGTGTATATCTGTCAAATGTATTGTACATATTATACTGCATAAATTGTTAAGTATTCCATGTAATGTAAACAATTTTGATTAAATAAAAAGAGCTGCTGCCCTTTTTTATACCAAAAAACGGTGTGGTGTGTTACTGATTTGGGGGTCCGCTTTGGGCAACGAGCAGTTCCTCCAGACTTATACTGCTCACTCAGTCCCCTCCAGTGATGATTACACTCTGCAGTGCTTTTCTCAGAGATTCTCCAGGAAGGGCTACTCAACAGCACTACTGCTCCTGTAAGAGAAACACAGGGACGGCAGCAGAGGGAGCACAGAAACCAGCCGCACAAGATGATTTAGAAAGGCTGCACACCTACACAGGTATGGATTTAATGTACAGTGGCATGCCTTTCCTAGAAATAAAAAATGCTTTGTACAGCTCCTGCTGTTCTCATTACTCCCCAGCAATACAGCATGCAGTGGCTCACTCCAATCTTCCAGTCATGTAGTCATCATCCATGTTAAATGTGTGTTGTGTTTCCCTGAATCAGACACAGTAGCTTAGGTGATGACACACCGATGAACCATACAGCAGTGCCCCCTCCCCTTTGGCCAGCTGCTGGTTCCATGCCAACAGTGTGTAGCACAGCTCGGTCATGGAGGCACACACTGGAACATCACAGTGCACCATGACCAGTATGCATACATGCATATGAATGGAGCCTACATGCCCACACCACAGGGAGAACACAATGACCAAATACCCTGGGGCCAGGCCATTGTCAGAGCATGTGAAATATGCATGCTGCAGGCATACACACAGCCACAGGAAACATACACCACACCCACTCTCCATGTTACAGTCTGGAAGACATCCACATACCCACCATTCAATATGTACAAAGCAAACATGACTATACCATATGTATGGGTGTACAACACTACAACCCATAGGAAGAGAGACAAATACCCAATGCTATGCTACTACAGTACAATGTTTTTATTTATTTATTTATTTCATTTTTGTTGACCGGGTAAGTGCACTAGACAAATTCTGCCTATTTTTAGGCACTATCCGGGGCAGGGGGATACAGATGAATGCCAACTGACTTTGAACCAGATTAAGCTGTTGGTGGTATTTTAGTGAATGTTAGCAGATCAGCTATGCACAGCACACAATGGAACCACAGTGGGACAACAATACTGCATACCCAGCCCATTGGCATGGAATGTAAATGCCCACGGCTGACTGTAGGCCAGCATGTGGTGGCCTGTGATGCAGAAAAAGGTGGCAGACATGGCTGATGCAGAAGTTCTCAGCAACACATGTGAGACAGGTCTGCAATACGATACACATTCAACTCACCGTGGTGCAGATGTGGGACACCAGGACATTATGACCAAGTAGAGTGTGTGCTTGTGTAGGGGACTGCTAAGTGCAGGGTAACTGCACAGCATGATCTGGGCAGCAATGTCACACTGTGATGCAGTGGTGCATGGATGAGATACATGCACATGCTGTCACAACACAGGACAACAGGGTGTATGTCCAATGGACAAATCAGCCAGGTGCACTGTGCCACAGGCTGCATTAGGGCTGTGTGTGGCAGGGTTGGGTAGCACAGCAGCATGGTCACCATGATGTCAAGAACTAGGCCGTTGCATGGGAAGCACATGCTGACATAGCAATGCACAGTACACACAGCACCTGGGACAGTGAGCATGTGGCACAGCCACACAGACAGGCCGATGGATCCCAGGAGCATGTCACAACAAGACAGTGTACACTGTTCATGCTATGCACTAGAGGCTGGCAAGCCAGGATGTATCACTTTGAGCCAAGCCACAGCCAAGCCACGGGCGTGACTTGCCTCTGTGATCTAGAACACAAGCCAGGCCCTGGCTACTGCATGCTGTGGTCTGCATAGGAGTTGAACATCTATGACACTATACTAGCTTCAGAGGCTGATGACAATGCTTGCCTTGATGATTATAGTGGGCTGATACTGCCCATGGCACTAAACCCATGACAGAGGATAAGCCGGGCTGAGGCAGCCAATAATCTCGAGCCATACTTGATCCTGCTGTGGCCTGCCCAGCTATACTATGTGCCAGTGTTTGACATGGACAGTAAGATACATCATCAATGCTTTTTAAACATGTGACACATTACACATTTGTCTAAACATGGAGGGGCAATAGACGTGAGCTGTGGAAGACAGAGTTACCACAACCTGTGCAACTGCAACACAATGTAATGGTGCACATGACAGAAGAGTTGTCATACAGGTCAGAGGTGTGGTGATGTCTGCACATGGGGGAACAAGGACTCACTGTCAGAAGCATCCAGCACAGTGAGCAACACAAAGACATGGAGCACTGTGTCTAGCTCAGGCATGGAATGTTGTCCAACAACAGGCATGGTGGTGATCCTGTGTGTCCCACTGTCAGTGTGTGTGTGTGTGTGTGTGTGTGTGTGTGTGTGTGTGTGTGCAGGCCCACCACAGGGGAATGGTGTGGTTCCTGGGGAAACAACAGTGTGTACTGCACACTGGCATGACATCTAGCATAGAACTGTGCCCTGTTGAGTAGTGTGCATCCACAGGCTGTCTGCAATGCAAGGACAATATGATGTCTGGCCCAGAGGAACGCATAAATGTCCATGCCATGAGGAAAACACCAATGACCTGTAGTAGGATGACAGTGCAGCACTATGCAGGTTAGGAGGCAAAATGAACAGCAGCCATCAGATCCATGGAACAAACAACACAGGCATGGGCATCGTGTGTCGTACAGAGACAGTGTGTACATTACATGGTTGTTGCCAGCACATGTCAGGACACACATCTGGTTACTGCAGTATCTGTCAGGATAACATGGAACACACATACTCACCATGACACGTGACACTGGGATGTCAGACTTGCCACAGGGCAAATGCACATCTGCCGGTAACAATGCCATGTTATGGGCTAGCATACATGTCTCACCAAGATAGGAATACAACATGTAGTCCACAAACAAGCATACTTACGTGGCATTATTCTCTGGTCATCATGGGAGTCACTACCTGCTTTGGCTGTTGCAGTCTGCAGAGGGAATGGAATGCAACAGTGTCACTACCCACATGAACAACACTCACCACATCCACTGTGACAGTGCCCTTGTGGGCCACACTTCAGACACAAAAAATGTGTCCCTTCTCAGCCACCAATACTCATACAGGACACATGACATATGCCACTTGACATAACCACATGAGTCCATGTACAGCAATCCTGCTTGGCTTATTACTGCAGATCACATGGAAATGTACAAACAGCATAGTGAAATAAGGTTAGACAGCCCTATGCCTCGAGAACATGCACTACGGCCGGCAGCATACCCATTGTTACCACTGACTGTGTAGGCCCAATGAACACCGCCTCTACTCCTCCCACAAGGCCCTGCCTGGTATACCCAACACCCAGCCAGGGACCATGTAACAGTGTCATTATGAGACCCATGGGGTCACATGTTTGAGTCAACATATTCTATAGTGCCATACAACTATGTTAGACAGGGGGTATGACACCACAGCTGTGGATAGCACATACCCACATGGACATTGCTAATACAGTGCCAATGACTGTGGCTACCATGCCTGTCACCTGAACACAGGAACCTGCAGTGGGCCAGCATCCATGGGACTGTGGACCACATGGACATGCCACAGTGAGGCAGTGGAACACAGCCTTCAGCTATACATCACACAGACAACTGTACTGCCAATCCATGGGTCTGTTGGCATGACTGGGGCATTGGTCATCAACAGGCCTGTCCCTGTCACACAGTGCACATCATGGCCACATGCAGGGACAGTACAGGCCAAACTTTCACAGTCAGCACTGTGGTTGACACATACACATATGACTGGACACTGTGTGCTGAATATTCACACCCACAAAAAACTGGTTCCATGTATAGAGGTACTGTATATCACAACAGTTCTGTGTTGTTTACACTCCAGCCAAATGCAGACCATGTAGACCAGTAATGTACACATGGTCATCCAGTATTGGCCTCCAAATAACACTGCACACAGATATGTGTTATGTGATACATCCACCTCTACGCATATATTACATATATCTACAGTCCACACACACGTTTCAAACCATATGCAGACTGTACTGTAGTCCATGTTCTCCACATAGCGAACCCTCCATATGAATAACATTGTTGTATAAGAGGCACATGGGACTTTGCAGGTCCTACTAATACTGTATCCACATGTGTGCAGTGTGTATTCCTGCCCACACCCTTGCCCATGCACATGGATGCTCTGTGTACACAGGCCTTACAATCCATTGCTGCACTGTAGCTATAACACAATATTACAGCATTACTGCAGGATTATTGCAGTACTGTGAAGCTCCCCATACAGTAGTAGTGCAGTACTGAAATGTTAATGCTAAGTGGTACTGCGCTGTACTATATAGTATTGCAGAAGTACTTCACACTTACTATGTAGCACTGCATGATTACTCTAATAAAATGCTGTAAGATTTCAATACTGTAATGGAATGGAGGATCACCTACCTGGCACAGGCACAGTGCCATCATGCACCATACCTCTGAACCGTGGTTAGTGATGTTGCTTCCTACTCTGCAGGTCCATGTATCAATGACACTGCCTACCTGTGAGGGTGATGCCAGTACATCATGCACGTGTTGATGCCACAGATGCCCCCACCTCACCCCTGGGCCTTGATCCCACAAGTACTTCCCCAAACAGCTGCCTCTCTCTGGCCAGCACCAGGTCAACAAGGTTGGCCAGTTCCACATCTCCCCACCACTGGTCTCTGTGGTACAGTGCCCTGATCCTTCTTCTACTGGTCATTGTAACTTTAGTTCCACAGAGTTTTGTGACCTGCACTTGAACTTCCTGTGCTTTGGTGTAAAACCTCTGGTTTCTGTGCGCATGTAGTTGCACTGTGCTACGTATCAGTATGGCTGCGCTAAATCTGTTAGCCCAGCGCTAGCAAGAAATGGACTTTATCATGCATGTGTGACCCACGCATGACCCTCAGGGTTATGATGTCAGTGTGCATGCGCAGGTGGCACGGCGCTACAATTTTGCACATGCCCAATACTGTAGAGCCATGCTACAGTGCATACACATTTGCCAAGGGCAAACACATTTTCCCGGGTCAAACACATTTGCCTGGGGCAAAAATCTGCTAAACAAACATACCAAATTGCCAGCAGATACAGGCCATTCGGTGTGTCTAGTCTGCTCGAGTGTGCAGCACTTCAGTCCATTAGACTGCATCAGCCCCTATACACCCTCCCCCGATCTCCCGCCCCCTCCCAGTCTGTACCCTTCCCTTGAATCTGTCCCACCCCTCTCAATGCCCCCAACACTCTGCAGCGATATGACTTCCTCTGGTAGAGCATTCCACCCTGCCACCACCCTTTCTGTGAAATAGTGCCTCCTCAGCTCCCTCTTGAACCTGCCCCCCTTCCAACTTCATAGAGTGTCCCCTGGTTTCTCTTCCACCCTTCAGACTGAACATACACCTAGTGTCTACACTGTTCAAACCCTTCAAGTACTTGAAGGTCTCAATCATATTCCCTCTCTCCGTTCTTCCCTTCAGGGTACACATATTGAGCTCTCTCAGTCTCTTCTCATATGGTCTGCCCCCAACCCCAGGATCATTTTTATTGTCATGTGCTGTACCCCCTCCAGTAGTTTGATGTCCCTTTTCAAGTAGGGGTGCCAGAATTGCATGCAGTACTCTAGGTGCGGTATCACCAGGGACCTGTACAGGGGCAAGATGACCTCCCCTCTCCTAGAAGTAATCCCCCTCGCTATGCACCCTAGCATCCTGTTTGCCTTCACTGCTGCCTTCCTGCACTGGGCAGAGTGGTTCATCTCCCCATGTACCAGCACTCCCAGATCCTTCTCCTCCTTGGATTTTGTTAACGGGACACCTTCCAGCCAGTAATTCTGTCTTGGGTTCTTGCCTCCTAAATGCATCACTTTGCACTTCTTGACATTGAAATCAAGCTGCCAAGTATGAGATCATTCTTCCAGTTTTACCAAATCCTCCTGAAGTACTTTTGCTCCCTTCCCCCATCTACCTCAGCACAAATCTTTGTGTCATCTGCGAAGAGACTGATCTTACTCTTAATCCCTACTGTAATGTCAGCTGTGAAAATGTTAAACAGAACCGGTTCCAGCACCAAGCCCTGTGGTACACCACTTGTTACTGCCCTGGGTTCAGATGCCCCCACTATTACCTTCTGCTGTCTACCCTGCAGCCATTTCTCGACCCATCTGACCAATTTCCTGCCTGCTCCCAGACTCTTCAACTTGCAGGTCAGCCTATCATGTGGCACTAAGTCAAAGGCCTTGCTGAAATCCAGGTAGAAGACATCCACTGCTTGTCCCCTGTCCAATGCCCTTGTAATCCAGTCATAAAAATCAAACAAGTTTGTCTGACAGGATCTGCCGGAGACAAACCCGTGCTGCCTGCTGTCCTGGAGATTGTTATCCTCAAGAAATTGCACCAGTCTTTCCTTGAGGATTGTCTCCACCAGTTTTCCCACAATTGCAGTAAGGCTCACTGGTCTGTAGTTCCCCAGTTCATCCTTGGGCCAGCTCTTATAGAAAGGTACCACATGTGCTTCTCTCCAGTCCCTGGGCATGCACCCTGAGTTCAGAGAGGTATTGAACAGGTCCCCTCAATGGCCCTGCCAGGACCTCTGCCAACTCATCTCAGCACCCTGGGGTGGACTCCATCTGGGCCAGGTGCCTTGTCCACCTTGAAGGACGTGAGGCCCTCCCTCACCCTTTCCACTGTGATTTCCCCATCTGTGGTTGCTTCTCTCCCACCTTGCCCTTCCTCTCAGGTACAGGTCCATCCCTGTCCTTGGTGAAGACTGAACAGAAGTATTCATTATGCATTTCTGCCTGCTCAGCCCATTTTTTCTACCCACCCACTTCGCCTCCTGATCCTAACAATTTGATCCTTGATCTTCCTCTTCTCTTTGATATATCTGAAGAAATTCTTTTCTCCTTCTTTCATCCACTGCACTAAACTCCGTTCCCTAGCTGCCCTTGCTGCCCCATCACTCTGCTCACTTCTCTGGATTTCTTCACATATTCTTCTTTGTCTTCTGCCCTGTTGGCTCCCTTGTAGGTCCAAAATGCATTCCTCTTTTTTCTCACCTTCTCCACTACCTTTCCACTCATCCAACTTGGTTTCTAGGTCCTGGCTTTCTTGCTGTGGCTCTTGATACACGTTTTAGTGGCTTCAGCAAGTCCTGCCTTGATGACTGCCCAGTTTTGTTCCGTGTCCATTTCTGGGCAGATGCTTGCCATATGACTTTCCAGTATGTGTCCCATCCTGCCAAAGTCTGCCCTTTTGAAGTCCAGGACCCTAGTTTTTGTAGTGGCTACTTCCCTACCTAGATTAATTGAGAACCACACTGTGCCGTGGTCTCTGCTTGCCAGAGGTTCCTCCACCCTTACATTCCTGACCTGTTCCCCATCTTCCAGTACCAGGTCTAGTATATTCCCCTCCCTCATTGGCTCCATTACCCTCTGGGTAAGGAAGCCATCCTGGAATGCTTCCAGGAGGATCTGCTGCCTGGTGCAAGTGGTTGCTGGGATGTTCCAATCCACCCCTGGTAGATTAAAGTCCCCCACCACCACTGTTCTCCCTTTGCTACAATGCCTCCTTATCTGCTCCCACAGTTCCCTGTCAATGTCCTCTTTCTGGGCCGGAGGTCTATAAACAACCCCCAGACAGATGTTGGTCCCTTTCTGGCTGTGTAGTTGCAGCCAGATTACTTCCGACCTGCACTCCTCCCCTTCCTCCCTATTACACCTGATCCCTTCCCTTACATAAATGACAACCCCCTCAGCCTTCCCTTTATCTCTATCCCTCCAGAATGGTTTGTACCCTTGGATGGTTAGGTCCCAGTCATGGTGCCTAGTTGCCCACGTCTCAGTAATGGCAGCTATGTCCACCTCCCCCTCTGCCATCAATGTCTGCAACTCTGCCAACTTGTTCCCCAGGCTCTTAGCATTTAGTGAAACCATTCTCCATGCTGCTCCTATCCTTCCTTCTTCTTTACCCTTCACTCCAACCCCTATTTTGCCTAAGGTCATATCTATCCCTGTGGTGGGGGGAGGTTCATAAGACCACCTCTCCTGGTGATTCCCAGCTCCAATGCCTCCCCTACCTAGTTTAAATGATACCTCTCATTGATGAAATCCCCCAGCTTCTGCTTCTACACCTGTGACCCTGCCCTGCTGAGGTGTAACCTATCCCCTGCATAAAAATCTGTGTTATCCCATGTGCTACCCCAGTCCCCCATCAATCCATACCCCTTGGTTCCACACCATTCCCTCAGCCACTTGTTGAAGTCACTGATTCTTCTTTTCCTGTCTGTACTAACCCTTGGCACTGGCAGAACTTCTGAGAAGGCTACCGTTGTTCCATCTATCCTGCATAGTTTTCCCACTTCCCTGAAGCTGTCTTGTACCTCCTCCATCCTTCTCCCTTCCAGATAATTTGTTCCAAGGTGCACCACAATGTGTGGCTCCCCCCACCTTCCCCACATATCTGCCCATATGCTGCCCCACTCTACTCACTGTCATGCCTGGCATGCATTCTATCCAGTCCCAGATGTTACTTTTTCTGGCACCCCATCCTCCCCATGTTATACCCTTAAGTATAGAATCCCCTAGAATTATGACTCTGATGCTTACCCCACTCACCCCCTTGTTGTCCTCCACTCCCCTGCTCCCCAACTTGTGAGGCCCTCTCATCCCTCCCATCTCACCTCCCCTTTGCCTCTGCTAACCTTTGCCCTGTCCTCTCCCCCCCCCCTCACAAATAAGACCTGGCTACCGACCTCCACCTCCAAACTATTTTCCAGTTGTGGAACCTCACCTTTGCATTCACTTGTTGCTCAGTCCACCATGCTACCACCTTCTCCGCTATTACTTCTCCGTGTCTTCCCTGAAATGTGGCCCTTCCCCACTCGGACTCCCCTCCTCTCCCTATCCTTAGCCTTCCCTGGGCTGCCTTCCCTCCAGAGAGACTGCATCACCATCACCTCTCTGTCCCCTCACCACTGTGTCTTCTTGATGTGCTGCCTACTGCCTCCCCACTGTGTACCTTTTCCCCTGTAGTGTCCTCTCCCTGCTCCTTCACTGTAGCTTCCCTCCTCTTTGCTACCTGGTCTTCCGGACTAACCAACACTGAGAATCTGTTTGCAGTGCTAATCTCCTTTCCTTGAATGAGTCCAGTCCCCCTTCCCACAGGCTGATATCTTTGCTCTGACCCAGTCTTAGTCATGCCCCTGTACCTGACCCTCCTCCAGTCATCACTTCCTTCCCTTGGCTGCACCTGCTTGTGTGGCCCTCCTGCTATCCCACCTAGTTCCCCCTTATTTTTGTCTGTTTTGAGCTCTTCTGGATGCCTCATTAGTTCCCCTCCTGGCTGTGTTCCCCCCATTCTATCTCCTCCATACCTCCAGTTCCCTCCTCAACCATCCTATTTCCTGCTTGAGCTGGCCCACCTGCCAACACACCCTACAACCCCTTGCCCTCCAAGCAAGTCCAGGAATATGGCTGCTCCACATCCTTGGCAACATACAACCCTTCCCATCTCCTGCCCTATTTGATCACCCCTGCACATCATTTCCTCCCATAACCTGGTCCTACCCCACTCCATTGAACACTTCTCCCACCTTGGACTCCCCATGTCTGTACAGGAAATATGCGGCTCTCCCAGTTAGGCTCTTCCCTGTCTACCAGCATGGCCCGCTGCCTGCTGTCCTCCCTGCTGATGCCCTGCAGATGCTACTCAAGATGCTACACTCCTGCTTCATGGCACTCAAGCTTCAGGGTCGCTTGGTCCCCTTTGAAATATAATTGGATCCCAGCCCCACTATTGGCTGGTCAATGTCACATGACCACCCATTCCTCTCCTGTACATTTCCCCACCTCTTCCTCCCTGTTAAATGCCTCCCACCTCCCAGCCAAGATAAAAATTATTTGTTTTGCAATTACACTGTTTAAATCACACAGCACACATTGCCATCTCATTAAATGCTACCTCAATCTTAAAAGAAAATCAACAGCACAGAGAAAGTACTTATCTTCTAGCTACAGCTGCCTGCCTCCCTCTGCTGAGTTTCAACTCCAACTGCTATGTTCAAAACTGCTATGCAAATGAGTATACTTAGGCATTTTGAGGGCAAACAACCACATTAGCATATCATTATGGCCTGATTTGCATGCATTACCATAGGTAGATTGCCTGGGCTATTTCAGGGTGCACACAGCACCACCTGCCTAGTACACTGGAACCACAATCCGCACAGGGGTTGTATAGAGACCCCCAGGTCAGGGGGAGGAAATGGACAAGGATATGATAGAAGGCATTCTTAGGATGGCAGAGAAAGGGGGGATACTGTTGATGGGAGACCTGATGGGATTACTGTAATGCTCTATATCTAGGGTTGTTGGGGTTGGATCTCTGTCGCCTGCAGCTGGTGCAGAATGCTGCAGCCAGGTCGTTGACTTGCCACATCACACCTGTGCTGCGCAAACTGCACTGGCTACCAGTGTGGTGGAGAATCACTTTCAAGGTCGCATTGCTGACCTATAAGACCTACACGGTCAGGGACTGGGCTACTTGAGAGATCTCCTTCAACCTTACCACCCTCTTCACCCACTCCACTCCGCTCCGCTGATGAGGGATTGCTAGAGATTCCCAGGGTTTGTCTTCAGTCATCTGGGGCCAGAGCTTTTTCTTTTATGGCCCCAACCCTGTGGAATTCTCTTCTTCGTCAGATCAGAGAGTGCCTGTCCACGAAATCATTTAAGGTGTCTCTGAAAAGCTATCTGTTTGAATTAGCGTTTGAATAGGTCTGTTGCTGCTTTTATTGTTTTTATGTTGTTATTTATTATGTGTGATAAAGTAATGGGGCCAGATGGGGTGCACCCCAGGGTCCTTAAAGAACTAAGAGAGGCAGTGGCTGAACCTCTGGCTATCCTGTTTAGCCGATCACTGGAAACAGGGGAGGTACCCAAAGACTGGAGGACAGCAGATGTAGTCCCCTTATACAAAAGTGGAAACAAAGAGGAAGCGGGGAACTACAGACCAGTCAGCTTCACCTCAGTAGTGGGGAAGATCATGGAAGCACTACTGAAGGAGAGATTGGTGGAACATCTGTTGTCAATGGACTACAGGACCCAAGGCAGCATGGTTTCACCAGGGAGGTCATGTCAGACCAACCTCATTGAATTTTTGACTGGGTGACTAGGGAGGTGGATCAGGGAGGGCAGTGGACATGGCCTTTCTGGACTTCAGCAAGGCCTTTGACACTGTGCCACATAGAAGACTATTACACAAACTGGGGAATATGGGTGTGGGCAGGACAGTAGTGTGGTGGGTAGGTAACTGGCTGGGTGGCAGGACACAGAGGGTGGTGGTAAATGGCTGTCACTCCACAGAGGGAAGAGTGACCAGTGGGGTACCCCAGGGATCAGTGCTGGGACCGGTCCTATTCAACATCTTTATCAGTGACATTGTGCAGGACCTAGAAGGCCGAATTTCACTGTTCGCTGATGACACAAAGCTCTGTAACAGAGTAGACACACCAGAGGGTGTAGACAGAATGAGAAGCGACCTGCAGAAACTTGAAGAATGGTCAGGGGTTTGGCAGTTGAAATTCAATGCAAAGAAGTGCAAGATAATGCATATGGGGCACAAAATCCCTGGCACAATATATCAGTTGGGGGGTGAGGATATAGCATGCACCAAGCAGGAAAGGGATCTTGGGTTTGTCATCTCTGATGACCTCAAGGTAGGGAAACAGTTTGACAAGGCAGCAGGTAAAGCAAATAGGATGCTTGGATGTATAGGCATGGGCATCACCAGCAGGAAAAGGGAGGTCATAATTCCACTATACAAGACACTAGTGAGGCCCCACCTGGAGTACAGTGTACAGATCTGGAGACCACACCTATGCAAGGACATAGACAGGGTAGAGAAGGTTCAGAGGAGGGCAACAAAGATGGTGCATGGATTGCATCACAAGTCCTATGAAGACAGGTTGAAGGAACTGAACATGTACTCCCTGGAGGACAGGAGGGAGAGAGAGGATATGATAGAGACATACAAGTATCTTACAGGGAGAGCAGGGTGCAGGAAAACACTATTTTTAAGCGAAAAAGATGTTCCAGGACAAGAGGGCATGGGATGAAGTTGGAGGAGGACGATTCAGAGGAAACATGAGAAAGAATTTCTTCACAGAACGGGTGGTGGACAAGTGGAACACCCTGCCAGAGGAAGTGGTGGGGGCTGAAACAATCACAGGATTTAAGAATGCATGGGATAGACATAAAGGAATTCTGGAGGTCAGGGGTAAGGGGCAACAGACTTCTAGGAAAACAAACTGAACTTACAAGCTCAAATGGGCAGACTGGGTGGGCCATAGGCCCTTATCTGCCGACACTGTCTATGTATCTATGTATGTTTGATGTTATTTTGATATGTATTTGCACTTTGATATGCAGAAAAGCGCATTATAAATACATTTTGATTTGATTTGATTTGGAACTACAAGTCAGTAGCTGCAGGCTGGGTTTGTACACAGCAGAACCAACTATATTGTCTCGTGGGCAAGCACCACAGGCAAGGGTTGTTGTTCTGCATTCCATAGCCATATTGTTGCTTCTGCTACTGTGTGTCTATTATGCTACTGTAACATGAATAGCCAGTATTGTGCGGGACACATCAATGCATACTGTGTGTCAGTTAACATTGAATGCTACTATCCACACATATGCAGGCCCAGCTGGCAGCTGTGTACTAACAGTGGGGAACACCATCATACTGTCCTTGACCCACATATGCTGTGCCAGTGGCACAGGATTCTCATAGCAACACACACATGGCTGGCTGTATGTGACTGATGGGGTGCATGTAAAGGTATGTGGTACGTGCTCCTGGGGGGGCCAGACACATACCATCACACTAGCCCAATTTTGTCAGGGGAAGTCCCGTCACTGGAACATGTCCACTATGCACTGTGTGATGCAAAAAACAATGGTAGTCTCTGTCCACCATGCAGGATGATGACATCATGGCTGAGTGGATGGGGAGAACACAGACCCTTCCAAGTCACATGGACAACTGCAGGCAGGGGCAAAGGGATGGAGGAGGGGACATTGTATGCACTGACAGCATGACTGTCATACAACGAGGATGACCCCTACATTTCCACATGCCATTACCTGGGTGTACTCCCAGCCATGGGGTGTTCTATTCCATCTCCTGTGTCCTGCAACACCCCTATCCAGTCAGAGGTTGCTGCCACAGAGCACATCACGACTGTCTCACAGTCAAGCACAAGAACCACAGTGATGTCGGTGGTGGCATCGACCCTTGTGGATACAGACACCTCTTCTACTACCACCGGCACCAACACCCCCAACCCCAGTAACACCACAACCACCACCAACACCTTCACTACCATCCACCACCACCTCCACCTCCACAGGGGGTGCATACTAACTATTCAGGTGGCGGTGTCCACAATTACCTTTCACTATGATCACCTACAGTACTTTCTATCCATGCCCCATGTTTGGCCTTAATGTCAGGCACCACACCCCTATTCCTGTCATGCCACTGTGACACACTTTATTTATTGTCTGTTAGGTACTGTACCTGTTCTGTGTGTGTGTGACTATGGTATCATTACAGTATTGCACACATACTGTATATGGTGTACATTTCATTTGCACTCACTTGTTCATCTCTATCAGGGCTCTGATAACATAGCCATGCGGGGGTCATGTCTATCAAGTTACTCCACTATCCCATGCACCTCTGGCTCTGGCTCACTGTCACTCCATTCCTCAGGTTCAGGAAAGCATATCCCACAGTTGAGCGCCATGTTGTGTAACATACAACAGGCTAGGAATATGCTGCATGCCTTCTGAGGAATATACTGTAGGGCACCACCTGAATTGTCCAGGCAATGGAAGCACATCTTCAGCATTTATTTTATTTATTTATTTATTTTTAGTTTTTGTTGACTGGGTAAGTGCACTAGACAAATCCTGCCTATTTTCAGGCATGACCCGGGGGAGAGGGATACAGATGAATGCCAACTGACCTTGAACCAGATTAAGCTGTTGGTGGTATTTTGAGTGAATGAGGGAAATTTGGCCAGGACACCGGGGAGATTCCCCTTCTCTTTTTGATAAGTGCCATGGGATCTTTAACATCCACCTGAACTACCACCAATCCAGGTAGATGGGACCTCGGTTTAATGTTTCATCCGAAAGACGGATAATGAAGACGCTCTCAGTTATGTTAAGTGTTGCACTGTGTGCCTCACTGTATCTGTCCTCAGCCACTGTTGATGGCCAAAGGGCTGGTGTGAGGAGCCAGGGTCACAAGGGATAGGCACTGTCCCCTGTATGAAACTTAGACAGGTGTTAGCACATGTTCACTGTGTGGATGACTCCGGGGACATGGCAGCACCTACTCTGTAGTACATCCTGGGCACCTGTACACCCTCCCCTCTTCACAATCCCATAGCCCCCTCACCACCCTCCCTCCCACCCTACCTTCCCTCAACACACTCCCTCCCCACAGTGCACTATGTCTGTGCTGTATTGTGGCAGTGTACCCACTATGGGAGGATTGTGGGAGGGGGGTGTTCTGCACGTACTCACCGACAATGTGTCCACTGGGTATTAGGCTGCCCTCAAATGACAGGCAGAGTTGGGACTGGTGCCAGATGAAGGTATCACGGGCACTGTTGGGGTACCATGCTAAGTCACTGATAATACACCCAATTGCATCAGACACACCTGGCAGTTGATGGAATGGCAACCCTTTCTGTTAAGGAAGGTATCCACATCCTCACCAGGGGTTGCCCTGATTGCAATATGAGTACAGTCAATGACACCAAGTACAGACAGTAGGTGTGCAACCTGATATAATTGCTGCATTGTCACTCTGCACTCCACTGCCATGCTGGGGAATATGAAGAATTCACCAGTGTGTGGCAGGAAAGCATCTAGGAATTGGGCCTGGAGGCATGAGGTGGCAGACTGTGACATGCTGATGGTATCACCAACAAGGGTCTGGAAGGACCTGGTGGTGAGGAAACACATTTTAGCTGTCACCTTTTGCTCGACTGACATGGCATGGCTGTGCTGGGTGGTAGACTGCAGCTTGTCATGCAGGAGCTCACACAGCTGCCTTAGAAGTAACAAGGTGGTCATCTGTGAGTGTCTCAAATGACAATCATGGCCAGCACCATTTGTTTGCAGCCTCCTCTCATCATCCTCAATTACAACAGCCATGAGGTGCACCTGGATGCTGTTGTTGCACACAGCCATGCTTCCTGCTATTATGTTCATGCCCCCTCTCCCTGATTTGCCCAGGCTTAAGACCTCCTATTTATTGATGGTAATGTGTGCCACACTGTGTGTCATGCTAACACATGTTGTGCGGTGCTGTTGCTCTGAATATACCGTTGCACCTGTATTCATGTCCCCACCTCTCCATTTGCCCTTAGCATACATTATCTTTTTGTGCTGGTGCTATTTCATTGTGCCAGCACTATTTACCCTTTTGACTATGGTAGCCCATCGCAAATGGTGTGCAATCCCAGTGCAATTCAGGGTATTGGACATAGGCATGTCGACGGGTGCAATCTTTATAGATCTGTCCAAGGTGTTTGACCTTGTGGACCACAACCTTCTTCTAACTAAGCTTCACGGCATAGGTCTTGATGCCCAGACCCTAAACTGGATCAACAGCTACCTATCAGGCCGGTCCCAGAGGGTCATTTGGAAGGGAGAGCTAACTGACCCTCTTCCCATCAAGGAGGGGGTGCCTCAGGGCTCAATTCTTGCCCCCTCCTGTTCTCTTTCTTCACAAATGACCTCAACCATCACTGCAGGGATAGCTCAGTTGTTCAATACACTGATGATACAGTCATATACCGGTCCATGTCTACCCTTCAGGACCTGGGCCCTTTCCTCCAAGGGGATCTAAATACTTTTGAGGCCTGGCTTACATCTAACAGAATGGTCCTTAATGCAGCAAAAACCAAAGTCTTGCTGTTTGGCCCTAGATCCCTCGGCCTGGACAGGATCAATTCCTTACAACTAACTTCCCTTGCTGGAAAGAGTACAGACATTGCAGACAACATAAAATACCTTGGGCTAACTATTGACCAAGGTCTCATCTTTAAGTACCATGTAGACCTGGTAACTAGGTCTATCCATGGCAAACTTGGCATCTTGTAACAGCTAAAATAACAACTTATCCCGGAGGCAAGGAGAGCAATTGCCTCCAGTGTCCTCCTTTCTACATTAATGTATGCTGCCCCTGTAATTCAGAGTATGTCAAAGCATGAGGTCGACAGGCTTCAGGTCCTGTACAACAAGGTGGCGAGGTTTGCGACACTGAGTCACCCAAGAAGCCACCCCAACATCTCGCTGGCCCAGATTCAATGGCTTTCCTTTGAGGCTCATCTTCAGTACCCCCTGCTCTGCCTTGCTTACAAACTGCAGAACCTGGCTGCCCCACCTAGCCTTACAAGAATAATCAGTCCCAAGTCTAACCCTCATGTCTCAGGACCACCGGTCAGTCCCTACTAGCAATACCCAGAGTCAAGACTAACATGGGAGGCAAATCCTTCACTCACACTGCCCCCTAAGCTGTGTAACACTCTCCCACCTTTAGTACAGGAAGCCCCATCACTGTTAAACTTTTGCACAAGGCTCAAGTCACACCTGCTTGGGGCAAGCTTCTGCCATTGTCAGGGTATTGGATAGTCAACCCCGGTCCCACATCGTACACCAATCCCTCTCCTTTTCTCACCCAAAATGACTCCAAAAGCATGCCTCAGCTCCCTCAATTGTTGCACTTATGTTCACTATATTGAAATATAGCCTTTATTGTAACCTTGAATTTCATTTCTACTTTCTCTGCACCCTGTACTACTTGACTGTATTGTACTGTTTCTGTCTCCCGGGTTTGCCCCTGAAAAAGGGACCTTCGGGGCTCAGTGGGCCTACCCAGTCATCAAAATTCAATAAATAAATAAATGATTTGCCCACTGGGCAACATTTTAAATATCTGGCCCCTACTGTCTAAATTAATCATTCACATTTTTTGTAATTCATGTGTTATCTTGGTTTCTATTTCTCATACTCTTATTGCTCAGTCAAGTTCATTTCACAGAGTGCTGCCTCCATGTGTGTTTGTGTCCTGTCACTATAGTAAGGCAAACTCTGAATGAAGTTCAATAAATTATATGTTAATTTCCACAGTTATGTAAGTAATCTAAAAAGGAGCTTTGTGACACACAGATCTCTCATCTCACAGCTGACTATGGCAGGTGGCTCTGGTTAGAGACTGTGACATAAGCACTCATGGCCAGAAAATCCTCTGAGTAGTCTCAGACAGGACAATCTGTGATAGCAGCTGTTTTCAATTGAGAACATGAGATGATTAGAGTCAGGGTATAGCTGTATACAGTACCTTTCAAAATTGCAGTTCATTTATCTTATAAAAATAGGGTCTGATAAGACACAAGAAAAAGACAATTCATTCATTTTTTATTGCATTTCAGCTTTAAATGGTTATATGGAAGTCTATCATTCAGAAACATTTCATTACAAGTGAACATACTAACAGTCACTGGGTGGTGGGAAACAGTTGGATGCATTTATGGGGGAAGAGGGGGACTGTATTGCCCGATATACAGTATCAAACTGTGAGCTGAGATCAACAACATTCCATTTTTTGACAAATGCAGCTCATGAAATTGCCAGTTAAATGAACAGTAGCTACTGTAAACAGTGTTCATCAGAGCTAGGCTTGATGTAGTGAATTAGCTCTGTAGTGCACAGTTTTTTTATTCATTAAGGTTCATTTTTTATTGCCATTTCTGCCCCTCCCACTTTCTTCCCCACACATACTCTCCTGACTTGATTGCCAATGTAAATGCAAGCTTGAGTGACTTTATAAAGCTGTCTCTACCACTTCCTTGTACAGTAGGTAAAACCTTGCACATTGCATATGATTTGGTTGAATTCCACATAATTATTCAACATTGGTCCACTAAAAATAGCAAAATTCTGCAGTTAAATTGATGTCTAGTTTTTATTTTATATTCAAGAAAATATATATATATATATATATATATATAAAAATGCAGCTTACATTAACTTTAGTAAAAAATTGTCAGCGGTTCACATTGATGTTCACATTGATATATTTTGTTCTATATGTGAGACAGCTCTAACAGACCTGTTACCATGGTTTACTTTAATTCTGTGTATATATCTAAATTGGACTCCTACATTATAAAAACTTGCTGTAAACAGCTTCCCTTCAACCCACCCTTTAACATAATAACAATGGCCATAGTCCCATTCCTTACTGTACTGTCTACACAAGAAGGCTATTTTTATGGTGGGACAACAGCAGGGTCTCCGGAGTTGCATAGAAACATAGAAACATAGAATCTGATGGCAGATAAGGACCACTTGGCCCACCTAGTCTGCCCATTTCCCTACCTAACGGATAAACTGTAGATCCTAGTTGACCAAGGTATACGGTTAAAATCACACAATCACAATAGCACAAGTAATTATAGCATGTGCATAATAGCCCTTGTTAAAAAAGCGCTATCACAATAAGGTGAGGTCAATAATAGCGTAATGCTGCCATCTAGCATGCTTAGTGTGAAACTAATAAAAATACACAGCAAAAGTGCAATTCCAGATTCGACCATCCAAAGTGCTAGAAATATTGTTGGAAATGTCAGAGAAAGCTCGCTTTGTCCGAAGCCAGAAGGGTGGCGAACTTGCTCTTCTAAATGGGTTTCTATACCAGTGAGAGAGATCAACACCTTCAAAGTCCTACTACAAGTGTCTGGAATATGATAAAGGCCATTTGAGCACAATGTTGATCGAGCAGCTCATTGCACGAACTGCTGTCACAGAAACAAAGAAAAAGTACAAAGATACTGTGAAGCGTATTTCTGTCACTGTTTCTGAATATGAGTTGCGTCCCAGGGTTGAACAACTCCACTGCATAGCCTACAACTTTCAGTTACAGGCATGAAAGAATAAAGTTGTTAAACCATTGTTGTCCCCCACTTGCCCACCACTTGTGAGCCGATGAATTTTAAATCACTTTGTCTAAATAAATAAAGGTTACCTGCAACAAGCAACTGTGTGATCTTTCTTGCATGGGATAGTACAGTAGAGGACAGGAAGGAACTAATGCAATGTGAAGTGGGAAGGGGGAAGAGTTTTGTTGTAGGACATAGATTGGTGCGCACTAGACATCATTCCCCTTACTAAGCAAAGTAGACTACTGGCTATTGCTGCTGCATTCCCACATAGTATCTGATGTTGCTTGATGTAAGTAAAATTGCATTACATGTGCTCGCTGGCTGGCGCTACATTGGCTCACTATTGTTGTTAGGGTGCTGAATTGTTGAAGAGCTAATGTAGCTACGCATGATGATGTAGACGACATTATGACACGCACTATATTAGTTGCGCAATATTGACAGTAATCCGTTAACCAACAGCCTACTTCCTCCTACCTCCCCACTAGAATTGCCTTATGTCTGTCCCATGCATTCTTGAATTCCCCCACTGTTTTTTTTACTCTACAACCTCCTCAGGAAGGCTGTTCCATGTATCCACAACCCTCTCTGTGAAGAAATACTTCTTCACATTACCTCTGAGCCGCCCCTCTCTATCTTCAAATTGTGTCCCCTTGTTTTTGCACATCTCTTTTTCTGAAAGATGCTACCATCTTGGACTTTGTTGATTCCCTTGAGGTATTTGAAAGTTTCTATCATGTCCCCCTGTCCCTCCTTTCCTCGAGGCTATACATCATTAGTTCCTTTAGTCTTTCTTCATATGTCTTCTGATGAGATCCTGCGTCATTTTGGTTGCCCTCCTCTGGACAGCCTCCATCCTGTCTATGTCTTTGCGGAGATGTGGTCTCCACAACTGTACACAGTACTCCAGATGTGGTCTTACCAACTGTCTGTACAGAGGGCCAACAACTTCTTGTTTTCTACTGGTGCTGTCTCTCCCTATGCATCCCAATATCCCCCCAGCCCTCCTTACTGCCTTCTCACATTGCTGGCCCACCTTTGGGTCATCTGGTATGACTTCACCCAGGTCCCTTTCCATTTTTGTTGTTGTCAGTATCTCACCCCCCCATTGTGTACTCTTCCCCTGGGTTTTTGTTTCCTAGGTGCATTACTTTGCACTTCTTTGCATTGAATCTAAGCTGCCATACATTTGACCATTCCTCCCACCTTGCCAAGTCCCTTTTCATCCTTTCCACCCCACCTTGTGTATCAACCATGTTGCAGATCTTTGTGTCATCTGCAAAGAGACATACTTTCCCTTCCAGTCCCTCTGCAATGTCACTTATAAAGACATTAAAAAGGACCATCCCCAGTACTGAACCCTGTGGTACCCCACTAGTAACCCTCCTTTCTTCACTGTGGACTCCATTTATTATTACCTGCTGTGTCCTGTTGTCCAACCAGTGTTTTACCCAGGCTACCACCCCTAGGACCCACTCCCAGGCTGACTAATTTGTTCATTAATCTTTTGTGTGGGACTGTGTCAAATGCCTTGCTAAAGTCTAGGTAGACCATGTCCACAGCCCCTCCCTGGTCTACTGCTTTGGTCACCCAGTCAAAGAAATCAATTAGATTTGTCTGACATGATCTTCCCGCTATGAATCCATGATGCCTTGGGTCCTGTGCCCCACTGGCCTCTAGGTACTCAACAATTCTTTCCTTCAGAAGTGATTCCATCTTTTTCTCCCTACCACTGAGGTCAAACTGACAGGTCTGTCATTTTCTGCCTCTGTCTTGCTCCCACTTTTGTGAAGGGGAATCACATCCGCCCTCCTCCAGTCCTCAGGTACCACCCCATCCTCCTATGATTTATTAAAAAGAGTAGTCAGTGGTGTTACTAGTTCTTCCCTTAGTTCTTTTAAATATTAAATAAATAATTATATACTGGTCAACAATATGTTTATGCATTTACAAGATCCTGAGGCTACCAGCACAGTGGAGTGACTTGACTGTGCCAATCAGGCTGGATCCAGTCACTAAATCTAACAGATCACGTGTTGGGTAAGGTTGTTTTTGTGTAATTCTTTTTAAGAGAGGCCCCAATACCAAAATATGTTCTTCACTTTGGGGTCAAACAGAAAATAACAATCCCTAGGCGGTCTTCCATCAGAAGTAACCACTGATGTGTTCTGTGTTAATTGCCAAGAAAGATAAGCTTGACTCGAATATCACACATACGAGCTCTCTATGTTACCGATAGTGTATCTGGTGATGTACTGTATGGCTATGAGTGTCATAATCATGTGAATCAGTGTGGAGTGATATACAGAAACATAGAAAATAGAAGTTGACAGGAGATAAGGACCGCAAGGCCCATTCAGTCTGCCCATTTCTTTTTCTACCTTATAAATATGCCATCGGCCTTTGCTCTGTCAATGGCCTATCTATTCATA
Organism: Neoceratodus forsteri; assembly: GCA_016271365.2. Lineage (NCBI taxonomy): Eukaryota > Metazoa > Chordata > Ceratodontiformes > Ceratodontidae > Neoceratodus > Neoceratodus forsteri. The sequence continues at coordinate 954,106,686 of CM057456.1, forward strand.
CTCATCTGTATTGCTCCCTTATGCCTATCCCATGCCTGTTTGAAGCCCTGCACTGTATTCATAGCCACCACTTCCTGAGGTAGGCCGTCCCATGCATCCACCTCCCTTTCGGTGAAAAAGAACTTCCTCACCTTACCCCTTGATCGGCCTCCCTCTAATCTCATGCTGTGTCCTCTTGTCCTGCTATTTTTCTTATATTTAAACATGTTAGACTCTTTCACCTTGTTAATGCCCTTAAGGTGTTTGAATGTTTCGATCATATCACCTCTCTCCCTCCTTTGCTCTAGGGCATACACATTGAGCTCTGTTAATCTGTCCTCATATTTCTTCTGATGCAGTCCCTGCACCATTTTGGTTGCCCTTCTCTGGACTGCCTCAGTTTGGTTAATGTCCTTGTGAAGGATACTTGTATAAAGAGAAGCACCATTCCCCCACTCCTTGTTATGAGCAATCCCTTCAAGAAGAGATGAGAGAGGCCACATGATATTTGCACCAGAAATAAAGGTAAGTAGGCCTGTGGGAGTCTTCAATTCCAAACCTGACTCAGAAGTGAAAGTGTCGTAAGGGCAGCAGTATAAAAGACTGGCATTTGTCAGAAATAGGTCAGTGTACACAGTGTACAGTAGTTACTTGCTGCAGAAGAGGAAGTATGCTGTCTCCTCTCCTCCTACCAACCCATCTCCACAAGATTCTCCACAATGGCTCAGCCTCAAAATATTTAGTTGTGTTATTATTTAGCTTTTTACAAATGCATAGGCCTCTATTTAAGTGGCACAAAACATAGATGACACCCCCCCTCACTTGTTGTCTAACACCTGGGCTCGTTCTTGAACCTGGGTCACTGGTGTTGTGAGTGGCAATGCTGCTGCTGCATTGATGGACTAGCATCAAGCTGCAATTTCTAATTATTTTCTAATCATTATAATTTTGTTTTCCAGCAGCAATCATTCATGAGGCCTTCTGAAGATGGCCTCACAGTCAACATGTCATCAGTCTTATTTCCTATACTAATTACTGCAGGAATCACTGCAGTGTGTCACATTTCCTCTGCAGTGTTAGCTGCACTTTAAAAGTGCAGTGCAGGTAAACATTACAGGGAAACACAATATACCACTGCCCAGTCAACCATTTCCCTTTCCACTTACTTAAATGCTCCAGGCCAACATCAGTGCTACCATTGCCATCAGGTAAAAGAATTCACCACCTGGTCCCAAAAACAAACTACTGAACATCATGTGGACCTGTTGAACAGAGCAGCTACTTGAAATCTGGTGGAACCTGGGCCTGACTCTCTGTCAGGACATAGGGTTGAGTAGCAACCAATCAGTTTGTCCCACATAGAAAGTTTTTTATTTGCAAAATTGATTAACATGTCCTGCACTGCAGTAAAGCTTATAATTAAAGGGATGGGGGTTATCTGAGTTTTCTTCTAAGTAAAACCAGAATAGCTTTCTTTAAATGAAGGTGCCTAAAGGAAGGTCATTAAATAACCCACTCCCTCAGCTGTGACTATAGGAGTAGTAGTTGTGGAGTAGTGGTTTCAGGAACTTCAATTAACAGATCCACTTCCTAGCTCTTTTGTTTGCAAGTAGAAAAAACAAAGAAAATCCCCAGCTTCCCCACCCTAGGTACTTTACTACATTTCAGAACATACTGTATTTAAATAGTTACAGGAAGAAATGTCTGCTTGGTATGCAGGAAATACAATGATGCGTCACTTGATTGGCCAGTTATTTCAAGGACTCCATTCTAGTTACCTGCCTGTCCTTTTCAGTGGGGTTTGAATTCTCTCCTACTGAACTAGGTGTAATGTGATAAATGCATTGAATACCAACAGTGCTGGCCTGAGCAATGTATCCCTGCCCCACTTCCAACTCCCTCCAGCCTTCACACTGTGTCTCATATTGGTATTAAAAGTAGTGGCGACGCATCTGTTGAAAAGTGGCTATGCATCTGTTGAAAAAATAGACTGCATGGTGGAGGGTCTACATGGGGGAGAACATGAAGTGGTGGTGGCAGTGCATGTCAGTCCATACCATGCTACAGATTATTTCAATTCAATATTTTTTCATTATATGGTGTTCCATTAATCCATACAATTTTTGCATTTAACCAGTATCAAACTCATATCCCACCGCCATCACTAATATATCCATGACCTACAGTGTATGCAGTGACTGATTGTCAGAGAATGCCAGTAGTATGTTAAATATATGTACTGAAACTGTATTACTATACATTGTTGGTTGGAAGGTGTTTGCTGCACAGTATTCAACCACATACTAATTTTATGTCAACTGTGGAGTAGCTATTGTTTAATAAAACTAGAAACTACAAGCCACAGATTTAAGTTATTTTTACATTCAAGTAAGCACTATGCATCACCCAGGTGTCTGATACTCATCCCAATTAAGTGCTCCAAATCCAAAATGGGAACTAAAACTAGAAATGAAAAAAGGGGAAAATGAGTAGAGGTTTTATGTGGTGCGATCACCAAACCTCTGTCAATAATAATAGAGCAAAAGAGTCTCACTGACTGACTCCAGACAGAACAAAGGGTGACGGGCAGCATTATCAGTATAAACTGTTCTACGTGTATTCAGAAGAAAGATTAAAATTTCTATCAGAATAGATACACATTGAGCATATATATAGTATCAGCCAGAGCAAAGGTAATACAGTACCTTGTAGCAAAGGGTTCTCTTTAGGAAAATAACACTTTGCAACAATGTATTTATTATCTGTGCTTTACAACTTACTATCTAAAAGTGTTTCACTATTTCAAACATCAAAGTGACCATTTTCAACAATGTATACCTTCTAGTGCCTGACAAAATATACAAGACGAGCTTTACTTGTATAGCAGCAACCCTATTGGATAAACTTGGCCAGTGCTTTCATCGAAGTTTTCTGTATAGCATTTGGCTTGTTGGTAAGTAAGAATGGAAATCAATGAGTAGTATATAAAAAGTAAAACTATAAAATACAGCTGTATTTAAGTGCATATTTATTTACAGTAAATGGGTATAGATGCACTGGCATTCAGTATGTATAGTTCACCAAATACAGCACTTATCCTCTGTAAAAAAAGGTGTTGCAGTGCAATGACAGACTCCTATACAGTTTGTTTTGTATTGTATTAGCAGATCTTCAGCATTCAATATCTTCAGAGACCTATAATAAAGTATTACAGAACTAGGTATAGTTGGATTAAAGGTTTTTTTTTTCCATTGGATGAAGGTTGTTTCTTAACATGAATCAACTACTGTATGACTCCAGCAACAAGAGCCTGTAATTGGCTAAAATTTATTCTAAAACAATTTCCTACAAGCAAAACTGCATCTAGTACATTTCTAGACTGCACTTTTTTTAAGTATCTCCATAAGAATTATTATTTTTGAAATCAGTTCTTGCACCTGAGATCTAATGTCCTAGGCCAGCATCATGGGGTGGGTTGGAGGTGGGGGATTTGTCATTGACCAGTGCTCCTTGTACTGGAGCAGCATCACTGGTGGGATCTGTCACGGACCCATGCTCTCAGTCCTGGGTCAGTATCACTTTGGTAATCAAAACTGCATTTAGCATATTTCTAGAGCACAGCAGGTTTTAAAGTACTGCCATAAGAAGGATTTTTTTGTTATCAGTTCTTGCACCTGAGATATAATGTTTAATGAAACTAGGGGCAGAGGTTTTCATAGCTAAATAACAGCACTGTAACATTCAGCCTTCAACAAACATTTACTGTACATTGTAAAAACATTACCTCGGGGGTGTAGACACTGGCAGCAGCAAGCAGACGCACCATTCAGTAATGGTTTACTATGGCAACATAGAACAGGGCATGCTAAATTACAAGATATTTCTAGATTGTTCAAGGTTCTCTATAGGGACAACTTCAAATAAATCACTTATAAAACTGGTCTAAGTTAATCTGATAGGCATGAAATGCTGAAAAGAGGTGATGCCTTAGGGGTAGGATTGCTAAATAGCAGAGTTCCCATATTTTTTTCATGCAGAGCCCTGCATCACTTTTCTAGATTGGCACTGTCTGGAAACTGGAGGCAAGTCATGCTGACCTTTTACAGTCTGAATTATGCCATGCTTAGTTAAATTAATACTAAATTAATACTAGGAGTGATCTGTGTGCCTAATACTTAGTATCCCTAAATGACTCACCGCATGATGTTGGTGGTCCTGGTGGAGCTGAGGCAGCTCAGATAACAATGAATGCAGGTTTTTTAATAATGTCCTAAAAAGGTATTGCTTTACCAGTTCACACTTGAAATGTAATGTTATTGGACCAACTGGGGGACTGTGGTTTTCTTAGCCAAATAACAGTGTTTTAACTGTCAGACTTTGACAAACATCTACAGTTTTAAGTGATGTGCTGGTGTAAAGTATGTTCAGCATTTTAGTTCTAACCGTGTTGTAGTTCTGGGGAGGCACTAAGATTTCTAAGGCTTATGCCTACTCCCAGTGCTGTTGTGCTATTGGGCTGCTGGTGTTTTGAGCAAAAGGAAAAACATTAGGGTTTTGGGTCTCCAGAGCCTTGGTGAATTAGTGGTACTGCCTTCCTTGATAGAAAAAGCAGTTCCCCATGATCATCGGCCCCAGCCAGACTAGGTTGGTCAAGGGTCAAACTATTTTTGAAGGTCTCATTTGCACCCAGTTGTCACTGGACTCGTGTAAATATATATCATAGTAACTGGTAGCAATTGCTATTAATGCCATCAAGGCACTCCACCTATTCCAGTGGTACTTTATCATGACATGTTTAAGAGAAATGGATTTAGCAGTAAAAATATGAAACATAATTGAACTAATTGAACAGTCAGTGGCTGGCCATGGTGGTGAGAGGTGGGCTGTGCCAGTCACCAGAGGGGTACTGGGGGGGAGTGAGGTGGGCTCACACTGTCAGGTGGGTGGTGGGGGGGCCACTGGATCACCAGGGATATACGGGGCATTTTGAGGAGTGTTGTAACAATGGTGACAGGATAGAATTTGGGGGCGGCGTGCTGAAATTGGGCATCAGAGTTGGGGAGGGTGTTCAGATAGCCTGTAAGGGCTTGCACATGGCACTATTGGGATTGGGAATGGGGGTGATAGCCCACACTAGGCTTTTTGATGACTACTGTGTGGACTTTGGGAGTGTGAAGGTGGGGGTGTGGGGGTGGTACTGTACACTAGCAGAACAGGGCTGTTGGAGGGCCATAGTGGCCTCTCAGTTGTGCAGCACTGGCTGCACATTTTCAAACCCTGGTGGATGGCAAAGAACACTTACACCACCTCATAGCTGGCATAAGTGTTCTTTAATGGATGTCCACTGGGGCTTGTTTCTGAATACCAATTTGGGGACTTTATTTTTATTTATTTGTTTATTACAAATTGGGTTTACAACCTTTGAGTCAGAGACTCATTTACAAAGGCACCTCGTCACAGGGAGGGCAGACAACAGGACAGTTATAACAGTGCAGATTACAACAGTGGATAACATTACAGGTGCAGTAAAAGGAACATTTATAATAGATACACTTAGGTTACTATGGGTGCAGTAAAAGGAAAGCCACCCTTCCTGAATAGAATGCAACTGCTGCCATAAACCCCCTTATGCCATGTCACAAGGGGGTTTATGGTGCATTGATCCACTTGGGCACAGGCCGCCTGCAGCATGTTGCAGGTGCCTTTCTGAATCCCAGCATGATGCAACTCATGACTCAAGTGCTACTTGCACCGGTTTTTGGGATGTAAGCTGCCTTGCGTCCTGAGCTGCCTTTTGTGAATCCAGCCCAGTGTATCTCTGCTCTTGTAGGCATGTGCACTAAAAAGTCAATATTAGCTGACTGGAATAACACCAACATTGCAGATTTTAACTGCAATAAATGGCTGGCAAAATTCAGGGAATTTATAGTGCCAGAGAAATGTTTGTTAAACTATTGAGGAATCCTTTGGCAATTGCCAACCCATGTGAAGAATGATAAAATCTTACTTCCACCAGCTTTTACATCTGAAACAAATGCCAACCATAAATATATATCCTCCTAAGGGCATAGGATACAGCTACTTTTATTGACTGATTTTAATTTATACATAATGTATTGCAATACAATGCTGTGAATGCTACAGTATAGATACCTTTTTTATGTACTGAACCTCCTAACCTTATTCAGTACATATATGCATGTTTGTAGTTTATTATGTTCTCTTTATCACTTGACATATAGTACATGACATTTGGAAAAACTCAATAAAAATTATTTATGAAAAAATAATCTCTCTTGGCATTGTCAGAACACAAATCTTACCAGATTCCAAATAAATGTAATTTGCTGGACATCATGGTCTTTATTACAGAAGTAATTTACATAAAAACAGCCTATCTACCTCCTACACTTCATCTGTCACCAATGCTTTTCCTGCCTGTAGTCAAAACTCTCTGCTTGTGACATTAGAATACTTTCTAATGCAACAGGTTGTGATTGTCACAAGCAGGCAATAATGATTTCCTAGCAGAAATAAGCAACTGGCGCAGATGAAGTCAAAGGAAAAAAAGACTAATTTAATGAAAATGTATTCACTTACAAAACTGGATTGTTCTGAAATTCAAATTTTGGGGACATTTTTTATAGCTGAGTTCTACTGATGCCAACTGTGATTTTGCTGCTGGAAACCAGAAACTCTCTTTAAGTACAGTATTTATATACTCACTCATGTTGATGTTCCTCTATGCTGTAGCCCTCAGTCAAGTTGACATTTTTGGTTTGGTTTAAAATTCCTTTAATAAATGTTGTTTCGGTACATTTATCAAGTTTATCATAAATGTCATCCTGATTTTATCAGAGAAAGTCTTAACTGTGCAATTGCTCCTTCAGGTGTTTCACACATGAATTACAGAGCTTCAAGTTATTTATTAATATGAAGTTACTTACTGCTTGGAGTCTAATGGTGGTCTCTTGGTGATTCCATAATTAAAGCTAGATCCACTCACCACATTGTTGAAAAGACTGTTTAGTGGATTGAGGATAATAATAATAATAATAATCTTTATTTTTAATGCACCTTTCAAAAATCAAGGCACAGCGCAAATTGTAAAATCACATCAAAATAGCACATCATAGTAAAACCAATAGAATAAATAATATCAGAAATCATAATAAAATATTAAGATCAGACCAAGTCAGCGTCGTCTTCAAATGCCTTAATCCACAAAAAGGATTTTAATGCTTGTTTAAAACACCCCACAGTCGTGCACTCTCTAATCCAACGGGGTAGAGAATTCCAGAGGGTCAGTGCCATGAACATAAAAGCCTGGGCACCAGAAGATTTTAAAACTACCCTCAGAATCTCCAGCGACCCCTCATTGGCCAAGCAGAGCGGTCGCTCTGGGAGGTAAGAAACCAGGAGCTCTTTCAGGTAGTCAGAGCCCAAACCGTGCAGGCTTTATAAGTCAGTAATCTGACTTTAAAGGTGATTCACCACTGAACCGGCAGCCAGTGCAGTTCCCGCAGCGCCGGTGTAATATGGGAAGAACGAGGTGTCCCAGTTAACAACCGGGCTGCGGAGTTCTGCACCAGCTGTAAGCAGTGGATATCAACCCCTGGAAGCCCAAAGTAAAGGGAATTATAGTAGTCCAAGCACAAGGTCACAAAGGCGTGGATCAATGTAGGTAGGTCCCTGGATGGAACAAGGTGCTTGATCCTAGCGATGTTCCTAAGATGGTAAAAGGATAACTTAACGATGGCCAACACTTGTGCACATAGTGTCAGCTGATCATCAAGAATCACCCCTAGGTGACACACCTGTTCCGAGATAGGGAGCACAACATCTCCCAAGAATAGACTTGAGGGATGGTTTGTCCCCCACCTCCCTATCTGGCAACCAGGATCCACAACCATCACCTCCGTCTTCCCAGAATTCAACTTCAGCCAGCTGGACCTCATCCAACCTTGGATTTCACTGGGGCAGTTATTAAACACCGAGAGTGCTCCATTCTGGTCAGGTGCAAAAGACAGGTACAGCTGGGTACCATCAACATAACAATGAAACTTCAGCCCATACCATCTTACAATGTCTCTGAGGGGAAGCATGTACACCACACACAACATGGGGGACAGCACTGAGCCCTGGGGCACCCCACAAGACAGAGAGATAGGATCAGAGGAAAACACCCCTGATACCACCCTCTGAGTTCTACTGGTGAGGAAAGAAGTAAACCATCTGTGGACCAAACCTGAAAGCCCATAGATGATTCTCAGGTGCTCAAGCAGTACCACATGGTCTACAGTGTCAAATGCTGATGACAGATCCAGTAGGACCAAAATAGACCATTTTTTCTGGTCTCTCACCATCAAGAGATCATTGAGCACCTGAACCAGTGCAGTCTCGGTGCTGTGCCTCTTTCGAAAACCGGATTGAAGAGGATCGTAGAAGCTATGGATGATCAAATGGTTGTCTAACTGAGTAGCCACTACTTTCTCAATTACCTTCCCAACAAAGGGAAGGTTTGAGAAAGGCCTGTAGTTGGTGAAGGAGTCGGGGTCCAAAGAAGCCTTCTTCAACACTGGTGTCACCACTGCCTCCTTCAGGGAGCAGGGGTATTCCCCAGAGTCTAAAGAACACCAGACTCTCATCACCAGAACCGGGATGATAATCTCCCCACAGCCCATAATCAAGGCTGTAGGGCCCGGATCTAAACTACAGCATGTAGTGTGCATACCCGGGACAATCCTCATAACATCCTCAATTTCTGGCCTTTTGAAGAGACTCCAGGAAAAAAGAGGGAGTGCGACCAGAGACTGGTCCATGGCCGTTCCCATAGAGAGTGTTGCGCGGTTCTCCACCCTGATGTCATCCACCTTATCTGCAAAGAACCGAGCAAGCTCCACACACTGGGATTGCGAAAAGGCTCTATGAACCTGTAGACAGGCTGAGTTGCACAGTCTGTCCATGGTTTGAAAGAGCTGGGCTGGTCGGTTCTGAACAGCAGCAATTTCCCCGGATAGGAATGCTGTCTTCTTATAAGCAATTGCTGACTGATAGAGTTGATAGTGCTCTAGCAGTCTAAGGTGGTCGGCATCTAAGCGGGATGTCTGCCAACACCTCTCTAACCTGTGTCCTAGTCATCACATCTCCCTCAAGTCCCCATCGAACCATGGGGACCAAGGGTAAAGGGAGAGAGGATGCACACAGATTGGCGCAATGGAATCCAGAGAAGAGGTAATGGTCTTATTATAGGCCAGGACCAAGACCTCTGGATCCAAGCTCATCACAGAAAATTCTGATAGGTCAAGTGCCACAGTTAGACCATTGGGAGTCACATCCCATAAAGGGTGATATTTGACCATCTCCACAGGGGTAGGTCTACGCAGGGGGGTACCAAAATTGAATCTCACAGTGTGGTGGTCAGACCATCTGACAGGTGCCACCCCCACACCAGAGGCTTCCATCCCCAGGAGGAAAACCAGATCAAGGGAATTACCACATTTATGAGTGGCAGAGGTAACCACCTGTGAGAGGCCCAATGAATTCATCAATTGGACGAAATACTGTCCAAATTGTGAGAGTTCATCGTCGATCCAAGTATTGAAGGATAAGGGAGAACTAGAGTGATGACAATGACCACCTTGACAAAGTGGAAGATACTTGCCATATGTTGGGGAGTTCAAGTCATACCTTTATTCTGATGGTAGTTGGTGCCTGAATAGTAACTTTGGATATTATGCTAATTTAGGCCCTTGTGCACTAAAGGTCTGATTGCCTAAACACCACAGAGCCAAGGCATTTAGACAATTCTAAGTGACAATGCCATGTACGTGGGGTTCTATGGACCCCTGGACACGTGCATGAAAGGGATGCGTGTCCCTTTAGCATTTGATCCCCAACCATTCACACAGCTATGTGCACATACGGTCTGAGGGAATGTCCAGGGGTGTGCCTGCACTCTGTACCATTCACATAGGTCCTGCTGTGTCTATTGTATGCCCTCCACCAGATTTCATTCACTGGCTGTGGTGGGAACAGCCACCCCCCCCTCACAATGCTGTTCCAACCCTCTGTGCATACAGGGTGGGCAGGAGCAGCCATTTGGGCAATTGCCTGTACTTTTGTAAATGTGTGGACCTGTGCCTTCCCAGAATCCCCTGCTCTATGCAGAGCAGAGGATCCACTAGAGGACCAGAATTGGCATCTGCTTGGATGCCTGCCTGTGTTCTCCAATCTACCTCTGTGCAGCTGCATGGGGGGGGTCATAGCAATGGACAGATGCCCTGCGGAGGTGCAGATTAGTGCATGCCACACTGCACATGCCTGTCCATGGGTGTAGAGCTATGTAACCAGGATACATGCCCCTTGTGCATACCCTGCCTTGCATACTGCATAGGCACCTTAGTGTGTCTAGGCACTTCATTGCTCTGTGAGTGCACATCAGTTTGTGTGCTTCTGCCAAGGAATCTTCCTAGAATATTCTTGTTGAATTCTGATGTTTGGGATCAGCCTCTGGCCTTTATTATGATTTAGGTATTGTATGATTTGCCATAGTTTCATACTGATACAATAACTTGATTATAGAGATGCTTGATTCTGTATATTTTTAGGTATTCAAGGATCCAAGAGTACAGGATACTATATACTGTATGTCTTTTTGTGTTGCATATCCACATTATGCTATGGTTGCAGCTCTTCTTGTAGAACTCATTCATGGCTTCATTCAGCATAAGCTGACCTTTGGTGGTGTATTATTTTGTATTGCCTTTTTTGTCTATTTTTTGTGGGTTTTTTTTCCTTGCATGGGGTTGTTGAGAGTCTAAGTTATCATAGATTCTGCATATGTATCAGTACTGGTATCTATCTTCTATTTTATGGGCAATAAGTTATTGACAGATACTTCTGGGAGGTCGAAATCTTCTTTGATTAAAATTCTTTTCTGTCCCCTTCCAATCTAATTTATTTTTCTTGCACCTTTTCTCTTTCTCCCAGATGGTTAGGTGGCCTCTGTAGATTACTCCTATCCTCTGATTTGCCCCTTCTTCAGCCATCAGAAACCATAATGACTTCACTCTCTCTCTCCTCCTGAGCTAGATTTTGCCTTTCAGACCCTTTTGGACTCCTAATCTATGCTGCCACTCCCCCTGTCTTGGCAGTTTTCCTATCCTTTCTAAATAAAGCACATGCGAGGGCACTTAGATCTCAGTTGTTATTCTGGTTAGCCCATGTTTATGTTATTGTAATGTCTATACTGTCAACAGCCATAGTCACATGCAGCTCAGCCATATCACTCCCTAAGCTCCTTGTGTTCCTATAAATAACTTTGCCTGCTCTTCCTAGCCCCTCTGGTCTTCCTAATCCTGATTACTGTTAAATGCCCTGTTCCCTTATTTTGACCTATACTTGTCTACCCCCCTTTTCCTGTCCTTTTGTGTCCCAGTGAAGAGCCATGCTGACCCACTTTGTGTATCTGTGTGCTGTCCTGTACTTTAGCACTGCCCTTCCCTTATCTGGTTTAAAGCATGCTAGTTATAACATAGAGCTTTTGTCCTAATGCACTGTTCCCCCTCTGCTCAGATGCATGTTATTCTTTGTAAATGGCCAGCTATCAGGAAAAAGGATCCCCAGTCCCCTGAACAGTGGAACCCCTCCTTATCACAACAACCATTTAGCCATGTGCTTAACTCTTTTATTTTCTACTTTATGCTTTTTCCTGTATATGACACCAGCAGCACCTCAGAGAAGGCTTCCATGTCTGCAGCTGTCCTCACCTTACTATACTTGGTACTATACTTGGTATTTGAGACAGAAGAAGGGGAATGCCCATTTAGTCTGTCTCCTACACTAGCAAGGCCACTTGGTTGGGGTTATGTATAGTAAAAGATTATCTAACCTATTTCTGAACAGTATAAAGGAGTTAGTATCCACCACTTCCTTGGGGAGGCTATTCCATAATGTTATCACCCTCTATATAAAAATGTTTCTGCTAGTGTTCCTCTTAGGAAATGTCAGTTTAAGTTGGCGGTTATGACTTCTTAGGTTGATGTTTCTATTGTTTACTTCTAGACCCAGGCTAGCCATTAGCTGACTATCCCCTGTTATTTTAAACATTTCTAAAATGTCAACTCTTATATGCCGCATTTCTTCTGAGTAAGGACCTAGTTGTTGTAGCCTGAACTCATATGGTATATCACTTAGACCAGAGATAATTTTGGTTGTCCTATGCTGAACCCTCTCAAAGTTTTTAACATCCTTTTGGAGGTACAGATTCCACAGAGGTGTGCTGTAGTCCAAATGGGTTCTTATAAAGGCTTTATAGAGAGGCAATATGTAACTTCTATGTCTGGTTACAAAAACCCTTCTTATACAACCTAAGACAGTGTTATTTTTTTTTTATAACCTGATTACAATGTGGGCTGAAATTTAGGTAATTATTGATTAAAATACCTAGGTCTTTTTCTCTCTCTCAACTGCCTTTAATAATGTTGCATTCAGTGTATAATCATTAATATTGTTACTAGAACCTAGGTGCATAACCACACACTAGTTAGTATTAAAGATCATACCATTATTATGTGCTCAGTCTTCCAATGTCTTCAAGTCCCTCCTAAGCTTGTCCACCTAACCCATAGTACCCACCATGGCTCCCAACTTTGTGTCATCCACAAATTTTATTAACCAATTGCTAATGCTAGTGTTCATGTCTGAGGCAAATAGTAAGAATAAGGCCAGCCCCAGAAGAGAACCCTGTGGTACTCCACTTGTCACCTCCCCCAGTTCTGACAATATTCCCCTTATCCTGACCTTCTGGAATCTACCAGTCAGCCATGCTGAAATCTATTTGGCTAGTATAACGTTGATGCAATTATCAGCAAGTTTCCCGATCAAGGTTCTGTGGGGCATCTTGTCAAGGGCTTTTTGGAAATCCAAACAGAACACATCCACAGGCCTTTTGTGTTCCAGTGCATGAGATTTCATAACAGACTAGAGTGTTGGTAAGGCAGGATCTATGCTTATTAAAACCGTGTTGTGTTTTGTCGAGAATATTTTTGATAGTAATGTCCTCCTCAATTTATCCTTTATAATGGACTCTATAATGTTCCCCAATATGGAGGTCAAGCTTATGGGTTTGTAATTGGACATGATTCCTTTATCACTCTTTCTAAAGATCAGAACCACAACTGAAGTCTTCCAATCCTCAGGCACATCTCCTGACTCAAGGGACATATTGTAGAGTTTTGCCAATGGGTTTACTAGCCTTGTACTAATTTCCTTTAGTATTCTTGGGTGGAGCCTATCTGGGCCAGCTGATTTTGTAATATCTAGTTTATTCAGTTTAGTTATTATTTCCATTTGTGTGATCTTAATATCTGGTACCCCTGATTAACCGTGTGTAAGGTGGCTTACTCATCCCTGGTGTCATCCGATAGATTATCTGGTTTTGATTATACAGAGCAAAAATATTCATTAACAATCCCAGCTTGCAATGCTGGGTCTGTTATTTCATTTGTGCCCTTTTGTATTGGGCCCCCTGTTCTATCAGTCACTTTGTGGTTTATATAGGCATAACAGGCCTTTCCATTGCCCTTTATGTGAGCTAATTTAAATTCAAGTTTGTTCCTTTCATTTATTTTCATGTGTTTACTTAGTCTTAGCTCTGTTTTATATTTATCAATATTGTATACACTATTATCTGTTTTCATTGCCATAAATGCAACTCTTTTCTTAGTCAGCGATTTCCTTATTTTATAAGTATACCACAGTGGAACCTTTCCCTTTTTATTTTAAAGGAACTTATCAGATACATAAATGTCCTCTAATTCCAGTATTTTGTTTTTGATCAACAACCATAATTGTGCGGTATTTAGGTTGCTACTGTTCCAGTCCCCGGTTTCAAGCTCCCATCTGATTGATGTAAAAATTGCCTTATAATAGTACTTTTTTTGGTTTTACAGTCATATTTGCCAAAATCATACTGTGGTCACTAATATTTAGAGGCTCCAGTCATTCTATGTTATGAATGACCTCTGTTCTGTGTGTTATAATGAAGTCCAGGATATTTTTTCTCTTGTAGGCTGTCTAACCATTTGATTTAGTTCAGTATTTAACATATCAAGAAAAAAGCTGTTCTTGAGTATTAGATGCAGTATAAATATCCCAATTAATTTCTGGAAGGTTGAAATCTCCTAATAATAAAATATCCCTGTTTTGGGCTATGCTAGTTATGTTGTTAAGTAAGCAAGATGATCTACCATAGATGTATCTGGTGGTCTATAACAAATCCCCACTGTAAGTTTTGCATGGTTATTTCTTGAAATGTCTGTCCATATCACATTGTCTGTTGAGATTTGTGAGTTTGTAGTTAGGTTTTTACATGTTATATTATATCTTGTGTACAAGGCTACACCACCTCTGCTTTTACGCTTCTTATTTCCATAAAACACTCGGAAGCCAGGGATGTTTCTATTCCAACTAGTATACTCTGATCACAGTTCAGTGATAGTGGCCAAGTCAATCTGCTTTTCTTCAAGCAATATTTCAAGTTCTGTCTTTTTAATCATGTTTAGACTTTTAGACTAGTATTTTTAAACCATCCTTAATACATGACTGGGGTTTAGTACTTTTAGTAGAAGTATTCCCCCCCTTCTCCCCTCACACATTATTTTTTTTGGAGTCAATGTAGTGTTGTTTATGATATCATGAAACATGGTTCCCAGTAATTTGCTGCCCCTCCTGCTAAGGTGAAGTCCATCATGACAGAATAATTCAAAGTGCCCTTTGAACATTTTCTAGGTCCTTACAAAAGCAATGTTTTTTTCAAAGCTTCATCGCCTGAGCCAATTATTAAATGCTTTTATCTTATTATTCCTTTCCTGACCAGCTCTTGGTACAGGGAGTATTTCAGAACATATAATTTTACAGTTATTCTGTTCTAGTACACTGTGCATACTGTATGTTGGAATTCTATAATCGTATCTTCGACACTTTGTCTCCCCATGTTGTTAATTCTTACATGCAATAATGCTGGCAGTCTTTAATTCGAGTTGGCAATAATGTTTGATAGCACCCCTGCTATGTCTCATATTCTAGCCCCTCTGTAGCTGCATGTTGTCACATTTTCTTTGTCATCCCTAGTTGAGTACCTGTCAGTGTACTTGGTAATTGAATCACCCAATATAAAAATTTGTTGTGCACCTGTTTCGTCTTTGTTCTGGGTTACACATGCCTCTTCATTACCCTGGATTACCAGGGTTGCTGATTGTTCCATGCTGTCAATCTGGTTATTTCTACTATCACACTGCTCCCAGCCAGATCTAACAGCTTCTTTGACTGTGTTTCAATATCCTCTAGTAAGTTTATTATGGAGGTGTAATGATTCTCATTTCTTACTACAGTATCTAATTCCCTGAATCTGACTCTAACTTATTCTACACTGCTTGGTGCCAGGTCACTGGTACCTAGGTGTATCAGAATGCCTGGATTTCTACTCCCACCTCTCAGTCTTATCAGCCTCTCCAAGAAAGGAATTCTCATGTTTGCAGTCCCCCTGGGAAACACAGAATGGATACAGTATCTCCTCTAGTTGAGAGTTCTATGTCAGCATCCCATCTCTCTAACTATGGAGTCCTTACAGGAAGCATTTCCTGCCCCACCTGACTCCTCCGTAACTGCCCTAGTCTGCTGCATCTATGTTGGATGAAGCCATTCCCACCAGAGTATTGACTGCTGCATTCTTCCTAATGCAGTTTTCCAGAAATGATTATACCAATAAAGCAAATCTGTTCTGGATTGCCTGCTCTGTCCTGGGTTGCCACCCTGGTGATCCCCCATGCCATTTTTACATCTTCTGCCTTCTCCACTGCAGTTCAACCCCCAGAGTGCACCTATAATGCCCACTGAGATAGTTGGACAGCAACTGTTGCTTCTCAGGCACTGCACTTCAGCCCTGAGGGAAACTATCTCTACACCTAGGACTATGAGTGTATTGCACACTGGTCATCTCTCAACCTCCCAGAGCATATTCTGGAAGATTTTTGAGCCATATCCCCTGCAGCTAACCAGCTGCCCACCCCACCCTCCTACCTGTGTGCTGTGTGTGTGGACTGAATAAATCTTTAAACCTGAAGTTCCCTGCCCTGGCAATCTTCTTCCTATGTACCTCTTCTTTTATGTCCAGCCCCTCAGGCTCATGGCACTTATTTGATGGCATATCTATCTACTACATGAATTACTACCACCCATGGGAACTTCCCTATATACACCAAGTCTCCTATCAAAAGCAGCCTTCAATCAGGAATGTGGCTTAGTCATGCCTCAAATTATCACCTAGGTAAGGCCCAGGTGAAGCAATTCTCATTTAGCCCCTAAAATACCATAGACATTAAGGCTTAAGTGCTGCAGAGAACTAAGAGCCCAGAATATGCCTTCACAATCTGAATGTGGGCATCACTGTGACTGATGGTGGCATTAACATATGGAAGGCAATAGATGATGAGTATTTTAGTCATGCACTCTGTTTCTGCCCACACACTAAAACTAGTTGTGATTTATGTGCTTGAGCAACACGCACAGTTAAAAGGAACAGTCACTACTGCATGGCGCATTACACAATAATAAACACTGGTGATCCCCTTCATCACACTGTTAACAGCCCTTTTTCAAACACCGTAATAACTGGAAAACTAGTTATTATGGTGTTCTCTCAACTTTTTCAGTACGGTCCTTGAGCGAAGCGCGTGCTCATGTTCTAAGTGAGCAGTTCGGGAAAGCTAAGTTACATGAAAGTGCTGGTAGAAATGTTTGTTTCTGGAGTAGGACTTTTGTTAGTATGGATTGCTCTTCCCTTCATTTTTAAAATTTGTGAACTGAACAGCTTAGTGGAGTGTTGGGTGAATGGGAACAGTGGAGAGCTGGCGGTGTGGAGATCTAGCACTGGGAAGAATCCCATAAGAAAGGCTGCAAAAAGTAAAAGTAAAAACATGTTTCTGTCAAAATGACTTTTTTACTTTATGAGGATTTTGAGTGGTGAGGATGGTAGAGTAGCTGCAGTTTCTCTCTGATGTGGAGGGAAAAGGGAGTGGGGTTATGAGTGGCAGCACATTGGCAGTAACGAAACAGAATGATTTTTTCACACTTTTGGACAGAAGTAGAGTACAGTATTATGTTTAATTATTTTGATCAGTTTATTGAAATGGTTTTTGGCTTGTTTCCACTTTTTTTCAGATGTATAGTACTGTGATTCATGCTGGGGGGGGGGTGGGATCATGCCAGCTCATGCAAACTTGTGTGTGTGTATTACAGAACTGCTTTGCCATTCACTCCCTTATACCAGTAATTATAAACAAACTCTGGCCAGAGCTGATAGGGCTGCAGTCGAGGAATTTGGGGTAAAAATATTAAAAATTACCAAAGTCACGAGCCTGCATTCGTAAAATGTAATCTAGGCTCATAAATTTGCTGTTTTTTAGTATTTTTACACTAAATGTTCAACTCAGCATAGCCTTGTTATGACCCTGCCTCATGAAGAAGGGCAGAAGAAATTTTCATCTCCTGGCCTAAAGGTGATTTTGTGTAGGGACTGTGAAATCACCTTTAGGGATGCAAAAACACATTTTGGCCTGGAGCTGAAAAATGAGAGCTGTCACATTCATGAGGTGCTATAAAGAAATGGCTATGTTGAAAATTTTGAGTAAAAATATTGAATATTACCAAACTTACTAGCCTGCATTTGAAAAAATTCAACATAGCCTTATAAATTTTTTTTAAATATTTTTACACCAAATTTATAATATAGCCTTCTTATGACCCCACCAAGAAAATTTTCATCTTCTGTTTCACAGATGATTTCATACAGGGAAAGTGAAATCACCTTTTGGGATGTAAAAAAAAAAACATTTGGGCCAGGATTTGAAAAATAGCAGCTGTCACCATTCATGAGGTGCTGTAAAGATATGGCTATGTTGTAAATTTGAGGTTAGATATTGACAATTACCAGAGTTACAAGCCTGCCTTCACAAAATTCAATGTAGGCTCATAACTTTGTTGTTTTTTTAATTAAAAAAATTGTTCACCACATTTTCAACATAACCTTCTTGTGACCCACCTCATGAACAAGTGCAGAGAAAATTCTCAGCTCCTGCCTGAAAGGTAATTTTGTGCAGGGACTGCAAAATCACCTTTCAGGATAGATCTGCCTAATGACAGTGCAATTGTTCATGAGGCGGGGTCTCAAAAAAGGCATGTTGAACATATGGGCGAAAAATATGCCAAAGTATCTAAGTTATGACATTAAGTTAAAAACACCATTGAAATACATTGACCTACATAACTGTTTCTTCAGTTCATGATCTGGCTTTGAAGAGTGAAGACGTGTCTGCAGTCCAGAGATCCCATATGGAAAAGATTTATATTTTTTTTAATATCAGAAATATGTCCTTGTATCCTCAAATATTTTTCAAATATATATCTGATACATTCGCACTTTTCAGATATATTTCGAGATATATTCTAGATATTTGTGTAATGATCCAAGATGAATCATATTTGGGAAAGATCTTTGATATATATCTATATATATATTTGAAATAATATTTTTGCTATACTATTCCAAAATTCAAGCTTTTGTTCTTTCAATGTTATATCCTTGAAAAAAATCAAAAATACTTATTTGTGCATACATATTATTGCAGTTTCTACAAATTTTGCATTGTAGGTAAACATACAGGCCCGGATATTCAAAGGGGTTTTGCATGGCGCAACAGAGTTGTATTGGCTCAACCCCACATTGTGCCCCAGTGGGATATTGAAAGGGTTGCCAGGCACAGTGCATATCCCAATGCACTGGGGTGCAATGTAATTGTATGCAGCGGAGATGCAGGGGGCAAGTCCATGCATATGCGGCACATCCCGATATTCAGCCTGTGATGTGTGGTGCATATTCTGGCGCAACCCTGCATTGTGCCACATAGGGGGCTCAAAGTTGAGCCCATGAGGAGTGGGAACAAATCCCAGCCACCCACGGGAAGGCTGCTGTATTGCAGGGAGCAACACAGCAGCCACCAGCCATCAGGTGGCCACCACCACCAGAACACCGTGACACAAACACACACAATGCCCTGGTAGTCTGGTGGTACCCCCCTCCCTCCCAATTCCCTGATAAATGTAATATAAGGCCTTCCCTGGTTGTCTCGTGGTCCCCCCTTCCTCCCATTACCCCAATCATGGTAGATGTAGACCACCTCAGTCCCTGGTAGTCCAGTGGTACACCCCCACCCATTGCCATGATCACCGTAGATGTAGTATAACCCAGTCCCTGGTAGTCTAGTGGAACCCCCCACTCATTGCCGCAGTCATGGTACATCTCCATCACATAAATCCCTGGTGATCCAGTGGCACCCCCACCCTTCCCATCCAAACCAAACCCCTTGCCCACTCCACTCCCCCCATCATGGGTGGGTGGCTGCAACCCATCCGCATACCACCCAGCCACCCGCCAAATGACAGGTACAGCATGGGCTGTAAGCCCATTGGTCCCCAGTGTGGGCCAATGGGCTTGCAGGGCATACTGTACTAGACAGTCCCAAATAAGTGAATGAAGTCATTCACATATTTGGGACTGTCTAATACATAATATGCCGTCTGCCATTAGGGAGGTCACACTGAGAACCCAATCAAACTTACAGCCCATCTGTATCAGTCGTAGGAGGAGTGGCCGGGTTGTATGGGTGGGTTGCAGCTGCCCACCAATGACGGGGGAAGCGTGGTGGGCAAGGGTTTCGGTGTGGGGGGGTTGGGTGCCACTGGATCACCAGAGATTTATGTGACAGAGATGTACCAAGATCATGGCAACAGGCAGGGGGGGTTCCGTTAGACTACCAGGGACCAGGTAATACTACATCTACTGCTATCACAGCAATGGGCAGGGGGGTACCACTGGACTACCAGGGACTGAGGTAGTCTACATCTACCATGAGTGGAGAAACAGGAGGGAGGGAGGACCACTAGACTTCCAGGGATGGTCTTACATTGCAGTTATCTGGGCATTGGGGACTCAGAAGGAAGGGGGGACCACTAGACTACCATGGACAGTCTTACATTACATTTATTGGGGCATCGGGGACTTGGGAGGAAGGGGGGACCACTAGACTACTAGGGAAGGTCTTACATTACATTTATCGGGGAATCTGGGACGAGGGAGGGAGGGGGATCCACTAGACTACTAGGGAATGTTTTGTTTAACATTTGCCATGATCATGGCTACAGGGCTGGGGTTGCCCAGGGATCCCCACTGCACACGTCATGCTGTTCAGGGTGCCAGGCGCAAGTCACCGGGCTGCCCTGCACAAGGCATGTAAATTGGGCCATAATGACAAGCAAATGGTCCTGTTTGTGCCTTGCATATATTATGGCCTCACTTCCATGCCCTCTGCTGAATATCACGGGTGATGTACCCAGCGTAACTGCATTTGCACTGGGCGCATCCCCATGCTCCCTATCTGTGGCTTGCACTGGTGCAGTGCCACTGCACCATGTGCAGTGTGTGCACTGTCTGTGCCATATTCAACAGTGCTTTGCCATGGCACATCACTGTTGAATATCACCTGGCCCCGGCCACGACGCATCCCAGTTGTGCTGCACCCAGGCTTGTGCCATTGCCAGGTGCAGTCTGACTATTTGGGCCACAGTATATTTTGAATCTACCCAAGATATATATTCTGCATTACTTATACCTTTTCATTTTTGATTTCCCTTGCTAAATATATAAAAAAACACAAAAATATATTCATAACATAGTTTTAAATTATACCCTATGGAAAAGAACGATATTGTATTTTGTTAATATGTAGACCATATCTGAACATGCCTAACTATATCACAGATTTCTGATATCCGTGCATTTTTCCAGTTACACTTTATATTTTTACTGTTTATGCCCCCTTCTCACTGCCCCAGGAACCTCTCTTCAGGGATCCCAAGGTCGTGTACTCCCGTAGTCCCTGCCCCAGGTACCTCCATTCCAGGTACCAGCTGCCTACCCCCATCCTGCCGTGGTTTACCCCCCGGGCAGGGAGGAAAGGGTCACCCCCTACCCTCTCTCACACCTCAAGTATGCATCGGGAGGTCAGCTGGCCCCATCTCAAGAGCCCGGTTATGGGTTTTTCTCGGGACGACCGGGTCCCATCTACAAGAACCTGGAGCAGGGTATTTTCATTTTTCTCCCAGCCCGCAGGATGTCTGCACGCAAGGGGGGGCCAAGGAATGATGCACATCAGGACGTGCTAATGCTCCAGCTCCTGGCAGACGTCCTCCCTCCCTTAGTATGCTGTCTTCACTGCACCTCCACCTGTGGTCACCCAGGTGGCAGTATCGCAGTGGGACCTGCATCCCACCCCAACCAGAGAAGGAGAACAGCCCATGGGTGCTCAATCCTTCTCCCCCCAGCAGGCCCTCCAGCCACCCGAGTCCGTTCCCGAACCCGGGTCACTGACATCGTGAGCAGTAGCCCTACTGCTGTGCCGATGGGCCGGCCCAGTTACACGTTAGATATCTGCAGAATTCAATGAGGTTTAGCATTGAATTACTGTTGGCAAGTGCAGCCTGCCTCTCTTACAAATATGTCTGTTTTACGCCTAATTGTATTTTCGTATATGTATTGCCTTAAATTTTTGTATTATTTTTACTGTTCATCTATATTCTGCTAGTATCCATTTCACCTTTCCCCAGGATGCATCTGGAAATGAACTATGTACAGTAACTCAGAATACCTTTCCTGGTGAAACTTTTAAAATAAATAAATAAATGTATATGTTTTGTTATACTGTCAAAGAAACTATCTTGTTTTACTTTTTAATGGTTTTATGGACTCAGCAATGAAACATTACTATAGTTTTATGCAAGCTTAATTTTACTCTGTAATTTCTACAATAAGTGTATGTTAGCAAACATATATTTTCAATATATAGGAGATGTATTTTCTGAGATATATTTCATATATGTTAAAATGGGTTTGGCCTGATATACATCAGTAGAGTATCTGTAATATATGAATTAATACTGATAATACATTTTAAAAATATGTTTTACATTGCAAATAAATATGTTTTATAGGCTATAAATATGACTGGAATATATATTACATATACCTTTATAATATATATAGACTACATTCTGTAAATATATATTGAATGCACTATTGCTACATATCTTCGTATTGCAAAATATGTAAACAAGCAAAGAAGGCAGCTCTATAATGAAGTGTTGCTCACTACGTAAATGTAAACAGCATTCATGGTAAATTTTAGGCACACATACACATACACATACACATACACATACACATACACATACACATACCGGATCAGGAACTCCAGAGACAATTCTTAGATTTTCCACCACAAAGTTTGTTTGTACAAAAAATAAAATGCTGTAAAACCAAAGTCAAAATTAGCAATAGTAAAAATCAGACCTCCCCACAGAATTGACATTTCATGGTGTTCTTGTGCTTTTTCAAGAACAGTGCAAAATGTTGGACCTGTGGGGAGGACTGTTTTTTTCTAGTGCTACTTTTGGCTTTAGTTTTGCAGTTTTTTTTTACTGTACAAATAAATTTTGTGATGGAAAATCCAAGACGTGTCTTCTGTAGTTCCTTGTCTGGTGTATGTGTGTACCTAACTTCTGATGTGAGTAAAATATGTATCTATGCAGAATATATATTTGTATATATGTCAAATATATTTTTTTGAAAATGCCTGCTGTGGTATTGTGTACATATTTTCATAACTAATTTGCATATTTCAAAAATACAGTATATCAACCAAAATCATGGTAATTTCTATTTTTAAAATACTCTGAATTGACAGCATTACCTGGCATTCCAGAGTGAAAGGAAAAAAGTGAAAAAACAAGTACATGTAGGAACTCATGCCAACATAAAAGTGAACCAAACAGGGGTGGTATAAGTACCAATTTGAACCTTTCCAAATTGTGAGATCAAGAGGTAAGTCCTATGTGTAAGCATAAATGTATAATCTGTAAGTCTGTGATTATGGTACAGCATTAAATGATAATTCTACTATAGATATTTAAATGGTTACTAATAAGAATCCCAAATGTACAGTTAAATGTATGTTACATCAGGATTATTCTGTTGTCTGGGTATTTTTTTTTGATTAGTACTTTTTTATTTGGGGTTGGCCGGCAGTTCAGACCTCCCTCCCTCAGAAAGGGTTTATTCCTCCTGTCCGGCATCCCCACCCAATCCTCTGGGGGTTCCCCCATGGGTTATCCCCCCATGACAGGGCCAGGGAGAAGAGCATTGACTCCCCCCCGGAAGCCTACATCTGGTTCCCGGAGGTCGGTGAGGGTCCCACCTGCCATCATGGAGCCTGCCAGCTCCTATTTTCTAGTTTTCACCCCTGCCCCCATACTGTGCAATGAGTGGGGTGGTTACCCCTGCCGCCACAAAAGTAACCAGTGATCCAGATGTGGGACCACCCCTTCTGGTTGCCATGCTTGTGCTGGTGTCTAGCCACCACTAGGTATCAGGCTACAGCACACCAAACTATCCCCCTCCCAGAGGAAGGAGAGCAGCCCATGGATGCTCAGTCCTTCCTCACCCTGGCCGACCCCCAAGCAACCGGATTCTGTTCCCAAACCCGGGTCACTGGCATGGCCTGAGGTATGATGTTCAGTGCCTCAACCTTCAGCGCCACTGGGATGGCCTGTCTGGGTATTTTAAGATATTTTTGCAATGTTTATGTTTGAAAAAAAATATTATAGATATATGTCAACTGCATAAAAAGTATACCTATTAAATATTCAAAATATATAAGAAGATATACAAAATATATATCATACAGCTATAATATATCATGGAAATATATTTATGATATGTCTTAAATATATCTGTCACATATATTCTCCAAATAAATCAGATATCTCAAAACCAGTCAGTCTGAGATATTGTGCATATACCTCAGACATATGATCAAACATATATTTGAAATATACTTTTATAAATATATCTAAAATATATTTCTTTTCCATATGGAATGATTGTAGCATTGGACCCCAATGGGTAAGTAAGGGCTTTGGGGGTGTGGGGTGATGGGTGCTGAGTGGGAGGGTCAGGTGGGGGACTGTAATGGCTGCAAAATACATCAACAGATAGTTTTCTTTTTACAGGGTGAAAAGAAAAAGAAAAGACTGAGGATTCCTGCACTAGGGGACTGGGCACCACCAGTGTGACAGTTACTTTCTAGGGGGATGCTGAGATGGCGGGTTGGGTGTGCGGGAGGAAATAAAATGACCAAGGATTTCCTGCACTGGGGGATTTGGCACCCAGTCACTGGTACATTTCTGAAGAGAGGAGTGGGGTGGTGGGTGCTGAGAAGTAGGGTCAGGTGGGCAGGAGTAGAAAAAATATATATAAAAAAGAAACTGAAGGTAACAGTGGAACACAGCACAGTCCGCCGTGTCCAAGATGTCTGACAAAGTGTATTGCACATGCGCAAGTGGTCTCACGTGTGCAATACTGTTTGTTGGCCATCATGGACACAGCAGACTGTGCCGTGTTCCACCATGATCTCTGACTGCAGACAAGTAGTGCCGTGCTGACTGCTAATGGACAGAGCTGAGTGCTTCACAGATGCAGGGGTGACTGTGAAGCAACTCCACAATGTTGGTCAGTCAGAAAAATCTCCCTTTTCTGATCCCAGGAGGTCTGCAGGGCTCCACCTACTGCAGCCCTAAAAATAAAGGATATGAAACTGTGTTCTTATGGATTTGTTTTACAAACCCTCAGTGTATGATGACCTCATAAACCCCTTGAGCTTCACTCTCAAAGTTTATGGATCATCACACACCTTGGGTGTGTAAAACATCCATAACACACAGTTGCCTATCCATTATTCTCTATTTCCCATCATTCTGCAAAATGTTCAGAGCTTCTCCATCACTACCAGCAGAAGCAAAATGATCCTTAACAATACTTAATTTAGAGATGTTTCCACATGGTGAAACTCCATTTTGCAGTATGTATTGAGGAGAGACTTTGAGCATTAAATTTAGTGATGTAATCTGTAGTGGACTGTTGTCATGGGTGTGGGGGGGAGGTTAAAAGCTTGTTTCACTTGCGCAACCATATGAACAAGCAACCAAGGTTTTCAAGCAGAATTGTCAAACAATTGCATTATCTTTCTCAAGGTACACTGATTTGAAAGCCATATGTGCCATTATTGCAAATCTACAGCAGCAGCAGCCCAATGAAACAATGGTGGCGGTGGTGATGGTGACCACAATGATGGAAGTGGAGGTGGCACCACTAGTTTGTCTGAGTCTTCACCAGGATGCTGTAGACATCATGAAAGAAGTGGTACAGATGTTTTTTCACACAACTTGTAGGAAAGTTTGACAACATTAAGTCAGAAATGCAAATTGCAGTAGAACCACCAACTGGATCCTGGACAAGAAGACATGTTCATTTCCATTGGACAGATAAAGTATATCAAACAGAAACTGCTGCTCATGCTTACAGTGCAGCAGCAAAAAATTAATAAACAAATCAGGAAGAATGGTGGGCTGTACACAAAAATGCATAATGCCTATGTGCTGCATAACTGAGGCACGTAGGCAACCCTACATGTGGATCCCATGCAGCAGGGGGTCCAGTGGCATGCACTATCAGCGTGCCAACCAGTTGCATGCCAGATCCCCTGGCCAATTGTGCCACACCACACCAAGTGCATGCCGGGGCATGTAGGCACTGCAGGCTTGGCTGGGGCAGGAACCAGTATGCAAGGGAAAACCCTGCTGTAAGTGTTACATGGCTCCCCCAGAGGACACCTGCCAGTGGTGGCATCAGATCGACCCCTGCTGCAGCCCACTGAGTAGATGGGGAGGGCCGGGGGAAGCCATTTGAGCGAATGCCTGTCCATTGTAGAACACCAGATGTGTGCCTTCCCACACTTACCTGATCCCACAGCACAAGAGATCCACTCTGGGACCCAGGTCAGGCTGCCCAGGTCCATTGCTCAGTACCAGACCACCCCCCAGGAACCTGCATGTTTGGGAAGCAGGGCTGTGAACAGGTACCCTGTGGGTGCTTGTGGCTGTGCATCTGTGTACCCTGTGCCCCGTGGCTGTGGGGGGGTGTGCACAGTGGTCCGACAGTTGTCAGTGCATTTTATGCACTTTTGTGCATAGCCCTTATGCATACATAACCTACTGGTAATACTGCTTCTTTTTATAGGCAAAAGAAATAGCATAGAATGCTCAACTGAACATATTTAATATTGTGTAAAATGAGACAACACAGGTCAACAACCCCTATGTATTGCTTATGGATAGGCTTCTTCGAGGGGGGGGTCATGTATGTATGACCTTGTCTATGCATTGTCTATGCACTATGGGGGCTATGCACAAAAGTGCCTAAAATGCACTTTAAAACTGTCGAACTGCCATTCACACCCCATGTGGCTTCAGACAGGTGCAGTGTGCACAGATGCACAACTGCAAGCACCCACAGGGCACCTGCCCATGGCCCTGCCCCCACAAGAAAGCAGGTTCACAGAGGGTGAATGGGTGTGGAACAGTGGACCCAGGCAGACATCCAATAGGATGCCCTACCTGGGTCCCAGAGTGTATCCCTTATGCTGCAGGAGTAGGGGAGTGTGGGAAGGCATGTGTATGGTTTTCTACAATGTATGGGCACTCACCTGAATGACTGCCCCAGCCCTTCCCATCTGCCCAGTGGACTGGGGCAACAGTGTGGCAGGGGTCCGGGTGCCTCTGCCACCAGCAGATGTCCATGGGGGGCATGTAACACTTATGGCAGGATTCCCCCTTGCATACAGATTCCTACCCCAGCCTGGAACACAGTGCCTTTGTGCATGTTGCACAGCACAGGCACACCCCCTGGCATGTCCCTGGTGTGGGGCAACTTGATTGGCTTGGGGATCCAGTGCACAACTGACTGGCACATTGCTAATGCATGCCACTGGACTCCTGCTGCATGGGATCCACATGTAGGGTTGCCTATGTGCCTCAGTTACACAGTGCGTAGGCACTATGCACTTTTGTGAATTGCCCCTAAATGAATTTCGAATACTTCTTGCACTTTATTGACACATTGCTTGGTATTTTGAACTGAGAGCATTTACACCTGATTATCAGTTTGCACATTATCACAAAGTGATATTTAAAGCAGAAGTACTAGTTAGTTAGCAAAATATGTCATCCTATTTTTTTTTTTAGGGGTACTGTATTCCTGGTAATCTTAGATTCTTTAGTCAGCAACTGCTTATTTATTTAGATTTGTTTACTGAATGGGGTGCACTAGGCATACATTTACTTGTTTTCAAGCACAACCCAGGAGGTCACAAGGTATACATAGCACAGCACACAGGTAGGGTAATGCAGATTACAAGCAGACTTTTCAGCTATACATAGTACAGTTGTAAATGCCATACGTTATGACAGTAGGTACAGAAGTACAAACAATAAGTAATACATTCAATAAATTCAATAAGGTGATGGCACAGGTCAAATAAACATAACATGTCAGCATCGGTGATTGAGTAACAATGGGAGTGATGGAACTGCAGTCAGAGATTAGGGCAGGTGCATTGGGAACGTTGGAGCTGGTAAGAGTGGAATTGATGGTGGAAGGAGCTGGGGACTTGGCCCTGGCGCAGGGTTGGTAGAATACTGTTCTATGCTATCGGGGCATCTGAGGAGAAAGCCATTTTGCCATATTTGATCCTAAATCAAAGGATGGACAATTGTTGGTGATCTGAGGATCTTAGGGAATGTTGGGGATTACAAGGTACTAGGTGGGAGGCTAAGGACAGGGGTAGCTGATCCTGCAGTGTCCTGTGAATAATTCTTCCTAGAATGAGGTCCATTAAGGCTGCTGGGGATGGCCAGCCTAGAGTACTATATATATAGTGTGCAGTGGTGGGTGAGGTAGTTGCACCCAAGAATGAAACAAAAGACATTGCTGTACCCCACTTCCCATTTGTGTGGCAAGGTGCTGAAGGCATGTTTGAATATTGCCAGGACATAGGTTAATTTGGGCAGTAGTAGACCTCGTGCAATGGTTATACATGCGGATGGGAACAGTTGGGGGCTGGATCTGTAGGCCATACCAAGGTAGGAGTTAAGATCCTTACAAACATTGATCAGGTGGAGGAAAAATTCAAGAGAGGGAACAAGCTTGCCATCTAGGTACTTAAATGAAGAGACAACTTCTAAAGGGGAGCCATTGTCATAAGTAACTGTTAATTTAGTGTTGTTGTTCTTAAGACAATGGTGTGTTGCAAAAAGCATTAATTGAGACTTGGTGTGGTTCATAAGAAGTTTATTATCTTAGAACCAGGATTGGACAGCTTTAGGGTCAGCAGTTAGGGCAACATTGATATCTGCTACATCAGGAGCATTGCAGAAGAACACCAGATCATCAGTGTATAGGAGCAAGGAGTTGTGTTTGAAATAGTGATGGACTGAATTAATGTGCAGGGATAATAAAAGTGGGCCAAGTATCAATCCTTGGGGAACTCCAATGGTGGAGAGTAAGTAATCAGAGAAGGTTGTGCCAATTCTGACTCACTGGTGCCTGTTGGAAAGGTTGCTTGAGAGTCAGGGTAGAGCATTTTCAGATATAACAAGAGTGCTTAGTTTGTTGAGAAGGATGGGATGATTGAAGGTATCAAAAGCTTTTGTTAGATCTATAAATACAGCTCCAGAGTATTCGCCCCTATCAAGAGAGGTGAGAGTGCTATTGGTCAGTGAAAGCAGTGTGATGGTTGTGCAATGACTTTTTTGAAGTCCATGCTGGGCAGGGCTTAAGAGGTCATGTTTATCTAGATAGGTTTTAAGTTGCACAGCAACAATTTTCCTCTAGTATTTTGTTCAAGACTGGCAAGGTAGCTATTGGACTATAGTTAGCTATAAGTTTGCAGTTCCCTTTTTGGAATATTGGTGAAATATTAGCCAGTTTCAATGCAGACAGGACAATGTTGAAGGATGGGGATAGATTTATAATCCTGGTCACTGAGCCTGCCAGTTCAAGAGCTCCAAGTTTAAGTAGTTTTGGCTTGATGCCATCAGGTCTAGCTGATTTGGAATCCATTTATTTGGAAAGCTTATAAACCTCACCCACTCTGACTTGTTGAAAGAGAAAAGAGGGGTTCTGTGCTGGGGATCAGGATTGGGGGGCAGGCTACCCCACAGGGTTATTGAGTGGTGCAGTAAATTCAGAAAGGTCAGAGAAGAGGTTATTGAAGGCATTGGATATTGTGCTTGGACTGCTGCAATTGACTCCATCTATCTCAGAGTCAGAAGGAGTGGAGGGACTGTGAAGTCCGAAGGGCCTGTTTGAGGTGAGTCCAGTATTGGCTTGGGTTATTGTGCGAGGAGGTTAACAAAGTGCAAAAGTATTTGCTCTTGCTCTGTCAGATTTCCTGTTTACACCTATTTCTAATGGATCTATAGGCAATCCAACCATTGCCAGAACTGGTGTTTTTGTGGGTAGCCCAGCATCTGTCCCTCTCCTTCATGAGGGATAAATGGGGATGTGCTAACCATTTAGTTTTATGACCACAAACTCTTCTTGAGGTATGTGGGGGGGGGGTGAATGTTTGTCCTGGAGTCTAGCGAATACTGCATTGAAATGGGAGATGCCAAGATCAGTGTCAGTGGTATCCCATAGGAATGACCAGTCTAGGTTAGCTAGCTCTGCTTTGAATTTTGACAGCTCTAAATGGGAGAACTTGTGCAAGTGTGTTATAAGAGGCAGATCATTAGGAACTTTGGTGCACCAGACACAGAACACAGGAGAGTGGTCACTTTTGGAATCAAGAAAGGCACCAGAGCAGATGATTTTGTCAACATTGGTTACCAGTATCCAGTCTATCAGGGTGGCAGTTAGACCATTATTGGAGATCCTAGTGGGTTGGGAGATTATTTGTGTGAGGAGAATTTTATTAAGGATAAGCTCTGCAGATGATGCATTTCCATCCAGCAAGTTTATGTTAAAAATCACAGAGAATTAAGAATTCACTATTTGTCACACAGGGACCAACTATGCCGATGAGAGAAAAAAGACATTTGAGGCTGGTAGCTGGTGGTACATGGATGCAGAAAATGTGCTGGTTTTTACAGTTACCTGAAGTTAGTATTCCATGGCATAACTCAAGGGGAGGACCACGAGTGGAGGAGGAGTCTGAGATTGTTAGATTGAGATGTCACTTAAAATTGATCATTGTCCCCCCTCCCCATTTGTAGGTGGACCTGTCACACCTAATGAAACTGTATCCTGCTATATTGCAGAGGTTGTCGGGTACTGAGGGTTTGAGCCAGGTTTTGGATAGGCCCAGTATATCTGGCTGGTAATGGGAGATCCAATCGGTAAGTTCATCCTGGTTATGTAGCAAGCTTCTGATGTTCAAATGTGCTATTTTTAGCTCTTTTCCACCTTGCCAGGGGGGTGAGCGAGAGGTGGGTGCCTGGCATTGGAGGTCCAGGGTTTAGTTCAATGTCACCTGCAACAAGTAGTAATAGGTGTGATAGGAGGAATAGCACATGTGGCTTTAGTCACTTAACATTCGGAGGAGAGTATCACCGAGTCGTTTTGATGTAATGTGAGATGAGGAGCCAAGTATTTTTCTTGCAGATGCCGAGAGTGAGTATGAACCATTGCTCATGAACTAGGGTATTGGATGTTGTAAAATCAAGGGGGAGGATAGGAGTAGGTGCATTTTGCAGGGAGGTGATCACAAAGTCTGTGACATGCAGAAGGGCTATGAGGGTAGACAGAAAGAAAAGGGGAAGATGTGAAGGAGCCATGGGGGGGACAGATAGAAAGGGGGAAGACATGAAGAATCCATAGGTAAGGGGGGGAGGGAGGAGGCTCAGGGTAGGGGAGGGGTAGAATAATTGAAGGGGGCAGCAGGTAGTGTAGGAATAAATACAGTAGGAAATGTGCTGGGACTGCAGCAGTGATTATGAGTTAGAATTGTAATTAGGATAACACATGCAGCATAGCTTTAGTAGCCCTTGTAGTTGAGTTCTGTTTATTAGCTAATGGGGGCGCTGGCATCCAGCAGGCTGGAATGGGCAACGTTTACAGAATTGATAATTTGGGATATTAAGGTGGCTGTTGGCCCCAGATGATTGGCAGATGGACAGGCTCACTTCAGGGCAGTTCCGGAGAAGGGATCAGTAAATCACAGTATTGCCTAAAATAGAATGGCCTCGTATATAGTGATTGTGAGGTACTGACTGCAATAGTAGGGGTGATAGTTCTCACTATCTGATGTGCATAAGGGAAGGACTTGGTGATTTTTCTTGCTGTGTCAGAGTATTTGCATTGTGGTCCAGACTGGCTAGGCAGATGCAATCTGCTCAGATGATTGGGAGAGCAGTTGGATGAGTAAGCTAGGACTCACCTGTTATGAAGGGGGAGCAGCTGATGTGTGGATCCGGGAGAGTAGTGACAGGACTGTCTTTGTATTTATGTGTTTGTCAACTGAAGTAAAATCTTCAATAGATGTGAGCTAAATGAACAGATCATTATTGTCTGGTTCAGGTAATGATGAATGAGAAGGACAAGCTCTTATTCAATTATTGGGAGGGAGTCTAGGGGACTATTAAGTGAGTAAGTGACCCCGGGTGGGGGCGAGGGGGGTGGATTGGTGGGTTATTCCTTCAGTGGCGCCGTGGGCAGCATGGCACCATACCAGAAACAACTACCCACCTCTGCTGTTGCTGGGCTTCAGGTGTGATGGAAGCTATCTTCAAGACCATGTTTGATTACAACTTTTGTAACTTGTGTGGATATACACTAAAGATGGCAGCCACCAGCAACTTTCATAAATCTTCTTCGCAGAGATTACACACTAACTGCACCCACTGTATTTGTAATGCAGACATGGCAGGGTGTTACCAGCAAATATTTATGAGTGTCAGAAGTACAACTTCAGCCTGATCTGCTTACATCCCTGATGGTGGACATGGCAAAGAGCCAATCATTTTTAAGATTTTCAAAATCCTTTATTTTGTTGTAGGACTGATATAAAGCACAAAGAAAATTTGATAGATTGATGTTTTGCTTTGTCTTAACTCCCAACCATATTATTTAAGTATCTGTTAACCAGTACTGCTGCTTCAATGCTTATGTGTCTTGTGTCGGCCACACTTCTCTGAAGAAGCCTATTCATAGGTAATACACAAGGGTTGCTGACCTGCATTGTATTATTTTGCACAGTATTAAGTAAGTTTGGCAAAGGCTGATGTGTGTGCTGTTTTTTGTTCCTATAACCTGTGCCTCACGCACAGCAGCACATTTGGGAGAGAGGTGTGCTCTCTAGTTTGCTCCAGTAATACTGCTCCCATTTGTCTGTCTTCTTGTGATGCCAGTGCCAGGTGTCAGTATGACACAAAAACCCACACAGTGAGGATCCTGAGCCATTTCAGGACATTAGGGAGACTTTGGATAATGCACACCAGCACAGCTAGGACAAGTTGGTGGTAGACTCTGACGTGTTACATAAGAACATGATGCAGGCTTATCTAGCATGGACGATGTCTTATAGAAATACATGTCCTATATAATTCAGTTCTGGCAAGATAGACAAGTCACCTGGCCTTTCTAGCAGGGACAAAGTCTTCTAGAAATACAGGTTCTGTCCAGTTCAGTTCTGGCAATATAGGCACATCTTCTGACCTATCTAGCAAGGACAGTGGCTTCTAGAACTACAGGTCTCATCCAATTCAGTTCTGTCAAGACAGGCAAGTCATCTGGTCTGTCTAGCAGGGACAATGGCTTCTACAAAGACAGGTCCTATCCAGTTCAGTTCTGGCAGGATAGGCAAGCCACCTGGCCTATCTAGTAGGGACAATGTCTTCTAGAAATACAGGTCCTATCCAATTAATTTCTGGCAAGATGGGCAAGTCATCTGGGCTGCACTGGCAAAAGGTGTTGTATTTTGTATGGGATGCCATACAGCTTCAGTCTCTTCTGAATGGCTTTTCAGTACAGATGGTGAACATGCCTACCATGTCCTCAGGATAAGATCCAGAGAGTCTTGGATTCTTACCTAATTTCAAACTCAGTTTACTACAGATCAACATTGACTATGAATTTGATTGTTGAACAATTGACATTTACTGTAGAACTTGACATTTTCACTGTCAAATAATTGTAACTACTTTTACTGAAGCACCAGTTTGCATGAGAATAAATTTGTGCTAGGTAGCACCTTTTCCATTATATTGCATGTGGTGATTGTGACTTAGCGCTAAAATAAATGTACGTAATTATAGTTGCATTTGTGTCTGTGCTAAGTTTACTTTGCGTGGAAATAAACAGTTTTACAGTACTATTCACACTCCCACATCTTCTGATAATATGTCTCCCTGGACTTCAACTTGACTGGCGCCACTGGCACAGTACAGATCTGACCATCTCCCAGCAGTAGCACAAGGACTCCTTTGACACACACTACCACAAGCCCTCATGACACTAGCGATAATGTCATTATCCCCAGCTAGCTTGCCATGACTCACATGCAGTCACCAACAGTACTGCAGGTCCTGCCACTAATACTACAGCCACAGGTTTCATCATCACCATCTTCACCACTGACAGCAGCACATCATGATCCTCCAAAAACTGCATTGTACACTCATCATCAGGCACTAACATGACAATAATTGTACTTTCACAGCTCCTCGTGACTTAAGAGTACTACTGAATGTACTTTCTCCTCTTCCTACTGTATGTGCTACCGTTGTTGTTTGATATATATGTATATATACGTGTGTGTGTGTGTGTGTGTGTGTGTGTGTGTGTGTGTGTGTGTGTGCAAAATATAAAAAAATACAAGGAAAACATTGGCATTGATGGATGCTACAGTGTTGTTAAGTAAATAAACAACAGTGCCGGTCAACATGATTCCATATTTTAATTTGTTTTGCAGGTTGATGCATATATTTTTTTGTTGTTGTTGCAAATATGATATATAATTTGAAAATCTATGGTGCCTGGGAGATTTCAGTACTTTGCTAGAAGGTAAACCAAACCACAAAGGCAGAGTATAGGCTCTGAGTTCAGCAATGAATATTTATTTATGTACCTCAGGTGGCTGTGGCCTTAATGAGTTACAGATTCTATTACACTGTAACAAACATGACAATCCCTAGCACTGCCATGCCAACCCTTCCTACCACAAGGTAGCTGGCCTCAAGGTTTTTAATATTGCATAATTTTATTTTGCTTTACCCAGTGCTGATTATTGGTATGGATCCAAAGACTGGGGCTGAATTCTCAACATCAAACATAATAAATGAGGGCTGAATTGAAGCAGAGATGAATTTGTCAATGGCCAATTTCTCTCACCCTTTGAGGCATGTGCCCCCCCCTTCAGTGAACCAGTGCATTCCCCAGCTGTGTTCAGTCCTCTGCTGATTTGATATGTTAATCCAGATTCAGGGCTGTTCTATGGGCTGGTCAGTTGATGTTACTTTATCATTTGTTGTTTCTCTGCCAATTTTTTTTACATACCAGGCAATGTTGATGTGTACAATTCATTTGCATTTTTAGATGCACATCAAATGCCCATCATGACTTTATCTCTGGTGGAGGCATATCCTGTACTGATGTATCCTTAAATAAGCATATTTTCAATATGTACTTTTTCCCTTTGGTCCTGCTTCCATTGCCCCGGGCAAATACCCAGCCCTATTTCCCCCCAACTGTTGCCTTCTCCATCCAACCTCCCAGCTTACCTTCTAAGTGGGGTTGGAGGGCAGCAGGTCCCCCTCTCTGGATCACATACAATGACGCCCACCAGGAAAAAGCACAGTGTTGCAGTTTCCTGCATGACAAAAGGGATTGAGTCCTATTGACATTGCATTGTGTCCTGCAATAACTCAGCTGCAGAATGCTGTAGAATTGGATTTCATCCTGATGAGCGTCACTGTACATATGGATAGGGGTACTACGAGCTGCACAGGGCTTGAGCGTACCAGGAACATACTGAAGGCAAATGAATGTTTCCTTCTATAGTTCCCACCCCTGCAGATGCCCATGTACTAGGGCTCCAGTGTGTCCACACACATGCATTTTGCATGTCACCATGCAGAGCTGGCAGATATCTACCCTCCCTAACCCCTCTGCCAGTCCTTCTACCTGTTGTCATCCAAGTGGCAGTGTTGGTGCATCCTCTGGAACAATCGATCTGCCTCCCCCCACCAGCCTTATTAGTAATTTTAATATCAGGTACACCCCCAGAATACTGTACATCTCTGGTGGAGCTATACACCTCATTAAGGTTTACCTACAGTAAATTACCTTGTATAGATGCACATCAAGTACACCTTTGATCTATGCCTCAAGTGAGGTTTACCTAATATGCATTTCTGGCAACCTATCAGCAATGCCTAAATATATGCAAGTATAAGGGTCAGTTTTGATGCAGCTATAAAAACACAGCACAGTCATATGTTACATCTGCATGATGTTAATTTGTGTATCTGGATGTAACTGTGTCATTTTTGAGTACTTTTGAAAATACCACCCAAGATGACCATGGGGAGAGTCCACAGAGACGTTACAAATATAAGCAAAGGTGTGGTTGGTCTCAGTAAGGCAAAAACTATCTATAGTAACACTTTATAAGTAATAAGGGCATGGATAAGAGGTAATGTCCCAAAATTGACAAAAAGAGGGATTAATGTGTGGAAGTGAGGGAACAGTTTTGTTAATAATAAAGTTATCAGGCATGGCAGGTGGCAAGCAAGATACTGTATAGTAGGTTGAAATAGTGTCCATTATATTTCATATGAGTCAACCTTCTACACATATTCACATCCAATCGAATTCACACAGATGGGTTACTTAAGCAATAAGACATGACAGGGTGTGTGTTATAG
Source organism: Neoceratodus forsteri (assembly GCA_016271365.2). Lineage (NCBI taxonomy): Eukaryota > Metazoa > Chordata > Ceratodontiformes > Ceratodontidae > Neoceratodus > Neoceratodus forsteri. The sequence goes on from CM057456.1 coordinate 954,142,596, forward strand.
ATACATAGATACATAGACAGTGTCGGCAGATAAGGGCCTATGGCCCACCCAGTCTGCCCATTTGAGCTTGTAAGTTCAGTTTGTTTTCCTAGAAGTCTGTTGCACCTTGCCCCTGACCTCCAGAATTCCTTTATGTCTATCCCATGCATTCTTAAATCCCGTGATTGTTTCAGCCCCCACCACTTCCTCTGGCAGGGTGTTCCACTTGTCCACCACCCTTTCTGTGAAGAAATTCTTTCTCATGTTTCCTCTGAATCATCCTCCTCCAACTTCATCCCATGCCCTCTAGTCCTGGAACATCTTTTCACTTAAAAATAGTGTTTTCCTGCACCCTGTTCCTCCCTGTAAGATACTTGTATGTCTCTGTCATAGCCCCTCTCTCCCTCCTCTCCTCCAGGAAGTACATGTTCAGTTCCTTCAACCTGTCTTCATAGGACTTGTGATGCAATCCATGCACCATCTTTGTTGCCCTCCTCTGTACCTTCTCTACCCTGTCTATGTCCTTACGTAGGTATGGTCTCCAGAACTGTACACTGTACTCCAGGTGGGGCCTCACTAGTGTCTTGTATAGCGGAATTATGACCTCCCCTTTTCCTGCTGGTAATGCCCCGCCTATACATCCCAGCATCATATTTGCTTTACCTGCTGCCTTGTCACACTGTTTCCCTACCTTGAGGTCATCAGAGATGATAACCCCAAGATCCCTTTCCTGCTTGGTGCATGCTATATCCTCACCCCCCAACTGATATATTGTGCCAGGGTTTTTGTGCTCCATATGCATTATCTTGCACTTCTTTGCATTGAATTTCAACTGCCAAACCCCTGACCATTCTTCAAGTTTCTGCAGGTCCCTTCTCATTCTGTCTACACCCTCTGGTGTGTCTACTCTGTTACAGAGCTTTGTGTCATCAGCGAACAGTGAAATTCTGCCTTCTAGGTCCTGCGCCATGTCACTGATGAAGATGTTGAATAGGACTGGTCCCAGCACTGATCCCTGTGGTACCCCACTGGTCACTCTTCCCTCTGTGGAGTGACAGCCATTTACCACCACCCTCTGTGTCCTGCCACCCAGCCAGTTACCTACCCACCACACTACTGTCCTGCCCACATCCATATTCCCCAGTTTGTGTAATAGTCTTATATGTGGCACAGTGTCAAAGGCCTTGCTGAAGTCCAGATAGGCCATGTCCACTGCCCTCCCCTGATCCACCTCCCTAGTCACCCAGTCAAAAAATTCAATGAGGTTGGTCTGACATGACCTCCCCCTGGTGAACCATGCTGCTTTGGGTCCTGTAGCCCATTGACAACCAGATGTTCCACCAATCTCTCCTTCAGTAGTGCTTCCATGATCTTCCCCATTACCAAGGTGAGGCTGACTGGTCTGTAGTTCCCTGCTTCCTCTTTGTTCCCACGTTTGTATAAGGGGACTACACCTGCTGTTCTACAGTCTTTGGGTACCTCCCCTGTTTCCAGTGATCGGCTAAACAGGATAGCCAGAGGTTCAGCCACCACCTCTCTTAGTTATTTAAGGACCCTGGGGTGCACCCCATCTGGCCCCATTGCTTTATCAACTCTTATTACTTCCAGTTCCTTCAGGACCCTTTCTCTGTAAAGGGACTTGTGTCCATTTGCACCATTCTCACCCTTGTACTCCTTCAGACCCATTACCCTCCTCTTCCTCAGTAAAGACTGAGCAGAAATACCTGTTCAGTATGTCAGCTTTGCTGTTGTCATCCTCCGCCTTACCCATCCTCCCCTTTAGTCTCACTATCCCTCCCTTTGTCTTTCTTTTCACTATGTACCTGTAAAGGTTTTATCCCTCTACCCACTGATTTTGCAATGTGTTCTTCTGTCTGAGCTTTGGCTTCCCTTACTGACCTCCCTGCCTCCCTTTGCTTCTCCTGGTACTTCTCCTATCCCCGTCTGCCTGTGTCTTTTTGTATTGCCTGAATGCAATCTTTTTGGCTTTCACTTTCTTTGCTACCTCTTTGGAAAACCATAATGGTTTCCTCTTCCTTTTCCTCTTGCTAACCTGCTTAATACATAATTCTGTTGTTCTTGTAATCCCCATTTTAAATACTGCCCACTGTTCCTCAACCCCTGATTCCTGTCCCATTCCCCTTAATGCCTCTTTCAAGTATCTCCCCATTTTCCCAAAGTCTGCCCCCCTAAAATCCAGGATACGTGTTTTTGTGTGGTTTGGTTCTGCTCTTTCTGTGATTTCAAACCACAATGACTGGTGGTCACTGTTTCCCAGGTGCTCCCCACTGTTACCCCCATCACACTGTCCCTGTTTGTGAGCACAAGGTGCAGTATTGCCTCTGCTGAGTTGGTTCCATGACCAGTTGCTTGAGGAAGGCACCCTGAAGGAGTCCAGGATAAATCTGCTCCTAGTTGATGCTGCTGCTAGGATGCTCCAGTCCACGTCTGGAATATTGAAGTCTCCAAACAGTACTACCTCACCCTTGTCTGCCATCCTTTGGATGGCTAGCATCAGCTCCCTATCTGTTTCTTCCTCCTGGGCTGGTGGTCTATAGATCACACCTGTGCGGATGGCTGTCCCCATTTTCCTTTCCAGCTTAACCCACAGTAGAAGAAGCCAGAAGGGGAAGGAAGGAAACATATTCAATTCAGTGCTTTAGAGTAACTGGTAATTGCTATTTTTCTTTTAAACTTAGATTGTGGGCTTTTAGTGACACTATACTTTCTTTTTTGTCTTTACTTATAATTGTTTTTGGGCTGTTGAGAATTTAAAACATAGTGGTGGTGTAATTCTGTGCTGTCTTTAATTGTCTGCAATTTTTGCCCCCTCCCTCCCTTCTCCCAACTCTTAATTATATGCCCTGTTAAATCTGATTGACAGGAGCAAACACAGGGTATAGTAAGGAGTGTGGTAGGAGGGGCATAAGGAGGAAGAAGCCCACCTCAGCACGACAAGTGTTTTGACTCATTTATTTATTTATTGTGTTTTTTCTTTAAAAAAAAATTATCTGGGGATCAGTGGCAGGATTTTTAGTACAGTAAATTAATACAAAGGGAACTAGGAGAGCTTCAGTAGCAGACAAGTAGTGGCATTGCAGTATAATGTGGAGTGGTGCAATGCAGTGGTCTGGGAGGAGCTTATATTCAGGCAGACCTTCTGGACACTGAGGTGCTGCCCTATCTGCATGCATCTCTCTGACTGTGGGATGAGGTAGCCAGACTCAGAGTGGAAGTAAACTGGGTCAGGAGTACCATCACCCCTATCCAGGGACCACCAGTCCAATGCAACTGCCTCAAAGGATGCTGTGAATGAGGAGCACTTGGATGACAGTGGGCTCAGGGAGGGTTAGAGCAGTCAGACAGAGGCACATCCCAGATCCTATTCCACTCAAGAACTCATATGCCACACTGGCAAATGAGGACAACCAAATAGGGGTACCCAAAGAAGTGGAAGGAAAGGATGTGGAGGTTAGCCAAGGAGGTGACCTCAGCGGGGAAAGCAGTGGACCCCAGAGGAGGAGGAAATGAATCCTGGTGGGAGACTCCATCATAAGAGGGATCCAGCTAGGAACACAGGAGGTGGAGGACAGGGAGGTGAGGTGCCTACCAGGTGCCACGGCATGGAGAGATGGAAGGAAGATCCTGGGGCTCACTGGGAAGGCAAGATGGGAGGGAGCTGGATGTCATTATCCACCTAGGTACTAATGACCTGGCAAATGGGGAGCCAAAGGAAGTACAGGAAGAATTTAGGAAACTGGGGAGGGGTCTCAAGCAAGTAGCTACTTCTGTCACTTTCAGTACTACCTGTGAGAGGCAAGGAGAGCATAGGAGTGCATGCACCAGGAACTTTAACTCATGGTTGAAGAACTGGTGCTGTGAGGAAGGGTTTGGATTCATTGGTGACTGGGACCCACCTGGAGGGATGGAGGTTTGTTCAAGCCTGATGGCCTGCATCCATCCTGGAGGGAATCCAAGCATCATGATAAGTTTAAATGCTACATTGACAAGCATTTAAACTAGTAAAGGGGTGGCAGGCCAGCAAGGAGGGTACATTGCTCACCCCCACAGCTAGCAGTGAACCAGTGAACCAGAGGAGGGCTATCTCTGCAAAGCAGTGTGCAGAAGATGGAGATTAGTGCCCAAGAGGTGGATAAGCAGAAAAGGGGCAAAATTCAACAGAAGGGCAGACAGCAAGGAGAACCAGGGATAAATGACAACCAAGGAAGGGGCTGGAGTAGAACAGTGAAACAGTCTAGGGAGGTCAAATCATGGAAAGCCATGTGTGCAAATGCCAGGAGCCTTAGCAACAAGATGGAAGATCTGGAAGCTGTCAATGTACAGTCAGACCTGGGCATTGTGGTGATCACTGAAACCTGGTGTAATGATAACCACGACTGGGAGATGGCCATACCTGGCTACAACATATTCAGAAGAGACAGAGCAGGCAGGAAGGGGGGAGGAGAAGTGGCACTATGTGAAAAATAACATAAGGGCCACAGAGATCCAGGAGGAACAAAATGGGGGGAGAGATATTGTGGGTTAAGCTGGAAAGGAAAATGGGGACAGCCATCTGCACAGGTGTGGTCTATAGACCACCAGCCCAGGAGGAAGAAACAGATAGGGAGCTGATGCTAGCCATCCAAAGGATGGCAGACAAGGGTGAGGTAGTACTGGTTGGAGACTTCAATATTGCAGATGTGGACTGGCGCATCCCAGCAGCAACATCAACTAGGAGCAGATTTATCCTGGACTCCCTTCAGGGTGCCTTCCTCAAGCAACTGGTCATGGAACCAACTCGGCAGAAGGCAATACTGGACCTTGTGCTCACAAACAGGGACAGTGTGATGGGGGTAACAGTGGGGGAGCACCTGGGAAACAGTGACCACCAGTCATTGTGGTTTGAAATCACAGAAAGAGCAGAACCAAACCACACAAAACATGTATCCTGGATTTTAGGGGGCAGACTTTGGGGAAAATGGGAGATACTTGAAAGAGGCATTAAGGGAATGGGACAAGAATCAGGGGTTGAGGAACAGTGGGCAGTATTTAAAATGGGGATTACAAGAACAACAGAAGTATGCATTAAGCAGGTTAGCAAGAGGAAAAGGAAGAGGAGACCATTATGGTTTTCCAAAGAGGTAGCAAAGAAAGTGAAAGCCAAAAAGATTGCATTCAGGCCATACAAAAAGACACAGGCAGAAGGGGATAGGGAGAAGTACCAGGAGAAACAAAGGGAGGCAGGGAGGTCAGTAAGGGAAGCCAAGGCTCAGACAGAAGAACACATTGCAAAATCGGTGGGTAGAGGGACAAAACCTTTACAGGAACATAAGTGAAAAAGAACGACAAAGGGAGGGATAGTGAGACTGAAGGGGAGGATGGGGCTGCGTGGAGGATGACAACAGTAAAGCTGACATATTGAACAGGTATTTCTGCTCAGTCTTTACTGAAGAGGAGGAGGAGGTAATGGGTCTGAAGGAGTACAAGGGGTGAGAATGGTGCAGAATGGACACAAGTCCCTTTACACGAGAAAGGTCCTGAAGGAACTGGAAGTAATAAGAGATTGATAAAGCAATGGGGCCAGATGGGGTGCACCCAGAGTCCTTAAAGAACTAAGAGGTGGTGGCTGAACCTCTGGCTATCCTGTTTAGCGATCACTGGAAACAGGGAGGTACCCAAAGATTGGAGGACAGAAGATGTAGTCCCCTTATACAAAAGTGGGAACAAAGAGGAAGCAGGGAACTACAGACCAGTCAGCCTCACCTTGGTAGTGGGGAAGATCATGGAAGCACTACTGAAGGAGAGATTGGTGGAACATCTGGTTGTCAATGGACTACAGGACCCAAGGCAGCATGGTTTCCAAGGGGAGGTCATGTCAGACCAACCTCATTGAATTTTTGACTGGGTGACTAGGAGGTGGATCAGAGGAGGGCAGTGGACATGGCCTATCTGGACTTCAGCAAGGCCTTTGACACTGTGCCACATAGAAGACTATTACACAAACTGGGGAATATGGGTGTGGGCAGGACAGTAGTGTGGTGGGTAGGTAACTGGCTGGGTGGCAGGACACAGAGGGTGGTGGTAAATGGCTGTCACTCCACAGAGGGAAGAGTGACCAGTGGGGTACCACAGGGATCGGTGCTGGGACCGGTCCTATTCAACATCTTCATCAGTGACATGGCGCAGGACCTAGAAGGCAGAATTTCACTGTTCGTTGATGACACAAAGCTCTGTAACACAGTAGACACACCAGAGGGTGTAGATTTAATGAGAAGCGACCTGCAGAAACTTGAAGAATGGTCAGGGGTTTGGCAGTTGAAATTCAATGCACAGAAGTGCAAGATAATGCATATGGGGCACAAAAACCCTTGCACAATATATCAGTTGGGGGGTGAGGATATAGCATGCACCAAGCAGGAAAGGGATCTTAGGGTTGTCATCTCTGATGACCTCAAGGTAGGGAAACAGTATGACAGGGCAGCAGGTAAAGCAAATAGGATGCTGGGATGTATAGGCAGGGGCATCACCAGCAGGAAAAGGGAGGTCATAATTCCACCATACAAGACACTAGTGAGGCCCCACCTGGAGTACAGTGTACAGTTCTGGAGACCATACCTATGTAAGACATAGACAGGGTAGAGAAGGTTCAGAGGAGGGCAACAAAGATGGTGCATGGATTGCATCACAAGTCCTATGAAGACAGGTTGAAGGAACTGAACATGTATTCCCTGGAGGAGAGCAGGGAGAGAGGGGATATGATAGAGACATACAAGTATCTTACAGGGAGGAACAGAGTGCAGGAAAACACTATTTTTAAGTGAAAAAGATGTTCCAGGACTAGAGGGCATGGGATGAAGTTGGAGGGAGGATGATTCAGAGGTAACATGAGAAAGAATTTCTTCACAGAACGGGTGGTGGACAAATGGAACACCCTGCCAGAGGAAGTGGTGGGGGCTGAAACAATCATGGGATTTAAGAATGCATGGGATAGACATAAAAGAATTCTGTAGGTCAGGGATAAGGGGAAATAGACTTCTAGGAAAACAAACTGAACTTACAAGCTCAAATGGGCAGACTGGGTGGGCCATAGGCCCTTATCTGCTGACACTGTCTATGTATCTATGTATCTATGTATCTATGTATCTATATATCTATGTATCTATGTATCTATGTATCTATGCATCTATGTATCTCTCCCCCATTTTGTTCCTTCTGGATCTCTGTGGCCCTTATGTCATTTTTCACATACAGTGCCACTCCTCCTCCCTTCCTGCCTGCTCTGTCTCTTCTGAATATGTTGTAGCCAGTATGGCCATCTCCAGTCATGGTTATCATTACACCAGGTTTCAGTGATGGCCACAATGTCCAGGTCTGACTGCACCATGACAGCCTCCAGATCTTCCATCTTGTTGCTAAGGCTCCTGGCATTTGCACACATGGCTTTCCATGATTTGACCTCCTAGACTGTCTCACTGTTCTACTCCAGCCCCTTCCTTGGTTGTCATTTATCCCTGGTTCTCCTTGCTGTCTGCCCGTCTGCTGAATTTTGCCCCTTTTCTGCTTATCCACCTCTTGGGCACTAATCTCCATCTTTTGCACACTGCTTTGCAGAGATAGCCACTCCTCTGGTTCACTAGTTCCACTGCTAGCTGTGGGGGGTGAGCAAGTAATTGTGTAATAACATCAATCTTGGGGTGGGTTGAAGCACGAGGTGAAGCCGAGTGCTTCTAGCACCTCAGGAGTGATGTTATTACACAATAACACACACACTGGAGTGCCTTATTGCTATTATACAATGTCTTGTTAAAAAAACATTTAAAAAAATGTTTTTAGTAGATTTTTAGTGTGGCAGTATATCTTTGTTTCTTAAGAAAAGAAGGAGCAAATAGGTGTCATCTGCAATACAGTGATGTTATTATGTAATAACATCACTGTCTCAGGCATACACTGACCAATCAGAGTCCAAGAAATGTTCTTGCCATTGTATTATCTTCAATACAGTACCATCGGCAATCAGCTGCCTATTATTTTTCACTATCCATTTATTTTCACTGAGTGTCAGCAATAGCAAATATAGTGAAAATAAACAGATAGGGAAAATAAACTTCTATATAATAGATTTGGCCTATGGTAAATGTAGTTGGTGAGGAAGGGGTAGATTCTAGTTGATGACACTGGAGTACATACATTTATATAGACTGGGAGATAGATGAATGACTTGGTATAGGGCAATGGAAGACTGAAAAATGAGGAGCACATGATGTTGGAAAGAGTGAGAGTGAATGAACAACAGAATGTGAATGAGAGTAGTTAATATGTACTACAGGGGTTCTTCAGGGTTCATTATGAGATAGTGCTGAAGGTAAGATAGAAACAAAGTTGACAGGCTGGGACACTCCTATGATTCAGCAGTTGAGTGCTCACTTTCTATGTGGGAGACCCATGATTAACTTCTGAATCTGAAGTCTCAGTCAGGCTGGTGGAAAATACAGGCTATGTCCAGGTCACACCTGAAAATAGGCCCTTGGCCTAGAGTGATTTGCCCAGTTAACAAAAATTAAATAATTAAAGGCTAGCAGGTGGTGCCCCTTCTGAGCTAAAGGTGTGTGGCACATTGGAAGTGCCTGCTCCTTGGTGGCACAGGGAGATCAGTAAAGCATGTCCACAGAACTCATCTTTGCCCATTTTACATTGTTCGGGGTCACTGCATTTCTGCCTGGGCCTGCCAAGACATAGGTCAGCTCCCATTACCATGGGATGACTGGGGACCCTGGCCACTGTGGGGGATAGGAATTGGCCTGCCACCAAGTCACATGTGTCATTGAGGTTGCATCAGTTAGGAGTGACCCCCAAGGGGTTCCTAGGGACACCCCTGAAGGAGAAAAGGGAGATAGCAGAACAATAAAGGTAGGGAAAAGCTACATTAAAATTTGGAAGACTATGAAGAGAAAATAGGAAAAACAGAACTAAACCAAATAGCCAGAATACAACATGAAAGGAGGTCTGAGGCATGACAAGAACAGGAACTGCAGTGGCCACTAAGAAGCCATCAAAGTTGTTTGCATAACTGAGCAGTCAGAAGGTCAAGTAAAGTAACAGCACATATGTTACAAAGTTTAATGAATGGAAAGAAACTATATTGAAACATGTTAGATAGTTAAAATAATAAACTAAGTTAAGGAAATCTTAAGAAGAAGAATTTAAATAAACTGCAGTTCAATTGATGTATACATATGGGACCTTCCTCCAGAGGAAGTTGTAGTGCTTGGAGGTGCAGTGAGGGGCAGACACAGGGCTGATGCACTCTTGTGAAAGTTGAGTGTAGGCCCTCATCCCACCTCCCCACCCCACCCTCCCAGAGCTCGGCTCATTCATAGGGGAACATCTGCCCTGCAGTTGGAGGAAAAAGCTTCAGGTGCAGCTCATGTAGTTCTAGCCACTGGGGGTTGGGTTTAAAGGCTGGGAGAGAGGCGCTTAGGGAGTTGTACACTTCCCCTATGAGTTACAGGTGGGGAAATGTTCAACCACCCAAGCATTGCAAGTTTAAAAGTCTGCATGCTGTATGGGAGAAATTGCCTAGGTATAGGTACTGGTAGCTCAAGAAACTGTAGAGCCACTGAGTTGGTAACTTGGCCTAGAAAAGACTGCAGTGATGATGAAGAAGGGACCGCATATCACTAGAGCAGGTATCTTTGGGAGGGTGGTTGGGTGCACTGGGTGTGGTGTGGCCATGATACCAGACTGGGCTTGGAAGTTTGGGGGATGCCCAGTGTGCTACCAGCTGGCACAACTTAAGGAGGAGGTAGAGGGGATCCAAAGGCAGCTGGGGGGCTGAGGGGGGAGGATTGGAGAGGTAGGAGGCAAGCGGCCACCTACATTGAAGCACTAGATGCTGGGGCCTCCCAAGCTGGGGGAGGAGTGAAGAAAGGTGCTCACACTAGGAGAGGAGGGAAGGGGGGTACACAGGCAGCTCTAGGGGAACCTGGCAGATGGGGCACAAAAGGTGGAAATTTCCACAGCAGTAGACAAGAGTCTGGGGGTGTCCAAAGGAAACCGAGAGAGGCAGTAGGGATGGGGGGGCACTGGGGGATGGGCTAAGGCTCACAAATCATTTTAATCCTCTATGCCTATTGCTAGAAGAGGGGTGTTAGGGGAGGAGGAGGAGGATAATGATGATGTTGCTGGTGTAGCCGGGGCAGGAACGGACAGAACGGGTGAAGGGGCAAGTAGCAAGGGCACAATAGAGGGGGTCCCAGACAGGGTGGGGAAGAGGAGTAGGAGGGGAGAAGAAAAAGAAGGATCAGGGGCACAAGGAGGAGGTTAATGATATGGAACAGGGGAGCATGACAGGCAGGAAGGCGCAGAATGTAGATTGGATGATAGAAAGCAGAAAGCCAAGTAGGCAAACGGATAGGATGGATGGATTAGTAAAAAGTGGGAAAAGAGATACAGAGAAAGATACTCGGGTGGGAGGGATAAAGACGTCCATGACACGGGTAGAGGAAGTGACCAAGGACAATAGTGAAGGGGCTACCTTCAACATCCAGATTGTAGGAGGTGCGAGAAGCCGGTTGAGGGGAGAATCCAGATGAAGGAATGAGGAGGGGAATGGAAGGAGGGGTAACCCGAGGAGTGAACAGAAAGGCAAGGGGGAAGTTAGAGTACTGCTATTGGGGGATACCATAATCAGAGGCATCCAGTGGAAGGGGCAGGAGGATGAGGGTAAAACCTGTCTGATCAGAGCCAAATGCCACCCAGGCCAGACAGTGCACCAGGCCAAGCATGAGTTGCATTCACTGGCAAGGGAATGCAGGGGAACCCCAGACGTTTTGGTGCACTTGGGGACAAACAACATAAATGGTAATAGTGAACTAGAAATTCAGGCAAGGTTCCGGGAGTTGGCCAGGGTATGCCTTTCCATAAGTTGTAAGATCTCCTTTTCAGAAATCCTGCTGGTGCCAAGGCCTAGTAGGGAAAACAAGATGAAGATTAGGAAGATAAATCAGTGGCTTAAGGAGTGGTGTGGGAAATTGAGGTATGGCCTGGTGGGGAGACTGGGGGGGTAGCCTGGGAGGATAAGGGGCTGTACACTAGGGACAGACTTCACCTTAATTTGGAGGGAAAGGAAATCCTAAAGCTAAAACTAGCTGGGGTCATCAGCGAAAGGTGGGGTTTAAACTTGTGAAGGGGGGAGGGATCAAAAAAGGGGCAGTGCCAGCAGGTACGATAAATTAGAGACATGGTCTCCACTCCTCTAGGGGGCTAGGGAGATATGGAAATGGGTCACTGGGCAGAGTGCAGGAGCTGAGAAATGGGAGCTCAAGGGGGAGAAAGGAGAGGGGGGGAAAAGGGGTGGAGAGTGGTCCTGATAAATGCCAGGAGCTTATAAAATAAAATGCCTGAGCTCTAGGCAATGCTACTTGAGGGGGAGGTAGATATGGCAGCAGTCACTGAGATCTGGGCCACTCAAGGGCACGAGTGGGACCTAAATCTGGAGAGCTACACTATGTTCAGAAAAGATAGAGGGAAGGGGAAGGGGTGGAGGTGTAGCACTGTTAGTCAGAAATGGCATAGGTATTGGAGGGGTAGAGGAGGTAGAGGGGAATGTGGAGGTATTTGGGTCACCGTGCTGATGAAGGGAGGTAAGAGAGTAAAGGTCTGAGTGGTATAAAGACCACCAGCACTGGCAGAGATACTGGGAGAAAGTTTGGTGGCAAATCTCGAGGGACACTGCAGATTGGGAAAGGGAAGGGTAGTGGTAATGGGGGACCTCAATATGCCAGGAACAGACTGGGGGACTATGACATCACCAGTGGCCAGAGAGCAAAGGCTGCTGGATGTCTTCCAGGATGCGTTTCTGACACAACAGGTGGGTGAGCCAACTAGGGAGGCCCGGACACTGGACATGTTCCTGGCAGACAGTGATCAGATTAGGGGCCTAGAGGTGAGTGACCCATTGGCTGGGAGTGATCATGCCACAGTCTGGTTCTTTCTGGACCTGGGGGGGGAGGAAAGGTGAACAAGGATGGTAGTAACTGACTTTAGGGGTACAGACATCAGGGAGATGGGAAGGATCCTCAAAGATCGTCTGGACAGGGTAAGGCCAGATATGGATGCTGACAGCAGGTGGGGGATCATTAGGAGGGGACTACAGGAGGTTACCAGATCCTGCGCAAGGGAAAGGCATAAGTTCGGTAAGGCCAGAAAACCCTGCTGTTGGACCTGGGAGGTAGAGGAGGTGGTGAGGGAAAAGAAAGTGGCCTATGGGCACTTCAAGTGCTCAAGGAGTGAAAGGGAGGATTATGAGATAACAGCCAAGTGAGTCACCAGGGTGGTGAGAGCAGCTAAGGCAAAAAAGGAGTAGTCCTTGGCCAGTGGGATCCAGAGGGGGGACAAGGGGTTCTTTAGATACATAGGGGAAAAAAGGAAAGTAAGGGGGCAGATTAACAAGATAAGGATAGGGGATGGTTGGGCACAGGAGGAAGGGGAACAGGCAGAAGTCCTAAATGAGTACTTTGCCTCAGATTTTACATGGGGGGATGGAGGGGTTATGTCTTGAGAGGGCAGCAGAGGCAAACCGGAGCAAGGGGTGGGACCGGTAGAGACCAGGGGGCTGGATGGGTCTGGGGAAAGGGAGTGGCCACCACAGGCAGGTGGTGGCCCAGCAGTGCAGGGTGAAAAGGGGGAGGACATGGAGGCTGAAATCCCAGTACAGAGAGTAAGGGAAGCCCTCAGGTCCCTTCGGATGGAGAAAGCACCTGGGCCAGATGAGATACATTCCAGGGTGCTGAGGGAACTGGCAGATGTCCTGGAAGTCCCTCTAGCAGAGCTTTTCAACATCTCTCTGAGGATTGAGTGGGTGCCCCAAGACTGGAGGGTATCCCATGTCATGCCAATCCACAAGGGGGATCAAAAGTGGCCTTGCAGGAGGACCTGGAGGCTTTGAAAAGGTGGTTGGGAAAATGGAAACTAAAATTCCCCTGGGAGTCAAAAATCCAGGCCAGAGGTATACCCTGGGAGGAGACATGATTCAAGCCATGGGAGGGTGAGAGGGGCCTGGGGGGTAGTGGTAGATGTCAAAATGAACAACTCAAAGACCAGTAGGAGGTCAGCAGCAAGGGAAAATAGGATGCTGGGATGCATCGCCAGGGGGATTACCTCCAGAAAGGCGGATGTGATCCTTCCACTGTACAACTGCTTGGTTAGGCCACACCTCGAGTATTGTGTACAATTTTGGAGACCACATTTAAAGAGGGACATTACACTCCTAGAGGGGGTCCAAAGGAGGGTAACCAAAATGATCTGGGGCCTGGGGGAGAGGACCTATGAGGAGAGGCTCAAGGAGCTTGACATGTACACCCTGGAGGAGAGGAGGGATGGGGGGGACATGATCAAGGTCTTTAAGTACATGAAAGGGATCAATAAAGGAGGCCCAGTTAGGGTGCTCCAAAGGAAGGAGGGTGGGGCAACAAGAGGTCACGGGTGTAAGCTGGAAGAGGGCAGACTCAGAAGGGAGAGAAGGAAATGTTATTTTACTGAAAGGTGGTGGAGCCATGGAATGCACTGCCCAGGGAACTGGTAGAGGTGGAGACTGTGGATGGGTTTAAAAGGGAATGGGACAGGTACAGGGGAGGGTAAATCTGACCAGGCCCAATACAGGTGGAACATTTGGGACTAGGGACAGTATAACCCAAGGGGGAGGGGAGGACACCAAAATAGGCCCTCAGTATGGGTGCTGAAAATTGAGCAGTCTCAAGAGACTGTTAGGCTTATTCTGCTAGCATTTTAGTATGTTAGTATATTACTGTATAATACTACAACTAATGCAGAATATATATCTGTCAAGTATTTAATTTAAAAAATAGGGGCACTGTTGAAAGTCAAGTAATAATCTGTTAAATAACATGTATTTGTAATGAGAAAATAAATTAAATATGGACCATAGCATATGTAAATAATGCAACTGATAAAAATGATAATACCACATTTGAAAATAATATTACAATGAAAATGAAGGAAGTCAATTAAAAGTAAACAAATACACCCTCAAGCAAACTAACAAAACTGTCCCCACCACAGAACTAAATCAAATAGGTCAGAATAGGAATTATTATAGCAGCCTGGAAAGGCACCCTATACTTGCTAGGAGAGTTTTGAAAAAAGTTAAAGCACCAGTTTTTCTTATTATTGATACTGGAGTTTTTTTTTCCTTTTGTTGTGGTTGTTGCTAGGAGTGTTTTAAATAATGTGGGAGCAACACACTGTAGTAGATTAATTTAATTGCTGTAGCACCAGGCCATGACTAATTTAAATGGAACATCTGCTCCACTGCAACAAAACATCAAATTCAGTATATTGTTTCCATCGTTGACAGTACAGTATACAGTAAATTAAATACCATAATGTTTTTATTAGCAGATGACTACAGAAAAAACTACGCAAACATCAGGGAACAGAGCCAACAGGAAAAGATCAAAGAAGACAAAAGTTATCTAGGTCTCACACTCAGCTGAGCAGGTTATAAACAATCAAATGAGCTCTGAATCAAAACTCAGTATCACACCATGCAGCCCAGTTCCCTCATGCTCACCTCCTGCCTATGTTGGCCCTGCTCCAGTACAACTTTTTACCGTAATGAGACAACACACAGAAATGGCAAGAGTATTCAGCTCAAGGAAAGTGAAGGTATAGCAACAGGCAGGAATTATTAGTAACATTTAGGATGGTGAGAACCTCCTGAAGTATCTGGTGAACATGAACTGTTGAACCAGGTAAACTTCACCGAAATTCTCTTATTAGTGAACTCATTTGTGCTGGTTTGACTACTGAAAACCTTAGAGGAATGTGTTTAAAATCAAACTCTATATTGTACTGGGTCAATTAAGCAACAAAAGCAGCAGCATGATGTATTGGTGCACATTGAAAGCTACTGGTTTCAAAATGTGTGTTTGTTGGCACCATAACAAATATGGACACCTGGAGACCTAGGTTTGAATCCCATCAGCACCCCACCTGCATACTGTGTGACCCTGAGCAAGTCATTTAACTTCCTTGTGCTCCCAAGTTGCACCTGGAGACAATCTCTGGTTTAGTGTGCCTTTCCTGGTTAAACAATTTTCCCTTCCCTTCCCTTCCTGTTATTGCATGGATAAGTGTTGTACACACTGGTTACATAGCCAATGCTGCTCAAACAATTACATGAAAAACACTAATAAAAAAACACAAGACAGCAGCATAGCATTCCACACTATGTGTCACTATGTGAAGGCTACATGTCCCAAAGATTCTGTTTCTTGGGACAGTGCCAAACATGGACAAGGCTTCCTGTTATGCCATGGATAAGTGTTGTAGACACTTGCTACATGGCCAACATTATCCAAAGAATTACCTGCAAAACATCGTAATCAGAAGTCACAAGACAGCAGTGCAGCATCCCATGCTGTGCATATCTGTCCAGAGTATGCCAGACACAGATAAGGCTTCTTGTTATGCCAAGGGTAAGAGTTGCACACCCTGGTTACATGGCACGTGTTGCCCAAAAAATGATCAGGCCTATATAGACCTGCAAAATACTGTAATCTGAAATCGCAAGATAGAAGTTCAATATTCCACAGTTTTTGTAGGCTACAAGTTCAAACAACTGTGTCCATTGGGACAGTACCAAGTATGGACTAGACTTCCTGTTGTGTCATGGATAAGTGTTGTACACACTCTTTACATAACCAACATTGGCCCCAAGATTATCAGGCATACCATACGTAGGCCTGTAAAACATTATCAGCATACTGTATGTAGGCCCACAGAACACTGTAATACAAAGACACAAGACTGCAGTGCAACATCCCATAGTCACAATGTGTGTAGGCTTCTGGTTCCACAAATTATAGACTAATGGACACAGAAGCCAGCCACCTCATCATCATCTGTCTTTAGTGCAACTGAAAATGTAGTAGATTTATCATCCACAAATCCTGGCAAGTAGGTCTTTGGAAAAAAGGGCAGTTTAACTTTTAAAAAAGTGAACATTACTACAGTTCAGGGCAAAAGATATGGGGCCAGATTCACAAAATTTTGCCCTGGTGCAAACCCAGTTTGCCCCATGTAAACTGGGTTTTGCACCCTGCTGATATTCACAGAGCTCAGTTTGCACCCGTAAACTAGGTTTGCGCCGGGGTAAAGTTGTGAAGGGGGCCACAACGCAAATGAGGGGAGGGGACCTGCATATCCCCACAGTCCCATTCACAATGATTTTTCCCCACACAGGTGCTTTTGTGAAGGTTCTTGCCTGGAGAAAATACTGCCGACCAAGACCTGGTGGTATTCCATGCAACCCTAGTGGTTCGTGGAGGTACAGCAGCTCCTTTACCTCCCTCTCCATGCTCTGACCGCTGTTCCATAATGAAAAACTGTAATGCCTGGTAGTTCAGTGGTAGCCCTCCCTTTCCCATGCTCAATCTCCTCCCATAATAAAAACTTAATCCCTGAGCGTCCAGTGGTGCCTTTTCCCATGCTCGATCACCATTCCATAATGAAAAGTGAATCTCTGGTAATTCAGTTGGTCTTCCCATTCTCCGATCATCATACTGTAATAATAAAGTGATCTCTGGTATCCAGTGGTGGCTTCCTTCTCCTCATTCTCCGATCACGTCCCATAATAGGGAATTTAATCCCTGGCAGTCTAGTGTGCCCTCCCAAACACCACATTGCCATCCTGTAATAAAAACAGTGTCCTGACAGTCTAGTGGACCCCCTTCCACCCAATCACCCACCCAATAAAGTCAAGAAAACTGAACAGTCCCCTCACTCCTGACCCCTGTATAAGACTCCAGCATATGTCCTGGTGGCCCAGTGACTCTGACCCCACCACCCTGTGAATGGACCCATCACCCCACTCTTCCCCCAAACCACCCCCCAGCCAGCATCCAGCACAGCTCTTCATTCATCGCCACGGCTGGCCGCCCACCAGGCTCTCAATAAGCATATACTGTAGAGCTCAGTCAGCAGCTAGCTGTGGTGGTGAGCAGAGGGCTGTGTTGGTCACCAGCTGGGGGCTGGTTTGGGAGGGAGTGGGGTGATGGGTCACAACATCACAGGGTGGGGGGGTCCACTACACTAGACCACGGGACATATACAGTACCTAGGCCTTATACAGGGATTAGGATGAGAGGGACCGGTTAGTTTTCTTGCCTTTATTGGGTGGGTGATTGGGTGGGTGGCGGGTCCACTAGACTGACAGGGACACTCATTTTTATTGAGGGATGATGATCAGTGTATGGGGGAGGAGGGGAGGGAACCACTAGACTGCCAGGGATTACATTTCCTATTTTGGGATGGTGATCAGAGAATGGGGAAGGGGAGGGCACCACTGGACTATCAGGGATTCACTTCTTTTATTATGGGACAGGGATTGGAGAATGGGGAGGGAACCACTGGACAACCAAGGATTCACTTTTTGTCATTACAGAATGGTGATCAGAGCATGGGAATGGGGAAGGGCACCACTGGACTGCCAGGGATTACAGTTTTTATTACGGGATGGTGATTGGTGTATGGGGGAGGGGGAAGGAACCACTAGACTATTAGGGATTAAATTTCCTATTACAGGATGGCGATTAGAGAATGGGGAGGTGTGAGGGCACCACTGAACTACCAGGGATTCACTTCTTTTATTATGGGACAGGGATCGGAGAACAGGGAGGGGGGAGGGAACCACTGGACTACCAGGGATCCACTTTTTTTATTACAGAATAGCGATCAGAGCATGGGATGGGAGGAGGAAGGGCACCACTGACTGCCAGGGATTACAGTTCTTAATTACGGAATGGTGATTGGTGTATGGGGGAAGGGCAGGAACCACTAGACAGCCAGAGATTACATTTCCTATAAAGGTACAGTTATCAGAGAAGGAGGAGAACACAATGGACTACAAGGTATTACCTTTTTTTTATTACGGGATGGTGATTGGAGCATGGGGAGCGCACCACTGGACTGCCAGAGATTACAGTTTTTTATTATGGGATGGTGATCAGAGAACGGGGAGGGAGTGGGACCACTAGACTACCAGGGGGGCCTTTTTACTCAACTCCTGATGGCAATCAGCAATGGGGGTGCACTACACTCACCGCAGCCCATGCAAATGGGCCCACAATGGGCATGCAAAGGGACAACTAGTGCCATGGATGCCCAGTGGGCTAATTTGCATGGCTGCCTTTGTGAATACCAAGATAGCGCACCAGTGCTATTACCTGCAGGGTATTCACCTGGCTGCAGGTTAGGGCTGTGCTGGTGGGGTTAGAGGTAACAGTATTGGTGTTACTGCTGCCTCTACCGATCCCTATTCACAGTCAGTGCCATATGCTATCCATCTGTGAAAAGCATTTTTTAACACCTGGGAAATCACAAGGCACAACACAAACATTTGCATTGCACTTTGCAATTTTTAGTGAATCCTGACCATGTTCTCCTATTGCTGAATACAAAGTATATTGCAAGAAGCACTGACAATTCTCTTTGAGTATGTACTTGCAGGTGGGCAACTGAGTTGCTCAACAGCTATCTGTGCCAAAGATGGTCAATTTGTTTGGCACCAGTACAACAGAGGCTCCTCTCCTGCTACTGCTTTGTTCTCATCCAAATAATCCTGCAGTATTTTGTTTGCTGGGATCTCAAGCACCACTGTGTCAGACTGTGACTTGTTTTACTTTTTCAGCAAGCCATAGTCAGTCAGTTGACCCCCACAGTGATTTGTTATCAATGAATGTCTTTTTGGGGGTACAGCAGCAATAAGTCTCTGTTGACCTGGAGACAAGAATGAGTAACTCTCCCGACATTCAGAAGTAGCAACAACATGGGTTCTCCCTCTTCCCTCTCTCTTGCCAATACCAAGCTCAATTGCATACTGGTGGATGGCCTTCTATTGTTGCAGCAGCCACTGCATCATGTAATAGGTGGAATTCCACCTTGTTGCCACATCTTGTTTCAGGTGATGGACAGGAAGGAGCATGGCTGCTGAATGTAATGTAACAGCTTCCATGTCTTAACAGAATGGCTACAATGACCACAGACCTTTTTGGCCACAGCTGTACAAGTGGTGCCTTCATCATTTAAGAATCCCTGAACTACCAAATTTATAAAATGAGCAAAGAATGGGACATGAGAATGTGGTAACCTTTACTTCAGTGCTTTTGTACTGAGGTTCTTTGTCTTTTTGCTATTTTTTTTTGGGGGGGGGAGGCTCACCGTGCCCCAAACCCATAAAACCAACTTAGGGCAGCTGGTTCATTTTCCCTGGGGTGTCATACAGATGAGGCACACTAATGAGTCCTGGGTAAGATGAGCATGTGTCAGTGTCTTCTGTTTGCATCCTTTGTAGATTGTGTGAGAGGCCCTTTAGCACCATGCGTTCCTGCTTAAAGCTGAACCAGCCTAAAATTTCATGGTGATTTGCATTATGGGGGTATGTGTGATTTTGTATTTCTTTGAAACTTGGCTTTATGGCCAGTGCTTTTTGTGGTAACTCTTGCCTGAGTGCTTTTGCGGTGGCCCACTGCACAGTGACACCACAACAGTGAAACCCAAAAAAAGACCTTTACAATGAAAGTCGCTGTAATGGTCTGGGTTTCACTGATGTGGCGTCTCCTGATGTTCTGTCCCTACCCCAAAACAACTCCGACCTAGAGTCAATAATATATAATTGTGGGGGGCACAGCCCTCCGCAAGAAACACTTTGCTTCTGGATGGCACAATACCACATGTTGGCATTGTGCCATCACTATAGGGGATGTCGACAGATTTACTGGCAATGAATAGTGGTGCTTCCATGCTTTTTCACTGAGGTTCTTTGTCTTTTAGCTTCTTTTTGTTTTTTGGGGGCTCACCATGATCCAAACCTGGAAGACCAACTTAGGGCAGCTGGTTCATTTCCCCTCGGGTGTCATACAGATGAGGCACACTTATGAGTCCTGGATAGGATGAAACTAGTGTCTGTCTTCTGTTTGCAGCCATTGCAGATGGTGTGAGAAGCCCTTTGGCACCATGCATTCCTGCTTAAAGCTGAACCAGCCTAAAACATCATGGTGATTTGCATATACAGCCCATGATGCTTTGCATTGTGTGATTTTGTATTTCTTTGAAACTTGGCTTTATTCCCAATGCCCTTTGTGGTAACCCTTGCCTGAGTGCTTTTGCACTGAGGTTCTTTGTCTTAAAGAATGGAACATAAGCATGGTTTCCATCTTCAACTGCCTTTGCAATGTTTTTTGCATTATCTGATATTATGAAACCTGATGGTAATGAGTGTGGTGTCAGCAACTCATCAAACTTTTGCTGAAGGAAGTGTAACAGGTTTTTGGCACAATGGTAATTGTTAAATCAAGCAGTACATAAGGCTGAAATAGCTTAGGAACCAATACACAACCCCACACTTATGAACACTGAATTAAAATAAGAAGCTGAGATTTACTCATGGGGCCCAATTCTAGAAGCTTGGCGCACGTCGCCGCCAAAGGCGACTTGGGCCAAACGCCGTTGCGACATGGACCCTGTGCCCTATTCTAGAAGGGACAAGATCTCCGTGGCTAAGTCCTGCAACTTGTGACATACGGACAGGTACGCCAACCTAAGGGCATACCTGAGGGGCAGTTGCAAGTTGCAGCCCCCAGCAGTGTAAGTACCTCAAAGTCCTCAAGAAAGGAGGCCTCACCCAATATGCTTGTCAAGAATAGCTAGGGCAGTCTGGAAATTGCGGCTCACACTATTTCACCACGTTGTGTTCACTATTTCGCTGGCTCGGCACAGCTCACCACCTCCACAGCCAGTCATCGACTGAGCCTCGATGAGCACCATTGCAGATGTGCTCAGAAATGAATGAGTATTCATTCATTTCTGAGCCGCCTATACAGTAAGCTGCTCATGTGGAGCTCAGTCAGCGACCAGCCGTGGAGGTGAGAGGTGGGCTGTGCCAGTCGCCAGCTGGGGATGGGTGGGGGGGACTGGCACTGCTGGGTGGGGTTGGTGGGGGGCCACTAGACTACCAGGGATCTCGGGGTTTTACTTTTTAAACATTTGTAGCAAAATAATGGGTCAGGGAATGGATTGGGGGGGACACAGCTGCCATGCGGGGCCACTGGCAGTGTGGGGTTCAGGGGCTTGATGTGTGTGGGCTGCACTGCAGAGCATTTAGGGTTTGAGGGTTCTGGGGGCTGGGGGTGTGAGATGCCCAGTTGGGCATGTCTACTATAGGGGATCGGGGGCTGAGGGGTTGTGAGCTGCCCTGTGGGGCGCTGATGGGGTTGTTCTGGGCATGGGGGGGCACATCCTGGAGTGGGTGCAGAAAGGTCTAGAGAACCCACGGAGGATGTATGTACAGTTATGTCAGCTAAATGCTGGTGTAACTTACATTGCCGGTTGTCCTATGGGGGTTCTTGTAGAATCCCGACATTGGGGACTTTGTTGCTGCCTTACTAGAATAGGGTGCAACTGCTGCCGTAAACCCCGTAGTGCCATGTCACAGGGGATTTATGGCACAACTGCTGGCATAACTGCTCTTTGGTGCATGTGGCCTGTGGCATGTCGCAGGCCACATTGTAGAATCCCACACATCGCAACTACTAGCGTAACTTGCTACTTGCACAATTCTTTTTGGCACAAGTGCTGTTATGCCATGCATATCTGTTTTAGAATAGGGCCCATGGTGTGTAAATAATCTGTATTCAGTGTTCACACTTGTGTTGTTGCAGTACTTGTAAGCATTACAACAAAATGGAGCCCTGGATAACCTGCCATGGTATACACTTTAATGCTGAGCACTTTGTCAACAGTAGGAGCCCCAGCACAATGTCACTAACATACAGTGAGAATTTAAAGATATGGGGCCAGATTTTAAAAGGTCCCTTAGAGTAATGCAAGATGCATCCAACAGTCAGTATGTGGCGTAGCCCAATGCACCATGGATCCAGCACCAGATTTTGCAACACCACCAGTCCTGGTGGCAAAGTCCCAAAGCCAGTGTGGGTGTCGTCTGCGTCAATGACAGGATGCACCAGACAGGGTTGGCAGAAGCTATGACAAAGGCCATGGAGAATGACATGAGGCAGACACTGGCATGTATGCCCCCAGAACATCCCAAATGGGACCTGTATGGGAAGGGTAGCCCAAGAACCACCCTGCTACCACCTGTACCCCCTCCAGCCTAGGCACAGTGGGCACAATACAGTACTGCCATGTACTGTACATGTGTGACCTTGGTGGCCACAGATGCCATGCCTGGGATAGGTGACAGCATGATGGTGTGCACAACAGTGCTCATATGTAGCAGCATGCTATGCAGGGTCCCATAGTCCGGTGTGCCTGCCTGCCTGCTGTGGTCATTGGTGTCAGTGCTAGGTTCTGGCTGGTCTAAGCAGGAGTGGGACCTGCTGGGAATGAGAATATCACATAAGGGAATGGTGTAGTGGTTTTGTGTTGCAAGCCCCATGCCTGCCATGGCATGGCTTGTTGTGTGCCACAAGCCTGGTGCAAGCCAGTCTGGCACAGGTGGCCCAACTTTTGACACAGGCAGCATTATAAAAGATGCATGGTCTGTTGCACTGTACTCCAGGCTTGTGACTGGTGCCTCTAGGACCAGTGACATTATACCTGTTCTCCATGGACTGCACTGGCTGCAGTATAGTGGTAGATCACCTTTAAGGTCAGCTTGCTGATCTATAAAGCCCTACACAACCAGGGGCCTTGCTACCTGAAAGATCTCCTTCATCCCTACCACACCTCCCGCCCACTTCGATCGACCAACGAGGGATTGCTAGAGATTCCCAGGGTGCTCTTAAAGACATCTGGTGCTTGGTCTTTCACTTATGCAGCTCCCACCCTGTGGAATTCCCTATCTCACTGGGTGAGAGAGTGCCAGACCATCGAAAGTTTTAAGTCAGCCTTAAAAACTCACTTATTTTTGCAAGCATTCCCTTGAAACTGATTTGACAATTGACTCTGGTGTTTGGATTTTATGGCTTGTTGCTATTTTTATGTTGGCTTGTGCTTGCCCCAGCCAACATATTGCATTAGTAGCAGATTTGGAGGCGCAGTCGCTGTTGGGCGAATGCAGAGCATGCATCAGTAGGTGCGTCCCTCATTCCCCAATAAGGCAGCATGCAGGTGCCTCACCAGCAGCACGTAATGCTGCGAGCACATCTAAGGAAAGGTCTGCTGCAATGAGAGCCAAACTCATCATGCAGCGTCACCTTCCGATGTGCCTTTGCTGATGAAGCAAACATGGTGGCAGTGACTGCCACCACTGCCTGCCACAATGCCGATGTACGGGGGGTGCTGAATACCCCTGTTTGCATGCCCTAACACATTTCATGTGACGATGGGGGAGGCCACTCCCCATCAGCATAATGCCCCCCCATTTGTTGTGTGCCAAAGGAGTGCCCAATCACCCTCGGCACTTACCCCCCCTTCGGTAGGTACCAGTGGGAGTGCCCAATCACCCATCGGCTAGCCCCCCAAGCAGTCAGGTGGCATGCTGGGAGCCCACCCCAGCGTGCCAAATGCCCCTGTAAAAAAAGAAAGTCCTGCAATGTTTTTTGTTTTTTTTAAACCTGTAAAAGAAGAAAACAGTCCCTCATGGTTTGTCCTGCTCCCTTCCCATCTTGCACCTACCCTCTTGTGCACCCTGCCTCCTCACTCTGCACCCCTTACTTACCTCCGGAGTCTGGCACGCACGATCTTTGGTGGACCGGGAACACGTCTGCACTCTTCAAAGCCGAACGTGAACTGAAGAAATCTCAGTAAGCTGTATAATGGCATAAATAGGGTTTCTTCATCTTTGGTGCATATCTCTGGCAATTTTAGGAATTTTGGCACCAAATTTTAGACATGGGGTTATTGGGGCCCCTCCTCATGATTGCAGTCACTGTCATGGTGTTATTTGGTCCTGAAAGGTGATTTCATGGTCACTGCATGGAATCACCTTTCGCGACCCATTAACAAAATGACAGTGCCACTGTTCATGAGGAGGGCTCTCAAAAAGCCTGTGTTGCAAATTTGGTGGAAAGAAATCCAAAAGATTACTGTTTTATGAGCGTGCATTGCGTAGTTTCCACGCACGCTCATAACTTTGTGAATTTGTAATATTTCTACTCCAGATTTTCAACATTGGCATTTTTCCACACCTCCTTATCAACAGTACAGCCGTCATTTTACATATCCTGGCTGAAATGTGTTTTCGCACTTCCGGCACAGAATAGCGCGGTCACTTTGTGAAATCAGTTTTTGGGACAGTTTGACAAAATGACAGTGGCAATCTTCATGAGCAGAGGTCCTAAAATGCATATGTTGAAAATTTGGTGATGGAAGTCTGTAAAATGACTGTGTTACAAGCATACATTGCCAGTTTCCACGCACCCTTGTAACTTCGCAAATGTGAAATATTTTCAAGCCAGATTTTCAACACTGGCATTTTTTCACACCTCTTTATGAACAGTACAGCTGTTATTTTTCACATCCTGCCCAAAACATGTTTTCGCACCTGTGGCACAGAATGGCTGGTCGCTGTGGGAAATCAGCTTTTGGGACACATTAACAAAATCACAGTGCCACTGTTCATGAGGGGAGGTCCCAAAATACCTATGTTGAAAATGTGTCTCTTCAGGGTGGGGGTGAGGTTGACATCAGTGCAATACTTCACTGCCATTCCTATTATGCATCTCTAACTCCTGCACTACCAGTGCCAATGCCAGTGACATAACATTCGGCAAGGACAAATGCTTGTTATATTTGGATTTTATCAAGATTGTTGGTTGTTTTTCTGTGACTATTTATGTACAGCACCTTGGCTTTGAAAGGAACTTTATAAATAAAGTTATTATTACTATAATTTCTGTTTGATGCAAGCACTATGCGTTATTCTCTGGACTTTAAAAATCTGGCCCACAGTGTTCTTTTAAAATAAAAATTTGCAAAAGGGCATCTATGTGACCTTCAAAGGTAAAACAAAAAGTGGATTAAAGGCAGAAAGTGCAAACAAACAACACTATTATAAATATAATAAAACCATTGCTACCAAACATTTAAAATCAGTACCGATCACATTCATGAAAAAAAGATTGTTTTTATTTTATTGGGAGCCTGTTTTATCTGCAATTTCTGTAGTGTAATATGTGCTGTAAATTCTGAAAGAAAACAGAGAACAATTGATTAGCAACATAAAAAGTGGACAGCAAAATATCTCAGCATATATTTTTACAGTTTGAAGACTAATTGCAGGTTTATTCACTGCACATATGGGATATTATTTACAACAAATAATTTAAAAAACATAGCCAATTTTATCGTATCATTTAATCAAAGCCAAGATGTGGCCACAATCTGAAAATCCATGAGTTCTCCTTCTGGAGAACAATTTTGTCAAATTCCATACCCCTCTTAAGTTTATCCACCTTTGCTATCCCTATAAACCTGACGACATGCACAGATCCTGATTTGTTCTTTTGCATATGTGCTGTTAGGACATTCTCCTCATTCTTATTCTGCATGGCCCTCATATGTTTCCCAATTCTTGCTCTCAGTTAGCATATTGTTTTTCCCAAATTGTAGTACTTGCAAGAGCAAGTAACCAAAACACAACCCCTTCTGTGGAACAGGGTAATAAGGATAGTGCTGTTGAAAACTTTTAATTTGTCATAAAAGTTGCTGTTAAATCCTGATATTTGCAATCCCTGAAGCTTTGCGAATTCAGGGCAGGCACACCAACCTCGTCGGTAGAGTTGCAGTGAAGTTTTACTTCGCTGGTGAAGTTGCTGAAAGTGATGAAATTTGTATTTGCAGAGTTTTGCAAAGTTTTCATTGCTCTCAGCAACTTCGACTATGACTAAAATCATGTTTTCTTTTTACTATACTTTATTAGGATTTAACAAGAAAATACAACAGTAAAATGGAAAAAACAAAAAACAACATACAACAACAATACAAACACCAAAGAAAAAAAGAAAACAAAAACACCAAATATCCTCTGTTCTCCCCACCCCCCAACTGGCACCCTCCCACCCAAGCCCACCCCGGGAAGTAGCCACCCAGTGAGCAAACTGATCAAAGGGAAGAAGGCATAAGGGAGATGCAGTATAGAGTGAAACTGGGCCAGGATATCAGAAGGAGCACAGGCGATTACCAAAAAATGATAAGGTATACAGGACTATACCCTCTATGGTTGTACTAGATGAGATATTAAAGCATAAAGAGACTCCAATCTATCTCGGAAATGCTCGTTGATGCAGGGAAGCAAGTTGCTTTTCTATCGTTAAAGTCTGGAGAATCTATTGGTGCCATTCCCAGAAGGATAGAGACTCACCAAGCAAATTTCAGGTGTAAAATAACATTCCAGGCCTAGGAAGTGATATAATGAGGTCTTGATAGCATTGTAAAAGGGAGTCACTTTAGCACAATCCCATAAAATATGCTTGAGGTGACCGTCTTCTACCTTGCACCTAGTACATACAGAATAAATGAGTTTACCCATCTGGCACAATTGCACAGGAGTATAGCATAAATTATGCAAGATCCAGAATTGGACTAGGCAGTAACGGTCCTGCTTGATATATTTATATAAAGGTAGCCAGATCACCCACCATAGCCGGGGTCTGTGGAAAAATCATGACGTTTTCAATGCTAAGTGCAAAATTTGCTCACAATTCACAGGTGAATTCCACCATTCATGGATGAATTCTGTCATTCGAGGGTGAAATACCACACTTTGTGGATAAATTCTTCACTTTGCAAATTGCACTAACTTCATGGATTAATTTGTGGAGCGAATTTAATTAACTTTGCTTGTCGCTATTCACCGGCCCATTTTTAATAAACAACAAAAAAACTCTAAAATTGCATAAACGCCCTTCCCCATCCACTGTGCTATAATTCTACCACATCCAAAATCCTTTTATACAGTATTTCATATTCCCCCCAACTCCCTACCCCCAGCTAGCACCCTCCTCTCTTCTTCCCCTCTGTCCAGGCCAAGTTATGTAAACTAAGAGTAGTACAAGTAAATGTTGTCTAATTATATACCCTGCCCCCACCCATGCTCCAAACATATTCCCCCCCTCTCCTAACCAACCAGTCCCTATCTGACATAGCACTAATAAACTCCATCCACCCAACCCCCTCTGGACCCTACCACCCTCCTCCCCCATCAGCAGAAAAAAACATTCTAATGCTACCTGTAAAGAATGAAAACAGTCCCCCAGTTTAGAAAGTGACATGTTTGCTCCTAGTAAAACCTGATTTGTTAAAATTCAATCATCAAATACCCCCAGTCAACAACAGTTCAACCCAAATGAAACTGACTCTCAACAGAATACAATGACAGAGTAGTGTCCCAGCAGCAGCCAGTTCCAGAAGTCAAGCTCCAGTGGAAGCAAACAGATTGCGTTCTAGTTCAATTGGTCAGGGAACCCACTAAGGATGGGGGACAGTTCTGGACCTGGTACTAAGACACAGGGTATTGGACAGAGAGGTAAGGATAGGGGAAACTGTACAGGGATCATCTTTCAGTATGGTTTAATATTATAGTAAGGATGGAGTATACAAACCCCAGAAATAAGGTCCCAGACTTCAGGAGGGTGGATTTTGGAGAGATGAGCAAGCTACCTAAGGTCAAATTGGAGGATGTTAGGGAGGCAGAGGGAGAAGAAGTGAAATGGGAATAATAAAGAAAAGCCTACAGGATGTCACAAACTCCTGTCTGAGACAAGTAGGAAAGAAAAGGAAGAAGATAAACCCAATGTGGTTTTCAAAGGAGGTGGGAGAGGCAATCCATGGAAAAAAGGCAGGATTCAAAAGGTACAGAGCAAGTCAAATGGAAGGAAACAGGGATTCATACCTGGACAAATAAAGAAAGCCAATCTGGTGATACGGAAAGTGAAGGCAGAAACAAAATTTAGAATTGCAGAGGGTTGGGGGGGGAGCGACAAGGCCTTCTTTCACTACTGTACATCAGTGAGAATAGTAAAACAAGTGATGGAAGAGTCAGAATACAAAATGGGAGGGTAGGTGGAATATGACGGGGGAATGCTTTCATACTAAATTATCACTTCTATTCAGTATTTAAAGTGGAGCAAAATGGGTTGCACCAGAGTGTGAGCTCTGCTGAGGGTTGGGAGGCAGTTCAGGAATTACCATGGGACCAATATGAACTGAAAGGGTACTTAAGGGACTAAAGTCTCTGAAAGTCAGTAAATCACTGGGATCAGATGGGTTACAACCTAGGGTGCTTTAAGACGTGGCACAAACTCTTGCACAACTTCTGACAGATCTCTTCAACAGCTCTCTGGAGACTGGTGATGTGTCAGTAGATTGGAAATTTGCTGACACAGTGCCCCTACATAAGAGTGTAGTGAGGGATGAGCCAAGGGACTACAGGCCTGCCAATCTGGCCTCAACAGCAGGCAAACGACTGGTATCTGTCCTTAAGGAAAGACTGGTGGAGTTTTGTGAAGTTGTGGCAAAATGATAATTTCAGCAAATCTGATTCATTTGTTCAACTCCGCGATGAAGCTGTTAATAAGATAGGTGAAATTTCATTTTCTTATGCTGTCTCAAGGTTATAGAACTCAGTCGCTTCTATACATTGTCCGTGCTCCTTTGTTACCTCATTCTGCAGCAGATTCTGCAGTCATGGGGTAGTTTGGGATAAAACTAAACAGACTGGATTGACCAATGATCATTTTCTGCTGACATTGTCTACATTTCAATGTTTCTACATAGGTACCATGAACATCTGCTTAACTGTAAACTACTCTTGCCCTTGAGTATTCTTGGTACCATCTTGCAGAAAACTGATGTAACATGAATACAGCTGTATCTATGTTTTCATGTAACCTTTGTGAAATGTTCTTGTTTTGTATTATTTGATGTCTTTCCTGATGCTGTTTTTGTGACTGCTATACTGCAAAGTCCCAACTGTATTATTTTCTTGTACTTAATGTATAATTGCAATACTTCATTGTTATTTGTTTTAGTCTCCCAGGTCATGCCTGAAAATAGGCATTTGATTGTCTAGTGTATTTTCCTAGTAAATAAAAATGAAATAATAAAATAATAATAATAATGATAGACAGGTTGTATACAGTACATACCATACATTACCTGGACTTTAGCAAAGCATTCAACTCAATCCCAAGTAGAAGACTAGTTAAAGGTCAACAACAGATACAATATAAACATATTATAAACTTTGATCTTTTCACCTACCATAAGGACAGCCAGGCCTTATTTATTACATATAAAATGAAGAAATTACCATTTTTCATGTACAAATGCAATTCAATGTTCTCCTATTTGACAGTTTTACAGAAAATCCCTCAGACATTTTTTGACCATCTGGCAGAATCTTGGGTGAGTCCTGATGTCATTCAAGCAACAATTTTCCTCTATGTACTCTGGCAGCTCAGTACACACACACATACACACATACACACGCACACACACACACACACACTACTGTAGTCAGACTGCAAAATGGCAAAAACATGGACTTACTTTCAATTGTCTGAGGATGCTAGCCTATTGAATTTTATCAATACAATATCACAGATAAGGCAAGGATGCTTACTGTACTGCAATATCTGCCTTTTTAACTTTTTTTATTGAAGTTCAGTATAAGTACAGCAACAAACTTATGAACTTATCATAACATAGATTGTGTATAGTTCATTCACATAGTTAGATATGCAAAGCAAATCAGTACATCCGAATAACTCAGGTATGCATGTTAGTTTATACAAAGAGGGCACAGTGTGGTTTGATCATAGCATAGCATAACATAGCTTCCTCCACGGGCATTTAAACTAGCCAAGGGGGAGGCAAAAGCAGTCAGAGAGATAAAGGTAGCCCCCTTCCCTACATAACATATCTGAAATGAGGGAGAATTCAATTAGTACAAGAACACTATCAAACCTGATAAATAAATTAGACACAATTGTGGGGAGGACAGACGATGGAGCCCAAAAACATCACAGGGCCAAAAAAAGGGAAAAGAAGGGTGGGTACACAAGCTGGAAAGTAAAGTGTACAAATGCCCACAGTCTGAGGAACAAAATCCCTACCTAATGGCATTAATGGAAGATGCAAACTTGGACATAGTAGCTATTACAGAAACATGGTACACAGGGAACTATGACTGTGATATAGCCATGCCAGGACATACACTTTTTAGGAAGGATAGGGAAAAGAGAAGGGGAGGGGGGTAGCTACAATATGCATGTGAAAGAAGGGATTAAAGCAACAGAGGCTCAAGGGTTACAAGAAGGAGCAGAGGCACTGTAGGTCACTCTGGAGGTGGGAAAAAGGACAGCCATTCACACTGGAGTGATTTACAGGCCTCCAGCACAGGGGAAGTATTAGATAAAGCTCTTGTAGAAACCATCCACAAAATGGCATCCAAAGGGGAATTGCTACTAATGAGTGACTTCAACCTGTCTGAGGTAGATTGGACCACTCAGACTGTGAGTACAACAAGGGCCAGGGACTTGATGACTTCCCTGAATGGGGCAAACTTAAGACAGACTATAGAAGAACCAACCTATGAAGAGGCTGTACTGGATTTGGTCATGACCAATGGGTACAGGATCACAGATGTGGAGGTGGGCAGTCCTCTTGGTACCAAAGACCATAGGACAGTATGGTTTAAGGTAACCACAGTGCAGGAGGCAAGCCACACAGATAAAGGTCCTAGATTTCAGGAAGGCTAACTTTAGGGAGATGGGTAGAAATCTCAAAAGAGCCCTAGCAGCAGAAGGTACAGCAGAAGATGTGGAAAAACAGTAGTCTAGACTCAAGAGAGTCATAACAGAAGTAACAGTTCATTATGTCAAAATGCATAGCAAGAGTAAAAGAAAGAAAAGGCCATTATGGTTCTCGAAGGTAGTGGCCGAGAAAGTAAGGGAAAAGAAAAGAGCCTTCAGAAGATACAAGGAAACACAAAAGGATGAGTACAGAGAACAATATCTGGAGAAGCAGAGGGAATCTGGGAAAATAATTAGAAGGGCTAAAGCACAGACAGAGGAAGGTATAGCCAAGGCTATTAAGAAAGGTGACAAAAACTTCTTCAGATACTTTAGCAAGAGGGAAAAGACCGGAAATGGGATAGTTAGGCTGAAGAAGGAAGGAGGAGAAAGTGTGGAGGATGACCTAGAAAAGGCTGAGATACTGAGCAAGTATTTTTGCTCAGTATTCACCAGGGAAGGGGAGGGTGAGGGACCAAGACTCATTAAGAGGGGCATTCAGGGGATGGAGATAGACACCAGCCCATTCACGCTGGAAAGAGTCCTAGAAGCACTCAAGAAAATAAAAGCAAATAAGGCAATGGGGCAAGATGGGATCCACCCCAGAGTGCTAAAGGAACTCAGGGAAGTGCTGGCAGAACCACTGGCTGCCCTTTTCAACACATCACTAGAGATGAGGATGGTACCTGAGAACTGGAGGAGGGCAGATATGATCCCTCTCTACAAGAGTCAAAGTATAGAGGAGGCAGGCAATTACAGGCCTGTAAGCCTGACCTCAGTAGCGGGGAAACTAATGGAGTCCTTACTTAAGGAGAGGATTGTGAAGTTTCTGGAGGATAGCGGGGCACAGGATCCAAGGCAGCATGGATTCTCAGTGGGAAGATCCTGTCAGACGAATCTTATAGAATTCTTTGACTGGGTAACTGGGGTAGTAGACCAGGGAGGGGCAGTGGATGTGGCCTGCCTGGATTTCAGCAAGGCCTTTGACACCATCCTGCACAAGAGATCACTAAATAAACTGGGAAGCCTGGGAGCTGGTCCTACGGTGGTGAAGTGGGTTGGGAACTGGCTAAGGGACAGGACTCAGAGGATAGTGGTGGTAAATGGCATGAAATCTGAGGAGAGGAAGGTGACCAGCAGGGTGCCACAGGGGTCAGTGATAGGGCCTGTCCTATTTAATGTTTTCATTAGTGAATTGCAGAGCATCTGGAGGGAAAGGTGTGCCTCTTCACAGATGACACCAAGCTATGCACCACAGAGGGGGTGGAAAAAATGAGAAAGGACCTCAACCTATTAGAGGAGTGGTCAGGTGTCTGGCAGTTGAGCTTCAATGCGAAAAAGTGCAAGATCATGCACCTGGGTCATGTGAATCCAAGAGAGGAATGCAGAGTGGATTGGGAAATTCTGGCCACCACAAGTGAGGAGAGGGACCCTGGGGTTATCATACCTGATGACCTGAAAGTGACCAAACAGTGTGAAAAGGCAATGGGGAGAGCAAACAGAATATTGGGGGTGCATAGGGAGGGGCATAACAAGCAGGAGGAAAGAGGTGGTGATGCTACTGTACAGATCACTGATGAGGCCTCAGCTGGAGTACTGTGTCCAGTTCTGGAAATGACATCTCCAGAAGGACATTGACAAAATAGAGGCAGTCCAGAGAAGGACAACAAAGATGGTACATGGACTGCACCAGAAGCCCTACGAGAAAAGACATAAGGACCTTAATATCTATCCAATGGAGGAAAGAAGGGAGAGGGGAAATATGATAGAGACTTTCAAGTACCTTACAGGAATAAACAAGGTACAACTGGAAAGCATATTTCAGAGAAAACTCAGGGAACAATTTAAATTAGGCTGCTAAATCAGAAAACAGGGATCACCATGATGGGGAGAATCTGGGGACCAAGTAATTTAGGCTGCCAAATGAGAAAAACAGGAGTCACCCAGATAAGGAGTTACCAGGGGCCAGTTAATTAAAGCTGCCAAATCAGAAAATAGTAGCCACACACATATGGAGTAACTCAGGAAATGATTTAAATTAGGCTGGCATATATGAAAAACAGGGTTCACCCAGGTAGGGACCATCTGTGGACCAGTTAAATTAGGCTGCCAATTCAGAAAACAGGGACTACCCAGAATGTGAACAACTAGGGATCAGATAATTTAGGATGCCAAGCCAACACAAGGTGACTCATTCAGACTAATAAGTGCACCTGCTATTTTTTCACCCTGCGCTGGTCCACAGCTCTCAGCGCTCTCCATTATATTTCCCTTTCTGCACCTCACCACCTACTACAACGCACCTCTGTTTTCAGACTTTTCCTCTTTCTCCTCCTATTGCCGTCCCTGACCATGCCTCTCCCCAACCACTTCCTCTTGCCTCTTCTTGCCCTCTCTTTTTTTCCTCCCCTCAGCTGTCTTCCTGGTGCCTGCTACCCCTCTCCACCCTCCACCCTCCTCATACCCACCCACTACTGCCAACTTGGTACTATGGCCCTTGCTCCCTGCCCACTCTTGTGGCACCCCCCGGCAAAGGACTGTCCGCTTACGACAAATCATGCAAATGGAACTTGGGCAAACCAACCCTTGCTACTAGCCATTGCTCTGCACTGGGACCCTCGACGCCTACACTGCATTCAGGCAAGCAAGCTTTGGAGATGAAATTTCACCTACTATGAGCAACGTCAGATGGCTCTAAAACTCCTGCTCCTCCTCCTCCTGATGTCAGGAAGTGTTCATCCGAACCCAGGACCGGCTCACTCCAGTTCAACAAATCTTGCCAAAACTGAGGGAGGTCTCACCATTGCTACCCTCAACATTTGCAGCCTCCTTCCAAAGCTGGCCTCCCTTCAAATCTTTGCCAACTAATATAACCCCGACATCCTAGCCATTGTTGAAACCTGGCTGACACTCAATACTCCGGACCATGCCATCTTGCTTCAAGGCTACAGCATCTTCAGACTTGATAGGATTACTAAAAGGGGGGGATTGTGCAATTTACTTAAAAGACAACAGCACCAGTCACCCTATCTGCACTACCTCCTCAAACACCCCAGTGCAATTCCTTCCTGTCAAGCTACTCCTTGGTGCCCAAAATAAAATCCTTACTGTAGTTGCTGTCTACATCCCACCAAAAGACCCAAGGAATGGTCTCCAAACCGTGCTTGAATTTGTAAGATCACAACCT
The DNA here is from genome assembly GCA_016271365.2 of Neoceratodus forsteri. Lineage (NCBI taxonomy): Eukaryota > Metazoa > Chordata > Ceratodontiformes > Ceratodontidae > Neoceratodus > Neoceratodus forsteri. The sequence continues at coordinate 954,176,535 of CM057456.1, forward strand.
CCTGGCACCGAGATCCTAATCCTTGGTAATTTTAATATCAACTGGCTTGCACCTGATGTAGGGTCCCACAAGGATGCAATCTTGTCAGCTAACCTAATGCAGATGGTTAACTCCCCTACTAGGAAGAATTACAAATCTGGCACTAGCACCCTCCTAGACTGGGTACTTGCCAGCCACCCAACCCGCATCAATAACATCTCTGTCCTCCCGGACTCCCTCAGTGACCATTCCCCTGTTATCTGTACCTGGACAAATAAGTTTCACAAGCCACCTCCAAAAACCATCTCAAGCAGAGAACTACCACATGGCAATCTGACCCATCTCAAGTCCTGCCTCAATCGGCAAGACTTGTCACCAATATATAATTCTCATGATGTTGACTCAGCCCTTGATTACTTCATCACCACTTTCAATGCCACCTACAACTCCTACGCACCAGTAAAAAAGCATAAAGTCAAAGCTCTCTCTAATCCCTGGCTCACTGCTAAGCTTTTGGCCCAACTAAAAACAAGGGACCACCTCTGGGCAGTAGCTAGAGCCACAGGCTCCCTGCCGGACATTCAAAGGTACAAACAGTCTTGCAACTACTGCACTAAACAAATCTGAATGATGAAGAGTTCCTACTTCAAGGAAGCCCTTACCAACACCTGGGGTGATGGGAGAGCTTTCTGGGACAATATCAGAAATATCATGGGAAAGCAGTCCAAATCCTCCCCTACTGTACTGACTGTTGATGGAGCCACTACCCTAGACCCAATGGTCATGGCAAATACCCTCAATGCAACCTTCACCAACCTTAGTGGGTCCTCCTCCGGACTTTTTTTTGGAAGTAGACCCCTCGGAACCAACATTGCCTCATGCCGCACCAAATCAGCCACCTTTCCATTTCAAAAAAGTTAGGGCACAGCCGGCCCGCCGGCGCAGAGGTGGGATTTTCCGCGCCGTGGCGCACCCGGTTCGGAATGAATCCAGGTCGTCGGAGGCCGCCTGGGGAGTAGGGATTGAGCGCCCACTGGGCAGCTCTCCTCTCCGGGGAGGTGTGGGTAGTGATCAGTGCATTGGGACCCTGGCAGAGGCCGGAGTTCCCACGCAGCCGCGCTGACAACTCATAGGAGGTGGCGGATGGTGACATCATGGCACGACCCCGCCTCCCCAGAAAAGCGGAAAATGGAGGAGCTGCCTGCCGCCGCGAATGAAGCTCGCCGCGGCCTCAATGTGCTCCCCAGGCCAAGCCCCTGACCTAATCCCAGTGCCTGCGGCATATGCCGGAGTGCCACAGGCCCCACCGTGGGGGGCAAGCCACGGGGTATCAGGGGCTGTGGCTGATTTGGGGTGCAGAGGCCGGTGGTCCGTGACCGGGCGGATAGTAAGGCGACGGGTAGCTCGGGGGAGTAAAAAAGCAAAATTAAAAAAAAAAAAAAAGTTAGGGCACATGAAGTCCGCAAATATATAAAAAAGGCTATCTCTAAGTCCAGAGCAAGTAGCGATACTATAGACCTCAAACTACTATCCCTTACCCTGGAAGAGGTACTGCTCCCACTCACCAGAATTTTCAATCTCTCCCTCTGCCTTAGTCAATTCCCCAGCAAATGGAAATCTGCAGTTGTCACTCCAGTGTTCAAAAGTGGTGACAAGTCTTTACCTGGGAACTATCGGCCGATATCGATACTACCATCCCTCTCCAAGGCCCTTGAGCACATTGTTGTGGACCAACTCACAGACTACCTGCAAAAGTATAACATCCTCTGTGCACAGCAACACAGTTTCAGGCAAGGGCACAGCACATCGACTGCCCTCCTGGAATTCATTGGAGCCATCCACAATGCAATGGACAAAGGATACCTAACTGGAGCTGTATTCATTGACCTAACAAAGGCTTTTGACACTGTTCACCATGGCCTGCTTGTCAAACAGCTCCTGGTTAGTGGGCTCTCACAGGGCTCTAGTGCTTGGTTAAAAAGTTACCTGGCTCAACGCTCACAAAGAGTAAAAATCTCAGGAGTTCTCTCAGACTCAAATCCGGTTCTCTCAGGCATCCCCCAAGGATCCATACTGGGCCCTCTTCTCTTCAGTATATTTCTAAACTCCCTTCCTCAATTTTGCCCAGAACAAATAATCCTCTATGCTGATGATGCCGTGACTCTCTCCACCCATAAGGACCTGAAACTCTTACTCCTCAGCCTGCAGCTTGCTTTCACCAAGGTTGAGAACTGGTTCTCAGAACACAAACTGGTCCTAAACCACAAAAAAACTAAATACATGCTCTTCTCCAGCTTGCAAAACAAGAAAAGGCAAAATCTGCTTGCTATCAATACTCACGCAGGAAATACCCTCTAACAAGTGTCATCATTTAAATACCTTGGAATCTCTCTCGACCCCTGCCTATCTCTCTCGACCCACATTGATAGTATTAAGTGGCACCAGAACCAACGCATTAGTATCCTGTACCGAAACAGACAGAACCTTACCCAATCTGCGCTGAAGATTGTTATCCAAAGCTCTGTCATCTCTGTCATAGACTATGCCTAATTATCAATGGCTCTGCCTCAACTACCGCCCTCAGGTGCATAACAACCTCCCTTAACAAGGCCTGTCGGCTGCTCACTGGTGCCCAAAGATACACTCATACATGTGAGCTCTATGCTCAAACGGGATGGTTACAACTCTCCAATCGCATAAAGTACCTTTCCTGCTTGATGGCAAAAAAATCTATCTTAGGCCTCACTCCACCTTGTATCCAAGACCTACTATGCCCTAATACCAACCCCCATTACACCAGAAGTTCAGAACGTCAGCTTCTCCAGATCCCCCAGTGCTGCAGCACTCAGGGCCAGAAATCCTTTGCCCACCGTGCACCCAGCTGGTACAATGCCCTCAACACTTACATCACCGCCTCCACCTCCCTAGGATTATTCAAATCTAGGCTCCATCTTCACCTCACAGCCTCCAGCTCTTGTGACTGTTTTGATTAATTTCCCCCCCTCAACTTTTCTGTTTAGCCTCCCGCCCCTGATCACTCTGACAAAGACGTCAGATGCACTAGTCTCCCTACATCTGCCACTCCTTTTTCCTTTCTCCCCCCACCCTTGTTTTCCCTGTAGAATTCTTCCAATCACCCTGTATGTGTTACTCAAGTATTTTGATTCCATGATGCCATACCTGAACTGCTTAATACTGTTTAGTGCTGCTTCATAATTTGTTGCTTTTTTGTTTTAATTTTGTTTTGTTTGTACTCTGCTGACATGGAACCTTTGTAAAAAAGCCATGGCTCAAAGGTATTGTAATTCCTAGATTTAATAAATAAAAATAAAATAAAGAAATAGCTATAGAGCATACTTCCACAGCTTCCTCTATGCAAATATGTGTAGGCAGGTCTGTGGTTTATCAGAAGTGCATTTAGAGGGAGCAGTAGATGTGTGCTACACAGCCATGAGATGGCGGTGAGAAGTGTGATCTGCTGTAAGTTACGAAATGGTGAATTGTTGCTGCTCTGGGGCAATCACTGTAGGCAATACTGTACATATTTTACACAGAAAATGGCTAATCTGGAGAGTAGTCTTGGGAAGAGGTTTTTTAACATCTGTGTACTTTCTTATGAAGGTATTTTTCTGCTGGATATTTTTGTTTTTCAGTAGAAGTTTACAACATGTTCACTGCTTGGAATTGTTCAAAAAGCCTTTTTTTTTCATATATGATTACATCCCTAAAAGCACTTCAAAGAAAACACCATCATTTTTCCTTTTTTTTTTCTTTGTCATGTTCTGTTTGTTCTTTCATCTAAACTTAGCTCTCTGGGAGACAATACTATAACCACCTACTGTAATCACACAGTATTCTTGTTTAAATTGTATACAATAATGCATAGATCAATGAAATACTAGGGAGTTGTCTGGAGTATTCTTAAAAAGGTACCTGCTGCAGGCTATATTTATATAGATGGGATATTGAGTCCATAATTAACATTCAGCAAGAGCTGCAAAACATGAACTCATTTTCTATCAAGCAGAGTTTTTCTAAGGTTGAATGCCATTCAAGGAATATTTTTTAATATATATATAACCAATGTCTCATTGCCAGCAAAGGCTCTATAAGTATACAAAAACACAGCTACAGAGCCTGGATTCTCTGCCAAAAGCATTAACAGCAACTAACCCATTGAATTACTAGCTGGCAGGGCACAGCTTCACACCATACAAATAGCAACTGAAGTACAAAATAACTTGTAGACTGAGGAGATCTATTACATATTGTACTATATATATTTATAAAATGGCTAATAAAAATGAATGAAAATTCAGTTTTCTGATTGGTTGAAATGTACCACATGACCATGCATTATGCCACAACCACCACACACCTCCACTGCTTTCCATCCCTCAGAACCTAATCAAGAAGACTCCAAGCCAACTAGATCATACCACACATGGCACACAGAGGCTGCCAGTTAGCTCCCCTCCAAAAAATAGGCATTTTGCATGCCCCCCCAATTGCTGTCTTATCTTACATATTGTATGACAAAGCCATTTATCTGGTTGATGACGCCATTTTTAGTGTCATGGTAAGGGGAGTTTTCTGCTATAGCAACCCTTGCACTTGCTTCCATCTACTCTAGTGAAGCTGCCAATTTGCTCACTCACATTCTCATTACAGTCGATGGCATTTGGACTAATTGCAACTAAATGTGCAAATAAAAAGACTTGGATTTCTTCTTTTGGAGTAAAAAAAACTGCTATCTCGTATTTACAGTTGGACTTTTTAACCAAACAAATACTGCTTGATCACGCTACACTGTGCTGCAAAAGTGAAAGTAATTTAAGCAGAACACTCCTCTTACAGAGTCAATCCTGAAAATAGCAGTAGCAACCAGATAAGTTACCTTTGTTCTTTTGCAGTTAAATAAAATAATACTTTGTGGCACACAGGAACAGGAACTACCCCCCCCCCCAAAAAAAAAATCTGGCCATTTTATAAAACAGATAATCCACTGCAGGGTGTGTGGTTGTGCTCTGATACACGCACCCCTTGAGTGGCTGATTGCACTCAGCCTACAGCCTCGTGCATCACAACACACACCAAGGCGTGTGTATATCATTGTACGACTGCACACCCTGCAGTGGATTATCTGTTACAAATATATTATAATGGCGCAGTAATGCCACTATAGTTAGGGTACAATAGGCTGTTTAATATTAAATCCCTAACCTTGTACCTTAATAGATTTGCTGCCATTCAACAGAATTGCACAACATTTGCATGTGCAGTCTGGAGGTGGGGTGGGGGGACGGGAGAAGCAAGATCTCTTGATTTGTCAAGGTTTGTTCTAGATAGATGTGTGGGTTCTGAGATCCAGATAGTGTGTTTTTAAGACAAATCGAGGATTTATGCTGTTTTGTCATCACCTACAGCCCATATGGTTTGGAATCATAGTCTCACATTTTGAAGGAAGAAAGGGCTTGCTCCAATATGGTGACTTTCATGGGTTTGGTGAAATAATATTAATCTACTCCCATGTTGTAAGGATTTGATATTTCAATTCTGAACATGCTTAGTGGGGTCTTTCAGATAGATGTTTGATAACCTATTAAGCATGCTGAGAACTGAAATTAAGTTAAATTATTGTAAGGTTAAGAAATAGCAACCATTCTGATTGGCTACCACAATTCCAAGAGGTAAACATTAACCCATGTTAACCTATCACATACAGCCTGATCACACAGTGTAGGTTTTCATATTATTATCGGAAAAGTCCCAGGCACTTGTTTAAAATAAAATTTCTTAAATGGCTGTCTGTACACGTTATCCAAGCTCATCATAACATCTGCCCACAACAATAACATATAAACTATGAACAGCAGTTTAAAAAAAACCAGCATGTTAAACAAACCTAAACACAATCACTGTGACGCAGCGCGGCCTACCATATTGCCATAGTGTCCATCAATACCGCATTAGAAACTGTAACATTATACTGTATTCTTAGCAATTTAGCCCCCCAAAAAGTGAGTTAAACAAAACTGTGAGCCACAAATCAATGACACATCTTAGGGATAAAAAACAGAATACCTTCACATGCTGCATGAAGCTGCTGAGAGCACTTTTAAATGTGCTGCACATTTCGCTGTTAACAGATAGCTGTCTGAGAGTCATGGTTTGATTGCAGTGATGAAGTAATGCGATGAAAAAACACACCCTTTATCCAAATGTAAACTTAATAGTGGATACAGTACACACCCAGCAATGATTTCAAGTGAGCACCACATTTAACTAAAAAGTCTTCGAACGAGGGTGCCAGAGACACGCACACCGGTGAAAGCACTACTGCGCATGCTCATGTTAGAAAGCTCCTAGAAAAAAGTATAAAAGTATATTTCCACTTAAAAAATGCATAAAAATGAGGATATAATGACACAACTTGCTAAGAAAAAACCAAAATAGACTAACAAGAAACATCACTGACAAGATGTTATCACTATCCGTTCTCCATTTTTTCACAGACATAAGCAAATCACGATTTTCAGAACACTGGTGCCAAATCATTATGAAAACAGGTGGTTCCCTGTAAAACGAAAGCCCCATTTAAAAAAAATTGTGAATGCTTTTGATGAATACCCACACTTATTAACACAGAAAAAAGAAAACAGTAACTCTAAAAAAGACCACCAGCAAATGATGCACTGCTACCGCCCGTTCTGAATTAGCAATTTGCTCTTATGTCAATGTAATCTGCAGAAGGACTATTTTACATTGAACTAACATAGATTTGTAAATTAAACATAAAAAATAAATGTCAACAAATTCAATACCACATGAACTTGTAATAATAGCAATAAGGTATGACCAGAGGTTAGATTAACAGTCAGTTAATCACCCCCCTTTGTGGCAATATGGTACTCGGCTGCGCCTCATGCCATATTACGCCACAAGGGGGTGATTAACAGACTGTTAATCTAACCTCTGGTCATACCTTATTGCTTAATTAAATTTAACTGAAATTAATTTGGAAGGTGGTTAGTGGCCACTGGTATAAGGACAGTAAAAATAAATCTTCAATTTGCTAATTATCTCAAGATGTTTGACATATTGTAACAGGCTAAAAATATTGAGCATGCACAATCTGTGTAACAGCTGCAATCACAATCATAATACAATACAGTAGTGCGAAATTTGCACCCCACCGCACACACACAAATATATAACACACCAGCACTCATCTCAAATGGTAAGTTTCCTATATATAATGAACAATCCATTAAAGCTAACATTATTGCAGAAGACCATACAAAATAAAATGAGAGTATAGTTACAAAAAAAAAACAAAAAAAAAACATGCTGTATTTTGGCCTTATTCGTCTTCAGTAGAACACATTGTGTAAGCTGATTACATGGATCTCAATTGCATAGCCACTCTGACTGCTACTAAATTCAAAAATTATGAACCAGTGTCAATATGCTATGAAGAAACATAAAAACATTGACTGAAATAGTATAAAATATAACATTACTATGACAGATTGCAATTCAGAGAAATCAAGAGGATTACTTATAGTTTAATGTTTACTTCACTACAGTACTCACTGTGCTGCTCACAACTCAGAATAAGAGGTTGTACATATATGAATAACACTCAGACATTCACATAAGAACAAAACTGTGTTTCATGCTTTTGAAAATTATGAATGGGTCAGGATTAATAGCTTGCTGCACTTTTTACTTAGTGTAGTTCACAGCGGGTAAAGATGAGTGCCATTGTCTACGTGGTGTGAAACTGAAATGACTGTTGCTAGCACACTATGTCCATAGTTCTAAACTAAAAGAAAAGGGGGTTTAAAACTTATGGTACTGTTAGTAGTAGCCACAGATAGTATTCTTCTTATCTGCAAGCACATAGGTCCCCTAAAATCAAAGCAGTTCTCCTTTAAGTGGACTTGGATGCCTACCCCGAGTAACACTTCTTTTCCCTACTCCCCTCCAGGTTATCCGACCAATGATTTCTGCCAATATACTATAAAAATTACATCTCATGTTTATGAGGGCAATCATAAAATGACTGTCTTGAAAATTTGCAGTCAAAATGAAATAAAAAAAAAGAGTGAATGTGTGAAGAATGAATGTGAAAAGAGTGAATGAGTAAAGAGTGAATCTGCCAGGCCCTGCACTTCTGTAGGTGGACAGAATCTTCCCATGGTACAAGCTCAAAGGGGCTCTGCATATCTGCACCTGTTTATGCAGGAGAAGGGACCTGCATGAATGAGGATACGATTCCACTATCTCAATAAGGGAAGCACCACATGTCAGCAGCAGACACACCATTGACATCCCCTACAGTGACACTGGGAGAACGCCTCACGGAAACCCGACTCACACCAGACCAAAGGACAATACAGCGATGCAGCACCCAGCACAGACTCCACAATGGACACTATCATGACTGGCCAGTGAACACTGCACAACTGAGGGACATCACCATGAGCGACTCTATGCAAGAGCACCCCCCCATGGTGCAGCTGATACCACTGGGCATCACCACCACAGCCAGTGAGCACACAGCATTGGTGTGTATGTTACCACTGGGTAGCAGGTCAATATATGAGGTGTTGGACAGACAGTTTCTGGAGGTACAGAAGCATGCAGGGCATGCTGTGCAGCATACAGGACAGGGGCGCACACACACACACAAAGGGGAACAGTTATCACTGGACCGCAGCCTAGCGATGCAGATGACCGCACAGCATGGCTGACTGGCAGGCCAGCACACACACAGAGGTATGTACCACTACAGTGACACTTGTTCCCTGCTGCCACTGTGATGTCTGTGTCGCTGTGTTCCTGTTGTTGCTGTTGTGGCTGTCGGGCTGTCCTGCATCGGGAGTGTGGTGTCACTGTAGGGGTGTCACTCTGACACCATGCTTCCCTCAACAAAAAAGGAAATTCTTTGCAAAAAACATTGTTAATGCACTAGTTAGGGTAACTTAATACCGAAAAAGTAGGGAAATGTGGCGTTAGTGTTTCCAACCTTAACTCCCCACCCCAACCACCAAGCAGCAAAAGGAAAATAAATATTAGAGTTTTAGGTCTCCAGAGTTTTGGCAAATCAGTGGTGGAATCTTCCTTGAGGTTATCAGTTCTAATGCTCACCCCATTCCCCGAGCAGACAACTTCTCACATGACCTCCTGTCTTCTTGGCCCTACATGAAGAAAGCTACAACAAACTGTGTTGACAACATGTGGTGAGACATACATCTCTACCATTGAAGGGTGCATCACTATGAGGCACTAGCTCAGAGCTGTACTTTGTGCTTCAGACTTTAGTCTACAGGTTGGAGAGGTGATCATTAAGGTTGACAACTCCAAAGAAGACCCCACCACCGATTCACAAAGACTCCAGAGACCCCAAACCCTAATATGTATTCCTTTTGTTGTTTGTGGGGTGGGGTAGGGAGTTAGGGATGGAAACCCTAATGTCACATTTCCCTACTTTTGTGACATTGTCACCCTAACTGGTGCATTAATGAAGGTTTTGCAAATATCTATTCTGAAAACTTCATTAATGCACCAGTTAGGTAACTTGATGCCGCAAAAGTAGGGAAATGTGGTGGTAGGGTTTCCAACCCTAACTCCCCAGCCCATCCCCCAAGCAGCAAAAGGAAAAATCATCATGGTTTTAGCTGTCCTGAGTCTTCTTGGCAAATCACGGGTGGGGTCTTTCTTTTGATTTTTTAACCCTAATGCTCACCCCATTCTGATAAAAGCTGTATTTACACAGCAGCAGCGCTCTGGCATCTGTGTGACCCCCTTTAAGGTTATGCTCCCTGCACCTCTGGTATTTCACATTTACATAGCCCACCCTCGCAGTGCTGCAGGTCACTCTAAGGAGGGGCTGTGAATTCACCAGAGGATGAAGGAAAGATAGCCCTTGCAGTGGACTGAGCACAACAAAGTGTTCACACCACCATGTAAAGTGCTGGCTCTGCTGCTGATCCCCCGAGTTAGATCAAAAAAAGGATCTGAAGGGGGCTTAAGATGCTCTGGATAGTGTTTATACTGCTGACTTTGCAGTGCATTAGCCCATGCGCATGGGTTGATGCACTGCAAAGTCAGCAATGTAAACAGGGTTATAATGTTTAGACATACAGAACTGTGTCTCCCCATATATTATCAACACCCTGTGGGCCCTGCCTGAAGAAAACAGATCACATCTGACCTTATCTGCTCACAGAATGGGGTGAGTGTTAGAGTTGTAAAACCAAAGGAAGGCTTCACCCCTGATTTGTCAAGACTCAGGACAGCCAAAACTGTAATGATTTTTTCCTTTTGCTGCTTGTGGGGGTTGTGAGTTAGGGTTAGAAACCCTAACGCCACATTGCCCTACTTTTGTGATGTTAAGTTATCCTAACTGGTGCATTAACAAATTGTTTTGCAAAGAATTTCCTTTCTGAGGTAGTGAAATTGTATCCTCATTCACACAGGTCCCTGTGGGATCTGTGTCAACAGGTATTGATGTGCAGTACCCTTTTGTTCCTACACCATGGAAAGAATCCATCCACCTACAGGAGTGCAGGGCCTAGCACAGTCACTCTTTACACATTCATGATACACATTCACTTTTAACACATTCTCTCTTCTCACATTCAATCTTCACACACACAGTGTTTATTTCCCTTTTTTATTTTGACCCCAAATGTTCAAGATAGTCATTTTATGACTGCCCTTATAACCATGACATGTAGCATTTATAGTATATTGGCTGGCTGAAATATCACTTCACACCAGAAGTGCAGAAAGACATATCACCCAGGATTTTAAAAATAATGCCAGTCACATTTGTGAGGTGGTGTGGAAAACGGCTATGTTGAAATTATGGAGTCAAAATATTGACAATTAGAAAAGTAATGAGTGAATAATGAAATACACCAATATTCAGTCATAACCTGGGCATTTTACCATATTTATTCACCAACATTTCAGCATAACCTTCTTGTTACCCCACCTCATGAACCTGGTAGGTGAACATTTTCAAATCCCCACTGAAATGTAATTCTGTACTACCAAACCATCATTGTACAATGTGGTAAATCCAATGTCCCAAATCCTGCATCCTGATTGGTTGGCTGGCACAATTACCACCATGATAAATCCTCCAGTGTACCCACTGGAAGACGTGCCAGCCAACCTTATATCATGCTAATCCGGTCGCTTTCACTTCAAACTAAACTGCCGCGATTTGTCCTGTCCCCGCTTCGCTAAAACACAGTGGTAAATTGTTTACAAAATGACATCCTCTTTCAAGTGTAGGGACCTCAGTGAGTTAGAAAATAGTTAAAAACATTAAAGAAACAACATTTGCCATTGGTAATGGGGTTATCCTCCAGGGTGTGGGTCACTGGAGACATGACTGGTGGTTCGGCCACTGCTGTGCCTCTGACCAACCACACCAGCTGTGGTAAATCCTCCAGTGTACCTACACCCTGGAGGGATAAATTGCTTAATTCCACACCACAGGCATGAAAACACATTTTTGCCAGGATTTGAAAAATGACAGCTGTCAAATTCATGAGGTGGTGTGAAAAATGGCAATATTGAAAATCTGGGGCCAAAATATTTTAAATTACCAATGTTATGAGGGAGCATAGACACATTTCAATGTACGCTCATAACTTTGCCATTTTTACCTTAAATTTTCAACATAGCCTTTTCGTGTAGAGGTGTTGCGAAGTTTAAATTTACTGTCAAAGTTTTGGTGAATCTAGCAAATCCACCTCCATGGAGCATTTTGCAAATCCACTGAGGTACAACTAAAATTCACCTGTATGAGTTTGCCTGGAATTTCGCCTTAGTTTTGTCAGCAAAATTCACTGACAAAGGCAGTTTCTGCTGGGCAGAATCACATGATAGACTTTGTGCAGGACTGCTGGTCACATGGTGAGACTGAAGCAGACAGGAAGGAAGTGAGTTAGTTTCACTTTCTCACAGTAGTTGAGATTGCAGACAGCTCTCTGAGGTATGTGGCTAATCACTTGTTGGAAAAGCACCACAAACTCTTTATATACTTACTTTAGGAAGTTTTTTTTCAGTCCTTTTACTTATATGTCTTGTGGTCTCATTTTGTCAGTGTTTATTGTTTGGTCATTTCATTTCTTTTTCTTTTTTGTTGCTGTATTTGATCTTGTGTGATTCAAACCCCCTTTTTATGGCTGCAGTGGGCATAGCCCTGCAGACGTCTTGCATTCAGAAAAGAGTTGATGTCATTTTTGCTACCAAACAACATAAGAGTTAAAAATGGAGTCCTCCACTGGAGCCGCATTACTACGCTGCCTGTGTGTGTATAGGAGCTGGAGAGTACTATTTTTCCTCTGGCTTGAGGAGTTAATTGAGCCCTCCCTCAGCAGAGTCAGAGACATTCTACACTACAGTCAGCAAACACAGAAAGTTAACTAATTATCTTCTGGCAGTCATTTTGTGTCAGTTTACCAATGGATAGTAGACATCATATAAAGTTATTGGAAGTAGAATGGGTTAAGCACTTCCTGGAGATTTCTGCATAACAAATAAGCACTGCTATGCCCTCAACCACTATGAAAACCTCATTAAGCCATTTGACACCTCCATCCTAACAGCAATCATCCTGCTACTTTATAAGAACAGATCCAAATATGGCAAATAGTAACTCTGGATTGCTACTTTGTAAGACATTCCATAGCAAAGAGTTCCAGTGATGCCTCTTCCCAAATAAGAAACACATTTAAAGTGTTAAATGGCAACTTAATTTTCTCAAGAAGGCAGTTCTGGGGAGCCACTAGTACCTGACATTAAGTGATTACTTGTCTGTTATACTATTAGAATTTCAGCTCTGTCTGTCTGTTTCTCTGTGGAGAAAGTAGCTAGCTGTTGAACATGCTGTATACTTTGGAACACAGTGGACTGTCAAGAATGTTGGTGCCTGATGCTTTTTTCTCTTTTTGTAGAAAAAACATTTAATGTATATAATCTTGCAGATGTATGCAATTATTTTTCCAAATATTTGTTTTTAATAATGTTAATAATATGTCCAATGCACTAAAAATAAAGCCAGTTGTGTTTTATTTATTATTTTATATAGCACTGTGTTCTTGACCTGCAATTGTGACTATAAGTGCTTACAACTGAATGATAGTAACCACATTTGCTTCACTTGCAAGTAGGTAGGCATGTGTGTGTCTCATTTTTGTTTGACTTAGGTTATGAAGTGACACATAGAATCTGATCAGTTCATAACATGCTGTATTGTAATTAAAGGAACTGATAAATGGGGGCTTTGGATTATTTTACAAATTAATTTTTCCTTTCCATGGATATACTAAAACAAACATGTCTCAACAAAATGTTTAAAAATAAGGAGTTGAGCAGTAATTTAGTTGATGTGGTGTAAAGAGTTGCTCCCTGGAAAATTACCTGGTTGGGGGGGGGCTGCCACAAGCAGAATGGGACTTCAAGGAGGGGGAGCTCATGGCAGCAGAAGAGGCATGATGGCATTAAAAGCTTAATGGTGTGGATGCAGAGACACCAATATCTGAGCATGACTTTGGTAGAGGACTAGATGTGACTTGGGGTGGAGGATCATCAGGAATTGAGAGAGTCATGATATTTTTAGAATAATGGTTTTCTGAAACGTCAACCTTCACTGGGTTAGACTCTGCATCCATCTGTACAGTATGTCACTAAGCCACATGCAGAGGGGTATGGCTAAAAACCTGATCACCAGACCCAGACCAGAGCTATAAAATCTGGACTGGGCACAGCTTGTGCAAATATTGCTGATCCACTCACTCCAGATGATCTGGTCTGGCTGTTACCTATCTGGTCTGCTCCTGATGGTTCAGGTTTCAACTATGCCAAGGAAGGGTTGAAAAACAGGCTTCCAGGAGTGGAGCAGATACGTAAAAGTCAGACTGAACAGTGCAGCCAGAGTGACTGGACCAGCAGTATTTGTACAAGTTGCACCCAGTCTGGTCAGTTTGGATTTTTACAGAACTGCTATGGTTCAGGTCTGTCAGTCTAGTTTTTAATCAATCAATCAATCTTTATTTTATACTGAAAGGTATGTGAGAAACATAGAAACATAGAATTTGATGGCAGATAAGGACCACCTGGCCCACCTAGTCTGCCCATTTCCTTACCTAATGGCAAAAATGCCCGTTTACACAAATATCCAGTTAAGCATAAAAAGAGAACAGAATACCAGGTCAAACAATTACATAGTAAAATACAGTATAAACAGGTCTAATGCAGAGATCTAGAGGGATATACAGAAGAAAGAGGAAGCAAATAAGAACATACAAAATTGCCGACAGAAGATGGTCCACAGGTCTATCAAGTCTGCCCGATAGTGCAGATCTTAGCTTCATATCACTACAGCTGCCCCACTCCCACCCAAACCCCTCCCTTCCTCCCCTTTCTTAGTCTTCCCCCTTTTGTGTTCTTGTCTGTACTGATCTAGCCATTGACTCTATCCCAACCCCACTTAAAGCTATCCACTGTCCTCAGTTCAATTAACTCCTCTGGCAGTGCATTCCATCCCGCCACCACTCTCTGTGTAAAGTAGCACATCCTCATCTCCCTCCTGAACCTTCCCCCTTCCAACTTCAGACTGTGCCCCCTAGTGATCCTTCCCCCCCCTTTAAGTGGAACAATCCTCCTTCTCTGACTTTGTTTATGCCTTTCAAGTACTTAAAGGTCTCTGTCATGTCCCTTCATCCCCTTCTTGCTTCCAGCAAATACATGTTGAGCTCCCTCACTCGTTCCTCATACGGTAATTCCCTAAGTCCTATGATTATTTTCCAAGCCCTGCACTGCACCCCCTCCAGTACTTTTACATCCTTTTTAAGGTATGGGCACCAGTACTGTACACAGCACTCCAAGTGTGGCCTCACTAGTGATCTATACAATGGCAGGATGACCACCTCCTTTCTAGATGTGATCCCTTTGGCAATGCACCCCAGCATCCTAGTTGCCCTTGCTGCTGCCATCCTGCATTGTGCTGATACCTTCATGTCACCTGTGACTATCACCCTCATGTCCGTTTCCTCCTCTGAAGCTGTTACTTGCACTCCCCCCAGCCAGTAGCTGGTTCTGGGATTTCTGTCTCCAAGGTGCATGACCTTGCACTTCTTAGTGTTAAACCCCAACTGCCACTCCCTAGACCAGTGTTTGAGTTTAGCTAGATCCTCCCTGAGTGCCTGCCTCCCTTCCTCATTGTCCACTTTTGCACAAATCTTAGTGTCATCCACGAACAGGCTGATTTTACTCTTGACCCCCTCTGCAATGTCTCCAGTGAAGATATTGAACAAAACAGGGCCCAGCACTGAGCCCTGTTTTACCCCACTCATTACTGGCCTTAGCTTGGATGTCTCCCCCTTACAACTATCCTCTATTGTTTGCACTGCAACCAGCTCTCAACCCACCCCACCAGTTTCTCCCCCACCCCATGTCCCTCAGCTTGCTCATTAACCTCCTGTGTGGCACCGAGTTGAAAGCTTTGCTGAAGTCCAAATACAGGACATCCACAGAGTGACCTTCGTCAACTGCCCTAGTGACCTAGTCAAAAAGGTTGATCAGGTTAGTTTGGCATGATCTTGATGAGACAAATCCATGCTGTCTTTCATCCTATAGACAATTACTATCAAGAAAGGTTATTAACCTCTCCTTCAGAATGGTCTCCATCAACTTCCCCATTATGAAAGTCAAGCTCACTAGTCTGTAGTTGCCCGGTTGGTCCTTGGGTCCAGTCTTGTAAAGGGGCACCATGTGAGCCATCCTCCAGTTCCTGGGTACACTCTCCATCTTCAAGGAGGTGTTGAACAGGTCTATCAGACAACCTGCCAACACCTCTACCAGTTCCTTCAGGATCCTTGAGTGTATACCATCCAGTCCTGGTGCCTTGTCCACTCACATGGCTTTAAGGCCTTTCAGAACTCTATCCTCTTGGATGACCCCATCTGGTATCTCTGTCTCCCCTCCACCCTTGCCACTTTCCTCTGTGGAATCCCTTTCTTTTGTGAACACAAAGCAGTACTCATTGAATGCCTTTGCCTGTTCTTCCCCTTGTTCTACCCATGCACCTCTCTCTTGATTCTAACAATGTCATCTCTACAACTCCTCTTCTCCCTTATGTATTTAAAGAACCTCTTTCCCCCTTTCTGATCCCCTGAGTCAACTTCAGCTCCTTTGTTGCCTTGGCTGCCCTGACTGCCCTGGTCACCTCCCTAGATGCCTTTGTGAACACCTGTATAATGTCCTCATGACCAGATTTTTTGAATTGAACAACAGTGACAAATTTACAGTGTGGGGTTATAGTTAGAGGTACAATTTAGGAACAGCTGGAGGAACAATTCAGGAACATGAACAGTTGGGTGATACAATAAAGACATTAAATGTGCACAGTGCCATCTAAATAAAGTAGAACCTCAAATATCAATACAAGCACAGAAAACAGTTGGTTACTCAAAATAGGCTAAGGTGAGGAGCTAGGGAAATAGTCCACATGACAACCAATAGTGGTGAGAGCCAAGCAGTGCATGAGGGGCAAGCAAAGGAGGGGGGGGGAGCGAGATATGGAAGTAAAATTACAGGTCTTTACATAAGCATTTGATATAGTCCCACATAAAAGATTAATACACACATTAGCCAGCCTTGGAGTGGGTCCCAAGGTGGTAGCCTGGATAAAAAATTGGCTAGACAACAGGACGCAAAGGGTAGTAGTAAATGGAGTCCACAGTGAAGAAAGGAGGGTTACTAGCGGGGTACTACAGGGTTCAGTACTGGGACTGGTCCTTTTTAATGTCTTTTTAAGTGACATTGCAGAGAAACTGGAAGGAAAAGTATGTCTCTTTGCAGACGACACAAAGATCTGCAACAGGGTTGATACACAAGATGGAGTGGATAGGATGAGAAGGGACTTGGCAAGGTTGGAGGAATGGTCAAATATATGGCAGCTCAGATTCAATGCAAAGAAGTGCAAGGTAATGCACCTGGGAAACAAAAATCCAGGGGAAGAGCACACAATGGGGGGTGAGATACTGACAACAGTAAAAATGGAAAGGGACCTGGGGGTAATTATATCAGATGACCTAAAGGTAGGCAAGCAATGTGAGAAGGCAGTAAGGAAGGCTGGAGGGAGGGATACTGGGATGCATAGGGAGAGGCATCAATAGTAGAAAACAGGGTGTTGTTATCCCTCTGTACAGACAGTTGGTGAGACCCTATCTGGAGTACTGTGTGCAATTCTGGAGACCCAATCTCCTCAAAGACATAGACAGAGTGGAGGCTGTTCAGAGTAGGGCAACCAAAATGGTGCAGGGTCTGTACCAGAAGACATATGAAGAAAGACTAAAGAAGCTTAAAATGTATACCCTTGAGGAAAGAAGGGAGAGAGGGGACATGATAGAAACTTTCAAGTACCTCAAGGGAATCAACAAAGTCCAAGAGGGTAGCATCTTTCAGAAAAAGAGATGTGCAAGAACAAGGGAGCACAATTTGAAGATAGAGGGGAGATGGCTCAGGGGTAATGTGAGGAAGTATTTTTTCACAGAGAGGGTTGTGGATGCATGGAACAGCCTCCCTGAGGAGGTTGTGGAATCAAGAACAGTGGGGGAATTCAAGAATGCATGGGACAGACATAAGGCAGTCCTAGTAGGGGGTAGGAGGAAGTAAGCTGTTTGTTAACTAGCATCTGCAGCTTATCTGTTAGGTAGGAAAATGGGCAGACTAGGTGGGCCAAGCAGTCCTTATCTGCCATCAAATTCTATGTTTCTATGTTTCTGTGTAGATGTCTCTCCCACACTCATTATGTTCATTTTCCTCCTCAAACTATGCTAATTCTATTGTAATACATTATAGAGTTCATTTTGTACTACAAATGCTTATTCAAATGTTACCGATAATGACTGCTGCTGAAATGTATGTATTTAGGAGGGCTGCTAATTTGAGGCACCATTCACTCGAGGTCTTGAGAGTAAATGGGATGGTGAATAAGACAGTAATGCAATACGTAGTGGATAGCAATAAAAGTGACATGATCTGGTCAGGAACATTTACATAAGTGATTGTTACAGAGGCTTCCATGTAAAGAGCAATAACTTGTACTGCCTTTCTGTAATGTTTAAACCATCATTTTTAATGTCAGCATCTCAATTTCTGACAGGTCCTGCACATATTGACACCTTACTGTCACAAAGCTGCAAGGCAGTATTCAACTGAGGTCCTGATTCCTATTTGTTCCTGTGTTTTGAACATACTTTATTACTGTGAGTTTATTGTTCTAAGCTATTAGTCCCCCCACCCTAGATAGTGCAGGCCACTCCCTTGTCCATCAACTGTGCACCCCCCAAAAAAATTCCTAAGTGTGCAATGTGCTGTACAAATGATATAAGATAGTGACAACTGAGTGGTTTGCTCATGCTACACAGGGAACAAAGTCTACAACAAATACAAAACATCCTGATGTTCATTTAGCCCCATAAACAGATGTTCACAGAACAGTTAGAACTAGTTAATTTTCTTTTTTTCTTCCACATCTAGCAAGCTAGACATTGTTTCATAGGTGAACCCCTCCCAAAAAAAAAAAGAGAAATAAATCTTTTATTTCTTTGTAATTGTCTTTACAATTTAGCACATTTAAAATATTACACACCTCTGCTGGAAAAAGAAAAATAAACATCAATACATACAATTTCAGAGGCAGAAAAGAAAATGCTGTAATACAATCCAACAATGCATTTTACACCACCAGCAGCTATGCCAGATAAACAGTCACGCAATGACTCACTAGCTGAATAAATGTGAATTGCTTGGAAACAGACTGCCAAAGAAATGATATTTCCATGTAACAGTCTGTACTGAAAAATTTACTAAAATGGCATCAGTGAGTTGCAGCTCCATTTGGGGCCTCCGTGCAATTTGTGATAACAATGATTGCACACTGTAGTTTTGGTGAACTTTATTATTGTTGCTTTAAAAAAAAACACAAGCCACATGATAATGACAGCACTGTCAGTGCAACTCTGTACATTTCTTTCTCCATCACCCTCTCCCTCTGTCTGTCTGTGTCTCTGTCTCTCCACATCTCTCACAGTAAACACCATGACTGTCAGGAGCCTAAAAAATAGTGGATTTAATTTATGTATATATTTTGATGTGACAGTATAGCTGTTTGTGAATTTCTGCATGGAAACCAATTGTAAGAATACATAAATCTCTGCAAGATATGTGCAGATGACAGATGTGTAACTGTGCCTTTCAACTTGATGACCAATGCAATTGGAGTAGCACAATTCTGTGCTATAAATATTATTTTTATTTCCACTTCTGTCATTTTTGGTGAATATTGTGAGACATGTATAGAAAGAAAGAGAAAGAGAAAGAGAGAGAGAGAGAGAGAGATGGTGGTGGGGTGGGGGGTGGATAGAGAAATTTACACTGGTGACCTGACAGTGCTGTCATTATCACGTGGCTTGTTTTTTTTTAAGGAACTATAATAAAGTTACGTAAAACTGTAGAGTGCAGTCAGAGATGTCACACCTTGCACGGAGGTCCTGAGTGGAGTTATGATTCCATCAGTACAGATGTAGAATACTCATTTCTTTGTCAGACAGTCTGTTTACAAGCAATTCACATTTCTTCAGCTAGTGAGTAATTGTGTGACAGTACTTAGTGTAAGTCCTATACCTTTATAAGGATATATACTGTGGTACTTTTCTTAACAATATTTAAGAAGATGTAGCATTAATATGCCCCTTTTACAGTGAACTGTGTTCTATTGTTAAAGTAACAACATAGCTGGTGCAGTTTAGGTTACATAGTGTTGACCATTGCAAGTACAATAATGGGACAATGTTGTAAGCGGTTATCTGAAATGAGAGATATAGGAACTTGAAGCCAGGTGCAAAATAGTGACAGCAACAGTAATACCTCTACTGGTGTTTTTCCAGGAAAAAATAATAACATTTTCATTAAGAGTATGCAGGTTTACCTTGACCTCCCATTGACTGGAGCAATGGAATTAGGTTGCTGATCTGCGAGAAATATTTTGTTGCCTTAGGTGTAAGGAATTACATCTCTTTTTGAGTACACAGCAGATTCATGTGGCTGATGCATGAAAGGGAGCATGGTTCTGACTCAGTCATTCACTGGGGACTGCAGCCTGAGGGTCTGTGTTAGGAATAAGTTTGATTGATTTTATAATAATAGTATGAATTGATATTTGGTACTATATTATAATAACTGGTGAGCACTTTTTTCTAAGAAAACCCAGGTTGATATTTGCCATAATAACTGGCTGGTTATTAAGGAAAACATGTGCTGGGTTTCCCTGACTGCACGCATGCACCAGCTGCTCTCTCCACTCATGCTGGACACCTGCCGTGACTGCCACTCAGCAGTAAGCGAAATCAAAGATCTCCTTTTTTTTATTTTATATAACTG
Source organism: Neoceratodus forsteri (assembly GCA_016271365.2). Lineage (NCBI taxonomy): Eukaryota > Metazoa > Chordata > Ceratodontiformes > Ceratodontidae > Neoceratodus > Neoceratodus forsteri. Next base: position 954,196,989 of record CM057456.1, read on the forward strand.
CTGTGGCAAAAAAGTGCCCGCCAGCAATTATATAAAATAAAACATAGGGCAGTGTGTAAAACTCGATTTTACACACACCCTCAGTGTGGGATGCTTCTCATAAACCCCCTGGGCTTCGTCCTTGAGGTTTATGTAGCATCCCTCACCTCGGGTGTGTGTAAAATCTCATAACACACACCACCCCATCCTTTATTCTCTATATAGCAAGTAATAAAATAAAAAAAAACAGGCAATGGAAAAAACACAACATAATTTGATAAAACAATAATCTGATAAGAGCATATTAGCTCCACTTGACCCATGTGATCTCCCATTTATATGGTTGGCAAATATGCACCTAGATTTAATAGATAGATATGGGTTAAAACTATGGCCAGCAAAATGAAGAACTTAGTTTTATTAAATTGTTCTGTTAGGATTGTATGTAAAGTGCCCTTAATTATTATTTTTTTTTGTATACCAAATAACTGGCACTCAGTTGATATTGAAACAGAAGGGATCTGCTACAAACTGTAGTAATAGGTTAACAGTTATTACACATTAGGTCACTGTGACTCCGATGACCTCCAAGCTCTAGTTCTATATGTAAGTAGTAAGCCACACCAGGGTGTGCATTTCAAGGATTTTAATGCACACCCCAGGGGTGTGCTAAGGCACAAGGCTAAAGGCCAAGTGTCCTTATGCCCCTGGGATTTGCATTAAAATCCTTGAAATGCTTGCCCTTGAGTGGCTTATCACACTTATCAAATAGGACACCCTCATAAAAAATTTAGTTTGAGCCACTCTGATAGGGATTAAAACGTCTTAACTATTTTCAAACGAGTGTACAATACATTAACTCTAAAACTTAAAAAATTGAAAAAGTAGTCCCTATTAATGCATAAATAGCATATTTCAGCAATAGATTAGTACTTTGTAGTAAAAGTATTTATTAGTAGTGTTAGTTGAAAATATATACTTTCTCTGTAACATGCAAATTCTCATATGAATGCACTGCAACATCTGAACATTTGTAAAAATAAGCAGTGTTTAAAACTTTATTTTCATTACACTGTTGTAATATAGTTTCTTTGAAGGCAACATTCTCTTATTTACAGGACTGAGGTGAAATGTTAAGAAAAAACATGTTACCTTGCATTTCAAATCAGTACAAGTACTGCCTCTTAATAGAAATGTGTTCAAAACTTTAAACCTGCCAGGTTGCCTTTGTTGGTGGTGATGGAGGTGGGTGGGGATGATAGATTTCACCGGAAAATACCCATATATGATTCAAATGTACATGGTTTTATAAACTTCAGGAATGTGTTTGAGTAGTTTGGGTCTGCCTCTTTCTATATAACTGTGTTTTTCCACCATTTCTCTTTGATAATAAAGTATTATTGCCTACTTTCTTTTTCCTGTTTTTTTTTTTCTCTGTTTTTCCCCACATTCAAGATATGGAATGTTATTATGGAATGTGTACCATGGAGCACAAGGATTCAAAATGTTCTGTTCCACTGGTGGACTGTTCCTCTCCTAACATACTTTACACACACAGACACATAATAAAGGCCTCTTCTGCAGCCACAGACTCAGTTATCTCACTGTCAGGGCAAGCAGAAGAGCTTTCCCTGGTGAGCATGGTAAAGACAGAAGAGGGAATTTTCACTGTCAGCAAAGAAACAGTTTAATGAAAACTATTAACAATTCTTAATGTTTCTAATTTGTTTATGTGTGTAAGGAGAGTGTGATGATCAAGAAAACAACATTTAATTAATTTGGTTTACTTTTTAGTTAAGGTAGTTTTATTTTTTGGGCCCAATTGAAGGTTTTTACAGTATAAAGGTAGCAGCCATGTTTGTGATGGAAGATCAGCTCTGGTTGAAGGGGGAATGATGGGAGATAGTTCTGGTTGTTGGAGGACTGATTTGCTCATTGTGTGATGTGATTTAGGACCAAGATGACTGTTCATTTATAGAGATTTAATGTATGGTCAGCTGACATCTCTTGGCCAATGAGATTTCTAGATTTTTTCTTGCCATTTTATAAGCAAGCAGTAACACATAACACGGTGTGGGTTATCACCTGATAAGACCATGCCCAGGTGTGTTATAAGGCATGAGGCGCTTGCTCTGAGTGCCTTATGCACCTGGGTGTGCTCTTATCAGTTGATAACCCACACCTTGAAGTGTGTTATTGGGCTTATAAAATGCATCCCCAGTAAAGAAGTTAATTTTAAAAAAAGCACATAAAAAGTGTATATAGAAATAATAAAAAAATATGATCATGTCAGTAAAAAAACTAGTTCCTGTCATTGTGTTATATTGGAGTTCTTTTAGCATTTACCGTGAAGTTTCTGGCTCCCTACCCCACCCCAAGATACTCAAATTATTTTTTATTTTAGTCTTTTTCAATGTTTCTGTCTTGCTAATGTTCACTGTTCTCTACCTATCCACATACTGTTAATTCTCGACTGCCACAGCGAGCAGCTCATTTGAGAAGGATGATAGCCTATGACTGCGCTAGCCAGTGAAGAGTGACTTTCAGTCCCTCCCCTGTGAGATTTTATTTATTGTTTCTGTGTGGTTTTCTGCTTCTTTTCCAGCATTTTTTTTTTTTTGGGGGGGGGGTGTGCCTGATTTCAAAACGGGACACGTTACTTTTGTTTGTGAGGTTTATTCACTAAGCCTGACTGAGTGCCAACCGCTGAAGAATTACTTCCGGTTTTCCGGTAAACCTTGGATATCATGGTCAATAGTGTTGTCAGGTTTCTCAAATCACAAAGATTTTGCTATGCTGTGTTCTTCTTTATTTTAAGAGAAATGGGATGTGTGAAAAGTTTTTAAGTGTTAAGAGTGTAGAGGTATGTGAGCAGACCGCCAAGAATAGACGTCTGGTTTTGCAGTCAGTTTCAGAAGATCTACTTTACAGATCACGGTTAATGCTGTTGTTGCTTAGAGATGGCCAGCTTCAAAAAGAAAAGGTAGTAAAGTTCTTTGGTTGCTGCAGTCAGTTATTGTTATTTTTATAGGAGGGAAGGAAAGCAATAAAAAAAAGTTTTCTTTTGGTGATGTGCAGTGTAAATGGTGTCGCAAGTAAGAGATGTTGTTTTGTGGAACAACGATAGGAATGGGCACTGATGTGTGTTTGCATGTGAAAGCAGTTGAAAACTGTGGCAGGTTAGTTATATTTCCCTGTTGTGAGGTCGACCAGGGAAGAAAAGTGCTGGTTGGCATAGATATCGGTTGATAAGGACAAGGGTGAAAGATCCTTTAGCCCAATCAGTTTAAGGCATTTTCTTGACCCATTTTATAATAGTATCTAATACTGTTACAGATGTGGTCTTACTGTTTTTCTTTTTCTGCAGCTCAAGTGTTAAGTCCAATTGGAATTTTTTGCCACTAGCTGAGACTTAATTTTCCATTCCTGTTTCATGTAGTATAATGTTGGAAAGTGCTATTTTCTGTAAGGCAGGGCACTTGAACACTTAACTTGTTTTGGCTCATATATGACTTTAAATCTACTTCTCAGTGAGCTGTATTTTATTTATTTTTCTTTACTGTTGTATATGTTATGTTAGTTTTGCCTATGCACCCACCAGGAATGCAGAGCGATATTTGCCCCCCTTTCATTTCATAGCTACTTCTTCTCTTCCATTATACTTTCTGTTTTATTTTTTATGAACTTCATTACTCTCACTTAAAGCTGAGTATTTCTTAACCTTATTTCACTCCATTTATTACTCTGTGTTTCTAGCAACAAATGTGTGCTGATACGGTTTAGTGCTAGCTTCATTTCTGCTCCTTTTTCTTTCCCAAACTTTTATTTTCTTTTTACCTTTCAACACACACTACTTTTCAAGTTTTTTATTTTTATTTTGGTGTGATCTGTTTAATAAATCAAATGCTTTCTATCCACCCCTCCCAAGCTTTTCAAATGCACAATTACTTATTGTTTTCCTTTAGATTTCTGTGCACCCACACCATATCCAGTTGTTGGGGTGACTGTTTTGTAAACTTCCTACAAGTGAAACTCAGCACCCTTCCCCTGTATGGGCAGCCCTCACCCTTTATCCCAAAACTGCATATACCCTGATGCAAGATCATTAGAATTACTTACTTATTCATATGTTTATTCATACTGGCAGACTGAATAGGCCTTGCAGTCCTTATCCGCCGTCAACTTCTTTGTTTCTATGTTTCTATATGGGGCTTGGTGCAATGTATGCACGCCACTGGCCTGATGTTTTTTGTGTAATAGTAAGTTCATGGTAGAGTCAGAACAGACGATTGCATGGCTGTTGGGGCACAGGTTCTTATGAGGAGTGGTTTTCCTTCTAAACATTTATTTTTTTGCCAGGAAAGACATTCTGAGCTGATAGCAGCTCATTTATAGAAGCTTCCTGGGCAAGGGGGGGGGACAGTACAAAACAGTAAAATATCAAAAGTGCATACAAAAAATAAAATAAAGGACAGTAACACCTCTCTTAGTTGTTTTGTATATTTATCAGACCTGTTAATTAACTGCTGATTATGATGTGTGTTTTCCCCAGATGTACTGTGCAGTGTACTGCGGTATTTCTGATTTATACATTTATCTTCTATTGAAGACATTGGAGTTGTGTGCCTTTTCATAGGATTCCAGTTCATTGATTAAAAAAAAATCTTTTGTCTGTTTTTTGTTTTGTATCAGGCACTTCCCTCACACACAACATTATATAGTTACAGCATTTCCAGCTGAGTGGTACGTTTTGTTATAATTCATCAGGATCCTTGTTTTGGTTGTGCCATTTCCATCCCAACTCCTTTATTATTATTATTTTTTTTTGTAGTTTCTACTGCAGTCCTATTTTCCTTTCACAGCCTCTACATCTTAATTAGCCCCAATGCATTGTGTCATTTTGCTACATACTTGCTTCTCCCCATTTCTCATTTTTCTATATTGATCTCTAATACTGTTACTGATGTGGTCTTACTGTTTTTCTTTTTCTGCAGCTCAAGTGTTAACTCCAATTGAAATTTTTTGCCACTATCTGCCACTTAATTTTCCACTCCTATTTCATGTGATACTATGTTGGAAAGTGCTGGAAAGTGCTACTCTCTGTAAGGCAGGGCACTTGATCACTTAACTTGTTTTAGCTCATATATGACTGCAAATCTGTTCTGCAGTGAACTGTATCTTATTTATTTTTCTTTATTATCATATATATTATGTTATTTTGCCTGTGTACCCACCTGAGATGCAGCACAATTGAACACTTCACATATTGCCACTGAATAGCTCTGTATTTGTCCTCCCTCCCTTTCATTTTATAGCTACTTCTCTTCCATTCCACTTTCTTTCATTTTTTATTAAAGGGGAAGTCTCCCATAGTTTCACACCAATATGTTCCCAACTCCTTATGTGTAACTGTTGTGTGCCTCCTCCAGTTTCCAGCAGTCCTAGTGCTGTCCAAATCTAGATTATAAATAAAAATATACAGCCCTCAGAAGTTATCAATGTGTTTGTCCTCCATTTTAACATCAATGCTGCTGGAGGATGATGTCATCAGAGCAAAAGATAATGGTGCTGCACTAAATGAAGTTCTACCAGTAAACCAAACCCACAATGTTTGGTTCCCCACTTGAGTAATGAAGGAACCCTTTATGTGTTATGCACATCCTGAAGTGAAGGTCTAATAGGGACTAGGATCATGTGAGTGCGATGCAGCACTGATTTGACATGTATATACAGTATTCACATAAGGACATGCCTGTATGTGTTGTGTTACTGTTTCTCTTAGCAAAAAGAGTTTACCCAATAAATGACTCTGGGTACAACAAGAGTTTTAAGTGGTATTATACAGCTGTTGTATTATGTTCTGTGTGTGTTAACATTCTCTGTTTTGATTGACACCAGCAGTGAGAAACAATCTTGCAAATATGCCCCTTTCCCTGTGTAACTAGGCAGTCAGTGATTGCATGGCTGCTGTAAAGCAATAAAGAGTTCAGTTAGAACAAGGAACAGGTTACCAAGACAGCATCAGCTGCAGCAAATGGAATAAGGGCAATCTAGTGGTTATAGCACTGGCACAAGAACTGGGAGACTCTGTTTCAAATCCTACTAAAGTTCCTTACTCTGTACCTTAGCAAGTTCCCTTAACCTCCTTGGGAACTGTGATAGCTCCTCAGGTCCATGACTTTAATAGTGCACCATTCCCATTATAAATCATTAGCAGTGATGTTTGATCTACAGGACTTCACTGTGAAGGTACTGAGGACAAGCTGTGGTAGAGCCCCCTCCCGCTTTGTAATGCCAGCATTTGAAGTAGAATGTCCCTCACAAATCAGATGCTACACTTCAGCTGTTGTAGGTAAAGAAACTAATCAGTCTCAGTGTTTGTAGTGCTCTGTATTTGCTTAGCCCATTCTTCCCATGTCATATGCATTTTCTGTTTTGGTATTTCCTGTTAGAAACTCAGATTTAAGGTGCATTTGAAATGTAAAACAATACACTTTATACAGTAAGTGATCTAGCTCTCCACTTTCAGGCTGCTGAAAGGGGAGTGTAACATTTGTGCAAAGGGGGAGTTCAGTCTTGTGTGATCCTTTGTGAAACTGCCCAGGCCTACCTTGTAAATGAATCTTCTCAAAGGTTTTCACTTGGTTCAATACAGATTGACTGCTTGAGTGACTGCTTGATTGTCTGATTAGCTGATTCAGTCTACTGCTCTCCACATGTTGCAACTGTCTCACAGAGAGAATTGAGCAGTCCACAGAAACATATTCTGTTTCCCGTGAATGAAATACTATCAGATGTATTATTTGCTCTACACATACAGTATTAAGGCTACAATTGCTACTCTCTGTGTGAGTTGCATGACAGAACTGTCTTAAACCATTGCAAACAAACTAAAATCAGGATAGACAGCATTGATACCCTTATGTTTTCTTCTGTACTGTAGCTGCAGTGACATCAGGGAATGGGAGGGGCTGTATTACAAGTGACTCATTTGCATGTAAATGTTGGCTTGCTTGACACTTTACTACCTTGTGTCAGAGCCTCAGACTCTAGTTATGTGTTGCAATAGAAGAAATGACTGATCTCTTATTGACATATGTACAGTATGTGATGTAATGTATAATAAATACATCAGACATATCCAAATCAGAAGTATACAGGAGTCTTCTCCTTTAACTTCATTCTTCTCACTTAAATTACATGTTATGTGGAATAACGCCCATTGTTATTATTTTTGTTTACAAAAATTATCAACTATGCAGTTGCATTTGTAAAAAATTATTTATAACAGTGAGACTTTTTGAAATGTTATTTGATATATCATACTCATGGTTGTCTACTCACTTACTCAGTCTCCTACTTGTTTCTGTCCTTGTACTTACTAATTCATGTTGCTTCATATCAAGAGGTTGTTGATTTTCATATTGTGTGTGCCTGGGGTGGAGCAGCAATAAAAGATAAACTATGTAATGCCCTCAGTAACACATCTACACCAGTTTATTTTTACTTAACACCCATTTCTTAGGCCTTGTACAGTAAGATTTTCCTTCAGAAGAACACCTTTTAATGAAATGTGTAAGATTTACATTGACATTTGGGTAAATGCACTTTTATTAATACTAATTGTGTGTGTGTGTGTGTGTGTGTGTGTGTGTGTACTCTATAACAATCTCTAAAAAATCAATTAAATACATCAAATGTCTTTGTAAACATGTCTCTACATTGTGTTTATCTTCCACCTTGTTACAACATATAGTTGTCTCAGCAGTGTTTGCAGTTAAGGTACAGTACCTTCATGTATATGATGGCCCGGTTCTGTTGAGTTGATTGCTATAACAGTGCATAGAATAAAATTTTACTGTAATACAGATGGTGTCATTATTTTTGTATCTGCCCTTTCTCAATGTACCATACTTTGATTCAAATAGTGTATACAATGACATTTCATGTATATGTTTAAACCCATGAAACACCCTTATCTAGTTAATGCATTTGCAGTCATAGTGGCTCTGCCAGTGCTTTTTTTATGGTAGTAGTCACTAGTTGTAACTTGTTAGTATGTCAGAGGTAAGAAAAGTGGACAATGGCACTGTAGGATGTAGCAGGTGGTATCTTAATTGTGCTGTGTTTTGGGCTGGGAGGGAGGCACCTGGCCATGTAGACAAAATTCAGCAGGAGCAGCAGCAGAGTAGCAGGCAGGCAGAAGTTGCAGAATAGCAGCATTTGGAGCCAGCAGCGGTGCAGCAGCAGCAGCAGGTGGAGCAGGAGCAGATGGTGAAGGTCCAGCAGCAGCAGATGGAACCAAACCCAGTGCAGTAGCAGCAGCAACAGCTGACCACAGTAATTGCAGGGTCTCTCCCTTTTCTTACCATGCATCCCCAGTGTGGGAATTCTTTGAATGGCACAGTGAAGACCTAAACAGTGTCACGTGTAAACTGTATGGGAGAGCTTTAAGGAGGGGGAAAAAGGGGAGCCATTTCAGTACTGGTGGGCAGCAAACCTACCTAAGAGTTCACCATGCCCAAGAATGGGAAACCAGGCTGCAGCATGAGCCTGCAGCTCCTCAGAGAGAAGTGGGACAGCAGGAAGGTCAACACCTGCTGTGATGAGACAGACACATAGGCATGTGTATGGAGAGTCCAGCAGGGAACAGGAGGATGTAGCATCACAGCAGGCATCAGCAGCCCATCCCACACTGCCACCATTCAATCCCCAGGCAGTGGCAACACAAGTGTAGCTGGCTGTCCTGTGGGATGAAGTGTTCCACATGGGCATGTGGTCATGGAAGCTTTGCAGGAGATCAAAAGTATAAAAGATAGTGCTGTGCAGAATGCAGAATTCCATCTATGGATTTATTGTGGAAAGACCATTCTGCCAGTGGAATTTCCACCTGAATTTCACAAGTTCTTCTGCAGAATTCCATCTACTGTAATCCATGAAATAATATCCTGCAAAACAGTATTTTTTCGTGTACATTTATTCGTCAACAATTACTGTGGAAAATATTGCGATCCATGGAATAATATTCTGTGGAACAGCATTTTGTTCTGTGGAAAATAATTCTACAGCTATTTTCTGCCACAGGATCCCACCATTCCGTTTCTGGTGAAATTCGGCAGAATTTCAGCAGAATGTTGAAAATTTTGCAGAATTTTGTTATGCTGGAATTTGAAAATTCCACACAGCACTAATAAAAGACAATCAAACCAGATTCATAGAGAACCAGAAGAAGCTACTGAAACTTGTGGAAGAGATTAATCATCATCTGGGTATCAGTGGCAGTACTCCTTATGTTTCTTTCCTGTCCTTTTTTCATTTCTGTATGTTGTGACTTCTAAGTGTACGTTCCTAAGTGTTATTGTCCCTCTCCCCCAGAAAAACACAAATGAATTAAAAAAGGATATAAGAAAAGCAAAAAAAAAAAAATAATTGCTATCCTCTTGTCTTCCTTGTCTAATGTCTTATCCTAATATTTTGTACTCCGTGGGTGGGATATTCAAAGCAGCTGCACATGGTGCAACTGAGATGCACCTGCGTAAGTGTGGAAATGTGCCAAACAGCGATATTCAGTGGGAGCCATTGCGCTGCACAATTTGCAGTGTGCCAATGTGCAACCCTAATGAATGTATGCAAAAGTGCAGGGGGCGTAGCCATGAATAAGCGGTGCAGTGCAATATTCAACAGCAAGCAAACAGTGCAAGCATGGAGCAACAGGGACATGTGCAGAGCAAACTTGAGCTCAAAGAGGGAGCAAGCAAGGGACAGAGGCTTGCACCACAGGGGAGCAATAGAGAGGGAGAGCGAGTGGGCAGGCAGGACAGCAAGAGGGGTGCAAGACAGAGACAGAGGTGGGCAGGAAGTGCAACAGAGTGTGGGACTGGGTGTGTGATGCTGATTGGCCCTGCATGTGTGAGCGACTGTGTGTGTGCGCGTGTGAGACAGGTGCGGGGGCAAAATCAGCATTGTGTGTCTGCGATACCTGGCATAGGAGGGGCAGCAAATGTGCCCAGATGGGTGGGAGGCAGAGGCTACAGCCAACAGGCCACCAGCTGGGAACCCCTAACACAGGTGTGCACCCAGTGCAGGGGCACACGCAGCGGCACACAGCCAGGGGTGCCTGGGGAGACAGCCACCTGGGGGGGCAGGACAGACCAGGCCATGGCCAGTGCCATCTTCCAGATGGAAGCAGTAATGAGGGGTGTGAGGAGGCCAGAGGCAGAGTGGTGTGCCTGTGGAAGGGCCCATCAGCGGTATGCCCGGAACAGGTGGTATCGTGCCCGCACCACCTTTGAACAGTACAGTGATACAGAGATTGTGGGCCAATACCACATCAACTGGGCAATTCTGAGGCAGCTCTGTGAGCTGTGCAGTGATGAGATGCAGGCACCCACAAGACAGAGCCACGCTTTGTCGGTGGAGACCAAGGTCATGGCCGTCATGTGCCTGCTCGCCATGGGTACCTTCCAGAGACCAACAGGGGACACCACAGGCATAACCCAGTCAGCCACATCACAGCTCCTCACACAATTCCTCAATGCACTGCTGCCACATGCTGCAGAATACATCCATTTCCCCAGCACACAGGCAGAGCATACAGCGAACATACAGGAGTTCCACGGGGTGGCACATATGGCTGACATGCTAGGGGCCATTGACTGCACCCACTTAGGCATCCACACACCACCTGGTCTGGAGGGGGTAGCCTACATCAACAGGAAGGGCTACCCCAGTGTCAACTGCCAGGTGGTGTGCAATGCCAGGGGGCGCATAATCAATATCTGTGCCACACACCCTGGTGGAGCACACAATGTCTTCATCTGGCACCAGTCAGCACTGTGCCACAGGTTCGAGAGTGGAGACATCACCACCGGCCACCTAGTAGGTGAGTATGCTCTTGGAATGGGCAGCCTGGCACAGCAGGGCAGGGTGTGGGGAATGTTATGCCAGGGGCACCAGAGGGTGTGGCCGGGAAGGCAGGGGGATACAGCTACACAGTCCACCATGTTAACCATACACAGGGCCCCGTGTTTTCTGTGATTCTGCGGCTGCAGCAGTGGCTGCAGAAATTAGGATTGATTGCAGAAATCGGTGCTTGCCGTGGAAATCAGGAAAACCAGCCACACAGCCGCAAAAATGCTAGCTATGCTATGCAATCACACAAGGCAAGGGTATATGGCATACATGCTCATTAGAAGGTGCAGCAAGCTGATGCCATCTGCTACAAAAAAGAAAAGCTAGTGACCACATGGCATCTTGACTCATGCTGGTTCTTGTTACTTAACTCCATCTAGCTAATATTGTGAGGGTGGGGGGACTGATGCAAGAGTAGCACAGCTTGACTGGGTCCATGGCAATTATGATTTGCTTCTGTGTAGGTGTGGGTAGCTCAGCCATGTTAATTTTCATTGTGTGGCTGCTCTTTGTGTATACTGAGTCCCTGGAAGATGAATTTGGAAGAAAGAACTGGAAAGTGAGCTGTAGTTAAGAAGTGAGATGGTTCAGTGGTGCCCATAGAGGTGGAATTGATCTCAGTGTGGTGACAGGTATCGGAGGAGGAGCCGATTGCAGAAACATAGGTCTGGCTGAAGACTGAGCAGAGGACTCAGTCCCCTCTGGTGGATATCAATCACAGTTTTGATCTGTGGGCCACAGTTCTGTACCTGCAAGTGTGAGAGTAATTTCTTGGCAAATTTGAACCTGCAGCCTAAGTGGTGGCATCAAGCTTAGTTCTTAAGGTGGGCAAGTTGCCCAGCTGCCGCAGTGTTGGAGACCAGGGTATACTAGAACTGAAGCAAGCAGGTATGGAAACAAATCAGAATGGAGAGTTTGATTGCTGCTTTACATAAGTGAAATGAGGGTCACTGCCTGAAGAACACCACCACACTGAATTGCAAGGAGTATAGAACATGGTAACCAAGGTTACTCCAGTTTAATAAGAATGACTTGCTTGTACTTTTCAGTGTGTCCCCCAAAGGGAAAAATCAGGAGTCAACAAATCCTACAAACACTGCAAGTTACACCCTCCTTCACTGTTATAGGAAGACAATTTCCATCCCCCAACACACAGATTTGCACACTGCACTCAACATGTTTGTTGCAAGGCAGTTGAGGTATTCTTAGTTTAAAAAAATAATAATGTAAAAGAACATTGATCAAAATCAGAAAAAAATGGCTATCAAGTTGGAGTATCTCTTTATATCTGCTAACGAAACGTAAACCAGAAGTCAAAGCAGATTTTGCCTTCTGTGTAGTTTTAGCTAACGGTGTGTGTCCTCCTCTGATTATAACCTAGGAGAACAGCAAAGGACACCAATTTCCAGAAGAAGAGCAGATGAGCCATCAAATGTGGGGTGGGGGGGAAAGTCATTAAAAGAGAACACTGATGCCCATGGCTGTGCCAGGTTTGGGTTACTGTAGTTTAATATGTGTGATAAGAAGACTACATACTGTTAAATAGCCTGCTGTTCCACTTTCAGTGTGTAGCAGAGTGGTTGTGCAAAGGCAGTCAAAGGGTTAACTAAGACTTAATCTTTTTGAAGGTATGCTGTTTAACCACAATTTATTTGCCACAGAATGGCCACAGAATCAGCAGTTGTTCTGCAGAAAGCATGAGGTCCTGCTGCAGAATGTAGGTCCACTTTTCCGCAGTAAACACGGGGCCCTGACCATACATGTCAACACACAGGTGCCAGCGGATACCCACTCCAGCCCTGGCTGCTCACCCCATACCGGCGCCCATCGACCCCAGTGCAGGAGCGATACAATGAGGCACATGCCACCACACAGAACATCATCGAGCGTGCGTTTGGGCTGCTGAAGGCTGGGTTCTATTGCCTGGACAGGTCTGGTGGTGCCCTACATTACAGCCTCTCAAAAGCCTGCAGCCTATTCCTGGCCTGCTGTATACTACACAACATGGCCACCGACCATGGGATAGCTGTCAAGGTTGAAGAGGGGAACAGCAGTGGGGGATGACCCAGCCGCTGGGCCAGGTGGTGGTGAGCAGCCCCCCCGGGTGAAGGGAACGCTGGCTGAACAGGATGGCCCAGCAGCACTGGGACACAATTGCAGAGGAGCACTACGGTGCATGCAGGTAGGTGAACATGACCACATGCACGTCCCAGGGACCATGGCACAGCATTCAGGCATGTAAGGGGTGGGCCCCATGACAGTAACGGCTGGGGAGCATGGACAGGCATGGGACTGGACTCCATGGAAGCAACCCATACAGCACTGCACACCCCACCCACACACCTCCACACACACCTGCACACACGTGCACACGCGCACATGCACACGGTCACCTACATGCGCATGTCCAGACACCACCACCGGGCATGTGTCATATGCTAAACACCGGTACACAGTAGTGGCCGGTGCTGTGTTGGCATCATCATGCACATGCCAAGTGGCCAGCAGCTGGGTGTGTGTGCACACAAGGCCTGTGTGTGGCATCGACCATGGATGCCATGTCCCTGGAATGCAAACGCACATGCCACATGCCACACCAATGTGAACACAGGGCAACGGCAGACAGCGGACAGGGAGGATGGTGGCTCAAGACCACCACGTAGTTGCATGGCCGCTGTGGACGACCCCTCCGAGACTGCCCAGCAGATGCGGGCTGTGTGACAGCCACAGGGGGTGTCTGTGATGGTCCCCCAGGTGTGTCACTGCGGGAATGCAACCGGTTCCTTGCAGGTGTCTTCAGGCTACCGAACATGCCTGCTCCAGGTGTGCCCGGCATGCCCACAGCAGATCCCGGTGTCAACACAGAGGGGGTCACACAATGCCATGACCGCGGGGTAGAGATTGCACTCCATGGGGTCTGCGGCAGATGGCCATGCACCAGGGCGGCCAGTGGTGCTAGCCCGGCCGTGACTGTAGAGGTAAGCCGATCCAGGGCTGCGGTTGTGTCCTCCTGCATATGTGTGGTTTCAGCCAGGAGCTGTTCAAAGTCCCTGTCACACCTCTCTGTGGCCTGGCACAGCTCTGCATGGAGTGCATGCACCCCTGCCATGACCAGCACCTGTTGCTCCATGGAGACCCGTAGCAGACGGGTGTGCTTGGTCAAGGGGTCGGCGCCCTGGGGAGCATGGGCATTGTGCCAGCCCATGGGTGGTGCTTGACCCCACAGCCCAGCATCCCATGCTGGTGGGGGCTGCACAGCAGGGCTCTCTTGGGGCTGCTCATTCTGCGGTGCATCATCGGCGGGCACTGCTCCCGGCCCCCCTTCGACATCGTCCAGCTGCTGCTGCTGCCCCTCCTGGCACTGTGCACTGAGCAGTGCCAGTGTGGCTGCACCACCACTGCCAACCCCATCAGCCTGCACTGCACCGATGGCGCCCATGGCAGCGCCAGGTGTGGGGACCAGTGGGTGACCAATCGCCACCAGGGCACCGTCTGCACTGCCATGGTGGGTGTGTGGTATGGGTGCCACTCCCTGAATGGCAACACCACCATCCAGGATAATGGCCATGGCATCATCGGTCCTGGAACCTGCCCCGATCTGTGTCTCGGCATACTGGATGCCATGGCTGGCATCATGCTGAAACACAGTCAGGGCCTCATCCACAACCATGCCACAGGTATCCAGATGGACAATGTAGTTGGGCTGCCTGTGGTCCAGCCCCATGGACACCGGTGGAGGTGGAAGGACAGTCCTCCAGGTCCAGGATTGTCCCCATGGTGGACACCCCCAACCCTGCTACTGCATGAAGGTGCTCCAGAGCTGAAAGAGAACACAGTTGCATTAGTGCCACTGGCACACACCCCTTCCCCCCTGCTCCCCTGCCCCAGACCCTGCTGTACTTACCATGCAGTGATGGGCTGCCTCCTGTCTGGAACCCACTGCTGGGTACCCCCTTGACAGTGCTGCACTGCATGGACGCCACCACCAACTCCTCCTGCAGTGACAGCTGTGGCATGTCAGGCTGTCCATTGCCCATGGCAGCATGTGTGGCACAGATGGCTGCCGCCTTCTCCTTAATCCACCTTCGGTCTGTGCCTACCTTCTTCTTGCACTCCTGTGCAGTCCTTTGTTGGATGCCCCGCTGGTTCATGGCCCTGGTCACACCCTCCCATGCTGTTCACCAGGCCTGTGGGGTGCCTGTCGAGCCACTCAGGAGAGGCTCCTGGTCCAGGTATGCCTCGAATAGGGCATCGGTCTCTGCCCTTGTGAAGTTGGGCCTGTGCTTCCATGCAGGCCCACACTTCTCAACCTCCTCATGATCCATCATGCTTAGTCCTGTGGGAATAAACATGTGGTCAGTGATGGCTACAACCCATACCACCCTCCATTCCACTGTCCCAACAGACCCACAGCCTGGTGGCTTACTTCTGAAGGATGCAATAGCGGTCTAGAGCCTGTGCAGTCCCGTGGTGCCTTTATAGTGCATCACATGCAAATGAGGGGATGTGCAACTGAAATGAGATGCAAATGCCTCTGATGTGCCATGGATATGCTGATTTGCTAATCTGTATATGACGGCTGAATATCACGAAATTGCACATGGTGCATTGGTGTTGCGCATGCACAAGCCATGGCGCAACATTGTGACATGCACAGTAGGCCCAGTAGTGTGCATGAACACAGTGCCATCATGTACATCACTGGTGCAGCCTATGCACACTGTGCTATATGCGGTACAGTGCTCTGTCGCTATTGGGCATGTGGCGCGTGTGCGCTGTATGCCCTATGGTGTCTGGGCGCTATTGGCCCATGGACCGTGGTGCACACATGCCCCATTGCCCCCATGTATCGTGGGCTGAAATGCACTGTCACGCACGGTGCACGTGCTGACCCTTGACCACACAATTGCCCTTTGACCCTCCAGGTGACCTGCAGCACATGCCAGTGTTGTACCAGCTGTGTCATGCATCCCTGTGGCTGCACGATTGGTGATGGCAGTGCATCACCGTGCGAGGTGCACATCCCCAGCACGTGTGGCTCATGTGCTACTGGGTGCCATTTTGGTTGTGCTACTGCTGCAGCAGTGCCAGGGCACCTAACTGGTTGCAAGTGGAGCTGATCAACCTTGTGGCCCTTGTGGAGCCACATGCAGGCAGTTTGGTCGACCAGGTGCCCCTGAATTGGCCACAGACAGAGGTGTGGCAGGAGGTGGCTGAGGGGCTGGAGGAGGCCACAGGGGCACAGTGCGGCAGTGAGCAATGCCTCCACTGCTATGGGGATCTACAGCGGAGGGACCCTGAAAGGCTATGGGCACTACTGGCACATTTCCAGAGGGGCGCCATGCCATGTCCAGGTAAGTGCACTACGCCCATGTCCATGCCCATCCAATGTTCTGTGGGGGCCAGCAGGGTGGCACACCATGCTGTGGGGGGTGGCTGGGGCTGCGCATTCTGTTGGCTGTGAAGGCACACCATGGGTGCGCTGTGCCACCGCACTGCAGCTGGGCTGGGCCAGGGGGCATGCTGTGCTGGGGGGGCATGTGGTGTTGCCAGGTACTGATGTGTCTTTCTCCATGTTTCCTACTAGGCCCTGAGAACAGAAGGAGGGCACGGCTGGCTGGTGCTGTGGGTGGGCCAGGGCGGGCCACACGTAGGGAGCTCAGGCGCAGGATGCAAGCCGCATGGGCGGTGCTGCTGGACAGGTGAAGGGTGCATCGCAGCATACAGGTAGGCACTGTTCCAAGGTATGATGCTGTGCAGGGTGGGGGTGGGCCACAGCCCCCTGTGCACATGGCCATTCCAGCTGTGCACTGCCCGCGGTGTTCATTGCACCATGCTGTGGCTATCACAGATGTGTGTGGCTGCCACAGGTGGGCTGTGGATGCACCTGGATTCCAGCTGTGCTACTGCCATCCCACCGCTTAGCCCTGTTACCTGGCTGCCATGGTTGTGGTGTGCGGCACATGGGTGGTGTTGGTGTGCAGTGTTCTGCATGGCTGTGGATGGTCGGGATGGCAGCTCATGTTGGCGCATACATTGCAGGAGGCTGTGTGCCATCTCAGGGGCGCATGTCACCGCTGTCCACTGTGCACGGTGGGTGGGCTACAGTCATACGGACATGCACTCATGCTATGTCCCCTCCTTTGTCCTAGGTGTCCATCGCCCTGATGTCAACACCAGGCTCCTGAGGTGGATCCTTCAGGTCACCACTGTCATGATCCAGGTGGCATGGCTGCTACAATGGACACTGCACAGGCTGCAGTGCAGACGTTGGTGTCAGGCACCGGTGGGGTGTGGATGGCCATAGGGCCCATTGGCCTGCTACTGTTTCCCTTTCCTGTCCCCCTCCCTTGTCCTCCCTTGTCCCCTTGTCTAGCCATATCCACCGTCCCCCAGACTCCCTTCCCTGGCCTCCAAGTTTGTATGTGGCCTCCTCATTCCTTGCTCCCTGTACCCAGTTACCTGTTAATATGTATATAGTTGTTTTATGCCTGTTTTAATACACATTTCTATGGTTAGCCATCTGTGTCTGTGTCTGCTTTGTGGCTGGCATATGGAGCCATGCTATAGTGGTGTGCATGGTGGCTGAGTGATATGTCTGGGGTGGACTGGGGGTTGTGCCTTGTGGTCTCCACCCATTGGCTGGTGGCTGTGCCCTGGGGTGGCTGTGGTCTCTCTGTTTGTGTTGTGTGGCGTGTGCATTGTGTGCTGTTGGCCTGTGTGTTGCCAGCTGTGGTCCAGGTGGTGTGTCACGTGCCTTCCTGTGAGGGTTGCTTGTGGCTGTTTGCCAGTGGCCATTGGTGCCACCCTGCCTCCATGCACCACTGTGGTGCGCATGGTCGGGGGACTGCTGCTGTGTGCCTGCCATGTCTCCCTCCTGGCATCCTCTGCACCCTGGTGGTGGTCCATCCCACCCTGGTGGCATGCTCCTCACTGTGCCTGTTGTCCTGTGTCCTGGGGCATGCACCTCTGCCCGTTGTGCAGCCCTGGTTGTGCTATGGTGCATGTTGGCTTGCCCCCTGATGCAACCCTGGTTGTGCTATGGCGCATGTTGGTTTGCTCCCTGGCGCAGCCCTGGTTGCAGTATGGCACATCCCTGCGATTTTCAGCCATGTTGTGCTGGCACTTGCCACCATGCGCAGCCTTTGAATATCCCATTCCGTGCGCCATAGTGCAGTAGCCTTGCGCTGCACTGCTCTTGCACCTGCCTCTGGCGGATGTCTGAATATCTCACCCCCTTTGTAAGTTTCCCCAGGAAATAACTGCCTTCTTCATATCCTTCTTGATATCCTATATCTTTTTTTAACATTCTGTACTAATTGTCCTAGGTTTATGGTAGAATTGTCTGTACTGTTTGTTAGTGTTGTATGTGCCCCCCCCCCCATAAAGTACAAATTCAAAAACAATTATCAAAAGTGACACGAAAACACAAACACAACCCAAAAATCTTGCCTATCTTAACAAAACTGTGCAGGCCTGAGGCCACTACATCCTGCTGCCTGCTGTTACATAGTTGACAGCATCTAACAGTACATTCTCAGAGCTTGATTACTTACTGGATAGAAGATGACCCCCAAAACATAGAAATCTAATTCCCTTAGTGTTGTTTTGAAAGGTTTTGTGATATTCATACAGGTGAATTAAATACTGGCTTGCATTCATCACACATCACTGTAATACTGCTTGGTGACTGTTTTGCACTGGTGCCTGGTGTTCAACTGCCCAGACAAGTTACTAAGAATCATACGAGAAAATATTTAAGTCAAAAACTTCTATCCTTCTGCTACGTCTCTCTCTTGTTCATTGCGCTGTATGCACACTTCCATGAGAAATCACTCAGAATAAAATTAGAAAATATTTATGTCAAGGAAATATGCCTGTTGTACTCCTGTATGAGGCTGCCAGAAAAAACATGTTACATAGTAATGTAAGTGAAAAACGCTGTCCTGCTATCTCTCTCTCTTGTCTGTTGTGCTGAATGCACTCTTCCATGAGAAATCGCCCAGAATAAAATGAGAAAATATTTATGTTGAGGGACTATACCTGTTGCCATACCCCAGTATGTCTCCTGACAAAACACACATCCTATAGATGCTGCTGCTAGACAGCTGTGCAGTTGCTGAATGAGAGCAAGAACAGTCTGGAATAATGTGGATAAGGACAATTTACAATGTCTGGTTGAAAACTTATGAAAACTTGTGACACTCAAAATTTAAAGTAAAAGTCTTTCTGCTGCTGTTGCTATTGTCATCATTTATGTCCTGAAGGATTACTTGTAGTGCTGGTGCTGCTGCTGTCTGTGTGCTGCTGCAGGACTGGTCACGTACAAGGGTGACAGATTGATGGCATCCATTGTATCCTGTACCCCACTCCTGCAGTTTGAGTGGTATGTTCATTTAATTTTGCTGAGATAATGTGGTACAGTCCCCGCCACTTATAACAGGCAGTTTTGTGCATAGGTTGTATGCCCGTTATATGCATTGGATGGTTTAACAATGTTTAGTCACGAAGCTGTGGCTTAAAGACTAAAAAATCAAATTTTATTTGGTCATCATTAAAACTAATGAAACAAGCATTTATCAATGCTGAATGTTTGCTTGCTGGTATTAGCATTGGAAATACAGGAGTTAGACAGATGCAGAATAGGAATGGCAGTGAAGTATTGAACTTCACGACAACTCCACCTCCATCCTGTAGAGACGGACAGGCATTGGGGTAAGTGTTTGGGTTGTCACACACGACGGTCATGCCGTGCCACTTCACCCTATTCTGCAGACACCGACACATGTTGAGGTGTGCCTTAGGGTGTTTGGCTTTACAGTCACCCCATTCCATAAGGACATACGGTGAAATGGGTGCAGCATAGGAGAATGGGGTGAAGTCTGGGGCCGAATAGTCCAAGGTACACCTCGATGCCTGTCATTGGCAGGGGGGGTGGGCATGGGATGGCATGAGCAGTACAGTCGTCAATCAAAAGGCACATCCCGATGCCTGTCAGTCTGTACAGGGAAGGACGTTATGGTTAGAAACCCTAATGCTTCAGGCATTTGTTGGTATTTGCACTACAAATTTTCAACATGACCTTTTTGTGACCCCACCTCATGAAAGCATTTGGGACCTCTTCTCATGAAGAGTGGCAGTGTGATTTTGTCAATGTGTTCCAATCACTGAGTTACAACAGCGACAGTGCCATTCTGCGCCACATGTACAAAAACACAGATTGGGCAGGATGTGAAGAATGACAGCTGTACCATCCATAGTGAGGTGTGAAGAGATGGCAATGTTGAAAATCTGTAGTAGGAATATTAAAAATGCTTGCACTTCCGAACATACATGGAAACTGTGCAATGCATGCGCATAACACAGTCATTTTATGTGCTTTCACCACCAAATTTTCAACATAGGCATGTTAGGACCTCTGCTCATGAATAGTGTCACTGTGATTTTCTTAATGTGTCCCGAACACTGATTTCCCACAGCAACCATGCTATTCTGCACCGGACGTGCAAAAACACATTACGGCCAAGATGTGAAAAATGACAGCTGTACTGTTCATAAGGAGGTGCAGAAAAATGGCAATGTTGAAAATCTGGAGTGAAAATAGTATAAATGTGTGAAGTTACAAGCATGTGTGGAAACTGCGCAATGCACCCTTGTAACACAGTCATTTTATGGACTTTCGTCACCAAATTTTCAACATAGGTATTTTAGGACCTCTGCTAATGAACAGTGTCACTGTGATTTTCTTAATGTGTCCCGAACACTGATTTCCCACAGCGACCATGCAATTCTGCACTGGAAGTGCGAAAACACATTACGTCCAGGATGTGAAAAATGACAGCTGTACTGTTCATAATGAGGTGTGGAAAAATGTCAATGTTGAAAATCTGGAGTGAAAATATTGCAAATTCGTGAAGTTATGAGTGTGCATAGCAACTGTGCAAGGCACGTTCGTAAAACAGTAATTTCTTGATTTTTTCCACCAATTTGCAACGAGCGTTTATGAGGGCCAACCTCATGAACACTGGCACTGTCATTTGTTTATCAGTCCCAAAAGGTGATTCCATGCAGTGACCACAAAATCACCTTTGGGATGGAATAATGCCATGACAGTGGCTGAATTCATGAGGAGGGTCCCAATAACTCCATGTTGAAAATTTGGTGGCAAAATTCCAAAAATGCCTGAGATATGCACCAAAGTTGAAAACCTATTTATGCCATTATACAGCTTACTGGCATTTTTCAGTTCATGGTCAGCTTTGAAGATTGCAGACATGTTCGGTCCACAGATCGTCGTGCTGGGCTCCAGAAGTGCGTGAGGGTGGGGGGTGTGTGGGAGGAAGGGTGTACAGAGGGTGGGCGCAGGTTGGGGGTGGAGCCACCGGACTCAATGAGGGACCGTTTTCTTATTTACAGGAACAGAACAAAAAAAGAAAAAAAACATTGCGGGACTTTTTTTTTTTTTTAAACAAGGACATTTGGCATGCTGGGGTGGGTTCCCAGTGTGCCAACCTAGTGTTTTTTTTTGGGGGTGACTGTAGCAGATGGGGGATTGGGCACCCACATCAGCACATACGCAGGGTGCAAGAGCCGAGCGGGATTGGGCATCCCACTTGGCACAAGTCTACTTCTTTTGGGGGGGAACATTATGCTGACGGGGAGTGGGCTTCCCCATCGGCAAATCAAACTTGGATGGGGACTGAAGCCGACTGGGACTGAGGCCCCTGTCGGCAAACAAAGACTGTTTTGGGGGGGTGCATACTGCTGAGGGGGATTGGGCACCCCCTCAGCAGTGGGGGCTGACAGTGGGTGCTGAATAATACTGTTTGTGAACATGGTGGCAAGCTGCCGCCATGTTCACAAACAGTATTACACTAAGTAATGTTCCGCCCTGCAATGACGGGTCACTCGCTCATTGCATGAATGGCTAATGCTGCAATGACAAGGCAACCCCTGATTGCTGTGACAAAAACGTTTGTACTTGGTGGCACTTTTGGAGACCAGTGTCATTGGCACACTGTGCCTCCACTGGTCCACTAGTGCCAAGCTCCCAAATGCAGTGTCTCCATTGGCTGCCACAGTGCCGCACGTCCACAACCCACTTCTCTCTTAAGCTGTTGCATAATGTTTCTTGCACATGCACACAAGCAAACATAAAAAAATAGTACTGTACTGGATAAATGGTTTATCTCACCATAGCTGCCCCCAAATTACATTAGCCCCAAATCGGATTACAGCACTTTACTGAGATTGTTCAGCTTGTCCTGATTGAGCACCGAAGAACTCGGTAATCCTTGTCTGCATCTTCTGGCTCTCACAATATGGTTTCTAGACCCTCTCTACCTTTGAAAGTGTGTCCCAGTCTGGCACAATACCTGGATGTTCCTCCATTGCTTGACGCAGTGTTAAAATCGCAACATGAACATCACCTGCACAACAGCAGTCTCTTCCTTGCTGAGGTCTTGTTCATCATTATCAGCGTCAGCATCTGCATCTGCGTCAGCAGGCAAAATGGAGTTCATGACCTCTTCTGTGTCATTGTTGCCAAGGTTACACAGTTCAGCAAACTCTTCAGGAGACATGCCTTCTGGTGCGGGCATGGTCTCTTGCTCCCGTTGTGCATGTTGTTCTGTGGCTATCAGTGTGTCAGCAACCTTGAATCCACTCTTCTGAAAGCAGTGCTGGATGGTAAGTTCTGTTGTGGAGTCCCAGGCCTGTTTTAGCATTCTCACTGCATCAAGGAGATTCAATTTTTTGGCACACTGCATATCGTTTAAATCTAGGCCTGTGTCAAGGTCAGACAGCACTCGCTCTTTCATGGTCCTAACGTAGTGCTGTTTCATGCTGTAAATTATGCCCTGATCAAGGGGCTGGATGAGACATGTAGTGTTCGGTGGCAAAAAAATCAGATTAATGTTTCTTAGGCCAGTCATGCGTGGGTGCCCAGAGAAATTGTCTAACAAGAGAGTGATCTTGCGACGGTGTAGCTTTTGGTCCCAGTTGCACACCCATTCTGAAAAAATATTGCCAGTTATCCAAGATGATCTCTTAGCTTTGTAAAGCACTGGCAGGTGGTTGATGCCTGTGAAACATCTGGGGTTCTGTGATTTGCCTATCACAGTCAGATCACACTTCTCTGACCTGTCCATATTACAACATGCCATCACAGAAATGTGCTCCTTGGCACACTTATTGCCCAGGACACTCTCTTTCTTGAGTGCCAAAGTCCCAAAGCTGACACACCAGAAATACAATCCAGTTTCATCAGCAATGAAGATGTTCCTTGGTTCATATCCACTGAGTAGATCAGGCGGACAGTAGTCAACCATCTCTCAGCACTAGCCATATCGGCATTTCATTTTTCACCATGCCCACAATAAAAACATATGTTGTTTCTGGTTTTCCATCACTGCAACCAGCATTTTGAAGGGTTGAAGTCCAATTTCCCAAGGGCTTCTGTGAGCTGTTTGACCTTTTGCATTAAGATAGGGCCACTTATTAGAGCTTCTCTTCCTCGTGCATTCTGGAACCACTGGAGAATGGCTTCCTCTATTTCCCCATCTTTGCCCTCTCTTTTCCGTTTTCAATCAGGGTTGGAATTTTGGTGCCACTCAGCTGTAAGCTGATCTCACTGCTTTTGAAGATCAGTTACTGTGGAATTTGAGAAACCCAGTTGCACTGCAATGTCCCACTGGCTCATCTTGGGCAACTGAAACATCTTATTCAGCAGTTCAACTTTTTCTGCAAGGCTCAAAGCTTTGCGTTTGGCAGACATTGTGGCAGTGTCTATGGTAACAGTGCTCAGTGTGAGAACAGTGTTAGGTGTGGTGCTGTGTGCTGCTTATCTTCTTATCTGCATCTATCAATTAACACCTAGTCACTGTACCTGTGGAAAAAAGCCACACCTAGCAATCCGCAAATCTACAAAGCAATAACTTGACAAATCATAAGCGGATTACCATTCAGTTGTACACAGATGCTTTGCAAGTGTTCAAAACTGCTCGAGAAATGCCCCAAATACATGGCGGTTAACGACCGCAATATCCAGTGATATTATTACAGAGGTGAATGGGAATGGGGAACGGTATCGCAAATTTGTCCACAATACCCGATTGCCCGCATTAGACATGGTCGGTATAACTGGTGGGGATTGTATTGAAAGGGGATAGTTAATCTTTTGGTTTTTAAACATCAATTGTGTCTCTTTCCTTATAGGGATTTCACATACTCGAGAGTCTGGATTGCTTTATGGGAATTGATGCTTTCCTTTTCCAGTGGTGCCAGGTAAGTACATTTTTCAATTTCTTTTTTTTTTGGGGGGGGGGGGTTCAGGTGAAGGCAAGTATTTTTTTTTGTTTTGCTGCCTCTGTTTTCTCTGTGGCATGTTAATCAAAACAGTCAAACACTGTATTTTTGAACATCTATGTTTCTGCATCCTTGCAGGTATTTGTTGAATCCATCCATCATTCTGAATATGATTGAAGTCTATTGTCAGTCACCGATGCTCTGGAATCCAGTTACTGGGTAACAGTAGTGGAAGGTAAGTTTTTTAAATTATTAGGTGACGTGGTGGTTTTCTTTCCTGAATATGTACAGTTGAATGGATGGAGGATGGTATACCTAATGTTTTCTGTTCTTGATTATATGATAATTTATATAATTTCAAGGTCATTCCCTGAAGTTTTATCCAAAGTGCATAGGATGATGATGTACCTTCTCTGTGATGATGGGCAAAAGGTAACAGCAGCAACAGCAAGAAAGTTCTGAGAAGGGAACAGTAACGGTCATGACAATAACATAAATTCTGGAGATGTGGTATGTGAATATAATGGCATACAAAGGTGGCACAACACAACATTTTGTTGTCTTTAAGCATCACCTTCCTCAACAAAGTAGCCCTCACAGTCCTCAAGACTGGAGTTCTCACCTGATGGGCATTCACATTCCAGAACTGAGTAATCAACATTGGTGACAACAGTGTATGACTTCATTTTTCTGCCAGCAGCACCATCTGTCTCTCCATTTTCCTCAGAAGATCCACTGTCAGGAGGATGTGGTAGAAACATGGGTATCATAGCCTTGCATGGAATGTGTGTCCCTTATTCATTTTATAAATGTGAGAATTTCTAGACTCTTCATGACAGGTTTGCGCTGGTTATGTACAATAGCACCTGTAGCACTGAACACACACTCAATACTGACACTAGAGGGGGGGAAGCTAAGGTATTTTATCATCACAGATGTCAATGCAAGCCACTCAGTCATCTTGCTCGCCCAGTACAATAATGGCTTGTTACCAGTTGCAAGGTGTTCTTGTTCAGCCATGAAACACTCAACCATGAGATGTGCTGCTCTGAGTCTAGCTGCCTCATAGTGCTCCTCATCATCATCATCTTCCATGGGTGCAATTCCAGCCTCGCTTTAAACATCCCAAATAGGATTGATGGTTTTTGGTTTTTGTCTGCCTGTTGACATAATCATGACATGTGAAGGTGACAGAGTTGTGGTGGTGGTGGTGGTGAAGCAACAACACTCAGTGCTCTATGTGTCTTGAGCATCTGTTCTCTTCTAACCCTTCTGACCAGAAGGTTGGTAAGGTTTTCTACCCTCTAAGACCCACCATCTGGTATAGACTCAAGGCCACAATTTTAAGCATGGTGGCAATGCCAAAGTCATCAGACTGCAGGATTCCAACAATATGAGGGTTGGAGTCCAACAAGTTTAGCATGAACCTGTCTCTCTCATCCTCCACAGTCCCCAAGTCCTGGAAATCAACTAAAGTCCTTACCCTCCACAAAGGAGGGGACCTCTCCTCCCCTGGGAACTATAGGCCTATCTCCCTCCTCCCCACCCTAGCTAAACTGCAAGAAACACTTATACACTCTAGACTGTCTGATTTCCTTGCTAGCTCCTCAAACACTCTCTCCACTGTCCAGTCTGGTTTTAGGAAGCATCACTCAAGCATATCATCTCTTTTGCGTGTCACAGATTGGATTCTCTCTGCAATGGACAGAAGCCATATCACGACCACCATTTTCATTGACCAGGCAAAAGTCTTTGATTCTGTCTCCCAACCTCTCTTACTACAAACTCTTGGCTCTGTTGGTCTTGCCACACCTACTGTTAACTGGTTCTGTTCTTGCCTGCAGGACAGGGAACAATTGGTTCAAATAGGCAATGTTTTATCCTCCCCACTTCCCATCATCTCAGGCATTCTCCAAGACTCCATTCTTGGCCTCATCCTCTTCTCTCTATTTATAAACAACCTCCCATCAGTTTGTCAGGCCGTGGAAATTCACAAGTGCATGGATGACACCATTCTCTTCTTCTCAGGGCCCTCTGTCAGCAGCATTCAGTCCCTCCCTTCAGGATGATTTTAACAGGGTCCAGTCCTGGTTTAATGCTAACAAACTTAAACTTAACATAAAAAAACTGTGGCCATGACCTTCAGCATCAGACAAAAGCTGGCCACTTTATGGCATCCCCCTACATTTACTTCCTTTGACGGCTCCATCCTTAAGAACTTCTCGGGCTTTAAGTACCTAGTGGTCTGGCTGGATAAAAACCTGGACTACTCCACTCATATTGATGCCATCTGTGCCAAACTTTGCCCCAAACTAGATGTCCTTTACCAGCACAAAGCCAGCCTCCCTCTCCCTACTCGCCGTGAGTTGGTCACCAAAATGATACTGCCAACTTTTGACTATGCTAACATGGTGTACTGCACTGCCTCACAAACCTCCCTAGGCAAACGAGACATCCTGCTAAACTCCTTCTGCTGTTTTGCCACAGCATCTCCAACTCTCACCCACCACTGTCTTCTCTACTCTGCCTTATCTCTTGCTCCCTTTCCTCACAAATGATTGTTATACTGTGCTACCTTCATTGCTAAATTCTGATTTGGCTCCCTCCCATCCTG
Source organism: Neoceratodus forsteri (assembly GCA_016271365.2). NCBI lineage: Eukaryota > Metazoa > Chordata > Ceratodontiformes > Ceratodontidae > Neoceratodus > Neoceratodus forsteri. The sequence goes on from CM057456.1 coordinate 954,223,798, forward strand.
TCTCTCCTCCAGTCTATCCCAAGCTGCATCTTCTAGCTACCCCCTTCATCACAGAGACTTTTGCTCATTCTCTATCTCTTTTCCCTACTCTGTTTCTGGTCAATCTGCTTTTTCCTTCCATTTGCCTTCCCTCTGGAACAAACTACCCTCTGATAGCCACTCATGTTCCTCCCTCTCCTCTCTCAAAAAGCTTCCTAGACTACTTCCACAGCAGCCTTGCTCCCAATATCCTCAACCCTTAGTGACCTAATTTTCCTTCTTCAATACTCTGTGTGGGCTGCCTATATTAGACTGTAACCTGCTTATGTGCTTTATTTTTAAAGGCTTGTATAACCTAACCCTCATTTTTTGCTTGACCTCTGTATAATTTGACTCTTGATGGTGCAATTATATTGTGCAGAGCTGTGTTGCTTTTTACATCTGTAGCTGGTTCTTGTAGCCCTGACCTTTGACCTGTGCTCTGTTTACTTTGTGATATGTTTGAGCAATGTATTTGCTGTGTTGTGTTGCTAAACTTTTGTGGCCAGGTCTTGTAACTCTGACCCTAGTATAGCGTTCTGTTTTTCTGTGATTTTATCTGTCTTTGTGTCTGTTTTCTCATGTCCCCCTTCCTTGATTCACACCTGGAAATGAGCCTCTGCTCACGGTGCCTTTCCTGGTTATCAACTTTTAAATAAATAAATAAATAAATGTGCTGCATCAAGGCCAAACTGTCACTGTCACCTCCTGCCTCAGTTGATTGCTGCACATTAACCAGTGTCTGCCTCAGCATGTGTAGCAAGGGGATGGACTGACTGATACTGGCAGTCTTCCCACTCACTGCCTGTGTTGCATGTTCAAAGGGATGCAGAATCATTATCAGTCTAACCATTAAATGCCACTGTTCTGTGGTGAAAGCCATGGACACTCCAGCACTGTCATGACTGGTGTGTAGCTGCAGATAATAGGGCATAGCTTTATACTACTCATAGAGCCACTCCAACATGTACAGCACAGAGTTCTACCTGGTCACCACATCCAACTTCATGCGGTTATGTGGCACATGTTTCTTTCTCTAAAGCTGGCATAGCCAGTCATGGGCCTTCCCAGAATGGGCAAAGTGGGATCAAATGCGGTGGGCCACCAACAAGATATCCTTCACATTAGGATGGCTAAGAAACTGCTGGGCCATGAGGTTGAGGCAGTGTGCCAGGCATGGAGCCCTGCAAAACCCACCATCACTTTTGCATTTTACAATGTTGGAGCCATTGTTGCTAGCAATGAAGCCCAGCATTCATTGAGAGTGGGTGCAGCCACTCATCAATATAACCGAGTAGTACTTCAAGCATTTTCCCTCCTGTCTGGGATACAAGCATGGTTTTCATTGTGCGTGTTGCATGCTGCCTAATACTGCTTATATTGCTACCATCACAGTCTGCCTTGCTGCACTGTCTGCCACTGTGCCCAGATTCCAAGAAGACCACCCCAGGTACCTGTGCCAAGTGTGCTGTAAAGGGGGGGTTGCCTGTTAATCAGGCAGACCTAATTGTCAGGGGGTTCCTTGGGAAATGGCCAGGGGAAAGGGGAGGGGCAGAGAGGGTGCCTGTAATGTCAAAGGGAAGGGAGGGGGAAGGGGGTGATGGGGGGATTGTAGGAAGTTAGTGATGTCAGTCAGCCAGGATTGGTAGAGAGACAGTTGAGGAAGGAGCTCAGTAGGGGGTATTTAAAGGGCATGCGCGCAGGCTGGAGACCACTTTTTTTGCTGGAATTTAAATTTATAGTTTTCAACACAGTCGATTGACCAGGTTTGCTGGGAGAATCTGAATTTGGTTTGCATCTAGTTGAGGTAAGATAAGGGGAGCTGGAAAGGGAGGTCTTGTGATGGCAAGGAGAAAGATTTCTGTGAGGAAGTCATTTTAGTAGGTTAATATGTGTGACATAATATCAGCTGGTTTGCTAAAATGTGATAAAGTGTGGTTGCTGTTTTCTCGTTGTGCAGGGGGCTGAGAACAGCAGCTATACCAGTTTTGGTGGCGCTTCTGGTGGGTATTGGTATCCAGGGCCCAGATGGTTGGGCATCACCTTCCCGGTAAGGTATGGGGAACCTAATGGGGTCTGGGGTATTTTAAGCTGCAGTAAAAAAGAAGGTTGTTTGAAATAAGAATGAGGTATATTGCTAGCAAAGGAATAAGGTGGAGGGTAGGGTTCATGGCGTGGCGCTGGCAGCACCATTAGAAATAGCAGCAGAGGTGAGAAAATAAAGGGGCAGAGACACCACATGGAGTAGTAGTAATAGCCCATCTGGGCCATGAGTTGGAGAGGGCGGTCAGTATCAGGTGACCGCGATCTCCAGAGCTCAGTGCAAAACAGGATCTTTAAGTTGTTTTTACTGGAAGCAGGAGATTGGAACACAGGTGAAATGCAGCAGTTTGGGCTGCAAAAGTTCCAAGTGTGGCATCTGAATGACCACAGGAATAAAGGCACAGGCCATGATAGGCCCGAGACATGTGTGGCATCTTGTGTCATACAGGGAGTGGGAAGCAGAGGGAGAAGGCCGAACAGGAGGGTTTATGTGGCATTTTGCAGTGAAAAGGGCAGGTTGTGGATTAAAAGTTTTAGCAAAGTGCACATGGTGCACAGAACGATGTATATAAAAAAAAATTTATAAATGGTATGAAACATTGAAATGGGTTAACAGATGAAACCGACAGGGGGAGAGAAGGCTTAGGGAGTGAGGAAAGGGATGGAGCAGGACTTCAGGAAAACAAAGGGGACAACATAGGCCATACTCAGGAAGTGGATGCAGCATTTGGCATGGCCAGAGCTAGGCCCTGAAGCAGAGTGGACACGGTGGCACATGGCCACCATCTTAAGACAGGCCATGCAGCCATGAACAAAATGGTGGATGGATCTGCCACATGGATTGGAAATGGATGGAGCTCCTTTTTTCTGCACCCAGAAGTGAGGTGGGTTTTTTACAAGGGCAGAGGAACAAACAAAGGTTCACCAAGGGGCTACACTGGAATGCACACTTATGGGAGCAGGGAAGAAGGTATTTTTTTATGACAAATTATGGGGTTCTGCTTAAAAAAAGAAGTGAGTAGGCCCCATCCTGGGGGTGTGGCATAATGCCAGCAAAGGTAATGGAAAGGGACATGGAACAGGCTATTAACTAGCTGTCCAGGCTACAACAGAACAGGAAGCTGTATCAAGGAACAAAGACAGGAAAGCAAAAAAAAGAAAGGGATATATATATAGATATACAAGGCAGATGGGTTACTGTAATATGCTGGAGTAGAAGCTACAGGCAAGGAGGCAGGGGTTTGCCTGCATCAACAGATACTGCACACCACACATTGTGAAATAGGACAAGGGGTGAAGAGGGTGCTAGAGAGAGGTGCAGATATGGGATGTATGAAAAAATATATAATATATAATAAAAAAATAAATATAAAGGAAGGAATGATAGGATGATGGAAGTAGAAGGTTGAGGATGGGGGGGGATTGGGTAAGCAAATAGTAACATCCCTATTTTGTGACTAATAAGATTTCAGAATGGCACCAAAGATGGCTGGAGCAAAGACGGCACCATATGTTGGAGAGAAGCTGGCTCAACAAGCAGCGGATTTGATGGGCAAGGTCCAAGAGTTGTTGGATGAGGAAAGAAAGGTTATGGACCTGGAGAAGGTGGGCGGGAAGAGACAGCCCAAGAGGAAGAAGGAGAGGCAAGGGGGGGAGCAAGGCAGGAAGGCCACTCCCCCAAAGGAGCCAGAGGAACAACAGAACAGGGATAAGGAACCTGCCATGGATTTGACAGTGGAGGGTAGTTTGAAGGATTACTTGGCAGGGATGATCATGAATAAAGGGGATATAGAGTGGGAAGATCTGGAAGAAGCACTGCTAGAATGGAAAGGGAAAAAAGGTTAGGAGTTTGGGGAAGGGATGACCATGGGGGGAGGCGGGTGTGAGCGGAGGTGTCCCAGGGATGACACTGGGAGATCAGGTACCTCAGTCAATAAAAGAGAAGATTTGGAAAGGGGAGTATGTGGACATGTTTGCTTTAGTGGATAAGAAGGCGGCCAAAAGGTACAAGCAAAAAGAGACAGTTGAAAAATCAGAGATGGTGGTGGTAGTGGTCAGAGTGGGAAAAATGGTGGAGGAAACCACTCTCAAGGGTAAATCTTTTGATGCTTGGATGGTAGGTTTTACCCATTTCAGTGCCATTAAACTGGCCAAGCAACTAGAATTGACCATACCTCTGCTGACTTACTCGACGATAATTCAGGAAGCCTATAAAATGAAAGGCAGTTTTGGATGGCTGCAGTATGATGAGAAGTTCAGATAGAGAATGGCAAATCAAGTGGACATGTGCTGGGACTCCAAGCATGCAGATTTGTGGCTCAGAGCTATGTCAGATCAAGAGGGTGGGTTTACAGAAGCCGGTAAGGGCACCTGGGGGGTCCGAAGGCATGTTGGGGCTATCACAAGGCCACCTGCAACTGGGCAAATTGCAAATTTTGGCATATCTGTTCTAGGTGTGGGGGCCTCCACCCAGTGTTACATTGCAGACTGCAAGGTGATGGGGGGGCATGCACCAATATGGTGGACAGCCCTTTTGAGGGAACTTTGGAATGGCAAGTGGCCAAGGGGCTGGACCCTTGCTTCAGGGGTAGAGGTTTCGGGGGGAGGGGGAATTTCGGACAAGAATCAGGAAGCAGATAAAGACAAAAGGGGGACCCAGGGTTTAAGTAGAGGTTTTAGGCTGGCAAAGATGCTAATATGGGGTGGTGGTGGTAGGAAACTGGATGGAGGGATACCCAAATGAAAAGGCCAAGATTATACTATGGGACGTTTTTTCAAGAAGGTTTTAACTTGCATTACACTTGGGCCCGGAGACCCATCGCAGCCAGGAATTTGGGATTGGTAAAAGAAAAGGAGGAGATAGCACAGAGGAAGACAGAGAAGGAAGTAGCAGCCAGATAGGTAGAGGGGCCTTTTCAAGAACCCCTGTTCCCTGATTTAAGGGTGTCATCATTAGGTTTGGTGCTAAAGAAACAGCCGAGAGAGTACAGGTTGATCCACCACCTGTCATATCCCCTTGGGGAATATGTAAATGGTGCTATAACTGATAAATAGAGTTAGTGTCACACTGGAACAGGCAGGGGACCTAAACCAAGCATAACCCAGGGCGGTGGTTAGCGAAGATGGACATCAAGGCAGCCTTTCAGTTCCTTCTGATGTGAATGGAGGATTGGGACCTTTTGGGTTTTTAATTTAAAGGGGGATATTATTTCAATAAGGCAATGCTGATGGGCTGTTCAGTCACCTGTGTGGCATTTGAAACCTTCAGCACATGGTTGCAGTGGATTTATGAGGAAAAGTATGGGCACAGGAGGGTGGTGCACTATCTGGATGATGTTTTGCTGATTGAGGACAGCTGGGAAGCTGCAGAGCAAATGCTCCTGGATTTTCAGGATATGTCCAAAATAAAAGGGGTACCTTTGGCCCAGAAAAAAACAGAGGGCCCATCGGGCAGTCTGGAGTTTCTAGGTATAGAGGTGGATGCAGAAAAAGGTATCTTTAGGCTCCCACCCACCAAGGTGGAGAGACTCATAAGTTTGATTGATAGAGTTAAAGGACAGTGTAGAATACAGCTGCAGGTAGTGCAGCAGCTCCTCGGGCATTTAAATTTTGCCTGTAGGGCACTGGTGCCAGGGTGGGTTTTTACCCACAGATTAGTGAGGGCTATGGTGGGGGCATGGATCCCCCACCATTGGGTGGATATGACTAAGGCATTAGGGAAGATTTGGAAGTGTGGGAGCAATTCTTACAAAGATTTAATGGGGTAGCATTTTGGCAGAAGGAGTGGTTATTCAACATGGATTTGGACCTATACACAGATGTGGCAGGGTCCCTAAGGATGGGAGCGTATTTTAAAGGTGATTGGGTTTCAGAAAAATGGCCAGTAGAGTGGATTACCAAGGAACATCACATTCCTGGAGATATTTTCGATTTGGGTGGCAGTCAGGTTATGGGGCAACAAGTTGCTAAATCAGAAAGTGATATTCTGGTGTGATAATCAGGCTGTGGTGGAGGTGCTGAATAAGCAGAGAGGGTCCATAGAGTCAGTAACCAGGGTGGTTAGGCAGCTGGTGATTGAAGGCGTAAGGCTGAACTTGTCTTTTAAAGCAAGACACATTGAGGGAGTGAACAACGATGTGGCTGACAGTTTTTCCCATCTTCAGTTGGACAGGTTCAGGTCATTGGCACATGAAGCCACAGTGGAAGAAACAAGAGCCTCACCAGACCTGTGGGAGATTGGCTGGAAGGAGCCCAGATGCTCTTTCATAGTTCCTGGGTGCCCAACATGTTGAGAGTATATGTAGGTGTGTGGAAGGCTTTTCAGGAATTTTGGGGGCATATGTGGATAGAGGTAAGTGAGAGGGGATCTGACAGTCAGGTAATGAGATATATAGCCCAAAAATGTGGGGAAAGGATGGCTCATTCCATCATCGGGATACATTTCCCTGGAATTGGATTGGTATGCTGCCTTAGAGGACGGGGGAACCGAACAGGGTTAAAGTGATCCGGAGAATGGTGTAGGTTTGGCAGAGGCTGCAGGTCAGAGTCCAGGACCAGAGAAAGCCCATTTCAAGGGGTCTTATGGTGGGGTTAGTGGACAGCCTGAGGCATGTTTACACATCAGCATACAAGGCATGCCTATTCACAGCAGCCTTCTGGATGTTACAGAGGGGAGCATTCTGGGTGGGGGAAGTAATGGTAAAAAACAAGAGGGACAAGAAAGGGTGACTGCAATGGGGAGATATTAGATGGGGAAAGAACAGTTTGGAGGTAAAGCTTCGGCGGTCAAAACAGATCAGATTGGACCAGGTGAGATGCAAAGGTGATCTTCCACAGGGAAGTGTAGGGGAAGAGCTGTGTGGTAAAGGCCATGGAAGCATATAGAGAACTGAGACCAGCAGGTGGGAGCATGGTCTTTATAAATGGCAATTGGGACTCGGTCACATGTTATCAGGTGTCCGCGGTGGTGAAGAAAGATATGGTAATTTTAGGCAAGGATCTGGATCGCTTTGCCCCACATTCATTTAGAATCTGGGCGGTATCAGAATTGGTGGCCAAGGGTGCCTCTTCTGAAAATATTAAGAAGTTGGGCAGATGGCAATCCAAGTGTTATAAGAGATACATTAGAAAATAGATGTTTCACCATATGTTTGTTTTTCCTCAGACACAGCTCACAGAAACAATGTGTGGATCCTGGGACACTCATTTATTTACTGGGTGAAACAGGGAGTAGCCATCAGGGCCGGGGGGAAAACAGTTCTGAAGGGCACCAGAGGGTATCAGAAATTATTAGAAAGGGATCTGGGGTTTGCAATGGGATGCTGCCATTGGTGGAGGATTTGAGATTAAAATGGCTAAAGCTGGACATGTTAGTGGTACATGCTAAGGGCAACGATTTAGGAGAGCTACTCTGGGTGGACCTATTGCTGGAGATCATGTATGAATTTGTTTTTTTTGGTCCTGGTGGCTGGAAGTAATGATTGCTTGGTCATCCATGAAACCCAGGAGGGTGTGGAGACAGGCATGGGACACCAAAACAGTTGAAAGGGCAAGAGATTAAATTGGAGGATGGTATCATTGATGGAAAAAACAGGGGCATATACATCAAGCATGGTATATCCCATGACTACCTGGGGGATTATAGGCCAGATGGGGTCCACCTGTCTAATGTTGGGAATGATGTATTCCTATTAAAATTGGAAGAGGCACTGGAGAAGTTTGATTCCCAGGGAGGAAGCAGGGGGGAAGCCCATCTTCCTTAGCAGGAGCGGGAGATGGGCTAGTGGAAGGATGAGGAAGGAGGTGGGGGGCCAGGAAAAGAGGGGAGCAGGGAGTTACCTGGGGGAAAGCACCTCATTGTGTTTAACACCCCAGGGAGCAACAAGCAGGAAGGGTGATCTGGTGGTACACCTGACACCAAGAAAAGGAAAAAAGAAGGGCAGTAGGGGTATTGGGTGATACACCCTAACCCAAGAAGAAAGGAAGAGAAAAAATGTATAGTGGATTGTGAAAATAAATGTGATATGGATATTTTAAGAAATATGTTTATATTGGATGTATAAAGAGAGATAATTTAGATTTGTAAATAGGAATGTTGTGAAACTAAACCTTGGCCAATTGATAACCACAAATACGGTTGAGAGTCTTATTTCTTATGGAAATACCCATGACAATGCACATATAGGAGCTGCCAGCTGTTCTCCCATTGGTCCACATATCTATGCTAAGATGGATGGATGGTGATGATGAATGCTTAAGTGCATGGAACACCACCTCCTTTACTGTGGCATGCAGCTCAAGAACAGCATGTTTGGAGAAGTATGTCCTTGATGGTACCTTCCACTTTGAACATGCATGATCAGCAAAAGTTCTAAATCCTTTATTCTCTACAAAGGAGAATGGGAGCAGGTAGTGTGCAAGCATTTCTGCAGGAGCCGCACTAAGCTCCCATGCATTAGAATGATTAATGGGATATTTGGTGTGCTGTTCAAACATCCTCACAAGAGTTGGCTGTAATTTTTGGGGTGTTGGGCTGGAAAACTGATGGTCATGTTCTGATGGCCCAGTAGGGATTCTATTTGACTCAAAAGACATATGTGGTGTTACTGATAAAGGGACACAAGTCATTTTAGGTGTCTTATGGCTTGGCAACAGCATTACTGTGCACTGACTCCGAAGGAAACTGCTGAAGCTGTGACTGCTGCTATGCCCAATAGTTGTTAGAACCAACTCCACATCTTCCCCCTCCACTACATATTCCCCCTCAGTGGCACTGCGTAAAGATGATGAGGATGAGGGACCAGGACCACCTGCAACTGCCTCTTTCTGGTGTTTAAGTCATCAGAGAGGGTGCCGAGTCTTTAAATGCGTGTGCTGATCCCCAGTGCCTAGGTGATTGCCCTTCTCCTCTCTACTGACCCGTACATGACACAGCTGACATATTGCCACCATTTCATTTTCTGGGTCCAGCACATAGAAGTCCCACCCTAGGGATTTTGTAGCCCTTTTTTTCTTGTGATGCCTGGACTGGGACAGCAGAGTTGAAGTATTGGGGGGGACTACTGTTTTTGTAGTTTGACGCTCTCTCATCACATCAAGCATAGTGCGGGGGGGGGACCTTCCCTGTGACATGTGGTGGTTAAATCAATGCTGCACTTAAAAAACCCTGCACCATCACCACCTTTCTGCTTCTACTTCTACGGTTCCCATACGGGATCCAACACCTCATCATCATCATGATAACGACCATCGTCATCATCATCTGAATGCCATCCACTGTCAATGTCCTCATCATGCTGGACCTCAGTCTCAGCAGTTTGTGTGTCCATCATCTCCACAGCAACAGCTGTCATGGTGGTTTGTCCCACATTTTTGGGCATTCCAACATTCCCCTCACCCACTGCCTCAAGTGTATCACAAGGAACACCTCCAGCACCTCCAGCGGCAACAGAGACAGGAACATGCTCCACCTATCTTTATCAGACACTGATTCTGGTGTAATTTTCAGGCTGCTTGCACTATTGTCACCTCCCACATTAGCACCCTCACCCACTACCATGGCTGCCACAGAGGTTGCCCAAAAACATTTAGATGCAAGAAAGCCACTGGTAAATACTCCAGCACTACTGCTAGCAGCACCCATACCAGTGCTTGTAGAACTTGTTGATGGCAACTCCACATCAGAAGACAGTCCTTCTCTCACCGTTTCAGTTGCACCACTTTTCACAAAAGATGCTAAAAGTCTTGTCTGCATGACTCCCTCCTCTCCCTTTCTTGTTTCTCTTTGCTGGCATTCTTCTTTTCTTAATGTTTAGCAACAAGGAAAACTGATAATTTTGGACACAATTTCTCACAGCATACAGGGGTAAAACAACAGATTGGGTAAGGTACCTGAGTGATTAAATGGATTCCTAAACCTTATACTTTTCCAACAGAGCAGTACCACACCACAGTCTGGGAGGGAAACCACTGGTGTTCTCAAACAGTACAAAGTTTAGTCAAATACAGGAAAATTTAGTCTGGAAAACTAATATTTTTGGACACTATTTCTCACAGCACACGGGGGCACAACAACATGTCAGGTAAGGTACCCAAGTGATTAGATGGATTTCTAAAGCTTGTATGTACTTTGCCAACAGAGCAGTACCATACCACAGTCTGGGAAGGATACCACTGGTATTCTCAAATGGGAAAATTCAGTCAAAGACAGGAAAATTCAGTCTGGAAAACTGATACTTTTGGATGCTATTTCTCACAGCACATGATGGGGTACAACAACAGGCTGGGTAGGCTACCTGGGTGAATAGCTAGATTTCTAACACACAAGCTTGGAAGGATACCACACTGCTGCTATGATGTTCAAAACGTGTATATGTGTGTGGGGGAGGGGATTGCAACAAGGCTTAGGATATGCAGGTGTTTTTACTATTTTCGAAGCATAATGGACTAAAAAGAGGAAGGGGAAGGAGACTGCAAAACACAAGGGGTAGGGGTGGAGGCAGGTCCCAGGGGTATTCAAATCAAAAAACACACACTCACTCACACACTCAATCAGACAGTCACAGTCACCACACTCAGACTAAAAACAAAGAAAAATAACCTAACACAGTAATCTAGCACACAAAAAAGCAGGTCTGAAAATGTTTAAACAGAAAATATTTCAGTTTATCCTCAATAACTTTTCTAGATTAAGTAGCTGCTGTGTCCTCTCACCTCACTTTCTGAACACTGCACAGAGAAATGTCCCCTTCAGTTTTCTATTTGCTGTTCAGCCACATGTGACCTCCAACCCCATGATACTTTGCAAACTTCACCTGTCTGTGGTAAATTTTGCCTGCAAAGTCAGTACCTCAATGGGACTTCCCATTTTTGCCTTAATGACTTACAAAGTTTGCTCTGCCCACAAAGTGGTCAAACTCCATGAAATGCGGACTTCACGCTGTGGAGTACTTTGTGGGGCTGTGCTGCTCTGTGAATTAATCTGTGGAGCGAATTTTTGTGACTTCACACACCTCTAATTTTGTGACCCCACTTCACGAAAAATGGAAGTGAAATGTTTTAAATCCTGCCCAAAAGGTGATTTGCCTAATGACCGTAAAATTGCCTTTCGGGCTTGATTAGCATAATTCCACTGCCACTGGTCATGAGGTGGGCTCTCAAAAATGCCATGTTGAAAATGGGTGAAAATATGCAAACTTGTATGTATTTATTTATGTGTGTATGTATGTATGTATTTATTTATTGTATCGGAATTACCAACCTTTGAATCAAGGACTCATTTACAAAGGCTCCTCGTCATACACAGGATGGGATGGCTGTAACATACAGTGAGAGGAAATAACAGACAACAGTGTATGTACATACATTATTTACATTATATACAGAGAGTGTACTAATAGCAACAAGAGAGAAAAAAATAAACAAAGCAAAAACAAACTCATTTTTCATGTAACAGGCCTATACATGATTGTAGCTAAGCAGGAGAGAGTAACCCAGAGCTACACATATTATGCAGGCTGAAGGAGGTCACTATATGTGGCAGAGACCCACAGGTGTATCATTAGGAGCACCTGCAGCTACGGGAGTTGAACAGGTGGTTATGGAGGGCAGCTTTAAATGGCCCAGTTCTGTGTTTGGATGTGCTATTATGAGGGAGGGTGTGAAACCAGGTGGGGGCTGTATGCTGGAAGGACTCTGAGCAAGGGACGCCCTAACCCTGGAAACTAATAAGAGTGGTTTTGGAAGAGCTTCAGGGGGAGACAGTGGGTTGGGTGGTGCTGAGTATCTTGGACAGACCGGGGGGACAAACCTGAGTGAATTATTTGAGTGAGTAAACATGTTTGGTAGAGTAGTCGCTCATCAAAGAAGAGGAAGGTCGACAAGAAGTATAGTGTAAAGGTGTATGTGAGCCTGTCAGACCCAAATTGAAAAAGTTATGCATCAAAGTTCAAAATCCCTTTGAAATACATTGAACTGAACTTACTCTAGTGTGTCATATTAGAGTTGTCACTTCCAGCAACAAGACATGTCTTCATTCAGAGAGTGGATAAATGCCACGGGACCTGTTCAGGTGAGTGAGGGTGTGTGGCAGATTTACTGGAGGTGTGGAGTGGTGACTGCTGAGTTGGAGGTCAGGGTGGCAGGGGTCAGATTGGTGAGGGACTCTTTTCTTTTTTTTAAGTCTAAAGGGGAAAAAATAAGGGACTGTTTTCTTTATTACAAGTCAGACTTGTAAAACTAATAGAGGGATGGTGATCAGAGGGAAGGGGTGCCACTAGACACCAGGGAAACATAACACAAAAATGGGGATGATGATTGGAGGGTAGTGGGCCACTAGACACTAGGAAAACATAACATACATAAGGGGATGGAGATCAGAGGGTGGTAGGTGTTACTAGACACCAGAAAAACATTATATATATAATTGAAGGGCAATCAGAGTATGGGGGTGCAACTAGACACAATGGAAACATTATATACATAAGTGGCTGGTGATCAGAGGATGGGGGTGCCACTAGACACCAGAGAAACATATACATAAGGGAATGGTGATGGGAGGGCAGGGTGTGGCCAGGGAAACATTGGCTCCCTGCTCTCAGAGCAGCCCACAGCTCTAGCTGTGGCTGCAGAACTCAAGAAAATTCTGGTGTTCTCTTACAGAGAATGTGGGTCAATGGCTTCTCTCACTAAGCTGGGCACTCTAGATTTTGGTGTGCCCAGAAGAGATACTTCTGGTAATTAATTTAAGAAATGAAGATCAGAATTTGCTAAATGGGTTCCACTTAGCTAGGTTGCTTGTTTTTTGAAAATGATGGCATTTTTATGTATTTTCCACGCTTATTAGTTCAAGAAGAAAAGAAGCAAGACAGCAGCTCTCATGGCACAAAGCAATGTTTCGTGTTGTGAGAAGCAAGCGGTGAGAAACCAAAAACAGTCTTGGGACAAATAATTTTTGGTGCTGCATCAGAATGTTGTCCCAAGAACCCTACTGAGCATGCACAGAAGAGAAAAACACAAAACGTTAAAGCCTTACAACTCTGGAACCATTTATTATTTTTCACAAAACCTTTCAAAGGCTCTGTCTTAGGACATCACGCCTGCACCCTGAAAGTTTTGGGGGAAAAATCTATTCCATTTAGGCTGTAGGTGAGAGCAAAAAAATTCCATGTTAAGTACAGGAAAAAAAATCAGATGTCTACAGAAAAATGACGTGTGTGTATCTCAGAAACTGCACAAGTGGCCATCATAAAACCGTCCACAGATTTAGATCTTACCACCTAAAGAACACATGCAAACTTTCAGCTGATTTTATCAAATGCTACTGCAGCTATGTAAGGTGCAACATTACATTGAACACTGTGCTCAGCCCTAATTATAGGGAGTTAGGAGTGCTACTGCACCACTTTAATCTATGTCTTGTTGAACATCCATTATTATCAAATAGTTTAGGATGTCTGGGTTTTCTCATTCTGCTTTGCAATGGTTTCATAAATATTAGCCTCACCATATACAAGTAAAGCTTCAAAATACCTTTTCTTCTCCTCTTCCTGTTAACTTTGGTGTCCCACAAGGTTAAAATTGTGATCACTGTTAGTTTATTTTTAAATGATCTTCCTTTGTCAATAAAAACTTCAAACATACCATTGTATGCAGATGATACTGTGATATTTGCAAAAGGAAGGTGTCCAAAATTTTATTTAATTGCTACAGTCTGATTTTGACTTGGTACAGTCTTGATTTATTGATCACAAATTGTGTTTGAATACAAAGAAGACCAAAACAACGGCTTTCCATTAACAGAAAACTCAAATTATCCTCCCAAGTGTTCAAATTATGACCTATAATGGTATAGCCTTGGAGAAGGTCAATACTTACAAATATCCTGGTTTGCACTTGCATTGTAAATTGCATTATATCGAACATACTGAGAATCTGGCAAAAGCCATTAATCAAAAATTAAGATTTTTATTTAAATCACTCTAATCTCACTCATGAAGCAAAAAACTCTCAATATTGTCACATATTTTCCCCATAATAAATTATGGATTGGTTATTTATTCTTCAGCTTGCCATTATTACCACACTGTGTAAACCATTGCTAAGCAGAGCCTGTATATTTGCTTTTAACTTGCCAATGGACAAACATACTCATGATTTGTATGACATTTCATCCTGGTTAACTCTGGCCCAATGTATACATTACCAATTTGACCACTGGGCTTGGGAAATTGATGAATAGTGATTTTTCCACTAAAGTAGTTTCTTTAGTTATGGTCGCTATTTAGACTGGAATCTTTACTATATCCTCAATTGGTATACCGTGATGATAGTGACTATAAATGAGCGACTGTTAAAACAGACTCATTTATAGTGCTATCATCATCAGGTACCCTGCAAAGGTAGCGATGGCGTATTGAGGAAAGCAACCAGAAGAGGAGGGATAGGGAGGTTTAGGGGAGGGATAGGAGGGAGGGTTTGTAAGGGTGAGGGATCCTACTGTAGCCAAGCCAGCCCTGTGGTGTGGGGGTGAGGTTGGCTGGCTATGGTGCAGCAGGCACTAGGTTCAGGACCTGCTGGGGGCAATTGTTTTGCCGCTGCTTGCAGCTCTCTGGTATTTTTTTTCTACCCGTGTTTTGCCCCCTTTTCAACATGCATCCCCCTGGAGTTAACAACCCTAATTTAGGAGGGTGCGGGGGATCATGGAGGGGTGCAGCCCCCCACAGAAACACTTAATAGGGCCATAAGTCAGGTTGCTTGGGTTTGTGTATCACCGAAATGCTTTTTGGTGATATACATTTGCTATGATAGCGATCACTGTATTGCAGTCTCTATCATGACATGGAACCTCCTCAATCAGCTCACTCTTCAGGTTGCCTTAATGTAAAAAAAAGTGTGGGACAATTGTCTTTTTTATTATTGTATTGCCTTATTTGAGAATTCTATGTCAAAACAGCTAATGGAAATTGAAAGGTTTAACCACATGTATCTCAACTGAAGAAGTATCTTCATTCTTCTGAAATATTGTAATTTTAGTGCAATTGTATATTGCAGTTGTATACATTTAATGTCGTGTTTGTGTTTTGACCATGGGTGCCTTTACAAATGGACAATATTTGTCCAAAGGCGTTCATTCAAGTAAAATAAATGAAATGAAAATAAAAATACATGCATATATCACAGTGATTTAACATGCACTCAATGTCCTTTGGAACAACTAGCTGCCACATAATCATAGCACTAGTCACACCACTGGTTGGCAACTGTAGAGGCAACTAGTAATAACTGTGATGCTGATGAGTTTCCACAAAATACTGGAATTAAAGGCCTCATAAATATTGTATTTTATCTGGTTCCATAAAACAATATCCCAGAAATTGTCTTCCCTATTCCCAATCCTATTCCCTGAAACAATTAATCCTCAATTTTGTTTTGTTTGCCACAAATATTTGACCTAACATCCTGTTAAATGCTGTGGGCCTGATTTTTAGATATGCATCCTATTTTTGTCACAGTTCTGCAGAATTGCAGCAACTGTCACAGACTACCTAAAATGTTTTTTAACTCTGTCTCTACTTCTGCTGCAGTTTTGCACAATATTGTCAAACATGACAACCCTTACATCAAAAAAATATGCCTTCATGTATTTTTTTTCTTCTAGGAGCTGCTGTAATTTTGGAAAACTATTGCAAAAAATGGAGTGCCTTTGAAAATAGGGCACTCAAGTTATGCCACAAATAGGAAGATGCAGACAGAGCAGAAAATCAGCCCATGTATCAGGTCCTCTTCTTCAAATATTTGCTCGTTTACATGGTTACTGTCAAAATTAATCCTAAATAAGGGTCTATTTTTGATCTAGGTCTCCAAAAGATTATCCTTGAAAAGAGATTCTTATTTTTGATCTGGGTCCCCGCAGGATTATCTCTGAAAAGAGCATTGTTGCAGGTGGGTGATGAGATCACAAATACAAAGCTCTTTTCAGAGATAATCCTGCTGGGACAAAGCACCACATTCTGACAGACTGCATACTAGAGAGAGATGAAGAAGGTGGGGCAGACACTGGCAGTACCACATACACATTTTTAAAATTGTTCACTGTAGATGGAAGCGGCTCCAGCAGACTGGAGGGTATATAATATGGTGCTGCTTCATAAAGGTTGGGACAGGGATGACCTAGGAAACTACAGACCAGTCAGTCTAAAAGGCAGTAGACCCCCAGGAACCCCCAGCAGCCAAGCAGTAGATGTGTTGTACCTCAGCTTTAGCAAGGCCTTCAATTCCATTCTACACAGAAGGCTAATAAGAAAGCTGGTGGATAGAGGAGTGGCTATGGAGCAGGATGCAGAAGGTTGTTCTCAATTATTTAAATTAAAATTTATTTAAACAATTGATAACTGGGAAAGGCACACTGAGCCGAGGCTCGATTAAAGGTGTGACCACTCACAGCCCAGGGGAGTTATGAGTTGGATACCACAGGGATTGGTTCTGTGACAAGTGCCGTTCAATATCTTAATTTGCTATATAGGAGAAGGAATCTGGAATAAGGCATGCCTCTTTGCCAATGACACTAAGAATTTTGGGAAAGTGGACACTGAGGAAGGAGCTGAAGAAATTAGAAGACCTGGAAATTTTGCAAAAGTGGTCCAGATTATGGAACCTAAAGATTAACAGAAAAAAAAACAAAGTGATGCATATTGGTAGAAAGAACCCTAAAACAGACTACTGGATGGAGTGGATGGAGGGAGGAAGGAAGGGTGATGTAGACAACTGAAGAGAGAACCCATGGGTCATCATTAGTGACAGCCTCAAGTACACTATACAGTGGAACAAATCATATAGGAAGGTAAACATGATGTTGGGATGTATGATAGGAGGAGGAAGAGAGGGTATCCAGTGATTATAGTGACTGTAAATGAGTGGCTCTCAAAAGAGTGCCTCATTTACAATGCTTTCTTGTTGGGCTACCCTGTAAGGGTAGTGATGGAATGTGAACACTGCAGTAATGATGAGCAAGGGAGTGCAACTGGAAGGGGAGGGATAGGGATGAGAAGGGGAGGGATAGGGAAGAGGGTTTGTGTGGGGTAGTGTGTCATGCTGCCAGCGAGCTAGTCATGTAGTGTGGTGGTGAGGCTGGCTAGCTTTGGTGCAGCAGGTACTGGGTTTGGGGCTGGGGACTGGGGGAATATTTTATTGCTGCTGTAGTGTTTTTTTGTTTTTTTTTAGACTGTCTCCCCTTCCCCGACATGCATTCCCCAGGAGTTGGTTATACTGTATTTAGTCAGGGCGTGCAGGGGGTGAAGCATAAATACTGTATTAACATGCCGGATGTGTTATTGCCCACAAGAGTACATCGCCGTTGTGCTTTTCAGTGATGTACACTCGCTCTAATGGTGATCACACTTTTGCGATCACCATTATGACATGGAACTAGAAAAGGGTGATACTGCTCCTGTACTGGTACCTGGTAAGGCTGCACCTGGAGTACTGCACACAGTTCTGGAGTCCACACCTCAGGAAAGACCAGGATCACACAGAGATCATGCAAAAGAGGACAATGAACATGACACAGGGGCAGCAGAGGTTGTATGATAAATGACTGGCAGATATTAACATGTATACAGTAGAGGTCATGAAGAAAAGGGGAGATATGACTGAGACACACAAGTTCTTGTCAGGAATCAATAGGGTAGATTGTAAGGACTTGTTTACAGAGAACAAGGGCACAGTAATTAGATATGGGTGGAGACTGTTGGGGGAGATTCAGGAGGGATGTGAGGATGTTCCTATTCACAGACCAGATGGTGGACAGATTGAATAGTCTGGCCAGAAAGGTGGCTGAAATCAAGACTATGTCGGGGTTCAGACTTTAATGGGACAGGTATAAGGGAAAAGTGGGATTCAAAGGCAGAAGAGGGGGAGGGATATATGGGGAAGGAGGTGATTATCAGTCACTAGGGCTATCAGATCTCAAAATCCAGTCCGATGTTAGGCAGCACATGGAGCTAGGAAGGGAATGGCAGTCAAAATAGACCTAAGGTGTTTTTCTGCTTTCACAATCTGTGTGTCCATGTTTCTGTAAAACACATTTCTGCAGGCCTTAAGATATGCAAGATAATTTAATTTCAAATACACAGGGCCAAATACACAATTGCAACAATTTGGTGGCACGAAATAAGTCACACAGGAGCACCATTGAGTTACTACACTTTTTTGCCATGCACAAAACTGGATTTAATTCCCTTGGGGTGTAGTACCACCTGCTACAGTTTCTCTTGACACTACATATAAATGGGCAGAATCAGATGTTAGCACGAACTCCCCTTTACACCCACTAACATGCTGCTTGCTGAGGGGCCTGGGCATTGCACAGAATCAGTTGCATAGTACTGTGCCATGAACAGCATCCTGACAACCTTGTGCTTTAGCCATTGTTGCCCCACCCAACCCTCACCTTGATTCTTGCTTATGGGTTGGTGCAGACAGTCATCCCTTAACATCCCTGGCAGTCACATGCTGCTGCCACACATGCATATAAGCACATCAGCAATAGCATTTATTCCCTGGTGTCCAGTGTCTCCCCACTCTCTAGCACTGCTGTCTTAATCCTTACCCCATTCCCCTGCCAGAACAATCTTTCTGGTTTACAAGCTTATACCCCCGTATACTTGCCTGTAATGCATAGAAACATAGAAACACAGAGGTTGATGGCAGATAAGGCCCGCAGGCCCATTCAGTCTGCCCTTTTCTTTTTCTTTTTTTTTTCTTCTTTATCCTCCTGCCTACCTTCGGTGCCCACTCCTTCCGCCCACTCATGTCCCCCGAGTCACCTACCTTGGGGATCTGCCCCTAGAGTGCCTCCTCATCTTCTCCTCGCACAGTGGGGTCTGTCCTATAGGTGGCCCCGGGTGGTACTGGAGCGGCCTTCATCTAGGGCTGCTGGAGGGGTTTTTCCATTTTCTTCCCTTGAGTCCTGCTCCCCCTGAGATGTCAGCACTTGGGACGTACGTCCCAAGTGGTGGCATGCTGACGCCACGCCAGCCCTGCGCGCCAGACGCCCCTCCCGGCCCGGAGCAAAGCCACCTCCATCCCTTCCTACTGCTGGTGCTCCCACCGGCTATGGAAGGGATGCAGAACGCAAAGCGTTCTTGGTTACCCAACCCTGAGGGAGGAGAGCATCCGTTGGGACGCTCGATCCTCCCTCTCCCCACCGACCCCCGGCAGCCCGAGTCTGTTCCTGAACCCGGGTCGCCAGCATAGCTCAAGGTGTGGTGTCCAGCGCCTCAACCCTCAGCACCACCGGTCTGGTTCCTTTTCTTTTTCTGCTTTATAAATGTGCCATTGGCCTTTGCTCTGTCAGTGGCCTATCTATTCATACTCATCTGTATTGCTCCCTTATGCCTATCCCACACCTATCTGAAGCCCTGCACTGTATTCATAACCACCACTTCCTGAGGTAGACCATTCCATACATCCATCACTCTTTCTGTGAAAAAGAATTTCCTCACATTCCCCCTTAATCGGCCTCCCTCTAATCTCATACTGTGTCCTCTTGTCCTGCTATTTTTCTTATATTTAAACATGTTAAACTCTTTCACCTTGTTAATGCCCTTAAGGTGTTTGAATGTTTCAATCATATCACCTCTCTCCCTCCTTTGCTTAAGGGTATACATATTGAGCTCCTTTAATCTGTCCTCATATGTCTTCAGATGCAGTCCCTGCACCATTTTGGTTGCCCTTCTCTGGATTGCCTCAATTTGGTTACATGTCCTTGTGAAGGTGTGACCTCCAGTACTGCATGCAGTACTCCAGATGGAGCCTAACCAGTGTCTTGTAAAGAGGGGTTATTACCTCCCTCTTACAACTTGTGATACCCCTTCTAATATATCCTAACATCCCCCTAGCCTTACCTACTGCTTTAGAAGTCTACTTGGATGATTTCAGGTCATCGGTGATGATGATGCCCAAGTCTCTTTCTTCCTTTGTGACTGCCAGCAACTCCCCTCCCAGCCTATAGGTGGCTTCAGGGTTTCTCTTCCCTATGTGCATGATCTTGCACTTCTTTGCATTAAATCCCAGTTGCCACTCTTCTGACCATTTTGCTAGTTTATCCAGATCTCTTCTCATTCTGCCCACCCCATCTGGATCATCTACTCTGTTGCAGATCTTGGTGTCATCTGCAAACAGACAAGCCTTGCCCTCTAGTCCATCTGCAATGTCACTAATAAAGATATTGAAGAGGACTGGCTCCAGGACTGATCCCTGAGGTACCCTACTTGTGAATTGCATCTCTTCTGACTGTATACCATTTAGCATCACTCTCTGTTTTCTGCCCGTCAACCAGTTTGCCTCCCAGTTGACCAATTTCTGACCCACCCTGAGTCTACCCAGCTTATTTATCAATCTTCTATGTGGAACAGTGTCAAAAGCTTTGCTGAAGTCAAGGTAGGCGACATCAACTCCCCCTTGGTCCACCACTCTGGTTACCCAATCAAAATCTATGAGATTAGTTTGACAGGATCTTCCTTTGTAAACCCATGCTGTCTTGGATCCTGTGCCCCTATGGATTCCAGGTGTTGCACTATCCTTTCCTTAAGGAGTGCCTCCATAATCTTGCCCACTACTGAGGTAAGACTGACTGGTCTGTAGGTCCCTGCCTCCTCCCTGATACGACTCTTGTGGAACTGGATCACATGAGCCCTTCTCCAGTCTTCTGGGACCTATCCTGTGCTCAGAGACTCACTAAACAGTTCTGCTAATGGCTCTGCTAGTTCCACCCTTAGCCCCTTAAGTACCCTGGGATGTATGCCATCAGGTCCCATTTCCTTGTCCACCCTGAGCTTAGTGAGCTCTTGTGGGACCCTTTCTTTTGTGAAGGTAGTGCTCACCTCCCCCATTGTCCATGGTGCTGTGAGCTGTGGGCCTGCCCTAACTTCTCTTAGTAAATACTGAGCAAAAGTATCTATTTAGGATAGATGCTTTTACAGGGTCCTCCTCCTCACATGCCCCCTTTTCTTCTTTGAGCTTAGCAATACACCCTCTGGACTTTCTCCTTTCACTAACGTATCTGTAGAAAGTCTTGTCACCTTCTTTTACTGTTCGTGCTAGTGTTTCCTCAGTTTGGGACTTTACCTGCCATACTGCCTTACACGCTTCCCTTATGGCAGTTTGGTATGCCTCTCTATCTTCATCCTGCTGTGTTCCCTTATATTTCCTGAAGGCCAGCCTTTTGGCTCTGACCTTTTCTGCTACTGTATTTGAGAACCAAAGAGGTTTCCTTCTTCTTTTGCACTTCCTTTTCTGTCTAACACAATGGGATGTTGCTTCAAGTATTGCATCCTTAATGCTTGCCCACTTTACCTGTACCCCCCCTCACCTGTTCCATGGGGCAGAGGGGCACAGTGATGTATAACTGAGGGTTGCAAGCACCAGCGATTGGCTGAGCATAGCTCAGCAGCTCATTACAAATATAGCTCCTGCTTTACAATGCCAGTTCCTGACCCTTTTATCACACAATCAAACATCATTTAGCAACTTCACAGGAGATAGTTTGTGACCCCATTGTTAACAACTGAGTGCAAAAACACAATATTTGCTCTCAGTGACCACTGTGACTACTTAGATCAGTACATTGTGACTCTGTATGGGGCCATAGTCAGTTCAAAAGGACATGCAAGTATTTTATTTTAAATGACTTACAGTCAAGTGGTAGTCTATATACTGTATATCCCTGGGGATCAATAGGAATAAGTTCCAATTTTTCAAGTTTTTTTTAAATTTAAAACAGGATGGGATGACAATTAGCTGATTGAGCAATGCTCATTTTCTGTGGTCTCCTGATTACAAATGATTAAAAGATTAAACTTAGGTACATCATAAATTAATTACAATTACAAAGTCACAAATAAAACAATATGAATACAACATTTTGCACTTCACAACAGAACAGCAGTTGATAACACAACTAGAGCTACACATTCTCCCAAGAGCTAGACTGTGCCAAAAAGCTGGATTTAAACCTTTGCTGTATAATATTCATAAATGGTAAATCATTGATGTTAGTACATAAAGTGCATGAAAGAGCATTCCATTGCATCGGGCCTTTACAGTATATAAAAATGACAATTATCCAATTTTAAAATCCCCGGTTAATAAAATCTCATGACTATTTCTGTAGTTTTGGACTAACCATTCTAAAATATCAAATTATGTAACAGGTGTTTTTGGAGGTTGATAGCAAACTATAAAACAAATTGGTTTCACTTTTTTTCCGGACCATTTCTAATGCTACAAAATTTCATTACTATTTGAGTCTGAACATGATAGCTGATTTATGCTGTGATTAGAGTTTGTGTAGATCAATAATCTGCCTCACCTTTTGTTCCTGTCCTTACACTAAATATTATAGCCCTCTAAAGAAATCAAATTGTTATTAACCTTTATAGTAAACCAGGTCTCTGAAATAGCCAAAAAATCATGATTGTATGAATGGACCCAAGGACTCAACTGATCTACTTTAGGAGTCGTGTCTAATATTACTGTGAACAAATGATAGTTTGTCCATTATCAAGACTTCTGAGTTGTTGACTACAGCTGCAGTGTCATGTGGGCCAGGATTAAGGTGTACATCACCTGAAAGAAGCAAAATAACACTTAACAGGAACCATGGCCTATATTTTTATTTATTTGTTATTATTTATTTAAGTCTAGGATTACAATTACCTTTGAGCCAAGACTCTTTTACAAAGGTTTCACATCAGGTGAGTACATACATGTTAACCAAGAGCACACAACATTAGAGAAGAGCATATAACAATATTCATCAGTTCAGGAATGACATCAAAGTAATAATATACATGAGTAACACATACAGTGATTGTTTCAGAAACCCAGAAGGAATCGGGGGGGAAGGGTGAGAGGAATAAGGGAGTGGCAGCTGAAAAGAGACAAGAGCAGCTCACAGCATTGTCAAAGAACATCAGAGAGGGGTGGTTGAGCTTGATGGGGAATGGGGGAGTTAGGGGAGGCAGTCTCAAGAGCTGGAGGCTGTGAGATGAAGATGGAGGCTTGATTTGACTAAGCCCAGTGAGGAGGTGGAGGTGATGTGAGTGCTGAGGGCATTCATCCAGCTGGATGTACGGTGTTCAAAGGATCTTTGGCCCAGGGTGGTGCGGCATCATGGGACCGTAGAAGCTGATGTTCAGACCCTATGGTATTATGAGGATTAGTGTTTGGGCACAGGAGGGCTTGTACACTAGGTGGAGTAAGGCCCAAGGTAGTTTTTTTTGCCATCAGGCAGTTAAGGTACTTTATGGGGTTGGTGAGTTGAAGCCATCCCGTTTGAGCATAAAGCTCACATGTACTGTATATGTAAGTCAGTGGGCTGCAGTAAGCAGTCAGCAGGCCTTGTTTAGGGAGGTTGTTATGTGCCTAAGGGTGGTAGGAAAGGCAGAGCCATAGAGTATGAGGCCGTAGTCTATGACGGAGACAACAGAGCTTTGGATAGCAATCTTCAGTGCTGCCTGGGTAAGGTGCTGTCTATTTCAGTAGAGAATTCCAATGCGTGAGTTCACAATTCTGGCAACACTATCAATGTGGGTCCCAAAAGATAGGCAAGGTTCGAGTGAGATTCC
Organism: Neoceratodus forsteri; assembly: GCA_016271365.2. Lineage (NCBI taxonomy): Eukaryota > Metazoa > Chordata > Ceratodontiformes > Ceratodontidae > Neoceratodus > Neoceratodus forsteri. Next base: position 954,247,485 of record CM057456.1, read on the forward strand.
AAGGTATTTAAAAGATGGCACTTGTTCGAGGGTATTTCCAGCGCTTGTATTGATATCAAGGGGATATCGTCTGTGTTTGTTTTGCATGCTGCAGAACAGCATAGATTTAGTCTTTTTGTGGTTTAGAACCAGTTTATGCTTTGTGAACCAGTTTTCAACAGCGGAGAAAGCAAGCTGTAGGTTGTGAAGTAAGGGTTGTGGGTCCTTATGGGGAGTTAGAAGCACAGTGTCGTCAGCATAGATGATAATTTGTTCTGGGCAGGATTGAGGAAGGGAGCTCAGGAATAGGCTGAAGAGTAATGGGCCCAGTATGTATCCCTGAGGGATGCCTGAGCGGACAGGTTACTTAAACTAGCCAGACCACCTGTGGTTGTTAATGAAAGTGGTTATGTACAGTAACAAATGGCTGTGCCACAGACTAAATGCTGATCTGTTTATAATCAGCTTGGTGTGCTTTTTTCTAACTCCCCCAAGTCATAGAATTAGTGGTGACGATTTAGCAGAAAGTCAAAAGATGGAAGAGGAATATTAGGCAGTCATGCAATATTTTACCACTTTTCAGGCAGAGATAACTTTTATTTGAAATGGTTTAGATGCACCAGTTTAGCATATACAGCACCGATTTACTGTGGTAACCCTTGAGGTGGGCGCATGAGGAAGGGTGCCATCCATTATGGTGACTCCTTCCTGGTGCAATCCCTCACGGCTATGGGGAGGGTAGGGTGACCGGATGAGACTGTGGGCGAACTGGGTGACAGGATGTCACTATGCGTATGCACGGGGGTGTGGGAGCGAGCACGGGGAGCGTGGGCTGGGAGGGGTGGAGATGCTGTAGGGGGTGGTGCTGTGGTGACTAGCTGAGCTGCATCATGGCATCGGGGGTTGGTTAGTGGTTGCGGAGAGAGAGGTACCAGGTTCGGGTTCGGCCGCCATTGAGATTTTATTACGCCTGGACTGAACCTTTATTTTTTTTTTGTGCTTTCAGCCCCCCCATAGAAAGCAGTAAAATACTGTCCTGGTGCCATTGTCCTGAGGTGCCAGGGTTGTCAGAGTGCCGAAAATTTTTTTGGCACTCTGACTGAGCGATAACAGTGATCGCCTTTAGGCATTCGTAATTATCACATAAACCCATTTACTGTATGTTGAGCATCAGGCCATTTTGCTGGGCAACTCCACCACCAAACAAAAGACCAAAGCTGTGTGAAATATAAAATCCTGCAGTGGTATTCAGCCAGAATTGTAGTTCTGATTTCATGAAATATTTCAGAATTTCTGTGAAAATTCTGCAAACTTCAAACAAAATATAAATTTCAGTTATTTTCTCTAATTTAAAAAACATTCACCCACATTTCTCCACATTTGCAATATTTGAAGTTTCTTATGATAGGTATAAGTGTACTACATTTCATATCCTTAGTTTTAAATGGGGCTGAGTTATAGATTGCCAAACAGTTCATTAACATTTAATTTCCAATTATTTACATGTAATTTTAAAATTAGTTATCCAAATTGCTCTAAGTTTAACACATTTTAAGATGTGTGTCACATGGGTATGTTTACCAAGTTTTATATCTCAAGCTATAAAGAGAGATAAGTTATAGACAGTCAAACATTTTGTTAAAATGACATTTTCAATTATTTCCATCTAATTAAAAACAAATTATCCAAATGTTGCCATATTTGAAATTATTTAAGTACTATACTGCATGTACAGTATATGACTGCTATGTTTCAAGTCCCTAGATTTAAAGGAGAGTTATAGGTAGCCAAACTTTCAGAAATGATTACACTACATTTGCAATTATGTAAACTGCAACATTCCTGCCCTTCATGCACCATATAGACCATGTTGTTAAATCTGCTAATATTAAACTAGGAATCCTCTATAGACACAGGCAAGTCATGACCCTTGACGCTGTAAGCTTAGTTACTCAGAGCTCAATTCTGTCGGTCATTGACTATGCCCTTGTCATATACAGTGCTGCCAATGACTCAGCCTTAAATCGAGTAAAAGTACTAATCAGCAAAGCTTGCCACCTGGTCCTGGGGCTAAACACTGAACCCATATTTGCGCCCTCTACTCCTCTACTGGTTGGCTCCCATTACACCTTAGAGTGAAGTATCAAGCTTGCCTTATAGGCAAAAAAAGCCCTACTGGGACTCACTCCCAACTCCACTGCCACACTGTTCCAGTGCACCAACTCCTCAAAAGTCACCAGAAGCTCATTTAAGCATGCCCTACATGTCCCATTCGAAAGAACCTACCTTGCACAGCGTTCACTCTCCTATCGTGGGCCCACCTGGCTTAATGAACTCCCCACTTCCACCATGTAGTATGCAAAAATTGGACCTTTCAAAAGAGAACTACTAACCTTTCCGGCCTAAAATAACACATGTGATTGCAAGTAAAGAAATTTCTGGGACTACTCCCCTTCATAACCTTTCACCCCTCTGTTCACCTCCCCTTGCCTTCTTCCTCCACCCACTTCTCTCCACCCCCCCTCCCTAACAAAGCCCTAAGGCCACTGCCCACCAAACCCTGCTCTTCCTCTCACCTATACTTTCCACATTCCGTGACAAAGCCCTCTCAGGCTGCTTCCACATTTCCTGGTGAATAACATCTGTTTGTCTCCTTTCCATTTTTTGTGTACTCCGAATGTTCAATAACCTAATTGTGTACTCCAAAAGCTCAGTAATTTATTATGTGCTCCGAATGTCCTGTAACCTATTGTGTACTCCTACTGTTCTGTAACAAGTTTATGTACATTTGTCTCTCGACCAGTTGACATGGAACCTTTGTAAAAAAGCCCTCCCGGCTCAAAGGTATTAATCTGCAATCTGAAATAAATAAATAAAATAAGACTGGGTAACTTTAAAACTAGAGATCACAATATCACTAGGTTTGGCAGGGTCATAGAACTTAACAAGGTGACTGTGTGTGTGTCAGCTCTGTAATCTCTTGCCCAAAGGATGCCCATATAATAAGCTGCAAACCTGCAAAATTATATCAGTACTTAGAATTCCAAGAGTCTTTGTGGAAACAGTGTAGCATTTCTCTGTAATATTGTGGGAGCCACATTTATTAATTTTGCCCAGCCATACACCACCTGACCTGTCCGGAGGAGAAAGGACAAGGGTGGTGAAAGTTGTAATAAGGTTAGATTTATAGGGGCCTCCACTATAAAAGCAGCAAAAGAGTTGCAGGGGCATAGCAAAACCATGACACTAATGCAAGTCACATGATTTACGTGCCTGTAGTATAGGTCAAATGAGTGTGATCCATAGCCAAGCAATGAAGCTAGTGGGAGGAGCTGACTGTTATACACATTGCGATAGAGAAGTTAGATGCTGTACACTCAAGGAGGGCATTTATTGAATTAGGGATGTTCCCAAGAGGGGAAAACATCAAGAGGGGCCTTTTCCTAGGTCCTCATGGTTCTGGGGCCTGTGAGGAATCTCAGTGACAGAAATTAGACAAGCTACCTTTTGCTAAATTCTATTCGGAAAGGGGTTCTTTTTCTGGCATGTTAGAGGGCATCCTGGGGCTTGGAATACCTCCATGCTTAGAATGTGCTGCAGTTGTGCCACAAGGGAAGGGGTGCTGGTTATGTCAAGGGACAGGGCAGTCTGGAGGATTTAAACTAAAGAATAAGGATTGGTGACACATCTAGTGGAGCAGCAGCTGAAGGTATCACATGCATGGTTTCACTAAGAAAAGGACAGCTGAGCTGGTTAGCACAAGAATAGAAGATCCCCAGTTGGAGCAAGGAAGCATACAGGGACAACAACTCCAACTTGAATGCAGATCATATTAGGACTCCACTCAGCAAGACTGACTAGGCCTGACAGCCTGATGTACTTGTACAGTTAAGTCTAGGACTTAGAGGCACTAGAAGAGATGTAGTGGGGTAAGAAAATGATTGAGGCAACTAACAGAAGAAATTCTGGCTATTCCAGTGGGTTATATTTGACAGGAAATGCAAGGTTACTCTATTTTTAAATGAATGGGTCACTGTCTAGAACAAGGATGCTATCAGGGGGCAAGCAGTGCCACTACATCTATCTCATCAAGCTAAGAGAGCAAACAAAATCTGGTCAGAGCCAACACGGCTGATATGCTGCTTTAAAGCACACTGAATGGTAACGCTGCTGCAGTTTTACAAACCAAATACTGACTTGACTTTAGTTGTTTTTGCACAAGTTTCAGAACTTTTCTGTCATTTCTCACTCTGTGCAGACAGATAAATGATTCAGATAATTGCATGCACTTATCTGAATCGTCTCCCAAGTCAGCTAACTCATGTAGTTCCGTTTTGTTTAAAGTTGAGCACCGCAGCTGGCCCAGTGATGTGGAGGGCTAAGGCATCACATCTTACCTCCTGCCACACTGGCGACTCATGTTCATTGATGAGCATGGGTCCCTGGGGGTCAGCTGCAGAGGGGGAGGCTGGGTGAAGATTGAGCTGACACCAGGCAGTTCTCCTCTCCTGGATTGGGGAGGTTGGCTCTCCTGACCTTTGACAGCCACCATGTGGTGATGTGGTGGTGGTGTGGGTGTCAGAGGGGACTAGGGGCTAGGCCATGAGTGGGAGGAGTGGAGTCTTCTCAGGCAAAGGTGTGTGTGTGCACCTCTACGCACTCACCCAACCTTGTCTGGGGCTCCAGGGAATGGGGGGGGGGGCATCAGTGGAAAAAACTGGTTGTTAGGGCTTAATGACGCTCCCCCAGCTGGTACTGATGGCTCACCTCAGGCTCAGGAGACCAAGGGTTGAAAAACTTGGGACAGCTGCATTGCCAAAAGGGATGGGCTGACACAGCTGCCCAGGCTGCCAGAGGAGTTCAAAGAAAAATATGGAAAAAAAAGTTGAGCACTATAGGTGCATTGCATTTTGGCAATAATGACTGAAATCCTTTATGTGTCTGGTAGATTACATTTGTAGATTCATGCTGTGTCAGCACAAACAATAAAGGGATCGAACTATACCTTGTCTAATATGCTGGGTAGCTTGAGTTGCAGGTACAGTTTAACAATTAACACTTCGAGTACCAAGTGACTCCACCTTGTGTCAGCCGACCAACTTGTGAGTTGCTGTGTATATCTCTCAAAATATGCATATTAGTAGAAATGTAACACACCATTACTCAAGAAAAAAGTAATGCACATTTGGATAATGCTAACATCAGTTAAAAAGCTATAATTACTACATCCCACAGTGTATCTCTGAATTAAAATCCTTGTTCAGCATTTTCTTAGATGAAAATATGTTTGATTTTGTGTTTTACATCACTTCCTCCCTCAGAATTTAAAATCTCATTCCATTCCTGTGGAATTTCTGTCAGTGCCCCCAAATCCCTTTACTGACACATGTTAATGCTGCCACGGTTTTACAAACCAAATGCTGCAATGACTTTAGTTGTTTTTTGCACACAATTCAGAGCTTTCCCATCATTTCTCACTCTGTGGAGACAGACGAATGATTCAGATAAGTGTGTACACTTATTTGAATTGTTCAGCTGTCACCACACAGTGAGAAATGACAGGAAAGCTTTGAAACGTGCAAAAACAACTGAAATTGCAGCGGGATTTGGTTTGTAAAACTGTGGCAACATTATCATTCAGTGTGCTCCAAAGCAGCATGGCAGCCATTTTGGCTCTGACCAAAGCTTGGGTTTTTTTGGGCTGCAACTGTGCAAGTAAATCAGAAGTGATGGGCAGAAAGAAAATAGCGTGCCAACAGAGGGGAGGAGTGGCGAGGAAACAAAAGAACAGCGCTGACCGCATGTGCTTAAACTCCACCGTGGAAGGACACTGTGGAGGTATCCGGTCACATGCTTCCACTGTCCCTTCTATGTCCTACATCATAGCAATATGTCAGCATGGCTCCTTCCATGCAGCCATAAAAAGAGGCAAGACAAAGTGGTCATCCAGGGAGAAACCACCGGATTTCAAACAACTCAGTTTAGCTTATCAGATGCAATGGTGACAAGTGATTTGCAAACATGATGAAATTGGTGACGTGGGTATATCTTCCTCTGCACTCCCATGGTTCAGAGACTATCTAACCAACAGATTGCAGAGAGTAAAATGCAGGTCTGCCCTGTTTCATCCTGCTCTATCCTTGTGGAGGTCCCACAAGGTTCAATTCTGGCTCCCTTGTATTTGCATTACATATAGATCAGATTACCCAAAGACTGGCCAACTGCTCAGCTTTACTGTATGCAGATGATTTGGTCCTGTACACCAGCTCTAAATATATCTCCATTATAAATCAGCAACTCACCTCAGACTTGAGATCAGTTCAGAACTGGCTGTCCTGTAATAAACTTATACTTAACATGACCAAAACACAGTCTGTGCTTTATGGAACCCCCCCCCCCCCACAACTCAGAAAATGTCTAGCCCCCTTAAATATTGCATACCTTGATGGAACACCAGTCCCAGCAGTCACCTTGCTCACTTACTTAGGAGCTATCCTTGTCCTCTCCCTTGACTTCTTATCAGATATCCTGAGCACCTGCAAATCCATACACGCTATGCTTGGGGTCTTCCACAAAGTTAGTTGAGGTCTTACCCCATAGGCCAAACTTGCTATTGATAAAGGTATGTTCTTACTTAAGCTCCTCTATGTTGCTCAAGTCTTCATATTGGCCTCCATAACTTCTCATTCCAAATGGAATGTTGCATACAATAATATCTGTCAGTTTGCCATGGCATCTCATAAGTAGGCTCACCACTGCTCTCTCTGTCAAAGGCTTGGCTGGCTCCCCTCCACCCCAAGTTTGTGAGCCTGTGCAGGGGGGGTGTCATTTGTAATGTTCTACAAAAACACATGTCATTGGCCCTTGTCCCCCTTCTCAACACAGCTCATAGCACTTATCCTTTAAGGTTTGAAATTAGTGCCCTGCTGGAAATTCCTAAAATAAGAACTAGGATAGGGGAAACCTATTTTGGATACTCTGCTACAACCCTGTGGAATTCCATTCCAACAGATGTTAGACAACGACCTTCTGAATCCTCTTTCCTCAGGAGGTTCCATGATCATCTCCTCAGGGTGTCTAAGTGCACATGCCTCTAATCTACTCTTACTTAGAGATGGGTGAAGTGGCCCCAATTCACTCCGCAAAGCGATTCGTGGAGTGAAGGAGAATTCGAGGAGTGCTCCGCAACGCGAAACGGAGTACTTTGTGTTATAATGGGTAACGCGAAGTCCATTGAAAACAATGACTTCGAGTTACTCTGCCTTCCCAAGCCACTACTCCACCAATTCTTAAGGTGAAGTACTCTGCCTCACTTCGCCTTGTTTTTAAGCTCCAAAGGCGAATTTTGCAGTGATTCTTGGGATTTCAGGTCACATGGGCTCTAGATTGTTCTGCACAGCCTCAGTTTGGGGTAGTGTGTGTAGGAAACTGTAGGAGACAATCTGCTCTGAGAGCTCTCTGTGATTCAAACCTTCTAAAAGCTGTTAAAAAAGCCTTTTTGAGTCATTGTTTTTGCTGGAACTTTAGTTCATCGATCATGGGAAACCCTCCTGTGCTCATATCATTGAGCATTTATTGTTTGAGTATGGCTTTTGAATGTTAATGTACGACATTTAGTCTGTGTACTGAGAGATAGTGGAAGTGTGCTTTGGGGGAGGGGCGTATCTGTGGTGTAACTTGGAGAAAAAGACAGTGCTTTCTGTTTTGGTGATATTTTTCTTGTATAACTGTGTTAATGTAAACACAGCAATATTTTCAATAATTCTTGCCATTTTTTGGCTGATTGTTGTGGTGCAGCAGTGCGTAATTTTAGTTTGTTTAAAATATGTGGTCATATTACTGAAGTTTTCAATTTGCTCTGCATTACTTAGTGTGTGTGTGTGAGTATGTGTGTGACGCATGTCATCTAATCAGATACCTTTTATTGTGCCACATAATTTCAGCAATGTGAACCTGCTATCCACTGCAGCTGTGTGATTTTTGTACTTCTTTGTGGTATTTTTACTGGTACTAGTACTAGTGACTGTTACTGCAGCAGTGCAGTACATTGCCCCCCCCCCAACTGACAAAGGTATTCTTTTCCAGATTTGAATTTCTGATGGTGAGCACTGGTTAGGTGTTGTGCCTTTGCATCTGCATCTCTTCAGTGCGCAGCGCAATCTTAATCTGTCTGTGCATTTGCATCTCTTTAGGGCCCAATCTCCATCTGTAACTTAAGTCACAGTTGTTTCTCTGGCTTCCCTTCAGAGTACTGGACAGGTGTGGTGCATAATTCTGCATGAACATTGTACTCATTAATATGCGTTTTTCAGTCAGGACCATCATCACAAGTCACTCATGATACAAATCACATTCTTTATCATCACTGTCACAAATGCAGTCACAAATCACGATTCACGATCACGTCACGAATCACAACATTAATTTTTTTTCTAGTTACTTGGATGTATTGTAAGCCTGTTTGTAGTATCTCTCCACGCTTCACCACCCCACCATTGTACTCATTGATACGTGTTTTTAAGTCTGGGAGTTTTAAGCTACAACTCATCGGGGAATTGCAGCCATAGGTATTCATGTTCCCAATACAGTTTCATATTGGTTATCTCACACCATCGACACTGAATCACGTTCTTCATTATCACGGTCACAAATGCAGTCACAAATCACGATTCACGATCACGTCACGAATCACAACATTATTTTTTTTACTAGTTACTTGGATGTATCGTAAGCCTGTTTTGTAGTATCTCTCCAGGCTTTACCATCCCACCATTGTACTCATTAATACGTGTTTTTAAGTCGGGTAGTTTTGTGCTGCAGCTCATCGGGGAAGTACAGCCATAGGCATTCATGTTTCTTCCTGTACAGCATGTGAGTTACAGTACTATAAGTAGTAGTGGGTGAAGTGGCCCCAATTTGCTCCACAAAGTGATTCACAGAGTAATGCAGAACCCGCGGAGTACTCCACAATGTGAAGCGGAGTATTTCGCTTCATAATAAGGAACACGAAGTCCATTGAAACCAATGACTTTGCATTATTCCGCCTTCCCCAAACCACTTCTCCACCAATTTTAAGGTGAAGTACATTGAAATCAATGTAATTCACCTCACTTTGCCTTGTAATTGAGCTCCAAATGAAATTCTGCAGTGATTCATGGGATTGCAGGTCACATAGGCTCTAGATTGTTCTGCACAGCCTCAGTTCTGGCCTGGGTTGTGTATGTGTAGCGGTAGCTGGAAAGAGTTTGCTCTCAGAGCTCTGCGATTCAAAACCTCTAAAAGCTGTTTAAAATGTCTTTTTGAGACATTTTTTTTTCTCAAAATTTACTACATTGATTGTAAGAAACCCTTCTGTGCTCATATCATCGCGTGATTATTCTTGTGTATGGAATTTGAATGTTAATTTAGAACAGTCAGTCTGTGTACTGTGAAGTGTGCTTTGGGGAAGGGCGTATTTGTGGTGTAGGTACATTAACTAGAAGAAAAAGGCAGTCTTTCTGTTTTGGTTATATTTTTCTTGTATAACTGTGTTAATGTACACAGTAATATTTTCAGTAATTCTTGACATTGTTTTGCTGATTGTTGTGGTGCAGCAGTGTATAATTTGTCTGTTTAAAACATATGATTCTATTACTAAAGGTTTTTAATTTGCTATGCATTACTTGTAGTGTGTGTGTGAGTGTGTGTGCGATGTGTTCCATTAAATCAGACACCTTTTATTGTGCCATAGAGTAAATGCAGCAGTGTGAATCTGCTATCCTCTGCACCTGCATGAATTTTTTATACTGCTTTGTGTTATCTTTACTGGTAGTGGATTGTTATTGCCGTGCACTAATCCCCCAACTGGCAAAATGAATTCCTTTCCAGATTTGGATTTGTGACTTGTGTGCACTAGTTAGGTGTTGTTGTGCCTTTCTGCATGCATCCCTTGAGTGCGCAGCACAATCTTAATCTGTCTGTGCATTTGCAGTGCACCATTATTTCTGGGAGACCATTTCTTGTTATGATCTCATTTCACTTTGTCAGCACTGATAAATTTTCTGGACACACAACAGTAGCATTTCATCAACAACGGGGCATTTTCTGGACACAAGACAGTAGCATTTTGGGGATGCACATTAATTCTGGAGACTTTCTGGGTGGGGTGCTGCCAGTATTGTTGTCACTCTGCCTTACTTCGCATTTAAAACGGAATGACAACGCGAAGTAATAATAACAAGGCGAAGTGAACCTTTTCTATGGGACACTCAGCATAGTGAGTGCCAACATGAAGTGGCCACTTCGTGTTCACTTCGCAGGTGGATTTTAAATTTGCTGCATCTCTACTCTTACTCTGTTTTGATCTTTTCTAAACTGCAGACACTTATTATATCTTCTTTACTGACTAATACATTGACTGAGAGGCATATCTATTGTTATTTGTGTCTATTGTTTTTTGTATCTAGGTCTAGTATGTGGACCTAAATGTTTATTTGATGTTACTTTTGTCTATTGTTATTTGTACATCCTTCCCTTTTTTTCCCCTTCCTTTGACTGCCTAAGCTTATCACCTATGTTTGCACTGATCACCATGTACTGTTTTTTATTTTGTATCACTGATTTGATTTGTCAGAACTGTCAGTGCCATGTATTTCTCTCCCTGTAATGTTGTGTATATTGTACTATCCCGGGTTGTGCCTGAAAATAGGCATTTGTTTGCCTAGTGCACCCACCCGATCAATAAAAACTAAATAAATTAAATTCCACAAGTTGAATTCTACAGGCATTACCCAGTATGCTACCATGAACATTTGAAAAAATGTTGCCAGTAATAATTTGCAGTACTTCCACTATATGTTTGAACCACTAAACCAAATGTCTCCAGTTCTGTTAGATATCAGAATCCATTGACATTGTATATACATGCCAAATGAAAGTCTAAAATTACAAACATTTAAAATTCTAGACTGTTTTTACAAAATTTCACAAGTCATTATGTAATGAAAATATGAACCCTTGTAACTTAAAAATTACTAAACCAAATTGTTCCATGTTTAGTAGACTCTAAGACCCTCCCAAGAAGTTAATGCATGCTAATGTACACATATCTAGCTCCAAAGGTTGGTGGACTATGTGCAGATAAATATTTTTACAACATTTTTCCACATAAATAAAATGCCTGAGTTTGAGCCTCTATGACTTAAACAAATCAAAATGAAAGAAAAAGCCACAATGGTTCTCAAAAGAGGTGGCTGCGAAAGTCAGGAAGAAAAAGATAGCATTCTGGAAGTATAAGGAAACACAGAAGGAGCAGGACAGAGAGCTGTACCAGTTAAGGCAGAAGGAAGCAGGGAAGGAAGTCAGAATAGCAAAGGCCCAAACTGAGGAAAAGATAGCCAACTCAGTTAAGAAGGGGGATAAAACCTTTTATAGGTACATCAGCGAGCGTAGAAAGAAAAAGGGAAGGATAGTGAGGCTGAATAGAATGAACGGTGGGTGGGCAGAGGGGTACAGTGAAAAAGCAGGAATACTGAATGAATATTTCTGCTCAGTATTCACGAAAGAGGAGGGGGAAGTGCCTAATCCAATTAACAGAAGCACTCTTGATAGGGGGGTCGATCCCAGTCCTTTCACAGAAGAAAGGGTTCTGCAAGAACTCCTAAAACTGAAGGTGGACAAAGCAATGGGTCCTGATGGAATTCACCCCAGAATTCTAAAAGAATTAAGGGAGGAACTAGTGAAACCACTGGCTACTCTTTTTAATAAATCATGGGAGGATGGTGTGGTACCCGAGGACTGGAGGAAGGCGGATGTGATTCACCTTCACAAAAGTGGGTCCAAGACAGAGGCAGGAAACTACAGAACTGTCAGTCTGACCTCTGTGGTAGGGAAAGTGATGGAGTCACTTCTGAAGGAAAGAATAGTCAAGTACCTAGAGGCCAGTGGAGCACGGGACCCAAGGCAGCATGGGTTCACAGCGGGAAGGTCATGTCAGACCTAATCTAATAGATTTCTTTGACTGGGTGACCAAAGTAGTAGACTAGGAGGGGCTGTGGCATGGCCTACCTAGACTTTATGCAAGGCATTTGACACAGTCCCACACAAAGATCAATAGTCAAATTAACCAGCCTGGGAGTGGACCCAGGGTGGTAGCCTGGGTAAAACATTGACTGGACAACAGGACATAGAAGGTAATTGTAAATGGAGTCCACTCTGAAGAAAGGGGGGTTACTAGTGGGGTACCGCAGGGTTCAGTATTGGGTCCAGTCCTTTTTAATGTCTTCATCAGTGACATTGCAGAGAGTATGCCTTTTTGCAGATGACACAAAGATCTGCAACAGGGTTGATACACAAGGAGGCGTGGAAAGGATGAAAAGGGACTTGGCAAGGTTGGAGGAATGGTCAGAAGTATGGCAGCTAGGATTCAATGCAAAGAAGTGCAAAATAATGCACCTGGGAAACAAGAACCCAGGGGAAGAATACACAATGGGTGGGGAGGTAGTAACAACAACAAAAGAAAGGGATCTGGGGTAATCATATCAGATGACCTTAAGGTTAGCAAGCAATGTGAGAAGGCAGTAGGGAGGGCTGGGGTATACTGGGATGTATAGGGAGGCATCAGCAGCAGAAAACAGGAAGTGTTATCCCTCTGTACAGACAGTTGGTGAGACCCCATCTGGAGTACTGTGTCCAGTTCTGGAGACCCCATCTCCATAAGGACATAGACAGTATAGAGGCAGTCAGAGGAGGCAACTAAAATGGTGCAGAATCTGCAAGAGAAGCCGATGAGGAGAGACTAAAGGAGCTTAATATGTATACCCTTGAGGAAAAAAAGGAGAGGGGGGACATGATAGAAACTTTTAAGTACCTCAGTGGAATCAACAAAGTCCAAGAGGGTAGCATCTTTCAGAAAAGAGACTTGCAAGAACAAGGGACACAATTTAAAAGATAGAAGGAGGCGGTTCAGGGCAATGTGAGGAAGTATTATTTCACAGAGAGGGTAGTGGATGCATGGAACAGCCTTCCTGAGGAGGTTGTGGTCTAAAACTGTGGGAGAATTCAAGAATGCATGGGACAGACATAAGGCCATTCTTGTTAGGGGTAGGAAGAAATAGGCTGTTGGTTAACTAGGATCTGCAGCCTATCCTGTAGGTAGGGAAATGGGCAAACTAGATGGGCCTAGCAGTCCTTATCTGCCATCAAAGTCTATGTTTCTATGTTTCTATGTTTCTAGCTATTCATTCAAATGTAATAATAAGTGACACATTCTTGGGAAGCCTAACATGTAGTCATCAGTACAATTTGCAAGTCTGTAGCTCTATAGACAGCTGAGTTGTGACCACATAAACAAATTTAAAAAGTGTCATGGAATTCCATAGAATTTTACAGAATTCCATTAACGTGCTGTGAATTCAGAATTGTATCATTCCACAAGGACTTCAAACACCAAACAATCTGCTATGACCATATAGATCCTGTTACTTTGTTATGGGTCATTGCATTTTACCTGTAAACATTTATTTTCTATTAAAGATGGTCTGTAAATAAGTAAGTAATAAGACACGACAAGGTGTACTTTATGGAGTCATAATTGCATGTCTGTGGTGCATTGTTCAACACTTGGCTGCTCCTCATGCCATTAAACACATCAAAGGTGTTTGGTTATTAACCCATAATGCACACCACTGAGTGTCTTATTGCTTTCATGAAATGGCCCAAGAACTGTACAAAGAAAACAAGGGAAATCATAAATGTATTGTCAAAATAAAATATTTTGCATTATATATTCTTACACTGCAAAAAATAGTCCATACGAACACACTCAATCACATAAATTTGCATGTTGTTTTCTTACATTTACAATGGCCATGGTTCACTACAGGGTAAACACACCTGTGCCACCCACACCCCTGCACTTGGGTACACCGGTCAGCATTCAGCACCACTGGCTGCCTGTCCATGCACCCGTCCACTCAGCACTCAGCTACATGGGGAAGGAATATGACAATGTGGGGGGCAGCACCAGACACCAGTGGGCATCTAATAGCAAGCCCAGCCTGTGACCCATAGTGGATCCCTGTTTGCACACAGGCAAGGGGTCTTTGGATAGTATGTACCATCTGGTGATTCTCCAGCAGGCATTTGCCCAAATGGCCACTGGCACAGTGGGCTGAGGCATTAGTGTGGCAGGGGTCCCAATGCCAGCACCACCAGCTTGTGACTGGGGGGATCTCCCATGCAGGATGGTACCACACAGTCCCACATGCACAGATGTTCCATGCTGGTGCAACACACAAGTGCCTTCATGCATATGCGCCAGCATGAATACCCTCCCCTGACATGCCCTGTCCCACCCCTGGCATGGAACCCTGTGGCAGGCTGCAGATCCTTTGCACAGGATGCTAGCATGACCATTAGTAAATACCATGGGGGTTGCTGAGTACTGCTGAGTGGCATTTGGTCATAGGAATGCATACGTGCTACCCTTCATGGTGTGTAGGCATTTGAGAATCACAGCGAATAAGCTTATATTGCCATATGAGTATGAAGTAACATCTTTGTGTCATTACTTTGCAATCAATTGTGCAAGCTCCAGTTGCCACTCCTTGAAGGCTACATCATATCAGGTGTAAAATCAGTACAGTATTCAAGATACATCACTTAAAAGATTTCCATAAGACTAAGGTCTGTAGCTATTTGTCACTTAAAAATTAGCACTGGAAGTTCATTACAGAGCTGTCTAAATATCCAAGCCAGGGCTGTGAATATGCATCAGTTAGTACTGTACTGATGTGTGATCAGAGACCCCATATGGATTTTCAGACCACTCTGTAATGCGGTACCAGCACTCATTTCTAAAGCAGAAATAGATACCAACCTTAGTATGGTAAATAGCTTTCCTGTTATGCATTTTGAATGTTGTTATCTTTTATACCTAACACAGCGAATATCCAGCAAGTGTAGTGATATGGGGCTGCATGATCCCTAAACTGCACCTCTACAGAAATGCTGATCTACTTCCCTGGATACTCTACTGATGATCCTTCTATGTGGATCAGGATTATTGGGGTATTTTATTATATTACACTGACCTTGTTAACTTTTCATTGTAAGCCAGCTGCAGTTCAGACAGGTAAATGAGTTCTGCTAGCTTAAATTTATCTTTCAAAAACTACAAACATTGTATGGCATGAGCAGTTCTTTGATATGCTGCTGGGAGACTTCAATTCCCAGCAGCACCTGTGTACATGAGGCCCACTGTTGCACCTAGAATTGATTAATAGCAGCTCCGTGAATGGCATGTGAACGGCAGACATGATTACCTACCACAGTGTGGTCAGTAGCACTGATAAAAACAGTACTAATAAATTGCTATAAACAGCATTCAGCTTTTTAAGGAAGCAGCAGCAGTCCTTTCACCAGTGCGGGAGATATAATACGGGACATAATAAGAAAACATAACACAGCAAGCAGTTTTTTTACCTGATTTATATGTTATTTTAAAATGTATTTTTATAGGTAGTACAGAAGGGGGGGTGGTCTCATAAATATCCTGCTTCTTTTTCAATTGTGCCTATTTTGACATATGGTGAGGCTGTTTTTATTGATATCTTTTTGTCTTAGTTTCACAGATACTTACTTGCTCAAACTGAATGGACTTTGCCTTGTTTGCTTACTGGTACTTGTTAGTTTTTGTTAAATAATTTATTTGAGAAGAAACAGTAACAAAGAAGCAAAGAAATCACCATAATGACAAGAAGTAGCAGGTCATTACATATGATATAACACAATCTTCTCTTTTTTCTTTTCCCTCATCTAACCTCTTATTTGTAAGCTATGCAACAAATACAGAGAGGAAATAGGTAAACTTAACAGAGCAAATTACAGACTAACCATGCAGTGTTATTTATCAAACAGTAATTCCGTATACCATAACATACAGTCACAAGTGGCAAAACCAAGTATCTAAATAAATATCACACTAATTAGGAGGGGCTGGGGTGCACCTGTCTCCTTTGCCGAAAAGGGTCCCAAATGGTATGATGTTTCCCCATGCTACCCTGTGCCAAATGTGTTAGACACTCTGCCAGTATGCCCAAGGCAGCTAACCACTCTGCTGTGCTTGGTGGAGGTGTCAGATCTCCATTTAAGTTAAAGCTGTCTTTTGGCCTGCAATGCAGCTGGAAGAAGCCAATCTTGGGCAGGTCAATGGACTTCATAAGCCATAAGGGGCACCCATAATAGCCACACCCTAGGGTCTCATGGGAGCAGTCTGTCCAGAACTTACGGAAGTCAAAGATGTTTGACCAATAGCATTGCATATTAGAGCTGGACCACAAGATATGGGTGAGTGTACCTCCTGGTTGATAACATCTCCAACAGTGGTCAGATAACAGCAAACCCTTTTAACAGAGCTGTGCTGGAGTTCAATAATAACTAGGAAGAATCTTTCTCTGGATAAGGTGGCACCGCATGTCCCTGAAGCTAGTGTGGGCCCCTCTGAGCATAGCTGACCACATTTCCATAGTGATGGGCTTCTGAAGTTCCTCTTCCCAGGCAAGTTGCTGCTTATGAAACAGAGGGCAGTGAGATTCCAGGAGGAAAGAATATATTCTGTCTCTTAGTCTAGTGGAAAGCTTCATCCAAGCAGAGATGTGCTGGCCTAAATTGTATAAGGTCAATGCATGCAATGGAGACAGGAGCCTACCCAGGGTTGAGTGTAGCCGAAGGTAACTCCAAAGGTGTGCTTGTTGTAGGCCATGTTGCATTAGGAGATTTTGGAAGGAATCCAGAATACTAGTGTTGGGGATACAAAGGTCCCCTAATCAACAAATTCCCTAGAATGTCCAGGAACACCACCATAAATGTTCTCCTAGTATGGCAATGTGGGGGTTGCACCATAATGGTTCCATGGCCCCAGGTGTGACTTGTCCTATCTTCTGTTCTTTAGCAAAGCATCCCAGGTCTGCATTGCAAAGGTTGTGACAAGAGAGATGTCCACTGGGGATTTAAGGTTACACTGCCTTATGCTGGTGCCCCATGGTGGCTGCAACACTGAGCCCTATTCGAGGGGAAGCCACACTGGAGAGTTAGCAGATATGGACAATAACCAGAAGAGGTTCTGCTGTATCCTTGCAGTTTGATGGCATGCCCATAGCCAGGGCAGAGCCAACATCGTTTGGGTCCCAGTGGTTCTAGTTTTTGCAAGCTAAATCTGGGTTTGGGTCCACATCAAAAAAATGAAAGGAATAAGCACTACAACATTTGCAGCTTGTCATGCCTGATCAGGAGTAGTAGACTATTTAGGTAAAAAAAGAGTTTTGGAAAGAGCATCATTTTATAGGCTGCAATTTTACTCAAGAAGGATAACCACAGCTTCTTCCATCTGGAGAGATCTGTCTCCATGGCCAGAATTAATGGATCAATATTGAGGGTTACTAATAAATTAAGGTTAGCTAGAAGCTTACTGTCCAGATAAGTTATGTATGTGGGAGACCAGTGGAGTCCTAAGTACATAATTGGGTCTATAATACTGGATTTTGAGAGAGGAATTACCTCCATATTGCTCCAGTTTACTTGCAGGCCAGACAGCCATCTAAATTCAGTTAGTAGGGCTATTAGTGCAGGGACTGATGTAGTAGGTTCAGTCATTACCACCAGCAAGTCATCCATATATACCAGAGTAGTAAGTCACGCAGACCATAATGCAATGTCCTCTGTCTCTAAGAAGTACCATATTCTCCTCAGTACAGGCTCCATAGCAATGAGAAACAAAAGAGGAGACAGTGGGCAACCTTGCCAAGTGCCCCGCCCAAGTTTAATCAAACGAGAAATGGAGGAGTTAGTGAGAATATGTGCAGAGTTGTCTGCATACAGTAACCACACCCATGTCATAAATGCTGGACCAATTCCAATGACCTGCATTGCTTGGAAAGTAGGGTCACTCAACCGAATTAAATGCTTATTCTGTATCCATACTGACCAGCAAATTGGGTTCATCTCTCTTACAGGCCACCAGATAACATCACTTACTACTCAGATATTGTCTAGCAATAGTCTACCCTTTACAAAGCCTGTTTGTTGGTTGCCTATGAGAAACGGATGACTGTTACCTGAGCACTAGAACCTTTGCTATGATCATAGCATTCACATTCAACAGGAAATGGGGTGGTAGTTGGAGACACTCTGAGGGTCTTTGCCTGGTTTCGGCAAAAGGATTATAAGGGCTTCCAACATAGTGGGAGGCAGTATCCCATTTTCATGTGCAGTGGTTAAGGTAGATAAGAGGGGCTGACCTAGAACTACTAAAAGAGAGGTTTGGGACAGCTCAGCTGGAAGGCCATCCAGGCCAGGCATTTTTTGTTTCAGGAGGGCACAAATAGTGGTCTGGATCTCCTGGAGAGAAAAATGCTTACCCAGGTCAGTATTTTGTGTGTCTGATAGACAAGACAGGGGAGCCTTCCACAGGAAGTCAAGCAGGTTTGTTGGGTCCAGGTCCAACCTAGAGGAGTACAGCTCATTATAAAACTTGCAAAACACTGTTTATCTCCACTGACTTACTCATAAGGGCCCTGGAGGGAAGCTTGACAG
The DNA here is from genome assembly GCA_016271365.2 of Neoceratodus forsteri. Lineage (NCBI taxonomy): Eukaryota > Metazoa > Chordata > Ceratodontiformes > Ceratodontidae > Neoceratodus > Neoceratodus forsteri. The sequence continues at coordinate 954,266,034 of CM057456.1, forward strand.
AGGCAATATTCTTGGTGGCTTGCTGTGTTCTTGTGTGAAATGCCAGCAGCCCACCTGCCTTCTCCCTAGATTGTCAGAATTTATGTGTGGTCCTGAAGACAGCCTTTTATGCTGCGGATGAGGATAAAGCATTGATCTGGTAACTGAGCTGCAGAATCTCCCAGTGAAGCTACGAGTTATGCACCGCTTGCCTGTTATAGTGATTCTCTTTGTCCTTAAGCTGCTTTTCTAGCTTCTCTACATCCTTCTGATGCTGTTTCTTGAGATGTGAAGCACAGCTGGTTATGTGGCCCCTCAAGTAAGCCTTTTGCATACCCCACATATTGGTCCTAGAATTTTCAGAGGAATCGTTGATGTCTAGGAATGAGGCAATTTCTACTGTCAACAAGTGTCAAAATCCCACCTGGTGCAACAGGTAAGTATCCATGCACCACCTTGGGGGGCTCTGAGCCAGTGGACCAATTGTAAGCATTAAAGTGATGCACTAGTGGTTCGAGATATAATGGTCCCTGTGGAGGTATGCTGAACATTTTGTATTTGTGATGCTGGTAGCAGAAAGAAGTCTGGTCTCCTGGAATTTCTATGGGGGAGGTGTGTAAAGTGAAATTTCATCCTTTGGGGTTATGAGGCCTTCAGAGATCCACCAAATTAAACTCTGTGGCCAACACCTGAAAGACACCCCTGGATTTAGTGGGGAGGGTATTGGTACATTGGAGCTTATACATGACAGGGTCCTAGACTTCATTAAAGTCACCACCAGGTAGCAGTCTATCACCCCACTGCAAAAGGACAAATATCTGCTGGGCAAATTACTGGACAAAGGAGGCAGTATTCAAGATAGGACCATAAGCAGTCCCCAGTAGGACTGGCTGGGAGTTTAACAGAACCCAGGGCAGAACCCACTACCATCTTTAGTACAGGAGTTAGCTAGCACCTGAGGCTGTAATCTTTTTACGGAACAAAATAGCTACTCCTCTGGCTTTGGTAAAGTAATAGTTGCCCACTATAAAGTCTACCCACTCTCGTTGTAACTTTAGAGTTTCTGCATGGAGTAGGTGAGTCACCTGAAGCTAGGGTTCCTTATCATAATGGCAACTGGGGAAAGACGATCTCCATTTGGGCGAGTGTACATTACTGAAAATCAATGTTGGCAATGTACACTTCCAGTGAACATCAAGAGGGTGCCGGAGACTTAATTTTTTTTTATGCGGGGGGCTCTGCCCCCTGCAACCCCCCCATGGAGAGCTTCACTGCTTGCACCCCCCTACTAAAGGATTCTCATCTCTAAGGGGGTGCATGTCGAGGGGGGTGCAAAAGAAAAAAAAATAAAATCTCAGACCGGCACAAAAGATGAGTGCACCCAAAACCAAACCTGGCACCCTTCCAACCCTAGCCTGCATCCAGCCCAACAAGCCACATGGCCAGCTCAGCAGTCCACTACTGCACTACACCCCACAAACCCCCCTCCCCTTTGGCCTATCGCATGGCGTGGTGCTTCCCCCCCTACCTGCGTGCGTGTTTATATAGCAACATCCTGTCGCTATATTTGCTGAACTCCCCTATCTGGTTGCCCTCCCTGTCTGGTAGCTCTGTGCACAGGTGTCGTGATTCAGTCGCCCTCTTTGAAAGCACTCAGTCGTGGTCGATATCATCTCAGGCTACCGAAGCATAACAATGTCACAGTGGTTCTTTCACAAGTGAGTGAGAACTTGCTTTTCATTAATCGATGAATTGAGCCCCTGAACATTCCAGGAAATCACCCAATATAGTTTAAGATCAGTGCCCACTGTAACTATCACAGCGGAGTGGTAGTGGATGAAGAATAGATGTGTGAAATCACAAAGTATGGTCACATATAGTGCTCCCCCAAGGAAATAATTAATGTTACAACAAGAAGCAAGGAGCAGGTTGTTCGCTCACATCAAGGAGTACCCACTTCTCCAAGGGAGCCCTCCCATTTTGGCCATTTGAGGGGGGACACCATGGTACACTCCTTCAATAAAAGGAGAGGAGAGGAGACATTATCTACCATAATTCTCATCTGCAATAGTGGTCCTTGGAATGGACCATTGAAATGCCAAATACATTCAGTGAGGGGAAATACCCCAAAAAGAAATTACAATGACAAAGAACAAGAACTTTATGACTAGTCTACTATGACAAATAGAAAAATACTTCAACCATCTAGGGATAACAATAATAACTAACCAGCTCAATGCCGAATGTTTGCTTGCTGGCATTAGCATTGGAAGTGCAAGAGTTAAACAGATGCAGAATAAGAATGGCAGTGAAGTATTGAACAGACGCCAACCCCATTCCCACTCTGCAGAGATGGACAGGCATTGGGGTGTGCCTTTGGGTCATCACTCATAACGCTCATGCTATTTCATCTCACCTCACCCTACCCTGCAGACACGACAAGTGTCGAGGTGTGCCTTGGGGTGTTTGGGCTTTATGCTCACCTCATTCCATAAGGAAATATGCTGAAATGGGTGCAGTATAGGAGAATGGGGTGAACTTTGGGGCCGAAGAGTCCAAGGCACACCTCGATGCCTGTCACTGGCTGCAGGGTGGGGGTGGGGCTGGAAAGGCATAAGCATTACTGTTGACAATCCCAAGTCACACCCCTGACACATGTCAGTCCCTACAGGGTAGGGCATTATGGTCAGAAACCCTAACGCCCTGAGCATTTCTTAGTATTTTCACTCCAAGTTTTCAACATGAGCTTCTTGTGACATCACCGCATGAACAGTGACACTATCAGTTCAGTAGCCGAAAGGTGATTTTGCACAGCGACTGTGCCATTTGGCACCACAGGTGTGAAAACACATTTCATGCAGGATGTGAAAAATGACAGCTGTACTGTTCATGAGGAGGTGTAAAAAATGGTAATGTTGAAACTCTGGAGTGAAAATATAAAAGAATTGGTGAAGTCACAAGCGTGCATAGAAACTGTGCAACACACACCAATAATGCAATTATTTTGGGGGAATTTTTACACCAGATTTGCAACATATGCTTCTTGGGCCCTCTCCTTATGAGCACTGTCACTGTGATTTTCTTAATCTGTCCAAAACATTGATTTTGCACAGCGACCACACCCATTGTGTGCCAGATATGCAAAAACACATTTTGGGCAAGATGTGAAAAATGACAGCTGTACTGTTCATAAGGAGGTGTGGAAAAATGGCAATGTTGAAAATCTGGAGTGAAAATATTAAAAATTCTCAAAGTTATGAGCATGCATGGGAACTGCACAATGCACGCTCATAGCAGTCATTTTTGGGGAATTTTTCACCAAAATTGCAACATAGGCTTTTTGGGAGCCCACCTCATGAACAGTGACACTGTCATTTCATTAATCAGTCCCGGAAGGTTTTTCCGCACAGTGACCATGAAATCACCTTTTGGGATTGAATAATGACATGACAGTGACTGAGTTTATGAGGTGGGGTCCATGTTAACAATTTGGTGCTAAAAGTCACAAAAATGTCTGAGATGTCCACCTAAGTTGAACCCTCCCATTTATGCCATTATACAGATTACCGGCATTTCTTCAGTTTACGGTCGGCTTGAATAGTGCAGACGTGTTCCCCAGCCTCCACTGAAGATTGTCATGCTGGGCCTGGAGGTAAGTATGGAGTGGGGGTGCGGGAGGTGGGTACACAGAAGGTGGGTGCAGGTTGGGGGAGGGGGGGCACCGCAGACAACGAGGGATCATTTTCTTGTTTACGGGTTAAAAAAAGAAAAACTTTGTGGGAAGGTTTTCTTTTTTACAGGTACATTTGGCACACTGGAGTGGGTTCCTAGTGTGCAACCTGGGTGTTTTGGGATTACTGGACCCGACGGGGATTGGGCACCCTGTCAGCAAAGAAAACAGGTCTCTGTTTGGGGGAAGCATGATGCTGAGGGGGATTGGGCACCCCCTCAGCATACAAATGAAACTACAGGAATATCATGCCGATGGGGATTGGGCTCCCCATCAGCAAATGAACTGGAGAGGGTACATGCCAACAGGGGGATTAGGCTCCCTCAACGTCGGCTTTCAGGTGAAACTGTGAGAGGCGGATGGCGACAGCCGCCATGTTTATTGAAATGTTACACCAGGCTGGGCATGCCCTGCAATGACGGGTCACTCCCTCATTGCAACAGTGAAATTGTTTCAAGTTGGCGGCACGCTTTTGAGCTGCGGTCATAGCATGCTTATTCATTGGTTCCACATAGACAAGCACTAAAAAGCAGTGGCTGCACTGGCCACAACACAGCCACACCTCCACAACCTGCTACTCCAGCAAGCTGTCACAACATGTTTCTTGAGTATGCACACATGCAAACATAAAAAGTAACACTTTTGAGAGGAACTAACAGAAATCCCAGTGCCAAGAGATGCACACACCTCTAACAACATTTAATAAGCCCTAAGGTCCTCCGCACGAACAGCAGCGACCAATAACTTCCAACCTCCTCCTCAGGTTGATCTGAAGAGTTAATGAACTTCCTTACCACCCATTGAGCTTAAAGCTGGCAAGAAGGAGAAAGAGAGAGAGAGAGAGAGAGAGAGAGAGAGAGAGAAAACACTCCAATAGAGGAGCACACAAAGCTGAATTGTGGAGTGGGTGAAAGGGACAGGAAAGAAAGGAATGCCAGATGTATCAGTGGTGAACATGTGGGAGGAAGGTGGGGTGCAGAACTAGGAAGGGGAGATAATTTACACTTTAATCAGTTAGTGACAGTGAACACATGTTCAAATGAGAATAACAAGTACCAAAATGGACATAACATATGTTGACATCATTACTACATATACTTAAATGAGGATAACACATAATGAAATAAACATAGGCCAGTCAGTTTGACCTCAATTGTGTGCAAACTCATGGAGACCATACCTGAGGAGAGGCTGGTAAGCTACATCGAACAGAATGGTCTCCAGGATGAGAGGCAGCATGGATCTGTGAGAGGAAGATCATGCCAAACAAAACTGATTAACTTCTTTGACTGGGTCATCAGGGCAGTAGACGAGGGTCAGGTGGTAGACATTGTTTGCTTTGACTTCAGGAAGGCCTTTGATTCAGTGCCATATAAGAAGCTGGTAAGGAAACTGGCAGATCTAGGGGTTGGGGAGAAAATGACCAGGTAGTTAGAAAGCCGGCTGAGGGACAGAACCCAAAAAGTGGTGGTGGGCGGAAGAGTTGTACAATACCAGGGCAGTTACCAGTGGGATCCCACAGGGATTGGTGCTGAGGCCAGTGTTGTTCAATATCTTCACAAATGACACTGGGGAGGGCATTAAGGGCAAGATGTGCCTGTTTGCAGATGACACAAAACTCTGTGGGAGGGTGGACACAGTAGAAGGGATACAGGACCAGCAGGAAGACCTCAGTAAACTTGAGACATGGTCAGAGATCTAGCAACTTGACTTCAATGCCAGGAAACAAAGTTATGCATATTGGATCCAGGAGTCCTGGGACTGAGTACTACCTGGGGGGATAAGAGTTGCAGCAAAGGAGAAAGTGAAGGATCTAAGGGTGGTGGTTACTAGTGACTTGAAACACTTCTCGCAGTGCAAAAAGGTAGCAGCAAATGCAAATGAGATGTTGGGGGTATATAGCCTGGGGAATCAGCAGTAGGAATAGTGGGAGTATACTGCCCTTGTACAGGTCACTGGTGAGACCACATCTAGAATATGGGGTAAGATACTGGTATCCATACCTTAAGAAGGACATCAGCTTGTTAGAGAAAGTCCAACAGAGGACATCCTAGATGATCATAGGTCAGCAGGGGAAGTCTTACAAGGAGAGGCTGTGAGCCCTGAGTGTGTACTCCCTGGAGGAGAGGAGAAAGAGAAGGGATATGATGATATGATACAGGCCTTCAAATACTTGAAGTGGATAAATAGAGTGGATAGGGAAGGTCTCTTCAAGCTAAGAGACAACCGAACCACAAAGAAGCACAATTTGAGGTTGGTGGGGGCCCGGGGTGGAGGATTAGGAGGGATGTTAGGATGAATTTCTTTGTGAAGTGGGTGGTGGCCATATGGAATGTGCTACCAGAGGAAGCAATCTCAGAGAAGACAGTGGGTAGTTTTAATTGGGTCTGGGACAGGCATAACTGGAACCATGGCACTATTGGGGTGTGGCCAAGGAGTAAGGGAAGATCAGGGAGTGGGCAGGATCAATGGTGTAAGCTAGAGCTCCTGCAATAACGAGCAGATTTGATAGACCAAATGACCTTCTTCTGCTGGCTCTTTCATATTTGTTAGTATGCGATAGGGCCCACTACGCAGTTAAAATATGCTAACCCACAAGTCAGGATGCAAACAGTGTCCCAGTTACTACCCCTCACATTGTAGCTATACACAAAGGGAAGACTTTGGGGGAGAGGTTCTCCAGTGACTGTTCAATGCAAATTAGTGTTACCAGATGTTATCCTTTAGATTGCTAACTGAATAAGAACATATTGGACATTTGGTCTGTATCAGTCTATGACACAACAAGGGTTAATGACAGCAAATGATGTTTGCACTAATTAACACATGCTGTGTGACAGCTATCTACAGCCTTCTGTGGATAACATAGCAACAGATACATAGCACTGTACAATCCATAGATGACTATTGCAAAGGTGCTACTACATGGGTCTGCTCCATCCCGACATACACTTTTAGGATTGCTTGAGGGCTGTGCCAAAGTTGTCATGTATGTTCCATGACAGTCTTTCCTGATGGTCAAGTGGACCTTCTTCTTTTCCCTAGTTCCCTTAATGTCCCAGGTATCAAATGGATCTCTCTCTTACCCTGCATGGAGCATATCTTCACTTGTCCCTCGTCAGTTTCTTTCAGCAGTATCTAATTGAGTGGTGTGGGACCACATCTTGTTAAACTCAACATGCTCTATGAATGACTCTGCAGGCCATTTGCATGGTGACCCCAACATACTTTCCTATCTGGTCACAAAGCAGTTCCTGACCATGCAGAGAAGGGCTGAGTCCCCTTTTTCCGATAGGCTGGGGGGGGGGGTCACAGGCAAAGGGCTGCTGCAGAATCATTGCCACAATGATTTTGTGTCAGTCCCTTGTACCTATGAATTGGGCTCCTACAGTCAGGTAAGACACATGTTAAGACCAGTTTATGAACTTAGGCTAACATTTCTTGCTTAACCTTTTTCAGACTGCTGCAAAAAAAAAGCTAACAAATTTTTGGTCTTATAAGTAGTCTTCTTTTTAAGACTCCTTTAGCAGGCTTATCTCATTTAAGAGTGTTTCTGTTGTCATGGTCACACCACTGAAAAAAACTTCTGAAATGACTGTATGAATTATTGTAAAAGGAAATTTTCTCAGGCAAAGAGCAATTCAAAGAGAAAGCATCTTCATGGATCAGTTTATTCCCCTTGAAATGTTCTGTGAGGTGGCTGTACATGAAAGGATAAGGTACCAAAAAGCAGATATAGTAGAGACCATAGATATTTTAAAAGGTGGCATTGGACCTGCTTCACAAAGAAGTCACAGCACACCTGCTTTGCTGCAGGTATGTTTGGCATTAAGATACTATGCCACTGGATAATTTCTGAACCTTGTAGAGGATTTTAATTGTGTACAGAAATAGCTAGCAACATTGTGCATAGAGTTTCTGCTGCATTGACCAGTAATTATGATTATTTTATTGGTTTTCATCTCACCTTGTTAAAATACACCAGATAGAGTCAAAATTCTTTGACATAGCATGCTTTCCAAATGTTATCCGGGTTCTCAATGGCATGCATATTTGGATCCAGGAACCACCCCTGCAGAAGAACATTTATGTAAACTGCGAAGGATATAATTCAATTAATGTCCAGCAGATCTGTGATGCTGACCTGATGATTACAAATTTCATAGCACAATGGCCAATTACGACACATGACTCTAGAATTATTCAGAACAGCCTGAACAGCCAGAACAACTGGCGGAGTGTTTGAAAGAGGAGCAGTTCAAAGTGTTCTACTCAGAGACAGTGGCTACCCATCCAAGTCATGGTTATTAACACCATATCTAAATCCTTGAACAAACTCTCTTTCGAGAAATACAACCAGCCACACATAAAATCTCGGAATACAGTTCAGAGATGCACTGACATCATGAAGCACAGATTTCACATGCTGCATGGTGAAAGCAGAATGGCACTTGACAGAGTTTGTCCTACTATCTATGCTTGTTCTGCTCTCCATAATTTGGCAAGGTATATTTCTTAGCAACAAATATTCACCAGTGGTAAGATTTATTGTATGATAATCACCCTCTATTGGCTGAATGTGGCACAAGTGCCATGTTGCATCTAGTGGGTTATTAACTGAATGTGACTCTAACTCATGTGTTGGGGGACTGTGTATAAACAGAATTTTATGCACACCCAATGTATGGGCACTATATAACCCTGACAGCAAAGCTCGAGTTGTTTATAATAGCATCCCACACTGAAGGTGTTTATAAAATTTGAGTTTTACACAGTCCCCCATGCTTTGTTTTATATAATTGCTGGGCTTTTTTGCCACAGGACCCCTCTCCCACCCACAGAGAACAAGCCGCAACTTAAGCTCTGTATGGACTGGGAGTTGAACATGTCATTTGGCATTTTCACTTTCCAATGGCATACATCGCAGCAGCTTGATTGTGTGCATGGGTCCTTAGGAAAACACAGCGCATGGATGCCATTATAACAAGCTGGTTAAAGGGCAAATTATTGCCTGGTTTTCCCATGGGAAAAAATGAAGATCATTAAACTATATTCAGTCATTTAACGCTTGTTGACAGATTGGCACTAACTGAATATTGGGCCATGTTGGGCATCAATATTTAGATATGTACTTCACCGACAAGGACCAGTGCTGCATATGGCCCACATGAAGCAGCACTGCCTGACAGGTGATATTGCCAAGTTTCATGTGTACCATATTCAGTCTGAGCATGAAAATGTGCTCTGTTTGGGCATGCGTGATGCTGCAGGTCATCTGCATAGCCACATTAGGCTCAGTTGCATGGGTGAAGAAGACCCTATCACTGCTGCAGATTAACACTCCATGATAGTCTAGTGTAACACACACCTAACTGATCACCAATCCTACATTCTAAAGTGAGGTCCTCAGTGGTCCAGTGGTGCCCGCTCCATTCGAGTGCCCACCCTCTGAGTACCTCCCTCTCCCATTGAGTACCTCACTCTCACACACCACACCCCTACTATTCACTACAATAACCACTCAGTGTTCAGATGGTAATGGTAATTTAGCCTGCTGATGTCTGACAAAGATCTTGCTCCATAATTTACAGATGATGACCCAGTACACAATGTAAGTGGAGGGGTGAACCAGCATGTCTGAATGGTGAGTGGATATTGGGGTGGGTGTACAGGTTAGCATAGGATAGGAACTTTATTTATATAGCTTTCCTTCCCATAGGCTTGGAGTGCTTAACAATATTAAAACATACATAATACAAATTAGCACATAAAACTCATGAAGCAGAGATTATACAAATTCCACTGGATCCAATCAATAGTATACAATAGATTAATAATGCAAATTAATACAATAATAAATCATAATTCTAAAAACACAGGCAACAGTCAGTGGTTCACTCAACTAATATATCAGCAGGGAGGTTATCAAACAAACTGAACACTTGCTCAAAGAGCAACATTTTCAGCCCTCTTCTAAAGACTTCCACTGAGGGTGCCTCCCGCAGATGTCATGGGAAAGAGTTCCACAGGGCTGACATGACAACTGAGAACACTGGGTCTCCAGATTGCTGCAGCCTAGCCCTGGGAACCACAAGGAGACAACCATCAGTGGAACAGAGAGCTGGAGATGGGTGGTAAGGAAGCAGGAGGTCTTGCAGGTAGGCTGGTCCCCTCCCATGTAGGGCTTTATAGGTCAGCAACCTGACCTTGAAGGCAGTCCTCCACCTCACTGGCAACCAGTGCAGTTCATGGAGGACAGGTGTGACATGGTCAAATTTAGAAATGCCAATCAACAACCTCACCATCACATTCTGCACCAGTTGAAGCTGGAGAAGGTTGCCTCCAGACAGCCCCAGGTACAGGGCATTGCAGTTGTCCAGCCTGGACATTATGAAGGCATGTACCAAGGTGGGCAAGTCATCAGATGGTATCAGGGCTCAGATCCAAGCAATGTTCCTCATGTGATAAAAAACACTCTTAATGATGGCCAACACCTAAGTCTCAGGTGTCAGGCCATCATCCAGGACTAATCCCATATCCTTCACCCGAGTAGAGGGAACCAGAGGAGCGTCCCCAAGTACAAGCCCAGGGAGATCCCCTAATCCCCTCCCATAACAATGACAACCTGGTTCCCCCACTAGTACCTCCATCTGGTCTGGGTTGAGTTGCAGTCAATTGTGTGGCATCCAGTTTTGGATCTCATCAAAGCAGTTGTTAATCCTTGAGGATGCCCCCTGGCTTCCAGGTGGACAGGACAGGTATAGCTGGGTATCATCAGTGTAACAATGAAAACCCAGCCCACACCACCTAATAATATCTCCCAATGTAAGCATATATACTGTGAACAACAAGGGTGACAGGACCAACCTATGTGGAACACTACAGGACAGTGGCATTGAGTTAGATGAGGCTAACCCCATCACCACCCTTTGCACTCTGTCCGTGAGGAAGGACCTAAACCAGTTGATGACTGTTCTGGTTAGTTCAACCCAGTTCCACAGGTGGTCCTGCAGCACCTCGTGATCCATAGTATCAAATGCCACTGAGAAATTGAGGAGGATTAATATGGTATGCTCTCCCCTATATCTCACCACCAGGAGATCATTTAGCACCCTTACCAAGGTGGTCTCGGTACTATGCCCAGATCTAAACCCAGACTCAAAACACTCAAAAATGATGGGAGAGGCAAGATGCATCTTGAGCTGACAGGCCACCACTTTCTCTAGAACCTTCCCTAAAAATTGGATGTTTGAGACTGGCCTGTAGTTGCTGAGACACTCCGGGTCCATCGAGGGTTTTTTCAAAAGGGGCCTAACCAATGCCTCTTTCAGAGCCCTTGGGAAGATCCCCTTCTTGAGGGAACTCTGGACAATCCTGGCAACCACAGGCCCTATCAGATCCACACATCTGACCAAAAGTTGGGTTGGACCTGGGTCTAGATCACAATATGCTGGCCACAGCATCAAGATTATGTCTGGCACCTCCTCCATTTCAACTGGCTCAAACTCATACCAGACAGGAGGGGTACCCTGGCACGGCTCAGGAAGGACCCCGCAATCCCTTTGAGCGGTGCTGGAAGAGATCTTGGCCCTGATAAAAGACACTTTTTTGGCAAAGAACAGAGCAAACTCATTGTACCTTATGCTTGAACCAGCTCCTCCCACCCAGAGACAGGCAGATGTATTAGTCTATCTACCATGCAAAAGAGCTGAGCTGGTCTGTTCCCTGCCACAGTAATCTTCCTAGACAGAAAATCTGCCTTCTTTCAGGAGATTACCCCCTGATAGACACCACAATGTGTCTTCAGGGCCAATTTGTCCTCCATCAGGCCAGACCTCCTCCAGCGCCATGCAAACCTCTGACCCTTAGTCTTTAACTCCCTAAGCTCCTCGTAAAACCAAGGGGGCCTTTGGCAAGTAAAAAAAGGTCGGACATGGATGGGTGCAATCAAGTCAAAGGCTGCAGTGATGGCCCCATTATAAGCTGCCACCTCCTCCTCCGGCCAGATCGCACATGCAGTCTCCACACCCAATAGGTCCAGTATCACCTGTAGTCCTATTGGGGATAAACCCCTTAAAGGGTGATATCGAATCATTTCCACAGAGGCCAGACTTACCCCAAGACCCAGAGTGAACACCAGGTCAAGAGTGTGGTCACGCGAATGGGTCACAGAGGTGACAATCTGCAACAGGCCCAGGGCCTCCATAGTCTGTAGGAGGTTGCATCCAAATGACAAGATTCCACCCTTGACCCATGCATTGAAATCCCCTAGAATTAACAATCTGGGAGACTCCAACACTAGGTCAGCAACAAGGCCCTTGAACTCCCACAGACTCTCCCCATTGGGGGGCGTGATAGACCAGGAGGATCCTGCAGCTTGCGCCCAGAACCCCCCATGTAGCTACACACCTGAATGACCCAGTAGAACCCACTGGACACACCATGAGGCACAGGCAAGCTCTGAAAAAGATGTCCATACCTCTGCCTCTACAGTCCTTCCTCCAGCAGTGTATCAAAGAGTACTCAGCTGGTACTACTGCCTCCAAGACAGGTGCAGCATTTTCATCCAGCCAAGTTTCTGTGATGCAAGCCAGATCTACTGAGGAAACCAAGTCCGCAATTACTGTGGTCTTGTTCCTGATCAGCCTGGCATTGCATAACACAGCCTGAGTAAGATAAGATAAGACTGCAGGAGCAGCCTTCTGTCTACCAGCACAGGTGGAGCCCTTGGGTATGGAAATCAAACAGGGAGGACCACTCTCCAATTCCCATTTCACCCCAGGATACCCCATTAACCTCACCACCAAAATCGCAAACTCCCCGGCAACCACTCGAATGGCCCCCTGCCTCGACCCCCGCCTGTGAACTATCCCCAAGGCCCTGCATCTACCATAAGTTTCCACAGACAGTGGGGGAAGCTCAAAGGGATGGAGGCCAAGTAGCTGGGCCACCAAGTAGGTGTGCCTTACCTGGCCCATAGCCCCAACACATACTGACTGTCAGTTCAAAAACCACACTAACTCTCTATACTCAATAAACCCACACCCAATACTATATGAACAAACAAAAAATAAGAAATAATTCCACTATATACAAACATCCAAAGCAACAGTCAACATAATAATAATTCCCTGAGAATCCTCCCTTCCACCAAATTTCCCAAACTATAATAATCCTCAACCCAAACTAATGACAAAGAAAAAGTCCACTGTGCACTAACAGTATTTAATTTCAATGTACTTATTCATAGATATAGGGCTCTTACTGCCCAGTCCACAATTGTAAAAATTTCAGGAACTCTCTCTTCCCAAATGTCATCCAGTGAATAGCAATCTATGTCCAATAATATAGCTCTCTAACAGCTCAGATAATCGTAATGACAACAATGTTCAGTTTTGTGACCAAAGTTTCAAACAGTACCAAGGAGAACCAGCACTCACAAATTGAATGTCCAGGCAACACTCACTTCCTCACAGGTTGCAGCAATTATCAACTGCATAGCCTGATGATGCCAATCAACCAGTTAATGGGACAGAAATGGCACAGCGTGATGGTGGAATGGCATGGAAACTACACTGGTACTGTATGGCCTTAGCTCTTTGCAGGCATCCTTAGTCTGATCAGGTAGATCCAACACCCAGGACTCTCATGTTGTTGTCACTCCAGCAATACTCTGGTCAAGCAGTAGCAATAAACAACCCACTAGCACAGCTGCAGAGCATTCACATCAGTGGCTGGCCCAGGACCAGGGATTAATGGTACAAACTGCTTCACTGGTTGCAGCAATAATCGACTGGCAAGGCCATCGACACCCAACCACTAATTACGTGGTTGCTTAGCACAGCCACAAAATTAGCAGCTTCAATTAAGTGCACAGTATAGAAAACAATGAAAATTACTAAAAATATACTAAAAAAAGATTAATAGCTCTAAACTCTAAAAACACCTAAATGCTTAAAACAATTTAAAATAGATACTTTTTATAAATCTCTGCTGCACAGCTACAGACAGCAGCCCAGTGTGGCCACCATCTTTTTTTTTAGATGGAGTGAGGATATAAGTATTCAACTGGTGGTCTGGGGGTGCGTGGGTAAGGATGGGTTTGCACTCAGTTGTGCTGGAGGGGGCACACTGGCACCATCTGACTTGACAAGGTGTGATGAGAGATCGGTTGTTGGTGGTTCACTAGACTGCTAGGGATCTGACTTGATAATGAGGGATACTGGTTCTGGGGTTGGGAGGAGGTAACACTTACTCACAAGAATGTGGCCAGGCTAAAGTACTAAGCCTTTCAAGTTGTCCAATATGTATTTGAAGCCATTGATATTTTTCATGCCCATCACATCAACAAGTAGATATTTACAATGCACAACTATCGTTTAAACACTTTCTCATTTCCATTTGAACTTCCCCCAATGACAGTTTCTACTCATGCGCCTGCCTTCTTGAGCCGTTAATCATGCAAAATATTTCCTCATAGTTTACAATTCTGATGCCTAAGTATCTTGCATAAGAGTTTGTACCTACCTATACCACATAATCCCCCTCCCCCCCCCCACCACCTCATGCAATCACGTTTCCTGGTGTTTCTGAGTCATATGTGCAAGATCTTGCTATTTGTTTGCATTTAAATTCAATTGCCAAACCTCTGACCATCACTCCAGCCGTATCAAATCCCTCTGCATCTTGTAACCAAATTTCTCACTGTCTATAAAGTCAGTCAAGTGTTCTCCGTGATATTTATGGCATTCTGCACATATTTGTTTCCCCAATCGAACTGTCTGTATTTTGTGTCTGTATAGCTGTATCACATTTGGAATTACTGTACACCTTGTAGTATCATATTTACTGTTACAACATATATATCCTGAACTCATCTATCTATATGATGCATCTCTAAACTAGCTGTTATAAGAGCAGTGTTTTGAACCAGCCATTGGCTCAACAGTAGTGCAACCACTTGCAACACAGATGATCAAACTCAGGTCTGTTGAAGTGTCAGACAGGAGAAAGAGGCTTAGCATCCCAAGGACTGCTCTCCTTCAAATGTATTGGAGGTTACTGGTGTCCAATATACACCATCCACTGGCAATTGCTAGGAGATTGCATACCTGGGGATCATTGCTGTGGCACAGGACAGGAGCATCAGATGTCTGTATGTAGGGGAATGAGTGCATCCCTAACATGCACAACATTCACTGCAAGACCGCTTCCAGTGGGGTTATCTACACCAAGGAGTAACACCTTTCACAAAGTGCAGAATGAAGTCAAGATGTCAATGAAAATTACATCCCCAAATGTCACCCAGTCCATCATGTTGGGTGAATAAAGGTTAACCTAGTTTTCTCCACCAGTCACCTGAGGAGCCCCACTGTTAGTGTGTAATCATGACTCCCCTCCACCCCTGTGGTCAGACTGGGGGATGTCAGTTGAGGGGGAAGGTGGTAGTGGTCAGAAGGGTAAACATTGTGTATATGCATGCCATTAGTGAGGTG
Organism: Neoceratodus forsteri; assembly: GCA_016271365.2. NCBI lineage: Eukaryota > Metazoa > Chordata > Ceratodontiformes > Ceratodontidae > Neoceratodus > Neoceratodus forsteri. Next base: position 954,281,238 of record CM057456.1, read on the forward strand.
ATCAGGGTTTACAAAAAATTAAAAAGCTAAGTGTGTCTCTTCTGGTGAAATTTCTGAAATAAATAAAATAAGTAATTGTAGTATTTTATGTTGTGATGTAAGTCTAAAATTGAACAAACATATTTATTTATATATTTGTTTGCCCCAGTACTGGAAGAAAAATATACAAGACGCAGATGATTCGGTACCAATTGAGGACAATATGCCTCCTTACAGTACTGGGATCTACTTGGATGAAAACACTGCTACATAGACTATGGTTACCAATACTTATTTTTGATAATTTTATAACCTTAAGTATTTCCTGATCTGTTATGTAATATAAGTTAGAGTTATCCATATAAAATCTTCACAGTTAATTATTTTATATATATATAGTTATTATATTTCTTTATTGCTTATTTACTGTGATCCAGTTTGACGACATAATACAATATCTGAAAACAAATCCAGTCTTATTTTTATTACTGTATTAGTAGAAGTGATAAAATGGTTGCGAGAAACAGTGTTTTCTGATTGGCGGTAAACATTCTAGCAGCCTTGTATTAAACAGCTGCTGACAGCTTCAGAAGAACTTTAACAAAACACACTATGTAGACACAGTTCAGCTTGAATTTCACATTGGTTGTGTATTCCTCCTCCCTGTTATTTATTACTGAGGTTATTTGCATGAAAACAGGATCTTTGTTCCTGAAGAGTTCATCTATTCCTGTTGTCTTCTCCATACCTGCAGGACCTGGGATGTCACTGCTTGTGACATCACAGTTACTACCATGGCAACAGATTGTGATGTCACAACACAGGATTATGACTTGAAGCAGGGAGTAAGCTACAGAGGTAGATAAACTCTAAGGGAACTCTGAGGGATAACCATCTTGTATTCACATAAATCTACTCAATAATAAATAATGGGAAAGAGAAATATGTAAACTATATATGGCATGCAAGCTGAATTGTACCTAATTATTATGTTTTTCAAAGTTTTCTCTGAGGTGTCAGTAGCTTATTAATCTTTTATTAACATACTCGTAGAGCATAATCATGTGGTTTAACACTATTTAAGCAGTAAGATACTCCAAGAGGTTATGCTAATGGTCACTTAACAATCCTCTAGCACCTTGCTATCTCTTGATGCTTGGTCATTTCGGGGGAGGGATGTTAATTTGACAGTTGATTTGGGTATTATTAATTTGTCACCATGTTGGCCAGTGCTCCTGGGTTTCATGTCAAAATTGTGACTGTGGAATCGACCCATGAATAGGGCACAAATCCCACAGCATGATAACATTCAAAAAACTTCTTTCTTGAGGGGGGCTTTGCCCCCACACCCCTCTTGTGGGGGAATTTGCCCCCCCTTATTTATTATACCAACTCTAAAGGGGCATACCTTTGAGATGAGGGGAACTGCCAGTTGCCAGAAAGTGTTGGTGCTGTGGTTCGATAGCCCGATTCATGGGTCACCATTCCACAGTCGCTGCTTTGACAGACTACCATGCTCCTGTGCCAGTTCATATTGCAAGCACAATTTCTCAAACAAATTCAGAAAATCATCAATATCCACATCTTCTGCTAATTTTGGGAAAAAAGTTGGACTCCATTGTTGAGTTTCGACTGCCCCTACCTACTCCATTATTCACCTGGTCAGGTGTCTGCCTCTGCTGAAGCGTTGCCATCCAGAGTTCATGGTCTTTCATCCTGAGCTGATGTTTGCATTCTTTTTACCTTTCTTCTGCTCAGGCTGGCTCTTGCTTGGCTTCCTCTCTGGCTGTCTCTGCATCTGACTGCTTTTGTTTCTCCTCTGTATTTGCCTTGTGCTGTTTTTCTCTCTCCTCTGCATCTGCCTTGTACTGTTTTGTCTCTCTTCATCTAGCATAGCTGCTCCAGTTTTTTACCTGGCAAGATCTATTTCATTGTCCTTCTGTCTTTCTGCAATGAGAGCTAATTCCAGCTCAGCTTGCAGGGCTAAGTCTGACTTCTCACTGAAGTCACCAGAGTCACCCAGGGTTCCTTGGTCAGCTGCTTCCAAAGCCTGAATCAGCTTGACCCTGCTTAAGCTTTCATGCTGTATACTGCTCTCCTCACACAGCTACTGGAGCTCAGGCAACCTTGCTGCATTGTACTTGTCTGGAAATTCTGTCACTAATTTTGTAAACCCAAAGAGAAAAGAAAAGAAAAAAAAAAAGAAGTGAGAGAAGATACAGTTGAGGTGCTTACTATTGTATACCTGTTTATACTACTTAGGTGCTGAATAGCCACACTGTGCCTTAACAAATAAATCTAACTTTCTCATCCTAACCAATAGCACCATATTTGATGGTCACAGAACCCTGCAGTCCTAAGTGAACCTCTTTCTCTCAGGCTTTTGCCACTGAGATCATCTAGATCTGTGTCACCACTGTCAATGTCCGCCCAGACCCAGGTGCTCTGATAGCCCTTTTCTGCCACCTTCTACCTTTTAGACGTCCTATGGTGAGGGTTTCTGCTCTGGGTAGGACACAATCTACTTTCTTGGAGATCTTTTACTATGCACCCTTTTATCCAGGTATCCTTCTGTCAGAGATGCAGTCACAAACAACCAGTTACTCCAGCCTTTAGAAAAATAATTTATTGATAAACACTGGTTGTGTAAATACAACAGAAATAATCAGACGTAACACTATTTCCACACAGTAAAACAGTGCACATGCAGGATTATACAAGAAAGCTTGCACACTTGTGCAATTAAATGCATCTATCTTTCCTGCAAGTTAGAGTGTCTTCATACCTCACTATTCACTAGCCTTGTTATCTCAACCTCTCTCTTCAGATACACAGTCTGGCTCCTTCCTTGGGCACAGAGGAATCCCAATGAAAAGAGTGAAGCAATGACTGGGTTGTAGCATTTATACGGTTACCCACTCTCTCTCCCAATGGTGCCAATTGGTTGAGCAAGGCTGTGATGTTACTTCCCTGTACCAGGTTCATCTGATTGGCTGAAATCACTTCAGGCCTGGAATTTTGGGTGATGCCTACCTTGCAGTGTTATCTGTCCTCTGTGGCTCAGAGACCCAACTTCCTCTCACAGATTATTTAGCATCTGAATGTATGTATTGTATTTAGATGCCATTGAGACAACTTATTTCTGAGTCCATTGTGTACTAACAAACTTATCCCCGTTCCAGGAAGCCACGGCAGTGAAAGTCCACACCACTTAAGAAACCCTGATGAGCTACTGCGACTCTCCCAAATAGGTCAGTTTTCTCACCTTTGATCACTGCCTCCTACCCCCCACCCCACTGTTACAGAGGATACTACTAGCATTTAACAAAATATTTCAGACTAACAGCAAAAGTTGTCTGGTCATCACATTCACAAATGTATATATATAATGAGTAGACAATAGCAAACACAGGGGCTTTGGAAGTACTGGAAGAGAGCTTTATTTGAAGGAGAGCAGGTTAGTAATGATCTTCACATTTTTATGTAGGATGTCCTAGGTGGCCAGAGCAATACAGGGATTGACATAAGTTTGGTAGTTTTATGGGTACAATATATGAAGGTGCTCATTTGTTTTGCTGTTTATTTACCTAGAATAGCCCAGCCAAGATGCAGCATCTACTTAGGTGGTACTGTGCCTTAGTGGATTGACTGTGCCTGTCTCTCTTGTCTCCCCCCACCCATGCCTCTCTCACTCTCCTAATGAAAAAGAGTTCTTTTACTCCTGAGGTGCACTGCTTTAGTCCTTTATGAAAATATGTTTTGAACATGCTGTACAAAACGGAACAGTTACTCAGTAGCAGGTCGTGCAAGAAGATACGCTGAAAGGAAAAGTGACTGAGGGTCTAGTAGCTTTGATTTTCTGTTTCACTAAGAAATAGAAAATCAGAGCTATTCCCCAGTCTCTTTCTGGTTCAGAATCATGTCATATTTGCTCTTTTATTAGCTTTTTTTGATTTAAACAGTTTGGATGCCAAGTTTTTACAGCATCTGTTGAGTGTGTGTGCAGCACCGTTCAAATGCACATGCACTATCTTCGTCAGTGTACCTATCAGGGAATGAGAAGCTGCTGAGTGTTGGCATTTTGCAAGTTTTTTTAAATGGGATTTCACTTACTGAACACAGAAGGTGATGGGGACTGTATAAGTTGTCCTGGTTGGGAGAGGACTGTGAATCCATCTCGGCTTCGGGATAGCATGAGCAGGGAGTGATAGATTTCCTTAAGTGTGATGGGGCTTTGTAAACTGTTGTGGTTGCAAAGAGACTGTAAAACCATGTCATCTTTGTGGTGGTTTGAGCAGGGAGGGAGGGATTTCCTGCACTGTTCTGGAGTCTGCTCTGTGCCTGCTGTAGGTACATCACTATCTCTAGGACAGTCCGACCAAGCAGAGTGCTGGAATTATTCATGCCACTGTATAATAAGAATGTTTTATCATCTCAGCACCACTGCAATACCATCCTTCAAATTGCCCTCCCAATGTCTTCCTCTCAACATAGTCTAGGCAGTGTTTCAGGGTCCACTTCCATTAATTTGTTCCATTACCCCACTGCCCTAAGGTTACTGTAACTGGACAGTGAGCCCACTCCTAGTTCCAGCCTTGGTAGTGCTGCCTTTGTATTTCTTTGGTGGCTCAGTATATTCTTTAAGTAAAAGTTTTCAATGGTTTCCAGAGTCCATACATAATTAAGCCTTCATAATTCTGTGCCATAAAATAGTAGTGAATGAAGCTTCTGAATGATATAGAAACATAGAAACATAGACTTTGACGGCAGATAAGGACCACTTGGCCCACCTAGTCTGCCCATTTCCCTACCTACAGGATAGGCCGCAGATCCTAGTTAACCAACAGCCTATTTCTTCCTACCCCCCACAAGAATTGCCTTATGTCTGTCCCATGCATTCTTGAATTCTGCCACAGTTTTAGACCCCACAACTTCCTCAGGAAGGCTGTTCCATGCATCTACTACCCTCTCTGTGAAATAATAGTTCCTCACATTGCCCCTGAACCGCCCTCCTTCTATCTTTAAATTGTGTCCCCTTGTTCTTACAAGTCTCTTTTTCTGAAAGATGCTACCCTCTTGGACTTTGTTGATTCCACTGAGGTACTTAAAAGTTTCTATCATGTCCCCCCTCTCCCTTCTTTCCTCAAGGGTATACATATTAAGCTCCTTTAGTCTCTCCTCATACGGCTTCTCTTGCAGACCCTGCACCATTTTAGTTGCCCTTCTCTGGACTACCTCTATCCTGTCTATGTCCTTCTGGAGATGGGTCTCCAGAACTGGACACAGTACTCCAGATGGGGTCTCACCAACTGTCTGTACAGAGGGATAACAACTTCCTGTTTTCTGTTGCTGATGCCTCTCCCTATACATCCCATACCCTCAGCCCTCCCTACTGCCTTCTCACATTGCTTGCTAACCTTAAGGTCATCTGATATGATTACCCCAGGTCCTTTCCTTTTTGTTGTTGTTACTACCTCCCCACCCATTGTGTATTCTTCCCTGGGTTCTTGTTTCCAGGTGCATTATTTTGCACTTCTTTGCATTGAATCCTAGCTGCCATACTTCTGACCATTCCTCTAACCTTCCAAGTCCTTTTCATCCTTTTCATGCCTCCTTGTGTATCAACCCTGTTGCAGATCTTTGTGCCATCTGCAAAAGGCATACTTTTCCTTCCAGTCCCTCTGCAATGTCACTGATGAAGACATTAAAAAGGACTGGACCCAATACTGAACCCTGCGGTACCCCACTAGTAACCCCTCTTTCTTCAGAGTGGACTCCATTTACAATTACCTTCTGTGACCTCTTGTGCAGCCAATGTTTTACCCAGGCTACCACCCTGGGACCCACTCCCAGGCTGGTTAATTGTTTGTGTGGGACTGTGTCAAATGCCTTGGTAAAGTCTAGGTAGGCCATGTCCACAGCCCCTCCCTGGTCTACTACTTTGGTAACCCAGTCAAAGAAATCTATTAGATTCGTCTGACATGACCTTCCCACTGTGAACCCATGCTGCCTTGGGTCCTGTGCTCCACTGGCCTCTAGGTACTCAATTATTCTTTCCTTCAGAAGTGACTCCATCACTTTCCCTACAACAGAGGTCAGACTGACAGGTCTGTAGTTTCCTGCCTCTGTCTTGGTCCCACTTTTGTGAAGGGGGATCACATCTGCCTTCCTCCAGTCCTCGGGTACCACACCATCCTCCCATGATTTATTAAAAAGCGTAGCCAGTGGGTTCACTAGTTCCTCCCTTAATTCTTTTAGAATTCTGGGGTGAATTCCATCAGGACCCATTGCTTTGTCCACCTTCAGTTTTAGGAGTTCTTGCAGAACCCGTTCTTCTGTGAAAGGACTGAGATCAACCCCCCCATCAAGAGTGCTTCTGTTAATTGGATTAGGCACTTCCCCCTCCTCTTTTGTGAATACAGAGTAGAAATATTCGTTCAGTATCCCTGCTTTTTCACTGTCCCCCTCTGCCCACCCACCGTTCATTCTATTCAGCCTCACTATCCCTCCCTTTGTCTTTCTACACTCGCTGATGTACCTATAAAAGGTTTTATCCCCCTTCTTAACTGAGTTGGCTATCTTTTCCTCAGTTTGGGCCTTTGCTATTCTGATTTCCCTCCTTGCTTCCTTCTGCCTTAACTGGTACAGCTCTCTGTCCTGCTCCTTCTGTGTTTCCTTATACTTCCGAATGCTATCTTTTTCTTCCTGACTTTCACAGCCACCTCTTTGAGAACCATAGTGGCTTTTTCTTTTGTTTTGATTTGTTTATTTGTTTCACACAAAGGCTTGTTGCCTCTGTGATGGCAGTTTTGATATTTCCCCATTGTTGCTCCACACCTCCTTCTAGCCTGTTTGCTAGTGCTTTTCTGAGGCACTCTTCCGATCTTGCCAAAGTCAGCCCTCCTAAAGTCCAGTACCATCACTTTTGTATGGCTAGACTCTGTAGCTGAGTTTAATGTGAACCACACTGTTTGATGGTCACTTGTCGCCAGATGGCAACTCACTTCTAGATCTGAGATTCTCTCACTGCCCCCATTTGAGAGTACGAAGTCTAAGATTGCTCCCTCATGAACGGGTTCCAAAACTAGCTGTCTAAGGCCTGCCACCTGTAGGGCATCAAGAATGGCCCTGCTCTTGGATGTGGCTGCAGCAAATGTGCTCCAGTTAACATCTGGCATATTTAGGTCTCCTATCAACAGTATCTCCCCTTTCTCTGCCATTCTAAGAATGCCTTCTATCATATCCTTGTCCATTCCCTCCCCCTGACTTGGGGGTCTGTACACAACCCCTGTGCAGATTGTGGTGCCCTTTCCAGTCTCCAAGGTGACCCACAGTGCTTCCTCCCTCCCTGTTTACTCTTTTGTTCAGTTGCTTTTATCCCTTCCTTTACATAGACAGCTACTCCTCCCCTCTTCTCCCCTGCCTGTCTCTCCTGTAGGTTACGCACTTGGTATGTTAACATCCCAGTCATGGTTCTCTGTGTACATGTTTCTGTGACTGCTACGATATCCAGGCATCCCTCTTCCATCAAGGCCACCAGCTCAGGGAGCTTGTTGCCCAGACTACGGCATTGGTACTCATACCCTCCACTTCCTGATGGCCTTACTCCCTTTTGCTCCATCCCTGTCCTTCTTGCCTTTGTCACTTTCTCCATTTACCCCTGCCCTTCTCCCTATCGACACCTCTATGTTGGTGTTTGCCACACTTACTACCATGATTATTTTGGGGGGGCTAGGATTTCTCTGCTCCTTTCCAGTTCCTCCCCCCTTGGCTAGTTTAAAAGCTTGCCAATGAAGCATTTAAACCTATCACCTAGGATCCTGGTTCTCCTCCCGGACAGATGCAGCCCATCATGCCAGTATAGGCATGTATCACTCCAGGTGGACCCCCAGTCCCCAATGAAGCCAAATCTCTGAGCTACACACCAGTTTTTCAACCACTGATTGAATCCCATGGTGCGGAACACCCTAGCCTCTCCTATGCCATAGATGGGCAGCACCTCTGAGAAGGTTACCGTGTGTGCTACTTGACTAAGGCCCTTCCCCAATTCCACAAACTCTTCCTGCACTTCTCTAATCCCTTTCTTAGCCAGGTCATTTGTCCCTAGGTGGACAATGACATCCAGCTCCCTCCCCTGTGCAGCTGCTCTGGCAATCCTGAGGATTCGCTTCCTGTCCCTCCAAGCCATGGCGTCAGCAGGCACCTTAACTCCCTCTCCCCTTCTTCCCCCAGTTTTACCTTACTAACAATGGAGTCCCCCACCAGGAGTTGTTTACTTCCCCTGCAGGGTCCCCTGCCACCCTCCTGTGGGTCTCCTTTGTGGAAGTTCCCAGCATCCTCCTTGGTCTCCACTGTGGGTGTCTCCATAGAGGAACCACACTTTTCCAGAATGGCATAGGAATTGTGGAGAGGTACAACTGGAGGGATGCACCTTTGTTCCACCACCCTCACCCACCCTGAGCCCACTATGGTCCAACTGCTTCTCTTTCTTGGCAACCTCTGAGGCAATGGCAGTGGCACCGGTGGTCCCTGGATGGAAGAGTAGGTCCCACAAATCCTGGCCAACTCAGCCTGGAGATGAGCAACAGATATACCCTGTTTACATGTTATAGGGACAGACCCCCTTATTTCTCATTTAATTTAAGCATACCCAGCAAACATCTTGTAGTATGTATTTTAATTTTCCGTAAATGGGGCTTTCATGTTAGAGAATGTGTAATCAATTGGGGCTATGCATAATTGCATGCTGTGTATGAGTGAGTCACTGATACCTGGCCCATGTAACTATGCTCATGCAGACAAGAGCAGGGTGCACAGTATGCATAACCTTGTGCCCTTGCAGGGTGCTTGTCTATGACCCCACTCCCTGGTGTACATGATCGTGGGGGCAGTTCAGAGGAGACAAGTGGGTATCCAATTGTTTTACTATTTATTTACCTAGAATAGCCCAGCTGAGATGCACCATCTTCATTATAGCACAGTTCAGCTTTTTACCCATTTTCACAGCTAGGTGGACTGGAGCACTTGGAAGTTAAGTGACTTGCCCAACATCACACAGCGAGTATTAGGTTCTGTCAGGGTTTAAACCTGTGATCATCAAGTTTCCAGCCTGTGAGCTTACTACTAGACCACACTGTCTCCAGTCTGCCTCATATTTGTCCAGAAATTGCATTTTTCCAAAACAAATGCAGTTTGGAATTTTTATAGAAACATAGAAATTGATGGCAGATAAGCACTGCTAGGCCCATCTAGTCTGCCTGTCTTCCCTATCAGCATCAGTGTCTGCTTACCCTATCTTATATTCGACTTTAGCCTCTCCTTCCTACCTCTAGAAGTCCCTTAAGCCTGTTCCATGCATGTCTGAATCCCCCAACTGTGCTAGCTCCCACTACCTCCTTGGGTAGGCTATTATATGCATCCACCACCCTTTCTGTGAAGAAAAACTTCCTCACATTCTCCTTTATCCTGCCCCTCCAATCTCATATCGTACCTCCTCATCCTTGTACATCTCCTATACTGTAAGATGTCACCCACTTGCACTCTGTTTATGCTGTTAAGCTACTTAAAGGTTTCTATCATCTCCCTCTTCCCACCTCTCTTCCAGTGTATACATATTGAACATTTTAAACATGAGAAAGACCCTACTTGTGAAACTGCACATGTTAAGAACATGTTAAGAACTTGAAAGTATATGTACAATGCATTACATTTCAAGAGAATGGCATGCATTTTGCATAAATTGCATGAAACAGTTTTTTAGTTTCATTCAGCAGTAGAAGACACACATATTTATTAATATAAGAAAAACAGAATTAATTCACTTAAATCTTGGTTTTCATTGTGGTACTACAATACAAAATCCATAGCAGCAATAATGAGCAGTTTTAAAATTAATGTTAACATTTACACCAACAAACACATTACAACTTCAAATATTAGTATACAAAACATCGGCATATCATCTTACTCCACCTGGCCTGCTGATAACCTCAGTACTGTATTTTCACTGTTGCTATTATTATTTCATACTGGATTTCATACTGGATTTGTTAAGACAACCAGAAGGCTGAGGACCACATTGGCTGTCCCCACCACTTCAGTGGAGATAACGGAAGTTACCAACTGAGATAAAACAATCTAACCCTGCTTTAAAGGCTTTAAAACTAGGAGTCTCTACTAATTCAGCTGGCAGTTTATTCCATAGTCTAATTGTTCTGGGACCAAAGCTAAATTTTCTGATATTTGTTTTACAACGTTCTTCTATTATCTGGTATTTGTGACCTCTTAGGTTATAATTTTGTTCCCTAGTATGAAATTCTAGATCTTTTATTAACATATCCTGTTTTAAGATTTTATAAAACATCAACAAATCTCCCCTTACCCATCTTATATTCATTGCCCATAACCCCAAATTATTCAATCTTTCTTCATAGGGCTTATCTTTTATTTTTTTATCAGTTTTGTACAGGCCCTTTGAGGCTTTTCTATCATTCTTATATCTTTCCTCAAATATGGACTCCAAACCATGGAACAATAGCCCAAGTGAGGTCTCACATAGAATTTAAAAAGGGGCATCAATACCTCTTCCTTTCTTGAATTAAAGCTTCTTTGAATACAACTGCTTTTTTACAGTGGGATCCCTTCTTCAGGTCATTGCTTATGTATATCCTCAAGTCCTTTTCACAAACTAAATCCTTTAATTTTACTCCCTGTAAATGATATTCCTCATTTATATTTCCCATTCCCATGTGCATCACAACACACTTATTCAAATTGAAACACATTTTATTAGTGTTAGCCTACTCTTCTATGTACAATAAATCCTGACCGAATCTTAGTCTGCCCTCAAAAGTGTTCACCACTCCTCCCAACTTGACATCGTCAGCAAACTTTATTAACTTAGTCCCACTAGTAATAATCAGGTCAGTGATAAAAATGCCAAACAGCAGAGGTCCCAACACAGATCTCTGTGGCACTCCACTTAAGACCTTTACCTCATCGGACAGAAATCCTTGAACCCTAACCAGTTTGGTTCTCATTGTTAACCAATGTTCTATCCATTTGATAACACTGCCATTGATTTCTAATTTCTTCAATTTTAAAATTATGAATTTATGTGGGACTGTGTCAAAGGCTCTGCTGAAATTCAACAATACCATATCCACTTGGATCCCCGATCCAGTAATTTCCCAATATGTTCATAGAAACTAATCAAGTTAGTCTCACAAGATCTATTCCTTAGAAAACCATGCATAGTTCTAACTACCAGTCCCATGTCCAACATATAGTTCATGATCCCATCATAAATTTTCCCTTCAATGATTTTACAGACCACCGATGTTAAGCTTATTGGTCTATAGTTCACTGCCTCAGCCCTACTTCCTTTCTTGAACACTAGAACCACACACACAGTTCTTCAGTCATTAGGTACATACCCTTCTTGTAGTGATTTCTGCCCTATTAAGGTAATAGCAGGTGCTAATTCATCAACAAGTTCTCTAATGAATCTTGGATGTATCCCAACTGGGCCTGCAGATTTGTCAATCCTAAATTTTTGTATTTTCTTAATTACTTTATCAGTGCTAATTATATCCATTAGTGCAGTATTATCTGGTACAATTATAATGTTATCACTTAATTGGTCAGTTTTAACAAACATTTTACCAAATGTTATACTAAACTGTTTAGCCATTTCCTCAGGTTTAACTGATAATTTGCCATCAATATTTAGGGGTCCCACAAAATTATTGTTGATATGTGCAAATAAACTCTTTCTATTATTATTAGATGTTGCTAAGTTATATTCCAGATTTTCTTTTGCTTTCCTAATTTCATACTTAATCTTATGTGATATTTTTTTATAACTAACCCTACTACCTGCTGTCTTTACCTGTTTCATTTTTTTAAAGAGTATTTACTTTCTCTTAGATAACTTAATAATTTTGTTGTTTATCAAAGAAGGTTTTTTTTCTCCTGTTATTATACACATTCCTACTAGGAATATACTTTTCTGTCAAGTTATTTATTGTCTTAATAAACACCCCCCCCCCATGATTCTTCAGTTGATAATCCTTTCATTTCTGTATTCCAGTCCAATTTATTTAATTTCTTATATTCTGATAATTAGCCTTGTTACACAATATCTGGGTTGTCTTTACCTTATATGATTTTCTTGTTTTATTAATTGTAAATGTGACAGTCCCATGATCACTTGTTCCAACCGGAGGTCCAGTTTTCATGTTTTCAATATCATCAAATATATTAGTTAATACCACATCTAGTACATTCTCTCCCCTAGTAGGTTCCTTAGGACATTGTTGAATTCGAGCAGGTGTTAGCATATCATACAAGCATATGCCTATTTGATTATTATAATCTAGTACTTTTTCTCCAAATTATTAAATATTGGTTGAAAGGTCACACATTCTCTTAACCTTTATATCAATAGTTTACTGTTATGATAACTGATAACTGCAGGTTCTTGCATAATCGTGTCCTTGGTATTACTATTACACAGTCATTTGAACAGCATTTAAAATGTGCATAATCAGCATAAATTTTTCCTTCAGTTACAGATTTATGAGTTAGAAGCAGGGTAACTAATTCCCACAACTCAACCTGAATTTTTAAGATCCTAAATAATGATCCTGAACATCCTCTGAAAAGAATGTCTTAAGAATAGTGAGGGGGGCATGGCTAGCCAGCAAGCATGGAGGATGCTTGCTGAACAAGCTCCCAAGGTGGGGGCTTTCAAATGCTTGAATAATAGCTGTGAATTGGATTTTGGGCTTTGCTGGAAGGATATATCTGCAGTTAGAATGAATGGCTACCTCCAAAATGAAAAATCAGCAGGCAAAGATTCAGTTTCAGACTAGGAACCCGATCAGCAGAGATGTGACTCTCCCGTGGGAAACTGGGCCTTCTCCAACAAGCGCCAGAGCAGCAAGTGTGCATGTAGACTCTGCCGACATGGATATCACCAAGATGCTCACAGTAGTACCCGACACATTGGCACAGATGCAGAGGTACATGAAGGCTGAGTTCCACAACCTTAACTCACAAGTCACCCACTTGCAGTCCATGGTTACTACACTGACTGATACCACTGCCATGCACACCTCACAAATATACAAGCTCAAACATCGGATCAGTGACTTGGAGGATACTTATGCGGGGGCATCGACTGAAAGAAATGGGCTGCTCTCCACAATTTCTGATCTCTGTGAGCATCTGGACAACCAAGAAAATCAGTCTAGGTGCTCAAATATTCATATTATTGGGATGCTAGAGGGACTAGAAGGACGTAATCCTAATGTGGGCATCCATATTTGGCTGATCCAGAAGTCAAGCCTAGCAGATGAAGCTGCAGGGTATGAAATTGAGCAGGCACACCGGGTTGGTCCCCCCAAACCAGGAAATCACCCGTGACACTGCTTTGTTAAATATTTAATATTCCAAGATAAAGAAGCAATATTGCAGAAGGCTAGATCAGTTGGCCCCCTCAAGGTGGATAACATGAGGGTGTATGTGTACCAAGACTACAGCAGTGAGCTTCAGGCAAGGAGGCAAAAGTTTAACCCCGTAAAAAGCAAGCTGTATAGGATGGGCTGGAAATTCTCTTTGGCGTACCCAGCTCATCTGAGGGTGGATAAACCTGGTCAGAATCTTTGCTTCTTTACTTGCCACAAGCTTGCTGAAAGATGGCTTGAGGAGGAGGAGAATAGAGGTGAATGAGCAAGGCCCAACGATGAGTGAATTTACTACTGAGCAAGTACTAGTACTGATGATTCTGTACAGTAGGCCTGTGCTTCTTTCCTTTTTATTTGTACCCCTAAGGCTCTTATTTCCTCCATGAGTTGTTTGTGGGGTCTGACTGCATCATCCAGCCAAGTTACAGACCAAGAAGTAGACGGTCCTCCTAACCCCGGACCGAGTCTAAGGATTCGTGTTTCAGCAGGGAGGGGGGAAACTATATCTGGCTGCTTCTATATTTCTGGATGACTCATGGGGTAATGGAGTATGATGCCCCACTATACATTTCAGTGTCTGGCCTACAATGTGGAGGTATTATACTCGACCATGCAAGGGGCGCACGGGTACCAGCAAGGTACGCTTTTTTCTTTGGAACTGTGCTGTCTAAATCCATAGTATACTGAAGGTGAAAGCCCTACTAAGTGGGCCACGAGTGTAAAAGTGCTGCCAGTTGAGTCAAAGTATTTACAAGGAGCACTGCAGTGCCTTTGTAGCCGGCTTTATGACTGCAGTTAATAAGTATTTACATGGACAGATGTATAGAATGCAAACTCACTCAGTGCGGACTCTTGTTTAAATAACATAGCTATTTGTTATATCTTTGGTTATCTATATACTGTATGTTGATTATGCCACCACCCTCCCTTTTTGCTGTTGCATGGTTATAAGGCAGGGCAATGTTGGTGTTCCTTGCTTAATGTTTTCAATGGGAATGCTGGTGGGATTTATTCTGCTAAGGGAGAGCCTCAGCCACTTTTATTTTGAGGCTGGGGCAGTTTGAACATGTTGTGGGAATGTGGGGGAGGCAAACTTTGACTAAAGATGGGAGAGGGAATCCGAGGCCTTAAATGGCAGCCCTTTTTGCCTGTGAGAGGGGGGATGATTCTAGTTCAGAAGCTTCAACACATGCTGACACTAGAGCAAGATGATGTGGGATCTTCTTTAAGGGAGTTATGGGTGGCTGGTGGACTTGGGTGTAACCCAGGGGGAAAATGAGAGTCATATCAGGTGAGGGAGATTAGGTGGGGGGAAGAGATTGGGAATTTTGGGGAAAAGACCGTGAAGGCATTTTCATTGCTGATCAGAAGACTATATGACTACAGACTTGTTTAATAATGGGGGCTGAAGTAAACTGTATTTCTTGGAATGTAAATGAGCTTAAACCTATTGTGAAATGTAAGAGGGTTGTGGTAGAAATCTGCAGATGAAAGGGGGAATTGGTCCTGCTGCAGGAGACCCACTTTTCTGCTGTTGAGTCACATAGAACTGCTGCATTCATGGGAGGTGCATGGGTCTCTTCAAATTTTTCATCTAAAGCACAAGGTGCTTCTATTTGGCTCCCTTGTGGCTCCAGCCTGCAGATAGTGGATACAATGGTAGATACATCTGGCCATTATGCTCTGGCGAGGCTGGATGTCCCAGGTAAGGGGAACCTGCTGGTGGGATCTATCTATGCACCCAACATTGAAAATCCAGGCTTCTTCCAAAAGCTTGCATTGGACATCTCCCGATGGGAGTGCCCTTGGCTACTGGGTGGTGACTATAACTGTGTTTTAGACATGGTCTTGGATCGATCTAGATCCTCCACTGCCCCAAAGTCCCAGAATGCAAAGGCACTGGAGGTATTGCAGACTGACTTTGACTTAACTGATACCTTGGGCCACATGTACCCCACGGGCCAAGAATACAGTTTTTATTCACATGACCACAATTCATATGCTCGCATCAACAGGATGCTGCTATCTAGTGATCTGGTCATCTCGGTG
Organism: Neoceratodus forsteri; assembly: GCA_016271365.2. Taxonomy (NCBI): domain Eukaryota; kingdom Metazoa; phylum Chordata; order Ceratodontiformes; family Ceratodontidae; genus Neoceratodus; species Neoceratodus forsteri. The sequence continues at coordinate 954,296,735 of CM057456.1, forward strand.
GGAGAAGTGGCATATATGCCCGTTTTAATATTGGATCATGCTCTTCACTATGTCAGAATATGTGGATGGGGAACCCAGGAAGACCTTGGACCTGGAGGCTGGACCCATTACTACTACAGAAACAGGAATATGTTTCCTTCATGTGAGAAGCTATACAAGAGTTTTTAAATTTTAATCACAAAGGGGATACTTCACATTCTACATGTTGGGAGGCATTAAAGGCCTTCATACAAGGGCAGACTATTGCCTTTGCCACTGGCATGAAGCTGACTTCCACTAGAGAGTTAGAAATGCTCAGAATTAAGATAGCTGCATGCGAGAGGGCACATATACTTAATCCCACAACCATCACCTACAATTTAGTGCAGAAATTAAAATGGAAATGGAATTCTTTATCCAGTGTTCAATTGGAGAGATCCATCTTGCTGGCAGACGCTGGACAATATTTTGATGGAGATAGGGTGGGCAAGTATTTGGCATGGCAGCTTAAGAGGAGAGAATCTTCTAAGAGCATAGCACAAATTCAGGATGCACAAGGGAATATGGTATGGGATGGTAAGGACATAGGGGATGCATTTGGCACCTATTATAAAGCATTATATACTTTGTAATGCAGCCCTCAGACAGAGGAATATGATCATTTTTTTGCAGGGGCTCCACTTGGTAAGATTAGTGAGGGGGACACTGAGAATTTCGACTCCCCGCTCACTAAACAGGAAATACAGGTTGCATTGAGAACCTTGAAGAGTGGGAAGGCCTCAGAGCCAGATGGTCTACTGATTTACTTTCATAAAACCTTTGAAAGATACCTACTTGAACCCATGTTTGATGCTCTTGAGAAAGGACTGCAGAAGGGCGAGTTACCACCTTCCACACGGTTTGCTGTAATGACAGTGCTGCCCAAATTGGGGAAGGATCCAACTTTGTGTTCCTCATATGGACCAATCTCATTGTTAACCACAGACTATAAGATTTTAGCGAAAGCTATGGCGAGCAGATTGGAGCGAATTCTCCTGTCAATAGTGCATCCGGACCAGTCTGGTTTTGTGAAAGGTTGAATGGGTAAACATAACATAAGGCACACCCTGAATATTACATTTAGATGGAAATGTACTAGGAAATAGCATGGAGCTGCGGTGGTTGCACTCGATGCAGAAAAAGCTTTTGACCTTGTGGAGTGGGGGTACTTATTCTATACGTTGGATAGACTGGGGGTAGGACTTGTTTTTGGAGCATGGGATAGGGCACTCTGTGGGGGTCCCTTAGCTCAAGTCAATGCCGGGGTTGTCATGTCTGGCTTATTTCGACTGGGGCGAGGTACAAGGCATGCATGCCCTCTCTCCCCACTGTTGTATGTCCTTTCGCTGGAACCTCTTGGAGCAGCACTGAGAGCACATGCAGGGATCTGGGGATTTTGGAGGGTCTGGGAACATAAGATTGCCATGTATGCAGATGACCAATTGCTGTACCAGCAGAATCCTGATATGGATCTGCCGATAATACATAAATTAATGCTCTCATTTGGAGCAATCTCGGGGCATAAAGTTAACTGGACTAAAAGCAAAATCTTGCCAGTGAGTAATCTGCATAGAGCACAGTTGATTGAGCAATTGGAAGGGCTCCAATTGGTCCATTCATTAAAGTACTTGGGGGAACTTTACAAACTAAACTTGAAACCCCTCATGAACGAGATCTCAGAACAGTGTATGAGGTGGATGGCTCTCCCTATATCGATACTTGGTAAAGTGGGGGTTATTAAAATGTCGATACTACCAATACTGCTGTACATGTATCAGACTCTCCCCATTAAGGTCCCCAAAATACACTTCAAACAATTAGACTCAACCCTTCATAAGTTTACATGGCAGAATGGCCATGCCAAAGTACCTAGAGCTCTTCTCTAGAGGAAGCCTGGGGATGGTGGAGTAGGCCTTCCGCATTTTTAATTTTATTATTGGGCAGCCCAACTGGCATTTATTCTGATAGGATGGGGGGGTGAATGTACTTGGATGGGACTGGAGGAAGATATGATAGTGGGCAATTACAAGAATGATCTGTTGGTTGGGAGTCTGTGGGAGAGGGCCTGTGAGTGGGTGGTGAATCCATTTACCGCTACCACTCTGGTTGCATGGACTCAAGCCCATAAACAAGTTGGATTTGCATTGGGCAGCTCTCCTATCCTTAGCATATTAAATTTCATGCAACAGAGTGATGATGTACTTCAGGGATGGTGCAAAGAATATGGGCTTGGAGGAGGAGGGGGCTTGTGACAATAGATCAGCTATAGGAGGGTAGATTGATTAAAAATTTTGCACAAATTTGTTCACAATGGAATATACCCCCAGGAGACTTCTTTTATACCTAAGAATCAGACATTCCTTTGGAGATAATCCAGATATAGCAGGCAAATTGGTCACACCTTCCCCACTTGAGGAAGAACTGTTTCATCCACAACCAAGGGGAAGTCCTCTATCACTAGTCTACTGACTGCTCATTATTTCCAGACCACAGATGCCACACCCTAGTGTGGTGAGATGGGGTGAAGATCTCTCTTTATCAATAGATCAAAAAGTATGGTCCATGGCATGTAAACATTATGTGGAATGCTCTGGCAGTATCAAACTGCGGCAGAGCCAACTTTTCTTTTTACACAGAGCATATATGCACCATAAGAAATTACATAATATTGATGCAGAGCATTCACCCATATGCCCTAAGTGCCAGGAAGATGAGGCTGACGTTATTCATTTGGACCTTACTTGCCCAAAGGTGGCTCCTTTCTGGCATCAAATGCACCAGATTATGGTGCAGGTGTTGTGGTATGCTCCTTCTAAATCCCCTATGGAATTGTTGCTGAGGGCAGATCCTTGTCAGCCAAACAAAAAACTTACTAATCTATTGTGGTCCATCGCTTTAGTAAATGCCAGGAGAACTATTGCTCAGGGATGGATGTCATCCAGTGCACCCACGGTTACAAGATGGGTGCAGAATGTCAAACTTTTCATGGTACTGGAACGGGCCCAGGTGGGTGCTCTAGGTAAGTCAGCTATGTTTTGTGAGATTTGGGACCCTTGGATCTCAGCAGTGGAGCAAGGTGTAATCCCGGACTAGAAGAACTGGTTAACTGTGTCACAGGCTCACTTCTACTTCTATTTTACCTTTTAATATCCATTTTATTGTTACCCTCTGACCAATGCATAGCTCTTACTAACTGAGACTACAGATGCTAAGATGCCCAAATATTGGTATATTTGTATATTTGTGCAATCGTATACTGGTATAATATACTTTGTACGACACCTTCCATCTTATTGATGAATATTGCTAAGAATGTATTTGTCTGGATGCAATGTAAGCTGCACCACACTCATAATAAAAATATATAAAAAAAAAAAAAAGAATAGTGAGAACTCTCAGTATCTACTCAGACTAATAGATAACAGAGGCATACCATATCCATGTACTAGAACCAGTTATGGAGCTACTGCTCTTGACTTCTATGGCAAACACATGGAATCATATTCCATTAGTGATCTGAGTCAAAACCTCAGTTTATGAATGTTAAGTGACACTCTGTAATATAGTAACGCACCCATGCAATTGTAAAGTACCGTATGAGATTTTCTGTGTTAATGAACTGCAATACTTTTTCTCTCAGCACACATTTCTGTTTCTATTAGTATGTCCTCTATTAAAGAGAGCTTTTCTTTTCAATTCTGCTTTATAAGCAAGTACAGTAGACCCACAAACCCTATTATCTTTCATTCTATTTGTTTAACAGGAATTCCAATACATCTGCTCTTGATTGTCTGAAATTTCTTATATAGGGGTTAGCCAGTTTCCCCTTATTCATGCTGATACACTGTATTAAAAGTATAATATAGTGTAAGACATTCAATACATCTCCTGATCACCATGGGCATCTCTTTTCATTGTATGGAATTAATAAAATTCTTCCTCTCATTGCAACAGTTTTGTGTACATGTGTTTGGATCTTTGTAAAGCATTTCTTATTGTAGGATTTCCAACTACACTCAGATATTTTCAGAACAATACTCTGTCTTATATATCATGTAAATATAATAGGTGCTAATCTCATTTCGCCTACTGATTCAAAATATTTCTGCCTCTCTTGATTAAACATTCACTGTTCTACTTTTACTTGTCTGTTCTCAGTTGTCTTACTAGTCTGTGGTAATTATATGTAACCTATAAGACTTTTTTAATCTGTCAACACCATTGCAATACTATCCCTTCATCTGCCCTCCCCATTTCTTCCTCCCAACATAGTCTCAACAGTGTTTCAGGGTCTATTTCCATTAAATTGTTCCATTACCCCACTGCCCTAAGGTTACTATAAGTAGATAGTGAGTCCATTCCTAGTTTCACCCTTGGTGGTGCTGCCTTTGTATTTCTTTGGAAGCTCAGTATATTCTTTAAGTAAATGTTTTCAATGGCTTCCAGACTCTATACATAATTAACTCCCCATAATTCTGCTTCATAAAACAGTAATGAGTGAAACTTTTGAATGATACTGTATCCCCTATTTACAGAACCCCTTTAGTTCTTGTTGAATTTGAGCATACCCTGCAAGGATCTTGAGCCATTTATTTCCATTTGATGTAATTGGGGCTTACATGTTAGATAATATGTAATCAATTGGGGCTATGCACTTTTGCAGGCTGTATATGGGAGATTCACTCTCACCTGGCCTATGTAGGTATACACATGCAGACAAGAACAGGGTACACAGTATGCACAACCTTGTGCCCTTGCAGGGCACTTGTCCATGGCCCCATTCCCTGGTGTGCATGATTGTGGGAGGTCTTCAGAGGACACATGTGAGCCTCCAACTGGATACCCATCCTGTGTCCTGTAGTGGATCCCCGGCCCCACATGAGCATGGGATTCTGAGTAGGCATGAGTCCCTGGCATTTTAAATGTATGGTAGAGTGCCCAAATGGATGCCCCCACCCCTTTCAATCAGCCCAGTGGGATAAGGAATCATAGTGGAGGATTCCCTGTCCCTCTGCAGCCAGCAGGCGTCATGGGGGCATGCAAAAGATACAGCATGGTCCCCACTGCTGTCTCCTGCACCTCCCTTGCCCAGCACTCTTTGTCTTTGTGAATGGCCTGGAGTGTGAGCACACCCCAAGACAAGCTCCCAGATTGACTATATGTTTATCTGCATGATTGGCCTGGGGGATTGGATGCACAAGGGGCATGTGCACCATCTGTGAATGCTGCCAGGAGTCTGCTAGATCCCACCCAGCTTGTAGCATTCAGACTTAGGGTTGCCTATGTGCCATGGATAATTTTCAGGTAGGCATTCTGTCCCTTAATGCACAGGGGACATTATGCACTCATATTTATAACTTTTAACAATATCCAGTTTTTCTTTCCCAATGTGCTATTTCCACTGATCATTCATTTTCTTTGTAAATAGTATAGCTTTTGACTTCTCAGTATTGATTGATTTTCAGCTGATTTGTATCACATAGTTTTCCAAGAGTGATAATCTGATTTTGTAGTCCTATTTTTAATCTTTGAATTAGAACTATATAATTTGCATAGGTAAGAAATGCTAGTTCTATATTTTCAACTTGTGGTGAGTGACGGGAGTTCGATATCAATCCTTCTAAGATATCATTCAAATATAAATTAAATAGGAGAAGAGAGAGGACGCAACCTTGTCTTATATCTTTAAAGGTGTCAAAAGGATTGATTAAGATTCTCTTATAACTCACTATTATCTGTGATCAAGTGTGTTGATATAAAATTCTCATACAATTAATGAGATTGGTATCCACTCCCAATTCATAAAGCTTATTCAATAGTTGTCCTCTGTTTATCAAGCTAAAGGCAGATGAAACATTAATAAATGCTATGTACAAGCTACATGTTTTATATCCAATATATTTATTGCCACGTAGTAATGTTTATGCAGGATAATCCACCTCTAAACCAAGATCTTCCTCTTGCTGAATTTATCCTCCTAGTACATTAGTCTTTAAAACATTTCCTTATAATTTTAACAGAAGCACTTGAAAGGTTGATGTGTCTGTACAGATTTGGGTTTGACTGCTCTCCTTTTTTAAAGATCAGGCAAATCTAATGTTTGCTTGTTTATCATGTTATGCCTTAGATTAATTTTTTTTTGCCTCTGGGCTGTTCCTTTTGCTTTTGCTATGACCTAGTAGACTATACACTATTGTAATATATATTATTCATCAATCTGTACACTTATTATACCGCTCTGTTGTTTCTGTACTGTACTGTCCTAACCAGGACTTCTTTGAAATTGAGCCTTGTTCAATGGAGCTTTCCTGGTAAAACAAAATAAAAAAATGTAATTAATTGCCTGGCATTTCCCTGGAATTTTGAATTCTATTATTACAAAAAATAACAGGCACCACCATTTTACATTTGCTTTGTTAATGTCTGCCAGTACCAAGTTAGTCCTTGGTGATTTCCTAAGTTTTCTGAGGTTATTGCTTCTTCATGCATGCCATTCTCACTGACTTGAATAATTTCACTAGCCTCCAGCAACCTATTGGTATGTTGTGTCTTGATGTTCCCTTCTGTACTTTCTGACTACATTTCCTTTGTAAAAACCTTAAATGAAAGTCAACACCAGGAAATCTTCAATTCTTTTAAGTTATAATGTGTACTGGTCCCCTGTACCAGATGTGAAGAATCCAAAAGAATCCAAAGCGGGACCAAATGTGTTTTAAGTTCTCTTGTGCACAGTCTTAATTTTCAGTGCCGATATTCTTTGAAATGTATTAATTTCTAATGTTTCAGGACCTAAACTGGTCTCTTCATCAGGGACTGGCTGTAATTAAATACCATTATAATTAAATGAGTCATAAAAAATACGATTTATAAATCTTCTCTCAAATCACATTTAAATGTTTTACAAAAAAAACTCTATTTGAGACCCTTAAATAATGTGAACTTACAACATACATAAAATATGAAAATAAGTTGTCGTGCTCTGCTTGGAGATGTTTTATTATTTTTGTTAACTCAATTCACCTCCACAAGGTTAACTAAAGGTGCCAATCCTAGGGATCATGACATTCACAGGAATGTGCATACAAGAACTGGTCTACACCTAGTTTGGAGCAGCATTTTATGTTTAGAAAGGATACTCATGACATTGTATGTCTAACTTAAATCATACATACTAGATGCAAGCAGAGTAGGCCTCATGGTCTACTAATTCTGCCTGTGCTTCAGTACCTTTAGTGGGTGCCGTTGCCATCACCCTGGTTCCTATCCCAATTTGTCCACCTTTTACTAATTCACAAAAAAGGGCATCCATAAAAACAGAGCTAGAGTGCTATAGTGTCCAACAGAAATAAAAAGAAATTCAAAAATATGCCAAGTTTTGGCTTTACTTATCTCTTTGCCAGTTTCTGCACTCCATTTCTGAGAAATATTTTTCTTGGCTTGTCATCAGCAAGTCCAGGATATATGCCAAAATGGATACCACAGTAAACAGAGGTACACACTAGGCAAGACAAAACCGGAAACATTTCTCTACTCAGGCTGAATGCACCCATAAAGCAAAATTAATGTTTAAGTTGGAGTCCCCCTGGACCAAGAGAAGGCTGGAATTAGACAACTGAGCCAAAAAACATTTTCATCAGAAACAGAGTGCAGAAGCCAGCAAAGAGATAAGTAAAGCCAAAACTGTGCATATTTTTAATTTTTATGGGACACTATAGCACTATGGCTCTGTATTTATGAATGTTCTTTTTGTGAATTAGTAAAAGGATTTAAATCAGACATACACTGTCAAGGGTATCCTTTCTAAACAGAAGAGTGCTGCTCCAAATTAGGAGTAGACCAGTTCAGTTATGTACATTACTATAAGTTACAACATACATATTATGTCACCTTGACATTTTGAACCAACAAATATTGCACACTTAATTTCAAAAAACATTTTGTATTTCTATTAATTATTTCATCTCAGCAAGATAGAGGGTTTTCATGTCGCCACTTACTTCATGTTTTTTTTATATTCTATCTGCAGTTCTGCTGTTTAAATCTTATAAGTCATTTGCCAGCTGTCCTAATTTTTTCTTTGCTACAAATGGAAATTATAACAATTTATATTTCTGCTTAAATGAAATTATTTAAACTGACTTGCTTACTGCCATCAATGAGCTGGATTTAAAGTGCATTACCTAGTTCAAGGGAATGCGCTTCTCTCATGTTTCCCAAATACTACTGCCATCATCAAGTTTTCAGCATTATGCTATTCAGCTTTTTTCTTTGAACTGAAGTACTCTGGCAGAGAATTGGCCTAAGAGATGTGGTGACATTATCTGCACCTGCATCACCAAGTGACACAATTCTCTGCCCTGTTCAAACAAGGAAAGCCCCTACAGACTGAAGAAAGTAGCTTGAATGCACAGAGTGCTTGAGTATACTATACTAAGTACTATAGGTTTTTCTTTCACAATTGTGCCAATAAAGTATTTATTTTTTACTTCATTTACAGTACACATAACTATTCACCTAATATTAACAAATTCTTCAGGTATTCTGATTGAATGACCAAACAGGGAATATCCAAGGGAGGTCAGAGAGGGGCATTGGAAATCAAGAAATTTGTGTGTGTGTGTGTGGGGGGTATTTCTATTCTTTATTTTTTCAATTCCAACTGTAAACCTTGATTATTAACTCTTATCTTACTGGATTTTGTAGCCATTTACAAGAAAATAGGACAAACCCTTACTTTGATTCTACTTACATAAAACCTATCCAGTCAGTCTCCTCATTTAAACCATGTCTGGGATGAATGCAGTTTAATCTATTGATCCATCAATCTTCTGATTTGAGTAATGCTCTGTCCCAGTCACAACCTCTAATGAGTTTTTTGACTCTTTCACATGCCATGAACCTTACAGTACTAATAATATGTATTTGAGTAATAAAATGTTTTGCAACTGTTGCCTTCAAATATTGGGATCCTATGCCACTTTTAGGTTCTGAGATTTGAGTCTTCAAGCTCCTTGTTGTCTTTCTTACATATATAAACCCACGGGGGCATTTAATCATGTAAATCACATGAGACGAATCACATATCAAGAAGTTTTTTATCACAAATATTTAATCTCTACTGGAATTTAAAAAATCATTTACTTTGATGGCATTTGAACAACGCATACATTTGCCACAATTATAAAAAACACACACCTTTGGGCCTTGCCAGGGAATCAGGGTTTGTGGTGCCTTCCAGTGTTGAGTGTTTATGAGTTTTTGTTTAATGTTTTGGGTCTTACTTACAGTGACACAAGGTTTTAGTTCAAAACTTTTTTGCCCTACCTTTGTGCATTTTTGGATGTTCCCATGTTACCATAGATACTCGGTTCTGTTCACCTTTATTCCTCATGACCTCACTCAAAGTTTGTTCATGTGGAATGTCTTCTTTTTGAGTAATCTTCTCAAGTGTAAACCTTTAATAGCCTCTCTCTTCAAATGTTCATGTCAACTTTCTCTTATTTTTCTCGTATTTCAGTTCATCACCACAATTTATCTTGTATCGTAACCCTTAGGCTGCCAACAGAATTAGAATGTATAGGGATTCTGGAGTAATGTATCAGTCCACGGCTCTGCAAGGGTTACAGATTGACTATATGGTATACTGTTAATGGATTTTGGTGGGTGGAAACTGTTAGCATGTAAGATGATATTCCTATCTATTGGTTTCTGATAAAAATATGTGCTAAATAAGTCCCTCTCCTTGATCATCTGCAAATCCATAAAAGGAATTTTCTCATTGCCTTGTACTAGTGTAAATTTTAAATTATGGTCACAATTATTTATATATTCAAAAAATCTGTCTAATGCTGCCACACTCCCTTCCCATAGGAAAAAGATGTCATCAATAAAATGTTTGTAAAGTTTTATATGTCTCAAAATTTCATTTCTCTCCCCTGACAAAATATGCTTGTTTTCAAACTCTATCATGTAAATGTTCACATATGTGGGGGCCATACTGGTCCCCATTGCTATACCCTGTTTCTACAGATATGTTTTTGCCCCAGATTTAAACTAATTGTTATCACAGATTCACAGAAATGTGATGGCAAAAAAGGACCTCACTGGCCTATCTAGTCTGCCCTTATATACACCCCTTCCTCCTCCTCATTTTACTGGCTCAGAACATTTCCCCCTCCTCCCAGCCTCATATGTCTGTCCCATGCCCTCTTGAATCCCCCCATCATTCTGGATCCCACCACCTCCTCTGATAGCCTGTTCCAGGCCTCCACCACCCTCTCTGTGTAGAACATCCCCCCTCACATTGCCTCTTTATTACCCTCTTTCCAGTCTGAGGCTATGGCCCCTTGTTCTAGTTTCCTCTTTCCTTTTGAATGAGCTCCCCTCCTTCACCTTATTGATCCCCTTCAAATACTTAAAAGTTTCAATCATGCCCCCCCTCTCCCTTCTAGTCTCTAGGGGGTAGAGATTCAGCTCCCTCCACCTCTGTTCATATGCTTTTCCCCACATCCCATGCACCATCTTGGTTGCTCTTCTGTGAACACCCTCATTGAACCCCGTCCCTTTCTCTAAAAGTCCCTTTGACCCATTCTATATTGAAATCTTGGGTCATTTCTTCTATAAGGGGGTTCTAAGTCTCAGCCCCCCCATCCTAGAGAAGGGTGGTCCAGTTCTCCAATCTCTTCTTTCAAAACTACTGTCAGAGTCACTCTGTTACAGATTGGGTTCAGAATATTGTAAATTAAAGTCTTGTTGATTCTTCATGTCTTAGATTTTTCCATTTTGATAATCATTATTATGTCTCCAAAACTTTTTTAATTTAACCTGTCTCCAGCTTTCATCATATTTTGTTAGGCCTTTATCAGCCCTTGCTATTAAAGACTTAAGTTCATTTAAATCAACTGAATCAACTTGCATGTAATTCTTATGTAAATTATTGCAATTAAGGAGTGAATCAGACTCCATATTTATTTATTTGTTTATTTATTTATTTATTTCAAAAGTTTCACCAGGAAAGATATATTGATCCAATAGAGGCTTGTTTCCAGATGTGTCCTGGAGTGGGGGTAGAAGAAGGGCATAAGTAGCAAAAGATAATATAGTTTACATACAAGATGTGGTAATTTACATAAATATGTACATACTATGTATAGTGGGGAAGCAATTATATGTAAGATGCAACAGGTAGTAAATACAGATACTAAATTGCTAAATACAAACAATACATTCTGAAGCATGCTTTTATAGAACCATAGAAGCTTGATGGCAGAAAAGGACCATACCTGCCCATCCAGTCTGTCCTATTTTTTCCTTACACCTCCTCTTCATGTTGTGAAAGGCTTCAGATTATATACAAGATGCAACAGGTAGTCAGTAAAGATATCATGTACTACTAACATTATTAAAAGCAGAAATACATTCTGAAGTGTGTTGCAAGGGATTCAAGAGTGCACTAAATGAGTTCAAGTGGAAATTAAGGGGGGTAGGAGGAGGGGAGAGGTTGTAATGAAAGGAATTTTATAGTAGATCAGAGGCAGGATCAAATGCAGTTGCAGGAGTGAGAGGAGAAATTTAGGAGAAGCAAGGAAAGAGAGCATAAGGAAGAAGCTGAGCAAATAGGGAGTGGAAGAGAATTCCAAAGTTTGTGAAAATGGTATGAGAAGGCAGCCTGTCCAACTGAGGCAGACCTAGAGAGAAGTGCCCAGGAGTGCAAGCCAGAGTTACCTAATATCATGCCCAGGGAAAACGTAAAACCAAAAAGATATTCATTTAGACTGGCATGCAGTAACCCTTACAGTGTATGTCAAGCAGCAATGGATTTCTAGGGATTTGAGGGTTCTGGTTGAACCAAATTTGGGCCTTATGGTAGACGGATTTCAAGGTAATTAGGATGGTATAAGGTCAAAATGTGCTTCTGATTGCATACAAATGATAACTGAAACTATAATAAAGGAACAAAATAAAGTACAACAAGAAATAGTAGACATGGAATCACAATTGAAAAGTTCAGTTGATTGAAATCAACTTAAGTCATTAATAGCAAGGATTGATAAAGGCCTACCAGAATATGATGAAAGCTAGAGACAGTTTAAATTAACAAAATGTAGGAAATACATTAATGATAACCAAAATGGAAAAATCTATAGTTGGAAGAAAAACATGCAGAATCAACAAGTCATTAATTTAGAAGAGTCTGGCCCCAATCTATATCAGAGTGACTCTAACAGAAGTTTTGAATGAAGAGATAAGAGAGGTGGACCATGCTACTCTACCATGGGGGGGTGACAGAGACTTAGAACCCCTATAGAGGAAATAACCCAAGGTTTCAATATAAAACAGGTCAAAGGAAATTTCAGAGGGAGGGTTGGGGAACAAGGAGGACTGGAGCGGGGGAAGGGAAGAGGAGACTCCAATAGAAAGAGGAGAGGAAACACCATCCACTTCATATCAGGAAGGTACAAGACCAGGTTCAGAAGTACAAATGAATAAACATGGGGAAAGCCAACAGAGCAGAAAGATCCTTTAGTCTGTAACCTTTCTAATAGAACATTAACATCAGAAGAAGCAGCAATTTTGAATACATGTCTGGGATTTTGTTTAAATAAGAAACTGGACAGTTCTGAATTAAAATTAGATTTGGAAAATATTTTTAGAAAACTTAGAATCGGGCAGTTTTTTTGATAATATAGAAATAGGAACACCTACAATCTCAGCTAAGGAACAGAAACACAAATAGACATTTATGGGACTCGTATAAAATTAAATCTTCATTGTTCCCCCCAGCCGAGTAACAGCAACTATTGAAACATACTGTCAAATGGTAAAAAATGACACTGAGGTTTTTATATGAGATAGTGAGAAACAATATAGGAAATTCAATTTAACAAAAGAGGAATATAATTCATTACATACATGTATTAGAAGCAGATGAAACAATAATAATTATGGGTGCTGATAACTGTGGAGGAATAGTAATTCCAAACAAAACAGATCATCAGAAAAAGTGTTACACACAGTTGAATGACAATATAAATTATGAACAAGTAAATGAGATCCCTTTTACAATTCTCTAGGAAATAATTAAACAAGTAATGGAAGAGCCAGAACCCAGAAAATGGATCAAACCTTGGGTAGGAGAAGCATTGAGATGTAAATTTCCTAAAATACTCCTTTTTTACGTTCTTCCAAAGATTCATAAGGATCCCCTAAACCCTCTGGGAAGGTCAATTATATCTGTTCAGGGTTCTAAAACAGAACCACTATAATTTTTTGTGGATTTCCACTGTAAATCTTTATTAGAACAGTCATGTTCTTTTTTGAAGGATTCCAGGTATTTAATTCAAATTCTGAATGCATTTAATGGTGAAGGACATGATTTACAGAATGTTATTTTGGTCACAATGGATGTTAAGAGCCTTTGCACTTCAATTTCCCTTGTAGGAGGCTTAGAAGCCCTGAAAAAAAGCCCTTTATAACAGAGAAGAAAAACCCTCAGATGCATTTATTTTAAAGTTGGCAGAAATTGTTCTGTATAACAATTACTTTAAATTCACCGCACAACTCTATCTGCAGAAACATGGTATAGCATTGAGGGCCTGTGTGGCCCCAACATATGCAAACATTTACAGGACAGAGTTTGAAAACAAGCATATTTTGTCAGAGGAGTGAAATTCATTTTTGAAACATATTGTTAATGACATCTTTTTACAGTGGGAAGGGAGTGTAGAGGCATTATATTTTCTGAATACTTGTGGCCCAGTGGCACTGAGGGTTGTGGCACTGGATGTCACACCATGTGCCATGCTGTCACCCAGGTAGGGGAATGAGCCTGGGCCACAGAGGGTCAGCAGGGAAGGGAGGGGAGGGGTTGCTCTCCCACTGAATGACTGCCTCCAGGAGGAGGCCTAGGGGATATGTGGATCTGTAAGGTGCACAGAAGGGGTGGGTGATGCAGGACTTCCATGGACATGCACACACCTCCATGCATGTACATCTGGCATGTGTGCCCCAACAATGGGGATCGGGGAGTAAATGGAGGAAAATGAAATCCTCCAACTGCAGGATGAAGCCTGACTCTCCGCAGACTTTGCTCCCAGGCCAGGAAAAATGTAAGCCTCCCATAATTCTGGGAAGTAGGGGCTAGAGAGTCAGTCTGCAGGGGGCATGGGGGACAGAAGTATAAACAGAATATGAAAAAATGAAAAAAGATTTTTTTGAATACATAAACATTTATGAACATAACTTAAAGTTTACACTAGCACAGCAGAATGAGAAAATTTCTTTTTTTGGATTTGTTGGTGATCAAGGAGGGAGGCTTACTGAGCACATATTTATATCAGAAACCAACAAATAGAAATACGATCTTACATTCTAACAGTATCCACCCACCAAAACTCATTAACAGTATGCCATATAGTCAATTTTTAAGATACAAGAAAAACAGTGGTGATGTACTGAAATAAAAGAAAAATAAGAGACAAGTGATATGAACATTTAAGAGAGAGGTTATCAAAGGTTTACACTTGAAAAGATCATTCAAAAAGTAGAAAAAATACCATGTTAACATATTTTGAGTGAGGCTGGGAGGAATAAAAATGAACAGAACTGAATATCTGTGATAACAACCTATAGCGATCCCTTTCAAAAGGTTAAAAACAATGGCCCCCATTTTCAAAAGAGATGAGCAGCACATCTCTGGAACAAATGGAGATGAGCTGCTCCTCCCACAAGATGCTCCAAACACCCATATTCAAAGGAGGAAGATGGGGTGCACACTTGAGATGGGCCACAGCCCAAAGATAATGTATGCGGCCCAAATTGAGGGGGTGTTCCCATGAATATCCCACACAATGGGATATTAAGAAGAAATGGGCTGCCCAAGTGCAGAAGATGATTGGACCAGGGCACAAGCAGACTGATATTGATCAGGGTTTGGGGTACATGTCTCGGGGGGGGGGGGTCCGCTGCACTATGGAAAGGGGGTTTTGTGTGTTATATGCATAGCTACCATATCTGGGACCTGTAAAGGAATTGGACTTTTGAGCTTGGGACTATAGTTTATCCTGTGTGATTGATACTGCTTGTCAGTATAGCTCTCCACATTACTAACTGTGTAGCTAACAGATTGATGCTTGTCCAGTTTAGTTTTTCGATTCAGTGGGCCAGATATTTTTGCTATATTGGAAGCAGAAATTATACGAGGCTATTGGGGTTCGGGGGGGTTGCACTGCACATCGAGGAAGGGGTTTATTGTTATATACATGGCCATTGGGACAAGGGTATGGGGGCAGGCCTGCCCGGTGCATCTTGCCAGGTGCAGGCATGCAAATGAGCCCATATAGGGCATGCAAATGGCCTGTTTGCACCTTACATGCTTAATGGACCCATTTGCATATCCTAGCTGAATATCACCATTTAGGGCACAGTGCATCTGGGGTGTGCCAGTGCATCTCCTATTGACAGTATTCCACACATCCCCCCCAGGCTGCCCCAGTGCATTGTTGGCCATTCCCATTTGCACCACGCACAATGGTTGCTATATTCATACAGGATGCATGATCCAGTGGGATCATGCATCTTGTTTGAATATAGCATTTTGTTGGGCTGGAGCAACTTTTTGGGTGGTGTATCTAGATGACCCATGCAAATGCCCACTTTTGAATATCCTGGCCAATATTTTTAACATTGGAACATCCTTAAAAGCACAGAGGTAGTGTAAAAAAGTTTTGAACTAAAACCTTGGGTCACTGCAAGAAAGACCCAAACATTAAACAAAAGCTTGTAAAAACTCAACACTGGAAAGCACCACAATCCATCATCTCCTTGCAAGGCCCAAAAGTGTGTGGCTTTTATAATTGCAGTAAATGTGCACACTGTTCAAATGCCATCAAAGTAAAAGATTTTTTAATTCCAGTAGAGATGAAAAATTTGTGATAAAAGACTTGTTGACATGTGATTCAGATCACATGGCTTACATGTTTAAATGCAGATGAGGATTTATATATGTAGAAAAGACAACAAGGAGCCTGAAGACTCAAAGCTCAGATCATAAAATTGACATGAGATCCCAAAATATGAAGGCAACAGTTGCAAGAAATTGCATTACTAAAAGATATAATATTAGTACTTTAAGGTTCATGGCATGTGAGAGAGTCAAAAAAGAAAACCTTTAAAGGTGGCGACTGAGACAGAGCACTAATCAAAGGGCAAGGTCGAACAGCATTAGCCCCAGACATTATTTAAGTGAGGAGAGTGACTGGATATGTTTTATGTAAGTAGAATCGTAATAAGTGTTTGTCCTCTTTTCCTGTGAATGGCCATAAAATACTATAACATCAGAATTAATAGTCAATGTTTACAGTTGGAATTTAAAAAAATTAGAATAGAAGTAATTCCCCCACACACACTTCTTGACCTCCATTGCTCCTCTGTGACCTCCCTTGGATATATACCCTATTAGGTCATTCTATCAGAATATCTGAATAACTTTTTATTATGGTGAATATTTATGTGTACATGAGGTAAAAATAAATAGTCAATTGGCACAATTTTGGAAACAAAATCCTTTAGTAATGAGCCCTTCAAACACTCTATGCATTCAGGCTACTTTCTGTAGTCTGTAGGGGCTTTCCTTGTTTGGATAGAGCAGTGAATTGTGTCACTTGGTGATGGGGGTGCCGATGATGTCACCACGTTTTTCAGGCTAATTCTTTGCCCAGAGTACTTAAGCTCAAAGAAAGAAGCTGAACAGCACAATGCTGAAAATGTAATGGCAGTAGTAGCATTTGGAAAACACAAGAGAAGCAAGCTCCCTTGAACTAGGTAATGCACTCTATCAATCCAACTCTTTGATGGCAGTAAGCAAGTCAGTTTAAATAATTTAATTTAACCAGAAATATAATTTGTTATAATTTTCATTTGTAGCACAGCAAGAATGAGGGTGGTTGGCAAATGAAAACAAGATTTATACAATAGAACTGCTGACAGAATATAAAAAATCATGACGTAAGTAGCAACATAAAACCCTTCTAACTTGCTGAGATGAAATAATAGAATTGAGAAATGTTTTTTGAAATCAAGTGGGCAACATTTATTGGTTAAAATGTAAAGGTTACATAATATGAAAGTTGTAAGTTTACATTATTTAAGGGTCACCGAGTTTTTAGTAAAATGTGTATATGTGAACAGATAAAAGATTTATAAAATGTCATTTTTTTAACTCATTGAATAAGAATAGTATTGACTGGCAAATATTTTTAATTATATTTAGGCATAAAGGAAACAATTTTATAAGACTATAAGATAAAATGTGGAAGTACATACCTCGGGCACAGTATTAGGTAATATGGAGTCTGATTCACTCCTTAATTACAATGATTTACATATTAATTAAATGCAAGTTTGCAAAATTTTATAAACTTTATTTATTTAATTAATCACAGCCAGTCCCTGATGAAGAGACCAGTTTGGGTCTTGAAACATTGGAAATAAATAACTTTTTGAAGAATATTGTCAATGAAAATAAAGGCTTTGCACAGCAGAACTTAGAACACATTTGGTCCAGCTTTGGTTTCTTTCTGATTCTTTATAAAAATCCTTCCCAGACTTCTAAAGGGATTTCAGATAATATATTTTCCATTGACTCTTTGCTTCCTAATACTACCAAGTGCCAATTTTTTTTGGCATTTATTGACTCTTCTAACTTTCTCCACATTTTTTTTATTTTATTTTCTGTGCAATCTCCCCTATATTCTCATCTAATACTTAACATTGATTGCAACAATTTTTCATTATTTAAAGAGGACAGAAAAAATATATATACTGGTCCTACCTAAAGTATTCTGTCATTATTAGTTATATCATTGGTTTGAATTTAAATGTGAAAAGAAATCTTACTAGCTATTCTTATTTGAATATTCACAAATTCATTGATTTTAGCAATACGACCATTTCCAGAAGAACTTCTCTAACTTATCATGCAGTAGAAGTGAGCATAACTTTTGGTTGTGACATGCCTCTTTGTGTCTGGGCACCTCTTGCTGTACTGCTGCCAAGCACTCCTTGTACTTTCAGTGCTGTCATATGGTTGGGTGTCAGTAAAGTGTACTTAGACAGAATTCAGAATCACAATACCTACCAATGGTTTGAAACATAGAAACATAAAAACTTAGAAGTTGAGGGCAGATAAGGACCGCAAGGCCCATCCAGTCTGCCCATTTGTTTTTCTACCTTATAAATGTGCCATCGGCCTTTGCTCTGTCAGTGGCCTATCTATTCATAGTAATTTGTATTGCTCCCTTATGCCTATCCCATGCCTGTTTGAAGCCCTGCACTGTATTCATAGCCACCACTTCTTGTGGTAAGCCATTCCATGCATCCACCACCCTTTCTGTGAAAAATAATTTCCTCACATTCCCCCTTAATTGGCCCCCCTCTAATCTCATGCTGTGTCCTCTTGTCCTGCTATTTTTCTTATCTTTAAACATGTTAGACTCTTTCACCTTGTTGAATGCCTCGATCATATCACCTCTCTCCCTCCTTTGCTCAAGGGTATACAGCAATACAGCACACTTAGAATTCAGAATCACAATAACCCCTACCAACCAAATCAAAATACACTCACCAACACAACAACAAAACCATCTGTGATTACAAATATTTGTGCATGGGATGTAAATCTATTGCTTAGTTGTCAGTGTCTGCATGTTAATGAATGATTTGCAAGTTGCAATGCAGTGTTGTTTGTGTTTGTAAGAATTCACTAGTCTGTACCAACTCTGAGACTGTTGCACTTACACAGTAATGATTTTCATCACATTATTATTCTCAGCAGCTTTGGTGAGCCTTCTCTATCTGCCTTTGTCTGTTTAACTCTGGGCTGTGCCCCGGTCCTAGGGTAAGGAACCCATCCAATCAGCTGCACAACATTAATAAATCAGGGGACTTTGGTTTTCTTTGCTCAGCTGCCAGTTTGAAGAGGAGAATCTGTTGCTTTCTGCATGTGTCTCTATGTGTTCCCCTAATGTGGAGATGTCTTGGAATGGCAGGGCACCATCCTGATTCATTAAGGCATTTCACATCAGTGCTTGGTCTCTGAGGTTGGTTTTTGCTTCTCTTGCCATGATAATGGGTCTGAAAGGATCCATGTTGGGGGGGGACTCTATTCCTTTTCAGTCATAATCACTGGGGGAAAAACACTAATTTTTATGTGTCATTTTCAATGCTTAAAGAGATAAGATTTTGTTTGGGTTGCACTAATACCACTAAACTATGCAGAAAAGTGTGTTTTTTCTCTTTTATGGGTGTTGGGGGATTTTTGTGGTCATTGGTGAGAGAGGTGATTAGGTGGCAATTTGCTTACTTTTCAGAGAGGAACACAGTGGGAAAGGGTTGGATATTTTTGGTAGCATAAGCTGACAGTTTTGTCTTATTTGAATCAGAATCACATACAATCCATAACTGATTACCAGCAACACTCTCAAGCCTCAAAGGTGCATGCCATTCTCACTAAGTAAACTAAACATACATACAGTAGCAGTAGTTTATTGGTTAGCATCTCTCAGTGGTCCATTTCATTATTCTGCTAGCACACCACTAAGGAGCACTAGTGAAAGTGAAGACTGCAATTAAATTTTTTGATTTTCATTATCAATTAAATTGTGCTCTTCATTTTCACTTTCACTCGCACTCCTTGGAGGCTCTGTCTGGACTTGCCAACTCAGCTCAGCTCACCTTCCCCCACCACAAAAAAATAAAGTTATGCTGACAACTCAAGCACATTCAAAGTCATTCAGATAAACTGTAGCTTGGGTCAGTGTACTTCCTAGATATACTTATTTCTACGAAGCACAGGTGATAAAAAGTTCCAGTTCATTGCAATCAGTGTCTGAGTTCAAAATCCTCAAAAAAATCAGAGACAGCCATGCATAGAGGAGTTATTACTAACCATAGATACAACCCCCCCCCAAACACACACACAGAGTGGATGATAGCATAGTTAGTCACATGCACCATATGATTCCAAGAAAGCTGTACCTGAAACAAGCAGTCAGCAAACATCAAATGTGTGAGTTAAAGGTTTTATAAGCAATTAACAATAAACCATCTTTTCAACAGTATGGGATGTATGCTCATGTCAGACAAAATGTTGATAACCTGATGTATCTGTTAGACATGCTAGTACACTCCCGATTCATGGTTCTAATAGTTTGCTTTTCTGTTTAGTAATAATAGATGCTATTACAGAAAACCCTTTGTGTATTCAGCTGTAATGGCATTTGACATTAGTAAACAGAAAAGCTAACTATTACAACCATGAATCATGAGTGCACTAGCATGTGTAACAGATTCATCAAGTTTTGAGCATTTTGTCTAGTCATTAAAATAAATTTACCAAATTCAATGAAGTACAGTTTTTAAATTATTTTTAACCTGCTGCCACACCATACTGGTTGCACAAACAAGGATGTCACATCCCTACTGAAGATCTTACAAACAAGGATATCACATTCCTACTTATGCTCTTGAGTCCAACGGAGAATGTTCAGCATCATTGCATCAACCAGTGTAGTCTTTTGAATAAAAACAGCCGAAAATAAATACAGGAAACACAGTGTTGTAAAAAATGGGATTTTAATAATCACACAATAGAAACACAGAAAAATGCACTAAATCCTACTCACGTTCCCTTAAATCTTGTTGTTCATCAAAGCTTTACATCCTGTACTTGTTTCTTGCATTTAATTTAGTCTTTGTCAAACAAGCCTCTCTTTTAACAGTTTGATGATCTATCTCTTTATTGGCTCCTCCTTATACTCCTCATTGAAGATACATTGAATAATATAGCCCTTTATATGTAAGAAGTATGGGGGATAGGCAATTTTGAAAAGATTGAGGAGCCTTTTTCAGCACTTTATAGAAGTCTGCTATAAATCCCCAAATCCATGCTAGCTGAAAATATGCAGATAGAATTCGGCTGAATGTCCATGGAAAAATTAGCAAATAGAAGAACGTTAAGCTATTGGAGTAAATGCATGAATGAAAAGAAGGATAAAATAACAGCCTCATGTCTCAAAGAAAATATGAGATTGTTGATGACAGAAAGAATAACCTTTTGGTTGAACATTGCTGAAAATAACTTTGGAGGAATTAAAATTTAAACACCTATGGATGGATTTTAAAAGTGACATAAAAATTAATGAGACAAACATATCTCTCATACAAAGAAAAACATAGACAAAGGGGTATAGATAAAGATTTTCAAAAAATGAAACAGTTTAAGATCTGCCTTTGTTTCACAAATAAAGTTAAAGATGATATGATTAAAGCATATTTGATACTTTT
This sequence comes from Neoceratodus forsteri, assembly GCA_016271365.2. Classification (NCBI taxonomy): domain Eukaryota; kingdom Metazoa; phylum Chordata; order Ceratodontiformes; family Ceratodontidae; genus Neoceratodus; species Neoceratodus forsteri. The sequence goes on from CM057456.1 coordinate 954,318,095, forward strand.
AAAAGATAGTAATGAGAGGCAAATTACAGCCAGGTTCTGGGTGGAATTGCACCCCTCATAAACATTGGCAGTCAGATATGCAACTCAGAAAACTACCAATCTAGATCTCGATTGTGACCATCCTCGTGCTCTAACCACTGAACTACAGGCTCACATGATTGAACCTGGAGCTCCTTGACACACTTGCTTTCTCTTGTATTGCATATCCTGCAACTAGGAATAATCAAGATAACAATTACATGTGTTGGTGCAGTATTAGCCACTGCTAAGCAATTTTAAATCATAAATTGTAGTGAGAAAGAAATAATGTGATCTACTGGGAATTGAACCCAGGCCCCCAGAATACTATCCCCCTGCTCGAATCGCTGAGCTACAGGCTCAAATAGTTGGACCTGGGGTTCCTGCACACTAGGGCTGTGTGGAATGCAAAATTCTGCTCTCTGAGTAACAGCAGAATGGCAATTCTGCTTCTGAAATGCTTTGAGGAATTTCTTTTTAAATTCTGTAGAATTTTGAAAAGCATTTCTGTGCAAACTGCACAATAATTTTCCATAACTTAAGTAAACCACAGAATAATTTTCCACTGATCACAGAAAAATAATCTGTGGCTTATGTGAGCTGTGGATTATTATTCCACAACAAAAGTTTTGCATGTGGAATGGTGAAATTTCATAAATGATGGAAATCAGCAGAATTTTCTAAAATTCTTTAGAATTCCATTCCACCAGAAATCCAACATTCCACCCAGTCCTTACTGGACACAAATCCCTTCTGGGGTATTGCATATCCTGAAGCTAGGAATAATTAAAATGACAATTAAACATTTTTGTTGCAGTATTAGTCACTGCTAAGCAATTTTAAGTCACAAATTGTAGTGAGAAAGAAATAACGTGACCTACTGAGAACTGAACACAAGCCCCTGGAATACAGCCCTAGAGCTCTAGCCACTGAACTACAGGCTCACATGATTGGACCTGGGGTTCCCAGACACACTGTCTTTCTCTGGTATTGCATATCCTGAAAACAGAAATACTCAAGATAGCAATTAAACATTTTTTGGTGCAGTATTAGCCACTGCTAAGCAATTTTAAGTCACACATTGTAATGAGAAAGAAATAATGTGACCTACTTGGACCCCAGAATGCAATCCCAGTGCTCTAACCACTGAGCTACAGGCTTACATGGTTGAACCTGGGGGTTCCTGAACATACTTCCTTTCTTTGATATTGCAATCAGCAGCTTGCTGTAGGGCAGGTGGGGATTCAGTTGCCACACATTCACATATATTCTGGTTGTGCTCTGTGCTGAAAATCTTTTAGAAAGGAATACAACAGGAATTATTTTACATCTGTATGGATTTCCCAAAGTAACTCCCTTACTAGAACTTTTTCTTCATTTTCTTCATTTCACTATAGGAAAGTTTAATAAACACCTGAAATATTTCATTAGCACTCAATGGAACATTGGAAGGCTAACATAAGGCAAATTTAAACCACGGAAAAATGAATGCATAAACTCATGCAACAATTAAAACCATTTAATAGCAGGTGGCAGGGGTGGGTTTTACATACAGCGTGATGGAAACCACATCAGACTTTGTTGCATAATGCAGCACAGTATTTCGGTAGGTTTATACTTTGGAATATGAAACCACTATTGTAGAAAGATGGTTTATAATTAGTCTGTATCATGAAAGAGGTATTATTTTATGTATAAAATTGGTAGAAATGGTGTACTATGAAAAGTGACTATTTTAACCTTTTAGTTCTCGTAACATTCAATACTACATGCACCTGAATATGTTTCTTAGGCTGAACTGTTATAAATTGGGGAGGGGGGTTAAAACAATGCTGATAACCTTCTAGGGAGAATCTGAGAACTGATACCTGTATCATAACAATAGTGATATTTTCATGCAATATATGGTGAACTATCCCTCTGTTGTGTTAGGATTTGTAACCTTTCACCCATTCAGTACCTTTTTGAAGTTTCTTTAAATTAATTGTATCTGGTCAATTTAGCAAGGTTTCTAAGTTATTAACCAGTTTGAATTTCTAGTCTGGTGTTACAGTAGTAATTAACTGCACATTGTTGCAAACAGATCTTCTCCCTGAGTCCTTAGGGATGGGATGCAAAGGATGGTGATGGAGAATTTCTACTCACTTCAGAAGCCCCTGCTCTGTGATGTGCCTCAGGGTTTGAGCCTCTCCCCCATGTTGTTCATAGTCTTCATTCAGGTCCTAGGATGGACCATTTGACTGTACAGTCTGGGTTTTCATTGTTATGCTGATGACACCCAGTTGTACTTGTCTTTTTCATGTGGGATGCCAGGTGCAGTCATGGTGCTAGATTTGTGCGTATCTGAGATTCAGGACTAGATGTCATCAAGCTGGCTCAGGCTTAACTCAGAGAAGACAGAGATACTAGTGACTGAGCCTAGGCATTGGTGGGGTGCTGAAGTCACTGAGGAGATGGCAGGCTTAATATTTGGCTCCTCTAGTTGGGTGACATCTGGTAAGGTGAAAAAGCTAGGGGTCAGTCTGGATAAGAAGCTGACACTTGAGACTTGGGTGTCAGCTGTTGTCTGTAGTGGCTTCTGCTGTCTCAGAAACATTGCATGGATTAAAGCCTTGATCCTCCTCCTCCCTCCCCCCCCAGAAGAATTGCATCACTGGCATATGCCTTTGTCTCATCCAGGATTGACTATTGTAAAGCTCTATACCTTAAGATGAGTGGAGGTGTGGAATGACCTCTACAGGTGGTGCAGAATACTGTGGCCAAGTTATTGACAGGCCTTCCTAGGTCTTGACATATAACCCTGGTCTTGCACAAACTGCACTGGTTGCTGGTAAAGTGGCATATAGCATTCAAGGTTGGTTTGCTGACCTACAGTACAAGGCCCTATATGGACTGGGTCCTGACTACATAAGCAATAGACTCCTTACCAGACCTCTAACCCCCTCCACTCCTCCAAGGTGAGCCTCATAGCTGTTCCCAGGGCTAGGCTAAAATCTTCAGATCATCAAATGTTCGCACTCACAGGACCTGTCTTGTGGAACAGGCTTCCTCAGTCTCTTCAGGAGGCTCCCTCACTGGAGGCCTTTAAAAGGGGCCTAAAGTCCTTCCTGTTTCAGGAAGCTTTTAGCTACTTTTAGTAAGCAGCTAATTTGATCCCACCTAGGTTTTTAGTTATTTTAAGACAAAAAGCATTTTTGCATATATTTATTATCTGATTATTTACTGATATATGCTATTTTATTTGTTTTATTTGCTTTATTTGTTTATTTTTGTTGTATGGTGCTATGAGCCACTGGGAATGGGTGCTGAATAAATAAACATTTGCTAATTTACTGATATTCTTATACTCTGGTATGTCTCTTCTCTCTATTTTAATTTCTGCTGCTGAATATTCATTTCATTTAAGTTTTTATTGTTTAGCCTGGATAGGCACATTGAGCTGCATTGCCCTTTTTCAGGTGTGACCAGCATATTGTGACACAACATGCAATACATACAATAGAATAAAAATAAAAATATTGTTTACAATTACATGCACACTGTTCATCTAAAATATTTAACAGATGTTTCTTAAAAACAAGTATAAATCTTTGAGACTTAAGTGACTGTGGTAGGTGGTTGTGAGCAGTTAAACCAACGCAGTCAAAAGCTCTTTGCCCAAAACAAGTCTACTGAAAGGGAATCTTAAACAAGGTAAAATCCTGTGATCTAGTATAGCATGAATTATGCTGTAGTGGAAGTAATTCCCCTATGGAAGATGGGACCTTACTAAGGATGACCTTATGGGAAAAGACTGAGGTTTATATCTTAACTCTGTCATCCAAGTAAGTTAATTATAGAGTCTGGTAAAGTAGACAGTGATGGGTTTCAAATTGAAGGACTGCTGCAGGCCCAGTGGTGTGGAGGGCTGAGGCATCACTGCCTTACTCCTGCCACACCGGTGACCCACATTCACGGTGCGAGCAGGTCACTGGGGTTTGGCCAGGGAGGGAGAGGATCGAGCATCTGGAGGACAGCTCTCCTCTCCTCTCCTCTCCTATCCTGGGGAGGGGTGGGACTAGAGCCGGTGCTTGCCTGGCCCCTAGCAGTGGCTGGAGGCTGGCACACTGGCTCTGCAGTGAATGGGTGCTGAGATGGAGCAGACGCCCGGTGTACCACATGTGGAAGCATGTACAGCTTGGTCATTGGCATCATTGCACATTGTACCTCAGGACTTGGGGTCAGGAGAAACACAGAGGCCAAAAATGCCACTGACCAGTGGATGATGCCGGCTCCACCTAGCCAGCTAGCACCTCTAAGCCAAGAGGTAAGAGTCAGTGGATGCTGGGTTGATGCGGCTGGGGGGGGGGGCACTGGAAGGGGGCTGATCAGTGGGGGGAGAAAGAAAGCAAGTTAAAAAAATGGAAGGCCTGTTGTAAAATGGCAAATTGCATTGGTAAAATACTTTTAACCTATTTAGGACCCCACTCATGACACCTGAATGTATTATCAAACCATAATATAGAACTGACAATAATAGGCTGTTCACCATAAGGACTCAAGTTTCTGGTAGAAGATTATTTCAGACCCTATGTAAGGAGCCCAGGCATTGATGTACAGTTTTTATCAGACCATCTCGGTTCAGAAGTTAAGGCACAGTGTACTCCCAAGTATCTAAACTGGTTGACTGTTTCAGTGACTTCATCATTAAGAACTCTGAACAAAAATGTGTTATTACCAGTCTTTTTAGTTCTGCTGAAGTCCATGGTTTCAGTTTTCTTAATGTTTAGAACCATCCTTCGGGCATTAAACCAGTGCTGTAAATTAATAAACTATTTTTGAAGGATGTTATTTAGGGCCCCCCACATAACTTCCACATTTAAATATTACTGCATCATCTGTGTATAGCAGCATTTCTGTTGAGGGACAGGATGATGGAAGATCCTTTAAAAAGAGGGAAAAAGGTATGGCTCCCCAAATGGGGCCCTGCAGGACACCACAGCTCACCTTAAGAAAGCTAGAACAATTTGCCTGATTAATAATTCTATGCTCATGGCCCATAATCTCCAAACCAGTTGATAACATCCACAGAAAAATTACAGTGTGACAATGACCGAAGAAGCAAACTGTGGTCAACAAGGTCATATGCCTTGGTAAGGTCTACAACTACAGATGCAGCGAATTTAAAATCCACCGGCGAAGTGGATGCGAAGTGGCCACTTCACGTTGGCGGAACGCTACGCGAAGTGGACACTTGCAAAGTGCTCACTTTGCCTTCTCATTATGACTTTGCATTGCCATTCTGCCTTAACATGAAGTAAGGCGAAGTGACAACAATATAGGCAGCCCTCCACACATCACATGGCTTACAGTACTGTAAGTCACATGCTTTAGCCAGGCAGGAAGGAAGGAAGGGAGTCAGAAAAGCAATTTGCTTCATTTTCTCCTTTGCAGTTGTAGAAGGAGGAAGCCTTTTTGGTGTAGAGAGAGGAGAGTTTGTTTTCTAATTGCATCTTGTGATTTCAAGCACAAAAACAGCTTTTTTAAAAGCTACATCTTGATTTTTTTTGTACTGTGTTTTTCATTGTTTGTTTGCTACTGAATTTTTTTGATAAGTTTTGTTTTGTGTGTGTGTGTGTGGTGACTGTGTGTGTGCATGTCTGAGTGTGAGACTGTGAGTGTGGGTGAAGGTCAGAGTATTGAGGCATCGGTCATAGTCGGGGACTTGTGCACAATGGACCTGGGACGAGAAGAGTCTGTGGCATGTGTGCGTGGGCAGAGGAGAGGAGTTTGCACACATGGGGGTGGTCAGGTATTATTGGACTGCTCCTGACTCTTGGGTGTTGCATCTCCCCCTGTGGAAGCAGCAGTAGCAGCAGCAGCACCAGTGCTACCGGTGGTGGCGCATCCACCTAGTCCACCACTGCCACCACCACCACCAGTAGCAGCTGCAGGGGCTCCAGCAGCACCCCCTTCACCACCTCCACAGCTACAGGTGGAGCCCCAGGTAAATGAAGGTGGTTCCAGCAGTATATCTGGTCCCCCCCCACAGCTCCCCAGTGTGGCAATTTTTTAACTGTGTGGGGGGAGACAGCACCATTGTGGTTTGCCATCTGTGTGGTGTGCTGGTGTACCGTGGCACCTCGGGAACACATTTGGGGACCGGTGGCCAGTGCATGCACATGGCAAACCACCACAAGGTGGAGTGGCAGGCTGCCACTGAAGGGGCCAGGCATCCACCTGCTGGCCCTTCTATGGCAGTGGCAGAGGGTGCTGGCAGTGTTGTGCCTCACCACTGCAGTAGGAGGAGGGCAACTGCAGCAGCTGCTCCACAACCATCACTGCCACCACAGCCACCAGCACCACCCTCACCACTGCCACCACTACCTGGCTTTCCTGCTACAGTGGACCCCGACACAGTGTCTGCAATGCAGGCAGACATTGCAGTGGTGTGGGTGGCCCTTGAGGAACGCAGCAAGAGGGTGGGTGCTGTGCAGCAGCAGTGGATCAAATCCAGCAGCAGCAGCTGTAAATACTGACAATGCTCAACCTGCTGCTGGAACACCATGGAATCCCCCATTAATGGATTTTTTTCTGGACCCCTCCCCCCACTACTGTGCTGTACTGTTTTTGTGTGTGTTTTTTTTGTTGTTTAATAATAAATGAATAATGCATGACAGGCTGTGTGTCATGCTGGGATAACGCCATGCCTGGGGGGTTGGGCACGAGGCCGCAGGCCGAGTGCATCCAATGCCCCAGGCATGGTGTTATCCCAAACGGCACACACCCTGGAGTGCATTATTCCTATTATACAATGGCTCATTGTTATACAGAATAAAAAAAATAATTTTAAAGATGTTTTTATTAGTGTGGAAAAATATTTTTGTTTCTTAAGAGGAGACGCAAAAAAAAAAAAAGCTCATCTAGCTCATCATCCAAAAAATCATCAAGCTCCAAATGCTCATCTGCAGGTTCACATTGCTGAGACTAGACCCATGGCATCGTGCTGGAATAACGCCATGGGTCTAGCCCCAAACTGACCAATCACAGTCCAAGATTCTTTCTTGTCATTGTATAATAAACATTTGCCCTTCTGTTGTTGCAGTGCCTCAGTAATGTTGACTTTATGCCGTGGAGTGCTTGTGGACAAGCTGATATGAGCAGTGCAAGTATGATGTGCTAAACTGTATGTGTGCAGTCAGTGTTGTTTGTGTGTGTGTGTGTGTGTGTGTGTGTGTGTGTGTGACATCAGACATTTGCAGCGTGTTGCAAACATATATTGCTGTTGGTGACTTGTTGCAGTGTTTATGGTATAAAGAATAGTGAGCAGAATAACTTAGATTTTATTGTCACCATTATCATCAGTGGACTAAGTGATACGATACTTTTTCAGAGGTGTCTGGCCAGGCTGCACCTTAGTCACATACTGTACACATAACTTTTAGGAGAGCATGTGTTTTTTGTGCTGTGATCTCCGCAAAGTCATGTGTGCACTGTGAGTGACTGAGTTGCACAGTGACCTGATACCTCTGAAAAAATATCATATCACTTAGTCCTTTGGCACTGATGGTACCAATAAAATATACATCAGGTATTCTTTGTTATCTTTATTCTTGATATTGCAATAAGCCTTACCACATGTATGTTTGCATGAAGTTGTACAATGTATGCACACACAGGAAAGAACAGCGACGGCACACATGCAGTTTAGCACAACATACTCACATTGCTCAGTCTTCATGCTGTTTGTGAAACACTTAAAATCCAATTCATGAGTCCCGACGCAAAGTAAACATTACTGAGGCTCTATAACTATTTTGTTTGTGAAATAGACATGAAAGAGATTCACTTAGATACAGCATTGCACCCGATATATGGGTGCCTTACTTCCAAGGGAATCTTTCTTGCTCCACATGTCCTTACATAGTACAATATATTTCTGTCAAAACCGCCCATAATTTCATTAAAGTGTGTCATGTCATGGAGGAATTTCCGTTCTGAAAAGGCACCAAAATTCTTCCTCCCTTTCTCAGCAACGTTAGGACATGATGCCAGGGAGAGCGCGGGTGCGTGCTCCATTATAGTGAATGTCCATCAGCTTTCTGAATGTTTCTTTATGTTATAATGGTCAGTTTGTGGTGAAATGTGGGCACTTTCCCATTAACAAGGCTCTTGAATGCTCTTGAAACTGACAGGGTAGAGAATTCTAGAGGGTGGGGGCTGTGAACATAAATGCATGGGCCCCAGAAGATTTAAAAATTACCCTTGGAATCTCCAGCAACCCCTCATCAGCAGAGCAGAGCTGTCGCACAAGCGTGTAGGGAATCAGAAGCTCTTTCAGGTAGTTGGGGCCAAGTCCTTGTAGGGCTTTGTAGGTCAATAAACCTACCTTAAAGGTAATCCACCACTGAATCGGCAGGCAGTGCAGATCACGCAGCACAGGAGTAATATGCGACCTCCGAGACACCCTGGTCATCAGTTGGGCAGCAGCGTTCTGCACTAGCTGCAAGTGGAGGATATCAATCCCAGGAAGCCCTAAGTAAAGGGAGTTGCAATAGTCAAGGTGAAAGGTCACAAAGGTGTGGATCAACAAAGGCAGATCGCTGGACGGAACAAGGTGTTTGACCCTGGCAATGTTCCTAAGATGGTAAAAGGCAGACTTGACGACTGCTGACACCTGATAGCAAAGGGTCAGCCCATCATCAAGTACCACTCCCAGGTCACGTACCCATTCTGAGGTAAGGAAGTGAGAGCCCCCCAGAAATATTCCAGAGGGCTGATCAGTCCTCAACCCCTCTATCCTGTGACCTGGTTCCACGACTATAACCTCAGTCTTACCCATGTTCAACTTTAGCCAGCTCGAATTCATCCAGTCCTGGATTTCAGCGAGGCAGTTATTAAATGCTGAGAGAGCACTAACCTGGTCGGGGGCAAAAGACAGGTAGAGCTGAGTATCATCAGCGTAGAAGCAAAACCATAGCCCATACTATCTTACAATGTCTCCGAGGGGTAGCATATACACTGCAAACAACATGGGGACACCACCGAGCCCTGAGGGACCCCACAGAACAGAGGGAGTGAGTCAGATGAAACAATCCCTGACACAACTCTCTGTGTTCTGCCCATTAGGAAAGATGTAAACCACCTGAGAACTGTACTGGTCAGGCCACAGATGGACCTCAGGTGCTCAAGTAGCACCCCATGGTCTACAGTGTCGAAATCTAAGGAGAGATCAAGGAGTACCAGAATGGAACAGTTTCTCCAATCTCTCAGCATCAGGAGATCACTGAGCACCCGAACTAGAGCAGTCTCAGTGGTATGCCTCTTTTGGGAACCAGACTGGAGAGGTTCATAGACATTATGGATGGTCAGATGGTTCTCCAGTTGAGTTGCCACTACTTTCTCAATAACCTTTCCTATAAAGGGAAGGTTTGAGATAGGTCTGTAGTTAACTAGAGCACCTGGGTCCAACAAAGCTTTCTTCAGAAGGGGTGTCACCACTGCCTCCTTCAGGGAGCTTGGAAACTCAACTGATTCCAAGGAACACCAGACAAGCTGAGCCAGAACTGGGCCAATGATATCGAAACAACCCAAAATTAAGAAAGTTAGGCCAGAATCTAAACCACAGCACGTAGAGCGCATCCCCTGGACAATCCGCATAATATCTCTGAACTCTGGCAGGTCAAAGGAACTCCAGGAAGTACAAGGTGTAGTGACTGAGCACCAACCAACAGCATCCCCCATAGAATGAGTAAAGAGGATCTCCGACCTGATGTCGGCCACCTTATCCGCAAAGAATTAAGCAAGCTTATCACACTCCATTTATGAAAAAGCTTGATGGAGCTGCAGACAGGCTGGGTTGCACAATCTGTCCACAATTTGGAAGAGATGAGGTGGTTGATTCTGAGTGACAGCAATCTCCTTGGACAGGAATTCAGCCTTCTTATGGGAGATCACTGATTGGTAAGTCTGATAATGCTCCACCAAACTAGATGGTCAACCTCCAGGGTGGGTTCCCACCAATGACATTCTAACCTTCATCCTAAATGCAGCAACTCCCTCAAGGGCCCATCAAACCAAGGGGCCTGAGGGTGAAGTGGGAGAGGATGAACCAGGACAGGAGCAATCAGGTTGAGGGCCAAGGAGATGGGCTTATTATAGGCCAGGACCAACGGCTCTGGACCTGAGCTGGCATCAGGAAACTCTGAGAGATCAATCACCACCACCAGGTCTTCAGGGCTCACATCCCATAAAGGGAAGTAACTGACCATCTTCACAGGGCAGACCTACCTCATGGTGTAATGATCGGACCAACTGACAGGTTCCACCCCCAAATCAGAGGACTTAATCCCCAGGAGGAAAATGAGATACAAAGAATGACCATGATTATGGTTAGCTGAGGAAACAATCTGTGTGAATCCCAGTGATGTCATCAGCTGGAGGGAGTGCTGTCCAAAAGGCGAGAGTTCATTGTCAACCCAAGCATTAAAATCGCCCAGAACCATCAGTCTGGGCAACTCCAATGCCATGTCAATGGCGAAGTCTGCCACTTCCTGCAGGAATCACTTTTTGTCCCATGGTGAATGGTAGATAAGAGCTATCCTGCAGCCCACACCAGCTACCACAGTTCATTCAAAGGACTTGGTTTCCTCTACTGGTGCACCAGTAAGGACCAACTCAGTCTTGAAACAGACCACTCCCCCCTCCCCATGCAATCCAATCTTGGGCAGTGTATCACTGAGTACCCGACTTGAATTGCCACTTCCAAAGTGGGGCCGGCATTTTCGTCCAGCCAGGTCTTGGTGATGCAAGCTAGATCAGCTGTTCCAACAAAATCTGCGATAATTGCGGTTTTGTTCTCAATAGATCTGGCACTGCATAACACCACCCGAGTTGGATGGGGTTCACGAGCCGTCCCAGCTGCTTGCCCATCAATAAAGAAGGTGCCCTTGGGTATGGGGACTAGACATGGAGCACCACGTTCCAGGCTCCATTTTGCCTCAGGGCATCTCCTAGGCCTAACAAGCCCTATGCAGGAGATCCGCTCATTCATTCTCCAATGTCTGCACCCCCACCATGCACACCACCACCCCTCCTACATACAATACCCAAGGCAAGACAGCACTGGTACATAGAAAAGAACAAAGGGGGGAACGGGTGGTGGGCACAGAGAGAAGAGGATGAATAGTGTAAGACTGGGAGGGGGGCAGACTGACACATTCCACAGGCTAATAACCACCAAACTAAAACTAAAGCTGCACAACAAAAAATTCTAACTTTCTTATATTATAAATAGCTACCCTAAAATAGTCACAATACACCCAATAAAATAAAACTACATAAATAACCCCCAAACCCTAAAAACTTAGAACAAAAGCAAAATCATTTGTATAAATTATATAAACTATATAAATTCTCCAATCAATTAATTTTAAATTAATGAAAACTAAATAAAATGAATGTTGACTGGGGGCTCTCACCAACCCCTACAATGACTTAGGCAGAAAAAATATAGCTCTCTCACGGCCACATTTATACAGAATCATATGATGTACAGATTAAAAAAAAGAAAACTATTGAATGTGACACCCTGGAGTTCTCTCACAACTCCACTCTGATTTGTCCAGGAAAAGTCATCTCCACTGCCTCTCACACAGAAGGAGGAGAAAAGTAGTAAACCCGGGTCCTCTCACCACTCCAGACCAGTGTTCAGTACAGTCAAAATTACTCCCACTACCTCTCATGTAGTAGGATAGGGAAAACTGGCAAGAAAACAAGAGGCCAGAGATAAAATAAATTTCATAAGGGACCTTCACTAATATTAGGCTGTAGATCTAATGTACAGTCAAGTCACATTTAGCTTCAAAGGATATAATAAGTCCAATGTACCACAGTGCTCCAAATCTTCACCACAGCAGGGCAATCCTCAGTCACCAGAGGAAAAGCAAGACTTCCAGTCCCAGCATCCAAAAATACAACAGTGAACTGGGATGTGTAAAACCAAGCTCTAAGGGAGGGCCTTCCCTGCCTTTTCCAAGTGCACCCTACTCACACTTTCCCCTACCTACCCATGGCCTGCAACTACAGTCCCCCAGGGGTAATCCCACAGAGAGCTCTGTGGAGGGCTTAGGAGGTGCTCAAACAAACCATTGGCTCCCCAAGTGCTCGAAGGGTGACTCCCGTTCAGTCACAGAGAATGGGTAATCAAACAACCTAGGGCACACAGAGGACCCCCCCACACACACACACTACTCCCAGACACACTGATTCCGATGTTGAATGGACTTTCCAAACTTCAGATCATTCCATAGTATCCTACTCATGATACCCAGTGAAAAGGGGACTTTTTAATTCCTCCCATGGGGCTCCTGCAATTCCCAGCCTCCAGCAGAGCAGTAAAAATTCCAAGTCTTAATCCACACACCACAATAAATCCAACTGTAGCAATCCCAGCCACTGATGAAATAGTGACTGTCCCCACTCTTCCAGTAACAGGATCTAGTACTGGCACCCAGGCAGGTTCTCCCTTAAAAACACTGGCCAGCTTAATCTACTGAGCGATGCCCCAGTCAGAAAACTGACAAAAGCTGTCGAGTTTCCTTTGCGTCTGCTGAACGGTGGAACCAGCCGAAAGTCTTACAAAAACGGTAAAGAGGACAGAAATGTGCAAAGTCCACACACTTAAACGATTAGAGAATATACAAAACCAATAAAACCACATGTTAAATGATTAAAATAAACAAAATAAAGCATAAAATACAACACAAAACCAAAATCAACGGTGGTACAATACAGCGTTCCTTATAGCCAGCACGGCCTAGCCATCATTTTGCTGATAGATAGATAGAACACTCATGTTTGACCATTGCGGCTCTGAAAAGATACAGAAAACAAAACATACAACTAAAGGAAGTTAAATAGCATAAAAACATTAGAACGCATACTCACTTTATAGTTTAAATATTAAGAAGATTTGTGCCTGTGGCTGATGGATGTGGTTTCCTGTTCTACTTCCTCTGCCTTGGCATGGTAAATGTAAATGTAAATATAATGGGGAAATATTGTCTGAATGACACTGGTGGTGGGTGCTGGTAGTTATAGTTGTTGCACATGAAGACATTCTCTGTTATATCTTCCTGCATCTGGTGGTGGTGGCAGTGGCTAACATCAGTCCCGGTGGTGGTGGTGGTAGTTCGGGGGGGTGGACAAATTCATGCTCAGTGGTGGCAGTAGCTAACATCAGTCCTGGTGGTGGTGGGGGGGTGGACAAATTCATGCTCAGTGATGGCAGTAGCTAACATCAGTCCTGGTGGTGGTGGTCCGGGGGGGTGGACAAACTCATGCTCAGTGTTGGTAGTGACTAACATCAGTCCCTGTGGTGGTGGCCCAGGGGGGCAGACAGACTCATGCTCAGTGGTGGCAGTGGCTAACATCAGCCCCGGTGGTGGTGGTCCGGGGGTGGACAAACTCATGCTCAGTGGTGGCAGTGGCTAACATCAGTCCTGGTGGTGGTGGTGATCTAGGGGGTGCACAAACTCATGCTCAGTGGTGGCATTGGCTAACATCAGTCCAGGTGGTGGTGGTGGTTTGGGGGGGTGGATAAACTCATGCTCAGTGGTGGCAGTGGCTAACATCAGTCCCAGTGGTGGTGATAGTCCCGGGGGGGGCAGACAAACTCATGCTCGGTGGTGGCAGTGGTTAACATCATTCCCAGTGGTAGTGGTGGTCTGGGGAGGGCACACCACCTTTTAACAACTTCAGTTAAAACCACATCATCATCTTCATAAAGAAAGCTGCCCTCACAGTCATCTATGTCTGAAGTCTGACCACTTGGAAATTCTTTCTCCATTGTGTCATCATCTACATCACTGGTGGGCCGTTTCATGTTGCCACTTCCAGTGTCACCAGGATGGTCCATTTCCACATCACCAAAACCACTATGACTAGGCTGGGGTACAAATACCGAGGTTGCAGTCTGTGCTGGTATGCGTCTGTCATTCATTTTAATGAATGTTAGCAAACTAACATTTGCAGGAGACAGGTTTGTCCAACGATCCCTGATTATTGCACCTGCTGAGCTGAATACCCTATCGACACTTACACTGGAGGGTGGGCATGTGATGTACTTTAGTGCCACTGCAGTCAGCTCTGGCCATTCACTGACCTTTCCACTCCAGTACAAAAGAGGATCATCAATTATTGTCAGATGCCTGTTTTCAGACAAATATGACTCCACCATTCTCTGTGCTGCACTAAGTCCAGTGGTTGATGCATCATCCTGTTCTATGGAATCATTTATTTCACAAATCCCCACTTGGGACAAAGCCTCCCAAAGCAGATTGATGCCAGCCACTTTGGATGACAGACCACCTGGAACTGCAGTCCCCTTTCCCCTTGCAGGATATGCTTGATGGTCCTCCAGGTACACCTTCAGCCGGTTTATGCTGCTGAGGTTTGCTGGCCTTGGCAAGTGACTTCTGTACCCCATGAACCAAGTGCACCAATTGGCCACTGATATTTTTTACCTGTTCAGGCCCTACCTCCAGCACTGAAGCAATTTCATGTTTGTATCGTGGGTCCAGCATTGTTGCTATGGCAAAGTTGTCACTACGCTGAATGCCCACAACGTGATGATTCTGGTCAAACACTGTCAGCATGTGTTTCAGCAACATACTGCTAGCACTGTCTCTAGCAACATCAAGGCCATGCTGTACATTTACCAATGTCTGCCTCAGCACCTGCAGAAGTGGAATTGATTGGCTAATGGAGGCAGACTTGCCACTCACTGCCAGTGTGGCATGTTTAAAAGGTCACAAAATTGTTATTACACAGTCCATGAGGCGTCACTGTTCAGTCATCATTGACATGGAGACCCCGGAACTGTCACGGCTAGTGTGCATCACAAGATATTCTGAGATGGCTTTGTATTGTTCATACAACTTCTCTGCCATGTATAAAGTGGAGTTCCATCAAGTGACAACTTCCAGCTTCAAGCGGTGCTAAGGCAGGCTGTTTTGCATCTGCAACTGCCGCAGTTGGTCACGAGCCTTTGCAGATCGTAAAAAGTGAGAGCAGATACAGCGTGCAATGGTCAGCATTTCCTTTACATTAGGGTACTGTAGAAACTCCTGCACCACAAGATTTAAACAATGGGCCATGCATGGAACACGAAAAAAAAACACCATTTGTGTTGTATTTCACCACATTCGACCCATTGTCACTTGCTATGAACCCAGCTCTCAGGGACGGGGGTTCAGCCACTTGTCAGTTTCAGTCAGTACCACGTCCGACATGTTTTCATCAGTGTGTGAACAGGTCACATTGCACATAGCAATCGCTGCATTCTGTTGAATTTCTGGAAGATTGCTACCATGACAATCCACCTTACTGCACTGATTATTCACACTACCAACAACACAAACAACCCCCGGCACCTGCGCCCAGTGTGCAGTTATACACAAATGTGAACTCCCCTCTGTGTTGCCACTTGTTCACATATCAATACTTAAATGGATGAATGAAGAGGATGAATTTTTTTTTTCAAATCTGTTTGTATAGCCAGTGAACTGGAACTCTCCTGGGCAGTCCACTCACCTGCCACTCTACTACCCACTGTGACCATCCACCCCCTCAAAGCTGTTAGCACTCAGTGCCGCCACTGGGTCCAAACCCACGAGGAGATCAAGAGGTGGAGGCCCAGTGTAGGGCATGTGGCGGTCGAGGCACTGGGATGCAGTCACCTAGCTGGCCCACAGGGGTATTTTCGTCTGTTTTTTCCCCATCTCCCAAACGTGACATGTGATGATGCCATGGCACACAGCAACCCCACCGGCATCTGCCATGCTCCCCTCATTGCTAGTTTGGGATCCTGCAGTATGTCGGTCTCCACCTGGGGTCACTGGGACACTGGATATCCCCAACACCCTCCCCCTGAGAAAGGAGAGCCATCCTGGGGATGTTCAATCTCTTCCCTCCCTGCTGAGCCATGGCGCACAATCTCACTCCCGAACCCAGGTTGCCGGCATGGCACGAGGTGTGGCCTCCAGTGCCTCAACCCTCAGCACCACTAGGCCAGCCTAGAGGAGGAATGTTAAAGGGCATGTCTTACTGAGTCAGACACAGTATGGAACAACTCAGGGACAGCACGGGTTGAAAAGTATGTCCTGGATGGGACTTTACATTTTGGATAGGCACATGCAGCAAACCACTGGAACCCAGAATTCTCCACAAAGAAGAAGGGCAAAATATCAACTGGTAGCATTTCAGCTACAACAGCATTAAGTTCACGTGACACTGTATGATTGGGGGGGTACTTCAGCTTATTTGCAAAAACACTCTGTAACGTGGGCTGACTTAAACATTTTACATGGGGTGTGATAACAAATGGTTCTGCTCTGTGATAAATGGCATTGGCAGGGGGTGGAGTGTGGATGTTTGATGAAGACGGTTGCACAGGTGATGATGACAAACCCAGAAATTCAGTTATTTTGCCAGATTTGCCAACCGGGTTGATGTACCACTTGCACTAGACATACTGCATTCACCACCCCCTCCACCAAAACTGCTACTCTCATCAGCACTGGACAACATGTCAAAATCATTATGGCCCTCTACCTCATCATGCCTGTAGTAATCTTCTACTCTTATTACCTCACTACTGCACACGTTTAATTTCCTACTGGACTTAACACTCATGGAAGGGGATAACATGCTCATTATAGCTGCTGATGAGGGTGAACACGCCACTGTAGTATTAGCTGCCAGCTTGTGCAGGATCCACAGTGCCAAGTGCCTATTGTTAAGATGCATATGCTGTCCTCCTGTGCCCAGATGGCTCCCCTTTTTACCTCGATTTACAAGCACATGGCAAACCTGGCAGATTGCAACTGACTCATCATTTGCATCTTGAACAAAAAAATCCCAAACAAGGGATTGTGATGCTCTACTTTTAACATGTCCGTGATGCTGCTTATTTAATTCCATTCTTTTAAGCACTGAAGTGGGGGAAGGGGGGGCTACGTGATGTTTCAGGCACTGCACACCTAGACTGCAACTGACCACCACGACTACCTATCATTGTTACTGGGTCATCATCATCAAGTGAAACTGGTAAATCACAAGTTTTTACATGGGGATTACTGCAAACAGACTCAGATACAGCCACCTTGAATTTCTTTTTCTCCAGTTCCCAACTGGGGTCAATTATATCATTATCATATTCATCAACATCACACACATCCACATCTTCTGCTTGGATGCTGGCATGTGGACTGCATGTTGCAACCACAGCAACATCATCATCATCATCAACACCACCATCATCTGATATTTTTTCACCACACTGTGAATCACTGCATGGAAAATGCATGACATGAACTGTGGTGGACAAAATATCACATTGTATACTGTCATTGACATGATTATCAGAATCCTCAGGTTTAGTTACTGGGATGTTACTGGGAAGTATGACATCATCTGCACTGCCACTCACTTGCACTGCTTCACACTCCACTACATTTTTGGATGCGGTACACTGGTCAGAATTCGAACTTGAGGCAGCAGTACTCATACTACCACCACCACCAGCTACTGATTGGGCTGTAAAAACATTGCAAGAGAAATACCTTTCCTTGCATCAGCAATGCACTTCTGTGTCTGCGTACTACCACTCCCACAGACTATCTTGCTGGCAGCAGTGCCATGGTGAGAACCAGCTTTGCTTGCACATCTCTTTGTGGGCATTTTGGGGGATCAACAATAATATTCTAAACAAATTTAGATTTTGGTACGTTCACTTTCTGATTGGGGGGGATGCTGAATGTGAAGCCGAAAAAACAACTGTGGTTTCAGCAACAGATAGAGACAGTCACACAAATTCACAAGTGGAAACACCTTCAGTAACCAGTGGTGCTGAGATCACAAACAATCCAATCTGGAAAAAAATTCCTTTTGCCGGTGGGGGCGGGTGGGAGCACTGACTGCAGATTTTTATGGCAGTACAAGCAGCAAAACAAAGAACAGATACCGTGATGGCATTACAAAATCAAGCAGCTGCAGTGGATAGCAGGTTCACACTGCTGCGCTGCAATTACACTGTGGCACAATAAAAGGGGTATTATTTGATGTCACACAACGCCACACACGCACTCACACACACACACACACACAGAACAGTTTGTCTGCTATGGTGAACGAGTAATGCGTAGCAAATTGAAAAGTTCAGTAATATGCCATGCATTGTAAACAACCTGAAATTATGAACTGCTGCATCAGATCCACACGACACACAATTAGCAAGAAAATTTCAGCAATTACTGACAATATTGCTGTGTGTACATTAGCACAGTCAGTTATATAACAAACAAAACACAAAGAAATCCCTATTTCTCCAACTTAAATCTACTTACACCACAGATACCCCCTCCCCAAAGCACACTTTCACTGTCTTTTACCACAAACACTCAATGTTGTACATTAACATTCAAAATCCACACACAAACAAAAACACTTGATGATATGAGCACAGGAGGGTTTCCTACAATCGATGAACTAAAGTTTGAGCCCAAAAGAAAACTCAAAAATGCTTTTTTTAACAGCTTTTAGAAGGTTTCAATCACAGACAGCTCTCAGAGCACACTGTCTCCTACAGCTTCCTACACACACTACCCCAAACTGAGCTGTGCAGATCAATATAGAGCCCATGTGACCTGAAATCCCATGAATCACTGCAAAATTCACCTTCAGAGCTTAGAAACAAGGCAAAGTGAGGCGAAGTGCATTATTTTCAATGTACTTCACCTTAAAATTTGGTGGAGTAGTGGTCTGGGAAGATGGAGTAACACATAGTCATTGTTTTCAATGGACTTTGTGCTACACATCATAACTCGAAGTACTCCACTTCGCATTGTGGAGCACTCTGCGAATCCACCTTCGTGGAGTGGATTGAGCTCACTTAGCCCACCACTATCCATAAACACAGAGGCCACTATATTTCCAGCATTGGTGGCCTGGTAAATATGGTTCATGAGCCTCACCAAGGCAGTCTCAGAATTATATAACGCTCAAAAACCATGTTGTACTTGAGTTAACAAATTTTATTGGGAAAGAGATTCAACCACTTGATCGATAACAATTCTTTCCCAAAGTTTGGACATAGGAACCAACAAAGAAATGGGTCTATAGTTGGAAATCATTTGCTTAGAACATAATTTATGACTGGGATGTACAGTAGCTTGTTTCCATTTTATGGGATAAACTCCTTGACATGGAGAACTTCAACAACTTAGTGAGTGGGCAGACAATGCTCTCCTTTGCCAACTTAATAATCTTGAAATCTAGATCATCAATTCCTTTAGATGGTTGTGGATTTAGTCTATCCAAATAACTCAAAACCAATTTGGGGTCAATATTTTAAAGTGGAATTTAGGATATGAATATAAATTCAGAAAGCAATCTGCATTGTAATCATGTTTATCTACCAATGCCTTATATGAAGACAAATCATTAAAAAATGAATTACATTTTTTGGCTACAATAACAGGGTCACTTATGGTTAGCCCTTGAAAAAGCTCCCGTGGCAGGAGTAAAATGCCATCAGGCTTTTTGTGGTGGTCTGCAGGGGGGTATCACGGCACCAGCTTGTATGTGAATATTTAGTGTGTGGATATATCAAATAAAATAATGATTTCCTATACACCTTTTACTTTTGAGCATCTTCTTTAGTGTACCTGGGGTGAGTCTGTGGGGCTTTCTTCAGATTTTATTTATGCTTTCATTTAGCCTTAAACAACTAGAGCTGGTGACTGAGCCGCCTCTAAATTGGATTTGGATTCACTTACAGTAAAACTATTTGAGGAAACAGAAAAAGTTTTGGTCTGTCTTCCACAACTGGTAAAGTCTTTAATCATCCACCAGAAGTTATGTGAATCATGAGCAAAATTCATTTGTTGTGCCTTATAGAATTCCCTTTTTGCCTTATGAATAAAGTTTTTGTAATTGTTTCTGGCCTGTTTATAAGCCATCAGTGCAGAGTTATCTAAATGCCTTCTATAATGGGCCCATTTATTGTTACAATAAATAAACCAGTCCAAGTGCTTCTATATCTCCTAACACACATTGTTTTTGAGGGAACCAGTGCATCACAAATATTATTGAGAATACTGCAAAAACATTCATAAGCAATATCTAAATTGTGAATAGAATCTAAAAATGACCAATCAGTGGCCAAAACAGCTACAGTATATTCAACTTATTGACATCCAATTTCTAATAGTTTCTACAAGTAATATAATTGGGTTTAAACCACCTTGGTTTTGCCAACCAATTACAATAGACTAGGCTATGATCATTCAATCTGTCTGGCAACACACCAAATTCTTTAACTTTATTTGGGTGAGTCACTACAATCCAGTCAAGTGTTGATTTTTGTTTTATAGTTGCATCTAGTAGTGGCTTCAATAATAAGATGTAGACTAAGTGAGAAAAATAGTTCTTAAAACATATTGGATGACTTGTCCTTCCAATTTTCATTAAAATCACTCAAAATGATCCACTCACAACTCTTGAGGAGCAAACTTCCAAAATTAGAAATGAATTCCTTGCCATCTTCTGTATGACCTGGGGAACACAGATAACACTAACAGTGATAATTGTATTCCCCAGATTAATGTCAGTGTTAGTGGCTCAGCAGGAGCAGTATCAGTGGCTCAGCAGGTTGCACACTGGCCTCTGAGGCTGGAAGATCAGAAGGCTGTGGGTTCTATCCCCACACCAGGCACTTGGGTTAAAAATTCCAATACTGACACTGTAATACAGCATGAGGGGGGGTGCTGCACTCCTGAGGTGTCGTCTCTCAGATGAGATGTTAAACCGAGGTCCCATCTGCCTGTTCAGGTGGATGTTAAAGAGCCCATGGCACTTCTCAAAAAGTGTAGGGGAATTTTTATTGAAAATTGTATTCATCATCATCATACAAACAACAACAGTAACAGAAAACTCAATACAGATACGTAAGTGAACAGAAAATTCCAAAGAAATGTAATTTACAAAAACTGGGGAAGGAAATGACACGATGACTATATATTCCTGATACTCTACCTAACTTCATCTTCCTCTTATGTTTTATATTTTATTTCATAACCATAACTCCTACCCTGATGTATACCATTATATATCCAGAAAATATCCCCACAAATCCATACATTTTGAAACTGACTGAGTGTTCATTTCATATTCCATAAAATGTTTAACTTCATTCCTAATTATGTTAACCAGCTGTTCTTGATTTATATGCTGTTGTTGTATGGAAAAACAGCATCTACCCTGCCAAATACAGTATTTGCAAATGGAAAACACGACATGCAGACTACTGTTATTAAAATTCACCCAGTGGTTTGATATGATTCTTAAAACAACGGTATCATAGTTTAAGTATTGGAAAGGAAGGGCTGTCCATGAGTTCTTGAACAGATTAAAAAAATAACAAGGGGGTGCTCATGAGCTGGTAAATGGTTAAGACATGTTCCTGCCTCGCTCCTCTCCATTGGGGAATTAAAGCAAAATGAAAGTAACATTTCACTTCTTATTTCAGTCTAAAAGTAACAGGATCGAGTAGCATACGTGTAATGGATGAGTATTTAACTTCAGGGCCCAGCAAAAGTCAGCAAATTGCAGTCAAAATGGGCAGGAAAGGTGTGGCCAGGGGGCAGAGCAAAAGCCAGAGCTTTATTTTGCTGTCTACAGTAGAAATGACCGTGCTCAGCTGTGAGCTTGTGTGCTAGGTCATGGCAACCCTCGAACTGAGACTGTGCAAACTGGAATCTCGGATAGATGATAAAATCCAGGAGGTTCTTACCCAGCAGTCTGCCCAGGCACATCATCTAACTGAGGCGGAGGAGAGAATTTCCAGGCTGGAGGATGAAATGCAGGGTGCCCCAGAGAAATCCTGGTGTTGCAGAGAGAACTGGAAGATATGAAGGAGGCAGCAGATTACCAAGAGAATTACCATAGGAGGCTCAGCCTCTGATTAAGGAGACTACCTGAAGGGAAAGAAGGTAGAAGTGCACTGGAGTTCTATGCAGTGACCTTGCCTACTTTGCTGGGAGTACAGCTAAATGAAGGCCGGCTCACAATGGAGAGGGCTTACCGGGCAGTTATGCCCAGGCCGCTGGTGGGCCAACCACCTCAACAGCTCATTATGCAGTTCCACTACTATCAGGACCGAGAGCAGGTACTGCAGGCATATTGGGGGAAAAAGGTCCGATTCTGTATGAGGGACTCAGGTTGTTTATTTCCCGAGATTATTTAGTCAGATTGTTAAAAAAAGCACAAAATGTTTAATGATGTGATGGCCAGCCTGAAGGCATGAAAGTGGAGAATTTTATGATTTATCCTGCAACCCTTAAGATTAAGCACAAGGGCACAGTATTTTCTTTCTGGGCCGCGAAGAAGGCTGAAACCTTTGTGGAGGAGCTTAGAAAGAAAGGTGGATGAGCAAATGTCTCCCTGACATACATAGGTTCATAGGTTCATAGAAGTATACGAGCACAGTAGGCAAGTGAAAGAGGTGCCCTTTATTGTACTTGCCATCCATATACCCTATGGGTGGAATTCAAATTTTTTCCCCCCATAAAATCATCTAATCTCTGCTTAAATGTAGTTAAATTAGTACTATTAGCAACACTATCAGGTAAGTTATTCCACATTCCCACAACTCTTTGGCCCAGATATTCAAAAGGGTTGCACCATGCGTAACAGGGTTGCGCATGCGCAAGTCCAAAACTGCGCCATTTAGCGATATTCAGAAGGAGGCAGTTGAGCCCCCGAAAACATGCTGAGCAACAGCACAATGAAAATGAAGGCATGCGCAACCGAAGGGGGTGGATCCATGCATAAAGACCGCAATGCGATATTCAAAGACTTGCGTGATGCGCAAGAGAGGCACAGCCGGAAATTGCGCACTAGCTGAAATGAGCCAAAATAAAAAGGCTCAAGGAAGCGGCAAGAACGCTACCAGGCTGCCAAGTGGGGAGAGAGAGAGAGAGAGAGAAAGAGAGAGACAGACAGACAGACAGCAAAGGGCAGGCAAGGAAACTGTGGCCCATAGTCTGTAGAGGCCAGCCGGGGGGTGCCCGGTGCAGTGGAAGTAGCAGTCAGAACAGCGGGGGTAACACAGCAACACCAGCCAGGGGGAGTCAGAAGCCAGGGAGATGGTCAGTGCCAGTTTCCACATGGAAGCTGTAATGAGGGGGGTGAGAATGCATGCTGCAGGGGGACGTGGCCGTGGAAGGGCCCGTCGGCGGTATGCCCCCGACAGGCGGTACCGTGCCCGCATCAGCTTTGAGCTGTACACAGATGTAGAGATCGTGGGCCGGTACCGCCTGAACAGGGCAATACTGAGACGGCTCTGTGAGCTGTGCAGTGATGCAGCCTGCATGTGCCTGCTCACCACGGGCACCTTCCAGAGGCCGACAGGAGACACCACAGGCATCACACAGTTGGCCACATCATGCATCCTCACCCAATTCCTCAGCGCACTGCTGCCACATGCTGCAGAGTACATCCATTTCCCCAGCACCGCGGCAGGGCGTACAGCAAACATGCAGGAGTTCCACAGGGTAGCACGTATGCCTGGCGTGCTAGGGGCCATAGACTGCACCCATGTGGCCATCCGCACGCCACCTGACCCCGATGGCCACGCATATCAGAACAGAAGGGGATTCCCTAGTGTCAACTGCCAGGTGGTGTGTCAATGTCTGTGCCACACACCCTGGCGGAGCACATGATGCCTACATATGGTATCAGTCTGCACTGTGCCATCGATTCAAGAGTGGGGACATCCCCACAGGACATCTAGTGGGTGAGTACACATGTATGGAATGCAAACTCGGGGCAAGGGTGGGAATGCCACAGGTGCCATGGTAGTGGCACACAGGGAGATGGCCAATATGGACCTGAACATGACACTGATCTCCACTATCTCCACACAGGTGACTGCGGATACCCACTCTGTCCCTGGCTGCTCACACCGTACCGGCGCCCCATGACCCCAGTGCAGCTATGCTATAATGAGGCACATGCCGCAACACGCAACATCATACAGCGGCTGTTTGGGATGCTCAAGGCATGCTTCCGATGCCTAGACACCTCCGGCGGTGCCCTACAGTACAGCCCCCAAAAGGCCTGTGGGATATTCCTGGCCTGTTGCATCCTGCACAACATGGCCAAAGACCATGGGATAGCCATACAGGTCGAACAGGGGGACAGCGATGCGGACGCCAGTGGCGCCGGTGTTGATGGTGATGAGCAGCCCCCCCTAGGGACGGAGGGACCCCGACTGATCCGCAGGCCCAGCTGCACCGGGACACCATCACAGAGGAGCACTACGCACAACACAGGTAAGTCAAGGGGACATGTGCAACCAACACTGTCCATGCGCAAACCACAGGCACACAGTGGAACACACCAGGGGTGCATGACAGTCAGGGGAGTGGAACAGTCCAAGCATACAGACACACCATCAGGGAGGGGTGAGCATTCATATGGACACACACACACCAGGCACAGAGCATACATGGGCAGATGCACAGCACTACAGAACCGACATTGCTAACACACAGCACCACCGACCACCCCCACCACCTGTACTGTCCAAATACATGTGTCAGATGCTGGGCACCCTTGCACCTTGGTGTACAGTGCAATGCAGGCATCATCATGCACACGCACCTGTGGACAGCAGTTGGGAGGGTGTGGAGGTGGTCCGTGTGTCGGCGTGGTGAGCAGAGCACCCAGCAGTGCACTGCCCACCATGACATACATTGCACACATGGCAGCACCAGACAGGGCCGCACTGGGGAGACAGCTCAGTCATGTGGCACTGTCCCACGGCCACCCGTGGGTGCAGCCGACGACCGTCGTGACCCACAGCATGGGCAGGCTGAGCAGGGGCCACATGGGGTGGCACTGTTGCACCACCAGGGGTCCCACTGCGCGAACAGGACCTTGCCCGCACAGGGGTCTGCAGCATGCCGAACAAACCTGCACCAGGGGTGCTCGGGATGCCCACAGCAGAACCCGGCGTCGACAGGCCTGGTGTCGCATGACACCGGGAGCGGGGACTGGAGAGTGCACTGTGTGGGGTGTGCGGTACAGGGGCACCTGACTGTGTGCCCAATGCAGCCACAACAGAGACCACTGTCTGGGTCAGCCTGTCAATGGCGGCGGTCACATCCGTCCGCATACGGACCAGCTCGGCTCGGTCCCGAGCACACTTCCTGCTGTGCTGCTCCACGGACACAGACAGTGCCTCCACGGACCTTGCAACCTGCCTCTGCAGCTGTACTGATTCCTGCAGCAGGCGGGTGTGCTCGTCCAATGGGTACTGTGCCCCAACGGCATCCTGACCCCCAGGGTGTGGACGGTCCTGATGCACAACATCCCTTGAGGGTGGGCGCTGTTCGCCAGGACCAGGAATGGGCGGATCAAAGGGTGGCAGACATGTGCCACTGCTTGACACTGTACCCCCAGACCTGGTGGGTGACTGCTGCTGCTGCCCCTCCAACCACTGTGCCCCAGGTCCACCTCGTTCCCCGCTGTGCTGGCAACAGTGCCAGACACCTGCACAGCCACCGGTGCTGCCCCACCGGTGCTGACAGGCACAGCCTGGGACCGTGCCAGCATGCTGGTACACAAGTTGGAACCAGAAAGGCCCAGGGGCACATGCTGGCCTGCTGTGTGTCCGTCATGGGACACACAACCATCACTGCCCATTGCAGGCCTTCTATCATCAATGGTGCAGGTACGTGCTACAGCCATGGTCACAGTGTGCTGGTATGCTTGCATGCCAGACTGCTGAGACACAGGCTGTGCACCCTCCGCACCCGTATCACTGACACCAGAGTTGGTGGCCCAGCGTGCATGCTGCTGCAGTGCCTGCTGGCTGGTGGTGGAGGTGGATGGACCCTCTCCATGTCCAGCAGGTCAGCATCACTGTCTGGACCCACCACCACCATCTCCTGAAGACGAACAGGATCTGTAACAGAAAGAGAGTACTTGTGAGTGCATGTGAACAACCGCCCCCCCAAAACACCACCACCATGTCATACCGTGCAGTGATGGGCTTCCACCTGTCTGGAATCCACCGCCTGGTATGCCCTCAATGGCATTCGGCTGCATGGCTGTGACCAGTGTCTCCTCAGTTGGGGTCAGCTCCAACACCACTGGCGGGCCCCCGCCAGTGCCAGCACATGCCGCCCTGAAGGCTGCCACCTTCTCCTTCAACCTCCTGCAGTCTGTCCCCATCTTTTCTTGCATTCCTGCATGGAGGCGCTGGTGGCTTCCATGCAGGTTAATAACCTGACTACCCCTCCCATGCAGCCTGCGGGACTGAGGGGTGCCCTCCGATCCACTCAGTACTGGCTCCTCATCCAGGTAGGTCTGGAAGAGGTCCTCCGTCTCTGCTGCTGTAAAGTTGGGCCTCCTCCCTCGCCCACCTCCCACCCTCACCTTGGCTCTGCTCGGTCATGGCGATCTGTGGAAGTGGACACCTGTCACTGTGCAGTCTACAGCATTTTCCCATGACCATTGTCCTGAACATCACACAGCATGCAACTCACCTCTCACCTGCAGTAGCGAATCTGGCCAGCGCAGCCCAGTATTCGCACATTTATAAGCACAATACATGCAAATTAGGAGTGGAGCAACTATAATGACATGCAAATCGTGCCACTGCACCCTTGAATGGCTGATCGGATGATTTGCATGTGTCGGCTGAATATCACGAATCTGCACTTTGCGCAATACGGAAGAGTCGGCTGAACCAATGGTGCAGATCTGTGCCTGTGTGGTACACTGCATTGCGCATGCCCAGATAGCTTACGCAGGCATCTGTCGCGCTGCTGACATGCTGAGCGTGATCGGAAATTCAGGCCATGGCCACCATTGTGCCAGTGGTGCTACAGCAATGGGCACTATATGGCGCTGTGGCACTACTGCGCAATACTCCACTGTGGCACTGGTATGCAGCTGGTCAGTCGCGCAGGATGCCTATACATCAGATGGTGCTGTGCGTAGCCTGGCGTCATTGCCCATGACCTTGTGTATGACCTTTGCCCCCTGGCACTGTTCGCCTGCCATGTGTGCGTCCCTATTGGCTGTCTGGTGACAGCGCTATGTAAGTGCGGTGCTGTTCGAACAAGCGCGATTGAGCCTGTGGTGGTCTGTTGACAACATCTCCACGTGGGGTTCAAGGCGCAGGCGGCCCATATTACCTGCTGTAAAGTTGGTGCCATGGCTAGGAGGAGGCGATGTCCTGGAGCCAGCGAAGTGGCCAACCTGGTGGCCCTAGTTGAGCCACACTATGAAGGCCTTTATGGTGAGGTGCCCTCACCAGTGCAGGGTGAGGTGTGGCGGCAGTGGCCACTGACCTGGTGGGGGTCACTGGACAGTGCCGGTCTGCTGAGCAGTGCGGCACCAGTACAGTGACCTCCGCGGAGAACCAGAGCTGTTAGCGCAGCTGCGTTCACGTGCCAGGCGGGGCGTGGTGCCTAGGCCAGGTGGGTGTGCCATCTATGCACCTGTATTATCTGTAGGGGTGTGTGTGTGTGTGTGTGTGTGTGTTTTGGTGGCTGTGCATAGGTGATGGCTCGGCCATGGTTGGCTGTGTCAGTGTGTGCAGCTGTGAGATGAATGGTTATGGCTGTGTGGGCAGGCACTGTCACTGGGGCAGGGGGCAGTCTGCTTTTGAGTCACACTGATGTTTGTCTCAACATATGTCTCCCATAGGCCGGGATGTGAGGATGCGGGGCCACATTGCTGAGGGCCGTGCCAGGGACCAGGTGCCAGCAGGGGTTGCACCCCACCAGCAGCAGCAGCGCCAGCAACAGCGGCAGTCAGAGCTGCTTGAGCAGTGTGAGTATCATGACTTCATGGATGCTATTGCATGCTGGGGGGGGGCCAGTATCCCTGCACAATACAAACATGATGGAAAGGGGAAGTCATAATTCCACTATACAAGACACTAGTGAGGCCCCACCTGCAGTACAGTGTACATTTCTGGAGTCCATACCTACGTAAGGATGTAGAGTGGGCAGAGAAGGTTCAGAGGAGGGCAACAAAGATGGTGCATGGCTTGCATCACAACTCCTATGGAGACAGGTTGAAGGAACTGAACCTGTACTCCCTGGAGGAGAGAAGGGAGAGAGGGATATGATAGAGACATACAAGTATCTTACAGGGTGGAACAGGGTGCAGGGAAACACTATTTTGAAGTGCAAAAGATGTTCCAGGACTAGAGGGCATGGGATGCAGTTGGAGGGAGGATGATTCAGAGGAAACATGAGCAAGACTTTCTTCACAGAACGGGTGGTGTACAAGTGGAACACCCTGCCAGAGGGAGTGGTGGGGGCTGACACACTCACGGGATTTCAGACTGCACAGGATAGACATAACGGAATTCTTGAGGTCAGGGGTAAGGGGCAACAGACTTCTAGGTAAACAAAGTGAACTTACAGGCTGAAATGGACAGACTGTGTGGGCCATAGGCCCTTATCTGCCGACACTGGCTATGTATCTATGTCTGTAGGCACGACACAGGTGACATGCATCACTGTCCAGTTTCACAGCTCGTCTGTGTATGCATCACTGGTGGTCCATGCATGCACTGGGCACATAGCTGTGTAACTGGCATCGCACCACATTGCCACGTCACTTGCCAGCCTTGTTTGTGCTGTGATGGACATGGGCAGTGTGTGTGTGCAGTGGTGCGCATAGCTGGTGCCGCCTGTTTGTGATGGCCATGTGCATGTTCACTGTGGGTGGGTGCATGCCATCACAGGTGCGGGACATTGGGCTATATGGCTTGCAGGTTGGGTGATGTTCAGGGTTGTGGTCAGTCACAACCATTGACTGTGTTCCCATTTTCCTAGGCCTTGAGGTTCTCCATTGCCTGGTGAGGGATGTCCGGGCCATCAGACAGCTTGTGGCCGACAACAACACTATCCTCCAGTCGATACACCGCCATGGCCTGCGGAGGAGGTGGCAGGGGACTGGCAGACACCAGCCAGAGGACAGCCGGCCGGCTGGCCCATGAGCTATCTTCCCTTCCCACTTCTCCCATCCCTACCACCCTGCCTTCCCTCTCCAAGTTTGTCATCCCTACCCTTGACCACCCCTACCTTGCCATCCCCCCCTTGTAAATAGTTGTAATTGTTCTTGTTCATGTTGGTTGTGTTAATATACATTTATATTTTATACTGAATAATGTGTTGGTCTCTGATTTGCAGCTGCCTATGGGTGCTCAGTTGCAGGGTGTACATGCCATCTGGGGTGGTATGGTCCTGGGTATGTGTGTGTGTGTGCGTGTGTGTGCATGGGGAGGTATCTCCAGCATGGCAGTGACTTTCGGTTGGTCTTGCCGTCTGCTGCCACCCACTGCTGGGTGCACAGGGTGTGTCTGGCTTGTAGGCTTCTGTGCTACACGGGGTTGACATGTGCTGGGGGGGGATGATTGGTTTCCTGCAGTGCCAGTCACTGCACATAGGTGGTGTCTTGGGGTCACAGTGCAGGGTGTGCTGTGCATACGGGGGGCTGATGTGCACTGTGGTTGTCAGCCCCCTGTGTGTGGCACTCTCAGCCTGCCAGTGGTTGTGCTGGGGTGTCATGGCTCTGCTATGCTTTGTTGGCTTGTCCCAATGGGCAAGTAGATCATCCATCCCAACCCCAGTGATGCTGTGCTTGGGGTGTGCAGGTGTGGTGTGGGTTCTGCAGTGTGTTCCTGTGCCCATGTGTGCATGGCTGGCGGTGGGCCCCAGCCTGCCTCCTGGATGTGCAGTTCCATTGCTCTGGGGGGCTCTGCTTGCTATGGCACCTCTGGAATGCTCAGCTGGGCTGCCCTGGTTTGCCATGGCGCAACATTTCACTCAACTTCTCCTTCCTGGTTGCGCTATGGCGCAGTATGTGCGATATTCAGACATTGGTTGCTTGCGCAATTTGTTCTGCTCCATGTTTGAATAGCGCACCTGTTGCACATTTGCGCAACTGGTTTGTGCTTGCTCCTGCTGTTGCGCTCATTTTGAGCGCAGTTTGAATATCTGGGCCTTTGTGTATAGAATAGACTCCTTTTTGTGGATATACATTTCTCACCTATGAGTTTATAACTGACACCTGGTCGATTTAAGGTTGGAAGCTGTTGTTAATCCTATTGTTGTTTTTAAATAGTCATCTTTTAGTGTTTGAAATACCAAACATAAATCTCCCCTTATTTGTTGATATTTGACAGAAAAAAGCTTTAGTTTTTTTAATCTTTCTTCATAGCTTTTATTACGTAAAGCTGTAACTTTCTTGGTGAATCTATGCTGTACACCCTCTGCTAGTTTTAAACTCCCAATAGAAGTGGGGGCACAAAATTGGGAACAATATTCCAGATGAGGACGTACCAAACTGGTGTAAAGTGGCATCATTACTTTAGAGTCTCTACTTTTAATATTTCCCAAAATTGAACCAATAATTTGGTTACATTTTTTAACATTAATTATATTTTTTCTATCAAAAGTTACATTTTTAGAGATTATAACTCCCAAATCTTTTTCTTCAGTAATACTCTTTAATAAAATATTGTTTAAAGAATAGTCAAAAGCCATATTCTTTTTGCCCAAATGTAAAACTTTGCATTTGTCTACATTGAAAAACATTCCATATGTATTTGCCCAATGTGATAGATTATTTAGATGTTTTTGCATTAAACACTTATCAAGAGCTTATCAAGCTACCAATTTTACAATCATCAGCATACTTTGAAACCCACATTTTGTCAGTTGTAGGCATTGTGGAAACTAAAATATTAAATAATATCGGACCCAGAACAGAGCCCTGAGTAACTCCACTAGTCACCATACCCATATCAGATAGATGACCTTTTACTGATACCTGCTGGGTCCTTTTCTCTAACCATGATTGTATACAATTTATAATATTAGGGTGTACATGGCATGCTGACTACTTTTGTTGTGCTACTCAGAGCCTTTGGGGATCCAAGAGGCTTGGGGGACATTATATTGCTGATTCTGTTACTATTGTGAGAAATTGAACATATTGTATGTCGCTGCCTGGTGGCCTGTTAAAATTTGAAGCAGTGTGTAATTATGACTGAACTGTCTTGATGCATGACCACACTCTCTGAGGGGAGGTGCAGGGGAAGGACCTTGACTGGAATTAGCACTGTGGGGCCTGGTTTCGAGGAGGATGCTTGTTGCACTCTTTTGCTGTTGCCACTTGGAGTGCTTGGGACTGATAGAGGGATTTGAAGAGCTTCTCCTTCCTTCTTATGGGTTATGCCTTTGGGGGCTTTTCTGAAGGACTGTTGGAATTCTCAGCAGCATGGACTTTTGTGGGGGCATTTCCCCTGGAACACAGGAGTACTTAAATGGACTCGTTTGGCTCATGCTCCTTAAAAGGAGGTGCAGGGAGGAAAGAAGAAGTTGTATCTGTGACTTTCCCAGCATTGTGTGTGGGGGGAGGGTTACTGCTGCTGTCTATATTTGTTGAGATTGGTTTTCTACAGCTGCTCAGACTCTTGGGGAGTGGGGGCATATAATGGATGGGCATAGGGTGAGGCAGGTCACATGCTGATGCCGTAAATCCCCGTCTATGGGGGGGTGGGATGCTTTGATGATGGGAGTCATTTGGAATGGCTGCAGGCACCCAGGAACATTATTTCAGGGAGTAGACTGCTGGCTGGGACCTGCCTGGAGGGAGATTTCTTGGGACACCAGGGTTCAGCTGGTCACTTTGTTCACTGGAAATTAAAAGGGGAAGAAGCGAACAGGAAGTTCTTTGTAATCTGGCGGGGAGGGGGGCAAAGGGGAACATGGTCAAACTTACAGGGTACTTAGACACTCTAGCATATTCGGTAGTTAGTGTCCTTAGAATGTGTGGGCAGGGGGCGTTAAGTGAGAAGCAGGGTGAAGCTTGTGGAAGTAGAGGAGGAGGATGGATAATGGAGGGGGGTGGATAGTTAGATGATTGGAGAGGGAATGTTCAAATTGGGGAGTTTGGGGAAAAAGGAAGGATAAGTGATGATCAAGTATTGAGAGGAGGGGGAAGCAGGGGAAGAATAAGTTGGGAGTTATTCAGTAATGTAATTGGTCACCAGTTCGAAAGTAGTTTTTTATCTCCTTTTTTATACAGGAAAACTAGTATGCCTTTATTCATTTCTGGGGGAATTTCCACCCCATTTAGAAATTAATTATATATTTTTAAAAGTTCATTCGGAAAATAGTTCCAAATCCATTTATAAAATTTGTTTGAGCAACCATTCGCTCCAGGTGCTGTATTAGTGCATAAATCTTTTATCACCAAATCCAGTTCTGTCTTGGTTACTGTAGCTATTAAGTGAGCTTTTTGTAAGGGGGGCAACTGTGGACTATCTCCTATTTAGAGCCATTCCATCATTTGATTACCATTAGTGTATTCAATACCAAACATTTTTTGGACGTATTGATCTATTTCATGCAGAACTTCAGGTTACTTAGAAGCTATGGGCTTGATTCCAGAAGGGGGATGCAGGGCTTGATGCAAGCCCTGTTCTCACTGCAAGGGGACCCACAAATGTGTCAATGCTCCTGAACATAACCCTGCACTATTCCAGAAGTATTGATGCAGTTTGTGACACTGGTGCCATTTTACAGCAGCTTGTCCCATTGTAGGGGGCCCCCATGAACGCAACGCTAGACCATCGGAGAGATGGTCTAGCAGTTGTGTTGTTGGGGACCTGCAGCATTGGCTTCTGGAACTGGGTGTCTGATGCAAGTTGGGACTTGTGTCAAACACCATGCCATGAGTTCTCTGCATCAGACGGAACATAGCTCAGACTCCATTTGTACCTGTGAAAGGTTTTACCTCAGGACTCTGTCTCTGCAATTTTCATATGGGTTTATTTTATAAGATCTACCTTGGATCCTGAATTCCTGCTCTAATTCCAACATCTTCAATCTGTTATACTGTAGCTGTTAAATTTTTTCTTTTATCTCTTGAATTTGTTGCACTACCTTGTGGTCTGATTATGACATGAACATACGAACATACAATGAAGCCAGCAGAAGGTCATTTCATCTATCAAGTCTGATCGTATTGCAGGGTCCACAGCTTGAGCTAATACCCCTGCCCTTCCTCCCCACTTTTCCCATCCTCTCTACCCACGATCCTTACCTTCCCCTTCCCCATGCCTATTCCAGCCTCTCTTAAAGTTGCTCACTGTCTTCAATTGCATAACCTCTTCCAGCAACACATTCCAAGTGTCCACAACTCTCTCTGTGAAGAAGTGCTTTTTCAGTTCTGATTCCTCTGTCCAATTGGAGAATTCCACAATTTAAATCCTCGCCAAATAATACTATTTTAGCAGTGAATAGATATGGCCATATTTCTTTCAGTAATTCCACATGTAGTGCTTTCATTTCTGGTACATACAGATTGACTAAAAGAAAAATTTGGTTCTGGTACAGAATATAACTTAAGAGTGCCCTACCAAGATGAATATCCACTATTTTAAGTACTTTAACTCCAGACTGATTTATACAAATGCCTAAACCACTACAAAGTTTGGCTCCTAATGACCAAAATCCTATACTCCATAACCATTCAAATGATGTTCTATTAGCCTCTGCTTGTGAATGCAACTTCGTATCTGGAAAAAAGATAATATTATAATATTGGTGTTCAAAAAAAGAAAAGGTAGCTTTTCTTTTTTTCTCATTTTTAATACTACATGTGCTTAATGAGGCTAAAGTGAGCTCAAACGAGGGGGCACATTTAATTAACAAAACATTATGACTGGTATATTCAAAGGGGTTGCTCCCCTGCATGATTTTCAAAAGGGGAATTTGCATCATGCAAATCCCGATGCACCAAAGCTCACCAGTAATGTATGCAGCACAAGTGTGAGGGGCATGCCCATACATATTCAGTACATCCGATATTCCAGCCGGGATATGCGAGGCATATGCACCACACCATTGCGCCATACAAAGATGTCCCCCAAAAATATGAGCAGGACTGGTCACCCACAGGCCGGCCGCCATATTGCTGGCGCAACATGGCAACAACCTGCTGTAGGTGGCCACCCGTCCCCCCAAGCCACAGGCCAGGCATCAGGCCCCCCCCATTCCCGATTGTGGGCTTAGTAATAAAATAGAATCCCTGATGGTCCAGTAGACCTGCTCCCCGACCCGATAGCGGGCCTTAAATAAACAAACTATTCCCTGGTGGTCCAGTGGACCTGCTCCCCAGCCCGATCACAGGCTTAGAATATTGAAACCACCAGGGCATTTACATGTGTTATGAAGACAGTGATTGAGTGTTGGGGCACGTTGCTGCCAAGGGGCAGGGGGCGTCGGTCCCTGATGGCGGCAGCCTCACAGAGCGCCAGTGCAAGTCACCAGGGATCAGTGCACCTCCATGCAAATGGGGCCATAATGACATGCAAATGGCCCCATTTGCACCTTGTATGCATAATGGCTCCATTTGCATACCCACCACCGAATATCGCGGTTCCTGTGCCTAGCTCAACTGCACTTGCCCTGGTGCATCCCCCTACTCCTCTCTTGCCACTGCACTATGCACAATGCAGGCGGCCATGGTGCCATATTCAACAGTGCTGAGCCATGGTGCAGCATCGCTGAATATCGCCCAGGCCATACCCTGGCGCATACCAGTTGTGCTGGCCCCTGCCTGGTGCAGTCTGAATATCCGGCCCTATAAATACTTATATTGACTCTTTCCCATGAACAATCAGTTCTGTTGGAGTCAGTATGTCTACCAAAGCAACAAACAGCTGTTTTTTCAGAAACCAGGGCAAGGTATTTGTGGCTGTTTTACTATATCATAAAGAAATAGACTGCTACAACTTGCCAGAGCTAAAAAAAAAGGTTTATGTTTGAGGGGGTCAAAATGCATCTCTATCCAGATTTTTGTTTAGCAACTCAGTGTTGCAGAAAGCACTTTTTGACATTAAGAAGTGAATTCTTCCAGGCTGGTGTGCATGCAGTTCTCTAGGCTCCTGCCAAGCTTAAAGTGACTTTTCAGAACAAAGATTATTTTTTCCATGACGAGGATAAGGCAAGAGAGTTTTATGAGAAAAACATAGCACTGCCTACAGAGCTGGAATTGGAATCAGATCAGGAAGATGAATACCTTGTGGACAATACTCAGTATATGCCAATGCCCAAAAGAAATGGATAATAATGACTGGGGTTATTAAACAGAAAGCTATAGTCTGTCAGAAGGATACTCCATTGGGAATAATTTGCTGAAAAGTGGGACTTTTACTTTAAAGATAACTAATTGGTTTTCTTTTTACTTAAAATGGGATGGATTAAAGCTTGGAGTTAGTTGATGGTGGACGCAATACATTTTGTCATGAGTGATTCATGTAAAGCTTATTACCCCCTCTCTAAAAAAAAAACAAAAGAAATGTTATTTTTATGCTTCATGTTTCTCTTTAAGTTTGGGGTAATGTTTTGAAAAGTATTTATTAAGATATGAATTTTGGAATTTTATTAAGCAGATGTCACATTTTTTGCTTTACAGCGTGTGCCCCATCTTTATCTTGTAACCTGTGGCTTGTTTCCTAGGGGGTCCTCATTATCTAAACACTGGTCTATGTGGGAAGAAGTATCAAATACCTCATCCGTCTCCACATCCTCCCATTGCAACACTTCATATTCATTCTGTAAGGATACTGTTTTGTGGGGTGGGGTTCCCTGCGGACATTTTCCCTTTAACTTTCGCTATCATCTGAAAGAAGTCTGCAGCCAGCAGTGGCATCACTTGTTCTGTCGGACTGACTTCCCTTGTGCCAGAGCCCTGGTCATAGGTCTCTGTCCTGGGATCAGGAGGGGAAGGGGTGTTCCTAGTAGTGGCTGATTGTTTCTGCTGTGACTGCACATTTTTGTTAACAGCCTTATTTATGTAGAACTTGTGCTTTGCAAAATTCACATCGACTGTGTTGTGTGAGGCCCAGGAACTTGATGTGGAGGTGTGTCCCTCCTCTTCATACACGTTACAGCGCGGAGTAAACATACAATGGACTCCTGAATGCCCAAATGTCCCACACATGGTGCATTTTATTTTGTCACAATCTCTACTCAAATACCTTGGGGAGCCACATTTGTAACATGATTTTGGCTGCCTGAGATCGAACAAAATCCCTATGTCCCTCCCTAGTGAAAAACTACTAGGGCGGTGCTGTATGCCTGCACCTGTATGATTCAATTGTATTTTAAAGTTCCACCCCCCTGTACAGAACCCTTCACTATCTATAACTGGTTCAGGTAAACCCTGAACCACACATCTTTGCTCCAGCCAATATAAAATATACTTAACATTAACTCCCTTGTTCCTGAATAACACTGTAATTGTTTTGAACATGGGCTTTAACAGGAATTGCATAGAATGAAGTCCAAATCAGGCTGTCCTTCACTTCGTGATACTGCTGCCGGAATTATTCTAGTAAAAAAGCTATACAAAAGCTAATGTCAAACGTCTGCTCTCCAGGGACTTATATAAAGGTGAAGACATCAAAGGCGAAAACTGCAAGGACTGTTTAATCAAATGTCTTCCAACATACGTCAAGTCTGGTGGTATTTCCAGCCCCCCCTACATTTAATCCAGACGGCATGCCTTCGTTTTGCATTTTCATGAGAATGATGAAATAAACTAGCAAAACTAGAGTTTGGTCTAGTGTTTAGTAATTCTTATTGTGGGGGGTTCTGATATCAAAATCAGTTGACTATCAGAAATATCTTGTTGATCTGTAATGTCACTAGTAAGCATATTGGTATTCACAGTACTTTCAATTGTGATGTCAGGGCCGAAGCCAGCCAGTACTGTACTCATTTGTTGTAGATCTTGGTCCATGCCAGAGCGATCTTCAGAAGCTTCAGTGTGCCACATAGATGAAGAGGGAACTGGTCTCTGTCCCCTTGCTGATACCAGGTAAGGGTGTATTGGGGTCTGGAATCCATCTGCTATTATCCATCTGCATCCATCCAACTCCTTTTAAGGCAGAACCTGGTGTCCAGTTCTTGGCTTCTGCCACATGTTGTTCTGACATATTGGCTTCCTTAATCTGTAGTTTGGCACTGAATTTAAAAACCGGCATAGCATTCTGCAGGTTTTTTCCTGAGCCTGTCGCGGGGCTCGTCTCTTGTCTCACATGCTTTTTCTCATCTTCCAGCTTAGTTTTGTCTTGAATATGCTGATGTTCTGATGCTGATAGCTTGTCATTAAAACATTTCTTTTTTTTTCAGGTTCCTTTGGAGATTTAACTTTGCTGTCTCACAATCCATGTCTGCATGTTCTTTTGATAAAGCAGGTATTCCTGACTGCTTTTATCGCATTGCTTTTCTTTGGAATCTCCAATTCTAGTCCTGCAAGGAGGAAGATCTGCTCCACTGCAGGTACACCAGAAAACTTTCCTGACTGCAAGGTGTCTACCATGACGGACAAGGGCTCCCTCTACCAAAGAGTAGAGGAATTTCCCCAGTGTTCTGGCCAAATTTCCTCCATTCACTTAAAATACTACTAACAGCTTAATCTGGTTCAATGTCCGTAGGCATCCATCTGTATCCCCCCCCCCCACCACCACCATGGGATGAGACTGAAAATAAGCAGAATTGTCTAGTCCTCCTTTTCCGGTCAACAAAAACTAAATAAATAAAATAAAATAAATGTTTAAAGACAGGAAATTGCAAGGACCTTGATACTCACTTGGATATTCAACTGTTATACATTTATCTGATATATATAAAACAGACACCCCCCACCTTTTTTACCAACTCTGTCCCTTCTATAGATCCTGTATCCTTGTAAGGAGACTTCGTTATTAGAAACAGAACTACTTAACAATGTCTCACACAAAGCAATTACATCAAATTTATTTTCTTTGGTCCTAGCCTCTAATTAAGCTTTTTTTGATAGTATTGCTCCTAATGTTCAAATGGACTAAGTTTATCTGTGTGTAAAACTTTGGAGAACCAGAATAGTTATTAGTTGAATGAACAGGGCCAGGGTGGGGATGAACATTACTGGATTTAATAATAGAAGTAGAATTATTTGCCTACATTTCTGGATTTTACAGTAGAATGCCCAACTTGATTTCTTTACTGCCAACATAATGTGTGTGTGCATGTGAGTGTGTGTGTGTGTGTGTGGGGGGTCTTCTTAAGTAAACCTAGGGAATAACTAAGATTAAATAACTCAAACATAGCAAAAGCAACTTTAGAATCAATGTCTAAAATGCTGGAATACTTACTAATAAAATTAATCTGTTCATCACTAGTGATTTTACCAGTCCAGCTAACAGGACTTTGTAAAATGTTACCATCCATACCACAGTGCTGACTAACCTCTATCCTCCCTACATTGAGGGTATTATCAATCAATTCTCTCCCCCCACAATTGTCTCTTTAATGCACACTGTCCTAGGAATACTGGTCAATTCAGTTAATATTTTAGGTGATACATAGTATCCCTAAGTATAATACTACTGCAATATTCATTGTATTTAATTTGCAGTGAAAAATCCAAGGTATATAACACTAAAAAAAATAAAACCTAAGATCTTAAACTCCCTAACATCTCTCAGGTCACTCAACTCCCTTAAAACCTGGGAAACAGAAAAAAAAAACAATAGAAACATAGACTTTGATGGCAGATAAGGACCGCTAGGCCCATCTAGTCTGCCCATTTCCCTACCTACAGGATAGGCCGCAGATCCTAGTTAACCAACAGCCTATTTCTTCCTACCCCCCGCAAGAATTGCCTTATGTCTGTCCCATGCATTCTTGAATTCTCCCACAGTTTTAGACCCCACAACCTCCTCAGGAAGGCTGTTCCATGCATCCACTACCCTCTCTGTGAAATAATACTTCCTCACATTGCCCCTGAACCGCCCTCCTACTATCTTTAAATTCTGTCTCCTTGTTCTTGCAAGTCTCTTTTTCTGAAAAATGCTACCCTCTTGGACTTTGTTGATTCCACTGAGGTACTTAAAAGTTTCTATCATGTCCCCCCTCTCCCTTCTTTCCTCAAGGGTATACATATTAAGCTCTTTTAGTCTCTCCTCATACGGCTTCTCTTGCAGACCCTGCACCATTTTAGTTGCCCTCCTCTGGACTGCCTCTATCCTGTCTATGTCCTTGCGGAGATGGGGTCTCCAGAACTGGACACAGTACTCCAGATGGGGTCTCACCAACTGTCTGTACAGAGGGATAACAACTTCCTGTTTTCTGCTGCTGATTCCTCTCCCTATACATCCCAGTA
This sequence comes from Neoceratodus forsteri, assembly GCA_016271365.2. Lineage (NCBI taxonomy): Eukaryota > Metazoa > Chordata > Ceratodontiformes > Ceratodontidae > Neoceratodus > Neoceratodus forsteri. The sequence goes on from CM057456.1 coordinate 954,357,407, forward strand.
TACCCCCAGCCCTCCCTACTGCCTTCTCACATTGCTTGCTAACCTTAAGGTCATCTGATATGATTACCCCCAGGTCCCTTTCCTTTTTTGTTGTTGTTGCTACCTCCTCACCCATTGTGTATTCTTCCCCTGGGTTCTTGTTTCCCAGGTGCATTATTTTGCACTTCTTTGCATTGAATCCTAGCTACCATACTTCTGACCATTCCTCCAACCTTGCCAAGTCCCTTTTCATCCTTTCCACACCTCCTTGTGTATCAACCCTGTTGCAGATCTTTGTGTCATCTGCAAAAAGGCATACTTTTCCTTCCAGTCCCTCTGCAATGTCACTGATGAAGACATTAAAAGGACTGGACACTGCGGTACCCCACTAGTAACCCCCTTTCTTCAGAATGGACTCCATTTATAATTACCTTCTGTGTCCTGTTGTCCAGTCAATGTTTACCAGGCTACCACCCTGGGTCCCACTCCCAGGCTGGTTAATTTGACTATTAATCTTTGTGTGGGACTGTGTCAAATGCCTTGCTAAAGTCTAGGTAGGCCATGTCCACAGCCCCTCCCTGGTCTACTACTTTGGTCACCCAGTCAAAAAATCTATTAGATTCATCTGACATGACCTTCCCGCTGTGAACCCATGCTGCCTTGGGTCCTGTGCTCCACTGGCCTCAAGGTACTCGACTATTCTTTCCTTCACAGTTGACTCCATCACTTTCCCTACCACAGAGGTCAGACTGGCAGGTCTGTAGTTTCCTGCCTCTGTCTTGGACCCACTTTTGTGAAGGGGAATCACATCCGCCTTCCTCCAGTCCTCGGGTACCACATCATCCTCCCATGATTTATTAAAAAGAGTAGCCAGTGGTTTCACTAGTTCCTCCCTTAATTCTTTTAGAATTCTGAGGTGAATTCCATCAGAACCCATTGCTTTGTCCATCTTCAGTTTTAGGAGTTCTTGCAGAACCCTTTCTTCTGTGAAAGGACTGGGATCGACTCCCCCTATCAAGAGTGCTTCTGTTAATTGGATTAGGCACTTCCCCCTCCTCTTTTGTGAATACTGAGCAGAAACATTCGTTCAGTATTCCTGCTTTTTCACTGTCTCCCTCTGCCCACCCACTATTCATTCTATTCAGCCTCACTATCCCTCCCTTTGTCTTTCTACGCTCGCTGATGTACCTGTAAAAGGTTTTATCCCCCTTCTTAACTGAGTTGGCTATCTTTTCCTCAGTTTGAGCCTTTGCTATTCTGACTTCCCTCCCTGCTTCCTTCTGCCTTACCTGGCACAGCTTTCTGTCCTGCTCCTTCTGTGTTTCCTTATACTTCTGGAATGCTATCTTTTTCTTCCCGACTTTCACAGCCACCTCTTTTGAGAACCATAGTGGCTTTTTCTTTCATTTTGATTTGTTCATTTGCTTCACACAAAGGCTTGTTGCCTCTGTGATGGCAGTTTTGATGATTCCCCATTGTTGCTCCACACCTCCTTCTACCCTGTTTGCTAGTGCTTTTCTGAGGCACTCTCCCATCTTACCAAAGTCAGCCCTCCTAAAGTCCAGTACCCTCACTTTTGTGTAAAGCTTAACTCTGTAGCTGAGTTTAACGTGAACCACACTGTTTGATGGTCACTTGTCCCCAGATGGCAACCCACTTCTAGATCTGAGATCCTCTCACTGCCCCCGTTTGAGAGTACGAGGTCTAAGATTGCTCCCTCACGAGTGGGTTCCGAAACTAGCTGTCTAATGCCTGCCACCTGTAGGGTATCAAGAATGGCCCTGCTCTTGGATGTGGCTGCAGCAAATGTGCTCCAGTTAACATCTGGCATATTCAGGTCTCCCATCAACAGTATCTCCCCTTTCTCTGCCATTCTAAGAATGCCTTCTATCATATCCTTGTCCATTCTTTCCCCTGACATGGGGGTCTGTACACAACCCCTGTGCAGATTGTGGTGCCCTTTCCAGTCTCCAAGGTGACCCACAGTGCCTCCTCTCCTCCCTGTTTACTCTTTCGTTCAGTTGCTTTTATCCCTTCGTTTACATAGAGAGCTACTCCTTCCCCTCTTCCCCCCTGCCTGTCTCTCCTGTAGGTTATGTACCCTGGTATGTTAACATCCCAGTCATGGTTCTCTGTGTACCATGTTTCTGTGACTGCTATGATATCCAGGCATCCCTCTTCCATTAAGGCCATCAGCTCAGGAGCTTGTTGCCCAGACTACGGCATTGGTACTCATTACCCTCCATTTCCTGATGGCCTTACTCCCTTTGCCCATCCCTGTCCTTCTTGCCTTTGTCACTTTCTCCATTTACCCCTGCCCTCTCCCTATTGACACCTCTATGTTGGTGTTTGCGATCTACTACCATGATTATTTGGGGGGCTAGGATTTCCCTGCTCCTTTCCAGTGCCTCCCCCTTGGCTAGTTTAAAAGCTTGCCAATGAAGCATTTAAACCTATCACCTAGGATCCTGGTTCCCCTCCTGGATAGATGCAGCCCATCATGCCAGTAGAGGCTTGCATCACTCCAGGTGGACCCCCAGTCCCCAATGAAGCCAAATCCCTGAGCTCCACACCAGTTTTTCAACCACTGATTGAATCCCATGGTGTGGAACACCCTAGCCTCTCCTATGCCATAGATGGGTAGCACCTCCGAGAAGGTTACCGTGCGTGCTACTTGACTAAGGCCCCTCCCCAATTCCACAAACTCTTCCTGCACTTCTAATCCCTTTCACTTCCAGGTCATTTGTCCCTAGGTGGACAATGACATCCAGCTCCCTTCCCTGTGCAGCTGCTCTGGCAATCCTGAGGATTCGCTTCCTGTCCCTCCAAGCCATGGTGCCAGGCAGGCAACTTACCTCCCTCTCCCCTTCCTCCACCAGTTCTACCTTCCTAACAATGGAGTCCCCCACCAGGAGTTGTTTCCTTCCCCTGCAGGGTCCCCTGCCACCCTCCTGTGAGTCTCCTTTGTGGAGGTTCCCAGCATCCTCCTTGGTCTCCACCGTGGGTGCCTCCATGAGGAACCACACTTTGCCAGAATGGCATAGGAATTGTGGAGAGGTACAGTGGGAGGGATGCACCTCTTTTCCACCACCCTCACCCTGTCTGAGCCCACTGTGGTCCAACTGCTCCTCTTTCTTGGCAACATCTGAGGCAACGGCAGTGGCACTGGTGGACCCTGGATGGAAGAGGAGGTCCCACAAATCCTGGCCAACTCAGCCTGGAGATGAGCAACCTCTTCCCTCAACCCAGAGAGGTGCCTGCAGATGGGACAACACCGCATCCTACAGAACATCTCCTGGAAGACTGCTGCTCCACAGCCACTGCACTGCACCACTCCAATCATGTCTTATTTCTGGCCCCTTAACTGTTTGCAATCCTTACTCTTTCCTCTATTTTTTTCTCTCTCTCTCCTTACTTTCTGCCTGTGTGCCCTTTAAGCTCCTGATTGTCCTGTTCTGAGACAAGAATATCCTATATTTCTCAGTAGACCAGTTACTTGCTCAGAGGCAGACCTCCAGCAGCTAGAGGGGGCCAGAGAGCTACTCTTGCCCTTCTAGGATGGTAGGTCCTTGGTGGTTCTGTGATCACTCACTTCCTGCCCCTAAACAGGAAGTTCCTGTTGTCAGTCAAATTCTGTGCTTATGAAAATAGAACTAGCTTTGGGTGGGGGGTGAAGGGGAGGGAAGGAGGGCAATATAGTCCCAGCAGAGAAGTTCAGTAACACAGCAGTCCTTTCTCCTGGTGTCTTCTGCCAAGCTATTAGCATAAACTTTCTAAGGCAGTCTTTAAATGTAGCTTCCTTCTAGCTAAGCCACTCCCCCTACTTACCAGATCTTTCTATAAGTAATTTAAACCTCACAGCAGTTAAGTCCTTTCAGTCACCTGAGATTTACACCTAGATAACTCTTCAGATACCCATTCAGTTCAGTTAACCCAAACACACACTTTTTTTTTTGTATGTTAGTTTTTTTACCCTAAATTAAAGGTCAAATACAAATTTTCTTCTACTTTAGTCCCAGCAGAGAAGTTCAGTCACACAGCAGTCCTTTCTCCTGGTGTCTTCTGCCAAGCTATTAGCAGAAACTTTCTAAGGCAGTCTTTAATTGTAGCTTCCTTCTAGCTAATCCACTCCCCCACTTACCAAATCTTTCTACAAGTAATTTAAACCTCACAGCAATTAAGTCCTTTCAGTCACCTGAGATTTACACCTAGATAACTCTTCAGATACCCATTCAGTTCAGTTAACCCAAACACACATTTTTTTTTGTATGTTAGTTTTTTTACCCTAAATTAAAGGTCAAATACAAAAGTTCTTCTACTTTAGTCCCAGCAGAGAAGTTCAGTCACACAGCAGTCCTTTCTCCTGGTGTCTTCTGCCAAGCTATTAGCAGAAACTTTCTAAGGCAGTCTTTAAATGTAGCTTCCTTCTAGCTAAGCCACTCCCCCTACTTACCAGATCTTTCTACAAGTAATTTAAACCTCACAGCAGTTAAGTCCTTTCAGTCACCTGAGATTTACACCTAGATAACTCTTTAGATACCCATTCAGTTCAGTTAACCCAAACACACACTTTTTTTGTGTATGTTAGGTTTTTTATCCTAAATTAAAGGTCAAATACAAAAGTTCTTCTACTTTAGTCCCAGCAGAGAAGTTCAGTCACACAGCAGTCATTTCTCCTGATAAAATAGCTTTAAACAATGCCAGTTAATTATACTTCCTAGCCACTTACCTGGTAAGCCTCAATGTGATTCCAGCCGGACACCTCCTTATCTAGTAACACTGGGGTCAATGACATTTTGTACTTGTCCATGACTCAAAGATTCCTCAATTTGTTTCTTAGGTTACTAAGGCAGTAATTACAATATCAAAAAGTATTTTATCTTTCTTTGTTACATTAGTGTACCCTCCTAAAGGATCATGTTTCATCCTACCATTTTTGCTACTAAACTTACATTGTTTCTTTTTATTTATTTATTTTTAAAATTTTACCAGGAAAAGGACTAGGATGCATGTTCCTTTTTACAGCCAAGCATGGATACAATAAACACAAAAAAAGCAATTCTCCCTTCTATTTCCCTCATATCTAAGACTTCTGGGAAATGTAGTCTGAGACACTATCCTTCAAGCTAAAAAGGCTGTGGATGTTTGTAAATTTAAAAAGCATGAATTTAGTTATATATAGAATATAGCCTGCTCCATCTATTAATCAACCACTCAGTCAGGGCTGCTGTTATTTTTTAACTTTAACCCAAGTTATGGATTTGTCTCAGACCATATCATATCCAGTCTGAGTGTTGGCTGCTGCAGGTACTGAAAACCTCCTTGGGCAAGTTGTGCCTCTTTGCTGATTATGCTAAGCTCTGTGGAAGCATAGACAGTGACAAGGGAATTCTGGAAATTCAGAGTGGCCTGCAAAGACTAGAAAGGTGGTCTAAGGTTTGGAAGTTGAAATTCAATGACAAAAACTTCAAGGTGATGCACCTATGGAACAAGAACCCCAGGACTCAGTATTGGATAGAAGGGGTAAAGCAGATCACTACAGCTGAGGAAGCCAGTGTGGTCCCATGCTAAAATAGCAAAAGGAAAATAATGATCACCATTATAGCGAATATATAATGGTGACCACACAATTAGCAACACTACAGAAATGCGCATGTAAAAATCTTGACCACACTGAAACCAGTAGAAGCAACAACCACCTCCTTATCTCCAGTTATTGTCCACCCCCACCAACCCACAGAAATCAAATAAATATTGTAGAATTGCAGAAGTAGAAGCTACAACCACCTTCTTACCCCATCTATGTTTTTAGTTCGTCTGTAGCCATATCTGTTGATCTCCTCTGTAGCCATAACTTTGGATCTCTCAATCTTGCTCCAGCCAGCTGTTACCTAGCAACAATCCCACACCTAGCAATCAGCCTAGTTTCAGCTGCCTTTTTTATATGCAGCGGACAATAACATGCAATAACATGCAATAACATGCACCAGCTAACTGCTCCTTGTATTCCCACTTCACAATTACACATTTTACTGTTTTTGTTCAGCAGAAATCTCTAATATGCTCATGCACTGTTATGTGCCAATCACAATTTGATTATGTACTCATGATTGTTGACTCATGATTTTCATGGGATACTGCCAATGCAACAAGGCCTATAGTAAGGCAACTAGGATGCGGGTATGTATCAGAAGAGGCATTGACTATAGAAGAAAATAGGTAACACCTACTTCTTTTTAGATCATTGGTGAGGCTGTACCTAGAGTACTGTGCCTAGTTCTGGAGTCCTCACCTCAGGAAAGATAAGGACAGGCTAGAGACAGTTCAATGAAGGGTGACCAGAAAGATTTAGGACTAGCAGGGCAGATCATACAAGGATCAGCTCAAGGCACAGAACATGCACTCACTGGAGACTAGGCAAGAGAGGGGTGATAGAGAGACCTTCAAGTTCCTGAAAGAAATAAACAAGGTAAACTGTGAGGAACTATTAGCATGAGTAACAGTTTAAGGACACAGGGGCACAAGTGAAAACTGATGGAAGGGAGTTTCAAGAGGGCTATGAGAAAGTTTTATTTTATAGAAAGAGTGGTAGAACCATGAAACAGTCTGCATGTTAAGGTGGTGGGCACCAAAATCATAAATGGTTTCAAGCATGCCCAGGACAGAGTGAAGAGTATAGTGGTTACTCAGGGTGGTAGTAGTAGGGAGAAGAATGGGGTGGTGGATAGTGTAGGCTAGTTCCCTGTATGAAAAATAGGTTCTTTTTTTTACTTCCTTATTTATTCCCTCCTCTCCTCCCCACGTCTCTGGCCTCCTCAGGAGCACCAAGGAGTCATCTCCCTATGGTCCACTCCTACCTGGACAGTCCTCCATCACCCATGTAGCCTCGGTTTACCCCCCAGGCAGAGATGAGGTGGGCCCCAACATCCTGATATTTTCAGTAGCATCAGTCAGGAGGGTGCCAGGAGGGCAGCCTCAAATCAAGGACAAGCTCCAGTGCTCCATCTCTGCTGGAGCAGAAGGGTATTTTCCCCTGTTTCTAGGGAGTGGCTAGCGCCCTGATATCAAGGCATTAGTACCGACGTCTGCCACTCCCAACTCCTTCTCACACTTCAGCACCTGCTGTGTCTCTGGCCTCCACCAGAGGCCAGCCAAGCACTGAACAGGGACCCCTGTCCTTCCTGGGAGAGGAGAGCTGTCCTCTGGATGCTAAATCCTCTCCCTCCTCCCCCGAACCCCAGCAAACTGGGCTTGCTCCCGAACCCGGGTTGCTGGCATGGCATGAGGTGTGGTGTCCAGTGCCTCAACCTTCAGCACCACCAGACCAGGTGAAAAATAGGTTCTGTGGTTTGATAGAAAACTACAGGCAGGCTGGATGGACCACTGGTCATTTTTGACTATCATTATCTACATTTCTATGTTTCTTTGAGCAATCAGTAAGCATGAACAGAGGTGACACAGCAGATGCAGATGGATGTGTCTGTGTTTCTTAGCCTGGGGAGGAATTGGAAGGCTAGAAATGCTGATAGTTGCAACTCTGGAAGCAGTTAGAGAACAAGTGAGTGAACATGAGTGAGGTGCAAGGTACAAATAAGGAAACACAAATGGTAATGCAATCTATTATCTGCAAGATGTTTATATGGATGGGTTCAGGGCAAGACAGTGCAGATTTCAAATTCATGAAATGCCATTATACAGTTAGCTTCATGCAGAAGGCTTTGGAATTAAGAATGAGGCTCAGCAAAATGCATGAAATCCAGAAACTAGAATGATTTTTGGACAACACAATGCAATAGATAGAAGTAAGGAAACCTTAGCTTAAATCAGGTACTAGGAACAAGAGGGTGTCAGTGTAAGGAGAAGGAAAATGAAAGCGTGGTCCACAAACAGAGGAGGCAAATAATGAAGCAGAGCTTGACAAAAGTTGGAGATGAGTAACCAGGAGTAACAGGAGAGAGAAAGAAAGGCTGTGCAGTGGACTTACAATAGTACATTTCTGGGGACTGAAAAAAGAACTAAGAAGGTGGGATTGTTAAAAAATCAACAAGGAATGAATCAGTGGATGACAGCTAGATTACTGTATAATGAAGAAAAAACTGCTGGACCTAGAAAATATACATGTGCCATATAAAATGCTGCAGAACACCAAAGGTAAATCAAAGTATCAACGGTACTAAAGGTGCCAAATAAGATCTGTAAAGTGTGAAATATTTATGTGTTAAATATACTGTACCTGGATTCAAACCACTGATGCTTTGCCTGCTAATGAACACACATTCATTGGGCCACAAAGCTGCAGGTAAGGGAATTGCAGTTCCTGTGGTGTTGATTTTAGATCACAACTTGTAAAGCAGCCAAAATGGGATGCAATCTCAGTGGACAATTTGCCTTCACAAATTGGTTGTTCTCAGCCATATTTTATTCTCATATAATTTACTATTCCACTCCACACTACCATGAATTTCCACTAAAATGAGTTTTCATCTTACAAAGAAAGATTAAGTCCCTATCAGGATTTGAATTGCTGATCTTTTGCTTGCTAAGCAAACACACATTCAGTATGCCACTGAGCTGCAGGTAAATAAGCTGAATTTCCTAGGGTGTAGATGTATATCACAACCTGCAAAACAGGTGACTGGGGATATAATCCCAGCAAGAGATACACCTCCCCAAATTGCTTCTCTTAGTGCACGCGCGCGCACACACACACACACACACACACACACATACACTGAAATCAATGTTTAATTCCCTGCCAAGATTTGAACTGCAGGTTATTTGCCTGCTAAGTGAACACACATTCAGTGTGCCACAATGCTACTCGCAAGTGACTTGCAACCCCTATGGTGTAGAAGATAGTTCACAGCCTGCAAAACGGTGACTGGGGATATAATCCCAGCAAGAGATATACTGCCACAAATTGCTACTCTCAGCTAAATTTACTTCTCATATAATTTACTATTCCAACTCCACACCACCATGAATCACCACTCAAGTGAGTTTCCATTACACACACACACACACACACACACACACACACACACACACACACACACACACACACACTGAAATCAGTGTTTAAGTCCCTGACACAATTTGAACTGCAGATTGCTTGTATTGATTGTCAGGTGTGACTAAAAAAGGGTTGTGCCCAGTCTCCTCCTGGTACAAAATAAAAAGTAAAAAAAAGTTTACCTGGTAAGTGAACACACATTTAGTGTGCCACTGAGCTGCTAGCAAGTGACTTGCAACTCCTATGGTGTAGGAGTTGATTTACTTTCACAAATTGTTATTTTTAGCTAAATTTACTTTTCATATAATTTACTATTCCGCTCCACACCACCATGAATGTTTACTCAACTAAGTTTCCATCTTACAAAAAAAGAGATGAAAAAAGTGCTTAAGTGCTGGCCAGGATTCAGACAATATTGATCTGAATTTTCACCACTGATTCTTTGTCTGTTAAGCGACACACATTCCGTGTATACTGAGCTGTGGGTAAGTGAGCTGTATTTTCTATAGTGTACAGGTTATGTCACAACCTGCAAAACAGGTGACTGGGAATCTAGTTTCAGCAGACAATTTAACTTCACAAATTGTTGTTCTTAGCTAAATTTACTTCTCATATAATTTACTATTCCAACCCCTTCCCACCACAAATCACTATTCAAGTGAGTTTCCATTTTACAAACAAAGTTTGAGTCCCTGACAGGATATGGACCACTAATCCTATGCCTGCTAAACAAACACACATTAAGTGTACCACTGAGCTACATGTAAGTGAGCTGCAGTTCCTGTGATGGAGTAGATACATCATGGCCTGCAAAACAGGTGACTCAAATTGTATTCAGCTTTAGGCAGGCCTCATACAGGACTAATTTAATTGACTACAACATGCAGTACTGTAGAACTAAGTTGAATTATATGAAAATCTGCTATTTAGCTGTGCTGAAACCCTTCGCCACATCAGCAGTGGGATTTAACTTTTTCTTTCCTACAATAAAAGTTGTAGTGAGAAAGAAAAAAATATGTAATACATGGAATCAAACTCAGCTTCTGTAGGTCTGAAACCAACTGACATAATCAATGACATCATGCAGCTGAATCACTCACACTGAATGTAACCTTAAAATTGACTAAATGCACTAAAGAGTATGCATGACCACAATTGGTGTTAATAGCTGTGCTGTTCATACCTAAATAAATCAGTATGGCTGACTAATAAGGTTCAAAAATCTATAATTTACCAGAAGAAACTACAATAAATTTTAACCAACACTAAATATCAACAATAAAAATAGAAATAAGAATATACTCATAAGTACTAAAAAGGCTACCAGTGATGAACGAAGGAAATTTGAGTTTAGATTATCACACACTATAGATAATTATAATTCCTTTTACAGACACATCAGCTTTATAAAGGGAGAAGACAGATGTGTAGAACCAATAATAGATGGTAAAATCAAACTGCAAGAACCAAAGGATGTGGCTAATAGTCTAAACAGATTATTTTGTTTTGGATTTAACTAGGTGGGTGAGCTAGGTAACAACATACTAATGGGTGAGCTAGGTAACAATATACTAAACCATCAACAATAAAATAACAATCAGGAACAATTAACTAATCAAGGATAAACAGAACAGACTTAATACATTAAACACTAAATCAGCCGGGTGACTCATAAAAGAACTAAGCAATCACCTGGCAGAACCATTGACACACTTCATATACAGATCCTTTTTAAGAGAGTGCAAAAACAAGACATGGGAACTACTGACCAATAAGTTTAACACTGATTGTAGGGAAAACAATGGAAGGAATAGGGTTAATTGATCCTAACCAGCATGGGTTCAAAACAAATGGGCCATGCTTTACCAATTTGCTTAATTTTTATGAATAAATATGTTCTAACCTACATACGGGCTTAGTATTTGATATAATCTATTTAGGCCTTCGTAATGCACTCAATACTACCCCACATGAACCTCTGATTAAGAAATTCAGGGCCCCATATTCAAAAGATTTATGAGTGATAGTAACAGATTGTGCAGGTGCTATCTGAACTTTGTGCCAGATTGCTATATTCATCTGTTTGTGCAGTGCTTGTTAGGAACGCTAGTACTTGACCACAAAATTAATGTATACAGCACCCAAAAAGGGGGGCGGTGATGTGCATATTAACACAGTGCTATATTCAGAGGTTTAACACTGTGCTAGTGGCATTTAGTTCAACTTAGTACAGTGCAAAAATAAGGACCATAAAAAGAAGATTTTTTACCAGGGGCAAACCCCAGAGGCAGGGAGAGGCAGTATAGCACACAGACACCCAAAAGCAAAATGGCACACACTGTGAACCTGATACAGGCAGTCATGGAGAATGAATGGCAGGGCAGTGCCCCTGGGGACCTGCACTGGCTCAGACCAGCTCTGGACAAACACCCACCCACCACAGCCATGCAATGTCTATAGAGCTCCAGGTGACAGTAACACTGTGCTTTTAAGTCATGCAATGTCTGTAGAGCTCAAGGTGACAACAACACTATGCTTCCAGGTCACCAGAACCTTCCAGATACTAATGAGTGACACCACTGGTATCACATAGTCTTCCACCTCACACCTGTTGGGCCAGATCCTAAATGCCCTGCTGGCCAATACTGGGGTATTCATTGTAGTTCCCACTATACCATCACAGCGAACAGCAACCATGAAGCAATTCTTTTGAGTTATGCACTTACCAGCCATACTAGGTGCCTTTGACTGCACCCATGTTGCCATCCATGCACTCTAGGCAATGGGGTGGGGGCCTATGTGAACAGAAAGGACTTCCACTCTATTAACTGTCAGGTGGTGTGTGATGCAACAGAGTACATCATCAGTTTTCTGGCATGGTACCTGGCAGTGCCCATGACATGGTCATCTGGCATAATCCCATTCTGTGCCAGAGGTTTAAAGGTAGGAATCCATATAGTGGGCATCTTATGGGTGAGTATGTGTCTAAGGTCTTTTCCCACCACTAGCCACCAATGATATCAATAACCAATGCCCTTTACCTACACAGGGGACAGTGCATATTCCTTGCATCCCAGGCTCCTAACACCTTTCCTACATCCTGCATCCATTGCAGAGGACAGGTACAATATGGCACACATTGCTACATGCAATGTCATCAAGCAGGCCTTTGGCAAGTCACATCATAGGTAACAAGCTCACATAAATAGTAGGAATATGCATGGAAGCAACATTTTAGATTTTTTTGCACCCCAATGATTACTGCTCATTACACGCTCACTAATTCCTTAGCCTGTTGAAGGAGTTGTGGTGAGTTAAGAGTGACACACTATCATGTAATGTGGGAGTGTCCTCCTCTACAACCCTTTATCCAAGCTCTAGGGGAGGAGATGGAGACCCTGTTTGGACCCTCATTCTGACATGGAGCACCATTATTTCTATTGTTGCAATACCTCAAAGGCCTAACTGATGGCAATACTCATTATTTATTTAAACAATAAGGCATGCCAGGGTGTATGTTATTATGTAATAACGTTACGCCTCAGGTGGTTAAAGCACAAGGTTGCAGGCCGAGTGTGTTTGACACCCGAAAAGTGACTTTATTGCACAATAACACACACCCTAGAGTGCCTTATTGCTATTATACAATAGCTCGTTTGTTAACAAAAGAGAAAGAAGGAAACAATATATTTTTATGTATTTTTGTATATGTGTGTGTGTGTGTGTGTGTGTGTGTGTGTGTGTGTAGGTATACATTTAAAAAGAAAAGTTGACAATATTTTTCCCGCCATTAGGTGAAGCTACTGCCTGAATGAGCCTGCCTGTCCAGCCCCCCAAGGTTTTTCCATGTTTCATGGTTGTGGTCATATCAATCTCCCCCCCATTCTCCAGTTCTAGTGGTTTGCCCACCCATACTACTGCAGGGTGCTTGAAGCCAGCTGTAGTTCACGTCTCTTTCTTTTACAAACTACCTATTTCACCATTTGGAAGCTGTAGCTTATATATATTTTTTTTTTTTTTGCTGCGGCTTCTAAACAGGGGAGGCTTTAATTTTTAACATGCCACATGCCATCCTCAGACAGTGCTCTCTTCTGTAATTTCCCCTAGTGGGCATTGAATTCTTTGCCTGTGGGAGGTATGTTGTAATGAATTCTCCACTTTCTCCAGTATGTACAGTGTTTGTATACCATATTTGAAGATCAAGAGACAAGTGGAGAACAAGTCAGGATGCAGGCTGACTCCTTAATGGATCGTAACAGACCCTTCATTTACTAGTAGCTCCCTGCTTCTTCCTGTGAATGACCCTAATTGCGCAGTGAGGAGCTTTCTGTGTTTAAAATGAGTAAGTAGGGCTTCAGCGGTGACCATAAGAGGCTTCACTTTTGAACACTTTGCCCAACTGCAGGATCACTATGCAGCTGCTATAAGTGCTATTGATTTCTAAAAGCCATTACAGCTTTCCTTTCATCATAAGATGAAATGCAAATAAAGCAAAATATGGGTCACTTTTAAAAAAACAAAGAACCTCTGTGTGCAAACACTGAGGCAAGGGTTACCCCAAAGGGCATTTGGCTGGGAAGCCAAGTTTCAAGAAAATACAAAATCACACATGCCCCCACTTTTAAAAAAAACTGTTTGTTATTCAATGAGCATTTTCTGGACTCTTCTCTTGATTTGCACTCATTAATGCTTCTGTGGCAATTTGGGTAGGCATCGGAGAGTGAAGGAAAGCATTGAGGCCATTACTGTCTTATCACAAGGCACACACACATGATTTTGCTGTTCTGCTTGCTGCCCCCTTTAGAAGCTATGGGTACAAATTCAGGGTGGGGCTTCTATTAATAAACTTTTTTTTGATGCAGCTTTTATTCGGGGTTAACTTCTAAATGGGGGTGGCTTCAAAACGGTGAAATACGGTAAGTGGTTTTCTTTCTGTAGATGTTGAGCAGCCACTTGGTGAATGTACAGTGCAGTGCTAAAGTGCATACAAGCTGACTTGATCTCAGCACCCCCCGGGAGATGGAAAAGCTGTTTGGCGTCATGGCTTTGCTTAGTTTCTACTTACAGTGTTTCTTTTTTTTTTTCTTTTTGGCACTTCACATTGGTGCTTTAGAGATCTCTTATTGTGGCTGTATGTGGGGAATGGAAAAATGAAGCTGAGGATTGGTAAGAAGAGTATTCTCAAACAGCACACATGCTCACACCCATTGTCACCACATCAGTTTTTTCCAGTCATGGTGAAAAGCGGAGGGACAGTAGGAACGTGTGAAGCAATGATGTCTTTACTGCATAGATACTGTTGTAGTGGCTGGAGGAGCAGGGGTTGAACGGGTGGTTGTGAAGACATTCCACTGTTTAAAAAATTAATGCAGCTGGTGCGGACTAGTGGGTGGTGATTCTTCTTTTGCGCTGCCATGTGATGTGGTAATTTTTCTGCCTCCCCTAGACACAGTGATGTTATTGTCAGATAACATCACTGTTTCTAGGGCAGTCTGACTAGTGAGGACTTGAGAATATTTCATGCCATTGTATAATACAAATATTACTAACAGTAGCAAAAAAGTAATTACCATGTGTTGGCTTACTCTTAATATCCCAGCTGTGGCAAGATGGAGGACATTGGTGTATCAGGTTTACAGAATGGAACAAAAGGTTTTAACCCTCCCCACCTGACCAGAACTGCATATAGCAGACTGAGCATATAAGGCCCAAGTGGTCAACAGCTTATAAAGATTCACATTATATAACTGCATATTTGTCAGTCTCCTCATGCTGTACCATAGGGGAGAGACAAAAATGATGCACATGTTGAAGATCTTAGAATACTATACTACCTTATTGTATATCCACTTGTTGATAACATATTGCTTGTGTATACCTGTCTAATGTACCATGTTGTTCCTGGAAAAGTTGAATAAAGATTATATTTACAAAAAAGTGGGTCTTTGGCATGGTCAAGATGTGGTTTAGGTGCCTTGACCATTCCAGTGGTGCTCTACAATACACCCCTCAGAAGGCATGTGCCATATTTCTTGCCTGAGAGTACTACACAACATGGCACTCAAGCTTAGGATATACTTGCCAGCCCCAAAGGGAAACACTGCAGCAGATGCAGACAAGGGGATGCAGGAACAGCTAAGCAGGTGTGCTCCCAGGATGGCCAGGAGTTCATGGGATTATGCAGCCCACCTCATCACAGACCACTTCGGACCCACACAGTGAGTACAGAGCACACAGGAGACTGTAATGTTCTTTTTTTCAGTTGATCCTTTTCCCCTTGTGTGGCCACCTTCAAGCCTGCCAACCAACCCCTTTACCCCCTGTTTCTTTTAGGGCTTACCGGTCTGAGCTCCTATGGCTTGCCCCCATGGCAGGGTGGTGGGAAACATGCTCAATCTGCCAAGTAAGGATCCATTTTTTCAAGCCTGAGGCAGTGGGTGCAGGGCTTGTGAAGGGTAGTGATCATTCTGCCATCAGGGATGTTTCCTTTGCTCCTAGTCCCCCCTCCCCTATGTCTTAGAGGAATGTGTGTGCAATGGCATCAACGGTGGCATCAGACACACTCCTGTGCAGTGCATGCTGGATGCCTGCCACTCCTCTGCTGCCAGGTGATGTGTTCCACAGATGTCACTAGGGGGCAGTCTGGCTCCGGTTGTTGTGCCATGCCCTTCCCTGAGGAAGACAGCAGTTCTCCCTGATGACTTGGGCTCATTCCCTCACTGGAGTCTTCAGCTCTGCAAGCAGTAGCACTACTGCTGTATCAGCGGCTGGCAAGAGCCTGCGATGTTTCAATGAAATGTATTCAAAACTAGTAATGTGCAAGAAATAACAGGGATACACAGAAATAACAAGCTATCCAGGCAGTGGGGTATAAAGAGGGATGAAAATAAATAACATGCCATCCAGGTTGGGGGGGTCACAAGGGGATGATGAATTAAATAATTGGCCATCCAGGTGGGGGAACCGTAGGCATTGTGAGGAGGGCATGAGGTGGTACATTTGGGTTAGTACTGAGGAAGATAAACACCCTAGGTGTGTTACCGCTACTACCACCATGGACGTGGACATTGAGAGAGGACTATATCCAACAGTGTAGCAGGGGCATTGTCTACTCAGTGAGGTATGGATGTGGGGACAGTGTTAGCCACCCACAGCAATGGCCCCATGGGATACTGACTCCTCCAAGGAGTAGGCAATGTCTAGGGGTGCACAGCATCATACCACCATGTATTGCCATACAAGATATTCTGGTTGTCCTAGATGTGCTGGGCATCTGGCTGCCCACACTTTGGGGCATGGCCTGATGCCAAGACATCTGCTGAAGGGTGACATTCTCCCCACTGGAATGGCCTATACTGTGGCCAGCACCTGTGGTACCAGAGACCATGGCTGCAGCCTCCAGTACCACAGCAGACACTCCACCTAAACCAGCCACAAGGGACTGCTCCACACACACCCAAAGCCTGCCTCGATGGACTTCTGCAGTTCACCCAAGGTTGCACTGTACTCTGCATGATAAGCCTCTGCATGCTGCTTGTGGTCATGCAGCATTTGGTGTGTGTGGCCCTTTTCAGTCTACACACCCTCCAGTTCCCCTCCAGTGGACTGCAGCAGCTGCCTGCTGGCTGTCTCCTGCTGCTGGCATGGACTATTCTGAGGGACAGGGTCAGGCTGTACCCTGGCCCATTGTGTGGGCTGGGGTTGCACCATGTTTGGTGCTGTGCATGTTTCCTGGGTCCTGAGCAGCCTAGCAATGGCTGGGCCAGTGGGATTGGCATGGGGAGGCAAAGTGGTGGCCATGCTGAGGGTGGTATCCTGGGGTGTTAGGGCAGTGGCCATACTGAGGGCAGGGTCCTGGGATGGCACAGCAGTGTCAGTGCAAGGGGCCGTGGCAGGGGTGGCATGGCTATGGCCATGCTGGAGGGAGGGGTTGGCTGGTCCCCATCAGTAGGGAGGCCAGCAGGGAAAGGCAACCCCTCTTAGCCTGAGCTGGATCCCTCTCTCCTCCACTCCTCCATAAATGTCTCATCCAAGTCTTCTTCATCACCATCCTCCTTGCTGCTGGAGTCATTGTCTGCCCCAGCACAGGTGGGCCTCAAGGGCAGCTGCCAGCAAGATGGGCCCGGGCCATTCTTCAGGATAGTGTCCACCATCATAGACTGGGCTGTCAAGAGAAGAGAAGAGAGTGATATTGCAGAGTACTGTACATACCAATGTGCTGATGATGGCAGTATGTAGGCCCAGTGTACTGTGTATTGTCACACATGCCACCCATGCAGTGCAGTGCACATACACTCCAGTGCTGTACACATCACACACACTCCATAATCAGTGATCACACAGTAGATGACACACATGTAGCACAGTAAATGATTGTACCACAGATGGCCCCACCACAGGATACCTGGATACCACCCGGAGACCTACACCTAATGTGTAACACATCCAACTGACAGAGTTGGGCCAGGGTACTGGGGACTCACCTGCAAAGTCAATACAGTAGTCAGCCTGAAACATCAACATGGGAAGGCCCAGCATGACAGACACATGTGAATATTCCACATAAATGTGATACACTAGCTCTGTGTGTGCCCCCCTACATATACAGTAAGCACCAAATTAAACAGACACACTTGTTTTGGATGCCTTTTCTAATGGACGATTCCCCATTGCCAAAAGTCATTTACTATATGGCTCTATAATAAAGTCACATGATTAAGCGGACCTGAAATTCCACATTTAGCAGCTGCCAAGTAGCCAATTAACAGCTACCTTGACACCTCTGAAGCATGCCATTTATCAATGAGAACAGAGTAGGCTGGAAGCCAGAAAACAGGTTATGAAGATGCCAGTATTTTTTTTAATGGTTCCTTATTTAAACTGAGTCTAAGGTGGTGGGGGGTGGAGGCTACACAGGACTTGGTTGTGGGGGGGAGGTTACACAAGGCTTGGATTGCGGTGGTTTCTGTCTGGCAGCCGGTTGACACAGCAAGGAGTGAGGGGAACATATAGAATGGAGCTGCAGCAATGAGTGAGCATCCCTGCTGTGAAAAAAGAGCAGGCTAGAAGCCATAAAACACTTCAGTCATGGAGTTGCTGTATTTCTTTGAAATGTAAACTGAGCACAGATTTAAAAATTAGTATGGAGAGAACTAGAGGGCTGCCAGTAGGATGGCCATAGATCAGGCGGGCAGCTGGTTCGGGAACAAATTGTAGAAGGCGGGGAGGACTGTGGATTTAGGCCTGGCAGAATTTCAACACTGTCATTGTTTCCTGACATGTCTGTCGCCCACAACAGTCCAGAGATCCCTTATCTCAGTTTCATTGATGAAACAGACACCGCTTGTATCGGAAGCAATGTCATATGTCAGACTAGTCAGTTACAGGTGGCGCATACTGTACCTACAGTACCACAAATACTCTATTGAAATAGATAAATGCAAGGAGCTGAAGAAGGTAGATGGTGAGAAGAAATCCAGCAGAAGGGGGAACACATGGAAATGTCAAGGCATCCTGATGGGCTGATCCAGCTCTGCAAACAGGTACACCATTACAGACAGGGCATGCAGCAGTGATGTCCCACATCTCTGGTGTCCTGTGGACATGTAGGATGTGTACACAGGTCTGCAGTAGGATGTGTGTGCAGACCACAGATAAGGGCAGTACATCCTGTGCCTGCACATTGTGCTTGTCCTGCTGTGACCCACATTGCCTCCCTCCCAGAGGTATCAAACCCCAATACCACTGGTGTGCATACACTCACAAGTCCAATATGATTGGGCTAATGCTATCACTTTCATGTCTGCGCTGTTCCAACCAGGCTCTCAAACCCACCTCCTAGGATGCCACTTACCTCCACCTGGTGCAAGGTGGCAGCCATTACCCTCTCAGCATATGACAGGGGTGGCAAACTGTTGGGGCCACTGCCTGTGGCCTGCAGGTTTTCCCAGGCCTGGGCAGTGACTACTTTGATCAATCTTTTGAGATTAGTGAGCCAGTTCCTCACTTCCTCTAGTGATCAGCTTCTTCCACGCATGGCATTCACAGCCTCTGTTATCTTGGACCAGGTACTTTTAATCTTGGCTCTCATTCCCTCCTTTTGCTCATGAGGCTTTCATGTGCTATGTAGGCCTTAACCTGGGCCAGCACCTCCTCCTTGGAGAATTTCCATTTATACTGCCTCTCTGCACTGTTCATGATACCTATTGGAAATGGGGAGGACAAGCAGCAATGAGCATTGTATACACACAGCAGAGCACAGAGCAAAGGTACCATGGTGTGCAGCCCCCAGTGCCCCCTGGCTGAGACACATATGTGTTCCTGCATGGTGGAGCCAAACACACAGCTAACAGGCTGCCTAATACATCCCCTGGTGATGTGCAGATACAATAATAGCTAGTCCTGATACAGCATAAACGCAGTGCTGTGATCGCTCATGTTTCTGTTGTGGGCCATTCCACAAACACATACCTCTAGCTGCCTGCAGTACCTCTATAGAATCTGTGTGGTGCACTTTTCTCCTTTTATATGCACCAAGCATAATTAAGCATGCATATGAATGAATATATTCCAGTAATAACATGCACATGTGGATTTTGCCCTCCAACTACAAAATTAGCTCATTTGCATACATTGTTTGCATATTGAAGATTTTCCCCAAGCATTAACATTTTAGCACTAGCGATAGCGCAACTTCCCCATGCAGTGCAGACATGATGTTACATGTAGTTGTCAATGTCATGATACTGTGATGGCATGCACACTATGGCATTGCTCATGTGCAGTGTGGAGCAGCGCATGTGAACCATATGGATGTATGGATGTGCAACACATGCAGTTATCCTCTCCACCAAACAGAAACACACATAGTACTGCACTATGAAGCACTAATGCTGAAATGTGTTGTGCAAATGGAAGACCACACCCATAGTGCCATGGACTTGTCACTATCTGGGTGGGAGGGCTGGTGCTAGATAATTAACCACAATGGCAGATAGGAGAAGGAGGGCTGTTCACCAGAAAGACACCTGCTGGATGGGCTGGCCACAGAACCTGACCAACTTGGTGGAGCTGGTGGTCACTAGGGAGAACCAGCTTGTGGGAGAGGGACAGATGCAGCAGACAGGCCCAGGTGTGAAATCTGGGCATCTGTGAGAAATGTCTGGCATGGCACACTGGAGTGGTCTGGATGGGGACCTGTGCCAGCAGAGGTTCAATGACCTGTCATGGAAAGAGTCCAGGTGCCAGCAGCAGCTCAGGGCTATGGTGGATAGTGACACTGTGCCACAGCCAGGTGAGTACAGTCAGCTGTATATATGGTTGCTGTGGCATCTTGTATGTGGAACTGTTTGCATGATACTGTGCTGGGTTTCTGTCTGTGAGGGAATGTACACTGTACCTGTGTGTCCTTGTTGCATTCACTCTGTCCTATGGAACTTGCACCTCTGTACAGCCTGATATAATCAATGCATTTGTATTGGTCCACAGTCCCAGTAGATGTCCCCATTCCCTGCACAATACAGGACCTTTTATGGATCTCAGAGCCCTGCACTTGCCATAACACTGAGGATTTGTGCTACCACACTCACTCATGATCACTGACTGTGTATGGGTGCTGTGTCAGATTGGAAGAATATGTTCGGTGACATGGAATCTACTTGTAGCCAGGGTAGCAGGTGTACAGGACATCAACTCACAGAGGCCACTGTCTGTTCCGTGCACACTGTCTGTGTTGTATAGCACAGGTGCTGGTACACATATGCCATGTAATGCATGGTATACCATTATATTGGAGTTGATGTGCCACTCTAGGTTCTGCCATTGTGTTGGACTACACCAACAGTATGTTAACATAGAAACATAGAATTTGACAGCAGATAAGGACCGCTTGGCCCACCCAGACTGCCCATTTCCCTACCTAATGGATAAGCTGCAGATCCTAGTTAACCAGCAGCCTACTTCTTCCTACTCCCACCTCCTAGAATTGCCATATGACTGTCCCATGCATTCTTGAATTCCACCACTGTTTTTGACTCCACAATCTCCTCCAGAAGGCCATTCCATGCATCCACAACCCTCTTGCATGCAACATGGGGTTACGTGCATCTTAATATGTAATATGAGCTGTACATGACATAGTCAACATGTATGGGTATATTGGACGGGGTGGTGAGGATGACTGGGCAGGGGCACTAGACAGGCCTTGCATACTCAGTGCTAGGCCATAGAAACAACACATAGAAATGCACACCTGTCTGTGTGGTGTGCCATGAGTATACACAATAGTAGGTCATGGCCCTGCATGGTCCTGTCCATCCCTACCATGCACATGTGGCTGCTGCTGCACATTGCCAGTATATACTGTAGGGATACGTACTGTTTAGAGTTTATGGTAATGTGCCATGTGTTCTGCTGGATGTTATTGATCACATGTTTCCTTTGTCCTCCACCACAGACACAGGGGCCTAGCAGGGCCATCATACTAGCAATGCTAGGAAGGGGCACCTGGCCATGATGGGCCTGGCATGGCCAGGGACCAGAAAGATGGTCTGCAAACATGCATCCCCATAAGTACTCTACATTGTGTGTTTCACAGTCTGGGTTGCATGTCTACTCTATGCTGCATGCTTCTGCCATTGTAGGAGTATGTCCATGTGTGTCTCACCAGGCTGCTTGCATGCCTGTGGGGCAGCACCTATGCAGTGGTGGTTGGAGACACTCACCTGACCCTAGGGGCATTGTCAGTGGCTGTGCAGTCTACTGTTTTGTTCATCATTGCACCAAGCATGCTACTGTGTGTGTGTGTGCGTGTGTGTGTGTGTGTGTGTGTGTGTGTGTGTGTGTGTGTGTACTGTGCCTTGGTATGCATTACACCATGTGGTGGCATGTCCCCTATGCCACAGACTTGATTTACCAAGGCATTGGCAGTAATGCTCTCAGCCATGGGTGGTTCGACTGACATTGTCAGGTCTGCTGTGCCACGTGGTTTGCAGGTTTGGACTAGGTATGCATATCTGTCTGGTGGAGGTAGGCATGTGCCACTGTTGTATTGGTACACCCCTGTGACATGCTGTGTGCAGCATACAGCACCCATGGTAGTCTTCCCACCTCAGTGCTGTCTCCACTGCTGTGTGCGTTGTGTGTCATGCCATTGTATCTCGCCAGAGCCAGCCTCATGTGTCATGGTGTCAACAGAAAGGGACTCACTGAAGGACACTGAATGTACCTTACCATATTTGACCAGCACTGTGATGCATAGTTGGTAGTATCTAACCAACACAGTGATGTTCAGAGTGTGATTATTCCACAATAAACAGGTAGAGCTATGCATACATTACAACACAATTTGGTCTTTGCAGGGTCAATGTCCTGCACTAACTCTGTATAAGGGAAAATTTCTTAGGGTAGGACCAGCATCTTCTGGGGTACAAGGGTGCCTCCAGGCAACTCTGCATCTCACACCGGTGTTGTGGTGACCACAGTACATTGTGTCAGGTGCCCATCCATGTATGACACTGTAACACACATGTGTTTCCATGCCTGCTGCACACAGTGCTACATGACAATCCCATTTCTATACAGCTTTGCTGTGTGTGCCAAATGTGTGTATGCCTGGGCCTGTCCCTGCCACTGACCAGGGTAGATCATGAATATCTGTTGTCCTACACACCTGTGTTGACCTATGTGCTGGATGCCTGGCCTGCAGAGTGCAGGATGTGTGTGTGTGTGCAACTCCTAGCCACTTGGGCAATTACACTGCCTATTGTTCTTTGGCTTGGTGCTGCTGTTGCATGTGCTGCATTTCCACATTTGGCATATCTGCTAGTGTTGTGTGTCCTTACATGGCTCAGTCATGCTCCACTGCAGCACAGAACATTCATTGTACAGTATATGCAGTCCTCTACTGTATGGTTCCACAATGCTGTCTCTGGTATGCCACACACATTCCATCATGACTGTTTGACTTCCTCCACCTACGTGTGGCATGGTGGCCCATGTGTCAAGGTTGTACTTCTGTTATGCCCTTTATGCAACTCCTGTGTCCCTTGTACTTCGTGAATAGCTAGCTGAGGTCAGTGTATTTCTTTCCATAGGTGCACATAGGGATGCAGGTGTCTGCAGGGATTGGAGGGATGTGGCAGACACAGAAGACTGGGACTACCTCTTGAGATGACAGGTCCGCAGGCTGAGGCTGTTGACGCACTGGGTGGTGGAATGTACCCAAGCAGTGGAGGGCCTGCCAGAGGCCATAGCACAGCAACTCCACCAGCAGCAGATGATACCACCATCTGCAGCCCCTTGATCGGGCACTGGACTGTTTTACATTTAGTTTCTGTCAGGTGGTCATTTCTTTGATTGATTTGTGACAGGCAGGTGACATTTTTGTTTGATTTTTAATGGGAAGGTGCCTGTGGAGGGGTTGTGGGATCACAGATGGTCCGGTCACCGAACTTCAAGTTCAGCACACAATCGCTGTGTGATGTTTATTCAAAATGCAGAAGATAACCTTCAGCAATGACATACCCTTCTTCAGTACATCAGTTTGTAGCAACAAACTATGCAAGTCTTTCCTCTACACTTAGCCAGCAGCCACTGACTCACTGATCTCTGATCTAATTTATCTGTTGAGATTTAGCCTCCCCATGCGGGCCTTATTTGCTTGTGTGATGGGGCTCAAATAAAAAGAAAACAAGCTAAAGACAAAGAATCTCAGTGCAGAAGCACTGAAACAAGGGTTACCCCAAAGGGCATTGACAATAAGCCAAGTTTCAAAGAAACACATACTTCCATAATGCAAAGCATCATGAGATATATGCAAACCACCATGAAATTTCAGACTTGTTCAGTTTACAGCAATTTACATGCATTTTAAATAGCAGAACTAACTTAATTTTTATCATTCTGTCTCCTAGCAACTTTTTACCTTTATCAAAAACACCTAGTGCCATGGTATTTTCAATATTTACAGGTTTTATACACATAGGCCCAGATTTTCAAACTGCGCCATTCTGAGGTGCAAGCCCCTGCGCTGCTCAAAATAGTTGTGCAGGGGTGTGGCCGGGGTGATATTCAAGAAGATTTGCACTATTGAGCTCAACCCTTGAATATCACCCCCAGCCACAGCACTTGCGCATGGCGCCGTGGAACTTGCGCCACCGCAAGTTGCCAGAGTTGAGCATTAAACTTGTGGTGGTGCAAGTACCATTGCGCCATGCTCAAATTTCCCATATTCAAAAGGTGACATGCAAATGGGGCTATAATTTATGCAAGGTGCAGTGGGGGCCATTTGCATCTATTTATGGCCCCATTTGCATGCCATTAACATGTAGGTGCGCCGATCCCCGAGGACTTGCGCCTGGCCGCCCTGCCAGGCAGCAGCTGTCGGGGACCGATGCACCCTGCAGCCCGATCGTGGGCATTACAGTTACATGAACCCCCCCTGCCCACACATCTCCCACAGCCCGATCGGGCATTACAGTTACATGAGACCCCACATCTCCCGAAGCCCGATCGCGGGCATTACAGTTACATAGACCCCCGCCCACATCTCCACAGTCTGATCGCGGGCAGGCGATGGCATGACCCCCAGTGCCTGATCATGGGCAGAGCGTGTATGAACCCCAGTGCCCGATCGCGGGCAGAATGTAACCCCAACCTGAATATCTCCTGGTGGTCCAGTGGACCGTAAAGCCCGATCGCGAGCAGAATGTCACGTTACAACCCCCAAACATCTCCCTGGTGTCTGTGTTCCCCCCACCCATCCACGAGCCCCTGCCCGCTCCCCGCGGCGGTAGGCAGCATCCACCGCCTGCCGCCCGCCGCCCAGCTGACTGACTGTCCAGTAGGGGCTGCACGCCCATTGGTGCAGAGCTACAGCCAAGCCGGTACAGCCCATACCGTGCATGACAGTCAGATTTGTGAATGAACATCATTCACCGTCTGGACTGTCGTGTACAATATGAGCTGCATGCCCGTAGTCAGATTTGGTGAATGAACATCATTCACAAATCTGGACTGTCGTAGCAGTATGGGCTGCATGCCCATTGGCTGCAGCTCTGCACCAATGGGCGCAGCCCTACCGACAGTCAGTCGGTGGGCGGTGGGGCAGGCAGGTGGATGCTGCCGCCCGCCTGCTGCGGGGAGCGGGTGGAGGGGCTTTGTAGGTGGGGGGGAACACTAGACACCAGGGAGATGTTTGGGGGTTGTAACGTGACATTCTGCCCGGGCTATCAGGCTTTACGGTCCACTGGACCACCAGGTGGATATTCGGGTTGGGGGTTACATTCTGCCCATGATCGGGCACTGGGGTCTACACATTCTGCCCCGATCGGCTGTGGGAGATGTGTGAGTGGGGTTCATGTAATCTGTAATGCCCGCGATCGGGCTTCGGAGATGTGTGGGGGTTCAGTTACTTTTATGCCCGTGATCGGGCTGGTGGGGGCATAGGACCTCAAGTTGGGGGCCAGCTAGGTGCAGCTGCTGTGTTGCACCCCTGCAATACAGCAACTCACCTGTGGGTGGCCCTCAACTTGATCCTTTTTGGCTCAAGGTTGTGCAGGCGCGGGTTGGGGTTGCGCATGCACAACTCTGCACAACCTGACTGAATAGCGGGTTGCGCAGGTTATGCATGGTTCCTCCCCCTCCTGTTGAGCATGCATTCATTTGCATTGCTCTTTTGCGCAACCTGTTGTCAGTGGAGCAACTGCCTCCTGCTGAATATCGTAGAATGGCGCAATGTAGGACTTGCGCATGCGCAACCCTTTTGAATATCTGGGCCATAATGTATATACATTAAAGTATTTTATGACATAGTGCCATCGCATACTAAATCCAGCAATGAGGAACACAGCCAGTTGTTTTATATCAGCTCGGAGGTCACTACAGCAATCTCCCTGTACGAGGACCTGAGAGGGCAAAGGAAAATTAAAGAGGACACTATAGCATAGTCAAGAAAGGGAAAGGGGTGCCCATAGGTGGCCAACCTTATAGACTAGAAATTGTAAATAATAGATTAGGCTAAAAAATAGAACTGTTGCAACAGATTTAAGAAAATGTTGGTTCTCAAGAGTGGCAGGAGCTCCCTGTCACAGTGCCCTTATTATTTGCCCCCCATTTTCTACTGATGGGCAGTTGCTCTTATTATTTTGTCCCTTCCTTTTCTACTTACAGGTGGCTGCCCTTAATCCTTTGCCTCCCACCCACACACACACACACACACACACTTTCTGCTGATGGCCAGATTCCTCTATTCCTTTGTTTCCTCCCATTTTTCTACTGCCAGTTGCCCCATTCCATTGTTTCTCTCTCCCTCCCCATTTTTCTATGTGCAGTTGCCCCTGTTGTTGTGTCTTTTTCTTTTGTTTTTCTTCATGTGTTGTTGGCCATTGCACATAGTACAGTTTACTTTTGATACCTATGCTGCTGTATTGTGTGTTTTTCATTGGTGCACTCCTCTCACACCCACAAGCCCACCCAGCACTGCACCTGTGTAAAACTGTTATATTCAGTACTGTGCATATTCCTTGAGCTGCACCTGCATTATTCTGCAGTGTGCCAGCACTATGCATTTGTGCTGCATGTGTACACTGCATTGAAGCCTAATATCCAAAGATGTCATTGGTGGGGCAATCATCTGAATATCCTGGTGACAGTGTAGTGGCATTAGCACAAGCACAGCACAAACACAGTGCAAGTGCAGAACAGGTGCTGCTGTCTGAGTATGGGGCCACTTGGGAGAGCATCGTATATGAAAATAACAAATTGGGTCCAGTCTTGTTGATCACAGAGACCACAATGAGTAAGGACAAATGTTGTCCTCTCTGATGTTGGTAAAGTGACTAGTGGACTGCCACAGGGTTTGGTGCCTGGGCCCTGCTGTTCACTATTTACATAAGAGATATGGAAAATATTATAAACAACTTGATCACCAAATTTGCTGACAACACCAAACTAGGTGGTAAGGTGAACTCTGACCTAACCTGCTTACAACTGAGAGGTGGCCTAAAGGAAATAAAACAGTGGGCCAAAAATAACTTTCTGAACTTTAATGAGAATAACTGCTTCATACTGCATTTGGGGGTGATCTACATACATCAGGAATACAAGCTCAATGGGACCAAACAGAGTAAGATGATGAACAGAAAATACCTGAAAATTATTAATAGGGACCTTAAATGGATGTACATTGCAAGCAAATTACCATGAAAACAACCTGCCTGGTTACCTGTATGAGGAGATCTTTTTTGAATAAAACTGCAGAAAGGTATTGTGCACCTCTACAAATCCTATCAGAGACTATCTCTGGACTCTGCTCACCTCTATAGAGACTCTACCTAAAGAAAGAAGGGCATCACATCTCTCCAGACATTGGCCCAATTAAGGATGCCATATTGGCTCTCCACCTCTCCCAACTCATTAACATACCTACCAGGCTCAACTACAAGACAGGAAAAAGTACCCTACTGGACTGGGTACTCTCTAATCACCCAGACCATATTACAAATGTAACTGTGCATCTGGATTCTTTAAGTAATCACTCCCCTATTACCTGTAGCTGGACTAATAAATGTAACAAGCCCCCTCCATAAACAATCTACAGCAGGGTACAAAAACATAGGCACTTTGAACTGATGAAACAGTATCTATGTGATCTTAACTGGTCTGTACTGAGCTCCACTGATGATATCAATGTAGCCCTCGAACATGTCATTAATAACTACGATGTATCCTGTGATATCCATGCCCCACTAAAAAAGATGAAGATGCATGGTACCATAAATGGGATAACAACTGAACTCTTTACTAAGATGAAACTCTGGGATCACCTCTGGGATCACCTCTGGCACTAAGCAAAAGCCACAGGAAAACAAGTAGATGTGCAAGCATATAAAACAGCTAGGGATGAGTGCACACAGGCAATCCATCAACAGAAAAATAAATATCACAGAGAAATGCTTGATAACTCTTGGGAGACAGTAGGAATTTTTGGTCTAACATAAAAAAATGTCACTGGTAATGCTCCAAAGGTGGCACCTACCATGTTCAACACTGATGGAGCCCCCACTCTGGACTCTTAACACTGCAAATATTTTTAACAATGCCTTCACAGACCTGAGCAGAGTCCTCCTACGTACTTCTTTGTTGTCTCCTCCTCTAGTAATGCTCAGCATCCTGAAGAGAGGCTCCCTGCTCATCCTCCTTTTTACTTCAAGAAGGTCCCAGTGAGCCTGGTTAGAAAATACCTCAACAAAGTTCTGGGAAAAACAAGGTTTAGTGGGGATTCACTGGACCTCATACTTATTGCCCTGACCCTGGAAGAAGTACTAGTACCTATCACAAAGATTCTCAACCTCTCATTAAAGCAGTCCCAATTCCCACAAATCTGTAAATCTGCCCTAGTAACTCCAATACACAAATCTGGTGATTGTGCTTTATATTCCAACTATAGATCAATATCAATCCTCTCCCCCATCTAAAGTTCTAGAGCACATAGCAGTTGATCAGTTAGTGGGGTTCCTTCAAAAATACTCAATCCAATGCCCACAACAATGTGGTTTCAGAAAAAGGCATAGTACTACCACTGCACTTCTGGATTTCATGTGTTTCATTCATCAATCTCTTGACCAAGGTAACCTTGTGGATGCTGCCTTCATAGACCTAACAAAGGCCTTTGATACAGTTTATCACTCTCTTCTACTCCACCAACTGACTTCAATTGGACTTTCCAATGAAACATTATTCTGGTTCAAAAACTACTCAGACGATCATTCCCAGCGAGTGAAGATTTCCAATTTCATCTCTGAGTGGTAGGTTGTCCGCCCTGGTGTACAACATGGGTCAATCTTCAGTCATCTCCTCTTCAGTATCTTTCTTAATATTCTACCTTGTAGCTGTCACCAATGGATCTTCCTATATGCTGATGACACTGTCATCTATACAAGCCACCCTAACCCCACTCAACTGGAACATCATCTACAACACTGCTTTGAGGAAGTAGAAAAGTGGTTCGGTGCTCGTAAACTAGTCCTGAACTGTAAAAAAATAAAAGTTATGATGTTCAGCACCTCTCGCAACAAACAAAACTCATGCCCTAACCATAAGAAACCGCTCAGGAATCTCACTAGAACAGACCTGGCACTTCAAGTATCTGGTAGTAACCTTGGATAACCACCTTTCCTATGCTCCACACATTGAGAATGTTGCCAAGGGCATCAATATAAGGATCAGGCTTCTATATAGGCACAAGCATAGTCTGATGCCTGAAGCAGTCAGACTTGCAGTATATAGTTCTGTCTAATCAATCATTGACTATGGTCTGGTCATATACGGCTCTGCCACCTCCACCTCCCTTAGGAGGCTAACTGTTGCACTCAACAAGGCATACAGACTTCTCACTGGTTCTGCATGCCTTACTCACATATGCAATCTGTATGCACAAACTGGCTGGCTTCAACTAAGCAGAAGGATTACATATCAAACATGCCTACTAACTAAGAAAGCACTTCTTGGGCTCTTGCCCCTGGGAGTTGAAATCTTTATGAACCTGCATTGCAGCTCCCAGCATACACGTGCCTCAGCTAAACAGCTCCTCTTAGTCCCTAGATTCTGGACAACACAAGGACAATGTTCATTTTCATACAGAGCACCACTTTGGTTTAACTCACTGCACAACAAAATATCAACTTCACCCAAACTTGGACATTTTAAGCTCTTGCTTCATCAACATCTCATATATGACAGCTCCTGTTACTGTTACAACTAAGTCCTGCAGTATCTCCATGCTGGACCTACTTGCTCCCTCAGGCCTGGGCACATGGTTACTCCCCTCTCCCCCGCTTCCTCTGGTTTCCTACCCCTGGCCTCTACCCCTTACCCATCCTTACTTTCTTGTTTGTACACACCACACCTTTTCCTCCTAGTCCTCTCCCCCTTGCATCTCATCACTTCCTTTTTCTCCCATCTTACCTTGTTCACCCTACAGCTGTTTCTCCTCTTCGTTCTATTGACGAGGTCCCTGGCTGCTACCTCTTCTTACCATGGGTCTATAAAAACACTCCTTCCTCTATTCTTTATGAATTGTTTTAGTCTAAGTACCTCTAATGGTAAACATTTTTTCTTATTATTATGTTAGAAATCTAATGTTAGTCTTCTTCTGTATGTATATAACCCTTTCCAATGACACGGAACCTTTGTAAATTAGATGCTTTGAGCTCAGAGGTAATATAATCCAAAATTGAATACATAAATAAATAAGTAAGTAAATAAACATCAGTGGAAAGAAATGAACATAGAATTACCAAAATTATCCCTAGATTAAGGAACAGCATGTACAAAGAGAGAATTGAGTATCAAGGGCTCTTTTTTGTTAGAGAGGAGAAGGATAAGGAGCAACTTACTACAGTTATATAAAATACTTAGAGATAACAAATTAATGAAAGGCCAGGGGTTTAGGTACAAAACTCAGGCTCACAATTTCAGAAGGGTGCAAATTACAGCTAACTATCAGCACAGCCAGAAGAGACTCAAGGTTTTCATCACCTGGCAGGTAGTTGGCGCCTAGAATATTGTGTATTACCAGAGCACACTGTTATGGCAGAAAACATTAACGTATTCCAATAAAGACTGGATAAATGTGCGGAAGATGATAACTGACTAGGTAACAACTACTGAGCAGTAGAGAACTGTCTTGATGGGCAAGTAGCATTATTCTGTCCTGAAACCCAAGAATGGGCTCAAGCAAATATACTGTCAACTGATTGGCTTGACCAGTATGTATGAGATTTTATGCAGAAATAGCAGGTTGATGGGGAAAATGAGTGCAGTGTAACACAGTTCGATATAATTGCTGAAAACAGAAATATAGTAATTATTGGGAACTCTAGTATCAGGAACACTGACACCACTGTATATCATAACAGGAAAGAGATAACTGTGGTATGCTATCTACAAGGAGCAAGAGCAGCAGATGCTAAAAAATCTGGACAGCAACCAATCATTTATTTAGTTAGTTTTTGTTTACCGGGTATGTGTGCTAGACAAAGATTTGCTTATTTTCTGGCATGACCCAGGAGAGTTCCACACAAAGGATAAAGCTTTTCATGGAGACAATACATTACATTGCATTATATGAAACTGAGCAGCAGATTAGCAAAACTTAAATACTAAAAATGTAACATTGCATACTGGCACTAACAACATGCGGAGGACTGCTGATAAAGACATCAGTAAGGCTTTTAAAGACATTGATCAAAAATGAAAGAAGAAGGAATGCTTGGTAATAATATCAGAGATACTCTTGGTACTACAGTCTGGGATGAGGAGGAGGAGGAGTTTAGCAATTAGGAAAACCAAAGCATGGATAAGAAACTAGGCCAGAAAGGAGAACTTTATCTTTTTCAGGGACTGGGTCAGAATACATTAAGTTACTGATTTATGTGAAAAAAGACTGGATTAAGTTACATTTCAGAGGGGCAAATCTACTGGAGGAAATGATTAACTTACAAATTAGCTGTGCTTTAAACAAGCATGGCAGATGCCTGGGAAGGAATGCTACTAATGAATAAATTATCACAAACATTTTTCATCAATCTGACCTAGAAGAACCTCTTACTGAGGAAACAACCACTGGACATGGTACCATTGTAAGTGATTCCAGGAGCAACAATATGTGGCAATATAGTGTGTGTAAAGTGAGAAACTTTAATAACAAAATAGGGGAGCTTGAGGCCACTCTGGTAATTGAAAAAGTTGAGATTGTTTTAGTATTAACACAAACTTGGAGGATTGAGAAGGATAACTGAGCAAAGTCTGTTAAGGGTTACAGCATTATCAGGAGGGACAGATAGAATAGCAGAGGTGGAGAAGTGTCAGTTTATATAAGCAATAACATTAAAGGTTAAAGAAACAAGGAATCCATATGGTGGAGACCAGGAAGCCATATGGATCAGACTTATAGACAATGGCAAACACCTTCTATATTTAGGTATATGCTATAGACATCAGGATATGGAGGCAATGAAGTGGAACTTTCAGAGGCAAGGGGAGAGATTAAAGGTGCTTTCGGCTTCCCTTGCCTTTTCTGAGATCCTCCCTGTGTGGAATAGGGGGAATGGGAATGACAAAGTAATGAAAGAAGACATATGCTTGAAGGGAGGGTGTCAGGAGGAAGGGTACCACTTTGTGGGACAGAAGGCTCTTCAAGGGTGACAGCCTTCACCTGATAAAAAAGAGGGCCAGTGCTCTGAGGCATACATTTGGCATCTACATTCGACAGTTAGACTGACTGTGTGAGAGATGGAGGCTAGGGGAACCACTGAGAAGGGAGAGTAGATGGGGAACCTAGCTAGGACTCCCCTAGAAGTGGAGACTAGTAGCAGAAAGGTGGGTAACAATAAGGTTGAATTTCAAATTATTTTTGGGGAGGAGGCCAATGAGGAAGGGCTGACAAAGCTTACATTCAGCATAAAAAATAAAAAATTAAGGGAACAAAGGAAGTACAAGGGTTAAGGAACAGGAAAAGTAAGAGGGGATCAGGAGAAAACTGGAAAGGGGTCTGCCTTAATGCCAGAAGTCTTGGAAATTAAATTAGTGAGCTCCAGGCAATGGTGGCAGACAGAGATGGGGAAACAGAATTTGTGTGGGTTTCGCTCAAGTTGGCCTCAGGGAAGAAACTATTGATGGAGTGATCTAAAGACCTTCAGGACAGGAGAAAGAGAGATATGGAGTTAGGGCATAAATAGAAAAGGGGGTGGCAAAAGGGAAGGTGATGCTGGGAGATCTCAACCTGCCAGATATTGATTGGGATATTCTAGTGGCCAAGGGCTCCAGAAGTAAGATCCTTCTGAATAGATTGCAGGACTGCCTGCTAATGCAGATGGTTAAAGGAGTACTACAGTCAGAATTTGCAAAAAACATATGTTGTGCATAGTGTTTTGATTTGTGTGTGTAGTCCTATTGTGTCCTTGTCACCTTCTGTTAGTTTGTTATTTTGAGATTTTTCTAAATTAACCAGCTAGTTTTATAGCAGTTTTATAGTTTTTGGGGATCTGAGTGTTAGCATGGCTTATTGTTCTTCTTTTACTACAATTCCTCCTGTCCCATGTGACAGTGATGTATGGGGGACCATAGGTTCAGCAAGCTAAATCATCCCATTCCAAGGCAAAAATATGGGACTTCAGAGGAGCTGACTTTGATAAGATGGCCAACAGAGTTAAGCTAGCCCTGGCAAAAAGAAACACAGGTGAGGAGGTACAGGCAAAGTGGGCAAGCATTAAGGATACAATACTTGAAGCAACATCCCATTGTGTTAGACAGAAAAGGAAGTGCAAAAGAAGAAGGAAACCACTTTGGTTCTCAAATACAGTAGCAGAAAAGGTCAGAGCCAAAAGGCTGGCCTTCAGAAAATATAAGGGGAACACAGCGGGATGAAGATAGGGAGGCATACCAAACTGCCCTAAGGGAAGCAGGTAAGGCAGTAAGGCAGGCAAAGTCCCAAACTGAGGAAACACTAGCACGAACAGTAAAAGAAGGTGACAAGACTTTCTATAGATACATTAGTGAAAAGAGAAAGTCCAGAGGGGGTATTGCTAAGCTTAATGGAGAAAAGGGAGCATGTGAGGAGGAGGACCCTGTAAAGGCATCTATCCTAAATAGATACTTTTGCTCAGTATTTACTGAAGAGAAGGTAGGGCAGGGCCCACAGCTCAGCATCATGGACACAGGGGGGAGGGAGGTGAGCACTACTCCCTTCACAAAAGAAAGGGTCCTACAAGAGCTTGCTAAGCTCAGAGTGGATAAGGCAATGGGACCTGATGGCATACATCCCAGGGTACTTAAGGAGCTAAAGGAGGAACTAGCAGAGCCATTAGCAGAATTGTTTAGTGAGTCTCTGAGCACAGGAGAGGTCCCAGAAGACTGGAGAAGGGCTCATGTGATCCCGCTCCACAAGAGTGGTAGCAGGGAGGAGGCGGGGAACTACAGACCAGTCAGTCTTACCTCAGTAGTGGGCAAGATTATGGAGGCACTCCTTAAGGAAAGGATAGTGCAACACCTGGAATCCATAGGGCACAGGATCCAAGACAGCATGGGTTTACAAAGGAAGGTCCTGTCAAACTAATCTCATAGATTTCTTTGACTGGGTAACCAGAGTGGTGGACCAAGGGGAGCAGTTGATGTCGCCTACCTTGACTTCAGCAAAGCTTTTGACACTGTTCCACATAGAAGATTGATAAATAAGCTAGGTAGGCTCGGGTGGGTCAGAAGTTGGTCAACTGGGTGGCAAACTGGTTGACTGGCAGAAAACAGAGAGTGGTGGTAAATGGTATACAGTCAGAAGAGATGCAAGTCACAAGTGGGTACTTCAGGGATCAGTCCTGGGGCCAGTCCTATTCAACATCTTCATTAGTGACCTCGCAGATGGACTAGAGGGTAAGGCTTGTCTGTTTGCAGATGACACCAAGATCTGCAACAGAGTAGATGATCCAGATGGGGTGGGCAGAATGAGAAGAGATCTGGATAAACTAGCAAAATGGTCAGAAGAGTGGCAACTGGATTTAATGCAAAGAAGTGCAAAATCATGCACATAGGGAAGAGAAACCCTGAAGCCACTTATAGGCTGGGAGGGAGTTGCTAGCAGTCACAAAGGAAGAAAGAGACTTGGGCATCATCATCACTGATGACCTAAAATCATCCAAGCAGACCTCTAAAGCAGTAGGTAGCTAGGGGTGTTAGGGTGTATTAGTAGGGGTATCACAAGTCGTAAGAGGGAGGTAATAATCCTCTGTACAAGACATTGGTTAGGCCCATCTGGAGTACTGCAGTATTGAGGCCACACCTTCACAAGGACATTAACCAAATTGAGGCAGTCCAGAGAAGGGCAACCAAAATGGTGCAGGACTGCATCAGAAGACATAAGGAGGACAGATTAACGGAGCTCAATATGTATACCCTTGAGCAAAGGAGGGAGAGAGTGATATGATCAGACATTTAAACACCTTAAGGGCATAAACAAGGTGAAAGAGTCTAACATGTTTAATTATAAGAAAAATTGCAGGACAAGAGGACACAGCATGAGATTAGAGGGAGGCCGATTAAGGGGAATGAGGAAATTCTTTTCACAGAAAGGGTGGTAGATGCATGGAATAGCTTACACAAGAAGTGGTGGCTATGAATACAGTGCAGGGCTTCAAACAGGCATGGGATAGGCATAAGGGAGCAATACAAATGACTATGAATAGATAGGTCACTGACAGAGCAAAGGCCGATGGCACATTTATAAGGTAGAAAAAGAAATGGGCAGACTGGATGGGCCTTGCGGTCCTTATCTGCCGTCAACTTCTATGTTTCTATGTTTCTATGTAAGCTTTCACCAGGTACAAGGAAAAACAAGGGGAGGAACATAGAGGGTACCAAATGAGAATAAGGGAAACCAACAGGATGGTGAGAGAAGCAATGGCATACACACAGCTGCATATTGTGAAGGGGTCAAGGGAGGGGGACAAACAGATATATTAGGGGAAAAAAAAAGAAGGGAAGAGGAACTGTTAGGCTAACTGAGGGAGGCGGGGTAAATAAGGAGGATAGGCAGAAAAGTCATTCATAATAATTACTTCTGCTCTGTATTCACAAGAAAAGACAGAGGGTCTATGCCAGTGAGTGGCACTAAGACAGCTGTAAGGGGGATCCCAGAGATGAGGCAACAAGTATTTACCAGTGAAAGGGTTAGGAAAGAGTTAGCATCTCTAAAGAGAAATAAGACTGGGACCAGACGGGATGCATCCTAGGGTGCAGAAGGAATTGGCAATGGAACTAACCGAACCCCTGGTTGGATTATTCAATAGCTCAGGTCAGACAGGGGTAATTCCAAAAGACTGGAGGGCAGTGGACGTAGTTCTGCTCCAAAAGGGAGGGACAAGGAGCAACCAGGTAACTACAGACCTATCAGTTCTACCTCAATTGTTGGTAAACCGATGTAGACATTTGTCAAAGAGGACCTTGTGGACTACCTGGAGAGAAATGGACTCCAAGACTGTAAACAGCACAAGTTCATGGCAGGGAGGTCTTGTCAGATCACCCTGATA
Organism: Neoceratodus forsteri; assembly: GCA_016271365.2. NCBI lineage: Eukaryota > Metazoa > Chordata > Ceratodontiformes > Ceratodontidae > Neoceratodus > Neoceratodus forsteri. Next base: position 954,393,476 of record CM057456.1, read on the forward strand.
GTATTTTTTGACTGGGTAACAAGGGTAGTGGAAAAGGGCCATGTTGCGGTTTTACTTTGCTTTTGATTTTAGCAAGGCTTATAATTCAGTGCCTCACAGAAGGTCGCTGAAGAAGCTAGAGGATCTGGGTGAAGCAATGGGCACAGTTAGATTGGTGAGAAACTGGTTGAAAGGGCAACAGCACAGAGTTGTGGTTAAATCAGAAGAGAGGGAGGTCACCAATGGGGCGCCACAAGCATCCATCCAGGGTCCAGTCCTTTTCAATATGTTCATCAGTGACATGGGAGAAAGAATCCATGGCAAAATGTGTCTTTTTGCAGATGACACCAAGGTCTGTAGCAAGGTAGACAGTTAGAATGGGGTTAGAGAGATGCAGAGAGACTTGCAAAGGCTAGAGAGGTGGTCAAAGGTTTGGCCGTTGAAATTCAACACTAAAAAGTGCAAGGCAATACACAATTTGAACAAGAACCCTAGGCCAGAGTACTGGAAGGGGTCAGTAAAGTTGGACATAATCTCAGAGGAAAGAGACCTAGGGAGCCATCTTCAATGACTCCCTGAAACACTCAAGCCAATGTAACAAGGCCTACAGTAAGACAATCAGGATGCTGGGATGTATAGGAAGGGGTATTGACAGCAGAAGGAAGGTGGTATTACTACCTTTCTATAGATCCAGAAGCAAATGATTTGATACCTTTTAATGGACCAACATAGATGTAACGACAAGAACAAAGTGCTCTAGCTTTTGGACCAACCAGTTCTTCTTCAGATGCCTAATGGCTGTTGTTTAGAAAAAACAATACTTTTAACAGCTAGATCATGCAGAAAAAACACAAAAAAAATCCCAATTGGTTTAAAATACTCATTTAAAAATACAGCTGATGATGACAGAGAAGTTTAACAGTACCGTATTACCTTCAGCCAGTAGAGTCTCAGGGGCAAAAGTGCTTGGTGCAAAACACATACAAAGAATCTTACTGCATATAAATTTAATTGACATAAGATAACACTGCTGGAGCAGATGACTCTTAAATCAAGCTGAGTGTCACAGTGTGTATAAGGATGTGATTACTGAAAAGCAACTCCCACCCAGATTAAAGACATACTAAGATTGTCTTAGGACTCCAAGAAGTTTCAATGCATGAATTATAGACAAGAAATTACCTGTAAAGTTGTCTTAAAAACATCGGTGCACACTGTATGATGTGTAAAACTTAGCTGGACCTATCACCCAGCTGTACTCTCCAGCTAGATATCATGCCTCATAACTTCATAAACCTCTAGCATAGTGTCAGGACTTTATAAATGATAATTTAAATATAAATTGTCAGTATTAGTGTCAAACAAAAAACTCTAGTTGAGGATCACCTAGGAATTAAGACCATGTAGCCTGATATGTACTGATCTCAATATACACTGAGAATTTACCAACTTGATGTACCAGAAGTGTCTAAGGAATCTGAAGAAGTGATAAAAATTGACTTTCTCTCCTCTTCACACAAACAATACACCCTACCCCACCCCACATCCCCATAATGCGGAGGGGGGGATAACTAGCTTTGAGGAGATACTTTCTCTCACATACACATACACATACACACACACACACACACACACACACACACACACACACACACACACCTAATGAACCTTTATTCACATCAGTCACTGCAATTGTTCCCCAAAGGAATTCAACTTGTCATGAAATCCTAAGTAAAAGGGCTCATGTATCCTAATACCTACAGAGCATAAATGTGACACTATTTAACTGTACTCCTATCTGCATAGTAACATTTCCAAGGATTCTGGATAAAACTACAATGAAATAAAACTGCCACCCTCCCCAGGATAAGGTAACTAGAAGTAAATATAAAGTATGTGTGTAAGGCAGAGGTCTAACATACCTACATTTCCACAGATCACTACAATATTACCATAATGTAAAAAGATCTGTCCGTGACCCCCATGAAATTGAGATCTCACACCCCAATATGTACAGAGTTAAAAAAAATATGTGACAGTCTATGATAACACTCCTGTATGTACACTAACAGGCTAGGTAATCTGAATATGGTGCAACAGAATCAACCCCACTCTCGGGCAAAGATAAAAAGTAAGGAGGAATTAATATTCATTATGTGTGTGAAGTAAGAGTAGTAACACAATGTAACTTCATGTATCTAAATAAAGGCCTACCTCAATGTGACAGCAAGCCCCACACCGGTTATATCACGTACCTCACAACACATACCCACACACATATATACTTACACGCACCCACATCCCACACATGCCGAAATCCTATAATATGCCAGTCTGAAGAAGAAGTCTGTGGATATCAGTTTCTGTAATGTCCCATGAAACCCAGATCAACATTCATCCCACCTGCTACCATATTAAGATGTAAAATAAGTTTAATCTCAAAAGCTCGTCTCTGTTGTGTGTTTTCGAGATTTTCTTTTAAGACCATTACTGACATATCAGAACCTGAGTGGTTAGATTGGGAGAAGTGGTGCCCCACTTGTTTTTCAGTCTTCTTTGTTCTAATAGTATGTCTGTGCAAGTTCATTCTAGTGCACAGCTGTTGACTTGTCTCTCCAACACAACCTATTTGTGGACATCTTTTGCACGGAATAAAATAAACAACATGTCGTGATGTGCATGTATAACTCCCATGCACCTTGAATTGTCTGTTTTGTGATGTAACCACACAGTCTGAGGTGGAAATGAGCTCACAAGTCTTACAGGTGTGTTTCTTGCAGGGTTGTGTGCCATTGTGTGACATGGTATTCTGTTCTGGTGAAAGCTTGCTCCTAATAATAAGGCTGGCTAAATTTGGTGGTTGTTTAAAAGATAGTGGGAGTTCCTTAAAAATACAATTAAGGGTTTCATCCTCCTAAATATTGGGAGAAGGTCTTTAATAATCTTACACAGAAGTTCAAGGTCTGGATGATATGTGACTACTAAGGGTATTCTGTCTGTAGCTGTCTTTTCTTTATATTGCAGTAGTTGTCTTGGTACTTGTGTTGCACGTTCTGTTATCCTGTCAATTTCTCTGGAAGAGTGTCCCTGCTCCATAAAGGTGTTTTTCAACATAGCTAAATGTGTATCTCTGTCATCCTCATTTGAACAAATACAGTGACATTGGAGTGCTTGACTGTACATAACAGATTTTTTTGTATGGCTTGGGTGATTATTTTTCTTGTGTAGGTATCTCTGTCTGTCTGTTGGCTTTCTGTAAATACACGTATATAAGGTTCCATCCTTAATGGTGACTGTGGTGTCCAGAAAATTAATATTGGTGGTAGAATACTCCAGGGTAAGCTTTATGGTAAGGTGGAAGTTATTCAGTTCATGATGAAAATCTTTGAGTGCATCTGTGTGCTTCGTCCAGTTAATGAACACATCATCAATGTAACGGAAATAAGCTAGTGGTTTATGGGGACAGTGCCTTAAAAAAATCCTTCTCCAAGTCAACCATGAAGAGGTTAGCATACTGTGGTGCCATCTTGGTGCCCAATGCTGTTCCCATAGTTTGAACATAATGTTTACCATTGAAGTTGAAGTTGTTATGTGTCAAAATGAATTCTATAAGTTCCCCCACCACTTCAGAGTTGATGTTTTGTTCCGGTCCTTTCTCCTGTTTGTATTTAAGGCATGCTGTAATGCCATCTGTGTGTGGAATATTAGTGTAGAGGGATGTTACATCCATTGTCACTAAAATGGTATCAGGTGGTAAATCCTTATAACCAGAAAGTACACTCAAAAAGTGTGTAGTGTCCTGGATATAACTGTCTCTTTCCATAACCAGTAGTTTGAAAATGGTCTCTACAAACCCTGAGATCCCCTCAGTCAAGGTACCATTACCAGAGACCGTGGGTCTTCCTGGATTGCCAGGTTTATGTATTTTAGGTAACATGTAGAATGTCCCTGGCCTGGGTTCAGCAGGGATGGGGTCAGTTCGTTTTTTTCAGACATGGTCTGGAAAAGTTCCAATTAAGTCACGTAGTTCATTTTTATATCTTGTAGTGGGGTCACTCTCCAGTTCTCTATAGTAGGTAAGATCAGTTAGCTGTCTGTTAGCTTCATTAATATAATCCTCTCTGTTTAAAATCTCCACTGCAGAGCCTTTATCAGCTTTTTTGATGACAATGTTGTGGTTTGATTTCAGTGTCCTTATAGCTTTCCGTTCCAGTAGAGAAAGGTTATAGTGGGCCTGTTTTTGCCTAGTAAGGATCTGACTGCTGACTAGTTGGCAGAAACAATGAATGTAATTGTCTAGTTTTTTGTTATGCCCACTTGAGGGGGTAAATTCAGATTTCTTTTTCTTATCCATTGAATTATTACTGATTGCGATGTCTTCGCTACTAGTGATTTCTTCCTTGCCATGAAATAATTCTTTAAGTCTCAATCTACTAAACTATTCCTCCAGTTCACCACAAGACAGTATTTTATCCAGTGGTTTTGTTGGGCAGAAAGTGAGGCCCTTTGAAAATACATTTGGTTCTCCAGTGGTCAGTGTGTGGTTGGACAAATTAACAACTGAATGGTGCCCATCTGTATTGTGTGGTTGTTCAGTGACTCCATTATGTTCTTCATGGTTGTTAGGAAGTATGGTATGTTGAATGGCATCCAATTTCCTATCAATTTCCTATTTTTCATAAGCATGGCTTTTCTTAAGGTTCTTTGGTAGTTAATGTGCATCTATCGCAAGATGTCTTGAATAGGTTCCCCAGACATCCTTTCCTGAGTGATAACAATTTCAGCAAACTCTTTGTTCAGAACTACTTTTTTTGGCATATGACATGTGAATCCTGTGATTTCTCAATTTCTCAGAGGTCCTACAACAGAGTTGCTCTGCATATACAGAATTGTCTGTATTTTTAATGGATTCCAAATATTAAGACCTTTAGGGATTATGTTTCTCCTCTTGCACTGGGTTAGAAAATAGATGTCAGTGTCTAGCTGTGCTCGTTTCTTCTTGATGTTATGTAACTGCCATATTCTATGGTGAATTCTGGTATCTTCCATGTTGAAAACTAGATTTAGTATTTGCCATATTGGTCCTTGCAAGAACAAATCCAGAAGCAACTGATTTGATACCTTTTAATGGACCAACATAGATGCAACAACAAGAACAAAGTGCTCTAGCTTTTGGACCAACCAGTCCTTCTTCAGAAGCCTAATGGCCATTGTTTAGAAAAAAACAATACTTTTAACAGCTAGATCATGCAGAAAAAACAGAAAAAATCCCCATTGGTTTAAAATACTCATTTAAAAAATACAGCTGATGATGTCAGAGAAGTTTAACAGTATCATATTACCTTCAGCCAGTAGGGTCCCAGGATCAAAGATGCTTGGTGCAAAACACATACAAAGAATCTTATTGCATATAAATTTAATTGACATAAGATAACACTGCTGGAGCAGATGACTCTTAAATCAAGCTATGAGTGCCACAGTGTGTATAAAGATGTGATTACTGAAAAGCAACCCCCACCCAGATTAAAAACATACTAAGATTGTTTTAGGACTCCAAGAAGTTTCAACGCATGCATTATAGACACAAAATTACCTGTAAAGTTGTCTTAAAAACTTCAGTGCACACTGTATGATGTGTAAAACTTAGCTGGACCTATCACCCAGCTGTACACTCCAGCTAGATATCATGCCCCATAACTTCAGAAACCTCTAGTATAGTGTCAGGACTTTATAAATGATAATTTAAATATTAATTGTCAATATTAGTGTCAAACAAAAAACTCTAGTTGAGGATCACCAAGGAATTAAGATCATGTAGCCTGATATGTACTGATGTCAATATACACTGAGAATGTAACAACTTGATATACCAGAAGTGTCTAAGGAATCTGTAAAAGTAATAAAAATTGACTTTCTCTCCTATTCACACAAGCAATACACCCTACCCCACCCCACATCCCCATAATGCGGAGGGGGGGATAACTAGCTTTGAGGAGACACTCTCTCTCTCTCTCTCTCTCCCTCACACACACACACACACACACACACACACACACACACACTCTCTCCTAATGAACCTTTATTCACATCAGTCACTGCAATTGGTGCCCAAAGGAATTCAACTTGTTATGAAATCCTAAGTAAAAGGGCTCATGTATCCTAATACCTACAGAGGAAAAATGTGACACTATTTAACTGTACTCCTATCTGCATAGTAACATTTCCAAGGATTCTGGATAAAACTACAATAAAATAAAACTGCCACCCTTCCCAGGATAAGGTAACTAGAAGTAAATATAAAGTATGTGTGTAAGACCAGAGGTCTAACATACCTACATTTCCACAGATCATTACAATATTACCCTAATGTAAAAAGATCTGTCCAGGACCCCCCATGCAATTGAGATCTAGCACCCCAATATGTACAGAGTTAAAAAAATGGAGACTGTCCCCAGAGGTCTTGTGGGATTGAAATCTGTAGAAATTGTTGTTTTTAAGGTTTGGTGCCTAAATGGACCTGGAGGGGGAGCACTTGCTGTGACAGACATTTCCCTCAGCCAACTGAACATTTTGGATCTCAGAGGAAGTGCCCAGAACTGCCTGTAGCAGAGTTAGTTGTGAGCTGGAGTTTGGGGAGTGAACAGCTTGAGCCATTGAGCAGCTGCTCCTGCATAGGAGCATGGGAGAATAGGCAGGAAGGCTGTGCTGGCCTGCCTGCCACATCTTCCAGTGTGAAGAACTGTTGTGAGAAGAAAGTCAGACTTTATCCTATTTCCTGATCGGAACCCAGAATCTGAAGAGGAAAAGTATGTTATTGTTGCCTGCAAGTTGATTGAAGACTTGCTCCAGAAGCAATCGGCCTGTCAGGTACTGAAGTGAGCCTCAGAATAAAAGGTTTGACCAGAAACCCTGTTAAATTGCAAACGGACTTCATCCGCTCTATGGCTGATAGCTGGGCTGCTTATAAGTGTGCTGAATGTGTAGTGTGGGTCACAGTCTGGTTCCTCACTGTTGTTTATGTTATGCTAGCTGGAAGCTGCTCCAACACTTGTTATGGACTAAATCCGAACTGCGTGCTCTGTCTGCGCCCTGCCATCTCAACCTAGACTGCCGCTCACATTGCAGAGACACTTCCAATGAAAGACCCACTTGGGGATTCAGCTCCCTGCTCAACACCATCAAACAGGTAGCGACCACCATGGTGAGTCATATGGGCCCTGCTTCCCCTGGCAATCCAGTACAACATCCAGAGGTCTTTATCTCATCAGTCCTGCCTCCTGGTTGGGGTAGCGTGAGTACTAAACAAGGTAGCTCCCTGTAACAAAGCTGCAATCATTGTGTGTCATCTGATTTATTTGTTTGGGTTTATTATAATGGACTGAGCCCTCCAGCTCTGGATTACAACTTCTGGGTTGATGTGCATGCTAATTGTTTTCTTTTCTAAAGGTCCCAACAACAGGTGCAACTCCGGCCTACCCCAGGCAATACTTCAGGCTAGTCTATTATTCCAACTGGGTACCCAGGGTTGTGTGACTGTAAAGAAGGGACTCTGTGCGTGCATTTTCAGTCTGAAATAATCATATCTATTAATCATCTGCTAGTTTCATGCCCCACCCCTGTTCACATTCCCCTGAATAAATCAGATTGTGTTGTTTTTGCATTTAATCTGGCTAGTGTGTAACTTTTTGTTGGGGGTATTGTACTGCCATTGAACTGTTGCATTACAGGTCTTATTTTACAGGGGTCTCCAGGGCAGCTGCAGAGGATCCAGCCCTGGTGGTAAGTGCAAGGGGTGTGAGCAAGTCATTACTGCCATATGGTACTTGTGAAAGTTTTGCTGCTATACTGTTTAGGCCACTAGAGGGGTTGGTGGTGGGTTATAGCATCCCAGAGGGCTATACCAACAGCAGTAACACTACCTCAGAACCATTCCTCTGGGTGGAGGTGCCTGTTCAATTATCTCAGGCCCCACAACCTGCGCATAGTCACGCAGGCAAAGGTAGTAGCTCTAAGGATAACGCCACCTAGGGGTTACAACTATGAGGGTGAAAATTCTAAGATCCTCTGAGAGGAGTTTATGAGTTATAATATCTTACTCATTTAAACAGGGATCCCAAAGCAACAGTGTCATCAAAAAATGCAACCAAATAATAGTCTGCGTTAAATGTAATGTAACTTAGTCAGCAGTGAAAGTGCTATGATCTTACATCTTTACAGATCACTGGTACTGGGACGATTAGAGTATTGTGGGTAATTTTGGGCTCCACGGTATAGGCTGGAAGTGTGTAGATTGATGGGATTGCAGAGTGGAGGAAGAAAGATAATAATAGTAACATAGAAACATAGAATCTGTTGGCGGAGAAGGACCATACGGCCCACCTAGTCTATCAATTTCCCAACTCACTGCTGCAATGTTAAAGGATGAAGATTATAAATCTAATTAATTATTCATGAAGAAAATGCATACTCTGATTTGCTGCTGTACCAAGTGTTATTCTTTAGAAAAGTCCGCTAAAGCTCAGAGCAGCACAGATTTCTAACCTTTATATAAAAAATGCATTTTCTCTGTTACTGTTGCAGTTACTTATAATCACAATATTTACCTTATGATAGTTATTTTCTTGGAGATTAATGACTGGCTGGGGTTTGTTCATCCTCATCTATGCCTCAGACCACCTTCTCTCCCAGTCAGTTCTTAATTCCCAGGAAAACGACAGGCTTTTTTAAGCAATAAAGTATGACTGGGGTTTATGTTAATGTTCTAGTTAATCACCCTCTGTGGGTGTGATAGAAACATAGAAATGGACGGCCGATAAGTACCACTAGGCCGATCCAGTCTGCCCATTTTCCCTGCCTAGTGTGAAAGCTGAAGACCCTCCTTGATCTCCAGATTTACCTTGTGTTACTATTGCTAGGGTTCCCCATGCCTGTCCCATGCATGCTTGAATTCCCCCAATGTGTTTGTCCCCACCACCTCTGCTGAAAGTCTATTCCATGCATCCACCATCCTTTCTGTGAAGTAATATTTCCTCATGCCACCCCTTAGTCTACCCCTTTCAAGCTCATGTCATGCCCCCTTGTTCCTTGACATCTTCTTTTCTGAAAGATGCTAGCCTCTGGTACTCTGTTTATGCCTATTAGATATGTGTAGATTTCTATCATATCTCCCGTGTTTCTCCTCTCCTCCAGGGTATACATATTGAGGTCTCCCAGTCTCCCCTCATATGACTTTGAGTGCAGACCCGGCACCATCTTTGTTGCCTTTCGTTGAACTGCCTCCACTCTGTCAATGCCCTTAAGGAGATGCAGCCTCCAGAACTGGACACAGCATTCCAAATGAGGCCTCACCAATGATCTGTACAGTGGCATCACCACCTCCTTTCTTCTGCTGTTGACACCTCTTCCTATGCACTCCAGCATCCCACTGGCTCTACCCACAGCCTTGTCACATTGTTTGGCCACTTTTAGGTCATCACATTTGATTACCCCCAAAATCCCTTTCCTGTTTGGTGACCATCAGTATCTCCCCCTCATCATGTAATCCTCCCCTGGGTTATTGAGCTCCAAATGCATGATTTTGCACTTTTTCACATTGAATCTCAGCTGCCACACTCTAGACCATTCCTCCAGTTTACCTAGGTCCAGTCTAATTTTTTCCACCCCTCTTGGCATGTCCACCCTGTTGCAGAGCTTGGTGTCATCCGCAAAGAGGCACACCTTCCCTTCCAGCCCCTTTGCAATGTCTCCTATGAAGACATTAAACAGAACTGGCCCCAGGATGTAGCATGAGGTGCAGTCGAGTGCCACATAATACCAGGGGGTGATTAACAAGAATATTTACATGACCCCTGGGAGTGCCGTATTGCTATTATAAAAATGGTTAATCTAAAAAATGAGGTACATATCTGATTATATGGGATTTTTGTTGATTTGTACCTCTTTTATATTCAAATAATCCTTCTGCAGATTTTCTAGATTGGGGTTGCTGTGTTTAAGAATCTCTTGTGCTGCACACTTGGTTAAAGCTGTGTGATGCCACTGGTCCATGAAATCCCCTCCCCCTCCCCACTGACGTTCCTATGGCGACTAGTTTCAAGTTGGTCATGGAAGTCAATGAGGCACAAAGCAGAAAGGTTTATAATCAAAGACTTAATAAACAATTAGTTCAGTGAGATTCCCCCCCCCCAGTACCTTACTTTGCTTTGAGAAGTGAAGTCCCGTGGTTCATTCTCTGTGAGGTCACTTCCTGGAATGAATGGCAATGGTTGGCCCCTGTGTTAAAATGAGAGTGAGAGCCAGAAGAAAGCACAGAGGGAGTGAGAACCAGCAGTTTGCAGTTGATAAGATTAACCCATTGTTAACCTGACAAAACAGAACATATGTGATTTTTTTCCCCATTTGAAAAATAGAAAAATAACTGAATTTCTTTGGTGGTAAAATTGGCACACTGATGGCAGGCAATCATTACTTGCTATTATGTGGGGGGGGGGGGTTGCTCGGACCATATTATAATGAGGCTACTAATGATCACAGATATTTTTTTTAACTATTAATCCATATGGGGTCTGGACATTGACCACTGAATTGCACCATCAACCAAGTGAAACATTGTGAGAGGTGTTTTCATTAGATGGTAGCATTAGTGGTGGCTCAGAGTTCTACAAATCAAATTGTTTTCAGAAGGTAGGAACTTGTTTTAAAAACTAATACTCATGTTATGAGGTGCAGAAGTATATTAATTAAAAGGCAATGTAAGGCTACTGGATTGTCGACAGTCAATCGCATCTCTCAATTTCCCAGAATCTTTTTTTTATGTTGGATCGCGCTTGTACGCCAGCCAACACATTGAATTAGGAGGAGATTTGGTGGTGTGGTCACTGTGGTCGAATGCAGGGCACACATCAGTAGGTGTGTCCCTCATTCCCCAGTAAGACAGCATATAGACGCCACACCAGCAAGACGTTATGTGGCAACCACATCTAAGAAAACGTCTGCTGCAAAGAGAAGCAAGCTTCTCATTGCAGCAGCACAGCCTCCCCACATAAACATGGCAATTGGGTGCCCCATCCCCCTGTCGCATTCCCCAACCCACTTCATTTGCCAATGGGGGAGACCACCCCGTCGGCATAATGATCCCCCTAATTGCGTACCTAGGGGGTGCTGCTCAGTCCCCCTCGGCATCATGCACTCCCCACCAACAGTCTTCCTTTGCCAAAAGGGGGGCCCAATCCCCATTGGCTACAGTCCCCCATCCCTGTTTATTTAGCCAATGGGGGAGCCTATTCCCCATTGGCATAATGTCTCCCCCCATCTGTTGTGTGCTAAGGGGGTGCCCAATCCCCCTCGACTCTTGTCCCCCATGTGCCAATGGAGTTGCCCAATCCCCCATCAGCTACAGCCCCCTCAAAAGTAATCAGATGACATGCTGGGAGCCCACCCAGCATGCCAAATATGCCTGAAAACAAAAACCATCCTGCGATGTTCCCTTTTTTTTTGCTTTTGACCCTGTAAAAAGGAAAACAGTCCTTGTCGGTCTCTCTGCCCCCTCCCACAACCCGCACCCACTCACTGCACACCCTGCCTCCCCACACACACCCCTCACCCCATACTTACCTCTGGAGTCCAGTGAGACGATCTTCGGTAGACCAGGAACATGTCTGCACTCTTCAAAGCTGACTGCGAACTGAAGAATTGCCAGTAAGCTGTACAATGGCTTAAATAGGGTTTATTCAACTTTGGTGCATATCTCAGGCATTTTTGGAAATTTTGACACCAAATTTTCAACATAGGTTTATTGGGACCCCTCCTCATGAATTCAATCACTGTCATAGCATTATTCGGTCCCGGAAGGAGATTTTACGGTCACTGCATGGAGTCACCTTTCAGGACCGATTAACAAAATGACAGTGCCACTGTTCATGAAGGGGGCTCTCAAAAAGCATATGTTGCAAATTTGGTGGAAAAATCAAAAAAATGCCTGTTTTACGAGTGTGCATTGCACAGTTTCCACGCACGCTCGTAACCTCGTGAATTTGTAATATTTTCACTCCACATTTTCAAAATTAGCATTTTTCCACACCTCCTCTTGAAAAGTACAGCTGTCATTTTACATATCCTGGCCGAAATGTATTTTCGCATGTCCAGCACAGAATAGTGCAGTCACTGTGCGAAATCTGTTTTCGGGACAGATTGTGCAAATGACAGTGACACTGTTCAGGAGCAGCGGTCCTAAAATGCCTATGTTGAAAATCTGGTGACAAAAGTCCATAAAATTACTGTGTTACAAGCATGCATTGCACAGTTTCCATGCACCCTTGTAACTTTGTGTAACCTCCCGTTACCCAGGGTTACTAGAATCCCAGTAAGACCAAGTGGTAGGCAGGGAAGGCAGCTTGTGAAACTATAGTTAAGAGGATTTCACACTGTCTCACTCTGTTCTCAGTCTCAGCTGAGACTGAGGGATGACATCATTTAGAACTGTTGCAGCTGCATAAGCCACACTGGAATGTTGCAGTTGAGGTTAGAGTAGAACGTTGGGGAATTTGAAGCCAGTCTGTCAGAGTCTGGTTGGGAGTTCTGTGAAGTGTAGCAGAGGTGCTCTGCTGAGGGCAGGCTTTCAGAGCTTTAAGCTCTGTTAAAGAGCTACTTTTGTTTTAGGTGTGTGTTTCCACCTGAAGAGGAACACAGGAACTGCAACTGAAGTGGTGGAGACAACTCTCAATGGTTCACAGCCCCTGTGGGGATGGGGGGAAGGTGTCAGCCTGTTTTCCAGGGGCAACCCACTTGGTCCGGCTAGAAGGAAAGGAAGCTGCTTGTTTAAGTTCATGCTGAGGCACCAGAAGCTCTGGAAAAAGATTCCTTGAGGAAGAAATGCCTGTGGGGCACCTGCAACCAAAGGGTGAGTTCACTCTGCAAAAAGGCCAAGTGTTCTCACCTGAAACAGAATGAATCTAAAGGGACTGTTACTGTGGGGTCAGGAAAAGACAGCCAAGTACAGATGGAAGATGTGGGGATTGGACTGCTTAACTCTGTGGGGGTCTAGAGTAATGGACAAAGCCACTTATAAGTATGTTCAAGTCCAGCACAAAGGGAAAGAAAGAATGTGGGGATTGGACTGCTTAACTCTGTGGAGGGTCTAGAGTAATGGACAAAGCCACTTAAAAGTATGTTTAAGTCCAGCACAAATGGAAAGCAAAACAGTAGATTGAATGTGAAAGACATTTAAAAGGAGTCTATACTGCAAAGTTTTAAAGGATGAGGTGTTACAGTCCAGCGAAATAGCCGGGTATGAATTGTGGGAGCGAGAGGAGGGAGACCCCTCCCATCAGTAGTAACCAAATTCACCTCTACGGATTTGCTCTGAGACACCTGTTGCTTTCTCTCAGGTACTTGGCCAGTGCCTGAGGAAAGTACCCAGACGTGGGATTGATAGAAAGATTCCCTTATGGAGCAGAGGTGCTCTTAGGTGGTTTAGGAAGCCACCAGTAAATGTTTCCATGATGTATGGAAAATGTCCAAGTGGTTGGCAAGGGAGCCAAGCCAGGGAAAACCCAGAGCAGTGTACAAGTTCAGGCTGTGAGCCCAGTGTGTTTCAGAGCCTGAGGGCTAAAGTAATGAGGATGTGTTCTGGTCTCCTTTAATCTGCATTACCAGGAGTGTAGCCCCGTGGGGGTCCATCTATGATTTGTTTATTCTGTCTGGATGTGAATAAAAGCCATACTTGAGAATCACACTTCTGATATTGGACATTACATTTATTGCTTCATTTGTCTGGAGTTACTTGGGTGCCCCTGTGCAGAGTAGCCAAACCTAGCCTATGTGCCGAGTGACCTATACCTTCCTGAACCCAGCCCACCTGGTAGGGCTCTCCGATACAAATGGCATACCAGCCTGGGGTTACAAAAATGGAGGCACCGCTGAGGATATGGGTTTGGAATTTAGGGAGGAATGTAAGAAAGGTCACTCGGGCAAAGGCTAGCATTTTGGTTATCTGGCAGTGGCAGCCCAAAAAGCTGAAGCAATGTTAACTAATGTGCCGCTGTGTGCTGTTATCCATGTGCTGCTATTAAAATGCCAACTGTTTACCAAGGAGCAGTAAAGCCTGAGAGTGTATGCCCTTGTCCTGCATCAAATTACAGCGTTTGCCAGCTTTTAAAAGTGTTGTGATAAAGAAAAGTGTAGAAAACTGTGGGTAGCAAAAGGAAAATTGTGCCCTAGATGTTGGAAATGCTTCCTGTGTGAACTGAGAGACTTGTTGTGCTTAATGGCAATGAAAAATGGTTGAAATGGGCTCCTGCCATGGAGTCAGTTGAGGAAAAAAAAAAGTGTGGTTTTGCAGTTTAAATTTGCCTGCTCGATGATCGCCATGAGCAGAAGAGCACAAGAGGAAAAGAGGCTCATTTGCATGACGTTGAGTGATTGGTGAGACTGCAATCAGTCCCACCCCCAAGCCAGCTCTAGAGTGACTGCACAGCATTCGAGAGGGAGAGTGAGTGGAGTGTGTGAACTGGCTTACCAGGAGAAGCATCGCGGTGACTGAAAACACTGTAAAAGGTTGTTTTTTTTTGTTTTTTTTTGTGCCTCCCTTCTTCCTGACTGCCCACTCCTTCAGGTCTCTTAATGCCCCTCCCAACTGCATGCCCTGACTCCCATACCAGCTATCACCTCATATGGTGGTCTCCCTGGGTAATCTGGTGTAAACCTTCGCAAGGTGGGTCCCCCTCCTCCGAGGGGGAAGGCAGCAGTGGGTGGCCAGCACACTTTACCATTGGCCCGGGGTACTGCTGAGGTGTGCTGGTCATGGGATTGGTGGCAGTGGAGGACAGAGAGACCATCATCCGGCCAGCCAGGAAGCATTTTCCTGTTTTTTCTGTGGGGAGGGACGTCCTGACGTCAAGGCATACGCCGATGTCTGTCACTCCCCTTGAGCTTCAGAACAGGCTTCACTGCTGTGCTCCCAGCCTCTGTCAGGTGTCAGCATGCACTGGTGCGCATCCCCACCCTCCCCCAGAGAAGGAGAGCTGTCCCTGGATGCTCCATGCTTCTCCCTCGGCTGGCCCTCCGGCAGCCCGAGTCTGCTCCCCAACCCGGGTCGCTGGCGTCGCAGACGGAAATCCAACTGCTGTGCCAATGGGCCGGCTATAAAAAGTTTAAAAACTGACTTTTCCGTTTAAATTCAGCCTCAACCCACATCTCGATCGACTGGACTGTGAGTATGGTGCTCAGAGGGACAATCGTCAGGACTGCCAACCCGCTTCTTTCCAAAGGCCTCCAAGACTGGCTGTAGGCCATTTTCCATCACTGCAAACAGCTACTGATAACAGTGAGTACCAACAGAAATAATTACTCAAACTAAGTGATTTTGGCAAAAGTCAGCTGAATCTGTGTGTAGCAGTGTAATCACTTGGCAAATAAGGACTGTGTTAAGTTTACCAGCAACAGCAAGAACTCTAAGCAATCGACTGTGAGCATAATTATAGGTTCAGCGTCAGTATAAGTTTCAAAGCCATGAGAGAGACTGTGAGTTGTATCAGATATGCAGCAAGAATTACAGGCAATCCTGTGCTATGAAATACTGAGGCTTTAAGGGACTGTAAGCTAGAGCAATGTCTTCAGTGAGTAAAAAGTCAGTGGTAAATCATATAAATGTGGTAGGAAAAAGAACAGTGCAAGTTTGTGCAGTTTGAGCAAAGTTATCAGTAAAGTATGTAAATCGGATGTGCAGTGGCTTGACCCAATTACATAATGTTGATGCGTAGGAGTGCTGCCGCCGCCATTACAGGGTGGGGTAGTAATGTAAACACAGCAGCAGAGGAGCCATTTTGAAAGAGAAAGAAAGTTTTCAGTGATGTGGGACTTGAAATAACAGTGAGCGTTGTTTGTTTTTCTCTGCAGTCATGGCTTCAGGACCAGCCCACTACCTAGATCATGCCCGGGCTGTGATAGCAGTAAAAGTTAACAAGTTAAGGGAAATTGAGAGAAGTTACTACGGGGGATGACTACCTCCTCATGTGGCGATTCCTGGATATCCAGTGCGAGTATGTTTGATGTGCTTAAATGCTGGAAGGGATGTCTTCATGGTGCCTCACTGTTCTGGGTGCTTAGAGAAATATGGTTTGTTTAAAGTGCCCAAGATTCATTTGGCTCCCACATGGACAAAAGTTCACAAATCTGCAGTTAGCAGCACACAGCACCAGACGGAGCCTGTTGGAGAAGGCCCCTTGGAGTGTGGAAAAAAGCAAGAGGGTGCAGATTTACAGACAGAACAATGTGCTTATGTTTCAGAGTCTGAGTCGCAGAGAGACATTTCAGGAAGAGCATCAACAGACCCTTGGAGAGAGGGGCCTAGCCCAAGTCTCATAGGTGAAGACGAGATGAGGGAGGCCTTTGAATGGGAGGTTTCGACCTCCACACCCAGCGAAGAGTGGACAGTTTCAGGAGTAAGGATGACTGCTTACTCCTGGGCACAGATTCTCAGTGAGAAAGAAGAAGAGGGGGGACCTATGTGGCCTTGTGAAAAAGGAAATGGTACACAGCCTCAAGCTCTTGCCTCAGAGGAATGCATGGAAGAGAGTGGTGATTCCACTGCCCTGGCTGTGCAAGAAGAAGCCAGGGATCCTTTTTGTGTGTCCTTAAGAATGCGTAGCTGGCAGAACCAGGACTGGCCACCCCCAAGCCAGGCCAGAGGTCTCAGGTTGACCAAAGCTAGTAAAGAGGAAGGACTGATTCACAGGAAGGTGAATGAAATCTATGAGATGTCCTTTCCTACCTTTCCTCGGATAGTCTGGGAGGAGATTGAACAAAGCAGGAAGTCCTGGATTTGAGAAGAAGCAATGAAATGTGTGCATCCTGATGCAAACAAGCATGTCAGAAACAGAATGTTTCACAAAAAATACAGCCAGTAGAAAAGAGGCAGGACACTATTAATGGACACTGTTCGAATAGTGGATGGAGAGGGACATGAAACCTTTCACAGTGTGAATTATGAGCACCAAGATGGGGTAATAATTCAAGCACCTGACCCGTTGTGCTATTGGCCACAATGCAAAGACCTTCCTGCGAATGTGCCCATGCCTACCAAATGGAAAGCAGAGCAATGGTAGCCAGTGCTGCCACTCCAGCTGTTGCATTACTTATGTTGTTCCACCAGTCTGGATGTTCAGGACTCAGGTGCCCCACTTTCATTAGTTCTACAGTGTACTGGCCTTCCAGAATTCATTGACTGACCCACCAGATGACTTCAGATCCAGAGAGGACACCAGCCCAGCTGTGTCTTGATTCATCACCTGGATAGTGGATGACTTCAGACCAGCTGTTTTCCTTTTTGTTCCTGTTCCAAGGTTCCATCTCCAGAGATGACATCAGCCCAGCAGTTTCCAGATGTGCCATCCTGTCGTTGCCCAGAAGATGTTGGCCCAGCTATATAGGAAGAATGCTGTCAAGGAGAGTCTTCAGCTGAGGACCAGGTTTGGTGCCATTTTTGTTCTACAAGGGACTGGTAAGTCCAGACTCTTCTATTCTTTTCACATTGTAGTACACACCCTACACTAGCAGACTCCAGATATTTGAACTGTCCTCAAAGACTCTCCCCTTTGGGACTTTGGCCTGCTAGAACTGTGCTTCACCAGGCTCCAGCCTAGGAGAGACTCTTTAATGGACTTGTCTTTGGGCACTGTAGTCACTAGATGGGACTATTAGGGCACTCCATCTCCCAAATATGGTGTATTATAGAAACATAGAAACATAGAATTTGACGGCAGATAAGAACCGCTTGGCCCACCCAGTCTGCCCATTTCCCTACCTACTGGATAAGCTGCAGATCCTAGTTAACCAGCAGCCTACTTCTTCCTACCCCCACCACCAAGAACTGCCTTATGACTATCCCATGCATGCTTGAATTCCACCACTGATTTTGACTCCACAACCTCCTCCGGAAGGCCATTCCATGCATCCACAACCCTCTCTGTGAAAAAATACTTCCTTAAATTACCTCTGAGCTGCCCCCTCTCTATCTTCAAATTGTGCCCTCTTGTCCTTGCACACCTCTTTTTTTGAAAGAGGCTACCCTCTTTGACTTTGTTGATTCCCTTGAGGTACTTGAAAGTTTCTATCACGTCCCCCCTCTCCCTCCTTTCCTCGAGGCTATACATATTAAGCTCCTTAAGTCTCTCTTCATATGTCTTCTGGTGCAGATCCTGCACCATTTTAGTTGCCCTTCTCTGGACAGCTTCCTTCCTGTCTATGTCTTTGCAGAGATTGGGTCTCCAGAACTGCACACAGTACTCAGATGTGGTCTCACCAGCTGTCTGTACAGAGGATAATAACTTCCTGTTTTCTACTGGTGATGCCTCTCCCTATGCATCCCAGTATCCCCCAGCCCTCCTTGCTGCCCTCTCACATTGCTTGCCCACCTTTAGGTCATCTGATATGACTACCCCAGGTCCCTTTCCATTTTGTTGTTATTAGTATCTCACCCCCATTGTGTACTCTTCCCTGGGTTTTGTTTCCGGGTGCATTACCTTGCACTTCTTAGCATTGAATCTAAGCTGCCATACATTTGACCATTCCTCTAACCTTGCAAGTCCCTTCTCATCCTTTCCACCCACCCTGTGCATCAACTCTTTGCAGATCTTGGTGTCATCTGCTAAGAGACATACTTTCCTTCAGTCCTTCTGCAATGTAAGCTTTATAAAGACATTGAAGAGGACCGTCCTAATACTGAACCCTGCTGGTACCCACTAGGTAACCCTCCTTTCTTCTGAGTGGACTCCATTTACTATTACTCTCTGTGTCCTATTCTCCAGCCAATTCTTTACCCAGGCTGTCATCTTGGGACCCACCCAGGCTGGCTAACTTGTATATTAATCTTTTGTGTGGGACTGTGTCAAATGCCTTGCTAAAGTCTAGGTAGGCCATGTCCACAGCCCCTCCCTGATCTACTACTTTGGTCACCCAGTCAAAGAAATCTATTAGATTAGTCTGGCATGACCTTCCGCTGTGAATCCATGCTGCCTAGGGTACTGTGCCCCTCTGGCCTCTAGATACTCGACAATTCTTTCCTTTAGAAGTGATTCCATCATTTTCCCTATCACTGAGGTTAAACTAACAGGTCTTAGTTTCCTGCTTCTGCCTTGCTCCCACTTTTGTGAAGGGGAATCACATCTGCCCTCCTCCAGTCCTCGGTACCACCCATCCTCCCATGATTTGTTAAAAGGGTAGTCAATGGTGTCACTAGTTCTACCCTTAGTTCTTTTTAGAATTCTGGGATGAATCCCATCAGGACCCATTGCTTTGTCCACCTTCAGTTTTAAGAGTTCTTTCAGAACCCTTTCTTCTGTAAATGGGCTGGTATCAACTTCTGTATCCAGAGTGTTACTACTGTTTGTTTTATGTACCTCCCGTCTTCCTTTGTAAATACTGAGCAAAAATATTTATTTAGTATCTCTGCCTTTTCACAGTCTCCTCTGCCCACCCTCCCTCCCTTTATTAAGCCTCACTATCCCTCCTTGGTCTTCCTTCGCTCCGTGATGTACCTATAAAGGTTTTATCCTCCTTCTTAACTGAGTTGACTAGTTCTTTTTTCTCGGTTTGGGCCTTTGCTGTTCTGACTGCCTTCCCAGCCTCCTTTTGCTTTAACTGATACAGTTCTCTGTCCTGCTACTTCTGCGATTCCTTGTACTTCCTGAATGCTCTTTTCTCTTGAACCTTCACTGCCACTTCCTTTGAGAACCATAGTGGTTTCTTACATCGTCTTGTTTTGTTTATTTGCTTCACAAAGGCTTGTTACCTCTGTGATGGCAGTTTTTATTATTCCCCATTGTTCTTCCACCCCTCCTTCCTGCCCATTTGCTAGTGCATTCCTTAGGCACTCACCCATTTTGGCAAAGTCAGCCCTCCTAAAGTCCAGTACTTTTGTCTTTGTATGGCTTGACTCTATTGCTGTGTTTATTGTGAACCATACTGTTCAATGGTCGCTAGTTCCCAGATGGCTACCCACTTCTACATCTGTAATCCTCTCTCCATCTCCATTTGAGAGAATCAAGTCTAATACTGCTCCCTCTCGAGTGGGCTCCAGTACTAGTTGTCTAAGGCATGCCCCCTGTAGGGCTTCTAGAATAACCCCACTCTTCGAAGTGGCAGCTGCAAATGCACTCCAGTTAACATCTGGCATATTCAGATCACCCATCAGCAATATCTCCCCTTTTTCTGCCATTCTAAGTATACTTTCTATCATTTCCCTGTCCATTTCCTCCCCCTGAGAAGGGGGTCTGTATACAACCCCTGTGCGGATTGTGGTGCCATTTCCTGCCTCCAAATTGACCCACAGTGCTTCTTCTCCTCCCTGTTTACCCTTTTGTTCTGTTACTTTTATTCCTTCCTTATGTAAAGAACTACTCCTCCTCCTCTTTTACCCTCCCTGTCCCTCCTGTAGACAGTGTATCCTGGTATGTTTATGTCCCAGTCATGGTTTTGTGTGTACCATGTTTCTGTGACTGCCACGAAATCCAGATGTTCCTCCTCCATCACGGCCACTAATTCAGGAAGCTTGTTACCCAGACTACGGGCATTAGTACTCATTGCTCTCCATTTTTTGATGGCATTACCTTCCGTTGCAGCACCCCCCACTGACCGTTCTACCTCAGTCTTTTTCTCATTTAGTACCCTGTTTTGTAGGGAGAGGCTGGGATTTTCCTGTTGCTTGTCAGTGCTTCCCCCTTTGACTAGTTTAAAAGCTTGCCAATGAAGCATTTAAACCGATTGCTCAAAGACTTCAGATGCAGACCATCCTGACAGTATAGGCTGGTGTCCCTCCAGGTGTAACCCCAGTCCCCAATGAAGCCAAACCCCTGTGCTCTGCACCATTTTTTCAACCATTCATTAAACTGCATGGTGCCAATTACCCTCGCCTCCCCCATGCTTTTGACAGGCAGCACCTCTGAGAAGGATACTGTGTGTGCTACTCATCTTAGGTCCCTCCCAACTCTGCAATGTCCTCCTGCACTGCTCTAATCTCATGATGAGCCAAGTCATTTGTCCCTAGGTGGACAATCGTCCAGCTCGGAATCCCTTGCAGCTGTTCTCGTGATCCTGAGGATGTGCTTCCTGTCCCTCCAAGCCATGGCACCAGGCAGGCACCTTACTTCATTTTTCCCAGCTCCCCCCAGTTCTATACTCCTAATAATTGAGTCCCCCACCAGGAGCTGCTTCCTTTCCCTTTGGTGTCCTCTTCCTCCTTTCTGTGGGCCTCCCTTGTGACAGTTATCATAAGTCTTCTCTGCGGGTGCATCCATAGGGGAGCTATGCTTCCCCAGAATGGTGTATGGATTGTGGAGTGGAACAATTGACTGGGTGTGCCTCTGTTCCACCCTTCTCACCCTCCCTGAGCCCACTGTGGTCCAACTGCTGTGCTTTATTCGCAACCTCTGAGGTAGTGGTGGTGGCGCTAGTGCTCCCTGGATGGGGGAGGTTCCCTTTATACTGTCCAGTGTGGCCTAAGTGTGGTATAAATGATGTCATTGTTTTCTACTGTTTTCTAATGTTTATACTGTTTTTCCACTTTTCTGAAAAAAAACATCTTTTTGGGATTCTCCAGTGTTTTGATGGTAGTGGTTTAGATAGACTGTGTATGCAGATTAGGAGTGTGTGTTGTCTTTCTTTTTCTTGCAGGTGTTCCTGAAGAAGATAGAAGAGAAGACAAGATAAGGAGGAGGGACTTATCAGAGTTCTTCAGTAGTACTTTAAAGTGTAGTGTTTAAAGTACTGTTGCTGTTGTTGTTATTACTGTGTGTAACTTTTCCTTCCACAGGTATGGTTGTGGGGGAGTGTGGGAGTAATGTATAGTGTATGGTATTAGCTCCTAGTGTGGTTACATGGTGTCCAGGGTCAGGGATGTCCCCTGTTTGTTTCGTTTTGGGATTTGAGTTAGAGGCAGACAGGTTTTCCCTAGAGGGCTGGGGGTATAGACAAGCTGTGGTCCTGAACAGCTGTAGGGGCTGTAGTGCTGATCTATTAGGGCTATGCTCTGGACAGTTCTACCAGAGCCACTAGGTACCCATAGTTAGTGGGTAGAGTAAAGGCTGATATGTCAGCCAAAGGCCTCTAGGCCCTTGGTGTTGCCTACCTGTGCTAGCACATGGTAGTGGAGAAGGTAGCACTACCTCCTGGTAGTCAACACATGGGCATGAGATAGTCTAAGCTGGGTGACTAATGACTGTGGACAGTCATTTTTCTGGCCCAGGGTGAGTGTAACCCCCCTGTTACCCAGGTTACTAGAATCCCAGTAAGACCTAGTGGTAGGCAGGGAAGGCAGCTTGTGAAACTCTAGTTAAATGGATTTCACACTGTCTCACTTTGTTCTCAGTCTCATCTGAGACTGAGGGATGACATTATTTAGAACTGTCACAGCTGCATAAGCCACACTGGAATGTTGCAGTTGGAGGTTAGAGTACAACGTTGGGGAATTTAAAGCCAGTCTGTCAGAGTCTGGTTGAGAGTTCTGTGGAGTGCAGCAGAGGTGCTCTGCTGAGGGCAGGCTCTCAGAGCTTTAAGCTCTGTTAAAGAGCTACTTTTGTTTTAGGTGTATGTTTCCACCTGAAGAGGAACACACACAGGATCTGCAATTGAAGTGGTGGAGATCGTTCTCAATGGTTCACAGCCCCATCTCTGTGGGGATGGGGGAAGGTGTCAGTCTGTTTTCCAGGGGCAACCCCATTGGTCCAGCTAGAAGGAAAGGAAGCTGCCTGTTTAAGTTCATGCTGAGGCACCAGAAGCTCTGGAAGAGATTCCTTGAGGAGGAAATGCCTGTGGGGCAACTGCAACCAAAGGGTGAGTTCGCTCTGCAAAAGAGCCAAGTGTTCTCACCTGGAACAGAATGAATCTAAAGGGACTGTTACTGTGGGGTCAGGAAAAGTCAGCCAAGTACAGTTGGAAGATGTGGGGATTGGACTGCTTAACTCTGTGGGGGGTCTAGAGTAATGGACAAAGCCACTTATAAGTATATTCAAGTCCAGCACAAAGGGAAAGAAAGAATGTGGGGATTGGACTGCTTAACTCTGTGGAGGGTCTAGAGTAATAGACAAAGCCACTTATAAGTATGTTCAAGTCCAGCACAAGTGGGAGGCAAGACAGTAGATTGAATGTGAAAGACATTTAAAATGAGTCTATACTGCAAAGCTTTAAAGGATGAGGTGTTACAGTCCAGAGAAATGGCCGGGTATGAATTGTGAGAGCGAGAGGTGGGAGACCCCCATCAGTAGTAACTAAATTCACCTCTACGGATTTGCTCTGAGACAGCTGTTGCTTTCTCTCAGGTACTTGGCCAGTGCCTGAGGAAAGTAGCCAGATTTGGGATTGATAGAAAGATTCCCTTATGGAGCAGAGGTGCTCTTAGGTGGTTTAGGGAGCCACCAGTAAATGTTTCCATGATGTATGGAAAGTGTCCAAGTGGCTGGCAAGAGAGCCAAGCCAGGGGAGAACCCAGAGCAGTGTACAAGTTTGGGCTGTGAGCCCAGTGTGTTTCAGAGCCTGAGGGCTAAAGTAATGAGGATGTGTTCTGGTCTCCTTTAATCTACATTATTGTTTATTCTGTTTGGATGTGAATAAAAGCCACAGTTGAGAATCCAACTTCTGGTATTGGACATTATAGGTATTGTTTCATTTGTCCGGAGTTACTTGGGTGTCCCTGTGCAGAGTACCCAAACCTAGCCTATGTGCCGAGTGACCTATACCTCCCTGAACCCAGCCACCTGGTAGGGCTGTCAGATACAAACGGCATACCAGCCTGGGGTTATATTCACAAATTTGCAATATTTTCATGCCACATTTCCAACACTGACATTTTTTCACACATCCTTATGAACAGCACAGATGTCATTTTTCACATCCTGCCCAAAATGTGTTTTCACACCTGTGGCACTCAACGGCGTGGTCGCTGTGGGAAATCAACTTTTGGGACAAATTAACAAAATCACAATGCCACTGTTCATGACGGGAGGTCCCAAAAAGCCTATGTTACAAATGTGGTTAAAAAAAATCCTCAAAACAGTTGGGTTACGGATGTGTGTTGCACAGTTTCTATGCATCCTCATGACTTTGCCAGTTTTTCATATTTTCACTCCAGATTTTCAATGTTGCTATTTTTTTTACACCTCCTCATAAGCAATACAGTTCTCATTTTTTACATACTGCCCAAAATGTGTTTTCGGACCTGTGTTGCCAAATGGCATAGCCGCTGTGCAAAACCACCTTTCAGTTAACAAACTGATAGTGCCGCTATTCATGAGGCGAGGTCACAAAAAGCCCATGTTGAAAATTTGGAGTGAAAATACCAACACACATCTATGGTGTTAGGGTTTCCAACTGTAACATCCCACCCTGTGCAGACTGACAGGCGTCAGGGGTGTGACTTGGGATCATCAGCTGTAATGCCCCCTATTCCACCCCCACCCACACTCTTCAGCCAGTGACAGGCATCGTGGTGTGCCTTGCACTGTTCAGCCTCAAAGTTCACTCCATTCTCCTATACTGCACCCACCTCAGCATATTTCCTTATGGAATGGGGTAAGTATAACACTGAAAGACCCCAAAGCACACCACAACACTTGTCAGTATCTACAGGGCAGGGTGAGGTAAAATGGCATGAGCGTTATAGCCGATGACCCAAAGGCACTCAACAACACCTGTCAGTCTCTGCAAGGTGGGGGTGGGGTTGGAATCGCTTCAATACTTCACTGCCATTCCTACCATGCATCTCTAACTCCAGCACTACCAATGCCAATGCCAGCAAGACAACATTTGGCATTGACAAATGCTTGTTTAATTGTCATTATTGCTTAATTACAGTACCAGATTAGCTGCTCTTAGACTTTTTTCACTTAAGTGGAGAACATTTGAGGGTATATGATTTTGGTGTATAGAGCTTTATGCAATCAGGATTTGCAAGAATGACTAAGTCTAACAAATAGACTGTGCAATCAAACATTGGGGGGGAACTGATAGCTTTAGGGAGAACTTCTTAAATCATATAAAAGTAATCACTGGTTTACTCAAAGAGTAGTAGTGTGCTGGAATACCTTGCCACATGAGGTGATTGACAGAGATTCTTCAGCAACATTAAAATAAACAACTTTTCAGACATAAATGGCGAAGATGAATATTTCTATATATAACCATTTAACAGCAGCAGACAGACATGTTGGGCTATTAGCCTCCTTTTGTCCGAACATCCTATGTTCCTCTGTTCCTGAACACATGTACAAAATACAACACTGTACAAAAAATCACATTCATTTAAAACAAGTAAAGGAGCAACTTGAAAACAATATATACTTTACAATAGTATGATTTTAAATGAAAAAGTATACACACAGTGCAATTGTCAAAAAACAGTGCATTCAGCAATGATGGACCTAAAGCTGCAAATTAATTTTTCCAAGGTTTGCATTATATGAGGGAATAACATACTTAGAACTTGTTGAAGATCTTAAACTATGAGAAGAAGATTTAGGGATCAATAAAACTGCAACAGCCTGAGGAATTTGGGTAATAAGTGTACCATGTATAAATCTTCATTTATTGCATGTCCTCTTATCAAGCAGAGGGAGAACATTCAAATGCTACAGTATATAATGAATAAGTCAATTATTTATGTAAAAGGGGTGGCCAAAACAAATCTGCATATGTCTGTGGCACTGAAACAAGTATCCTTTATTTCTGTTTAAGCGCAGCTAAGCTTTCCCTGCCAGCACCCCACATAAATAAGGAGAGCAGGGTTGAACTGCCAGGAGATGGACACTAGTGAACAAATTTGGTCCAGGTATTTTAACAACATCCAGTTGTGAACACTTTTGTGAGTGGGGGTTGGGGCAGAGAGAAGATTATTTGCGAAATGAACAGCATGATGTGGGTTACCTGAGTGTATCTGGTTGATTGTTGAAGTATGGAGATGAAAACTTAACTAATTTGTGGGGCCACAGCAAGAGGGTCTGGTTACAAGCAAATGCATGTACCATTTCTGTTTCCAGATAAAATGTGTAACCAAATGTTTGTATGTGCAAGAACCAGTTAATCTATACAATGGAGAAAAAAGATAATTAATGTGACCTTGCCAAGACTGGGTATAAAACAGGGTGTCTTTGGTGAGAGAGAGAGAGAGAGAGAGAGAGAGAGAGAGAGAGAGAGAGACCTCATAGTCTTCAGGTGAAGCTACCTCTGGCTGCAAGCTGCAACACTGGACTTAAGATTTGCAAGAAAGCGAGTAGTGCTCACAACAGAGGGAGGTGAACCTTACAATTTACAATTGTCTTTGGTTTGAAGCAGATTCCTCAGGAAAGTTAATATTCTTCAGGTGGAGGATACTTCTAACTGAAGGGTGAAATAAGGAACTTAGAAAAGGCAGTCTTTCAATCAACAGAGGGAGGTGGAGTTTGCTTTACTTTTGTTACAAGTGTTAAGGTTTTCAGTGCAGGAACAGTTTAAACCCACATAGGCTGAATACTGTTTTCTGTGTCTGCCCTTCTGCACAGCTGACGTGTTGTGGGGCTGACTGTTTTCAGAGCACAAGTCACCAGGCTCTTTTGGGGCTGGGGAGGTTTACCTGTGTCTGACTTGGATGTTTGGATTTTTCTCTGTTTGATTAGCAGGGTATTTTCTCTGTCAAATTGGTTTGAAGCAGTATTACAAACTGTAGTGTATGGCATCTTGCAGACAAGAAGGCACTCATCGCATCGGTAGGTCAGAGCATTTAGCTGATTGTTTCGTGAGGACACAGTTTAGGCCCAACCCCTTCCCACCCCTCACCCCACCCACCCTTGGAAATAGTTCATTTATACCTGGGGTTCTGACATCATTTCCTCAAGAGGCAAGGTACATATCACTGTCATATCCTGTCTAGCACACTGCACTGACAATATAAGCATACACTTTATATAAATACATATATTTCTATATAACGCACCAATCACACACACACACACACACACAAAAAAAAACAACTAAACAAGGTAGACAGTTATGTGGGGAGTAGTACAATGTAATGGCTGTGGGGCAGCAGTCTTCTGGGAGTCTTTCTGGAGGCTGAGATGCAGCCCTGTTTGCAGACAACTATCTGCCCTGAGGGAGGAAGTTGCCCATCTTCAGGCCGCACTGGACAGTGGCAAGGGAACCTCCCCCATCCAGAGAGCACCAGAGCCACTACCACTACCTCAGAGGTTGCAAAGAAAGCACAGCAGTTGGACCAAAGTGGGCTCAGGGAGGGTAAGGGTGGTGGAACAGAGGCACACCCAGTCAGTTGTTCCACTCCACAATCCATACACCATTCTGGGGGAGCACAGATCCCCTATGGATGCACCCACAGAGGAGACTAAGGAGGGTGCAGACAACTGTCACAAGGGAGGCCCTCAGGAAGGAGGCAGAGGGCACCACAAGGAAAGAAAGCAGCTCCTGGTGGGGGACTCAATTATTAGGGGGATAGAACTGGGGGGAGCAGGGAAAACTGAAGTTATGTGCCTGCCTGGTGCCATAGCTTGGAGGGACAGGAAGCGCATTCTTAGGATCACGAGAACAGTTGCACGGGAGTCTGAGCTGGATGTCATTGTCCACCTAGGGACAAATGACTTAGCTCATCATGAGATTAGAGCAGTGCAGAAGGACTTTGTAGAGTTGGGAAGGGGCTTAAGACAAGTAGCACACACAGTATCCTTCTCAGAGGTACTGCCTGTCAGTGGCATGGGTGAGGCGAGGGTACTTTGCACCATGCAGTTTAACAAATGGTTGAAAAAATGGTGTGGAGCACAGGGGTTTGGCTTCATTGGGGACTGGGGTTCCACCTAGAGGAAACAGCCTATACTGGCAGGATGGTCTGCATCTGTCCAGGAAGGAACAAGTCTTTGGGCAATCGGTTTAAATGCTTCATTGGCAAGCCTTTAAACTAGTCAAGGGGGGAGGCACTGATAAGCAGCAGGAAAATCCCAGCCTCCCCCTACAAAACAGGGTACTAAATGAGAAAAAGACCAAGGTAGAAAGGTCAGTGGGGGATGCCGCTACAGACGGTAAAGCCAACAAAAAATGGAGAGCAATGAGTACCAATGCCCGTAGTCTGAGTAACAAGCTTCCTGAATTAGTGGCATTGATGGAGAAGGAACATCTGGATATCATGGCAGTCACAGAAACATGGTACACACAGAACCATGACTGGGACGTAAACATACCAGGATACACTATCTACAGGAGGGACAGGGAGGGTAAACGGGGAAGAGGAGTAGCTCTCTACATAAGAGAAGAAATCAAAGCAACAGAACAAAAGGGTAAACAGGGAGGAGAAGAAGCACTGTGGGTCAATTTGGAGGCAGGAAATGGCACCACAATCCGCACAGGGGTTGATACAGACTCTCTCAGGGGAGGAAATGGACAGGAAATGATAGAAAGTATACTTAGAATGGCAGATAAAGGGGAGATATTGCTGATGGGTGATCTGAATATGCCAGATGTTAACTGGAGTGCAGTTGCAGCAGCCACTTCTAAGAGTGGGTTATTCTAGATGCCCTATAGGGGCATGCCTTGAGACAACTAGTACTGGAGCCCACTCGAGAGGAGCAATCTTAGATCTGGTTCTCTCAAATGGAGATGAAGAGAGGATCACATATGTAAGTGGGTAGCCATCTGGGAACTAGCGACCATCGAACAGTATGGTTCACAATAAACACAGCAATAGAGTCAAGCCATACAAAGACAAAGGTACTGGATTTTAGGAGGGCTGACTTTGCAAAAATGGGTGAGTGCCTAAGGAATGCACTAGCAAACAGGCAGGAAGGAGGGGTGGAAGAACAATGGGGAATAATAAAAACTGCCATCACAGAGGTAACAAGCCTTTGTGTAAAGCAAATAAACAAAATGAAACAAGGTAAGAAACCACTATGGTTCTCAAAGGAAGTGGCAGTGAAGGTTCAAGAGAAAAAGAAAGCATGCAGGAAGTACAAGGAATCACAGAAGGAACAGGACAGAGAACTGTATCAGTTAAAGCAAAAGGAAGCTGGAAAGGCAGTCAGAACAGCAAAGGCCCAAACTGAGGAAAAGATAGCCAACTCAGTTAAGAAGGGGGATAAAACCTTTTATAGGTACATCAGGGAGCGAAGGAAGACCAAGGGAGGGATAGTGAGGCTTAATAAAGGGGAGGGAGGATGGGAAAAGGGTGACTGTGAAAAGGCAGAGATACTAAACAAATATTTTGGCTCAGTATTTACAAAGGAAGAGGGGGAGGTACCTAAAACAAACAGTAGAAACACTCTGGATACAGAAGTTGATACCAGCCCATTTACAGAAGAAAGGGTTCTGAAAGAACTCTTAAAACTGAAGGTGGACAAAGCAATGGGCCTGATGGGATTCATCCCAGAATTCTAAAGAACTAAGGGTAGAACTAGTGACACCACTGACTACCCTCTTTAACAAATCATGGGAGGATGGGGTGGTACCTGAGGACTGGAGAAGGGCAGATGTGATTCCCCTTCACAAAAGTGGGAACAAGGCAGAAGCAGGAAACATACCTGTTAGTTTAACCTCAGTGGTAGGGAAAATGATGGAATCACTTCTGAAGGAAAGAATTGTTGAGTATCTAGAGGCCAGAGGGGCACAGGACCCAAGGCAGCATGGATTCACAGCGGGAAGGTCATGCCAGACAAATCTGATAGATTTCTTTGACTGGGCGACCAAAGTAGTTGATCAGGGAGGGGCTGTGGACATGGCCTACCTAGACTTTAGCAAGGCATTTGACACAGTCCCACACAAAAGATTAATATACAAGTTAGCCAGCCTGGGAGTGGGTCCCAAGATGACAGCCTGGGTAAAGAATTGACTGGAGAATAGGACACAGAGAGTAATAGTAAATGGAGTCCACTCTGAAAAAAGGGGGTTAGTGGTGGGGTACCGCAGGGTTCAGTATAGGACGGTCCTCTTCAATGTCTTTATAAGCGACATTGCAGAGGGACTGGAAGGAAAAGTATGTCTTTTGCAGATGACACAAAGATCTGCAACAGAGTTGATGCACAAGGTGGGGTGGAAAGGTTGAGAAGGGACTTGGCAAGGTTAAAGGAATGGTCAAATGTATGGCAGCTTAGATTCAATGCTAAGAAGTGCAAGGTAATGCACATGGGAAACAAAAACCCAGGGGAAGAGTACACAATGGGGAGGGAGATACTAACAACAACAAAAATGGAAAGGGACCTGGGGGTAGTCATATCAGATGACCTAAAGGTGGGCAAGCAATGTGAGAGGGCAGCAAGGAGGGCTGGGGGAATACTGGGATGCTTAGGGAGAGGCATCACCAGTAGAAAACAAGAAGTTATTATCCCTCTGTACAGACAGCTGGTGAGACCACATCTGGAGTACTGTGTGCAGTTCTGGAGACCCAATCTCCGCAAAGACATAGACAGGATGGAAGCTGTCCAGAGGAGGGCATTCAAATGGTGCAGGGTCTGCACCGGAAGACATATGAAGAGAGATCTATGAGCTTAATATGTATAGCCTCGAGGAAAGGAGGAGAGGGGGGACATGATAGAAACTTTCAAGTACCTCAAGGAATCAACAAAGTACAAGAGGGTAGCATCTTTCAAAAAGAGGTGTGCAAGAACAAGGGGCACAATTTGAAGATAGAGAGGGGTGGCTCAGAGGTAATTTAAGGAAGTATTTTCACAGAGAGGTTGTGGATGTTGGAATGGCCTTCCAGAGGAGGTTGTGGAGTCAAAAACAGTGGTGGAATTCAAGCATGCATGGGACAGTCATAAGGCAATTCTAGGGGGTGGGGGTAGGAAGAAGTAGACTGCTGGTTAACTAGGATCTGCAGCTTATCCATCAGGTAGGGAAATGGGCAGACTGGGTGGGCCAAGCGGTCCTTATCTGCCGTCAAATTCTATGTTTCTATGTTTCTATGAGAGAGAGAGAGTGAATGAGAAAGGGAGATGGGGTCAGTCTGTTAGTGTACAGACTGGCTGTGAGAACTGGGGGGTCACACTATTGTTATACAGGTTGTCTGTGGGCAAGGCAGAATGGGAGAATGCTGACATTGTCAGAAACTGCAAAAGGCAAATAATTTATTTGCCAAATATTTTAAGACTGTACAATTCATTACTGACCACCAAAGATTGTACCTAATGTGGGGAAAGTGAATGCATTCCTCTGTAAGCCTTTTTTCTTTTGCATGTCTTCTCCTGTGAGCACTTTTGTTTTAATTCTTGCCAATGCTTACTATATTACGTAAATAAAGTAAACTTTTATTTCTCGTAATATACTGACTTGTGTATTTAAAACAAAATATTGTAGTGAATCTCTGAGATAGCCATCATTCCAAGAGAGACACTCCAACCTATTTTAAGTAATTTCAGAAACAAAATCCTTCTTGATACAGGGATTGATATGGGTAAAGTTTGATACTACAAGTCCACACTCAACCTTTTTTTTTTTGTTAGCAGTCTGCCTTGGTTTGTTACTGCAGGACTAGTGACTGGGATCAAATGGTCCTGGCGTCGAGGACATGTCAACCTTCACAGAGAGCTAATTGTGAGCACAGAACACCATATGGAATGAATCAAGGTGGAGGGCCATGGCAGCCAGGTGCTACAGGGGCCTGACTGGGGTGCAGATGGGTGGTTTGTCACATCTGTTTGCAGTAAATGGGATTCGTGTGAAGTGTGCAAGTACCAGCCATAATTTGGTGGTCACCTGAAAGATGCTTGTGTAGCGTATAGAGTCACCTAAAGAAAATCTTCAAAGACTGCAAAAAATAACAAACCAGTCTTAAAAGAATGCACAGGAAGAGCATTTTCAATTGTTTCTTTTCACTTTAGATTTTTGGGTACAGCAAGTGGTCAAGACCATGCAGGCAAAAGTGTCATTTGATTATGATTTGCTCAAATCAGAACAGCTGAGAATTATACAGTAAAAAGAATATTAACCATGAGTCAGTTCAAAAGACGCTCACAGAGAACCTAGTCAAAATGGATCAGGAAGAGCAGGGGATTCCTCAGTTTACAAATTGTGGTCAGGTGTGGGTCTCCCCAGATGACAAATAATGCCTATGAAGAGGGGCAGCTGAGCAAGGATGAGGATAAGGATTCTGAGGATTGGTCAGTATGTGCCTGAAGTGGTGATGTTATCCAAGCATAACATCACTAAATCAAGTCCAGGCACACAGATGACCTCCTTAAATGTAAACATGTAAAGTGTATTACTACACACAACTTCCCCATCATATTACACAGTGTTGCGTGCCCCCATCACTTTAGAACTGTTTTAATCGGCAAGTGATCCCCTGCTTGTTAAACAGCAATTTTTTTAAAGCAGATGTTGTTACAAGCTTCTCACAAACCCCATTAACATATTAAAACTGCACACTTCCCTCACTGTTCACCACTCTGCTGTGAGTGGCCACACACTCTCGCACTGTCTCTCTCTGAGCAGACTTCAAGCAACTGATCACTTTTCCTCTGTTTTCCAGTGGAACAACAGATAGACAACATCATAAAAAAAACACTGCTATTGCCACTAGCTTGGTCATGCCTCAGCTGTCAGCTTTTCTTCCCTGCTCCTACATCAACAAGCGAGATCCATTCCCCCCTCCTCCTTTGGCAATTGAGATAATTTCCTACTTCTACACTCTCAATCAAGGTAACAATCTCCAGTCCCCACTCCTCCATCAGCTCAAGTAACTGCTACTTTTCCTAGTCCAAGGGCAGTCATTTGTGTTAAAAGCATACAGGCCACAGTGAGACGGGGGGGGGGGGGGTGGCAGATGAGCAATGAACCAGACAATCAAGAGGAAACTCACTACATAACAGCACCACCTACTGGACAATGGAGAGAATATGAACTTAAAAAAAATGCTTCCACAGTACAAAACCAGCTACAAAACTGTTTAAAAATATTTATTTTACTTATTTTTTTTATAAAAACAGATCCATTGCATAATAGCAATAATGCATTCCAGGATGTGTGCCATGCAGGAATAATGTCATTTCTCAGGTGTTGAATGCACTTGGCCTATGGTCTCTTGCCCAATCACCCAAGGTGTGACATTATCCAAGCACAACGCACATCCTATCATTAATTATTGCTTAAATATAAAACAAGTTCATCTTAAAGATTCAAGATGAAGAGTAAGAGTGATGAAAGGATAGGAATGCCTAATTCAAATAAATCTGCAAATTAGTACAGGCATGATGCATCAATCAGAAAAAAAACACAACCAGCACAAATGCTGGTTAGCAGACACAGTGCAACTGTTTTTATTAGATGCAGTAAGTGCATAGCTGGAAGAAAAGGGAAAATAAAAAATACAGTAGGTAGTGGGGGTGTAGGTAGGTGGGGGTTTTAGGGAACAGGAAGGTGAGGGATAAAAATGAAAATGGGGAGGGTAATGAGAAAGATTAGGATAAAAAGAAAAGACAAAGAAGTAAAGATGGAAAGAGACAACTGTGAGTTAAAATATATATATATCTATATATATATAGATATATATATATATCTATTTATATATATAAAAGACAAAGAACCTCTGTGTGCAAGCACTGAGGCAAGAGTTACCCCAAAGAGCATTTGGCTGGGAAGCCACGTTTCAAGAAAATACAAAATCACACATGCCCACACAATGCAGAGCATCATGGGCTGCATATGCAAATCACCACAGAATGTTATGCTGGTCCAACTTTAAGTAGAATTGCAAGGTGCCGAAAGGCCTCTCACACAGTTTGCAAAGGGTGCTACAGAAGACACAGACACGTGTTTTTTCCTACCAGGACTCATCAGTATGCCTCATCTGTTTGACACCCCAGTGGAATGGACCAGCTAACCTTAAGACAGTGTGTCTTGGATATGTTGTGGTGAACCCATTAAAATAAAAAACTGTTTAAAAGACAAAGAACTTCTGTGCGCAAGCACTGAGGCAAGGGTTACCCCAAAGGGCATTTGGCTGGAAGCCAGAGTTTCAAGAAAATGCAAAATCACATATGCCCACACAATGCAATGGTGATGCATATACAGCCCATGATACTTTGAAACTGGTGGGCATGTGATTTTGTGTTACTACAAACAGCTTCCCAGCAAATGCTGCCTGGTAACCTGCCTCAATGCTATCTGCTTCTTTAATTATCTATTTATATATATAAAAGACAAAGAACAACCTCTGTGCAAGCACTGGGCAAAATTACCCAAAACATTTGGCTGGGAAGCCATTTCAAAAATACAAAATACATACCCACACAATGCAGAGCATCATGGGCTGCATATACAAATACACAGAATGTTAGCTGGTCCAACTTTAAGTAGAATTGCAAGGTGCCGAAGGCCCATCTCACACAGTTGCAAAGGGTGCTACAGAAGACACAGACCGTGTTTTTCCTACCAGGACTCATCAATATACCTCATCTGTTTGACACCCCAGTGGAATGGACCAACTAACCTTAAGACAGTATGTCTTAGACATGTTGGTGACCATTAAAATAAAACTGTTTAAAGACAAAGAACTGCATGTCAAAGCACTAAGGCAAGGGATTACAAAAGGGCATTTGGCTGGGAAGCCAAGTTTCAAGAAAATGCAAATCACATATGCCACACACAATGCCAATGTTCTTGGTGATTGCATAGCAGCCATGATGCGCTTTGCATTGTGTAGGCATATGTGATTTTATGTTTTCCTGAAACAGCTTCCCCAGCCAAATAGGAAGCTCCTGCCTCAGTGCTTGCTGAAAATTCTGACTCTTTCAATAATTTTTATTTAATGGGTTCACCACAACATATCCAAACACTATCTTAATTAACTAGTCATTCACTAAGTATCAAACAGAAAGGCCTACTGATCTAATAAAGAAAAAACAAATCTGTCTTCTGTAACACCACAAACTTGAGAAACAATGCAGAGAACGGACAACTCTTTGACTCTGTGTTATATGCAACCATGTCTTTACGTAATGGTATATGTGTTGCAACATTTATATAGATATATATCTATATATATATAGGAGGTATGCAATGGGCTGACTCAAAATATGAAATTTATCTTCAAGTATGAGGATCAGGACCATAATTCAAGGGTGGTGGAGCCACACGTGACTTAAGAAAGCCCAGCCCACTCACAAGTGATGATAAATTGCCTTTTTTGAGTCAGGTTATTGTGTATTTGATTTACACAGTAGTAGTTTACAAGTTATAACTTTTTAACCTGCAGTTTTTTAAAGATTACGCCGTTTTCTTTGATTTTAACAGCTTGCATACGTGCTGCACTGGAAACTGTGATGTCAACATCATTGTGAAAGCTGCTCTCTGATTGGTTCAGTATTCCACTGTGATGACAGAAACCTTAAAATTATTTATTGCAACAACAGTAGCAATCATATTTTTTCATATATTGCAGTTACTGACATCACTAGCTTTTTCACCTTGTCATTTTTATCCCCACATCTGTTGTATATATATTTATATATTCTTTGCAGAAAGCTTTGTTAATTCACCAGTTAGGGTTCAAGTTAATGCCACAAAAGAAGAGAAATGTGGGTTTTTCCCTCCCAGACAGATGCAGATCATCGTGCCAGCATAGGCCTACAGTATATCCCTCCAGGTAGACCCCCAGTCCCCAGTGAAGCCAAAACCCTGTGCTCCAGACCAATTTTTTAATTATTCATTGAATCACATGGTGCAGACTAGCCTTACCCACGCCATAGACAGGCAGCACTTCCGAGAAGGTTACCACAGATCCTCACTGATCTGTGGCTTACCCTCTCTTTCCTATTGTTAGAGTTCCTTCATGAATGTACCATGTATTTTGGAATTCTCTTACCATTTTTGTCCCTACAACCTCTACTGGGAGGCTGTTCCATGGATCCACCACCCTTCCTGTGAAAAAAAAATACATTCTCATGTTACCCCTAAGTCTACCCTCCTCTATTTTCATATCATGGCTCTTTGTTCTTGAACATCTTTTTTTTTTTTTTAAAGATGCTACCCTCTAGTACATTATTTACATCCTTGAGATATTTGAAAGCCTCTATCATATCCCTCCTCTCTCTTCTGTCCTCCAGGGAATACATATTGAGATCCTCCAGTCTCCCCTCATGTGACTTTTGGTGCAGCCCCTGCACCATTTTTGTCACCCTTCTCTAAACCACTTCTGCTCTGTCTATGTCCTACCAGAGATGTGGCCTCCAGAACTAGACACAGTACTCTAGATGAGATCTCACCAATGTTCTATACAATGGCATCACCACCTCCTTCCTTCTGCTGGAGATGTCTTTCCTTATGTACCCCAGCATTCCACTGGCTCTCCTCACAGCTTTCTTACATTGTTTGGTAACCTTTTGATCATCAGATATGCTTATCCCCAGGTCCCTTTCCTTTTCGGTGTCTGTCAGCACCTTCCTCCCATCATGTACTCCTCCACTGCATTTCTGTATCCCAAGTGCATGATCTTGCACTTCCTTGTATTGAATCCTACCTGCCACATCCTTGACCACTCCTATAGCTTGCTTAGGTCCCTTCTCATTTTTTCTACCCTTCGTGAAAAATCAACCCTGTTGCAGATCTTTGTGTCATCTGCAAAGAGACACACCTTCCCTTCCAGCCACTCTGCAATGTCACTTATGAAGACATTAAAGAGGACTGGTGCAATCATTGATCCCTTCGAGACCCCACTGGTCATTGCTCCTCTCTTTGTACTGAACTCTGTTCACCACCACCCTCTGTGTCCTATTGCTCAGCCAAACTTTGACCCAGTTTACCACCCTGGGACCCACTCCTAGGCTACCCAGCATGCTTAGTAGCCTCCTATGTGGAACGGTGTCCAAGGCCTTGCTGAAATCCAGATAGGCCACATCCACCACCCCTCCCTGATCCACATCCCTAGCCACCCAGTCATTGCAAAAAGTTCATTAATGCTGTAGTTAGGGTTAAAGAGACTAAAGAGGGGAAACCCTAACTCCCCACCCTGCAGGTAGCAACAGGCATGGGGTGTGCCTTTGGGCTGTCAGTCCTAACACTTACCCCATTCCACGAGTAAACAAACTGACATAGGTACAGTATATGAGAACGGGGTGAGCATTATGGTTAACCCCAAGGAACACCCCATGCCCTGTTGCTGCCTGCAGGGTGGTGGTAAGGTGTTAGGGTTGGAAACCTTAGTGTCACATTTCCTTGCTTTTGTCACTTAAACTCTAACTAGTGCATTAACAAAGTTTTTTGCAATAAATTTCCTTACTTTTTGAGATAGTACTTTTTCTATAATTAGTTTTTATAAATGCATGAGTGTTTTTCTATGGTTAGTTTTCATAAATGCATGAGTTACTATATTAAACAAACTTTTTACCATATTTGTTGGGAGATGTGGGATTTAACCCCAGGTATCCAGAATCATAGTACAGAGCTTCAGCCACTACACCACATTACCTCCTTTGATATCACTGTGTCAATGTTCTCTTATTCTAAGTCAAGACAGATCCAAACTAAAACAGCCAATAATACTTTCCTGTTTCTCTGTATTGCCAAAAGACTTTTTTTTAACTTTGCATATTTCTAAGCCGTTGAATTGTCTGAAACTTTTTCAATTCACATGAACACAAAATCAAAACTCTAATACTTATTTTAACATAAGTTAAAAATACTGCTTTTCGTCTGTAGCTATTGGCCTGGATATTCAAAGCGGTTGTGCATGGCACAACAGGGTTGCACATGCGCAACTGCGGAGATGCACCAAAGAATGATATTCAGTGGGAGCAACTGCACAGTGCAAGTGGCAGTGTGCCAATGTGCAATAGAAATGTATGCATGTGCAAGGGCAGGGGGCGGACCCATGAATATGCGGCACAGCGAGATATTCAACCCCCGAGCAGTGGCGCAAGTGAGGAGCAACTGCCAGTTGCGCAGAGCAGACTTGAGCCCATAAAAACAGGGAGCAAGTTGGAGGACAGCACTTGCACCAGAAGGGAGCAGGACAGTGGGAGACAGACAGGCATCTGAGAAAGGAAGAGGGAGACAGAGAGAGGAAGAGAAGGACAAAGAGAAATAAAGTGTGAGAGAGAGAGAGAGAGTGAGAGAGCGTGTGAGAGGGAGTGTGTCACACAAGGAGGCTCACTGAGGGAGGGGGAGAGAGTGGGTGCCCAACAGACCCACCAGACCCAAGGGGAGTGACACAGGCACCCACAGGGGTGGGTGACAGAGCCAGCAGGCAGAACCCAGCCAGGGGCAGGGTACACAGGAGGGGGCCCTGCCGAGCGACAGGCACTGCCCCACAGAGCCGGGGGGGCCAGTGGAGCTGGACACCCAGGGGGTGACAGGACAACAGGGGCCATGGCCAGTGCAGCATTCCAGATGGAGGCCATAATGAGGGGTGTGAGGAGGCAGGAGTCAGAGCAACATAGCCGTGGAAGGGCCCGTCAGTGGTACACTCGGAACAGACGTTAACGGCCCCACATCAGCTTCGAGAGCCAAGCTGACACAGAGATCATGGGCCAGTATCACCTGAACTGTGAGCTGTGCAGTGAGGAGATGCAGGCACCCACTAGATGGAGCCATGCCCTGACAGTGGAGACAAAGGTAACAGCTGTCATGTGCCTGGTAGCCAGGGGCACCTTCTAGAGACCAACAGGGACATGACAGGCATAACCCAGTTGGCCATGTTATGGCTTCTCACACAATTCCTCAATGTCCTGCTGCTACAAGCTGTGGAACACATCCACTTCCCCAGCGCACAGGTGGAGCATACAGCAACCATGCAGGAGTTCCACAGGGTAGCACATATGCCTGGTGTGCTAGGGGCCATCGACTGCACCCATGTGGGCATCTGCATGCATCTGACATGGATGGGGCAGCCTACATCAACAGAAAGGGCTACCCCCAGCATCAACTGCCAGGTGGTGTGTGATGCCAGAGGGTGCATTACCAATATCTGTACCACACACCCTGGGGGAGCACATGATGCCTTCATCTGGCACAGCTCGGCACTGTGCCACAGGTTTGACAGTGGGGACATCCTCACAGGACACCTAGTGGGTGAGTATGGTGAGACCACAGGCAGTTGGGTATAGCAGGGCATGAAAGGGGGGCAGCCAGGGCAGGGGGACCGCTGTGTGCATCTGGGAGGGGCATGGGGCATGATGACAGGCGTCACCAAACTAACCCTCTCTCTCTCTCTCCCCCCAGACATGTGACAGTGGCTACCCACTCAGGCCCTGGCTGCTCACCCCCTACCAGCACCCGTCATCCCCAGCAGAAGAGCAGTA
Organism: Neoceratodus forsteri; assembly: GCA_016271365.2. Classification (NCBI taxonomy): domain Eukaryota; kingdom Metazoa; phylum Chordata; order Ceratodontiformes; family Ceratodontidae; genus Neoceratodus; species Neoceratodus forsteri. The sequence goes on from CM057456.1 coordinate 954,432,703, forward strand.
CAATGAGGCATACGCCAGCATGCAGAACATCATTGAGCATGTGTTTGGGATGCTGAAGGCACAGTTCCGTTGCCTGGACAGGTCTGGTGGTGCCCTACAATACAGCCCCTCGAAGGCTTGTGGCCTATTCCTGGCATGCTGCATGCTGCATGCTGCACAACATGGTCATTGACCATGGGATAGCTGTTGAGGCCGATGAGGGGAACAGCAGTGTGGACGATGCGGGCGATGGGCCGGGAGGTGGCAGGCAGCCCCCCCGGGTGAAGGGATCCCCAGCTCATGCGGCTGGCACACCACCAGCAAGACACAATAGCACAGGAGTACTACGGTGCTCACAGGTAGGTGGAAAAACACCCATGCACAGAACCAACACAGTGGCAGGGCATACAGCCATGTGTGGGCATGGCCAAGGCCATGCACACACAGGTGTGGGGCAGTGGCAGGGCAGTGCCACATGACCACATGCAACACCACACCACACAGCACTGCACAGCATCACACACACACACACACACACAGTGGCACCCCGCAGGCACACAACCGGGCACTAGCATGTGGCGTGGATCAGACGCAGGGCACCAATGCACATGCACAACCAGTGTTGAGAATGCATCATCATGCACAAGCAACATGGGACAGTGGTCAGGCAGGTGCACACACGGGCAGCATGTGGCACACCACATGGCTGCCATGACCATGCCATGCACACATACACAATGCCCATGTGCACACAGGGCGGTGGTTGCAGACAGCAGACAGGGAGGCATGCACATCAGGTCTGCTGTGCAGATGCATGGCTGCCATGGACATGGGGATGGCCATGCAGCGGCTGTCCAGCATGCTCAGGCTGTGCGATGGCCACGGGGGGGGAACTGAGACCGCCCCCCGGGGGTGGGACTGTGGGACCATGACTGGGTCCTTGAAGGGGTCTGCAGGCTCCCAAACAGGCCCGCACCAGGTGTGCCTGGGATGCCCACAGCAGAGCCCGGTGTTGACACGGTTGGGGTCACCTGACGCCGGGGCCGTGGGGTGGACATTGCACTCTGTGGTGTCTGTGGCAATCAGCCACTCCCTGTGGCAGCCAGTGGGGCAAGACCAACTGAGATTGCATTGGCAATGCGGTCCAGGGCTGTGGTCGTGTCCTCCCACAGGTGTTGATTGGCCTCCAGGACCTGCACAGTGCCCCTCTCATGCTGCTCAGCTGCCTGGTGCACCTCTGTGCAGAGTACCTGCACCCCAGCCATGAGCAGCACCTGTTGCTCCATGGAGGTCCACAGCAATTGGGTGTGCTCGGCCAAAGGGTTCAGCACCCTGGGGTGCATGGGCGTGGCACTGACCCACCAGTGTCATATGACCTCGTTGCATGGCCCCCCGCTCAGGTGGATGCTGCACAATAGGGTCCTCATGGGGTTGGGCAATGACAGGTGCTCCAGAAGTGGATGTGGCACCTGGCCTCCCAACATCTCCAGCTGTCTGCTGCTGCTGGCCCCTGTGCATTGGCCAGCACCTGTGTGGGTGCTCCGCCACCCTGCGCCACTGTGCCTGTGCACACAGCAGTACCAGGGGCAATGGCAGGCAGCTGTTCCATTGCCAACAGGCCACCGGCTGCACTGCCAGTGCTGGTGTTTGGTATGGGTGTCTCCCCTCTGACGTGACCCCCACCATCCAGGACTATGGTCAGATCGTCATCAGTGTTGGACCCCTCCCCGATCTGTGTCTCTGCACAGAGCACGCTGTGGCTGGCATCTCACTGGAACACAGCCAGGGACTCATCTGCCACCATGCCCGGGGCATCTGGCTGGATGACAGTGGCGTGCTACAGCCTATCGGGCCCCCAGATGCCCATGGAGGTGGATGGCTGGTCCTCTGGGGCTTGGCGGGCTCCCACAACAGCTGCAGGTGCCCCTTCCACTGCATGCTGATGAGCCAGTGCTGTAAGGGAACACAGATGCGTTAGAGCTGCTGACTCGACAGGCCCCTACCCACTCGCCTGCCTGCCTGCCATACCTACCATGCAGTGATGGGATCTCTCCAGTCTGGAAGCCATTGCCCGGCACACCCTTGACTGCACTACGCTGCATGGTGGCCTCCACCTGCTCCTCCTGTGCCGTGAGCTGTGTCACGGTGGCCTGGCCCCCACCTGTGGCTGACCTGGTGGCCTGAATGGCAGCCACCTTTTCCTTTATCCGATGCTTGTCAGTGCCCACCTTTTTCTTGCACTCCTGTGCAGACCGCTGATGGCTGTCCTGCTGGTTCATGGCCTCTGCCACCTTCTCCCAGGTCGCAGCCCTGGCCTGGGGTGTGCCAGTGGTGCCACTCAGCAAAAGCTCCCTGTTGAGGTATGCTTCGAATAGGGCATCTGCCTCAGCTCTTGTAAAGTGGGGCCTGCACTTCCATGCAGGCCCACGCTCCTCACCCTCCTTGTGCATGAACATGATGCTACCTGTGGACATGGACATGTGGTTAGTGGCTGCAGTGGCCCACCCCAGCCATCCAGCACCCTGTGCTGGCCGTCCCCTCGGCAGGCACGACTTACCACTGATGGTTGCAATACTGGTCCATGGCCTGTGCTGTTGTGAGGTGCCTTAATAGTGCATCGCATGCAAATGAGCTGATGCACAACTGTAATGACATGCAGATGTTCTCATTGCACCTCAGATAGGCTGATGAGCTAGTCTGCATATGACGGCGGAATATCATGCTCTTGCACATTGCGCAATGGGCTTGCTCCAGTGCATGTAGTTGTGCAATGCCGTGACATGCGCAGTGTGCACTCGCCAATGCATATGCTACTGCCTATTGTGCAGCATGTGCTAGGTGCACTATAGGGGCCATTGTGCCCTATGCGTCATGGACCCTATGGCGATGGAGCACTATAGGGGCTATGGTGCTCAGGCGCTAGTGGGCCTATGGCTTGGGTGCTATTGGGCCTATGGCACTCAGGCTCCATAAGGCTAATGGCGCTTGGGCACCATAGGGCCAATGGCGCTTAGGTGCTATAGGGCCTATGGTGCTCAGGCACTATTGGGCCCATGGGGCATGGTGCCTTCATGGCCCTATTGAGCAACATGCATCATGGGCCCAATAGTGCTCATGCACACATTGCGCATGCTGACCCCGATCCTCGTCCTGCCCTATGCCCCCCAGGGACCTCTGCCTCATGTGCCAGTGTGGCCACACCCATGCTGCGCATCCCTGGAGATGCACGATTCCTGCAGGCAGCGCATCTCTGTGCGAGGCACGCATCCCGAGCATGTTGTGCACATGCGCTACTGGGCACCATTTTTCCCTGTGTCATTGTTGTGGAACCATGCCACTTCACACAGTGCCCCATTCCCGTAATTGAAGCCAGGTCAAGCTGGTGAACCTGGTGGCCCAGGTGGAGCCCCATGCTGCCAGCCTGTTTGGCCAGCAGCCCCTCAACAGACCCAGGACAGAGGTGTGGCAGGACATTGCGGATGGGCTTGTCCAGGCCACTGGTGTGCAGTGCACCAGGGAGCAGTGTCACCATTGGTATGGGGACCTGTTAAGGTGGGACTCGGAGGGGCTGAGGGCACTGCAGGAGTGTATCTGGAGGGGGCCATGCCGTGGCCAAGTAAGTGGGCTCTGACTGCATCTGTGCATGTCCACTGTTCCATGGGGCAGGCAGGGCTGTATGCTATGCCAGGGGGGCTGCCGTTATGTGCCCTGTGTCTTGGCATTGCCAGTCACTGGGTGCACTGCACCACTGCCCTGTGGCTTTGCCAGGTAGGGGTGCACTCTGTGCTTGGGTGGTGAGGGCAGTGCGCTCATGCTGTGGCTGTGTTCTGTTGTGTGCCTGTCTGTGTTCCCGTCCTAGGACCTGAAGATCAGAGGAGAGCCAGGGCGGCAGGGGCACCTGGCGGTCTGCAGCAAGCCACTGCGGGCTCATCAGCTGCTGGTGGAGGACTGGGCAGGTGTGGCATGCCGGGACCAGTGTGCACAGCACCACAGCGAGCAGGTAGGCACTGTGCATTCCCACATTGTTGTGCAGGGTGGGCAGAGGGGGTGAGGGTACAGCCTTGGTCCCCTGTGTCTTGTGCTGTGGCAGCTGTGTTCAGCACATGGTGCAGTGTGCGTGGCACCACAGGACAGCCATTGCACATGTGTGACAGCTGTTGGTGGGCCGGGTGTGCATATGGCTACCACTTGTGCCACTGCAGTTCCACTGCAGCACCATGCCACCTGCCTGCCACTGTGCTGTTGGGTGGCCTTTGGGCAGTGGATTCCAGCACTGTGCACTGAAGTGGCTTGCCGGGTTGGTGGCAGGTGTCGGCCAAGCCACTGCGGGCAGCCAGGGTGCCACTCCAGGGGTGTGTGTTCCCACTGTCCGCTGCACCGGGGGGGGGGCTAGGGTGCTTTGGACATGCACTGATCACCTGTCCCTTCCTCTGCCATAGGTGTCCAGAGGGGTTCCAGGCTTCCATTGTACTGCCATCTGCCATGGCAGATAATTCTTATAACATCTCATATGATGGAGATCGTTAACCAGACCAGGTGGATCCTGCTATAGGACCTGTGCAGGGGGAGTTGCCAGGTGCCGGGAGGTTGTGGCCAGCCATGATGTTCCCTAGCCCCCTTCCCGCCTCTGATCTCCCTTCCCCTACCTTCCCCCATCCACCTGTACAGGCCCTGTCCCCCGACCCCTTTCCACCTACACCTACTCTCCCCTTTGTTTATTGTTTTCTGTACAGTTGTGTTGCTATTGCTCTATTACATTTGTTACCTGTTTACCCTTCTGTGTCCATGTCTGCTTTGCAGCTGGTGAGTGTTCCATGCTGCAGTGGTGTGGTGGGTGGCTGTGTGGTGCACCTGTGTTGTTAGGTGGTACATGCATGGTGGTGGCATGCCCCTCGGTCAGTAGCTGTGCTTGGAGCGGCCCTGGGTTGGCAGTCCGGGCTGTGTGGTGTGTGTGTGTGTGTGTGTGTGTGTGTGGGTACCATGTGTCAGGGTGTGGTTTGTTGTTGGCCAGGTGGCCATGTGCCCTCTGGTGTGTGGTGGACCAGGGTGCCCACCTCTGGACATCAGTGCTGTCTGTGCCCTGCATCCTCCACTGGGGGGCCCACCAGCTGCATGCCTGCACTCCATGTGCAGTGGTCACCAGTGTGGTGGCTGTGTCTCTGCCAGTGTTCCTGGCCTGGTGCCCCTGCCTTCCCGCACTGTCCCCCCTTCCCCCTTGCCTGGCTCCCTGCTGTGCCTGTGGCTGTTCCTACTGTGCCTTGATGCATCTTCCTCTGCCTCTTGTGCACCCCTGGTTGCACTATGGTGCATTTCTGGTTGCTCCCTGGTGCACCTCTCACTGTGCCATGGTGCAGTGCCTGCAATATTCAGCTGTGTGCAACAACTGAATATTGCAGTCCCTACACCAGTGCGCAGTATACTTGCAACGCTCTGGGGCTGTGCATGCCTTTGGCGCATTTCTGAATATCCTACCCATAGTGTTTAACACATTGGTTTGTAGCCTATGTTTCAAAACAATTCACACTTCCCAAAGAGGGAAAGCTTGTAGTTTTCACCCGATTTTTCTAATTCCCACAATTTTAAAAAACATGTATGCAAATAAGCTCATGATTATTCATGAGCTATGGTTACATGGACATTTTAGAAAATGTGGCGCACATAAGGACCTGTTCTACTTACAATGCGAACAGGAGAAACCAAAAATAAATTGTTGCAAACAGTGATTTTGAACAGACCAAGCTTCTCAAAAAGGGATAGGTTGTAGTTTCCACCAGATTTTTCTGTTTCCCTTTTTTTTTAAAAATGTGTATGCAAATACGCTCATGATTATTCATAAGTTATGAAATGACTCTAGGCATCCAAGCCTTGCCTCTTTATACAGCTATTTTAAAGTGCTTACCAAGCATGCTCAGAACCCAAAATTAAAAAATTTAGTAACTTTGGAACGGATTAATATTTTTTCACCAAACCAGCAAAAGTCACCTCTGTGGGCCAAACCCTTTCTACCCTGAAAATGTCAGACCAAAATTTCAAACCATCTGTGCACAAGGCAATGACAAAAAACAGCAAAAAAAAAAAATTTTTATGTTGCTTGCACGCATGTGCAAGAAACATAGTGCCATCATCGGAGATTTCGGAGGTGTATCACCTCCTCCTCCAATTCAGTCAGTGAGCTGGCAGGTGCGGCCCTGTCAGCCAATGCATTTGAGCTGTCTATGACAGCTCCAAAATGCAGTAAGCCTCGGATGAAGGGGAGCTATGCTTCAGTGAGCAGAGATAAAACGAGCTCCCCACCCCCGACACACAGGCGCATCAAGACGTACTGTGTAGCTGACAGGGTGCCCAACTTCGCCAGCTGAGCTGCGCCTCTCTCCCCCAGGTTGTAGGTGCCATACTGGGAGCCCACCCCAGCGTGGCAATCAGTCCATAGGCCAACGGAGTGCCCAATCCCCCGTCAGCTGAATGCCCCCAACATCCTTGTGCCACACTGGGAGCCACCCCAGCACGGCAAATGGTCCCATGACATCTTTTTTTATTTTTAACCTGAAAGCAGCGGTCCCCGGAGCATCTCCGACCCCCTCCACAACTCGCACCCACCCACTGCGCATCCAGCCCCCCTCACCCCATACTTACCTCCGTACTCTGGCGACGATCTTCGGTGGACCGGGAACACGTCTGCACTCTTCAAAGCCGACCGCAAACTGAGGAAATGCGGGTAAGCTATATAATGGCCTAGATAGGGGGGTTTCAACTTTGTTGCATATCTCTGGCATTTTTTGGAATTCTTGCACCAAATTTTCAACATGGGGTTTTTGGGACCCCTTCTCATGAATGATGTCACTGTCATGGCATTATTCAGGCCCGAAGGGTGATTTCGCACAGTGACTGCGCAGTGACTGCAAAATAACCCTTCAGGCCTGAATACCACCAGTTCCTACACAGACTCATAAGTTCGCAAATTTTCAATATTTTCACTCCAGATTTTCCACATTACCATTTTACCACACCTCATCATGAGCAGTACAGCTGTCATTTTTCACATCCTGCCCAAAACGTGTTTCCGACCATGTAGCGCACAATGGCGCAGTCGGTGTGCAAACTCAATGTATGGGACACATTATCAAAATCACAGTTCACTGTTCATGAGCAGAGGTCTTAAAATGGCTATGTTGAAAATTTGGTGAAAAAATTCCTAAAAATGACTGTTTTACGAGCGTGCATTGCGCAGTTCCTACGCACGCTCGTAAGTTCACAAATTTTCAATATTTGCACTCCAATGACTTCCAAATACCTAAACAGCACATAGAAGCAAGCAAAATTCGGCATTGACAAATGCTTGTTTATGTTGTTTTGCTATCCGCATCTCGGAAACTGAACATTCATCTGGAACAAAACTTGGCACATCAAGAGATCTACCCCACAAGACCACACATGCAAACTTTTGTCCAAATCCATTGAACAGTTGCAAAGATATTAAAGTGCAAAATGTAATGCTCACTATTGACATCTGTATTTCAGGCACTGAATTACATGAGTGCCATTATAAATTACACACATATCCTGGCTAGAACTGATCCCTCCTACCATCTGTAGGTAGTTACATAGAAACATGGAAACATAGAAGTTGGTGGCAGATAAGGACGGCAAGGCCCATCCAGTCTGCCCAATTCTTTTTCTACCTTATAAATGTGCCATCGGCCTTAGCTCTGTCAGTGGCCTATCTATTCATACTCATCTGTATTGCTCCCTTATGCCTATCCCATGCCTGTTTGAAGCCCTGAACAGTATTCATAGCCACCACTTCCTGAGGTAGGCCATTCCAAGCATCCACCACCCCTTCTGTGAAAAAGAATTTCCTCACATTCCCCCTTAATCGGCCTCCCTCTAATCTCATGCTGTGTCCTCTTGTCCTGCCCTTAAGGTGTTTGAATGTCTCGATCATATCACCTCTCTCCCTCCTTTGCTCAAGAGTATACATATTGAGCTCCATTAATCTGTCCTCATATGTCTTCTGATGCAGTCCCTGCACCATTTTGGTTGCCCTTCTCTGGACTGCCTCAATTTGGTTAATGTCCTTGTGAAGGTGTGGCCTCCAGTACTGCATGCAGTACTCCAGATGGAGCCTAACCAGTGTCTTGTAAAGAGGGATTATTACCTCACTCTTATGACTTGTGATACCCCTACTAATACACCCTAACATCCCCCTAGCCTTACCTACTGCTTTAGAGGTCTGCTTGGATGATTTCAGGTCATTGGTGATGATGATGCCCAAGTCTCTTTCTTCCTGTGTGACTGCCAGCAACTCCCCTCCCAGCCTATAGGTGGCTTCAGAGTTTCTCTTACCTATGTGCATGATCTTGCACTTCTTTGTATTAAATCCCAGTTGCCACTCTTCTGACCATTTTGCTAGTTTATCCAGATCTCTTCTCATTCTGCCCACCCCATCTGGATCATCTACTCTGTTGCAGATCTCAGTGTCATCTGCAAACAGACAAGCCTTACCCTCTAGTCCATCTGCAATGACATTAATGAAGATATTGAAGAGGACTGGCCTCAGGACTGATCCCTGAGGTACCCCACTTGTGACTTGCATCTCTTCTGACTGTATACCATTTACCACCACTCTGTTTTCTGCCCGTCAACCAGTTTGCCACCAGTTGACCAACTTCCGACCTACCTGAGCCTACCCAGCTTATTTATCAATCTTCTATGTGGAACAGTGTCGAAAGCTTTGCTGGAGTCAAGGTAGGCAACATCAACTTCTCCCCCTTGGTCCACCACTCTGGTTACCCAGTCAAAGAAATCTATGAGATTAGTTTGACAGGACCTTCCTTTTGTAAACCCATGCTGTCTTGGATCCTGTTCCCCTATGGATTCCAGGTGTTGCACTATCCTTTCCTTAAGGAGTGCCTCCATAATCTTGCCCACTACTGAGGTAAGACTGACTGGTCTGTAGTTCCCTGCCTCCTCCCTGCTACCACTCTTGTGGAGCGGGATCACATGAGCCCTTCTCCAGTCTTCTGGGACCTCTCCTGTTACTGAATTACATGAGTTCTGTTTAAGCAATAATTCACAACAGGCTGTGCGATGTTGTGTGATTTACACACACCTAATAATAACTTTGGAATGGATTAATATTTTCACCAAACCACAGAAAGACACATCTGTGGGCAAAGCCTTTTCTACCCTGAAATTTCAGATCAGAATTCTAAACCATATGAGTGCAAAGCAATGACAAAAGAAAGGCAAAAAAAAAAAACCTCAGTGATTTTGTATGTTTTTTTGCTATCTGCATCTCAGAATCTGCACATCCGACTGGACCAAAACTTGGCACATCAAGAGATCTACCCCACAATACCATGCATGCAAATGTTTGGGCAAATCCAGTGAACGGTTGCAAAGATATTAAAGTGTAAAACTGTATGCTGACTACTGCCATCTGTAGGGCAGTCGAATTACACGAGTTCCATTATAAATTATACACGTACCCTGGCAATAACTGATCTGTGCTGCCATCTGTGAGGGAGTTGCTAAATTATACAGGAGTTCCGTTTTAAATTATACACTTACCCAGCTATAACTGGTCCCTCCTGCCATCTGTAGGTAGTCACTCTATTAAAAAGGAGTTCCATTTTAGCAATAATGCACAACACGGTGTGTGCTGTGAGATTTACACACGCCTAATAATAACTTTGGAATGGATTAATATTTTTCACCAAACCAGAGAAAGGCACCTCTGTGGGCCAAGCCTTTTCTACCCTGAAAATTTTGGAACAAAATATCAAACCATCTGGGCACAAGGTGATGAACAAAAAAACCCAGCAATTTTTTACAACTTTTTGCTGTCTGCATCTCAGAATCTGCACATCTGACTGAAACAAAACTTGGCACATCAAGAGATGTACCCCCACAAAACCATGCATGCAAAAGTTCATGCAAATCCATTGAATGGTTGCAAAGATATTAAATTGCAAAATTGTATGCTCACTACTGACAACTGTAGGGCAGCCACTGAATTACATGAGTTCCATTATAAATTATACACTTCCCCTGGCAGGAACAGATCTGTCCTGCCATCTGTAGGGTAGTCACTAAATTACACATAGAAACATAGACTTTGATGGCAGATAAGGACCGCTAGGCTCATCTAGTCTGCCCATTTCCCTACCTACAGGATAGGCCGCAGATCCTAGTTAACCAACAGCCTATTTCTTCCTACCCCCCACAAGAATTGCCTTATGTCTGTCCCATGCATTCTTGAATTCTGCCACAGTTTTAGACCCCACAACCTCCTCAGGAAGGCTGTTCCATGCATCCACTACCCTCTCTGTGAAATAATACTTCCTCACATTGCCCTGAACCGCCCTCCTTCTATCTTTAAATTGTATCCCTTGTTCTTGCAAGTCTCTTTTTCTGAAAGATGCTACCCTCTTGGACTTTGTTGATTCCACTGAGGTACTTAAAAGTTTCTATCATGTCCCCCCTCTCCCTTCTTTCCTCAAGGGTATACATATTAAGCTCCTTTAGCCTCTCCTCATATGGCTTCTCTTACAGACCCTGCACAATTTTAGTTGCCCTCCTCTGGACTGCCTCTATCCTGTCTATGTCCTTGCTGAGATGGGGTCTCCAGAACTGGACACAGTACTCCAGATGGGGTCTCACCAACTGTCTGTACAGAGGGATAACAACTTCCCGTTTTCTGCTGATGATGCCTCTCCCTATAAATCCCAGTATACCCCCAGCCCTCCCTACTGCCTTCTCACATTGCTTGCTAACCTTAAGGTCATCTGATATGATTACCCCAGGTCCCTTTCCTTTTTTGTTGTTGTTACTACCTCCCCACCCATTGTGTATTCTTCCCCTGGGTTCTTGTTTCCGAGGTGCATTATTTTGCACTTCTTTGCATTGAATCCTAGCTGCCATACTTCTGACCATTCCTCCAACCTTGCCAAGTCCCTTTTCATCCTTTCCATGCCTCCTTGTGTATCAACCCTGTTGCAGATCTTTCTGTCATCTGCAAAGGCATACTTTCCTCCCAGTCCCTCTGCAATGTCACTGATGAAGACAGTAAAAAGGACTGGACCCAATACTGAACCCTGCGGTACCCCACTAGTAACCCCCCTTTCTTCAGAGTGGACTCCATTTACAATTACCTTCTGTGTCCTGTTGTCCAGTCAATGTTTTACCCAGGCTACCACCCTGGGTCCCACTCCCAGGCTGGTTAATTTGACTATTAATCTTTTGTGTGGGACTGTGTCAAATGCCTTGCTAAAGCCTAGGTAGGCCATGTCCACAGCCCCTCCTGGTCTACTACTTTGGTCACCCAGTCAAAGAAATCTATTAGATTGCCTGACATGACCTTCCGCTGCCAGAACCCATGCTGCCTTGGGTCCTGTGCTCCACTGGCCTCTAGGTACTCAACTATTTTTCCTTCAGAGTGACTCCATCACTTTCCCTACCACTGAGGTCAGACTGACAGGTCTGTAGTTTCCTGCCTCTGTCTTAGTCCCACTTTTGTGAAGGGAATCACATCCGCCTTCCTCCAGTCCTCGGGTACCACCATCCTCCCATGATTTATTAAAAAGAGTAGCCAGTGGTTTCACTAGTTCCTCCTTAATTCTTTTAGAATTCTAGGGTGAATTCCATCAGGACCCATTGCTTTGTCCACCTTCAGTTTTAGGAGTTCTTGCAGAACCCTTTCCTCTGTGAAAGGACTGGGATCGACCCCCCTATCAAAAGTGCTTCTGTTAATTGGATTAGGCACTTCCCCCTCCTCTTTTGTGAATACTGAGCAGAAATATTCATTAAATATTCCTGCTTTTTCACTGCCCCCTCTGCCCACCCACCGTTCATTCTATTCAGCCTCACTATCCCTCCCTTTGTCTTTCTACACTTGTTGATGTACCTATAAAAGGTTTTATCCCCCTTCTTAACTGAGTTGGCTATCTTTTCCTCAGTTTGGGCCTTTGCTATTCTGACTTCCCTCCCTGCTTCCTTCTGCCTTAACTGGTACAGCTCTCTGTCCTGCTCCTTCTGTGTTTCCTTATACTTCCAGAATGCTATCTTTTTCTTCCTGACTTTCACAGCCACCTCTTTTGAGAAATAGTGACTTTTTCTTTCATTTTGATTTGTTTATTTGCTTCACACAAGGCTTGTTGCCTCTGTGATGGCAGTTTGATAATTCCCCATTGTTGCTCCACCCTCCTTCTAGCCTGTTTGCTAGTGCTTTTCTGAGGCACTCTCCCATCTTGCCAAAGTCAGCCCTCCTAAAATCCAGTACCCTCACTTTTATATGGCTTGACTCTGTAGCTGAGTTTAACGTGAACCACACTGTTTGATGGTCACTTGTCCCCAGATGGCAACCCACTTCTAGATCTGAGATCCTCTCACTGCCCCGTTTGAGGTATGAGGTCTAAGATTGCTCCCTCATGAGTGGGTTCGAAACTAGCTGTCTAATGCCTGCCACCTGTAGGGCATCAAGAATGGCCCTGCTCTTGGATGTGGCTGCAGCAAATGTGCTCCAGTTAACATCTGGCATATTCAGGTCTCCCATCAACAGTATCTCCCTTTCTCTGCCATTCTAAGAATGCCTTCTATCGTATCCTTGTCCATTCCTTCCCCTGACATGGGGTTTTGTACACAACCCTGTGCAGATTGTGGTGCCCTTTCCAGTCTCCAAGGTGACCCCACAGTGCCTCCTCTCCTCCCTGTTTACTCTTTGTTCAGTTGCTTTTATCCCTTCCTTTACATGAGAGCTACTCCTCCCCTCTTCTCCCTGCCTGTCTCTCCTGTAGGTTATGTACCCTGGTATGTTAACATCCCAGTCATGGTTCTCTGTGTACCATGTTTCTGTGACTGCTACAATATCCAGGCATCCCTCTTCCATTAAGGCCATCAGCTCAGGGAGCTTGTTGCCCAGACTCGGGCATTGGTACTCATTACCCTCCATTTCTGATGGCCTTACTCCCTTTGCCCCATCCTGTCCTTCTTGCCTTTGTCACTTTCTCCATTTACCCTGCCCTTCTCCCTATTGACACCTCTATGTTGGTGTTTGCTGCACTATTACTGTGATTATTGGGGGCTAAGATTTTCCTGCTCCTTTCCAGTGCCTCCCCCCTTGGCTAGTTTAAAAGCTTGCCAATGAAACATTTAAACCTATCACCTAGGATCCTGGTTCCCCTCCCAGACAGATGCAGCCCATCATGCCAGTATAGGCTTGCATCACTCCAGGTGGACCCCCAGTCCCCAATGAAGCCAAGTCCCTGAGCTCCACACCAGTTTTTCAACCACTGATTGAATCCCATGGTGCAGAACACCCTAGCCTCTCCTATGCCATAGATGGGTAGCACCTCTGAGAAGGTTACCGTGCGTGCGTGCTACTTGACTAAGGCCCCTCCCTAATTCCGCAAACTCTTCCTGCACTTCTCTAATCCCTTTCTTTGCCAGGTCATTTGTCCCTAGGTGGACAATGACATCCAGCTTCCTCCCCTGTGCAGCTGCTCCATCAATCCTGAGGATTCGCTCCCTGTCCCTCCAAGCCATGGCGCCAGGCAGGCACCTTACCTCCCTCTCCCCTTCCTCCCCCAGTTCTACCTTCCTAACAATGGAGTCCCCCACCAGGAGTTGTTTCCTTCCCTACAGGGTCCCCTGCCACCCTCCTGTGGGTTTCCTTTGTGGAGGTTCCCAGCATCCTCCTTGGTCTCACTGTGGGTGCCTCCATGGAGGAACCACACTTTGCCAGAATGGCATAGGGTGTGGAGGGTACAACTGGAGGGATGCGCCTCTGTTCCACCACCTTCACCCTCCCTGAGCCCACTGTGGTCCAACCGCTCCTCTTTCTTGGCAACCTCTGAGGCAACGGCAGTGGCACTGGTGGTCCCTGGATGGAAGCGGAGGTCCCACAAATTCTGTCCAACTCAGCCTGGAGATAAGCAACCTCATTCCTCAGCCCAGAGAGGTGCCTGCAGATGGGACAACACCGCATCTTCCAGAACATCTCCCGGTAGACTGCTGCTCCACAGCCATTGCACTGCACCACTCCAATCATGTCTTATTTCTGGCCCCTTAACTGTTTGCAATCCTTACTCTTTCCTCTGTTTTTTTTTCTCTCTTTCCTTACTTTTTGCCTGTGTGCCCTTTAAGCTCCTGATTGTCCTGTTCTGAGACAAGAATATCCTATATTTTTCAGTAGACCACTTACTTGCTCAGAGGCAGACCTCCAGCAGCTAGAGGGGGCTGGAGAGCTACTCTTGCCCTTCTAGGATGGTGGGTCCTTGGTGGTTCTGTGATCACTCACTTCCTGCCCCTAAACAGGAAGTTCCTGTTGTCAGTCAAATTATGTGCCTATAAAAATAGAACTAGCTTGGGGTGGAGGGGAGGGAAGGAGGGCAATATAGTCCCAGTAGAAAAGTCCAGTCACACAGCAGTCCTTTCTCCTGGTGTCTTCTGCCAAGCTATTAGCAGAAACTTTCTAAGGCAGTCTTTAAATGTAGCTTCCTTCTAGCTAAGCCACTCCCCCTACTTACCAGATCTTTCTACAATTTAAACCTCACAGCAGTTAAGTCCTTTCAGTCACCTGAGATTTACACTTAGATGACTCTTCAGATACCCATTCAGTTCAGTTAACCCAAACACACACTTTTTTTTTGTATGTTAGTTTTTTTATCCTAAATTAAAGGTCCAAGTACAAAAGTTCTTGTACTTTAGTCCCAGCAGAGAAGTTCAGTCACATAGCAGTCCTTTCTCCTGGTGTCTTCTGCCAAGCTAGAGAGCCACATGAGATCTGTTATAAATTATACACTTGCACAGTTAAAACTGATCCCTCTTGCCATCTGTAGGGCAGTTACTAAATTACACATGAGTTCTGTTATAAATTATACACTTACCTGGCTAGAACTGATCCCTCCTGCCATCTGCAGGGCAGTCACTGAATTACACATGAGTTCCATTTAAGCAGTAATGCAAGACAGGTGGTGTGTTGTTGTGAGATTTACATACACTTAATAATAACCTTGGAATGGATTAATATTTTTCACCACACCAGTGAAAAGGCACATCTGTTGGCCAAGCCGTCTCAACCCTGAAGATGTCAGACCAAAATTCTAAACCATCTGTGTACAAAGCAATGACAAAAAAACCCCAGCAAAAATCAACAGTTTTGTTATGTTTTTTCTTTATTGAGAACTTGAAATCTGCACATCTGACTGGAATAAAACTTGGCACATCATGGGAACTACCCCATGAGACCACACATACAAACTTTCATGCAAATCTGTTGAATGGTTGCAAAAATATTAAATGCAAAATGTTATGCTCACTACTGCTGTCTCTAGGGGAGTTGCTGAATTACACATGAGTACCATTATAAATTATATGCTTACCCTGGCTAGAACTGATTCCTTCTGTCATCTGTAGGGCAGTCACTAAATTACATGAGTTTCATTATAAATTATACATTTGCCTGGCTAGAACTGATCCCTTCTGCCACCTGTGGGTCAGTCATTGAATTACACATGAGTTCTGTTTAACCAATAATGCATGACACCCACCTAATAATACAGTAACTTTGGAATGGATTAATATTTTTCACCAAACCAGTGAAAGCCACATCTGAGGGCCAAGCCCTTTCCACCCTGAAAATTTCAGACCAAAATTCCAAACTGTCTGGGTGCAGAGTGATGACAAAAAAGCATGTTTTTCGCTATCTCCATCTTGGGATCTGCACTTCCAACCAGAACAAAAACCAATGCATCAAGAGATCTACTCAATGAGACTGTGCATGCAAACTTTTGTGTAACTCCATTAAATGGCTGCAAAGTTATTAGTGTGCAAAATGTAATGCTCACTACTGCCATCTGTAGGGCAGCCACTGAATTACACATGAGTTCCATTATAAATTATACACTTACCCAAACTAGAACTGATCCCTCCTACCATCTAGAGGGCAGTCACTAAATTACATGAGTTCCATCATAAATTATAAATGGACAAAGGATTTCAAGCAATCTGACAGATTGTTAGCCGTGCATTAGAAGTGTCTAATGCTCAGCTAGATATATAAACCCAATATAAAATACACAGACCCATTTTATAAGTGCAATAAGCCACTCCAGGGATGTGGATTAGTGCATTAGACAGTTCTAACGTATGGCTAGGGGACTGAACACACTCAGCCTATGGCCTCATGCCTCACTACAAACCCTAGCGATGTGTTAGAACTGTCTAATGCACATCCCAGTATGTCTTATTGCTTACTTATAACATGTAGAAACATTGTTAAAGCTGTAAAATTTAAAAAAAAATCATAAAACTGCCCCTCAAAAACATTATAATTTATTATTGTAACTGAATTTGGACATATAGTAGTCCCTTTTTGTTAAATCATCTAACTCTTATTTTGGTAATGGTTACAGCAGTTTAACAGCCAATAGGCTGATTTACAAACAGCAATGAGGAACTCTTGGTAGATTGTAACATTTATTTAAATTTTTTTTACTCAGAGGTGCAGTCTCCTATTTTAGTAGTGGTGACTGCAGTGTAGCACCTAATATGTAGATGTGCATAACAAGGCATTGTGAATACACTGTGAATTTGTCATCTATTTTCCATACTGGGAGGTGCAATCTCCTATAATATAAGTGCTTACAACAATATATGATCCCAGATGTTTATTTTCAGAATGAGGTATTGTGCATACAGCATATAGCTGAGAGAATTTCTTTACTGAGAGATGTAGTCTCCTACTTCTATACTGAGTACAGAAATATCTAGCCAGTTTTTCTAATTCCCTCAATTTTAAAAAAGGGTATGCAAATAAGCTCATGATTATTCAAGAGCTAGTATACTACCTAAAACTAATATTAGATTTTAAAATCAGCCAACCATTACCTTTTATATATGAGGAACATTTTCTTTTCCTTTTGTTTAATTAGAAAATTGTTTACCTGATGTTAATAGGTGTGATGTGTGGAACAGCTCTTAGCTGGGCAGCTGACATATCTTGCTCTATTGTCCCACACTACATCATCAGGATTGTGACCTCACTGACTGTGACATCACTGCTACTTAGGAACAGCAAGTGAGTGACTGCCGGGTCATTCACCTGTGATGTCACTGTCAGTGAGATCATAACATTGATGTAGTGTGGGGCAATAGAGTTAGACATGTCAGCTGCCAGGCTAAGAGCTGTTCCACATATCCAGCACAATATTATCACATAGAAGGCTTTCTGATGTTCTGATAAGCAAAAGGAAAAAGAAAAATACTTCAGAAATAATGTTATAACTGACTACTTCTTAAAATCTGAATGATTTTCTTATCTGCCTGTTCTGACTCCGCTAGCTCTTTCATGAGCTAGGCTTACACTGACGTTTTTGAAAATGTGGGGTACAGTACATAAGGAACTGTTCTTCTTGCAATGTGAACAGATAAAACCAAAAAGAAATTGTCACAAACAGTGATTCTGAACAGACCAAACTTCCCAAGGAGGGATAGCTTGTAGTTTTCACCCGATTTTTCTAGTTCACTCAGTTTTAAAAAATAGTTATGCAAATAAGCTCATTATTATTCATGAATTTTGAGGTAACTGTAAGCATCCTGGCTTGGATGCCTAGAGTCACTTCATAGCTCATGAATAATAATTTTACAGCTATTTTGAAGTGCTGACTGAGCATGCTCAGAACCCACATTTTTAAAATGTTATAACTTTGGAAGAGATTAATACTTTTTCACCAAACCAGAGTAAGGCACTTCTGTGGTACAAGCGCTTTCTACCCTGAAAACAATATGCTATGCGATGGCAAAACAACAAAACAAAAACACAAAAAAAAGGAATTTTCTGCATTTTTTCACTGTTTGCATTTCGGAATCCACACATCTGACTGGCACAAAATGTGGCATGTCAAGAGATCTACCCCACAAGACTGTGCATGCACACTTTCATGCAAATCTGTTGAATGGTTGCAAAGTTATTAAAGTGCAAAAATTGGGGGTTAACATTAAAGTTCCTACTCAACCCTAACTATAGCCCCATAGTTAGGGATGAGTAGGCTGTTTAATGTAAAACCCAATTTTGCACCTTAATAACTTTAGCAGCATTTGACAAACTAGCTCAAAATGTGGCATGCATTGTCAGGCTGGTAGAGTCTTAAGATGTAAAATGTTTTGTGATGGCATCTTTTTCAGTTTTTGAGATACAGAACACTAAAAAATGAAAACAAAAAACAGTGTTTGGGTTTCCTGTGCTTTTTTTTTTTTTACTGTCATACACAGCCTGCAAGGTGCAGAATTTTTCCATGAATGTTTCAGGGTAGAAGCGGCTTGTAGTGGCAGGTAATGTCTTTTGCAGGCTTTGTGAACAAATCTTACATCTTGCCAGATTAATGAGGATTTTTTGGATAACCATCAAGCTTGTCCAGTAAAAAAAAACACAGATCATGAGTGTTTATTTTCATGGTTTACTTGTCATGAGAAATAACTTACTTGTTGTGAGGACAAAAAAGATCATGGCCACCACTATCTAGTTTTTTTCTTTTTTAAATAAAAATATTAAAAATACATAGCAATTATGTATTTGCAAAACACAGACACGTGAACCTAGGTAAAGGGGACCTTTTTAGCTACAGTCTAGTATTTGTTTTTTTGAAAACTGTCCCAGAAATAATGTTTCTGGGCACCCAATAATCTTGCGTGCCCAGCTTAGCAATAGAAGCCATTCACCCATGCTTTCAGTATGAAAACAGTGGGACTTTCTTGAATTGTGAAGGCAGAGCTGGTGTTATGCTGTTGGCTTCAGTTTCAGCAGTGAGCTGGCAGCCTCCCTCACACTCCCCCAATCCCTAATACATGCACATCTCCCATTCCCACTCAATAGTCTCAGAAATCAAAGTGCTTGCCTGTGGCTTATGCAAAAAGGTAGTGACATCTAAAGTAATATGTGGTTCAGTTAATGTGAAAGGCATGATAAAAACAAACTTCCTTTCTTCTCATTACCTGTGTTTTTACTTGATATGTCTGAGCAAAAATCTGAACACTTTGGGCCCAGTATTCCAGTATTCAGACTGCACCAGACAGTGGTGCAAGAGGGGGCACAGCACATCAGAAATGCTTTGGGCCAAGATAGGGAGATATTCAAAAGTGATGTGCCATGGTGCATCACCATTGAATATGGCACAGAATGCACATGACACAGTGAAAAATGCACTGGTGCATTCCCCAGACAGGGAGGACTGGGAATGCTCCAGCGCAACTGCAGTTGTGCTCAGTGCTTCACCCACGATATTCAGACTTGGGCATGCAAATGGAGCCATAATATATGCTTGGCACAAATGGGTCCATTTGCATATCATTAAGGCCCCATTTGCATGCATTGTACAGGGCAGCACAGCGAAATGCACCTGTCACCCTGCACTGACCTTTGCATGGACAGAGGTGAGCCTGGGGCACCCCCCCACCCCATAACCCTGAGCACAGTAGAAATGATGACAGGCAATCCCTGGTGATCCAGTGGTACCCCACTCCCTCACATTGTCCCGATCACAGGCCGAAATACAGATCCGATAACCATGGTGGTCCAGTAGAACCCACCCCCCTCCTGTACCTGAATGTGTATAAATACAGAAGTGTCCATGCCCTAGTAGTCCAGCGGCCCCCCACCCAAATCTGTGATCTCTGGTGATATCGCAGGACGGTAACTGCCCGGTGATCTTGTGGAACTCCCCACCCCTCCCAAAGCAATGATTGCCAGTGCTGTCATACACGTCACATTCCCTGGTGGTCCAGTGGTTGCCCCCACCCACACAGGCCACCCAGGCCAATCCAGCACCCCGTCATTGGTGGGTGGCAGCAACCCACCATACCACACGCCAGCCAGCCAATATGCTTACAGTAGGTGCTGTAAGCCTGTTGGTCACTGATGAACCAATGGGCTTGCAGGGCATATGTACTACAGGAACAAATATGTGAATGAGCCATTCACATATTTGTGCCTGTGTAGTACAGTATGCCCTGCAAGCCCATTGGTTCACACAGTGGACCAATAGGCTTACAGCACATACTGTGAGCTGTCATTCGGAGGGTGGCCGGGTGGTATGCGGATGGGTTGCTGCTGCCCTCCAATGACAGAGGGGAGCTGGGTGATCTGGGTGTCCTGTGTGGTTGGGGGCAACCACTGGACCACCAGGGAATGTTTTGTGTATGACAGCACTGGCGATCAGTGTTCGGAGGGGTTGGAGGTTCCACAAGATCACCAGGCAGTTACCATCCTGAGATATCACCGGCGATTGAGGATTCAGGTGGGAGGGGGGCCATGGGACTACCAGGGAATGGACACTTCTGCATTTACACACATTCGGGTACAGGAGGGGGGAGGGTCCCACTGGACCACCAGGGTTATTGGATCTGTATTTCTGCCCGCCATTGGGCTAATAGGAGGGAGGGGGGTATCACTGGATCACCAGGTTCTGTTTGGGTGCTTGAGGATGGTGTTCATGCTGGGCAGGTGGAAACCCATGGCAGGCGGCTGCTGTGTTGTGCCCTGCAGTACAGCAGCCCACCTGTGGGTGGCCAGCATTTGAGCCGACATATTCAGGCTCGACTTTGTGCCCCGGTATGCGGCACATCTGGGGGTTGTGCCAGCAGATGCGCTGCACATCCTGGGCTTAATATCGGGATGTGCCATATATGCATGGGCACACCCCCTTCAGATGTGCCATGTACATTAGCACTGCACCCCGGTGCATCAGGACTTGCACTGCGCAAGTCAACCTTTTGGATATTGCACCGGGGCACATTGTGGGGTTGCACCAGGCACAACCCCTTTGAATATTCTGGCCTTTGTGCACATTTAAAATAATAAAACACAACCTAACTTCCAAATGTATCTGCTGTCATACATTTGTTCAACATCCAACTAGCTCTGCTTGGCTTTACATTATGCCTCAGCATTTACTTATGGCAGAGCTTCATAAGGATAGCTTTTTGATCCTGTTTTGGGTTAAGGACTGACATGCAGTTTTAAGTGTTTTATATGTGACTGGTGTCATTATCTGTTGATCTTTTGCTGTGCCTTAACTCATTATGCACATAGCAATCATCAGGTATGTTATCAAGATTCATGCTCAAATGTCACCACCATAATATATTGTTATCAAACCCTCTGCCACTGGAGTGACCACACAGGGAGCAGACAGCCTGGGCCAAACCTGAAAAGGTCCACTGGAACCCCACCCCTCTACACTCAGACCCTCCACCACTGGAGCGAATACACAGGGAACAGACATCCTGGGCCAAACCTGCAAAGGTCCACTGGAACCCCACCCCTCTACACTCAGACCCTCCACCACTAGAGTGACCACACAGGGAGCGGACAGCCTGGACCAAACCTGCAAAGGCCCACTGGAACCCCCCACACTCAGACTCTCCACTGCCAGAGTGACCACACAGGGAGTGGACAGCCTGGGAAAAACCTGCAAAGGCCCATTGGAACCTCCCCTCTATAATCAGACCCTCCACTGCTGGAGTGACCACACAGGGAGACGGCTGCCTAGGTCAAACCTGCAAAGGCCTGCTGGAACACCCCCTCTACACTCAGACCCTCTGCTGCCAGAGTGAGCACACAGGGAGTGGAGAGCCTGGGCCAAACCTGTAAAGGCCCGCTGGAACCCCCCTCTACTCTCAGACCCCCCACCACCAGAGTGACCACACAGGGTGTGAACAGCCTGGACCAAACCTGCAAATGTAAAAACTGATCCTTCCCCTGCACAGTCTTACTGAGGTGTGCACGGCTGCACTTTAATCGGCACACATTTTCTGATTGAATTAATTCTGGACATATCTGTGCTCTCTTTTGTATGTTTTGGGGTATTTCAGGGTGGTTCGTTAAGGCCTGCTATTGTTGGTATTGTGAGGGAACCCGACTCAGGGACTGCACTAGTGTCTCTCCAGGGTGCTCCTCTTGGGGATTATTTGAACAAAGCATACTGTGGTAGAGTTACAGTGTGAATAGCGATACTAAATTGTGTACCTTATTTTGACTGATTTTGATAGTCTTCTATGTCGGCTCTCACCATGCTTCCCCACACCGAGCCTAGCATGCCACGCATGTGCAGTCTGAGCCTGTGAGACCCCTTTGTCTGGCTTCCCATCAGAGCCCTTGTAACCTGATCTTTTGTTCTCCTTCCTGTACATAGGCCCGCTGGAACCCCCATCCACACACTCAGACCCTCTGCTGCCAGAGCAACCACACAGGGAGTGGACAGCCTGGGTCAAACCTGCAAAGGTAAAGATGGATCCTTCCCAAGCACGGCATTACTGAGGTGTGTACCTGGTGACGCTTCATGTCTACTCCCCACCTGCCCGAGCCACCATCCCACCCAATGCCAACCCTCCTTTTATCGACATCACTGGGTCATGTGACCCGCTAACTAAGTGCCCATTTTCCCCTCTGTAAATTATACTCTCTGACCACAAGGGGAAAGGCTTGTGCTGCCTGGATCCTAGCTTCTTCTGCTCCTCCTATACCCCTTCCATCTCCACTCCCTCCCCCAAACCACTCCCTCATCCCGAGCCCCTCCTTCATTTCTGCCTGCCTTCCTGGTCCCTCCCTCTCTATCCCCACTCAGGTTTTGAACCTGTGACCCCCTGCACTATAGTCGGGAACCCTACCACTGCACCATCTGATCTGACCATTGTATCTTCTCCCTCTCTCCCCACAGTATCCTTTAACTCCTCATCTTGCTTGTGCCCGAGACCCAGTCATCCCCTCTAGGCTTCTCTCTATTTACCCCACTGTGATGTCAGACCCCCTTTACCTCCTCCTCCTTATCAGACCACCATCATCCCTCCAATCTGAGTCCGCCCCCCTTATCCCCTGCTTCCGTTCTCCACCCATTTCATTTTTAATCCTTTCAGTGGTATTAGTTCCTCCCGGTATCCCCACATTAACTAGGCTCCCTGTAATACCATACACCACCCCTATTCCTGCCTCTCCTCTACACTCCTCATGACTCCTCACATCCTCTCCCTTCCTATTCCAGTTCTCAGCTCTAAATTTAAAACCTCACCCTTGGCTGTCACCTGAGAATGAAAGCTGTTTAAAGCTGCCATACTCTACCACATCCTCCTCCTGCTTCTATTATCAGGGAATGTTCACCCAAACCCAGGACCTGCCCCCCAAACACCCTCCCATTGTGATAGAAAGAGGGGCCTCTTCTTTGCCTCCCTAAATATCTGCAGCTTACAAAAACAATTTGACTCTCTTCAAGGATGGATCACTCAGCATAAGCCTGACATCCTGGCTTTGACAGAAACCTGGCTCTCCCCAGCCACTGTGGATTCCCATGTGGTCCTGAATGGCTATTCAGTCTTGCAGATGCAGTGACAGGGCAAACAGGGTGGTGACTGCTCACTCTATAACCAGAACTCCCTCCAAGCTATGGTTGTCCCCATCCCCTCTCCTGCACATGGGGCTCAAGTACTCACTGTAAAGCTATTTTTGGGCAACCCTGGTAAAGCCCTCAATGTCATGGTGATACATATTCCACCTCATAATCAAAAACTGACCTTCACTGCAGTTGCCAATTGCATCTCACTACTCCCCCTAATAGTGAGACCATAGTCATGGGTGACTTCTACACAAACTGGCTATCGCCATCTGCTGCCCCCTATAAAGACTCCACCTTGGCCATTGATCTGACACAAGTCGTACAATCCCCCATGAGACACAATCACAAAACAGGGACTGCAACACTGCTTGACCTAATCATCACAAACTACCCTAAAAGAATCTTGAGGGTCATGGTGCTTCCTAATGCCATTAGTGATCACTCACCTGTACTGTGCTGATGGTCCTGCAAGGCTCCAAACCACCCCCCAAGACTATTTGCTGTCGGCGCCTAAAACGGGGTTCACTAGTCTGGCTTAAAAACCACATCTCTAATAACTGTGACTGGTCACCCATAGATACAGCAGGGAGCACTGATAGTGCCCTTGCCTGTTTCATCACCTCCTTCAATTCTGCATGTGACCTCTTTGCCTCTGTTTTGAAACAAATTGTAAAAATCCATGATACATTCTGGCTATCACAGACATAACTTGACCTCATGTACTACTGGGATAGTCTCTGGCATACAGCCCTAGCCACAGGTCTGCCTCAGGACAAACAACTGTACAGGGAAGCAAGAAACAAATGTACCTGTGCCCTGCACCAGGCTAAGGCCAATTACTACTGTAATGCCCTCTCCTCTGCATGGCTCTCTGGTCATAAATTCTAGGATACTATCAAAGAACTAAATGGTAAAACAGTATCCCCCCCACCCTCCTAACTCTCAGTAAATGGAACAATAACCCAGGACCCACTGCAAATTGCCAATGCCTTAAACTCGTCATTCTCAGACCTCAGCACTATGCTGCCCTCTAACTTCTTCAACCCCCCCGGCCTCTACATGCTCCTCTCCTCCTTATGTCCCCCTTCCCCCGCTAATTCCCCACCATTCAGGTTTCAGGTAAATTCACCAAGAGAGGCAAAGACCTACATCTCTAGAGTCCTGGGTAAGAGTCACGACAGTGAAGATACCCTGGACTTAAAACTGCTCCACCTCACTCTTGACGCTGTCCTAGTCCCCCTCACTAAAATCCTTAACTGATCCCTCTGCCAGAGAGAGTTCCCTTCCCCTTGGAAATGGGCAGTTATCACCATAATTCTAAAAGGTGGAGAACTTACCTCCCCTACTATGTGATTTCTGGATTTTGTTATGTTTTTACTACTGCTGTTTTGTTATTTATACTTTGTAATGTGCCTTGATATTTGAAAGGTGCAAAATAAATAAAGATTCTTATTATTATTACTATCAGCACATCTCCATTTTGTTCCCCCTCTCCAAGGCCCTCGAAAAAATAGTAGCTGATCAGCTCACCGAACACTTATCTAACTATAATCTCCTGTGCCCCAAACAGCATGGGCTCCATAAGGGTTATATCACCACCACAGCCCTACTGGAATATACCTCCTACATCCACAAGGCCCCAGATCATGGACACTTAGTTGGGTTGGTCTTCATCGACTTAACTAAGGCATTTGATACTGTCCATTATGCCCTTCTCCTTAACTCCCTGACCACCGTGGGCTAACTCCTGAAACTATATCCTGGTTTGAAAGCTACCTAACTGATAGGTACCAACAGAACAAAATTGACTCTACCCTCTCCTTCAGCCTCCCAGTTTGCTCTGGGGTCCTTTAAGGTTCCATTCTGGGCTCCTTCTATTTAGCCTCTTTTTTAAACTCCCTGCCCAGTGCCTGCTTTGGTCAGTTACTTCTATATGCTGACAATGCACTCATTTTCTGGAGCCACCCTCAACCTCTACCCCTTAAGCAAGCCCTTCAGAAGTCCGTCACTAAAGCTGAAGCCTGGTTTACTGAGCACCGGCTAGTATTAAACTGCAAAAAAACCAAGACAATGATTTTTGCTCACCACTAGAACCCACACAATGACTCTACATTGCTAGTCCACACCTATCAAGGCTCCCCACTAGAGCAGGTCAACTTCTTCAAATACCTGGGTATCACCCTTGACTCCTCCCTTACCTATCATGCACATATCCACCTCCTCTGTACCACCATCGACTCCAGAATTGCACCCCAATACTGGCACAAACACTGTTTGGCCCCTGAAGTGCTACGCCTCTCTATGTCATCCTCGGTTCTCTCTGATCTGGACTATGAAATTGTGTTCTATGGCTCAGCAGATAATACTGCTGTCTGTCACATAAAGACAGCACTAAACAAAGCCTATTGCCTAGTGACAGGATGCAATAGACTGACCCACATGTGTGGTCTCTACAGTCACTCCAACTGGCTAAACTTTGAGTGCCACCTTAAATATCATACATGCCGCCTGGCTAACAAAATTCAGTGCAGACTAACCCCACCTGGCCTGCATAGCCTTATCTAGCCTTCCCCCTACCAAAGAGTCTCCAGGGGTACCTCCAAGGTCCACCTCCTGTTCCCCCACTGCAAGACATCCCGGCATTAAACAGTCTTTTATCACAGGGCCCCTTACTGGCTAAATGGCCTACCTGCAGCTCCCTCTGCCAGAACAAAGATAGACCCCTTCAAAACCACCCTCAGGGAGTTTCTCACTGAGAACTCAACCTGTGACTGCTCCTAGCATCCTTCCACTAAATCAGCCACTACTTTCTTCTTCCCCTGCTCTCTAACTCATAGTGTGCTATATTAATGGATTATGCAATTACCCACCTTATCTCTGCTAGTCTACTACCTGTAGTATCTCTGCATTGTAATAATTACTATGATGGAATAAATGACTGTATCTCCTGTTTTTTACTCGACTCTGGGTTGCCTCTGCTCACAGAATATAGCATGAATCTGTTATGCTACTTTCTCCTCTGTATTCTATATGTATCATATTGCTTGGTTGTTTGATATGCACCTTTATTAACTTCACTGTGTAATGCTTGTATACTATGTTAACTGACTAGAAGCCTTTGCAAAAGAGTATATAACTCAAAGGGTGTAATTCCAATTTCTCAATAAATAAATAAAATAGGCTACAAGTCTCATATATGCCAGGGTGTCATGGCGAGGAAG
Organism: Neoceratodus forsteri; assembly: GCA_016271365.2. Classification (NCBI taxonomy): domain Eukaryota; kingdom Metazoa; phylum Chordata; order Ceratodontiformes; family Ceratodontidae; genus Neoceratodus; species Neoceratodus forsteri. The sequence goes on from CM057456.1 coordinate 954,459,284, forward strand.
TCCACTCACAAAATTAAATATCCATTTCCTATTTCCCAGTGCTTATGGTGCTGCATTTGAGAACTTTAAAGAACAGATTGAATGTAAACCAAATGAGCTGATCTAGTCTGGTTTTCAGTTCTAACTACTGTGATCTTGTCCGAATGTTTACTCATATTCTGTTACACTTGCTCTCTCTTTTATATGTAGTATTTTTGTCATGCTGAGGTTATGTTATATTTCTTCCTCTCCAGTGTTAGGTATCTCACTAGTTTGCCTGCTGCAGTTCATAACAGTTGTGTTTTTTTCCCCTTGGTCTATAACATACATGTTCGATGTATACTCTCAGTGGTCAGGATGTGTCACAGCCTTTTTTCGATCAGCACTTGTTGTGGTTTGGGATGGGGGAGGGTAAGCACATGTCCCAGCTCATTGTAATCATACAGTTATTATGAACCAGTGGACTGCATCTGATTTGATGGATTGTATACATAAAAGTGCATGTTACAAATGAACTCTCTCTTATACTTTATCAAATTGACTACCCACCCCAAAAAATTCACATGGGCAAACATTATTATATACATCATCCTACAAGCACACCACTAACAATATTAGTGTAAGCAATCTATTCACTTCCCCATCCCCTTTACTGATCTTTGAATTGTGGTGTTAATCCCACCACATGACATCGTATATATGTTCTGAATAGTTCTACCATGCCAAAAACAGTGCTGTCAAAGTTCAGCATGGCGAGATCCCCAATACTGATGTGAAATTTCACCTGTCAGACATTGTGTTTTCTATCGGGGGCTGCACCCCTACACCACCCCTTCTTAAGATATCTAACTCCAAGTCGGAGTTGTATCGGGGAGATGAAAGATGGCAAAATGTCACCCTCGGGTCCCTCACAGTGACAAAACCTGTCAAAATTGTCACTGTGAGGGATTTCACTATTGTGCGTTTGCTATGCAAATAATACACCATTCTGAACACTGGTAGTGGGTGCCTGATCCATCCCCAATCCCAACTGATGAAATTCCTTAATACTGGCTGTTGGTACCCAAAACCCACTGCTGGTTCTCCCATCCAACCCGATCTTAAATCTGTTTCAAACCTGCCTGTGGGAGCCAATCTCACCACTGATAAATACCCTCCTTTTGATGCCACCTACTTCTGTCTCTACACCTCACATGGATCATTATAGATACTTTCATGAGTGACTCTCTATTTGACAGTTCCTACCGCTCTTACTTCTGACCAGGCGATCATATGCAGTGGGAGTGGCTCCCCTCTTTCTCTATCTCTCCACCTGAGACTTTGACAGCCATCCTCAGGGGACAGTATGCAAAGATGCAGACTCTTTGTGATATTCCATTCCATGACACTGTCACTGATCGATGGAGGAAACTTCATTTGAATTTAAAAGATGTATGCTTTAGATTAATAAAAAAAAAAGGATCTGCATTTTTAGGAGTTGTTTTGTAATGCAATACATTTTTAAAACAGGGTTTAGTTTTGGTTGGCATTGGATGAGAAAGTTTTGGAGGTCATCTATGCAAACGACACAAGTTGCTTACCATCATAAGGATGCTTCATGCTCACACTGACTGAAAGGCATCTGTGGAAACTAGCAATTTGAAACTTGACCAAGGATTCTCACTACAAATCAAGTAAGGGAGGTAAGCCTACCTCTTTCAGGTAAAATAAGTCTGCAGTGCTTTTGGTCACAACAGTCACTCTGTAAATGGAGACAAGAATCTGTGGTCCATGATCTGTATGAGGAATCCTCTGTCAGTTTCAAACTGCTCATTTCAGCAGATTATATCAGTCAATTTTTGCATCCCTGTAGACAAACAGCTCATGTCACTTGCGCAGTTGATGGACCAAACATTAGCATCTAGTTCCCATATTCTGTTCCTTGTAATCCTTCTGGTAATATGTGTGTCATTTTTAAAAAAATCTGTTGACCTCTGTATTGTTGGCTGACAGGAGACACCGATGAAAATATGCTTCTTGTGAGTCACAGTCTGGCATCCATTTTCTCATTTTTTGTGTTCCATTCTCCCAGGAGTTGTCTCAATACTGTGGGCTGGGGCATTCAATAGAAACATAAACTGTGTTCTTGTGTGACTTACTGCCTTGGTCTTTGTCCTGGAGATCAGTGTTTAATAGCAGTCAGCATGGGTCACATTGCTGTCTCCTTATGATGGATATCGCCCTGGGAACCATGCCCAGAACAAAAATTTAAGTGATACACAAACAGGCAGTATCAAAATAAACATAAATCTTTAGTATAAAAATGCCTGTGTTCTGGTCTGTTTACCCATTTGTGTTTCATCAAGTTATAAACTGTCAGTTCTTGAACATACGATATGAGAAATAAACAAATCCCCCTAACAGCTGTTCTGTTTCAGTTCTTTGAAGGCTGCCCTCCTTGTCTTGTAATGTATAGAGATGGGAACTTTCATGTTCTGGATGGGCAGGAATAGTATAATACTATGCATAAAAAGTCCATACAAACTCAATAAAAAAATCCAGCAACAAAATACTAGACTTTGACATCCATGGGAAGGGGTGTGGGGGTCCAGCAAATACCTAATCGAAGTAACAATCAACTCAAGCATAAATACAACAGTATCTGTTTACACTGAGTGTTGCATTAGCAACCTTTCTGCCCTGCAGGATAACACACTCCAGGGTGTGTAGTTGAATGGGAATAATGCATGCCTTGGTATCCCATGATAAGGGCGCTGGGGAATGGGCACAGACAATAACAGCGACCCACTCCCCAGCGAATCCCTCATGGTGATGGTAGGGTAGGGCAACTGGAGGAGGGGGTCGGCAAGTATAGCAACAGGATGTCACTATATGTATGCACGTGGGGGGAAGTGAGCATGCACAGTGAGGGGACGTGAGGGATTGTGCCGTGGTAGTTGCTGAGCTGACCCTGTGGCAAGGTGGGTGGGTTGCAGGCATTGGTTGACAAGGTACAGGGTTCAGGTCCTGGCACTGGAGTATTTTTATTGCACCCGGCCTGAACCTTTTCTTTTTTTAATGTTCCCCCCCGACATGCACCCCTCCTGGGTTGAGAATCCTTTGGTAGGGGAGTAGGGGTGTGTGGGGGTGCAACCCCCCAGTAAAATTAAATGAAGTCCCTGGTGCCGCTTTTGTTGAAAATCAGGGTGTCAGGAGTGCCAAAATGTTTTTGCACTCTTGACTTCTTGATAACGGCGATCACCTTTAGGCTTTCACTGTTATCACATAACACCGCATGTCTTGGGTGTTGCTGGAACTAGGCTGCACTTTATGCATAACAACACCCAATACATGTATCATTCCCATGAAACTGCACACCCTAGAGTGTGTAATTCTTTACACAACAGCAGTTTAACAGTTACAGCTTTTTAAATCAGCTTTTTGTGTGTATATGGTACATTTCTTCTAAAATTTGAATTGCCAGCTTCAGCGGTACACAGGCCTTTTATGATGCCATCTGCATTGTAATAGCTGTTCTCTTCTTGTCTCTAGTTTGATCAAAGGTCAAGAAAATTAATTGTGACATATCTAATCTATTGGAAATATTTATCTGGAGGTTAGATAGCATAATAAGCATATTTATCATGGAAAATTGATCACCACTGGTGTTGTATACATGTGGATCATAGAGCAAGGTGGCCCATATTATCTCACTTGTGCCTTGTGTCAATCCACACTTGGTAACTATGCTGAACAAAATTTCAGAGGTCTGTGGTTAGAAAAGACAGAGCTGTACCTAGTTCTGACAGATATTTTCTGTCATGTATAGGTACACTAATGTGACACTGAAGAGACTGTGCCTGTAACTGTGACAACAGGGTAGGGGGAAAGAGAGGGAAAGAGGAGGAGACAGATGGTGGGAAGTGCAAAACTGAGGAGGGGGAGCATATATAAACATGAGTGGTACTATGACTGCCAGCTGTTTAAATGTGATTTTATTTTACAGATGGAGTATGCATGTTTTTCATAATTGTTAGATGCATAACAGGCTTTTTTTAAATAAAAAAGATATTGAACATAGAATGCAGCTGTGCAAGGAGGCTGCAGCCTATCGAGCCCTTCTGGCCAAGTAAGAGGCCTTCACGTGCTGCAGTCACTTCCATTGCTTTCTATGATAAAAAAGAAATGCTTTATTAAGATATAAAAAGAGAGCAGGAGAGGACAGGAGGGAAGGATAGATGGGAAAGAGATACAGACAGAGTGAGAGAAATGGAGGAAGAAATGAGACACAGAAAAGGGAGGGGATATGCATAGCAAAAAGAATTACAGAGACAGCGAGAGATACAGCAAATGGAGGAAGGAAAGACATGCTTAGACATAGAGAGAGAAAGGTAGTGATGGGGAAGAAGAGAGAGAGAGAGAGAGGGAGCGAGCAAGAAAGAGACAGAGAATGCATAGAGGCAAATTTATTGGTGACAGCAAAAAATACTAAAAGATCCAACTTTTTTGCTATAAAATCAGCTAAATTGTGGAATTCCCTACCAAGTGACATTGTACTGACACCTAGCTTTTAGCAATTTAAGCATACATTAGATGATTTTCTTATCCAAAACCAGATGGGTCAATAACCCCACTAGGAGTTGGGGACAATTAAATGGGCCGATGGCCTACTTTGTCTTAACTTACCAAGTATTACCAAGTATTACCAAGCAAAAGAGAGACAGAGCAATAGAAAGAAAGAGAGAGAGTGAGAGAGAGAGAGAGAGAGAGAGAGAGAGAGAGAGATGCATAGAAAATGAGAGACAAAGGAGGGTAGAGTTCAGTAATGATAATTTTTTTGTAATGGCTTTCCCCAAATTTTTCTCCTTATTTAATCTACCCATGAATTCTGCTTACTGAGGGTGTACTTAAATTAAAAACATCTAGAGGCTGGGACTCAGGTACTCACAAGCTGACCATTGTCTAGTAATGATACCAGAGCTGTGCTTAGGCATCCATCTTTCAGTCCCACTATCAGCATGTATCCTTCAGAGGTATACATTTCTTTCTGTAAATAGGAATATTACAACCAGCTGCCAATTAACGGGGTGGTGGTACCCTGGTGAATGCTTGGCATTTCACTATAATAACTGGGGAGTGTTTTCTCCCATAGGCAAACCCAGTTATAATTCACCCACTATAACCTGTGGGTTATAACGGTGAACACGCATGTGCCAACCATGCTCTTCCCTTTCTTTCCACCACCCCACTCCTCAGTGCTGGACAGTTCACTGCTTCTCAGAGTTGGTAGTAACTTCATTTTAAAAAAACATTAATCAGGCTAAAAATAACTAAAGTTCTGTATTAGACTGCTTTTTACAAAAAAAAAAAGAACATACAACATTAAATGTTTCTTACAACAGCCGCTACAGACTATGCTGAAATCTGACTGATCCATGGCTCTGAAGGAATGTCTGTTTATTTTATATAACTGCTGTGGCAAAAAAATGATTCCCAGCACATACATAAAATAAAAGCTGGGTAAGTGTGTAAAACTCAAGATTTCACACACACACTTAGTGTGGGATGCCTTTACAAACCCCTCGAGCTTCAATCTCATGGTTTATATGGCATCCCACACCTCAGGTATGTGTAACATTCTTGTTATAACCACCTACCTAGCCATTATTTTATATATAATTAATGAATGCATGTCACAATCATCAGAATACCAACATATGTCAATGAGGCCACTTTCCTATTGAGCAACTTGACCTCTCCAGGCTGCGAAGAATACCACGATGAGTCATCCCAGCAGCTAACCTTAAAGTGCGTGGAGCAGTAAGTGGCAATACAAAACTGGAGTGAATGAAATACAAATGAGAAAAGTTAATAGTTTGATGAAATATTCATGGTGACTAGTCATGTGCACTAGAGTTCAAGACCAGTTATATGCACTTTAAGATGTATATCTACTGCTAAATGCTCTGTGCTGCCTCTGAAGCTGTAAACATTACCCTCCTCTTCCTCCCTTGTGGTTTCCCACCCTTACCATCAGTCATGGCACAGTCTCAGTTATAGAAAAAAAAACACTGCAAGTTGAAACCACCCTTCATTTCCATGCCCTGCTTCCAGTATGACATTTCTGATTCTGCTGTCCCTGCACCTGGCTTCAAATAGAAAACCAAATGTACCCACTGTCAAACATCCCCTCCCCATTACATCCCCGTGCCTGGCCTTACACAGGAAAGAGAACCCACCTGGTGATCCCATCCTCTCCCAGTCACATCCCTGTCCTCATTTCAACATGCAGTTTCTATCAGTCACATTATATCAGTACTATCTCATTAGCAGCTGCATTGGCTCTGACTAGAGCTTCCTTTTGTACCCGTGAGGTTTTGAGTGAACTTGAACTTGTCAGGCTGGGCATTAGAGCCTAATATTTAAAAAATTATAATAATAATAACAATCATGTGGGCATAAAGCATAGAAGCCCATTAAAATGGCAATGGATGGAAGGATTGTGCTGTGTTTTGTGCTAGTATTACTAAAAAAGAAGACATGCTGACTAACAAAAGCTGCTGCTTTAAAGTGAGCTGCACCTCTTATGCCTTGACAAGATAGTTGATTATTTTTGGGATTGCCTATTGCCCGACTGCTGCATTTACAACCTTTCTTCTTTTATTCCTTATTCAACTGGAGCTCTAACACACAGTGACGTCAACTGATTTCCTGTTTTCTCAGATTGACATTGGCTGTATAATTTGATCAGTGTGTTACTGTTGGTTGTTCTCTCCCCTCTGCCCACCCACAAACTTTCACAACCGGTGGTCACATAGACATGTTTGCCAAGCCAGAAGAATTCAGTTTTAGCTGCCAGGATCTTTTTGGTGTCTGCTGTGCAAGTAAAATACTTTCTTCTTTAATTACTGGCTTCTGGTTGGGCCAAGCCCTGAGGAGGGGTCAGGTGGGAGGGAAGATTGACAGACAGTGGCTACATACATTATGTAAGTAATCAAGGCTGGTGGGAGTAAAGGATACTATAGGAAACTGTAGTTTGATGTTACTGTATCTTTTTTTGTAAGTTACTCTTTTGCAGGGATTGTGTCCTTATTTCTGAATTATTATCTGCCATATTTTACTGTAGTTCCTATACACACTCAATTTACAAAAATATAATGTTTGGCAGTAATGGTTATGAAGTAACTGAAACCTTGAAATGGAACATATGGCAGACAGTTGTTACTTTTCATTATACATCACTTACCGTATGTAAAGCAATAACTGCTCTAAACAGCATCTTCTCTGCCCCTGCTGTTTGTAATGCTGTGTCTTGACCCCAGAGCAACAAATAATAGGTTGATCATTTACCTACTGTACTTAAGTTAGGCCACTGTGCCCAACCTTTTTTCTGCTTGTGGCACTCAAAACAGTTACTACTACTACAGTACTACTATGGGCCCCCAAATTGGGACAGGTTGCTTATAATCTCTTATTTTGTGTAGATGTTTTCTATAGTTAACAGTGTGTTTGCTTGTCTCTGAGGCAGTGTTATCCATATCTTTGGCACTGTGTAGAGAATAATGCATGAAATGGAGTGTGTTATGAGAACTTACTACACACCTGAGGATGTGATGCTACACAAACTCTGAAAGCAAAGCTCAAGGGGTTTATCAAGCATCACACACTGAGGGCATTAATAAATTCAAGTTTTGCTCCACCCCATGCAATAGTTTTTATAATTACTGGCGAGCATTTTTTTTCCAACCAGGAATTATAAAAACAACACCACTGCAAAAGCATGGTTCTAGCAGGTTGAAATGGATGTTAAAGCATTTAGAAACATAGAAACATAAAAAGGTGATGGCAGAAGGAGACCAAAAGTCCATCAAGTCTGCCTTAGATATCCTGAGATCCTAGGTGATCCTGGGTCCTAGCTTGTAGATTTGCTTGCAGATTTGATTCTAGCGTACTCCTTATCCCAAACCCTTTTTTTTTAATCATAGAAGATTTTATTGAGAATTTTCTTTAGAAAATGGTACACCACCATATAAATCACAAAAAGTGTAGCCAGGTATTTAGCAGTAAATACATAGACACATTTTATCTCCACAACAAAAACTGTACTGCAACGTTTATACCACCTAAGATTATTTGAATATCAGAGCAAACACTGCGAACACAGAACATACTTTCCCAGCCAGTAGCAGTCAGGAGCAGGCAGAATAAATGGAGTGGTCACTTAGGTTATGAATACTTCACTGAGGGGGGGGTTTCCATGGGGCAAAGGGATCTTACAAAGGGGGGATTGAAAATATGCTTCTCACTTATAAAAAAATTGATCCATCTGACCCTGGTGAGAGTAAGAGAGGTGCTCCAAAAGGGCTAAATGGGCCAAATGCTTAAGCAGGGCAGTCATATTGCCTCCAATGCATCAAGACCAGCCTTTTGGCCTCCAACAGTGCCAACATAAGCCATTCCCAATGGGCCTTAGTCAAAAAATGGCATTTCAGAAGTATCCCGTAATAGCAACATGGGATTTGACAGGGTAATAGGGATGCACAGCACTTTGGAACATTCTGCCACAATGGAGGACCAAAACGCTGATATACATGGACAGGACCACAGGGTATGTAACAAGGGGGCATGAGGTTGTTGGCATATCCAACAATTTGAGTGATGGAGAAACCCAGCCAGATGTAGAGCAGCAGGAGTTCTATACCACTGCAGGAGAATTTTAAGTTGCAAGAAATGTCTCTTGGTATCCTTATATGTTGAATGCGCATTTACAAGGTACTGGGACCAAGAGGTTTCAGAGATATCCATCCCCATGTCAGCCACCCATTTCACCCTACAGCGCTCAGTGGGATCAGGTTGGAAACCCACCAGGCATTATAAAAGTGGCCTATAAGGCCATGAGACGATGGAGATTTATGCAGGGAGGCCAGCTACTGCCACTTGCTATCAAGGCAATGTGAGCCTGAAGGCTGCTGGTAGAGCTACGTACTTGGAGATACCTCCAGAAATCCCTACTGGGGAGGTAAAAGTTACCCTTTAACTGTTCAAAAGACAGCAGAGTATTAGAGTCAGGCATCAAAAGGTCCTGCACATATCTGATACCTTTCATTTCCCAAGAGGGCCACCATAATGGCTCTCCACCCACTGTTATAAAGTTAGTTTTCCATAACTCAGCATACCTCAATGGGGGAGCCCAAGCATTTTTAGGGGTATGGAATAGGGCCATACTGCAGTTCCAGGCACATTTAGTTTCATACATGACCAGAGAAAAGCCTCTGTTCGTTGGATAATCAGCACCTAGCAATGATCTGAACAGGGTGGGCTTCACAATACTAGCTTCAAGTCTAACCCACAATGGAGGGGAGGTAACCACCTGGGTAAACCACTTTGTGGCTTGAGCAGTGATGCCTGCTAGATGGTAGCCTTGGAACCAGGGGGCACCAAGGCCCCCCTGGACCAGTGGGCTCTAAACTTGCCCTTTCCCCATCTGTGTGACTGGCCCTCCCATAAAAAGGAGGCTGTAAGTCTTTCAAGAGAGTTGAATAATTTGGGCGATAGATGAATCAGGAGATTATTAAACAGTTAAGTGACTCTGGGGAGGAGAAGCATTTGAATGACAGCTACTGTACCTGGTAGGGATAGGTGCAGCTTACACCAATGCTCTATCTCAACTGACAACTGCTGTAAAAGGGGAGAGAAGTTAGAGGATTCAAGCTCAGCCCATTTAGTAGGCATATAGACCCCAGGGTATGTAAACCCCTGAGCAGCCCAACTCAGGTCAGTACCTTGGAGGCAGTCCCTTGTGCATAAGTGAATTGAGTCAGGTAACAGTGGTTTTGCATTGATTAACCAGCAAACCTATGGGTAGCAAACTCTTTCAGAATGAGAGGGCACTGGAATAGATGTTGAGGGTGAACAAAGTGAGTAACAGATCATTGGCATATGCTGCCACCAGATATGACTCACCATAAGCCAAAATGCCAGTAAGGCCCCCAGCATCGCTGAGTGCCTGAATCAGTGGGTCCAAAGCAACTAGAAAAAGAAGAGGGAACAAGAGCAGCCCTGTCTGATGCCCCTCTGCAGAAAGAAGGGAGAAGAGATGTTGATATTGGTTAAAATTCTGGCCATGGGAGAACCGTGGTGTGTAAATCTATTTTCAAAACTGAGAACCAAAGCCGTATAGACGAAGAACCTCGTATAGGTAGTGCCATTCAACTGAGTCAAATGCTTTGATGAAGTCAACAGCTAGAGCAGCCATAGACACCTTGGAATGATTTGCTAACCATTTCAAATTAAGTAATAGTCTTGTGTTGTCCATGCCGGAATTTCCTTTCATGAACCCCACCTGGGCCAGATATATTAGAGAGGGAAGAAAACTCAGCATTCTAGTGGCCAGGATTTTGGCCAAAATTTTTGTATCTACTGGCAGGAGGGAAATAGGGTAAAAATTAGCGCAGTTTAAGAGGTCATTAGACTTCTTCTGGAGAAGAGTAATTAGAGCCTCATTCATTGTAGTAGGAAGGGTCCTCAAAGAGTGAGCATCTTGTAGCGCTAACAGCAGTGGCTGCTCGATTCCCTGTACCAAAACTTGGTACAATTCGACAATCATCCTGTCGGGCCCTGAGGCTTTACCCTTGGCCATTTGGGATAGTGCCTGACACAGTCTGGAGCAAGTGATCGGGGCCTCCAAAAGGTCCACCTGCACAGGTGATAGAGCCAGTAAGGTAAAACGCTGACAAAACTGGAGCAAGCCTTGTGATAGCTGGGCCTGAGAGACCGGGGGACTGAGACTGGTACAGAGACTGGTAATACAGTTTCACAGTCTCATTAATGCCTGCAGGGTCTGTGGTTAACGAACCCATCAATGTGTGAAGGGCCTGAATTCTAGAGGAGGCCTGTTGCTTCCGCTGTTGGTAGGCTAATAGCCTGCCACCCTTCTCACCACCCTCCCAGTAAGCGTGCTTCGACTGTAGCAGAGATTATTCTGCTTTCTGGTTGAGCAAAGAATTAATTTGGTACTTGAGCCCAACAATTTTACAAATCAGTGAGATATCCCCCTGCGCAATGGAAGAAGATTTAAAGTGGGTCTCCAGCTCTGTAAGTTCTGTTTGCAGCCGGTCCAAAGTTTTCTTGTGGGCTTTATTCTGCCTAGCTGCAAAAGAAATAATATGGCCCCAAAGGTATGCTTTAAACACATCCCACACCATACCTGGTGAGACTCCACAATTTGAATTAATGGCAAAATACTCCTTAGCTACCTTTGTCATTGATTGCCAGGATTCAGGATCTCTTAGAAGGAGGTGGCTGCATCTCCATCGGGTTCTGGTAGGCCACTGAGCAGTGGGTGTATAAGTTGTCATCACCGAGGCGTGATCAGAGATTATATTTCTGATCTTATTATTGTAGTCCCCACCCGAAGCTGCACCATTAGCCAGCCAGCCAGAAATCGATGCGACTGTACACACCATGAGAGGGAGAATAGTAGGAATAATCCCGACCTGAGGGGAAATCCCATCTTCAAATGCTGATCAACCCCCACACTCTTCCATCATTTCTTGCAGGGCTATATGTGCCCTGAGTTGCGTTTAGGGGCCAGGCTTCGATGTATCTAAAAAAAGTCTGGCACCAAATTGAAATCGCGCCCCCCAAAAGGATAGGGATATAGGAGTCGGGTTGCTCCAGAGATGAGATAGCCTTAATAAAAATAGGAAAGAAGTCAGCGTGGTCAGTGTTTGGGGCATACAGATTACCCACAATGAGCTTCCCATTCGGGGAGGCTAGCCTGATAACGACCCAACAACCCTGCGTATCTGCCGAGATTCCTCCACCAGCCAGAGACTTGAAGGCGGAATGAGTATGGCCACCCCTTTAGATTTAGATGTAGCCGAGCTGGCATAAACATCACCCACCCACCCACAGCTTTTTTAACCAGGGAATTGACCTGCTAATAAGGTGGGTTTCCTGTAAGAGGGCTATATCTGTGTGAAGGGAACAAAGGTACTGGAGTACTTTCGTATGTTTGATGGGGTGATTAAGTCTCTTAATGTTCCATGACACCAGACAGAGCCCTTTATCAGCAGGGGTATCCATAGTGCAAAGGAAGAGTGAAGAAACAATTACTTACCCACCCCAGAACATGGAAACCAGAGGGAGAAACAGAAGGAGGCTTCAGGTCACAGTACCTGGTACCCACCGAGAATGAGCTGCTGCTGAACACTGGGAAAGTGTGACCTCACTAGGTTTCAGAGTTGTTTCAAGTGGGGTACGATAACATCTTGAATAGCAAGTCAACACAAGTAACTGCTTCCACCTACCCTGTAATAAAAGAAAGGTAGAACTTATAGTAACAGTAACAGGCCAACACAACACGACAACAATGCAATGGCAAATTTAGAACCAACTCCGTTTAGACCAGACTAGCGGACTAGGTGAGGGCAAGAACAGCAATACAGATAAGCGTATAAATGATATGGGTGTAAAACGCTTAAGGCAAAAGAAGATACCAAGATGAGGGTGCCCTCAGCTGTGCTAGCTTTAACACCAAAAGGTGGGGGAGGGAGGAGACAACTGTGTTATGCCTCTCCTCACCTAGTGGGTATCCCATGGTCAGGTAGCAGAATACCTGGTGGGGGGGGAGAGTAGGGTTAGATGGGGGAGAATTGGGTGGTCCCCCAACTGACAAGTAGAAAGGCCCTCTCGCGTTATACCTCACACCAGACTGGCCATTAAAAGGGCAGTAGAGGGCTGTCAGGTATTAGCCAGCTATGAGGCTCAGCTATTAGGCTATTGGCCAGAGGCCTATAAAGAGAGAAAGGGAATAGACAAACATTAAAAGGTCTCCTGCAGAGCCAGAAGCTATCAGGAGAGAGGGAGATCAACCAGAGAACCCCAGGACTGGCTCCAATAACTAGTCCCTTGATGTGGAGGGGTTGGTCTCAGGCCTTCACCCCATCCCCATAAGAGGTTCCCCAGTAGGGACATATTAGCCAGGGGAAACCTGTAAGTCAGGCCCAGAGTGAGATAAACTAAGCCCATCACTGCCCCCAACTAATCCCTAACTCAAAACCCCTGTGACCGCTAACCATAGTACTCATGAGTCATGGGGGATATATAAAGCAGCAACAGGAAAAGTCTGAAAGTCATTCAATAGTGTCCTTGTTCATTACTGGGGCTGAAACAAGTCCTTCCGTAAACACAGGAGAGTCTCCGCGAGCCGCAGTAGAATCATGGAGTTGTGTAGATACGACCGCAGCATAGGATTTAGTCCCAGGTTTAATTTTCCTGGACAGGTCCACCACTTCTAAAAGAGAAGATTCCAGTATGTCAGCCCAGTCCACTGGCCTATTGGTATCCCTAAAAGAAAGTCTGGGGCATGGGGATTTATGTCTTGTGGATGTTGATGGGAAATCATTCCTTGGTATTTTAGCTGGAGGGGCTACCTCTTGCTGATCGGGGGAAGAGTGCTGGCCACTTCTAGATCTTTGTCTGTGATGGTGGTTAGATCCAGAGCTTCCAGGTGGCAAAGAGGGCTGCTCCGAGTTGGTGGGGGGGGGGCCAGCAACAGCTTTAACAGGGGACATAGAGCGAGTAGACCTTGGCCTGGGGGTGCATTTTTTGAAGGACCCGGTCCCACTGAAAAATGTTCCTCCAGAATTCATCTCCCAGCATTAGGGTTTCTGGTAGAAGATGGAGATGTAGTAAGTTCCCATAGCCTTCTGGGAGATGTAGGCACAGGTGGAAGAGTGGGCCACTGCTCTATGTCCCGAGGATGATCAGCCAAGATTTCTCTACCTTCCTTGGAGACAAATAGCCTGGTAAGACCCTTAAATCTGTAATGAAAGTAATGTGATGCCAAAAACTTTTTCAGAGGGCCAAAAGCATGAGGCTTAACAGAGATCTTTTGAGCAAAGTCTCTATAAAACGAGATGTGAGCCCCTGCCACCAAATTTCCCCCAGGTCTCTTGGTGCCTTCAAGATCCACTCTTTAGTGGAGTATCTGAGCAAATACACTACAATAGGCCTCAGGGACTGCCCAAGTTTCTCCTTTCACCCAGCAATGTGGTAGGCCCTCTCCACCTCAACAGGGCCTCTCCATTTATCCCCTAGTATCATGGGGATAGCGTCATTGAGAAACCACTCCATAGATTGGCCCTCAGAGCCCTCAGGGATGCTGATGATGCAGAGATTATTGCAGTGGCCCCTATTCTTCTGGTCCTCCACTCTATCTCAAAGGGCTTCTATCCTTTCCTTCTGAGGCTGTACCTTCTGCCAGAGCTTTGCTTGCAACTGCTCTAGAGTTTACACCCGTGCTCTGCAACATTAACTTTATCTTGCAGCAGCCGCATATTTGCTGTTTTTCCTGCAAGTTTATTATTAATGTCATCCACCCATGACAATAAGGCCTCCAGCATGCAGGTGATATAGTTTAAGGAGTCTCCCACAGAGGAGGGCTGTTTAGTTGCAGGTAGGTGGGGAGATGGGGTGGGAGAAGAACCTTCAGTAGCCATCAGGGCAACAATTAAAGTAGCTCAGAACTGCAGACTGGGTACCGGACAGTTGGATAAAGGACTGCCTGAAAGAGGACGGAGTTCGTTTATGTGCCTGGCAGTAGCGATCACGGCCTATGCGGCCTGCCGTTCCTGGATGACTCAAGAGTAACTGGCACTAGATCAGCTAACAAGATGCCGAAAAGCTGCACAATAGATGGTTGGGGGGATTCACCTGATCTATAAAGTAGTTAGATGGAAGGGTACACCCTGGGATTAAGGAACCCGACCATGAATTGCCACCAGGCTTGGAGGAGCAAAAAATCTAAGCTGCCATTTTCTTGGTGGCTAAACCAAGCCCCATCCTAAACCCTTTTGAATGCTGATACTGTCCTAGGTCCTACCACCTCCACATGTAGTTTATTGCATGGCTCCACACTCCTTTCTGAGAAATAGTGCTACTATGATCTCTACCAAAACTCCCACCCTCAGTTTCCATCCATGCCCCCTCACATTTCAGTTGGGAGCCTTGTTGAATAGTTCAGCATAGGGTACTGAATTTAAATCCCTCATGTACTTAAAGGTTTCTATCATATCCCCCCTTTCTCTCCTAGATTCAAGTAAGTACATGTTTAATGCCTCGGGCCACCCCTCGTATGGCAGCCCCTGAAGTCCCTGTATCATTTTGGTTGCCCTTCTCTAAATGGACTCTATCCCGTCCCTATCCTTCTTAAGGTATGGTCTCTAAAACTGTATGCAGTATTCCATATGGGGTCTCACCATAGATCTGTACAGTGAAAGTGTCACCTCCCTGTGCCTACTGTCAAATCCTCTCCCTATGCAACTCATCCTTTTGTTGGCCCTTCTATATGCTGCATTGCATTTGCTGGTTTATTTAAGGGTGTTGCTAATAATAACTCCTAGATCCCTTTCCTCTTTTGAGTCAATAAGTTTGACCTCGTTTAGCCAATAAGTTGTTCTATTGTTATTCCTGCCAATATGCATCACTTTACATTATGTTATGTTGGTATCCATGACACTCCAGACATTACCTCTTGGATTCCCAACCCACTGATAGGCTAGTGACGAACATGTGACCCAGATCACATTTTGCAGTATACCTTGGTCCCAGGAGTCCCTTTTCTCCAGTTCAGCCTTTGAATCTGAAGGGCTACAAGCACACCAGGAGTTCCTTGTACAACTTATTACCCAAAGGTAGGCCAAAACCCTTTAAACAGCAGCATTTATTTGGATTTATTGTTTAATGTGCTCCTGCTGATAAGACAGTTTAAGGCATCCCTGCTGATAAGGAAACCTCCTAATAATGAACCACTGTTTCAGCTTTTTCTAGTAATTAAACAGCTGAGTGAGAGGTAATTGGCCTATTGCTGTTAAGCCATGTTTATGTTGTTGCACAATTTAATGAAGCTTTTTGTAACTGCTTCTCCCTGTACTGTTTGGTTTGACTGCTTGCATTTTTTTGTGGAGAGGTGACTTCAGCAGGGGTTTAGTTAGCAGGATCAAAAAGTTACATTTTTGTAATATTTACCTAGCTTTTATTCGGTGATTTGTAGTATAAGGAGGAACAATAATTTGCTAACTGTGCGTCATGATTAAGTGACGTTTCCAGTGTAAAGAAAAGTGTTTTGAATTCTTTACTAGACAGTGCCATGCTACTGCTGGCATATGCGCTTCTGCAGTTTAAAACTCACATGCTCCGTCTACATTTCTGAAAGCCGATGGGTTCCCTCTCCCAAGCAGGGTCCACTGGACGCAGGAAAATAGAAGGAAAAGAATGGGGATTCTGCTCGGATCGTCTGAGCACCGACTCAGGCGAATTATCCTTCCAGGGTACAGACGCCTGCTCTGTGGCCCTCCTCTCCCAAGCAGAGGCCACATGGCACTGTATCTGGACTCACCTGCACTACCCCCTCACTAGCGGGTAGCACAAAAGGTAGTTTATGACTCCAGATGCGGTCCCTAGCACAGCGACTGCTCGGAGGAGCCTGGATCACATTTTTACTACTCCAAGATGGTCCACTCAGCTACACCAGGTCCCTTGTGGCAGCTGCCTGCTGGCATTGGGCATTCTGGATCTCCCAGCCAACATCATCACTGTCCCTCACTGAGAGCGGCTGCCCAGTGCTTCAGCATAGTTTTTTTTTTTTTATCACCACGGCTTCAATTACTTCAGGGGATAAATGAAAGATAAACCATAGGGTGGATTACCAGGCTAGAGCAGCAGTACACATTCCTCTAGCTCAGCATTATTGAGATCTGCTGCCATTTTGTATAGGATGGCCCCCCGACTGCAGATCTGACATTTTAAGAGGGAGGCCATCCATCCATTCCCTGTTTAAACATGCATGGGTTGTTCCCTAATCAGTGCTATGAACAAACTATGTGATTGCATACTGTAGCTATAAGCATTACTTACTACTGAGAATTTCTGACCAGCATTCACATGGTTTGTTTTTGCTATTTTTTTTCATTTCTTGGTGTTGGGGCCAGTCTGGCCATAACTAGTCTTGAGATTTATGGAGAAATTCCCCCTTGGGCAGGAAGGGCATTTGTGCCCTATTACTACTCCCATGAAGGATATCTTACACCCCGTTGGGTGCTCTCTTTATCCATGTGTATCCTTTAGTCACCAGGTGAAGAAAATAATTTTATGCACATTCTCACAGTGTACCTGCTTCAGGTATTTTTTTACCCCATTGGGTCCTCCATCTAATGCTGTCTTTCTCTCATCTTTAGATGGTGAAGGCAAAGAAACGCACTTCCTGTAGTGCTGTCCTGCTGCCCCACAACCAGGGTCCACGGTGTCCCACCTGTCTACATGAAGATGAGAAGTCAGCAGCGGATCAATCTGCTAACACAGAGTTGGACAACCAAGGACCGATCACCTCAACCTGGATGAATCCTGAGGCCCTCCTTATACAGACCCAACAGGCAACAGTGGCTATGATGGAGAGCCAGCAAAATTTTATGTTTAAGGTCATGGAGAAACTGGAGTCTTTGACAAAGATAAGGTCACCCCGACACCCGTACCAACACTGGCACCAGGGTCACCCCCTCAGCCAGATAACCATGATGATCCAACCCCACCTCATCCAGGGGATGACGACAATGGGGAAACACCCAACAATGTTAAGTACATAGAGTCAGGGGAGGAAGAAATGGACATCATACCTGAGTCACCCTCTCTGATGTCAGATGTCAAAACTTTGTTCCTTTGACCTAGTCCCAGGCCTACTGAGGGCCATAAAATCCACAGTGGGGTTTGACATAAAAGAACCCAAGCCAGAGTCAAAGCTTGATCCCATGATACAGCAAAACCAAAAGGTTAAGGACACCTTCCCTAGCTGTCCTGCCATCGATGATATCTTTTCTAAAGAATGGGAGTCAACAGATCCAGGTCACCTCTCTGAGAGAAGAAACATAGACAGAATGTATCCGATACAAGAATACAAGAGGACAAAGCCAAACTGTGGTGCACAGCACCAACCATAGACCCACAAATTGCAGCACTAAGCAAAAAGACAGTGCTGTCATGTGGCACTATTTCTCTTAAGGATCCCACTGACAAAAAGTGGAAGAAATGCTAAAGAAACTATTTGAGATCTCAGGCATGATGGCTAGGGCTGCAGTGACAGCAGTCTATTCTGCCAGGGCACAAATTTGCTGGTTGGAAGAGCTAATGGAAAAATTTGATCCAAAACCAGAGAGGAGGAGCTGCTGGAATGTACCCTTGATACAGAAAAATATCTGGGGGACATAGCAGTGGATACCCTGAAACTGGAAGCCAGAGCCTCTGCCTTAACAAACAGAGCCAGACAGGCCTTGTGGCTAAAACTTTGGGAAGCAAACAATGAGTCAAAGGCACTCATGCAGAACTTGCCCTTGAAAGGGGACAATGTCTTTGGTGAGGGCCTTAAAACAGTTCCTAAAGCAAAAAGAGGAGGGCAAGGATCTCGCCAAGAACAAGCAAAGAACCATCTACCTACCATCTGCTCAGCACAGATTTCAAAGAAAGGCAAGTTTCAACAGAACAGGAAACAGAATTACACAAACAATTCCTTTCAAGGGAGAGGACATGGTAGCAACTTCAGAAGTTCCTCTCAGGGTGGCTACTCTGCCTTCAGAGGAAAGAATCTCTGCTTTGGAGGCAGAGGCAGAGGTGGAAAGCCAAAACAGTAATGACTGTTATGCCCAGCCCGATCCACCCCCAAGCCCACGGCTGGACTTCCTGCCCTTGGGCCAACGGTTGATGTTATTCCACCAACAGTGGCAAAAAACCACCTCTGACAGGTGGGTTCTGGAGATAATATCTCGAGGCTATGCCATCGAGTTTACAGAGAAGCCTTGCAGGGACAGGTCGGTACTTTCTCCCATTTCAAAGAGAAGGGCTATGGCTCACCAGGTATAGGAGGTTCTCTGAGACCTGATACAGAACAAGGCAATCCAGTCCGTACTGGACAGCAAGTTAGGCATGGGAGTATACTCTATTTTCTTCCTAGTCCCAAAGAAAAACAGAGATCTCAGGCCAATTCTAGACCTAAAATTCTTAAACCAATTCATAACCACTCCAAAGTTCAAGATGAAAACCCTCAGATACACATTGAAGAATATAAGAGTAGGTGACTACCTCACCTCAGTGGACCTGAAGGATGCATACAGTCACATTACAATAAGAACCAGACATCAATGATTCATTCAGTTCCATGTCCTGGGTCAACATTTCCAGTATCAGGCACTACTCTCCGGGTTGACATCGGCACCAAGGATGTTCACAAAAGTGTCTGTTGTCCAAGTGGCCTAATTGCAGGAGTAGAGAGTGGATATTATCCCATATCTGGATGACTGGATGATACAAGCATACAGCAGCACCCAATCACAAAGGGACACAGACTTAATTCTGTCCACCCTGTCCCAGCACAGTTGGGTGGTCAGTCAGGACAAGAGTTTGCTGAGGCCATCTTAGCTCATAGAGCACCTCGGTCAGAGATCAACACAGCTGAGGGGATGACAAGGCCATCATGCAAACTAAAAGATTCAGTGGTCACACTAGCTTAGGCCCTTCAGTTGACCCCAGAGCTGACTGTGGATCAAGCAGCACAAGTCCTTGGATGCATGGCATCATGCATTGACTTGGTGCCCTGGGCAAGGTGGAACATGTGCCCCCTGAAAAACTGCACTCTGCAACAGGGTACTCCATCGGAGGACAATCTCAGCAAGACTGTTCACCTACCAAGAGCAGTCAGAGACTCATTGGGGTGGTGGACACACCACCCACACCTCACGAGGGGCTACCTGCTGGAACTATCATACGAGATGACAGTGGAGACAGATGCCAGCCTCACTAGTTGGGGAGCATGTATGAAGAACTCCACAGCTCAAGGCAGGTGAACAATGGCAGAAACAAGGCTGTCTATCAACATCCTGGAGATGAGGGCAGTGTTCAATGCTCTAAGAGCATTCAGGGACAGCATCACCAGTCGGTCAGTCCTGGTGAAGTCTGACAAAAAAGTCACGGTTGCATACATAGCCAAACAAGGCATCCAAGGTGCTAAACTGGGCCCAGTCCAACCTCAGTCACATCCACGGCATCCAGCTGGCAGGCAAGATAAATGTCAGGGCAGACTGGCTAAGCAGATAGCAGGTGCACCCGGGGGAGTGGCAACTGCACCCAGACTTATTCAATTGAATACAAAAAAAGTGGGACCACATTCCAATAGACCTGATGGCCTCCAAATTGAATGCCCAAGTCAGGGCATATTTTTCCAGGTACAGAGAGAAACAAGATCTAGGAGTGGATGCTTTGTCTCAAGCATGGAAACAGGACCACTCTTACATTTTTCCTCTGATCCCTCTGATTGCCCAGGTTCTGGTAAAGATCAGGCTATTCCAGAGAATAATCATTCTCATAGCCCCACACTGGCCCCGGAGGGCTTGGTTTGCCTCAGCAGTGGCCATGACTCTGGACAGATGGGCCTTCCCATATCAGAGGGACATGCTGTTCCAGGGTCTGATGATTCACTCAGCCTTCCACACCCTAAAACTATTGGCTTGGCTCCTGAAAGGCAGAGACTGTTGACAGCTGGGTACCATGAATTGGTCATATCGACCATTCTGCAATCCAGGAAGCCCTCTACCATGGCTACTTCTGGCAGGCAGTTGAACACTTTTGCAAACTGGTGTAAATCTTCACATGTCGAGCCAATGCAGGCCGACATGTCGGTGATATTGTTGTAATTGCAGCAGGGCCTGGACAAAGGCTGTCCACATCCTCCCTAAGAGTACAGCTGTCAGCCATAGGAGTGGCCATGAGCAACATCAGGACCACACCACCTGGGGCCCATCCAGATGCCATTAGGTTTCTTAAGGCTGCAGAGACCATTCAGCCTTGCATACAGACACCGGTGGCTCCCTGATACCCGACAATGGTAATGGAATCCCTAGGGGGAATCCCGTTTGAGTCCATGCATCAATCACAACTTTACTGTCTGGGTCTGAAAACCTGTTTACTTGTCGCCATCTGCTCTGCTCGCAGAATTAGTGAATTGGGGGCCCTTTCATGTAAGGAACCCTACACCATTTTCACTGCAGAAGGCGTGTTCATGAAAACAGTGCCAGCTTTTCATCCCAAGCTCATGTCTGTTTTTCATTGGGAGCAGACTATGGAACTGCTGAAATTCTATGTGCAGCCACAACAGGGGGAGCTAAGAACCCACCATCCCCTGAACTTGGCAGTGCGTTAACACAATACATTACAAGAACACAGCCAATCCATAAATCAGAGAGACTCTTTATAATAGCCCAGGGCCACAAACAAGGAATGGCAGCCTCCAAATCCACCATTGCCAGCTGGCTAAAGA
The DNA here is from genome assembly GCA_016271365.2 of Neoceratodus forsteri. Lineage (NCBI taxonomy): Eukaryota > Metazoa > Chordata > Ceratodontiformes > Ceratodontidae > Neoceratodus > Neoceratodus forsteri. The sequence goes on from CM057456.1 coordinate 954,480,603, forward strand.
GGACTATACAGGAAGCATATAAATCAAAGGACCTCACTCCACCACGGGGAATAAAGGCTCATTCCACTAGGGCAGTGGCCACCTCCTGGGTAGAGAGAGCTTGTGTGTCCATAGAAGACATTTGCAGAAAAGCAACCTGGACTTCCATCCATACTTTTGCAAGACACTACAGACTTGAGACATTATACAGACAGAGAACTGACTTTGCCAGTAAGATCTTATCCTCAGCGTGCCAAAACAGTTTCCCTCCTGATCGCCCTGTCCCACCCTGAAGGAATGGAGGAACTGCTTCTTATAGTAACCCAAGAGGTAATGTCTGGAGTGCCATGGATACCAACATAACATAATGGGTGTTTACTCACTTGGTAATGGTGATTGTGTTAGTTGTATCCATGACACTCCATGGCCCTCCCTTCGTGGTGATCATGGCAGGAGTACAATCATGCTGAAGGCTTATGACTACAGGGTCTCTGGAAATTTAAACATGGTATTGGTATATCAAGTAAAGTCAGTAACACTAGGTGGCCAAATCTAGAATTGTAACAATAGGAAATAAACAAAAAGTGATGATGAATTCAATGTCTATCATTTTTTCTCTATATGTGGTTCAATGTAAGAGTCAAAATCAGAGGGAAGGGTCTTGGCCTAAATTGTTTTTCAGCTATGGAAGAATCAAACTGGATAAAAGAGACTCCTAGGATCAAGGTATACTGTGAAATTTGATCTGGGTCACATGTACATCACTAGCCTATCAGGTGGGTTGGGAACCCACAAGGTAATGTCTGGAGTGTCATGGATACAACTAACACAATCACCTTTACCAGGTGAGTAAACATCCATTTCTTGGTGTTAAATTTCAGCTGCCATATACTAGACCATTGCTGTTTCAAAACATTTTGTATGATTATCACAGCTTCTTCGCTGTCCACCCTTCCCCCTAATTTAGTGTCATCCATGAACAGTGCAATCTTGCTCTGGATACCTACTCCTATGTTGCTGATGAACACATTAAACAGGATTGGGCCTACGGCTGAGCCCTGTGGGACCCCACTCGTCACTTCTTTATGCTAATTATAACAGAAGTGAAGAGAAGTCTACGAATATGTGTTGTCAAACAAATTTGTTGAATTACCTCTACATGAACACCTTTCTGGTCTAGCAGAGAAACAAGGAGAAATTAATAAAACCACAAATCAAGTGAATGGCAGTCCAAGAAATGGCCAAACAAGTCAATTATTTAAAACTGATTTATTTATTTATTGAATTTTGATGACCGGGTTGGCCCACTGGGCCCCAAAGGTCCCTTTTTCAGGGGCAAACTCTTAACTTGGTCCATCCTGCTGGGTCACTGAGCCTGCCCCTGAACTTAGCTCACCAGCATTGTATCACAAAGCATTATCCACTGGGGTAAATACTGACACTATACTCAACAATTCTTAATAATATTTTTTTTTACAATTATTTTGACCCCAAATTTTGAAGATAGTCATGTTATAAGTCCCCTTATAAACATAATATGTGACATTTATAGAATACTGTCCAAAACATCATTTTGCAGCAGAAGTGAAAAAGCATGTCTCATCCAGAATATGAAAAAAATTACACCTGTCATGTTCATGAGGTGATGTGAAAAAATGGCTTTGTTGAAAGGAGTCAAAATATTGAAAATTAGTGAAGTCATGACTCATGAGTGAACATTGAAATATGAAAAATGTTCACTCATAACGTGGTAATTTAACCATATTTTTGCACCAAATGTTCAACATAGTCTTCTTTTGACTCGACCTCAGAACCCCATAGGTGAACATTTTGAAATCCCACCCAAAATGTGATTTCTCGATGCAACTGTGAAGTTACCTCTCAGACAGGATTTAAATAATTTTAACTGCCTTGTTCATGAGATGGGTACTAAAAAGGCCACGTTGAATGTTTGGTGGAAAAATGTTAAAAATGAGCAAAGTTATGAGCGAATGTTGAAATATTTCAGCATTCACTCATAACGTTGCTATTTATTTACTTAGTTGTATTTCAGAAAACACCTTTGAGCACAAGTGCTCTTTTACAAAGGTTCCATGTCAGTAAAGGACAAACAACAGATAGAAGCTCAAGTGAAGCCTGGTCTGGTACAAGTAGCAGGGTTATAAGCAGTGGTATTGGCAAACTATAACATAGCAGTCCCATTGGAACCCCATTTTCTGGTAGCATTAGATATAATGGGGACGGAGAAAGGATCTTGGATTCAGAAGTGGGTGGCCATCTGGGAACAAGCAACCACCAAACAGTGTGGTTCACAAAAAACACAGCTGTAGAGTCAAGCCATACAACAGCAAGAGTATTGGACTTTAGGAGGGCTGACTTTGGTGAAAATGAGAGAGTGCCTCAGAAAAGCACTAGTAAACAGGCAAGAAGGAGGGGTGGAGGAACAATGAGCAATAATCAAAACAGCTATCTCAGAGGCAACAAGCCTTTGTGTGAAGTGAATCAATAAAACAAAATGAAGGAAAAAAATACTATGGTTCTCAAAAGAGGTGGCAGGGAAGGTTAAGGAGATAGGGATAGCATTCAGGAAATATAAGGAAATACAGAAGGAGCAGGACAGAGACCTTTATCAGTTAAAGCAGAAAGAGCCAGGGAAGGCAGTCAGAATAGCAAAGGCCCAAACCAAGGAAAAGATAGCCAATTCTGTTATGAAGGGGGATAAAACCTTTTATAGGTACATTGTGGAATGAAGAAAGACCAAGGGAGAGATATGGAGACTTAATAAAGGGAAGGGAAATTGTACAGAGGGTGACAGTGAAAAAGTGGGGATACTGAATGAATATTTCTGCTCGGTATTCACAACAGAAAAGGAGGGGGAGATACCTAAACCAAACAAGAGAAACACTCTGGATAGGGGGTGTCGATACCAGTCCATTCACAGAAGAAAGGCTTTTGAAAGAACTCTTGAAACTGAGGGTGGACAAAGCAATGGGGCCTGATGGGATTCACCACAGAATTCTAAAAGAACTAAGGGTAGAACTAGTGACACCACTGACTACTCTTTTTAACAAATTATGGGAGGATGGGGTGGTACCTGAGTACTGGAAGAGGGTGGATGTGATTCCAGTTCACAAAAGTGGGAGCAGGGCAGAGGCAGGAAACTACAGACCAGTTAGTTTGACCTCAGTGGTAGAGAAAATGATGGAATCACTTCTGAAGCGAAGAATTGTTGCGTACTTAAAGGCCAGTGAGGCAAAGGACCCAAGGCAGTATGGATTCACAGTGGGAAGGTCATGTCAGATGAATCTAATAGATTTCTTTGACTGGGTGACCAAAGTAGTAGAACAGGGAGGGGCTGTGGATATGGCCTACTTAGATTATAGCAAGGCATTTGACACAGTCCCACACAAAAGATTAATATACAAGTTAGCCAGCCTTGGAGTGGGTCCCAAGGTGGTAGCCTGGATAAAAAATTGCCTGGAAAACTGGACACAAAGGGTAATAGTAAATGGAGTTCACAGTGAAGAAAGGAAGGTGACTAATGGGATACCACAGGGTTCAGTACTGAGACCCGTCCTCTTTAATGTTTTTATAAGTGACATTGGAGAGCACCTGGAAGGAAAAGTATGTCTCTTTGCAGACAACACAAAGATGTGCAACAGGGTTGATACACAAGGTGGGGTGGAAAGGACGAAAAGGGACTTGGCAAGGTTGGAGGAATGGTCAAATGTATGGCAGCTCAGATTCAATGCAAAGAAGTGCAAGGTAATGCACCTAGGAAACAAAAACCCAGGGGAAGAGTACACAAAAGGGGGTGAGATACTAACAACAACAAAAATCGAAAGGGACCTGGGAGTAATTATATCAGATGACCTTAAGGTGGGCAAGCAATGTGAGAAGGCAATAAGGAGGGCTGGAGGGATACTGGGATACATAGGGAGAGGCATCAACAGTAGAAGACAGGAAGTTGTTATCCATCTGTACATACAATTGGTGAGACCCCATCTGGAGTACTGCATGCAGTTCTGGAGACCCCATCTCTGCAAAGACATAGACAGAGTGGGGGCTGTTCAGAGGAGGGCAACCAAAATGGTGCAGGGTCTGTACCAGAAGACATATGAAGAGAGACTAAAGCAGCTTAATATGTATACCCTTGAGGAAAGGAGAGAGAGGGGGGACATGATAGAAACTTTCAAGTACCTCAAGGGAATTAACAAACTCCAAGAAGATAGCATCTTTCAGAAAAAGAGATGTGCAAGAACAAGGGGCCACAATTTGAAGACAGAGGGGGGTTGCCTCCAAGGTAATGTTAGAAAGTATTTTTTCACAGACAGGGTTGTGGATGCATAGAACAGCCTTCCTGAGGAGGTTGTGGAGTCAAGAACAGTGGGAGAATTCAAGAATGCATGGGACAGATGTAAAGCAATTCTAGTGGGGGGGTAGGAGGAAGTAAGCTGTTGGTTAATTAGAATCTGCAGCTTATCCATCAGGTAGGGGCATGGGCAGAGTAGGTGGGCAAAGTGGTCCTTATCTGACGTCAAATTCTATGTTTCTATGTTTCTGTGTAACCAGTGGCAAAGTGCACACAGTTAACAGTCTAGAAACAACATAGTAAATGGGTTTTATTCATATATACAATAACAAGTTGACTTCAGTGTGATGTCATTTTTTAGGGGTTTCTTAAATTGCAATATTTTGGGTAGTACCACTAGGGATTCTGTTAGCTCATTGAGTCATTGGGCTGCTAAAACAGCAAGTGAGCAGCTTCCCAGTCTTGCTTTATGGAAGGAGACTTCCAGGGCTTACCTAGTTATACTCCTAGTGGAATATTGATTGTTGACCAGGCAGAAAAGATCATGAATTGAAGTGGGAGTGGAACCCAACAGTGCTTTTTTGCCATTAGGCAGGACTGGTATTTTAGACTGTCTTGTAAGGGTAACCAGTTGATAAGGGCATACAGAGAGCATCTGCGTGTGAGCCTGTCAGCCCCACTGGCAAAGTAATAGGCTTTGTTGAGTACCATCCTTACTCTATTGAAAACGGAGTCATGAGCCACCCTATATACTGGGAGGCCATTGTCGAGGAGTGAAAGGACGGTACTGGAGACTGCCAGGCATCTAGCCTCCTTGATGAGCTTCAGCCATTGCCAGAAGAGTGCTTCTAGCTTTATGTTGGCAAGATCTGATATGTTGCCATGTGCTGCAAATGAGATGGTGTCCTTCAAGGTGACACACTGGTACTTGAAGGATTCAACCTGTTCCAAGGTAGCTCCCAGTGCATTTCAGATAACAAGGGGAATAACCGTTTTCTTTAGGTGTGCCAGCAAACAACATTGTCTTTGTCTTTTTGTAATTTAGGGCAAGTGTATTGCATCTTAACCACTCTTCTAGGGACTTCAAGCTGCTTTGAAGGTCACTGGAAAGTTTCCCATGTTGTTGACTGTTGTTGAAGGTTACAACATCATTGGCAAAGAGGAGCATCTTTGAAAGAGGGCAGCTTCTGGAAGTCTGTTTATAAGCAGGCAAAAAAGTAGGAGGCCAAGTATTGACCCTTTTGTGACTCCATCAGAGACCCTCATGGCCTTTGAGAGTGTGCCATCAACCTTTACCTGCTGTGATCACCTGTGAGGTAGCAATGAAACCAAGTTAATGTTTCTGTGGAGAGGCCCAATGAGGAGAGCTTATCAAGCAATAGTGGATGGTTTACGAGATTGAAGGCTTTTGTAAGATCTATGTAGGTGGTACAAACCAGGTGACCATTATTTAGGGTTTCATGCAGATGGTTGGTGTACTCTATAAGGGCTGTTCCAGTGCTGTGAAGCTTCCTGAAGAGATTTTGCTGTTTTCACATCAAAGTGTATTTATTTAAGTAGGGGATGAGCTGGTCTGAGGCTATTCTTTCCAGGGCCTTAGATAGAGGAGAGAGAATGGATGTTGGTCTGCAGTTGGCTATGTTATTGCAGTCCCCATTTGTTTGAACTAGAATTACTAGTGCTGCTCTCCATATGTCAGGGAACTGGAAAAATTGTTTTGAAAAGTTGTATATCTTTGGTAGTGGACCAGCTAGCTCTTCAAGAGTTGATGCCAATGGCTTCATGTCTATTGTATTACTCCCCACTCTTGTTTTTCCCAGGACTCTTTTTACATAGCTAAGAATTTCCTTTATGGTGACATGTTCAACGTAGAATTTTGGGAGGTCTGGGACATGGCCATGCAGGTTGCATTGATCAGTGCAGCAATTCTCACTGTCCATGGGCATTGTGTTGGGAGGGAAGACTGAACTCAGGCCTGAGAAGGCTGTGTTGAAGGTATTGACTAATTCAGCTGGTGCAGTGGTGATCATCCTATTACAGTTAAGCATTATTGGGTGTGATTTGCCCTTATTTCTGAGTATGTTTTGCAGGTTGTCCCAAAATCGCTTTCCATTGCTTCAGTTTTTATTTTGCTGGTCTTTGTAGAATGTCACTTTAGCTTGTCTAACTTCCCTGGTGCAATTATTGCATGCTTCTTTATATTTTTTGTAGGTCTACAGGTGATACAGTGTCCCTTACATGATTCCAGAGATTATCCCTTTCATGCATTTGGGCTAGGAGTGCTGGGTTCACCCATCCAACTGAGGTCCCTCTTATCTTGTGTTTTCTTATGGGGCAAATTTGTTGTAAGAATCTGTAAACTAAGTTATAAAGTACTCAAGTGCAATATTTATGTCCAGGATGGCATCCAGATGAATCCAGTCTACCTGAGCCAGGTGCGCCATGAAGGCACCAGCTGATCCTTTCCATAGAATCCTGCTGGGGATGGTTTTTTGAGGGGCCTTTGGGTGCTGGACCATCCAACCACATTGGATGGGTGTGTAGTCACTGATGGCATAAGACCTTTACCTTGATTAATTATACCAGGTGCATGGCTAGAATCCAGTCAATTAGGATTTTAGTTGCTGTTTTATAGTTGTCTCGAGTGCAGTCTTTCACCAATTGCATCAGAAAAAGGCTGGATACCAGGTCCTTGTGAGCAACACTTGATTTAGCTGTCCAGTTTATATTAGAATCCCCAGTGACTATCACCTCCACATTTCACCATGCTTGGTTGTAATATATGGCAAATGTTGAGATGCCCGATTTTTTCTTGCCAGGTGGTATATAAACTGTTAGAACATGAAGCAATTTAGGACCACTTCCTAGCTAAATTTTAATGGCCAGGCACTCACAATCACTATTTAGGTTGTCAACAGTCAGTTTGTGGCCAAACAAATTTGCCCGTATGTAGATTAGATAGCCACACCTTCTCTTGCCTTGTCGATCCTCCCTAAATATATTGTAGCCACGCAGTGTTATTGAAGAGTCTGGAATTCTGGGGGTAAGCCAAGTTTGAGAGAGGGTAATTATGTCAGGTTGGATGTGTGCAGCCTAGTCTTCTAACTGGGTGAATTTAAGAGCAGGCTGCCAATGCTGAGTAGGAGAATTGTTAACTTTCCTTTGCAACCCACATTAGCCCTTTTGTTACCTGGTGGACCCTGTTGAGATGAATATTACTTGACAGAATATTATAGGAGAGGTCCCAGAAGACTGGACAAGGTCTCATGTGATCCCGCTCCACAAGAGTGGTAGCAGGGAGGAGGCAGGGAACTACAGACCAGTCAGTCTTACCTCAGTAGGGGGCAAGATTATGGAGACACTCCTTAAGGAAAGGAATAATGCATCACCTGGAATCCATAGGTGCACAGGATCCAAGACAGCATGGGTTTACAAAAGGAAGGTCCTGTCAAACTAATTTCATAGATTTCTTTGATTGGGTAACCAGAGTGGTGGACTAAGGGGGAGCAGTTGATGTTGCCTACCTTGACTTCAGCAAAGCTTTCGATACTGATCCACATAGAAGATTGATTAATTGATTAAGATTGAAGAATTGTTGAGTACCTAGAGGCCAATGGGGCACAGGACCCAAGGCAGCATGGTTTCACAGCAGGAAGGTCATGTCAGATGAACTTAATAGATTTCTTTGACTGTATGACCAAAGTAGTAGACCAGGGAGGGGCTGTGGATATGGCCTACCTAGATTTTAGCAAGGCATTCGACACAGTCTCACACAAAAGATTAATATACAAGTTAGCCAGCCTGGAGTGGGTCCCAAGGTGGTAGCCTGGATAAAAACTGGCTGGACAACAGGGCTAAAGGGTAATAGTAAACGTAGTCCACAGTGAAGAAAGGAGGGTAACTGGCGGCGTACTGCAGGGTTTGGTACTGGGACCGGTCCTCTTTAATATCTTTATAAGTGACATTGGAGAGCACCTGAAAGGAAAGGTGTGCCTCTTTGTAGATGACACAAAGATCTGCAACAGGGTTGATACACAAGGTGGGGTGGAAAGAATGAAAAGGGACTTGGGAAGGATGGAGGAATGGTCATATACGTGGCAGCTCAGATTCAAGGCAAAGAAGTACAAGGTAATGCATCTGGGAAACAAAAACCCAGGGAAAGAGTACACAATGGGGGGTGAGTTAATAACAGCAACAAAAATCGAAAGAGACCTAGGAGTAATTATATCAGATGACCTAAAGGTGGGCAAGCAATGTGAGAAGGCAGTAAGGAGGGCTGGGAGATACTGGGATGCACAGGGAGAGGCATCAACAGTAGAAAACTGGAAGTTGTTATCCCTCTCTACAGACAGTTAGTGAGACCCCATCTGGAGTACTGCATGCAATTCTGGAGACCCCATCTCCGCAAAGACATAGACAGAGTGGAGGCTGTTCAGAGGAGGGCAACCAAAATGGTGCAAGGTCTGCACCAGAAGACATATGAGGAGAGACTAAAGCAGCTTAATATGTATACCCTTGAGGAAAGGAGGGAGAGGGGGGACATGATAGAAACTTTCAAGTATCTCAAGGGAATTAACAAGGTACAAGAGGGTAGTATCTTTCAGAAGAAGAGATGTGCAAGAACAAGGGGGCACAATTTGAAGATAGAGGGGGGATGGCTCAGAGGTAATGTTAGAAAGTATTTTTTCACAGAGAGAGCTGTGGATGCATGGAATGCCTTCCTGAGGAGGTTGTGGAGTCAGGAATAGTGGGAGAATTCAAGAATGCATGGGACAGGCATAAGGCAATTCTAGTGGGGGGCAGGAGGAAGTACGCTGTTGCTTAACTAGAATCTGCAGCTTATCCATCAGGTAGGGAAATGGGCAGACTGGGTGTGCCAAACAGTCCTTATCTGCTGTCAAATTCTATGTTTCTATGTAATAAGCTGGGTAGGCTTGGGGTGGATCAGACGTTGGTCAACTGGGTGGCAAACTGGTTGATGGGCAGAAAACAGAGAGTGCTGGTAAACGGTATTCAGTCAGAAGAGATGCAAGTCACAAGTGGGGTACCTCAGAGATCAGTCCTGGAGCCAGTCCTCTTCAATATCTTCATCACTGACATTGCAGATGGACTGGAGGGTAAGGTTTGTCTATTTGCAGATGACACAAAGATCTGCAACAGAGTAGATGATCCAGATGGTGTGAGCAGAATGAGAAGAGATCTGGATAAACTAGCAAAATGGTCAGAAGAATGGCAACTGGGATTTAGAGCAAAGAAGTGCAAGATCATGCATATAGGGAAGAGAAACCCTGAAGCCACCTATAGGTTGGGAGGGGAGTTGCTGGCAGTCACAAGGGAAGAGCGAGACTTGGGCATCATCATCACCGATGACCTGAAATCATCCAAGCAGACCTCTAAAGCAGTAGGTTAGGTTAGTCTAGAGGGATGTTAGGGTGTATTAGTAGGGGTATCACATGTCAGAAGAGGGAGGTAATAATCCCTCTTTACAAAACACTGGTTAGGCCCCATCTGGAGTACTGCGTGCAGTACTGGAGGCCACACCTTCACAAGGACATTAACCAAATTGAGGCAGCCCAGAGAAGGGCAACCAAAATGGTGCAGGGACTGCATCAGAAAACATATGAGGACAGATTAATTGAACTCAATATGTATATCCTAGAGCAAAGGAGGGAGAGAGGCGATATGTTTGGAACATTCAAACACCTTATGAGCATTAACAAGGTGAAAGAGTCTAACATGTTTCAGTATAAGAAAATTAGCAGGACAAGAGGACACAGCATGAGATTAGAGGGAGGCCGATTAAGGGGTAATGTGAGGAAGTTCTTTTTCACAGAAAGGGTTGTGGATGCATGGAATGGCCTACCTCAGGAAATGGTGGATATGAATACAGTGCAGAGCTTCAAACAGGCATGAGATAGGCATAAGGGAGTGATACAGATGAGTATGAATTGATTGACCATTGACAGAGCAAAGGCCTATGGCACATTCATAAGGCAGAAAAAGAAATGGGCAGACTGGATGGGCCTTCAGTCCTTATCTGCCATCAGCTTCTATGTTTCTATGTTTCCATTTTAATCTTGGTACAATAAAACTGAATGTTTTCATCCCCCCCCAACCCGGCAAGTCTCACTAGAGCACAATATGTTCATTTACTTCTAAACACCAAATTATAATGCCAGATTGAGTACAAGAGATGCAACATATTCTCATTTGCTATCAGGGCAAGAGCATATAGAGTACTATATGGTTTGTGGTTTTTTTTTTCAGCAGAGTCCTCAGGGAGGCCTGTAAGAAAGTCACTTTTCATATGGCTTAGCAAGAAATCCCAGTTCTTGAAGAGAGATAAAACTGGTCAGCTGATGGCTTGTTCCACTCCCAGATAGTTATTTAGTACTAAGGTTGATTTCACATACTAGGCTAGTATATGAAACCACCTTGAGAACTAAACAGAGAATAATGCCTTTGCAGATGTGTGTTATGAGGATTTTTCACATGCCAGAGGTGTGTGATAATCTGTAAACCCTGAGACCAAAGCTTGAGCTTTTACACATAAAGATCCAATGTAATTGTGACTAAGTAAACAACAAGGCATGACAGTGTGTGGTATATCATGAGATATCGTCACACCTTGGATGGTTGGGCATAAGGCCGCAGGCCGAGTGCATCCAACCAGCCAAGAAGTGATGATATCTCATGATATACCACACCCTTGAGTGCATTATTGCTATCATGAACTGGACTCCTTCTTGGAATTAAGTTAAAATTTTAAAAAGTTTTAAATAATTTGTTTCAATTCTGTTCTGGTACATGAACAATGTCTGTGGAGGGATATGTAGTTAAAACAAAGTCTGCAGCTTATGTGTCCAGTAGGTGGTGCTTCTTCCACTTGTTCCCCATTAGCATTGTGTACTTGCTCTTTTGCATGTTTGGTACCAGCCATTGCTGTCTCTATGTTTCCCGTGATTATACCCACACACACACACACACACACACACTCACACACACACATCGCTTTGTCAATTTTGGATTTCAGGGCTGGAAGAATGCATGAGTAATCTGGTAAGTCTAGCCAGAACATGTACATTTATATTTCATGCCAGGTCTTGCTGTGATTTGTTGAGGGGAAACGGTCCATTGCTGCCACTGACGTGCTGGTTTTGAACATGTGAGTGGCAGCGCATGAGGAGCTGCTGTTTCCATACTGCAGTACCTGATGCTCTTAAATGAAGAAGAGCTAGAGGTTTTTTTTTCTCTGTGGAGAGTGGGTACTGTAGGCAAAATGTAAGAGGGAAGGGAGACAGTTGTCAGGGTTTCGTGTCTGACTGGAGGTCTGGCTCGCTCCAGACTGTGGGACATAGGGAACGTTATGCTGAGAGCAAGGAGGCTGGTGGCCAGAAGTTTTTAGAAGCCGTGATGATGTATCCTGATATCATCATGACTTCAAAGAACTCTCGGCCAATCAGCTTCCTGTATTTACAGTCACCAGTTCATAATATACAGTATATAGATTCTGGAAATGGAACACCCACACCAGGTTGTCCGATGCTTGTATACTGGTCTATTTTATGCACACTTTAATTTTGTTTTTATGTTAGAACATTTCTTGCATATATCAGTTAAAATTATTTTCTTTTTTATGTATTGTATTCATGGATTTGATGTATAATATGTGTTTTATGTTCACAGCTGGACTTAAACCCCAACCATTGCCTGTGGTGTCTGTCGTGTTCTCCCCTTGAACAGTCCTTCCTCCTAGGCCATTATGTCCAACCCTCTCTATCCGGCTGACCTTCCTTCCCCACTCCCTACCCCCTCCCTTCCCACCTTGCCAGGCCATGCCTACAGTACTTATCAAGGACTCTTACATCTCACTCCTCTCTTCACTTTGACGCTAGAGTAACTGCCATTCCTGCTCACTATGACTCTTCCAATGATGTTTATTGTATAACTTTAGCTCATTACCTTACGTCCATATATCTGTATCCATGAAACTGTATTTAAATGGCACTACCTCCTGTTGAACCTACTGCTATGTTCTGGTGCAAGTATCTTGTCACATGTGATGGTTATATGTTATTATGATGTTACTGATACTATGTTATTGTTATGTATGTTCACGCAACCTGTGATGTCTTTACCCTGTTGGCAATTGTTTTACCCCAGGTCCATCTTGTAAATGAGCTTGTCTCAATGATGTTCCACCTGGCAAAATAAAGATTTTGATTGATTGATTGATTGATTGATTGACAATGTGTGTCTGATGTCGATGCCTTTCTGGATCAAGCCTGTAAAAGGGCCACATGGCCCAATGTTTTTTTACCCAGTTAACAAAATTTCAAACAAAAAGTAAATACAAATGTATGCGATTATCACACAATGAGGGTGTGTGAGAAATCCTCATGACACAAACCAATAACTGGTGCAAGTTTCCGAGACAGTGTATGGAGTCAGTGAATTTTTCACAGCTGATAGCAGTGACAGCATGACGATGAACTGATAGCAGTGAAAGCATGTGGACAAAAATGCTGTAATAACCCTGTATTGAGTTATTACAGCATTTATCAGGTTATTATGGGGGACTTGGGGATTGGGGGTTTCTGATGTCATCAAAACCCCAAAGTGGATTGCACACCTACACTTTTTATTTTTATAACATATGGATCCAAGGAAGTACAGTACATGTTTTCAATTCAGAATGATGGGCAAACAATGTAGTTGGTACCTGTCCCTTTCCAGGTAGAGATGGGCTGAGTGGCCCCAATTCGCTCTGCGAAGTGATTAGTGGACTGAAGGCGAATTCGCAGAGTGCTCCGCAACGTGAAGAGGAGTACTTTGCATTATAATGGGTAATGCGAAGTCCGTTGAAAACAATGACTTTGCATTACTCTGCCTTCCCAAACCACTACTCCACCAATTCTTAAGGTGAAGTACATTGAAAACAATGTACTTCGCCTCACTTCGCCTTGTTTTTAAGCTCCAAAGGCGAATTTTGCGGTGATTCATGGGATTTCAGGTCACATGGGCTCTAGATTGTTCTTTACAGCCTCAGTTTGAGGTAGTGTGAGTACGAAGCTGTTGGAGACAATCTGCTTTGAGAGCTCTGTGTGAGTCAAACCTTCTAAAAGCTGTTAAAATAGCCTTTTTGAGTGATTGTTTTTGCTAAAACTTTAGTTCATCGATTATAGGAAACCCTCCTGTGCTCATATCATCGAGCGTTTATTGTTTTTGTGTGGATTTTGAATGTTAATGTACAACATTCAGTCTGTGTACAGAGAGACAGTGGAAGTATGCTTTGGGGGAGGGGCGTATCTGTGGTGTAGGTAGATTAACTTGGAGAAACAGTGCTTTTTGTTTTGGTGATATTTTCTTTTATAACTGCGTTAATGTACACACAGTAATATTTTCAATAATTCTTGCCATTTTTTTGCTGATTGTTGTGGTGCAGCAGTGCATAATTTTAGTTTGTTTAAAATATGTGGTTATATTACTGAAGTTTTCAATTTGCTATGCATTACTTAGTGTGTGTGAGTATGTGTGTGACACCTGTCATCAAATCAGACACCTTTTATTGTGCCACATAATAATTTCAGCAATGTGAACCTGCTATCTACTGCAGCTGTATGATTGTTGTACTTCTGTGTGGTATCTTTACTGGTACTAGTACTAGTGACTGTTACTGCAGCGGTGCAGTACACTGCCCCCGGCCCCAGGGTCCGCCCCCCACCGGCAAAGGCATTCTTTTCCAGATTTGAATTTCTGATGGTGACCACTGGTTAGGTGTTGTGTCTTTGCAGCTGCATCTCTTCAGTGTGCAGCACAATCTTAATCTTAATCTGCCTGTGCATTTGCATCTCTTTAGGGCCCAATCTCCATCTGTAACTTAAGTCACAGTTGTTTATTTGGCTTCCCGTCAGAGTACTGGACAGGTGTGGTGCATAATTCTGCATGAACATTGTACTCATTGATATGCATTTTTAAGTCAGGATCATTATCACAAGTCACTCATGATATAAATCATGTTCTTCATCATCATGGTCGCAAATGCAGTCACAAATCACTATTCACGATCACGTCACAAATCACATTAATTTTTTTACTAGTTACTTGGATGTATTGTAAGCCTGTATTTCTTCAGGCTTCACCACCCCACCATTGCACTCATTAATGAGCATTTTTAAGTCAGGGAGTTTGTGCTACTGCTCATCGGGGAAGTACAGTCATAGGCATTTGCATTCCCAATATTCCATATTGTTCATCTCATACCGTCGACACCGAATCACGTTCTTCATCATCACGGTCACAAATCATGATTTATGATCACATCACAAATCACAGCACAAATTGTTTGACTAGCTACTTGGATATATTGTAAGCCTGTTTTGTAGTATCTCTCCAGGCTTCACCACCCTGCCATTGTACTCATTAATGAGTGTTTTTAAGTCAGGGAGTTTGTGCTACAGCTCATTGGAGAAGTACCGCATAGGCATTCACATTCCCAGTACAGTTTTATATTGGTTATCTCACACTGTCGACACCAAATCATGTTCTTCATCATCACGGTCACAAATACAGTCACAAATCACAATTCACGATCACGTCACGAATCACAACATTAATTTTCTTACTAGTTACTTGGATGTATTGTAAGCATGTTTTGTAGTATCTCTCCAGGCTTCACCACTCCACCATTGTACTCATTAGTAAGCATTTTTAAGTCTGGGAGTTTTGTGCTACAGCCCATCAGGGAAGTACAGCCATAGGCATTCGCATTCCTTCCCGTACAGCATGTGAGTTACAGTACTGTAGGTAGCGGTGGAAGAAGTGGCCCCAATTTGTTCCATGAAGTGATTCGCTGAGTAACGTGGAATCCATGGAGAACTCCATGATGTGAAGTGGAGTACTTCGCTTCATAATTAGAAATGCGAAGTCCATTGAAACCTGTGACTTTGCATTATTCCACCTTCCCCAAACCACTTCGCCACCAATTTTAAGGCAAAGTACATTGAAATCAATGTAATTCACCTCACTTCGCCCTGTAATTGAGCTCCAAATGAAATTCTGCAGTTATTCAGGGGATTGCAGGTCACATGGGCTCTAGATTGTATGGCACAGCCTCAGTTCTGGCCTGGGTAGTATGTGTGCAGTGATAGCTGGAGACAGTTTACTCTCAGAGCTCTGCAATTCAGAACCTCTAAAAGCTGTTTAAAATGCCTTTTTGAGTAATATTTTTTGCTCAAAATTTAGTACATCAAAAGTAGAAAACCCTTCTGTGCTCATATCATCAAGTGTTTATTGTTGTGTGTGGATTTTGAATGTTAATTTAGAACAGTCAGTCTGTGTACTGTGAAGTGTGCTTTGAGGGAGAGGTGCATTTGTGGCGTAGGTAGATTAACTGGGAGTAAAAGGTAGTCTTTCTGCTTTGGTTATATTTTCTTGTATAACTGTGTTAATGTACACACAGTAATATTTTCAGTACTTCTTGACATTTTTTTGCTGATTGTTGTGGTGCAGCAGTGTACAATTTGTCTGTTTAAAACATTTGGTTATATTACTAAAGGTTTTCAATTTGCTACACATTACTTGAGTGTGAGTGTGTGTGCAATGCGTGCCATTAAATCAGACACCTTTTATTGTGTTACAGAGTAATTGCAGCAGTGTGAACCTGCTATCCACCACACCTGCATGACTTTTTTATACTGCTTTGTGGTATCTTTACTGGTAGTGGATTGTTACTGCCGTGCACTAATCCCCCAACTGGCAAAATGTATTCCTTTCCAGATTTGGATTTGTGACTTGTGAGCACTGGTTAGGTGTTGTTGTGCCTTTTTGTATGTATCCCTTGAGTGTGCAGCACAATCTTAATCTATCTGTGCGTTTGCTTGGCACCAATAATTCTGGGTGACTGCATTTCTTTTTTACGCTCTCATTTCACTTCCTCAGCACTGGGGAATTTTCTGGGCACAAGACAGTAGCATTTTGGGGATGCACATTAATTCTGGTGACTCTGTGTATGACCAGACCACTGCGCGCATGACTGAGTGTGCCATTAATTCTGGGAGACTTTGCATTTCTTGTTACACTCTCATTTCGCTTCATCAGCACTGGGGAGTTTTCCTGGACACAAGACACAGTAGCACTTTGGAGATGCACATTCATTCTGGTGACTGTGTGGGTGGGATCCTGCCAATATTGTTGTGATTCTGCCTTACTTCACGTTTAAGGTGGAATGACAAGGCAAAGTAATAATAATAAGGTGAAGTGAGCTTTTCCTATGGGGCACTCTGCGTAGCGTAGTGCCAACGTGAAGTGGCCTCTTCGCGTTCACTTCAGCGGTGGATTTTAAATTCACTGCATCTCTATTTCCAGGGAACCTAATGGAAAATCGGACATCAGAAGTACATGATACAAAATTAATACATACTTATTAAAGCTGATAGGAATAGAAATCAGAAGTCATTTTCAAGTTCAATAAAGTTATCTATTTTGTATCCTGTGTTTGTGTCGTTTTTATTTATTATAAATAATGAAATGTGATGATGAATGATATATTTCTATCAGCTTTTATTAGTACACTAATGCACATGGAATCAGTCAACTTTCATAGTTGGGAGAAAGCACGTGGCACTCATTTCAAACACTGAGGTAATTATCACTAAGCATTTTATACAGATTGTAGTGGTGAAAGTGATAACTGTGCTTTCTACTTAAAAGTTGTACTAGGTGAAGTTTTGTGCAGGGCAATCATTCTGTCATACATGCATTTGATTATGTTTTCAATTTTACTGACGAACATTACTCATTCAGCTCACTTCTCTTTAGTAATTGGATATATGTTTTTTATAAGTTGATGAAAGTCTGTTTATGCGACTACCAACTTCAACTCTCATGCATGAGTAATATGAAGTTGTTAACTGAAGCAATTGCATTTTATTTCTGACATTTGTGTCTATACAAAAAGCAGACTGTGTGGTTGTCTAGTTTTGTTTCTTCAAATTCATTGCAAAGCTCCTGCTTTCCTCCCCCCCCAAAAAAAAAAACTCACATATACAGTTTCACATCATAACCTTTCCATCTTTCCACACCCATCACAAATAACTGAATTTAGTCCATGGTCATAAAGAAAATGTCAGATTGGCATTATGATGATATGTGCATTCAAGACAGATAACACATAGCTTACATTTGTCTCCGTTATATTATAGGGGTGTGGTAGCACCCCTAAAGTTAGGGTTGAGTAGACTGTTTAATGTTAAGCCCCAAATTCTGCACCTTAACAACTTTGGCGTCATTTGAGGAAATAGCCCAAAATTTGGCATGCACCATCAGGCTACCAGATTCTCAAGATGTGAAAAGTTTTGTGATGTCATTTTGTTTAGTTTTTGTGATACAGAGCACCATAAAATGGGAAAAAAATAACACATTTGGTTTCTCTATATTTAACATTGCGTAGTTTTTGCTCTTACCTACAGCCTAGACCACGTGGAATTTTTTCAAGACGTTTTTAGGGTTGAAGGGGCCCATGCCAAGGGTGGGCCTTTGGAAGGTTTAGTGAAAAAATATTACACTGTTTTAAAGTTAGAACGATTTTTGAGTTAACATTCAAGTTCGACTGGTAAAAAATCTATTGTGAAAGGTAAAAAAAACTATCGCGAAAGGTAGAAAAACATACCTCGAGTGGTTAGTTGCATGATTTACTTGTTGTGGGGGAAAGATACCAATCAAGATGGCCACCATTTTCCTTTTACTTTTAATGTTACAAACATTTAAACTACATAAAAAATTATCTCTTAAAAAAAAAAACACTTGAACCTAGCTAAACTGGAACCCATTTACCTAGATTCTGGTGTTTGTTTTTTAAAATGGTCACAGATACCTTTTCTGGGCACCTCAAAATCCAGGGTGCCCAGGTTAGTGAGAGAAGCCGTTCACCCACGTTGTCTGTATGAGAAGCTCATGCTGTGGGCTGCAGTTACAGGAGTGAGATGCTGATCCCCTCTTCTGTCTGTTTGCCTCGGTGTCTGTCTTTCAGAGTCTATCTGTCTGTGTGTATGTATGCCTGTCTGCCTATCTATCTATCTATCTATCTATCTATCTATCTATCTATCTATCTACAGTATCTAGCGGACCAGGAAGCCCTCCACTGGTACTGCTTCTTTCTCCCCCCAGCTTTCCAGGTTGCCTGCCCCCAATTTCTAATTTTTTTTAAATTATAAGCAGACCAACATGCCCATCCCTGCTACCACTTCTTAGAACTCCCTCCCATCCAGTTCATCTGCATCCAGTCCAACAACTGTAGCCCAACACTAGGGTGCCCAATTCCTAGTGTCAAAATAAGTTGAAATAAAGAAAAACATCCCTCAATGTTTTTTTTAATCCCTGTAAACAAAGAAAACAGTTTCTCACAGATCTGACCCCCCCACTCCAACCTCCCAATCAGCACTCACCAACCCACACACCCCATGCCCCCACCTCCACATCCTCACTCATGTGAAGATCCCCTAAGGCAAAGATCCACTCCCTGATCAAAGACACATTTTGCTGCTGGAACTTCCAGCTGCAATATGAGAAACTAAGAAAAGTGTGGTTCAATGTATTTCAATGGCGGGGGTTGGACTTTGATGCATAACGTTGTCATTTTTGTATATTTTGACCCAAATTTTTAACTTGGCCTTTCTGGGACAATACCTCATAACCAATGGCAGTGGAATTATGCAAATCAGGCCTGAAAGGCAATTTCAAAGTCATTTGGCAAAATCACCCTTCAGGAGTGATTTGAAACTTTTCACTGCCCTTGTTCATGAGGTGGTGTCATAAGAAGCCTATGTTGAAAATGTGGGGTTAAAATTTATAAAAATGTCAAAGTTATGCGCATAATAGGCCCTATGCACTAATGGGGTGGAGTGGCTATGCGTGCGTATCTGGGGTGTGCAACAACTCCACACCTTACGTGCCTCCCCTTGCAGGATGCTGTAAGGGGTGTGTGCAGCACATACACACCCATCCCCTGACCATGTGAGGAGCAACGCACTGGGGTGGGCAAGGGGTGGGTCAGCACTACACACGATGCACTAAGGCGTGTAGTGCTGGCCATGGAGGTGGGTAGGGGGTGCAGGGTACACCAGAGAAAACCCTGCCATAAACCCTCTATGCACCCAACACACACCCCAGGACCCAC
The DNA here is from genome assembly GCA_016271365.2 of Neoceratodus forsteri. Taxonomy (NCBI): domain Eukaryota; kingdom Metazoa; phylum Chordata; order Ceratodontiformes; family Ceratodontidae; genus Neoceratodus; species Neoceratodus forsteri. The sequence goes on from CM057456.1 coordinate 954,500,069, forward strand.
CAGGCTACAGGGCAATTAGCCCACCCAGCCACCCACCCTCTGGAGCCTCTACATAGGGCTGCCCAGTGCTGCCCACCCACCCCAGCACACAGCGGTGTGCAGCCGCACACTTTCACCGGGTGCCATCCAACCCTGGGAGGCACCAGCACACAGATGCAGCCCCTGGCACACAGATGCAGCCCCTGGCTCCCCCCGATGGCCCACCAGCATCCAAACCCTCACCGGTCCCACTGCACTGATCAGTGCCATTGGAGGGCCAGCGGTATTGCCCTCCCTCACCTGCCACAGCTGCCAGATGTTGGACATCTGCAAGGCACTGCCAATGCTCACCCTACTGTGCAAGGGAATCCAGTGCAGAACCCAGTCTGGGCATCCGACTGGATGCCTAGCCAGACCCACGACCCCGCCCCTGGATGCCCTGCAGAATCCTGCACATTGGGGGGTGGGGCCATGGACAGGTGGCCAGCAGTCATGAATGCTGCCAATGTGCACCTGTCTGTGAGTGTGATGCTATGCAGGCAGGGTACGTGCGGATTCCGCATACCCCCACTTCATTAGTGCATAGGGCCCAATGTGCATACATTGAAATTTTTCTATGTTCACTCATAACTTTGGTAGTTTTAAATATTTTGACCATAAATTTTCAACATAGTCATTTCTTCATACCACCTCATGAATGTGATAGCTGTCATTTTTCAAATCCTGGCCAAAATGTGTTTTTACAACTGTGGCGCAGAATAATGTTTCAGTGCCATGGAATGAAGCTTTGGCAGGGATTTGAACATTTTCACCTACTAGATTCATGAGGTGGGGTAAGAGGAAGGCTATGTTAGCAACCTGGTGTACAAATATAGTAAAATGCCCAGGTTATGACTGAGCATGCCAGCATTTCAATGCTCACTCATAAGTTTGTTAATTTTCAATGTTTTGACTCCAGACTTTCAACATACCCATTTTTCCACACCACCTTATAAATGTGACAGGTGTCATTTCTTATATCCTGGATAAAATGTGTTTTCACACTTGTGGTGTGAAATGACATTTCAGTCAATATGCTATAAATGATACATCAGACATTATCAGTCAGTGTCAGTGGCTCAGTAGGAAGCACACTCGCCTCTGAGGCCAGGAGATTAGAGGGCTGTGGGTTCAGTTCCCACAACTGGCACTTGGGATAATATCCCTGTACTGACACTGTAGTGCAGCATGAGAGGGATGCTGCACTTCTGAGGTGCTGTCTTTCGGATGAGACGTTAAACTGCGGTCCCGTCTGCCTGGATTGGTGGTAGTTCAGGTGGATGTTAAAGATCCCATGGCACTTATCGAAAAGAAAAGAGTAGGGGAATTTCCCCGGTGTCCTGGCCAAATTTCCCTCATTCACTAAAAATACCACCAACAGCTTAATCTGGCTCAAGGTCAGTTGGCATTCATCTGTATCCCCCTCCCCCGGGTCGTGCCTGAAAATAGGCAGGATTTGTCTAGTGCACTTACCCGGTCAACAAAAAAATAAATACATGTCATGTTTATAGGGGCAGTCATAAAATGACTATCTTGAAAATTTGGAGTCAAAATGTAAAAAAAAAAGAGTGAATGTGTAAGAAGTGAATGTGCCATCCCTGTACTTCTATAGGTGGATGAAGTCTTCCCATAGTGCAGCCCGAAGGACACTGTGCACATCTGCACTGTTCACACAGACCTGGTCATGAGGATACGATTCCACTATCTCAAAAAGAAAGGTAATTCTTTGCAAAAAAATTTTGTTAGTGCATCACTTAGGGTATCTTTTTTTTCGTAAACTTTATTTAAGATAGGACATGTTCAGACACACCTTATCTCCCATTCAGTGAGAGACACTTCCAACCGTTATTTTAAAATACAGGTACTTAGAAAGAGGTGCATTTCATATCTAATAATCCAGCCTTGATGCTATTATCATTGGAACTAATAAAATTAATTAATAGTAATAGCCACTTAATGACAAAGAGGGAAAAAAGGCAGAAAGGTATCTGCAAACACAAAATCATGCTTCCCTTAGCATCTTGCCATAGGTATTGAGACAATACAGTGATAATGAAATAATATTATAATAATGGAAGAATGGGTTGCCAACAGATCTCACAGTGTCATCAAAAACTTGGGAACCAATCTCTATAGATGGCCTGTTCCAGTGGAAGCCAAATATCCTTATATTTACCGAGTTGTCCATGGACAAGATATTGTGTCCCCTCCAGTTTCATTACTTGCATAAGGGACGTAGGCCAGGAGGCTATAGTTGGGACCTGGTCAAGTCTCCAGTACAGAGCAAGTTCCTGCACACCCATTACTATACCAAGCCTCCACAACTTCTGTCCTTCTCCAGGTTTCCAACTACCCAGTGTAGGGAGTCCCAGTAGAAGTTTCCAAGGGGTCTGGGCTAGATGTGATATTTAAGGTTTTAGATAAAATATCAATTATCCCCAGCCAAAAGCGTGACACTTTAGGACACATCCATACCATATGGTAGAAATCACTCACCTGAGAGTGACATTTAGGACAATATGGGGAGGATTCAGAGTCTATTGTGTGAGCCAGCTTAGGGGTATGGTAGATGCGCATAAGGAAGTTAGATTGGATGGCTCTTAGGCGATTGTTAACTGAACATTTTAAGAAGTAATTTTTAGTAGTAATCTCCAGTCCCCTCCAGTGATTCCCTCAGGGTAAATGTCTGTCTTCCTCCCAGGCCCTTTTAATTATCTCTAGTGGGTCCAGTAGGCTTCCCAGTAGTAGTCTATAACACCTACTGTTTTGAGTGATCTAAAACCTTTGATATTGGAGAATTTTGTAAATAGTTCCTCCAATGGGAAGCGTTGCAGTGAGAGGGGGTCCTGGGGTCCCTGGGGAGGCCCCCTGTAGTTTACATCTTAGTCTAAGATATAGAAAGTATTGAGAAGGGTGCAACTTGAATTTTCTGTTCAAGGCACTAAACTGGCATACCTCCCCTCCTTTAAGAATTTGACTAAGTCGAAAAAGGGCATGCTTGTCCCACCTTGTGAGACCTGTTCTATCATTATTGGAGAGCCCTTTTCTCCCCTTCAAAAGCACCTCTAGGGTCACGTCTGGTGATAGACCTGGTTTATGTCCCAATAGTGAGTGAGCCTGTGTCTAAGCTTTCCAAGTGGCCCTAGCACATGGGTTAGAGATATTAGGGGGGTTTCCTCTCCCAGTGAGTTAACAAACAGGTTATAGTATAGATGAGGGTCACCTTCATTTTCCATCTGCTTCCAGGTAGGGACCTCCCCCTCTACCCTCAACAGATCTTGTACATGGTCCAGTTGGGCTGCCGTGTAGTATAATTGCATGTTGGGTAGATTCAGGCCCCCATCTTCTCTGGTAACCACAATATCTTCGTCTTGATTCTGTTTTTTTCCCCCTGCCACAAGAGTTGTATACATGCTCCTTCCAGTGCTTTGATATATTTTGTGAGAGGGAAATTGGAATAGACTGAAAGAGGTAGAGTGCTCTTGGAAGGATATACATCTTGACTAGGTTAACCTGTCCCAGTAGGGTGAGTGTCACAGCCCTCCAATTGGTGCAGTCTGTCTTGAGCTTCGTAATCAAGGGATCATGGTTAATTGGTATAATTTGAGAGAGTTTGCTTGGTAACAGGACCCCCAGATATTTTATCTGTTTGGTGTTTATCTGTTTATTATGATCCCGGCTATCTCTATGGAGATCTTCCTTTCCCCCAAGGGGAGCCACTCACTTTTCTCCCAGTTAATCTTGTGTCCCAAGATGGGGGGCCATATTTCTCAGATATCATGTTCAGTGCTGGTATGGCCTCACCAGGGTTGTACAAAAATAGTAAGATGTCATCAGCAAACAAAGATATCACTTGGACTTCCTTCCCCACCTTGCAGACCCTAATTTCTCCGTTACCCCGAATGACGTTTGCCAGTGCTTCCATAGTAAGCACGTATGGCAAGGGGGACAAGTGGCAACCTTGTCTTGTTCCTCTAGACAGTGTGAAGGGGGTCAAAATAGTGTTGTTGGTTAGAATCTGGGCTTGTGGAGCAGCATACAGGGCCCCTATCCATTTTAGTATAGTGTCCCCCAATCTAAATTTGCATAGCACTGCAATCATAAAAGGCCATTTGATGTGGTTGAATGCCTTTTTTGGTGTCAAGTGCTAATAGACCTCTGTGTGATCCCCCCTTTTCCATCTATGAATGACATTGATGGACCTATGAAGATTGTGCTTAGCCTGCCGTCCTTTAACAAAACCCCCTTGATCTATGTAGATCAAGCCTGGGAGGACCCTCTCCAGCCTATTTGCTAAGAATTTTGCTAGGATTTTATCATCTGCATTGAGGAGCAATATAGGATGGTAAGATCCACATTTAGATGGGTTTTTCCCCAGCTTGGGGAGTACTACTATGGTGGCCATTTTCTGAAAGTGTGGTAGTTCTCCCTGCTTTAGAGCATTTTCTAGGACCTCTCCCATAAGGAAACCAAGGGCATCCCAGGTGGCCCTATAACATTCAGCAGGGATGCCATCGGGGTCCGGTGATTTTTCCTTATTTATATGCCAAACCACTTGTTTAATCTCCTTGGGGGACAGGGGAGAGTTTAGCTCATCCCTGAGAGCGTCACTCAGACATGGCATGTCCACCTCCCGAAGAAAGTCCTCCGGGTCCCCTTCTGGTGGAACCTGAGTAGTGTACAGATGGGAGTAGAAGGCCCAAAAGATCTCATTGATCTCTTTCTGGTCAAAGATGGGGGAGCCATCAGGTTTAGCCATGGATAGTATGGCCCGTTCCACTTTTTTTTGTTTTACCAAACTAGCCAACCATTTGCCTGATTTGTCTCCTTCGAAGTGCTTGTATAATTTAGTGAGCACTAGGTCCCGCTCCAGCTTTTGGGAGACTATTTGGTATAACTTCCCCTTTAATGACTTTAAGTCTTGTGTGAGTTGGGACTGGGGATGGGCTATGGCCCTCTTCTCTAGATCTTGGACTTCGGCCGTTAATTGGTCCTCCTCCCTAAGGGTTTTTTTCTTTCGAAAGCTGCATAGGAGATTGTCTCCCCTTGGAAAAAGGCCTTTAGAGCATCCCATACAAAGTTTATATGTGTCCTTTTATCTTTGTTATTATCAATAAATTCTATGATTTTCCCATTAATAAATTTAGTATAACTATCATCTAGGAGTAGGATGGGATCAAACCTCCACTGAGGTCCCCCAGAGGATTGTGGTCCTGACGATAAATGCAATTGGAGTGGTGCACGATCAGAGATTAATATGGGTCCTGCATGGAACTGTGATGAAGTGGGGGAGACTAGTATGTAGTCTAGCCTGGTATAGACTCAGTGTGAGTGTGAGTAAAATGAATATTACCTGTCTCCAGGGTGTGAGTGTCTCCAAGCCTCCACTAATGCTCTCCTAGATATAAATACCTAGATATAAATTCTTGCGATGCTGCTACACTTTTGGGGTCGCTGAGTGGTCCAACCTAGGGTCAAGGTAGGTGTTAAAATCTCCTCCCAAGACTAAGTTATCTTGATAGGGAGCCAGGGTCACCCCAGGTGTGTGAAGAAATCTGGGGAGTCAAAATTAGGGCCATAGATTGAAGCAAAAGTGTACACCCTTACCCCCAAAACCACTTTGGCAATAGCGATTCTGCCCTGGGGGTCCACAACAAAACTGTTTACCTTATGTGGTAGGCCAGGCCATAACCAAATAGCCACCCCCCTGGCTCTAGATGTAAAGGGTGCTACCAATAGGACCCCCCCCAAGACTGGGCCTGTTTACCTGCTTCCTCCCTCGTGAGATGTAATTCCTGCAGTAGTACCACATCCACTTTTATTTTTTTAATATATGACCAGACTCATTTCGTCTTAACTGCTGTTTTCAATCCATTGACATTCCATGATAAAATTGTTAAATCAGCCATTAGTTCTGTTTAACATAGCAAGAGTGGCCTCTATACATTTGTACCTATACGTGGAGTAAATAACAACTTCAAGGAATTGTCCAAACCATCCATAACTTTTGTTTTTTAACATTTCCCCATTCATAGAATCCCCCTCCCTCTCCCTCTCCCTCTCCCTCTTTGCCCCTAAACAAACATGAACTTTTTGAAATGAGGAACCCCCCCCAAAACAGGTCCCCAATTCCCCCTTGTTTAGAATCAGTCTCGCAGAAAACGAGCACCCCCCAAAACTGTACCTTCCTTTTAAGTCCCCTCCTCCCACTTGCAAAACATAGACAACCTTGCATCCCACCCATACTGCTCCCCCCTTACAGTCTTGAAAAAAACATCTACCTCTACTCCTCGTGGAGTGAGCTGCCAAATCCACAGTTAATATAAAAGGAAGAAATCCTAAGGTATGTTAGTGTGTATCCTTTCGACAAGATCTAAGGATCTGTTTGTGGGGAAAGAGCTGTAGTCATTGTACAACACCAGCCACAGTCTGGTGCCTCAGAAAAAACATAGGAGCCTCATAGCCCACCATTCCCTCACAGTAGCCCTCCTGTGCTCAAAACGGACAGTGTCGAGAGAAAGGTCACCGCCAATGCCCAGATTGGCGTAGTGCCTGTCCCCTCTCCACACTACATGGATTTTGGAGGTTGACATAAGTGGTCTACCTAATTGAAATAGCATAGCCCCAGTCATGCCCCAGGGAGCAACAGCATGCTACTGAGGAGGCTCCATCTGCTCCAGATATATGAAGAAGTCCTGCCATTTCTCTCCCCACTCCCCGTATGTGTTGCTGTAGATGAATCTGCTATATATATTCCCCATGCCCTGGCTTGCATAGCCTGAACCCCGGCAAGCCATGATGGGTGTCAGAGGGCTGACCCAGTGTGTTCGTCTCGCTAAGGGTGATAGCGGTCCAGCCCCCAACCCCCAACCCCCTCCCCTGGGCAAGGCATGGTCAAAGAAGTGTAGTAGAGTTTTCTCTGTTCATGAACTCGAGTCTGTGCGCCATGGCCCAACCTAAAGGGCGCTGGATGGCCACTACCCCACCCCCCCAGCAGTCGGTCAAACTCTCCCCGGGCCACAAGAACCCGGTCTAGATGAAAGCAAACCAGTAAAGACTTATAAAAGCTGTAAAGTATAAAAGTAAACAAGTTAGAACAGGCCAAGCAAAATTCAAGGCCCAAACTGAGTTAAATTAAGCTCGAAAAGGGGCCAATAGCACTTAGAGTCCCAGTATTAGATAAGTTCTCAAGCTCCCCATACAGAGGGTGGGTGAGCACTGGGAAGCACTCAGGCATGCCCTGATAGGCCTCTGACCCCGGAGTTGTGTGCACAGTGGTTTTCTCCTGAAAACCCCCTTCCCAGGAGACGAAAGAGAGGGACCAGGAGCAGGTGATATTCAGTGGTGATGCACCATGGTGCAGTACCGTTGAATATGGCATGGAAAGTGCACAGAGCAGTGATACTGCGCATGGTATAGTGGCACTGCACCGGCACAAGCCAAAGATAGGGAGCACAGTGATGTGCCAGCACAAACGCATTTGCGCTGGGTGCATCACCCACAATATTCAGCAGAGGGCATGCAAATGAGGCCATAATATATGCAAGACACATATGGGGCCACTTCCATGTCATTATGGCCCCATTTGAATGCCTTGCACAGGGCAGCCCAGTGAATTGCGCCTGGTGCCCTGCACAGAATGAGGTGTGCAGAGGGGGTCCTAGGGCATCCCCCACCCTGTAGCCATGATCACCAGTGATTGCTCTAAGAAATTTCCTGGTGCTCTAGTGGTACCCCCCTCCCTCCTGTTACCCCGATCGCCATTAAAGTACTTGAGATCATTCCCTGGTAGTCTAATGGTACCCTCCTCCCGCCAGTTGCTGCAATCTGCTGGAATATCCTTACAAACTCCATGGTAGTCAAGTGGTATCCCCCTGCCCCTAGCCCCGATCGTGGTACAGTATGGGCTGTAAGCCTATTGGTGCACAGTGTGGACCAATGGGCTTGCAGGGCATACTATGCTAGACAGTCCCAAATATGTGAATGAAGTCGTTCACATATTTGGGACTGTCTAGTATAGTATTGCCTGCAAGCCAATATTGTACCTATCATATGGCAGGAAGCTGGGTGGTATGTGGGCAGGCTGCAGCCGCCCACCAATGACGAGGAGGAAGCAGGAGGTAGGCAAGGGTCCTGTGTGGGTGGGAGGGTGGGGGTGCTACTGGATCACCAGGGAATTTACATTGGGTGATGTACCATGATCACAGCAATCGGTGGGGGGAGTACAACTAGACCACCAGGGACGTTACATACAGCAATTTACCACAATCAGAGGCTAGGGGCAGGGAGGTACCACTAGACTACCAGGGAATTATTTCAAGTACTTAAACCGTGATCGGGGTAATGGGAGGGAGAGGGGGTACCACTAGACTACCAGAGATATGTGGGTGCTTGTAGATGGTGTTCTAGGTGGGCGGGTGGCTGCCCACAGCTGGCGGCTGCTGTGTTGCTTCCTGCAATACAGCACCCCACCTGTGGGTGGCCAGAAGTTGTTCCACCAATTCACAGGCTCAGCTTTGAGCCCCCCCATGTGGCGCAATGCAGGGTTGTGCCAGCATATGCGCCACACATCCCGGGTTGAATATCGACATGTGCCGCATATGCATGGGCACGCCCCCTGCATCTGCGCCACATACACTTACATTGAGCCCGGCACATTGGGATTTGCACTGCACCAGGCAGCCTTTTTAATATCTCACCTGGGTGCAATAAGGGGTTGCACCGGCGCTACTCTGTTGCACCATGCGCAACCCCTTTGAATATCCAGGCCTAAGTTTTTTAAATACCCTTATTAGATCTAAAAGAGCAAGTAACAAGATTGATTATGTACAGTTGTTCATAACTAAGTGTTGCTGTAGTAGACTCAACAGTTTCTGGTTATAAAGACCATTGCAGTGTACTCAAATAATATATGATGCTGATGTATAACTGGAATAATCAATAAAAAGAGCACAAAAAAAATAAAATACATTCATAAACACCAATGAAAACATTAGGTAAAGAACAGACATATTTTATGATACATGTATTTAACTTTGATTCAAGGGGCTAACACAACCTGGTATAGCGTGCTTGTGCAACTTTGTTGATAGACTGAGGAATTTGAATAAGGTGTAAATTGACATAAGTGAATACTTTGGACATTCACACTCTGTTCCATGAGGAAATACCAACCTGTCAGTGTACCATGAAGGCAAGGAACTCTCAAGGAGGGTTCCACCCCGGAGGTGCCACGGGAAGGATTCCCTTAGGCTAAAGGTACCTAAGAAAGGATCCCCAAGGAGAGAGGCACACCACTGGAGGAGAGGAGGATGGTGGGGCAAAGAAACAGTGCTTCTGAGTGAGACTGAAAGGAGCTGACTTAAATAGCTCAGATGTGGGACATAGCTGGTTGCTCCCACCCACTGAACTGCAGGCATAGAAATTCGGTTTAATTGGCTTACATAACCTATTGTGGAGTTATGCTTCTGCAACTTTGTTGATAGACTGAGGAATTTGAATGAGTTGTAAATTGTTGTAGGTGAATACTTCGGCCACTAGCACTCTCTGTTCCATGGGGAACTACCACACTGTCAGGGTACCGTGAAGGAAAGGAGCCCTCAAGAAGGGTTCAACCCCTAGAGGTGCTGTGAGAAGGAAGGTACCTCAGGAAAGAGCCCCAAAAAAGTACTGAGCAGCAAGTAGTGACCACAGAGCCTGAATGAGGGCAGATTGACAGCAACCAGAGATGACTGGAGACAGACACAGACTGAGATAAGCAATGACTGACAGATATTACAACTGATAACAGAGGGGCATGACTTTTAAAGAAGAAAGGGAAAGGCAAAGAAGGAGGTCCACCATCCAACTCCATCCAACAGAGGAAACCTACCTGGGTAAAAACTAATATAAATGTACTACATTAGGCAGGGTCAGATTAAGGCAATCTGGAGCCCTAGGGCCAAGAGAAATCTGGGGCTATGCTAACTGCAACTCTGCCCATTTGCCATGACTATGCTCCTTCACTATGACCAAACCCCTTGGCCACTGCATATAAGTTAATGAAAAAACTTCAACAAAAATGTTCTTACTGTTCCTAAAAAGTGGCTTAAAACATAAATAACCTAACTAAAATGATTCAGAATTAATGAAACTAATAATATCAGTATGGAATAATAACAATAGTCTGAGTTTTGATCATTTAGCGAAAATAATTATTAATTGGCCTGGTAAAAATAATTTTTCAGGTGCGAAATGTTATGATTTGCACTTCTCCAACCCCCCCGCCCCCAACACACACATTTGCACTCGCAGCCTGTGTGTTATCATTTTGTCCTATCAGGTATTACTGTATGAACCAGGATGTGGACGTTTTGTTGGGTAGGGTATAGACTCCTCTTTAAAAGAGGCTGTAAAAGAGGCTGGGTCTGGGGTGGTGTAGGAGTTAAGTTAGTGGCTTGCTAGAGAAGTAATGAACTTTAGAGACTATATTGCAAAGTGAGTGATTGTTGGAAGAAATTATTCCCAGGATCAAACATTTCTGCTATTGGTAAGTAAGCAAGGATGAACAAATAGCAAGATTTACTGATGGGAATCTGGAAATATCTTCATTTGTTCACCCTGAAAATGGAGCGATATCAAGATCAGAACCTCATCCACAACCCTATCTGTTAAAAAATACTTTCTGGCATTACCTCTGAGCCGTCCCCCCTCTATCTTCAAATTGTACCCCCTTGTTCTTGCACATCTCTTCTGAAAGATGCTACCCTCTTGTACTTTTGTGTTTTTGTGTGGGCTAGACGCTTAGGCGCCTAACCCCCCCCCCCATACCCTCCCAGTCTTTGTAGTGCAAATTCAGGCTTTTGGCACCTTTTGCAGATTGCTGCAATAAAGTGCCTTTTCTCACTGCCTTCTCCTCTGTCCCCTACCTTCCAGCCGGCACAGCCCTCAAGCACTCAGAGACCGGAGGGGCTCTGAGCCGCCAGCGGGCCGGCGGCGACCGACAGGCCGACCAGGGAACCAGGAGGCCGGGAGAAGCAAGCAGAAAGGTACGGGCAAAGCCGCAAAATTTTTGCCTGCCCTCCCTCCCCCCTCTTGGTTGTTTCTTTTATACACCTTTTCCCGCCAATTCTCTAATCCACGCCCACAACTAATTCTCTTATCCGCTACATTAACCCCTACCTTCCCTCCACAATGCTACTTTGCTTCCTCTTGCTACTGAGCCTCTCATCTTCCTCGATCCCAAAAAATAATTATGATATACCCAATGCCATGGCGACTAAGGCAGTGAATATGGCCTGTCCACCCCTGCCATCCCCAGTGGACACCCATCATTTCCATAATTATATCCTGCCATTTTTGCACTGCAACCCCTGGGGTATCCCACAAAAAGGTTCTCTATCCTTTCAACACTCCTCAAGTGCCCTGCACCTATTTTGGCATTACATTAACCCCCTATGCCTGTCCATCAGATTGTTACTTTGTAATATAACCCACACCCATATAACAGGACCCTCACCCACTACACATTGGATCCCAACTAAGAAGAGGAAATGCTCTGATTACTCCCTATCCCTATCATTTGGTGCCCTCCTCAAACTAATCTTCTTCCTTCTGATCAGTATTGGTACTATTGAAATCAATCCTGGCCCCACTGAAAGGTTTTTATCCCCATCTGATCTAGCCTCCATAAATGGCCTAAGTTTCTTCACTTCAATGCCTGCAGCCTCCTAAAAAAGTTCTCCTTAATACAGGCCTGGGTTGCACATACCCTACCTGACTTCCTGGTTATCTCTGAAACTTGGCTCAGATCTACAACAAAAGATAGTGAAATAAACCTTCCCAATTACCAGCTTTTCAGATCAGACCGCCCTTCCGGGGCGGTGGGGTGGCCATCTACGTCAAGGAAACCATCTCTGCATCCTGCCTCATTAATACATCGAACCAAAGGAATTTGAATGCTTGTCAATCAAAATAACCCTTCCTAACATGTCTCCTTTAAATTGATTGGCTCCATTAGGCCCCTCTGCAGGCCTCAAACTCCTATCCACCTAGGAACAATACTCAATCTAGGCCCTGAAGACACCATCATCCTTGGTGATTTGAATTTAAATTGGTTATCTAATGCATCTGCACCCCTAGTAACCTTCTGTGACACCCATGGATTCACACAATTAATCAAAGATCCAACAAGGATTAACCTAAAAAATATTACCAACAGTTCACTCCTGGATATCATGATGGTAAACAAGCCTCACTTATATTCTCATGCTGGAGTGCTACCCAGTGACATAAGTGATAATTGTCCCATAGCTGGCATAAGATCTACACTCAAGCCATCCAATCCTGCAAAATTTCTCCATAAAAGGTCAAAAAAGAATTTCAACATCTCAGGATATCTCCATGATTTGTGCAATACAAAGCACTGGCAAGATTTCTACCTCACAACCTCAGTTGAGACAGCTCTTCAGATCTTAAGGGTTATTATCACAAATGCCTCAATATACATGCACCACTCACCAGTGTCAGAACCAAAGTAAAATCTTGTTGTTGGTTCACTGCTGACCTTAAATCAGCTTTGATAGCCAGAGACAAACTCTGGAAAAAGGCAAGAATAACAAAGGATCCTAGAGACTGGCTTCAATTCAGAAAAGCAAGAAATTCATGCACAAAACAAATAAGAAATGCCAAAGCTGCCTTCTACAGAACTGAATTGGATGCCTCCTATACTAACCCATCCAGGTTCTGTGGTACTATAAAGGGAATTCTAGGTCAAAATTCTACCCCTGCCTTACCCTCCAAACTGCTCCTAAGTGACATAGAAATCACTGACAAGCAAGAAATATTAAATGCCTTCAATGATCATTTCACTACAGCTGGCCTAGCCTTTGACTCTTCACCTGCAAATCTCTTGAGATCATCATTAAACCTTCAATCCACTGTGGGCCAAAAGGCTGCCTCAACATTCTCCTTCAGAACCAATATCCTTAAAAGTAGAAGACCTCCTATCCAATTTAGACACATCTAAAAGTGCAGGTGCAGACTCCCTGGATCCCTACTTTCTTAAAGTAGCATTGCACTATAGCTGCCCCCTCACTCACCTCTTCAATCTTTCCCTAGCTACTGGTTCCATCCCCTCTATATGGAAGACAGCTCAAGTAGTTCCACTACTTAAACCAGGTGATCCCATGGACCTTAACAATTACAGGCCCATTTCCATCTTACCGGTACTGTCCAAGGTGCTTGAAAAATTAGTAAACTCGCAGTTAAGGGCCTATCTGCACACCAACAACCTCCTAAACCCAGCACAATCTGGGTTTAGATCAATGCATAGCACCATCTCTGCCCTAGCCAAAGTCACTAACGATTGGCAGACTGCCTTGGATAAAAAGAATAGTACCTGTGCTGTGTTTCTGGATTTGAGTAAAGCATTTGATACAGTGGATCATGACTCATTAATATCCTCTCTTAGCTCCGTAGGCCTTGATTCACTCTCTCTCAATTGGTTTAGGTGCTATCTCTCTGGAAGGTTACAACTGGTAAAAAATGAAAATTACCTATCTACCTCTAAACCACTGCTAAGAGGTGTACATAAGAGCTCTATCCTGGGCCCCATCCTCTTTGCCATTTATATTAATAACATTGACTCCAACCTCTCTCAATCTAACATTCACCTGTTTGCTGATGATACTGTACTATATGTCAGCAATCCCTCACCATCAAAAAGCCTGTGAACTGTTACAGTCAGAATTCTCCATCCTACAACACAACCTATTGGAAAAAACTACTTCTAAATGCCAAAAACAAAAGCTATGTTTCTTTGCCACCAAGAGTTGCTCTTCCATTACCCCATCATTCACCACCCACAATTATCCACCTTATTTGGAGAAAATCTGGAATTTGTGGATAAATTCAAATATCTTGGAGTCTGGATTGACAATAAGCTCGACTACTCTGTCCACGTTGAAGAGCTACTAAAAAAGTTGAGACAAAGACTTGGCCTATTTTTCAGAATAAAACACTACCTTACCAGAGACTCCAAACAAAGATTAATCCAGGCAACATTCCTATCCCTCATTGACTATGCTGATTTCCTCTACGGCCATTGCTCCCTCTCCCTCTTAAATAAGCTGGACACCCTGTATCATAGAGCCATTAGATTTATTACAGACCTTCCCTCCAGCACCCATCATTGCTCTCTTTACATGGCAGTCAATTGGACATCCCTACAGCACAGAAGAAAAAAGAATGCTGCAACCTGGATCTTTAAAGCTTTATCAGACAAACTCCCCTCCTATATCTCAGACTGTTTCACCCGAATCACATCCAGGCCATACACCTTAAGGATCAATAAGCTCATTATGCTAAAGATTCCCAATACCTGCACCCAGTTTGGGAGGGCTGCTATCAGCTATTCCCTAGCATTTATCTGGAACTCACTCCAAAAATCTATGAATCTGAATACCCTCTTACCCTTATCATCCTTCAAAAAATTATATACCACCCTATTCCCAGAACTGTGCAACTGCTTCCATAAGGCCTAGTCTCCCACCCAACCTCCACCCCTCCCTTCTGTAATCCACTATGTTTAGTTTCCATTCTTCTACCCAGTCAGTTATCACACTTCGTATAAAAAGCCTATAGAAGCCCTACTATCTGAATATTATCCCTTCTATATCGATTGTCCTCTTCATTTTTACAGGTTTAAGTTATTGTTACTGTGCTTGTATATCTGTAAATTTTGTATATATCTCTCATCTAATTGATTGTATTAATGTTATGTTATTCTCATGTCTTTGTATAAAACTTGTATCCTTCTTTGTATGACCACTCAGGTCCATCTTGTAAATGAGCTACGCTCAATGATGTTCGCCTGAATAAATAAAGATTTTGATTGATTGATTGACTTTGTTAATTCCCTTGAGAAACTTTAACATTTCTATCATGTCCCCCCTCTCCCTCCTTTCCTCAGGGGTATACATATTAAACTGCTTTAGTTTCTCCTCGTATATCTTCTGGTGCAGACCCTGCACTGTTTTGGTTGCCCTTCTCTGAACAGCCTCCACTCTAGAAACATAGAAACATAGAATTTGATGGCAGATAAGGACCGCTTGGCCCAGCTAGTCTGCCCATTTCCCTACCTGATGGATAAGCTGCAGATTCTAGTTAATCAACAGCTTACTTCCTCCTACCCCCCACTAGAATTGTCTTATGCCTGTACCATGCATTCTTGAATTCTCCCACTGTTCCTAACCCCACAACCTCCTCAGGAAGGCTGTTCCATGCATCCATAACCCTCTCTGTGAAAAAATATTTTCTAACATTACCTCTGAGCCTTCCCCCCCATCTTCAAATTGTGTCCCATTGTTCTTGCACATCTCTTCTTCTGAAAGATGCTACCCTCTTGTACTTTGTTAATTCCCTTGAGATACTTGAAAGTTTCTATCATGTCCCCCCTCTCCCTCCTTTCCTCAAGGGTATACATATTAAGCTGCTTTAGTCTCTCCTCATATGTCTTCTGGTGCAGACCCTGCACCATTTTGGTTGCCCTCCTCTGAACAGCCTCCACTCTGTCTATATCTTTGCGGAGATGGGGTCTCCAGAATTGCACGCAGTACTCCAGCTGGGGTCTCACTAACTGTCTGTATACAGGGAAAACAACTTTCCATTTTCTACTGTTGAAGCCTCTCCCTATGCATCCCAGTATTCCCCCAGCCCTCCTTACTGCCTTCTCACATTGCTTGCCCACCTTTAGGTCATCTGATATAATTACTCCTAGGTCTCTTTCGATTTTTGTTGTTATTAACTCACCCCCCATTGTGTACTCTTCCCCTGGGTTTTTGTTTCCCAGATGCATTACCCTGCACTTCTTTGCATTGAATCTGAGCTGCCACATATTTGACCATTCCTCCAGCCTTGCCAAGTCCCTTTTCATTCTTTCCACTCCACCTTGTGTATCAACCCTGTTGCACATCTTTGTGTCATCTGCAAAGAGACATACCTTTACTTCCAGGTTCTTTCCAATGTCACTTATAAAGACATTAAAGAGGACCGGTCCCAGTACCGAACCTTGCGGTACCCCACTAGTTAACTTCCTTTCTTCACTGTGGACTCCATTTACTGTTACCCTTTGCATCCTGTTGTCCAGCCAGTTTTTTAACCAGGCTACTACCTTGGGACCCACTCCAAGGCTGGCTAACTTGTATATTAATCTTTTGTGTGAGACTGTGTCAAATGCCTTGCTAAAATCTAGGTAGGCCATATCCACAGCCCCTCCCTGGTCTACTACTTTGGTCATCCAGTCAAAGAAATCTATTAGGTTTGTCTGACATGACCTTCCCGCTGTGAAACCATGCTGCCTGGGGTCCTGTGCCCCACTGGCCTCTAGGTACTCAACAATTCTTTCCTTCAGAAATGATTCCATCATTTTCCCTACCACTGTGTCAAACTAACTGGTCTATAGTTTCCTGCCTCTGCCCTGCTCCCACTTTTGTGAAGTGGAATCACATTTGCCCTCTTCCTCCAGTCCTTGAGTACCACCCCATCCTCTCATGATTTGTTAAAGAGAGTAGTCAGTGGTGTTACTACTTCTACCCTTAGTTATTTTAGAATTATTGGGTGAATCCCATCAGGACCCATTGCTTTGTCCACCCTCAGTTTCAAGAGTTCTTTCAAAACCCTTTCTTCTGTGAATGGACTGGTATCAACCCCCCTATTCAGTGTTTCTCCCTTGTTTGGTTTAGGTACCTCTTCCTCCTCCTCTTCCGCTGTGAATACTGAGCAGAAATATTCGATCAGTATTCCTGCTTTTCACTATCACCCTCTGCTCCTATTCCCTTCCCTTTATTAAGTCTCTGTACCCCTTCCTTAGTCTTTCTTCACTCCCTAATGTACAGTACCTATAAAAGGTTTTATCGCCTTTCTTAACAGAGTTGGCTATCTTTTCCTCAGTTTGTGCATTTGCTATTCTGACTGTCTTTCCTGCCTTCTTCTGCTTTAACTGATAAAGTTCTCTGTCCTGCTTTTTCTGTGTTTTTAGTTATATTTCCTGAATGCTATCCTTTTCTGCTTAACCATCCTTGCCACCTCTTTTGAGAACCATAGTGTGTTTTTCCTTTTTTTGTTGTTGATTTGCTTCACACAAAGGCTTGTTGCCTCTGCGATGGCTGTTCTGATTATTCGCCATTGTTCCTCCACCCCTCCTTCTTGCCCGTTTGCTAGTGCTCTTCTGAAGCACTCTTTCATTTTCCCAAAGTCAGCCTTCCTAAAGTCCAATACTCTTGTTTTTGTATGGCTTGACTCAATGGCTGTGTTTATTGTGAACCACACTGTTTGGTGGTCACTTGTTCCCAGATGGCTACCCACTTCTAAATCTGAAATCCTTTCTCCTTCCCCATTTGAGAGTACCAAGTCTAAGATTGCTCCCTCCTGAGTGGGTTTCAACACTAGCTGTCTGAGCCATGCCTCCTGTAGTGCATTAAGAATGACCCTATTCTTGGATGTGTTTGCAGCAAAGGTACTCCTGTTAACATCTGGCATATTCAGATCCCCCATCAACAATATCCCCCCTTTTTCTGCCATTTTAAGGATGCCTTCTATCATTTCCTTGTCCATTTCCTTCCCCTGAGATGGGGGTCTGTACACAACCCCCATGCGGATTGTGGTGCCATATCCTGTCTCCAGGGTGACCCATAGTGACTCATCAACTTCCTGTTTACTCTTTAGTTCTGTTGCTTAAATCCCTTCCCTTATATAGATAGCTACTCCTCCTCCTCCTCTTTTACCCACCCTGTCCCTCCTGTAGACTGTGTATCCATGTATGTTGACATCCCAGCCATGGTTCTCTGTGTACCATGTTTCAGTGACTGCCACACTATCCAGGCATCCCTCTTCCATCAAGGCCACTAGTTCAGGGAGCTTGTAGCACAGACTGGGGGCATTGGTACTCATCATCTTCCATGTATTTTTTATGGCCTTACCTCTTTTAGTCCCATCCCTGTCCTTACTGAATTTTTTTGCATTTATCCCTGTCCTGTTCCCCACTGACTTCTCTACCTTGCTGTTTACCTCTCTAACTACTGTGTTTTGTGGGGGGAGGCTGGGATTTCCCTGCTCCTTTTCAGTGCCTCCCCCTTGGCAAGTTTAAATGCTTGCCAATGAAGCATTTAAACCTGTCATTTAGAATCCTGGCTCCCCCCAAGACAGATGCAGACCATCGCACCAGTATAAGCCTGCATCCCTCCAGGTGGCTCCCCAGTCACCAATGAAGCCAAAACCCTGAGCTCTATGCCAGTTTTTCAACCATTCATTGAATCCCATGGTGTGGAATACCCTAGCATCATCCTTGCCATAGACAGGCAGCACCTTCGAGAAGGTCACCGTATATGCTACTTGTCCAAGGCCCCTCCCCAACTCCACAAACTCCTCTTGCACCGCTCTGATCCCATTAACAGCCAGGTCATTTGTCCCTAGGTGGACAATGACATCCAGCTCCCTCCCTCGTGCAGCTGCTCCCGCGATCCTGAGGATTCGCTTCCTGTCCCTCCTAGCCATGGTGCTAGGCAGCCACCTTACCTCCCTATCCCCTTCATCCCCCACTTCTACCCCCTAATGATCGAGTCCCCCACCAGGAGTTGTTTCCTTCCCCTGTGGGGTCACGTGCCACCTTCCTGTGGGTCTCCTTTGTGGAGGTTCCCAGCATCCTCCTTGGTCTTCACTGCAGGTGCCTCCATAGAGAAACCACTCTTTGCCAGAACACTATATGAACTGTGGAGAGGTACAACTGGAGGGATACACATCTATTCCACCACCCTCTCCCTCCCTGAGCCCACCTTGGTCCAACCGCTCCTCTTTCTTGGCAACCTCTGAGGTAATGGTAGTGGCCCTGGTGGTCCCTGGGTAGGGGAAGAGGTTTCATGAATCCTAGCCAGGTCAGCCTGGAGACAGACAACCTCCTCCCTCAGACCAGAGAGGTGCCTGCAAACAAGGCAGCATTGCAGCCTCCAGAATGTCTCCCGGAACACTGCTGCCCCACAGCCATTGCACTGCACCACTCCCATCTTGACTTATTTTGTGTCCCCTCTCCTGTTGCTTTGTATGCTTACTGTCTCCTCCCTCTATGTATTTTTAAACTTACTTTCCTACTGCCTATGTGCCCTTACAACTCTCATCCCTCCTGTTCTGGGACAGGAACTTTCTGTAGTCTTCAGTAGTCTCCTTTTTCCATGCTTGGATTCAGACCTCCAGCAGCTGGGGGGGGGGAGAAAGAGTTATTTTTTTAGGTTCCTTCAAGGTTGATGAAACTAACATGTCTCAGTGATCCTTCCCTTCCTACTGCCAGATAGGAAGTTCCTGTTGTCAGTCAAATCCAGTGGCTATAAAAGTAGAACTAGCTTTGGGTGGGTGGGTGGAGGGATGAGAAGGAGGGCAATTAGTAAAACATCTTTAGTTCTAGACTGCTGTATTTTGCTCTGAAACCAAAGATACAGCAGTCTAGAACTACAGATTTTTTACTAATTGCCCTCCTTCTCACCCCTCCACCCACCCACTCAAAGCCAGTCTATGTCTATGTCTTTGTGGAAATAGGGTCCTGCTGTGAAACCATGCTGCCTTGGGTCCTGTGCCACACTGGCCTCTAGGTACTCAACATTAGAACACTTGGGCTCAGGTCAATTTTGATCAACTAGGCTATCTTTCCCCAAAATCGAAACTAACAAAGGAGTACATCAGGGCTGAGTCTTAGTGCCCCTCTTATTTAATCTTTATATTAATACTATTTTGTCTACATTATATAACCCTGAGTATCATTCACCTAAGGTGGTTAATAAAGTGATCAGCTACCTGGTGTATGCTGTTGACATTGTATTAAATTCAACTTCTTTACTTCTTTACTTTGTCTCCAAAGGAAGCTAAAAATATTTGCTGCAATGTGTCATGAAAATGAGCTTGTAATCAATAGAGGCAAGACCAAATTACTTGCTTCTGGCTCAAAATCAAAAGACAAATGTAAGATATTCCTAGATACCACACCCTTGGTCACAGATACATGTTACAATTACGTAAGGGTCAGATTTATGAACAATTTCTCTTGGAGAAATCATGTTAAATTGACACTGGATTGCATGAATAGTGCTTTTAATGCCTTCAAGATCTTTAATGCCAAGTTAGGTAGGGGCTCCATAAATGGAATTATCACAGTATTAAATGGTAAAATTCGAGCAAGCATCTTTTATGCAGTGGAAATTCAGGGACTTGCTGATTATTCTCAGCTGGAAATTGTCCACAATAAAACACTAAGATATACACTTGGGATACCTAATTTGGTTCTTGCAGAAGTTGCTAGACCAGAATTGGGATCATTTCCTTTGTCTACTTTAATCAGTGAGAGAGAAGCCTAAAGTTTGTACTTGATCATTTTTTCTCTCCCTGAAACTTGATTACCAAGACTTTGCTTGGAGGAACAAATAAATTATTCCCATTAGGGATTTTTTTGTCCCACACTCAAGCTATTCAAAGATCAACTTTTCCCAGTTGGTTTAGCTTACCTTTTATAAGAAGTATACATTCATTCTAAAGAAGAAATATCCATTATACTTAAGACCAGAATCCGACATGTTGCCATATCCCAAGCTATTGCTAGAATATATGCATTACAATGTTTTCCTTGGTACAAAATGATTAAAACCCACAATGGTATGGAACCTTATCTAAAACTGTTGTTTGTATGTATGTAAAAATTGTATTCATATTCATAATAAAATGAACAAGAAAATAGGATAAACTCCATTGAGTTAAAAACTCATTTCCAAGGAGGTCCATGCCAAGCATTCAGTTACACACTTTAGGACATACAGCACATCTTATAAACACAATCATAGTTTCAACAATACAATATAGTAAGTCCATAACTGTTATTTGTTCCTAATGATCGTAGAGTACTTACCTTATATAAAATGGAACCATATGAGGCAAACGGTATTTACTTCAAACAATGAAGATCTGGTTACACTTCACCTTACTTTAAATGTGGGAATGGTTATGAAGATGACCTGAAACACGTGACACTTGTATGTACTTTTTTCTCACAACAGCATGATTATTGGCTTGGTCGCATCCTCAAGAATATGAAGTTACAAACTGATGATATAATTTTTACATTATATAATTCACATGATTCACTAATTTTATAGTGTCTTTCACAGTTTTTGAGGAAGTTAAAAGCAAGGCCTTGCTTGGCCCAGTCCAATTAACTTAACTCATGAATTTGATGACAAGAAAATATTTATTGTATTTCACTCCTGCTTTTCTTGGCCTGATCTGAAATTTTGTGATTTTTAAATTTATGAATGTCTGTTTACGATCATGTTAACAATGAGATCAACAAACTGTTTCTGAATTATAATATAGTACAACATGTTATGATACTTTCTTATTTGACAAACTCTGAACAAGGAAGAATCCATGGGTTAACCTTTTTATGGCCCTTTATGGAAATTTCTAGAACTGGATTAGAGTTTACAGGTTATGATACTCCCTTTGGAGGTGTAGGTAACAAGACCTAAACCCATGGGAATCCTGTTTAAATTCACATATTGCTGAATTAGCAAAGTGCTCATTCTTGGATTCTTCCGATACACAGCTCAGAATCATCTGACTCAAATGTTAGAATTTATCTGATTGTACTACAGTATATAATACAGTGTAATAATCAACAGCTGGAGGTTAAGTCAAGCAAATGATATACTGTAAATGATGTATTTTTGTCTATGTTTTAAATTGTTTTTAACACATGTGTAATGACTCTGTAAGTTGAATTAATAAAATTGAATGAATGAAGTAAGAAAAACTGATTTGAATGAATTGCAGGCTTTCAAGCAGCATTCAGGAGAGTGTGCCAGAATCACATCATTCCTTTAGGCAGTCCTTATTTCTATTCACTCTGTCCTATCATCTTCCTTTATTTCATTCCATTCTATCTTCTAATTCTTATCAGGGTGGCCAACCTGATATTCTTTCAATCCTTTTGCATTTCTATCCCTTTTGCCTTGTAAAAACAGCCTGACCCCCCCATTCATGGGAAGCCTTATCTCTATTTTGCTAGTTAAAGCAGTATGCTTATAAAGTTATTCCCCTGCTTATAATACCCTTTTGTTTATTGTGCCATGGTATCCTGGTGAAAAAATGTCTAAAAGTAGTAAAATAAGCAGGAGTGAAATACAATAAATATTTTCTCATCATCAAATTCATGAGTTAAGTACCAATGCCTGTAGTCTGGGCAACAAGCTTCCTGAGCTGGTGGCCTTGATGGAAGAGGGATGCCTGGATATCGTAGCAGTCACAGAAACATGGTATACAGAGAACCATGACTGGGATGTTAACATACCAGGGTACATAACCTACAGGAGAGACAGGCAGGGGAGAAGAGGGGAAGGAGTAGATCTCTGTGTAAAGGAAGGGATAAAAGCAACTGAACAAAGAGTAAACAGGGAGGGGAGGAGGCACTGTGGGTCACCTTGGAGACTGGAAAGGGCACCACAATCTGCACAGGGGTTGTGTACAGACCCCCATGTCAGGGGGAAGGAATGGACAAGGATATGATAGAAGGCATTCTTAGAATGGCAGAGAAAGGGGAGATACTGTTCATGGGAGACCTGAATATGCTAGATGTTAACTGGAGCACATTTGCTGCAGCCACACCCAAGAGAAGGGCCATTCTTGATGCCCAACAGGTGGCAGGCCTCAGACAACTAGTTTTGGAACCCACTCATGAGGGAGCAATCTTAGACCTCGTACTCTCAAACGGGGGCAGTGAGAGGATCTCAGATCTAGAAGTGGGTTGCCATCTGGGAACAAGTGACCATCAAACAGTGTGGTTCACGTTAAACTCAGCTACAGAGTCAAGCCATACAAAAGTGAGGGTACTGGACTTCAGGAGGGCTGACTTTGGCAAGATGGGAGAGTGCCTCAGAAAAGCACTAGCAAACAGGCTAGAAGGAGGTGTGGAGCAACAATGGGGAATCATCAAAACTGCCATCACAGAGGCAACATTCCTTTGTGTGAAGCAAATAAACAAATCAAAATGAAAGAAAAAGCCACTATGGTTCTCAAAAGAGGTGGCTGTGAAAGTCAGGAAGAAAAAGATAGCATTCTGGAAGTATAAGGAAACACAGAAGGAACAGGACAGAGAGCCGTACCAGTTAAGGCAGAAGGAAGCAGGGAAGGAAGTCAGAAGAGTAAAGGCCCAAACTGAGGAAAAGATAGCAAACTCAGTTAAGGAGGGGGATAAAACCTTTTATAGTTACATCAGCGAGCGCAGAAAGACAAAGGGAGGGATAGTGAGGCTGAATAGAATGAACGGTGGGTGGGCAAAGTGGGACAGTGAAAAAGCAGGGATACTGAATAAATATTTCTGCTCAGCATTCACAAAAGAGGAGGGTGAAGTTCCTAATCCAATTAACAGAAGCACTCTTGATAGGGGGGTCGATCCCAGTCCTTTCACAGAAGAAAGGGTTCTGCAAGAACTCCTAAAACTGAAGGTGGACAAAGCAATGGGGCCTGATGGAATTCACCCCAGAATTCTAAAAGAATTAAGGGGGGAACTAGTGAAACCACTGGCTACTCTTTTTAATAAATCATGGGAGGATGGTGTGGTACCCAAGGACTGGAGGAAGGCAGATGTGATTCCCCTTCACAGAAGTGGGACCAAGACAGAGGCAGGAAACTATAGACCTGTCAGTCTGACCTCTGTGGTAGGGAAAGTGATGGAGTCACTTCTGAAGGAAAGAATAGTTGAGTACCTAGAGGGCAGTGGGGCACAGGACCCAAGGCAGCATGGGTTCACAGTGGGAAGGTCATGTCAGATGAATCTAATAGACTTCTTTGACCGGGTGACCAAAGTAGTAGATCAGGGAGGGGCTGTGGACATGGCCTACCTAGACTTTAGCAAGGCATTTAATATAGTCCCACGCAAAACATTAATAGTCAAATTAACCACCCTGGGAGTGGATCCCAGGGTGGTAGCCTGGGTAAAACATTGGCTGGACAACAGGACACAGAGGGTAATTGTAAATGGAGTGCACTCTGAAGGAAGAGGGGTTTCTAGTGGGGTACCGCAGGGTTCAGTATCGGGTCCAGTCCTTTTTAATGTCTTCATAAGTGACATTGCAGAGGGACTGGAAGGAAAAGTATGCCTCTTTGCAGATGACACAAAGATCTGCAACAGGGTTGATACACGGAGGTGTGGAAAGGATGAGAAGGGACTTGGCAAGGTTGGAGGAATGATCAGAAGTATGGCAGCTAGGATTCAATGCAAAGAAGTGCAAATAATGCACCTGGGAAACAAGAACCCAGGAAAGAATACACAATGGGGGAGGTAGTAACAACAACAAAAAGGAAGGGACCTGGGGTAATCATATCAGATTACCTTAAGGTTAGCAAGCAATGTGAGAAGGCAGTAGGGAGGGCTGGGGGTATACTGGGATGCATAGAGAGAGGC
The DNA here is from genome assembly GCA_016271365.2 of Neoceratodus forsteri. Classification (NCBI taxonomy): domain Eukaryota; kingdom Metazoa; phylum Chordata; order Ceratodontiformes; family Ceratodontidae; genus Neoceratodus; species Neoceratodus forsteri. Next base: position 954,524,559 of record CM057456.1, read on the forward strand.
ATCAGCAGCTGAAAACAGGAAGTTGTTATCCCTCTGTACAGACAGTTGGTGAGACCCCATCTGGAGTACTGTGTCCTGTTCTGGAGACCCCATCTCCACAAGGACATAGACAGGATAGAGGCAGTCCAGAGGAGGGCAACTAAAATGGGGCAGGGTCTGCAAGAGAAGACGTATGAGGAGAGACTAAAGGAGCTTAATATGTATACCCTTGAGGAAAGAAGGGAGAGGGGGGACATGATAGAAACTTTTAAGTACCTCAGTGGAATCAACAACGTCCAAGAGGGTAGCATCTTTCAGAAAAAGAGACGTGCAAGAACAAGGGGACACGATTTAAAGATAGAGGGGGGGTGGTTCAGGGGCAATGTAAGGAAGTATTATTTCACAGAGAGGGTAGTGGATGCATGGAACAGCCTTCCTGAGGAGGTTGTGGGGTCTAAAACTGTGGGAGAATTCAAGAATGCATGGGACAGACATAAGGCAATAATTGTGGGGGTTAGGAAGAAATAGGCTGTTGGTTAACTAGGATCTGCAGCCTATCCTGTAGGTAGGGAAATGGGCAGACTAGATGGGCCAAGCGGTCCTTATTTGCCATCAAAGTCTATGTTTCTATGAATTCCCAAAATGTACCTTCACACATTAAATTGCAATGAAGCATTAGTGTGCCGATTGTATGGCTGCACAGCTCCTTGTGCACACAATCGAGAGGAATGCAGCCCGGAAAAGAAGAAGAGCTAAAAAAATAAAGAAAGAAAACCACTGGTTATGGTTTTTCATGGGTCTGCAAATGTCTGCATTACTGAGAGCACACTGTGTAGTGCAAGCAGCCTCTTCAGGCTCAAGAAACTAAATGCAGAGTCAGTGTTTGTGGGCAGGGGTCCAGCACCCAAAAGCAGAAAAAAAAGACAGATTTAACACCCTGGTGAGTGGAGGGGGCTTGGAAAATGTCCCTCTGCCAGAGTGTCTGCCTTAAATGTGGGTAAATATGTGAAAAACTCTATGCAGGAGTGAAGCTGTTAATAGCTGCACAGCGAGGCAGGAAATGAAATTTACAGCCAACGGCTGTAAGAATTCCACCGTCTAGAATAACTACAAGGTCCCTGGGAGCATGAAATGAATGCTGCAATGCCTAAATGAATAGGAGACAATGTCTTTTTGTTTAAATAAAGCTGTTAAATGTCTCCTAGTCTTTTCTCAAATAAATGAAAATATGTTTATGTTGTTTTCTGGATATTTTAAACTCAAAGAGTCATTTCCCTTACAAACATAAACACATAAAGGAGTGCACCCTTATCTGTTTGGTTTTCTAAAAGACTCCAACCTTTCTAAAATATTTAAGGAGACATGTTGTTTAAAACCTAAGTAAATAAAATAATAATTACCCAGTCTGCAGTGCTTTTCAGATAGGTTCTGCTATAGGGTTGGCAGCACCTGAAGTGCCAGGTTTTATGGACCAAATGGAGAGTGATGTTACAAGGGGGAGGAGCTAAGTCACTGTTCTGACATCATCAGCCTACTAATTAAGCTTTTTAGCTGTATTATATGTGACATATTGCACTGGGTGACCATTTGTTGAACTCATGAGAAGACTAGCATATTGCTAGATGGTTCATAAAATGTGTATATATCTCAAATATGTTCAGAATTTCTGTTTCTGCTTAATTGTGGTATCACCTGACCTCTGAGGTCACTCCTTAGTAATACAAAAGTGTTCCTCTAGGGGAGTAAAAACAGATAGGTGGTCAGTAGCTTCCTGACCACAGTGAGAGAAGGAACAGCAGAGGAACCAAGTGTGCAGGCTTACACACTGAGAGAGGAGAAAATTCAGGAATTATTTTATGTCTTATGAAAGAAGAATATTCTGATGTTTAAAGGGTGTGAAGGATTAACACCACTTTTTTTTTCCTTTCTGTAAATATTGGAATCTTCATTATTTTTTTATTTATTTTTTTTTATTTTGGAACAATAAAATGATAAACACAGATTTATGCGTTGTTATGCACCTTATTCTGTTTTATGATCTGTTATTGGAACCCACACTACCACAACTGGTGTGAGAAGTGGGATTTCAAACTCTGGTATGTTGAGGCTGCCCAGGAGGCACTACTGGGGGGGGGTGTGTTGCTCTATAAACACCCTAGCAGATGTAGCAACGAGAACAGATGGATCCGAGTATATTGCATCTAATCAGGTCTGTAAGCCAGACGACTGGGATACAGCCATTACCTAGTATGGAGACTGCAACCAGGCCGAAAATGAAACGAACAGAGGATGAGGAATATGAGGGGGCCACACCAGCAGTTGGTGACCCAAAGAGAGAGGAGAAGAGGGAAGAAGGCCAGATGACCCCAACACCAGATGACCTGAGTGAACTGCTCAAATGGCTTTGTATGCATCAGATTAAATAATAATAATAATAATAAATAATAAACTTTATTTATTTAGTGCCTTTCGAGTACCAAGGCGCTGTACAAATGAATCATAAAATCAGAATATACATATAAAAACAACAGTCGATAACAGCATCAATCCCCAAAAGCCCTGTTCCATAAAAAAGTCTTGAAATCACACTTAAAGGCCTCCTCGGTCGTGCATTCTCTAAGCCGGTGAGGCAGAGAGTTCCAGAGGGTTGGGGCCACTAACCCAAAGGCCCTAGCCCCAGAAGACTTCAATATAACCCTCGGAACCTCTAGCAACCCCTTGTCGGCTGAACAGAGCTGTCGCACGGGGTGGTAAGGAATCAGAAGCTCATTCAAATAGTCAGGACCAAGTCCGTGCAGGGCTTTGAAGGTCAAAAGACCTACTTTAAAGGTGATCCACCACTGTATAGGCAGCCAGTGCAGATTGCGCAGCACAGGGGTAATATGTGTCCTTCTAGTTACCCCTGTCATTAACCTTGCTGCAGCGTTCTACACTAGCTGCAAGCGGCGGATGTCAACCCCAGGAAGCCCCAGGTAAACGGAGTTGCAATAGTCAAGGTGAGATGTCACGAAGGCATGGACCAATATGGGTAAATCGCTGATCGGAACAAGGTGTTTCACCCTGGCGATATTCCTAAGATGGCAAAATGTGGACTTAACGACTGCTGACACCTGATGATGAAAATCCAGCCATGCAATCGAAATACCCTCAGTTACCTTACACGTTCGGAGATAAGGATCGGATCTCCCCCCAGCAATATGCCAAAGGGCTGACCAGACCCCAACCCCGCTGACCCATGACCCAGGTCCACAACCACAACCTCAGTCTTACCGGTGTTCAACTTCAATCAGTTCAGATTCATCCAGTCCTGGATTTCAGTGAGGCAGCTATTAAATACCGCGAGAGCACTAACCTGGTCGGGGGCCAAAGAAAGGTAGAGCTGGATATCATCAGCATAGCAATGAAACCTCAGCCCATACCTTCTTACAATGTCTCCAAGGGGCAGCATATACACTGCAAACAACATGGGGGAGAGCACTGAACCCTGGGGAACACCACATTGCAGAGGGAAAGGATCAGAGGAAAAAATTCCCGACACAACTCTCTGCATTCTCCCAGATAGAAAAGATGAAAGCCATCTGAGCACTGTACAAGACAGTCCACAGATGGACTCCAGGCATTCGAGCAAAACCCCTGGTCCACAGTGTCAAAGGCTGAAGAGAGATCAGGAGGACCAAGATAAGCGGATCCTCTGATCTCTCGCCATCAAGAGATCATTGAGCACCGAACCAGAGCAGTCTCGGTACTATGCCTCTTGAAAACCGGACTGGAGAGGTTCATAGATATTATGGATGGTCAAGTGGTCCTCCAACTGGTTTGCCACTACCTTCTCAACCGCTTTCCCAATGAAGGAAGGTAGGGAATCCGGTCTATAGTTGGAAAAACATCTGGGTCCAAAAGCCTTCTTCAAAAGTCACCACAGCTTCCTTTAGGGAGCTCGGAAACTCACCCAATTCCAGGGAGCACCAGATTATTTGAGCCAGAACCGGGCCAACGATCTCAACACAACCCAGAATTAGGGAGGTGGGGCCCGGATCTAAACTACAGCACATAGGGTGCATCCCCTGGACGATCTGCATAATATCACTGAATGTCGGCTGGTTGAAGGAACACCAGGGGACAGAGGATTCCACGACAAAATGTTGACTAGAAGCTTCCCCCTTAGAGTGTGCTGGATAGATTTTAGATCTGATGTCGGCAACCTTATTCGCAAAGAATTGAGCAATCTCATCACACTCCTTTTGTGAAAAGGCTCGACGAAGCTGGAGACAGGCTGGGTTGCACAGCCTGTCCACAGTTCTGAAGAGTTGAGCCAGTCGATTCTGAGCGACAGAGATCTCCCTGGACAGGAATTCTGCCTTCTTATGGGAGATCTCTGATTGGTAGAGCCTATAATGCTCCTCCAAACTAAGGCAGTCGGCATCCAGAGCAGATTTCCTCCAATGACGCTGTAATCGTCATCCCACACATCGCAACTCCCTCAGGGACCCATCAAACCATGGGGCCCGAGGGTGAAGAGAGAGGGGACGAACATGGACAGGAGCTATTGAGTCCAGGGCCAAGGAAATGGCCTGGTTATAGGCAAAACCATGGCCTCTGGACCCAAGCTAACAGATCGGAAACTCTGAGAGGTTCAACACCGCCATCAGGCTCCCAGGCATACATCCCGTAGGGCGGTATCAACCATCTCCACAGGGGCAGACCTACGAAGGAGCACAAAATTGAAGCTCACAGTGTAGTGATCCGACCAACTGACAGGTTCCACCACCAAATCAGAGGCCTCAATCCCCAGGAGAAAAACCAAATCCAAGGAGTGACCATGATTATGTGTGGCCAAAGAAACTATCTGTGTAAGGCCCAGTGATGTCATCAACTGGAGGAAGTGCTGACCAAAGGCAGAAGTTAGTCCATCGACCCAGGCATTGAAGTCACCCAGAACCATCAGTCTGGGTGACTCCACTATATCATGCATACAAAGTCTGCCACTTCCTGCAGGAATCGCCTCTGTCTCCTGGTGGATGGTACACGAGCGCTATCCTGCAACCCACACCAGCCACAACAGTACACTCAAAGGATTCAGCCTCCTCAACTGGTACACTCGTGAGCCCCAAGCTGGTCTTAAAACAGACCGCTACTCCCCCCCCCCACGATTCAATCTCGGGTGGTGAATCACCGAGTACCCAGCTGGAACCGTCGCCTCCAGAATAGGGCCAGCATTTCCATCCAGCCAGGTCTCGGTGATGCAGGCCAGATCTGCTGTCTTAACAAAATCAGAAATAATTGCTGATTTGTTTTTAACAGATCTGGCATTGCACAACACCGCCTGAGTTGGACAGGGATCCGAAGCCGTCCTGACTACTTGCCCATCCAAATAGGAGGAGCCCTTGGGTATGGAGACTAGGCATGGAGAACCACGTTCTAGGCTCCATTTCGCCCCAGGGCATCTTCTGGGCTTAACCACCCCTATGTGAGAGGTCCGTTCATTCGCCCTACCGTGTCCACAACCCCCACCACGCCCACCCCCTTCCCACAAACAATACCCAGCGCCCGACAGCGCTGGTAGATGGGAAAATGGGAGGGGAGGATGGCAAAAAGGGTGGAGGGCGCGGAGGTCGGAGGATGAATAATGCACGACCGGGATACCTAAACAGCACATACTAGAGTGGAAGACAAACTAACTGCAAGCAAATAAATAGAAAATCCTAATATCTCTAAAATAAAATACCCACAACTACACTTAGACTAAAAACCCACCCAAAAACGTAAACCAAACAACTAAAGATGAACTATAAATGGATTATTAAGGAATCCAAATATATAGGGACAGGGAGGCCCTCTCACTGCACCCACTGACCCTTGTATAATGAAACGGAATCCAGAAAAAGAATACAGTTATTTTTAGGCACTTTCACTGCCAATGAGTATAATGTTGAAATGTCCAACCAGGTAAGGACAGTGAGGCCCTCTCATTGCACACACTGTCCATCCAATAAAATCAGTAATATAAAATGTGCCAAAACAAGATCCAGATTACTCTAAATAAATAAACAGAAAATATACAAGAAATAACAATATACAAATACAATGCGGACTTATAAATGGAAAAAAAGATGTCTCTTTAGAGATAATAGACAGTTTAGCTATGAGGCAAACAGAAGGCTTCCTCCCCCACTTCACCCCCAATCTGCCTAATAAGGCCCAGTTGTGCCACTGAGACCCACCGCTTCAGATACCCCCAGACCGGCCAAATAAGGCCTGCCCTAGAGTAACTTAGAAACCCCCTCAGTAACCCCCCAACTCCTTGAAGGGAACAGGGGGGGGCTCCTGCTAGGTCCCAAGCAGCACAACAACAAATGCCCAGGCAACAAAAGAAAAAGAAAGAAGGGGGGGTATTCTCTCAGAACCAAAGCCAACAATATAATAGTGTACCCCCAAATGCCTTAACACAGCTAAAAATCAACTTTATGGTCCCAGATAGACACTGAAGACTCAAGTCCTAGTACTCACAGTCCACCTGAGACACACAAATCTCATGTCCAAAACAAAAAGCAGTCTCATCAAATGCCACCAGCTAGTCCAAGTCTTCCAAACACAAGACTGCAAGATGTTCAATGATATATTCAGCGTAGACGTTCTATATCTAGTAAGATCTTTTAATCCCAGGAACAGGAACCAAAAGAAGCTCTCATACATAAAAGTGCAAAGAGAGCAGCAATAAAGCAGAATTTAAATCCCAGGCAAAAGTTCACTCTCTCATTCCCCCAGAACTCCCACACATAAAAGATGCCAAGGGAGCAGCTGCTAAGCGGATGAGAGAGCCATGGAGACCAAATCCCAGCAAAGTTGGTTCGCACAAATCCTCCAACTCCTTCACAGCATTACACCGTGATAGCAGACACCAAATCCCACCCTCGAGTCCTCGGGCTCCTTCACAACATTGCGCCGCGGTAACAATCACCAAACAATGATATAGAAGGCGAATCAGGGACCCAACAAAATTTGCATTGCAGATTCTCCAAAACAGGGCAGAATATGTAGATAAATGTTGAAGTAACGATGCTGCAGAATGAATAAAACAGCAGTCAGCAAAAGTGAATGAAGTGGACCAACTCCTCCGCTAAAACAGCCTTTCGACCATAAACCACGTCAAAACAAGCATAACAACCATAGGCGCAACAGAGCGACTTTACTAAAACAGATAAAAAGACACAAAATAAAATGTAAAAAAACGTAATAAAATAAATAAAAAAAAATCAAAGCAAGAACGCAGTAAAAACGCAGTAAAACAGCATAACGGCATAACGGCTAGTCCAGCGTGACCGCCATCTTCGAAAATGGAGCACCATCGAGAGGAGGACCAAAGGCAGAGGTATGAGGACTGAAGATTACAAGCTGAAAAGAGATGATGACAGGATGAGAAATGGATAGCAACCTTAAAGGCCATCCAGGACATGACACAAGGTCAGTCAGAAAGAACAGTCCCTAGAGACATTAAATTAACTAAGCTGACAGAAAATTATGACATTGAGGTGTATCTTATGACCTTTGAGAGGGTGGCCCAAACATGCAACTGGCCCAGGGATCAATGGGTGATTCAATTGGTCCCATACTTATCTGGAAGGGCCTAACTGGTCTACAGTCAGCTTAGTGGGGCAGATACCAATAACTATGATTGAGACAAGGAAGAAGTTCTAGGCAAGTGCAATATAAGTACAGAGACTTACAGGCAGTGTTTTCATTCCCAGAAAATGGCCAGCCTAGACACCCTGAGAGAAACCTATGCCTGTCTGAAAGATTACTGTGAAAAGTGGCTCCAGCCTACCACCAAGACTGCTGATCAAATTATGGAACTGATAATAATTGAACAATTCGTTCAAGTGTTACCAGTGGATGTACAATTGTGGGTGAAAGAACACAAACCAGAAACAGCAGACAATACTATCAAGCTAGCGGAGGATTATTTGGCAGCACAAACTACCAGATCAAGAGGTACCCAGGGCAACACAGAACCATCCAGTAATCCGGTAAGACAACCTTTTTCTGATTCCAATACTCAGAGACAGTTCTATAGAAGGGAGAGAGGTGGTTGGATCCCTTATTCTGAGATAATTTGCCATGGTTGCCTTAGAAAAGGACATATCATGAGGACTTGCCCCAATAAACTATCTGATCCAGCGCACCTTGCCCTAGCTAATTTTGGATATGTGGCCTGTGCAGGAATTGTGGAGCAGCAAACATTGGGCCTGCTGGACTCAGGGAGTTGACAGACATTAATCATAGCAGATTTGGCCCCAGAAATACCCAGAAGTGACTATGATACAACTGTCTGCTGTATCCATGGAGACATTCACTAATATCACACAGCTTATTTAAATATTACTGTGAATGAGGAAAGCCAAAATATGTTGGTGGGACTAGTCCCACATCTGCCAGTGCCAGTAACTGTTGGTCAGGACTTCCCCCATTTTGGTCTCCTGATGAAAAACCATAATGCATTTCAAGAAACTGTACATATGGTCTCCAGGTCCCAGGCTAAAACACAGTCATTACAGGAAGTCTTCCCTTTTGTTAAAGGCTATTTTGAGACTGACGGCAAGACCATAAAGTCCAGAAAGGCTAGAAGAAGTCGAAAAAGGGGCCTGGAAAGAACTACATCAGGCTGAAAGCCAATATCAAATACCAGGTGCTCCAGTGCAGGACATTGCACAAGAACAAAAACATGATGCGTCTTTGCAGCCTTAATTTTTTCAGGTGCACAAGGATGGATATCCAGGACAATCTCATTTTATAATAAAAAATGAAATATTGTACAGAATTGCTGTAGAGCCTGGTACTGCTGAAGAGATAGAGCAATTAGTAGTGCCCAGTAAATACAGGGAGCAAATAATGCACCTGGCCCATGACATCCCCATGGCTGGACATGAAGACAGAGACAGGATGGTGCAATGAATCTTATCCCAGTTTTGTTGGCCAGGAGTCCATCAAGACAATGCTGCTTACTGTCGGTCCTGCCCACAATACCAGTTAGTAGCCAAAGGGGAAAAAAGATCTGGTACCCTTACAGCCCATCCCATATGTGACTGCTCCTTTTGTTAGAGTAGCAATGGATGTGGTAGGGCCTTTATTAAAGAGTTCTAAGGGTAACCAATATATTTTGATAATATGTGATTACACCACTCGATACCCCGAAGCAATACCAATGAGGACTGTCACTGCCCCTCATATTGCAGAAGAACTAGCAAAGGTATTCAGCAGGATGGATATACCCAAGGTTATCCTGACTGAATGTGGTAGCAATTTTACTTCCATAATACTGCAAGAATTGTACAAGTTGTTAGGGGTATCTGCTGTGACAACCTCACGTTACCATCCCCAAACTGATGGGCTAGTGGAACATTTTGACAAGATTATGAAATGAATGTTGCAAAAGTATGTGCAGGAGGAAGGCAGGAATTGGGATAAGTTTTTGCCCTATTTGCTGTTTGCATATAGAGACGTGCCCAAGCCGCCACTGGGTTGTCCCCCTTTAGCATGCTATCTGGATGTAACCCTAGGGGCCCCTTGGATGTGATTAAAAAAAACACTGGGAAGAGGGGACTAATGTGGCATGTAAAAATATTCTTGAATACATGACTGCATTAAGAAAATGGCTGGTAAAATATTTTACCACAACACACCAGAATGTAGACCAGAGACAGCCTAAGCAGAAAGAATTATATAATGTGGGAATTATATGATGTGGGACTAAAAAACAAGACATTTGTGCCCGGTGAGAAGGTACTGTTGTTAGTGCCTTCCACTGAGAATAAGTTGCTGATGCAGGGGAACATTTCACAATGGGGGGGATAGTAACAACAACAAAACAACAACAAAAATGGAAAGGGACCTGGAGGTAATCATATCAGATGACCTTAAGGTTGGCAAACAATGTGAGAAGGCAGTAGGGAGGGCTGGGGAGATACTGGGATGTATAGGGAGAGACATCAGCAGCAGAAAACAGGAAGTTGTTATCCCTCTGTACAGACAGTTGGTGAGACCCCATCTGGAGTACTGTGTCCAGTTCTGGAGGCCCCATCTCCACAAGGACATAGACAGGATGAAGGCAGTCCAGAGGAGAGCAACTAAAATGGGGCAGGGTCTGCAAGAGAAGCCGTGTGAGGAGAGACTAAAGGAGCTTAATATGTATACCCTTGAGGAAAGGAGGGAGAGCGGGGACATGATAGAAACTTTTAAGTACCTCAGTGGAATCAACAAAGTCCAAGAGGGTATCATCTTTCAGAAAAAGAGATGTGCAAGAACAAGGAGACACAATTTGAAGATAGAAGGGGACAGCTCAGGGGCAATGTGAGGAAGTATTTTTTCACAGGGAGGGTGGTGGATGCATGGAACAGCCTTCCTGAGGAGGTTGTGGGGTCTAAAACTGTGGGAGAATTCAAGAATGCATGGGACAGACATAAGGCAATTCTTGTCAGGGAGGTAGGAAGAAATAGGCTGTTGGTTAACTAGGATCTAGAGCTTATCCTGTAGGTAGTGAAATGGGCAGACTAGGTGGGCCAAGTGGTCCTCATCTGCTGTCAAAGTCTATGTTTCTATGTTTCTGTGCAGGCAAGGTCCATATGTGGTACTACACCAGACAGGCACAGTAAATTATGCCATTGAAATGCCAAGTCATAGGCCAGCAAAAATAATTTATCATGCCAATCTTTTAAGAAAGTGGGTAGAGAAACCACAAACACCAGTCTTATTTATCCATACTGATCAAGGGAGGACAGAGTTAGACAAAGCATATGACAGGTTGGATAAATCTATCAATGAGGCTGACACTCAGATAAATCCTGAGCTGAACCCAGATCAAAGGAAGGAGATTGATCATCTCTTGGAGTATTTCTCTGATATATTCCCCAAAAACCTATGGAAAGCAAAAGGGGTGGTACATGAGATCCTAGTTACCCAGACAAAACCAATCCATCAGAATTAGACTACCAGAAAAGATCAGACCAGAGGTAGTTGCAGAAGTTAAAAAAATGGAGCAAGCAGGAGTTATTGTTCCCTCCCAAAGCCCTTGGTCATCACCACTAGTGGTAGTACAAGAAAAGAAAGGTGGAATCAGGCTATGCCTAGACTTCCAGAAAATCAGTGAGGTATCAGAATTTGATGGGTATTCAATGCCACACATTGGTGATCTATTAGATCAGATTGGATCTGCCAAGTACATAAGCACATTAGATTTGACTAAAGAGTATTGGCAGATACCCTTAGCACCCCAGGCCTAAGAACTAACTGCCTTCTGTACCCCCCTCTCAGACTGTATCATTTCACCACTATGCTGTTTGGCCTTCATGGAGCTCTGTCTACCTTCCAGGGATACATGGATTATGTTTTAAGACCTCATAAATGTTACAGCACAGCCTATTTGGATGACATTGTCATTTACAGTCCGGATTGGGATATGCACTTAGTGCACCTTAGTGCTGTCAATTAGAGTATCAAAGATGCTGGACTTACCATCAACCCGTTTAAATGTGCTATCGCCAAAACTGAAACCCATTATCTTGGCTCCATAATTGGACATGGGATGTTAAACTTGAGGTAGATAAGGTGGAAGCTGTAGCAAATAGTCCCATACCTACAACCAAGCATCATGTCAGGTCCTTTCTTGGATTAGCAAGTTATTACTGCTGTTTCATACCAGACTTCTCTACAATTGCCACACCACTTACTGACCTCACAAAAAAACAGTTTCCAAATAAATTAAAATGGAGTCCAGCTTGTGATGAGGTGTTCAAAAAGATCAAGGCCATTTTGTGTTCAGCCCCAGTGTTAAGCAGCCCTGACTTTTCCAAGCCCTTTGAAATTCAGACAGATGCCTCTGATACAGGCATAGGGGCGGTATTGACCCAGCATAGCCACGGAGGAGAGCACCCCATTCTTTTTCTTAGTAGGAAGTTACACAAATGAGAGAGAAAATACTCAACAGTAGAAAAAGAATGTTTGGCCATCAAAGGGGCAGTAGAGGCCCTCAAACATTACTTACAGGGAAATGAGTTTATAGCGGTAACAGATCGCAACCCATTATGCTGGCTGAATCTAATGAAAGACAAAAATGCATGCATTCTAAGGTGTTATTTGTCCTTGCAGCCTTACAAATTTACTGTGAAGCATAGGGCTGGTTCACAACATTAGAATGCTGATTTTCTGTCCTGTTTTGGTACTGACCCAGGTATTTCTACTACTGCACCAATGATGAATGAAATGACCATGTGTGTAAGACAAGGTGCCAAAAAGGCACAACGTCAGAGAATAGATTGATTTAAAAAGCAGTATTGCATAGCCTAATAACGCATACTGGTGAGTCCTGGTAGGAAGAAACATGTGTCTATGTCTTCTGTTCGCATCATTTGCAAACTGTGCGAAAGGCCTTTCGGCACCACGCATTTCTGCTTAAAGTTGAACCAGCATAATAGTCTGTGGTGATTTGCATATGCAGCTCATGATGCTTTGCATTGTGGGGGCATGTGTGATTTTGTATTTCTTATACTGTGTGTTAATAAGGGTCCCTTAGGGGAACATCTGGAGAGGGTGAGTGGAAGTTCCAACCCTTCCTAAGGGTGGAGAGTCTTGAGGCAACATTGAATTAATTTGTAGCCTTCCTGTGTGGGGAGGAGTGTGCCAGAATCACTTTGTTCCTTCAGGCAGTCCTTATTTCTATTCACTCTGTCCTATCATCTTGCTTTATTTCATTATATCTTTTAATTCTTATCAGGGTGGCCAACATGATACTATTTCAATCCTGTTGCTTTTCTATGCCTTTTGCCATGTAAAAACAGCCAGCCCCCCACCCCATTCATGGGAAGCCTTATCTGTATTTTGTTGGTTAAAGCAGTATGCTTATTAAGTTATTCCCCCCTGCTTATAATACCCTTTTGTTTATTGTGCCATGGTATCCTGGTGAAAGAATGCCTAAAAGTAGTAAATTAATGGAAGTCCCAATAAATGTGTGCACCTTCGCACGTTTGTACAGCCCAGTGCGATAGCATGCACAATCGTACGGCCGCACAGCTCCTTGTGCACACAGTCGAGAGGAATGCAGCCCAAAAAAGAAAATGTGCTAAAGAAATAAAGAATGAAAAGTGCTGGTTATGGTTTTTCGTGGGTCTGGGAATGTCTGCATCACTGAGAGAGCACTGTGTAGTGCAAGGAACCGCTTCAGGCTCAAGAAACTAAATGCAGAGTCAGCATTTGTGGGTGGGGGTCCAACACCCAAAAGTAGAAAGAAAAATACAGATTTAACACTCTGGTGAGCGAAGGGGACTTGGAAAATGTCCCTTTGCCAGAGTGTCTGCCTTAAATGTGGATAAATATGTGAAAAGCTCTATGCAGGAGTGAAGTTGTTAATAGCTGCACAGTGAGGCTGGAAATGAAATGTACAGTTGATGAATAAAAGATTTCATCCATCTAGAATAACTACAAGGTCCCTGGGAGCATGAAATGAATTCTGCAATGCCTAAATGAATAGGGGACAAGGTCTTTTTGTTTAAATAAACTGCCAAATGTCTCCTAGACTTCTTTCAAATAAATGAAAATATGTTTATGTTGTTTTCTGGATATATTATGCGTAGAGAGTCATTTCCCTTACCAAAATAAACTCATAAAGGAGTGCACCCTTATCTGTTTAGTTTTCTAAACGACTCTCACCCTTCTAGAATATTTAAGGAGACATATTGTTTAAAACGAAAGTAAATAAAATAATAATAAACCTGTCTGCAGTGCTTTTCAGATAGGTCCTGCTATAGGGTTAGAAGCACCTGAAGTGCCAGGTTTTCTGGACCAAATGTAGAGTGATGTCACAAGGGGAGGAGCTAAGTCACTGTTCTGACATCATCAGCCTACTAATTAAGCTTTTTAGCTGTATTATATGTGACATATTGCACTGGGTGACCATTTGTTGAACTCCTGAGAAGATTAGCATATTGCTAGATGGTTCATAAAATGTGTATACATCTCAAATACATTCAGAATTTCTGTTTCTGCTTAATTGTGGTATCACCTGACCTCTGAGGTCACTCCTTAGTAATACAAAAGTGTTCCTCTAGGGGAGTAAAAGCAGATAGGTGGTCAGTAGCTTCCTGACCACAGTGAGAGAAGGAACAACAGAGGAACCAAGTGTACAGTCTTACACACTGAGAGAGGAGAGAATTCATTAAATCTTTTATGTCTTATGGAAAAAGAATAATATCTTGACATTTAAAGGGTGTGAAGGACTAACACCACTTTTCCTTTCTGTAAATATTGGACTCTTCTTTATTTATTTTTTGTTTGTTTTGTTGTTTTTTTTATTTTGGAACAATAAATTGATAAATGCAGATTTATGCATTTGTATGCACCTTATTCTGTTGTATGATCTGTTATTGGAACCCACACTACCACAGGGAGCTCTGGTATTATAATTGTTTGCTTTTGTTTGGTCATACACTAGCTGCACCCCTTTAAACTTTGAAAAAAAATTAAGAAAGATAAACATGATAAAAATCTTTACGTATTGGCCAGGATTGAGTTTGCTAAACCTTTAATATTGAATTACAGTGGGCAAATTGTGGCTTTCTTCTAATTGGTGAGCTTCCCAATGATCACCCGTGAGTCTTTTATTGAGCAGAGCACACTATATAAGAAAAGAAGCCAGAGAGTGGTTTCCCCACAAGACAGAAAGAGAACACAGGGGGATCTCAGCACATGATGGCATGGTAAAATTTAAAATCTGAAGCTTTTTTCTGGCCGATGAGTGGGCAACCTTGTTGTGGTTGTCAGGCTGATCATTATTCAGCTGAATGATAAGACCAATAACCCCTCTAACATGTTAAAATGCTGAAAAACACAAGTAAGAAAATGGATCTGAATGAGTTGCAGGCTTTAAAGCAACTTTGGGGGGGCACTGGTACTATAAATGTCTACTTTTGTTTGGTCACACACCAGGTGCACCCCTGTAAACTTTGAAAAACAAATTTAAGAAAAATAAATGTGATAAAAATCTTTATGAAATGGCCATGGTTGAGCTTGCTAGAGCTTAAATATAGAAAAAGTCGCCTACCTTGACTTCAGCAAAGCTTTTGACACTGTTCCACATAGAAGATTGATAAATAAACTGGGTAGGCTAGGGGTGGGTCAGAAGTTGGTCAACTGGGTGGCAAACTGGTTGATGGGCAGAAAACAGAGAGTGGTGGTAAATGGTATACAGTCAGAAGAGATGCAAGTCACAAGTGGGGTACCTCAGGGATCAGTTCTGGGGCTAGTCCTCTTCAACATCTTCATTAGTGACCTTGCAGATGGACTAGAGGGTAAAGCTTGTCTGTTTGCAGATGACACCAAGATCTGCAACAGAGTAGATGATCCAGATGGGGTGGGCAGAATGAGAAGAGATCTGGATAAACTAGCAAAATGGTCAGAAGAGTGGCAACTGGGATTTGATGCAAAGAAGTGCAAAATCATGCACATAGGGAAGAGAAACTCTGAAGCCACCTATAGGCTGGGAGGGGAGTTGCTAGCAGTCACAAAGGAAGAAAGAGACTTGGTCATCATCATCATTGATGATCTGAAATCGTCCAAGCAGACCTCTAAAGCAGTAGGTAAGGCTAGGGGGGGTGTTAGGGTGTATTAGTAGGGGTATCACAAGTCGTAAGAGGGAGGTAATAATCCTTCTTTACAAGACACTGGTTAGGCCCCATCTGGAGTACTGCATCCAGTATTGGAGGCCACACCTTCAAAGGACATTAACCAAATTGAGGCAGTCCAGAGAGGGCACCAAAATGGTGCAGGACTGCATCAGAAGACATATGAGGACAGATTAACAGAGCTCAATATGTATACCCTTGAGCAAAAGAGAGAGAGGTGATATGATTGAGGCATTCAAACACCTTAAGGGCATTAACAAGGTGAAAGAGTCTAACATGTTTAAATATAAGAAAAATAACAGGACAAGAGGACACAGCATGAGATTAGAGGGGGGCCGATTAAGGAGCAATGTGAGGAAATTCTTTTTCACAGAAAGGGTGGTGGATGCATGGAATGACTTACCACCAGAAGTGGTGGCTATGAATACAGTGCAGAGCTTCAAACATGCATGGGATAGGCATAAGGGAGCAATACAAATGACTATGAATAGATAGGCCACTGACAGAGCAAAGGCCGATGGCACATTTAGAAGGTAGAAAAAGAAATGGGCAGACTGGATGGGCCTTGCGGTCCTTATCTGCAGTCAACTTCTATGTTTCTATGTTTCAACTTTTGTTAAACAATTAGAATGCATGAATGGGAACAGAATACATATTTAACTCATGTAAAACAGTAGCAAACAAACTTATTGTTTAAATACTGTCTCAGAGATTGTGCTAACTGCACATAAGACATGATACCAGAAATTTCTATAGGCAAAGAATTCCATGGATAGCCCATATATAATACAAGAAGCACTCACAAAGTTTTGTTTTACACTGTGGTAACTTCAACATCAATCACAAAACTGATCTTGTGATAGTAGAGTTGAAGCAACTTTGGTTAACCAATAAACCTAAGTTATATGGTTCTGTGCCATAATACTGTACATTTTCCAGGACCAACAACTCAGAAGATATTCTATTCTGTGGTTCAAATTTAGAAGATTTTATGCTGAATAGAGTGTGCAGGTATGACAAGCCATAAACAGATTAAATGTGCAATAAATGTGTGACCCAAGAGTTTAAAGGGACACTGTCAACCTGTTTGCCATCATATTACTTCTAGTTAAAAACCTACATTTTATGATTACTTGCTTTCTCCAAAATTCATTAAAGATGCTGTTTGTTTTGTCTGTCTCCTTGTTTAGTGGAACTGAAATGCATGGTAATATATATTTATAAACAACCTTGTTTTGTTTACAGTCCTGGATCTGTTCTTATTGCATACTTCCTGAGCATTACAAACATACCCAAACAGTGCAGTCACTCATGGGGCAGTAGCCCTCTAAACTTCCACTGCATCATGAGTGATTAGACTGTGTTGTGTGTGTTCCCAAGTCCAGGAAAGATGCAGTTGGAGCTGATCAAGGAATGTAAACAAACCTGTGTTTGTGTGGTAACACCAGTTTGGTGGGCAGTCTGTTTTTAAATTTTTTAAAGGAAAAAAGAGTCAGAATCAAACTACCAGCTACATCAGCAATCTTTACAGAATGTTGGCAATCATTAAATGTGTTTTTAAACTAGGGACACTTTGAGACCAAAGGGGGTTGACAGTTCCCCTTTAATTTTTGGTGCACATGAAAAATTCTTTGGTCACACTTAAATACACTACCCAAGAATCTGCAGCTAACCAAAAATGTTTGTTTTTCTCCTGGATTACTTCTTTTGTTGCACATTTAAAGAGGACAGGAAAGTCTAACTGGCAGTTGTTTATAAAGTTCTTATTTTTTTCAGAAATTATATTAATTCCCCTAAATTATCCGTATTTAACTGTACCCGAATAAAAAGTGACATGGAAAACTGTATTTTGCATTGTTTTCTTTTTATGGACAGCATTCTGTTACAGTGAATCTGTGATCTGGACTTTTAACTATGTCTCAGTTTGTGCACAGAACTCTGAGCAAGGTTCTTATACAGTAGGTCAACAGCTCATACAGTAATTAATATTCTGTACACAAACCATGACATAATAAAAACTCCAAACTACAGGTTTCATGAAAAGTACTGTGCAGATTGTTGTTCATAAAAAGAAAACAACTGAAAACACAAGAATATTTCATGATAAACAAAAAAAAAGCTGTTTTCAAGCTGGGTGTAGATTTTTAATATGTGGATAATGATCTAATTGGTTACACATTAAGTGTGATCCAAGAATTTTTTGTGCAAACGGTATAAAAACAGTTCTTGGGCTAGATAGAGATTTTGGTATATTGATGAAGAATTCTTTGGTTGCACATTAAGTGCAACTCAAGAATATGTCACGTGAACTTAAAATTCTTGTTTTTTGAATGGTTACAAATGTTTTATGTGCGATCTAAGAATTTGTAGGTTGCTTATTAAGTACAATAATGCAATAACAGCTTGCAACAGAAAAATGTGATTTTTTTGTGTGTCTCACATACTTTTACTCATAACCTGCCCATGTCACAATATTTTAGTACCACATTTTGAATACTGTTTACATGACCCTACCTCATGAACAAGAATGTTTGGAATTTTCAAATACAGGTCAAAAGGTGATTTTTCAGTCTCTCTGCGAAACCAGCATTTGGGCAGAATTTAACACATTCTTGCAACCAAGTTCATGATGTGGTGTCAAAATATGAAATAAAAAAGTTATGAAGAGACATTGTGTAAAGGTCTGGCCTTTGGCCCAGCAGGTAGTGTTGGGATCCTATGCCAGGGTGCTGAGTTAGGGGCAAGCCCAGTGAGCTAGCCATATGGGTTGAGGCTGTGGGCATGGTACTTCTGTGCAGCACCACCCTCAGGCTGGGATGGGATGCTGCAGTGTTGGCTGCATGGGCAGCAAGTAACCATATAGTGAAGGGAAGACTTCTCTTGCCATAGGGCCCAGATGGCCCTGCACCCTTATACAAATAGATACATAGAAGTGCAGGTTTCAGAGAACCCTTTACTTCCAGAGCCAGATGAATTCTTGGTCCTGTGCCTCTGCATCTGCAGCCACATAGAAGCACAGGGCCCTGTGGTCCCCGTACTTCTGCATCCCCCGGACAGCCCCATGAATCCTTTGCATCCATAGCCACATGGAAGTTCAGGCCCTGGAGGACCCTGCACTGCTGCAGGTAGACAGGCTCTTCCCTAGGCATAGGACCTGGAAAGCCTGCATGTCTGTATCTTTTCACACAGGTCCTGAAGGTCAACAAAAACAGTGAAAACAAGTTCAATCATTCTCATAAAATGCCTGGGAAAAGATGGGTATTATAAGAGTTCTTGAAAACCTCCACTGAGGAGATATAATGGTGGTGTGAAGGCAGAGCATTCTATAACCAGGGTATTGCTATTGCAAAGACAAACTGGAGAAACATGTCCTCCTTTTCAGGTGCAACAAGGGAGTACAGTGCACAGTACAGTACAGTGATGATGCACAATACACACAATAACAGGAGCAATAACATGTTTAATATGTAAGCAATAACCCATGACAGGGTGTGGGGTTATAGGCATTTAATCCATGCCTGGGGTGCATTGTGAGGCATGAGGCTGCAGGCCGAGTATCCTCACAGCACCCCAGGCATGGATTAAATGCCAAAAACCCCACACCCTGGAGTGGGTTATTGTGCTTATAACATGGGTTACCTCACCCATAACACAAAACCCCCCAAAAAATAGGTGATGTCCCTCTTTCCCTACCAAAAAGGGACATTATCCTTCCGCTGTGCAAACTAGTCCCTTAGAAAATATGTTTACTCTATCTTTTTATGGATTGTCAAGGGTAACTATGTGTCTTATTACATAGTGTCTGTTCTGCCTCACGGCTTACAAAGTAGCAGTGGACTCCAGAATGCCATGGTATGACTTTCTGAACAACTGTTACTGGCTATCTCTGTGTGTCTGATAGCAGAGGATTAAACTGCTGGTTTAATGTATGATTGTTGGCAGCATAGTTCAACGATACTGACTTAGAATCCCATGTAAAACATCTGTCCTCACACCCCAAACTGCATACCCAAAACATTCATAGAGAGAGAGAGAGAGAGAGGACAGTGCGGAAGTCCGAAGCTCTGACCTGTTGTCATTACCTGTCCCCACTATGGCCTCTATTTACCATGATACAGCTTTACTTGTACCAGGGCAAATTCAAAGCAAACAGCACAGCTGTGGCCAACCAGCAGTGTCCTGCTGAGCTCTCTCTCTCTTAATTTGTCACTCACACATCAGAACCTGATCACTCTCAGAAGCTGGGGCCATTGACATTACAAATTGTGGTCTGTCTCTCCCTGTCCAGGCTGGTGGTGAGCTATGCTGGGCAGGTGGGCAGTGACTGAACTCTGCTGGGCTCCTATTCACTCTCCACTCCCAGGACTGCCTTCCGGTCACAGTGTGAGTGTGGCTGCTGGGCAATGCTGGGCAGGCCTTTGATCTAGAAACAGTCTGCAGTTGCACAGTCCCACATCTCATAGTAACAGACACAGAGAGAGTCGGGGGGCAGCTGCAAGGCTGTAAAGCCTCATCAAGAATGTATGACGGGGGGGATGCCCTCAGAAGAAAAGTACAGTGGACATCTGTTATGCACAAAGATATGTCACACATACACTCCTGATGTAATGTGTCACATTTCTTGCGCACATCAGTGCTTGCTATTGTGGCAGCAACCTGTGCTTCATGCTCCTGCCCCCAAGCTATGCTGCTCACTTTCTCTGTGTCTGTGTCTGTGTCCCTGTCTCTCTCACTCTCCCATGATCTGTGTCCTGCCAACTACAAACTCGCACTGTAGAGGGAGGGGAATAAAGCACCAGATACAAAGTTCCCTTCTCGTGGATTCGATGTGGGATGGGGGTACAACTACTAAGTCAAGAGGCACAGAGAGACAGAGCACACTGTTGCAACTTTGCTTCACACTGCACTTCATGTCCCAATCTGTCTCTCTGTCTCCTACACCCAGGAGTGATGTACGGGTGGGGCCCGTGTTGGTCTGTGAGCTGGGTGCTATTGGTCTGTGTCAGTGGGGGGAACCCTGGGGCAGCCCCTGATCCCTAGCCACTCTGCTGCCAGTCAACTCTATGTGGAACCTGCAGCTCCAGCTGCACCACGCAGACAAAATGGACTGTGGGCAACTCAAGAATCATAAACAGCAAGAGCATAATGCAGCGGTTCTGCTTCTGACATGTCCTGATTTCGCTGTCACCGTCTCTCTGTAACTCACACTGGCAGTCACTGTGGGTTTGTTGCTCTCTCTTTATCTGCAGCATGTGCCTCACTTGTGTGCAGCTTTCCATTCACCACTGTCTGTAGGGCTCGGTACATGGCTCCCTTTCTGTTTCACTTTCTTCTCACCCGTTTCTTTGTCATACGGCGGATCTCACAGCAGATGTACAGCTGTGTCACTCACAAGGATAGATCCTACAGAAGATGCATGGCTCTGCCTCTTAGGACAGGGAGTGCTAGTTGGCTGCTGAAACAACTTGGAGTACTGTTTGCATGACACAGACATATGATCTCTGCATGACACAGATGTGTGATCTCTGTCATCTATAACTGCCCCTGAACAATGTCATGCCTGACAGCGACTACCCAATTCTCAGTGAGAACACATCTACCCTTCTACAAATTCCCAGCTTCTACGCTATCCTTCTGTATGCTTACTGTGGGTTGTTGGTTGCCATATGTTGATGGACAACAGCTTCCCCATCAGGGCACTTCTCTTTCAGCAGGTGATCTACATGTTCTTCACCGGATAAGGAGAAATTTATCTCCATTTCTTCATGAAATATCTCAGTCTCCTCAGCTTGCTAAGTACAAAAACATGGCTACTTTTGAAAACTAAATGAGGAGATTCTGCAGATCCCTCCACTTTGTTAGCAGGTTTTCCAAAAGCTAACAAAAAGGATCCAGCAGGTTAACCATGGATTAAATAGGGAATTTAATTCATGACCACCTGACATGTTCTACCCAATTACAGGTCTTGCCTAAGGTAACCCATTTTATAATTTAAATTTTGAGTTTAGTCTTTCATAACTGGATAAGGCCCACTAGGCACAAATGCCTGTTTTCAGGAGCGACCTGGGAGCACTGGGTGGTTAAGTGACTTGCTCAGAGTCACACAGTATGCAAGTGGAAGTTGTGAGAATCAAACTCCGGTTTGGGCTGTTGGATGTACCAAGCTTGTTCACACTCCGTTCCTCTAGCCTCTAGGCTGTACTGCCATTTGACAACATGTTCTATCCAAATCTTGTGCACAAAATTTCACCTAGTAGAAATGCTCATAGCTTGACCTTGAAGTTAACATAAGATATCATTTCTTTAACTTCTAGTCCTAAGGGGAGCTCATTCCAAGTTCTGGCAATGATAACTCTAAATGAATATTCACAGTACTGTTTTTGCAAAAGGGATCTGTTTTCTATGTCATAACTGCGATCACAGAAAAGCAATTGCCATTTGGGCACGTGTACATCGCTGAAAATGAATTACGGTGATGTACACTCGCAGCGACTAGAAAACTGGTGACTGGTTTTCTATGTTATGTGGAGGGCTGTACCCCCTGCACCCCCTGTGGGAGGGGGCATAAGGATTCTCAACTCTGGGGGGGGGTGCATGTTGGGGGAGAGGGGAATTTCTTAAAAAATAACAAGCTGCCTGCTGGCACCAAAAAACCCCACAATGCTCTGGACCCAAACCCTGCACACCCCAATGACCACCCTCCCCATCACACTAGTCAATCAGCTTGGTAGCTGCCCAGCACACTCCCTCCCACATGCCTCCCCTCCCTCTCCCTCTGCACGTGTGTGCGTGCATATATGCGTGTACACTTCCCGTCGCCTAACCTTGCCCACCCAGGTATCCGGTCACTACCCTGACAGGTAGCCCTGTACACAGGCACCATAACTGAGTTACCCTTTTTGAAAGCACTCAGTCACAGTCACCTTGTACACAGTATACCAGGGATCTGTAAGATCTTCTTATTTAATGATTAGAAGTTAAAATTACTTTGATACGGATAAGGCAAGTCACTGATTCATGCTTGACCCACCCTATGTAGTTACCACTAGACCATATGCAAGAGAATGAATTCTCTTAAGTTCAAGACAGCCATTCTAGTTCACTATACACAGTGCAATGATTTGTTCTTTGTGGGACTGAGAAAGTGAATTTAATAATTCTGCTGTAGAGGACACTTTTTTTATTATATTCAAATGAAGTACATTGATCACAAATGACCAAGCCATATTGTAATCTAAAATTGGCATGCAGTGTTGCTTGCAGTAGCTAATTTTGCTTTTCTAGTTAAGCAGTCTTTCATCCAGTACAATGAGGCAATATTTTGGATCATAGGGTCAACGAAAGAATCAAGGTGTGCATCTAAAGGTCTTCTCAGAATCTAGTGTACTCCAAGATACAGTAC
The DNA here is from genome assembly GCA_016271365.2 of Neoceratodus forsteri. Classification (NCBI taxonomy): domain Eukaryota; kingdom Metazoa; phylum Chordata; order Ceratodontiformes; family Ceratodontidae; genus Neoceratodus; species Neoceratodus forsteri. The sequence continues at coordinate 954,547,605 of CM057456.1, forward strand.
TTAAAGTGATCATAAGGGTTGAGACAAGTGCTGGCCAAGAATGTTATATGAAACACATGCCTGGAGAGGTTCAGATTAACTTTGGCTCTGAATAGCATAGATTTTGATTTAGATTTATTTAATAGTAGATGTTTTCTAGTTCTCCAGTTTTCAAAATTGCCAGAATCAGTACCAAGGGTTTCAAAATCAAAAGATTTTGAGTATGTGTCAATCACTGCGTTAACAATTAAGCATGACTTTTTGAGGTAGCACAAATACTAAGAACTGAGCCAATAAAAACAGAAAAAACTACAGTTCCCAATGAGGATACCTATGAAATTTTATATTTGACCACTTGTGGAGGCGGGGAGGCGGCATTACTCCATGATATTTTACAATCTGAGTAAGTTTGTGTAAGTAATCAGTAATCCATGATGAGGTGGAAAGGCATATAGGCCTAGTGTATTTATTTTAGCTTAGCTAACAAAAATGCTATAGCTGACCAGATCTAATGCCTTGGTTAGAACTGCAAGCACATCCCCAATCAACATACCCAAGTCCATGGCACTGTAAATATCGTTAGTGAATCCATCCAAGGCAGTTCCAGTAATCATATTGTTAATAATAAAAAATAAAATATTGTTAACTATACAAAACTGTAGGGAATTTCATATGCAACTACTTAGTGATGATGTTAACAGACTGAAACACAGCAGAAAAATCCAGTTAAAAAAATGGTGTTGTTGTCATTACTACTGAAAGCTGGGTTGTGTTTCAAACAGCTGTTTATTATGTGTTTACAGGGTCTGATCAATACACACAAACATGCTGCTCGGGATGTCCATACATGAGTCTCTGCAGCTCATTTGTACTGAATCCAGGCTGTCCCATGAACTACAAAACACCAACAATACATATACTGCAGTAAACCAAAAACTCAAGCACTGCACTATAACACACTCCGCTGCCCCCATTACAGCCTATAAACATATCATGATGACCAAACCTGCTACACCGTGGATGCTAGTGGTGATAAATAACCCCAACTGTGCATGCTGTCTATTGGCATAATAAAATTGTTTTAAACAATTGAAGGTCAATTTGAAATCCCATCAGTACAATTTGTACATTAGATTACAGTAGGGCTGGGCAAAATTATCAAATGTTAATTTCATGGAATTTTGCAAAATTAGATGAATTTTGCTAAATTTAAACACAGAAACATAGAATTTGATGGCAGATGAGGACCTCTAGGCCCACCTAGTCTGCCCATTTTTCCTACCCGCAGTCACACTGTAGACCCTACTTCCTCTCTGGCTTTACCCCTCCATTTTTTTTACTTCTTAGGTTCCCTTATGCCTATCCCATGTCTTCCTTAATAATGCTACAGTTTTTGCTCCTACCACCTCCTCAGGCAGGCTGTTTCAGGAATCCACCACCCTTTCAGTGAAAAAGTGTTTCCTTACATTTTCCCTGATTCTTCCCTCCAGCTTCATCGCATGGCCCCTTGTTCTTCTGCTTCCTTTTCTCTGGAAAAGGCTTCCTCTTGAACCTTATTTATATCATTGAGGTATTTGAAAGTCTCAGAAATGGCTCCACTCTCTCTTCCTTCCTCCAGTATGCACATATTGAGATTCTTCAGTTTCTCCTCATAGGACTTTTTATCCAGATCTTGCACCATTTTAGTTGCCCTCCTCTGGACTGCCTCAACTCTGTATATGTCCTTTCAGAGATGAGGACTCCAAAACTGGAGACAGTAGTCTAGGTGGGGGCCTCACCAGAGACCGATGCAGAGATATAATCACCTCCCTCTTTCTGCTGGTAATGCCCCTTCCTGTGCACCCTAGCATCCCACTGGTTCTCCCCTCTGCCTTGTCACAGTATATGGACACCTTTAGGTCATCAGATATGATAACACCCAAGTCTCTTCCCTGTTTGGTGGTCGCCAGTAACACTGCCCCCATTTTGTACATTGACCCTGGGTTTCTATGCCCCAAGTGCATGATTTTGTATTTGTTTGCATTAAAACTTGGTTGCCACTTTCTAGACCACTCCTCAAGCTTATTTAGATCTCCATTCAGTTTTTCCACCCCCATGGAGTGTCCACTATTGCAGATTTTTGTGTCAACTGTAAAAATACATAAATTCCCTTCTAGTCCCTCTGCGACGTCACTTATAAAGATATTAAAGAGGACTGGTCCCAGCACTAATCCTTAGAGCACCCCACTATTCACCCTCCCTTCCTTGGAGTGAACTCTGTTTACCACTACCCACTGTCGACTAGCCTCCAACCAATTTCTTCCCTAATTTACCACTTTTAGTCCCACTCCTAGGCTGCCTAGTTTGTTTATGAGACTCCTATGTGGAACAGTGTCAAAGGCCTTACTGAAATCTAGGTAGGCCATTCACCGTAGCACCCTGATCTACTTCCCCAGTTACTCCAGTCAAAGAAATCTATAAGATTATTTTGACATGACCTTTCCCTAGTGAATTCATGCTGCCTTGGATCTTGTAAGCCACTGGATTCCAGATGTTCCACAATCCTTTCTTTCGGCAGTGATTCCATCAATTTCCCCACCACCGAAGTCAGACTGACTGGCCTGTAATTGCCAGCCTCCTCCCTGCTACTACTTTTCTGAAATGGTACTACGTCTGCCCTCCTCCAGCCCTCTGGGACCACTCCCATTTCCAGTGAGTAGTTAAATAGGACTGTCAGAGGTGCAGCCAGCATCTCTCTGAGCTCCCTCAAAAACCTTGGATGTATCCCATCTGGCCCCATTGCCTTGTTCACCTTAAGATTTGCAAGTTCTTTCAGGACTCTATCCTCTATAAATGGACTAGTATCCACACCCCTTCCTTTGATGCCCCTGTCACAGATCTGTGGTCCATCACCCTCCCTTTCATTTGTGAAAACTGAACAAAAATAATTGTTCAGGATGTCTTATTTTTCCTTGTCCCCTTCCACACAATCTCCCGCATCCCTCCTTAGCCTTACAATCCCTCCCCTGGTCTTTCTTTACTGTCTGTACTATTATTTGCCTTTGCACTGCTGACTGCTTTCCCTGCCTCCCTCTGCTTCTTTTGATACACATCCCTATCCTCCTCCCTCTGTGTCTCCTTGGCATGGGGTCATAATGTTGATGTCAAAAACAGCGTGGTAATCAATGTCACAGGGAGAACAGCATGCACAGAAACAATGTGGGGAAAAAACACAGACCCCACCAAAAACAGCACACACATTGCTGTTTCTTTGTGTTTTGCAGAGGTGGAGCCACCCCTTATCCCCCAATATAGGGGGCTTCACCCCCACATCACCAGATTAAAGATAACATATTCTGATTGGGTGTGGACTTCAGGGAAGTGAAGAAACTCGGAGGGAGTAATTTTTTGTTTTGTAAAAAAACACACAAAAGTTGTAATATTTTCACTTTCATTTCATTTTATTTTTTATACTTGAAAACTGGATGAGCAAAGCTGCCCTTTTTCACCAGCAACTAGTTAAGACAGTTACAGATAACAAGAACAATAATAAACAAAACAATAACTATATAAAATACAAAATACAGGCATACACGATACAAATAAGATACGAGCAGATTAAGATGAGCATGTGCAGGCATCATTGTCCATCAACCGGTGCTTTAACCTTGTTTTAAAAGACTAAACTGTTTTGATTTCAACAATATCAGTAGGCAAAGTATTAAAAAATAGAGGCACCCTATATAATATAGATCTCTGACCAAGAACCTATTTAAACAAAGGAAGTTCAAAAGTAAACTTGGACTGAGACCTGGAGGGAACCGAACCATGGTCCTAGGTCTCTGTTCCTGCCGTGTGTTGGTGCCCTAGCCACTCCACCACAGGAGCAATTCAGCTGGACACCAGACCACATGGCTACTTCACCCTTTCTTTCTTGCAGCACAGAGTGACAGGGGTAGCGGTAATTCCCTACCATTATTAAACCCTTGTCGCTTAAATTCCTTTTTCCGCTTTCCACAGAGCAGTTCTTTCTGCGCTATTGTTATAGCACTGTATTGACCTGGTATTGTCATCTTATACTTCCTAAATGCTAGATAGTTTGTCCTTACCTTCCCAGCCACCGCTTTAGAGAACCATAGCGGTCTCCCTTTCCCTTTGCTTTCACATACCTGCCTGACACAGAGATTTGTTGCCTTTCATTATGGCCCCTTTTGTCTTCTCCAACTGTTCCTCCACTCCACCCAAGTCCTCCTACCCTGCCAAGGCATCCCTGAGGCATTATCCCATCATTATATAATCAGCCCTCCTGAAATCCAGTACCCTCACCTTTCTGTGGCTCATTTTGTGGAATTTTCTGAAATTCTGTGATTGATCATAACTCAGTCGTATAGCTAGAGATCCAAAATTTGGCCTGCATACTGTTTGGAAGCAACCCTAAACAGTGTCCAAGTTTCATGACATTTGGATGAGGGGCTGAGAAGTTATAGGGGCTCAGCTTCTAGCAATTTATTACTCATGTGAGAATTTCTGAAAATATTTCTCTGCTTACAACTTAGCCAACTTTGGAGCTAGATAACTAAAAATGTATATGCATACATTCTTGGAAGAGTCTTAAAAACTGTTAAATAGAGAGGTAGTTGGTTACATAAACCAAAAGTTACAGAAGTTCAAATTTTCACAATTTAATTATTTGTTAAAATTGTGTGAACATTTCAAAAATATTTGGATATTTATAGCTCCACTGCAATTGCAGGTATACACTCAATATTTGGCATGCATACCAAAGTAATTATGTCCTGGAATCTAATTAAGCTGGATAAATATGGTTTAGAAGGTTAAAATGTAATGTGGATACTTTAGAAATTACTGACTGGCAACATTTGCTCACAAATTCATGGACACATTCCCCCTTCAATGTAGAATCCAGACTCCAATTGGACTTTGACAAGCTTCAGTGCTGGCTCAGTGGTCACCAGCTCTTCCAAAATGCCAAAAAGACTGCCTCCATGACCTTTGGCATGAGGCAGAGACTCTCAAGGCTCACTAAGCTACCATCTTTCACACCCTAGATGGAACTTCTTAGGAGGACACCTTCTTCCGATACCTTGGGGTCTGGCTCAACCAGCACCTCAATTTTTCCACACATGTGGATACTATTCTGAAAAAACTGCTTTCCAAGTTAGGCACCCTTTTCAGTAGCTGTAACTGCATACTGCTATGGGCTAGGCATGACCTAGTCCAGAAATTGATTCTCCCTATCTTCGACTACTGTGATGTAGTCTACAGTGCTGCCCTGAAGTCCTCCTTAACCAGATTGGTCTCCCTTTTTAACTCCTTCTGTCGCTTTGCACTTGACTAGCTACCCCACACTCACCACTGTGGTCTTTACCCCTCACTCACATTCCCTTCTCTCACAAACCATCGCCTCACCCACATTGCAAACTTCACCTCTAAATTCTGGTTCAACTCCCTTCCCTTGTACCTCTCTTCTGCTCTATCCATCCCAACACCCTCTGTGCATTCACTTAGATCCACTGAAAACAGGTCACTGGCTATCCCCGGCAGACTCACTTCTGTTGGACAATCTGTTTTCTCCCACTACTTCCCTAAACTCTGGAACTCATTACCACTACAAATTAAGCACTCATCGTCTCCTTGATCCATCTCATATGCCATCTCTAACTTTTACTCCATTAATTGTACATGCACCTAGCATTTTGGCCTGTTTATCCCCTCGCTGTAAATTGCTTGACTATTTGGCTGCTACAGTGTCCTCATGCAATAATACCTTCGGGCACTTGCTAAACCTTATTTGCACTTATATGTTTGTGTTTTTTTCTTGTTTGCTCCCATGAGTGTAGTTAAGTATTATTTTCTACTGTACATCATGTTTATAATCTTCACTGACTGTTTTGGTTTTGTCACATTCTCATGTATGTAATGGTTTATTAAACTGTTGCACTTTTTGTTAGTTCATGTGGATCCTAATCTGTATATTGTCTCCCACTACCCTTTCCCCAGAATGTACCCTGAGACGAACAACTTGTTGTTCAGTGTGCCTTTCTGGTGAACTTTTCAATAAATAAAACCACAGAAGGTAATACCACTAGAATTTCACTTGTGGAATTTAGCTTTCACAAAGCACTTATCACCACTGAACCACTGTGCCTGCACTAGCATCATGGCCCTGCAATGCCCCTCCAACACTCCTGTGACAGCGATGCCCGGCATCATGCTCCATCATGACTAAAGATATCCAGATACTTCTGTTACAATGGCCTAAGTCATTACTAGTTCTAAGGTTTAGTGTCACTTGGTGTCACTGTTGTCAAATGGTAAAAATTCACATTGTTATCTACAGGGTTGTTAATGAGTCAGGAGGTGGCACTGTACAGAAACAAAGTTGCACATAATGTATGTGTTTCCACAAGTCATTAAGCTAGTGAGCTGTAGAGGTTGACTGGCATATTGCAAGAAGACAGACTATTGCACAGTGTTGTTCATGATGACTCTTCAATTTATCACTCACGACAGTGACCTGACACTTAGCACCACTATACTTTTACTATGGAGCCTCCTATGGATGCTACCTCATTGCTACTTTACCCAGCCTTTACCTTTCTCTACAATGGCAACTGAAGTGTATGACTGAGCAAAATGTATGAACATGGCTTCAGCAAAAGTACCACAACATTACACAATTTGCCAAAAGCTCATGACATCCAACCTAAATTACTGATATTATTTTTGAACCTTTGTCTGCTTATAACTTGGCCAGCCTTTGAGCAAGAGATTGTGGAGCTGACACATATTCCATACTAGTTCCTCTCCTGGCTGGCAGCCTATCTCTCAAGGATATACACTCTTCACAGATAAATGTCCTGATCAGGCTGAACCCAGCCATTGTACAGTTGGCTACCAGGTTACCCAGTGGGGGTGGTGTCTCTGTCTGCCTCACACAGCCACAGCTTCCCTTACAGCAGGAGCAAGCTCTCAGTCCCAGCCATGGGGTTGCTGCATTAGTGGAATTCACTGTCAACCCCACTGATTGAGATGCACCTCCAAGCAGCAGCTGTCTCAGTCATGGCCTGCCTCATGATGTTACTTCCCGGGCTCGCTTCTGATCCTGGGTTGTCAGCATTTCAGTGTGATGCTCTGCTGCTGGGCCCTGTGGATGGCCTCCAAGCCTACTATTTAGGGTCAATGCACCTAAATAAAATGGTGATATTCAGTTATCAAGTTTTAAAGTGGTAGGGGCTTAAAATTCAGCAATTTACATAATTGTGAAATATAATTTAAAAATTTCCAAACTTTCTAAGGCTTATAATTCAGTCATCTTTAAAGATAACAATTAGAAACTTGGTACACAGTTGTGTGAGCCTTGACAAAGTTATCATAACAGATTTGATGAAATGTGGACAAATACTGTTAAAATTAGATGGAAATAACTGAAATCACAATTGTGGCAAAATTTTGCAAAAATTTCATGGATGTGAACTCAGAATTATGCCAGAATGTTGCTAGTGAAAAGATAAATTTTGCCCCAGTCCTAGATTACAGTATTATTGGCATACAACAATAGACTGAAAGACTGGGAGTGAGCAAGGAGCTAACTGCAAGGATGCTGGGTTGAATAAAGAGGGGTTTTGATAGTAGCAGAAGTGAGGTGATTCTGCCACTGTATAGATCTCTGGTGAGACCTCATCTGAAGTACTGGGCCTAGTTATGGAGCCCTCACCTGAAGAAAGATGCTAACAGATTAGAGTCAGTACAATGAAAAGTCACTAAAATGACCCAGGGCCAGCAGGGCATATCCTATGAGGAATGGTTGGAGGCCCTAAACATGTATTTGCTGAAGTCCAGGCTGGAGTTGGGGGGGGGGGGGGGGGGCATGATTGAGACATATAAGTTTCTCAGGGGTATAAACAAGATAAACAGTGAGGACCTACTTACACAAAATAGGGATGCAGTCAGTAGGGAGGCATAAATGGAGATTGGTGAAAGACAAATGCAGGAGAAAATTGAAGAAGTTCTACTCCACTGAGAAGGTGGTGGAACTGTGGGACAGACTGCTGGTGGAAGTGATGAAAGCAGGTACCCTTAATGGGTTTAAACTTGGTTGGGACAGGGCAAGGGGACTCAGTCACCAAGGCAGGAAGCAAAGGTTTGAAAGGTGGGGTAGCAGTGGGTGACAAAATCCAAAAGGGCAGTAGGTCAGTGGGGAAGAGGTAGTAAGAGCAGACTCGATGGACCTTCGGTCTCCTTCTGCCATCAAATTCTCTGTTTCTATGTAACGTTATTCAAAATGCTCAGACTTCCTGAAAATGGTGCTGGCCCCAACCTGAGAAGGAGCACTGCTCTATGTAAGCAATAAGACTCGATAGGGTGTAGGGTGTTGGGAGATACTCACCTGCCCAGAACGTAGCGAGGCCCAACACTGCAGGCAGAGGGCCTTATAGCCCCTGAAAGGGTGGGTCTTCCTACCAACACCCAACATCCTGAAGGGTCTTATCAAGCTTAGAAAATGGTCTGTGTTGTCCCAATACAACCCATTTTCTAAGTGTGCTAAGACTGGGTTGCTTTGGGAGAAATGCTGCATAATGTAACCAGAGTGAAGGGATTGCTGTGTAGGCTACCAGCAGGGAACTGCAAGCTGCATACCAGCTCTTTTTTTTTTACTGGACATTGTTGTGTTGCCTGATAAACATAACTATATAATTAAAAAAGTTCACACTAGAAGGGTGGTGCTCTCAAATGAGAACAAAGCAGCAAAAACATCAAAGTTGGGCTCTCACCATCTCCAAAGTACAATAATGACACTGGGGCTCTGCCGTTAGTTTAAGAAAGGACTGGTTTGTAGAAAACACATCAGGAACTTTTCATTTGTAGCCATGTCTGCTGTCATTTTTTAAATGATTGTCTTATACCAATAAAGACAACAGAGCTTTTCTTTACTCTAACTGAGGAGCCCTAATTCCGTTATTGTTCTTTTGAGGTGGTGAGTGCCCAACTTTGATGTTTCTATAGTCTGATAAATATATAGGTCAAGAATGCTGCCAATCACAAGCAAGCATATAAAATAATCTGACCTGGTTACCCTCATAGAGGGATAGATGAGTTTGGGCAGGGTGGAATTAAATGTTGGATATTTGATTTTAAGGCTATGTTTTTCTATGGAATGTTCCATGGAGTAAGGGATATTTCTAGTATCCTGCCCAATTTCTCCCCCTTCATCAAGACAGATTCTGAATTTGTCCATGTCAGTTTTGAATTCTTTAATGGTTACCATGTAATGGTTTGTGTGTTTGTCTGAAAACACTGACTGTGCAACCAGTAACAAACTCATTGATTTGTAAAGTGCCTTGAGATACAATAAGCATGACCTGTGCCTTAGAAAACTCAAATATTTTCTGTACTATTCATATCTGATTTGTTGATTTCTTCCCAATAAAACTAAACTCTGTACCTAGTGATTTATCTTTAAATCATTTAATTTTTCCTCTATATCCTTCACTGCCTATGCAATTTATCCCTTTTGATTTCTCTCAATGTTATGTCTTATAATTGTATATATGTCTTTGCCTATAAATAAGATCTTGATGAAAGAATTAAAAGAGTGCCAATGGTTCAGTAAGTAGAATCTGACCCTGACCAGGGAGTACATATATTTAGTGCCAGACAATTATTGAATTTCCAAATATTGGCTGAAGGAGCCCAAGCCACACAAAGCAATATTACTTCTGTGTATAAAACAGTAACACCACAGCCAGTTAAAGATCTGCATGTTATGCAGCAAAAATTGCACTCTACTCCAGTAGATATTATACAAGAATTCTACATGGGTTTGGACTAATGCCCAGAAGACAGCAGTTATTTACTTTGAAGATAACAGTGCACATCTGGAAGTCCTGGCTTATTTCCACCCCGTCTACCCAACATACTTTGAATATGATTAGGGATGTAAAAAGCAGCAGTTTACCAGAAAGAAAAACTCCTGTTAACTTTATGGGATCATCATTTCTAAATCATAGAGCTGCAGATCTGGGAGAAAATCAACTTGACAGGAAACTTGGAGAACTCAGTGGCCTACTGGTAAGATGATCAGTGGCAACCCACATCTATTCTTTAAAAATGTGTTCATAGTAATGTTTTGTCATCATTTACTGGTGCTTGTTGCACATATTGTAATTAATTGAGGGTTCAGCTCAATCGAGGAAACCTACATCATACATACACTGCTAGAAAGTGTGAATCATAGGAGAAACTGTGAAAGAAAGAGGTTACAAATAACAGAAGATTCAGATGTCTGATCATGTAGTTCTGGTTTGCCTAAAACACTGGAGAAGCATAGAGTACCTGCATATATTTGGCAGACCTAATGCTCATACGAGGACACACCTCATAGATTTATTCTTTAGCTAGACTATTTTCAGAGGCATATAATTGGGGGGGAGGGGGGTCTGCTCCAGCAGTAACCAGGCAGAGCATTAAAACAATGAGGAAAAACTGTACTCAGCTACAGTTCTTCTGAAATGTTGCAGATAATTTCTCTTTTCCACAAGTACAGTTGAAAGGTCAGGACAGGGGACGACGCAGAAAGATTTCATTACAATTCAGAACTGCACCCAAAACATCTCAATATGAAAACTGAATATTTGGGTTATTTTTTCCCAGTATCATTGCCAGTGCCAATAACTATGCTAGTCAGTGTTGTTGTGTGTTAAAAACCCTACTACAATTTAATTGCATCTTGAAAAAGCAGCCCACAAAGGGCAAAAGTAACACTAAGAAATAAAGCCACTAATTTTCCATTTCCACACACCAGAAAAAAAAGCATTTCTTGGAGTTTTTGTTCTGATTTCATTTTGATTTATTCAAATTGCTGTACATTGAACCTTCTTTTATTCTGAATATTTATACAAATACTACAAGTCTGACAGTAGCATCTGGGTAAAATCCAGAAACTAGGCTAACAAATACTGGTTCCATCCTGGAATTTCAAACCTTGAAAATGGAATTTCATTTCTTCAAACACTGTAAATCTGTGGCCTTGCTAAGAATCACACAGAAGGTTTTTTCTCCTGAATTACATTTTCCCCATGTGGGAATACACTGAGATAAGGTAGTAGAAGTGGACATGCAAAGTGTATAAATCAGACAGGCACAATAAAAACTAAGAGAGAGGTTGTAGGTTCTTCTACCAGACTGCACTCATGTCCCTAGATGACAAAGGGAGGGAAGGAAGGAAGGAAGAAAGGAAGGAAGGAAGGAAGGAAGAAAGAAAGAAGGAAGGAAGGAAGGAAAAAAAAAGGGGAGAAGCAAGAGAGAGAACCTGTAAGTAAGACTCCAGCAAACAAATGGCTTCAGAGAAGTCTGTATGTTTAATTTACAGCCTTAGTATAGCAACCACACTATATCCACCTTGTGCAAAAAGTTAGTACAGTTAGTTGGGGCAAGAAAGGAATTCATGAGGATCTTCTCCACTTAAAAACTGGCAAAACTGCTACACTGTATTGACCAAATAGGCCCCAATATCGCCTCTCTTCTTCCTGGACAGACTACATTTGACATCCATCATGGAGCAAATAGCTACAGCCAAGTGTTAATTAAACAAGCTGTTCATTTTCAGTAAATAAGTGATGTGCCCAGCTTGGGAGTTTTGCCAAGGCAGCTTTAGATCTCAGCAGGGCATTTTGCTGTGACAGGACCCTGCTTGTGGACCCCAGGGATAAAATGTATATTCCTTGGAAGGACATAGGCCTTCAAGAACAAAGGGTCCTCTGGCAAGATGGTAAGTGCCCTGATACTGTCTGGTGGATGCTTCACCTGTAGGACAAGCCTAATGAGAACAGCCCCTGACCTGCCTGAACTGGGCCACTGATTGTCCAGCCCTGCCTCATGCCAACTAAGGGGGACCTGTCAGAATGGAAGATCCTCCTTTACCATTTGTATGCTTCATTCCTGTGAGACTCCCATGCTACCTCAGGACAGACCTCATCTGTCCCCGGGAGCACATCACTGTAAACACTCCTCCATGACCTTTTGCACTGATAGGCTGAACAAGTCATAGCCAAAGTCTTATAGATATACCTAGTCCTTGGCACACAGCCTGGGTATCATCATGCCAATGCCATCAATCATGCTTCACAAATGTCTTAACAGTCAAATCCATGAATGCTCGTATTTCCATAATAATCTTTCTGTATGCTTTATCCACAACTTGGAGCTACTGGGTGTAGTGTCATTGGTCCCTCTGAATAATGTGGGACTGCAGCACTGTGGTGCCCAATGAAGCCTCCCGCATGGCTCACAGGTCTTTCTGCATTTCTAAGCATTAGGACAACAAGCTTCCATTGTCCCAGTTCATGGGCCCTAGGTGGACCATCAAGATGTCTGGAGGGATCCTTCCATGAGCCTTGGCCTTCATCGTGGGAATCATGTCCCTCCAACAAATTTCATGCTACCCCAACCAGTGCATTTGCACACTTGATGTGTTCAAGGGGAGGTTCCCCCTCCCCCTCCCCCCAGGCTACTACCTGGCTCTTTCTGCCACTCAGAACACAAAGGATTGACCACATATCCAAAAACACTTGGCACTGTGCTGGGGCCCTGCTAATAAGTCAACATTTTTTTTTATAGTATATATGGTTGCACATGCCTCTGAAAGGCCTGGGATTTCTAGTGACCCAGTGCCTGAATCTGGCTGGCCATCACACTACTAGGTCTCACATTGGCAGCCACTCCTACCTGGAATGAATGGGTGCTGAACTTCTTGGAATTCAACCCCACCCATTTGACAGCCTTTCTCAACACATGTCTGAACTGGTACAGCATAACCAGAGACCAATACTCATGAAAAAGAAGGCCAAAGTAGATAGCCTGCCAGCAGTATACTACTAAATCATGGCCATTAGGTCCCATGTCACCCCCTGAGGAGGTTATATGATGCATCAACACCCACCTGACAACCAGTCTGTTTTGCTCTGATGCAGCTTCACAAACACCCCAGTCAGGGTTATAGCCATGCCCTTGTCCTGTTGCACAGCCAGGGTGGGGGCCCTTATTGGGCTTGACCTGATCTGAAATCCTAAATGCCCCACAGAAGACCATGTGGAGCAAGAGAGCTTTGGACTGTGACCAGCAGGTGTGTGGCAAATTTGCCCACACCAGCTCCAGGGTCATCAGGCTAATCAGGCTTCACCTTTTGGATTGGCTTTGGAATCTGATGGCTCAAGCCCTCCAGGATCTTGTAGACCCTGAAAGTCCAGATATTATCCTCTAGCCCCAGTGCTTCAGAGAACCATACTATACATGCCAAATGTTGCCCCACCACCTCCAGAATTATACTCTCTTTCCTGGCTGCCACAACATATTGGCATAGGTGGTCCTTCAATACTGGCCATGATTCCAGCCTCCACTGTGCCGCCCTGACCTTCAGGAAGAGTTTTACTCCTCTCCAGCAGGCCATCCTCATGCTAAAAGTGACAGAGTTACTGATCAGCTGTCAGGTCTCAGGGACACCAATCCCACAGAAAGAAAGGACTACCAATGGCTGTTTCACTGCTGAGGGTGCTAGCACCCTAAGTGTCTGCCACTGTCAAAGAGACAATGCATTAACCATTTCATTATCCACCCCAGGGACAAAAAAACACCTTAAGCTGGATATTTACAACAAGCACCTGAGTAAAAGTACCTGTGTCATGTCCCCCAGAGGACCCTTTACCCACAGCTGACCACTCCTGTGTTGTTTGATCAAAATATTACTTTCCTATTGCAGAGCTGTTCTCCCCACACCAATGATGTTATCAGTATGGGAAAAAATCAACAGTATGATCTGATTTGTAAGATCTTCCCAGACCCAAGCTGGGGGCCATTGTCCCATGCATCAAGAACCTGCAAAGTATGCCCCAAACCCCAGGGTAGGTGGTGCTTCAATATCATGCTCTAGATTCACACTGGTTTTTCAGGTGCCCAGAAATGTTTTTTCTAAGCAATTAAAAAAAACAACACTCCAGAATCTAGCTAAATTGGTCCTGTTTACTTAGGTTCAAGTGTTTACTTTTTGCAAATACATAATTTTTATGTATTTACAGTATTTTTGAGTTAAAAAGCAAGATAGCAGTTACTGCAAATAATTTTTTTCTCAAGACAAATAAATCACGGAAACAAACACTCACGATTGATGTTTTTTTACCAGTCCAGCTTGATGGTTATTCAAAAAATCCTTATAACTCTGGAACTATGTAATATTTTTTCACAAAACTTTCAAAAGGCACTAGCTCAGTACAAGCCACTTCTACCCTGAAAGTTTCATGAAAAAGTTCTACGCTGTCTAAGCTGTGCATGAGAGCAAAAAAGAAAAAAACATGGTGGGGCTGATTCTCAAAGCCCTTAGAATGGCGCATGGTGCCTACGTTAAACATAAATAATGCAAGTGGCATCTTGCACCAAGAATTCGGCTATGAGCTGTTCCCAAAAGCAGCCTGTGGCAAACGTAGGCTGCTTTAGGCAAAGGGGGCTATGGCATGGTGCTAGGGGTCTTGCAGCAGACACAAGCTGCCACATCCCCTAAACTAGTATTCCAAAAGCTTCCCCATGGGACAACTGTCTAAGTACCATTAGACCAGCCAGGGGCTGGTCTATGTGTACTTAGCTGTACTCTGGGTATTGTGCCAATGTGCCACCATGGTCCCGATCCCCCTGTAGTAAATGCACCCCCCATGATCCTCCATTCTGCAATATAAATATGTCCCTGGCAGTCTAGAGCACCACCCAGCCCTGATCACCATGTCAAATATAATATAAATCGCCCTGTGTGTCTAGGGCACCCCCCCCAACAGCCCTGATCTCCGATACCCTTGTAAAATATAATATAAATTGCCTTGTATGTCTACGCCCCCCCCAACAGCCCTAATCTCTGATCCCCTTGTAAAATATAATATAAATTGCCTTGTATGTCTACGCCCCCCCCAACAGCCCTAATCTCCGATACCCTTGTAAAATATAATATTAATTGCCCTGGTATGTCTAGGGCACCCCCCAAGAGCCTCAATCTTCTATCCCCTTATAAAATATCATATAAATCACCCTGGTAGTCTAGTGGTCTCCCCAGTCCTAATCCTCCTGAAAATTGTGTCAAATATTCCCTGGTAATCTAGTGGTCCCCCCACCTCCCACCCAAGCTGGCAGTGCCCCAACACCCCACTTCCCCCGTCCCCAAGCTATTGACCAGCACAGCCCTCCTCACACCTCTGTGGCTGGCTGCTGACTGAGCTATCCATGAGAGCATGCTGTATAGTATGTGCTCATTGATAGCTCAGTCAGCAGCCAGACATGGAGGTGTGAGAAGGGCTGGGGGAGTGGGGTTGTGAGACACTGCCAACTCGGGTGGGGTCGGTGAAGGGACCACTAGACTGCCAAGAAATGTTTGGCATAATTTTCAGGGGGATCGGGGATTGGGGCTGGGGGGACTGCTAGAGTAACTGTGATTTATATTATATATTTCAAGGGGATCAGAGACCAGGGCCGTTGGGGGTGAGTGCCCTAGACATACAGGGTGATTTATATTATATTTTTCAATGGGATCAGAGATCAGGGCTGTTGGGGGGGGTACCCTAGACTTACAGGGCAATTTATTCTATATTTTCTACAAAGGGATCACAGATCAGGGCTGTTTGGGGGGAGGGGTGTCCTAGTTTTAAAGGGTGATGTATGCAATATTTTCTACAAGGGGAACAGGGATCAGGGCTTGGGGTGCACTACAGTACCAGGGATGGTCATTGATTTATACATGGTGATCGGGGCTGGGTGGGGCAATAAGGCACCTCTCCACAGTGCTATTGCCATGCAGTCCACCCACAGCTTGTGGCAAGGCTTCCTGATGTGCCATCTGTTTAGAGCAGGAACAAGTTTGCCGCAGGCTACGGGACTTTGACACCAGGACCATACCCGATAGAGAATCGGGTACAGGGTTTCTGGTGCACCGGCAATTGGCATAAAGCCACCTTTGGTGCGGCTTGTGCTGACTTTTTGAGAGTTGGCCTCATTAAGTATAGGGAGACCAAACACCTTTTTTGGATTTTTTGACATTCAGTATTTTGAAAATTGAACAAGATGCCATCAGAAAACTCCTCATGTCTTGAGACTCTGCCAGCCAGACCATAAATGCTACATTTTTGGCTATTTTGTCAAATACCACCAAAGTTATTAAGGTTCAGAAATTAGGGTTTAACATTAAACAGCCTCAACCCTAACCATTGGGGCACATTAGGGCCCCTATAATATAAACAGACAGAAAGATATATTTGCAAAAAACTGCATTAATGCATTAGTAAGGATTTAACTTAGTGCCACAAATGTAGGGAAATGTGGTAAGAGGGTTTCCAACCCTAACTCCCCACCCCCAAAGCAGCAAAAGGACAAGACCATACAAGCAACTACAGCCATCATCAGGTAAGACAAGCAACATACCACTTTTTCCAGATGACATGAATGCAGTAGCACTGATGTGTTACCTTCATGGATTTTTGTCTGTGGCATGCACACTGCAAGACATACATGCTCACATGTCACTGCAGATACAAATCCACGATACTCAAATAACAAGAGCTCTTTTGTCTGCAGAAGCACATGTGACTATAGTGACTATAGGGCCAGTACTTCTCAGGCATACACTAAGATATACACACACACACCTGATGAGCCTGCACTTCTTCAGCCACAGGTGTAAGACACATCCACTGACCCCTTGCTACAGAAGTGCAGGTGTCACAAAATCCATGATACCACAATTGCAACAATAGTTCTATCTGCAGAAGTGCAGGACCCTGAGGTGCCTGCACCTATTCTGCCAAAGGTGTAAAACATGTAATTTGGGTATCACAGATTTGTATCTGTGGCTGTAGGGGGCCTGGGCTTCTGCACACAGAAGCAGTGTTGTGATTTCTTGGATTTCTATCTGCAGCAACATGTGAGTGTGCATGTCCTGCAGTGTACATGCTGCAGACACAAATCCACGAAGGTCGCACATCAGTGGTACTGCATTTGTGTCACCTAGAAACAGTTGCATGTTGTTTGACTTACCAGATGATAGCTATAGTTGTTTATATGGTCTCGTCCTTTTGCTGCTTTGAGGGGAAGGATTTATGGTTGGAAACCCTCTCACTACATTTCCCTACTTACAATAACTGGTGCATTAATGCAGTTTTTGGCAAATAATATTTCAGTCTGCATATTATAGGGACACTTCTGCACCCCTATAGTTAGGGTTGGGTAGGCTGTTCAATGTTAAACTCCATTTTTTTCACCATAATTACTTTGGTGGTGTTGGATGAAATAGCCCAAAATGTGGCATGCATGGTCCGGTGGGCAAAATCTCAAGATGTGAGAAGTTTTGTGACAACATCTTGTTTAGTTTTCGAGATACTGAAAGTGAAAAAATGCCAAAAAATAAGGTGTTTGGTTTCCCCGTACTTGTGTTTTTTTGCTTACATGCACAGCCCAGACGGTGCAGAATTTTTTCATGAAACTTTCAGGGTAGATGTGGCCTGTACCAAGGTAGTGCCTTTCAAAGGTTTTGTGAAAAAAATATTATACAATTCCAGAGTTATAAGGATTTTTCAGATAACTGTCCAGTTGGACTGGTGTATTGTGAGAAGCAAGTTGTGAGAAAGCAAAAAGCTCTCACAACATTAAATTTTTCATGTTGTATCTGAGTGTTATCCAAAAACCCTACTGATTATGCTCAGAAAAAAAAAACATTTAAATCCGTTTAACTCTGAACCCTTTTAATTTTTTGTCATGAAACCTTCAAAAGGCACCTCCTTAGCACACACCACTTCTACCTTGAAAGTTTCAGAAACAATTCTGTTCCATCTAGACTGCAGGTGAGAACAAAAAAAGAGTGATAGATATAGGAAATAAATTAGCCTTTAATATATGCAGATCTCAGAAACTGCACAAGCTTCCATTGTGAAACGTTCCATATGTTGAGGGTTTGCCTCCTAGACAATGCATGCCAAATGTGGGGCAATTTCATCAAACACTGCCAAAGCTATTAAGGGGGGATTGGAGTTTAACACTGAAACTCTCAGTCAACTCTAACTATACCAGCACTACGGCACTAGTGTAATATATACATTATATTGCCTGAACTGTCTATAGTTGTATATATTACTGTCACAGTCTGTACACACTCAGGACAAAGTCTGCAACAGGTTGCCAATGTTTTTAGCTTTCCACATGTGTAAGGACACTTCAGTAGATGCCACCACTCAGAAGTAATTCTGTTACCTGGAGACTTTCTCAGTCCAGATCCCCCCACAGCCACTGGTCACATACTGTAGGATGGTGCTCCCTTACCTATGGGCACAGCCTTCCCTGGCCATTCACTCCTGAGACAACTCTTAATTTCTCAGAATATGGTAACTGTAGCCATCTGCTCCCACTTTAATGGCGAATCATGGGTTTGTCAATACCAACAATTAACTGTTCCCCCCAAAAATTCAGTCACAGAGGCATGAATTACAGTGACACCAGCCAGGATGCAAGGCAGTAATGCTGTAGTATATCACAAAATTCTGCAGTATACTGCAGGGGACTATGGAATTCAGTAGCAATTAAGCCATTTTTATGTTTCCTTGTGTGTGCTCAAGAGACTTCTTGGTAGGAATATGGCATTTCATAGGTGTGTCACTACCAAGCCAATTGCAGTTTGTGCTGCAGTGGGCTGGGCAGTGCATACTAATGACCAGGCCATTGGCTTGTGACACTGGTCACATTCTGATGGGTGGAAACTTTGTGTAGTTGAAAGAACTGAAGTGCTCCCATGAGAGAGCGCTTCCGTCCTTTCATTTGCATAAAACCGGCCAGCAATGAGGTGATCAGTTATATGGGGGACACGTCACTTCCTGTACCAGTCAGTCCCTGATGTCATGCTGGATCAGTTCTCACTTGCAACAAAGAACTGTCAGAGCAGAGAATGTGGTATGCAGGGTCCCTGCACCTTCCAGCTTTATGGGGCAAATATTACTCCATGTACTAGTTAGACCCCGGTGTCATGCCGGATTGGTTCACACTCACAACAAAAAACCACCAGAGCAGAGATTGTGATCTGCAGGGTCCCTGTAGCTTCTGGCTTTCCCTACGATGTTGCACCAAGCAGCATGACTCCAGAAGTCGGCAGGAGATCTGGCATGCACTGCAGCCACTGCTACTAGATATCCATGGTATCCAAAAAACAAGACTGCAATTACGAGAATGAAACATGGGGGCTGAGACAAGGTGTGACTCGAGAGGGAAAAGGTAAAGAGACATGATGTTGGCTGATCTGCTCTTTTTTTCAGTGACGGGCAGGTATAGAGCTAGGAATGACATCGGGGTTAAGTAGCTGCTATTAAACCATTACTATGTAAACAGTTAAAAGGTATTTTAATTTCAGTCCAGCTCTGTTATACCACACCACAGCTGGAATGTTAGCCAAATCTAAACAGCACATGTAAAACTTTAATACTGAGCATGGGGTTATCACATCTACTCTAAATACAGCTGGTAATATTCAGTTGAGCAATTAAGCTGCCCCTAAAGGACCATTATTATATTAAAACAGACAGTGCGACTTGAGATTAAAAACATCAGGACCCTGTAGATGCTAAAAGCCTCTTGAAAAAAGAAAAAACATTAGGCATCTCTTAAAGGCCTCCACTGAGAGAGCCTCCCTCAAAAATCAAGGAAGCCTGTTCCATAGGACCAGGCCAGCCAACGCAAAGGCAGTTACCTGAGGATTTCAGCCTGGCCCTGGGAACAGCTAGGAGGCCCTTAGAGGAGGAGGAGGGGATGGGAGGTCTGGTAGGGAGACAGAAGCTTTATCAGGTAACCTGGACCCATCCATATAGAGCCATATAGATCAACAGACCAATCTAAAAGGTGATTCTTTACCTCACTAGCAGCCAGTGCGTTCACACAGGTCCACTGTTATATGGCAAGACCTGGGAAGGTCTGTCAGTAACATGGCCACAGCACTGTGCACCAGCTGCAGATGATACAGGACAAATCCACTCCCCCCAAGATATAGAACATTACAGTAGTCAAGTCAGGAAGTCACAAAGACATGTATCACCGAAGGCAGGCTGTTGGGGGAAATCGAGGCTTTAATCCAGGTGATTGTTACTGAGATGGTAAAAAACACTCTGAACTGCAGCTGATGCCTGAGCCTCAAGCATCAGCCTCTCATCCAGAATGACTCTTAGATTCTTCACCTTAGCAGAGGCCACAGAACTCAAAGAGCCAAGCACTACATTGCTTATCCTCTTGGTGGTCTCTGCACTGCATCTCTGACCAGGAGATTGTTAGTTGAGTGGAGGCCTTGATTTGGTTGAATTGACTCTCTAAAGCATTAAAAATTGTAGTTTTAAAAAAAGTTAGTTCAAGCCATCATGTCGGAGCCGCAATAAAAACAAAACACATTTTGCAGCAGACCTCTGCCTGATCTAGCCTTTTGTCCTCAGCGCTGCCTTCTCTGTGTGGTGGCCTAAGTGCTCACCCCTGGCTCAGCACAATTACATGCCTTGAAGTGGCTGCAGAAAACAGGACTGTTGTGCTAGCCTGTTCTCTCTTGCAAATAAAACAGGAGAAGAATGATAAACTTGACTCTTTTGGTACCTGAAAGCTTACTGACAGTAGATTTTTACTCTGCTACCCCTAGAGTATATACTAAGTCAATAAATGCATTGTCAGCATTGCCCACTTTCCTGGTGTTTCAGCCTGAACCCTGAATTAAAATTCCACAATCAATATGTTAATATTTGTAGTATGTTTCAGAGTTCATAAAATTAGCCATGTTCTTAATGAGTGAGACCTGAATATATAGTTTGTTATTTTGTTTGGGAGTGTCTTAATTAAAGGGCTCAAGTGTTGTTTTGGATCTTGTTTCCAGCATGTACTCTTTTTGAACTCTCCACTTCCCACCCAGTTCCACTGAAAGAGGAGTCAATTACCTTGTGGTGCCAGGTTGCCATGGAAATGGATGATAGTACATTTTTTCTTATAACAGATACGCTGATAGTGCACATTGGTTCTTTAGCTACTACTTGTTTAACATTATTTTAAAAGTATGGGGGGGTCTGTGAAATGAACAGACCTAACCAACCTGGGTGTAACATTGTGCAGGTTTATACTTGAGTGAGTAAGCTGGTCATGATGGAGAATGCATTTGGCTAGATTTTTAAAGGGTGGGGGTGTTGATCAGTCTCACCCTTACATTAATTTAGGGCTTACTCAGAAGTCTGTCCTCTGGGCAAAAAGAAACTCCACTAAGCGATTTTACACTACATTCTCTATGTCACTAGCACCTTTCATTCATACTAAATGTTACCAAACTGTGCTGTTCACATCACTATATTTATAAGTAAATTCTTCCTTTCACCAATTTTGCTACCGGTTTTCTCCCTTTATTTCAAATAACACAATGCATCCCTGACACATACACCATGCAGGAAACAATTAGCATTGGCAAATGCTTGTTTGCTGTACTATTCTGTGACATGTCATTTACTGCATGTTATTGCGTTACATCGTTTTGGTTCCAAAGTATATAAAAATAGTATTTACTACTTTACAATATTTACACATGCTATAGGATATCACAATACACAAAGACTATGGGAATTACAGGGTTACCACATAAAAAAAAATGGTTTGCACACAGCAAAAGAAACAAATAGAAAAACTCTATCTGTAGCTTCTTAAAACTAACAGAGAAGGAAGATTTCTTACCACGCATGATCTTAGTGAATCAAGGCAGACTTGAACCTTTTTTCTTTATTATTTTTTTATGCCCCGACTCTCCAAGGCTGCCCCTCTCTTTGGGGTCCCAGTGCACCCGCACTAGCTCCCTTGATTGCCCCACTCCCCCTGGATTCATAAGTCCCCAGATTGCCCCCCAATTGGGGTGGAGGTGTCCTCCTTTCTCCCCCATACCTCAGGAGGGAGCATGCACCTGGAGCTGCAGTGCATGGGCCTGTCTACCAGCATGGCCATGGGGTCTTTTTCCTTGTTTCTGGTCCTGCCCCCACAGATGTCAGTGAACAGGGAGGGCCAATGAGATGAAGGTGCACAGAGACATGCCTTCACTCAGGCCCTCAGCTGACGTTTGCTTCCTCCCATTGCATCCTCGATTGCACCACCTGTGGTCACCCAGGTGGCGGTATAGCAGCAAGGACTACAACCCATCCTCCCCAGAGAAGAAGAGCAGGCCAACAGGTGCTTGAGCTGCCTCTCCCTGGGCAGCCCTCCAGCAACCCAGGCTTGCTACAGAACCTGGGTCACTGGCATAGCAAGCAGTAGCGCTACCACTGTGCCGGTGGGCCGGCACAGATTTGAACCTTTGATGGTAACTGCTCAAGGTCCAAAACCAAACCAACTTGCTATGGTCTGGTAAGTCCTCAAAACCATTCAGCTGCCAGCTCACCATGATGCATCATCAAATGTGTCATACTGACATCACATTCTTTGTCTCCTGGAAGACCTCCCATCTGGATAACTGGCCAAAACTGGATTTTTGCTCCAGACCTTGGTTTCATGGATTGCAATATCCATCCTTTTGTGTTCCCATCTAGTAAAGTCCATGGGGGTTCTGTCTCCCCTGCTCTAGCTTTATTTACACTCAAAACAGAGCCCGTGATCATGATAATATTTCATGTCTTTGATGTGCCAGTATCCTTTAGCTGACAGGGACTCTACTGCTTGCCCATTTAACCCTCTGTCTGGCTGCCTCAGGTTGGGTCTCCAGTGGCAAGTAAACTTAGATTTACTTGTAATAATCACACAGGAGTGTGGTGTGCATATTTATGGAACACATACAAACAGAGGTGAGAAGGAAGTAAGTGCTTCAGTTGGGACTTGAACCCAGGATGTTCGGAATACCATTTAGATTGTGCTAACCAGTTGTGCCACTGAGACAACTGGAACCTGTATTGCCCTGAACACATTACTCTTTCTCAAATGCACAACCCAATGGCAACACAGATACTTACTTATAACAATCACATTTCCAACAAACTGGGCAAAAATGTTGCTGCACAGTGAACAAGTCCCAGCTGAGGCACTTAATTCTTTCTCACCTTTGTTTTTATGTGTTTCATAAACTTAGATTTACCAGACAGTTTTATCTCATCTGAAATACTTACAGAAGTATAGCTTATAATACAAATTAAACCTTTGTACAAGAGCATTTGTGCTCAAAGGTATTTTCTTTGCAAATAAAAAATAAAATAAAAAGTAAATATATTTATTTTCATTGCAAAAATCTGCATTAATGCACCAGTCAGAGCTCAACTTAACAGCACAAAAGTAGGGAAATCTGGCATTACGGATTCCAACCCTAACTCCACCCCAAGCAGCAAAAGGACAAGAAAATGAAAACTACAGCACATAGCCATCATCGGGGCCCAGGGCTTCTGCAGCCATGGATACACATTCACAATACAAGATATACACACCACTCTTTTGGCTGTAGATACAAATCCAGGATACTCAAATTACAATACTACTTCTGCAGAGTCACACAGGAGGCAGTATAGAGCAGAGGTTTAGGGCTCTGAGCTGCAAATCTGGAGACCTGTGTTTGAATCCCACAGCCCCCACTTGCATACTGTGTTAACCTAAGCAAGTCACTTAACTTTCTTGTGCTCCCAGGTCGCACCTGGAAACAAACTTCAGCTTAGTGTGCTTTTCCTGGTTAAACAATTTCCCCTTACATGCACTCTGCAAGACACACACTGACTTCTGGCTGCAAATAGAAAGCCATGATACTCAAAATATAACAGTACTTTTGTCTGTGGAAGCACAGGTCCCTGTGAGGCCAACACTTTGGTAGCCACAGATATACTATACATTCACATTGTACATCATATACCCACTTCTGGTTGTAGGAACTACACTTCTGCAGCTGCAAATACAAATCCCTGATACCCAAATGACAACACTTTTGGCTGCAAATACCAATCCATGATACCCAAATTACAGCCTACTTCTGGCTAGAAATGCACAGGACTCTGCATCCACAGATACACATGCACACTGTAAGACCTACACAACCACTTCTGCAGTCACACTGTTACATTTCTAAAAAGCACAAGATGAAGCATGTTTTCTTTAATGTGCAGTATGCTGTATGCATATTTTGAAAGTACCACATCAGTGCTACTGCATTTATGTCACCTGGAAACAGTTGTATGTTGTTTGTGTTACCTAGTGATGTCTGGCTGTGATTGCATGTATGATCTTACCCTTTTGCTTCTTGGAGGGGGAGTTAGGGTTGGAAACCTTAATACCACATTTCCCTACTTTTGTAGCATTAAGGTGAGTCCTGACTTGTGTATTAACACAGTTTTTTGCAATGACCTTCATTTCTTTTGAGAAAGTTTATAAAGTATATGTGTGTGTGTGTGTGTGTGTATATATATATATATATATATATATATAGTTTTATGACATTTTTTCCAATCAAGTGACTAACAAATGTTGATACTACATGTGTGACCTCTCCTACTCCTGTTGCATCATCTTGCATTACGTTGGTGTGCAATTGGCTTAGGCTTCAGGCCCTATGCACATACCATACAACAGCCTTATGTATGTCAACCGAATTTAAGTATGGCCAGTTACATTTGTACTAGGGCTATGTGCAATGCAAAAGTCCTTCATCAGAATGGCTGTGGAATGTCAATTCTGCTTCTAAAATGCTTTGCAGAATTTCTTTACAAATTCCACAGAATTTCAAAAAGCATTTTGGCGTAAATTGCGGAATAATTGGAGGCATGGTCTAACTGGTAAACATGGAGGTCACACATTAGCTGGGTTCCGCAAATGCCTGCATTTAATGATGGAAATTGACATTAAAAATGATCCAATGAACAGAAAAGGGTCACTCGATAACACTACAGCACAGATGACAATGCAAAGGTCTTCAAAAAAACAAACTATCCTTCAGTTTGAAGGGTAGGGGAATCCCACAGTGGCCCTGGCAGAGGGCCACACCAGATCTTAGCTAGTGGCATTGAAAGGCACCCAAGACCGAGGCTCAAGATCTAGCCATAGCAGCTCTGCCAGCTCTGATCACTAATCTTCACCAAGAAGTTAGAGCTGACTTTGAAAACTTACCTGACCATGCAGCCCATATACAGTCTGTTGTTACTGGGCTGGCAGAAACTTCAGCTTCCCACAGCACCAAAATAGATGAAGTTCAGCAATGGATCAGCAACCTGGAGGACATAATATTGGACATGATGAGAAACAAAAATGTATTAAATGAAGAGGTCACTAAAATGATTGTCCAATTGAAGGATCAGGAAAATCATGCCAGGCACTCAAATATTTAGAACAACTGGCTTACCAGAAGGTCTGGTGGGGAAAGAAGGTGGCAAGAAGATGCAATAGTGGAATACTGATAAACTGGGGATGGAGCCGGAGGTATCAAACTGTGAAATACAGAGTGCCCATCACACCAGCCCCAAACCTTAGCACAACAAAACTCACCCAAAACAGGAAACAAAACAAAAAAAGGAAAAAGGAAATCCAAAAAACTTCTGATCATAGGAGACTCCATGATTTGGGGAGTTGGTACGTACCTCCAGCCAGGGGTAATGGTCAGATGTCTCTCAGGTACATCAGCGTGAAGAGACACTGAAGGCATTGCTAAGATTGTACAGGCAGCAGGAGAAAACATTGATGTCCTGGTACACATAGTGACTAATAATCTCACCAGCCGGTCAGTTGTGGAGACCAAGGAACACCTGATGAGGCTGTGTGACAACAAACTATCATCCATTTTGTCTGGCATCTCCTTCTCTGAGATCCTGCCAGTCTGGGAGAGGGGGACAGATGGACAGAAGGTCAGAGAAAGAGAGATAGGGGAGCTAAACATGTGGCTCAAGGGCTGGTGCCAGGAAAAAGGACACCAATTTGTAGGTAACTGGCAACAGTTTTGGGAGCAAAATTTCTTTAAATTGTATGGACAGCATCTGACTAAGGAGGGAGTCAATGCATTGGAGCAGAAGTTTGATGTCTTTGCAGAATATGTAAACTAGCAAATGGGGAGAGGGGTGCAGCACCCAATACATCAAATGGGAAGAACATCCCTCCCCCCTCAGCTAGTGGTTAAACAGGAGTTCAGCATGATTGTAGTTCATTTGCATCACCAGGTAAGGAAAAAGGTCCGGCTTCCCATACAATGCACAGGGGAAACACCAGACCATGCACAACAACTAACACACCGAAATATGGCCAATGGAAAATCATATACACAAATGCTCACAGTCTGGGAAACAAGATCCCAGACCTGCAGGCAATAGTGACAGAGGCTAAACTGGACATAGTACCATTAACGAAACATGGTTTACCAGTAACCACATTTGGAAGACTTCAGTACCTGACTGTGTACTGTTCAGAAGAGACCGAGGTACAAAAAGGGGGGTGTGGGGGTGGAGTGGCCCTTTATGTCAATGAAAATATCAAAGCTACAGAAATTCAGAATACACATAAGGAGCCAGAAGAACTGTGGGTCCCCTGGAAACAGGATATGGGACAGCCATACGAACTGGGGTTGTCTACAGGCCTCCAGACCAGGGGAATGACATAGACACATTACTGTTAGAAGATATACAAAACATGACAGCTAAAGGGGAGGTTCTGATATTGGGAGACTTCAACATGCTAGATACAGATTGGTCAATACCAGCAGGAACATCTGCCAGAACTAGACACATAGTGGATTCCCTGCAGGGGGAGGGCCTCAAACAACTGGTACAACAATCCACAAGAGACAGGGTTATCCTAGATCTAGTACTGACTAACAGGGAAAGGATCACAGATCTCCAAGTAGAAGTCACCTGGGGGCCAGTAACCATCACATGGTATGGTTCAATTTGGCCACTAGAACTAAATCATCTCATCCAAAGTAAAAATATGGGACTTCAGAGGAGCTGACTTTGATAAGATGGCCAACAGAGTTAAGCCAGCCCTGGCAAAAAGAAATACAGGTGAGGGGTACAGGCAAAGTGGCAAGCATTAAGGATGCAATACTTGAAGCAACATCCCATTGTGTTAGACAGAAAAGGAAGTACAAAAGAAGAAGGAAACCACTTTGGTTCTCAAAAACCGTAGCAGAAAAGGTCAGAGCCAAAAGGCTGGCCTTCAGGAAATATAAGGGAATGCAGTGGGATTAAGATAGGGAGGCATACCAAACTTCTCTGGGGGAAGCAGGGAAGGCAGTAAGGCAGGCAAAGGCCCAAACTGAGGAAACACTAGCATGAAGAGTAAAAGAATGTGACAAGACTTTCTATAGCTACATTAGTGAAATGAAAAAGTCCAAAGGGGGTGTTGCAAAGATCAAAGGGGATAAGGGGGCATGTGAGGAGGAGGATCATGTAAAAGCATCTATCCTAAATAGATACTTCTGCTCATATTTACCGAGGAGAAGGTAGGGCAAGGCCCACAGCTCAGCACCATGGACACAGGGGGGGGAGGGAGGAGTGCACTAGTCCCTTCACAAAAGAAAGGGTCCTACAAGAGCTCAATAAGCTCAGGGTGAACAAGGCAATGGAACCTGATGGCATTCATCTCAGAGTACTAAAGGAGCTAATGTTGGAACTAGCAGGGCCATTATCAGAACTGTTTAGTGATTTTCTGAGTACGGGAGAGGTCCCAGAAGACTGGAGAAGGGCTCATGTGATCCCGCTCCGCAAGAGTGGTAGCAGGGAGGAGGCATGGAACTACAGACCAGTCAGTCTTACCTCAGTAGTGGGCAAGATTATGGAGGCACTTCTTAAGGAAAGGATAGTGAACACTTGGAATCCATAGGAGCATAGGATCCAAGACAGCATGAGTTTACAAAAGGAAGGTCCTGTCAAACTAATCTCATAGATTTCTTTGACTGGGTAAGCAGAGTGGTGGACCAAGGGGGAGCAGTTGATGTCGACTACCTTGACTTCAGCAAAGCTTTCAATACTGTTCCACATAGAAGATTGATTAATAAGCTGGGTAGGCTTGGGGTGGGTCAGAAGTTGGTTAACTGGGTGGAAAACTGGTTGACGGGAAGAAAACAGAGAGTGGTGGTAAACAGTATACAGTCAGAAGAGATGCAAGTCACAAGTGGGGTACCTCAGGGATAAGGTCTGGGGCCAGTCCTCTTCAACATCTTCATCAGTGACATTGCAGATGGACTGGAGGGTAAGGTTTGTCTGTTTGCAGATGACACCAAGATCTGCAACAGAGTAGATGATCCAGATGGGGTGGGCAGAATGAGAAGAGATCTGGATAAACTGGAAAAATGGTCAGAAGAGTGGAAACTGGAGTTTAATGCAAAGAAATGCAAGATCATGCACATAGGGAAGAGAAACCCTGAAGCCACATATAGGCTGGGAAGGGAGTTGCTGGCATTCACAAGAGAAGAAAGAGACTTGGGCATCATCATTATAGATGACCTGAAATCATCCAAGCAGACCACTAAAGCAGTAGGTTAGGCTAGGGGGATGTTGGGGTGTATTAGTAGGGGCATCACAAGTCGTAAAAGGGAAGTAACTATCCCTTTTTACAAGACACTGGTTAGGCCCCATCTGGAGTACTGCATGCAGTACTGGAGGCCACACCTTCACAAGGACATTAACCAAATTGAGGCAGTCCAGAGAAGGGCAACCAAAATGGTGCAGGGACTGCATCAGAAAACATATGAGGACAGATTAATGGAGCTCAATATGTATATCTTAGAGCAAAGGCAGGAGAGAGGTGATATGATTGAAACATTCAAACACCTTAAGGGTATTAACAAGGCGAAAGAGTCTAACACATTTAAATATAAGAAAAATAGCAGGACAAGAGGACACAGCATGAGAGTAGACGGAAGTCAATTAAGGGGTAATGTGATGAAGTTCTTTTTCACAGAAAGGGTGGTGGATACATGGAATGGCCTAACTCAGGAAGTGGTGGATATGAATACAGTGCAGGGCTTCAAACAGGCATGGGATAGACATAAGGGAGCAATACAGATGAGTATGACTAGATAGGCCATTGGCAGAGCAAAGGCCGATGGCACAGTCATAAGGTAGAAAAAGAAATGGGCAGACTGGATGAGGCTTGCAGTCCTTATCTGCCATCAACTTCTATGTTTCTAAACCCAAACCTGGAGCTAAACAAAGGCATTATTTAAGTACTTATGGTTTCCTGTGGAAGAAAGGGTTCTCTGAGTGGCTAAACCACTGGGTCCCATCATTGTGGAAGGAGGCACAGTCTCAATCAACCAAGATTATATTAAAGAACTCCAAAGCTAAAGATTGAAGTTTGCAGGGGTTAAAACAAACCTGCATCAGTGAGGCTGGGTTTTTACCATTTTGTACCATGCAAAACTGTGGATCATGTAACCTGGCTGTCCTCAGAGATTTTTTGAAAACCCTGAAGATGCTGAGCAGTATGTCAATGCTGAAATAGCCACGGGAGAAGGACGGTCCTGTTCCAGAACAACTGCACTGGCACAAAGAATAGCCAAGGTATAATCTATTAAATGACTTTATTTTCCTAGTAGACGTTTTTTTTTTGTGTGTGGGCAAAATGTGGGGGTCTGTTTGTCTTTTCTGAATGGGGTGGCAGTTTTGGAGCTCACTTACAAGCAGTCCATTGCTAATGCTGTACAGGAGTAAGCCAGCTCAACCTCGTGGTAAGCAAATATTTCAATATCTCTTTCTCACCTTGATTTTCCCTGGACAGTGATGAGTGTGGGGTGTTTAATGACATTTGCAACATACATAGATGTCCTCTGAATCTTGAACCTGTAATATGGGGAAACACCTAGGCACACCAGACTCTTACAACTAACTGAGATGCTATGCAACTGTAGGAAAACCCACATCTTGACAAATATTGTATATTTCAAAATGGCCGCTATAAGATGAGTGAGTGGCACTGCACATGTGGTTGACTTCATGGGTGGCACCAACATAAAAACAACTGCAATCTGCAAGCTGTCACTCATGAAACTGACACTGTCCTGCCTAAACCAATCACAGAAGAAGCTCAATTACACCCACTATGCTCAGTCTTGCCTGTGAGATTGTGTGACTAATCTCAGAATGGAGGAGAAAGTATTGAGAGATGGAGAGACCATTACTAGTACACAGATGCCAAGGGCCCTGACTAAACAGAACTGCTTGCCCGTTGAAAGTTGGTAAGCTACAGTATCTGGCTTATTTGTTTCAGGTTGTCTCTCCTGGATGACTTCGATTCTCAGACTGGTCATGGACCTCAGAGCATGTATTATCAACAGGGCAGCATGTCTTTCTTTGAAATATTTGGTTATGAGCTGCACTACTTACTTTGCCTTGTTCACTGTACAGCAACATTTTGCCTGGTCTGTTGCAAATGTGCATTGCAAGGTCTAACCTTACTTGGCTGGAAACATAACACTACATTTGGCACCCTTTGTATGATGCCCCATGAGATCCAACTTTTGACTCCCACTACAACCACTCAACTGACTGTGGCTGGGCGGCAGGTACCAGTGGAGTAGTGGTAAAAGAGCACTGGTCTACATCACATTGTACACCCGCCATATACATGGGAAGGCTGTTGGACATTTTAAATGTTATTCATTTTCCTTCTTAAATTGTGTAATATGTATTCGGTGTTACTGTTACTGTTTCTCTGCTCAGATGTAGCTGTGTTCAAGGATTAATGGGGTGATCCTTAGGAGAAAAAACAAACTTAATGGAAACTCCAGCTCTTGGGGGAGCTTGTCATCCTAGGGAATATTGATAAACAGAGGGTCTGATCCCTTTCTTAAATAGCTATGTATTTAACAATAGGAGGGGGGAGCAAGACATTTTCCATTACTCTGCTCTAACAAATGGATTTGCCTAAGCTACATAGGACTCTACTCCTAAGACGGTGAGTATGCTATTAAGCAATTCAACATACCAAATAGCAGATTATTTTTTTCATTAGGAATATAAGATTAAGATGCCCATCTATGACAGCTAATTAAATAACTATTAGGTGTGGGTTTCAAGTTTTGATAGTGTAGTCCTTTAGTAGAAGGTGTAACCTGTTTCTTATGGATCTGTGCTTAATCCATGGCCTTGCCCCTCCAATCAAGGAGTGGGGGGCTATGACTACTAGAAAATATGTTATTATTATCAGTTATAGTAAGTAAACAATATAAGTGTTCATGGTGCTTAGCCTACCACCCAGAAGCTGTCCACTAATTAATTACAAGGGAGGTTGCATGCTTTATATGTATCAAGGGGGAGGATACAGGAAATTATGCTATGTTGCATATATGTTGTTTCTTTGTACCTTAATCATACTATGGGGACTTCTCAACATATGGAAAAAGTGGTAGCATGACATTCGACAAAAGATAAATCCACGACTATAATTACGGCGACGACAAATCAGCGACTGTAATTATGGCGACCAGAATGTACAGTGAATGGAATTATGATAATATTTGATTCCACCCTCCCTGAAATGCTACAAACTCAGAGTTAGATATATTAGTAAGGGAGTTCGGGGAAAGCAAACGTCACCATAACTGCCTTCACCGTACATTCCGGTCACTGTATTTACAGTTGCCGATATTGCTGTTGACGTAATTGTAGTCGCTGATATTTTTTCACCATATTGACATGGAGCTGAAAAAAGTTTGTCTGTGGGTTGGGGAGAGGGAAGGACATTAAGGAACAAACCTGCATCCTGTTTTCATCACATTCATTATAGAATATTATAACAAGTAATCAGAAAGGTGTGTGGGATAAAGGGTTTCTAGTGTTAGAACTATATGGTTACAGTTCTAGTTGTTGTTTCTTAATATGTTATAAAAAATCTGCTTCAGCTTATCATTTCAAGATGCATGAGTACAAGATGACATATCATACTGGGGGAAATGAATGAGACTCTTAATGTTTGCTCATGGAATGTCATTGGGCTAAAAACTCATACTAAAAGGAAAAAAGTTTTGGGATGAAGCTAAAGGTCTCTGCACAGATATCCTATGTCTCCAGGAACCTCATATGAAGGCCTAGGAGGGTAGCCACATGGCAAAAAATTGGGGTGGAGACTAGTATGGCTCATATTTTACCTCAAAGGCAAGGGGAGTGGCCATTTGGATTAGACCCTGGTTTTCTGGAACCATTACCCAGGTTTGCATGGACAAGTCGGGGGACATTATCTACTATTACAAATTCAACTGAACTCAGGGCACAGACTAGCAACAGAATCCATATATGGTCCGAACTTTGACTCACCTGATTTTTTTTTAATAGGCTTTCAATGGAAATGTCTAGTGTGGAAGGGCCCTGGATACCGTGAGGGGACTGTAACTGTGTACTGGACAATATTCTCAATCGAAGATCAAGGGTGGGAGGTTGCAAATCAAAGAGGGCCCAGGCACTAAGTAATTTAATCCAAGATAATAGACTTGTAGATACATGGAGGCACCTGAATCCTAGGGATAGGGAACACACCCATTACTCCCACTCGTAAAAAAATTATTCCTGTTTGGATCTGGCCGTCATATCACATGGAATGCTCCTCAATGTCAATTCAATTCCACATGGTACAAAAGCCTTTACATATCACTCCCTTGCATGCCTTTCCTTGACTAGGTTGGGCTCCTCTGAAAGTCACAGATGTTGAAGATTAAATCCAACTTTACATAAAAAAAGAGTTCCAGATACTTGCAAAGGAACAGATAAGTGACTATCTTATCAATAATCCACCTGTACAAACCTCCGTAGCCATGGGATGGGATGCCTTGAAGGCAGTGCTTAGAGGTGCTATCATTTCTTATTCAACACACAAAAAGCCCTCTAATGATCAACAGCTAATACATCTCAAGACCAAAATCTCTGAGATGGAAAAATCAAACATGGCACACCCGACCAGTGAGAGATACCAAACCCTCCAGTGCTTAAAATGGGAATATAATATAGCCAACAGTGCCAGAACAGAGTGGGCTTTGCCTCTAATTATTTTGAAGGTGATTCTGGAGGGAAATGGCTAACCTGGCAATTGAAGAGCAAAGAGGAGGCGAACATGTAAGAATCAAGAATACGATGGGAGGGGAGGTATCCACTGACTTGGAGATAGGCAAACATTTCAGAACATACTTAAAACATTATATACAACTTAGGCATTTCCCACTGATGGAAAAAGTAAAACTTTTTTGGATATAGTGGATATCACCACCTTTTTCCCAGTTAATTTTATGACTGGCTATTTTTCCCAAATTCTGTCACACAGTTTGCAAAGGGTGCCAACAGTTGGCACCCTTTGCAAATTGTACGAGAGGCCTTTCGGCACCCTGCATTTCTGCTTAAAGCTGAACCAGCATAATATTCTGAGGTGATTTGCATATGCATCCCATGATGCTTTGCATTATGGGGCATGTGTGATTTTGTATTTCTTTGAAACTTGGCTTCCCAGCCAATGCCCTTTGGGGTAACCATTGCCTCAGTGCTTGTGTGCTGAGGTTCTTTGTCTTTTAAATTGTATCCACTGATAATTTCTGTATATAGTGTATAATAGACCCTTATTGTGCATTGAAACTGGAGGTTCTAAAAATGTTGTTCTGCTGCAGTTCCAAAGGTCATAAAATGTGACTGTACCCTACTGCAGCAGAACAACATTTTGAAAACCTCTAGAGGTTCCATACACTCAGTCACTTACCTTTACTCAGCAGAAATGGCAAGCTCCACACTCCCAGCGGTGGCAGTAGAAGCAGTCACATCACAGCCTCAAAAGACAGGATTAACCAGATACAGTGAAAATGCAGGATCAACCAGATATTTTTAGTTTAAAAAAGAAAACAAGTGAGCGATCCCCAAACCAGCTCCCTCTCCCTTAACGAGAACTACAACCTCCATTTTATTTTTCTTGAAAATTCCTCCCACACCAGAATGACTGCCAATAGAAGGCTGCTAATTAAACAATGATATGTCTGTTCCCTAGCAACCAAGCACACCACCTAGCAAGCATGCCCTAACTTGAAGAGCAGGATGGAGCAACAAACTTTTTTTTTGTATTTTAAAAATTAAAACCCTAATTGAAAATGGGGACTATACACTAAAAAATAGTGCATGGGCAACCTCATGTGCAAGCAGCCTATTGTGCCACCTTGGGGTTCTGATTACCTTGGACCTCTCAAGCTTCGCTCTCGAGGTCTGAGGTAATCAGAACCCCTCTGTGGTACAATGGGCTGGTAGCGCATGGTTGCCCGTGCACTATTCTCTATGTGTTTGCCATGAAACGTCTGACCAAATGTACAATACATGATGCTGACTTATGTATCTTTATATGAGTTAGAAGTGTTTTAATAAAATATGTTTGCAAAAAAAACAAAACCTGCAGAATAATTTTTCATGGATCATGTAATCTGTGGAATTATTTTCCACGGATTGCATAAAAAAGAATTTGTGGTTTATGTGAACTGCAAATTATTATTCCACAGTAAACATTTCACATGTGGAATGGTGAAATTCCACAAATGATGGAAATCAGCAGAATTTTCTAAAATTCCATGGAATTCCATTCCATCAGAAATGCAACATTTTGCACAGCCCTAGTTTGTATACAGTTTGCATTGTGCACTTCTGTCCCCAAACAAATCCCTTAAAACAGCATTATGTGAATCTTTAGAATTTGCGCAGGTGTCCAAGATTCTATGTGTACCAGCACAATCATACCAAAAAGTTTGTTCCATTTTTGGATATTTATGTCCCAAATTTTCAGAAGTCATATTTTAAGATTCTTTGAACATACAGACATATAACTCTTTTTTTTGGCAGATAAGCACCACCAGGCCTCCCTAGTCTGCCCATTTCCCTACTTACTGTATAAACTCCAGATCCTATTGATCTGCAGCCTACCTCCTCCTTCCTCCCTCTAGTGTTGTCTTCTGCCTGTCCCCTGCATTCTTGAATTCACCAACTGTTATTGCCCCATAACCTCCTCCAGGAGGCTGTTCCCTGCATCCACCACCCTTTCTGTAAAAAAATATTTTCTCACGTTGCTCCTGGGTCTTCCCCCCCAGCCTCATATTGTGATCCCTTGTTCTTGCCCATCTCCTTTTCTGAAAAATACTGCCCTCTTGAACTCTGTTGATCCCATTGAGGTATTTGAATTTCTCTATCATATCCCCCCTCTCCCTCCTGTCCTCCAGAGGTATTGAGTTCTCTCAGTCTCTCTTTGTATGGTTTCTGGTGTAGCCCCTGTACCATTTTTGTTGCCCTTCTCTGGACTGCCTCAACCCTGTCAATGTTCTTTCAGAGATGAGGTCTCCAGAGCTGCAGACAGTACACTAGATGAGGCCTTACCAAGTGCCTGTATAGTGGTATCCCCACCTCCTGTTTTCTAGTGGTGCTACCTCTCCCTATGCACCCCAGCATTCCACGGACTTTTCCTCACCACCTTCTCACATTGTTTGGCTACTTTCGGATCATCTGTTATAAGTACCCCAGGTCCCTTTTCATCTTAGTTGTTCTTAGTACCCCCCATTGTGTATAACTCCCCAGGGTTTTTGCTCCCCAAGTGTATGATTTTGCACTTCTTGGCACTGAACCCGAGCTGCCACACTCTTGTCCACTCCTCCAACTTGCCTAAGTCTCTTCTCATTTGTTTCACCCCCCTGAAGTGTCAACCCTATTGCAGATCTTGGTGTCATCTGCAAAGAGGCGTACTTTTCTTTCAAGTCCCTCCACAATGTTGCTTATAAGGACATAAGACATTAAAGATGACTGACCCCAGCACTGGACCCTGTGGCATCCCGCTGGTTACCACCCTTTCTTCAGACTGAACTCTGTTTACCACTGCCCTCTGTGTCATGATGCTAAGCCAATTAGAGGCCCAGTTTACCACTTTGGGAGTCACTGCCAGATTCCACCAAATCTGACCACCACAGAAGTGACAGAGTTTTGATCTGACCTTTTAAATGTGTTTTACATGGGCCCATCCACCAGGGGGATGAGGGGTACATATCCCCTTCAATTTTTTAAGTGGTCTTTCATATCTCCAGCAATGTTGTGGCAGCTGTAATTAAATCAGTCAGAAGAAACACAGACATAGTTTACCTTTCTTAAAAATAAAAAAACCACACACACGATAAATGGCTGTAAAGCACTGGAGCTGATAGTCCCCCAGCACCAGGGAGTGTCTTACCTTGCCCAAGTCTATCAAAGTTCTCAAGGCCAGCAATGCTCTGGTCTTTGTTGGAAATGTGTTATTATGTGACTGTCTCTGCAGATCAGTTAAGCGTAACTGTCTTGACAGCCCACCAGCAGCTGGTATGCATCAAAGGGGAGTGAGGGGGTCTTCTGTGTGTGAATCAAGGCTTCAGCAAGTTTCTTCCAGTTCCTTCACTTCCTTGGTGTTGGTTTTACTATCAATTGATCCACCTCCTGTTTATTAATCCATCAGTCACTGAGGGAGCTGAGTACCCCTGCTATTGATTCTCACATCACATCATCAGCTGCCCAAAGGAGAAAGAGTACTTTTGGAGGAGTTCTCTGCCACATCTGACCCACCTGATCACAGCATGAACTGAAGCACCAGCCAGGACTTAATCAACTAGTGTGAGTCACAGTGGAGTGCTCGCTACTAGGCAATAACAACAAAAGGTGATATTAAGGTAGCTTAAAAAAGTTTGACTTCCTCTTAAATAATATAATGCAATAAAGCACCTTAGAAATATGTAACTATTTGGGGGTAATTAGCATAGTCTCTCTTCAGCAAAACATCAATTCTTGAAACATAAAATATTGCAACAGACTATTGTTTTTTGAAAATACACTTGACATACTACCAATGTTTACCTATAACTTCCTGCTCTTTTACTGCCTTATGGTACAACAAAACTGTGGCACTCTGTATTGCTCTGTTGAAAGCCACTGATGGCATAGACCTTAATTAAGGAGATGGTGCATTTAACAAATTCTATTGCACAGTACATGTCAGAACTCCTCATTTAACTCACTGGGGAATAGGGATTACATAGTGAATATTAGGAGTAAGAGGGCAGACAGAGGGTTTTCTTGTGAACCACTTTACAACCACTCCTTGTTTCCTGTGTTAATGAGATCCATTTCTCTTTGATTGCATCTGTGGCATGGAATTGTACCTTGTTGTGCAGTTCCACTCTTGAAACCTCTGCACTGGCAGCCAGTTTGCTGAGTTGTTGTTACCTTTTTGATTGTATATCTGTTTGGTCTCCTGAATATTTAACTCATTTCCAGTCTATGCATAGACCTACTAGAGATGTGCAATGCTTACTTATTTCCAGGACTCTGTGAATATAGTGAATAGTTGTATTTATTTATGATTGCAAGGCAATATCCACAAACCATCAATATGGAATCTGAGCCTTGCCCCTATATATCCACACACAATGTTTGGCTCTTTGAATGGGTTACAACTATTCACTCTATTTACAGTGATCTGCTGCTTTAGTCATGTGTAAGTTTGCTCCTAACAATCACATTTATTTAGCGTTCATGTGTATGTGTTTTTTATATATATATCTATGATTGAAGTCAATTTTTGGCTCCATAGCATTCAATTATAGCAATGTGTAATACATAAAAAAGACTGAATGTTACATGTTCTGCTAGTTCATGTTGTGAGAACATATGGTATGATCGCTCCACTTTCTTTACCAGTTACAGTTTGCACAGAAACTTGATGTAAATTTAAATACTCAGTGAGTTTGTTGAGCTAATGCATCTCATAAAATAAGTTTAGTTGTATACAAATGAACAATACTTACATTTAATATTATTAGATTATGGATGAGATAGTCTAGGATTCAATATAATCCACTTTTGCTAACCGTTGCATAGTTTTGTTAATAAATCACCTTATAATTTGCTAAGCTTAGTGTAGCAACAGTCAAAGAAAACAACACAGTTCAATCCAAATCAAGGAGTCTGATAGTTCAGTAACAGACACCGTCTTTAAACAATAGGTATCATAAGTATTTGCAGCTTAAATTCATGTAATCTTTTTCCCTAATTCAACAGACAGCTCTGAGTTCTGTAGTGCTGAGGGAGAAAAAAAGGTCTTCTAGCAAATAAATGCACTAGTGACTAGAAATTGCCTTGGAATTTACAAACCCCAGAACTGTTAATACTGTATAGTACCCCCCCAAAAAAAAAGGAACTGGGCAGGTGCTAGACTAGCAGTTAACCAGCATGTTTCTCTTATTGACATTGAACCTGGTTGCTAACCTTTAGTGATGGACTAGCTTTTGGGGAATTACAATAATTATAGAATTATAAATTATTCATTCTTGTGCATGTATAGCAAGTGACCTCTGTATTTTTCTTTGTTCCTGCACTGATCCCTCATAATGAGTGTCCATGACTTCTCTTCTTCTAGTTTTTTAATTGGTTTTACTTAGTGTTGCACTGTTATTCTTCATTGTGCATGTCCATGACATCTGTATTTTCCTTTTTTGATGTACTGTGACTCCTTGTCATATGTATTTTATTTATTTTATTGTATTTTTTCTTTTGGTAACTGGGTAAGACCCACTGGGCAGAAGTGTCAGTTTTTCAGGCATAACCTGGGAGCACTGGGGAGGTTAATTGACTTGCTCAGAGTCACACCGTATGCAAGTGGAGGTTGTGGGAATCAAACCCAAGCCTGCAGGATGTACCAAGCTCATTCACAGCTCATTACTCTAACATCTATGCTACACTGCCAGCCCCAGTGGGCTGGATTTTCAAAGTGCTGACTTAAGCTGCAACAATGGCAGCTTGCGCCAACCACCCTTGTGTCAGGGACCTATCAAACAGGGTCCCTGAGCCTGCATCCTGTAGCTTGCAGCATCAGTCAAACAGACAGTGTGTCTACCAAGAATGCCACAAGCTGCGGGGTGGATGGCTGGCAACTGCACCAGTGGGAAGGGCCATGCCAGTGGTTACTACCTCAAGCCCCGATCTGCCCATACTGTGCACTATTTATAACTCAGTGCCACCATGGCAGTCTAGTGCCCCCTTCACATCCCAATCTGCCTGTACAGTATAATATTTATAACACAGTGCTGCCCTGGTGATCTAGTGCCCACTCCATGCCCCAATCCATTGGTACAATGCAATAATACATAACATCAAAACCCTGAATATCCAGTGACCCCCCCACCTTGCCTTGATCTGCCAGTAAACTGTATTAATACAGTACAGTAAATCCCTGGTGATCCAGTGCCCCCCACCCTGGCAGATAGTGCCTCCACCCTGCTGTCACTCATCCTGACCCCCAGATCCATGACCAGCACAGCCCTCCTCACATCACCACAGCCAGCTACCAAATGAACTGTATACAGTACACACTTTGACAGTTCATTTGGCAGCCAGTCATGGTGGTGTAAGGAGGGCTGTGCCAGGCACCGGCTCTGGGATCAGGATGGGGGTGCGGGGTTGTGAGCACTGCCTGCTGGGGTGGGAGCTACTGGATCACCAGGGATTTACTGTACATGATTCATACAATATAGCAGTGGATCAGAGTGGGAGGGGACACTGAACACTCAGGGTTGTACTGTACTGTATCATTACATTGTACTGGATGATCAGGGTGGGGAGGGGGGCATTAGATTACTAGGGATGTGGGTTTGAAATATATTATACTGAGGGGATGACACTGTGGTGCATGGTTGGCAACCCTCCCAGAGGTTGTCTAAGTGCTGTTACACCTGCTTTTTGATGATCTAATAGTACTTAGACCATTGTCCTTTGGGAGCTTTCTCAGAATATGATTTAAGGGAATGTGGCAGTCTGCATCTTCCACAACCCCCTTGTGCCATGCCTTAGCCATTTTTGTGATGCAAGTCTGGTGCAAATGCCCTCTACCGCAAGCAGCCTGCATTCACTGCAGACTGCTTTGCTGATTAGCTCCCAGCCTCATCTTTGGATGCATGGTGCCAGTTGTTGCACAACTGCTTGATGCAAGCACCTTGCATCTAACATAGGGCATTGAAAATCCAGAGCAATATGTCAACAGTTTCTCTATATCCCTATAACAGTTGTACTGTTTTTGTAATGTACTACATTTTTATTTAAGTGGCTGCTGTGCTGACTGTGGCTCCTCATTGTGTGTGTCTGCAACTTCTCAAAATGTCTGCTTGAGGTTATCAGTTGGAATGTTTTGTTTAAACCGGTTTGTTTTCCTTAATTCTATCTCTATTTTTCTATTGCAACTTGCTGTATTTATTTTTAACACATTTTATCAGAACAATTATGTTTTTCCTGATAATAGGAGACGAAAAGGAAGGAAGATGATGACTATGTCATTTTTTTCTTGCTATTATTTTAACTAATCATTTTTGTAAAATAGACAATACTAACTTTATGACTCACAAGACTTTTCTCATTTTATCCTTTGTCTTTCAATTAATTAATAATAAAAATAATGAAGTCTTCTGTCAAGCTCTGTGCTCCATAACAAGTGGCACTGGTGTTGGCACAAATAACTTGGTAGAGCCATGCCCCATCTCCAACCTTTTAGTCGTGGTTGTACCCCTGGTGTTTTATAATATTAAAATGTAAAAACAAACTTTGAGATGAAAGAGTCACAAACCTCGTGTGGTTGTCTAAGGGCCTAAAAAATGTGATTGTTGGATATTTGGTGAAAAAAATCTTAAAAATGTGCAGAGTCATGAGTAACGGTTTTTTTTTTTTGCCACTAACACCAGGTTTTTATGTTGCAAGCCT
Source organism: Neoceratodus forsteri (assembly GCA_016271365.2). Taxonomy (NCBI): domain Eukaryota; kingdom Metazoa; phylum Chordata; order Ceratodontiformes; family Ceratodontidae; genus Neoceratodus; species Neoceratodus forsteri. Next base: position 954,588,305 of record CM057456.1, read on the forward strand.
GCATTGTTATAGCAGATCACTGTTTCTAAAAATTCTTGACTCACTACAGAAAAATTCTTAAGAATCATTCCAGATGTGCTAACTTTGAGCTGCAGAAATACCTACAGGGAACCACGTATAGCTAAAACTTGAATGTAAGTAACAAGTTCCAAAACGACTGTCCATGAACTCAATGGTAACTCAAAATATAAAAAATGAATTATTTTATTTTATTTAGGATCTCAGAAGTACCTTTTGAGCTGGAAGCTCTTTATATAGGCTTCACGTCAGTAGAAGTTACATAAGAGGGAAGGGTGTGTGGCCAGCAGAAAGCTGACAACATTTACAATAAATAAATAATAAAAATAAACAATGTCTAAGGGAGGAGGGCAGTTACAATAACAACAAACAGAGCAGAACAACTAAACATTATGTCCAGTCTACATAGAGTAGGAAGTACAAAACAGTCCAAAAACTTTGTCAATACAATACCAGAGATTACAGTACAATATAAGAATCAGCCCATGAGGCTTTATCTGAAGCATTAGGAGTAAAATACAGTGGCAATTAGGGAAGATGGGGCAGAGGGCAAGAAATAGAACAGAGGGAGGAGAGGGAGTACCTAGGCTATGTCAGCTGGGCAAACTGGAGTAGGCGAGGTGGGGAGATGGGGGTGGGGTGGGAGGAAAAGGAGGAGGAGAAATTGAGTGTGCAGAATGGGGTGCAGATGTACTGACAAACAGGGGGAGGCTGAGGGGGATAGGAGTAGGATGGGGTGTGGGGGCAGTGGGGAGAGAATGAGTGCTCACAAAGGTGGCAAGGAAAAGGTGAATGGGTAGAATAAGTGCTAGGATATTGCTGGATTACTGGAAGCAGTTGCAGGTGGCATCTGCTACAAGTTGTTGTCATAATTTTCTCTTGAATGAGCCCAGGGTGTAAGCTAAAGATGTATCCCTACTGAGTGTATTAAACCAAAGTGGAACTCAATAAGCAAATGCCCTTTGATTTTGGGAGGTACAGCAGTGAGGTATCTTAAAGGTTATACTATCTGTGCTTCCAGTATAATGCTGGATGTTAGAGGATGTGAGGAGTTTCTGTATCCCAGCTGGCATAAGATCTAGTGAGACTTTTTTTTGCCAGCAGACAGGTATGGTACATTAGTCTACCCTTGAGCTGGAGCCAGTTAGCCTAAACATATAAGTCGCAAATGTGGGTCAGATGCCCAGCCCCAGTTAAAAGATGGCAAGCTTTGTTTAGGGCAACTGTAATGCAATGCAGGGCAGTGTTCATGGCTGCACCACAAATGACCAGTCTGTAATCCATGAATGAGACAACCAAACTTTGGATGGCAAGGGTGAAGGCCTCAGGGGATAGACAATGCTTGTGCCTATAGAGTTGCCCTATTCACATATTGACTGCCCTGACAATATTGCCAATGTGTGGAACATAAGATAAGGTACTGTCTATTGTAATCACCAGGTACTTAAAGTGTGGAACTAGCTTCAATGAGGAGTCTTCAGAATTATTGATAGTAAGTGGGTAGGTTCTATGTCTGTTTTGGGGGTTGGTGAATAACATCGATTTAGTCTTCTTATAGTTCATGATGAGCTTGTGGTTTTGTAACCATTTTTCAATTTCAATAAAGTATTGTTGTGGTTGGGTCTCAAGGGCCTTGGGGTCAGGGTCAATAGCAAAGGTGACAGCTGCATCTCCATATAATAGGACATGACCCTGGAAGGCATTTGGGAGTGAACTGAGGAAAATACTAAAGAGGAGGGGTCCAAGGATGGACCTTTGTGGTACCCTGGAGGAGATGGATGTACTATCCAAGAGGACTGTACCAGTCTTTACTTGCTGCATATGGTTGTGTAAATAGCTTCTGAACCAAGCCAAGGTATCATGGGAGAGACCGATGTTGCAAGTTGGTCGATCAAGAGGGCATTGTGAACTGTATCAAAGGCTTTCGTTAAATCAATAAAAGCCACACCTATGAGATGATCATGATCAAGAGAGTTATGTATGAAGCCTGTGAACTCAAGTAATACTGTTGTGGTACTGTGTCCATGCCGTAAACCACATTGTTGCAGGCATTGGGAGTTGGTGTTTTTCCAGGTAGTCAACCAGCTGGTCCACTACTATCTGTTCCAGGGCTTTAGAAAAAGGAGGGAGAATGGAAATGGGTCTATAGTTATTAATCAGGGCATGGTCACTACTCTTATGCACTGATGTCACAAGTGCTGATTTCCATTTGTGTGGAAATTGCAAGAACCTAAGGGAACGGTTAACTATGTGGGTGAATGGGGCCAGGATTTCGACAAAGGTAAGGACAACAAATTTGAGATTGAAGTCATCCTCACTGTGTCTAAATTTCCTAAGCACCTTAAGGAACTATTTTTTGGCTTGGTTTTGCATGATGACTTTGAAGCGGAAATGGGGGAGCAATAGGGCACCAGGTGCAACATAGGACTTCTTTGAAGTACTGGCTTTTTGAAACTTGGATAGCCCTGGTGCAGTCATTTCTATTTTTTTAAAGGCTTGACAATCTGTTTGATTAACTGTGGTGTGGACCCTGTGCCAAAGGTAGTCCCTAAGCTGGAGGCACTCAATAAGGTCAAGGATGATAAATGGATTATTCTGGCTTTTTATTTGGTGCTTTTTTATTGGTGTGTGATTATCACATGCTACGTTGAATCTGGAGATGAACTGTTTCAAAGCGATATTAATGTCACAAGTTGTGTAGGCCATCGACCAGTCAAGGTGATGAAGGTCTGATTTCAGGATCTTTAGCTGCCCTTTAATAAGGACCCTGTTGGTTATTGTTCTGGAAGGGGGCTTAGTGAAGTTATTTGACCAGCTGAACAAGACAGGAGAGTGGTTTACTGATTGCATCAGGGAGAACTGTGGTGTTGGAGATGTGTGCAGGGCAATTACATAGCACCCAGTCTAATAAGGTACTAGTGCCAGTCCTGTAATTCATTCTTGTAGGCGCCTCAACAAGCTGGATGAAATGGACTGCAGAAACTGCATCCTTGAAGTAGTTTGCTTCACAGGAGAGCCAGTTCACATTGAAGTCACCCAGCAAAATGACTTCCAAGCTTAGGTTCATACTACTTAGACAGCCAATAAGTGAGTCGAGGACAGGGGTCCTCTGCCTAGGCAGGATATAAACAGATAGCACAGTAACTGCTCTATTGTGTGCACCAAGGAGCACTTTGATGGCAAGTGTTTGCATGTTATCACCCGTGCTGGGCAGTTGCATGGTAAGACCCCGTAAGTTGTCCCTGAGGTAGATCACGCAGCCACAACCTCTCTTTGTAATTCTGTCCTGTCTGAAGACTGTGTAACCGGGTAATGAAATAGAAGTGTCTGGTATTTTTGGTAAGAGCCAGGTTTCAACAATGGAGAGAACATCAGGGCTGTGCCGTGAAACCCAGACTTGTAGGTTGTCTACCTTAGGGAGGAGGCTGTATATATTAAGTGAAGCAAATGTAAGCGACCCAAAATTCTGCAGTGAGGCAGATTTTGCTCAGAAGGTCCAGGGTTAGGATGTATATTTCCTGAGAGTAACAGTAATATCATTGCAAGTCTCCAAATATATTCCTTAAGTTGTTTGTTGTTGAATTTGTGTAGCCTAGTGTGGGTGTGATGCTGTGCATTGTTGTCCCATATGGTGATGAGTCCAGGGAGAAGTGGCAGGAGAGGTGTCAAGGAGAGGTAGTAAGCCAATATCCCCCAATTGCAAGGTGCTGGTAGATCCCACCAAAAGTTAGGACTGGCAGCAATGAAGAATTGGGTGGATGTTATTGTGCTGTATACACTAGGGATGTTAGGTTCCAAGGTAAGATGGGCTTGTGTGGACTCAGAGTCATGTGTGATGTCTAAGAGTGACAACAGGGAGATCAGTAGTATGCCTCTGGGAAGTAGGCAGCTTACTGAGGAAACATTTCCGCATCAGGGAGGATATGTAGGGTGGGCAATTCAAAGGAATGAGCAAGGTACAAAGAGATGAGCAAGGTGAAAATACATGCCCTAGAAGTAGTAAGCATCCCGTAATGAGAGCACCCTGTTAGTGAACAGATGCTTCAAAGCAGCTGGGCGGTGAAAGAGAAATGCAGGGTAATCCACGGGGTAGTATGTGTCCCTTTAAGGCAGGCAGGCTGGTGTAACTAAAGGTTGATGAGATAAATTAGGGCAGTTCCATGAGGGGGAGGATTATCTAATAGAGGTAGGGGCTTGGGAAGGTGAGCGGGACAAATTATTAGATAGTACAGCTTAAGGAGTTCAGCAGCACTGGCTGTGGAAGCACACATTTAAAATGTGGCCCCACAAACCAGAGCTGAATTATGCAATTAGTAGAGGCAGTAGACAGGGTAAGCCTGTGAGAAGCCATGAAAGTCACGCTGCAACCAATCACTATTGCAGCTTTGAAGCCAAGCCTCTCAGGTGTTTCAGATGCATTCCTGGGTTAGGGAGGGCAGGCAGTGAGGTAAGCATGGCTGGCACAGTGAAGGGCTGAACCGCAGAGCAGCAGAAGTGCCCACTTGGGTGGTGGAGTCCTGAAAGGAAAGAAAAAGACAGGGCTCAGGGCAAAAGAGTTAGTGGAAGATTAATCAGTGGGAAGGGTCTAGGCAGAACAATAGCAGGATGAAAGAAAGAAAGAAAGAAAGAAAGAAAGAAAGAAAGAAAGAAAGAAAGAAAGAAAAGTAGGTGTGGAAAGCTGTGAGCTGGAATAGCAGGAGAGAAGGGGTGCACAGGGCAATGGCACCAAAGGAGCAATAAGGGAACAATAGAGTGGAAAGCAGTCTGGTATAGGTGGTCAGGAGACTTGAGGGTAGGCAGGATTGAGCAGTAGGGAATATAAGAATCCAGGTCCAGTTCAATACTTGTAATAACAGAATGAGCTGCGGTATTACGCACAGATAACACTAATACACAGTGCTACTAGCAAGCTGGTATTCGTATGCCTGTTGGTACTTTTGTGCATGTGCACTGAATAAATATCTGTTTATTTACAAGTATTCGGGTTGGACCTGGATTTATCCTGTTCTCAGGCTTGGAGTACTGGTTTCTTAGACTGTGTTTGTTTGTGGGCTGACAGCCCTAACTTTACAGCAGCTCCCTTTTGTGTTTTCGACGATTGCAGCGTACCTATTTTGCTGGGAATACAGGGAGGCTGGGTCGGAGGAAGAAAAGGGGAGGCTAGGCACAAGCAGATCAGGGTGAGCTAGCCATGAAGCTGGGAGACTGAAAAAAGGTGAGGACAGGCAGAAGGTTATGGGCTAGGAGAGGCAGAAGAGAAGTCCAAGTTAACCTGGTGCCATGGGGTGATAGACAGGGAAGGTTAGATGCAGGGAAACACTAAATGGACAGAATTAAATCTAGTAAGCAGATTAGTTCAGGGCTACTATTAACACTATATGGGTGCAGGGCTTTAGCAAATTAAGTAGCAAAAGCACTGGCACTAAGTAAAATTAAATAACAAAAGTAATTGGCACTCAGCAGACAGAATTACGTCTAGGCGGCAGGTTAATTCAGGGCTAATATTTAGTGCTCTAAGGGCACATGAATGATATGCTGGACTACAAAAAATTAAAAATAACAAGATAAAATGACAAACAAAATGAAAGAATTAGCAATATTAGTCGAGTAGCAGACTAACAAATTATTAAATAGAACAGTTTAAGGAGATCAGCAGCACTGGCTGTGGCAGCACAAGTTTAAAATGTGGTGCCGCAAACCAGAGCTGAATTATCCAGTTAGGAGAGGCAGTAGACAGGGTAAGCCTGTGAGGAACCGAGAAAGTCAAACTGCAATCAATCACTATTGCAGGTTTGGAGCTGGGCTTCTCCAGCATTTCAAATGTATACCTGGGTTAGGAAAGACAAGCATAGAGGCAAGAACAGCCTGCACAGTGAGAGGCTGAGCTGCAGAGCTGCAGAAGTACCCGCTTGGTCAGCGGAGTCCTGGGTTAGGGAGGGCGGGTACTGAGGCAAGCACAGCTGGAGCAGTGGGGGCAAAGCCACAGAGCAGCAGAAGTGCCTGCTTCCACCTAAACTGAAGGAATGTCACTTAACTAAGAAAGGTGCCATCATTTTATTTTATTACAAATTGCCAAACAATGAAATGTTGATTTGGCAATTCAGTAGCTCTCAGAGTTACACAGCAAATCTTTTGAACAGCAATATGAGTAGAAATACTACCAGACTGCCATCTCAATGACTTTCAGAAACATGACTGTTATTCCTTTGTGATGACCGTGAACAAAGTGCATAGTTGCAGGCAAAAACAATTGCAGGTAGTAAGGTGCACGGTTAAGGCATTTAAGGATATTTCTAAGTGCTCATATGACCTGACAAGTTAGCAGGCAAGCTGCTGCCTCCTCCGAGCCCCAGCACTTCATATTACACAAGCTTCATTATGAGGTGTCTAATCACTTGATCAGTTTTTTAAATTATGTAAGCAAGCACAGGAGCACTTCCATTCACAAGAAGATGCCAGCTGTGGAGGAGGGCAGGTTGTGATGGTCACCTTTGCTGTGCCGGGGGCTTCTTTTTAGGAAATGTGGATGCTGGGGGGAAGAAGGTTGGAGATGGTGCTGCTGCCAGAGAGGTTGGGAAATAAATTGCTTGTGAGTACAAAAGTAAAAGCACTAGATGAGATGGCGGCTGGCCTTGGAGGCAGGTAGGTTGTGTTGGTCACCCATTGTGGGAGATTTTTGTTAAAAAACCTACATTGTGGGTGCTTTTGGAGGGTGGGATTGGGCTTGTAGCAGAGGGTGGAGGAACAGGGGGTTGTAGTTTAAATGCATGGGCTGAGAAGGAGGATGGTGGGCTGGTTCTATTACTTTTATTGCCCCACAGGTATATGAATAATTAATATAAATACTGAATTGCTGAATATTTGGGTCCCCGATTACAAATATTTGGCCAAATATTTGAAATAAAGTATTCTCCATATATGTGTGTGTGTGTCTATTTGACAGTGGATGTATATGTGCAGTTTGTGTGTAAGTTTACAAAACATCCTGGACCGGACACATACAGTACTCCCTGCATAGTCAATGAGCATCTTGTTGCCACCAATATTGCCTCCAGTACTGTCCCTCACCATTCATTCCTTCTTCCCATTCCTCTGCTGCCCTAAGGTTTCTTGTGTTTCTGTTGCTAATCCCAGTACCCTCAGACACTGTCATTCCCCTCATGTTATTCCCCAATAAAGGTCCTGGTTGTTCTTGGGGCCATCCTGGGACTGTTATATCTGGACAGTAAATCATCAGCAGTGATTGCTACGTGCAGATTCAAAACTTTTTGATGGGAAAAATTATGCAAATAAAACATTGGTTTGAAGTATGGGATGTGACAAAAAGTGAGAATGGCTACTTATTAATTGTTTCTCTTTCTAATTTTTCATGACTAGTACAGAACATAACGAACATTTGTCAATGCCAAATGTTCACCACTGGTAAGACACTGCTCTTGTACTGGTTTTTCAGTTATTTACCCCAAGTTTTCAACATAATGTTTTTATGAGCACACCTTCTGAGCATGACTGATGTCATTATAAAACAATGGCTGAAATGTCAGTGTGCATTACAAGTGTTAAAACACATTTTGGGTAGAATATGAGAAATAACAGCTGTCACATTCATGAGGTGGTGTCAAAAAATGGCTATGTTGAAAAGTTGGGGTCAAAAACATATTGAAAATTATCATCGTTAAGAGTGTGCATTGAAAAATTGCAATGTAGACTCATAACTTTGTTGTTTTTTTTTTTATATTTTTACCCACAATTTTCAACTTAGCCTTCTTATGACCCATCATAGCCTTCTTATGAGCCCACCTCATGAACAAGGATGAAGAACATTTTCAAATACTGCCCAAAAGGTGAGTTAGCACCACAAGTGGAAAACACATTTTGGCCAGGATTTGAAAAATGACAGCTATTACATTTATAAGGTGCTGTAAAGAAATGGCTGCATTGAAAATTTGGGGTCACAATATTGAAAATTGCCACAGTTACAAGCCTGCATTCAGAAAATTGAATGCGGGCCCATAACTTTGTTGTTTGTTAATATTTTTGCCCAAAATTTTCAACAGAGCCTTCTTATGACCCCACCTCATGAACAAGTATAGAGAAAATTTTAAATTTCTTTCCAAAAGGTGATTTCATGCAGCATCTGTGAAATCATCTTTTGGGATGTGAAAACACATTTTAGCCAGGATTTGTAAAATGACAGCTACCACACTCATGAGGTGCATTGAAGAAAAGGCTATGTTGAAAATTTGGGGTCAAAATATTGAAAATTACCAAAGTTATGAGCCTGCATTTGCAAATTTCAGTGTGGGCTCATAACGTCATTGTTTTTTAATATTTTTATGCCAGATTTTCAGCATAGCTTTTTATGACTCCACCTCTTGAACAAGGGCAGAGAAATGTTTCAACTCCTGCCCAAAAGGTAATTTCACACAGCAATTGAGAAATCACCTTTCAGGATGGATTTGCCTAATGTCACCTGCATTGTTCATGAGGTAGGGTCCCAAAAAAGGTATGTTAAAAATGTGGGCCAAAAATTTTCCAAAAATGTCCAAGTTAGGCCACTAAGTTCAACACCCCCCCATTGAAATACCATTGAACAGGATACCTGATTTCCTCAGTTTGTGGTCTGGCTTTGAAGAGTGAAGATGTTTCTCCGTCCTGAGGAAATTACAGTGTGGGATCTCCACTGGATAAGTAAGGACTTGGGTGGGTGAGTGTTGAGTGGAGGGTTGGGTGGGGAGAAACTACGCACAACAGACATTGATGGACCATTTTCTTTTACAGGTGCATCACAAAAAATGCAGAGGGAAGGTTTTCTTTATTTCAGGTTTGGACACTGGAGGATTGGGTACCCCAGTGTCAGTGTTCTGTTTGGGTGTGTGTGGGTGGGTGCTGAGGGAGGGTTGGGTTGGTGAGTTACAGGGTGCTAGCGGAAAAGCAGCAAAAGATATCGATGAACCATTTTCTTTTTTATTGGCTATGGTGAAAAATAAATAAAATACATTGAGGGGCATTGTTTATTTCAGTGGACACTGGGGAATTGTCCAGACAATGTTCTTTTTTTCTGTACAGAGGTGGAGTCTCCAGAACTGCACACAGTACTCCAGATGGAGTCTCACACCATAATCTTCTCAAAAGTGGGAGCAAGGCAGAGGCAGGAAACTATAGACCTGTTAGTTTAACCTCGGTAGTAGGAAACATGATGGAATCACTTCTGAAAGAAAGATTGGCAAGTACCTAGAGGCCAGGAGAACACAGAACCCAAGGCAGCATGGATTCACAGCAGAAAGGTCATGTCAGATAAATCTAATAGATTTCTTTGACTGGATGACCAATGTAGTAGACCAAGGAGGGGCTGTGGATATGACCTACTTAGACCTTAGCAAGGCATTTTACACAGTACCACACAAAAGATTAATAAGCAAGTTAGCCAGCCTGGGAGTGGGTCCCAGGGTGGTAGCCTGGGTAATAAATTGGCTGGACAACAGGACGCAGAGGGTAATAGTAAATGAAGCACACTCCGGAGAAAGGGAGTTACTATTGGGGTACCACAGGGCTCAGTACTGGGACTGGTACTCTTTAATGTCCTTATAGGTAACATTGTGGAGGGGCTGGAAGGAAAAGTATGCCTCTTTGAAGATGACACAAAGATCTGCAACAGGGTTGATACACAAGGAGAGATGGAAAGGATGAGAAGGGACTTGGCAAGGTAGGAGCAATGGTCAAGAGTATGACAGCTTAGTTTCAATGCAAAGAAGTGCAAAGTAATGCACTTGGGAAACAAAAACTCAGGAGAAAAGTACACAGTGGGGGGGAGGTACTAACAACAACAAAAATGGAAACAGGACCTGGGGGTACTCATATCAGATGACCTTAAGGTAGGCAAGCAATGTGAGAAGGCAGTAAGGAGGGCCTGGGGGGATTCTAGGGTACATAGGGAGAGGCATCACTAGTAGAAAGCAGAAAGTTGTTACCCCTATGTACAGACCGTTGGTGAGACCCCATCTGGAGTACTATGTGCAGTTCTAGAGACCCCATCTCTGTAAGGACATAGACAGAATGGAGGCAGTCTAGAGGAGGGCAACCTAAATGGTGCAGGGTCTGTACCAGAAGCCATATGAAGAGATACTAAAAGAGCTTAATATGTATACCCTTGAGGAAAGTAGGGAGAGGGGGGACCTGATCGAAACTTTCAAGTATCTCAAGGGAATCAACAAAGTTCAAGAGGGTAGCATATTTCAGAAAAAGAGATGGGCAAGAACATGGGAGCACAATTTGAAGATAGAGGGGGGGGATGGCTCAGGGGCAATGCAAGGACGTATTTATTCATGTTGAGGGTGGTAGATGCATGGAACATCCTTCCTGAGGAGGTCATGGGGTCAAAAACAGTGGGGGAATTCAAGAATGCATGGGATCAACATAAGGCAATTATAGTGGGGGTGGTAAGAGGAAGTAGGCTGCTGTTTAACTAGGATCTGCAGCTTATCTAATCGGTAGGGAAATTGTCAGACTAGGTGGGCCAAGCAGTCTACATCTGCTGTCAAAGTCTATATTTCTATGTAAGTGTCAGTGTTATATTTGGCAGCATTGAAGGTGGGCTCTCCCGGCTTTATAAAGGGTGGAGGGGGAGTTGCAGTTACAGTGGTGGCTGCAACAGACCTCGATAGACCATTTCCTTTTTTACAGGCTATATAAAAAAATAAACAAAATATGAGGCACCTTCTTTATTTCAGTGGGCACTGGGGGATTGGGCACCCCCAGTGTCAATGTTATATTTGGCAGCACCAGAGGTGGGCTGTCCGGTGCTGCAAAACTAAAAGGGTGGGGGGGGGGCAGTTATGGTGGTGGTGGAAACAGACATCAGTGGATGGTTTTCTTTTTTGCAGGGTTTTAAAAACAAACTTTGGGGATGGTGAGGGAAGGGAGACATGCTAACAGTGAAGGGAGAGAGAGAGAGAGAGAGAGAGTGTGAGGTAACAGGAGGCACAGCGGAAAATCGCTCAGCTGTTTGCTGATCCAGCTTCATGCAAATTAAAGGACTGAAGCCCACTCTGATTGAAGCTGCTTCAGTCCATTGGAGTACACAAAGTTTCAGCCCACCAAAAAGAGAGCTGCATCAGGAGCATAGTGGGTGGTCATTGGTCTACACTGCCGAGCCCCTGCTTTCTGGACTGCAATGGGCTCATCAGTTCCCCCCCCCAAGAAGTGCTCTCTCACAGCAAGATGTTTCCTACCACATGTGTGGTGAACATAAAATGTTATCATCAGTGTAACTAACTAACTAAGAAAATTGACACCATGGGTAGGATAAAGTCATGTGACAAACGTTTACATAGGAGCCATTCCATTAGCAGTAGTATTGGTGTGCTGCTACCACTGGTGTAAATGGCCAGAGCATTCCAAGACACGTGGGAACCTACCAAAGTGGATCTGTTTCCACAGCTGTTATGCACAGACAGTAACAGCTGCCCCACAGACCTCACATCTCTACTATCCCAGTACAATAGAAGTCCAATAGGTTAGGAAGATCAACAGGTCCAATCCATTTAGAGCCTTGACTGCAAAAAGTAAAACCTCAAAATTGACCTGCCGGATAATAGGCAGTCAGTGCAGATTGCAGAGCTCTGAATTGTATAATCTGACCTTTAGATGGAAGTTAGGAGATATGCTGATGTGTTCTACACAAACTTCTGGTGGTGAAATGTACTTGCAGGTAGGCTGTAAAGGAGTACAGTAAAGTAATCCAGGTGGGTGGTGAAAAAGTTGACACTAGTATTCTTAAGTCACCCCGGTTCAGGCAATGATGATCTTCCAGTTTTAAAGCCACTCTGGATGATTCCTGACACCTTTGACTTCAAGGTCAACTCACTGTCCAGGCGACTCCCAAGTTGTGCACTTTCTGCCTAGTAGGACAGTATGGACTTTGCAAATTCTGATTGACTAGAAGTCTGTAGAATTTTGATAAATTCTGCCTAATTCTGTGGATTTCCATCAGTAGCGGAAATCTGAAATTTCAAAAGCGTAATATTTTTTTCAGATCAGTAACCATGGTTTACATAAACTGCTGATTCATTTTCTACAACCTGCAGAATAATATTACTCGGGTTATGTAAAATGCAGAACTTTCTTCTTCAATATACATAGAATTGTTTTTTCAGAATTAATAAAGAAATTCTGGAAAGCATTTCAGAAGTGAAATTGAAATTCTAAATGAATCCCACTGGTGTAATTCCACATTCCAGTTCTGCTCTGGAGTATCCTCTCGCTGTACTTCATCTGAAGAAACTTTGCTATGTCAAAGTTCTGTCAGCCACATGAAGGTGATCCAACTTCTGATCTTGGTAGAAAGACTAGGGGCCCGATTTTCAGCCACTCTAAGATGAAGTCCCATTCTGCAGCCACAGCTGCATTACAAAATGTCCGCACCTGCAGAGATTCCTGTCTTCTGCCCGTGCTCTGCATGGACTCCAGGCACAGCTGCAGGAGATGTTATACCGGGTCCAACCAGGCATAACATTGTGGTGCACCTGCACCAAAAAATGGCCACAAGCTGCCATAAATTGTGAAGCCAGTCATAAACTGGCTCCAGTTTTGAAAATATGGTACCTGTGGGAAGAACTGTGGCTCTGCAAGTGCAACCTCATTTGGGGCAGTTTTCCCCTGCACCTGTACCAATTTCTGGGGGTTTGAAAATCTGGCCCCAGGTGAGCTTGTGGTGTTTGTGTCTATATGTTTCTCTAAATGCAAAAATGATCCACAATGTGTATATACTCTTTGCAACTTCTTGACTTTAATTAGAGAAACATACCAAGTCTACTACTTGTATGGAAGACATTCTCCAAGCCCACAACTTGTACAGGAAAAAATTCACAAGTCCATAACATTTTGTAAGTATGAACTGGTAAATTTTCAATTTTTTCATAAATGTGAAAAGCAGAATTCTGCAAATGTTCACCTGAAGATTATTAATCTGCACACCCCTATCAGCATAACATACGAACATACATGAAAGCATATGAATGTGCCAGCAGAAACAGACCTCCTGGTCTATCAACGTCTGCTCAAGTGTACAGCTAGTGCCCCTAAGTTGCAGCTGCCCCATCCCCTCCCCTTTTGTCTACCCTTGGCCGTTCTCAGTCTCACCCACCCATACTCTCCCCTGTTCTCTGTTCCATGCTCTTTTATAGCTACCCACAGTTTTGCATGATATCACCCTCTCTGGTAGGGTGTTCCACTTTGACACCACTCTCTCTGTGAAGTAATGCCTCCTCATCTCCCTCCTAAATCTCCCCCCTCTATTCTTAGTCTGTGCCCTCTAGTGCCCCTTCCCTTCCTTTCCTTTCCTCAGTTTAAAAACCCTGTCAGTTCCATCCTTGTTGATTCCCCTCAGATACTTGAAAGTTATGATCATGTCCTCCCACATCCCTACTCACATGTGCCACTGTCTTTCAGCTGTTTTTCTTTATTAGACTGTCATATCTTCTGGAAGTCTAATCATGTTTTGGGGTATGCCTTCACTTACTCTATACCTTGCATACACCCAGACTGCAGAATGATTAGTGTCTGGCCCTTCATAATGGTAATGTTGTCTGCAGTCTGACTTCTTGATTATTGTATGGTTGCTGCTGGTACTCTTATAGACTTTAACTATCACGCAGCTCTGACACTATTACTAAGACCTGCATTTGATGGGGTCTTGCTCTGTCGCTGGATGCTTTAAATAAGGTACTCTGCTGAAGGCATTTCCTGGGATTTGGCTTCTGACAGTGTTCGTTTCAATGGATGGTCATGGCTGCTGGTTGATTGCCCTCGATTCAAGTCTTTTCATCTTTGCCTTGATTAATCTATTATGGCTGCAGGGACACTTATTACCACATGGATCTGGCTGTTTTTTCTCCATTCTAACACCATCTTCTTTTTTTCTTTTTTAGGTGACTTTGATGGCTGATGCTTTTTTGTTATTTCTTTTACTTACCAGTGCTGGAATTGACTTGTCTTCTGCACTGCAGACAATCCCTTTATTTGTTGTTTTTTTCCTTCTTACTGTTGTTGCTGTTTGGGTTGTAGTGCTACCATTTTTGGGGTGGATTGGGGGAGGTGCGGAAGGAGGGTTTTGTTCTGTGGAATAAGGGGAGGGGTCTCCCACAGCCCTGTTTCCTTTTGGTGGTTTGTATACTGGTCTGTCTCATCGAAACATTTGATTTTCTTTGCCCTTAGGATAAGAATATGAGTGGACCTTATTGTTTTGTTAGTTGGAATATCAAGGGGGCTCGAGATAAGCACAAATGGTTAACGGTACTGCACCATCTTAAGCACCTCTGGAGATGAGTCACCTGTTTACAGGAATCACATCTCCTTCTGAAAGAGAGTCATTATTTCAGATGAGATTGGGTGGGTCAAGTTTACGGGGCGGGATTTTCATCTAAGGGGGGGGTGCTCTTATTCTGATTGCAAAGAGAATACCTTTCCAGCCCTTGTAGGAGCTCTAGGTCCCACAAGGGTGGTATATAATTATTAAGGGCTCTGTAGGCCTGCATCCTGTGGTGATTGGTTCAGTTTATGGTTTGAATACAGACTCATCTAATTTTTTTATACAGTTTATTTCCCTCTTGGCCCCTTTCTCATTTACCCAGATTATTCTAGGAGGTGACTGGAATATAGTGTACCAATCAGATAGGGACCACTCATATGCCTGACTTGTAGGTCTCTCTCCTGCACAAAGGGACCTTTGTGATATGATGGATGGGGTGGGACTTATTGATGTTTGGCACATTCTTCACCCCGCAGACCGACAATTTTCCTTTTCTCCCCCACCTCACAAAACTTGCTCCAGAATTGATTATTTTTTGATTAGTGTCTCCTGTCTGCCTGGCGCATTAGCAGCAGACATCCACTCAATAGTTCTATCTGATCACTCCCCCATAAGTGTCCTTTATTAATTAGGGGAGGGCCTGCGTCAACATACCCTCTGGCATCTTAATGCCCAACTGCTGCAGAGCTCTGACACTTTAGCCCATATTAAACATTTTCTGAAGACCTTCTTGAAACAGAATGAAGGTTCAGTGGCTCATGTGGATATTCTCTGGGCTGCACTTACATGTTTGATTGGGGGGAATTTATAAGGCTTTCTTCCACCCATGCCAAGGCTAATAAAGCCAAACTCAATCTGTAGTTTGGAAGGAACTCTGAACTGAGCATCAGCTGAGGAGGACTGGGCTAGGTTAAATGCCCTTTGAGCCCAATGTGATGATGTTTTGGCTCAGAGAGTTGAACTGGCTCTTCATTGAACTAATCTGAAATAGTTAGAGTCCGGCAAACATGCCGGGAAATTGTTGGCTTTACCGTTACATCAAGCTGAAATGTTTAAGTTTATTTCTGGAATATGACTCCATCCAGGGGCCCAGGTCCTTACACATCCGCAGGAAATGGTGGTGGTGTTTTGATCTTATTATTTAGATTTGTACTCTCCTGGCAATATACAAGATAGCCTTCCTGAAAATATTAAGGTCTTTTTAAATTCTGTCCCCCAACCAATGCTACTTCCTTCCCAGGATGCTCCTCTGGGTGCCCTAATCACTGTGGCCAAAGTGCAGCATGCTATCTGGCATCTACCATTAGATAAGGTCCCTGGTCCAGATGGGCTGACTAATGATTTTTATGTCACCTGTCTCCCTGAATTAGCACCCTTACTGACAGAAGTGTATAATTTTTGGTTCTCTCATGGTATTAGTGACCCTACCTTCCTTGAGGCCTTGATTACTCTTATTAAAAAACCTGACAAGAATCCCTTCTCACCTGGTAGTTACCGCCTTATTTCTTTGTTAAATACCAATATTAAAATCCTATTAAAAGTTTTGGCCACCCAATTAGCCCCTATTATGGACTCTGTTATAGGGCATGAAGAGGTGGACTTTATGTCAGGGAGGTTTTCTGGTGGCCACCTCTGGAAGCTTCATTATTTGATTTCCGCATCCAGGGACAGCAGGATCCCAGTGGCTTTGGTCTCCCTGGACATGGAAAAAGATTTTGTCCAAGTCACCTGGCCGTACTTGTTTGAAGCCTTGCTTAAATTTGGGATTCCACCTAATTTTGTTTGGTGGGTTCAAATTTTGTAGTGTTCTGTCAGTGGGTATATGGTGTAACAGTCATCTATCTGACCCCTTTCCATTAAAGCGTGGTTCCCGGCAGGGCTGTCACCTTCTCACCTTTTGTTTAATTTTTATTTAGAGCTCCTAATTCATAAGTTATGTAACTTGGATGGGCTTAAGGGGATTTCAGTGGCTGGTAAACAGATTGTTTTATCTGCATATGCACACGATCTCTTACTGCACCTGTAAGACCTGGTCAACTCTATTCCAGTGTTGCTTCAGGAAATTGTTACTTTTGCTAGTATTTCCTCTTATAAACTCAGTCTCTCTAAAAACAAAGTTTTTCCCCCTCAATAATATGGTCCGCAAGGGAAAGATACTAAAGATGGGCCTTTCCTGGGAGCCACTTGTTTTGACCTATCTTGGTGTCAGAACAACTCGATCCATTCTGAGCATAATTAAAGAAAATTTACCTTAGTTGTTGGACCTGCTTAAACTAGATCTGGAAAGGTGGTCAGTATTACTCTTGTCCCTGTGGGGCCAGATCAGTACAATTAAAATGAATGTCCTGCCCCAATTACTTTACTAGTTAGGCATGTTTGGCCTCCATCTTCCAAAATTGTGGTTTTCTCATTTGCAGAGGCTACTAAATTCTTTTTTGTGGAAAAATTCCTTGATTTATAGAGTGTCTTAGAAGCTTACAGCTTCTAAGACACACAGAGGTCTTTCACTCCCTTTGGTCTTTCTTTACTATGTGGCCCTGCACTTGAGCAAATTCCTTCTATGGGGTGTGACTGATGCCCAGCTTTGCACTTCATTTTATAGCCCCTGTGGCTAGAAATTGAAAGAACTTTAGCTACCTAGGCAGGCTGTTTTTTGCCCAGCCTGCTTTATATTAAGCCCTCTCAACTCCTTAGAAGCCTTTGTCATACCCACCTAGAATGGTCCTTCAAAGACTGGGCACAAATATAAATGTACTTGCCCCTTTCCTGGAATACAGTGGTTGCTCAACCGGTCTTCAGTAATCCAAATTTTAAAATGGACAAGTGGCTGATACCTTGTTCCTTTTTTCCCACTTGAAAGGTTGTAAAGTCTCTGATTTCTTAGAAGGGGATGCTTTGCCACCCTTTCAAGTGTTTCAGATTCATTGCCATGTGTTTTTTTTTAATTAATTTCACTTTATTAAGATTTATATATACACAACTCACGCCAGCAATAAACAATACCAATATGTCAGGCTGAAGTTAACAAGTCAGGAACAAAAAGGAAACAGAAACAAAAAAAACACAACAAATCTTCCCCAACCAACTCACCACCCCTCCCTCCCACCCCTACCCACCCCAGTGTGCCAACAAGTACATAAAAGCCAATACATGACCAAACAGGATAGGCTAATATTATACACAATGGGGAGTCAAAGGAAACAGGATAGTATTAATTCAGATACAAAGCATAAAGTTTACCCAGTTTTCCGTCAAATAACTTAAGGTTGTTACGAGAGCTGACAATTAGACATTCCATTCAAAAACAAAAAGAGAGTTTGTTAAGCCATTCATTGCAGGGGATGATCAATTGACCCAGCTTGTGTTTGAGGACCAGTTTCTTAACTGCCATAGCTATCAGAGCCGTGTGGTATCTTCTATCTTTAACATAGATCTTGGAGTAATCACCTATAATGCAAATTTCCGGAGTGTAGAGGTCCTCTAGCCCCAAGGGGGGGCAATCCTAGATTTGATTAGCTGCCAGAGGGATGCTATCTTTTCACAAGACCAAAAGATATGCAGGATATTGCCCTGTTCTTTGCCGTAGCTAGGACAAGTGGGGGAAGGAAGGCTACCCATTTTAGCTAATTTGACTGGTGCATAATACATACTGTTTAAAATATGATATTGAGTGTGTCTGAGTCTGTCTTGTGTAATATATAAATAGAGATCTTTCCAGATCTGCAACCAGTTAAATGAGGAGTCGGGTATCAAGGTTTCCTTAGAACCTTAGAACCCGCAGGGAGAGCGAGGTGGAGATTGACCAGGAGGAAAGAATACAAAAGTGAATTGACATGGGGTTTAAGAGCCAAGTCCTTTATCTGGTCCAGGAAAGGTTGTAGTCCTGAGGGCTTTGAGGTCAGGCTGAAAAGTTGCCTCAGCAAGTGTCTCAACTGGAAAACCTTGAAAATATGCTTCTGGCCAAGGTGGAACTTCATCAGGATCTCAGAGGATGACAGAAGAGAATCCTGAGAGTGGAAATCAGCAACCTTAGCATCTTTGATCTGGGGCAACCAACCTGAGAAGAGGACTGTTGCACCAATCTTGATATTAGTGTTAGCTGAGATAGGTTGAAAGAAATCCTTGGAGGGAGAAATGTTAAGGAAGGTGCAAAACTGGGAGAAGACTCTGACTGACTTACCAATTACAGAATCATGGAGGAGTGCTGGTAGAGACCTCCATGATGTGAAAAAGATAGAAGAGGTAGATAAATGAAAAGAACATAAAAGCCAGTGTTCGGCCAGCAACCAGGAAGGAGTGTGATCCCCTGTGGGAGTGGAAAGCCATCTGCCACATTTGGAAAGATGACTGGACCAGTAGTAGAGAAGGAAGTTCGGGAGGCGGAGTGTTTAGAAAGACTTAATTTGAGATAAGAGCATCTAGGGGTTTTATCCAGGCAGATGAAGTTGGAGATAAGTGTATGGATATGTTGAAAACAGGAGAGAAGAAGCCAGATATTTAACATATTTAGCGGGTAAAGGAGATTGGGTAAAATATTCATTTTAATGATATTAATCCCACCCCACAGAGAGACTGGGAGATATTTCCATCTTAGGAGATCCTATTAGATAGTAGTCACCAGGTCATCAAGGTTTAATTTCCTAGTGAGGGAAGGATCTATGGATAGAAAGATACCCAGATATCTGATGGAATTAGGAGACCATTTCATACCAAACTGGTTAAAGTTTAAACTATGAGTAAAACAATTAAGGGAAAAGATTTCTATTTTGTGACAGTTCAATTTATAGTTGGAGTAGTGGCCAAATTGAGTTATCACTTCCAAGACTTCCTTGAGTGAAACGGATGGGTGTTCCAGGTGCAGAAGAATGTCATCTGCATATACTGAGAGAACAAGTTTGGGCCCACCTACCAGGATTCCATGTATATAGAAAGAAGATTTAAGGTATCTGAGAAGGGGTTCTAGCTATAAATTATAGAGAAAAGGTGAAAGAGGACAGCCCTGTCGAGTGCCAGTATAGAGGGAGAATCGAGAGGGGGAAGAATAAATCACCTTAAGCCATTGTAGTAAGATAGTGGGAAAGGCCATTTTCTGCAAGGTTGACCATAAAAAGCCCCAGTCAACTCTATTGAAGGCCTTCTTGGCATCAAGTGATATTACAGCCATGGGCATGGGAGAGGACTGGGTGGTATGGGAAATGTGATTCAGTTTATGCAGATGATCTGCAGAGGACCTGCCTGGGACAAACCCCACTTGTTCTGGGCTAAGTAAATCAACCAGACTTTCTGAATCCTTGTGGCAAGAATTTTTGTGAGGATTTTAATGTCACAATTTAGCAATGAGATGGGGCTTTAGCTAGTTGGGTGGGAAGGCAGTTTGTCTGGTTTAAGAAGAAGCATGATATTTGCTTCCAGGAGAGAGTGGTCCAGAGAATCAGCTGAAAGCATATACCGACAGAGATGGAGCAACAGGGGAGATAGTTCTTTGAGAAATAGTTTATAGAAGTTAGAGGGAAAGCCATCTGGGCCAGGTGCTTTACCTAAGGCCAGACCATTGATGGCCTCCTCAATTTCCAAGAGAGGTAATGGAGAGGACAATAGTAGCTGTTGATGGTCATAAAGATGTTGGCATGCAATAGCATTCAGATAAGAGTCCACCTCTGTAGTGCTCAAAGGAGAAGGTCACTGGCCATAGAAATCTCAGTAGAAGTTCTCAAAGATGAGAGCTATGTCTCTAGGAAGAGTTTTGGTGGTACCATCAGGGGCTGAAATAGAAGTTATTAATCTGGAGCTCTCTATCTTCTGCAAGCAGAGAGTCAGAAGCCTAACAGCTTTACCCCCTTATTCTACATATTTAGACTGTGTCTTTAAGATTGCATACTCAGCTTTTTCTCATAGAAGATCAGGGTACTTGTTCTGTAGAGTTAGTAGAGTGTTTAAGTATTCAGATGAAGATGAGGAGGAAAGGGACTGCTCTAAGGATCAGATTTGTGTCAGGAGGGATAAGACTTCTGCTTCCTAAAGTCTCTTTTTCTTAGAGGCAAGCCTAATAAATTTGCCATGCAGGAAATATTTGACGGCACACCATTCATGGTTACCTCTAGGAATAGAGTCCCAGTTAGCATCAGTGAAGGACTGGATAAGAGATTTTATTTTGGAGGTTATAAAACTGTCTTTGAGGAGTTGCGTATTTAACTTCCAGGCAGTATCCTTTTGTAACTCTGAGTCGGGGGAAGTGATGCCCATACCATAGAGTGATCAGATATAATGACTGGCTCAATACCAGCATGGCCCAATCCAGAAAAAAGGATAAACTAATGTGAACAAAGTCCAATCAAGACCAGGACTGGTGGATAGCAGAGTAAAAGGAGTAGAGTCGATTGGAAGGGTTGCGAATTCTCCAGGGGTCTGTAAAATCTCTCAGGTCCCATTTGGGGGGGAGTTGGAGATAGATTTAAGAGGTGGGTAGGAATGATCCAAGTCTTGTGTGGGGGGAACATTCCAGTCACCCCTAAGATTAAGGGGTGGGTAGAGAAGGGGAAATTCTATCAGCAAGGTCCATGAAGATGGAGGCGTCTCCACCTACTGGACCATAGATACTCTTTTCCATGTGTTGAATAAGGTGTATTTCAAGTTTTTACAAATTGCCAGAGTCATTTCAGTATACATGGGTCCTAAACCTTGGTTATTGATGAGCCCAGAGGTGGTGGATGCTCTCTTGCAGGCAGTATTAAAACCTCATGCAGTGTCTGTTTTATATAAATTGTTTCAGACTTTGGATTCTCATTTACCTCAGAGGTCGGCTATTATTGGGTACAGGCGCACCATCTTCTGGATCATAAGGACTTATGGAGATCTCTTTGGTTTCATTTATGTAAGTATATAAAGCAGGATAGCCTGTGGCTGATACAGTTCAATGTGTTGCATAATCCTTACTTCACTCCAGTGAAATTGTACAGAATGGGTAAATTGCCTTCTCCAACTTGCTCCCCATGCCAGGAGGTAGATGATCATCTTTATCACAATTTGTGCGAGTGTGCCAAAATAACTAAACTCTTTTGGACATCAATTAAAAATTATCTGGATCCTTTGTTGAGTTTGGAGGACCTGTTTACTCCTTCTGCTTGTATTTTAGGTCTTTTCCCACCAGATTCCCCTAATATCCAGAAAGCCCACATATCATTAATTGCAGCCATGGCAAAATTAGTCATCCTGTAATATTGGAAGGAAGTGGCCCCACTATCTTTTCTAGAATGGCATCAGGAGATACTAACAGCTCTTATGTTGGAAAAGTACATTGCAGCCATGAAGAAAAGGCTCCATGTTTACTGTAGTACTTGGGAGCCCCTATACACCCACCTGACAATACAAGGAACCAACTCTTCTCTTTTACAGCTTTTAGTTGCTGGTTTCATTTATTAGTAGTACATTTTACAGTGCCTATCCTGCTTTGAAGTGTGTGTAATAGGGCTTCAGATGAGTGTGTGTGTGGGGGGGTAGTGGGTGGTTTTGTTTTTCAGTTGTAGGAGGTTATCTCATTTGCCCAGTTTCTTTCACATAGTATGGTGCTGATTTATAGTTGCCTCATCTTGTATGTGTTTGACATTCGTGTTGTCATTGTTGCTGTTTTTTCTTTGTTAGTCTGTGTTTTTTTTTTTATAAAATACAGTAAAGTATGTTGAATTATAAAAAAGAAAACCTGTTTATGATTCATAAAAAAAAATGATGGTTCTGTTTAAAAGAAAAAAAAACAAATTTTTTAACAGGGGAAAACATTGACAAAACTTCACTCTTGAGAAACACATGCAATGTTGTAGCTGCTGGTACTACCCTTTTCCCTCTGTTTGATACCACTTGTCAGAATGTCTAGTCTTTTGCATGGATGCATTTTTGCCACAAGAATAAAAGACTGTAAGAACTATCTTGTTTCTGTGCTGCATTATTTATGTGGTTTGCACCTTGGTTAATATCTAACAGTGTCTATGGCGGGTACTCCTTTTTTGCTTGCACTCTTGAGAAATTGAACCACTCAGTTGATAATACTAAGTGGGGCTGGGGGCAGGGCAAGTCCCTTGCTTAATGAGTGGGAAAAAATGGCAGCTGTGGGTTTTAAAATTCAGGGTGGCCCAAGGATACCCTAAGTAATGGACACCCCAAATTGCCACTTGTTTTTCACTGGGCACTGTTGAAAACTAAATGCATGCCTGACCATGGTTTTCAGCCAGTCAGCATGCTTTATTTTTCAAGCCCATTTTCTAAGCAAAAGTACACCTTTCTGGCCATACTGTGCATTTTGCAACACCAGGTATTCTAACATAGAATGTGCAGATAGAATGTTTATGTGCACAATATGTAGAAGGGCCAATCTCTGTCTGAATTGTACATTAGAAAATTGCTTAGTACACATAAATAAAATAGGGCATATTTTAAGAATTCAGACTTGTGCACTTTAATAGACAAAAAGTATTTGCTAAATGTATGGCACTGTGTGAAAATTGTTTGCTTTTCTCATAACTGTGCAAAATGTAAAGTTCTGTTTTGCAGAACACTAGTTATCACTAAGTCGTCTAAGGACATAAAAATTTCCATTCGTTAAAATATGCATCCATACTTGGAAGCTGCTTTGTAAGTGCTCAAACCATTCAAACAGCTGAGGCTGTACTTAAGATTCTGGCAGGAGTCATAGGTAAATAAACTTTCTGGCCTGAATCAAGAATACCCTCTCCAGGCTTCTGCATTTTATCCATTCCTTTCAACAGATCATTTTGCTCCTAATAAATTCTTGGACAGCACTGACATAGAAAGTGCATTCATTCAATGCAACTGTAAAAGTGGGTCAGGCAAAAAAAAGGGATACCTGAGTACCCAGTTCAGTCAAAGTTGCCTTGTAGTTAATCAGACACTGTCAATAATTTTTTTTATAAGTACTTTCGGCTCCTTTCTGCTGATCTGCCCTATTCTGGACAAGTCCCCCCAAACCCATCATCAAGCTTCCCTGGGACTTACCAGTGTGTTCCTTTTCACCAGAAGACCCGGAGAGCCCAGTCGCTGGCGTGGGACCTGTGGGGAACTGGGCCTTCATCCTGCCATAGTTGGGGGTTTCCATCATTGTTTTCTCCCTAGATTCCCATGATGCATGTGTGAGTTCTACCTCTGTGGAGACACCTCATCATCCTCTCAAGATGGATACACATACCCCCTCTCCAAGGGAGGAGAGCTGTCCTTGGGATGCTCAATCCTCCTTCCCATGGCCAGCCCCCAAGCTACCAAAACACATCTGTTCCTGAACCTGGGTCACTGGTGTGGCAGGTAGTGAGGTACCCAGTGCCCAGCCATCCACACCAAGGGCCAGCTACAGTCATTGACAGTTTTTAATGGGGAACTGCCCATGAACCATGGGTAACAAATGTCACATGCTATAGCCCACTGCAGACTATTTTGCAAGTAGTCACCGAATGGTTCACACAGGACTGTATGTTGATGTATTATTATTTCTATTTTACTTACACTGCTACACAATTGTGAGAGGTTAATGAATATCCTTCAGGTCTGCCTACCGTGTTTTTTTTCTCCAGCAGAATAAAGTTACTCAGCTGATGAAAGAAATATTTTGGCTGGACAACAGGATACAGAGGGTAATAGTAAACAGGGTAATAATAAATGAAGTCCACTCCGAAGAAAGGAATGTTATTAGCAGGGTACTGCAGAATTCAGTACTGGAACCTGTCCTTTTTAATGTCTTTATAAGTGACATTGCAGAAGGACTGGAAGGAAAAGTATGCCTCTTTGCAGACAACACAAAGAGCTGCAACAGGGTTGATACACAAGGGGAGGTGGAAAGGATGAGAAAGGACTTGACAAGGCTGGAGGAATAGTCAAAAGTATGGCAGCTTAAATTCAATGCAAAGAAGTGCAAAGTAATGCACCTAGGAAGCAAAAACCCAGGGGAAGAATACACAATGGGAAGGGGGTTACTAACAACAACAAAAATGGAAAGGGATCTGAAAGTAGTCATATCAGATGATCTAAAAGTAATCAAGCAATGTGAGAAGGCAGTAAAGAGGGCTGGGGGGGATACTGGGATGTATAGGGAGAGGCACCATCAATAGAAAACAGGAAGTTGTTATCCCTCTGTACAGACAGTTGGTGAGACCCCATCTGGTGTACTGCATGCAGTCCTGGAGATCCCGTCTCTGCAAGGATATAGACAGGATAGAGGCAGTCCAGAGGAGGGCAACTAAAATGATGCAGGGTCTGCACCAGAAGCCATATGAAGAGAGACTAAAGGAGCTTAATATGTATACCCTCGAGGAAAGATGGGAGAGGAGGGGCATGACAGAAACTTTCAAGTACCTCAAGGGAATCAACAAAGTCCAAGAGGGTAGCATTTTTCAGAAAAAGAGATATGCAAGAACAAGGGGGCACAATTTGAAGATAGAAGGGGGATGGCTCAGGGGCAACGTGAGGAAGTATTTTTTTATGGAGAAGGTGGTGGATGCATAGAACAGCCTTCCTGAGGAGGTTGCAGGGTCAAAAACAGTGGGGGAATTCAAGAATGCATGGGACAGACATAAGGCAATTATGGTGGGGGTTAGGAAGAAGTAGGCAGTTGGTTAAGTAGGATCTGCAGCTTATCCAATAGGTAAGGAAATGAGCAGACTGGGTGGGCCAAGTGGTCTTATCTGCCATCAGAGTCTATGTTTCTTGTGTCTGTGTGTGGAAAAGTGGAATGTCATGAGATGTGTACATGTTTAGTTAAAACGTTATTTTTGGAGCTAGTAAACTACATTGATACTGTACTGCAGTGGGCTGCAGTAACATAACTAGATGGTTTAATTCCTTAATATGGTTTACTTACCCTATCCAGCATCATTTAGAAGAGAGAAATTTATCATGCAGTCAAAAACAATGCATGCTCTATGTTCCTAATTCCAGGTAGAATTCTAAACAGTCTCAAATACAATAAAATATCAGGATATCAGGCACCCACAAGATATGCTTTTCCATTGAAACACGTACAATAAGTTTTTGCTGTAAATCCCTTCTTTAGGGACAAAAGTAATTTGTTTATCTTTTTCATAGATCTCTATGGAGTTTCAGCTTGATCGCATGTGAAAACAAAGCATGTACGTTAGTTGACTGCCAAAAGTCATCACTCATTTCTAAGTATACATGCTACCTCACTTGCCCTTCTTTACTTATCTTGACTTTAGGACCCATGATTTCTTTTCACTGTTTTTCCCTGATTTAGAACCTTTCCACAATATTGAAGGTATATCAGACAACGCTACTTGAACTTACAATACCTCATATTATATCATTGTTGTTACCCTGACCAAACTTGACTGTTCTATACAAATTTCATTTTAAAGCAGCAGTGCACTGAGGCAACTGAAATATATTTGACCTTGCCTTTTTATAGTAAAAATATTTAGGTATGCTCCAGTTTCAGTAAATTGAATACTGTAGTTCTTACATCCCTTCATCATTTATCTTCTGTAAATGCTTAAAAAAAATTATGTTTTTTGTTTCAAGGAAAAAAACACCACTGCTCCTGCCCTACCTGCTTTTCTCAGTCTTGTCTGTTTCCAGTTATCCATGACTGTTCATGTCAGGGTAGGGCTATTCAGAGGTCTGAGTAACTATGCATTGCCCTGGTAAATTGTGAAGCATCCTTGTGGGCCACTCAAGGGACAAGTTTAAGAAAATGATGCAAAAATGTAGTGTACAGTATAGCAAACATAAAGAATGCCATACTTACAAAGATGTTAGTATCTGCTATGAATTTTCACTGGCAGTGAAAACCTATGCACTGCTGTATTAATGAGGCCATTGCTGAAGTGTAATGTCCAGCAAAGCTTCACTGAGGACCTTAGTGATGATAGTAGAGCAGATTAAGTGGTACACAACTGAGACACCTCCTTTACTCCTTATACACTCCAGTAATGAAACTGGAGGTAGTGAACAGGGAATCAACATTCTGAATCCAAATGTGGAATAAAATATTTATTCAGCAAAACCTGTGGAGTTCAAGTTTACTACTATAAAAGTGTTCAGATACTTCAGTTCAATATCAGAAAATTACAGTGTCAGGAAGCTTCCATGGCATGACTCTATTTAGGTGCCACATGAAACAGTAGGTAGGAAACCTCAATATCTTGATAAGAACTTGAGATCACACAGATAATGTGCATCATTTTCTTATATGGCAACTTAATAATGTATTTATTTAATTTTGTTTATTTCAAAATATTTACCAGGAAAGACATACTGAGCTGAAAATGCTCATTTCTAGATGTGTCCTGGAGGAGGGGGAGGGGAAGAGCACAACAGTAAGTTACAACAAATAGGTTACAATAAACAAAACAGTACAAATGAACAGTAAATAGTAACAACATAAAACAAAACTGTACAATAAAGCGCAGATGGTGGAAAAACGAGTGTAAACAAAGCACTAGTAGGTTCAGCAAAAAAAAAGTATTGACCTTGCAGTTGCTGATTCTTTGCTTGCATTAGCAAGGCTTAAAGTAGCAATGGAAATTAAAAGGTTAAACCTGAATGTTCCTACATTTGACATTTGGTTCATATCAGTAATCATTAAAAAGAGTTTAATTGCATTTTAGGAGTGCCTTACCTATGCTTTTATTTTCATTTCTTTATTGAAAGCAACTATGAACACCACAGTTGAAGTTAATACATAATTGTACTTTTGCACTTTATTTTGTTTTGCACTGTTTATTGTGGTCACTCTAACTGTTAATGGGCCAGATATTCAAAACTTTGCGCTGAGCAAAAACCGTCTGCGCAGGTTTAGCGTGGGATTAGCGCAAGTTTGCTATATTCAAAAAGCCAAATAGCATGGCAAACTGCATCAGCGCCAGGCAAGATTATAATGTATGCAGGGGGCAAACTGACATGAATACAGGCGCAATGCTATATTCAGTGACTAGCACCACGCTAAGTGGTTTTGCACGACTTAGCGTGACACTTAGCATGGTGCAAATTATCGCCCAGGAAAAGCTTGTCTTAATCCTGGGTAATCAGCTTTGCGTGACACTTTGGCTTTGCGCGGTGTTTGTGCAGGTTTAGCGTGGGTTTTGCGTGACCCTAACAAATAAATATAACACATAGATAAAGCCAAACATAGAGGAAGCATGCTGCTAACCGATCGCATCACAATGATGCCATCATCTGCCACCAGTCCCAGCAATGACAGGCAGTAAGTGGTGACCCTGCCACCAGTGAACAGCATGGCAGTGTGGCCATACAGCACACACCTGTGGACCACACATCTGTGGACACAAACAGATGTCAGCACACACATGCAGCACTGTGGGCATGGAGGATGTTGAGGGGAGCATTTATGGGTGGCGAGGTTGTGCCACAGGACCAGGTGTGGCCACAAGGCTGGGACACATCATGCAGTGCACATGGGCCAGTATTGGGAATACCCCAACACTAGTGTGCTTCGGATAATATATGTCCCCCGGCCACATACCGCACAGCTGTACAGCTGCCACAGCACACAAAGCCAGAAATGTACATGTCACTGTGAGCATCCCATGCCACAGGTACAGCTTCTGTGGGTCACACAACAGTGTAACAGTAATGTCCACTGTCAGTAAACACCTGCAGGTTGGGCCTGTCACTGTGTACAGTGCAGTCATCATCACTGCCCTACACACCATAGGCAGTGCTGTGTCCCTCACACTACTGGCACCCTTGCTACTGTAGTGTCTGCTGTGCACTGTAGCATGCCCTACAGTGTGAAAGTTGCATGCAGCACCACCACCACCTGTGCCTATGCTGTCTTGTCCCCTGGGGTACAATATGCTATGCTATGCTGTACTGTTTACATGTAGCCTGCAGCTATCATCGTGTACTGCCAGACTGACCTACAGATTGAGCTGCGGTTGGACCTGGTCAGCCCCTGTACTTCCAGACTGACCTACAGGTGGTTCTGTGGAACCCTGCAGTAACGTTGGGAAAACTGCATGCAAATCAGGGTATAATGAGATACTAATCTGGTTGTTTGCCCAGAGACTACCTAAGTAGGCTCATTTGCATGACACTTTTGAATATGGCACATTTTAGCTCCAGGCAAATGTGTTTGCACCGGGCTAACTGCTTAGCTCCGTGCTAATTCAGTGCGGCGCTAATGGTATGGGGAATAATATACAGTTTTGATCACTGTTCTTTCACATCTGCTGCTTCATGCAACTGTACTGAGTCCATGCATTTGCTGGCACACACATTGGCCATGTAGTTCGTCTGTAACTGCCCTCATGTTGCTGTGCACTGTGTTGTTGTTGTTGTGGGTTGCATTTCCTGGTTGCTTTATTCAGTGCTGTCTTATTCCCGGGCTATTTTTGCCCTGCACTCCCAGACCAGTTTGCCCGGCTTCCTTAGACTGCAATATTCAGCAGGATTAGCACCGGGCTATTTCCATTTCAATATAGCTTGCTCTGTGCTCTGGGCTAAGTTTGCCCACCGAGCAGTGTTAATTTAGCCCCTGGGCAAAGTTTTGAATATCTGGCCCAATGTATTTTACTTGTGCACCTATTGTACTGTTTACTTTCTCACCCCAACCTCAGGTAACATCTGGGAATGAGTTGCCACCAGCTCTGTTTATCTTTCCTTACAAAACGTTTTTTGAAATAAATAAATCCATACATACATACTGTAAATAAACTCAGAAACCCCTTTTAAGGGAAGGCATTACAAGCAACAATCCTAAAATGTGCAAAATTATCTATAGTCATACAGCTCAGCATCATAGCTATAGTGTACAAGTTCTTGGACTGCCAATATGTACCAAAAGTAGAACATGCATATTGTAATAAAATATTGCTACAGTGAGCAAGGTCTCTCATTAACAATATCCCATAAAAGGCACAGTATGTGAAGAATACAGTAAGAATAATAGTATACCTCACAGTATACAGATATCCTTAACTCAGTATGTATATTGTTCATTAATTTGAAGGAAACCCTGGCTATAGATAATTTTGCACATTTTAGGATTGTTGCTTGGCTCACCATGAGAATAGAGCAGTGCAAGAGGAGTTTGTGGAGTTAGGGAGGGGCCTCAGGCAAGTAGCACACATGATATCCTTCTCAGAGGTGCTGCATGTCTATAGCAAAGATAATGCGAGGGTACTTCACACCATGCGATTCAATAAATGGTTGAAAAAATGGTGCAGAGCACAGGGGTTTGGCTTCATTGGGGACTGGGGTTCCAACTGGAGGGATACCAGCCTATACTGGCAGAATGGTCTGCATCTGTCCAGGAAGGGAACAAGTCTTCTGGGCGATCAGTTTAAATGCTTCATTGGCAAGCTTTTAAACTAGTCAAGGGGGGAGGCACTGATAAGCAGTAGGGAATTCCCAGCCTCCCCCTACAAAACAAGGTACTAAATGAGGTGAAGACCAAGGTAGAAAGGTCAGTAGGGAGCAGGGATAAATGGAGAAAGCAAAGTCAATGAGGACAGGGATGGTGCTACAAGAGGTAAAGCCATAAAAAAATAGAGAGCAATGAGTACCAATGCCCGTAGTCTGGGTAAAAAGCTTCCTGAATTAGTGTCCTTGATGGGGAGGAACATCTGGATATTGTGGCAGTCACAGAAACATGGTACACACAGAACCATGACTGGGACGTAAACATACCAGGATACACTATCTACAGGAGGGACAGGAAGGGTAAAAGAGGAGGAGGAGTAGCTCCCTACATAAGGGAAGAAATCAAAGCAACAGAACAAAAGGGTAAACAAGGAGGAGAGGAAGCACTGTGGGTCAATTTGGAGACAGACAATGGCACCACAATCCGCACGGGGTTGTATTCAGACCCCCATCTCAGGGGGAGGAAATGGACAAGGAAATGATAAAAAGTATCCTTAGGTGGCAGAAAAAGGGAAGATATTGCTGATGAGGGATCTGAATATGTTAGATGTTAACTGGAGAGCATTTGCAGCAGCCACTTCTAAGAGTGGGGTCATTCTATATACCCTACAGGGGGTATGTCTTAGACAACTAGTATTGGAACCCACTCAAGAGGGAGCAATCTTAGACCTGGTACTCTCAAATGAAAATGGTGAGAGGATCACAGATTTAGACGTGGGTAGCCATCTGGGAACTAGTGACCATCGAACAGCACGGTTCACGATAAACACAGCAGTAGAGTCAAACCATACAAAGGTAAAGGTACTAGACTTCAGGAGGGATGACTTTGCCAAAATGGGTGAGTGCCTAAGGAATGCACTAGCAAATGGGCAGGAAGGAGGTGTGGAAGAACAATGAGGAATAATCAAAACTGCCATCACAGAGGCAACAAGCCTTTGTGTGAAGCAAATAAACAAAACAAAACAATGTAAGAAACCACTATGGTTCTCAAAGGAGGTGGCAGGGAAGGTTAGGGAGAAAAAGAGAACATTCAGGAAGTACAAGGAATCACAGAAGGAGCAAGACAGAGAATTGTATCAGTTAAAGCAAAAGGAAGCAGGAAAGGCAGTCAGAACAGCAAGGGCCCAAACCAAGGAAAAGATAGCCAACTCAGTTAAGAAGGGGGATAAAACCTTTTCTAGGTACATCAGGGAGCGAAGGACAACCAAGTGAGGGATAGTGAGGCTTAATAAAGAGGAGGGGAGGTGGGCAGAGGATGACTGTGAAAAGGCAGAGATACTAAACAAATATTTTTGCTCAGTATTCACAAATGAAGAGGGGGAGGTACCTAAACCAAACTATAGAAACACACTGGATACAAGGGTTGATACCAGCCTATTCACAGAAGAAAGGGTTGTGAAAGAACTCTTAAAACTGAAAGTGGACAAAGCTATGGGGCCTGATGGGATTCATCCCAGAATTCTAAAAGAACTAAGGGTAGAACTAGTGACACCACTGTCTACCCTTTTTAATAAATCATGGGAGGATGGGGTGGTACCTGACGACTGAAGAAGGGCAGATGTTATTCCACTTCACAAAAGTGGGAGCAGAGCAGAAGCAAGAAACTACAGACCTGTCAGTTTAACCTCAGTGATTGGGAAAATGATGGAATCACTTCTGAAAGAAAGAATTGTTGAGTACCTAGAGGCCAGAGGAGCACAGGACCCAAGGCAGCATGGATTCACAGCAGGAAGGTCATGTCAGACAAATCTAATAGATTTCTTTGACTGGGTGACCAAAGTAGTAGATCAGGGAAGAGCTGTAGACATGGCCTACTTAGACTTTAGTAAGGCATTTGACACAGTCCCACACAAAAGATTAATATACAAGTTGGCCAGCCTGGGAGTGGGTCCCAAGATGGTAGCCTGAGTAAAGAATTGGCTGGAGAACAGGACACAGAGGGTAATAGCAAACGGAGTCCAATCTGAAGAAAGAGGGGTTACTAGTGGGGTACTGCAGGGTTCAGTACTAGGACCAGTCCTCTTTAACATCTTTATAAGCGACATTGCAGAGGGACCAGAAGGAAAAGTATGACTCTTTGCAGATGACACAAAGATCTGCAACAGAGTTGATACACAAGGTGGGGTGGAAAGGATGAGAAGGAGTTGGCAAGGTTGGAGGCATGGTCAAATGTATGGCAGCTCAGATTTAATGCTAAGAAGTGCAAAGTAATGCACCTGGGAAACAAAAACCCAGGGGAAGAGCACACAATGGGGGGTGATATACTAACAACAACAAAAATGGAAAGGGACCTGGGTTTAGTCATATCAGATGACCTAAAGGTGAGCTAGCAATGTGAGAGGGCAGTAAGGATGGCTGGGGGATACTGGGATGCATAGGGAAAGGCATCACCAGCAGAAAACAGGAAGTTGTTGTCCCTCTGTACAGGCAGCTGGTGAGACCCCATCTGGAGTACTGCATGCAGTTCTGGAAACTCAATCTCTGCAAAGACATAGACAGGATGGAGGCAGTCAAGAGGAGGGCAACTAAAATGGTGCAGGGTCTGCACCGGAAGACATATCAAGAGAGACTTAAGGAGCTTAATATGTATAGCCTTGAGGAGAGGAGGGAGAGGGGGGACATGATAGAAACTTTCAAGTACCTCAAGGGAATCAACAAAGTCCTAGAGGGTAGCATCTTTCAGAAAAAGAGGTGTGCAAGAACAATGGGGCACAATTTGAAGCTAGAGGGGGGATGGCTCAGAGGCAATGTGAGGAAGTACTTTTCACAGAGAGGGTTGTGGATGCACGGAACAGCCTTCCTGAGGAAGTTGTAGAGTCAAAAACAGTGGTGGAATTCAAGAATGCATGGGACAGACATAAAGCAATTCTAGGGGGCAGAGGTCGGAAGAAGTAGGCTGTTGGTTAGCTAGGATCTGCAGTTTATCCATTAGGTAGGGAAATGGGCAGACTGGGTGGACCAAGTGGTCCTTATCTGCCATCAAATTCTATGTTTCTATGTTTCTAGTATTGGCTGAACAAAGCATTCTTTTTTTTCTTTATTTTATACTTGTAAGCATGATGAGCATAACTGCCTGTTTTCATAGGCGACAGTTTTTTTCCCCATATGTATTATTTTTCCCCATATATATTAGAGCCTTAAATGAACAGATGATGTCATGGTAAAGGGGGAGGCATATTATTGGAGCAGAAATTATACATACCTTCCTTCTTTCCTTTACAGTATGTACCTTCAACCAAAAATCACAACAACCTGTGTCAGGAGTCAGGCAATCCTAGATGTGGTGCAGATTGGGATCCTGCCCCAAGGTGTCATAGTACCCACTAGAGAGGAAACAAGCCTTGATCTGGTGCTGACAAATGGGGAGCACATCCAGAATATCCAGGTTTAGAAGCCTTTGGGAGGGAGAGACCACTGAATGGTGTGGTTCAGGTTAGACCTGGGGAGGGAGAAGGTAAACACAAAGACTAAGGTCCTAGACTTTAAAAGGGAGGACTTCAGAATGGTAGGGGTGTTGCTAAGGGTCACCTGGCTGGACTCAGTGAAGGGACTGGATGGATTAGAAGTGGTCCATCATCAAGGAGAGAACAGCGGCAGCCACAAATGAGTGTGTCAAGCTAAGGGGGAAAACCTGAGGGCTAAAACACCCAGCTGGTTTAGCTGTGAGGTAGCCCAAGCAGTCAGGGACAAGTGGACTGTCAATAGAAAGTTCTGGAGGACCTAGAGGGAAAAGAAATAGGAGAAATACCAGAGTAAAGCAAAAGAGACAGGAAAAGCAGTCTGGTTGGCCAAATCCATGAAGAAACTGCAGCTAAAAGAAGGGATTAAAAAAGGGGAAAAGCCTATTTAAAGTATATTAATAAAAAAGGGATAAGAAATATGGCATAGTATGGCTAAAGACAGTGGAGGGTGGGGGGAAAATAGTGGGGACAAGGCAGAGGTATTGAATGAATACTTCTGTCCAGTCTTACAAAAGAGAGGGATGGTCTGGTGCCATAGAGGGAGAGGAGGGTGGGAGAGGAGGGGGTGGGCACAGATGAAAAGGTTAGTAAGGACAGGGTAATACAAGGTATGTTGTCCCTCAGGGTAAATAAATCCCCAGACCCAGATGGCATCCATCCAAGTGCACTTAGGGAACTGGTTGAGGAACTGGAAGGCCCCCAGGCAGACCTGTTCAATAGTTTGCGTGAATCAGTGGTTGTGCCACTGGACTGGATAACAGCATATGTAGTGCCAATCCAGTGACAATCCAAAATCCAAGCAACTACAGACCAGTCAGCCTGACCTCAATTATGTGTCAGCTCATGGAGGCCATCATTAAACAAAGGCTGGTGGGTTACCTGGAAGAAAACTGTCTTCAGGATGAGCATCAGCATGGGTTCATGGCTGGGAAAGCCTGTCAAATTAACCCGATTTCTTTGACTGGGTCACTAAAAAAATGCCCTTGTCTCTGTGCCCCATAGGAGCTTGATCAGAAAATTGGAGGATGTTGTGGTAGGAGAAAGACTCACTGGATGGGTTGCCAGCTGGCTGAAAGACAAGACCCAGCAGGTGGTAGTGTGGGGGGGGGGGCCCTCAGGTTCTAGGAAAGTCACCAGTGGCATCCCACAGTGCTTGTACCGGTTTTATTTAATGTCTTAATTAATGACACTGGAGAATGCATAAAGGGATAGATTTGTCTTCTTATGGACAACACCAAACTCTGTGGGAGTGTGGATATAGCAGAAGGGATACAGGACCTAAAAGATGATCTGGCCAAGCTTGAGAGGTAGTCAAGAATATGGCAACTTGGGTTCAAAGTGAAGAAGTGCTAGGCCATGCACACTTGAGACAAGAACCAAAAGACAGAGTACAGCCTGGGAGGGGTCCTGATAACCAAATATGAGGAAGAAAAAGACCGGGGGGTGATGACAACTAGTGAACTAAAACACTCATCACACTATAGGAAGGCAGCAGCAAAAGTAAACAGAATGCTTGGCTACAGTCACATTGCCATTATACAGATCACAGGTATCGCTGCAACTGGAGTATATTGTGTAGTACTGGTGTTCCTACCTGGAGAAGGATGTTAAACTGGTAGACACAGTTCAGAGGAGGGTGACAAAGATGGCTAAAGGTCAGCAGGGTAGGACATATGGGGAGAAGCTGGAGGACATGAACATGTACTACCTGAAGGATAGGAGGGAGAGGAGTAATATGACTGAGACCCTAAAGTATTTGAAGGGCATTAACAAGGCAAGCAGTAGGGCAGGGCAAAATTTGTCCTCTGCTGCCCGCCCTCAAGAGCCACCTTCCAGGTAAGCCAACTTAACTTGTCCAGGGACTGAATCAGCTCTCTGATTGGATACAGGTTCTCCATTTCTGCCTTTTTTTGGCTGCAGCGGCCGCAGCTTGCATATTTATTAGACACTTGGCCGCATAGCTTTGCATTCCTTTTTGTACTCCAGGTGCTTCTCTGAAACTGTTGTTCTTGTTCTCTTACTCAAATTTTTCTCCTGCTCGCCCACACTCCCACCTGACCACACTCCCCTGCCCCCGACACTCTTTAAATACACTGCTTCCCTTCCCCTTCTGCAATGACTGCCTCCCATTGGTGTACCCTTCCCTGCTAGTACTGTGTTAAAGGGGAATTTGCCTCCTTATTCAGGGTCCATTCCTCTAGGAAAGTCCTCTCCCTTCTGTATGCTTCTTGTGCCTCTGCAGTGCCTTACTCCAGTACTGCCCTTGCTGACAAAGAGCAATTGCCACATCTACTGGCTGCTGGCTACTGCACTGCTGGCCTTAATGCACCTTTACTCACCTTGTGACAGCTCTACTACTCCTTGTTTCAGTATGCTGCACATCATATTAACATACTGCTGCCTAGTAGGTATGTTTCTTTCCACACTTGATCCTTGTACTGAAGACATAGATAAAGCCATACAAAATATCGCCAGTTTGCATGAACCCCACCTTCACTCAGTCACCATCTCATCATCCTCTATGTACTTAGATATACATCCACTTTGGCTCCATTGTAATATTTCATACATAAGGTATGTTACCTTGACTAGGTCTCCTACCTCCACTTATGTTTCTTACTTCTATGAAGCACAGGTGCTCATTTAAGCATCCTTGGGTCTACTATACCCTTGTCTTATTTACTCTTCTCCCTCTTCCTTCCACCATTACAAAATGGGACAGATCTGACTACTCAGGCTCTCAGTAAGTGTTCTCAAAAAACTTCTCTGATGCTGCTTCTGCTATGTTCAGGCAACGCTGAATTGAACCCAGGTCCACTCTCCCCTGTTTCTGCTCCATCTGAGCTGTCTCAACTTAAGGGGCTAAGACTCTCTCACATAAATGCCCGCAGTCTTTTAAGGAGAAATTCGACTCCATACAGTCCTTGATATGTCATACAATGCCAGATGTTCTGGTGATCACCAAAACTTGGCTCTGATCAGACACTCTAGACAATGAAATAAATATCCCCT
Organism: Neoceratodus forsteri; assembly: GCA_016271365.2. Taxonomy (NCBI): domain Eukaryota; kingdom Metazoa; phylum Chordata; order Ceratodontiformes; family Ceratodontidae; genus Neoceratodus; species Neoceratodus forsteri. The sequence goes on from CM057456.1 coordinate 954,624,500, forward strand.
CATACAATGTCTTCAGAGTTGATAGATACTCCTGAGGGGGAAGTGCAGCCATATACATCCTTGACAAATTTAATGTTTTTATCATTGACGTCATCACTTCGCTTAAGGAATTTGAATGTCTCACTATTAAGGTCCAACTCCCACCTTCTGTAACTCTTTGTACCTTTGGATGCTATAGACCTCTATCGACGGGGCTAAAAGTGCTGAATTACCTCAGTAATGCCCTCGAGTCTTTGTCCTCAGAAGTCATCATTATGGGTGACTTCAGTCTTGATTGGATCTTGACCTGCTCTAAGCTTCTCAAAGACCTCTGTGATGCCTTTGGGCTTACACAACTTACTGAGGAGCCTACCCACCCAAACTCTAAAAACCCTTCCCAAAGTAACCTTCTTGATCTTATCTTCTTAAACAAACCCCACCTCTTTTCCTACTCAGGTATCTTCTTTAATGACATCAGTGGACATTGTTCCATAGCCTGCATGAGGTCTATACCCAAATCAGATTTCACCTCCAGGTATAGCTACAAAAGAAATCGATGCAATTTTGACCTAGGTGCCTTCCTTTCAGACCTGCAATTCTCTTTCTGGCAAGATGTCTACCTAGCTCCCTCTGTATCTGAAGCATATGAGGTCTTTCAGAACAATGTCCTTGGCACCATAAATTGCCACACTCCCCTAGTTGGACCTTGCACCAAGAAAAGATCATTTGGTTTATGCCCAGCCTAAAAAACACCTTGCTTAATAGGGATGCAGTCTGGAAAAAAGCGCATAAAAGAACATTTCCTGCTGATTGAACAGCATTTAGGTTAGTTAGGAATCAATGCATGAAACTTATCAGAGAAGAAAAAACTAGATATTTTTGCACAGAATTGGATTCTGCGTCAAATTGTTCTGCAAAATTTTGGAAGACCTTAAAGGACATCGAGGGTCCTAGTTGGGCTAACTCACTCCCTGCCAAAATTTCATCCAGAAGCTTACAGACCACTGATAAACAGGTGATTCAAGACCTTCTTAATCATTTTGCTATAGCTGCATTACCATTCCACACATCTGCCTATAATCTTCGAAATCAGCTTTGTACAAATGACCAAACTTCTCCAGCCACAGATGTAGCTGCCCATGATGTAGTCTTCTCCTTCTGCCCTGTCTTGCTTAAACAAGTAGAAGATTTATTTTTGGAACTAGATACTAAGAAGAGTATGGGTGCTGACCCAATGGATCCCTTTTTCCTAAAACTTGGCTACGATATCCTATCTGCTCCTATAACCCACCATTTCAATTTGTCATTTGTGCAGAGTACCCTCCCTTCAATCTGGAAAACAGTCCACATTATTCCTCTGTTCAAATGTGGTGATCTGAGCAATTTAAATAATTATAGACCTATTTCTATGCTTCCTATCCTTTCAAAAATGCTTGAGAAACTAGTCAACAGTCAGCTAAGAAAACATTTGGATACCTTTAAGCTGCTTAATCATATACAATCTGGATTTAGACCATGTCATAGTACCATATCTGCACCCATAGAGGTCACCAATGACTGACAGATTACCCTTGATGCTACAAATTATGTATGTGCCTTATTCCTTGTCCTGAGTAAGGCTTTTGATACAGTGGATTATGATCTCCTTCTGGTCACTCTTCAAAGCATTAGTCTTGATCCATTAGCAATGAAATGGTTTACCAGTTACCTTGCTGGCCGATATCAGCAGGTCAAAGCCAATGGTAACTTCTTTCCCCCTGAAATCCTTCCAAAGAGGCGTGCCCCAGTGGTTCATTCTGGAACCCCTACTTTTCACAATTTACATTAATAACATTAACCACAGTATCGAATCGGCTAACACCTATCTGTTTGCCAATGATACTGTCCTCTGTTTTGATAGGCCTGCCCCGGAACTGACCTGCAAGAATTTACAATCAGACTTTAATCATTTGCAGCAAAACCTCTTGCATTTGAAACTCCTACTAAACACCAAAAAAAATGGATGTGATGCTCTTTTCAGCCTTAGTCAATGCTCCCAATCCCTGCACCCTAGGTACTGTCCCCAAGATCACCACACTTCTAGGTGACCCACTAGAATTCATAGCCAAATTTAAATACTTGGGGCTTTGGACTGACCATAAATGATCCTTCATTGAACACATTGAGGCATTAGTGAAAAAGATTAAACAGATACTCAGTCTCTTCTTCCAGATCAAACATCTCAACACAGAAAGTCAAAACTAGGTTGGTTCAAGCCACCTTTATTCCACTCTTGGATTATGCTGACTTCATCTATGGACAAGGTACCAGCACCACCTTGTCTAAGCTTGATATTCTCTACTATCGAGCACTTAGATTTATCACTAGAGCACCTTACTCCACTCATCACTGATCTCTCTACTCTCTTGTAGGTTAGACATCCCTCAAATTTAAACAGCAAGAGAATGCAGCCCTTTTGACATTTAGAGCAATTACTAATAGGCTTCATCAATACATATCAGACTGCCTACCCACCTGCACTGTTGGTACCTACTGCCTAAGAAGCCTCTCCTACTTCTTCCTTATTATCCCTAAAACTAGATCCCATTTTGGAAGATCATCTATAAGTCATGCACTTCCTGTACTGTGAAATAATCTTCAAAAAAACCCTTAAGTTAGCCTTTCCAATAAAATTATCCATGTTCAAAATTATGTTTGCCTGTTCCTTCAAGGAATCCTGTAATTGTTTCCACTGATGTACTGTTAATTCTAGTGCGTGTCTGTCAGATCAGCTGCTGCACTCATGCACATGTCAGTCTGACCAGTTCCTCCTCATCTGTCCTTCTTGTACCTTCTCTCCTTGTCATCTTTTATACTTCTCTCTAACCACCACCCCCATGTGGTCTCCTTGTACATATTGTTTGCTATTGTATATATGCTTTGTGCAACATTTGGAATTTCAGTAGTTTTTGTACTCTATTCTGACATGTACTTTCTACATATTGTACATTTTGTTTTCTTTTGTATATATGCTCTGTGCAAGATATGTAAATTCAGTACTGTATTAGTTCATCACCCTTTTCTGACATGCACCTTCAACTGCCAATTATGTTTTACAATTGTTCTTCTGCATATTTAACTATGTTTTTGTATTGGAAATGTTCTGTAACCACACAAGTTCACCTTGTAAATTAGTTATTTTTAATGGTGTTTTCACCTGGTAAAATAAAGATTGATTGATTGATTGGTTGATTGATTCTGCCAGTGGAAATCTAGTGAAATGCTAATTTCACTTCCATGGAATTTTGTGAAATTTCTGTGAAAATTGAGCAACATTTTGCCAAACTTGTGATTTTGGTTATTTCTATTTAATTTAAAAAGTATTTTTTCAAATTGCACCAGATTTGGTAAAGTGACTTTACAAATACAAATACAGAAGTGTACCAAGTTCAAATATCTATGTTTAAAGACGACTGAGTTATAAGCCTCCAAGCATTCAGACATTTTCAAATTTCAGTAAACAACTATGTAAACTAAAAGTGTTTGTCCAAATTACACCATATTTGGTATGGTGGTATTACCAATGCCCATAACATATGTGTGGCAAGTTTCAGATCTCTGACTTTAAAGAGGACTGCGTTGTAAGCCTTCATACTTTCAGAAATGTTTAAATCACATTCTGCAATTGTGAAAACTGCTGAATTTAAAGCCCCTATAAGAGTAAAGCTAGAGAACAGAATATCACCAATGTTGTTAGGCTCATTGACCCTAAATATCAGGCTTGAAAGAACCCCTGACGATATTCATATCAGTCAGTAATTTTGCTTCCTTACCCTGTGTTAATGCTAGTTAGGAATTTCTATTTTATGAATGGCTGTCATCTTTAGATAGTAGAGTTCTGTTATCATTACCTTGATGTTCCCATCATTCTGAAACAGCCATCGGGCTGAAAGGCTGGTGATATCATAGGTAGTACTGAGTCTCAAGTCACAACCACCGCAGTGGTAAGCGGTCAGCACCTCAAGAAACTGCTTGCCACATAAATGTTTTTTTTTCTGCCATATCATTTTAATTAAATTACCAATACTAACAGCAACAGCAAGGAAGCTTCTAAGGCTCACATAAGATCTTGGTTCATACCTGTAGAGCAGTGGCTGGATCATATAGAGGGACATCAGTTGCAAATTATGTCCATGCTGGAACTGCTGCTGAATCACCATGGGATCCCACATTAGTTGTTTTTTCCTCACACCATGTGGCCCACCACACCTTCCTTGCTGTGTTATAAAATGTATTCCTCCACCATCCCTGACCCTTGTATGTAATTATGCCCTTTTTTGTTGTCTTCCGTGTGCGTGATACTTTGTATTCTGAGCAGTGCAAGTATACTGTGCTAAACTGCATGAGTACAGTCAGTCTTCTTTCCAGTCTGTGTATGTACTGCAGACACTGTCCAACTCCCTGACTTAAAAACAAACATTAATGAGTACAATGGTGGGGTGGTGAAGCATGGAGAGATACTACAAAACAGGCTTACAATACATCGAAGTAACTAGAAAAAAAATTTATGTTGTGATTCGTAACATGAATGATCTTGAATTGTGATTTGTGACTGTGATGATGAAGAATGTGATTTGTGTCACGAGTGACTCGTGATGATGGTCCTGACTTAAAAACGCATATTAATGAGTACAATGTTCATGTAGAATTAAGCACCACACCTGTCCAGTACTCTGAAGGGAAGCCAAAGAAACAACGGTGACTTAAGTTACAGATGAAAATTGGGCCCTAAAGAGATGCAAATACACAGACAGGTTAAGAGTGCACTGTGCACTGAAGAGATGCAGACACAAAGGCACAACACCTAACCAGTGCTCACCATCAGAAATTCAAATCTGGAAAAGAATACCTTGCCAGTTGGGGTGGGCCTGGGGGGGGGGGCAGTGTACTGCCACTGCTGCAGTAACAGTCACTAGTACTAGTATCAGTAAAGATACCACAAAGAAGTACAAAAATCACACAGCTGCAGTGGATATCAGCTTTACATTGCTGAAATTATTGTGTGGCACAATAAAAGGTGTCTGATTTGATAACACGCATCACACACATACTCATACATACACACTAAGTAATGCATAGCAAATTGAAAACTTCAGTAATATAACCACATATTTTAAACAAACTAAAATTATGCACTGCAGCAGTAACAGTCACTGGTACTAGTACCAGTAAAGATACCACAAAGAAGTACAAAAATCACACAGCTGCAGTGGATAGCAGCTTCACATTGCTGAAATTATTATGTGGCACAATAAAAGGTATCTGTTTTGATGACACGCGTCACACACATACTCACACACACATCAAGTAATGCATAGCAAACTGAAAACTTCAGTAATATAACCACATATTTTAAACAAACTAAAATTATGCACTGCTGCACCACAACAATCAGCAAACAAATGTCATGAAATACTAAAAATATTACTGTGTGTACATTAACACAGTTATACAAGAAAAATATCACCAAAACAGAAAGCACTGTCTTTTTCTCCAAGTTAATCTACCTAGACCACAGATACACCCCTCCCCCAAAGCACACGTCCACTGTCTCTCAGTACACAGACTGAATGTTGTACATTAAAATTCAAAATCCATACACAAACAATAAATGCTCGATGATATGAGCACAGGAGGGTTTCTTATAATTGATGAACTAAAGTTTCAGCAAAAATGACTCAAAAAGGCTTTTTTAACAGCTTTTTGAAGGTTTGAATCACAGAGAGCTCTCAGAGCAGATTGTCTTCTACAGCTTTCTACACACAGTACCCCAAACTGAGGCTGTGCAGAATAATCTAGAGCCCATGTGACCTGAAATCCCATGAATCACTGCAAAATTCGCCTTTGGAGCTTGAAAACAAGGCGGTAGAGGCAGTGGAAGGCGGAGTAGCGCCAAATGGTTGTTTTCAATGGACCGTGTTACCCATTATAGCGCAAGTACTCTGCTTCGCGGTTGGGAGCACTCCGCGAATTCGCCTTCACTCCGTGAATCACTTTGAGGAACAAATTGGGGCCACTTTGCCCATCACTAGTCCAGACCTAATAAGAAGTGAGGTTTCAAAGATAATAAACAAGTTTTAAGCTCTTCAAAGGAAATCAACTGCATATTTTGTTTGTCATTATAAGTAGGTATATCCAAGTCAAACTTACTATTAAATACTGTTATAAAATAATCATTAAATCTATTTGCCTTTTCTAACTGGTCATTTATTGTTTTCCCATGTATTTTTAATGCCTCTATTAAATTTTTCCCTTTAATCATATTATTAACGTATGAAAAAAAGGTCTTTTGATTTCCTTTGGATACTGCAATTTTAAATTCAAGATTACATTTTTCTTTCTAGTTGTGTGTTTAGTTTTCCTTAATTCTTCTTTGCATGCTGAGTATGCTTGTGAGCTTATCTGTTTTTTTTTATATTTGGTATGCACTTTTTCTTTTTTTAATTATCTGTCTTTTTAACTTATTTGTCATCCAAAGTGCGATAGCCCCTTTTTTGTTACCAATTATTTATTTTTTTTTGGCAAGAACCAATCTTCTGTTGTCTTAATAGTAGTTTTCAGTGCATTCCAATACTCATCCATGTGGAGTAGATCCTTCCAAAGGCAGTTTCTGCAATGAAAAGGGCCATTCTTGACTTCCTACTAGGGGCTTTTCTCAGGTAGCTAGTTAAAGAACTGACTAGGGATGGGGCAGTGTTGGACCTGCTTCTTACAAACAGGGGAGACGACATGGGGAGAGGAACTGTTTATGCTACAGAACTAGAGACTATAAACAATAATGATACTGATAGACTATAAATAATACAGAAAACCCCAATGATCAGGGAAACGTGTCAGTGACTGTAGCTGAAAACTGGACTAAGAACTAATAAATCTTGATGTCATGAAAGAAGTGTATAATGAGCAACAGTTGAACGCATACATTGAACAGTACCACATTCTCATTAACATTAAAATAGAAGGCTCTGAATCTGGTAATAATAATTAAAGAATTATATCATGGAGAGGTCTGAATCTGATAATGATGTTTCTTTCATGATAGATACTGCACAGAATACTGAACAACACAGGAAGAAAATGCTTAAGCAAAGATCCAAGTTCTGCCCACCAACCAACTGTAAAACTAACATTGTCTTTCAAAACGCAGTTACAAAGGAAATACAGGCTCTGCTTAACAGCGGTGATGGACAGCACCAATACATTATATCCCAATGAAGAATATACAGCACTTAAAGAACTGGAAACAAAGATGGAAATTATATTGACCCCAGCAGATGAAGAAGGGAATATTTTAACAATGGACAGGGAGAGGTATGTTTCAAAGGTACTACAACTGATCAATGATAATTCCATATACAAGAAATTCCCAGGCAACCCACCAGAGGTATTCAAGAAAGAGCTTCTTACTATCTTAAAATTAGGAGGTGAAAGGGGGAGCATTATTCAGGATACCTACAGTTCATGTGAAACAATAATCCTGCAGAATCAACTATACAGTATATGCCCTTCCCAAAATATACAAACTTCTTAATATCCCCTTCCCCTCCCTTCCGGACACCCTATAATTTGTGGAATTTGTTCTGTAACAGAAAGAGTGTGGAAATTCATTGATTTATTACATTGAAATCCCAAGTTAGGGTTACTATGAATATTTTGAATAAACTGAAAAACTTGAAATGAGACAAGGACTACTGTTGGGTGACAAAAATGCAGAGAGTCTCTACACTAACATCAGACACTCTGATGGCCTAAAAGCCATAGACAGAGTTTTGAGCATCACTAATGAGAAGAAAAATATTCCCACAAGTTTTAAATTGGAGGCCTTGGTGTTCATTCTTAACCATAACTATTTTCAGTTTGAAGGGGAGTATGTCATTCAAATGTGTGGCACAACTATGGATGCTGCAATGGTGCCCCTCTATGCCAAGCTCTTCCTGGGAAAGCATATCAGAGGTCCCATCTCCAAAGTCTCCAGAGTTGCTGCAGGATGGGTGGTGCACTACACCAAATCAGTGGTGCATTGGAGGGTTTGACAGAGGTGCCATGATCTCCTCCCACTCATTATCCAGCTGCCCTGGGATGCGAATGTTGTGTGTGTGTGTGGAAAACCTCAAATGTTGTCCAGTGTGTTTTATCTATTTGTAACTATTAGATTAAGCTAGACTTGCCAAATAAAGATCTAAAAGGGAAATGTGTATTGGAAGTAAAAATGATCAACTTATAATGTTGAACAGGAAAGTGAGGATATAAAGATTGGATGTTGATATAACTCATTTAAATGTATCTATCATTTACTATTATTTTCAGTTTGAAACTGTTACAATTTCAAGTCTTGGGTGCAATACTCCTGCTATTGTTAAAGATACATGTTTCATATCAATCCAGAAATGACATCCCACTTCAGCTGAAAAGCCAGTTTATCAAGTCTGAGAACAGTGATGTTAAAGACACCTGTGGAGACGGTGCCCTGTATTTATCCAATCAGGCTGTGTGGCAACTACACCTATCACAGTGTCCTAAGGTGCAGCATGCAACAGTGCCAAGGATGGGAGAGACCAAAAGATCATGGCAGCAGTAGTGTCCAGTCCATGAACTTGTATGGGCAGACCTGCCAAGTGCATACCCTGCCAGCTTACAATGAATGCTTACAACTATATACTGCCCCTGGGCAAATCATAGCTGGTGCCATAGTGTTATAGGATGGTCACCCATAAACAAAAAAACATAGAAGAAAAGTGGGTATGGCAGGGTATGTACTCAGCAGGTCTGCTGGTACAGGTTCCTGGACTTGACACTGACACTGCCATGATCTGTAGGTCTCTGCCATCCTAGAAACCACTGCATGCAGCATCTTAGGACACTGCGACAGGTAGGGTTGCCACTCAGCCCAATAAGGCAATTACAAAGCATGTGCCCACATACAGGTTGGAATGTTGGGTTTCCTCCACCCCAGCTGGCAGAGCCCCGACTTGCAGTGCAATGGCTGTTAGACTAGCTCATGACTGATCTAACCAGAGCCGGGGACTTGCGACCATTGTGAGGCTTTCAGAATCTCAATTTAGGGGATGCTGCAGTCCCACTTTGGTGCAAGCCCCCTTACAACCTGGTGCACTACCACTTCAGGTGCAAGAGTGGCACAGAGCTGGTTAGGCACATGGCCTCCTGATTTCAACACAGCTTGCATTTGAAACTTGGGATTGTCATGACATATGGCACAAGGTGTCACTTGCATCAATTCCTTTTGGCACAGGCACCATGTATCAAATTTGGCCCATTGAAAATCGAGCCCCATGTCTTTAAGTGGTTTCAGGTTATTGGTGACATTGTCTGCATGTGCAAGGGATATGTGTGGAAAGTGCCCAGGAGTTTGTGAGCTGGCTTAATCAGAATGGTTATAATTGGAGGTTTACACCAAGAATAGATTCTGGCAATGTCACATTTTTGAATGTGATCTTAAGTGTTAATGATGGGACTGTTAACAGCAGAGGTTACGGGAAAAGAAAAACTGCACAAGCACCATGCTGAAGGCAGAAAATTCGGACCCTAAGCCCCGTATAAGATCCATCCTCAATGGAAATTTTATTAGGCTGTGTCAAAATTGCTCTCAAGTCGATGAATTTGACAAGCAAGGTAATGAACTGGAACACAGACAATTGTTGAGAAGTTATGAAAGGGAACTTTTCCCAGAGGCAAAAGATAGAGCATGGAGAATTAAAAGAAATAAACTGTTTGTTTTTGTTAACTAGGTAGATCCGCTGAGAACAAGTGCTCATTTTCAGGGATGGCCCAAAGTAAAATCATTACAATACATACAATACACAAATTACAGAACAATATAGTACATTGTTATAAAAATTAAATGAGATCATAGAAGCTTCAGGCATAACATGTGCATTTGCAAGAGTTTATCAGATGGATATTTAAAGCATGCCAAAGTCTGAGCCGTTCTTACTAGTGAAGGCAGTAAATTCTATCTCTTAGAGGCAGTGGTTGAAAATGTGTTTTGACCTAGTTTAGTTTTAACTCTAGGTACAACAAAGTCATTTTTATATTTGCTCTGGTAATTCCAAGGCCTGTGGGACATGGGGAATTCAGAATTTTCAAAGACATTAAAAGTTGCTGATACTGAATACATTTATGCCAAGAAAGCCAAATAATCAAAAGTATATAAGTCACAGTGTTGAGTGTATTTACTTGACTTCAGACTATAGCAATATATATGATTTGTTAATACTTGTATGGTACATAGTACAGTGGAGTTAGCTATTGAGCCAATCAACAAACCATACTCAACCAGGGAGATCAAGTATGCCTGAGCTATGGGTAGCAAGGCAAAGTCTGTAATGCATTCCAACAACAATACAGCAATCCTAATCGCTTATTTGTTGTTTTGATCATGGTGTCAAGATGAAAAGAATAGGTAAGTGTTCTATCTAACATTAATCCTAAGTACTTAATTTATATCACATTTTCATGGTATATGTTGTCTGGTGTTTGGAGTGCTATTTGGGCCACTTTTTACAGCTGTGGGTGGAGCCTACAACTATTTTGGAATTGATCATAGCTTACAAAAATGGCTAATCATGGAACCTTCCATTGGACTTTTGGAAGCATCCTTCCAAAAGTCCAACGGAGCTTGAAACACTCTGCCATGATCGGCTGCAACGGAATAACAGCTGCACTCCTTTGGCTGTTAATTCTGCATTCTGGGGCAAGAATTATGCATGCGTGACTCATGTGCATGCATACTTCCACTGGTGCTGCCATGTTGCGAATGGCAAAATGACATTCAGCACAACTATGCATACACGAGTGCCTCACATGCACAGTCATGTCACCACTGCCAGCGATGGCCGGAAAGAAAACCCTCCCACTGCTGCTGTCCTCCCCACTCCCCATCCCCACACTGACATTGGGTTCCCCAATTCCCGTGTCAGCATTATGTGGCCCCTCAAGTCATGTGGCACATTGGAAGCCCACCCCACTGTTCCCAAATGTACGTATTTATTTGCCCCATGCTGCCATTTGGGTGCCCAATCCCCATGTCAGCATTATGTGCCCCCAACTCATGTGGCACACTGGGAGCCCACTCCAGTGTGCTCAAATGTTTGTTTTTTTCTCTTCCACCTCACCAACATTGGGGTGCTCACTCTCCATGTCGGCATCATGTGCCCACTCTCCCATATCATGTGGCATACTGGGAGCCCACCCCAATGTGCCCAAATGTATGCTTTGTGTTTTTTTCCCTGTAAATAAAGAAAACCTTTCCCTGATGTGTTTTTTTCCACCTGTAAAAAAGAAAATGGTCCCTTGTCATCACCCCAGTCCCCATCCCCACCTCCCACTGAGCACCCACTTCCTGCACCCCCCTACCCTATACTTACCTGTCATTTTCTATGGATCAGAACACGTCTGCGCTCTTCAAAGTCAGACCACAAACTGAAGAATCAAAGGTAAGCATGATATAATGGTGTTCAATGGGGTTTTAAACTTATGTTGATAAATCAGTCACATTTTTGGAGTTTTGGCCCCAGATTTTCAATATGGGGGTTCTTGGGACTCCACCTCATGACCAGTGTGACTATCATTTCGTTACTCAGCCCCAAAAGGTGATTTTGTGGCTACTGCACAGAATCACCTTTTTGGACTGATTTATGAAACAACAGTGCCACTGTTCATGAGGTGGGGTCCCAAAAAGCCCATGTTGCCAACTTGGGGAAAAATTCTAGAAAATGACTGCATTATGAGTGTCCATTGTGCAGTTTCTACGCATGCTCCTAACTTTGCCTATTTTTTATATTTTCACTCCAGATTTTCAACATTGCCATTTTTGCACACCTCCTTTTTAACAGTACAGCTGTCATTTTTCACACCCTGCCTGAAATGTGTTTTCACAGCTGTGGCACTGAATGGCACATTTACTCTGAGAAATCACCTTTCGGGACAAGTGAACAAAATGATACTGACACTCTTCATGAAGAGGGGGTTCCAAAATGGCCATGTTGAATATTTGGTGTAACACCTCCAAAAAATGGCCAAGTTATACCTGGGCATTCAATAATTGCTATGCACAAGTGTAACTTTGGTCATCTGGCAGCTCGTCGCCATGTCGGTTCTGGCTAGAGCATGTTGACTATAGATACAGGCACTAGAGAAAAGCATCAATTTAGTTTTGGATATATTTTAAATCAAACTATGCTCATTTATCCATGTCTGAAATGCATCAAAGTCATTCTGGAGACTCTTCACTGTGTCCTCAACATCTTTGTCAGCCAAAAATATTACTACATAATTTGCATACCATAAAACAGATGATTTGTGCAAACACTTGGGAGGTCACTAATGAATAAGATGACAAGCATCTGACCCAATATTGAACCCTGTGGGTCTCTGATGCTAGCCAGCCTGTAACTTGAATATGTATCCCCCACCTTTGTTCTATATTATCTACCATCCAAGTAGCTTACCAATCAGTTTAGGATCGGTTCAGACAACCCCTCATCACCCAGCTTATTAAGAAGTAGCTTATAATTAAACAAATCAAAAACTTTGGAAAAGTCTACAAAAATAGACACAATTGAAGAACCCTGATAAGTGGATTTGTGCTTATAATTAGTAAATATAATAAAACTGTGTTAGTACTGTAGTGTTGTCTGAACCTGTGCTGCAGTGGTAACAGTAAGTTATTCTGGTTTAAGTAAGAACAGTACTGGTCATGTATAACCCTTGCTAACTATTTTGATAAAAGAGAAAGTAAGGCTATAGGTTTGGCCTTTTCAGTTAATGTCTTAGAAACCTGTTTGTGAACTGGGATGATGTCATTTGTCTTCCAGCGAGCTGGCACTGTACCAGAGCAAAAGGAAAGAGTAATTATTTTTGTTAGCAGAACAGTAATTTCTTTCTGTGCCAACCTCACTATGCTCACATCTATAGTATCAGGTCTTACCCTAGTACTGCAGTTCCATTTTTTCAAATATTTAATTGTTGAATTTATGGAGATTCTTTTGAAATAAAATTGAGAGATAGTACTATCTACACCCATTTTTGTTGTCAAATTCAGTGTGTCAAGATCAGGCAAATTTCTGGTTAGATAATCATAGTTTCCAAAATATTCATTAAAGTTCTCATCAATCTCTGTCCTGTCAGTTAATACAATTGTGTCCCTAATCAATGTTTTTGGAATACATTTGGAGTTAACACTTGTTAGTTCACCAACCATTTTCTAAAACTGAGAAAAAAACGAACAAAACAAAAACACAAATTAGTCCCTAGAAGTAGAAGTGAAGAGAATGAATGTGTTACCTTTGTCACAAATTCACAAAATACAACTCCAGTGCTGAAAGAGTAGGGCAGATAATGAGAAGGGACAGGCACATTGTATTGACTGATAGTGTTTTGGCAAGCTCAGTGGGCAACACCCATAGGGTGACATATACAAAAGGGAACAGCATCAGTGACAGACTAGTCCACGGTTGCTTACAAATAGAGCAACCAAGTCATATAAATTGGCTACCTGTCAGACTACAAGGGTTTTTCTAATGTGGCAATTATAATTTGTGTAAATGGGGTAAACAAGGAGAACAGTTTCACCATCCAAACAGTAAGAGAACAGTGGAAGTCAGAGAATTCATTACCTGCTCCAGAACTTTGTAGTACAGTATAAGCCACTTAATTGGGACACGCTTAAAGGGGACGTTCACTTTAATGGGACCCCCCAAGGCACCGATTAAGTGGCTATACTTTTTAACATGTCAGACATCCTTTAAAGGGGACTATGACTCCCTTTAATTGGGACGATTATGTCCCCATTATGTCCCAGCTCCAGCTGCTTTCCCCTCATCCGTGGCTCATTACAAACATTTGACACCTGTTCACACTTACTTAAATGCAGGTGTTACAGCTTTGTTCATTATGCTGTGTCTCTTGTTGTTGCTCACACTTATTAGAATGGAAGGGAAACAAGTGGATCTTTCTTTGGCAGGCAAAATAAAAGTCATAGAAGCCTTACAAGAACCGGGACATCTATTGCCAAGGTTGCGAAGAGCAAGCAACCGCAATGTCTGCCAAAAGACCTGTCATCCTTGTCAGTTTGTTACATTAGCTCCGCTAATGCATGGATGACTGCTGCCATATTTTCCAACTGGTTAGACTCATGGAATAACAAGTTACGGCAGCATAGAAGGAAGGTGATCCTGTTTGTGGACAATTGTAGTGCCCACCCTGCTCACCTAGTAGGGACATTTAGCTACATTGCCATTACTTTTTCCCACCCAGCACAAGTTTAATTAAGCCTCTGGACATGGGTGTAATCCATAACTTGAAGGGCCACTACAGATCTCCTTTTTTCAAGAGAATTGTTGGGATCATTGACAGTGGCACAACTGCCTTAGCATCTGAGATTGCTAGAAGGATCAACTTATTCGATGCAATCTTCATGTTAAATAAGGCATGGGATGCTGTGAATCCCACCATGATCTCTAATTGTTTTCACAAGGCGGACTTCACTTTAGATTCCCCCAATGCTTCTGGTGTACTGGAGGGAGCAGAAGAGGGCACTGCCACATCACAAAGCACAGACCCCTTAGAGGATGTACAGTGACCTAAGAATCTTACCGAGGAAGAGTTCCTCTGATTTATGGACATAGACACCGACGAAGCCACAGAATGGGAGTTAAGTGTCGAGTCCCTGTGCGATGCAGTAAGGCCACTACAAAATTCTAACAAGGAGGAGGAACCCAGTGATTTAGAACTTCTGATGAGCACCATAATGAACAAGGGAGCACAGGCCCACATCAAGCCACTGACAGAGTGGTATCTTTAGCATGGACGCATTAGCAGCTGTTTGAACTCGAGAGCCAGATTCTAAGGGAGATGGTTTCTGAGTTGAAGCAGATGAAAATTACATATTTCTTCAAAGGACAGAGCAGCCAGTGAAACCCTAAGAATCAGAGACCATCCAAGGCAGATAAGTGTAATGCTGAAGCTGATTTTAACCAATTTTAAAGGGGCATTGTCAACCCCATTTGGTCTAAAAGTGTCCTTAGTTAAAAAAACACATTGTATGGTTGCTAACGTTCTGTAAGGATTGGTGATGCAGCTGTTAGTTTGAATCTGATTTTTTTTCTTTAAAAAAGTAAAAAACAGATTGTCCACCATACTGATGTTACCACACAAACACAGGTTTGTTTACATTCCTTGATCAGCTCCAACGGCATCTTTCCTGGACTTGGAAACACCCACAACATAGTCTAGCCCCTCATGATGCAGTGGAAGTTTAGGTGGCTACTGCCTCATGAGTGACTGCACTGTTTGGGTGTGCTTCTAATGCTCAGGAAGTATGCTGCAGTAAGAACAAATCCAGGACTGTAAACAAAACAAGGTTGTTTATAAATACACATTAGCATGCATTTCAGTTCTACTAAACAAGGAGACAGACAAAACAAACAGCAACATCAATGAATTCTAGAGAAGGTAAGCAATCATAAAATATAGGTTTTTAACTAGAAATAATATGATGAAAAACAGGTTGACAGTGTCCCATTAATGCATTTCTGCCAGATGTAATAAAGTTGCTGTTTTAACTAGAGACTAAGTCACAAATTCAGAAAAGAGCTGTAATCATTGCTGTGCTGTGTCTACTTGTGTGTTTATGTGTTTGCTGTATGTTTGTTTTGTTTGTCGACATTCTGGATGTTCCTGATTTTACTCTGACTGTAGTTTTGCTTAACTTCTCTAAAAGGAGATGACCACTTAAAGGGGGCAAAGTTGCTTCCATGGAGCCATCCCCTTTAAGTGGCTTCAATTGTATATGTATTGTGGTGTGGTGATTGTGACTTGATTTATGTGGGCACAACCATTGGGCATCTTAAAAATGAATTCAATAATACATTAGTTCAGTGTTCGATGATGAAACAGAGACATCAGTGAACCTACATTTTAGGCAGAAACACAATGGAGATTTTCCATTATGTGTTTTATGGGGATTGAATGATTGAGACCCCAAGAAGGGGAGGAGACAAAAGACGTTGGTGGATATACTAGCAGAAGGCCTGAAACCACATGGACTGAATGAGATACTGGATTTCAAACCAGTCTTTTAGAAAGTGATACATTATCTAAATTCTGTAAAAAAAAAACATTTTAAACCTTTTTGTAAGCCACTAAATAATCAAAAATTATGATCAAGAGAACAAAAAAAGCAAAACATAAAAAGGGTTACAGAAAATGCTTGACAAAATATGATCTTTTGTTGAAATAATGATGTATGATTTTGTTTTTCTTTCAGATATCACTACCTATATTTTTTTACCTCAGTCTTTGAACTCTGGCTGGAAATGCTAGGAATCTCAGAAGTATGACGTATATTTCTCTATTGCATCTCTGAATCTCTAAGGTTTGGTAGTGATCAACTTAAAAAGTGAGTACTAAAAGAGAATGCACTTTTAACAAGAACTGGTGATAAGACACTATGTAGCTAGATCTGGATGTTACAGCAACACATTAATCTAGTAGTGCTACATGACAATTGATAGTTGTATACTAGGTAGTTCAGGGTTGTTAGTACTAGTTATCTTTTACTTTCCACTTCTAACTTGAATTTTTCTTAGCGTTTCATTGTCCCTTCTTTTCCCAGTACCCACTCCTTTTTTCTTCTACTTTCACTTTCCCTGTTTCATAATGCCTACTCCCCTAAATACCCTTCCTAACCTGCTTCTCCTCCTTACCCTCCTTTTCACCATTTTTGCACTTTAATTGCCTAGCAATAATATGAAAATGCTAAAATGTGTATTGTATTACCATACTGACTGAATGTAACTATACTGTAATAGGTATTGAACTTAAGATTAGTTTAGTTTAAAAATCAAATGTTTGCTGTATCACTTTTATACATTTAATGTGCTAAACAATGTAATGATCTCACTCAGATGGCATCATCATACTGTGTAAAAGGAAAGTACTCCACTTTTCTAGCCATGCCCCCTGATGAAGGTAACATACCGAGGTGCCAGGATGAGAATAAATAGGGACGGCAGTGGAGACACCACAGTGGGCAGTACTGTGGGAACCGGTGATCACTGTATGGTGTGACTTAACATTAAGACAGGAACAGAGGCTAATCTCACAAGAACAAGGGTCCAGAAGTTGAGGATGGTGGATTCTAAGGAAATGGGGACTGCAACAAAAACTTCCTTGAGGGAACTAGCCAGGGAAGGGTGGATGCACAGTGGGCAAAAATAAAGGAGGGTATAACTGAAAAAACTAACCTCTGTGGGAAAGAAGTGAGTAAAAGCAGAAAGAAAAAGAAAGCATTATGAGTCTTTAAGTAAGTAGCAAAGGTGGTGAAGGAAAAAGGGGTGACATTCAGGAGGTATAAGGAACCTCAGAGGGAGGAGGACAGGGAGGTATACCTAGTAAAACAGAGGGAAGCAGTCAAGGTGGTGAGGGGAGCAAAGGCACAGACAGAGGAAAGAATCACCAGAGGAGTCACCAAGGTGGATAAGACTTTCTTAAGATGTGTAAGTGAGGAGTGAAAAGCAAGGGGAGGGATATGAAGGATTAGAAAGGGAGAGGGGAGACTACAATGAGGATCAAGAAAAGCAAACATCCTAAACAGGTACTTCTGCTCAGTCTTCATGGGGAAGGAAGGGGAGGATGGACCACCAGAAAACAACAGGAAGCAGAGGAATGTGGACAAAAGAGTGGAAGGAAGGGGCAGCTGCAGAATAATGGGTGCTAGCTGCACATTAGAGCAGACTCTATAGACCTCTAGGCCTTTATCTGCTGGCAAATTTCATATGTTCATATGTTCATAAAAGTCCATTTTCAGAAGAAAGAGTCCAGAAGGGACTTGCAGCTCTGAAGGTGGACAAAGCTATGGTACTGGATTGGATACGTCCAAGAGTTCTAAAGGAACTAAGTGAGGTGCTAGTTGCCCCACTGACAGCCTTGTTCAACAGCTCACTGGAAACATACATGGTTCTTGTGGGCTGGAAAAGAGCTGACATTGTCCCTTTACGTAACAGTGGCAGCAAGGAGGAGACTAGCAACTATAGGCTGGTCAGTCTTACATTAGTGGTGGGCAAACTAATGGAAACCCTGTTAAAGGAAAGACTTGTTGAGAATTTTGAATCCAGTGGGCTGCAAAATCACAGGTAGCATGGATTCATTGAGGGAGAGGTCTTACCAAACAAATCTGATGGATTCTTTTTCCTTGGTACCAGGGAAATAGATCAGGCAAAGGCAGTGGATGGACTATCTGGATTTCAGCAAGGCCATTAACACTGTGCTGTACAGGAGGCTAATAAAGAAACTGAGCAGCCTGCAGGTGAGGTCCAAAGTGGTGACTTGAGTTAGAAACTGGTTACTGGACAGGAGAAAGAAGGTGGTGATAAATAATACTCACTCGAATGATGGAGGAGTGACTAGTAGGGTGCCACAGGGCTCAGTACTGGGAGTGGTCCTCTTCAGTGTCTTCATAATTCACATTGCTGAGAAACTGGAAGGGATGTTATGTTTTTTTGCAGATGATACCAAAATCTGCAATAGGTTGAACACTCAGCAGGGGGTGGAGAGAATGAGCAGTGCTTTTATGCTGTTATAGATAGTTTCTAAATTATTGCTGACTTCCTGTTGAATATTGTTATATGATTGCTGGCTTTAGTGTGTATTCTTGTTATCATTTGTAAGATATGGTACCAGTCAGAGAGGATACATATATGAACTGAGATTTTATTGTTCTTCTTTGAGTTGCATAGGTTTCCAAAAACATGACCCTTAAGTACTGTTAAAGTTTTGAACAGAGTGAGAGAGCGAGAGAGAAAGCGAGAGAGAGAGAGAGAGAGAGAGAGAGAGAGAGAGAGAGAGAATGTTATTTCAGACATTAATTGTTACAGTGACATTGGACCCAGTTTTTAAAACTGGCCATAGATTGATGTAAGTGCAGAAAACAGCATCTTGCATCAATTGCCGATGTAACAAGGACTCTGCATCCAATTTTAGTATGGGAGGTGCCTTGACTCCAAAGTTAGCAGGTTTGCTGCAACTGCTCCTGTACACTGACCAACTGGTGCATAGAAGAGGTCTGACAGAGTCTTCAGTGCACCTATCCAGCAGTGCCCCAAGGGAACTAATGCCTCACAGTGGACACACAACCTCCTGGCATGTACTAGATGGGGGGATGGGGCGGGATGTCACCCTTGGCAAGGGGACATGGGCACTGTGCCCCATGTGACACTGGCCACCAATGGTGGTGCCATGGCAAGTACAGCCCATGCCATATAACCAGGTACAAAGAATCATCACTGAACACCCACATACTGCCATCATAGAACAACCCTTTAGCAGAATGTACCCTGCAATAGTCTCAGAACACAACATGTCACCCTGAGAACTATTCTTACCTAGGGCTGGTTCATAGCCACAGTCTCTGCACACTGCAGTTTCCATCCACAGTTTCCCTGGGCTCAGTCATTGGAACACTTCACCAATGGCACAGAATGCCCATGGTGTCCCCATGACTGAGGTGGGCCAGGGGTTGCTGATCAGCTGAGGTATCCCTGATCATGAGGCTTGCCTGGTGTGGTCTCTGCCAATGACATGCCCTGGTGCAGGACCAGTGGGTGACCCAGATGACCATTGGCTGGGCAGTTGCAATATGGTCACCACTATGGCATGTTCAATACATGGCTGTTAGATGGATTCTAGAGCACATTGCTGCCTATCCTTTGTCCTGGCCCATGGTGTGTCCCAGATAGTCCATGCTCAGCAACCCTGGCCAGCTGGCTCCTATGGCTAGCATCAGCACATCCTGCTGTTGAAGCAACTCTGGCTAGTCTAAGGCTGGAGGGGACAGTCCAGGTTCCAAAAGCCAGATCATTGGGATGTTGCAGCTTGCATCCATTGCAAGTCCTCCTCTTCCTTGGCACATCCTTGGACTCAGTGCAAGCCTGGCACAAGTAGGTTTGGTGCAGGGGGCACCACTGGGGTGCAAGCTTCTGTTCAAAATTGGGACTGATGTAAGGTTCAACACACAGTCCCCCTTGCATCATTTTTTTATGTGTGCACCTTGATTCAGTCCCAGATGTTTGAAAATCGAGCCCAGTGACTTTATTAAGAAAATTGCATTTGGAGAAATGTTTCACTCTACAGTTTATATAATGTGTTATGGTTTATACCCATTACTTGTATGTGTTTTACATTAACAGTAAATTCATGATGGTATTGACGATTTTGATATAGCCCTGATTTTCAATACCCGGCCCTCTGAGGAGAAGTTAAGCACTTCTAGCCATATTCTGGTTTGAACCTGGGACCAATTAGTCCCCTGAGTCAGGCTAGCCCCTGAATAAATCTACCCCCACCCCCACACACAAGTATTTTCAGACAATTGAGCAAGTAAAGATATTATGTTCAACTCGATAAAGATATGGTGCATGTATGTAAGTAAGGGTTTGTGCAAGTGAAGGAAAGTGAGTGACTAGGATTTAGAGTTTAAGAAAGCAGAATACAGAGAGTATATTACAATACAAAGATTTTGATCTAGAGCAACATAATTAGGAATTGTTTCATGAGAATGCTGGCTGACATGAAGGAATCAAATTACAAAGGCATACTAGTGTCCATGTTTCTTACGATGGCACAAAGAGGTGTTTTCTGATAGGGATTTATGGCAAAAGTTCAGTACTGTATGTACTAATGTGATTAATCCACTACCCTATACTCCAGAGGGGATATGGGGCACTACAAAAACACCTTAAGAGGCATAGAGTCATGACAGCTACCACCACCTTCACTGGTTTGAACTTAGTGAAGGGGCACAATACCTAACTGAGAACAGAGATAAAAAGGTTTTCCTTCTGCTGTTGTTTGTTTTGTTATGTTTATTTGAAGCCATTTGCAGCTTTTCCATTGCTTGGCAAATCTGTGCCATCTCATTTGCAAGGAGGTCACAACTCATGGCATACCCCTATTGTGTTACCTTAGAAAGCAACAGGTTTTTCTTCTTGGACCATAGTGCTTGTTGAGCACAACAGCATCAGAAATGTTTTTGTTTTCCTTCCTCTCCAAGGGGGAGCAGCAATCTTCTGAAAGTGGTGCCTCAAAATAAAACTGGCAAAGGAAGGGCTAATTTAAAAACCCTGACTTCTCAGAACAGCTGTATAATGGAGCAGATGGATGAAATCCAGTTCATAGACAACAAGGAAATTTATTGTGTTAAGTGCATACATCCCTTTTGTCTGCAAGAGCCTTAATGAAACAGTTTGTATTCTGAAACTCAATTTAATTTGGGCATTTCAAAATCTTAACATTTAATTAGAGAAAGGATACCACTGTGTTATTATGCATACGTGGTCCATGGCACTTAGTGGTGGGTGAAGTGGCCTCAGTTCACTCCGTGAAGTGATTCACGAAGCCAAGGTGGATTCACGGAGTACTCCATAACATGAAGCAGAGCAATTTACGTTATAATGGGTAATGCGAAGCCCATTGAAAACAATGACTTCGCATTACTCTGCCTTCCAAGACCACTACTCCACCAATCTTAAAGGTGAAGTGCAGTGAAAACAATGTACTTCACCTCACTTTACCTTATTTTTAAGCTCTGAAGGTGAATTTTGCAGTGATTCATGGGATTTCAGGTCACATGGGCTCTATATTGATCTGCACAGCCTCAGTTCAGGGTTGTGTGTGTAGGAAGCTGTAGGAGACAGTGTGCTCTGAGAACTGTCTGGGATTCAAACCTTATAAGAGCTTTTAAAAAAGCCTTTCTGAGTAATTTTTTTTGCTCAAACTTTAGTTCATTGATTGTAGGAAACCCTCCTGTGCTCATATCATCGAGTGTTTTTGTTTGTGTGTGGATTCTGAATGTTAATGTACAACATTGAGTCTGTGTAGTAAGAGACAGTGAAAGTGTGCTTTGGGGGAAGGGCATATCTGTGGTGTAGGTAGACTTAAGTTGGAGAAATAGGGAGTTCTTTGTTTCTTGGTTATATTTTTGTTATATAACTGACTGTGTTAACGTACACACAGTAATATTGTCATAAATTGTTGACTTTTTTTGCTAATTGTGTGTTGTGTGGATCTGGTGCAGCAGTTCATAATTTCAGGTTGTTTACAATATGTGGTATATTACTGAACTTTTCAATTTGCTACTTATTTCTTGTAGGCAGATTGTGTGTGTGTGTGTGTGTGTGTGTGTGCAGTGCGTGACATCAAATAATATACCTTTTATTATGCCACAGTGTAATTGCAGGCGCAGCAGTTGTGAACCTGCTATCCACTGCAGCTGCCTGATTTTGTACTGCCATTGTGGTATTTTTTCTTTGCTTTGCTGCTTGCACTGCAGTAAAAATCTGCAGTCAGTGCTCCACCCCCCCACTAGCAAAAGGAATTGTTTTCCAGATTGGATTGTTTGTGACTTCAGCACCACTGGTTAGTTAAGGTGTTGTTTTTACTTGTGAATTTGCATTTGTATCTGTTGCTGAAGCTAAAGTTGTGTTTTTGGCTTCACATCCAGCATCCCCCCACCCAGAGTGAATGTTCCAAAATCTAAATTTGTTTAGAATATTGTTGTTGATCCCCCAAAATGCCCACAAAGAGACGTGCAAGCAAAGCTGGTTCTCACCATGGCACTGCTGCCAGTGCTAAGATTGTTTGTGCTCGTGGTAGTATGCAGATACAGAAGTGCATTGCTGATGTGAGGAAAAGTATTTATCCTGCAATGTTTTTTACAGCCCAATCAGTAGCTTCACTCATAGTTGGAGGAGATGATTTTGTCCCAGCTGGTGGTGTAAGTGCAGTTACTGGTGGTGGTATGAGTACTGCTGCCTCGAGTTCCACTTCTGACCAATGTACCGTGTCCAAAAATATAGTGGAGTGTGAAGCAGTGTGAGTGGCAGTGTAGATGATGTCATACTTCCCAGTAACATCCCAGTAACTGAACATGAGGATTCTGATAATCATGTCAATGACAGCATACAATGTGACATTTCTTCCACCACAGTGCAGGTCACACATTTTCCATGCAGTGATTCACAGTGTGGTGAAAAAATATCAGGTGATGGTGGTGTTGATGATGATGATGATGTTGCTGTGATTGCAACATGCAGTCCACATGACAGCATCAAAGCAGAAGATGTGGATGTGGGTGATGTTGATGAATATGATGACGATGTGACTGACCCCAGTTGGGAACCGGAAAAAAGAAATTCAATGTGGCTGTGTCTGGGTCTGTTTGCATTAATCCCCCCTACCATAAAAACTTGTGATTTACCAGTTTCAGTGGATGGTGATGATGATGATGACCCAGTAATAATGATAGGTAGTCGTGGTGGTCATTTGCAGTCCAACTGTGTTCTGCCTAAAAAAATCATATAGCACCCCCCCCCACTTCATGGCTTAAAAGAACGGAGTCCAATAAGCAGCTTCAGGGACATGTTAAAAGTAGAGCATCACTATCCCTTGTTTGGGATTTATTTGTGCAAGATGCAAATGATGAGTCAGTTGCAATCTGCCAGGTTTGCCATTTGCGTGTGAGTCGAGGTAGAAAGGGGAGCCATCTGGGCACAGAAGACCAGCATATGCATCTTAAGAATAGGCACATGGCACTGTGGACCCAGCACAAGATGGAAGCTAATATCACAGTGAGGGTGTTCACCCTTGTCATCAACTATAACGAGCATGTTATCTCCTTTCATGACTGTTAAATCCAGTAGGAAATTAAATGTGTGCAGCAGTGAGGAAATAAGAGCAAAGGATTACTACAGGCATGATGAGGTGGAGGAGCATAATGATTTTGAAATGTTGTCCAGTGGTGGTGAGAGTAGCAGTTTTGGTGGTGGTGGTGGTGAATGCAGTATGTCTAGTGCAAGTGGTATATCAACCCTGGTTGGTAAATGTGACAAAATAACTCTATTTATGGGTTTGTCATCATCACCTGTGCAACCAAACCAGTTGTCATCATACCCCATGTAAGAAGTTTATGTCAGCCCACATTACAGAGTGTTTTTGCGCATAAGCTGAAGTACGCACCCAATCATACAGTGTCACATGAACTTAATGCTGCTGTAGCTGAAATACTGGCAATTGATCTTTTGCCCTTTTCCTTTGTGGAGAACTCTGGGTTCTGGCGGTTTGCTGCACGTGCTTGTCCAAAATGGAAAGTCCCATCATGGACATACTTTTGACCCGTGCTCTCCCCAAGTTATACCATACTGTGTCCAACTCAATAAGACATGCCCTTCAACATTCCTCCTCTCCATTCATCCATTTAAGTATGGATATGTGGATAAGTGTCAAAACAGAGGGGAGTTCATATTTGTGTATAACTGCACACTGGGCACAGGTGCCGGGGTTGTTTGTGATGTTGGTAGTGTGAATAATCAGTGCAGTAAGGTGGAGTGTCATGGTTGCAATCTTCCAGGAATTCGACAGCATGCAACAATTGTTATGCACAATGTGACCTGTTCACACACTGGTGAAAACATGTTGGATGTGGTACTAACTGAAATTGACAAGGGGGCTGAACCACTTGTCTCTGAGAGTTGGGTTCATAGCAAGTGACAATGGGTCAAATGTGGTGAAATGCATCACGAATGGTGGCTTTTTTCATGTTCCATGCATGGCCCATTTTTTAAATCTTGTGGTGCAGGAGTTTCTGCAGCACCCTGATGTAGAGAAAATGCTGACAGTTCTCACTTTTCACGATCTGCAAATGCCCATGACCAACTTCGGCAGTTGCAGATGTGAAACAGCCTCCCTCAGCACCACTTGAAGCTGAAAGTTGTCACCCGGTGGAACTCCACTTTATACATGGCAGAAAGGTTGTATGAACAATACAAAGCTGTCTCAGAATATCTTGTGTTGTACACGAGCCGTGACAGTTCCCGGGGCCTCCATGTGTATGACAACTGAACAGTGGTACCTCATGGACTCTGTAATAACAATTTCACAGCCTTTTGAACATGCCACACAGGCAGTGAGTGGTGAGTCTGCCTCCATTAACCAATCAATTCCACTGCTGTGGGTGCTGAGGCATGCATTGCTGAAAGTACAGCATGGCCTTGATGTTGCCAGAGACTGTGCTGGCAGTATGTTGCTGAAACACATGCTGACAGGAGTCAACAAGAATCATCACATTTTGAGCATTCAGCATAGTGACAACTTTGCCATAGCAACAATGCTGGACACACAATACAAACATGGAATTGCCTCAGTACTGGAGGGAGGGCCTGAACAGGTAAAAAATGTCAGTGGGCAACTGGTGCACTTGGTTCATATGGCACAGAAGTCACATGCCAAGGTCAGCAAACCTCAGCAGCATAATCAGACTGAAGGTGCACTTGGAGGAGTATCAAGCATATCCTGTAAGGGGAAGGGGACTGCAGTTCCAGGTGGACTGTCATCCAAAGCGGTTGGTGTCAATCTGCTTTGGGAGGCTTTGTCCCAAGTGGGGATTTGTGAAATAAATGATTCCAGAGAACAGGATGATGCATCAACCACTGGACTTAGTGTGGCACAGAGACTGGTTGAGTCATATTTGTCTGAAAACAAGCATCTGGCAATAACTGATGATCATCTTTTGTACTGGAGTGGAAAGGTCAGTGAATGGGCCTGAGCTGACTGCAGTGGCACTGAAGTACTTCACATGCCCACCCTCCAGTGTAAGTGTTGAGAGGGTATTGAACTCAGCAGGTGCAATAGTTAGGGATCATCAGACAAACCTCTCTCCTGCAAATGTTAGTTTGCTAACACTAATAAAAATGAATGAGAGGCACCATCCAGCACAGACTGCAACCTCAGTATTCGTATCCCAGCCTAGTCATGGTGGTTTGTAGAAATGGACCATCCTGGTGGCACTGGCAGAGGCAGCATGAAATGGCCTACAACTGACGTAGATGGTGACACAATGGAGAAAGAATTTCCCAATGGTCAGACTTCAGACATAGATGACTGTGAGGGCAGCTTTCTTTATGAGGAAGATGATATAGTTAATGTTGGCAGGTTTTAACTAAAGTTGTTAAAAGGCAGTGACATTTGCTGTATGATACATGTTTTCTTTTCATAACTTTGTGTACCCCCTTGGACCACCACCACCAGGACCGATGTTAGCCACTGCCACAACAGAGAATGCCTTTGTGTGCCCCCCCGGTCCACCACCACCAGGACTGATGTTAGTCACTACCACCCCAGAGAATGACTTTGTGTGCCCTCCTGGACCACCACCACCAGGACCGATGTTAGCCATTGCCACCACAGAGAATGATTTTGTGTGCTCTGCTGGACCACCACCACCACCACTGCTGTTAGCCACTGCCACCACCACCAGATGCAGGAAGATGTCACAGGGAATGTCATCATGTGCCACAGCTATCACCACCAGAGTCATTCTGACAATGTGTTCCCATTGACCATACCAAGGCAGAGGGAGTCAAACAGGAGACCACATCTATCAGCCACAGGCACAAGGCTTCTTAATATTAAAACTATAAAATGAGTATGTGTACTAATGTTTTTTATGCTGTTCAACTTTCTTTAGCTGTGTGTTTTGTTTTCTGTTGCTTTTCTGAGCTGCAATGATGAAACACATACAGTAAACTTATTTTTTTTTACAGGTTAACAAAAAACATCTCTCCTTCACTGACAGTTGGCATCAATGGTACTGCAGCAGTACCGTACACAGGAACCTATGAAATATCCATTTCAAATCCATACTGGTAAGTATATATATTATATTTCATCTGTTCATTTTTTTTTTAAAAGAGTGCAACAAATCCGACTGAGGAGGATTCATAAACTAGGTGAACTGTGTACATCGCAAAAACTATTTCTGCAAGATATCATGCACTGTATTCCGAACTTGCAACTGTGCAACCATGACAGTGTTGAAAAAGTTGCACACAGGTTGTGTTACTTGACAAGATGTGGTTTTGAAATGTATCCTGAGTTTAGATTGAGAACCAGGGACACTAGCACAGTATATTTGTTACACAGCCTGGTACCAAATTAAGTTGTGGTTGATCTGCTGATTGCAGTGTGACAGCTTACTATCTGTGTTAATAAGCCAGATACCCATGGAACAGCAACAGCTTAAACATAATGTTGCAATCAAGTTGTAATACATCCTTCATTTCTTTTTTTAGGGAACTTCCAGATGCTTTGTTGTGGCATGGTTGCCTTATCCAAAGAAGTTCTTCAACATCAGCCACCCCCAACCCCAGGCTGGGGCAGATATGCAACATGCAGAAGTCACTTCAATTGATGACCATGACATCATTACCTACCAGACTCAAGAAGGATGCAGATGAAATCTGTGAAGAAGTAACCAAATAAGAAACCATTAATGAGACCTACTGGTAATTTTGCTCCCCAAAAAAATACTTACCTTCATTGGCTTGAGAGTTATCTATTTCCAATTTCAACACAAAAAGTTCTCATCAAGCACTGGAATGTGCACACCAACAGTATATGTGACCTGTGATATAAAACAAAACAATATAATGGGTACATGTCTATATATGTCAACCTCCACCTACAAAATACAAAAAAATATATATATATATATATATATTCATGGCAAAAAAATCCATTTAATGCATCAGTTAGGGTTGTTCCACAGTGACAAAAGTTAGAAATTTGGTGTTAGGGTTGAAAGCCCCCTTGCACCCCAGCCCAGCCCACAACCAGCATCAGGGTGTGCATTGGGGTCATCAGCCCTAACTCTCAACCCATCACATGTGTAAACAAATTGTGGTATAAGAGAATGGAGTGAGAATTAGGACCGATGACCCCAATGCACACCCCGATGCTGGTTGTGGGGTTGGGCTGGGGGGGGTGCAAGGGTGGCTGTCAACCCTAACACCGAATTTCCTCACTTTTGTCACTGTGGAACAACCCTAACTGATGCAGTAAATGGATTTTTTTTGCCATGAATTTCACTTCTTTTTGAGAATGAGAACTATAAATAGTGAATGGAATGCGGTGGTGGGAGCACGGGCTCTTCAGGCCCTGCACTCCCACCACATGATGTCTTGTGACATAGTAATGGTAACTGCAATGCAAACACTAGCGCTAATGGTTACGCACATGGTGACGTAAACATAAATGATAAAGCGAATGTTTAAAGAAACGCAAGTGCAAAGTGATGCCACAGTGAACAGTGACACAAACAGAGATGGAAGTGCACAGGGAAACACAACTGGTAACGCACACGGTCACAGTACCTTTACTGTAAATGCAAATGTTAACTGTCACAGTGTCATAGTGCCAAAGGGAACAGAAACGGAAACACAAATGCAAGTACATACAGATACGCAAAGCATAACACTCACGGTCATGGTACCGCAATTGTAAATGCAAATGGTAATGATAACAGCAAAAAGAATGCCAAAGGAAATAGAAAGAGAAAGGCAAACGCAAGCACGTATGGAAATGCAAACTGTAATGCGCATGGTCATGGTACCGCTATTGTAAATGCAAAAGATAACTGTAACAGCAAGAGTAACGGCAAAGGAAACAGAAATGGAAATGCAAGTGTGTATGGAAACGCAAACTGTAACACGCAAGGTGATGGTACCGCAATTGTAAACACAAATGGTAATGGTAACAACAACAATAACGCCAAAGGGAAGAGAAATGGAAACTCAAATGCAAGTGCACATGGAAACACAAAGCGTAATGCACACAGTCATGGTACCATAATTGCAAATGCAAATGGTAATGGTAACAGCAAAAAGAACACCAAAGGGAACAGAAACAGAAAGGCAAATGCAAGTGCATATGGAAACGCAAACCGTAATGCACATGGTCACTGTAGGGCTATTGTAAATGCAAATGATAACTGTAACAGCAACAGTAACATGAAAGGAAAGAGAAATGGAAATGCAAATGCAAGAGCATATGGAAATGCAAACTGTAACACGCACGATGATGGTACCGCAATTGTAAATGCAAATGGTAATGGTAACAGCAACAATAACACCAAAGAAAACAGTAATGCAAATGCAAACATAAACGCAAAGGGTAACGCACACGGTGGCGTACACAGGAACGCTATGGCAAACTGGCACAGAAACACAAGTGTAAAGCCTACGTGTAGCAGTAAGTGGAGCACACACCCTATTTTTCCTCAAAAGCTCCATTGAGAAAGACAGTGAAAACAAACATCCCACTTGACATCTTACTCATATAAATTTCTTCTGTCAACGGTGGCCACTTTAGAGGGTCAGAGATATTATCAGTGGGATAGTATTCTACCACTGTCTGCTACTGTTAAAGATTGGCCTTCTATCTGGACTCACCTATATAAATATATTAAATGGGATAGATATAGATACATGCAGTTTTGCATTAATCACAATCTATTCTATATCCCTGTTGAACTACATCACATGGGTATCCTATCCTCCAATCAGTACCCTAAATGTCACCAAACTCCTGCAGATTTAATACATATGTTATGGTCATGTGAAAAAATTGCCCCCTTCCGGCATAGCATTCAAATTAGGTTGGATCCATTGCTTACGCTGACAGATAACTTTAACCAGGAAATATGCATTCTAGGTGACTATAAAACACTGCTAGGGAGTAATCAGAGGACCCACATGCATCTAATTTCTGCATGTGCTAAGAAAGTAATCTAGAGACTTTGATTAGACTCGACCACTCCCAACTATGTGGAATGGTTCAAGGAAATCATGTTTGCTCTACAAGCTGAGCGTACCATCACAAAACTTTCAAAAGGTATAGATAAATACAAACAAAGATGGTAACCACTCTATACCCTTATTTCAATTAGCTAGAATTAGGTCTGATAAGTTCTAAAATTATTGCAATTCACTCACTAGGGAGAAACCCAGTAACTCCACCACTTTCTTTTCTTTTTTCCTTTTTCTCCTCTCATTTTTGTTTTCTGTTATTTAGTAGAGTTCTACCTAGTTCTTCGTGTCATTTTTCTCCTTTTTCTTAAGGCAACTATTACACATATTAACTAGTGGCAGACTGGGGTGGGAAGGGAGGGAGGAGGGTGGGTGGGTGAAAGAGGAAAAGTAAGCAACTTTATTTCTTTAATGCTTTCTAATATAAAAGTATGTTCTTGAGTATTAGTGAAGTTTATTTTGAACTCAATTGCTATTCTCTATCTCTGTTTTATGTGGATTTATGTTACAAATGTTGCTTGCTGAAAAATCAATAAAGTGTACTAAATTTAAAAAAAAGACAGTGAAAACAAGGAATGTATGCATAAAAATGTGCCTTGGAGCAGAAAACGAGCAGTTGTAATACTAAAATGCTAATATCTCAATAACCGTACGACATAGAAAAAAATTAAAAATTTACATGATTCATGAGTTTCCTGGCCAGGTTTTCATTGCATGTGTAACCCATCAGGCTATGCATGGTCACAACAAAAAATCCGTATCTCGCACCGTTTCCGAGATATGAGCACCAAAAGGCACGGTGGACACCACCATGTTAGTCTATGGGGAAAAAATGTCAATTTCAGAGTACCATAACTTGGCATCTGTGCAATATTTTGTCACCAAACCACTGAAAGGCACATCTGAGAGAAGTTGACTGTCTTCCCTCCAAATTTCAGCTCAAAAGACCAAACCGTTCTTTTTAGCAGGGTGTCAAAGAACTCCTGTCATTTTGCCCATAGTCTGAAAAAGTAGTGTCACAATTTGTTAAAGCTTTCACAAAATTTTGTGAAAGTGTCACAAGTGCAACACTACTTTGCAACACTACTTTTTACAGAAATTTGAAAAACATATTTCTGGGGTGTTCAACCCCCAAATAAAGACATGGCTAGCATCCTGAGGGTCCGACTAGGTGAACACATAAAGAAGTGTGTTCCTAGAAGGTCCCAGTTTTAAATACCAAGCATTTTTCTGATCAGTAACTGAAAAAAATGGTGGATTTGCTACACTAAACAGTGCATATGCGAAAGTGTTGAACTTTTTAACTTTTCCCATTGACTTATAATGGGAACTTGTTTTTTGAATAACTTTTGAACTGTTCAATATTTTTTCACAAAATCTTCAAAAGGCACATTGGGGACTCCGACTGCATGTTCCCTGAAGTTTTTGGACTGGTCAAGCAAACAATGCGACCTGTAGGCATGAGTAAAGAATGCGCAAAAAAGCGTAACTGTGCATTCGGATGCTGCTTAATAACTCCACAGCTGCATATCCGACTGCCAGGAAAGTTGGTATATCCCAAGATCTACCATGCCCAACCATGCATACCAAATTTTAGGCAAATCTGTTGAACAGTGGCAAAGTTATTAAGGTGCAAAGTTCCACCCTTTAACCTTAAGCGTGCTACTCAATCCTAACTATGGTAGCACTACCATGCTGCCATTATATGTATATATACTGTATATATATATATATATATATATAAGACAAAGAACCTCTAGTGCAAACACTGAGGCAAGGGTTACCCCAAAGGGCATTTGGCTGGGAAGCCAAGTTTCAAGAAAATACAAAATCACACATGCCCACACAATACAAAGCATCATGGGCTACATATGCAAATCACTACAGGATGTAATGCTGGTTCAACTTTAAGCAGAATTGCATGGTGCCGAAAGGCCTCTCACACAGTTTGCAAAGGGTGCTAACAGACGATATAGACACGTGTTTCGTCCTACCAGGACTCATCAGTATGCCTCGTCTGTTTGACACCCCAGCAGAATGAACCAGCTACCCTAAGACAGTGTGTCTTGGTTATATTATGGTGAACCCATTAAAATAAAAACTATTTAAAGACAAAGAACCTCTGTTCAAACACTGAGGCAAGGGTTACCCCAAAGGGCATTTGGCTGAGAAGCCAAGTTTCAAGAAAATACAAAATCACACATGCCCACACAATGCAAAGCATCATGGGCTGCATATGCAAATCACCACAGGATGTAATGCTGGTTCAACTTTAAGCAGAATTGCATGGTGCCAAAAGGCCTCTCACACAGTTTGCAAAGGGTGCTAACAGATGACATAGACACGTGTTTCATCCTACCAGGACTCATCAGTATGCCTCGTCTGTTTGACACCCCAGTAGACTGAATCAGCTATACATATATATATATATATTCTGTTTTCTGTCTTCTGTTAACACCCTTTGCAAACTGTGTGAGAGGCCTTTCGGCACCATGCAATTCTGCTTAAAGTTGGACCAGCATAACATTCTGTGGTGATTTGCATATGCAGCCCATGATGCTTTGCGTTGTGGGGGCATGTGTGATTTTGTATTTTCTTGAAACTTGGCTTCCCAGCCAAATGCCCCTCGGGGTAACCCTTGCCTCAGTGTTTGCTCACAGAGGTTCTTTTGTCTTTAAATAGTTTTTTATTTTAATGGGTTCACCACAATATATCCAAGGCACACTGCCTTAAGGGTAGCTGGTCTATTCCACTGGGGTGTCAAACAGACGAGGCATATTGATGAGTCCTTGCAGGACGTAAACACGGTTCATGTCTCTGTTAACACCCTTTGCAACTGTGTGAGAGGGCTTTCGGCACCATGCAATTCTGCTTAAAGTTGGACCAGCATAACATTCTGTGGTGATTTGCATATGCAGCCCATGATGCTTTGCGTTGGGGGCATGTGTGATTTTGTATTTTCTTGAAACTTGGCTTCCCAGCCAAATGCCCCTGGTAACCTTGCCTCAGTGTTTTCCACAGAGGTTTCTTTGTCTTTTAAATAGTTTTTATTTTAATGGGTTCACTAATAATATATCCAAGGCACACTGCCTTAAGGGTAGCTGGTCCATTCCACTGGGGTGTCAAACAGACGAGGCATACTGATGAGTCCTGGTAGGATGAAACACGTGTCTATGTCTTCTGTTAACACCCTTTGCAAACTGTGTGAGAGGCCTTTCGGCACCATGCAATTCTGCTTAAAGTTGGACCAGCATAACATTCTGTGGTGATTTGCATATGCAGCCCATGATGCTTTGCGTTGTGGGGGCATGTGTGATTTTGTATTTTCTTGAAACTTGGCTTCCCAGCCAAATGCCCCTCGGGGTAACCCTTGCCTCAGTGTTTGCGCACAGAGGTTCTTTGTCTTTTAAATAGTTTTTTATTTTAATGGGTTCACCACAATATATCCAAGGCACACTGCCTTAAGGGTAGCTGGTCCATTCCACTGGGGTGTCAAACAGACGAGGCATACTGATGAGTCCTGGTAGGACGAAACACGTGTCTATGTCTTCTGTTAACACCCTTTGCAAACTGTGTGAGAGGCCTTTCGGCACCATGCAATTCTGCTTAAAGTTGGACCAGCATAACATTCTGTGGTGATTTGCATATGCAGCCCATGATGCTTTGCGTTGTGGGGGCATGTGTGATTTTGTATTTTCTTGAAACTTGGCTTCCCAGCCAAATGCCCCTCAGAGTAACCCTTGCCTCAGTGTTTGCGCACAGAGGTTCTTTGTCTTTTAAATAGTTTTTTATTTTAATGGGTTCACCACAATATATCCAAGGCACACTGCCTTAAGGGTAGCTGGTCCATTCCACTGGGGTGTCAAACAGGCGAGGCATACTGATGAGTCCTGGTAGGATGAAACACGTGTCTATGTCTTCTGTTAACACCCTTGCAAACTGTGTGAGAGGCCTTTCGGCACCATGCAATTCTGCTTAAAGTTGGACCAGCATAACATTCTGTGGTGATTTGCATATACGACCCATGATGCTTTGCGTTGTGGGGGCATGTGTGATTTGTATTTCTTGAAACTTAAGCACTGACCAAATGCCTTTCAGGGTAACCCTTGCCTCAGTGTTTATGCACAGAGGTTCTTTTGTCTTTAAATAGTTTTTATTTTAATGGGTTCACCATAATATATCCAAGGACACTGCCTTAAGGGTAGCTGGTCCATTCCACTGGGGTGTCAAACAGACGAGGCATACTGATGAGTCCTGGTAGGACGAAACACGTGTCTATGTCTTCTGTTAACACCCTTTGCAAACTGTGTGAGAGGCCTTTTCGGCACCATGCAATTCTGCTTAAAGTTGGACCAGCATAACATTCTGTGGTGATTTGCATATGCAGCCCATGATGCTTTACGTTGTGGGGGCATGTGTGATTTTGTATTATATATATATATATATATAAACTCACTAAGGGTACTATTAGTGTACAGACAAAGGGCACCCTTCCAGCCGGTTGAGATGATTGCATCGCATATCGCATTTGCAGGAATCGCAGCACGTATGTGAAAAATCAGTTTCCACAAAACCACAGGTCTTGTTCTAAATGTAGTACCAAACCACCATATACTTCAACCCAAAGTATATACTATAACAGCTTAAAATCTCAACTCTGAGACCCTCCAAGTCTTTCAGCTGTTGACTCCAAGTTAAAACTGCTCAACTGCACTGATGTTCAAAATACACCCACTTCCTCTTTCCTCTGGGATGGGGTGCAACAGTTTACCTTTTCCTGCAGGTGTCACTGTGGTTTCATGTCAATCCCCTGTAACATCTGGTCCATGCATTTGGCTTGACCCTGACCCCTAGGCCATTCCGTGACCTCTTTTTGTCACTGGAAACTACATGCCCAGTTTTGTCTAATAGTTTATGTCTTTTTGGGTCCTAAACCTGTTGGTCCCTTATCTGGAGACGTACCAGAGCCACTCTAGCTGTTACAGAAATTCTGGCTATTTTATGTCTCTTCTTGGCATTTTAAAGGAACAATGTCTCAACTCTAAAGTGCATTACAGCACATATAATAGGAACATTAATAAAGGATATCGCCCTAGTTGGCTACACTCCATATGGCTCACAAAGTGACACCTCCCTATAGCAAAGGTAACCTACAACATGAATGACAGTATTGCATAGCTACTAATCATGAATTATTCACTTATGGGAACTTGATATGTCCACTGTCTATCCCAAACTTCTGCTTCACTTCCGCTGCCTGCACTGTCATTGGTCAAACAGTTATATACTCAGTATCACTTCATGGTGAACAATATGTTGTCAGTGAACCTGGTCATCAAAATGGTGTCATACATTACAGTCCAATATTCAATGTGCATATTACTCCTCTCTCCCTAGACTTAGTTTCTATTGAATTGCAAAGATGAACATATGTAAGCAATAATATCCGAGAGGGTGGGCATTATTGGGAAATACCGGACCTCCCAGGGGCGTAATGAGGCCCGACGCTGCAGGCGGAGTGCCTTTTAGCCCCTGGAAGGTCCAGTATTTCCCAATAATGACCACCCTCAAGGGTATTATTGCACTTAGAAAATGGTTCTCTTTGTAAATGTTCATGAATTTGTAAAGGAACAGAGCAAATGGCTGCAAAATTACTAGAAATGTTAGGGAAAATAAATACTGATAAAGTAGTCCATAGGCTGTTCTGCTGCTGTTACTACTCACCACAGAGCCATTCTGGTGGATTTGTGCCCCCCCACCACACAGCATGTGACCTTTGACCGTAATTTATGGCGTGTGTGCCATGCGAGGTAAATGATTTCTTTTTTAAAATTGCGAGGTAAATCATTGTCTTAGCTTTTGTTCAGCAGCCTGAGTAAGTCTGGGGAATTGTGCCTGAATGTTGTACGACTACGTAATCTGACCAACTGCTTTGTTTCTTTTTGTGGTCATTACAGTGGCGCGAGAGTGTGGTCAGAAGAGTGGTGCCGTTTGAAAGAAGACGGGTCTCTGATACTCTTCTGACCACAAGACAAGTCGAGTGCATTTTTTTCATTTTGAGACAGTGGAGCAGCTGCAGTTCAGTGCATTTCATTTTTTTTTCTGAGATGAGAAACGAGTAGCTCTCGCTAAGCGAGAAAAAAAACATGGCGGCATTCAACATTTTTCAGGGTGCTTTCAGCCAATTAGAAAGCCAGCTTGGCACCACTGTTGAATGCTTCGTGGTGAACTGGCAATTGAACTGGCTCTTATTTTTGACTGGGCATTTATTGAAAAATAGATGCCCAGGTTGGAAGTGGTTGTGGCCAATTAGGAAAGAGAATATAATCTTGCCATTTTCTAAGACAACAATCATCAATCACTAACAGCATGAGTCAAGCACAGCAATCATTATAGATTCTATTAAATAATGATGATTTTGAGTTGTTGATTTCCAATTTATGGATAAAGATTACTTTTAAACTGTTAATCATGTTACAAGTTATTTTAGTACATATGGGGCTCAATTCCAGAAGGCATGGCACAAGTCTCCAACAATTGCGACTTGCACCAAATGCCCATGTGCTGGGGACCCTGCACCAGATTCCAGAACTGCCAGGGTCACCAGCAGCTATGTCTGTGACTTGCACCAACCCGACTGGTACACCAAACAGAGGGCATACCTTAACACAGTGTCACAAGCCTGCGGCACAGGACTCAGAAAGGTGCAAGTGCCCCCCTGCTCCGAGCCCTCAATAAACAGTACAGAAAGCCCTGCAGGGCTATAGGACACCCCTGCCCCATCCCCCAATAAACAGTATACACAGCCCCACCCCACAGGGCTATCAGCCCCCCATGCCCCAATCCCCAAATATGCCAACCATAAGCCCCATAGGACTGTCAGACCCCTTGCCCCCCCAAGCCCAGATCCCCATGTCCAGATGGTAGTGCAGGAGGTAGATTATGAAAGCACATATCCCTGTACTCCTTGGTAGTCTAGTGGCATCCCCACTCCCTCATCCAGCAGTGCCAGCCCACCCCACTCCCCCCGCTTGTTCCCAGCCAGCGACTGGCACAGCCCATCTCTCACCTGCATGGTCAGCCACCAACTAAGCTCTGTATGAGCATGTACTACTGTCTGTATATAGTACACACTCAATGAATGAGCTGTCATTCATTGAGCTCATACTGTATACAGTACATGCTCAATGAATGAGCATGTACTGTATACAGTATTATGTGCTCAGAGGGAGCTCAGTTGGTGGCTGGCTGTGGTGGTGAGAGGTGGGCTGTACCAGTCACTGGCTGGGGACTGGTGGGGGGGTATGGTGGGCTGACACTGCCAGGGGGGATGGGAGCCACTAGACCACCAGGGATAACAAGCTGTGCAATTATACATACATGTACAGTTACCAGCAAACTGGCAATCATGGAATGGGGATTGGGGGGCATGATTATCCCTGTGGGACAATACGTGGGGATCAGGGCTTGGGGGTGCCAGCAGCCCACAGTGGGTTTTGCTGTGTATTCCACAATGGGGGATGGGTGGGATTAGCTTATGTGGGATTGTGGTGGGGTAGCTGTTGGGTACACATGGCACAGTGGTGCACCCCTGGTGGATGCAGAGTACACTTAGACCAGCTAATAGCTGGTCTAACTGCTTTTACCAATGTCCTCCAGGGATTCTTTTGGAATAGCAAATGTGCTGTTCCGGTAGCCACCCTCCCAGAATAGGGTGCAACTGCTGCCATAAACCCCCTTGCACCATGTCACAGGAGGTTTATGGCATACATGGTAGCATAGGACCACTTCAGTGCAGACAGCCTGTGACATGTTGCACGCTGCATTTATGAATACCGACCATCATAACTCATGGCACAAAGTGCTACTTGCATCATTTGTTTTGGTGCAATCACTTTGCACCATGTATAACCATTCTGGAATTGGGCCCATTTGTATTTACTATGCTATGTTATCTCTGGTGTTTCCTGAAATTACATTATAGTGAACTTAAAGCCTTGAAATATGCTCATGCATTGCAGGCTATATAACCTGACATATCCTTATTTTGTTGTGATACTATTTTGCAAGGGTATTGGGGGGGTTGTTAGCATACGCTTGTGATCTATCATATACACATTGTCATACATGCATTCCTTATATGTATATTACTAATGACAGAAATGTATTTGCTGCTATAGGTTAGGTTTTAATGAAATCCATTGTTAGACAGTTACTAGTTTACTAGTGTTACATGCCTTTTAGAATTGCTGAGTGATCATTTATGTACATGTTGTTATTAGTCTTAGTCAGATTTAATAATGGAATCTTACTGACCATGCTGAATATGAAAAGTACTGTCAGAAGACACAAATGTATTGTTCTCTACTACTGTAAGAACACCCAAGATTAGGTAGCAGCTACTAAGCAGAAGGTGTACTGGGAATATGCTTATTGTGTATGTAGATAAGGGAAATTGAAACAATAGCTGTTGTCATGAAAACTGTATAAATGCAGGATCCATTTGGGGTCTTGTTTGAGTACAGTCCAATGCTGCAGACTGGGAGGAGCTGTCCTTACTACCAGGAATGGTATGTATAGTTTTCCTGTAATTTTGTATAGCTGCTAATGAATATTGCACACGCTGTAATTGTATTTCTCTGTGACATCATTACCCACTGAGAACACATCCATTGTAAGGGTTTGGTATAGAAATCATACAAATTTACATGGTGTTGCCACTGTATTACTTTCTGGTGAGACTCCACTTGGAGCACTGTGTCCTGTTTTGGAGGCTGCACATCAGAAAGGACATAGACAGGGTGAAGACAACTCATGGCTGAAGAAATGGTGCAAAGAGGAAAGGTCTGGCTACACTGGGGACTGGGGACAACTTGGGAGGATAACAGCCTATACAAGTGTCATGACCTGCATTCCAATGAGAGGGGAACCACATTTCTCAGTGGATGGTTTAAATGGTACTTTGATAACAATTTAAACTACTCAAAGGAGGTGGTGGAACAGCTCAAAAAGGCAGAAACTGCCACCTTCACAGGTTGAAGTAGAGAGCAGGAAAAACCCAATAGAGGTGTGGAATCCCTGGGATGCAAATTAATACAGGAAGCAGGGAGGAAGAAATTAGGGGGATGGAAGCTGGTGCATTAAAAAGAGAGGGGGAAGGAGGGAAACCAAAAAGGAAAAAAGATGGGTAACAAATGGAGTGGTAATAAAACCTTGAAAACCATCTGTGTGAATACTAGAAGTCTAGGAAATAAGATTCCTGACCTAGAGGCCACAGAGGCAAAGGCTGACCTGGATATTGTGGCCATTACCTTGTCATGGTGCACTGAAAATCATGACTGGAACATGGCCATACCAGGATTTGTTCTGTTTAGGAAGGACAGGGTAGGAAATAAATGAGAAGGTGTGGTACATTATGTGAGAGAGGACATTAAAATGACAGAGATATAGAGAATAGAGGGACAGAAGTACTGTAGGTCACCCTAAAGACAGAGAATGGAGCTTGTATTCATGCTGGTGTGATCTATAGACCTCTAGCACAGAGAGACAAATCAGATAAGGTACAGATTGAAGCGACTGGCAAGATGGCAGAAAAGAGGAGGTGCTATTGGAGGGGGCTTCAGTCTGCCAGAGTAGATTGGAGCCTCCTAGTTGTGGCTTCAGCTAGAATTAAGGAAATCTTGGACTCCCTGCATGGGACATTCCTTAGACAACTAGTCAGTGAACCCACTCATGATGGGGCAATATTGACCTGGTACTCACCAACAGGGACAGTTTTGCAGACATCAAGGGGGGGGGCACCTGGGCCCCAGTGATCACAGTACAGTGTGGCTCAATATAAGGACGGAAGCAGACTCGAGCCACACAAAGGTGAGGGTCCTGGACTTCAGGAGGGCAGATTTAAAAAAGATGGGTGAATGTCTCATGGATATGCTGGTGGGGGTATCAACTGGGTGGGAAAGCTAAAAAGGGCCACAGTGAAGGCAACAAGCCTTTGCATCAAACAAGGGAGCAAAATAAAGAGGAAAAAGAGACCACTATGGTTCTCAAAAGAGGTGACGGAAAAGGTAAAAGCTAAGAGGGTAGCATTCAGAAGATACAAGGAAATGCAGGAGGAGAAGGATAGGAAGGTGTATCCGGGGAAGCACAAAAGCCAAGGTAATGAGCACTCCAGGACACAGAAAAATATACTGCAAGTGATTTTAATCCAAATGGCAAGTCCAGAGGTCTGGAGAGGAGCTGGAAGGGAAGGCCTGCCTCTTTGCAGATGACACCAGACTCTGCAATACAATGAAAACTCTAGGGGGTGGAAAGGATGAACAGTGATCTGAGAAATCTCGAGGAGTAGTCAAGGATATGGTAGCTGGGTTACAATGTAAAAAAGTGCAAAACAATGCACTTGGAGCATAGAAACCCAGGAGTGGAGTACAAAATGGAGGAATGGTACTAATGATCACCAAGCAGAAAAGAGACCTGGAGGTGATCATATCAGATGACCTAAAGGTGGTCAGGCAGTGCAACAAGGCAGTGGGGAGGGCAAGTGGGATGTTGGGGTGCAAAGGGAGGTATATCACCAGTAAAAAGTGGGAGGTGGTGTTGCCTCTGTATAGATCAATGGTAAGACCCAACTTACAGCACTGTGTCCATTTCTGGAAACCACATCTCAGAAAGGACTTAGGCAGATTGGGAGCAATCCAGAGGAGGGCAACTAAAGTGGTGCAGGGTCTGCATCAGGATCCCTGCAATGAGAGATTAAAGGACCTAGATATGTACACCCTGAGAGAGAGGGAGGATATGAAAGAGACCTTTAAATACTCATGGGGTAAACAAGGTACAAGAGGAAGTATGTTTCATAAAAAAGGTGTACAAGGACAAGGGGGCATAAGAAGCGGGAAGGGGAAGATTCTGGAGAGATGTGAGAAAGTGCTTCTTCACAGAAAGAGTGGTGGATTCCTGGAACAGCCTTCCAGTGGAGGTGGTGGAGGCAAAAATAGTGGTAGGGTTTAAGAATGCATGGGATAAACACAAAGGAATCATAGTGGAGAGGAGGGGGGGGGAGGGAGAAAGAGCTGTAGATCGGGCATGGTCTGATGTAATAACGTAGGTTGAGAGAAATGGGCAGACTGAATGGGCCAAATGGTTCTTATCTGCTGTCAAATTCTATATTTCTGTTTCTATGGAACAGCAATGTCAGTTACCTCATTTTCAAACCTTGGACTCATGAGATACCTGGGTCCTGTGATGGTCCTGTCATGTTCCTACAGATGTCTGCTAGCCAGTCCTTTCCTCTAGTAGTATCCCTATGCAAATTAAGGACTGCTCAAAACAGGAGATAGAGGTGGGGTTAAGGTGGTCCTCATGCATAGCATTGCCTCTGATTAATCTTTTTTTAAAATCTGTTCTGTTCAGGTTTAACTCCGCATTCTGTATTTAAAATATATACATGTTTCAATAGATGTTTGTTTAAGGATCTCAACCACTAGCTACATAATGTTCTTCAGTATGCTGTTATTACAGCGATGCTATAGCAGCAACACAGTTACAGTGACTGCAGTGACTCTGAGCTGTTTGTGCCGTCGACAGGTGTGTTACTATGATGGGTGCCCTTTTCCACTGTCGGGAGGGGTTCTACTTCTGCATGAAATTCTGTGCTTGTATTTCTCCATGGTATGTGCACTGTGGAGTTTGTTATATTAATATAAGGGGGTGGGAGGCAGAGCCTCCCGCATTTATATATAGAAGCTGGTGTTCCAGTGTTTCAGTTCACTTGTCTGTCTCTGTATGGGGTGTCATGGTGATGCTGTTGTTGTAATGTCTGTCAGCATTTTTCCTTTTGAATCGGCTTAGTGAAACCACCTTCTTCTATGCTGTAAATGAAACCTGTTGTTAACCTACAAATATGTAATTTATGAAATAGGTAAATGTGTAGATCCGGTGACCCCAGGGGTGAACTAATAACACCCTACATTGGTACAAGAAACCCATGCAGTGAGAATGCATTGAGTTCAGGTTCTCCCATACAGTGCTGCAGTAGAGTTTAGAAATAATCCTTTCACCAACTTCAAGTAATGCTTCCCAGTTAGTTACATTCAATTCTATTCATGCCTCATACTCTAACATACTAAAATGCCAGCAGAATAGGCCTAACGGTCTTTAGTGTCTGCTCGTTTGGTCAGCCTCCACCCTGGGAGCTGACCTTGCTGCCCCCTTCTCCCTCTCTGACTTCTTCCATCGATGTCCCGGATATTCTCGCTGCACTGGTTTTTGCTTCCTGAACCCTTCCCTGTACCTATCCCACCCCTCTTGACCCCTCCACCATTTCTGCCTCCACCAGCCCCCTGGGCAGTGCATTTCATGGCTCCACCACCCTCTCAGTGAAGTAGCACCTCCTCCTTTCTCTCCTGAATCTCCTCCCCTCCAGCTTCCACCCATGCCCGCTAGTTGCCCCCCCTTCCTTTGAAGCACCCTGACTGCTCCTCCCTTATTCACCCCTTCATGTACCTGAAGACCTCTATCATGTCCCCCTGGTCCCTTCTCTCTTCCAATGGTACATATTTAGCTCTTCGAGCCTCTTCCCATAGGTCCTATCCCCCAAGCCCCAAATCATTTTGGTTGCCCTCCTCTGGACCCTCTCCAGGAGTTCAATGTCCCTCTTTACATGTGGCCTCCAAAACTGCACGCAGTACTTGAGGTGCGGCCTTGCCAAGCAGTTATACAGTGGAAGTATCACTTCCCTCCTTCTGGAGGTGAGCTCCCTAGCGATGCATCCAAGCATCCTGTTGGCCTTTGCTGCTGCCCTCCTACAAGCCTCCAAGTTGTTCATCTTGACATCCACCACCACCCCCAGGTCCCTCTCACCATCGAGACTTGTAGCATTCCACCCCCCCCCGGGTAAACACTTGGCCTGGGTTTCTGGCTCCCAGGTGCAGTACCTTGCATTTTCCTGCATTGAACCACAGCTTCCACTTTCTAGACCACCTTTCCAGAGTCTCCAGGTCCCCCTGTAGGCCCACCCTCCCCTCTTCCTCATCCACCACCACCCCCAGTTTTGAGTCATCCACAAAGAGACTCATCTCACTCCTGATACCCTTCCTTATGTCAGAGACATAGGCATTGAACAGGAGGGGCCCAAGAACCGATCCCTGAGGGACTCCACTAATGACCCTCCTTGGGGATGAGACTATCCCAACTATGACCCTCTGGGTCCAGTTCTGGAACCAATTTCCTATTCATCTGATCATCTGGTTCCCCACCCCATTTCTCCCAGATTATCCAACAGGCCCCTGTGAGGAACAGAGTCAAATGCCTTGCTGAAATCAAGAAAGAGGACGTCCACTGGTCTACCCAGGTCCAAAGCACTCGTCACCCAGTCATAGAACTCCATAAGGTTTGTCTGACATGATTTCCCTGGGATGAATCCATGCTGTCTATTGTCCAGGCACCCCAACTTTTCCAGGTCCCCCCCCAGTCTCTCCTTCACCTTGCCCACCACCGATATCAGGCTGATGGGCCTGTAGTTCCCTGCCACCTCCCTTGATCCCCCCCTTGTGGATAGGCAGTATATGCACCACCTTCCAGTCCTGGGGCACCCACCCTGTCCTCAGAAAGATGCTGAAGAGCTCTGCCAGGGGTTTCACCAGGACATCTGCCAGTTCCTTTAGCTCTCTGGGATGTAATTTATCCGGCCCTGGTGCTTTCTCCGCTTAAGGGACCTGAGGGCTTCTCTCACTCTCTCTGCCATTATTTCTACCTCCGCTAACTCGTCCCCCTGCTTTGCCTTCCCCCCACCTTCCAGTGATGCCCCCCTTCCCAAAGCCGCCAATCGGTAAGGGCCCTCCTCCTCAGTTTCACCATCTCCTCCCATGTATGATGCAGCCCCCCATTTTCCTTGGTGAAAACTAGGGTGAAGTACTCATTTAGTACCTCAGCCTGCTCCCCCGGGTCTTGTGCCCATCCCTCCCCTGTTTTAATCCTGCTAATCTGCCCCTTCGCCCTTCATTTTTCCCCAATGTATCTAAAGAACTCCTTGTTCCCTCTCCTAATTTCCCAGGCCAGGTTCTGCTCCTTCCTTACCTTAGCTGCCCTCACCATCCTAGTGGCCCTTCTGGCCATCAGCTCATACTCCCCTTGTTCCCTTTCACTCCTTGAGCACTTGAATCACCTATAGGCTGCTTCCTTTCTTCTCACCACCTCCTGAACCTCCCTGGTCCACCAGCAGGGTTTTTGGGCCCTACCGCATTTTCATCTTACTCTTGTGCAGGTGCTGGTAGCATCTGGCACCCCTTTCCTGATGATTTCCCACCTACTGTTAGTGTCTATGTCTGGCCCAATCCTATCCAAGTGCTCCTTAAGGATCCTTCCCATTTCCTTGAAATCTACCTCCCTGAAGTCAGTTACCTCTGTCTTTGTTCAGCCTTCTACCCCTCCTAGGTACAGGCAGAACCAGACTGTGGCATGGTCGCTGCCCGCCAACAGCTCCCTTACCTCCAGGCCCCCAATCTGGTCACTGTCTGCCAAGACCACATCCAGTATCTGCTCCTCCCTGGTCGGTTTCCCCACCTGCTGAGTTAGGAACATGTCCTGAAAGACATCCAACAACCTCTGTTTTCTGGCCACTGAGGATGTCATATTCTCCCAGTCTGTTCCTGGCATGTTTAAGTCCCCCAACACTACCACCATTCCCCTTCCCAATCTGCAGTGTCTCCCAATACATGCCACCAGACTCTCCTCAAGCTCCTCCACCAGTGCAGGGGGTCTATATACCACTCCTATTTTTACTCTCTTGTCCTCCCTTATTATTAAGGTGACCCAAATCACCTCCACAGTTCCCTCCACCTCCTCCACTCCTCCCATGGCAATGGAAGTTTTGACTATTATTGCTACCCTCCTCCCCTTCCCTCCCCCCCGTCCTTCCTGAACATGGTGTAACCCTCCAGGTTCAGGTCCCAGTCATGCCCTTTTGTGGCCCAGGTCTCAGTGACCACTGCCACATCCACCTCTCCCTCAGTTAGCATCGTCTTGCACTCAGGCATTTTATTGCCCAAGCTCCTGGCATTTAGCAGGACTACCTTCCACCCTTTCCCTATACTTCCATTTCCCCTGCTCGTGTTCCTGTGGGGATTCTGTCTTCCCTG
Organism: Neoceratodus forsteri; assembly: GCA_016271365.2. Taxonomy (NCBI): domain Eukaryota; kingdom Metazoa; phylum Chordata; order Ceratodontiformes; family Ceratodontidae; genus Neoceratodus; species Neoceratodus forsteri. The sequence goes on from CM057456.1 coordinate 954,669,306, forward strand.
GTCTGCATCTTTCCAGTCAGCATTTTCCTGCATTCCTCCAGCTCCCCAGGGGTTGGAGACAGAGTCCCTCCTTTATCGGACCCCCCTCAATAGCCTTTTCTCCCATCCCCCTTCACAAGTTTAAACCCCACCTTTCACCAATGAACCCCTCTATTTTCAACTTAAGGATTTCCTTCCCCTCCAAATTGAGATGGAGCCTATCTCTAGCTTACTGCCCCTTATCCTCCCAGGTCTCCCCCCCCAATCCCCCATCAACCCATACCCTCTGGTCCCACACCACTCCCTGAGCCACTGGTTTATCACCCTAATCTTCCTCTTGTGTTTCCCACTAGCCCTTGGCACCAGCAGGATTTCCGAGAAGGAAATGGCACATCCTATATCATGACAGACCCTAGCAAGCTCCATGAACCTTGCCTGTATCTCTAGCTCACTCTTTCCCTCAATGTCATTGGTACCCAGGTGGACCTGTATGTCCAGGGAACCTCCACAATCCTTTGCCAGCTGATATCCCTCATTCTTGGCCCTGTGCACCATTAGTCCAGGAAAGCATTTTGTTCTACTGGGCAGGCTTCTCCCTCCCTATCCCATTTGATCCCCTGATCATGGAATCACCCAACAGGAGCACTCTGGGTGCCCCTTTTCCTCCATTTCCCCCTTCTATGTCCCTCATACTTTCTACTGGCCCCTCCCCCCAGCCGGTGCCTTGCTTCTCCCTCTATCTGGGTGCCACCTGCCATGCCCTCCTTATTTAACCTGGCCACCCCCTCCCCTCTGATCCTATGCCCCTTGTCCTTCTGAGAATCCTTCTGTACTTCATTACCCCCCACCATTACTGCTCATGACTGGTCCTTCACCCCATCTGCTAAACTAGCCTGGCTCATTCTCCCTTCCTTCCTTCCTGTCTCTGTTCAGCCCCTCCTTGCTTGTCATGCTCCCCTGGCCTAAACCCTCAGCTCCCTTTTCTGTATCCTCCATGTACTTCTGGTCCTTCTCCTTGCACTTTCCTCCCAACTGGTCCTTTTCCTTGTGCTTTCCTCCCTCTATCCCCTCATCCTCCTGCTCTGATCCCCTGCTCCCCCCAATTTTCCACATTCCAAGTTCCCTCCTATTCCTCCCGCTATCCAGCCCCTGCCTCCTGCCCCCTACTCCCTTTCCATCTCTAACCACTCCTGTCATGGCTACATCATCCCCCTCATCCTCAAGCAGAAGAAGAGAATTGAAGCGGTTACTGAGCTTAAGGTCTGATCCACCTCCCCCCATTTCTTCCTTCTGTCCAGCCCCAGCCATCTACCTACTTCCCTGAGAATGTCCTCCCTTTGGCCCCCATCTGTGAGGGTCCCCAGTTACCTGCCAGCTTCCTTCATAGTATCCTTCTTTTGGGCCCCATCTGCCAGGGTCCCTATGTGACCCCAGAGTACTCTCCTGCACTCCTTTCCCTATGCCCCTGCCCCTAGTGTTTGGTGCAATCCCATAGGAGAGCCCCTGCCCTATTCCCCAAAGCTGACTGTATCAAAGTAATATTTTAATATTCTGAAAGTCATCTTCAAACCTTTCTGAAACTCATATCACTGACATCAGTAATGACATCTAACAATTTCAATCATACTACTGTAGTGAAAAGAAAACAACAATGTTCTTCACTTGGGATCCAGCCCAGGCCCCTTTCAACTACAGGCTTGGTACTCTACCACTCTGTGTTATCAGCCCACATGGTAAAACAGAAAGTTTCTTGACATAAAACCAATACAATGAGAATGCACATCCTGCATTAAGTGCAGACCCCTTCCCCATAGACAGCTGGGGTGGAGAATGAACATGTTGCCAACTTGAAGTAATGCTCAGGAACAAAGTAATAGTTTAATATTTTGACAGTCTGCTTTAAACCTTACTGAAACTTTTATCACTGACATCAGCAATGCCAACAACCCGAGTTCAGGAATGAGCTTGAGTCATCAAGACTGGATGGGGGAGGAGGAGTGAGTGTCCCAGAGTATGCACTCCTCCTCCTTTAGGAAGGCAGGAGGGTCACAGCTGCCATCTGGGTGACCAGAGGAGGTGGTGCAGGCAGGGGCTCAGCATCAGAGAGGAAAGATGCCAACAGAGCTGAATGCCTGATGTATTTATGGTGCATCCCATGGCCAGTCAGCAATGCATGGTCAGGGAGAAAATGAAGGAAAGACCCACCAGTCAGCAGAATTATGTTACTCCTGCTACACCGGCTCTGCACTGCCAATCTTGTCCCCCTAACTATGGAATGAGCATTGACCTTCATTGGGGGCAACACCCATCCTGTCAACCCTGCCCTGGAGGGTAAGCCTGGGAGAATAAAGGAGTCATGAAGTAAATCCAGAAGTAGATGGGTGATGGGGCAGGGAGTGGAGGATGGCCAAAGTAGGACAGGCTGGGGATGGGGAACAAAAAAAGAAAGAAAAGCCAGAGAGGGAGAGGGAAGCTGATTACAGCCAGAGGGAAGTTATCCTCCCAGTTATCCAGTAATTACTGGAGAATTTCTTTACCTTTTCATATGTCCTTACAGACCCCTCTTACACTGCACTGCACCCATTCATCCTGACAAAATAATGCAGAAATGGGAGTGACAACCAGAAAAAGCCTGTAAGGAGATTCCCTCCTTAAGAGTTACAGTATCTGCTGATGGGGAATCTTATCCTTTATTCCTGGCTTCTCCACCCCATCCCCATAAACAACAATAAAAATACAAAGCAAGATAGGAAAAAAGAGGGTTGCTTGCCCCCAGTTTGTTGAGCTCTCACAGCTAATAATTCTTTCCAATGTAAACAGGATTGAGTTTTATGAACAACTCACTCTGTCACCTGATAATCACTAGTACCAATGCATGCAATTATAAATGGAGGCAGTACTTTATGCTCTTACCAAGCTGTGGCTAGACATTTTTGAAGTTATCATCACAGCGTCTCTATGTTGAGATTTGTAGAATTAGAAAAGGTACCATGTCTACTGAGGGTGACAACATGAATAAGAAATGCATATTATCTGAAGTGTATTGGATAAACAGATTTGGGACTTTGAATTCTAAATATGGGCTTAATGAAGAAATTTTGTGAATAGAAATTACTGTATGTGAGCATTAAAAAGGTTGTAATATAACAGAACGTGGTTTCTCACAGTAGGCTTTGAAATCATAGATTCAGAATATTTTCTTTATCTCCAGGAGTAATGTTTAACCCCCCCCACAATATCACCCCAGTTAACCTACCCTACCTTTTTGCCCCTTTTCCTCCCCTCCTCAGAGCTCCCCCATGCTACTTTTCTGTGCCTTTTCTTTTTAACCATTACAACATGTTAGTTATATTGTATTATTCTTGTAGTAAACAAGGAGGTCTCTCTACAGTTACATTCTGGTACTGTAGGAGCTATTTTGTAGCCCCAGTACCTAGAGGTATGACACAAGGGGATAGCTGACAACCAGATTTAGGCTAGCCATTTGTGGCTAGTGCATTTGTCTGGTGGCCACTGATTGGCCTTATAGTGGCCATGTAGGTCAGGACCAAGAGCTTGCTATTCTGGCTTGCACTGGGTCCCACTTCAGCGTGTTCAGCCTGCTATCAGTGTAGAGACTCAAATGCAGTAATAAAGGATGAGATAAAATGAGCAAATATCAGTGAAGACAAAATGAGCACACAGTTCAGGAGGTGAATGGAACAAACAAGTTAAATGTTCATTTAGGCAGTGAAGATAGAATTAAAAATAGGCACTTAAGACAATTTAAAAGAGAAAGCAAAGGAAGTTCATGACTGCACTATAAACATGAGAGTCACACAACATCGCACTTGCACTAAAGAAAAAAGATGAAGAAGTTTTAAAAACTCAAAACTTGCTCACTACTCACGTGCAGGTGTTTGCTATACTTTGAGATAACCATGGGAAGCGCATCCCTATTGATGGGATGCAGTTCCCCAGCCAGAGCCCCACTGATGGTTGAGAAATGCCATAAGGCAGGAAACACATAATATTTTATCTTCGATTTTAGCGAAGAAATGTTGTTGTTAAAAAGTAACGCTAACAGAAGAATCTCTTTGAGTAGCAGTCCTTTCTGGCAAGCTATAGAAAGGTGTGCTGCTTTTTAAAAATAGTGCACAATTGATAAAAAGATTCGCCATAGAATCAGGTAATTTACAAATACATGGATGTGGGAGAAAAATATAGAAGTCACTGATAGAATAATTCTGCTGGGTAAACGGGGAATACATGTCTAACATGTGAAAGTTTGAGGAGTATTTAATGGTGCTTTTTAAAAGCAAAGAAATTAATTCAATTGGCTGTGCACGAAACTAATATAAAAATGTTCTGTGATGAGACCTTATCCTGATGTGAATGAGCATCTCTTATTAAACAGGTAATGAGGGCCGAATAGAAGCCTCAGGCTTGATTAAGTAAGGGCCATTTACGTAAATTGTACATTGCACATTGGTTTTAATACTGTATGCTTCACAGCAGAAAATCTAATATGTTATGCAATGGCATGGGTAAATTACTAGTGGATGGAACTCAGTGCTTGTTATGGGTTAATGCTGCAATTGAGAAAATAACATAAAACTCTGTAAATCAGGTACTGAAATCAGTGATTTAATATACTTAGAGAATTCAATTACAAACTGGAAATTGATTTTGATACGAGGTGAGTGCTCTATAAAGATATATCTATATAAAACATTTATATAATTAGATACAGACAACTAATAAGCACTCTTTTACCATTAAGACATAAAGTACACATAAACAGTATATGAAGAATAAACAGTGTGTAAAGTGCCAGTAGGTGGGTAAAAAAACATAGGGTTGTACCTGTCAGAAAATTTAAATTTAAGAAGTTGTGTGAGATAATGACTGTTAGAAGTTCACTCTTTGACTTAGTGAAGGCACTTATCAATTTGTTAAACAGCATGGGCCAGATTCACAAAGCTCCTCTGAATGGAGAAAGGGGCTCGCCCCACACAAAATGGTGCAAGGTGCAGCTTGTGCCAAAAGATGCACCAGGAGTGATTAGCAAAAGCAGTCTGTGGCACAAGCAGGCTGCATGTGCCAAAGGGGACTTGCACCAGCCTTGTACCACAAAATGATCTGTGGCATGGTGCTAGGAGGCTTACGGCTGACACAAGCTGCTATATCCCCTAAATCAGGAATCATAAAACCCTCCCAGAGGGCAACATTTTAAATACCATTAGACCAGCCAGGGCTGGTCTAAAGGTACTTAGAAGTGTGTCCACTAGGATGGTTAGAGAGGGTGAGAGGGAGCATGTGCTACATACTCCCTCCCAATCCCTAATGTGCCTGTATTTAAATAAATCTTGTTAGAACATTGTGAAGTTGCATTACAATGTCAATATCCTGTCTGTTGACATATGTTTGTTTGTGAAAAATGTCATTCATGACTGTCACAGCATTCTGAGTATGATGTGCTGACAATCAATCCTCCATAAAAATTATTCTATGATAAAAAAAAAGAAATCTCACTGTCCCTGGTGGTCTAGCAGACCCCCTTCTTATCCTTGATGTGCCCATATTTAAATAAATCTCATTTTCCCCCTGGTGGTCTAGTGAACCCCCTTCCCTATCCCCAATATGCCAGTATCAAAATGAGTAGCACTGTCCATGATAGTCTAGTAGATACCCACCGGCAGCCCCCCCCACCTTGGCAGGCAGTGCCCCACTACCCTACTCCTCCTCACCAATCCTTCAGCTGACAACTGCTACAGTCTTCTGCTGCCCACCATGGCCGGCCACAGACTGAGCTGTCAGTGAGTGTTTACTGTATACAGTATGTGCTCATTGACTGCAGTTGTCAGTCAGTTAACATGTACTGTACAGTATACAGTACATGCTCATTGACAGCTCAGTTGGTGGCTGGCCAAGGTGGGGAGTGGAGGGCTGTGCCAGTTGCTGGCTCGGGGTGGGAAGGGGAGCAGGTTGGTGGGGCACTGCCTGCTGGGGTGGGGGGTCAACAACAGCAAGAATTCTATTTACACAAAACCATTAAACCTCAAGGGCTGCATTGAGATATCACTAGAGCTCACCAGTGCATTTGCTTCAGACACCATCTTCTGTCTCTGATACCCGCCTGCCTATGATGATTGTATTAATGTATGGCACTTGGACCCAACATCAATTTTGGTCTATTTAAGATTATTGAGACATGATCCAAGTAGTGTGTGGCATGAAATAGTTTATATTGTTTTGATCCCTAGCCCCAGAGTTTTCAGAAGCTCTTTAATCCTATATAACTTTTTTAAGGGACCACCAATTAAACAGCTGTTAGTCCTGTACTGTATATTATTGTTATACTTGCCACATGCCAGCTATGACACATACAAGTAAGTCTGCATAGTGATGATTTTATTAGCAAAATATATCACAGATCAAGAGCTGAGCTAAAATGCTCACATATTATAATCAGACTGCCGTTAGCATGTTAATTTAAGGATACGTTTTCCACAGTAATTTTGGTTAATTGGTCCTCTGTACCTTGTCATGCTGCACTACCTATAAGACAACATGCTTGCCTTTCATTATTGCTTGTAAAATGTTTTATACTGTATTTTCAGGAGTTTTTTTTTTCTTGTAGAAGCAAACCTGGCAAAAGAGCCAGTTACATTTATACATCAGTAGCAAAGCAAAGCATGTTAGTGCCAGCTGAGTTTTATCCGGCCTCATCCTCCCACTGTCTCCTGCAGAAGTAGATTTATAAAGCTTTACATTTTTATGTAAACCACAAAAAGAGTTGTGTTTTATTGCTTTATTTATCATATTATGGATGTAACAGACATGGACAAATGTAAATAAATATTATATTTACAAAAAAAAAACAACAACTATTAGATCCTACTAAAAGGAACACCTGGCAATGTGATACCAGCAAAAAAGGAGAGCTCCACATCACTCAAAAGCACCCCCAATCTATTTAAAATGCATCAGACCCCACAGAAATGTTAGCCAAAACGGCATTTGTATGTTATCTCTTATGGCAAAACACGTTGTTGACATTGATTAATAAAACAAGTGCTGATTTATGATCTTCTATAATATATGTAATCTTGCTTGAAGTATTGCTTAATAAATCATTACTAAGCCCTGAGTCATTTTTGTAACAAATTGCTGGGAAAAAGGAAAGTTGGTATACACAAAGTTGTGAATGGCTTAAAGCAGTAGTACAATGAAAAATACTTTCTGAAAAAGCTAGTTTTAGCTGCAACTGTTAAAATATTCACATAGCTGTCAAATCTACTTTTCTTGGTACCACCTAAGCTGTGCACCATGATTTTTTTTTGTTTTCTAGGTCTTTACCCTTGCCAGGCCTACAGTGCTATTTGTAGGTATCTAGGCTGGACATGTTGAGGAGGAGCAGAGCTGCTCTAAATGGCTATGCTCAATTTTATGCAGTTTCAGGTACATGCATAACATACTGGGTTGTGAGCTGTGCATCCTAGCTGTTTTGTGGGATTTTCGGCACTTAATGAAGTGCTTTCGTTCTTTTTTTTTTAGGCTGAGTTATTGACCAGCATGTATTAACAGAAAACACAGACTGGGGGATGGGAGGAGATATTAGAATCAAATGAACTGAAGAAAAGGAAGGAAGGGAAAAGACTGCCTGGAATATCCATACTGAAGTGAAGAGGAAAGATTAGAAAAAGTGTTTACCAGACCAGAGTGTGGACCATGGAGAGATATGAGGGAAATCAGAGAGGCTCTGATGGAATCATGGAGTGAGGAGAATGAGAATCATGAAGAGGCATAGCATGCAAGAAACTGAAAAAATGTTATGTAAAAGTGAAACACAAGCAGAAATATGCAGAGTCAACATAAGCAGTATGAGGAATGTTTTAAAAAACAGGGGCCCAGATATTCAAACTGCGCCAGGCTGTGGCGTAAGCCCAGATGCAACACAACTTGACTGCACAGGGGTGTGGACTGGGTGATATTCAATGGAGCTGCACCATGGCACAGCATCATTGAATATTGCACCCTGGCCACCTGCAGTGTGCATGGTGCAGTGGCACTGTGCCAGTGCAAGCGGCCAGAGTGGAGCATGGGGATGCGCTCGTGCAAGTTCCATTGCGCTATGCACAGCAACTGTGATATTCAAAACTTGACATGCAAATGGAGCCATAATGTATGCAAGGTGCAAATGGGTCCATTTGCATGTCATTATGGCCCCATTTACATGCAGGTGCGCCGATCCCTGGCGACTTGCACCTGGCACCCTGCCAGGCAGCAGCCATCAGGGATCGACACGCCCTGCAGCCGGCAATGTGCTCCACAGCCCGATCATGGGCTGCATCAAAAAAATGGAAAAGCATAAATCCCTGGTGGTCCAGTGGACCTGCCCGCCTGATCGCGGGCTAAGTAAATACTTAAAATCCCTATCATCCCTGGTGGTCCAGTGGACCACTGTCCGCCTGATTGTGGTCATTTGTAATAAAGAAATAAATATGTCCAATATCCCTGGTGGTCCAGTGGACTGCTGACTGCCCGATCATGGGCATTTGTAAAAAAGAAATAAATACTGTATGTCCAATATCCCTGGTGGTCCAATGGACCGCTGACTGCCCGATCGCAGGCATTTGTAATAAAAGAATTCTGTCCAATATCCCTAGTGGTCCAGTGGACCACTGACTGCCTGATCGTGGGCATTTGTAATGAAAGAATTGATTCCAATATCCCTGGTGGTCCAGTGGACTGCTGACTGCCCAATCACGGGCATGTGTAATAAAATAAATAAATATGTCCAATATCCCTGGTGGTCTAGTGGTACCCCCCTCCCCACTAGCCCACTGAGCCCCACCACCCCGCTCGCCCCTGTCAGCCGGCGGGTGGCACCCACATGCCTGCCACCCCACCGCCTGCCCATTGGTCCACAGCGTGAGCCAGTGGGCTTGCAGTCCACTACATTGACATTCCAGATATGTGAATGGGATCCATTACATATCTGAATGTATAGACGGTATAGCTGCATGCCCATTGGCTTACGCTGTGGACCAATGGGCGACAGCCTCACCGATGGTGTCGCCGGTGAATGGTGGGGCAGCAGGCAGGTGGGTGCTGCCGCCTGCCAGCCAATGGGGGAGGGCCGGTGGGGCTCCAGTGGGTGGGTGGAAGGGCTGGTACCGTTAGACCACCAGGGATATTGGACATATTTTTTATTACAAATGCCCATGATTGGACAGTCAGTGGTCCACTGGACCACCAGGGTTTTTGTAATCAATTCTTTTCTTTCATTACAAATGCCCATGATCATGCAGACAGTGGTCCACTGGACCATCAGGGATAATGGACTGAATTCTTTTATTACAAATGCCCATGATCAGGCAGACAGCAGTCCACTGGACCACCAGGGATATAGGGGTTCTTTTATTTTACAAATGCCCATGATCGGGCATGGAGGAGCGCCGCCAGGTGCAGCCAGATCTTGAGTGGCCACCCACAGGTGTCAGCTGCCGTATTACACCCTGCAATGCGGCAGCTCACCTGTGGGTGGTCATCCATTGTTACTTTTTTTTTTTGATCAACTTTGTGCTGGCACAGATAGGGGTTGTGCATGCATGGCTCTGCACATCCCAGGCTGAATATCAGGCTATGCAGGGTATGCATGGGCACGCCCCCACCTGCACCTGCTTACATTACTGATGCGCTCCAGCACATCAGGATTTGTGCCGTGCACTTTTCCCTTTTGAATATCACGCTGGGGCACATCAGTGGGTTGCACATGGTACAACACTGTTGCGTCATGCACAACCCTTTTGAATATCTTGGCCAGGGACTACAGTTGGCTGTTTACAAATCTGAAAGTATCTAAGAGGTCTCTTTCTCTTAGATACATGAGTTTGAATGCTAACTCCTGATCCCAATGTTTTGAGGGTGTGTGTGTGTGTGCTTTCTGGTGTTTTTGGCAACTCAGGCTTTAGTTTCTTCTTAGGCTTTTTAGGCTAAACTATTTTTACTTATTTTTCTTATTGTTTTAAACTTGGTTGAATTAGGTGCAAAGGCAGTTTGCAGACTTTTTAAAAATCCTGTGACCCCTAACATAGTTAAAAGTGGAATCAAGCACCATTGTGGTTAGATTAGGACACAGAGGGTAAGAGGTTGCAACTTTTAAGTATGGCTCCTTGGTTGACCCACCAGCATTCAAACATTGCTGTTTGGGCTTTAGCACTTTAATATTTTTACTTATGCTCACAGCTGTTCAAGCAGATAGCCAAATGTTCTCTAGATAAAAACAGGGGATTTCAATGTTACATTTAATATTGGCAGCCAAAAATTAGAGAGCTACCATTTAGCCCATCTTGGTAACATATCTACATCTTATTCTATCAATGTAAATGAATATGCTGTAAATTAATTGTTTAACAAATGTATATATTTTTGGTAGTTTACGTCTTTAAAAAAGGTCACTTATAAGGGGACATTATGTAGTTTTGTTATGTTTGTTTTAACACTGCCATCTAAGGACAATAAATTATTTCAATGGTAGTACCCCTTCAGATGAGTTATTATTACAACTAGAAACCAGACTCATTTATTATTCCCCTCTGTCTTTGTTCAGTTTCAGACCACTAATTTAGTTAGGTGTTTGAACCTACTTTTGCTTGGCATATATGTAGATGCCAGGCCTGGGTTTTGAGAGACTCCTGCCAACAGTTGGACATTGACTTTGCACTAGACAATTTAGAGTGTTACTCAGATTCAATGATAATCATTGCACAGGACATCAAGAGGCCATAAAACTGCCATGGACTGTAACAGCTGAAGAAATTTTTATCCTCAGCATAGTTGGACTGAGTCCTGATCAGACCCCAAATCAATGAGTGCCTTTGAAGGTGGGAAGAAGCATTTAAACTATAAACTGGCACTTTTTGTTTGGGCTTATATGTTATTCACGGGGTAAGGATGGACAAAGGGAAACGTGTTAGATAAAAATCTAACTAAAATTACTGAACATATTTCACAAAGGGTAAGGACCCCCCCATGGCAAATGATGGAGCTTTTAACTCCTCTTGCAGAACATCAACAACCAAACCAGACGGGGGGGGGGGGAAGCTGTGAGATCAGAAACTACTGCACCTTCTTGTAAAAGGATGAAATAGTAATTGACTGTTCTCTGGAGAACGCACCGAACTTGCCCATTGTCTTAAGCTCTGAAATGTTTTATCAGATGAGGTAAGGGAAACATCAGAATCAGCATGAAAATGCACCAGATCTATATAATGTTTGGGAAAATAGTTTTCTCCCCCTTCCAGATAGAGGTGATCAAAATGCTATTGATAAAATCAAGAAGTCACCTTAAGACAACAACAGGTATACACAGAAGTCCCACATTAAGGAAGTGATACAGGAATTACAAGACGTGATTGAAGGGTTGAAAGATTTGGCGAAAGCAAATTGAGAAAGAACCTTGAGTATTTTAAAGGGAAAATCTGAGTTATTTGACCAGGGACATTCAAAGGAAGTAGCTGATGGTAGAGATGTCAATTTTTATTTATTTTATTTATTTAGTTTTTGTTGACCAGGTAAGTGCACTAGACAAATCCTGCCTATTTTCAGGCATGATCCGGGGGAAGGGGATATAGATGAATGTCAATTGATTTTGAACCAGATTAAGCTGTTGGTGGTATTTTTAGTGAATGAGGGAAATTTGGTCAGGACACTGGGCAAATTCCCCTACTCTTTTTGAAAGTGCCATGGGATCTTTAACATCCACCTGAACTACCACCAATCCAGGCAGATGGGACCTCAGTTTAACATCTCGTCTGAAAGACGGCACCTCAGAAATGCAGTACCCCTCTCATGCTGCACTACAGTGTCAGTACTGGGATATTAACCCAAGTGCCAGATGTGGGAACTGAACCCACAGCCCTCGGATCTCCTGGCTTCAGAGGTGAGTGTGCTACTTACTGAGCCACTGACTTAACCACGTACCACAGTATTTCCCCTCCTATTTAAGCCATGATACAATTAAAGTAATGCAAAAGCACTACATTGCAAATGCTATGTTAATGGAGCAGCTTTAATTCTCCAAAATAAAACTGAAACCACAAGGGAGAACATTGTTATACATGGGGCAAGGACAGACAACATAATTATGATGTTTAATATGGTATCCACCTAAAGAATCATCTACTTTTGAAATGCACTCTTTGTCACAAGGCAAACAGCCTATAAGGCCTGCTATCAGTAGCATTTGCATGCCTCAAGTTAGTCTTGTGAATAATGTTTCCAAGAAGAACGTAAGAAGAAAAAGAAAAAAAATTGGAAGAAGCCCGTTGACGATGACAAACAGCAGGAATCTGAGACAACAAAGATTCCTGAGCCTCTGCCCATTACAGTAATACTCAGAAGAAATACACAATGAGAAGGTTCCTAACTCAAATAAAGAAGACAAACTGGCATTATTTCACGATGACACAGCCATGAGCTTAATGAGTAATATGTTTAAAACAGTGAGTGAGTTAGGTGTTTTGAGACAGGACTTGAATGAGTTCATTTTGAAAGCATGTGAGGGTGTGGGACTAGAAGAGTTAGTAAAAGAAAGCCTGTTATTTAGTATAAACCCTGGTATCAGAAATAGAACTACTGAATCAGGAGGCAAGGAAACTAGCCCTAGGATAAAGGATACTGAGAACTGTGAATCTACTGCTACGTTAAGTACGTACAGAAAAATGTTGATGGAATACCTACTTCTGGGGTATGTTCTGTGAGGACTGTGCCACAATCTGAAATCATAGGGAGAACTTAATGCTTTCATTTATGAGCCCTGCTTTAAGTAAGCGTAATACTAGAGACTAGCTTTCTGGTATTCATTTCTCTATTACAAGAGCATTTTTTGAGATTCACAGGGCTAGAACATCTTTCACATGTTTCAAGATCTATAACCAAGGGACAGATTGTGAACCTAATCAGGCAGAAATGGGATTGTCTTTCAATGAGGATGAATTTGTAGAGGTTGCTTTTAATTCTACTGACCTACATTATGTAAGAATGTAGTCCATGTCTATTTTCAGTCACCAAGGGTAGTTAATTATATCTGGATCAATGCCCCTTATTTGTACAAACAGAGAATTGGTATTACCTTCCCAAATAGCGAAGACTTTAACATATCAAGAGCATGCCCCCAGGAAAAATACAATGTGCCAGTGACTTTGGGTTTATTTATTATGTCAAAACATGTTAAAGAAAATGATGTTATACTGACAAGTTCACTATGTACAGTAAGTTATTTAAAAATTACTTGGGCATCAGCATGGGAAGACAGGAGGTGAAAAAGGTTATAATAAGAAAGGACAGAGCAGATGGCTGAGGTACTGTGCACTTTACTTCCTACACCAGTGACCCAAGTTTGGAAATTAGCTCAGATCACCTGGGTTGGCCAGGGGTTTGAGGACTGATCATCTGCCAGACAGTTCCACTCTCCCATGGTAAGGATGCATGCCAGCTTGGCCCTTGGCTGCCACTACATTGAGGCTTGGGGGTAGTGCCAGCACTTGAATGACACTGAAGGGATGGACTGTGGTTCCACAGTGTGTGTGTGTGTGTGTGTGTGTGCCACCATGTGCACATGCTGATGTGCCACTATAGCAGGGGACCTAAGGGGAGAAAATGGAAAATGGCTGGTGCAGGCTTCATGAAGCTCTGCCTGCCTACTCCTGTCCTGTGCCATCATTTGGACCACCAGCCCAAGACTGGATGTGTATCTCCTGGTGGTGGGAATGACAACCATCCCCTTCCCAGCCCCACTGTGAGGGACAATTTGTGGAGGACTTTAGACAAGGTGAGAGGTGGGTGCCAGATGAGGGAGACAGGAACATGGTTGAAAGCCCACCTGCATCAACCAACAAGAGAAAAAGCTTTATGGAAAAAAAAAGACAACATATAAGAAGGTGCTCAAACAAATGTAATTGTAAAAATAGATTTGTGGCTGAAAGGATCTCCAATAAAACAGAGATTCTGAACTCTTTGGGGCTTTTTATAGTTGATAATGAAACCTGTGTGGCATCATCTGTCATAAATAACCCAAATATAGAGGAATTAGGTTTTTTAACTATTACAGGTAAATCAAGTACTACAAGCGTTCACAGTCCCCATTTCTAACTGTTTCTTAGTCTTGGCTGGGTAAGAAAAATGACTTAATAGTGATCAAGCTGTGACTTTAGAGCATTCTGTAAAGGAGGATAGTAAGACATTTTAAAATAGTAATGAAATAGGATGCTTCATATTATGGAATGTTGCAGGTCTACACTGAAAGCTCCCTAACCAAGACTGGCTATCTTTCATAATTTCAAATAATATACAGTATCATGTATGCAAAAAAACTTTGCAGTGTGTAGAAAAAGATATTCATTTGGATATGAATTGTATCATTATCCTGGGAAAAAAGAAGAAAAGTATTGAAGACCGTCTGGGGTAATAGCTACATACAATAGTTGAAAGTGGGTTCTTTTAATGGGGTTAAAGCTTTGACTCTCTCAGAGAATATTTTGATCTTGCAATTAAAATATGCTTCTATAAAGCTTATTCTGTTTAATATGTACTCCCTGTCAATGGGATCAAGGTATTATCCATTAGAAATTTGATCTCAACAGAGAGAACATATTCAGGATGCACAGTTTACATGCGATACTTGAAACATTTTATTAGTGGGAGGCTTAAATGCCAGAAGTGACAATTTTGATAGTTATATGGAAAACTCAGGTCTAAACTGGACCAATCCTGACATCACTACGGTGTTTAGAAAAAGCAAAGCTATGAAGACCAAGAGAGCTGGCAGTATCTTAACAGAAACTATAAAGGACTTGAACATTTACCTCTTAATGGCAGGCTCAAGGGAGACATTGAAGGCAGCACAACTTACATGTAGGCAGGTTGTGCATCAGTAATTTTATGGACAGGATCTCCAAATACAGTATATGGGAATCATTCATTTTTGTAAAGTGAGAACAGAAATTGACCATTCTCCAGCTCTTTTGAATCTAATGACAGCTCTAGAGGGCCATGATTATCATATTGATTTGTTTGCAGATGATATTCTCTTAACTTTAACCAATCCTACATTTTCAATTTCAGAGGTTTTCTGAATTTTGAACGTTTTTGAATGGCTAGCGGGCATTCATTTAAATAAGCATAAAACAGATTTATTAGCCTTTAATTACTCTCCTTCCCCAGAAATTCACAAGTTGCTTCTGGTTTGTTGGAACAGAAATTCCTTAAAATATTTGGGTGTTGTGGTTCCAAAATCTCTAGAATATTTAGACATTTTGAATTACAAACCTTTTTGATGCAGGCAATTACAAAAGATCTTGACCAATGGTTCACTCTACCTCTATTTTTTTCCACCAAGTTGAGATTATCCAAATCAATATTTTACAGAAAGTCTTATTCTTCTTTCAAACTCTTCCTCTTTTACCCCCTCTATTCTATATTTGAAATTGGCAAATATTATCTCTCAGTTTACTTTGAAGGGGAAATAAACCTGGAATGTGGGCTGCTGTTTTATTTCTGCCACCGTCAAAAGGCGGTATTGGTTTTCCTTGCTTTTATCGTTATGATGAGAATTGTCTTTTTCATATTTTTTGCTGTTGGTCCAATCCCTTTTACTTCTCCCATTGGAAAGATATTGAATGTGCTTTGAATTACTTTTTTGATGTGGGGTATATGTTTCTTGCTTCTCCTCCCAACTACTTACCATTTTGTCATTTCTTTTGTTTATTAAGAGAGGTTTTGCAGTTATGACACAAATACAAGAAGTGCCTCTCTTCCGTTGAGCACTTTTATTGAACTGCATTAGCTTGGGATAAACAAAACCATCTTGATAAAACAGATAGTTTTTTTGTGACACTGGGCAAGGGCAGGGTTAGTCTACTGTCATGAGCTTTTTGATTCCCATGGTCTTCGCACTTTTGTTGATCTCCAAACACAATATGGGCACCCGCGAGCTGACCTTTATAGATATTTACAGATATGGGCCTTTTTGCAAATCCTTTCATCTCAAATGCAAGGGTTAGTATCATCATTCCCCTTCCCCTGGAAAAAAACTAGCTTCTTGATTTCTATTCAATTAGGAGTTGACTCAGGGCACCTGATTGGTATCCTCCATGCTACTTTCTGATCTTTGTCAATGGATATGACTTTGCATATTCTTGCCAAATGAACTGAGGAATTAGACCAGAATTGTAGTCCTGAGAAGTGGGAGGCATACGCATTAGTCACTTACACTTTATCTTCTACTCCATATTTCAAGGTGTTTGCATAAAAATGTAGATCCCATGTTTTTCTTACTCCTGCTTGGGTGGCACAATATAAGGGTCCTATGGCAGGGAGTTGTTGGAGTCTCTGTGGTGAGACTGTGGTGGATCAAATGCACATTTTTTGGTCTTGCCCTCTTATCCAACACTATTGGTTGGATATTTCCTCTGTCATTTCCCAGTTATTCAATCTTGATTTCACTCTTACTTCTTTCTTAGCATTGCTGCATATTCCTCCAGACAATCTTGCACTTCGTCCTCGTCAGTTGAAATTCTTATTGCTCTTAATAGTTTGTGCCAAGAAAGCCCTGACTAAATGCTGGCAAAAGGCCCAACCTCCCACTCTGCAACAATGGTTTGACGTTACTAATTTTATTTAGGACCCTGATAAAGCTATGTATACATTTTTAAACCATATGTCTATATTAGAGGAAATTTGGGAACCATGGGTTAATTTTCAGTTACAAACAAATTCAGAATTTGTTCCATAGACTGTAAGTTATCATGGTCACTTTTTTCTTTTCTTCTTTATTACTTTGGCCTTGCATGATATCCTTTGTATTGAATGTTTTAAAATGAAACATTGCCTGCCCAGAATCTAATTTGAACTGTTTTAAATATGAAACAGCTATTTGTTGCTTTACTCCTGTTAGTATATTTTATTTCGTGGAATTATTTATCAGGACATATATTTTATGGGAGTTTTTTATTTCTATCAATGTCTATGTATCATTTATGGGTTGCTATTTCTATTCTTGATTATCTTTCTATATGTTATTGTTTTGTTGTATTGTAATTATATTCTGGATTTATTCAACAACATGTAATTATAAAAAAAAAAAGAATCTAATGACAGAGCTGACCCCTAGCATATCAGTCAGTGGCCTAGTATTTTCTGAGATTAGGAATTTGAAAAAAATGATACGGGATGAACCTTTAGAGGAGAAGATAAGGCTCTAATTTGGGAGTTCCTTAATATAGACTGTGTTTTGGAGCAGAGGGCAGCAGTAATTTGAGAGGAGAACACTGTTCTGTTTGCTGAACTAAAACAGATATTTTACAGGGAAGTTGTTATTAAAAAGCAGAAACACAACACAGGCTGATTTGATGAAGAATGTTAGAGGAAAAGGCTAAATTAAGGGCCATCACTAAGAGAATAAAATTCAGTAACTCCAGAGAGTTATATGATAATCTTAATAAAGAAAGGAAGATATATACACATTTTTTGTATCAGGTTAAAATACAGAAGTTAGAGTAGCACTGGAGAAAACCGCACTGTCATGACAGCGAAAGGTAAAACACCTACAGGGATAGCATAGTGAAGGACATTACTGCTACCCCTGTAGCTGTCATCACAGGGGAAGAAGTGGAGAAATAAGTAAAAGCAGGGTGCCTCACCAAGCTGCTCCCATGGCAGAGAAGGGTAGGGAACAAGCAGCAAAGCTTGGGCAAGCCAGAGACCAGGGTTCTTTTCTCAGTCTCCTGATGTTACTTTTATTTTATAATTTGTTCTCTCAAGAGATGTAACCCCATCTCAAGTTTCTCCACATCTCCAAGTTCCACACCTCTGTGGAGTTAATTAAATTTTGGGGGGTTGGGAGGCAAAACCCCCAGTTAAGGAGGGTGCAAGGCAGAGCCCCCCCCCATAAAAATGACATTTCTTGATGTTCTTTAGCTATGGTAGCAGTCATCTGGATGGTTTTGGACAGCTACCATTTGTGCTGTTGTTCCCAATGGCATTTTTAATGAGTGCTGCTTTTGGTAGCACTGTTTTTCCTACACGGTTTTTGTCCTTGCTTTCACAGTGTTGACCTGGTGCCCACATTTTCTGATTCAAAAGAAAAAGTCTATTATTCTCTGCAGTGGGCCAAGATGTATTTATTTATTTAGTATTCGGAATACACATTTGAGCTAAGAGCTCATTTTCGAAGGTTCCACATTAGATAACAATCACAATAGTGTAGGGTGAGTTACAAACAAAGTTGGGGAGGGGGAGCAAATGCAGCTAGAGATGCTTTGTCAGTAAATGAGAGATAAAGAAAGGAGATGTAAGGAGAGATAGAAAGTAGTGACATTAAGGCAGATTGGATATTGGTGGCAAAGGCTATAAATAACATTTTGAGTGATATGGATACATATATGCAACAAGATGTATGGGTTACTCATTTCATTAATATATTCTATGATGTATAAATAATTGTGAAAATAGATTGTGAAATTCCATAAACCTTAAGATTGAACTATCACCTTGTAACTCTCATTTACACACTGTTTCATTTTTTATAGTGTAGGGCTAATCCAACTATGCAGCAATAAACAATAATCAGGTTGCCATTTGAGTGGCTCAGTTTGAAGAAGTCATTAGAGTTAGAAGGTCAGTGAGAGAAACAAAACACACAAGGAAAATGGGCAGTGTGATGCCTGAAAAACTTACTAACAGAAATTTAATTGACAGCATGTGATAATTCATGGAATTTGATTAAGTACTGATAATCAATTGCTAGCCATATATTATCGCAACCTGTCAATCAAATTATGTGAATGATCACATTTGGAAAGTTCTTACTTATTGGTCTTAGCCATACAATATTCACAGATAATTCAGTTCTATGGTGAGATTCAGTTCTGGATAAGCAATATTTTAGACAAATTACTAAGAAACTAGTATATATAGCCATAAGTTTTCTCAAATTAAGCAGGTCTTTAGAACCAGATCATATCCCAGCAGAGGTGTATATTTGTATGACAGCACATTGGAGTGATTGCCTGTTTGTTGTTGTTTTTTTTAACAAGTGTATACTTAATGGGTTCCTAAAACACAGAGAGGTTCTGAAAATGTATCAATTCATAAAAAGGGAGATAGGGCAGATCTAAAATGTACGGGCCCATTAGCTTGCTGGATATTAGTCTTAAAATATTTTCAAAAACCTGTTAGAAAGGCTTAATGGAGCAATAAACAGCTTGGGTGGACTGCATGAACTTCGGGCATGCTTTAGGGCCACCTATTCTACTATTAAAAATTGTTTTGTGCTATTTCATTTATTAGAGAAATGTGTTTTACTGAGAGGGCAACAATTATTTGTGGTCTTCATAGACATCTCAGACACAACTGATTCCATCTCACTGGGAATATCATGAAAAGTAATGTAGGAATGAGGCATTGATCTAATATTGATGAACATAATCAGAGATTTTTGCTCACATATGTGGGCACAAGTTAGGGTGGAGACCAGGGGGCCAGCTCTGAAACACAAACCAAATGAATTAGGGGGTACCACAGGGCTGTGTTCTCACCTCCATGCTTTTCTGTATTTACAGTTTATCAATGATCTGTTTTGTCACTGACTGATGATAGTTCAAATTCTCCAAAGACTGGTTCACAAGTATGCCCAGCATTGGCATATGCCGATAATCTCATTTTAATATCCATATCAAGTAAGGGCCTACAAATGAAATTAGACCTATAAAATAGTTATGCACAGGCCATGAAGCTGACAGTAAATATTTGCCATAGTCAGATTATAACTTGGGGGGCAGAATTGGAAACTGAGTAACATAACATTAATGACGGTGAATAGTTACACTAACCTGGGCATTTCTTTTGCAGTTGACCTCGGCAGGGCTAACCATGCCAGTAATATATTAAGAAAAGTTAGATCAATAGCTCAGGGTCTGAGGAAGTGTTATTATCTGATGGTGGTAATACTATACTCCCATACATTGAGGCAAATGTAACAAAATACAGAGCCCAAACACTGTATGGGATGGGAGAGGGGGAATTTGGATCTCAAAGATAATGAATGATTAGCTAAACCACTATTCTAACTGGTTACACCAGCTCTGTGGGTGACTAAATCAATTCCAACTATGTATCTTTGGGAAGAGCTTGCTATAGTGGGCTTTGAATCGAGACTAGACACTTAAAAACTGGAATAGTAGGTAACTATTTCTAGAATTCATAAGGACTGTCTCCCCAAGTCATGCTGGGAAGAAAAACTTTCCTGGGAAAACAAATTGGGTTTAGAACCTCTAAATGGTCTAATGATATCAAATGAAAGTTTGAGAACTGTAAACTGCAAGCTCTTCCAAAATATGTGACAAAAAGTGTAATGTTAAGTTTAACATATAAACAACTACATAGAAACATAGAAACATAGACCATGATGGCAGAAAAAGACCAGAGGTCCATCCTATCTGTCCATATTCCCTAAAATCCCTATAACAATCTCTGGAACCTATTTTTCCTCCAAGGTACTAACCCTCCCCATCCTATCCTCATTTACCTACCTGGCAATGTTGAAAATCTGGAGTGCAAATATTAAAAATGTGCAGACTTACGAGCGTGCATATGAACTGCGCAAGGCACACTAGTAAAACAGTCATTTTTAGGAATTTTTTCACCAAATTTTCAAAATAGCCATTTTAAGACCTCTGCTCATGAACAGTGTCACTGTGATTTTCTTAATGTGTCCCATACATTGATTTTGCACACCAACTGCGCCATTGTGTGCTACATGGGCGGAAACATGTTTTGGGTGAGATGTGAAAAATGACTGATGTACTGCTCATAAGGAGGTGTGGTAAACTGGCAATGTTGAAAATCTGGAGTGCAAATATTGAAAAATTCATGAACTTACAAGCATGTGTAGGATCAGTGAACAAATGCTCGTGAAAGAGTCATTTTTGGGAATTTTTTCACCAAATTTTTAGCATAGCCATTTTAACCCTTCTGCTCATGAATAGTGTGACTGTGATTTTCTTAATCTGTCCCGAACATTAATTTTACACACCGACTGTGCCACTGTGCGCTATATGCATGGAAACACATTTTGGGTGAGATGTGAAAAATGACAGCTGTACTGCTCATAAGGAGGTGTGGTAAAATGTCAATGTTGAAAATCTGGAGTGAAAATATCGAAAATTCGCAAACTTAATGAGACTTATAGGAACTGAGCAATGTGCACTCCTAAAACAGTCATTTTTGGGAATTTTTTCACCAAATTTTCAACACAGCCATTTTAAGACCTCTGCTCATGAACAGTGTCACTGTGATTCTCTTAATCTGTCCCAAACATTGATTGTGCACACCGACTCCACCATTGTGCGCTACATGCATGGAAACACATTTTGGGTGACATGTGAAAAATGACAGCTATACTGCTCATAAGGAGGTGTGGTAAATGGGCAATGTTGAAAATCTGGAGTGATAATATAAAAAATTTGCAAACTTAGGAGCGTGCGTAGGAACTGAGCAATGCACGCTTGTAAAACAGTCATTTTTAGGAATTTTTTCACCAAATTTTCAACATCACCATTTTAAGACCTCTGCTCATAAATAGTGTCACTGTGATTTTCTTAATGTGTCCCACACATCAATTTCGCACACCAACTGCGCCATCATGCGCTACATGCGCAGAAACACATTTTGGGCGAGATGTGAAAAATGACAGCTGTACTGCTCATAAGGAGGTGTGGTAAAATGGCAATGTTGAAAATCAGAGTAAATATTAAAAATTCACGATCTTGTAATGCGTAGTAATACTCCGCGCACACTTTCGTAAAACAGTCATTTTAGAAATTTTTCACCAAATTTGCAACATAGGCTTTATGACAGCCCACCTTATGAACACTGGCACTGTCATTTCATTAATCAGTCCTGAAAGGTGATTTGGCACAGTGACCAAAAAATCACCCTTTGGGCCCGATTAATGCCATGACAGTGACAGAATTCACGAGGAGGGGTCCCAAAAACTCCATGTTGAAAATTTGGTGTCAAAATTCCAAAAAATGCCTGATATATGCAGCAAAGTTAAAAAAAAACCTATCTATCCCATTATACAGCTTACCGGCATTTCCTCAGTTCGTGGCCAGCTTTGAAGAGTGTAGACATGTTCCCAGTCCACCGAAGATTGTCACGCCGAAGTCCGGAGGTAAGTATGGGTTGGGGGTGTGGGGTGGCAGGGTGTGCAGTGGGTGGGTGTGGGTTGTGAGAGGGGGCCAGGGAGAAGTGCCGAGGGACAGTTTTTGTTGTTTACAGTTTTTTTAATAAGAATACGAGGGACGTTTGCCATGCTGGGGTGGGCTCCCAACATGGCAGCTGGAAGGCTGTTGGGGGGCTGGAGCCGACGGGAGATTGGGCACCCCCATCAGCCATAACAACATTTTGCCATGCTGGGGTTGGCTCCCAGTGTGACACCTGGATGCTTTGGGGGGTCATGCAGCCGACAGGAGATTGGGCACCCCCATTGGCCATAAAACATTTTGCCATGCTGGGATGGGCTCCCAGCATGGCACCTGGATGCTTTGGGGAGGCAGTAGAGCTGACGGGGGATTGGGCATCCCCATCGGTCATACAGTGGGGGGGAGGTGGAAGGTGCATGAGCACACAGTATGCATGTGTGCGTGTGTATGTATGTGTGTGTGTGTGTGTGTGTGTGGAGGGGAGAGCTCTGCTCACTGAAGCGGAGCTCTCCCTTTCAACTGTATGACCACTGCATTTTCAACTGCTATCATAGACAGCTGCAGCAGTGATTGGGGAACTGGGGCCATGCCTGCAAACACAGTGACTGCATTGGAAGACGGGTGCCACACCTCTGAAAACTCGGATGATGGCACTATGTTTCTTGCACATGCATGCAAGCAACATAATAAAAAGGACAAAGAAGAACAGTAAAGGTGCTGAACTTGTTTAGGATGCAGAGGCAAAAATAATCAAAGGTGCAATCAAGTGAAAGTTCCACACTCACCATTCACAAGAATAAGGCAGATCACATGACGCCCAAGTGCAAAAACAAGTTTATTGCAAGGTGCCAGTAAAAACACAGTTCCTGACAGGTTTCAGAATAAATAATTTGTTTATCAAAGGATCTGTGTTGGTTAAAAAGGGATCAACTTATATGTCTCATCATGCGTGATATCATAGATATCGGCCTCTTAAAATTACAACAACATTTAAAGTGCCAGTGTTAAGAACATATCCCATCCTAAAGTGAGGAACATAAATAATTTACACCATAAATATTAACATGGCCATATAAATATATGAATACTAATCATGCTAAATATAGCTGTAAAAACACATTGTTAATAAATTTATTGAAACATTTTAAAATCAAGAGAAACTGTTGAACAAAATCCTATGGAGGAGCCATTAGGAGATCAACAGCACTATTAAAAAGGACAGCAAATTAGTTTAATCCCATTATAAAAATAATGAAAAGATTTGTTAAGCAATGAATATAATGTAAACTGTTTTTGGTTGATGCCTTCTTGATATTTGCATTTTAAAGAGCAACCTTTTATAAGATTATTTGTTTGTTTACATGTCAGTGTTAGTCTATTTATAGATTTTAATGTATGTGATTGTGTTTTATGTATTTTTATAATGATATTTAATATTGATTGGACAATAAATTATTTGCCCATGCTATTTCTAAGCCAAATGAAGTAGTGGCCATCTCGTTTTCCAGGGAAAAAAAACTAAATTAAAACATTTATAAACTATTCAAATGTAGGTGGAACTAGAACATTTTACCACTAATTAAAATTGGAAGATGCCTGAAATCTTTTACATTGAAAAAAGGCAGGGTCATTAGTTTTCCCCAGTTTCATTACACTGCTGTCTTAAATGAGTGTGACTGCTTCATTAGTTGTCCTGGATACTTTTGGATATTTTTATTTAAAATACATGTGGCATGGACATTGTTTGTCTTAAATGCACATTATCAACCCCTGCAAGCCAGATTCATCAATTTAAAGTTGGTTGTTTTTGTGTTTGAGCCTGTCTGCTGTTTTAATACGAAAGCAGGCTATCTCACAAGTGTGTTCTTTAATTAGTTGGAGATGGAGAGGAGTTCAAAAAATCAGTCTCAAAGTGTTGAGTGGAGGCTGACACTGCATCCTTAAGGGAAACAATTTCAATTATGAATGTGAAAAGTCACACAGGAAATAAACTAAGGCAGAGTGGAATCTTTTGCTTTCTATAACTCAGTGAGGAAATGCAGAACTGAAACTGAGGTATAGTACTGTTGCATAAAGAGAACTCACTGGACATGTATTTTCCATGCCTACTTAAACAAACAATATGTCTGCAGCCTGGCTCTGACAATGCAAAGTACTGCAATAAATACAGTGAGTCAGCAGAACATTTGCAACATTCATACTTATTCCTTTTCAAAAAGTAATTTACAGGCTGTTAACCAGAGATCTATGGAACAAAGAGGAATACAGTATATAACTGTCAGCCACTGTAAAACTGTGGGATTTTGTTTGCAACATTTTTCACTTGGGATAAGTTGTCTTCAAGTAAAATGGTGGAGGATTACTTAACACTGAATTAACAGACACTGTATGGTATGGGATGCAGTCTCTGGAAAACGTGCATTCAGTTCTGCTAGAATCCTAAATGCCTGTACAGTGGTAGTGTTGATATTTTGCCTGCTTAAATATCCCACTGGTCTAAAAGGATAAATGCAGAATGTATCTTATTTTTTTACAAATAAATTCTAAGACCAGATTCACAAAACTGTGTCCTGGCTCAAACCCAGTTTTCCCAGGGCAAATTGGGCTTTGTGAATAGTTGGTATTCACAAATCCCAGTTTCCACCGCAAATTGGGTTTGCACCCAGGCAAAGTAGTGAGGGAGGCTGCAATGCAAATGCAGGGGAGGGGACCTGTGTATTCCCACAATCCCATTCATGAAGGTTTTGCTCCATGCAAGAGCCTTTGGAAGGTCCTCGCATGAAGCAAAGCACCACTGAAAAAAACTTGGCGGTAATCCGCACAACCCTAATAGTTGGCGGAGGTACTGCAGCCCCTCCCCTCCCTGGTGCCAGTTCTCCCTCCCAATGTGAAAAAACTAACTTTTCAATAGTTTTGTGTCCCACCCTGGTGCCCAATCATTCACCCAACATGAAAGACTAAATTTTCCACAGGTGTGGTGTCCCACCCCGGTGCCTGATCTCCCACCCAACTGTTGAAAATCATGTTTCCATAGTATAGTGGTCCCTCCCCACTCCCTGATCCCTGTAGAAAAGTAAAACATTTTCCATAGTGTTGTGGTCCCCCCCGATCACTGATTGCTATGTCCAAATGAACCAATACCCAGTCCTGTAGTCTAGTGTCCCTCCCTGGGGGGAGAGACACTAGACTACCAAGGACTGTTTATTGATTCATTTGGGGATGGCAAATGGTGATCGGGGAAGGACAACTACACTATGGTAAATGTTTAATTTTTGTATGAGGATCAGGATTGGGAAGGGGGAGGAAACCACTAGACCAACAGGCATGTATCTTCACTATTGGGATGGCGATCGGCATTGGGGGGCACACTAACCTCCTGCCACAGGCCATGCAAATGAGCCCATAATGGGCATGCAAATGGCCAGTTAGTGCCATGCATGCCTAAAGGACTCATTTGCATGGCTGGCATAGTGCATACCAACTTAATGCACCGTTGCTATGCTTGTTTAGGTATTCACTTTCCTTGATTTCTTTCTTTCTTTATCTATTTAATTTAAAATTTGGTAACCAGGAAAAGTACACTGAGCCAAGACTTGTTTCCAGGTATGACCTGGGGGAAGGGGTAGAAGGATTTACAATAGTCGAATAGCAAACATTGAAAAAATCATGGTTTAGATACAATAGAACAATATGCAGTAATTGCATATGTACATTTATACATTGGCATATATACATATTTAGTTACAATTTTGAGGAATCATATTTACAGGGTTCAAGTACATTAGACTATAGTAAAACAGTGTTTACGTGATTCATAGTACAGAGAAAAGGTAGTACCAGCTTGCAAGGTGTATACTTGCATGGAGGAAGGAATGGCGCATGAGAAGGGATTTTGTGAAGAAAAAAGGGTAAGAAGGTAGAGGATGTCTTCAGATAAAAACGCAGGGGAGTAAAAGGTAGAGGGGCACGGCATGCAAAGTGGAAGAGAGGAAAGAGAGAAATGGGGAAAGGGAGAAGGTGAGAGGAGAGTGAGAAAGGGTTGGGGAGGAAGGAGCAGAAGAGGGAGGAGCTACGAATGATGAGGAAAAGGAGTGAATGAAAAGGGGGGAGGAAAGAGTAGAGTGATGGGTCAAGAGGATCCAGATGGGGAGCAGTTGCAGGGGGTAGGGGGAGGAGCTTTAGCTATTGTTTTAGTATGGTTAAAGTGGGTGTGAGATGGATAGAATTGGGGATATGATTCCAAAGATCTGGTAGTCTGGAGGAGAAAGTGACCTTGCTTGCTTGCGAGTGTGGGTGCGGGAGATTGAAAGTGCAGAAATCATGGTTTCTCAGGCAGTAGCCTGATGTTGGTGAGGGAAATAAGAGTGTAGAGAGACAAGGTGGGAGAGCTGAGAACCAGTACTTGCCAATGAAGGTACACAGTGGGTGAGGCAATGCTTTGCAGGGAAGGGGAGGTCTAGGGTAGAGTATAAGGAACAGTGATGAGTTTGGAAAGGGAGGTTAAAAGCAAAGCAACATAATGCATTATACAGAGGATCTAACATAGTGAGGGACTATTGGGATTCACTTGGCTGGGGGTCGGGATTGTGCTGGTGGGGTTAGAGGTAGCAGTATCGGTGTTACCACTGCATCTTTCCGGTCCTATTCACACTCGGATAATGACATTCGCTATCCATTTGGGAATAGCGAGTTTTGTGACCTGGGCAATCACAAGGGGCCATGCAAACTTTTGTGTGGCACTTTGCAATTTTTTGTGAATCCTTTCCCAGATTTTCTAACATCAGTTGTATGTTAACAGTATAACTGTGTAGCTTAAGATATAACATGATCTCTGTTCATGTTTGCCACTTTTGCTGGTGCCAACCAGAGTAAACTAGTTAAAATTAATTTAAAGTGAACCAGTTCTTAACCCCATTTCTATCAATACATTTAAACAAGTACAGTATGTGGCATAAATCAATACTGTGCACTTACTTTAGTGAATATTCTAATTGCATTGCACTCACGTTTTGAAAATCGGCTCTGTGCTGCTCTGGTGCTGCAGATCGCAACTACTCTGGGGGACTGGCTGGATACTCACATGTGACATCAGAGTATGTTATGTCTACAGTAGTACTGTGTGGAATTTTCAAATTCCGGCAGAAGGAAATTCTGCAGAATTTTAAAAATTCCACAGAAATTCCAGCAAATTTCTCTGGAAATGGAATGGTGAAATTCTGCAGCAGATAATAGTTGCAGAATGATTTTCCATGGACAAAATGCTGTTCCATGGAATATTATTCTGCAGATCTCAATATTTTCCATGGAAGTTGTTGCAGAATAATTTTCCGTGGAAAAAATGCTGTTTTGCAGAACATTATTCCACAGATCACAGTAGGCAGAATTCTGCAGAAGAACCAGCAGAATTCTGGCAGAAATTCCACCTGCAGAATGGTCATTCCATGCTAATTTCACTGGCGGAATTCTGCATTCTGCACAGCACTAGTTTTCAGTATGCTGAGTGTCAGTGTGAGCCCATTTACAATGGAGCACTATGGCAGCAGTCAACAAATTGCAGTAGCACATCATCTGCTGGGTCCAGTGAATCAGCATAGCCATAATATAACTCTTCAGAGTCTGAGGATAATGTGCCTAATGCTAGTTTCAGCAAAGTTGGCATTTGTCCTTAGCAGTTTGAGCCAGAGTGTGACAATGGAGGTGACAGCCTAGATAATGGTCCTGCATCCAACCATCATTTAGTTATGATCCCGTAAAGCTAACTGACCTTTCATTGTATGTAATTTGCTGTTGTCTGTGGTACTGTACAGTGTATATGTGTTTTTTATTTAGTTTTATTCTTGATTGTGTAGTGTTCCCCTTCATATGGTACTACACATTACAATAGACATATTTGCGCAGTCTTCTTTTTATTTCTTTTTCTGTATAGGTTTTTATCCCCCTGGCGCCTGGTAGGCAGCTATGGCCCTCTCTCTGAGGGACTCATCCTCTGTGCCTCAGCATCCCCACACCAACCGACCCCATAATTCCCCTGCAGCTTGCCCCCTGTGACCGGGCCAGGGAGGGGAGCATCTACTCCCCCAGAGCATAATCCAGAAGTCGGGGTGGCCATGTGGACATGTCAGGCCATCATGGAGCTTTTCAGCTCCCTTTTCACATTTTCTCTTGTCCCCCTCCCCACCGATATAAGGATGCTGGTTACATGCCTCCTGACCCATACTGCCCTCCAGGCACTGCCAGAGGGCAGTCAATGTGTGGCATGACATGACCTCCCTTCCCCAAGAGAGGAGAGCAATCCTCCAGAAGCACAATCCTATCTCACCCCCCCAACCCCCAGCAAGCCAGGCTCATTTCCAAACCCAGGTCACTGGTGTGACATGAGGCGTAGCAAACAGAGCCTCAACCTCCAGCGCCACCAGTCTGGACCTCTCCCCTTCATTTCTATGCAGTTCATCTGATTTGAAATAATGACGTAAAATATCCCAACCTTGGGCTATGGGATGTTTGAAGCATTTATACTGCATCTGTGCTGTACATCCCCCTTACTATGCACAGAAACATCTGTCATGTGTTGAGCCAACATTTTGCATTTCCCACAATATCAGAGGCACCTTCACATAACCCCACTTAGACCACTACAAGGAGGTGATTTGAGCAATTCCTGCTCAAGACACAGAGCCTGCTAAGTGTAGTGCATTGAGCACAACCACACCCCATCCAAGGGCTGAGATTATTGCTCTAATGGAATCAAGCACCAGCCACCAGTCTCTGTTGCAGACAACCTGGATGCAGAGTGTATGCATGAGTCCACAACAATCCCTCCTCCACTTCAGGGAGTAGGCTACATGTTAGCACAGGGCCATCACCCCCCTCTCAGATGTGGTGGTTGTCTGATTGGAATCAGACACTTGCTGCCAGACTCTGCTGCAAATTCCCTGGATGCAGAGCATAGATTTGTGTCCACAACAATCCCACTCCTAGACATGTGGTTCTCAACATGTTACTGCTTTCAAACCCCCCACCAGGGTCACAGAGATAGTCTGAACTGAATTAAGTAACCACTTGAATAAAGCACCCACTGCCAAACTTTGTGGCAGATGCCCTGGATGCAGTGCATAAGCATGGGTCCACAACAGTCCCCCCTCCTAAACATGTAGGCTGCAACATGTTAGTGCCTTGAGCCCCCCACCCCCTCAGGGTTGAGGTGATCACCTGAATGGAATCAAACACACACTCCCAGACTCTGTTGGAGATACCCTGAATGCAGTGCATGAACATGAGTCCACAACAATCCCCACTCCTACAAATGCAGGCCACAACATGTTAGTTCCTTGAGCCCCCACACCAGAATCTAGGTGATTGTCTGAAATGAAGTAAGCACCCACTGCCAGACTCTGTGGCAGACATCCTGGATGCAGAGCATGAATGTGGGTCTACAATGAACCCTCCCATAGATATGTAGGCCACAACATGTTAGTGCTTAGAGCTCCCCCCACCAGGGGCAAGATGATTGTCTGAACAGAATCAAGCACCGACTGCCTGCCGGACTCTGTGGCAGATGTCCTTTGTCCACAACAATCCCACATCCAATATATGGAGCACGCTACATGTTAGTGCATTGCCCCCCCCCACCACTGTCAGTCTTGCTTGCATGAGTATATTGCTAATATCACTGTACTGTGTATTATTTGGTTTTCATTATATACTAAATTATTTTTTAATAATACTTTTCATAGGTGTGGAAACAGTATTACTATGCCTACTGCCTTAGCATGTCAGTGTTGCTGTGAGATTGACGAGGTAATGAATACATTTCTAGAGCTCCACCTGGATGAGGCATGCATCACAACCCAGTTTGGTTTTGAAAACATTAGACTGTGTGTTTGCATTCTGCAAACTGCTTATTACCAGTAAGACAAGAACATGATAATCCAGATCCTCTAGATCCCCATGAACAAGTATCAAGTAATAACATGATTAATTTACTTTGCTCATACAGGACTACAAAGTCAGCAATCCTCAACAAATATTACTATCAGCACAGTAATTTGTCATTGTACAAACGTTTAATTTCAAATTGCAGTGGCAAAAGACACCATTATCCTTGAGATCCATCTTCTTAAGGTGATGTCACAAAATCACCTAAAATACTATACTTCTGAGCCCAATAGTGCAGAGGGCTGATGTGCTGTAAGCATGTCACCTCTCATCACACCGGGTGGCCAGAGTTCTGCAATGAGCTTACGTTGCCAGGGTCAGCAGGGGTGTGAAGGAATTGGAGTGGATTGAGTAGATGCCTGGCAGCTCATCTCTGTCAAATTGGGGTAGTGAGCCATACTGGCTCTTAGCTACCACCAGGTAGAGGCGTATAGGTAGCACTGACATTTGGGATGCTGATGGTAGCATTGGAGGGTTAAAGGGCTGTGTTTCCAGAGTGCATGCACACCCCCACGCACATGCATCATCTGTTCTGCTGCAGATCTGTGAACCTGTGGAGAAAATAGAGATGAAAATGGTGGATCTCTGCTTTGTGAAGCATTGCCTGATGTACTATAACATGCTCTGCACCTTCAGGTCAAGGGCTTATTCTTGAGAGTTTCTGGGGGGTAGGATAGCCCTTGCCTCCCGGCCCCTCCACAGGGGAACCTAGCCCTGTACTTGTATTGTGCTGCAGCAACACTTCCTGATATGCTCAATGGTTTTTGGTTGCATGAGTGCTATTCCACCTATGGTATATTGATGATAACAGCCATATATTATCTCTGTGTGAGGATAGCATATGCTGGGACACTATATCCTTCTCCCAGTCATGACCCTGTGTCATTGACAAGACATTGTGTCATGCCATGTGTGCAGTGTTACTAAGGCATTTACAAACTCTCTGCATCCTCATCAGTATGCAATAAATACTGATTGATGTGATATCATTGCATAGGATGAAAATCAATAATGAATGATTCATAACTACTGTTACACTATTTCATACATTAACTTGTTAACAACTGCAATACAAGTTCATGTCATTTTTGTTCTACACAGCTGCATTACCTTATTGCCAAATGTACTAACTCATTGGTTTGTTGCCACCTTGGTCAAGTAAGGAAACATAGAAATATAGAAATTGACGGAAGATGGGGACCAAAGATCCATCTAGTCTGCCCTGAGCCCTACCCCCCTCTTTAGGATTTCTGTGAGACAATCCCCTTGTGTTTGTCTCAAGCTGCTTTGAATTCCTCTACTGTTTTGGAGTCAATGACTCCAGCTGGTAGACCATTCCATGGGTCAACCACCGTCTCTGTGATGAAAAACCTTTGCATGTTGCCCCTGAAGCTTTCTCCCCTCAATTTCATCTCATGTCCTTTTGTCCTACTGGTGCTATTGACCCTAAAGAGCTCCTTGATGGAGACTCTCTTCATACCCTTCAGAAACTTTAACTTCTCAATCATGTTCCCTCTATCCCTGCATTATTTCAGGGAGTACATGTTGAGTTCCTGTAACCTGCTTTTGTATGGCAACTTAAGGAGACTGTGTATCATGTAGGTAGGTAGGTAGGGAAAAATTGTATTTATACAGTAATACAGCCATTAGGGTTCCAAAAATCCCTGTTTACAAGGCATACCTGTTTATATAAAAAGCTAGATTGTTACAACAGTATAAAAATACAAAAATACAAAATATCAGACATACAAATAAATAACAGAAATTAACCAAACAGAGCAGGTGACCATTTAGCCACTTCATTCTTCTCACCTATTACAATAGCAGTGAAATCCAAGTTCATGATTCATTGCTGTTTTAAAAACAGTAACAGTGACATTTAAATTTCGGAGAAAAGGGGTAAGACAATTCCAGCTGGAAGCAACCTGATACTGTAGAGTCATTTCATTAAATCAATTTTGTGATTTCAAGTATTATTAAGTCCCCAGCTCCCATTTTTCTTACATTTAGCCCATGATTTGGCTTCTGTAATTTGATTTTTAGGTTATTAAGTGATTTATTTTTAAGTATGCCCCATACTTGATTTAACCAAATACCCTTGGCCTGCAGATTTAGTGGATTCC
Organism: Neoceratodus forsteri; assembly: GCA_016271365.2. Classification (NCBI taxonomy): domain Eukaryota; kingdom Metazoa; phylum Chordata; order Ceratodontiformes; family Ceratodontidae; genus Neoceratodus; species Neoceratodus forsteri. Next base: position 954,701,593 of record CM057456.1, read on the forward strand.
AGCCTAGATTTGTATACATTGTATAATGGTGAGTTCTAAAATCACACTTTAACACAAATCTTGCAAGTTTATTACAAAGTACATCTAAATTATTTAATTGCTTTTTTGTGGCTTGTCTGTAAATGCTACTTCCATAGTCAATTACCGGTAGTACTAGTTGATTTACTTAGGTTGATCTCATTTCTTTTTTCATATAATCTGATATACATCTTATTACTCCAATCTTTGCATTTGTTTTCCTTATTAGTTTTGTTATATGCTGTTGAAATGTTAAATGCTGATCTATTTGTATCCCTAGGTACTCCTACGTCACAGTTTGCTCCAAGATCTTACCTTCCTGAGACATTATCTTTAGTTTTGGGACTCCCTTCCTCTCTGGGGCAAAAAACATATTCTGTGTTTTTTTTTTTTGCATTTTGTTAATTAATAGACCCAGAAATGAAAAGTGCCCTTGCATAACAAGGAAGTCACTTTGTAGTTTCTGTTCTACCTCTCCCGGATTTATTCCTTCTGTTACCAAAATGGTATCATCTGCATAGAGTCAAATTTGTGAATGTTTAATACAATTTGGTAAGTCATTTAGATAGACTATGAACAAGAGGGGGCCCAGGATATACCCCTTGAGCACCCCTCTTGTCACATAGTCCATCCTTTACTGCTGACAGTTCAGGACAACAAACTGAGATCTTTTATCGAGGTAGGACATAAACCATCTGCAAGTTTCTTCCTCTACTCCTATTTTCTTCAATATACTAATCAAAATGCTATGATCCACCAAATCAAATGCTTTGGACAGGTCCACATATACCACACCCACAGACTTTGCTTCCCTGAGAGGTATAGCTATAAGATCTAAAAAGTCCATGAGTGCGTTGGATGTGGACCTGCCCTGCCTAAAACCAGATTTGCATTGAGTTAATTTGTTATATTTCTCCAGGTACTCCATGTCTCTCGACCTTTCATCCCTCAAATGTGTGACAGTATGTGTGACAAATGAGCAAAATGTGTGACACAGCATCAAAAATGACATTGCAAGCTCAGAACACAGTCTAAATCTCTGCACTTATGTTATTCATGTTTGCTGATAAGAAAGTGTCATAGATTATTATGAATCTCTGCATTGAAGTTTCAGTGGGCAGTGTGGAATATTACCTGTGCTATGTGAGACAGAGAGTTTCTGAGAGGTAAAATGAGTGATGTACCTCGTAATGTGTGAGAGTTGAGAGGTATGAGGTACTCCATCAGCTGATCATGAACAATGTTTTCAAATATCTTGGAAACCATAGATGATAAGGCTATTGGACGATAATTTGAAGCTTCCATAGGGTCTCCTCCTTTGTCTATCAGGACCATTTTAGGAAGTTTCCAACTTGATGGAAACTGCCGCTCCCTTAAACTCCAGTTAAAAATGTTTATTTGTTTATTAAAAAATCTAGAAAATACAATACCTTTGAGCCATGCTGTTTTACAAAAGTTCCATGTCAGGAGAGCACATACACGTTAAACAAAACAAGCAACATTTTTGAAACAGGCATAAAACAGTATTCAAACAGTTCAGGTACAGCATCATAGTAATAATAACCATGAGTAACACATTTGGGGACATTGCAAGCATTTAGAGGGAAACAAGGGTGAAGGAAGAGAGTAGAAAGGGGTGGAAGATGAAAAGAGACTAGTGCAGCTCATGGCTTTGTCAAGTGATCAGGGAGAAGAGGTTGAGCAGAATGTGGAGGGGGGGATTTAGTGGAAGCAGTCACAAGAGCTGGAAGCTGTGAGATGATGATGGAGTCTAGATTTGAATAATCCCAGAGAGGTGGAGGTGGTGATGTAAGTGCTGAGGCCATTAAACCAGCTGGGTACACGGTGAACAAAAGATCTTTGGCCCTGAGGGGTGCGGCACCAGGGGGTCTGTAGAAGCTGACATTCAGACCTTCTGGTATTACAAGGGTTGGAGTTAGGGTGCAGGAGGTCTTGGCTACAAGGTGTAGTAAGACCCAAGGTAGATTTTTTTCACCCTCAGGCAGGTAAGGTACCTCATGCAATTGGAGAGTTGTAACCATCCCATTTGAGCATAGAGCTCAAATGTATGAGTGCACTGTTGGGCTCCAGTGAGCAGCCGACAGGTCTTGTTAAGGAACTTCATTACACTCCAGAGGGCAGTAGTCGAGGCAGAGCCATAGATAATTAGGCCATAATCTATGACAGAGACGACAAAGCTTTGGATAGCAGTCTTCAGTGCAGCTTCCGTAAGGTGCTGTCTGTTTCAGTATAGAATTCCAATGCGTTGGTTCACAATCCTCGCAATACTATCAATGTGGGCACCAAAAGATAGGCAAGGGTCGTGAGAGATTCCAAGGTATTTAAATTATGACACTTGTTCAAGGGTATTTCCTCATGTCCGTATTGATAGAAGCGTGATATTGCCTTATGGTTGTTTTGCAAGCTGGAGATAATTCCAAAGCAGCTTCCTTCAACAGTTTATTATCTATCTTATCTGGGCAACTAGCCTTATTTATCTTTAACTTATTTATACTTTTTAGAACTTCTTTTTGTCATTCTCCTAAATCTGAACTTGGGTATATTTTCATCTTGGGGGTCCCCTTGTTTCACATCACTCATTTGATTTATACAAGGTGTGATTTTTGATTTCAAATCAGGAAGATTTATGAAATAATTATTCAAAAAAATCAGCAGCCCTATTTGTTTCAAGCACTATACCATTTTGGCTGAGTTTTATCTCAGCCTGGTTCTTAACCAGTTTTATGAGATTTTTCATTAAAGACCAGTAGGCACTTGGATCCGTTGTTTCCTTGTTTTTTGTGTGTGTAATAAAATGCTTTTGATTTCCTTATTTCCTGAATTACTCTATTCCTTATCTTTTTGTATTGATCCCAGACTTCAATTTTCCATGTTTTGTTACCCTTTTTCCAAAGTTGATTTCTTGACCTAATCAGTTTCCTAATCTTTACTGTTATCCATGGCAAATAATTTAATTTTTGGTTAACTTTTTTCTGTGGAGCAAATTTATCACAAGCTTTCCCAAACATCGTTGAGAATTCCTGTACTGCTAAATTTATATCTGGAATAAGAAAAATCCTGTGCCATGGTAATCCCTGAAGATGCTTCCTAAATAACAAACTATTAAATTTAGAATAACACTTTTTAAACATTGTTGGTGCTACATTTATAGGAATATTTTTTTTTATCAGTAGAAAAAATGCATTGAACAACATTATGATCTCCTAAGCTGGAAGCACGTACTCTTTTTTTTCCAAAATAGTCAATTCAGGTGAAATGAAGAGCAGGTCTAAAATATTACTTTTACTGGTCAAATAAACTTTCTCATAGGAATATCTATTATCTATATTAAATTTAAACAACTCATAGATTCTTCCAATTTCTGACCCCTGGGACAAACCCATACTGCGTTGAAATCACCAGTCAAAATGGTTTGTAATTGACCCTTATGCCCCATTAATACATGTGTAAATTTATCAGAATGAATGGTATTAGTTATAGGGGGAGAATAAGCCACTACTATAGCCATGTTCAATGCCTGAATCTCAATTAACGAACATTCAATCCCTTCAATTTTCCCCAAAAATAACATTTTAGAGTAACCAATTGAATGTCTGATGTACATTAAAATACATCGCCCCGATCTCCTCAATCATCTTGCCTATAATGATAGAAATCTTTAAGTGCAACCTCTTCATATTTAATTTCCTTTTTTAACCATGTTTCCGTCAATATTACTATATATGGCTCTTTGCAGTCAACCCAGGTCCTAAGAAGTTCAATTTTTTTAATCATACTTCTTGCATTATCTAAAGCCAGTTTAATGGTACTTCCTCATGGACCTGGATTCAATTCAATATCTCCACAAAGGGCCAGAGATAGCAATAGAACTTGGTTACATGAATAAACATTCCTAGTTAATGGTACAAAATAGATTATTTGAAGTTCTTTTTTGATCAGGTTGAAGGGATTTCTTCGCATGGCCAACTTTTATATTTGTTTTTGTCTCCTTTTATTCAAAGAATAATTTACATAAACACAAGATCTTTCTGTTAAAGTGTCAGTATTAATGGAAACATACAGCTGGACCATGCAGACCAATCCCACTACCAACCCCATCATCTTGAATAACAATCTCCCTTTCATTATCTCTAAGAGTTCAAATATTCTAGGTGGGCAGAATAACTCCTAAAAAAAATCCTGGGAAACAGATCCAGAGATAGAAAAACAAAATAAAGTGACGTTCCTAAAGCAGAGCTCCCAGTGCAGGCACCCAATGCACAGCACTGAGAGAATTAAACTCAGGAACAACGCTTGACAAACAATACCTCCGGTATCTTATTCTCAGGACAAAGCACTGAGACCAGAAGATACAGATAGTTTAAACTTAACAGTAACAACTTTAAATTCAGAAATAACTTTTATCTAAAAATCTTACTCCTGGTATTGTGCCCTCGGTACAGACACCCACCAATTATCTTATTATTCCATACCGAGGGCTCAGTAACTCAGAAGGCAGCACTTATAATAAAACAAACTAACTTTCATTCAGATCACTTAAATTAACCACATCTGGTACACTAAGGACTATCTAACGTTATTAACCTACAGTATATATACACACTTTAAAACTTGTCTAACATAGCAAACTTTTATTTTAAATAGGAGCCTATGTTCATGTCCCAGTAAAATATCCCTAAATGTTTACCAGCTATTTTCTGTCAGTATTTCTCTTCCAAGTGGTGCTTGTGCCACTCATGCTCACGCAGTAGTAGCGCGAGTCTTTTCAATCATTACTGCCCCTCCTCCTCTGCTGACACTCTTTTAAATGTCCCACCAGTGGCAATACAGCTGCTGGCAATCACAAAAGCTCTGGTAACTGGGAGCTTGCAGAAATAAGTAGTGGAAACACTGCAGGGTAGAGCTTTAGCACACAGATTTAAATGTCTTGCAATAAACAGAGATCTTATTCAGCTGACTGCAGTAGATGGTGTAAGATGGAACAACGTACCTGTTTCTGCAGTAGCAGCACACGCCTTTTCAATTGTTACTGTGCATCATTTTTGTTGCCCTCCTCTGTACTGTCTCCAATCTATCTATGTCCTTCCTGAGATAAGGTCTCCAGAACTGGACACAGTACTCAAGGTGGGGTCTCACCAGGGCCTGTACAGTGGCAGGATCACCTCCTTTCTTCTACATGTGATACCCCTTCCTATGTGTCCTAGCATCCTGCTGGCCTTCTTTGCTGCCTTATTGCATTGTCCACCTACCTTCAAATTGCCTGTTATGATAACCCCTAGATACCTCTCCTGATGGGTGGTTGCTAGTTTCTCCCCTCCCTGGTAGTAGTCTGTTTCTGGGTTGCTTCTGCCCAGATGCATAACCTTGCACTTTTTCACGTTGAATTTTAACTGCCACAAGTTGGACCAGTGTTCCAGCCTGAGTAGGCCATTTTTCATTTGCTCTACCCCCTGTGCAGTGTCCACCCTGTTGCAGAGCTTTGTGTCATCTGCAAACAGGCACACCTTCCCACTCAACTCCATTGTGACATCTCTGATGAAGATATTAAAGAGTAATGGTCTGAGGATGGACCTCTGTGGCACCCCGCTTGTCACCTCCCTATCCCCTGATGCTGCCCCATTTACTGTCATGAACTGAGTTTTCTGTTCAAGACAGCTACTCACCCATGCTACCACTTCCTGCCCCACTCCTGTATGGTTGAGTTTGTTTAGCAGCCTTCTGTGTAGTACAGAGTCTAAGGCCTTGCTAAAGTCAAGGTAGATAACATCAATGGCTACCCCTGGTCCGCAGCCCTAGTAACTGAGCCAAAGAACTCAATCAGGTAAGTCTGGCAGGACCTTCCCATTGTGAAGCCATGCTGCTTGGCATCCAGTTGTCCAGATTCATCCAGGAATGCTGGTATCCTTTCTTTGAGTAGTGACTCCATCATCTTACCCACCACCGAGGAGAGACTGACCGGACGGTAGTTTCCTGTTGCTTCGCTGCTACCACTCTTGTGTATGGGGACCACTATTGCTCTTTTCCAGTCCTGGGGAACTGTCCCTTCTCTCAAGGATCTGATAAAAAGATCCAATAGTGGTGCTGCCAGTTCATCATTAAGTTCCCTCAATATGCATGGGTGGACCTTGTCCAGCCCCATGGCTTTATCTACCTTTAATTTTTGTAATTCTGTCCTTACCCTCTCTATTGTGAACAGGCTTGTGTCCAGTCCCCCTAGGTGACTTCTGTCCTCCTTTGGGGTGGATCCATTATTCGGTGCCTCCTTAGTAAAGACTGACCAGAAGTTCTCATTTGAAACTTCTGCCTTTTCACTGTCTTCTTCTATCCCCCCCCATCCATGCTCATAAGCCTGACAATGTCTCCTTTGTTTTTCATTTTATCACTTATGTACCTAAAGAAGGTCTTATTGCCTCCTTTAACCCCCATGCTATGTCTTCCTCAGTCTGTGCCTTTGCTTTTCTGATTATCCTTCCTGCCTCCTTCAAGCTTCACTTGTATGCCTCCCTATGTATTTCGCTGTTTGAACCCTTGTACCTTTGGAATGCTAGTCTCTTTTCCCTCACTGCAGCTGCCACCTCCTTTGTGAACCGTAACAGATTTATTTTTATGTTGGCATGTTTGCGCAGCCAACATCTTGCGGTAGTGCAGATTTGGAGGTGCAGTCACTGTTGGGCGAATGCAGGGCATGCATCAGTAGGTGTGTCCCTCATTCCCCAATCAGCCTGCATGCTGGCGCCACACCACCTGGGCGAGCACATCTAATGAAAGGTCCACTGCAATGCAAGCAAAGCTCATCACATGCAGCGGACCTCCTGACGTGCTTAACCAGAAACACAAACATGGTGGCACACTGCCCGCCAAACTGCCAACTTTGGGGTGCCCAATCTCCCTGTCAGCTACCTACCCCAGTGTATGTGCTGATGGGGGAGCCCGCTCCCATCAGCAAGAACCCCTCATTTGTTATATACCAAGGGGTGCCCAATCCCCCTTGGCTTTTGGCCCCCACTTTCCTTGTGTGCCAACTGGCGTGCCCAATCTACCGTTGGCTAAAGCTGCCCCCAAAAAACAAGGCTCTGTTGGCATGCTGGAAGCCCACCACAGCCTGCCACATGCCCCTGTAAACAGAAAAATGGTCCCGCATTGTTTTTTATTTGTACCTGTGGAAAAAGAAAATGGTCCCTTGGCGGTCTCTTTGCCCCTCCCACAACCCGCGCCTACCCACTGCGCACCCTGCCTCCCCACCCCCCTCACACCATACTTATCTGTGGAGTCTGGCATGATGATCTTCAGTGGACTGAGAACATGTCTGCACTCTTCAAAGCTGACTGCGAACTGAAGAAATGCCGGTAAGCTGTATAATGGAATAAATAGGATTTTTTTAACTTTGATGCATATCTCAGGCATTTTTTGGAATTTTGGCAGCAAATTTTCAACATGGAGTTTTTGGGACCACTCCTCATGAATTCTGGCACTGGCATGGCATTATTCGGTCCCGAAAGGTGACTTCGTGGTCACTGCACAGAATCACCTTTTGGGACTGAGTAAGGACATGACAGTGCCACTGTTCATGAGGGGAGCTCTCAAAAAGTCTATGTTGCAAATTTGGTGACAAAACTCCCCAAAATAGCTGTTTTACGAGCGTGCATTGCGCTATTTCTATGCACATGCATAACATCATGAATTTGTAATATTTTCACTCCAGATTTTCAAACTTGCCATTTTTCTACACCTCCTGATGAACAGTACAGCTGTCATTTTACATATCCTGCCGGAAATTTGTTTTTGCATGTCTGGCACAGAATAGAGTGGTCGCTGAGCGAAATGACTTTTTGGGACAGCTTGAGGAAATGACAGTGACACTGTTCATGAGCAGAGGTCCTAAAATGCCTATGTTGAAAATTTGGTGCTGAAAGTCCATAAAATGACTGTGTTGCTAATGCATGTTGCACAGTTTCCACGTACCCTTGTAACTTTGCAAATTTGCAATATTTCCATGCCAGATTTTCAACACTAGCACTTTTTCACACCTCCTTATGAACAGTATGGCTGTCATTTTTCACATTCTGCCAAAAATGTGTGGCACGCAATGGCATGGTCGCTGTGGGAAATCAACTTTTGGGACAAAATCGCACCACCACTGTTCATAAGGGAAGTCCCAAAATGCCTATGTTACAAATGTGGATACCAAACTACCACAAATAATTGGGTTATGAATGTGTGTTGCACAGTTTGTATGCATGCTCATTGCTTCACCAATATTTCATATTGTCACTCCAGATTTTCAACATTGCTATTTTTTTACACCTCCTCATGAACAATACAGTTGTCCTTCTCCACATCCTGCCCAAAAATGTGTTTTTGTCCCTCTGTCACCAAATGACACAGCCACTGTGCTAAACCACCTTTCAGCTAACAAAGTGATTGTGCCACTTTTCATGAGGTTGCCTGACAAGGAGCCCATGTTGAAAATGTGGAGTGAAACTACCACTACATGTTTATGATGTTAGGGTTTCCAACTGTAGCACCCCATCTGGTACAGACTGACAGGCATCAGGGGTGTGACTTGGGATCATTGGATGTAATGCTCATGCCATTCCAGCCCCTATCCCCATTCTGCAGCCACTGACAGGCATCGTGGTGTGCCTTGCACTGTTCGGCCACAAAGTTCACCCCATACTCCTATACTGCACCCACATCAGAGTATTTTCTTATGGAATGGGGTAAGTATAATGCCGAAAGACCCCAAAGCACACCCTGACACTTGTCATTGTCTACTGGGCAGGGTGAGGTACAATTGCATGAGTGTTATAGCTGACAACCCAAAGGTACACCCCAATGCCTGTCACTCTCTACAGGGTGGGGGTGGGGTTGGTGTCACTTCAATACTTCACTGCCATTCCTATTATGCATCTCTAGCTCCAGCACTGCCAATGCAATTGCCAGCGCGACAACATTCAGCATTGACAAATGCTTGTTTTCTTTGTCTTACTGACCAGCCTGGAATATTTTGCAATAACCTCCGCTAGTGCTTCTCTTATGTTTATCCAACATTCTTCTACCCCTCCTTTTGCCTTCCTCTGGAGGATATCCCTAAAGCATATTCTCATCTGATGGAAGTCTGTTCTTCTGAAGTCTATGATCAGTGTCTTAGTCTGGCTTGTTTCCTTGGCCTTTTTGACCTTGAACCATACAGATTTGGGGTCACATGACACCAGATGGAACTCCACCTCCACCTCCAGGACATTGCTGCTGTTTGTGAGCACCAGGTAGGGACTGTGTTTTCTCTAGTGAGGGCCGTGACATGCTGATTAAGTCCAGCCCCTCTCAAGGTGTTTAGGAAATTTCTGCTCCTATTTGTGGATGCTGTGCAGGAGTTCCAGTCCATGTCCATGAGGTTGAGGTCCCCCATCAGCATGACTTCTCCTTTTCCTGCCATTTTTAGTATGTTTTCAAGTATTGCTTTGTCTCCTTCTGCCCCTTGTGAGGGAGGCCTGTACAGTATATCACTCCTAGTCTGAGGGATGAGCAGGTTCATCTTGGGACCTCCATAGCTTTTATGTACTCCTTTATATATAACACACACCCCCACCCTTACACCCTTTTCCATCTTTCCTGAATAATTTGTAACCTGGGACTGCAACATCCCATTCATGGCTTTTGTTTAACCATGTTTCTGTGACTGTGACCCAGTCCAATCCTGCATCTGCTATTGTGGCTGAGAGTTCTGGGATGTTGCTATCTAGACTCTGGGCATTGGTCATCATTGTCTTCCAGAGTTCAGCCTCTTTGATCCTTTGTTTCCTTGTACTTCGTCTAACTTGTATGACCATCATGCACTCCTGTTGATTATGTCTATGTGATTGGTGATGGGCGCTGTTACATGGCTCTGGGGAGGTGGTGACTGGGGTTTTATATTCCTGCTCCCATCTGATCACCACCACCCCATCTTCTAGTTTAAACTCACTATGAATACATTGAGGTTTTGTCCTAATGCCCTTAACCCCTCCCTGTTGAGGTGAAGGCCATTAAATTTAAAGTAAGTTCTTTCCCAGAAACATTTCCAGTTGTCGATGAAGGTGTGGCCCTTTCCAAAGCACCAAGTGCGGATCCAAGAGTTCAGTTCTGTTATTTTGGCTTCCCTAACCTTTCCTTGGCCTTTTCCCTTCTCCCATACTGGAAGTACCTCAGAGAAGGACAAGGTGGATGAAAAAGAGGTGCGTCTATCCCCTAGAGCTGAGATATGCGCCTTGGCTGAATTGACGGAATGGTTCGCAATATTGTTAGTTCCTATGTGAACAACGATGGCCTTGATGTCTCGCTCCTTTCTGATGCACTTTCCTATGCAACTTGCATCACTTTTGTTGTGGTCCTAGGAGACATCTGACCACTATCTACATTTGGCTGTTCCATTTAACTGTGATTTGACCCCATGTATCATGGAGTCCCCACAATGATCAGTTTCTTTCTTTCCTTTGGTGGGAGGGTTTGCCCTACTAGTTATGTCCTGATGAAGTGTTTGGTGCTGCTGCACCCCTTCCCCCTGGCTCAGGTCAGAGTGCTCACCCTTCCCTGGCTCATTGACAGGAGCACACTTGCACCTACATGCACCTGCTTGATTGCATTGATTGTGTATGTGTCATTGGCCTAGCAGGTAGCAGGTATTACACTTTCAAGGAGAGTATTTAGTGACACATCCCTCCCACATCAACAGTACTTATGATACACACTTGCTGTACATGAGGAGAGCTTGTGTGTAGGATAATATGTTGTGTATATAATGGTACAGTACAGTACAAACCAGTTTCATAGATACATAGATACATAGACAGTGTCGGCAGATAAGGGCCTATGGCCCACCCAGTCTGCCCATTTGAGCTTGTAAGTTCAGTTCGTTTTCCTAGAAGTCTGTTGCCCCTTACCCCTGACCTCTAGAATTCCTTTATGTCTATCCCATGCATTCTTAAATCCCGTTATTGTTTCAGCCCCCACCACTTCCTCTGGCAGGGTGTTCCACTTGTCCACCACCCGTTCTGTGAAGAAATTCTTTCTCATGTTTCCTCTGAATCATACTCCCTCCAACTTCAACCCATGCCCTCTAGTCCTGGAACATCTTTTTCACTTAAAAATAGTGTTTTCCTGCACCCTGTTCCTCCCTGAAGGATACTTGTATGTCTCTATCATATCCCCTCTCTCCCTCCTCTCCTCCAGGGAGTACATGTTCAGTTCCTTCAACCTGTCTTCATAGGACTTGTGATGCAATCCATGCACCATCTTTGTTGCCCTCCTCTGAACCTTCTCTACCCAGTCTATGTCCTTACATAGGTATGGCTCCAGAACTGTACACTGTACTCAGGTGGGGCCTCACTAGTGTCTTGTATAACAGAATTATGACATCCTTTTCCTGCTGGTGATACTCTGCCCATACATCCCAGCATCCTATTTGCTTTACCTGCTGCCTTGTCACACTGTTTCCCTACCTTGAGGTCATCAGAGATGATAACCCCAAGATCCCTTTCCTGCTTGGTGCATGCTATATCCTCACCCCCCAACTGATATATTGTGCCAGGGTTTTTGTGCCCCATATGCATTATCTTGCACTTCTTTGCATTGAATTTCAACTGCCAAACCCCTGACCATTCTTCAAGTATCTGCAGGTCACTTCTCATTCTGTCTACATCCTCTGGTGTGTCTACTCTGTTACAGAGCTTTGTGTCATCAGTGAACAGTGAAATTCTGCCTTCTAGATCCTGCGCAATGTCACTGATGAAGATGTTGAATAGGACCAGTCCCAGCACTGATCCCTGTGGTACCCCACTGGTCACTCTTCCCTCTGTGGAGTGACAGCCATTTACCACCACCCTCTGTGTCCTGCCACCCAGCCAGTTACCTACCCACCACACTACTGTCCTGCCCACACCCATATTCCCCAGTTTGTGCAATAGTCTTCTATGTGGCACAGTGTCAAAGGCCTTGTTGAAGTCCAGATAGGCCATGTCCACCACCTCCCTGATCCACCTCCCTAGTCACCCAGTCAAAAAATTCAGCGAGGTTGGTCTGACATGACCTCCCCCTGGTGAAACCATGCTGCCTTGGGTTCTGTAGTCCATTGACAACCAGATGTTCCACCAAGCTCTCCTTCAGTAGTGCTTCCCATGATCTTCCCACTACCAAAGTGAGGCTGACTGGTCTGTAGTTCCCTGCTTCCTCTTTGTTCCCACTTTTGTATAGGGACTACATCTGCTGTCCTCCAGTCTTTGGGTACCTCCCCTGTTTCCAGTGATCAGCTAAACAGGATAGCCAGAGGTTCAGCCACCACCTCTCTTAGTTCTTTAAGGACCCTGGGGTGCACCCCATCTGACCCCATTGTTTTATCAACTCTTATTACTTCCAGTTCCTTCAGGACCCTTTCTCGTGTAAAGGGACTTGTGTCCATTTCTGCACCATTCTCATCCCTTGTTCTTCCTTCAGACCCATTACCCTTCTCTTCCTCAGTAAAGACTGAGCAGAATACCTGTTCAATATGTCAGCTTTACTGTTGTCATCCTCCACGCGGCCCCCATCCTCCCCTTTCAGTCTCACTATCCCTCCCTTTGTCTTTCTTTTTTCACTTATGTACCTGTAAATGGTTTTGTCCCCTCTACCCACTGATTTTGCAATGTGCTCTTCTGTCTGAGCTTTGGCTTCCCTTACTGACCTCCCTGCCTCCTTTTGCTTCTCCTGGTACTTCTCCCTATCCCCTTCTTCCTGTGACTTTTTGTATTGCCTGAATGCAATCTTTTTGGCTTTCACTTTCTTTGCTACCTCTTTGGAAAACCATAATGGTCTCCTCTTCCTTTTCCTCTTGCTAACCTGCTTAATGCATAATTCTGTTGTTCTTGTAATCCCCATTTTAAATACTGCCCACTGTTCCTCAACCCCCAATTCCTGTCCCATTCCCCTTAATGCCTCTTTCAAGTATCTCCCCATTTTCCCAAACTCTGCCCCCCTAAAATCCAGGATACGCGATTTTGTGTGGTTTGGTTCTGCTCTTTCTATGATTTCAAACCACAATGACTGGTGGTCACTGTTTCCCAGGTGCTCCCCACTGTACCCCCATCACACTGTCCCTGTTTGTGAGCACAAGGTCCAGTATTGCCTTCTGCCAAGTTGGTTCCATGACCAGTTGCTTGAGGAAGGCACCCTGAAGGAGTCCAGGATAAATCTGCTCTAGTTGATGCTGCTGCTGGGATGCTCCAGTCCACGTCTGGAATATTGAAGTCTCCAACCAGTACTACCTCACCTTGTCTGCCATCCTTTGGATGGCTAGCATCAGCTCAGTATCTGTTTCTTCCTCCTGGGCTGGTGGTCTATAGACCACACCTGTGGATGGCTGTCCCATTTTCCTTTCCCTTAACCCACAGTATCTCTCCCCATTTTGTTCCTCCTGGATCTCTGTGGCCCTTATGTCATTTTTCATACAGTGCCACTCCTCCTCCCTTCCTGCCTGCTCTGTCTCTTCTGAATATGTTGTAGCCAGGTATGGCCATCTCCAGCGGTGGTTATCATTACACCAGGTTTCAGTGATGGCTACAATGTCCAGGTCTGACTGCACCATGATGGCCTCAGATCTTCCATCTTGTTGCTAAGGCTCCTGGCATTTGCACACATGGCTTTCCATGATTTGACCTCCTAGACTGTTTCACTGTTCTACTCCAGCCCCTTCCTTGGTTGTCATTTATCCCTGGTTCTCCTTGCTGTCTGCCCTTCTGCTGAATTTTGCCCTTTTCTGCTTATCCACCTCTTGGGCACTAATCTCCATCTTTTGCACATGCTTTGAGAGATAGCCCTCCTCTGGTTCACTGGTTCCACTGCTAGCTGTGGGGGTGAGCAAGTGGGTACCCTCCTTGCTGGCCTGCCACCCCTTTGCTAGTTTAAATGCTTGTCAATGTAGCATTTAAAATTATCATTGAGTGCTTGGATTCCCCTCCAGTATGGATGCAGGCCCGTCAGGCAGACAAACCTCCATCCCTCCAGGTGGATCCCCAGTCACCAATGAATCAACCCTTCCTCCACCAACACAGTTCTTCAACCATGAGTTAAAGTTCCTGGTGCATGCACTCCTATGCTCTCCTTACTCTCACAGGTAGTACTTCTGGAAAGTGACAGAAGTAGCTACTGCTTGAGACCCTCCCAGTTTCCTAAACTCTTCCTGAACTTCCTTTGGCTCCCATTTGCCAGGTCATTGGTACCTGGGTGGATAATGACATCAGCTCACCCTCCGTCTTGCCTTCCAGTGATCCCAGGATCTTACTTCCTTCCCTCACATGCACCTGTGGGTACCTCACCTCCTGTCCCCCTCCTGTGTTCCTAGCTGGATCCCTCTTATGATGGAGTCCCCACCAGGATTTGCTTCCTCCTCCTCTGGGGTCCACTGCTTTCCCCGCTGAGGTCACCTCCCTGGCTAACCTCCACATCCTTTCCATCCACTTCTCTGGGTACCTCTATTTGGTTGTCCTCATTCGCCAGTGTGGCATATGAATTCTTGAGTGGAATAGGATCTGGGATGTGCCTCTGCCTGACCGCTCTAACCCTCCCTGAGCCCACTGTCATCCAAGTGCTCCTCGTTCTTGGCATCCTTTGAGGCAGTTGCATTGGACTGGGTGGTCCCAGGATAGGGGTGATGGTACTCCTGACCCAGTTTACTTCCGCTCTGAGTCTGGCTACCTCCTCCCGCAGTCCAGAGAGACAATTTGTAACCTGGGACTGCAACATCCCATTCATGGCTGTTGTTTAACCATGTTTCTGTGACTGTGACCCAGTCCAATCCTGCATTTGCTATTGTGGCTGAGAGTTCTGGGATGTTGCTATCTAGACTCTGGGCATTGGTCATCATTGTCTTCCAGAGTTCAGCATCTTTGATCCTTTGTTTCCTTGTACTTCGTCTAACTTGTATGACCATCATGCACTCCTGTTGATTATGTCTATGTGATTGGTGATGGGCGCTGTTACATGGCTCTGGGGAGGTGGAGACTGGGTTTCTATATTCCTGCTCCCATCTGATCACCACCACCCCATCTTCTAGTTTAAACTCACTATGAATACATTGAGGTTTTGTCCTAATGCCCTTACCCCCTACCTGTTGAGGTGAAGGCCATTAAATTTAAAGTAAGTTCTTTCCCAGAAACCTTTCCAGTTGTCGATGAAGGTGTGGCCCTTTCCAAAGCACCAAGTGCAGATCCAAGAGTTCAGTTCTGTTATTTTGGCTTTTCTAACCTTTTCTTGGCCTTTACCCTTCTCCCATACTGGAAGTACCTCAGAGAAGGACAAGGTGGATGAAAAAGAGGTGAGTCTATCCCCTAGAGTTGAGATATGCGCCTTGGCTGGTTTGACAGAATGGTTCGCGATATTGTTAGTTCCTATGTGAACAACGATGGCCTTGATGTCTCGCTCCTTTCTGATGCATTTTCCTATGCAACTTGCATCACTTTTTGCTGTGGCCCTAGGGAGACATCTGACCACTATCTCCATTTGGCTGCTCCCATTTAACTGTGATTTGACCGCATGTATCATGGAGTCCCCCACAATGATCAGTTTCTTCTTTCCTTTGGTGGGAGGGTTTGCCCTACTAGTTATGTCCTGATGAGGTGTTAGGTGCTGCTGCACCCCTTCCCCCTGGCTCAGGTCAGAGTGCTCACCCTTCCCTGGCTCATTGACAGGAGCACACTTGCACCTACATGCACCTGTTTGATGCATTGATTGTGTATGTGTCATTGGCCTAGCAGGTAGCAGGTATTACACTTTCAAGGAGAGTATTTAGTGACACATCCCTCCCACATCAACAGTACTTATGATACACACTTGCTGTACATGAGAAGAGCTTGTGTGTGGGATAATATGGTATGTATATAATGGTACAGTACAGTACAAGCCAGTTTCATAGATACATAGACAGTGTCGGCAGGTAAGGGCCTATGGCCCACCCAGTCTGCCCATTTGAGCTTGTAAGTTCAGTTTGTTTTCCTAGAAGTCTATTGCCCCTTACCCCTGACCTCCAGAATTCCTTTATGTCTCTCCCATGCATTCTTAAATCCTGTTATTGTTTCAGCCCCCACCACTTCCTCTGGCAGGGTGTTCCACTTGTCCACCACCCGTTCTGTGAAGAAATTCTTTCTCATGTTTCCTCTGAATCATGCATTCCTCCAACCTCATCGTATGCCCTAGTCCTGGAACATCTTTTTCACTTAAAAATAGTGTTTTCCTGCACCTGTTCCTCCTGTAAGATACTTGTATGTCTCTATCATATCCTCTCTCCCTCCTCTCCTCCAGGGAGTACATGTTCAGTTCCTTCAACCTGTCTTCATAGGACTTGTGATGCAATCCATGCACCATCTTTGTTGCCCTCCTCTGAACCTTCTCTACCCTGTCTGTGTCCTTACGTAGGTATGGTCTCCAGAACTGTACACTGTACTCCAGGTGGGGCCTCACTAGTGTCTTGTATAGCGGAATGGGACCTCCCTTTTCCTGCTGGTGATGCCCCTGCCTATACATCCCAGCATCCTATTTATTTTACCTGCTGCCTTGTCACACTGTGCTTCCCTACCTTGAGGTCATCATCAGAGATGATAACCCCAAGATCCCTTTCCTGCTTGGTGCATGCTATAATCCTCACCCCCCAACTGATATATTGTGCCACGGTTTTTGTGCCCCATATGCATTATCTTGCAATTCTTTGCATTGAATTTCAACTGCCAAACCCCTGACCATTCTTCAAGTTTCTGCAGGTCGCTTCTCATTCTGTCTACAACCTCTGGTGTGTCTAGTCTGTTACAGAGCTTTGTGTCATCAGCGAACAGTGAAATTCTGCCTTCTAGGTCCTGCACAATGTCACTGATGAAGATGTTGAATAGGACTGGTCCCAGCACTGATCCCTGTGGTACCCCACTGGTCACTCTTCCCTCTGTGGAGTGACAGCCATTTACCACCACCCTCTGTGTCCTGCCACCCAGCCAGTTACCTACCCACCACACTACTGTCCTGCCCATACCCATATTCCCCAGTTTGTGTAATAGTCTTCTATGTGGCACAGTGTCAAAGGCCTTGCGAAGTCCAGATAGGCCATGTCCACCACCCTCCCCTGATCCACCTCCCTATTCACCCAGTCAAAAAATTCAACGAGGTTGGTCTGACATGACCTCCCCCTGGTGAAACCATGCTGCCTTGGGTCCTGTAGTCCATTGACAACCAGATGTTCCACCAATCTCTCCTTCAGTAGTGCTTCCATGATCTTCCCCACTACTGAGGTGAGGCTGACTTGTCTGTAGTCCCTGCTTCCTCTTTGTTCCCACTTTTGTATAAGGGGACTACATCTGCTGTCCTCCAGTCTTTGGGTACCTCCCCTGTTTCCAGTGATCGGCTAAACAGGATAGCCAGAGGTTCAGCCACCACCTCTCTTAGTTCTTTAAGGACCCTGGGGTGCACCCCATCTGGCCCCATTGCTTTATCAACTCATTACTTCCAGTTCCTTCAGGACCCTTTCTCGTAAGGGACTTTGTCCATTCTGCACCATTCTCACCCTTGTTCTTCCTTCAGACCCATTACTCCTTCTTCCTCAGTAAAGACTGAGCAGAAATACCTGTTCAATATGTCAGCTTTACTGTTGTCATCCTCCACGCAGCCCCCATCCTCCCCTTCAGTCTCACTATCCCTCCTTTGTCTTTCTTTTTCACTTATGTACCTGTAAAGGTTTTGTCCCTCTACCCACTGATTTTGCAATGTGCTCTTCTGTCTGAGCTTTGGCTTCCCCACTGACCTCCCTGCCTCCTTTTGCTTCTCCTGGTACTTCTCCCTATCCCTTCTTCCTGTGACTTTTGTATTGCCTGAATGCAATCTTTTGGCTTTCACTTTCTTGCTACCTCTTTGGAAACCATAATGGTTTCCTCTTCCTTTCCTCTGCTAACCTGCTTAATGCATAATTCTGTTGTTCCTGTAATCCTCATTTTAAATACTGCCCAGTGTTCCTCAACCCCCGATTCCTGTCCCATTCCCCTTAATGCCTCTTTCAAGTATCTCCCCATTTTCCCAAAGTCTGCCCCCCTAAAATCCAGGATACGTGTTTTTGTGTGGTTTGGTTCTGCTCTTTCTGTGATTTCAAACCACAATGACTGGTACAAGGATACATAGATACATAGATACATAGATACATACATACATAGATACATAGATACATAGACAGTGTCGGCAGATAAGGGCCTATGGCCCAACCAGTCTGCCCATTTGAGCTTGTAAGTTCAGTTTGTTTTCCTAGAAGTCTGTTGCCCCTTACCCCTGACCTCTAGAATTCCTTTATGTCTATACCATGCATTCTTAAATCCCGTGATTGTTTCAGCCCCAACCACTTCCTCTGGCAGGGTGTTCCACTTGTCCACCACCCATTCTGTGAAGAAATTCTTTCTCATGTTTCCTCTGAATCGTCCTCCCTCCAACTTCATCCCATGCCCCTAGTCCTGGAACATCTTTTTCGCTTAAAATAGTGTTTTCCTGCACCTGTTTCTCCCTGTAAGATACTTGTATGTCTCTATCAAACTCTTCTCTCCCTCCTCTCCTCCAGGGAGTACATGTTCAGT
The DNA here is from genome assembly GCA_016271365.2 of Neoceratodus forsteri. Classification (NCBI taxonomy): domain Eukaryota; kingdom Metazoa; phylum Chordata; order Ceratodontiformes; family Ceratodontidae; genus Neoceratodus; species Neoceratodus forsteri. Next base: position 954,720,234 of record CM057456.1, read on the forward strand.
TCCTTCAACCTGTCTTCATATGACTTGTGATGCAATCCATGCACCATCTTTGTTGCCCTCCTCTGAACCTTCTCTACCCTGTCTATGTCCTTACATGGGTATGGTCTCAGAACTGTACACTGTACTCCAGGTGGGGCCTCACTAGTGTCTTGTATAGCGGAATTATGGCCTCCTTTTTCCTGCTGGTGATGCCCCTGCCTATACATCCCAGCATCCTATTTGCTTTACCCTGATGTCTTGTCACACTGTTTCCCTACCTTGAGGTCATCAGAGATGACAACCCCAAGATCCCTTTCCTGCTTGGTGCATGCTATATCCTCACCCCCCCACTGATATATTGTGCCAGGGTTTTTGTGCCCCATATGCATTATCTTGCACTTCTTTGCATTGAATTTCAACTGCCAAACCCTTGACCATTCTTCAAGTTTCTGCAGGTCCTTCTCATTCTGTCTACACCCTCTGGTGTGTCTACTCTGTTACGGAGCTTTGTGTCATCAGCGAACAGTGAAATTCTGCCTTCTACATCTCCATGATGTCACTGATGAAGATGTTGAATAGGACCGGTCCCAGCACTGATCCCTGTGGTACCCCACTAGTCACTCTTCCCTCTGTGGAGTGACAGCCATTTACCACCACCCTCTGTGTCCTGCCACCAAGCCAGTTACCTACCCACCACACTACTGTCCTGCCCACACCCATATTCCCCAGTTTGTGTAATAGTCTTCTATGTGGCACAGTGTCAAAGGCCTTGCTGAAGTCCAGATGAGCCATGTCCCTGCCTCCCTGATCCACCTTCCTAGTCACCCAGTCAAAAATTCAATGAGGTTGGTCTGACATGACCTCCCCTGGTGAAACCATGCTGCCTTGGGTCCTGTAGTCCATTGACAACCAGATGTTCCACCAATCTCTCCTTCAGTAGTGCTTCCATGATCTTTCCCACTACCGAGGTGAGGCTGACTGGTCTGTAGTTCCCTGCTTCCTCTTTGTTCCCACTTTGTATAAGGGACTACATCTGCTGTCCTCCAGTCTTTGGGTACCTCCCTATTTCCAGTGATCGGCTAAACAGGATAGCCAGAGGTTCAGCCACCACCTCTCTTAGTTCTTTAAGACCTAGGGTGCACCCCATCTGGCCCCATTGCTTTGTCAACTCTTATTACTTCCAGTTCCTTCAGGACCCTTCTCGTGTAAAGGGACTTGTGTCCATTTCTGCACCATTCTCACCCTTGTACTCCTTCAGACCCATTACCCCTCTTCCTCAGTAAAGACTGAGCAGAAATACCTGTTCTATATGTCAGCTTTACTGTTGACATCCTCCACGCGACTCCCATCCTCCCCCTTCAGTCTCACTATCCCTCCCTTTGTCTTTCTTTTTTCACTTATGTACCTGTAAAAGGTTTTGTCCCCTTTAACCACTGATTTTGCAATGTGTTCTTCTGTCTGAGCTTTTGCTTCCCTTACTGATTTCCCTGCCTCCCTTTGTTTCTCCTGGTATTTCTCCCTATCCCCCTTCTGCCTGTGTCTTTTTGTTTTGCCTGAATGCAATCTTTTTGGCTTTCATTTTCTTTTTGTTACTCTTTGGAAACCATAATGGTTTCTCTCTCTCCTTTTTCTCGCTAACCTGCTTAATGCATAATTCTGTTGTTCTTATAATCCCATTTTAAATACTCCACTGTTCCTCAACCCCTGATTCCTGTCCCATTCTCCTTAATGCCTCTTTCAAGTATCTCCCCATTTTCCCAAAGTCTGCCCCCCTAAAATCCAGGATACGTGTTTTTGTGTGGTTTGGTTCTGCTCTTTCTGTGATTTCAAACCACAATGACTGGTGGTCACTGTTACCCAGGTGCTCCCCCACTGTTACCCCCATCACACTGTCCCTGTTTGTGAGCAGAAGGTCCAGTATTGCCTTCTGCCGAGTTGGTTCCATGACCAGTTGCTTGAGGAAGGCACCCTGAAGGGAGTCCATGATAAATCTGCTCCTAGTTGATGCTGCTGCTGGGATGCTCCAGTCCACGTCTGGAATATTGAAGTCTCCAACCAGTACTACCTCACCCTTGTCTGCCATCCTTTGGATGGCTAGCATCAGCTCTCTATCTGTTTCTTCCTCCTGAGCTGGTGGTCTATAGACCACACCTGTGTGGATGGCTGTCCCCATTTACCCTTTCCAGCTTAACCCACAGTATCTCTCCCCCATTTTGTTCCTCCTGGATCTCTGTGGCCCTGATGTCATTTTTCACATACATTGCCACTCCTCCTCCCTTCCTGCCTCCTCTGTCTCTTCTGAATATGTTGTAGCCAGGTATGGCCATCTCCCAGTCATGGTTATCATTACACCAGTTTCTCAGTGATGCCACAATGTCTGCGGTCTGACTGTACCATGACATTCTCTAGATCTTCCATCTTGTTGCTAAGGCTCCTGGCATTTGCACACATGGTTTTCCATGATTTGACCTCCCTAGCCTGCTTCACTGTTCTACTCAGCCCCTTTCTTGGTTGTCATTTATCCCTGGTTCTCCTTGCTGTCTGCCCTTCTGCTGAATTTTTCCCCTTTTCTGCTTATCCACCTTTTGGACACTAATCTCCATGTTTCGCACACTGCTTTGCAGAGATAGCCACGCCTCTGTTTCACTGGTTCCACTGCTAGCTGTGGGGGGTGAGCAAGTAGGTAGCTGGTCACTGTTTCCCAGGTGCTCCCCCACTGTTACCCCCATCACACTGTCCCTGTTTGTGAGCACAAGGTCCTGTATTGCCTTCTGCTGAGTTGGTTCCATGACCAGTTGCTTGAGGAAGGCACCCTGAAGGGAGTCCAGGATAAATCTGCTTAGTTGATGCTGCTGGTGATGCTGCAGTCCACGTCCTGGAATATTGAAGTCTCCAACCAGTACTACCTCACCCTTGTCTTCCATCCTTTGGATGGCTAGCATCAGCTCCTATCTGTTTCTTCCTCCTGGGCTGGTGGTCTATAGACCACACCTGTGCAGATGGCTGTCCCATTTTCCTTTCCCGCTTAACCCACAGTATCTCTCCCCCATTTTGTTCCTCCTGGATCTCTGTGGCTCTTATGTCATTTTTCACATACAGTGCCACTCCTCCTCCCTTCCTGCCTGCTCTGTCTCTTCTGAATATGTTGTAGCCAGGTATGGCCATCTCCCAGTCGTGGTTATCATTACACCAGGTTTCAGTGATGGCCACAATGTCCAGGTCTGACTGCACCATGATGGCCTCCAGATCTTCTATCTTGTTGCTAAGGCTCCTGGCATTTGCACACATGGCTTTCCATGATTTGACCTCCCTAGACTGTTTCACTGTTCTACTCCAGCCCCTTCCTTGGTTGTCTTTTATCCCTGGTTCTCCTTGCTGTCTGTCCTTCTGCTGAATTTTGCCCCTTTTCTGCTTATCCAGCTCTTTGGCACTAATCTCCACCTTTTGCATACTGCTTTGCAGCGATAACCACTCCTCTGGTTCACTGGTTCCACTGCTAGCTGTGGGGGGTGAGCAAGTAGGTACCCTCCTTGCTGGCCTGCCAGCCCCTTTGCTAGTTTAAATGCTTGTCAATGTAGCATTTAAACTTATCGTTGAGTGCTTGATTCCTCCAGTATGGATGCAGGCGTCAGGCTTGAACAAACCTCCATCCCTCCAGGTGGGTCCCCAGTCACCAATGAATCCAAACCTTCCTCACAGCACCAGTTCTTCAACCATGAGTTAAAAGTTCCTGGCATGCACTCCTATGTTTCCCTTGCCTCTCACAAGTAGTACTTGAGAAAGTGACAGAAGTAGCTACTTGCTTGAGACCTCCCCAGTTTCCTAAACTCTTCCTGAACTTCCTTTGCTCCCCATTTGCCAGGTCATTAGTACCTCGGTGGATAATGACATCCAGCTCACCCTCCCGCCTTGCCTTCCCAGTGATCCCAGGATCTTCCTTCCATCCCTCCATGCCATGGCACCTGGTAGGCACCTCACCTCCCTGTCCCCCCTCCTGTGTTCCTAGCTGGATCCCTCTTATAATAGAGCCCCCCACCAGGATTCACTTCCTCCTCCTCTGGGGTCCACTGCTTTCCCCGCTGAGGTCACCTCCCTGGCTAACCTCCACATCCTTTCCATCCACTTCTCTGGGTACCTCTATTTGGTTGTCCTCATTTGCCAGTGTGGCATATGAGTTCTTGAGTGAATAGGATCTGGGATGTGCCTCTGCCTGACCTGCTAACCCTCCCTGAGCCCACTGTCATCCAAGTGCTCCCTGTTCTTGGCATCCTTGAGGCAGTTGCATTGGACTGGGTGGTCCCAGGATAGGGGTGATGGTACTCCTTACCCAGTTTACTTCTGCTCTGAGTCTGGCTACCTCCTCCCACAGTCCAGAGATGATGCATGATGAGGCAGCACCTCAGTGTCCAGAAGGTCTGCCTGAATATGGCTGCCCCACAGCCACTGCATTGCACCACCCCACATTATACTGCAATTCCACTACTTGTCTGCTACTGAAGCTTTCCTAGTTCCCTTTTTATTAATTTACTGTCCTAAAAATCCTGCCACTGATCCTCAGATAATTTTTTTTTAAAGAAAAAGAAACCAATAAATAAATAAATGAATCAAATCACTTGTCGTGCTGAGGGTGGGCTTCTTCCCTCTTATGCCCCTCCTACTTCACACCCCTTACTATACCCTGTGTTCAGCAATTAAAGACAGCACAGAATTACACCTCCACTAAGTTTTAAATTTTCAACAGCCCAAAAACAATTATAAGTAAAGAAAACATAGAAAGTATAGTGTCACTAAAAGCCCACAATCTAAATTTAAAAGAAAAATAGCAATTACCAGTTACTCTAAAGCACTGAATTGAATATGTTTCCTTCCTTCCCCTTCTTGCTTCTTCCCATGAAGCCCTAGTTTCATACTTTGTACAAATGAAGTTAATTATCCACCATGTTCAATGTGCCTGCTGTGTACATCTCCCATCCATCTCAACCTCTGCATATGCTTACTGTTTCATGGATGGTTTGTTAATAAGAGGGGGAGGTACCTAAACCAAACAATACAAGCACTCTGGGGAGGGGGGTTGATACCAGTCCATTCACAGAAGAAAGGGTCCTGAAATAACTCTTACAACTCAAGGTGGACAAAGCAATGTGACCTGATGGGATTCACCCTAGAATTCCAAAAGAACAATGGGGAGACCTAGTGACATCACTGACTACCTTTTTTAACAAATCATGTGTGGCTGGTATGGTACCCAAAGACTGGAGGAAGGTGGATGTGAGGCAGAGGCAGGAAACTATAGACCTGTTAGTTTGACCTCAGTGGTAGGGAAACTGATGGCATCACTTCTGAAAGAAAGAATTGTTGAGTACCTAGAGGTCAGCGGGACACAGGACCCAAGGCAGCATGGATTCACAGTGGGAAGGTCATGTCAGATGAATCTAATTGATTTCTTTGACTGGGTGACCAAAGTAGTAGATCAGGGAGTGGCTGTGGATATGGCCTACCTAGACTTTAGCAAGGCATTTGACACAGTACCACACAAAAGATTAATAAACAAGTTAGCTAGCCTGGGAGAGGGTCCCAGGGTGGTAGCCTGGGTAACAAATTGGCTGGACAACAGGGTGCAAAGGGTAATAGTAAACGGAGCACACTCTGAAGAAAGAGGAGTTACTAGTGGGGTACCACAGGGTTCAGTACTGGGACATGTACTCTTTAATGTCTTTATGGGTGACATTGCAGAGGGGCTGGAAGGAAACATATGCCTCTTTGCAGACAACACAACTATCTGCAACAGGGTTGATACACAAGAAGGGGTGGAAAGGATGAAAATGGACTTGGCAAGGTTGGAGCAATGGTCAAGAGTATGGCAGCTTAGTTTCAATGCATAGAAGTGCAAAGTAATGCACCTGGGAAACAAAAACCTGGGCAAGTGTACGAAATTGGGGGAGGAGGTACTAACAACGGTTCCATGTCATAACGGCAATCGCCAAATGGTGATAGCCTTTTGGGCAAGTGTACATTGCCAAAAATAAATGACGGCGATATACACTCACAGCAGCTACAAAACTGGTGACGGGATTACATGAACCCCCCCCAATTAAAGATTCTCAACTCCAGGGAGGGGTTACATGTCATGGGAGTGTAAAACTTACAAAAATATAAAGAAGATACAGATGCAAAAAGCAACACCCACCCCAGAACTGAACCTGGCACCCTCCCAGCCCCAGCTTGCCACCCTACCCACCAAGACACATGGCCAGCTCGGCAGCTGACTGTCACACTACCTCCCACATACCCTCCCTCCCCTTCTGCCCATCATGCAGTGTGGTCCCTCCTCCTGCCCATGTGTATATATCCTGTCGCCATATTTACCCGCCATGGTATCTTGTCGCTACCCTGCCAGGTAGCCCAGAACACAGGCACCATAACTGAGTCACCTTTTTTGAAGTCACTCAATTGTGGTCTCCCTGTTCACAGGATCCCCTTACAACAACAAAAATGGAAATGGACCTGGGGATACTCATATCAGATGATCTTAATGTAGGCAAGCAATGTGAGAAGGCAGTAAGGAGGGCTGGGGGTATTCTGGAATGCATAGGAAGAGGCATCACCATTAGAAAGCAGGATGTTTTTATCCCTCTGTACAGACAGTTGGTAAGACCCCATCTGGAGTACTGTGCACAGTTCTGGAGACCCCATCTCCACAAGGACATAAAAAGGATGTAGGCAGTCCAGAGGAGGGCAACCAAAATAGTGCAGGGTCTGCACCAGAAGCCATATGAAGAGAGACTAAAAGACCTTAATATGTATACCCATAAAGAAAGGAGGGAGAGAGGGGACATGATAGAAACTTTCAAGTACCTCAAGGGAATCAACAAAGTCCAAGAGGATACCATATTAAAGAAAAAGAGGTGCACAATAAAAAGGGGGCACAATTTGAAGATAGAGGAGGGACGGCTCAGGGGCAACATGAGGAAGCATTTTTTCACAGAAAGGGTGGTGGATGCATGGAACAATCTTTTCTGAGGAGGTTGTGGGGTCAAAAAGAGTGGGGGAATTCAAGAATGCATGGGACTGACATAAAGCAATTCTAGTGGGGAGTAGGAGGAAGTAGGCTGCTGGTTAACTGGGATCTGCAGCTTATCCAATAGGTAGGGAAATGAGCAGACTAGGTGGGCCAAGTGGTCCTTATCTGCTGTGAAAATCTATATTTCTATAAACTATATACTACCACTACTTATTACCATACCTGGCCCCTCCAGTGTGTGTCAACACACAGATACCTGTCTTTGTTACACATATCAGTGAGCAAACAGAATTCATTCAGTTTATTCCACAATTGTCTGCATCCTCAGGATAATAAGAAGTTAAATAATGATAAGTACAAAATTATGTAATCAATACAGTTATGCAAGCAGTAAGATTGTGGTCATTGCAATATTTGTGTTAATGTCACTATTTGTTAAAGAGTCCTCAGGCAAATGGGTACAGTGTTCATGTTAATCAGTGAACTGGGATTCTTGAAGGGTATTTTGTTTGGTGGATGCTTGATCATACATTGGATACGATACTTAATTGGAGAGATGACGCATCATCTGGAATGTTTGACTAAGGGCACACACGTGCTGTGCTGCTTGTGTACTTTGATTACAGTTACGTTTGAAGTTAATGGAAGTCACTGCCCATGGAGGCTCTATGAATAAAATAGCATCCTGACTGTCTTATTGACCACCACGCCAGTGATCCATTCACCAAACAAACTGTATCTGTGTCCTGTAGGTTAAGGAGGATGACGCCAGGGTGACTAATGTGTGTGTTACGTGCATTTTTGTATTTTATATTTTATGAGCTCATATTACTCATCATCCTCCTGTCAACACACTTAGCATATACAAGAATAGTTATCACTGAATAATTCCCTAAATCCAACAGTTCCAAATTATAGCGTCAAAGTGCTATCATTCCTTTCCAGGAATAGTTAAATATTGCAATGATAAAAAAACTGCAAACATTGAATCCAATTGCACTTTCATTAAACAGTCTAGCAATTCAGCCCTTTACTCATTGTTAACATGTACTATTGTGTCCTCATGTTGTTCATCTAACCAATGGTTTTCAAACACTTTTGGTGGTTGACAATCAATTACATTGGTAACTGAAATCAGACCTCAGTACTGTTATCTCTTCATACTCCATTGCTCTTTTCTCCATTCAACAGCAGAAAAATGTGTAAATATAAGTATCAACGTTACAGTAAAGTAAATTGAAAATACATGTGTTAGAAAAAAGTTTTCTCTGCTATAAGTACCATGTATGTGGTACACATTCATCATATTTTGCATATGAGATATGATTTTTAATATGTATTAATTGACAGGGTACAAAATGTCAGCTCACACTGACAGTTGCATTTGGAAATGGTAAGGGGCATGACAGTGTGCTTGTAGTGATGTGCCTACAGCCAGTGAACAGATGTCCTGTGACCACTGTAAACGTTTGTGTTATGGACCCACGTGCAGTACTATTTATAGTGTTTTAGTCCATAATGCAGTAATCACCAAGACAGGGTTGAGAACATGCAGATTCTATAGATTAAGATGGTACATACTTTAATCATGGTGAAACTGTGGTAGCATGATGTAGACACACAAGTACATCTCACAGCTGAACTGTGTGTAGTTCTGTAGTCTGTTTCAAACTACTGCCAGTAGCAATGGGTATGCAATGAATCAGGAGTTTATGTCAGGAAATATTTGTACAATTGAATGTGTTAGACACTTGCAATGCACTAACAGCTTAAATGGTGGCTTGAGAAATAGTGGTGGTGGTGTGGAATGTTCTACCATGTATAAATAGTGTGGTGGTGTGGAATGTTCTACCATGTATTGTTTATCACTATGTATATACTTCATGCAAGTTACTGATGTGGCAGCATGCAGTACACTGCATGCTGAATTCTGATATACAATATTTAGTGAAAGAAAGTTCAGTGTTGCTTTCACAGTGACATACTTACAGGATTGGACTGCCTATTGTATTCCAGATTTTCACTAATTCAATTTTCTACTGCAGGAAGTATCATTACATTGCCTATAGGCAGCTGACAATATGGTGCTGGGGTTGGCTCAGACACAGTGTTCGTGTTATGCTTCCAGCTTGTGCATTAAATAAGATAAGAACACAGTTCACCTCCGAAATTTTACCTGGATCCTAATATCCACAACTACAGTAAAGTTTCAAGGAATGCGTGGTTGTACTGCCTACCTTAGTTGTGCAACCCTTTCATATAAATTGTTCTGTGTTGTCTTTCACAGCAGGCACTACTCATGGTTAAGGAACATGATCTGTGCTCCCACTGTGTTTCTGTGTGCCTTTAACAATAAAAAAATAAACAAAAATTGACACACTTTCCTTGCATCAAAAATTCAATGAAAAGAAAAATTCCTTGCCCACTTCATGAGATGAAAGAAAAAAAAATGTGTGTGATGAGGTTACTGCAATACAGTGTCAGCACTGGTTTTATATGTTCCTGATGTGGGGCTAGAACCAACAACCTTCTGACCCTAGAAGGGGGTGTGCAAGTAACCCATAGAGCAACTGAGAACTGTTGGTCAGGTGTCTTTCAAAAAAGTGGCAGTGTACTGTACACTACATGTTGAATTCTGATATACAATATTTGGTGAAAGAAGGCTCAGTGTTGCTTACTGGTACTTACATTTTTAAAAGGAAATGTCTTCCATCTGCTCCCAATATATTTTATTTGAATACACAGCACCACTCTTACAAGTCTTAGAGTGGTCACATCAGTATTAACGAGCTAATGGATCGAGCTGTTATTTAGATGCTATTTTTATAGGAGTACTTCTATTAAGATAATAAACCCCTAATTTCTTCAGTGTAGCTAGTAACTTATCTTTATATGCAATTCAAGCCTGTTGCAGGGTCCTGCTGTCCTTCATCAGCAAAGTGTTGTGGTCGGTTGCCTGCCGAGCCTCAGACAGGAAGTGACCTTTTGGGGGGGGAAGTGCAGTACTAGAGGCACTGTTTGAAAACCTTCTAAATATAGCTGTTTGTCATTCTGACAATCTTGCACAACAGTGAAGAATAGTTTGTGGTTTTGTGGTTATTATGCAAAAATATAATTTCTTTCGATAATCAAAATAGACCTCTGTTCTTATAGGGTCAGATTTTCTTAGATTTTGAACAAGGCTGTTAAAAAGCAACATTTATGATAAGAGTCTTTTTCACTGACAGGTCACTCAGCCCAGTGCCTTTCCTACTGTTGTAGATAGCATGTGTCATGCAGTCTTACATTCATTTTAGTTCAGATTCAATAATGACTTTATTTACAATGGGTCCTTTCATGTTAGCTCATAAGTTTGTCTTTTTTTCTGCATTTCAGTGGCAGTCATGACAATATTAGTAATTCATCAGACAGTATTGTATAAATGGAAATTTAGTGCTAAAATATTTTTATGCCTCAAGTTTAATGAGCAAAATGCTGCTGTAACCTCCCCCGCCACACACACACACACCTTTTGAATTGTAATCAAAGACCTATGTTTGGGTTATTACTGCCCCATCCCTCTAGATAGCCTTTTCCTGTGTTTCTGGCTAAATCAGTACCTTTTGTAAGCAGTCTACAGAGCTGTACTTTAGCAATGTCATTGTCTCAGTTTTATTACTGTCATTATAGACACTATTACTGTCTTAGACATTACCATGTATAACTATGATGTTTCCATAGGGGGTATAAATTTAAGCTGGGAATAGGAAATAAGGGTACAGAAATTGAAACAGCTCAAGCCCCTGTTTTATTACTTATTTCTTCACTAATGGCAGGAAAGAGAAATCTAAAGAAGATACAAGGAAGGGATGGAAGGCAAAGAAGGTAAGCAGTCATAGAATGGAGGCAGGAGGGGACAGGGAGGGTTTGATAGTAAAAAGGGGTCTCATCAGGTAAACAACATGGGAATGGTGCAGTGCAACAGATGTAGAGCCACAGTCTTTCATGATACCTTCTAGAGACTGAGATGCTTTCCCATTTTTACTCACTTCTCTGGGTTGAGGACAGAGGTTGCTCTTCTGAACTCTGGGCCAAATTGGCAAGGGTGCAGATTACATTTTGCCCCACCTAGTGGCCGCCAAGGCTGCCAATGCTACCCCAGAGGATGCCTATGCAACAGCAGAATAGCTTGGACCTTGGTGGACTATTAGGGTGATGAGGTGGCAGCAGGATACAGACTCCTCAACTTTTGCCACTGCACAATTCCTTTGCTGTACTGGTGGGAGGGGATAGCCAGGAGAAGACACCTATAGCAAAGGCAAGAGGGGATGTGGGGGTTCTTGGAAGAGGAGGAGGATCCATGCTGTGAGGAAAAGGGCTCCAGGCAAGGAGGAAGCAGCTGCTGGTGGGGGACTCAATCACTGGGGGATAGACTTGGGAGTGGGAGGTGGAGTTGAGAGGGATGTAAAATGCCTCCCTGCTCTTTAGCTTGGAGGGATGAAGTGTAGATCCAGGAGATTACTAGGGTGGCAGCTCACTGGGGATAAATGGCTTGGCAAAGGATGGAGTAGGGGTAGTACAGGATAATTTCAGGAAGCTGCTGAGGGGCTTTAAGCAGATTGCATGCACAGTGACATTTGCTAAGGTGTTACATTTGTAGAGCCGAAAGGATGATAGAGCACTCCGCACTAGGACATTTAACAATTGGTTGAAGGCATGATGCAGGAAGAAGGACTTCAGCTACATTGGGGACTGGATATGGATGAAATGGGCCTCCATATCTATAAAGGTGATGGCCTGCATCCTTAGTGGGATGTTTAAATGTTTCTTGGATGAGCATTTGAACTAGTTGAGAGGAGAGGCTATATTAGTGAGGAAGGCAAGCCCCCCTCAACATGATGAAACAACTAGAAGGGAGGACCTGAGGAGAGGAAGCTCCCCCAGGGCAGAAGCACAAGAAAAAAGGGTTGCGGAAAAGGCAGAGAACAAGGGGGTATACATCAAGTATTCAAGAAGAGAAGAATAAAAGAGACAAGGAATGGAGAAGGCAACAAGGGAAGGGGAGGCAGAGGGACCTTCATGGAGCATCACAGGCAGAAGGTGGGAAAAGAGGGATTGCAGACAAGGAGGGAACAAGGTATAGAAAGCCATGTGTGCCAGCACAAGGAATATGGGAACTAAAATTCCGGACATGGAAGCCATCATGGAGGAGGCTAGTCTGGATTTGGTGGCCATAACTGAGTCATGCTGTACTGATGATCACAACTGGGACATGGCCATACCAGGCTACTTTCTGTTCAGAAAAGATAAGGAGCGGATAAAGGGAGGAGTGGTTGTTCTCTATTTTAGGGAGGGCATCAAGGCTATAGAAATACAGGGGCACCCATAGGAAATGGAAGGGCTGGAGGTGCTGTGGGTCATCTGGAGACAGGAGCTGGGGCCACTTTCCATACTGAGGTTGTATGCTGACCTCCAGCACAGGGAGAACAGTTGGATAAAGCACTAGGGGAAACTACAGTATCGTCAGGATGGCAAATAAGGGGAGGTGCTGCTAGGTGGTGACTTCAATCTGCCAGATGTGGAGTGAAGCCTTCCAGCTGCAGCTTTGGCAAGGAGCAGGGCCATCCTTGATTCCCATCGGGGGTGTTTCTCAGGCAGCTAGTTAGTGACGCTACTAGGGATGGAGCAGTGCTGGACCTGGTGCTTACAAACAGGGAAAGCATTGCAGACGTCACAGTGGGCAGTCCCATAGGTACCAGTGATAACTGTATAGCATGGTTCATCATTAAGATGGGAGTGGAGGAAAAATATATGAGGATGAGGGTCTAGGACTTTAGAAGGGTGGAATTTAAAGGAATAAGAAACTGCCTCAAAACTGCCTAATAGGGGAGGATTGCAAGGCAGAGTAGAGGAACAGTGGGGAAAAATAAGGGAGGGAATAATTAAGGTACCTGGCTCTGTGTGATGGAAGTGAACAAAACCAAAAGAGAGAAAAAAAAACAGTTATGGTACTCTAGGAAAGTGGCCATGGTGGTGAAGGAAAAAAGGGTAGCATTCGGGAGGTACAAAGAAATACAGAGGGAGGAAGACAAGGAGGTGTACCAAATAAAACAGAGGGAATCTGGCAACGCAGTGAGGGGAGCAAAGGCACAGACAAAGAAAAAGATAACCAAATGGGTGGCTAAAGGGGATAAGACTTTCTTCAAGTACACAAGCAAGAAGAGGAAAGCAAGGTGAGGGATACTAAGGATAAGGGGGGTGTCAGAGTGAGACTGTGCAGAACAGGATCAAGAAAAAGAAGACATCCTGAAGAGGTACTTCAGCTAAGTCTTCACAGTGAAGAGAGGGGACTGACCCCAAGGATGCAGCAGGAACAGGGGGAAGGTGGACATCGGTCCATTTTCAGAGGAAGGGGCCCTGAAGGGACTTGCAGCTCTGAAAGTGTACAAGGCTGGATTGGATGCACCCAACAGTATTAAAGGAACTCAGGGAGGTGCTTGCTGATGGCCTTATTCAATTGTTCACTGGAAACAGGCATAGTCCCAGAGGACTGGAGGAGAGAGCAGATGTGCTTTCAGTCCATAAGAGCAGCTGCAGAGAAGAGGCTAGCTAGCAACTATAGGTCAATCAGTTTTACATCAGTTGTAGGGAAACTAATGGAAACACTGTTAAAGTAAAGGTTAGTAGAGTATCTTGAATCCAGTGGGCTACAAGACCAAAGGCTGCATGGATTCATAGGGGGGTGGGGCATGCCAGACAAATCTGATTGATGTCTTCGACTGGGTGATCATGGAAATAGATCAGAGGAGGTTGGTGTATATAGCCTGTCTGGACTTTAGCAAGGCCTTTGAGACTTTACCACACAAGAAACTGATAAAGAAATAGAGTAACCTACGGGTAGGATCCAAAGTGGTAAGTTGGGCAAGAAACCGGTTAATGGATAGGTGACAGAGGGCAGTGGTTAATAGCACTCATGTTAATGAAGGGAGAGTTATCAGTGGAGTGCCACAGAGATAAATACTAGGGCTGTTAGACTTTAATGTCTTGATAAGTGACAGTGTAGAAGAACTGGAAGAGAAGATTTGCCTTTTTCAGATGACACCAAAATCTATAATAGGATGGATACTCAAGAGAGGGTGGAGGGAATGAATAGGTCACCTTGAGAAACTTGATGACTGATCAAGGGAATGACAACTAGCAGGAGTGGGCAAAAGTTTGGATTTCCATCATTGCAGAAGTTCTGTGAAATTTAGAACTTTTGTGGAATTTTCTGCTCTTCACCTGTGGAAGAATTCTGAACTTTTGCTAGATAACTGCAGATTTTCACCTAGTACTGCTGCATTTAATTAGGAACTGTGGACTTTTTACATGACATGCACAAATAAAGTCGCTTGCTTAGTATTTTGCCATATATCATGTAATTATCCATGGTTTGCATTACTTCTGTGGGTTTTTCCCCCCACAGTTTAATTCATTAACCTGCATTTCTTACATTTATTCCACAGTTTTTCAGCGGAATTGCCATGAAAGTTGGCGAAATGATTTCCTAACCTTTGCGGAAGCAAAAATCCAACTTTTGCCAAAATTCTGCTGGCGGAATTTTTTTCTGCACATCCATAGTAACTAGAGTTCAATGCCAAAAAGTACAAAATCATCCATATAGGAACCCAGAAGCTGAGTATATGATGGGGAGGTATTGATATTCACTAAGCAGGAAAGGGACCTAGGGATTTTCATATCTGATTACCTCAATGTGGCAGAGCTGTGTGACAAAGCAGTGGGTAGGGCCAGTGTGATGCTGGGATACATAGGGAGAGGTATCACCAGCAGAAAGAGGGAGGTGTGTTACCACAGTATCACTCACAGGTGAGACCCCACCTGGAGTATTGTATCCAGTTCTGGAGACTACACCTCAGAAAGAACACAGACTGGGTAGAGACAGTCCAGAGATAAGCAACTAAAATGGTGCAGGGATTGCATCAAAATCCCCATAAGGAGAGATGGAGGGATCTCAACATGTACACCCCAGAAGAGAGGAGAGGAGAGTAAGAGGGGCCATGATAGAGGCCTACAAGGCACTGGAAGGGAGTATATTTCAAATGAGAATGAGCAGAAATGGGCAGACTATGTAGGCCAAGTGGTCCTTATCTGCCGTCAAATTCTATGTTTCTGTGTTTCTAGCACCAGGACCACAGTGCATGCAATGAATCTGGAAAGGGGAAGTTTAAGAGGGACGTGAGAAAGTAATACTTCACTGAAAAAGTGGTGGATGCCTAGAACAGACTACCAGTGGAAGTGGTAGAGGTGAAAACAGTAAGGGACTTCAAGCATGCCTGGGATAGATATAGGGGCATATTAGCAAATAGGCAAGGAGGAGGGAGGCTCACTGGAGATGAGTTATGGTCTGCAGAGCCAGACAAGGCAGGGACCATCTGAACAGACCGGGTAGGCCAAGACGTATTTTTCTGCCGACAAATTCTGTAGGTAATAGAAACTGTATTGTGCTTAAATGGTGCATTTTCTTTTTTAGTTTTTGCTGATCTGCCTGGAGCTTTTTGCAAGGTGACTCATGCAAGAAGGGAGCCTTTTGTTCTTAGCCCCTCAGTATGCTGTAAAAAGACTGTTTACAGGGTAAATCATGCTCTGGTGAGCATATATGCAGTCTGGGGCCAGAATGGAAAAATGGCCAGATAGAAGCGATGGCAACCTGAAAAAATAAAAGCTTTGCTGTTTGGCTGTTTTCAAGCCATCACTCTTACTGTACTGAGAGCGCTACAAGCTCTACTGATTCTGGAGACTATAAAGAGCTGTAATGATGCAAGAGAGTATTAGCAGACTACAAATGAAATAAAATGCATGAGTTGCCAGCACATGCTTTAGGTTAATGGTCTGAAAACTGTAGAGAACATTTAGTATTATTAGCATACTGTGTTGTTTTAGTGGGTGAGTATGCACATCACGCAGGATGACATGGGCAGATGTGGGGGGAAGGCATAGTCAGAGGTGCCATGGGTACCGGCCTTGATGGCCCATGGCAAAGTGACGCAGACCACCATACTAATGTACACCCTCTATACACAGGTGACAGTGGCTACCCACTCTGTCCCTGGCTGCTTACACCATACCGGCTCCCCTTGACCCCATCACAGCAACAGTACAGCGAGGCACATGCCACCACATGTAATGTCATTGAGCGGTGTTCGGGATGCTGAAGTCATGTTTCCGCTGCCTGGACACATCTGGCGGTGCCCTACAGTACAGCTCCTCTAAGGCCTGCGGGCTATTCCTAGCCTGTTCCATCCTGCACAACATTGCCAACAACTGTGGGATAGCTGTAGAGGTCAAAGAGGGGGACACCGATAGGGACGATGAGGATGCCGATCCAGACGGTGATGGGCAGCCACCCCCTGGGGGAAGGGACCCCTGCCTGTTCAGGATGGCGCAACTGCACCAGATCACCATCACAGAGGAGCACTTTGGCCAACACAGGTAGGTTACGGGCCATGTGCAACCACCAATGGCAAGGGCACAACCCACAGACAGGCATGGACAAACCCCAGGGATGGATGGCAGCAAGTGAATGGGACTGAGCTTGGATCCACACACGCCATCAGGGATGGGCATGGCCAAACACGACACATGCTCATGCACACACACACACACTAACACACACACACATACACACACACACAGACATACACACACACACACACTCACACACACAAACACCACAAGACAAGCACAAGGGATAGAAGGCACGCCGACCCCGACTGCGACCTGTAGCCACACACAGGTCCACACATGACCATGCCCAGTGGCCATCACAGTGTGTGTCTCAGATGCTGGGCACCATTGCACACCGGCAGACAGCACAATGTAGGCATCATCATGCACACGCCACAATGGTCAGCAACCAGGAGGGTGTGCACATGGACCGTGTGTGTGTAGGGTCAGGTACCCCATCCGTGCATCGTACGGTGCACAACACACTGCACACAGGGCAGTGGCAGACAGTGGCCATAGTGGGAGACAGGTCAGTCACACAGCACAGTGCCACGGCCACCATGGATGCATGGGCGGCCCCGCCAATACCTGCTAGCCATGCCAGGCTGACCATTGGCCTCATGGGGTGGCACTGACAGTCCCCCAGGGGTGACGCTCTGGGAATACGACTGTGTTCACACAGGGGTCTGCAGCTCACCAAACATGCCCGCACCAGGCATGCTCAGTATGCTCACAGCTGAACCCGGAGTCAACATGGAAGGTGTTGCACGATGCCGGGAACAGGGGGTGGACATGACACTGCGCGGTGTCTGCGGCGCATGGGCAATGAACTGGGTGCCCAATGTGACCATGACAGCTGTGAATGCATGTGTCTGCCTGTCAATGGCAGCAGTCACATCCTCCTGCAGCTGGTCCATCCCTGCCAGGAGCAGACCATGGTCCCTGCTGCGCCACTCCTCTGCCTGGTGCAGAACCGCACTGAGTGCATCCACCACCATTAAAAGCCGCAACTGCTGATCCACTGAATCCTGGAGTATGTGGCTGTGCTCATCAAAGAGGTCATCCACCTGATCGGCATGCTGTCCCTCATGGTGTTGCTGGCTGTGTCATGCAGCACCCCTTGAAGTTGCACCCTGCACACCAGAGCCATGCCTGGGCACGTCCACATGCAGTGCACTGACGCCACCTCAACACTGTCCCCCATTCCCATTTGCCAACTGCTGGCACTGCCTCTCCAGCCACCCATTGCCAGGGCTCACCGGTGCCACTGCAGCAGCCACAACAGCCCCACCAGCCTGGATGCACACCAGTGTTGCCCCACTGGGGCATACAGGCACAGGCTGGGACTGTGATGTCATGCAGGCCTCTACGGTGGCACCACCCATGGCTACGCCATGCCATTCCCTGCTGTGGGACCATCCTGTGTCCCACACGTATCACTGTCCAGGATGTGTGATCCATCATCATCGTTGCCTGATCCAGCACCAGTCCGTGTCTCAGCATGCTGGAGTCCATGGCCACTGTCACACTGGGACACAGGCAGGGCCTCATCCGCACAAGCACCACCATCTTCAGTCTGGACAGACAGGCAGGTATGCAGTGGTACTTACCCTCAAGCACCTGTGGAGGTAGATGGGAACTCCTCTGTGTCCAGGGCCTTGCCTACAGTGGACACACCCACTACGGCTGACCCATGTAGACTCTCAGGAGCTGTAAGGGAACACAGTAGCGTTAATGTCTCCACCCTACCCTGTGGCATTCCCCTCACCTCCCACACAGTGACAGCACAGGACTTACCATGCAGTGATGGGCTGCTACCCATCTGGAAGCCACCACCTGGAACGCCCTCTATGGCACAACGCCACATGCTGCCAGCCACCCGCTCCTCCTGTGGCATCAGGCGTGGCACATTTGGCTGTCCACCACAGGTTGAAGCACATGCTGCCCTGATGGCAGCCACCTTGTCCTTAATTCTCCTCCTGTCCATGCCGACCTTCTTTTTACATTCCTGCATGGACTGCTGGTGGCTGCCATGCTGGTTCACAGCATGCACAACCTCACCCAATGCTGCAGCATGGGCCTGTGGTGTTTCCCGCTGTCTGCTGAGCAGCAGTTCCCTGTCAAGATGTGCCTCAAACAGGACATTTGTTTCCTCCCATGTGAAATTAGGCCTCCTCTTCCTCCAACATCCCTGTTCCTCCTCTTCCTCACGTTTGGTCATTATAGAGCCTGTGGGAATGACAGGTGTTACCTTTCAGTGTGCAGTCCCATGCATCTCCCACACACTACAGTCCACATTTCCAAACAGCATGCAACCCACCACAATAGACTGCAATACCAATCTATGGACTCTGCAGCCCCATGTCACATTTATATAGCACAAGGCATGTAAATGAGGTGCAATTGTGTTGAGCGTGCTCAGGCAAAGGGTGCAGCTCAGTGATGTGTGCAGTAGGCACCGCACGGTGCATGCCTGGGGTGCTGATGCTGACACCTGCCACTCTGCTGATGTGCTGAGTATGGGAGGCAGTGCAGGGCATGGCCACCACTGTGCCAGTGGCACTAGTGCACTGTTCGCATGTATGGTGCTTGTGCCCTGGAGCGCCGTAGGCGCCATGGTGCCACAGCACAGTAGGCCACTGCAGGGCATCTCACACAGGCAGTACCAATTACGCTGTGGTGTACCGTGTGTGAAAGACCCTTGACCCTGTGGTCGACCTTTGTCCCCTAGGTGTCTGCATGGGTACACCCCTATCGCACTGTTCAGTGATAGAGCGATGGGGAGTGACAGCGCTGTACCGCGCAGCATCTGCACGTAGCGGACGTGCGCTACAGAGTGCCATTTTGTGATCCTACCTGAAGCAGTGATGGCAAGGAGGAGAGCTGCTGTATGGAGCCCACTGGAGCTGGCCAATTTGGTGGACATTGTGGAGCCCCATGCTGGGGCCCTGTTTGGGGATGACCCCCCTGGACAGGGCTAGGAATGCAGTGTGGGAGGAGGTGGCAGTGGCACTAGAAGAGGCCACAGGGATCAGCCGAGCTGCCGATCAATGTCACCACTGCTATGGGGACCTCCAGCGGAGGGACCCAGACAGGCTTGCCCATCTACGGGCACATGCCAGGTGAGGCGCAGTGCCAGATCTAGGTGGGTGCTCCATCCATTCACTGGTTGCATCTGTACGGGTATCGCTGTGGGCATGTGTCCACCACACAGGGGGCCATCCAATGTGGGCGGTGGTGGTGGTGAGGTTGTGGCATGGCTGGACTGTGTGGGATTGCACACACCCGGGGGCATCTTTGCTACTGGTTTGTATTGAAGTTCCCCTCTACTTGTTTTCACCCTAGGCCCTGAGGAGCGGTGAAGAGCCAGAGAGGAACGGCAATGCCGGGAGTCAGGGGATGCAGGGCAACAGCCATGGGCTGCCAGGCCCATCCAGCAACAGCGCCCAGATCCAGCCAATGCAGGTGAGTGCCTTTCTTCCAGGATATTCTGTGCATGCTGTGTTGCGTGGTAAGCGGTGGGGCATGGCCACCATCCATTGACACCACTGACGTGCACACCACACGGTACACTCAGCACTGTCCTGTGGCACTGCATGTGTGGGTGTGCATCACTGGTGGTCCATGCGTGCACCGGGTACATGGCTGTGCCACTGCCTTCGGACTGCATGGTCATGTCACTGTACAGCCATGGTGGTGCTGTGCAGGACTTGAGCAGTGGGTGTGTGCAGCAGTCCGCATGGCTGTGTAAGCTCGGGTAGGCAGGTCTTGTGGACACGATCACTGTGGGTGGTCGCACACCATCACAGGGGTGTGGGCCATGGCTGTATGCCATGCACAATGGGTGGGCTGCAGGGGGATGGACATTCACACATATTGACTCTGCTTCCTTGTCCTAGATGGATGGTGGCTGATGCAGCTAGAGAGAGCCATGCAGGAGCTCCTGCAGATCACAAGGGCATCCTTGGAGTTACTCCAATGCTTGGAGCAGCATGGTGTCTGGAGGCGGAGGACAAGGAGGCACCACAGGAGTGGGGAGTGGGACGGATGTTAGGCCCTCCATGCCCCCAGATTCCATACACCCCTGGACCCACCTCACACCCCTTCTTCCCTCTCCCATTTGTTCACTCCTGCCCCTTACCCACCCCCACCTGGTATGTGGCCCTTCCCCCTTATGTAAATAATTGTATATAGTTGTTTGGACCTTTCTATAAAACATTTATTTTGTTATGCCTACTGTGATGGTCTCTGATTTGCAGTGGGCTACAGGTGCTCAGCTGCAGTGGTGTGCACTGCGTCAGGGGTGGTGCAGGTATGGGTGTGTGTGTGTGTGTCTGGAGAGGAACCACCTATGGTGTGGGCTTAGGTATCAGTCACTGTCTGTGGTTTCTGTGTTGTTCCTTGTGCACTGGATGACTGTGTGCAGTGGTCCACGGTGCATGCACTGTGTTCATGGCACCCCTGTCAGACTGTCCATGGCCTGTGCAGCTGACACCCTTGCTTGTCTGTGATCTGCACAGTCTGCTGTCATGTCAGTGGTGGCTGTCCATGCTGGACAACCACTGTACCCGACACAATGCCAGGTTGCCTCCTGTCACTGGTATGGTGCATGTCTGCTTTGGGTGGCACTGTGGCCTCCGCTGTTGTTGTCCCCCATCCATGCTGTTACTTGTGTCTGTTGCAGGGGATGTGCTCCACTGTCTGTCACTTGTGCTCTGGCCACATGCTGGTGGCGTACGGCTTTATGGTGCCTGCGCAGGGTGGCTGGCTCACCTGTGCCATGGAGAGGTGCTGGCCATGTCTACACAGCTGCCATGGCCACATGCCAGTGGCTTTGTTGACCAACTACTGTGTCCCTGTGTTGGTGTGCCCTTGGGTACGAGTGGATGTTTTCCATGCACTGTGTTGCATCCTGTGTGGCGAATGCTTCCATGCAACACTGTGGGTATCTGTGCTGCCTGTTGTAGCCAGTGCTAGGATGGGGTGTGTCCTTGGGAGGGTGTGCAGGGTGCTGTACCACTGGTGGTGGGGTCCGGGGCATGCCTTGTCGCATGTGGGGTACCTCGTGTGCTGACGCATTTTCGGTCTCTCAGCTGTACCTTGGGGGGACATGCAGGGGGGCACTGTGTATGAAGTTGTTGCATCACTGTCTGCTGCCACCCACTGCAGGGTGCTCACAGTGGGGCTGCCTTGCATGGCTCCATGGTGCACAGGGTTGCATTGTCACAGTGGGGGTGGTGGCATGCATGGGGTGTCCTGCACTATTGGGCACTACTACTGGGCAGGGTGTCTGGGGATCATGGTGCAGGGTGTGCTCTGCATTGGTGGGATGGTGTGGCACAGGGTGGCCAGACATCCTTGTGTGCCAGTCACAGCTTGCCAGGGGGTGTGCTGGGGCACCATGCCCTGGCCGTGGGATTGTTGCTGGTGTCCATGGGCCAGTGTTTTTTCCAGCTCTCCTCAGGTTGTGCGGTGCATTGGGTGTGAGGGGTGATGTCTGTTCTGCTGTGTGCTCCTCTGCCCATATCTACCATGAGTGGTGGATCCCTGCATCCTGTCCCTGCACATCCCTGGTCGTGCTGATGCGCTGCTACCCTGCTCCACTGCGCATCCCTGGTTGTGCTATTGTGCATCAGACCTGCACTACTGTGCATCCCTGGTTGTGCCATGGCACAGTTGGCATGATATTCAGTTGTGTGGTGCAGGCACATCTTGACCTGCTCAGTGTTTGAATATTGCATGTGTTGTGCATGGGTGCACTAGACTTGCGCCTGCTCCTGCTATTGCTCTACTTTGTGGCACAGTTTGAATATCTGGGCCTATATGTTTATTCATTTTTCAACTACATACAGAACAAAATACCTGACACTGTACATGAAGATCTACAGTATAAGAATACAGAACTCTACACTGAGGGTGACACTCATCTTAATAAACTCAGTTTAAGACATGCTATGTCAGGCACATTCATCTTATGGAGAAAAAGCAAAAAGTTACTGATAACATTCCTGCACAGTCATGCAAAGAACTTTCAGTAATTTTGGCACAACAGTAAATATCTTCTGTTATTTTTACACATCATGCAAGATGGGTCAAAAACTTTACATGATTGTGTTTGCTTGCTCGCACGTGCAAGAAACACATTGCGTCAGCTTCCTTCACTAGCAGGTTGTGGAGGCATGGCAGTGTTGTTGCCAGTGCAGGCAGCCCATTTTGGGGCTGGTCTGTGTGGCATGAATTGAGGATCATGCTGTCCATGACAGCACTAATATAGTATATGGTTAGGGCTTATTGTGTATGGAAAACAATGGTTTTCCAAAGCTTGTTGAAGGACAGTTCAAAGGTCAAAAAAGTTGTTGTACTATCGTTCTGACATCACATCGATAGTACAACAACTTTTTTCCTTGAGCTGCCACCTGATTGGTGGAAAATGCTGTCCTCACAAAAAAATCCTAAGAACAATGGTGGCGGTGCTTAGCGGGCGGTCTAGTGAGCAGCTCAACATGATGTTTGTACATGAACTGCCACAGTTGACTTGCATGATTTAAAATGTTCAGTCTGTCAGTTTGTTTTTTTTAAACAGCTGCTGTTTGAGTTTGGGGTCAGAAACAGAGAGAACAGCAGTGAGGACCAGCATTTTCAGGATCAGGTGAGGAGTGCAATAGTCTGTAGTGAGGATTGGCACCAACTGTAACTGCAAACATATAAGATATGAAACCTTGTGAAATGTATAGTTAAAGACTGTTACCATCGGGGAGTTGTTAACTCATGGAGATCTCTTGAGCTTCACTCTCGAGGTCTCTATGATGTCATCAACACCCTCGATGGAAACACAGCCTTGTTGTGGATGGTCTCTCATCCACTATTCTATATGTAGCTTGCCACTATGCATGAAGAAATTTGCTGCTGCAATCAGGGAGCACCCCATCATGAAACAATCAGCTATGTTTGCTTGCAGGGTGGTCCCTGACTGCAGCACTGAATTAGAGGAGCATTATCTGGTGTCCCATTTCAAACAAACATGGTGGCAGCTTCTCTGTCGGCCTCTCACAGTCCCCATGGAAGTCAATAGACAGCCATCGCCTCTCACAGTCCCCATTACAGCCAATGGGGGGGTCCAATTCCCCTGTCGGCATGCCCCCTTCCCACTTCATTTGCTGACTGGGTAGCCCAATCCCCTTCAGCAGTATACCCCCCATTTGTTGTGTGCTGAGGGGTTGCCCATTCCCCCTTGGCTCATGTGCCTGCCCCCCAACATTCTGACAACAGGGGTGCCCAATCCCCATTGGCTACAGACCCCGCACCAAAGAAACACTCAGGTGGCATGCTGGGAGCCCACCACAGTGTGCTAAAGTACCTGCAAAAGCAGAAAACCTTCCTGCAATTTTTTTAATTGTTTTTGTTTCCTGCAAAAGAAAAATGGTCCCTCATTGAGTCTGGTGCCCCTCCCCTGACCCACAGCCACCCTCTGTGCACCCCACCTCCCCACATCCCCCTCACCCCATACTTACCTTTGGAGCCCGGCGCAATGATCTTCGGTGGACTGAGAATACGTCTGCACTCTTCAGAGCTGACCACAAACTGAAGAAATCCCAGTAAGCTGTATAATCACATAAATGTTTTTTTTTTCTACTTATGTGGATATCTCAGTCATTTTTCCAAATTTTTGCACCACATTTTCAACATTGGGTTCTTGGGGCCCCATCCCATGAATTCAGTGACTGTCATCTGATTATTCAGTCCTGAAAGGTGATTTCGTGGTCACTGCATGGAATCAGCTTTCAGGACAGATTAATGAAATGACAGTGTCACTGGTCATGAGGTGGGCTCTCAAAAAGCCTATATTGCAAATTGGGTGAAAAAATTTTAAAAAATTACTGTGTTATGAGAGTGCATTGCATAGTTTCCACACACACTCGTAAGATTGCGAATTTGTAATATTTTCACTCCAGATTTACCAGCATTGACATTTTTCACACCTCCTTATGAACAGTACAGCTGACATTTTTCACATCCTGGCCAAAATGTGTTTTTGCACTTCTGACACAGAATAGCGTGGTCGCTGTGGGAAAGCAGTGTTTAGGACAGATTAAGAAAATCACAGTGACACTATTCATGAGCAGAGGTCCTAAAATGCCTATGTTGAAAATTTGGTGACTAAAGTCCATAAAATGACTGTGTTACTAGCGTGCATTGCACAGTTTCCACACACCCTCGTAACTTCATGAATCGGTAATATTTTCACTCCAGATTTTCAACATTGGCATTTTTACACATCTCCTTATGATCAGTACAGCTGTCATTTTTCACATCCTGGCCAAAATATGTTTTCATTTTTCCAGCACAGAATAGTGCAGTCGCTGTGGGAAATCAACGTTCGAGACAGATTAAAAAAAATCACAGTGCCACTGTTCATGAATGGAGGTCCCAAAATTCCTATGTTGAAAATCTGGTGTAAAAAATTCCCCAAATAATTTCATTATAGATATGCACTGCACAGTTTCTATGCAATCTCATGACCTCACCCATTTTTTTATTATATTTTCACTCCAGATTTTCAACATTACCATTTTTTTACACCTCCTCTTGAACAGTACAACTGTCATTTGTCACATCCTGTTTGAAATGTATTTTTGAGTCTGTGGCACCAAATGGAGCAGTCATCATGCAAAACCACCTTTCGGCTCATGAACTAATAGTGTCACTGTTCATGCAGTGCAGTCACAAAAAGCCCATGTTGAAAACTTAGAGTGAAAATACCTGGGGATTGTCGACAGTAATGCTCATGTCATTCCATCCCCACCCCACTCCCACCCTGCAGCCAGTGGCAGTTATCGAGGTGTGCCTTGGATTCTTCAGCCCCAAAGTTCACTCCATTCTCCTATATTGGACCCATTTCAGTGTATTTCCTTATGGAATAGGGTTAGTGTAAAGCCCGAACACCCCAAGGCACACCTCAACATTTGTCAGTGTCCGCAGGGTAGGGTGAGGTGAAATGGCATGAGCATTATGGGAGATTACCAAAAGACACACCCCAAAGTCTGTCCATCTTTGCAAGATGGGGGTGGGGTTGGCATCAGTTCAATACTTACCTGCTATTCCTATTCTGCATCTGTCTAACTCCTGCACTTTCAATGCTAATGCCAGCAAGCACACATTTGGCATAGACAAATCCTTGTTTATTAATGATTAGGTTAAAGATTTACTGATTATCTTTGAGAATCTATGTCCTAACACCTCATCCTCTTTTTTTTCCCATAAAAATGCTGGCCACCTCTGTTAAACCATTCCAGTTTGTTTCCAAATCACTTCCAGTTCCTAAGAAACATGAAGTTATGGCTTTTTGCCCAGTTCCTCAGAATCTATTTATCATTTTGATTACTTTAATTCTCCATCTTTCTGCTCTTGGTACTAGGAGTATTTCTAAGATTACCATGGATATTTTTTCTTTTCATGTCCTCCCTATGGATTTAAATCCTCCTTTTGTCATCATTTGGATGCCTACCAATGTAATTTTTACCATGTGCAATATGAAAAGCGAGTTCTGTTAATTTTTGCTAATAAGTCCTTTAATGTTAGCGCTGTCATTAGATATTGTTGCTTCCGGGTGCCAACAGACCATTTTGCTTTCTTTTGTCTCCCTTGCAATCTGAGTCAGTGAACCTGATGACAGAGTCTCAGACCACAAGTGCATGTGTTGTATTGAACTGCTTGCAGGCAACTACAGTAGTTTTTCAAGTCACTGCTCCTCAGGTAATGCTTGTATGGGCTCAAACCTGATTTGAGTATTTGTAAGGAGATGGTCTGCTCTTCTTCCCTTTTTAAATGATCTTTTACTGGTTTGACCCAGCTGAAACTTATCGGCCTCAACATTTTCCCAATTTGTTCTTTTTCTATTTATTTATTTGTTTTTGATAACCCAGAAGATGCACTAGACATAGAAATTCCTATTTTCAGGCATGACCTGGGAGGGTACAAGTGAGACAGTCATAATACAATATAATGCAGGACAAGCAATGCACTACCACATTAGTCAAACAGCCCAAGAAAATAGTACAAGTCAAAATAGGTAGTTATAGAATATAATACAGAAAAATAATGCACAGATTTACACAAATGTACTTAGAGCAAATTTCAAGTACAAACAGAACAATACACATATAAGTACATCACTTCCTAGGTGCTCAAGTGACAGTGAGAGGGAATAACAGAAATTGTTTTCTGATTTGTAAACCTGCATTATCCTGCTGCATAACTTTAATTTGCATCACTATCAAAGTTTCTCCATCTAAATCTAGTGAAGTGTAACTTATGTGAGGACACTGATTATTTATATTTGAAGTGCCCTTGGGCTGTTTACAATAAGGGGTCTTTTTACGACCAAGAGTACGTGGTCCATGAAGCACAGAGTAAAAGAAATCAGTCAGGGCCCCAATGAGAATACTACTCCAAATGATCATGCATGGCAGTCTGATGACCCTGTCACTGTTACTTCTGATCATGGGCCCTTGGGGAAACTAGCAGGAGGAACCATTGCCCAGGATGCTATTTCATTGGCTCCAGGGGACCCATTACAAATCAGTCATGACAGCCAAGCTTTACAAGAGCAACATCAATCTGTAACATTGCTCCCCCCACATCTCCACAGGATGCATTTCAGGAGGTAGGGGGGAAAAAGAATGTCCAGAAGGAATCAGCCTAAACCAAAAATAGTGAAGAAGGACTCCATGGAAACCAAGAATGTTCTGCAGTTTTGTGGGAACAAACAGATAATATAATAATAAATAATAATATATGTTATATATATTGCACTCTTCAACAATGTATCAAAGCACTGCACAACAAAGCAACAATTACAGCAATAAAATATTAAAATACAATAATTAATAAACCATAATGCCATAATAAAATCAATAACAAAACAGCACCAAATGTCAGCTGAAATAGATAGGTCTTAAGGGCAGTCTTAAAGTGCTCCACTGTCAGGCACTCTCATACCCAACCAGGCAGAGAATTCCACAGGGTAGGGGCCACAAATGAAAATGCCTTGGCTCCAGATGTTTTTAGCCATACCCTGGGAATCTCCAGCAATTCCTCGTCGGTCGAGCAGCCAGAGAGGGCAGTGAGGCTGCAGGAGAGCTTGCAGGTAGCTTGGTCCCAGTCTGTGTAGGGCTTTATAGGTCAGCAAGCTGACCTTAAAGGTGATCCACCACTGAACTGGCAGACAGTGCAGTTCACGTAGCACCAGCATAATATGACTGGATCAAGATGATCCAGACAACAGCCTTGCAGCTGCATTCTGCATCAGCTGCAGGCGGTGGATATCAACCTCAGGAAGCCCTAGGTATAGGAATTTACAGTAGTCAAGGCATGAAGTTACAAAGGTGTGAATCAGAGCAGATAAGTCACTAGACAGAACCAGGTGCTTAATCCGGGCAATATTCCTCAGATGGAAAAAAGAGTACTTAATGACAGCTAACACCTGAGAATGAAGTGTCAAACCATCATCAAGATTTACCCCCAGATTTCGCACTTGAACTAAGGTCAGTAACTGGATCCCTCTGAGTCAAAGTCCAGAGGGATACCCCATCCACAACCCCTCTATCCGGCAACCAGGATCCACTACCAACATCTCAGTCTTGTCCAAATTAAGTTTCAACCAACTAGTGTTCATCCAATCCTGGATTTATGCCAGGCAGTTATTAAAGAATGAGTGCTCATTATCCTGGTTGGGTGTAAAGGACAGGTAGAGCTGTGTATCATCTGCATAACAATGAAACCTCAGCCCTACTGTCTCACAATGTCTCCTAATGGCAGCATATATACCACAAACAGCAGGGGGGATAACACAGAGCCCTGCGGTACCCCACCAGACAGAGGGAATGCCTCAGAGAAATAAACCCCCAAGACCACCCTCTGAGATCTACCAGTGAGGAAAAAAACTAAACCATCTGAGGACTGTACCAGACAGCCCACAGATGACAGGCAGGTGGTCCAGAAACACCCCATAGTCCATGGTGTCAAAAGTTGAAGAGAGATCAAGAAATACCAAGATGGTATGGGATATCTGGTCTCTCACAATCAGGAGACCATAGAGCACCTGAAACAGAGCAGTCTCTGTACTATGCCTTTTATGAAATCATGACTGGAGAGGATCATAGATGTCATGGATGGTGAGATGGTTCTCCAACTGTAGCACCACGACCTTCTCAATAACCTTCCCCACAAAGGAAAGATTAGAGATTGGACGGTAGTTGGCAGGGTAGTCTGGGTCAAGAGAAGGTTTCTTGAGAAGGGGAGTCACCACTGCTTCCTTTAGGGATCAGGGAAACTCACCCATCTCCAATGAACACCTGACTATCTCCACAAGAACTGGGCTGATGACATCAAGACAGCCTAATAAAAGGTGAGTAGGGACTGGATCCAAACTACAGCTGGTCGGGTGCATATACCTGAGAATCCTCATGACATCCTTGATCCCTGGCCGATTGAACTCCATCCTTCATGAGGTATAGCAACATTCAACCTACCATCATCCCCCCCCAAAGAATGAGCTGAATGGATCTCCGATCTGATGCCAGCAACATTAGCAACAAAGAATTGAGCAAACTCCTCACACTTTTCATGAAAAAAGCTATCCGAACTTGTAGACAGGCTGAATTGCACAGTCTGTCCACAGTTCGGAAAAGCTGAGCTGGTCGATTCTGAGCTGCAGCAATCTCCCTGGACAGGAATTCTGCCTTCTTTACAGGTGATTGCTGACTAGTAGTCTCTAAAATGGACCATCAGTCTACGTTTGTTGGCATCTATGCTGGTTCTCTGCCAGATATGTTCTAACCTTCACCCTATTCACCTCAGCTCCCTGAAGGCCCCATCAAACCAAGGGAACTGAGGGTGGAGGGTAAGAGGGCAAACACAGACAGGAGCTAAGGCATCCAAAGCCCTACCATATCCCGATTATAGGCTTTTAGAAATTTCTCAGAACCTTCACTTGTACCCCGTAATCCTGATAGGTCTGATTCCACCAGAAAACCATCATGGGTCACACCCCGCAAAGGGCAGTATTGTACCATCTCCAAAGGGGCAGGTCTATAAGGGGGAGCAAAGAAATTGAACCTTATGGAGTGATGATCAGACCAACTGACCGGTTCCACCACCAGGTCAGTGGTCTCCATCCCTAGGAGGAAAATCAGATCCGAGTGACCTTTAATATGAGTCGTAGAGGTAACTACCTGTGTGAGACCCAATGATAACATCAATTGAAAGAAGTCTTGACCAAATGATGAGAGTTTGTCATCCATCCAGACTTTGAAGTCACCTAGCACCATCAATCTGGGGGACTCCAACACCATGATGAAGACAATGTCCATGACTTCCTGTAGGAACAACTTCTCATCCCCGGGTGGATGGTAAATGAGAATGATCCTGCACCCCACACCCATGATCACAACACACTCGAAGGATCTGAATCCCTCAACTGGCACATCCACAAGGCTCAATTCTGATTTAAAACAAATAGCTACACCCCCGCCCCTGTGATCCGACCTTGCACAATGTATCACCGAGAAACCGGCTGGGATAGGGCCAGCATTGTCATCCAGTCAGGTCTTGGTGATGCAAGACAGATCTGTTGACCCAGCAAGATCAGCTATAATAGCCATCTTGTTCTTAATGGATGTAGCATTGCGTAACACTGTGTGAGTCAGATGAAATACTGGGACTGACCCAGTCCTTGGGTATGGGCGCAAAGCAAGGTCGGACCTCCCTCAGAGTTCCATTTCACCCAAGGACATCTCCTGGTTCTCACTACTTCAATCTAACTGCCCTGCTCTGTTCCCCTCCCAGGTCCAGGACTCCCACCCCTACCCCTTATGCCCACTATCCCCAACACCCTGCAGCAGCCATAGACCATTGCAGACAAAGGGGGGGGGCTAACAGGGTGGAAGCCCCAGAGCTCAGATGAGGAGTAACACCTGATAGGAACAGCAAGCTGCCAATACATGGTGACAAAACCAGAACTCCAGCCCACTGTTATCCCAAAATAGCAAACACAAAAACCCCAACTGCCATACAACTAAAATAATTTAATAAAACCTGCATCCCTGACTTAAATAAACTAAAAAAATAAACAAAACTTCCACACACCCCAACCCCAACATAAAAATAACCCCTCAAATAAATACAATAAAAAAACTCAGATCAAGAAGAAGACAACCAATGTAAATGAGGAGACAGGTTCAGTCACTAGTCCAGCTGCTGGTCTGCTATACTAAGGCTCTCACCTCCAGCAAGCAAATATTTAAATGTCCAATGGAAAACACCGGATTCTCACTCTGGCCATCCTCCGATCAACAGAATTTTATACAGGGCCACCAAAGAAGGCTCTCTCACAACCTCCAACCAAAAATCCAAACGCCGAGATGAATCAGACAAACCACCGATACTCAGGAGCAGTTCTTCATGCACAGTCTGAGATGAATAGATGCTCAATCAACAGAGAGTTCACTCGGAATAAAGCCTTACCGAGTGGCCATGGCAGGGAGGGGCAGCCCCATCTGGATAATCGGGCCCCCAAAAAGATGAAGAGGACCAGGATTTGTAAGCCTCATCGGTGGCTCTTCACAAAGGGATGTATTGGATTATGATGGTGAACAATCAATGGTTATCAAAAAGAAAAGGACTAGAAAGAAAAAGACTGTTTAAATGTCCTATATGATTCATTTTCTCCTGTGACACCTATAGAAATAAATTCTTCAATTAACATCACTGTTGTTTCTTTAAATGTAAACAGTATAAAAAAATCACGAAGATTGATTATGTTATCCTATGTTAGTCACTTGCAGGCTCAGGTTTACTTGTTACAAGATACAAGGTCGAGAACCACTGCTGATATTCATAATGCACAGAAGGCATGGCCTTAATGACCTTCTAAATGCTCATTAGGAGAGGAACCCTGTTCTGGGGATATGATATTGTTTAAATCACATAATTTCACA
Organism: Neoceratodus forsteri; assembly: GCA_016271365.2. Lineage (NCBI taxonomy): Eukaryota > Metazoa > Chordata > Ceratodontiformes > Ceratodontidae > Neoceratodus > Neoceratodus forsteri. Next base: position 954,751,713 of record CM057456.1, read on the forward strand.
TTACAAAAAGTTATGGACATAGAGTCAGGGAGGGCATTAGTGCTAGATGTGTTGAGTCAGGATCAACTTTTTCAAATAGTTGTAGTTGTGTCACTTGGAGGATTGAGGGGTACTTCAGACAGTTAGCTGATGCTTGCTTCCTTTTATGTCATATTTCAGGGCTCAGTGTGCTGCTCAAGAGGATGTGAGAGCAGTAGCAGGGACTACCAAAGGCAGAGAGAAGGAAACACAGAGGTCGGCACTTAGCCTTTAAGGCACTCTAGCTGCAACTTGAAACAAGGTCTGTTTTGTTTTTCTATTGTAAGGTCTTTTGCTGTGGGGTATTTGCCAGGGAAAGGAAAGCATCAGGGAAGGATTACTGAAGGCTGCTTTTGTTTCTTGTTGTGTTTTTTTTTCAGAAAAGATGTACAAGAACAAGGGGTCACAGTATGAGGCTGGAGGGAGGAAGAAGCTGAGGCAACATGAGGAAGTATTTTTTCAAGGAAAGGGTATTGGATGAGTGGAATAGCCTCCCAGAGGAGGTGGTGGGGGCCAAAAACAGTTGGCGAATTCAAGAATGTATGGGACAGGCAGACAGCAAAACTAATGGTAGGAAGGAGGCGGTATGCTGCAGATCAAGTAGAATCTGCAGTTTATACAGTAGGTAGGGAAATGGGCAGACTTGTTAGGCCAGGCAGTCCTTTTTTGCTGCCAAGTTCTATGTTTCTATGGCACTGGAGGAAATCAATCCACCCTCCCCCATCCCACCCACTCCAGGGTCATCCGAATTTATAGGCAAACAATAGGAATCAACTTCTTGTGTGCACAGAGGAATTGGGTTACTAAATTAGAAAAAGCTCCCTGATATACTTTAACTGAGCAATTCAGGAGGGAGCTCTTTCAATAGAATGGTACTACAGTAGAAGACAGTAGGAGAGAAGGGGAGAGGAGCAAGAGAGAAAGAGAAAGAGAAGAAAAAAACTATGGACCATACTTGGGACAGAGGGCAGAAAAGCAGGACATGGGATTAAGTCAAGAAAACCAGAAGAATAAAAATAGACGAAGGAGGGGTTCAATAGTAAAAGGTGACATAGAACAGAAGAAGAAGATGCAGGGAGTGGAGCAGTGCAGTAGATGTGGTGCAGCGGTCTTCAGGAGGACATTATGGGTACTGCAGTGCTGGCCCATATGCAGAAACCATTGAGAGCAGAGGTGGCCAGTCTCCATGCCGAGCTGACAGGAATACTGGGGACCTTCACCCCACCCAGAGGCCACCATATCCTCAGCCGCTGCCACAATGGTTGCCTGTGTAGAGTGCTGGATGGACTACAGTGGGCATGGTGAGGTTGAGGAAGGGGGATCAGAGGCACATCCCCATCTGGTCCAACTCAGGAACTCCTATGCTGTACTGGAGGAGTAGACAAGTCCCATAAGGGAATCTGAAGGTGAGACCAGAGAGGATGTGCTGGTCCTCCAGAAGGGAGACCCAGGGGCAGAAGGAAGAGAACCCCAAAAGAAGAGAAAGCTACACCTTATGGGGGACTCAGTTGTCCAGGGAATGGATTTGGGCACAGGTGGCAGGATGGAGAAGGAGGTGAAGTGCCTCCCAGGAAGCACAGCTCAGAGGGTAGTGGAGTGGATCCAGATGATTGCTGAAGTGGTAGTAAGAAGAGGGGGGGAATATAGGTCATTGTCCACCTGGGGACAAATGGCCTAGCCAGGGATGGGGAAAGCACAGAGCAGTTACAGGAGGACTTCAGGGAGTTGGGAGGGTGCCTTAAGAAGTTATCAAGCTCCGTAACATTCTCAGAGGTGCTGCTGCTTCATGGCAGGGAAAGGCTCGGAATCTTCACATCAGAAGCTTTAACATTTGGTTGGAGGGCTGGTGCAGGGAAAAAAGATATGGCTTCATTGGGGACTGGAGACCCACCTGGAGTGATGTGGGCCTGTACAAGGGCGACAGCCTACATCCTTCCAGAAAGGGGACAGAGGTCCTCAATGAACAGTTTAAATGCTTCCTGGATGAGCATTTGAACTAACCAAGGGTGGGGGGGGGTGGCTGGCCAGAGCAGGGAAACTCCAGCAACCCACCCCAACAGATTAGAGCAGTCAGAAAGGGTGATCAGGTGGGAAAGTTGAAGACTGGTACACCAGAAACAGTCATAAAGGGTTGCTGGGATCAAGGCAGGATCTACACCTGATGGCAAAACATGACACAGTGACAGGAGCTGCAGAACAGAAGGTTTATTACCCAACACATATAAAAAGGACAGTTTATCATAGCTGGGAATCCAGAACCTCCAAACATCTGATGTCATTACAGGAAAAACTCAGTGAAAAACAGTATTACATAAAGTTATATACTCCGAGATAACAAGGTCCATTACCTGGTAATGTGCTCATCTGCATGGTAGAAAAGTTAAACAAAGCATTTCCATTAGTGGGTAAGGTGGGCAGCTCACACCCAAGGCTGTTAGGTTTTGCACATACACAGCGATAAGCAATTATGCTGACTAACACTACTTTTGGGTTACAGTGGATTAATTCATATAATGGGGCCTATGCACGATAGGGTAGGAACTACACACCAAAGGGGCGTATCCAGCCCATGCAGCTCTGTACCTATGGACAGGTGCACACCTGGTGGCATTCATGACTGCCAGCCACCTGCTTATGGCCCTGCTGCCCCAGCATGCGGGTACACACAGATTTGTGCAGGTTGGCCATGGGCAGAACTGCGCACCTGGGTGGGCATCCAATGGGATGCCCATCCTGGATCCCTCAGTGGATCCCTTATGTGGTGGGGATGCACTGGCTGTGCTCCTCTGCAGATGTTCACTTGGCCAGCAGGCATGGGGTGAGAAGTGGGATGTGCCACCTGCCGTGCCATGCCCCCAAACAGACGGGGAGGTAGGGGGGTGGGAGGATGGTGCCATGAGGATATGTGTGTGTGTGTGTGTGGTGGGGGGGTTAATACTGTCCACCACACCATGCCTAGTGGGGCCAGGATCCAGAGCGAAGGGAGACAGAGGTGGGCAGGAGGTGCTGTATGGGGGGCTGCAGTCCAAGGGCTATACCCCCTTGTGTGTGGGGGGGTGGTTGGCATACACAGGGAAGGTGGGGGGGCATGGCTGGGTGCTGGGGTGGATGGCCCTGCTCAGCCTGTCACTACAATGCTGGGGTCCCCTTGTTGAGGAATGTTGGCATGGGGTGCCTAGGGAGCTTACAGCAGGGTTTTCCCTGGCATAATGAATGGTTGCCTCTGTACCCCCACAGGCAGCACTATGTGCCACTGTGCATAGTGCATAGTGTTAGCACACCCCTAACTGCCCCCTGTGAGTTGCGGTCCATGTGGTGGGGCGGGTGGGGACTGGGTGCATAAGGCTGCGCTGCCTCCCCTCACGCCCCCTCACAGAGGGTGCATTGGGTGCAGAGTGTCTCCATGCCTCACATACACAGCCCAATATGCTGATCATAGCATTATGACTAATAGCTGTAGGTGGTGCACTTAGACTACAAATGTAACTCTACATAATATATCATAGCATGCATGAGTAAATACTAATATCCCTTATACTGTAAGATGGTGGTCCACATTAGGGACTGTAGGTCATGCAGGTCTACAGAGTAAGGCAGGGGAAAGGAGGCAGGAAAAGGATTCCAGGGTTGGAGGGAAAGAACAAGAGGCCAAAAACAGGAATGGGGGGGCAGGCAGTAAAATGTGGAAGGCCATGACTGCAAACGCATGCAGCCTGGGAAACTAAATCCCAGACCTGGTGGCCTTGATGGTAGAAGATGACCTGAACATAGTGGCAATAACCGAGATGTGGTACACCACAAATCATGACTGGGAGGTAAATGTACCAGGTTATGCTCTATTCTGGAGGGATAGAGAAGGCAAAAAAAGGGGGGGTCGCCCCGTACATCTGAGAAGGTATAAAAGCAACTGCAGTACAGGGTAGACAAGAGAAGGGCAAGGCACTGTGGGTCACCCTTGAGCCTGGCAATGACATTGCAATTCAAACAGGGTGATCTACAGGCCTCCAGCTCAGAGAGAGGAGGTGGATAGGGGGCTGGTTGATGAAATAAAAAAGATGGCAACAAAAGGAGAGGTACTACAGCTGGGGGAATTTAAAATGTCTGACATAGACTGGACCATCCCAGCAGCTGCCTCAGCTAAGAGCCGAGATATCTTGGACTCCCTGCAGGGAGCAGGCCTCAGGCAGCTAGTGCTTGAACACACCAGGGACAGGGTGATTCTGGACCTTGTGCTGACCAGTGGGGACAGAATCATGGAAGTCTGGGTTGATGATAACCTGGGGTCCAGCAACCACCTAGCAAAGTGGTTTAACATGGGTATAGGGTTGCAGTCAAGCCACTCAAATGTGAAGGTCTTAGATTTCAGGATGGTGGATTTTACTAGGATGGAGATAGGTATTAGAAAATCCCTGATGAGGAGAGAGGCAGGAGGGAGGATCGAGGAGTAGTGGGCACACCTAAAAGGAGCCATAGTGGAGATGACAAACGAGTACATTAGGCTGAGGCACAAAGGCAAGAAAAGGAGGAAACCACTATGGTTCTCAAAAGAGGTAGCAGAGAAAGTAAGGGCCAAAAGGTTGGGTTTCAGAAAGTATAAGGAGACACAAAAGGAAGAGGATAGGGTGGTATACCTTAGTCATCTGAAGGTAGCAGGGAAAGCTTTTAGGAATGCAAAGGCGCGGGGATCATGTGATGCAAGGTACCGAGTAGAAGCTCCTCTGCATAGCTCCAACCTCCTAACTGCAAATAATCGCTATTTTAGTCATTATTTCTCCCTTAAAACCAGAAAGATTATGAATTGTCGCCTTCTAAATATCCCGGGCTCCTGCTTGCTTGTTTTCATTGAGTATGGAAGTCTACATGAAGAAGTCTCCGACGAAACACACACTGCCGGTCACTCCCGAGAAGGCCCTGAAAAAATCTAGGGCCTCGAGTGCAGTGGATAAGCCTGAGCTTCAAAGCCTGATCACTGAGCAAGAACCCTTAACTTTGAGCAGATATTTGGAAGACTTTAAACCCTTCCGGGAGGAAATCAAAGAAATCTCAACTGAAATTAAATTCCTTTCCAAAAAACTCGAAGTGAGTCACGATGAAAACTTCAGATAATGCAGCTCGAATCTCCTCTCTTGAGAAGCAAGTGGAAAAAATTTATCCTGGTCTCATAGCTATGCAGCAAAGGATTGTTAATCTGGAAGCTAAGTTGAAAGATTTGGAAGGCCGCAGCCGTAAAACAATATTGTTATCTTGGGTCTTCCAGATGGGGAGGAAGGCCAGAACATACTCGTATTTGTGCAGAAGCTGATGGAAAAGGTCACTGGTCCCTCTCCCTTCAGGGCTAAGTACATCATTGAAAGGGTGCATAGGTCCTTGCGACCCAAGCCATCTCCAGGATCAACGCCACGTCCCATTATTTGTCTCTTTTTAAATTACCTGGAGCGACAACATTCTCTGACAAAAGTGAGAGAGTTACAAGAAGTGAAATGGGAAAATGCCAGGCTCAGAATTGCCCAAGATTTACCAGGGTTGGTCAGGGTGAAGCACACTGCTTTTCACCCTATTGTATCAAAAATTATAGCAGCAGACCTTTGCTTTAGAATGGGGTATCCAGCTAGATTGCAGGTACTAGTGGATGGTACCTGGTCAACATACGAGAATCCTGAAGCTACTCTTGTGGGACTTAAGGCTGTTTTGCCTGATCTGTTTCGGGACACTTGATCTGGTTGGTTGGTCTCATCCTGCCCTGCGATGGAAGGGAGAATTTTCTTGTGCTACTGTGCAAAAAGAGGAATGAATAACTGGTCTTGAAGGTTCCTGAATGTCACGACGGAGGGGACTATTCTCATTGGAGTTCTGATCCCTTGTGCTTTGCATCTCAGCACTCAGTGTATTGGAGCAGCTTCATGTCTCAGGATTTTGTCTCTCGGGGTTGTGTCTTGTTTGGGAGGAAGTTCCCTTTTTTCTCACACGGATCACATTTTCCGGTTTCTGTTTTACATGGACACCAAATTATTTCTCATGATCTGGTTGATATAGAGAAGGCCCTAAGGCTTGGTGTTTTTGATTGCTGGGGCACTAGTTGAGAGAGCGACCTCTTGGTATCAGCACTTTCAAGATAATATCACCAGAGGGTGCCCTTGCAGTAGTTTTGATGGATCAACCCCTTTATTTGTCTCGGGAATTTATTTTTCCCGGGTAAAGATAGCAGTGGGGGCTAGGGAACAGATGCAGGTCCACTACTTGGGAGCATTTAGTTCTTCGGTTAATATATGTTACTGGGAAAATTTTCAATTTTGCTAGTGGCAGCAGTTATGATAGCATATTCTGCTATTACGCTTTACATTGCTTGTTTTCTTCTCAGGTATTTGGGTTTTCTGGACTGCTCCCAAGTGGGGGTTGCTCTCTCTTCCCCCTTTCGCTCTCGCTCTCTGCTTTCCTGGATATCAGGACTCTAGTACTTGTCTATTACCACTTGCATTATCTTTACCTTCGATTAGATATTACTGACCATTATTTGTATAAGAAGGTTCACATATTAGGGCAGGGTTTTTGGGTACATGTTTGGGAGGTTGGAGGGGGAGGAAGGAAAACGGTATTGTGCTGAACGTTGCTCATGACAGTTGGGTGGGGGGAAGGGTGATATTATGGTCATGATTTTCATTTTACTTGTTCATTGGGCAGGTTTGGAATATTTTGTGGGGTGAGGGAATGTGGGTGGGAGGGAAGTTGATGTTGGGTTGGGAGGGGCATACAGCAGTAAACACAGGCTCTGGTCACTTAATTCTGATTGTTGTAATTCCTAGATTTCACATAAGAGTCTTCTTTTTCTTATTTAGATGGCCAGTAGTATACATTTTGCTACATGGAATGTGAAGGGGATAAGGAAAAGAGTTAAACAATACCAAATGTTAAAACATTTAAGTTTATTATCTTCTCAGATCACATTCTTGCAAGAATCTCATTTACTGGAAAGTGAATCTCTGCAACTTAGGAGGAAACAAATTGGGCAGGTGTTTACTGCCTCGGGATCCACTAATAGCTGTAGGGTTATGATTCTGGTCAATAGAGGCATTCCCTTTATCTCTAAACAAGTTCTCAGAGACCCAGACGGTAGATATGTCCTGGTTTAGGGGAGTCACTGGTCGATGCCAGTTTTACTTGGCAGCATTTGTGGGCCTAACGCAGATGATCCGGGCTTCTTTATGAAGCTTATCTCCATACTTTATATCAAACCCTCTCAGCTAGAGTCTCTGCCAATGGAACAGTCTCCAAACCCTTTCTTTTGTCCTCTGGTACCAGGCAGGGATGTTCTCTTTCCACTCTCTTATTTAATTTATACTTAAGAGACCCTTATCTGAAACATTCTCAATAACCCGGAGATAAGTGGTATCCTGATAGGTAATCAAGTGGTGAAGATCACGGCTTATGCTGATGATCTCCTCCTTCATTTATCTCACCCAAAAACATCTATTCCCATCATGCTAAGGGAAATCGCCAAGTTCAGTACTCTCTCAAACTATAAGCTGAATATAAATAAATCCTCCATTTTCCCTCTTAATCATAAGGTTTTCAAAAATGATTTGTCTCCTTTTGGTCTCGGCTGGTCTCCTCGTGTTCTCAGATACCTTGGTATTAATTTGACGTGTAACCCCACCTCCTGGTTTAAAGAAAATTTGGAGCCTCTTTCCCAAGTGATAGTTCAGGACTTCAATAGATGGTCTAAACTCCCTCTCTCTCTCTCTCTCTCTCTCTCTGGGATCGCATTAATATAATTAAAATGAACATTTTTCCTTGTTTGTTTTATCCCCTTTTGCTCCTTAACTCTTTCACTCCGTTATCGTGGTTTCAGAAAATGCACGGAATTTTCACAAATTTTATTTGGTCTAATAAAGAAGCCAGGTTAGCATATTATAAGCTAGCCACTCAGAAAGTGGATGGAGGACTGTGGATCCCCCATCTGGTAATTTATTACTGGGCTAGTCACATTGCAAAGTATATGCATTGGGTGAATCCAGGTCCAGAATACTTAAGACTGGTCTGGCTCAAAATTGAGTTAGACCTTATTCAGTCCAAGAATACTGACCCCCAGACAATGTTCTATCTTAAAATAGCGTCCTTTCCTGACACCGTTAGTTGTCCCACTATTTGAACGTCTCTTAGAGTTCACACGCAGCTTTGTTCATTTTTGCGATATTCCTCAAACTTGGACTTGTCTTAGTCTGTCTAGAATTCCCCATCTTTCACAATAAATAAAATGATGATATCTCGTAAATGGTTACCCCAAATTGGGGATGGGATAATTTCTACTTTTCTGGATGACGCAGGGGAATGGCTCTCAGTTTCTAATATCATTCCTAAATTCACCATTCCCTTAGCTTTTCACTTCAGGGTGGTCCAATTAAAGCATCTCTTCTCTACAGTATTTGGTAACATCCCTCCTTGCTCACCTGCCTTTCTGTTTGTATCTGATCTCTCCTCCTTGTTGGGGGTCACCAGGCGCTATTTCCAAAATATATCACATCCTATTTTATTGGAAATATGGTAGACCTGAAGGCCCCACTAGGCTCTGAGTCTCTTTTTTTCCTCAATATACTCCCAATTGGTCAGCTTTATGGAAGTTCTGCCATAAATTCGTCTCTCAGGATAGACTCCACCTTATGCATACCTTATTATGCATAACATGTATTATACTCCTGTGAAGCTGAGAAAATGGGGTCTTACAAGCTCGGGGGCTTGTACCAGAGGATGTCAAGAGGATGGCACACTTCTCCACATCTTTTGGTCGTGCCCCAAGATAAAGTCTTTGTGGGTAGCCATACAGACTTAACTAGATCCTATATTGGGTTTGCAGAATTACTTCACCCCAGACATATGTTTGTTAGGAGATCTATCCTCTATCAAGGTGAGAATCAGGAGATTTCATATCTCTGTGATTGCATTATCTGTTAAAAAAATCGTGCTTCGGCATTGGAGGGATACTGTAAGCCCAACATATCAGGAATGGGTTAATGAAATTTTGGCTAATCTATGTACAGAGAAAGCGATAGCAAGCCTCCAAAATAAGTTGCAGTGGCATGAGAATACTTGGGATCCCCTTATCACACTAATCATGGCCAGATTAGGTAAATGAGTCAATAAAACCAATGATCTTTGATTTGTGATACTATATAATATGCTGCTGTATGGGGTGGGGGGAAGGGTGAACGGGGACAGCTCATGTAACATTCAGAGTATATGCATAATATGTTGTAACTCTCTGTCCCCTGTAATGGAAAATTTGCTAATAAAATATGAATTATGTAAAAAAAAGGAATGAAAAGGCGCAGACAGAGGAAAGATTAGCATATACACGTGGAGAGAAGGGACAAGACACTCAATAGATACAGTACATCAGTGAAAGAAGGAAGTTCAGGGGGTGGATTGTAAGGCTCAGAGGGGATGAATGGGAGGGTGAGGAGGGAGACCTGGAAAAGGCAGAAATACTGAATGAATACTTCTGTTCAGTATTCACTGAAGAAGTGGAGGGGCAGGGACCACAGTTGGACATCAGATACAAAGGAGGGATGGAGGTGAACACCAGTCCATTTACAGAAGAGAGAGTCCTGGAGGAGCTCACAAAGCTGAAGGTAAATAAAGCAATGGGGCCAGATGGTATACATCCTAGGATTTTGAAGTAACTGTGGAGGGAGCTAGCTGCACCACTGGTAACCACTGGAGGAGGGCACATGTCGTCCCTTTTCACAAAAATGGTAGCAGGGAGGAAGCAGGAAACTATAGGTTGGTTAGTTTCTCCTCAGTTGTAGGTAAACTTATGGAGGCACTGCTGCTTAAGGAAAGGATTGTGAAGCGCTCGGATACCAGCGGGGCCCAAGATCTGTGGCATCATGGATTCACAGTAGGCAGGTCATGTCAAACAAACCTGATAACTTTTTTTAACTGGACAACGAAGGAGGTAGATTGGGGGGAGCAGTAGATGTCACCTACCTTGATTTTAGGCAAGCCTTTGTCACAGTCCCACATAAAAACTGGTGAACAAGTTGGGGAGCATAAGCAAGGTGAAAGCAAAGAATAGAATAATATGTACAAATATACACGTACAACTGTACATAGCAATACAATTAGAAAATAACCAGCAAAAATCAGCAGCCATAATAAATGAATCTAAACCTAGGAAAAGTAAATATCAACAACTGGACTAAATCATTCAGGCCATAGAACTGCAAGGACAAGCAATGGTAAGAGAAGGGAAGAGGGTAGGTGGGGGTGGGGAATTAGGAGGCAACCAGGATGAAAAGCATTGGTTGGGGGAGGGAAAGAGAAAGGGGGGTAGGGAGATTTAAGGAATCATCTAGGAGTCATGGTTGAGGTGAGGGAAGAAAAGTAGAAAGACAGAGAAACCGGAAAGGGTTGATTAGGTGGTAACGGGTGTTAGTGGCTAGGGTTATGAATGAACGTGGGGAGAGAGAGAAGAAAGTAAAGAGGGGAGAAATAGGAGAGCTCAGATGCAGTTGCAGGAGGGAGCAGTGAACTCTTGGAGAAGACAGGAGAGAGAGAGAGAGAGAGCAGATAGAAGTGACAGAGTGAATGGGGATGGGGAGGACATTCCAGAGTTTAGGGAGGCGAAAGGAGAACACAGCTTGTTTTGATTCTAGATATTTATTCTGGAGTCTGGAAACAATATCACCCAAGTATTCTTAGAGTTTTATTTGGCGTATGTAAATATTATATATGGCAGGCACAATGCAAGTAGATATTACAACAACAATACTGGAGACAAAGAGACTTACAGTATGCGGTTTTATACACAAACAAATACAGCCCATTTATTGTACAAAATATGATTCCTTCAAAAAGAAACAGATGCTGCAGCTCTGGAAACAGTGTAATGGGTGGGTGACATGAATAACACAGTCATTGTTTAGTCTTTTTATTTTGTTTTTTGCTTTTGTACTTTCTTTGATTTCTTTCACAGTGTGATCAGGTTACCGTGTGCACGTTAGTATCCTAAGTATGATGTCCCAGTGTGATGTATGATTTTCTCTTTGATAAAAGCTTCCCCTACTCTACCTGCTGGGAGCTTTGCCATTTCCTGTGGGAGAATGGAGGTTGCTGGTGCTGTAAAGAAGAAGAGTCCCAGGTGGTGGTGACTGCTTCCCTCCCCACCCGGCAGTTTGAGGAAGCTTTTGAGAGTGAATTTCAGGGTATACAGCCTGGGAAAGTGGAAGAAAATGAATACATTACAGTATCAGAGGATGGTGTCATTAGTGACTGAGCAAAAATATAACATGAAGGGGAAAAAATATCATACCAATCCCTTTGAGGATTTTAAGTCCTATACAAAGGATAATACCTTCATTTCACTATGAGAAGAGGAAGGAGTCTTATTTAAAGCTACAAAGGGCCAATTGACACTCCTAGGAGAGCACACTCACTCTGTGTTTGGGGTTCTGGCTCAGCAAGTGCTCCTGAGTAAGATTTTTCTACAAAATGTACAGGTCCCAGGACTGTTAGTGGTTCAAAGGGGTGGCCTGCAGGCTGATAACTGCCCCAGCAGATGTTTTGATAGTCATTGCATCTTTATAGAAAGGGTCTGCACCTTGGTCAGATGGGCTCACTGGGGAACATTATCATCTGCAGGGTGAAGCCTTATTAGCTTGTGTTTTTAATTGTATGCTGGAATCAGGAAAGGTGGGTTCTAGTCTTCAGAGCAGTGTTTTTATATACCTACAGTATATAAGAAAGGGGATAAATCAGACATTAACAACTGGAGACCAATTAGTCTCTTGAATACAGATGTAAGGATATTGACAAAGATGCTGGCCTTCAGACTGACACTAGTTGTTCCTCTCTTCATAGAGTGCTCCCAAACATGTGGTATTCCTGACTGTAGGATTCAAGACAATCTTCATGTACAGTAGTAACCACAGTCATTGGCAGCTATTTCCAGATATTTCGTGAAATTTCTAGAGTTTCTTTCTGCTGCCCGCACTGTGGAAATGGAAAAAGCAGGAGATTTCTCCAGAAATATCACAGAAATTTCAGGAAATAGCTGGCAATGTCTGTGGCTACTACTGTATTATGTGAACTGTTTGAGCATGGTAATAAATGGGATGTGTTAGACCTTCTCCTGGCCTTGGACAAGGAGAAGGCTTTTGACCAAATGTCGCATGCATTTTTATTTCAGGTTTTAGAACACTATGCATTACCAGGTAAATCTGTGATGTGGATTCAGACATTATATGCAAATGCCAGTAATATTCTATTTTGAAAGGGTAGTTGTGGTCCTGTTTGGATTCAATGGGATGTGAGACAAGGATGTGCCCTTAGTCCTTTGCTATATGTGTTTGGCCTAGACCTATTTACTAGAAAAATAGTTTGGGAAATATTCAGAAAATGGTGATTGAGGGAGGCTTAGCTGTACTACCTGCAGTGGCTTACACAGATGATGTCTGCCTTATGGTACCAGATTCAGAATCAGTAGGGGCTGTCTCAGAGCTTCTACAGTCCTTCGAAAATTTGGCTGGGGCTAATGTAATTTTTTTTAAAAGTGGAGGCTTTACTTGTGGAGCCTTTAAAAACAATTGCCTAGAGAATGTATATGGGATCCTGATTAGAGAAGATCCTATTATTATTCTAGGCATTACTTTTGGAGAAGGAGATATGGCTTGGATAAACTGGGAAAAAAGTTGACCCTGGCAGACAAAACAGTTTTCATCATGGAATAGGTAATTCATGTCGAAGGAAAAAATCTGTTTTTTATGGCAAAAACATTTATGATGCCTTTTTTTATTTATGTTAGTTTGACATTTCCTTCCCCAAAGGTTTTATATATGAAACTGTCTAGCAGTTTGTTTTTTGGATTCTTTGGGAAAGACACCTCAATCCTGTAAAAAGAGTCCACTCAAATAGGAAATTGAAAGATGGGGGGGGGGGGTTGAATATGACTAACCTTGTGTTTTATTTTCATTGCATTTTTTGGGACATTTTTTAAAATATTTGTTAGCACAGGCTCCTAAACTGTGGATGATATTTGAGCAAACATGGTGTCCAGTCTTGCTTTCCATATGGAGAACAGGCTGTAACCCCCCCACTGGGGAGGATATAATCACCTCATCCAGAGTTTTTGGTTTCAAGTTTAACAAAAGCAGAGCAGTAGTGTATATCATTTTTGCAGATATCTACTTTCTCCTGTAAAAAATTATATGAGATTATTATTAATTCTTTTTTACATAATCTATTTATGAGGAAGCTAGGGGTATACCAATTGAAGCAGTTCCGAAACAACTTACAGAACCACAATTATTAGAAAAAATGAGAGATTTGGTGTGGATCTATTCCCATGGAAAATTACAAGTTAGAGAGAGCCGTAAACATGAAAGTGATTTGTAAAGGTTTTGGCCAAGATATTCAAAAGAGTTGAGCCATGAGCAATAGGATTGCGCCTGTGCAAGTCTGAAATAGCGCCATTCTGCGATATTCAGCAGGAGGCAGTTGCACCCCCTAAATCACGCTGAGCAACAGTGCAATGATAATGAAGGCATGCACAACTGAAGAGGGAGGAACCATGCATAAATGACGCAGTGCGATACTCAACAAATTGCACCATGCGCAATGGGGGAGCAAACAGAAGTTGCGCCATAGCAGAAATGAGCCAAAATAAAAAGGAGCAAGGGAGAGGTGCAAGAACGCTACAGGGAAGGCACATGAGGCTGAACTCTAGCCACACAGACAGGGCAGGAGGGACACACAGGGCAGGCCAGAGAAAGGGCACCCTGAACACAGAGGCACAGGGAAGGTGTGGGGAGCCACAGCCAGTGCAGAAGGGGGAAGTGCCACACAGCACAGAGGCCACCACAGGCAGGTGTTCCTGGTGCAGGGGAAGTAGCAGTGAGGACAGCGGGGGGAATACAGTAACAGCTGCCAGGGAACACAAGCCAGGGAAATGGCCAGTGCCACCTTCCAGATGGAGGCCGTTATGAGAGGGGTGAGAAGGCGGGAAGCAGGGTGCCGTGGTCATGGAAGGGCCCGTCGGAGGTATGCTCCCAACAGGCAGTACTGAGCCTGCACCAGCTTTGAGCTGTACAGTGATACTGAGATTGTGGGCCAGTACCGCTTGAATAGGGCAATTCTGAGGTGGCTCTGTAAGCTGTGCAGTAATGTGAAGCAGGCACCCACACAACGGAGCCATGCCCTGTCAGTGGAGACTAAAGTGACAGCTTGCATGTGCTTGCTCACCATGGGTACCTTCCAGAGACCAACTTGGGACACCACAGGCATAATGCAGTTGGCCACATCATGCCACCACACCCAATTCCTCAGCTCACTGCTGCCACATGCTGTGGAGTACATCCATTTCCCCAGCACAGCGGCAGAGTGCACAGCAAACACACAGGAGTTCCATAGGGTAACACATATGCCTGGCATGCTAGGGGCAATAGACTGCACCCATGTGGCCATACGCACACTACCTGGCCCTGAGGGGGCTGCATACATAAACCACAAGGGCTATGCCAGCATCCACTGCCAGGTGGTGTGCGATGCCAGGGGGCACATAATCAATGTCTGTGCCATGCACCCTGGGGGAGCACACAATGCCTTCATCTGGCACCAGTCAGCACTGTGCCACAGATTCGAGAGTGGGAAGATCCCCACTGGCCACCTAGTGGGTGAGTATGCAAACCACATGGACAATCATAGGGCCTGGGGGGACATGGCCAGAGGTGACATGGGTAGTGGCCTACATGGCCCGGGGCAGGGCGATGCTGATCACCAAACTAACCTCCACCCTCTACACATAGGTGACAGTGGACACCCACTCCGTCCCTGGCTGCTCACACCCTACCAGTGGCCCGCGACCCCATCACAGCAACACTACAGTGAGGCACGTGCCACCACACGTAATATCATCAAGCAGGTGTTTGGGATGCTGAAGGCACGTTTCCGTTGCCTGGACACCTTCGGCGGTGCCCTACAGTACAGCCCCTCAAAGGTCTGTGGGCTATTCCTGGCCTGTTGCATCCTGCACAATATGGCCAATGAATGTGGGATAGCTGTACAGATTGAAGAGGGGGACAGCGATGGGGACGATGAGGACGCCGGTGACGATGGTGATGGGCAGCCCCCGTTGGCTGATGGGACCCCCAACTGCTCCGGCTGGCACAGCTACACCGGGACACCATCATGGAGGAGCACTTCAGCCAACCCAGTTAAGTCATGGGGCCATGTGCAGCCAACAGTGGCTAATGCACAACCCACAAACACGCATGGACACACACCTGGGGTGCATGCCATCAAGGGAAGTGGCAGGGCATGGAACCACACACACAACCAGGGATGGGTGAGGACTAACATGCCATGTGGATGGACACACACACACATGCACACACACACAATGCTCCAAACTTACACAAAGGCAGGAGGCACACCAACTCAGAATGCCACCCCTAGCAACACACATGTCCACAGATCAGCACGCCCACTGCCTGTCCATGTGCATGTGTCAGATGCTGAGCACCTTTGCACACTGGTGTACAGTGCAATGCAGGCATCACCATGCACACACAACTGCGGACAGCAGCTGGGAGGGTGTGCAGATGGACTGTGTGTCCGCGTGGAGGGCCGGTTACCCACCCATGCACTGTCCACTGAAAGACACAATGCACACAGGGCAGCACCAGACAGCAGCTGAGTTGGGAGACAGATCAGTCATGCGACACAATGCCCCAGCCACCACGGATGCATGGGTGGCCCCGCCGAGACCCGCCAGCACTGACAGGCTGACCACTGGCCTCATGGGGTGGTACCGATGGTCCCCCAGAGGTTCCACTGCATGAACACGACTGTGCTCATGCAGGGGTCTGCAGCACATCAAACATGCCTGCGCCAGGCGTGCTCGGGATGCCCACAGCTGAACCTGTTGTTGACAGGGAGGGTGTCCCCCGATGCTGGGAACGGGGAGTGGACAGTGCACTGCATGGTGTCCGCGATGCATGGGCACATGACTGTGTGCCCATTGTGGCCATGACGGCACTGAATGACTGAGTATGCCTGTCAATGGCAGTGGTCACATCATCCCGCAACCGGTCTATCCCAGCCAGGATCAGAGCAGTGTCCCTGCTTCTACGCTCCTCTGCCCACTCTAGAGCCGCACGCAGTGCATCCACTGATGTCGCAAGCCACATCTGCTGCTGGACTGATGCTTGCAGTAGGCGGGTGTGCTCATCCAAGAGGTCATCTGCCTCTTCGGCATCCTGTCCCTCAGGGTGTGCGTGACCCTGATGCTCATCGCCCCTTAAGGGTGGGCGCTGCACACCAGAACCAGGTCTGGGCATGTCCACAGGTGGTGCACAGATGCCGCCACTGAACCCTGTACCCCCAAGCCCATTGGCCAACTGCTGATGCTGCCCCTCCGGTTGCCACTCCCCATGGCTCAGTGGTGTTGCCACAGTGGCCACAACAGTCCCACTGTCCTGAACAAACACCAGTGCTGCCCCACAGGTGCTGACAGGCACAGGCTGGGACTGTGCTAACACGCAGGCCTCCATAGTAGCACCACCCACAGCCATGGCCGCAATGTGTCCTGCTGTGTGGCCATCCCGTGGCACACACGTGTCACTGCCCATGACGTTGGCGACATCATCATCAGTGATGGACTCGGCACTGGCCCCAGGCACAGCATGCTGGCATCCTTGGATGCTGGTACACTGGGACACTGGCAGGGCTTCGTCTGCACCTGTTACAACAAGATCAGTGTGGACAGCCAGGTGGCCCCACTGTCACACTGATCCATGTATACCTGTGGAGGTGGATGGGCCCTCCTCCATCTCCAATTGACTCTCTTCAGTGGACAGGCCCACCACCGCTGACCCATGCAGATGCTCAGGATCTGTAAGGGAAAGCAAAGTCGCGTTACTGCATGTGACCTGCCCTGCCCCCCCATAGACAGACCATTACTTACCATGCAGTGATGGACCACCACCCGTCTGGAAGCCCCCTCCCGGAACACCCTCAATGGCACTATGCTGCATGCTTCCAGCAATCCTCTCCTCCTGTGGGGTCAGGTGTACTACCTCCAGCTGTCCCCCACCTGTTGCAGCTCGTGCTGCCCTGATGGCAGCCACCCTTCTCCTTTATCCTCCTCCTGTCCGTGCCCATCTTTTTCTTGCACTCTTGCATGGAGCGCTGGTGGCTGCCATGCAGATTCACAGCACATGCCACTTCCTCCCATGCAGCAGCATGGGCTTGAGGTGTTCCCTGACATCCACTGAGAAGCGGCTCCTGATCCAGGTAGGCATCAAATAGGGCTTCAGTCTCGGCCTTGGTAAAATTAAGCCTCCTCCTCCTCCTCCTCCCACCACTGTGTTCCTCCTCTCCCACAACTTGCTCGGTCATTATTTAGCCTGTAAGAATGGCAGTTGTTACCTGTAACTGTACAGTCCCATGCTTGTCCCTAAATCAACAGTCCACACTCCCAAACAGCATGCAACTCACCAACAGACTGCAGTAACCGACTATGGCCAGTGCAGCCCAATGTCGCACTTTTACAGTGCAACCCATGCAAATGAGGCGAGGCGCAACTTTAAATGGATGCAAATTGCAGTGCTGCACCACTGAATGGCTGATTAGATGATTTGCATATGACGGCTGAATATCATGCTTTTGCGCTTTGTGCAATTGTGTTATTGTGTTGAACATGCTGCTCCAATGGCGCAGTTCTGTGACATGCGTAGTACACACCTCACTGCGCATGCCCGGATTGCTGACGCAGGCATCTGCTGCGCTGCTGAGGTACTGTGTGCGGTAAGCAATGCAGGGCATAGCCACCATTGAGCCAGTGGTGCCATAGCAATGGTCACCTTCATGGTGCTGTGGCACTGGGCCATCATAGGTGCACTGGGGCAACTGTGCAGTAGGCCGCTACTGGCAGTAGCACACAGGCAGCCAATTGAGCTACACGCATTGGATTTCAATGGCGCTGTGCGTGTCCGTGCGCCAGAGACCCATGACCCTGTGCCTGACCTTTGCCTCCTAGGCGCCATGTGTCAGGCATGGGTGCACCTCTATCGCGCTGTTCGGTGACAGTGTGATAGGGAATGTGGAGCCACACCATGGGCCACTGTTCAGGGAGGCACCCCTGGACAGGTCCAGGAGCCAGGTGTGGGAGGAGGTGGCCACTGCACTTGAGGAGGCCACTGGATGGGGAAGAAGCGCAGACCAGTGCTGCCACAGATATGGGGACCTGTGGCAGAGGGAGCTGGAGCTGCTAGCCCACCTGCGGGCATGTGCCAGGAGGGGCACAGCGCCATGACCAGGTAGGTGTTATGTCAACACACTTTTAACTTCCATATGGGTATCACAGTTGTATGTGTCCAGCACATGGGGGATGGACCATCCGGGGTTGGCTCTGGTGATGTTATCAGGGTGTGGGGTGGGTGGGTCTCGCTGGGTGGGAGGGCACACACCTGGGGGCAGGGGTGCTTTGCTATGGGATTGTACTGATGTTCCTCTCTCCATGTTTGCACCATGGGCCCAGAGGAACTGCGCCTTGCCCGTGATCTGTGGTGGCAGGAAGAACAGAGGGAAGCCAGGTGGGGTGAGGGCCCACACCGCCCAATGGACTGGCCTGATGATGGTGACTGCCATAACTCCATAATTACTATTGCATGCTGTGTAACAGGGTGGGCAGAGGGGCATGGCCACCAACCATTGGCACCACTGCCATGCATGCAACTTGTTACAGTCAACACTGTCCAGTGGCAATGCATGTCTGGGAGTGCATCAATTGTGGTCCATGCATGCACCGGGTACATGGCTGTGCCACTGCCTTTGCACCACATAGCCATGTCACTAAATGGCCACAGTCTTGCTGTGCGTGATTTGGCCAGTGGGTGTGTGCAGCATTCCGCATGGCTGTATGTGCCTGGGTGGGCAGGTCATGGGGACATGATCACTGTGGGTGGTCACACACCATCACAGAGGTATGTCCCATGGCTGTATGCCATGCACAGTGGGCGGGCTGTATGGGGCTGTGCATTCACACCTATTGACTGTTCTCCCTTGTCCTAGGTACATGCCATCTCTGAGAGATCAGGGAGGCACTTTGGGAGATCCTGCAGGTGGCAAGGGTGTCACTGGACATCCTCCTCAGGATCGATGACACTGGGGTCCTGCAGAGGCACCAACAGAGACGGAGCCAGAGTGGGGAGCGGCGCTCCCGCTAGAAGTCCCTCTGCCCCTGAAATCCCTTACCCCCCTGGACCCACCCTCACACCCCTCCTTTCCTGTCCTTTTTTCCCACCCCTGCCCCTTACCCACCCCGACCTTGTTTGTGTCCCTCACCCCCACCTTGTATATATTTTGTAAATAGTTTTGTAAATAGTTAACTTTTATATGTTTTTTCAACACAGTTATTTTGATATGAATACTGTAGTGGTCTCTGATTTGCAGCAGGCTATAGGTGCTCAGCTGCAGTGGTGTGCATGGCGTCGGGGCAGTGTGTTCATGGGTATGCATGTGTGTGTGTGTCTGTGTGGAGGTGACTATAGTGTGGGGGTAGCTATCAGTCAGTGTCTGTGGTGTGTGTGTTGTTCCCTTTGCACTAAATTACTGTGTGCAGTGGTCCATGGTGCATGCTCTGTGTCCATGGCACCCCTATCAGCCCGTCCATGGCCTCTGCAGCTGACACACATGCATGCTTGTGACCTGCATAGTCCGCTGGCATGTCGGTGGTGGCAGTCCCTGCAGGGCAGCCACTGTACCCATCACACTGTTGGGTTGCCTCCTGTCACTGGTGTGGTGCATGTCTGCCTTGGGTGACACTGTGGTCTCCACAGTTGTTGTCCCACCTCCATGCTGTGCCTTGTGTGTGTTGCAGTGGATGTGCACCACTGTCTGTGACTTGTGCTCCAAGAAATGCTGGTGGCGTACAAGTCCACAGTGCCTGCACAGGGTGGCTGGCACTCCAGTGCCATGGAGGACTGTGGATTGTGTGTACACAGTTTACATGGGCCCAAGCTGGGGGCTTGGTTGCCCCGACACTGCGTCCCTTTGTTGTCGTGCCCTTGGGCATGGGTGGGTGCCTGTCCATGCACTGTGTGGCATCCGATGTGGTGCATGCTTCCACACACCACTATGGGTGTCTGTGCTGGCTGTTGTGGCCAGTGCTGGGTCAGGGTGTGTCATTGGGATACTGTGCAGGGTGCTGTACCACTGGTGGTGGTGTTCAGGGCAAGCCCTGTCCCACATGGGGTACCTCATGTGCCGACTCATGGTTGGTCTCTCAGCAGTACCTCAGGGGGACTGTGCATGGTGGCACTGTATATGCCATTGTTGCATCGCTGTATGCTGCTACCCGCTGATGGGTGCTCGTGGTGGGGCTGCCTTGCATGGTTCTGTGGTGCACAGGGTTGCATTGTCACAGTGGGGGTGGTGGCATGCATGGGTTTTCCTGCAGTGGTGGTCGCTGCTCCTGGGCAGGGTGTCTAGGGGTCACAGTGCAGGGTGTGCTCTGCATTGGGGGGATGGTGTGGCATGGGGTGGTCATCCCTCCTTGAGTGCCAGTCATAGCTTGCCGGGGGGGTGTGATGGGGCACCATGGGCCAGCTGTGGGTTGTTTGCTTGTCTCCATGGGCCAGTGGTTATTCAAGCCCTCCCCAGTTGTGCAGTGCATGGGGTGTGGGGGGACGATGTCTGTTCTGCTGTGTGTTCCTGTGCCCATCTGTGGCATGGGTGGTGGGCCTCTACCTCCCTGGTTGTGCAGTTGCATTGTTTTGCTGCTGGGAGTGTCCCTGGTTGCGCTATGGCACCTCTGGACTGCTCAGCTGCACATCCCTTGTTGAGCTATGGTGCATCAGATCTGCTTAGCTTCCCCTCCCTAGTTTCACTATGGCACAGGTGGTGCGTTATTCAGTCATCGGCTGTAGGCGCAGTTTGGCTGGCTCACTTTTTGAATATCACACCTCTTGTGCATGGGCGCAATGGACTTGTGCTTGCTCCTGCACTTGCGCACTTTTTGGGCGCAGTTTGAATATCTGGGCCTTTGTCTGCAGGAGTCATGTTCTCAGGATATAGAGACTATGGTCAATCTTTTTTTTTCTCCTGCACTTATATTAGAGACATTTAGACAGAACTAAGTAGATTCTGGGGTACTCAAGAATTCACCTCTGTCTCATTTGATAATTTGATTTACTGTTCTTTTGCAGAACACTGGACACCCTGGGATTATATCACATTATGTGTTATTTATAGCCTGAAACAGTCTATTTAGCAGGCCTTTTGTTCTTTTTTTTTCAGCAAAAGTTAGTTTCAATACCTTCCTTGATTAGTATGGTTACTGTTGCGTTACGTACCATACATGATTGTGAATATTAATCTCTTCCTAAACAAATGTTTAACTCCAGGTGGAGGAAGGTTACCTGGTTTGATTAAGGAAGTGTACTACTGTTGTATGGAGTTTGGTGTTTGTTTAGCTAAGAAATTAGGAGGAGTCTAGGGAGAATGGAAGATTTTCCTGTTAAGTGAGTTTCATTTTGTTTCTTGTGATGCCTTGGTTAAAGTTTGGCTATTACTATTGTACTGTGATGGGTTTGCTGTTTTGTTTTAAAGGTGAGAGGAAACAGTTTTTTTTATTTGAACATGTTACTACAGAAGCAAGATTGCATTTGTACATTCCAAACAATTAAAGCAACCATCTTGAATATACCATGAGAGTTTTTCTGCTAATATGGAGGCTAGCTTATGGTAAGCAACTCTACAGCATATGGCTACTCTGTGACCAAATAGTACATTGGAGAGCTACAAATTACACAATAATTCACGTACTGCACAGGAAAGTACTCATAATTGT
This sequence comes from Neoceratodus forsteri, assembly GCA_016271365.2. Taxonomy (NCBI): domain Eukaryota; kingdom Metazoa; phylum Chordata; order Ceratodontiformes; family Ceratodontidae; genus Neoceratodus; species Neoceratodus forsteri. The sequence goes on from CM057456.1 coordinate 954,773,572, forward strand.
ATATAAAAGAGAGAAATGTTGGCTCCTTATTTTTAGGCAATAGAATAAAACAAAAAAGAAGAAATGAAAGAAATTAACAACGTCCTCCTTTGTGCATAGATTAATTAAAAAATGTTAATTATCATGAACACAAACCATAGATATGGTAAAACAATTACTCAGTTATGACTTCTGCCCAATTCCCCAAGCCTTCAGACTTGGTTAGCAAACCGCAGGATGGTGAGATCTATGGAAATTATTATAGCTCACCTGCAGTTCTGTACAGAGTAAACAGTTTTTACATCTCTAGATGCCCTCCTTTTGTCCTTTTAGTGTCTATCCAATATTATGGCATGTTTGTGGCCTTTTGTGAAAATAATAATTTTATTTTGTTGCCTTTGTAACTACTGTGAATCCTTCTCTCATCAGCAGTTACTGCTATCTCACTTTTCATACTGCCTGAACATTCTATGGCACTAATAGTACCACTCCAGGCCATTGAGATGACTAGCATGGGATGGTGTTACTGATGTCATGGAATGCCTTACAATATGAAAAGAAATAGCAGTAGCCAATGAGGAGAGTGGAACTACATGCATAACTAAGTGCACAGAAAAGTGATATTACTTATTTACCAAAAATTGATCAACGCATTTCAAAATATGTTACTAGCATGGAAAGATAGATGGAAGAGCAGTTTATATCAAAATAATTTTCTCTTTCAATTTGTTTTGATATTTGTATGTGTTCTTGTGTGTGTATGTGTGTGTGTATATATATATATATATATATAGATATATATTTATATTTATCTATATTGTATATTTATTCTTTTAGCAAAAACATCTCCCCCAATCTTCTTGGATAAGTGCCATGGTATCTTTAACTTTCACCTAGACAGTGATCAGTTATTGGCAGAATGGACCTCCGTGTAACATCTTACCTGAAGAACAGTTCCTCAACAGTACAGCATCCCTCTTGTGTTGTACTGCAGTGTTGGTTATTTAGTATTAAAGTACCTGGTGTGGGACTAGAACCCATGACCTTCCAGTCTACCAGCCCCAAAGGCAAGTTATACTCAGAGATTTAAAAAGTGGAATGTTCTACTTTCAAAAAAGGAGATTAAGATGATTTATAATACATTTAATGGGGCACTTAAGGAGTTTCTCAGATGTTATTTTGAAATTTTGCACACCAGTGTACCATCATTTAGGAGTTACACCTCTTTTTTAAGATGATGCTGGGAAACCGATATAGAACAGAAGAGTTATACCGTAGTTGTGTCAAATATTTGAAGCAGTTTAATATTCACAAAAATGGTGTGATGCATGCCCAGAATTACACATACAGGCTACATTGAATGAATAATGAAATGGAGAAGATTCAAGTAGGAAGGAGGAGGAGGAGGAAGAGGTCATCTGGTTTAGGAAAGTAATAGGGCAGATATATCAAACAGGCATAAGACCGTCATGTGTCCTTAACCACTAACCTTCAGTTTGCAGTTCTCTTTGCCAATATGGCCCAGATATTCAGAAATGCGATAAAGGCTGGTGCAAGTCCAGGCAAGGCAAATCTGATGCGCCATGGCACAACAGGAGCCATATGCAGAGGTTGCTACTGCGCCAGTGCAACCCAACTGAATATGGCAAAGATGCACCATGGCACAACAGGAGCCATATGCAGAGGTTGCTACTGCACCAGTGCAACCCGACTGAATATGGCAAAGATGCGCCATGGCACAACAGGAGCCATATGCAGAGGTTGCTACTGCACCAGTGCAACCCGACTGAATATGGCAAAGATGCACCATGGCACAACCGTGGATGCGCCGCAACCATGAGAGCAGAGCAGCAGAGCAACAGAGGGGGCACAGCACAGAGAGACGACCCAGGGATAGAGCCAGGGAAGCACAGTGACAGGCTACAGGAGGCCACCACCACTTGGGCACAGCAGGGTGCACACAGTCACCCAGACCGCACCCCAGAACACAACAGTGGCACAGGCAGTGTGTCCGCCTATTATGCACCCATGAAGATGCATGGCATGGGTGTGGCTAGGTGGGATCATAGGTGCAGGGGTCAGCCAGGGACTGAAGTCATGGAAGGGGTCAGAGGTCAGCAGCCGCACAGTGTGCACGTGAGCAATACCGGGCATGGTGCACTGTGCAACATATCCCTTATTGTGCAGTGTGTGCACAGTGCACAGTAGGTGACAGTACACCATCCGGCACATGCACACAGTGGTTCTGCACACTGCGCATGCATATGCATTGCACCTCAACTTGCTCCAGAGCAAACTCATTGCGCACAGAGCAAGTACGCGATATTCAGCTGCCACATGAAAATGAGCTCATCAGCCAATACATGGCACACTGGGCGAATTAGCATGTCATTACCTTTCCTCCAAACCTCATTTGCATGCGATGTGCTATAAAAGTGCCATGGTTCGGCACAGGCCATGGACACTGCATCCTTTCCAGGTAAGTTGTGCATGCTGCTGAAGCACACTGAGCACAGCCAGAACAGCAGGGGGAATGGAATAGGGTGCTGCTGCTGCCACTGACACACTGTGCTGTCCATGTCCACAGGAAGCATCAGGTCAGAACGGGTGGAGGGAGTGGAGCATGGACCTGCTGACAAGCGCAGGCCCAACTTCACAAAGACAGAATCAGAGGCCCTGTTCAAGGCTTACCTTGACTGGGAGCTGCTGTTGAGTGGTGCCACAGGCACACTACAGGCCAGGGCTGGGGCCTGGAAGGAGGTGGCGGCATGCATGAACCAGCAGGGCAGCCACCAGCGGTCAGTGTAGGAGTGCCACAAGAAGGTGGGCATGGACAAAATGGCACATCAAGGAGAAGGTGGTGGCCATCCATGTAGCCTGGAATGCCACTGGAGGGGGGCCTGCAGATATGCCACAGCTCATGGCGCAGGAGGAGTTGGTGGCAGCCACCATGCACCACAGCACCATGGAGGTTGTGCCTGGTGGAGGATTCCAGACAGGTGGCAGCCCATCACTGCATGGTACGTATGCTGGCCATGCACAGCATGAAGTGGTTGTGTTTGGGGGGCACTTGTGGGCATTGCATCACTGACTCACCTGTTTTCTCTTTCAACACCGGACCAGTGGTTGCTACTGCACCAGTGCAACCCAACTGAATTTGGCAAAGATGCACCATGGCACAACCGTGGATGCGCCGCAACCATGAGAGCAGAGCAGCAGAGCAACAGAGGGGGCACGGCACAGAGAGAAGACCCAGGGGCAGAGCCAGGGAAGCACAGTGACAGGCTACAGGAGGCCACCACCAGCTGGGCACAGCAGGGTGCACACAGTCACCCAGACCGCACCCCAGAACACAACAGTGGCACAGACAGCAGGCAACAGGGGGTGACAATGGTGGACAGAGGGCCACCAAGGGAGCCCCCTGCATGCTGCAGGCCATGCTGCCCTGCATGACCAGACCAGGGCAGGCCACATCCAGGACCATGCAGCCAAGCATACACACCTGCCACTCAATCCTGACAGCTGCCCCAAGGGCACCCCAAGGCACAGCCATCGACTGAGAGGAGGGGCACCACCACTGAAGAACACACTGCAGAACACAGCAGTGATCCACAGAAGCACAACATGTGTCCCAACACATGCACACCACATGGACAGGCACTGGACCACTGCAGCATGGCTCCTCATGCCACCTGAAGAGCAGACACTGACACAGGCAGGTAAGTCAAAAGTAATATATTTTTCAAAACAACTATTTATAAGATAAGAGTGCGGAAGGGTAGGAAAGCGAGGGGAGGTGGTAGGGAACAGGGACTATACAGTGGGAAGAGGGACCAGAGGGGGAGGTACAGCTGGAGAAACAGGGGAAACCAGGGCCCCACTAGAGGTGGCCATGGCCTGCCACACCCTGCTGATGTTGCTGATGCCTGTTTGCCATGATCATTCTCCAGACCTGCATCACCACCTCCATTGTAGTTGAGATAATAAGGCTCAGCTACCTCAGGAGCCTACAGTACAGGGGCCACCTGCACCATTGCCAGACACCTAGGACAAGGGACAGGACAAGTGATCAGTGCAATGTCCCAAGGAACCAAGCCCAACCACAGCACATACTGGGCAGCAGGAACACACAACCCCAGAAGGCCCATACAGGCCACACACAGGGGTGTGGGCCAATGCCTACTAGCAATGCAGCACACCACATCAGCACAGAACAGTGGTCCCCACCACACAGTGGTCATCCAACTGCGCAATGGCAGTCACATGGCACAGTGCTCTGGCAGCACCACAGCAACATCAGTAGTGGCTGGGCACACACCCACCCCACCAGCAGCTGTCACACGTGTCCAATGGATGCACCAAAGTGGCAGGCACCATGCACAGTGCAACACACACAGTTGCCATGGCACACAGCACAGGCGGCCATGCCAACACCCCTACCCCCACCACCCCCCAATGATGGGGCGCAGGACAATGTTAACGCCAACCTGCCCTCTGTGGCCGCACTGGTGCCAGAAGCGCTCCTCCACCCTGGGCTGCTGCGGCCTGGCATCCCATCAGTGCTGCCTGTCTGTGGTCCTCAGGTCCTGGTAATGGAACAGAAAGAGGAACACATCAGTAATCCACTACAGCAGCTGCGCAGCACCCCCAGCCCTGTGCACAGGATGAGCCCCTGCCTGATATGTCCCACACAGTTGTAGCACAATGCAAGTGGCGGAGGGTGATGCCACCCCACAATGTGCATGTTGGTAGTACACCACCCTGCAGGACATGCCAGGCAGCCTAGCCAACACCACAGTACAGCACCAGGGCACACATGCATGATGGGCCTACTCACCTGGCTGTGGCACAGCCCCATGCCTGATGCACACCTCCAGCCTCCTGAGGTGCTCTGGGTTTCTCCGCACCAGGTCCTCATATTGGTGATGACACTGCTCACCTGTCCTGGCCACCCCGTGCGTTGCCCCAGTGAGACAGCAATTGCCTGCCACACAGCCACCTGGGGCTGCTGCAGTGGCACCTGCCTGAACAGCTGAGGTGTGTGGGGCTGGAAGCAGGCCACGAGGTTGGCAAGCTTGACCTGCATCCAGATGGCCACCCATCCATGTCACTGCTGCGCCATGTCTCAGGTGCGAGCTGTGGAGCAAAATGGCACAGGCAGGTGCACATGGTCACTGCATGCACCAGCTGCATGAGCCGAGAGGACATGCGCTGTGTCCGCCTATTATGCACCCATGAAGATGCATGGCATGGGTGTGGCTAGGTGGGGTCATTGGTGCAGGGGTCAGCCAGGGACTGAAGTCATGGAAGGAGTCAGAGGTCAGCCGCCGCACAGTGTGCACGTGAGCAATACCAGGCATGGCGCACTGTGCAACATATCCCTTATTGTGCAGTGTGTGCATAGTGCACAATAGGTGACAGTACACCATCCGGCACATGCACACAGTGGTTCTGCATACTGCGCATGCATACGCATTGCACCTCAACTTGCTCCAGAGCAAACTCATTGCGCACAGAGCAAGTACGCGATATTCAGCTGCCACATGAAAATGAGCTCCTCAGCCAATACATTGGCACACTGGAGTCGAGTATCATGTCATTACCTTTCCTCCAAACCTCATTTGCATGCGATGTGCTATAAAAGTGCCATGGTTGGCACAGGCCATGGACACTGCATCCTTTCAGGTAAGTTGTGCATGCTGCTGAAGCACACTGAGCACAGCCAGAACAGCAGGGGGAATGGAATAGGGTGCTGCTGCTGCCACTGACACACTGTGCTGTCCATGTCCACAGGAAGCGTCAGGTCAGAACGGGTGGAGGGAGTGGAGCATGGACCTGCTGACAAGCGCAGGCCCAACTTCACAAAGGCAGAATCAGAGGCCCTGTTCAAGGCTTACCTCGACTGGGAGCCGCTGTTGAGTGGTGCCACAGGCACACTACAGGCCAGGGCTGGGGCCTGGAAGAAGGTGGCGGCATGCATGAACCAGCAGGGCAGCCACCAGCGGTCAGTGTAGGAGTGCCACAAGAAGGTGGGCATGGACAAATGGCACATCAAGGAGAAGGTGGTGGCCATCCGTGTAGCCTGGAATGCCACTGGAGGGGGGCCTGCAGATATGCCACAGCTCATGGCACAGGAGGAGTTGGTGGCAGCCACCATGCACCACAGCACCATGGAGGTTGTGCCTGGTGGAGGATTCCAGACAGGTGGCAGCCCATCACTGCATGGTACATATGTTGGCCATGCACAGCATGAAGTGGTTGTGTTTGGGGGGCACTTGTGGGCATTGCATCACTGACTCACCTGTTTTCTCTTTCAACACCGGACCTTTGTGTGTGGAAGGTGAGGTACTGGCAGTGGCTGTGGAGACAGGACCAGCCCCAGATGACCAGCCATCCACCTCCACAGGCATCCTGGGGCCTGATAGGCTGCAGCACACAACTACTGTCCAGCCAGATGTCCTGGGCATGGTGTTGGACAAGGCCCTGGATGTGTTACTCCAGGATGCCAGTCTCGGGTTCCTGTGTGTGGAGACACAGATTGAGGTGGGGTCTGACACTGATGATGACCTCACCTTAATTCTGGACAGCATGGGCAGTGTACTGGGGGAGATGCCCATACCAGATTCCAACATAGGCAGCACACCCAGTGACCTGACAGTGGAGGAACATCTGCCAGCTGCCACTGTGTGTGCAGCTGTACCTTGTGGTGGTGGTGGTCGTGCACCCGTGAAGGCGCTGGGCAGCGATCGGTGGCTGGACAGGCAATGGCAGCAGGCTTCAGGTGCCACAGGGCAGTCAGACACAGGGTCTGCCACCGGGGCGCCAGCTAGGAACACGTCCTATGAGGACACCACTGTGCTGTGTCCACCTGAGAAGGGGGCTGTGCAGCATGGCTGGTCACCAAAGGAGGGTCAGCATCCCACCTGGGAACCCCAGGATACTGACCCTCTGGCAGAGCACACCCATTTGCTGTGGGCCTCTGTGGAACAACAGGTGCTGCTTGTCACTGAGGTGTGTGCACTACACACGGAGGTGCACCAAGTGGACAAGCAGTGTGAGAGGGGCACTGCACAGCTCCTGGTGGTGGTACAGTGCATGCAGGAAGCCATGACTGCATCCCAGGATCGCATTGCCAATGCGATCATGGATAGTCTTGCACTACTGGCTGCCACAGGGTGTGGCCAGCCACCACAGACCCCACACAGTGCAGTGTCCACCCCATGATCCCGGTGTTGGGTGACACCCTCACTGTCGACGCCGGGCTCTGCTGTTGGCATCCAAAGCATGCCTGGGGTGGGCCTGTTTGGGCACCTATGCACCACTTCATGGACCTGGTCATGGTCCCACAGTTCAACCTCTGGGGGGCTGTTGCTGACACCCCCTGTGCCCTGTGGCCAATGAGCATCCTGTGGCTGCCTATTGACCCCAGCATGGTTGCTCCCATAGCCGCGGTGGCCATGGTTCTGTGCGGCAGCCCTGATATGTGTGCCACCCTGACTGCTGCCTGCAGCTGCTGCCCTGTGCATGCATGGGCAGTGTGTATGTGTGTGCATACCACTGGTGTGGCACCTGTGTGCTGTACCACATGCTACCTGTGTGCATGCCTGCCCGTTCGCTGGCCATGTGGCGTGGGCATGATGAGGGCAGTTCAGTACTGGTTGCACCTGTGCACCAGTGCAATGCATCAGATCCCTGCCACATGCCAGCACCTGGGGGTGTTGATGTGTGGCTGTGTGTGTGGCCTTTGCATGGGTGCTGTACCTGTGTGTGTGTGGCCTTTGCATGGGTTTTGCGCCACCCACCTGCATGCACCATAGTTCTTCTGTATGGTGGTGTCAAGATGCTGCCATGCCATCCATTGCAACCAGGGATCCCTCCACTTGGTGGAGGTGTCCACCACCCTGCATACCATTGTCTCCATTGTCCCCACTACTGTCACCCTCATCAGCCTCTACAGCTATCCCATGATCAACAGCCATGTTGTGCAGTATGCAGCAGGCCATGAATAGGCCACAGGCTTTCGAGGGGCTGTACTGTAGGGCACCGTCAGACCTGTCTAGGCAATGGAAACATGCCTTCAGCATGCAGAATACACAAGCAATGATGTTGCGTGTGTTGCCATGTGCCTCATTGTAGCATTCCTCTGCTGAGGATGATGGGCGCTGATAGGGGTGAGCAGCCAGGGCCTCAGTGGATAGGTGCCGTCTCCTGTGTGGATAATGACATGGTTAGCTCTCTGACATCCTTTGCTGTGCCCCTTGCCTGTCCCTGGTGCTTTTGCTAGCATGCCTTTCCTGTCCTCCCCAATTCCATGGCCTGCTCTACCTGTCACCCCATGCCCGTCCCATACTCACCCACTAGGTAGCCCATGGGGATGTCCCCACACTTGAACCTGTAGCACAGCATAGAGCTGTGCCAGATGAATGCATTATGTGCACTCCCAAGGTGTGTGGCACAGACATTGATAATGCGCTCCTTGGCATCGCACACCACCTAGCAGTTGATGCTCGGGAACCCCTTCCTATTGATATAGGCCATGCCCTCAGAGCCAGGTGGTGTGTGGATGCCCACATGGATGCAGTCACTGGCCCCCAGCATGCCAGGTATATGTGCTACCCTGTGGAAGTCCTGCATGGTTCTTGTACACTCTGCATGTGTACTGGGAAATGGATGTATTCCGAAGCACATGGCAACAGAGTGTTGAAGAACTGTGTGAGGAGGCATGATGTGGCTGACTGGGTTATGCCTGTGATGTCCCCTGCTGGTCTCAGGAATGTGCCCGTGGTGAGCAGGCACATGACAGCTGTCACTTTGGTCTCCACAGAAATTGCATGGCTCCGTCTTGTGGGTGCCTGCATCTCCTCACTGCACAGTTCACAGAGCTGCCTCAGAATAGCCCTGTTCAGGCAGTACCATCCCACAATCTCTGTGTTGGAGTGGTTCTCAAAGGTGGTATGGGCATGGTACCACCTGTTCTGGGCATACCGCTGATGGGCCCTTCCTAAGCCATGTCACTGTTCCTCCTGCCCCCTCACACCCCTCATTACGGCTTCCATCAGGAAAGGCACACTATCCATGGCACCTGATGTCCTGTATCCACTGGGCAGTCAACTGCTGTGGGCTGTGTGCCACCCTGGTGCACTGCCTGGCACTGTACCTGCCTATCCCACACACTCTCTCTGCCCCGTCTCCCTCTCCACTGCCACCTCTGTCCCTTTCCCTCTGTGGCTGCCTCTGTATGTCTCTCACTCTCTCAGTCTCTGTCTGTCTTCTGTCTGCCTGTCCTTCCTTCTTTGTTTGTTTGGTCACTGTTTCCCTCTCCCTGTCCTTGGCGCAAGTGCTGTCTGTGTGCTTGCTCCCTGCATTCATAGGCTCAAGTCTGCTTGGTGCATCTCAGTTTTGCTCCACTCTTGAGCCCTGCTTCCACAGTTGAATATCGCACTGCGCCAGATATTCATGGGCACATCCCCTGCACTTGCACCTGCATTCATTATTGTTACGCATTGGCGCAATGGGAATTGCACTGCACAATGACTCCCATTGAATATCGCTCCTTGGCGCAAGTCTGCACATGCGCCAGTGTAACTCAGTTGCACCATGAGCAACTGCTTTGAATATCCCAGCCTATATGTGTAAGAAGACAATGTTGTGCAATTAGGAGATATTCTAAGTGTCCATATAAACGCATATATGAATTCCATAACATAGCACAAGCTCTTGCATTATAAAGCTCGAAGTTCTGTTGGAATACTGTACTTAATTTTCATTATTAGGGGCATCGGTCTATACTGTTTCTTTTAATAACAGAGAAACACATTTTACTAATAAACAAATCCAATTATTTAGCAGAACTGTGTGTTGTAAGTGTTTTTTTGTTACTGTATTACTATTTTATAAACAATAAGCATACTAGCCCAATCCAGTGGAGTGTGTGTTGAGTAAATTGACATATCCCCTAGTGGCTGATAGTACTTGGTTTCACCTTGTTCCTCAGACCCCATCAGAGTGGCAGTGTTAATAATGTAATTCAGGGCACACCTTATCATGTGTAACTACTCACAGCCCACAGCCTGAGTTACTATGAATTCAGAAAGTTTTACAATTATTGAAAAACTGTACTGCACTTTACCATGCAGTACTACACTGCAACCTTAGTTATTTCAAATTCAGAAGGTTTATGCTAACTGAACAACTGTACTGTACTGTATTGCACTGTACTACACTGTATTATACCATAGCCTTAGTTAATCCAGTATGTTTTGTGGTTATTGAAGCATCATGCTTCAATATATCATGCCCTCAGTTACAAAAAGTGAAGAAGACTGAAAGAGCTAGTGTACTGCCGAAAACTAGTACTAGATTTTAAAAGCAGTCAGCCATTACATTTTACATATTTTATGCATATATAGTGTATAGTGAAATGTTCTGTATAGAATTCCATCCGTTTCAAAATGCTGTTCAAACAACATGAAGTCTTGCTGTATTCAGATATAATGCAGTTAGCCCCAGCACTTGAAATGCCCTGGAGAGGAAAGAGTTAACTCTATGCAGAAGCATAGAACATTGGGCTCGAGCTCGCTTTTCAAACCTCTGTCTGTGGTACTTCCCAGTGCAATGGTCAGATTCTTTACTACGCCTAACAGTGAAGTCACTCTGGAGATTTTCTCTGCTCGTTTTGGTAAAAGTAAAAGCGTTCAGTTTAAACAGTATATTTTTTTGTTATTTTCAGATTTCCAACCTCTGTCTATGGTACAGGTAGTGTGTAGATAGGTAGTGACTGTGCTTTATTTGGTGAAAAAGTTGGAAATTGTTCTTTTCCTCGGTTTCTTTCCGGTCAGTCCGGTTTGGAACCGACTTCATTCATTCGGTTTAATTTTATTTCTGGGATTAGAGTGGTGTTCCAGTACCGATCAGTTTCAAAAGAACTGGACCTTTTGCTGGTTCTTTTAAAAAGCCTGTGACACGGTTTGTGACCAATCAGTTATTGCATTACCTGGCTTGAAAGCTGCAATAGAGTAATTTGTTAGATTGGCCATGTCTGACAAACCCAAAAAGAAAACCGGTCCCACTGGGTTTCAACACTGTACTGAGTGTGGGGATGCCTTTGCTATGGCTGACCCCCACCTCATCTGTGTTTATTGTCTGGGGTTTGACCACCTCAAGTCAGACTGCCAAATCTGTAAAAACTTTCCTAAATCTGCTCTAGACAAAAGTCTGAGTAGGCTGAAGGAAAGGGAGGCCGAGAAATCCGTGGATCCAGATGGCCAGTGCGGTTCAGTTGCGGCCGAACCTGAGGAGGTGCCTACTGACCTAGGCGATACCTCTTTGGACAAAAGGAGAGCTGACCCCAAGGGGTCAGTTCCACCAAAAAAGAAGCGTATGTCTGCCAGTTCAGATCTTGTATTGCACTCTCCAACTGAGGACAAAATAGCCAAAGCGATTAGCATTGTTCAATCGCTCAGACTGGTTCTGTCCGAACGAGTATTGCTGGTTCAGCAGTCGGTTCGGCTGGATCCATCTCCTCCGGAATATGATCCAGATGCTTATTATGAGGAGAGGGAGGGAGACAAAGACTATCCCGGTGATGATGGCGATGATGATGATGATGAGAGGGGTCTGGATGTGCCCATTGAACCAGACATCTCCCCAGACAGGTCCTCAGGTGTCTCTCCTCCCAGGCTCTCTGAGTCTCCTTCACATTTTTTGTTCTAAAAAAAGGTGGCAGAAACCCTGCAGCTTCCCTTGGTTGAAGCCACAGAGGAGGATGAAGATCCTGATTTTGTGGAAATGATGGACATCCCAGAGTCCAAAAGGCTGTCAATCCCTCTTCATAAATCCTTGGGGAATCAGACACACAACATTTTACAAACTCCTAATTCAATACCTCCTGTGGATAAGACAATGGATAGGAGGTATTTGTTATCAGGCTCAGCTGTGGAGTTCCTTTATAGTCATTGCAGCCATGTTGGGGTAGTGCAGGCTGCAGCCTGTGACAGGGCTAACATTCCTTTGGCTTCACACCCGCAGGATAAGGACTCCAGGAAGGTGGATGCCATGGCCAAAAAACAGTATTTGGCATCCTCTTTGGGACTCAAGCAGCCTACTTATATGGCCTACACAGTCAAGTACCAGAAATCCAGATGGGATATAGTTCTGGAACTGGCTAAAAAGGCCTCTCCCCAGCTAGTCAAGATGCTGGAGGAGGTGGCTGCTGATGGAATTGAGACATCCAAAATGCAATTTCATGCTGCTGTGGACTCCAATGATGTGGCATCTAGAGTCATGGCTACATCAGTGTCTCTCAGACGACATGCTTGGCTCAGATGTACTAGCCTTTCACAGGATACCCAGACTAAGGCTATGGATTTTCCTGTAGTGCGTAACTTTGTTTGGGGAGCAGACAGAGGCTTACATGAAGAAAATGGATGAATACAGGACCACGTACAGAAGTGCACAGGCCAAGGAAAGGCAAACCACTCTGCACAAGCAGCAGTCTGGGGGCAGGGGCAGGCCCTTTCAAAGGCCTTTTTACCAAGCCCAGGCCTCCTCTCCCTTCCTACAAAGGGGATTCTTCAGAGGGAGGAGCAGAAGGGGGATTAGCAGAGTGGCTCCCTTCTCCTCTCAGTCTAAGGCACCTGCCAAGCAGACACCCTGATGTGTCAGCCTGGGTCGACTCCCCATTTTCAGTAGGAGGCAGGCTGATTTACTAATTCCAGGCCTGGAAGTCTGTGACTTCAGACAGGTGGGTCCTGGAGGTAGTAAGCCAGGGACTGGCCCTCAGCTTCAAAAAGTTCCCAGATTAGAGGGGCAAGTCTTTTCCACCTTCATCAGCCTCAGAAACCATTGCCCTAGAGGCAGAGGTTTCCTCTCTTCTAGCTCTCAGAGCTGTAGAAAGGGTTCCTGCTCAGCACAAGGGGAAAGGACTGTACTCCAGGTACTTCCTTACCCCAAAGAAAACAGGGGAGTGTCAACCCATCCTAGACTTAAGGTATTTGAACAAACACATTGGAAAGCCAAAATTCAAAATGGTAACTCTGGGAATAATCCTTCCCTTTGTAAGGCTAGGGGATTGGCTAGCATTTCTGGACCTCAAGGATGCCTACTTCCATATTCCTATCAGGTGCTTCCACAGAAAATACCTCAGGTTCGAGTTGCCTTCAGGCCATTACCAATTCAGAGCCATGCCATTCGGCCTAACATCAGCTCCAAGGGTGTTCACAAAGTGCCTTGCAGTAGTGGTGGCTTACCTCAGAAGACAGGATATCACTATCTTCCCATATCTGGATGACTGGCTGTTTGTGGGTCAGTCATCTTTACAGGTCAACTCAGCTCTTCAAACTACCCAGGACCTCCTCAGTCCCTGGGGTTTCTTCTCAATCTTCCAAAGCCATCCTTGATCCAGTTTAACTTCTCACCTTTATAGGCATAGAGTTGGACACTGTACAAGCAAAAGCTGTCCTTCCCCTGGCAAGGGCAAAGGCCCTAGTTGATCTCACTTCCTCCTTTCAACCTCAGGTCTCCCGCCCAGCAAGACAGTTCCTCCAGCTCCTGGGCAATATGGCAGCTTCCACGGCAGTGATGCAGGGAGCAAGGTTCCAGATGAGGGACATTCAGTTTCATCTAAAGTCTTTTTGGTCTCAAAAGAAGGATTCACTTACCAAACTCATTCCAGTGACTCAGACTCTGGTCCAAGCTCTCCAGTGGTGGCTGGACCAGGACAACCTCAGACAAGGGGTTCCATTTCTCCCTCAAGTCCCTTCAGTAGTTCTAACTATGGATACTTTTCTCCTAGGTTGGGAAGCCCACCTGGGAGCCCTGACAGCTCAAGGGGTATGATCTCCACAGGAACTCAGGGCAGTTTTCCTAGCCCTGCAGAGCTTCTCAGATTCAGACAAGGGCAAGGTAGTCCAGGTCAGAACAGACAATGCCACCACAATGTGGTACATAAACAAGCAGGGAGGCACTCAGTCCTTGGCCTTGTGCACAGAAGATGAGGCTGTGGTCTCTGGCCTATTCTCTTCAGACTTCTCTGGTAGCAGTTCACCTTCCAGGGAAGGACAACGTACTAGCAGATGCTCTTAGCAGAATTTCACAGGGACATCATGAATGGTCCCTGGATCCTCACATCCTGAAGGTCATCTTCTGCAAGTGGGGCACTCCAGAGATAGATCTCTTTGCAGCACCGGACAATCATCAACTTCCTCTATTTTGTTGCAGACCTCCAGTCCTGGGGATGGTTCCCCAGGATGGTCTCATTTTGGACTGGAAGGGCAGGTTTCTCTATGCCTTCCCTCCCTTCCCTCTTCAGAGTTCTGATCAAGATCAGAACTCAACCCTGCACAGTGACACTGGTTGCTCCAGATTGGGCCAGACAGCCTTGGTATCCTCTACTGCTGTCCTTGTCAGTGTCACATCCCTTGTCTCTGCCCAGGACATACAATCTCCTGTCCTCCTCCCAGAAGCGGATCTGGTACTCCAATCTTCAGTTTCTCAGTCTCAAGGCCTGGCTCTTGAAGAGTTAGAATATGCAGCACTACATCTCTCTCAGGGAGTTCAGGATATTCTGAAGGTCTCCAGGAAATCTTCCACTAGAAAAACTTACAACTCCAAATGGAAAAGGTTCAGTATTTGGTGCTCTCAGAAATGCATCTTGCCTGATTCTGCAGACATTTCCACACCATTAGACTATCTAGTTCATCTGAATGGTCTAGGCCTTAGGCCTGCTGCTCTGAATGTTCATTTAGCAGCTGTCTCTGCATTCCTCTCAGCAGGGAAGGGTGCTTCCATGGCATCTCATCCTGTTTCCAGAAAGTTTTTCAAAGGTCTGGTTCACATTAACCCTCCCTTTAGGGAGCCCACTCTGCCTTGGGATCTTAATGTCTGCATAGCTCAGCTTATGCAGCCACCCTTTGAACCTCCGGCTTCAGCCAAAATGAAGTACTTGACCTGGAAAACTGTGTTCCTGGTGGCTATTACTTCTGCCAGGTGGATTAGTGAGTTACAGGATGTGTCAGTTGAACCTGACTTCATCTCCTTCCATAGGGACGAAGTGGTCCTAAGAACCAATAGGAGGTTCTTGCTCAAAGTGGTATCGGATTTTCATCTGAACCAGTCTATATCTCTCCCTGTGTTTTTCACTGACCATTCTTCTTCAGGTGAAAGAAGGTTACACAGTCTGGATGTTGAGAGGGCCCTTAGTTACTACATTGAACATACTAAGGCACATAGAAATGACTGTCTTCAATTGTTTCTCACTTATGGTGAAGTGGGGAAAGGTAAGCCTGCCACTAAAAGAACTATTGCCAGGTGGATTGTTTCTTGTATACAATTCTGTTATGACAGGTTGGGTAGAATGCCCCCTTCAGACCTGAGGGCTCACTCGACTAGGGGTACAGCTGCTTCTCTAACTGTGTCCAGAGATATGCCTTTGTTGGAGATCTGAAAAGCAGCCACCTGGAAAACAGTACATACTTTCACCAAGCATTACTCCCTGGACATCCAGGCTAGGATTGATGCTAGGTTTGGCACAGCAGTACTGCAGAGCCTCTTTCCAAAGTAGGTTCTGCATTCCCTCCTCCATAGGGAACTGCTTGGTAGTCTGCAATATATCTGAATACAGCAACACTTCATTTTGTTTGAAGAAAAAATTAAGCACCATAGTAATGTTGTTTCTTCTAATGGAGTCTTGCTGTATTCAGACCTCCCCCTCTCAGAACCTGTTTTTTGGGAAGTGGGCTGGCAGATACAGTGTTGCACCTCAGGGGTGTACCTTGTACCCTCCCTCTTGGATGGGATAGATGTTGTTGTTATTTTTTCTGGTGTTTTATACTTGAATATTGTCACTACCTTTCCTTCTTGGGTTCTTGACTTGAGTATTTTGGCTCAAAAAGAATCTTTTGCCCTTTGGCTATATGTTTGAACAATTTCCATACTATAGTATATTAGTTTACTCATAAGAATCTGATGGTTACACTAGGAAGTACGACAGATAGAGGTTTAAAAACTGAGCTCAAGCTCAACTTTCTATGCTTCTGCATAGAGTTAACTCTTTCCTCTCCTGGGCAGTTCGAGTGCTGGGGCTAACTGCATTAAGTATGAATGCAGCAAGAAGAAACAACATTACTATGGTGAGTATTTTTTTTCTTCTACCAGTTCCAAGGTCATGGAATGCTGTTCTACCCTACTGTGGTAGAACAGCATTCTAGAACCTTTAGAGACTCCATGAGTCAACTTCATTCAGAAAGCAAAAGAACTCACAAAACACATTTTTCACACCAGGGTTTTAAATAACTGATTAGCAGTTTTTTTCTTGGGACAATGCTAACTGTACAGAAAGTATTTATATATGTTTTCTAGAAGTGTTATGTTTGTTAAACACAATGAGGCAAGTGCTATGCATTTTCACAATGTTTTAGCATTTTATGAGCAAAACGCTAATCAATTTTTGGAGTTAAATAAAACCCTGCACACAGTACTATACACTACCAAAAATACAGGATGAGCAACTCTATGCACAACCAGTGTGTTTTGCCACCTCGGGATTCTGATTTCCATGGACCTCTCCAGCTTCGCTCTCAAGGTCAGAGGGAATCAGAATCCCTCTGCGGCACAACACACTGGTTCTACATAGTTGCCCATTCAGTATTACATAGAAACATAGACTTTGATGGCAGATAAGGACCACTTGGCCCATCTATTCTGCCCATTTCCCTACCTACAGGATAGGCTGCAGATCCTAGTTAACCAACAGCCTATTTCTTCCTACCCCCCACGAGAATTGCCTTATGTCTGTCCCATGCATTCTTGAATTCTCCCACAGTTTTAGACCCCACAACCTCCTCAGGAAAGCTGTTCCATGCATCCACTACCCTCTCTATGAAATAATATTTCCTCACTTTGCCTCTAAACTGCCTCCCCCTATCTTTAAATTGTGTCCCCTTGTTCTTGCACGTCTCTTTTTCTGAAAGATGCTACCCTCTTGGACTTTGTTGATTCCACTGAGGTACTTAAAAGTTTCTATCATGTCCCCCTTCTCCCTTCTTTCCTCAAGGGTATACATATTAAGCTCCTTTAGTCTCTCCTCATACAGCTTCTCTTGCAGACCCTGCACCATTTTAGTTGCCCTCCTCTGGACTGCCTCTATGCTGTCTATGTCCTTGCAGAGATGGGGTCTCCAGAACTGGATGCAGTACTCCAGATGGGGTCTCACCAACTGTCTGTACAGAGGGATAACAACTTCCTGTTTTCTGCTGCTGATGCCTCTCCCTATGCATCCCAGTATACCCCCAGCCCTCCCTACTGCCTTCTCACATTGCTTGCTAACCTTAAGGTCATCTGATATGATTACCCCCAGGTCCCTTTCCTTTTTTGTTGTTGTTACTACCTCCCTCCATTGTGAAGTCTTCCCCTGGGTTCTTGTTTCCCAGGTGCATTATTTTGCCCACCCAGTCTGCCCATTTCCCCTACCTATTGAATAAGTTGCAGATCCTAGTTAAACAACAGCCTACTTCTTCCTAACCCCCACTAGAAATGCTTTTTGTCTGTCCATTACATTCTTGAATTTCAGCATCATGACCTCACTGACTGACAGTCACTCAGTAGCTGCCCGGTTAGTTGCCCATATTTAACATCTTTTGGAAAAATAGATGTGCAAGAACAAGAGAGCACAATTTGAAGATAGAGGGGGGACGGCTCAGGGGCAACGTGAGGAAGTATTTTTTAACAGAGAGGGTGGTGGACACATGGAATGGCCTTCCTGAGGAAGTCGTGGGGTCAAAAATAGTGGGGAAATTCAGGAATGTATGGGACAGACATAAAGCAATTCTAGTGGGGGTTAGGAAGAAGTAGGCTGTTGTTTAACTAGGATCTGCAACTTATCCAATAGGTAGGGGAAATGGGCAGACTGGGTGAGCCAAGCGGTCCTTATCTGCTGTCAAAGTCTATGTTTCTATGTTATATCTGAGGTGGTACTTCTTTTTTCTTTGGCCAATTATAAGATTTTTTACTTGATGTTAGTAAGTGTGATGTGTGGAACAGCAGTCTGCCTGGCAGCTGACATATCTAGCTCTGTTCCCTCCATTACGTATTTAGCATCGTGACCTCACTGACTGACAGTCGCTCAGTAGCTGCCAGGTTAGTTGCCCATAATGTCACTGTCAGTGAGATCAGAATGCTGAGGAGTTAGTGGGGGGAACAGAGATTAGTATTTCAGCTGCAAGGCTGAGAGCTCTTCCACACATACAGCATAATGATATCACTTAGAAATCTTTCAAATGAGCAAAAAGAAAAACTAAAATACCTCAGGAAAAAGTTACAATTGACTACTTTTTAATATTTACATAATTTTCCTTGCTGTCTGTTTTAGTCCCACTAGCTTTTTAAATGAAATAAACCCACTGCACCATGTCATTCTGATCTGTACTGTTGTCATGTATATTCACTGTGTCTTACTTATCATAACATTGGTCCGTATAATGTAATTTTATTTGGTCTGTGTTTAGGAGGGATTACAATGACATACTTGTGATAGTTTTATATAGTAAATCAAATTATCCAAATCTAGCATTTGAAGACCTCATTGGAATACTATTTTGTACATATCCATCAGATTTAAATTAGAGCCCATAAGATACCGTTTAAATGTTTAATTAGTTCCAGTTTATTAAAGTTTGACACTTGCGTGGTTCAGAATGTGTTTCTCAGTATGATCTGCTTATTTATATTACATCATCTAATGCAATCAACTCAAACCACATATTCATTTAAATGGTGTAGATGAATCAATCTAAAAATACTAAGTTTTGCAAATGAGAACTACTTTTTAGCCTAACTTGCCACTTACTACATCACCTTCGTCAGACTCCCTGTATACCCCCACCCCCATTAAATACCTTTTTGTCCCCTTGGGAATGCACTACAAGTCCACCAGTACCTCATTCTATCAGAGCACTCTTATTTATCCCAGCATAAGGAGCTTCCTCTTAGTTGGGTATATGTCTCAGATCATCAGAGGACTGGTGCTGTGGTAGCAAAGGTTACTATCAAATGCTTCTGGTTAGCTATTCTTTTTTCTCCCAAAGCCATTATCACCATTCAACTGAAAGTGGCTTTTTTGGCCCCTCTCCTGTAGTTGCAGCAAACTTCCTTGATGGTGGAGGCCAAGTGATGGCATCTAGCTAGGCAGCAGCTGGATTTCTGAGCTCTCCCCTCTAACCACCTTTCCTGCCTGTTTTTTTAATCATCTTGGCATTTAAACAAGAAATCTCATCAGGGGACATTTGTTTAAGTTGCCTGCCATCGCAAATTGAGTCTGTGTGGTCGAGATTGCTGTTTATAACTTCGGGATGGAGGTGGATGGAAAGCAGGCCTCAGTCAAGCACACCCCTCCTGCATCCCCGGAGAAAGCTGCAAAGAAACAGCGCAACCAGAGTACTACCAAATTGGAGCGATCTGGGGATAGAATGCAGCAAGCCATTCCTTTAACGGAGGATAGGTTCCTCCAAGATCTCACTCCTCTGAAGGACATTTTGAAAGAAATGACTGGCGAGATCAAGTCCCTGCGCTGCGATCTTTCCTCTGTTTCCACTAGAGTTTCGGATGTGGAGGCTCTTATTTTCTCAACGGAGCAATGGCGGACGAAAACCGAAAATGAAATCAGTGAGCTCAAACTCCAGATTAAGAAACTGCAAGTTAAAACAGAAGACCTCGAAGGGCGTAATTGCCGTAACAACTTAATAATCCTGGGCCTACCTGAGATGGAGGAGGGACCAGACATGATGGCCTTCTTGCAGAAATTCTTGAGTAAGGTTGTGGGCCCATCTCCCATCAGTTCCTGTTATCACATCGAACGGGCCCATCGCTCCCTAAGACCTAGACCCTTGTCTGGATCCCCCCCGCGTCCCATTATTGCTAAATTCCTAAGTTATCTGGAGAGACAGCATGTTTACATGAAATCGCGCAAACTTAAAGAGATCTTATGGGGCACATCCAGGATCCGGATCACACAAGATCTACCTAAAGAAACACGGGAAAGGAGGGCAGCTTATCATCTCATTGTGCAGAAGCTAATAGCTGCCTCCATTCCCTTTAGGATGGCGTATCCAGCGATTCTTAAGGTCACTGTGGGAGGCATAACCACTAGTTTTAATTCCCCTGAAGCGGCCCGCAAGGAACTGGCAACTAAACTACCGGACCTGTTCAAACCGACCGGTTGAAAGGACGTCTCCTTCCCTTTTTTTTTCAACGCTGGATTGTGGTGACCCTGTGGGGTTATTACCTCCTCTGTCTTTAAAATTGTGTATTTTGGCTTTCCTCGATTAATATTGGCTGATTTTACTGTGCTGGCTGTCTGAGGGTGTTTCTCAGTCCTACCTTTTTTCTCCGGTTTCCTTTTCTTCTCTTCTGGCCTTTTTCTTGCCCTCGTTCGCTTTCTCGTTTTCCTGTCCTTTCCCTGTGTGTTGTTTGGTCTGATTTGAGTCGTGGTGAGTGGTTTTCTCGAGTGGTTGGGTGGCCCCCTCGTTGCTCCCATTTAGGCCTCCCTGTGACAGAACCATTTCTTTCTGAATCGCTGTTTCCGGGGGGAAACTTCCTGGGGGATGGACCAGTTTGGTTCCTCTACTTTACCTGTCCCTCTGGAAACAGCGGTTCTGGGTGGTTACCTTCTAAGGTTCCAGTGCCTTGTAGATTCCCTTGCATCCTGTGGTTTTTTCCTTTGTGGATCGCCTGGATATTGGGTAAGCTGGCTATTTCTTAAATACCCCCTTTTTTTTTTTTCTGGGGTAGATGTCGGGAGGAGTTTTGGCTATACTGGGGCTGGATGAGAGCCGTTTGGCTGCTCTCTATTTTCAGAGTTGACTCCGGATTTGCCCAGGGACTGTACTTCTTCCTTTCCTGGTGATAAGTTTTGTGGCTGAGCAGTGGGAATGATGGGTACAGGGTGGCACTCAGCTTCGGAAATATAGACTTGTTCTTTTTTAGAGGTTGTTCTATGATTTGCCTCCTGTGCTGTCAACTTCACGGGTTGATGTTTCCAATTTTGGGAGCTGTCCCTGGCTTTATTTCTTTGTCTCTGATTTGTTGGGCCTTGTTCATGGTTTGTTGGGTGGGGGAAGGGTGAGATATAATTGGATGGGGTTTTGTTGTAGGAAGGATCTGTCATATAGTTGTATCCCTCTTCCTATCTGGTTTCCTTCTATTGTCTCTTCCCTTTTGTCTGCTCATTCTATTGGTTACTGGTGCTTGGGAGGTGGGTCGGGGGCTCGGGTCTGGGTATGTCTGCCCACGGATGTGGAATTCGAGCCATATGTTGGGGGTTGGCTAACCTCTCCTGGTAATGGGTTTGTTGGGGTGGGACTTGTTCGGATGGTGGATGGTGGCTGTCATTGGTTTTGCTGGGATCTTTTATATGCTGGTTCTTACATTCCATGCCGGGAGTTGGAGGTTTGCAATGGGGTTGGGTGGTCCAAGGCTTTGGGCCTTAGATTATTTATAGGTTTATTATGCTCGGTCCACCGGTGTATATAGTTATTTTTGTTTTGTTTGGGGTGCTGGTTGTTTGTGGGTGGAGAGACTGATTGGACGTTTTGTAGGCTATGTTGGGTTTCTGAAGTTGGGGGATCATCCTGTTACCGACTGGTCTACTCTGGGTTTCGTGGATTTGGTTATTGTCGAATGGGTGGGTGGGGGAGACTGATGAATGTCATTTTGTATGTTCTCTATGGTTTCTTGTTTATTATGGGAACTTGGGTTTATGGGGTGGGAGGGTGGGTTGGGCCGATGAATGCTCTCCCTGGTATTTAGAGGACACTTGGTTTCCTAATACGTGCAGTCAAGGGGGGGAGCTTGTCTTCTGTGATTCTTGTTTGGGATTGCTCTGGTTTGGGGTTTACTTTGCTATTAATAATAATGGACTGGGGTTATACAATTGGAACAGTTTAATCTCCCTACTTATTTCACTCTATTGTTTTAGTGAGAATAAAATGGGAGGGTTTTCCCTGTTGGGACCAAAATTTGGATTGTTTCAGTATTATATGATATTCCCAGTCTTATCTTTTGGAGTGCACCTTTTCCTTTTTTATAATCCTGAGTGTGTCTGGATATTTGAATTTTGTATTATGTATTTAAAATGGCTATGAATAATCTCAAAATAGCCTCTTGGAATGTACGCGGACTTAGGGATCGGGTCAAACGTTTGCAGTTGTTTAAACATTGTTCATTAATGCAAATTGATATTCTTTTCCTGCAGGAAACTCATCTCAGCCATGGTGACACCAAACTATTATCTCGTTCTGGCTTTTCCCAGTCCTATCTTGCGGGTAATTCTTGTTTTAGTAAAGGGGTGGTGGTTTTAGTTAAAAAAACATGTCTTATTTACTAAAGAGATGGCTGTGTCAGACCCAGAGGGGAGATTTCTGTTGGTTAAGGGCTCCCTTAATGGAGACAACGTTGTTTTGGGCTCTATATATGGCCTGGTTGGGGGTGACCCAGGTTTTTTCATGTTCCTTGCTGACAAATTGGCTAACTTTCTTCCTGCTCAGTTTATACTGGGTGGGGACTGGAATATTCCCTGCTCACCTATTCTAGATAGAGATCCTCAGGATAGACGCCCCCCTTCCCCGGCTCATAGAGCCTTTTCGGAATTGAGATCGCTGCTGGGGCTATGTGACCCCTGGAGGCATGCTAATCCTTCCCTTCATGCTTTTTCCTTTTTTTCTCAGTCACATGGTACCAAATCTAGGTTGGATATGGTATTAATTAGTACTTTCTTTCTTCCAAGTCTTTGTTTATCTGGTATTGATCCAATTATCTTGTCTGATCACGCTGTTGTCTGGATTAAGCTCTCCTTGGCCCCGGATTTCTCCCGCGATTCAGTTTGGCGCTTGAACACTCAATTGCTGAAGGACTCTCAAATTGTGTCTGATATTAGTTCCCTGATTTCCCTTTTTCTGGTAGATAATCTTAATCCTACTCCGAGGTTGGATATGGTTTGGTCTGCCCTGAAATGTTACCTTAGGGGTGAGTTCATTAAATTGGCTTCCCTTAGAAAGAAGAAAGGACTGGCAAACTCCCTATTTTTGATGGGTAAAATCAGGGATCTGGAGGCTAAATATTCCTTAACTTCTTCTGTAACTGATCTTAAAGAGCTCCTTTCAGTCAAGAATGAATATTTGGACCTTTTGAAGGAGAAAACGGAGCATTGCTTATTAAAAACTCAAGCCAAGTACTTTGATCAAGGGGAGAAATCCGGTAAAATCCTGGCTTTGCGGTTACAGGCATTGGAAAGCTCCAGGATTATCCCTTCTTTAATCTCTTCATCCGGTACAGCTGTCACTTCACCCAGAGGAATTGCCCGTATGTTTATGGATTATTATCTCAAGCTCTATAGTAAATCCCCAACATCGTACTCCCCTTTGGATCTAAATGATTACTTGAGGGAGATTGATATCCCTTGCCTATCAGAGGCCCAGCAGGCTAGTTTGCTGGCTTCAATCTCGTCGGAGGAGATTGAGAGATCAATTGCTTCCCTCGCTTCTGACCGAACACCGGGTCCTGACGGTCTCCCGGCCAATTTTTATAAGGCCTTCGCCAAGGATTTGACACCTACCCTTCTTAAATTATATGAGTACTTACCGGTAGCTCCAGATGTGGATCCCTCATTGTTTGAAGCTACAATTGTTTTAATCCTAAACCTGATAAGATCCACTGATCCAGCCAATTACAGACCAATCTCTCTTCAAAATTACGACATGAAAATTCTTGCTAAAATACTTGCTGAAAGAATCAGGAGGGTTTGGTCTGGTCTGTTGAGCCCTGAGCAGGTTGGTTTTGTCCCTGGTAGATCGGCGGCTGATCACCTGAGGACTTTGTCGCATATCTCTCAATATGCTCAATCTGTTTCATACCCAGCTGCTTTGGTCTCCCTTGACGCCGAAAAGGCCTTTGACCGTGTGGATTGGTCTTTTCTCTGGGCAGTTATGGGGAGAATGGGTTTTCCACCTGCTTTTCTAAATAGGATTCAGGTGTTTTATAGTTGCCCTTCTGCGAAAATTTACTGTAATGGGGTGTTCTCTTCCCTTTTTTGTTTATATACCGGTACCAGGCAAGGATGTCCCCTTTCTCCACTATTGTTTAATTTGTACTTGGAACCTCTACTTATTAGGCTTAAGGCTTCTTCCAAGGTTAAGGGTCTTAGATTATATCAAAGGGAACTGGTTCTCTCTGCTTATGCAGATGATATTCTTTTACATTTAGCAGATCCGACTGAGTCCTTGAAGGTGGTGATACGGATAGTTGAGGGTTTCGGTACCTTTTCTTCTTATAGGCTAAATATTTTGAAATCTGAAATCTTTCCACTTAATGTTCATACCCAAAAGTCCGAATTTTCTTCCTTTGGGATGAAATGGGCTCCTAGATCTATTAAATATTTAGGGATTCATTTTTTTACTGATCTTTCTCTTCTGAGAAAGTTAAATCTGGATAAAGTCAAGGACTCGGTCTCTCAAGATTTACAGCGCTGGTCAGCTCTTCCCATTTCACTTTGGGGTAGAATAAATATT
This sequence comes from Neoceratodus forsteri, assembly GCA_016271365.2. Classification (NCBI taxonomy): domain Eukaryota; kingdom Metazoa; phylum Chordata; order Ceratodontiformes; family Ceratodontidae; genus Neoceratodus; species Neoceratodus forsteri. Next base: position 954,798,105 of record CM057456.1, read on the forward strand.
CTTAAAATGAATGTTCTCCCTCGGATTTTCTATCCACTGAGTTTGGTTAACCTTTGGCTTCCTATCTCTTATATTCAACAGTTTCATGTGCTCTTCTCTAATTTTGTTTGGCAAGGGAAAGGGGTTAGGCACTCTTATGCTAAATTATCACTTCCCAGGGAGAAAGGGGGTCTTAGACTTCCTAATCTCCTGTTATACCATTGGGCAGCCCATTTCTCTAAGCTGGGAAGATGGTTCTCTACTGAACCAGATTCAACCTGTCCAATCTGGCTTCAGCTTGAACGTGCCTCTCTCTCTGAGATCAAACCGGATAGGTTTGCTTTACCTTACTTATCCCCAAAGGTACTTTCACATTGGGTGTCGGACAGTGTGATGATGGCTGCTCTTAAGTTGCTTGTGCAATGTTTTAAGTTTTTCGTGTTTGCTTATTTCAGATTTGGGACAACCGTTGTTCGTAATCCCAATGTTAAGTTGGGCTCTTCATTGATTACTCCAGATTGGTTACCATAAATCAGACAGGCCAGACTTGAGCATTTCTTCAGTAGGGACCTACTTTTGTCTTCCAACGATATATTGGAGAATTTGATATACCTAGAGAGACATTTTAAAGTATATCAATTGAGACATTTGATCGGTGGAGATTTAGTACCACTTTTAAGGACTCGGCCAGTATATCCTTTCCTCTCTGGAATTATCAAACTTGCTTCCCAATCTCATTCTATCTCTCTGATATACTCTTTCCTTCTGAATTATAACTTGCTGGATACGGCTGTAGGCTCGGGTGTGTGGGCACGTCTCCTACCTGATATTTCTCTGGATTGGTCTGGTATCTGGAAAGATCTTTATAGATATCATACTCAGGATAGGTTGCGGTTAACGCAATATTACATTGTTAATAATCTCTATTATACACCGGTTAAACTCTTTCAGCTCAAGAGGGTCCCTCATTCAAAGTGTTTTAGATGTCTGCAGGGGGAAGGTAGCTTAATTCATATGTTTTGGGACTGTTCTAAAGTCGCCCCCTTGTGGGCTCTGGTCCGGGAGTATCTTGATCCTCTTCTGGGTCTGTCCAGCTTTTTCTCTCCTGAAATATGTATTCTCAGTGATTTCTCCAGTATAGATAATGCTAAGCATAGATACTATATGGCTTTGGTGTCTATGGCTGTTAAAAAATTGGTTTTAAGACATTGGACTGACCAATTGACCTTATCATTTGCTGATTGGTTGACTGAAGTGGCCTCATATCTCCAGTCTGAAAGGTTGATTGCAAGTTTTAAATGTCGCTTGGACCTTTTTCAGAGGAGATGGAGTAAATTCCAAGCCCTTTGTCTGACCTGATTTTATTTCCATAGTTTTGGACCCGATTCCTTATGTCTGCCTTTTAGTCTAAGAACTATATTAATCCTGGCTTTCAGGAATGTTTGCTTTTATACTAATGGTAAGATCTGGAAGTGATGTTGGTATGTAGTTTTATCAGGCGTTGTTTGGTTTTGATGGTGCACCTATTACACTCCTTTCTTTTTATATTTGTGATTGGGAGGTTGTTGGGATTGGGGAATGGGTTTTGGGGGTTGTTTCTATTTATGGGGGTTGGGTTATGTTTGTGGGGGTGGTTCTTTGGTTGTACCATTTATTCTTAATTCCTTCTTGTTTCTCTTTGATGTGTTTTGTATTGTGTTGTTGTTGTTGTGTTTTTCTTAAAACCAATAAAATTTAAATTTCAAAAAAAAAAAAACTTCCTTGATGGTGCTGGTGGAGCGGGCTTGTTCGCAAACCCCCTCTCTCAATGTCCAAATGAGCTTCCTTCATATGCTGCAGATTTCACTGGTACAGAGCAAGGGGTTGAGATAGTAAATCAAGCTTGGTTTAATTACTTAGTAGTGCAACACATTACTGCTGTAATCAACAGGATAGGTTTAAATGAGGACTAGTTTAATAGTTTATAGTCATATCACTAATAGATACAATTGAATAGCTGACAATACTCCTAGATACACACAGATTTCACAATTGTTTTACCACAGTCGGTAATATGGATATTGTAGGCTCTGCAGTGGGGTAAACTGGATTTTTATGTCTGGAGCAGATAGTCACTATTAACTGGCTTTTCCAAGAGAAGTGCCTCAGATAATGACCAGATAGTTCTGAAAAGTCCTAGATAGTTGATCAGAATAATGAACAGGATACTGTATCTCATCTTCTCCAAACCAGAAAATCAATGGCCAAACTTGTAACTGTCCCGGGATATATGAGCATCCTATTGACACATAATGACACTGGATAAGGATAATTTTAGATATGGCAAACAACAATCCAGAAATTTGCCCTGGAGTGGTTCTACTGCAGATAAGGATATCTGCTGGATAGTTAGGCTAGCTAGAAGAGCATGAAATGTGTAGTTAATGCACTATCCTATCATTTCTAATTAGTAAATTATTTTGCCACTTAAGCTTAAATGCCTCAAAAAGAGGAAGGTATTTCCCACTGATGTTTATTTTCCCTCATGTTTTGTCAGTAGGTTTATAGAGAAAATGGAATTTAATGACAAGTTAGAAATGCTCAGTTCGATACAACTAGTAAAGCCCAACTGGCAACTGCAAAACACAGAGGGTATGGCAAGGAGGTGGCAAACAGGATAAGGGACAAGAAGGCAGCATTCTCTAAGTACAAACATACTCAGAAAGAGGAGGATAGGGAGGATTATTATGCTGAATCAAGGGTGTCAATTAGAGTGGTTAGATTAGAGAGGCAAAGGTTTCAAGGGAAATACAGCTAGCACAGGGAGTAAAATTGGGTGAGAGGGACTTCAAATATATAAAGGAGGAGAGGGACATTAAAAATGAGATTGTCACATTAAAAAAGGAGGAGAGGGTTGGTAATTGAGGGGTGAAGGGAGAGCAGCAGTGCATTGCAAGTACTTTTGCTCCATCTTCACTAAAGAGAAGATGGACTAGTTCTGCAATGGAGCAGGGGGGTGGAAATGGGGAAAGGGGGTTATGGACAGTGTAATACAAAAGGACAGGGTCCATAAAGACCTAGGGCATTGAAAGTGGATAAATCACCAAGGCCAGATTATATGCACCTTAGGTTCCTAAAATAAATTGCCAGAGGTGTTGGCAGGCCCATTGGCAGACATGTTTAACATCTCTACAGAGACTGGGAGTATGCCCCAGGACTGGAATACTGTGGTGACTCTTCATAAAAGTTGGCAAAGGCATGAACCAGGGAACTATAGGTCAATCTGTGACATCAATTGTGGGGAAGCTGATTGAGACTATCCTAAAGGAAAGACTGGTGAGTTTTCTGGAGGAAAATGGGCTACAGGATTAGAAGCAGCATGGGTTTGTGTCAGGAAGGTCCTGCCAACACCCACATTATGGCTTCAAATCATGATTGCACCGAGAAACCCGTATCTCTCCAGGCTGATACAGTACCTCCTGTCTGAATCTCAGCCCGCTTGCTAGACAAAAAGAACTTGTATCCACCTTCTTTTAAACATGCCTGTTGTGAAGATGCTACTCATTCTAGGCCTACCTCTCAGCACAAGTGATATGTTGGCTTCACTACACCCCCAAGATGGTGGTGGACACATGGAATGGCCTTCCTGAGGAAGTTATGGGGTCAAAAACAGTGGAGAAATTCAGAATTATATGGGACAGACATAAGACTATTCTAGTGAGGGTTAGGAAGAAGTAGGCTGTTGTTTTACTGGGATCTGCAACTTATCCAATAGGTAGGGAAATGGGCAGACTGGGAGGGTCAAGCGGTCCTTATCTGCTGTCAAAGTCTATGTTTCTATGTTATATCTTGTTATATCTGAGGTACTTCTTCTTTTTCCTTTGGTCAATTAGAAGATTTTTTACTTAATGTTAGTAAGTGTGATGTGTGGAACAGCAGTCTGCCTGGCAGCTGACATATCTAGCTCTGTTCCCTCCATTACGTATTCAGCATCATGACCTCACTGACTGACAGTCGCTCAGTAGCTGCCAGGTTAGTTGCCCATAATGTCACTGTCAGTGAGATCAGAATGCTGAGGAGTTAGGGGGGGGAATAGAGATTAGTATTTCAGCTGCAAGGCTGAGAGCTGTTCCACACATACAGCACAATGATATCACTTAGAAATCTTTCAAATGAGCAAAAAGAAAAAGAAAAATACCTCAGGAAAAAGTTACAACTGACTACTTTTTAATATTTACATAATTTTCCTTGCTGTCTGTTTTAGTCCCACTAGCTCTTTAAATGAGATAAACCCACTGCACCATGTCATTCCGATCTGTACTGTTGTCATGTATATTCACTGTGTCTTACTTATCATAACATGGGTTTGTATAATGCAATTTTATTTGGTCTGTGTTTAGGAGGGATTACAATGACATACTTGTGATAGTTTTATACAGTAAATCAAATTGCTCAAATCTAGCATTTGAAGACCTCATTGGAATACTATTTTGTACATATCCATCAGATTTAAATTAGAGCCCATAAGATACCGTTTAAATGTTTAATTAGTTCCAGGTTATTAAAGTTTGACACTTGGGTGATTCAGAATGTGTTTCTCAATATGATCTGCTTATTCACATTGCATCATCTAATGCAACCAACTCAAACCACATATTCATTTAAAAGGTGTAGATGAATCAATCTAAAAATACTAAGTTTTGCAAATGAGAACTACTTTTTAGCCTAACTTGCCACTTACTACATCACCTTTGTCAGGCTCCCTGTATACCCCCCCACCCCCATTAAATACTTTTTTATCCCCTTGAGAATTCACTACAAGTCCACCAGTACCTGATTCTATCAGAGCACTCTTATTTATCCCAGCATAAGGAGCTTCCTCTTAGTTGGGTATATGTCTCAGATCATCAGAGGACTGGTGCTGTGGTAGCAAAGGTTGCTATCAAATGTGTCTGGTTAGCTGTTCTTTCTTTTTTCTCCTAAAGCTACTTTCACTATTCAGCTGAAAGAGTCGTTTTTGGCCCCTCTCCTGTAGTTGCAGCAGACTTCCTTGATGGTGCTGGTGGAGCGGGCATGTTCACAAACCCCCTCTCTCAATGTCCAAATGAGCTTCCTTCATATGATGCAGATTTCACTGGTACAGAGCAAGGGGTTGAGATAGTAAATCAAGCTAGGTTTCATTACTTAGTAGTGCAACACTTTATTGCTGTTATCAACAGGATAGGTTTAAATGAGGACTAGTTTAATAGTTTATAGTCATATCACTAATAGATACAGTTGAATATCTGACAATACTCCTAGATACACACAGATTTCACAGTTGTTTTACCACAGTCGGTAATATGGATATTGTAGGCTCTGCAGTGGGGTAAACTGGATTTTTATGTCTGGAGCAGATAATCACTATTAACTGGCCTTTCCAAGAGAAGTGCCTCAGATAATGACCAGATAGTTCTGAAAAGTCCTAGATAGTTGATCAGAATAATGAACAGGATACTGTATCTCATCTTCTCCAAACCAGAAAATCAATGGCCAAACTTGTAACTGTCCCGGGATATATGAGCATCCTATTGACACAGAATGTCACTGGATAAGGATAATTAATTTTAGATATAGACCCATCAGTTTGACCTCGGTGGTGGGAAAATTAATGGAGAGTATACTAAAGGAACAATTGGGTGTGTACTTGGAGGAGGTGGGAGGTCTGGATAGTCGGCAGCATGGGTTTGTGCCAGGTAGATCGTGTCAAACCAATCTTGTGGAGTTCTACGAATGGGTAATATCAGAACTGGACAGGGGAAAGCCTTTGGATGTATTATTCCTGGACTTCAGCAAGGCATTTGACTCTGTCCCCCACAATGGTCTGGGGGAGAAACTGATGGGGTTGGGAGTAGGCCCTTTGATGGTCAGATGGATTGAAAACTGGCTAGCTGGATGCACCCAGAGAGTAGTGGTCTGTGGGGAGCTCTCAAACCCTAGAGAGGTTGGTAGTGGGGTACCGCAGGGCTCGGTCCTGGGTCTGATCCTGTTTAATGCATACATATTGGACATCAGGGAGGGTATAGGGTGTGAAATGAGTCTCTTCACTGATGACTCCAAGATGGGAGCAGTAGTTGAGGGAGAAAGGGAGGTTGGCCCTGCAAGGGACCTGGACACCCTGGAAAACTGGGCTCACACATGGAAATTAAATTTCAATATCACCAAGTGCAAGGTGTTACATCTTGGGTGGGGAAACCCTAAACACAGGTACACCCTGGGAGGGGAGGCCCTAATAGGGGAAAAAGACCTAGGGGTCATGGTGGATACATGTATGAATAACTGAGCAGTGCAGGAGAGCGGCTAGCAAGGCAAACAGGATGTTGGGATGCATCGTAAGCGGGATCACCTCTAGGAGCAAGGAAGTGATTCTGCCGCTGTACAATGGGCTGGTTAGACCACACCTTGAGTACTGTGTACAGTACTGGAGACCACACTTGAAGAGGGACATACAGCTCCTGGAGTGGGTACAGAGGAGGGAAACTAAGATGATACGAGGGCTAGGGGATTTGACTTATGATGACAGACTTGAGGAGCTCTGCCTGTTTTCATTGGAGGAGAGGAGAGATGGGGGGACATGAATGAGGTCTTCAAGTACCTCAAGGGAGCAAATAGGGTAAACATGAAGGGGATCTTTAGACTAAAGCAGGGAGGTATCACCAGAGGGCATGGTTTGAAGTTGGAAGGTGGAAGGGTGAGGGGGGAAAAGAGGATGAGGTTTTTCACTGAGAGGGTGGTGGACCCTTGGAATGCACTGCCTGGTGAGCTGGTTCAGTGATCCACAGTGGAGGGCTTCAAGAGAGGGTGGGACAGACACAAAAAGTGGCTGTATCAGATGATGGCCTGTCAGGGGGTGGGGATGGATGATAGGGGTTTTTGGAACACAAGGGGGGGGGGCCTCGGCACTCAACTAGGGATCTGAGGTTCGAGCAGACTCGATAGACCATAAGGCCTAATCTGCTGGCAAAAAGTATGTTAGTATATGGCAAACAACAATCCAGAAATTTGTTCTGGAGTGGCTCTACTGCAGATAAGGATATCTGCTGGATAGTTCGGCTAGCTAGAAGAGCATGAAATGTGTAGTTAATGCACTATCCTATCATTTCTAATTAGTAAATTATTTTGGCACTAAAGCTTAAATGCCTCAAAAAGAGGAAGGTATTTCCCACTGATGTTTATTTTCCCTCATGTTTTGTCAGTAGGTTTATAGAGAAAATGAAATTTAATGACAAGTTAGAAATGCTCAGTTCAGCACAACTAGTAAAGCCCAAATGGCAACTGCAAAGCCCAGAGGGTATGGCAAGGAGGTGGCAAACAGGATAAGGGACAAGAAGGCAGCAATCTGTAAGTACAAACATACTCAGAAAGAGGAGGATAGGGAGGATTATTATGCTGAATCAAGGGTGTCAGTTAGAGTGGTTAGATTAGAGAGGCAAAGGTTTCAAGGGAAATACAGTTAGCACAGGGAGTAAAATTGGGTGAGAGGGACTTCAAATATATAAGGGAGGAGAGGGACATTAAAAATGAGATTGTCACATTAAAAAAGGAGGAGGAGAGGGCTGGTTAGAGAGGGGTGAAGGGAGAGCAGCAGTGCATTGCAAGTACTTTTGCTCCATCTTCACTAAAGAGAAGATGGACTAGTTCTGCAGTGAAGCAGGAGGGTGGAAATGGGGAAAGGGGGTTATGGACAGTGTAATACAAGAGGACAGGGTCTATAAGGGCCTAGGGCACTGAAAGTGGATAAATCACCAAGGTCAGATTGTCTGCACCTTATGTTCCTAAAAGAAATTGCCAGAGGTGTTGGCAGGCTCATTGGCAGACACGTTTAACATCTCTACAGAGACTGGGAGTATGCCCCAGGACTGGAGAATTGCACACGTGGTGACTCTTCATAAAAGTTGACAATGGCATGAACCAGGGAACTATAGGTCAATCTGTGACATCAATTGTGGAGAAGCTGATTGAGACTATCCTAAAGGAAAGACTGGTGAGTTTTCTGGAAGAAAATGGGCTACAGGATTAGAAGCAGCATGGGTTTGTGTCAGGAAGGTCCTGCCAACACCCACATTATGGCTTCAAATCATGATCGCACTGAGAAATCCGTATTTCTCCAGGCTGATACAGTACCTCCTGTCTGAATCTCAGCCCGCTTGCTAGACAAAAAGAATTTGAATCCACCTTCTTCTAAACATGCCTGTTGTGCAGATGCTACTTCTTCTAGTCCCACCTCTCAGTATGAGTGATATGTTGGCTTCACTACACCCCTAACCCTCTCCAATAAGTTTTCTTTACTACAAGAGGACTTAAACTCATCTCAGGAAGACCTCCCAGAACCAGCTGTGGATCCTGTCAGCAATGACCTTGGAAATGCTTTACAAGGTGGCAGGTCTTCCAGTTCCTCTTGGGCTGAATTGGTGACCAGATCCCCTTTTAAATCGGCAGAGCCTCCTAAAAAGAAATGGAAGGGGAAGCTCAAAACAAATCGAACCTATAAACGATGCCTGGGCATGTGTATATATTAATACCTCTAAAGGTTAGTGCCTAACTAACCTCAGCTCTCTGATCACTATCAGAATTTATCTGCCCTGCAACTGTGCATCGCATTCTTTGTGTGTGCATACTATCTCACCCAGCTGGTTTGGAAAGTGATAAGCTGTACAGCACGGTTACAGGCATTTGGTTTAATAGCATGTCATATTGTTTAGGCATCTCATTATGACAGTCCTGGAGTTTTCTATCTCAGTGTAATGTCTGCTACAGTATACATCCAGTTATTTCTGCATATATTACTCATAATGTCAGTTTTTGAGTATCCCTAACATTGGGCTATGTTCTTCTTTTAAAGGGACAGTTCTTATATAATGTTAGACAAATTCATATGTGCTCAGTGATTTTCTATATTCATTTAGAGGTGTCTACCACCTTTTTTATCAGTATGTCCTTCTCACATAACCATTAATGGAGGTTGCCTGCTTAACTAATTTGTGATCCAACATCACCCCACACATTTGTTACCATATATAAACATTATAAATTTACAGTATCTTGGGATTATATTATTGAGGTCCTCAACTAGTTATTCCCTTTGTTCACTACTACATCCCAGACTAACATTTAACACTTTAATATTTTTCTCTAGTCTCCTTCCCACTCCAACCCGACTTTATCTAACTTTTAAATCCCCTTTTCTTTAATCATGGTATGCCAACTTCTTGTACTGTTTTATCTATCACTTAGTCTTCAGTTTTACCCTACAATTAGGCGTTGCAGGCTATTTTTGAGGTGTCTCATCTTTATTATTTTACTCAATGTGCTGCAATCAATAATTGATAGCACAGTCTGATGCGAAGCCCTTCTGATATGGCTTTTTAAGCCTGTGTTGTAATCTTATAGCTGAACTCACTCGACCCTCTCCAGGTCTTGAAATCTCACTATGTTAAAGCAACTCCTTCCCTAGGGGTGATTTTTGGGTCTGTGCTACTATTAAATACCTAGTACTTATCAATAATATATACAGTGCCTCAATGCCCGAACAAACTCAACTCTTATAAATGTCATATTAACACAATGACTACATATTCCTGTTCAATACAAGACTTTCGCCAGATATCCCCTATACAATTTGGATCTTGTAATGCCTCGACACCCCGCAAATCATTATACTATTTGAATCCTACTCACTCCATTTTACCTGAACACTCCTCCAACATAAACGCTTCTGTGTCTAAGCATTGTGATTATGTGAGTAAGTACATAGTAGATGGCACAAGTACAGCTTTTCTTATAATTTTAGGACTTAGCCGGCCATGATGGCATACTGTTTGTATTGCCGTAATGTTTCAGCTCGGTTCTTTTTTCCAGTGTAACTTAGGTTCAAGATATATTATTATGTCTGGGATTGAATATACTTTCTGTAATCCCCTTTTCATATATGGTAAGTTGCTCATGGATCCCCCCCAGGGAATTATTATGTTCACTTTAGTTCTAGTCACAGTTATAACTTAATAGAAATAATTGTTTACAGTTTGTATCTTGAGTTTAAGATAATTTTCTCCCAAGATTTACTTACTATTTACATGTTCTGTAGTATAATGAGAGAGTCTTAGTGATTTCACTGACTCATATCTTGCCATACTAGGAGGCAGTATAGTGCAGTGGTCTAAGGCTCTGAGCTGCAAATTTGGTGACATCCAGCAGACCTGACCTGGGTTTGAATCCCACAGCTTCCACTTGCATACTGTGTGACCCTGAGCAAGTCACTTAACCTCCTTGTGCTCCCAGGTCACTCCTGTAAAAAAGCTTTCAGCTTAGTGTGCTATACCTGGTTAAATAAATAAATAAAATAAATACTACCTAAAGACTTCATAGAGTGTTAGCATAACATGCATAGGTTTTGTTTAGTAACTATATATGTCTTCTGTATTCTCTTTACTACCTCTCTTCCTTGTGAGAACCAATGGAAACATTCACCCAGGATTTAAGTATTTCCATAAACTAAATATCATGCACGCATTTGACTGTGCTAGCCCTCTCCCTTCTGAGTCCTTCCTTGAAGGAACATAAAAAATAACTCTTTCTCACCCCCCAGCTGCTGGAGGTTTGAATCCAAGCATGGAAGAAGGAGACTACTGAAGACTACAGGAAGTTCCTGTCCCAGAACAGGAAGGGCAAGACTTGTAAGGGCATAGGCAGTAGGGAAGTAAGTGTAAAAATGCATAGAGGGAGGAGACAGTAAGTATGCAAAGTGACAGGAGAGAGGACAGAAAATAAGTCAAGATGGGAGTGATGCAGTGCAATGGCTGTGGGGCAGCAGTGTTCCAGGAGACATTCTGGAGGCTGCGTTGCTGCCCTGTTTTCAGACACCTCTCTGGTCTGAGGGAGAAGGTTGCCTGTCTCCAGGCTGATGTGGCTAGGATTCGTGAAACCTCTTCCCCCACCTAGGGACCACCAGGGCCACCACCATTACCTCAGAGGTTGCCAAGAAAGAGGAGAAGTTGGACCAAGGTGGGCTCATGGAGGGTGAGGGTGATGGAACAGAGGTGCATCCCTCCAGATATACCTCTCCACAATTCATATGCTGTTCTGGCAAAGGGTGATTCCTCTATGGAGGCACCTGCAGTGCAGACCAAGGAGGATGCTGGGAACTTCCACAAAGGAGACCCACAGGAGGGTGGCATGAGACCCCACAGGGGAAGGAAACAACTCCTGGTGGGGGACTCAATCATTACGGGAGTAGAAGTGGGGGAGAAAGGGGATAGGGAGGTAAGGTGCCTGCCTGGCGCCATGGCTCGGAGGGATAGGAAGTGAATCCTCAGGATTGTGGGAGCAGCTGCATGAGGGAGGGAGCTGGATGTCATTGTCCACCTAGGGACAAATGATCTGGCTGTGAATGGGATCAGAGCAGTGCAAGAGAAGTTTGTGGAGTTGGGGAGGGGGCCTTAGACAAGTAGCATGTATGGTAACCTTCTTGGAGGTGCTGCCTGTCTATGGCAAGGATGATGCTAGGGTATTCCACACCATGGGATTCAATGAATGGTTGAAAAACTGGTGTGGAGCTCAGGGTTTTGGCTTCATTGGGGACTGGGGAGCCACCTGGAGGGATGCAGGCTTATTACTGGCACAATGTTCTGCATCTGTCCAGGGGGTGAACCAGGATCCTAGATGACAGGTTTAAATGCTTCATTGGCAAGCATTTAAACTGACCGAGGGGGGAGTCACTGAAAAACAGCAGGGAAATCCCAGAATCCCCCCACAAAACACAGTAGTTGGAGAGGTAAACACCAAGGTAGAGAAGTCAGTAGGGAGTAGGACAAGGATAAATGCAGAAAAAGGCAGTAAGGACAGGGATGGGGTTAAAAAGGTGTAAAGCCATAAAAAATAAATGGAAGGTGATGAGTATCAATGCCTGCAGTCTGTGCAACAAGCTTTCTGAACTAGTGGCCTTGATGGAAGAGGGATGCCTGGATATTATGACAGTCACTGAAACATGGTACACAGAGGACCATGATTGGGATATCAGCATATCAGGATACACAGTCTACTGGAGGGACAGGGTGGGTAAAAGTGGAGGAGTAGCTCTATCTATATAAGGTAAGGGATTAAAGCAACAGAACTAAAGAGCAAACAGGAAGTTGATGAGTCACTATGGGTCACCCTGGAGACAGAAAATGGCACCAAAATACACATGGGGGTTGTGTACAGACACCCATCTTAGGGGGAAGAAATGGACAAGGAAATGATAGAAGGCATCCTTAAAATGGCAGAAAAAGGGGAGATATTGTTGATGGGGGACCCAGATATGCCAGATGTTAACTGGAGTACCATTGCTGCAGGCACATCCAAGAGCAGGACCATTTTGATGCCCTACAGGGGGCATACCTCAGACAGCTAGTGTTGGAACCCACTTGGGAGGGTGGGAGCAATCTTAGACCTGGTACTCTCAAATGGGGAAGGAGAAAGGATCTCAGATTTAGAAGTAGGTAGCCATTTGGGAACAAGTGACCACCAAACAGTGTGGTTCACAATAAACACAGCCATAGAATCAAGCTATACAAAAACAAGAATATTGCACTTTAGGAAGGCTGACTTTGGGAAAATGAGAGAGTGGCTAAGAAAAGCGATAGCAAATGGGCAAGAAGGAGGGATGGTGGAACAATGGGAATAATCATAACAGCCATCGCGGAGGCAACAAGCCTTTGTGTGAAGCAAATCAACAAAACAAAAAGAAGGAAAAAAACACTATGGTTCTCAAAAGAGGTGGCAGGGATGGTTAAGGAGAAAAGGATAGCATTCAGAAAATATAAGAAAACACAGAAGGAGCAGGACAGAGAACTTTATCAGTTAAAGCAGAAGGAGGCAGGGAAGGTAGTCAGAATAGCAAAGGCACAAACTGAGGAAAAGATAGCCAACTCAGTTAAGAAGGGGGGTAAAACCTTTTATAGATACATTAGGGAGTGAAGAAAGACCAAGGGAAGGATACAGAGACTTAATAAAGGGAGGGAATGTGGGCAGAGGGTGACAGTGAGAAAGCAGGGATACGGAACAAATATTTCTGCTCAGTATTCACAACAGAAGAGATGGGGAAGATACCTAAACCAAACAAGGGAGAAACTCTGAATAGGGGGATTGATACCAATCCATTCACAGAGCAAAGGGTTTTGAAAGAACTTTAGAAACTGAGGGTGGACAAAGCAATGGGGCCTGATGAGATTCACCCAAGAATTCTAAAAGAACTAAGGGTAGAACTAGTAACACCACTGACTACTCTTTTTAACAAATCATGGGAGGATGGGGTGGTACCTGAGGACTGGAGGAGGGCAAATGTGATTCCACTTCACAAAAGTGGGAGCAGGGAAGAGGCAGGAAACTACAGACCAGTTAGTTTGACTTCAGTGGTAAGGAAAATGATGGAATCACTTCTGAAGGAAATAACTGCTGAGTATCTGGAGGCCAGTGGGGCATAGGACCAAGGCAGCATTGTTTCACAGCAGGAAGGCCATGTCAGATGAACCTAATAGATTTATTTGACTTGGTGACCAAAGTAGCAGACCAGGGAGGGGCTGTGGATTTGGCCTACCTAGATTTTAGCAAGGCATTTGACACAGTTTCACACAAGAGATTAATATACAAGTTAGGCAGCCTTGGAGTGGGTTCCAAGGTGGTAGCCTGGATAAAAAACTGGCTGGACAACAGGATACAAAGAGTTATAGTAAACAGAGTCCATAGCGAAGAAAGGAAGGTAACTAGCAGGGTACCGCAGGGTTCGGTACTGGGACTGGTCCTCTTTAATGTCTTTATAAGTGACATTGGAGAGCACCTGAAAGGAAAGGTATGTCTCTTTGCAGATGACACAAAGATCTGCAACACAGTTGATACACAAGGTGGGTGGAAAGAATGAAAAGGGACTTGGCAAGGTTGGAGGAATGGTCAAATATGTGGCAACTCAGATTCAATGCAAAGAAGTGCAAGGTAATGTATCTGGGAAACAAAAATCCAAGGGGAAGAGTACACAATGGGGGGTGAGTTAATAACAACAACAAAAATTGAAGGAGACCTAGGAGTAATTATATCAGATGGCCTAAAGGTGGGCAAGCAATGTGAGAAGGCAGTAAGGAGGGCTGGAGGGATACTGGGATGCATAGGGAGAAGCATCAACAGTAGAAAACAGGAAGTTGTTATCCCTCTGTACAGACAGTTAGCAAGACCCCATCTGGAGTACTGTGTGCAATTCTGGAGACCCCATCTCCGCAAAGACATAGACAGAGTGGAGGTTGTTCAGAGGAGGGCAACCAAAATGGTGCAGGGTCTGCACCAGAAGACATATGAGGAGAGACTAAGGCAGCTTAATATGTATACCCTTGAGGAAAGGAGGGAGAGGCGGGACATGATAGAAACTTTCAAGTATCTCAAGGGAATTAACAAAGTACAAGAGGGTAGTATCTTTCAGAAGAGATGTGCAAGAAGAAGGTGGCATAATTTGTAGATAGAGGGGGAATGGCTCAGAGGTAATGTTATAAGTATTTTTCAAAGAGAGGGTTGTGGATGCATGGAACAGCCTTCTTGAGGAGGTTGTAGAGTCAGGAACAGTGGAAGAATTCAAGAATGCATGGGACAGGCATAAGGCAATTCTAGTGGTGGGTAGGAGGAAGTAAGCTGTTGATTAACTAGAATCTGCAGTTTATCCATCAGGTAAGGAAATGGGTAGACTAGATGGGCCAAGTGGTCCTTATCTGCCGTCAAATTCTATGTTTCTATGTAACATCCTCTAGCCCTTTCAGCATGAGTCTCTTACTCCCAATTTGTGTTTTCATACTCATCTCCCCATTAACATGAGTGATCTGATTCTACATTCATGGAATGTTAAGGGACTCAACTCATCTTGTAAATGAAAGCAAATACTTTCTTACCTCAAAAAGCATAAAACTCATATTGCTTTCTTACAAGAAACAAAACTTTTAATAGAGGATGTCGACAGACTCAGAAGGGATTGGGTAGGTCAAGTATATGCATCCTCCTCTACTTCTAAAAAATGGGGGGTTGCTATTCTATTACATAAATCCCTTAACTGGACCCTTATCAAATCCATCTCTGGTTCAGATGGCAGTGGATTATAGCACACTTAAATACCCCCGCAGGCTCCCTTATGATAGTCAACGTTTATGCCCCTAACTCTGATTCACCTAAATTCTTTCAGAATATGGCCCAACAAATTATGATCAGTAACTTTAACAATTCTCCTATACTTGTAGGTGGTGATTTCAATTTAGCTTTGGAAGCACATATAGACAGAAGTAACTCTTCATGTGATTCCTACCCCAGAGAAGTATTTCTGCACTCTCAATGCTAATGAAAGACTTTGGTCTCACCAACATTTGGAGACTACACCATCCTAGACAGGGGGACTATACTTTTTACTCACTGCTTCATAAATCTTATAGCAGAATTGACTACTAGTTTTCTTCCCCATTCATCACTGAAAAAATGATTGAGACAACTATCCTCCCGATTACTATATCAGACCATTCTCCTATAAAATGACATCTTATTTGGGGCTCACCCCCATCTAAATCCCTCTCCTGGTGTCTAGACCCACTCTTATTGAAAGACGCCAATTTCTTACCTTAGATTAGATCCCAAATCCAAGAATTTCTTTCCTTTAACAACACTGCTGATGTATCTCAAGGTACCATCTGGAAAGCACTTGAAGCAACAGTTAGAGGGAAAATGATAAGCAATGCAGCACACAAGAAAAAACTAAGGGAACAGCAATTGGCTGATTTAGAGAAATCTCTTAAAGAAAAAGAAACCCAATATTATAAAACAAAATATCCAGATAATAACTCACAACTTCACCTTGAAATTCTTTAATTTAGAATTAAAATCAATGAATTACTATCCAGGAAAGCTGAACTCACCCTCCTTAGAACAAGGGGATAAATGCGGTAAGCTGCTTGCTTATCAACTTAAGAATCAACAGATGGAGAGACATATTGCCAGTTTGAAAGATCCTTCAGGCAAAATCCATACAGATAATCCCTCGATTAGCCATATTATGCAATCCTTCTATCAAAAATTATACTCTCACCTCACTCCCCCACAACCTGAATATATACAACAATTTCTGAACAATTTACAGTTACCACACCTCTCCCAACAAGATATGGCTTTGCTAGATGAACCCTTTTCCCTTAAAGAGATACAAGCAGTGCTAAATTCCCTTAAATCTAACAAAGTTCCTGGGAGTGACGGTTTTTCCGTAGACATTTATAAACCCCTAGCTGATATCTTATGTCCCTTACTATTCAAGATCTTCAAAGAGGCATCTTCACAAGGTAAACTTCATATTCTATGACAGAAGCCATAATAACCATCCTACCAAAAAAGATAAAGACCCTTCTCTCCCATCCAGTTACAGACCGATATCATTACTTAGTATGGATGGGAACATTTTTGCCAAAATACTAAATACTCATTTAAAATCAATAATTTCAAAACTTGTCCATACCTCCCAAGTTGGATTTATCAAAAATAGAGCTCCATTCATTATTTAATTTAATCTACAAAGCTAAATCTCTTAAATAACCTGCCTCAGCTATAGCCATCGACTTTGAAAAGGCATAAATTCTCTCAACTGGACTTTTTTGTATCATGTTCTAACCCACTTTGGTGTCACTAATAAATTTTGAACATGGATTCAATTACTATACACCCTTCCCTCTGCCCAGGTTCTTATTAACGCTTTTCTGTCCTCATCCTTTCATCTGGCAAGAGGTACCAGGCAAGGGTGGCCCTTATCCCCACTCTTTTTATTCTAGCTATGGAACCCCTATCAGCTGCTGTTCATCAATCCTCAATAATCCAAGGTATCCCTATTGGTAATTCCCACTATACTTCACTATCCTACACTGATGACCTCCTCATTCTACTTGAAAATCTTGAAATTTCGAGATCACCCTTAATTAAGTTACTTAGCAACTTTACTTCACTTTCTGGGCTCGCTCTGAATCTAAACAAATCAGAAACAATGCCATTGAACAATTTTTGTCACCCTTTTATGAATACAATATTAGGTTTTCATTGGGCCCCTCAAGGTATCTCTTACCTTGGAATACAGATCACCTCTAAATTAGACAAGATATGGAATGCCAATCTTTCCCTGTTATTGGCAAATAAAAACACTCTCAACAGATGGAAACTGCTTAACCTCTCTTTTAATGGGAAAAGCTCCACTATTAAGATGTCATTAGCTCCCAAAATACTGTATCTATTTTCAAATATCTCTTTAACCCTCCCTACTTTCTTTTTTGTCAGAATTGATGATATAATTGGCAATTTTTTATGGGAAGGCAAAATTCCCAGATTTAGTCATAACAAACTGCAATCCCACTGGTCCAAAGGGGGCTTTGGGCTCCCATGGTTCCAAGCATATTTTGGGGCCTTCTGCACTGCCCAAACTGTCAAATGGTTTAATAAACCCAGCAATAAATCACTGTTGTGGGTCAATATTGAAACATCTCTATGTCCGGGCAATGTCACCACTTCCTTCATTTATAACCCTCTCCCCCCAATTTAAAATCTCACCCTACTATAGCATCATCCATATACTACTGGAAAATAATTCATAACTGCCTTAATCCAACCCAACCCCTCTCACATATGCCCATGTTTGGGGGAACTGCAACATCACTCTTGATAATCACCCAATTTTTTATTGTAATTGGAAAACGGGGGCATTTTTTTCTTGGAGAATATACTTATACCTCAGACTCTCAAATTAAAATCCTTTTCTGACCTGTGCAAACAATGGAATATTCCCCAGTATGATTTCTGGAAATATTTACAGTTACATATGGCACGGAACCTTTATCTTCCTACTAATCCTCATCAATCTATATAAGATACTTTTATTTCTAAATGGATCAAAACAAACTCTAAATTAATAGTATAATTTACAATCATATCAGAAATACAATTCCAGATCAAGCTATCATTGCAAAAAATATATGAAGTACCCTTTTAAATTATAACATAACCAATTCACAATGGCATAACTGCTGGCTATCCTGCCATAAATCTTTCAAAGGTAATTGCAGTTCACTCATACAACCAAAATTCTACATCTATGGTACAGAACTCCTGAGATTTTGCAAAAAAATGGGCTTAATGAACAACAATAAATGTTGGCACTGTAACTCCGCCAATGGCAATTTGCTACATATTTTATGACATTGTCCTCCCATACACAATCTTTGCAATGAAAGTGATTGGTCTATCTTTTGCATTAGATCCAAAAACATTGCATACTTAGTATTTTCAATGCTCATTCATACAAAATATCCCATTCTCAGTATAGGTGGTTATCCCTACTATTACTTCAAGTTAAACACCTTATACTAATGCATTGGAGATCCAACATCATTCCCACCTTCCCAAATATTCTCAAACAACTATCTCAATACGCCATCCTTGATCATATGTCATACTTAGCCTCTTACCGACTTAATTTATATAATAAATCTGTATGATAGCGAGAAAAGAGATCTATTGTAAAAGAGCCTTGGTTTTGGAAAGGCGTTTCTTAAAAATAAAGTATTCATTCATTCATAAATGCTGGCAGAACTATTTTAAATATTTAAACAAGTCTACACATACCGTCACTTAATCCATGGGTTGTTATATGTTCACATTGGAATCTTACTTCTATTTCTTTTGTTCCTTCTTCATCTGCATCTGGTCTGCATCTGTCCAGGAAGGGAACAAGTCTTTTGAACAATCGGTTTAAATGCTTCATAGGCAAGCTTTTAAACTAGTCAAAGGGGGAGACACTGATAAGCAGCAGGAAAATCCCAGTCTCTCCCTACAAAACAGGGTACTAAATGAGAAAAAGACTGAGGTAGAAAGGTCAGTGGGGGATGCTGCAACAGAAGGTAAAGCCATCAAAAAATGGAGAGCAATGAGTACCAATGCCTGTAGTCTGGGTAACAAGCTTCCTGAATTAGTGGCCTTGATGGAGGAGGAACATCTGGATATCATGGCAGTCACAGAAACATGGTACACACAAAACCATGACTGGGACATACACATACCAGGATACACTATCTACAGGAGGGACAGGAGGGTAAAGAGGAGGAGGAGTAGATCTTTACATAAGGGAAGGAATAAAAGCAACAGAACAAAAGGGTAAACAGGGAGGAGAAGAAGCACTGTGGGTAAATTTGGAGACAGGCAATGGCACCACAATCCACACAGGGGTTGTACACAGACTTCCTTCTCAGGGGGAGGAAATGGACAAGGAAATGATAGAAAGTATACTTTGAATGGCAGAAAAAGGGGAGATATTGCTGATGGGTGATCTGAATATGCCAGATGTTAACTGGAGTGCAGTTACAGCAGCCACTTCTAAGAGTGGGGTTATTCTAGATGCCCTACAGGGGGCATGCCTTAGACAACTAGTATTGGAGCCCACTCAAGAGGGAGCAATCTTAGACCTGGTTCTCTCAAATGGAGATGGAGAGAGGATCACAGATGTAGAAGTGGGTAGCCATCTGGGAACTAGCGCCATCGAACAGTATGGTTCACAATAAACACAGCAATAGAGTCAAGCCATACAAAGGCAAAAGTACTGGACTTTAGGAGGGCTGACTTTGCCAAAATGGGTGAGTGCCTAAGGAATGCACTAGCAAATGGGCAGGAAGGAGGGTGGAAGAACAATGGGAATAATAAAACTGCCATCACAGAGGTATGAGCCTTTGTGTGAAGCAAATAAACAAAACAAAATGATGTGAAACCACTATGGTTCTCAAAGGAAGTAGCAGTGAAGGTTCAAGAGAAAAGCATTCAGGAAGTACAAGGAATCACAGAAGGAGCAGGACAGAGAACTGTATCAGTTAAAGCAAAGGAAGCTGGGAAGGCAGTCAGAACAGCAAAGGCTCAAACCGAGGAAAGATAGCCAACTCAGTTAAGAGAGGATAAAACCTTTTATAGGTACATCAGGAGTGAATGAAGACCAAGGGAGGGATAGTGAGGCTTAATAAAGGGGAGGGAGGGTGGGCAGGGGGAGACTGGTGAAAGGCAGAGATACTAAACAAATTTTTTGCTCAGTATTTACAAAGGAAGAGAGGGAGCTACCTAAAACAAACAGTAGAAACACGCTGGATACAGAAGTTGATACCAGCCCATTTACAGAAGAAAGGGTTATGAAAGAACTCCTAAAACTGAAGGTGGACAAAGCAATGGGGCCTGATGGGATTCATCCCAAAATTCTAAAAGAACTGAGGGTAGAACTAGTGACATCACTGACTACCCTCTTTAACAAATCATGGGAGGATGGGGTGGTACCCGAGGACTGGAGGAGGGTAGATGTGATTCCCCTTCACAAAAGTAGGAGCAAGGCAGAAGCAGGAAACTATAGACCTGTTAGTTTAGCCTCAGTGATAGGGAAAATGATGGAATCACTTCTGAAGGAAAGAATTGTCAAGTATCTAGAGGCCAGAGGGGCACAGGACCCTAGACAGCATGGATTCACAGCGGGAAGGTCATGCCAGATGAATCTGATAGATTTCTTTGACTGGGTGAGCAAAGTAGTAGATCAGGGAAGGGCTATGGACATGGCCTACCTAGACTTTAGCAAGGCATTTGACACAGTCCCACACAAAAGATTAATATACAAGTTAGCCAGCCTGGGATTGGGTCCCAAGATGACAGCCTGGGTAAAGACTTGGCTGGAGAATAGGACACAGGGGTGGGATATTCAAAGGGTTGCACCATGCGCAATCAGGGTTGCGCCTGCGAATCGAGTGCGCCATTCTGCGATATTCAGCAGGAGGCAGTTGCACCACTGAAAACATGCTGAGCAACAGCGCCAATGCTAATGAATGCATGCTGAACTGGAGGAGGAACCATGCATAAACTGCACAGCGATATTCAGCCGGGCTGTGCAGAGTTGTGCAGGCACAACCCCCAACCTGCGTCTACCAACTTTGAGCCAAAAAAGGAGTAAGTAGAGGGCCACCCACAGGTGAGCTGCCACATTGCAGGGTGCAACACAGCAGCTGCCACCTGTGGCTGGCCTCAACCTACTCCTGCCCCTGCAGCCCTGATTGTGGGCAAAAGTGTAAAGAACCCCCACCCCCTGGACTGGCCCGATCGTGGGCAAAGCATAAAATCCCCCTCCTCTTGGCTGGCCCAATAGCGGGCAAGCGTATAAATAACCCCCCACCAGCCCAATCATGGGCTGCCAGTATCCCCTCCCAGAACATTTCCTGGTGGTCCAGTGGACTGCTAAGCCAGATCGCGGGCTGAATATGGTTAATCCCCCCAGAACGTATCCCTGGTGGTCCAGTGGACCGCTTAGCCCGATCGCGGGCTGCATTATGTTGAACCCCCCCAGAACGTATCCCTGGTGGTCCAGTGGACCGCTAAGCCCGATTGCGGGCTGCATTATGTTTAACCCCCCAAGACTATATCCCTGGTGATCTAGTGTCCTCCCACCCCTCCACCCGCAAAGCCCCACCACCCCGCTCCCCCCCGGCAGCCGGCGGGCGGCAGCATCCCACCCGCCTGCCGCCCGCCGACTGACTGCCCTGTAGGGCTGCATGCCCAGTGGTGCAGAACAAGAGCCAATGGGCGATGCAGCCCATACCGCTACAAACGGTCAGATATGTGAATGAATGAATTCATTCACATATCTGAACTACTACTATGTCTGAGCTACATGCACGATGACTCTTGCTCTGCACCAATAGCGTGCAGCCTACAGCGCAGTCTGTCAGCGGCGGCAGGCAGTGAGATGCTGCGCCTGCCGGCTGCGGGGAGGCGGGTGGTGGGGCTTCGTGGTGGTGGGGTGGGGACACTAGATCACCAGGGATATGGTCTTGGGGGTTTAAACATAATGCAGCCCATGATCGGGCTTAGCGGTTCACTGGACCACCAGGATCAGGGGAGCTTTGCTGCCCGCGATCGGGCTGGTGGGGGTTATTTCAGCTTTTGCCCTCAATCGGCCAGTCGGGGAGGGGGATTTTATGCTTTTGCCCATGATAGGGCCAGTGGGGTGGTGGGAGATTTTACTCTTTTGCCCGCGATCAGGCTGCAGGTGTCGGGTCCCGATGGCTGCTGCCTGGCAGGGTGCCAGGCACAAGTCCTCGGGGATCGGCGCACCTGCATGCTAATGGCATGCAAATGGGGCCATAAACAGATGAAAATGGCCCCCCCTGCACCTTGCATGAATTATGGCCCCATTTACATGTCACCTTTTGAATATCAGAAATTTGCGCATGGCGCAATGGTACTTGCACCACCGCAAGCTGAATGCTCCACTCTGACCACTTGTGGTGGCACAAGTTCCACTGCGTCATGCACGGTGGCTGTGGCCAGGGAGTGATATTCAAAGGAGTTGCTCAATAGCGCAACTCCTTTGAATATCGCCCTAGCCACACCCCTGCACAACTATTTTGTGCAGCGCAAGGGCTTGCGCCACAAAATAGTGCAGTTTGAATATCCGGCCCCAAGAGTAATAGTAAATGGAGTCCACTCAGAAGAAAGGGAGGTTACTAGTGGGGTACCGCAGAGTTCAGTATTAGGACCGGTCTTCTTCAATGTCTTTATAAGCGACATTGCAGAAGGACTGGAAGAAAAATGTATGTCTCTTTGCAGATGACACAAAGCTCTGCAACAGAGTTGATGCACAGGGTGGGGTGGAAAGGATTCTTGAAGGGACTTGTAGAGGTTAGAGGAATGGTCAAATGTATGGCAGCTTAGATTCAATGCTAAGAAGTGCAAGGTAATGCACCTGGGAAACAAAAACCCAGGGGAAGAGTACACAATGGGGGGTGAGATACTAACGACAACACAAATGGAAAGGGACCTGGGGGTAGTCATATCAGATGACCTAAAGGTGGGCAAGCAATGTGAGAGGGCAGCAATGAGGGCTGGGGGGATATTGGGATGCATAGGGAGAGGCATCACCAGTAGAAAACAGGAAGTTATTATCCCTCTATACAGACAGCTGGTCAGACCCCATCTGGAGTACTGCGTGCAGTTCTGGAGACCCAGTCTTCGCAAAGACATAGACAGGATGGAAGCTGTCCAGAGGAGGGCAACTAAAATGGTGCAGGGTCTGCACCAGAAGACATATGAAGAGAGACTAAAGGAGCTTAATATGTATAGCCTCAAGGAAAGGAGGGAGAGGGGGACATGATAGAAACTTTCAAGTACCTCAAGGGAATCAACAAAGTCCAAGAGGGTAGCATCTTTCAAAAAAGTGTGCAAGAACAAGGGGCTAATTTGAAGATAGAGGCGTCTCAAGGGTAATTTAAGGAAGTATTTTTTCACAGAGAGGGTTGTGGATGCATGGAGCGGCCTTCGGAGAAGGTCGTGGAGTCAAAAATAGTGGCGAATTCAAGCATGCATGGGACAGTCATAAAGGCAATTCTAGGGGATGGGGGTAGGAAGAAGTAGGCTGCTGGTTAACTAGGATCTGCAGCTTATCCAGTAGGCAGGGAAATGGGCAGACTGGGTGGGCCAAGTGGTCCTTATCTGCCATCAAATTCTATGTTTCTATTAAAAACACAAGTTGCAATAGAGAAATTATAATAACTGGAGTCTGTTTTTTCCCGGGGACAAAGCCAGTTATAATTCGCCATTATAAGCAGCTGGTTATAATGGTGAACACTTGCTGCTTTGTCTATGGGTAAGCTGCAATGCACTGAGCGGCTCCTGTCACGCTCTTTCGAAGCTCAACAACTTCTACCTTTTTTTCACTTTTATCTGTCAATACAGGGTCAAAAAACACCAACTTGGTATTCTTTCTCATTCCTTCAGTTCCGCACAGTCACAGCCACAGTTCCTAGTAACATCTCTCTCTCTCTCTCTCTCTCTTTCCCACTCAGGTCACATGGACCATACTGCCATAGGAACCCCGTTACAATAGGAAACCACCTTTCTCACAGACCCTGCAAACCACACTGTTTGCTACTTGTCTTACAAACTATACTGAACTGTTCTATATTAAATTTTATTTCTATTTACTGAATCAGTAAAATAGTTTAAAAAGAAGGAAAAAAAAGCCTTTCTTTCTTTCTTTTAAATTTTCAATTGCTGTCTTGATCTGATGTCTCCACTCAATCAAATTTACAGATAGCCTGACACATAAAAATTAAGAAGGAAAGGTAACAGTTTCTTAATGGATGATGTTCTTTACATATTTTAAATTAATTACTACAGCATACACTGAAATATCTATCTCTGCCTCTCATCCCAATTCTTCTACTAAGTATGTGATTACTGCCACAAGTCTGGATTAATGTGTCTTGCAGTTGCTGAATCGAGGAAGTGACAAAATGGACACTGGCAATTATACAAAACAATGCATGGGGGTGTAAATCTTAAATTCTGCATGCACCCTCAGTGTGGGATGCTTTAATAAACCCCTAGAGCTTCACTTTCACAGTTTATGTTGCATCTAACACCTTGGGTGTGTGTACAATTCTCATTATACACCCCCCATGAATTATTCTATCTATTATGAATGGGAAATGAAGAAGTTCACTCAAAATTTTGTTTTCTTAGATTGTAGGCCTACATTTTTAAGATATAAAGAATAATGGGTAGGCAACTGTGAGCTATGGATTTTTTGTACACACCTGAGGTGTGATGACCTATAAACCTCGAGAGCAAAGCTCAAGAGGTTTATGAGGTCATCACACACAGATGGTGTGTAAAAAAATCCATAAAAACATAGTTGCCTACCCTTTATTTTTTATAATTACTGGTGCTCAGTGTCTGTTTGTCCCATACCTATATATATACACACACACACACACACACACACCCACACACACTCTGTCTCACAGACACTGTCACACACACACACATATGCATACATTTTCCCTCATTCTCTCAGACTTACTTTTTTTTTCTTGTAAGTGTCAGCTGTGGCTCATACTGGGGTGCATCCTGGATTTCACTTTGAGTCAGAGCATCTACTAATCCAGGGGCATGGCGGGATCAACCAGATATTTCTTTTGTGTTTGAAAGGTAGGATCAACCAGATAAAGAATGTGAAAGTGTTGCTGCCCCCCCCACCCCATGACAAGCACTCCTGGGCATTCTCCTTTCCCTCTATTTAAAGTCTACTGCAGTAGCACCCTTTTCTTTAAATCCATCCTGTATTTGTTTTCCTTTCTTCCTGCCCAGAATGCCTGCAAACTAAAAAGGTAGGCCAGCAAGGAGGGTACCTACTTGCACACCCCCCATAGCTAGCAGTGGAACCAGTGAACCAGAGGAGTGGCTATCTCTGCAAAGCAGTGTGCAAAAGATGGAGATTAGTGCCCAAGAGGTGGATAAGCAGAACAGGGGCAAAATTCAGCAGAAGGGCAGACACCAAGGAGAACCAGGGATAAAGGACAACCAAGGAAGGGGCTGGAGTAGAACAGCGAAACAGTCTAGGGAGGTCAAATCATGGAAAGCCATATATGCAAATGCCAGGAGCCTTAGCAACAAGATGGAAGATCTGGAGGCTGTCATGGTACAGTCAGACCTGGATATTGTGGCCATCACTGAAACCTGGTGTAATGATAACCATGACTGGGAGATGACCACACCTGGCTACAACATATTCAGAAGAGACAGAGCAGGCAGGAAGGGAGGAGGAGTGGCACTGTATGTGAAAAATGACATAAGGGCCACAGAGATCCAGGAGGAGCAAAATGGGGGAGAGATACTATGGGTTAAGCTGGAAAGGAAAATGGGGACAGCCATCCACACAGGTGTGGTCTATAGACCACCAGCCCAGGAGGAAGAAACAGATGAGGAGCTGATGCTAGCCATCAAGGATGGCAGACAAGGTGAGGTAGTACTGGTTGGAGACTTCAATATTCCAGGCGTGGACTGGAGCATCCAGCAGCAGCATCAACTAGGAGCAGATTTATCCTGGACTCCTTCAGGGTGCCTTCCTCAAGCAACTGGTCATGGAACCAACTAGGCAGAAGGCAATACTGGACCTTGTGCTCACAGACAGGGACAGTGTGATGGGGGTAACAGTGGGGAGCACCTGGGAAACAGTGACCACCAGTCATTGTGGTTTGAAATCACAGAAGAGCAGAACCAAACCACACAAAACACGTATCCTGGATTTTAGGGGGCAGACTTTGGGAAAATGGGGAGATACTTGAAAGAGGCATTAAGAGATGGGACAGGAATCAGGGGTTGAGGAACAGTGGGCAGTATTTAAAATGGGGATTACAAGAACAACAGAATTATGCATTAAGCAGGTTAGCAAGAGGAAAGGAAGAGGAGACCATTATGGTTTTCAAAGAGGTAGCAAAGAAAGTGAAAGCCAAAAGATTGCATTCAAGCAACACAAAAAGACACAGGCAGAAGGGATAGGAGAAGTACCAGGAGAAGCAAAGGGAGGCAGGGAGGTCAGTAAGGGAAGCCAAAGCTCAGACAGAAGAGCACATTGCAAAATCAGTGGGTAGAGGGGACAAAACCTTTTACAGGTACATAAGTGAAAAAAGAAAGATAAAGGGAGGGATTGTGAGACTGAAGGGGGAGGATAGGGGCCACGTGGAGGATGACAACAGTAAAGCTGACATTTTGAACAGGTATTTCTGCTCAGTCTTTACTGAGGAAGAGGAGGTTATGGGTCTGAAGGGAGTACAAGGGTGAGAATGGTGCAGAAATGGACACAAGTCCCTTTACAGAAAGGGTCCTGAAGGAACTGGAAGTAATAAGAGTTGATAAAGCAATGGGGCCAGAGGGGTGCACCCCAGGGTCCTTAAGAACTAAGAGGTGGTGGCTGAACCTCTGGCTATCCTGTTTAGCTGATCACTGGAAACAGGAGGTACCCAAAGACTGGAGGACAGCAGATGTGGTCCCCTTATACAAAGTGGGAACAAGAGGAAGCAGGGAACTACAGACCAGTCAGCTTCACCTCGGTAGTGGGAAGATCATGGAAGCACTACTGAAGGAGAGATTGGTGGAACATCTGGTTGTCAATGGACTACAGGACCCAAGTCAGCATGGTTTCACCAGGAGGAGGTCATGTCAGACCAACCTTGTTGAATTTTTTGACTGGGTGACTAGGGAGGTGGATGGGGGAGGGCAGTGGACATGGCCTATCTGGACTTCAGCAAGGCCTTTGACACTGTGCCACATAGAAGACTATTACACAAACTGAGGAATATGGGTGTGGGCAGGACAGTAGTGTGGTGGGTAGGTAACTGGCTGGGTGGCAGGACACAGAGGGTGGTGGTAAATGGCTGTCACTCCACAGAGGAAGAGTGACCAGTGGGGCACAGGGATCAGTGCTGGGACGGTCCTATTCAACATCTTCATCAGTGACATTGCGCGGACCTAGAAGGCAGAATTTCACTGTTCGCTGATGACACAAAGCTCTGTAACAGAGTAGACACACCAGAGGTGTAGACAGAATGAGAGGGACCTGCAGAAACTTGAAGAATGGTCAGGGTTTGGCAGTTGAAATTCAATGCAAAAGTGCAAGATAATGCATATGGGGCACAAAACCCTGGCACAATATATCAGTTGGGGGTGAGGATATAGCATGCACCAAGCAGAAAAGGGATCTTGGGGTTGTCATCTCTGATGACCTCAAGATAGGGAAACAGTGTGACAAGGCAGCAGGTAAAGCAAATAGGATGCTGGGATGTATAGGCAGGGCATCACCAGCAGGAAAGGGAGGTCATAATTCCGCTATACAAGACACTAGTGAGGCCCCACCTGAGTACAGTGTACAGTTCTGGAGACCATACCTACATAAGGACATAGACAGGTTAGAGAAGGTTCAGAGGAGGGCAACAAAGATGGTGCATGGATTACATCACAAATCCTATGAAGACAGGTTGAA
Organism: Neoceratodus forsteri; assembly: GCA_016271365.2. Taxonomy (NCBI): domain Eukaryota; kingdom Metazoa; phylum Chordata; order Ceratodontiformes; family Ceratodontidae; genus Neoceratodus; species Neoceratodus forsteri. The sequence continues at coordinate 954,825,961 of CM057456.1, forward strand.
GGAACTGAACATGTACTCCTGGAGGAGAGGAGGAGAGGGATATGATAGAGACATACAAGTATCTTACAGGGAGGAACAGGATGCAGGAAAACACTATTTTAAAGCGAAAAAGATGTTCCAGGACTAGAGGCATGGGATGAAGTTGGAGGGAGGGCGATTCAGAGGAAACATGAGAAAGAATTTCTTCACAGAGCGGGTGGTGGACAAATGGAACACCCTGCCAGAGGAAGTGGTGGGGGCTGAAACAATCATGGGATTTAAGAATGCATGGGATAGACATAAAGGAATTCTGGAGGTCAGGGGTAAGGGGCAGCAGACTTCAAGGAAAACAAGCTGAACTTACAAGCTCAAATGGGCAGACTGGGTGGGCCATAGGCCCTTATCTGCCGACACTGTCTATGTATCTATGTATCTATGTATTTCTTGTGCCTTGTATGTTAAAAATTAGCTGTGCCCCTGTCAGGGCCGGTTTTAGGATTTTGGGGGCCACCAGCAGAATTAGTGAAGTCATGGGGCCTCTTTACTTGGCCCACGTGTTTAACTGTAGCCCATAGGTGCAAGATTTTACTTGTGGTGATACTATAGGCAGGGAAAAATGGGCAGACTAGGTGGGCCAAGCAGTAGTTATCTGCCGGCAAATGTTATATTTCTTTGTTTCTATGTATAGCTTTAGTATATCTAGTAGTATTTAAAACATTTTTTAGGAGGACACAGCAGTGTCAGTTCTTGGGGCTGTTCTTCCCATCCCATCCATTGCTGCCTGTCCACCTCATATTGACTAGATCATAGCTTGCTGAGGTATTTCATGACACAACCAGAAGGATCTGCACAGTCCTTTACTGATGTTTTAAAAATATATTAAGTTATAAAAAAATGTTTAAAAATGAATAAGGTAAACCTCTGGTTGGGGGCCCTCATGAGCAGAGGCTCCCAGCAACTGCAGGGTTGCTGGTGCCTAAAACCGGCTATGGCCCCTGTAATGCTGCACCATATTAGTGCTTTGGAGCTTGTAATTTGAGCTGGTGATCTGGTGCTGTGAGCTCCCCCAAACTAAAGGAACTCAGCAGCTCCTAGGAGATATGTCTCGGTTCCCAAATGTAAAGTTTCTGCTGTGGAACAAGTAGGACACACCTTGCAACTGTGCAAGAGGAAAGATGTGCAAAATGTGCTCTGCGAGTTTCAGGAGTGGAGCTTTCTTGCCACATGTTGTAACTTGCAAAATTAGCAGATGCCAGAAGTTGAATCCACAGGCATGCAGTTACTGTTTTACATTTCTGTTTCTCTCCCCTCTGTATGTAAAATGAAATAAAACACCGATTTCTTCTTTGGGAGGACAGGGAGACAGAAATAATAATGTAAGCAGTGTGCAGCCTTTTCAGAAGCCTGCCTGCTGCACCCTTTAACATTACAGTACTTCCCTGCTGTTATTTTTTTGTTGTGTTGATTAAAAAATAGAAACAAAAGCAGTGCCCTACTAAAGGAAAGTGCTAGATAATGTTTTGCCTTTGAATTATAATGTTTAATGCAAGTTTCATTGAATAAAAACAAAGAAACCAAAGAGCAGGCAACCAAGAGAAGATAAGGCTGTTTGTAGCCTACGTTTTACCTCTGTGTTCTGGGTGCTTCTATAGGAGTCAGCGGCCCCACCCAGAGACTGTATTATAGGAAGCCACCTGTCAATCTCTTGAAAGTGGGTGGAGTAATGAATCCTTAGGTTTGCTTGATAAGTGTTAGAACTGTTTTCTTTAATATAGTAACATACTTTATGTTTATTTTCTGTTTACCAGACTATGTATTAGTATAGTTTTATAATAATTTGTATTAGATTAGGGGTGGAGCAGGTGGATCAGGTGAACAGAGATCCCTATAAAACGCATCCCTGGAAGCAAAGCAGGGTCAGTTCAACCTATGTTGCTGTGAAAGGAAGACCTCTGCCAGATGTATGCAGAATTGCTGTTATTGATATCCACACTGCAGTTGGTTATGTGTTGTTATTTTTATTTTATTTTCTGTTCTTATTTTCACTTATGTTCAAATTAAATACTGCACTACCAGTGTGTTTTACACATTAAACATGGTGTCTGTGTCTCAGTACCCACTCCTGGACAAAGAATACAAAATTAAAATAAAAATGGAGAGGGAAGTAAACAAAAGTGGCTTCTCTGAAAACAGAAATCCAAGCCACCATTTTTGAAATATTGCTCAGCCCTCCAACAAGCAGAGCTCGAGCCAATAAAGTGACGTGATACACTTGTCTGACAGACAATGGACACTGGGGGTGGAAAAAAGTTTAGTGAATACCATAATAACCCACTTTCAGGTTATTATGGCATTTGAGAATACTCATACTCAAGTTGATAAATAGGCTCACCAGTAATTATAGTATTTTATTACCCCGGTATATGAATATGATAAGTGTCATATATCAAATCCCACCCAATGATTTGGGAGGGGGATTTTAAAATGACTTGTGCTGTGCAGAATTTTCAAATTCTGATGGAATGGAATTCTGTGGAATTTTGGAACATTTTGCAGAATTCTGTTGGTAGCAGAATTCTGTCAGTTTGAAAAGAAAATCATTTTCACAGATTAGTAATCCACAGTTTACATAAACAGTGGATTCTTGTTCCATAAACCATGGAAAATTATTTCACCAGTTACATAATTGGTAGAATAATATTCTGCAATTTTCAGAAAATGAATCTACAGTTTAATTACCACAAAATGTCAGTATCAGTGTGTTATTTGGTAGAAATGTATTCTGCAGTTCACATAGAAATGTTTTTTTAAATTCCACAGAATTTTAAAAGAAATTCTGAGAAGCATTTTGGAAGCTAAATTTACTTGCCACATGAATTCTGCCCGCAGAACCTCGAATTCCACCCAGCCCAAAAAAGTACACCTACCATGTTCATGAGGTGGTGTTAAAAAGGACTGTGTTGAAAATATGGGTTAATAAAGTAATACAACTGCGGCATTGAGAGTAAACATTAAAAAATGTAAATGTTTCTTCATTACTTTGTTGTTTTTAGAGATTTTGACCACACATTCTCAACATAGTCTTTTTTTTATTCCACCTTATGAACATGAAAAGTGACATTTAAGAAATTCTGCCCAAAATATCATTCTGCAGCAAGACCATGAAAACACATTTCGGACAGGATTTGCAAAATGACACCTGTCATGTTCACCAGGTGGGTTAACACAATGGCTATACAGTGTATGGGATAGGGCTATTATTTATGAATCTGATGAATTTCTGACATTGTTGTACCATTGATGTGATGTCAACATGCTGTTGTACCATTCTGAGTACGTCACATCAATGGTAAAACAAGACAGAACACCTTTGTGCGCCTGTTACCTGGACAGATGCAGCAATCTTTTTTTTGTTTGTTTGTTTCAGTTTCTCCACACCCCTTTGCTCCACTCTCCTGCCTCACTGCTAGTTCCATAGTGAGCCACTGAAACAGCCTTTGGCCACCCTGCACACTATGTGGCTCAGTCCCATTCTGACTCATCAGAACTACCGCAGCTTTCCTATTGCCACTGAAACCACACAAAGCAATCCACTCCCCACTCAACCATGCCACAGTTGGGCACATACTAAGAGTATGGGGGGAGGCTGCTCAAGAAATGCCCCGATGTTGTTGAACTGCTGCCCATGCACTATAAAAGATAATTGATGGGCAACAGTTAACAAACAATGTTGTTTCCACTTCTCGAGTTTGTCATGACAACCTAGATTTCTTGAGCTTTGCTCTCAAGGTCTACTTGGTGTCATGACAACCTCTCAAAGTGGGCACAGTGTTTTTGTTAATCGTTGCCCATCCATTATCCTCTATGTTGAAAATGTGGGGTCAAAATCTCAAAAAATAACAGTGAACAGTAAGTCTGGAAAAATATCAATGTTTATTTAGAACTTTGCTTTTTTGAGATTCTGACCCCAAAATGCTAAAATAGTGTTTTGATTACACCATCTTATGATCAAGACAGGTGTGATTTTTTAAAATCATGTTTGAAAGATGATTTCAGGGAGCAACTGTGGAAACATGGTTCGGAGGAGAATTGAAAAATTGAACCTGTCTTGTTCATGAGGTAGGGTAAAAAGGCTATGTTGAAAATTTGGGGCAAAAATGTTGATAAATCACAATGTTATGGTTGTAAGTTAAAAACACATTAAAAAGCCATTTACTGGACTTAGCTTATTTTCAGTCAGTTTGCAGTTGGGCACAGTAGGGAGAGGATTGTTTTAGACAGGATTACAATGTGTGACCCTAGTTAGTTAAGTGAGGGACAGAATGATGTAGGGTGGTGAGTGCTGAGAGGTGGTGGGAGGGAAGCTGGTTCCTAGGTATGTTCTGGTGGGTGGGTTGCATGGGCCTGTTTTACTGACAGCAGGAATGCAGGCCAGGACACCGAGGAATCTTATGTACTCTAAAGTTCAGCTGATTGGGTTTGTTTACATGATGCTTGTTTTCAGGAGATTGAGCCCATGCATCATTTACTTGGATTTTGTACCTATAGTGTAGACTTTTAGTCAGCATTAGGCATATTGTGTAAGGCCCCAGCAATTGCTTCCCCTACTTTTGAGAATTTGGTATACTGCTCTTTTTATTATGCTTAGTCTGGGTGGGAATACAGTACAGCACTCTTTGTATAATCATGCCCTGCTTGACATGGAGTATTTGACAGGTTCATTCTTCTTTCATTTTTAAGAAAAAAAAACCCTATCTCTTTACCAATTTTGCTGAGTCATGTTGTGAATAAAATATGGTATATGTAAGAGAGGGAGGTTGGACTTCTGTCCAAGCAACATCTGTTTGTTCTGTGGAAAAATATTTCATGGTTATAGGGGTACAAGGGTTTTTGGTTGAGTCCATGAGAAGTGCCCCAAGAGTGAGTTTCTTGGAACATTGTTTGAATTTTCTTTATTGTTCCATACTCTTTGTTTTTTCTGCTTAAGTACTGTGGGGATAAGATGGTTTGTTACTGATTTTGATTCTTGTTTGTACTTGTATAAAAGCATTTATTTTTTAATAAAAATACTGCTACTCTTCTTGAAAATGACCTTACTGCTTCCTGTTGGAAGAGCATAGAGGATCCTGGTGTGGTGAAAGATGGACAAGCAGCTGGAATAGGAATGCTGACCTCAGTCTCTGACTCTATAAACCATGAGCTACAGCAAATCCAGGTTATATTACTTATGGAGGTTGATAATAGTGGAAATGAAGAAAACACTGTGAATAATGAAAAACTTATGTTGAAAGAAAACAGATTGAAAGAACAGATGACAGAAAGAGAAAGGACCCTGCTTTCTCTACTGGAATAAGAAGAGGAAACATTCTATGCAGAGCAACATAAACTGGACTCCATCAAACAGTTAAATCAAGAGCCTCAAGCCTTGAATTTACCACACACATACACTCTGCACTGGATAAGAGTCACATCACTGGTGCTGTCTTCATTGACCTCACCAAAGCGTTTGACACCATCAACCACCTCCTCTTTCTAACCACATTGACCAATTTGGGACTATCTCAGGATGCCTTGGGATGGTTCACTGACTACCTTTTGAACTGGTCTCAACTGGTCAAAATTGGTGATGCTTTATCCAGTAGACTCTCTGGTGTCCCTCAGGGGTCCATTTTGGGACCGCTACTTTTTAGCCTCTTTCTCAACTCCCTTCCTGAGTCCTGCCCTGGCAATCTATTACTTTATGCAGATGATATAGTCATCTTCTCTTCCAGTCCGGACACTCTGCAACTTCACCACTCCCTTCAGTCCTCTTTCAGCTGTGCTGAAAGCTGGTTCACTGAGCAACGCCTTATTCTTAATTCTAAAAAAAAAAAGTAATGCTATTCTCACACCTGCAGAACACAGGATGGTGCTCTGCCCAAAAGTGCTAACTTCAAATCTGACTCCATTGGAGCAAGTGGACTCCTTTAAATACCTGGGCATCACCTTGTACCCATGCCTGAACTTCCACGAACATATACACTGCCTATCCAAGGCCCTTAATGTCAGGCTGGGGCTTTTGCACTGCTACAAGCACTGCCTTACCCGTGATGCCCTCAGGCTCACTGTATCCTCCACAGTCCTCTCTCTGCTTGACTCTGGTATATTGACATATGGGGCAGCATGCCCCTCATCTCTAGTAGGCCTCCATCTCTCCCTAAATAGAGCTTGCCAGCTTGTATTAGGTTGTGACCGCCTTACACACACCTGCACACTTTATAGTGCTACCAACTGGCTTAATCTCGACAACAGAATAGGTTCCACACCTGCTTTCTAGCTAAAAGAAATTACCCTGGGCCTCTCCCCCACTGGACTTGCCCCCTTAATCCACCCAAACAATAGGATTACGTTCACTCATAGCTCTGACCACCATTTCTTCTTGATTACTCCTAGCCGTACCGCTCAATTCCAAAGGTCTTTCAGCTACAGGGCCCCATGTGGATGAACAGCCTTCCCACCACCCTGGTAAATGAACAAAGCCTTGGTCAATTTAAAACCCTTCTTAGGGTCTACCTCCTGTCTTCAAGTAACTGTGACTGCAACTGAAATCTGGCCTCTTCCTCCTTTCTCTGACAATGGCCGCTGGCCTGCCTCTTCTCTTAAGTGCCCAAATGTTGTAATATATCTGCATTTATTATGTACTTTGTAATTAACTATACTAAGTAACTCTAGTATCCTAATGTTAGCCTGGATGTTCTTTGTAAAAATCTGAATCTTTATGCTCTGAGTGCATTCGTTGTTAAGTTTTATCTGTATCTAATCTATGTGACATGGAACATTTGTAAAAGATTCTGTGACTCAAAGTATTTCTCTGAATCTGAAATAAATTCAAGAACCTCTGGCTCCAGAAAAAGTTACTTCTAAGGACAGTGATAAAGTGTTACTCCACACCTCCCTGCCCCCAACAAACCTGAAAATGAGAAAGGGTAGAAGTATCCTAGAAAAAGGCTATTCAGCTGGCTGGTCTCGTGAAGCTGCATTGTTAGCAGCTGGCTAGAAGAGAGGACCAGATGATGTTAACTGGAATCCTGATCCAGCAAAAAAACAAAAACAAATACATAGTAAACTGATCCAGAGACACAGATTTTTAAATGTCCCCCAGCAAACATTGGATTTAGTAGCAAATTCAGACAAAAAAAACTCAAATAAATGCCTCCACACACACACACACACACAAAACCAAACCACAATATACCTTCAGCAAACAGAAGAAATGAATCAATACCTGACACTTCCATTGAATCCATTCAGACAGCTGGTATACATCCATCAGTGTTAGTGAGACCTCAGAACACTTTAGTCAACCGCAAAAATATTTAAAACGCATGATACCCAAATAAAAAGTAAATCCTGGGTTAACGAAGAACTGCAGTGAACCTGAAGGTCATTTTTCCCAGTAATACTATTTTTTGAACTGGTTCAAATTAGTGATGCTCAGATAGTGCCCTTGTGGATCCAACTGTGATCCATCAGATACTGGCAGTATCTGACCTGGGTTCTGATGTGGGATCTGACCTAAGTCGGAAGTCGGATCCCACATTATCCAAGGTCAGATCCAGGGATCTGATGTCAGATCCAGCATCTGATCCAGAGATTTGAGGTTGGATCTAGGGATCCAATGTTGGATCCAGGGATCCAATGTCAAGATACGGAGGATCAGACCTGGATCCGGGATGCTCGGATCCATGGTCAGATAGCGTCACTATCCAACTGGATCCATTATCTGGCTGAACGTCAGGTATCTAACGGTATCCTAATTTACAGGATACTATCTGAGCAACACTAGCTTAAATTCTATTATTATTCCATCTATATTTGCCTGTTAGTAACCTTAGTGGTTGTTTCTGATTTACACTCTGGAGTTAAGTGCCACCTTAGAACTGTGATGTAGGTTATGTCCCTCTCCAACCACAAAGTTCTATATTAAAACATGAATGCATTGTTCCAGCAATGGAAGAGCTGTGTAAGGGACATAAACTACATCATACAGTTCTAAAATGTCACATGCTATCTGTGTATAAATCAGAAACACCCACCAGGATAACAAAACATCCTGTAGAGATGGAACAGGAACAGAATTTGAACTAGTGCTTAAAAAGCAATGTGAGAGGGCAGTAAGGAGGGCTGGGGGGTACTGGGATGCATAGGGAGAGGCATCACCTGTAGAAAACATGAAATTGTTATCCCTCTGTACAGACAGTTGGTGAGACCCCATTTGGAGTACTGCATTCAGTTCTGGAGACCCAATCTCTGCAAAGACATAGACAGGATGGAGGCAGTCCAGAGGAGGGCAACTAAAATGGTGCAGGGTCTGCACCAGAAGACATATGAAGAGAGACTTAAGGAGCTTAATTTGTATAGCCTCGAGGAAAGGAGGGAGAGAGGAGACATGATAGAAACTTTCAAGTACCTCAAGGGAATCAACAAAGTCCAAGAGGGTAGCATCTTTCAGAAAAAGAGGTGTGCAAGAACAAGGGGGAACAATTTGAAGATTGAGGGGGGACGTCTCAGAGGTACTGTGAGGAAGTCTTTTTTCATGGAGAGGATTGTGGATGTATGGAACAGCCTTCTGGAGGAGGTTGTGGAGTCAAAAACAGTGGTGGATTTCAAGAATGCACAAGACAGTCATAAGGCAATTCTAAGGGGTGGGGGTAGGAAGAAGTAAGCTGTTGGTTAACTAGGATCTGCAGCTTATCCATTAGGTAGGAAAATGGGCAGACTGGGTGGGCCAAGCGGTCCTTGTCTGCTGTCAAATTCTATGTTTCTATGTTAATCAACTTCTACTGGGAAAATGACTTGCAGATTCAATGCAGTTCTCCTTTAAAAATAACTCTGGGATGTTTAAAAGGTAGTCTTCCTGGTATTGCATATTTGGGGCTCCACAGTGTGAGATACCTAGAGCTTTGACAGAAAATGCTGACACTGTTAGCATGAACTTGGTACCAACATCAGCTGAGCAATAGCAACTGACAGCCTGAAAATGCAATTCACTCCTGTGAAATGATGCAAATGCCTGGCACCCAACAACTGAGAGTGGTGGAAAGATTCACTAAGGAGCAATCAGGTAAGACCCATGCAATACAAAATACTGCTACTAAACAGAGTGTGAATACACAACAAAGAACATGTGCAGGGGGAAGGTTTGTATAAAAGAAATGGGGCTAGTGGTGGGAGACAGTCAAAAAGTATCACTGAAGTGTTGGCTACAGAGAACGAGGATGCAAGGGAAGGGACAAGCAGTACTTTTTTAGGGAATTACATGGACCCTTTAACATCTGATTCAAACAGAGGGCAGAGGCAGAGAAGGGAGCCTACACAACATGAAAGCCGGAGTCACACCAGCCAAACCAATCAGCCTTCAAGGGGTTTTTGGATGGTGGATTTATTATCCACCTCAGGCCGCTACACAATGATGGACTGCAGTACAGTTTATATGTAGAGGTGGTCTAGACATGTTCCTGAACAAAATTTTTGGAAAAAGAAATCTATTAAGAGTTCACGTGTTTCTCTTCTACCCAAATATATGCCTTATACATACATCTGGGCATGTAGACTTTGATATTTGTTTTAAAACAGTTGCCAGTCTTGAGAGGTTTGAGGCAAAATACCAAAAAATGAAATATGCAGAGCTCTGGTTTCCATTTCAGACAATTCCCCTTACCAAGTCAATTATAAAGACCCTCACAGTCATATTTAAAAAAGAGGGAGTGAATGTCAATGACATCAAATTCTGGTTAGTGTAATGATGCACAGTCCTGGGACATCCAGACCCTATAATCAATGAAGAACAAATCTGGACCAGAGGATGGAAATTTCAGGTAAAATTAAAACAACCAGTAAACAGAGTTCAGCCTATTCCAAATTGTTTTCATACAGGGTGTGACAGAGGGTATTACTTCTACCCAGGTGAGTCTAAGATGTGTTTTACAGCCAATCATTTGAGTAATGCCATGACAGGACATGCTGCAACTTCTGCTTAGAATATGTCCATGCTAGCAACTGTTGCCCCAGAGACTTAAAGTGTAATCTATGTGACGAAATAGATCATTCATTTAAAAATTGCAGATGGGCCATGCACAATAGAGGTGACAGTCCAAAACAGGATGAACTTTTGAAAACAGTGAAGAGACTAATGTAATCCAGGTTCACAGACTAAAAGTGCAGATAAAGAGCTGGCCCCATGGTGTGAAGGGGTGAGGCATCATGCCTTACCTCCTGTCATGCCGGCAACCCATGTTTGCAGTCCAAGGAGATCACAGGGGTCAGTCGGGATGGGAGAGGATCAGGCATCTTGAGGACAGCTCTCCTCTACCAGACAGAGACAGAGAGAGAGAGAGAGAGAGAGAGAGAGAGAGAGAAAAGGAAACAAGACTGGTGTATGTCTGACACCTAGAGGTGGCTGGGTGTCAGAGTGCCAGATCCTGTACACGGTGGGTGGAGGCAGAGCAGTTGGCTGGTGTGCTGTAGGTGTAAGCGTGCACAGCTCAGCTATTGCTGACACCACAAACTCCTCCTTCAGTGGTGTGAAAACCGGAGGAGAAAAAGGTCCTGGGTGAGTTGAATGACTCCTGACTCCTGCAGGTGCTGCCCCTGACATCAGCAGGCACCTCCCTGAACTGGATCTAGTATCAGCAGGTTGACAGATTCCAATGCCCTGCCATAGAGGGTAAGCCATGGGGAAAGAGTGGTGGTAGCCCTGCACAGTTGTGGGTTGGGGCTAGGGGGTTGACATGAATGTGTGCCATGGGGGATACACAAGGTATAGCAAAAAGTGCAGAAAGAGGTTCTGGCCCATACAAAGGGGCAATAACCTGACTCTCATCAACCTATAAATCCTTATGAATGGAAAACTTCCCAGACTGACTCTGTAAATCCTCAGGAAGAAAAACTTCTCTGGACAACTGCACTATGGGTATAGATACTCAGCTGGATCAGGCTTTGACTCCTGAAACTCCCCTTCCCCAACCTGATCAGCAGGAAAATATCACAGGAAATTACAAGGAATCAGAGAGGAACCAGCTACAGAACCACCACAACATAAGCAACAGACAAATTCTCAGCCAGATATGGGAGAAGAGATGGTGCCCCCCCCCCAACATGACAACTGTGGTTGGAAGGTGGGTGACTAGAAACTAACTGTCTAAATTGAAAATACTGTGAAAAGAACCTCAAACAAAAGGCATTGTTATGGAAAATAGTATGAATCCTTATCCAGAAGAGGAGAGTGGGGCAACACATATACTGGCACAGAATCGGAAGCCTCTTCTGCCTGATCATCCCAACATTCAATATCTTCAGAATCTGAAGAGGACGCCCATCAAGTGCAAGAAGCAAAAAAACCAAAACAAGAATAGATTGGGAATAGAAACTAGAAGTGATAGAAAGAAGAGTGTAACTGAAAGACAAGCTCTAGAATAAGACACTCTTTGCTTACCCCCTTACCCATGTGCTTCATCACTCCCTTACATGTTACCACACTAAACATAAAAAGCATTAAAAACGCCAAAAGAAGACTGGTATTCTACACATACATGAAGGACTTGCAGCACATTATTTTGCTACAGAAAACTAAAAATGTCATAGTCTCAAATATTAACCAAGCGGAAAGAATAAGGTGCTGGAGTCCATCATACTGGTCTTTTGGACAAGACGAATGTGGTGTGGTGAGAATACTGCTATAGGGGAACACATATTAAATCTCTGGATTGCTTGATATAGAACCTGGATAGACAGTGTTAATAGATCTGACTTACTATACTCATAGATACAGGTTGATCAACACCTATGTACCACAGAGGGAAAAAATCCGGAATTGATCTCTTCCAACAAATCAAAACTTTTCTCTACACAACAAGGCTTGTAATACTTGATGGAGACTTTAATTGCAGTCTCCAACAATCTGATAATACACATTTATTTCAAAAACTTCATGGGATTTGAATCTTTTTAAATAAAATGAGTTTGTATGCAGAATTGCAGGATGCCAATAGATATATACAAGTCAGAAGGCTACTACAGCTGAGCAGAATATAAAATTCTACCTGTGTAATGAATGTGGAATTATCAACTCAATTCTGTGGAATTTCGTGGAATTTGTGTTCAAATTCTGTGGAATTTTTCAACATTTTAAATTCCTGTTACTTTTAGAAGTATGCATCCAGCTGACGCCACATTTAATAGGTACACAGCTAGTTATGGCTTACATATGTGTATCACAACTCAGAGGCATAGGTTGAATGAGGGTGGAGTTATGGGTGGCCAAACATTTAATCAAAATTAAATTTTCAGTTATCTTGATCTAATTTTAAAATTTCTTATCCAACTTTCTTCACAGTTTCAGGATTTAGAGAAATATAAATCATGGATATGTGCACCATGCAGAACGCAAACCATTAGCATGGGAATAGCGCGGAGTGGCCATATTCAAAGGACCAGATATCGTGCGCAAGCCGCATTAGCACAGGGCAAACCGATAATGTATGCAAGGGGCAAAGAGAAGTGGGGGGGCCTGCATACACGTGCAATGGGATATTCAAAGCTATTGCACCACGCTAGGACACATACCTTAACAGCTAGCACGGCGCTAGCTACCACTTATAAAAGGCTGGTCTTAACCCAGGGCAAATCACCCAGGGGGAGAAACCACAACAGGAAGTGGAAATGAGTGCTGTACCATTAGCAGTGATGCTGCCATTCATGGAAGCTGTAGTGGAGGAGGAGAAGGATAGGGAGCAGGCCCAACATGGGCCACAACACAGGCTGAGGAGTCGATATGCTGCAAACAGGTGGTACCAGCCCAGGATCTCCTTCAGGACCCTGCCAGATGAGCACATCGCTGGCTGGTACAGGATAAACAGGGGAATGTTGAGGCAGCTATGTGAACTCCTGCATGAGCAGCTGCACCCCAACACCAGAAGCAGCCATGCCATGACAGTAGAGGAGAAGACGACAGCAGCAATGTGCTTCCTAGCCACAGGGACGTTCCAACGACCAACGGGGGACACCATTGGGTTATCGCAGTCTGCAACCTCATGCCCCCTGACCCATTTCCTAGAGGCTTTCCTGGCACACACTAGGGAGTTCATAGTATTCCCCAGCACAGCAGCAGAGTGCAGAGAAACAATGCAGCAATTCCATCGAGTTGCACACCTAACAGCAGTACTGGGTGCTATTGACTGCACCCATGTCCCCATTCACGCAAACAGGAAGGGATACCACTCCATCAATTGCCAGGTGGTGTGCGATGCGACTGGGTGAATCAGCAATGTCTATGCTCAGTACCCTGGTAGTGCCCATGAAGCCTTCATATGGCACCAGTCCCAGCTGTGCCAGGCATTTGAGGAGGGTAGGATACCCAGTGGGCACCTAGTTGGTGAGTAGCAGCTGACATGGCACACACACCACAGCATGGAAGGGGACAGGCATGGGAGGCCGGGAAGGGGCACGGGAGGGCAACATAGGGCTGCATGACAGCAACAGGAAGACAGCAGTACAACACTAACAGGTACATAGCTCCGACAGGGGACAGCGCCTATCTCCTGTGACCCTGACTGCTGACATCAGTACCCCGATCAGCCACAGTAGTGGAACAGCAGTACGACGAGGCACATGCCAGCACCAGGAACATCATAGAGAGGGTGTATAGATTACTGAAGATGCGCTTCCGATGCCTAGACACATCAGGTGGTGCCCTACAGTATAGGCCTCAGAAGGTATGCTGTATCTTCCTAGCCTATTGTATGTTGCACAACATGGCAATAAACTGTGGGATACAAGCACCTGAACCTGAGGAACAAACCGACAGTGACTCAGAGCCAGCGGTCAGGGGGATAGTGGAGCAACTCGAGAGGAGGGATCCTTGCATGGCCCGCAGGGCCATAGAACACAGGACCAACATCATCAGGACACTGTCACAGGCCAGAACATGAGTACAGACTGCACAGCAACATGAAACAGAACAATGGTGTATGTTTAATGTGAACAAACAACCACAACAGTGACATCACTAAGCAGAGCAGGTGCACAACAAACTGGAACAGAATGCATGTGAGTGTGTGCGGTGCGATGTGTGGGGTGTGCAGGTTGCACGGAAAGTGGACACACAGCCATTGTATGATAGAATGGGTGATGCCCGATGTGTGGTGGCAGTGTGAAGAGGGCCACCATGGCTGTGCCAGTGAGGTGGTGCATGTGAAGGAGTGCAGGGGTGTGCGTGTCTGTGTGTGTGCATGTGTGTACAAAGGTGTGGGTGTGCCAATGTGCACACAGGGGTGGCAACTGTGCACAGGTGCAGGTTAGCCATGCCAATCACCAACAACTACTACCATGCACATGGCACACACCACGGGAGTGGGACACAGAACCAAGGATGCTCTGTGCTGAGGACACATTGGGGAGAACCACTGTGAGGCAGGCAGGGGGGACCACCTGTGCCCCTGTCGACTGGCGGAACCCGACAGGGTGGATGGACATCCATGGCAGTGATGGGTGCCTGTAGATGTGCTTGATGCATTTGTGCTGGAGCCAGAGGCAGCCCTGTGCCACGGGTGGCACACCTGTGACCCCCTGTGCCATGGTCACCCTGACCTCCCTGCACATCCTGGCGACCACCATGCACCCTGCGCAGCACAATTGGTAGGTCAACCACTGCAGCCATGAGCTCAGTGAAGCTTCTGTCCAGTACAGCAACCACATGGCCCACCCTGTCCTCCTTATACTGTTCTACATGGGCAAAGCCCAAGGACACGGACTCATGCATCAGTGACAGCTCATGCCTGAGCTCCCTCCGCAAGCCATGCAGGTCTATCCGAGCCTCCTGCTGGGACTTCAGTGAGGCCTGGAACAGTGGGTGGGCCCTCAAGGCATCCTGCTCCAGGGGTGCAGCCCCCTCTACGGTGGCTGGCACTGGGGCCTGCATCTCAACAGGGTCAGGACGCTGGTGCACAGGTGGCATGTCCTGCCGCTGCAGTCCACTGGCGATGTGCTGTGGTTCTGGAGGGCCCTGCCCTACAACCTGTGGGGGACACCGCATGTCCAACAGTGCACACACATCCCCTACATGGTCAACCACCAACTGCATGGGAGCACCCATGCCAGCAAGGCCAACCACTGCCCTAGTGCCTGTGCTGTGTCCTGTGCCTAGCCCCATTCCTGTACCCCCTCCACAGGCCCATCCATGGGCAGAAGGTAAGAAGCCTCTGACACATCTGTGTCAATGTCACTTATCACGGTTAGGAGTATCACCTGCCCACCACCCAGATCCTCAACCTGGGCATCCTCCATGGTGGCACTATAGACCAATTCCCCACCTGCAGTGAGGCCCCCCTTCCTTGTCAGCTGTAACAATCCTATATGGGAGTGCCACACATGGTGTGGCCCAGGGTGTCCCTGTCCACCACCCAGGCCAGATGTTGATGGCAGGTTGTCCTCCACCTCCTCCTCTTCTGGTCCCGAGGCTGCCATCCTGGCATGGTCCTGATGCACTGCTGGACCGGCACATGCTGCTGTGGAGGAAAACAGGACAGGGTCAGTCACCCATGCACACAATGTGTGCCCCACCACCACCACCACTGGCACCCAAACATGCACACCCTAGGACATGTGCCACCCACTGTAGACATGCACACCCCACACACCATCCCCGTGGCAATATCCTGTGGCCACATGCACCCAACCTCCCCCATAGTGCGCATGCATACCCATCCTTTGTGCATAGTGTGCGCAGCACTGCAGCCCCACAGTGCACCCCAGGCTCAGCCCCAACACAAACACCCTGTGCTGCCACACCATGCAGGGTACACACATGTGGTTATGGACCTGCCCTGGGTGGTGTGAGAGGTGTCTCACACCTGCCACCCAGTACACCAGCGACAGCCACTGGAAGCAGTGTGGATGCCTCCATGGCCAGGAGTGGGTCCTCCTCCCACTGCTGTGCTTTTTTGCGGTCCAACACTGGTTTACATCCTGTCATGTAGATGCTGTGCCTCCTCCTATTTGCCCTGCACAGCAGGTCCTACAGCACTTGCACACTGCCTTGGTTGTCCTGCCACAACCACTGACTGCATTCACCCCGGCGGTGACCTCCTCCCATGCCTGGTGCACCACTGCATCCATGGCCTTGTGGTGCTGCAGCACCTGCTCCCTCTCCTTAATGCCATGCATCATGGTCCTCAGTTTCTCCTGTGAGAAGTGATGGGCATGTATCTGTTCAGGCCATGCCACACCACCTATGAGAAAGATGGAAAGGGACATGTGTCACCAGCTGTTGCATGCCTGTGTTGCATTGTGCATGTGCAACAGCACATGCATGCCACCACCTAGTGTGGCTTAGGTTGCATGGATCTGGCACTAGCCAGCATGTGCGTGTATGGTGCACACACAGCCACAATGTGCTGTGGCTACCCCTGTGTGCACTATGCCACTGCACAGCTGTCGGTGTCCAGACAGCACATACTTGACCCACAAGGGCACCCCCATCACCCATGGCTGACATGAGCACCCCAGGATGGGGCTACCCCAAAGGCCACCTCCTTACACTGTACTGTGCCCTCTTAGGGGACATGGGCACTGCACACAGGGTGAGGACATGAGGACTGGCACACATGCAATGGCGGGCTACCAGGCACAGGTCACACAGAGCCATCAGCAACACACTGCTGGGACCCTGTGACCCCCTGTGCCATAGCTGTGTACCACCAATGGAGTGTTTGTGACCCTCCACGTCCCACATCCAGGGCGACAACTGAGGTGCCATGGACCCCTTGACAGTCAGCCACAGTTGCGATGCACACCTGCAGTCCGTGGTGGGGCTCCCCCCACACCTGCCTGGCACCCATAGTACTGCAGGTGGTCTCACCTGGTGCAGGCTGATGCAGGGGCACTGTCACAGTGCAAGGTCAGGTGTGCTGGACTGCCATCCTTATGGCTCTGTGCACCACTGCACAGCACCATGCGTGCCTCTGGTCCTGAGGTTAGAGGACCTGTCCCCAGACAGTACGGCTGTGGACAGCAGGTATGCAGTGCATATGCCCCAACCCTGTGTTGCGCCAGTGCCATTCTAACACCTCTCCATCAGCTATACAGACCTTCCACACACTGCTCTCCCTCCTGTTGCATGTCTCCTTCAGTGTCATTCTCTCCACTGCAGTGTCTGCTGTGTACTGCAGTCCCACAACACAACACCAGTGGAGCACTGATTGCCCTTTTATAGCCCAGTCAGGCAATCCAGCCCATAATGCATGCAAATCATTGGATAATAATATGCTAATCACAGTGTTTGCACCATGCATGCACAAGTACCCTCATTTGCATATTCTGGTTGAATATGGGCCGGATTAGTGCCGGGCTAACAGTTTAGCGCCATGCAAATGGCAGTGCCGGGCAATGGGGAGGCCAATGCCGCACTGTCCTGGTACTGCAGTGCTATGTGGCATAGCGCATAAACCACAAATGCCTGTGAGGACCTGGATCCACGCTATCAGTCAGGTATAACATGGCATAACGCTATCACACACAGCGCAGAACACCATGCATGCGTGGTGTTGTGGCCCAGGGTTGTGTGGGGGTCACGCATGTGCGTTGGGGCCACTTCCGGGTAGCGCCACACTATGTCATGTGATAGTGTGGCACTACAGCACTTTGCTTGTGGGAACAGGGGTGGTACTGTCAGTCAGTGGTACAGGTGGCAGGCAGTGTGTGATCCATTTGCAATGTCAGGGGGTAGGCGACAACGGGCAGTGATGCACTGGGACAGACATTGGGGGAGGTGGAGACAGCCAACCTGGTCGAGCTGGTCCAGAAGAGGCACTGGCGGCTCTTTGGGAAGGTCAGGGAAGGAGACCTCCCATGCATGCAGGTGTGGACCTCGGTTGCCAGTAAGCTGTGTGCCTGCACGGGCATCTCCCGTGATGTGGAGAAGTGTAGGCACAGGTACACTGACCTGCAACAGCAGCAGTGACAGCTGCTTGAGCACTGCAAGTGCATGGTGAGTGAGGGCACTGTGCCTGTGCCAGGTAAGTGGCAATGCACGTTGACATCCACTATCATGTGTGTGTCAGGCTGCAAGTATGCCTGTGTGTGTGTGTATGTGTGTGTGTGTGTGCATGCATGGGCGCATGTGTGTACCATTCTGCATGGTGTTTGGGTGCATGTGGCACTGGCAAGGACTCACATGTTGGCCCTCTAGGTGGGCATCATGGTACAGGGTGTGTGGCAGCACACACAGAGGGGGTACAGTGCATGCTGTGGCTATGGGGGTGGCACAGGTGTGGGTGGTGGGTTGGGACATGGTTGGTGTCAAGTCATAGTGCGGCACCAGCCTGCAGCCAATGGCACCATGGTGCAGGGGTCCTTTTCCTGGGTGATTGGTGACCTATACACATGGGTGTGCAGACTATCACAGGACAGCTGCGACTGGCACTGTAGCACCACTGCACCACATTGACAACATGTCGTGTGTGCCTGGCAAATGCTCCATGGGCCATGCCACCCTCTGTGTGGGTGTCCTCCATGTTCAGCCACTGACCCTGGGCATCCCTGTGTGTGCAGTGTTGTTGGGGTTTCATGTACATCTTGCTGTGCTGCACATGGTGTATGCTGTGTCCTGCACTAACACCAATGTTTCACCTGTCTTCTGTAGAGCAGATTGAGTAGCCCTGGGCCAGAGGAGGGGGCTGGGACATGACCCAGGAGCAGCAGAGAGGCAGCCCAAGGGTGCTGGCCATGCCACAGGGGGCACAGGAGAGCAGCCCTGAGAACAGGGGCCTGTTGGGAGAGTACCTGTCTTGTTGATCTGTGCTGTTTCACTGTGCTGTGTGTCTCATTCTGTGTTCTGCCACTGCCTGGTCTGGTGGCATGGCTGCAATGGGCAGTGGGCCAGAGGCATTGTGGCACTGTGCAGTGCTGCACACCTGTGTTGCACACCACAGATGGGTGATGGCTGTCTGGCCACTGTGCCCTGGGGGGGCTGTGGGGCACTGTCAGCTTGCATTGCTGTGTGGGTGCCAGATGGTGGTGGGGCTCTGGTGGTGGGTGTTCGATGGGGCTCACATGCTGTTGGTTGCCATGCCCACCTCTGCAGTGTAGTGTGCTCTGTCCCTCCAGCCCCTCCACAGATCATCCACATGTGCATAGTTGGCATTACCTTGCTGTCCTGGGGCTTAACTGGACAGGCCTGCATAGCGCCACCCTCGTGCCTGTTGTGGCTGTGGGACACCATGCCCCATGCCTTCCAGGCATACCTCTCATCCTTTTGTCCACCAACAGTGGAACATTGCCTGTCATACTGTGGTACACATTGGCGATATGTGGAACATGTAGTGGAATACTTACCTGGGTAGCTCATGACACTGTTACTGTGTTGCATTTATGTTCTGAGGGCCTATTATTACTTTACTATGGAATGTTGCTTTACAGTGTTGACCTTGGCTGTGGAACATATCCTTACAGGGTGGAACAGGGAGCTTTTGCCCCATGGATTGCAGACAGTTTCTTGTACTGTGGTACAGTTGTGAGTTATGCTTTCAGGGGCCTTGCTTGGTGGCATGTGTCGGCCCATCCCTGCCAATGTCTGCGCCCTGGCTGCCTATAATTCCCTGGCCTGGGTTGGTCATTGGCAGGCCACTGTCACAGTATGGTGCTGCTCCAGCATGCCTTTCATTGATGTTGTTGCTGTGCTCTGCATTATGATACATTGCCATCTGTCAGTGGGCAGCATGTCCCGACATGTGGGTGCCCTTGTGCATGTTGTGGTGTGGGTCTTGCACACAGCTCTCCGGGGGTTCGACTGTGTGTCTGCCCTGTCTCGCTGTATGCTGTGCCGGGGTGGGAGGTGTCACCTGTGCCCTGGTGCTGTCAGGCTTGTTACCATCATGTCTGTTGGAGTTTGGGTTGGTGCCTGTGTCACCTGGGCCTGCTGTGTAGGCACCTTCCAGGTTGGCCTACTGGTGCAGCACTCACCTCCACTCGGGATTATCCTTCGGGACATGCTGTTCATCCCAATATGGCCACCTGTGGCTGCTGTCTGCCTCCTGGCTGGTGTTCCATCCTCACGGTCTCCCCCCCTCTTGTAGGTCCACTTTGGTCATCACTGTGGGTGACCAGGCCAAAGGAGTCAGAGGGGATGGAGGACCTGCTACACTGCATCATCTACCAACAGAGGACTGTAATCAAGCAGCAGGCCATCTTGATCATGGAGACAAGGAGGGTGTCAGCTGTGTTGGAGGGTCGGCTCCCAGATCCGGCAGGCAGCTAGCCATGTACTTCTACACATTTTGTGTTGTCTTCCCCCCCACCTGGCATAGTATTTGTGCCCTGGCCCTTGTTCCTGTGTCCCTGTGTGCAACCCCCTCCTCTTTGCACCCTTCCCCTGTGCCCTAGCGTACATTGTACATAGTTGTATATATGTTTGTCATTGCTGGCTTGGGGAGCTCATTGTTGTTTCCATGTTGCTGTTCCAGAGGTGGTCTTCCTGTTGCTTGAGTTGTGTGTTGGGGGGTCATAGCTTGTCACATTGTGGGTATTGTTGCATTGTCTTTCTTTGGTATGGGGTGGGTTGGCAGGAGGTGGTTGGGGCATTTATTGTTTGCCATTTGGGTTTGACTTTCATTTTCTGTTGCATTTCTTCACTGTTCTATTCCATTTACCATTTTAATTTGCTTATTTACTACTACATTTCATTTTGTACATTCTACTGTGTCCAGTGTCGTTCTTGGGTGCTGGGGTTTCACTTGGTATGTGCTGTTCCTTGGATTCCCCACATGGGTCAAGGTTGTTGCTTGCCATTCCAGTGCATCTGTCATCATCCAGGCTGTGCACTGTACTCTGCACCTGGGACCTCATTCCAGCCTGTATTTAATTGCATGTCCCAGGGTCAGGCTATCCCAGCTCTATACTGTGTTCCTCTGTGTGTTTGCACTGCCTGCCTGGGTGCAATATTTAGTGCTGTCTTATTCCAGGGCTATTTTTTGCCCTGCACTCCTGGCCCTGTTTGTCTGGCTTCCTTTGCTTGCTATATTCAGCTGTCTTTGCATAGTGCTATTCCTTTTGAATATAGCTTGCATTTTGCTCTGGGCTAAGCTTGCACGCCAGGCAGTGCTAATCTCGACCCGGGGCATAACTTTGAATATCTGGCCCTTTAAGTATTAAGCTTCAAAGGGGGCTGAGTTATAGGTAGACAAACATTTTTCTGTTACTTTAGTGTACTTTTAATAGCATTCATTGTAATGTTATGACATTTTACAGATATAAAGGTCATCACTACATTTATATATGCACACAGTTTCATATTTCTAGCTTCAAATGGGACTGAGTTATAGCCTGCCAAACATGTTGCCAAAATTTAAATTTCAGTTAGTTCCCTCTCATTTTAGAACACCATATCCAAATTTAACCAGATTTGAAACAGTTAAACTAGTACACCACATGGTCATTTCTAACAATGTTCATAGTTACAGCTTTAAATGGGACTGAATTAAAAGTAGACAAACTTTCACATTTTAAAATGTAATTTTGCGGTTTCTCTTACCTTGGAATATAGATCACCTCTAAATTAGACAAGATATGGGACGCCAATCTTTTCCTGTTATTAGCAAATATTAAAAACACTCTCAACAGATGGAAACTGCTTAACCTCTCTTTTAATAGGAAAATCTCCACCATCAAGATGTCAATAGCTCCCAAAATACTGTATCTATTGTCTAATACCCCTTTAACCCTCCCTACTCTTTTTTTGTCAGAATTGATTATATAATTGGCATTTTTTTATGGGAAGGCAAAATTCCCAGATTTAGTCATAATAAACTACATTCCCACTGGTCCAAAAGGGGCTTCAGGTTCCCCTGGTTCCAAGCATATTTTGGGGCCTTCCACACTGCCCAAACTGTCAAATGGTTTAATAAATCCAGCAATAAATCACCATTGTGGGTCAATATGGAAACATCTCTATGTCCAGGAAATGTCACCACTTCCTTCATTTATAACCCTCTCCCCCCCAATTTAAAATCTCACCCTACTATAGCATCATCCATATACTACTGGAAAATAATTAATAAATGCCTTAAATCCAACCCAACACCTCTCATATATGCCCCCATTTGGGGGAATCGCACCATCACTCTTGATAATCACCCAATTTTTTGTTGCAATTGGAAAAACGGGCATTTTTTTCTTGGAGGATATACTTATATCTCAGACTCTCAAATTAAAATCCTTTTCCAACTTGCACAAACAATAGAATCTTCCCCAGCATGATTTCTGGAAATATTTACAGTTACGCACAGCATGGAACCTTTCTCTTCCTACTATTCCTCATCAATCTACACATGCTACTTTTATTTCTAAATGGATCAAAACAAACTCTAAATTAAATAGTATAATTTACAAACATATCAGAAATACAATTCCAGATCAATCTATCATTGCAAAAAATAAATGGAGTACCCTTTTAAATTATAACATAACCAATTCACAATGACATAACTGCTGACTATCCTGCCATAAATCTTTCAAGGATCATCGCAGTTCACTCATACAAACCAAAATTCCACATCTATGGTATAGAACTCCTGAAAATTTACAAAAAATGGGCTTATTGAACAACAATAAATGTTGGCACTGTAACTCTCCCAATGCCAATTTGCTACATATTTTATGGCATTGTCCTCCCATACACAATCTTTGGTGTTATATTCATTTCTTTGCAAAGAAAGTGATTGGTTTATCCTTTGCACTAGATCCAAAACATTGCATACTTTGTATTTTCAATGCTCATTCATGTAAAATATCCCTTTCTCAGAATAGGTGGTTATCCCTTCTATTCCTTCAAGTTAACACCTTATATTAATGCATTGGAGATCCAACATCATTCCCACCCTCCCGGATATTCTCAAACAACTATCTCAATATGCCATCCTTGATCGTATGTCACACTTAGCCTCTGACCGACTTAATTTATATAATAAATGCTGGCAGGACTATTTTAAATACGTAAACACGTCTACACATAGCATCACTTAATCATGGGTTGTTATATGTTCACATTGAAATCTCACTTCTAGCTCTTTTGTTCCTTTTTCAGCTCCTCTCTTTCTATCTTTTTATCTCCTTTTCTTCTTCTCTTTCCCTCTTCATTCTTGTTCACTTTCTTAGATAGTTTTCTCTTTTTTATGTTCTTCCTTTATACAATCTTACACATACTTGCAATAAATTACAGCATAATAGAAGTACAATCACGACTGCTCATATTTCTTATTTGTATCTACTCCTTTTACCCCTTGAACCATAAGTTGCCATATTTTCTCTATATCATACAGATTGTACTGCCACATATTGTTTTCTCAACATTTGTTTTCCCCTTCAATATCATTGTATAATACTTCAGACAACATGTTTTTTTCCTTCTCCCATTAAGAATTTATATAAGTGTATATTGGAGAATGTAGTGTATTTGTATGTATAATCACAATAATTACAATAAAAATATTAACTGAAAAAAAAAATATTTTGCAAGAATGTAAACTGCAAATTTATAAACCCCTGACATTTTAAAACCAGAGAATGCAATACCATTAAATCTGACAGGTTCTTAGACCTTAAAAAGGAGATTGTGTGTATCAGTTTTGTTAATTGCTTGCTGATAGAAATTGCAAAATAACATCTGTTCTTAAAGTCAAATTCCACGAGTCTGTGGACATTGTGGAATTTCATGAAAATTCTTTAAAACTGGAATTTGCTAATTTCACTCAGCCTTATCGGAGGGATTCAAATTAAAGAATAGGGGTATGAGAGGCAGTTAGTACAGGGGGTCACCAGGTTCAGGAGTTAGATATATAGTTTTATCAAGAAATGGACAGCTGAGCTGGGTAGCACATAGTAGATCCCCCCAGTTGGAGCAAGGAAGCACAGAGTGTCAACAGTTCCAACCTGAATGCAGGATATATAAGAATCACACCCAGTAAACATATAATCTAGGGAGCTTGCCACATGTGCAAGTTTGGGATTTAGAAGTATAGTACTCAAAAATATGTAGTGGGGAAGATAATGTCTGGGGCATGAGGAAGGAAGAATTCTGGCTATTTTAACATGATAGGTTGATAGGAAAAAGAGCTGGTGCTCTCATATAAGGAATGTTGTCACCGTGGAGAACAAAGAGGATATCAGTGGGATCAGTAGCTATACTGTGTCAATTTGGCTACACTAAGAGAGAGAAGAGGGGTGCAAAACATTCACCCAGAGAGGAACAGCAGGACTGCAAAAAGTTCAGCCCTGCTTATCAAACGAAACGAAATAGTGATATGTGCATTGTGAATGTTAAATTCCACAAAAAGAATTCTGGATGTTTCATCTATACTCTACCATACATATTTGAGAAAATGTTACCAATAATTTTTTTCCACTGTAAATTTAAAACTGCTTAACCAATTTATCCAGTTGTAGTAGACACCAGGATACACTGACATCAGATATGCTTTGCAAATGTTAAGTCTGTGCCTGCAAGAGCAGAGAAGTTACAAGCATCCACATTTTTGAGAGTTTCACATTTTGCAAATATGTACATAGTAACATTTTGAACCCCTGTAACTTAAAAATCTCTAATCCAATCCTCTTCATATTTAAGATGATTCTATAACTATTACAGAAAGGTTGTCCATGCTATATTACACATGTCTAGCTCCAATAGCGCCTGTGTTATATGCAGATAAAATGTTTCATGAAATTTCCCACAAAAAAAGTATAATATATAATGAACCTTATTAAAAATAAGGAGGCAGTATAGCACAGTAGTTTAAGGCTCAAGCTGCAACCCTGGAGACCTGGGTTTGAATCCTACAGCCCCCACGTGCATACTGTGTGACCCTAAGCAAGTCACTTAACTTCCTTGTTCTCCCAGGTCGCACCTGTAAACAAGCTTGCAGCTTAGTGTGTCTCTCCTGATAAAATTTAAAAAAATTACAGACTTGGACAGCATATCATTTTAAAATGATATAGGCACATTTTTAGAACACCTGTCATCAAGTAAGCATGCTGAATGTAAGATTTATGGCCCAATAGACAGCTGAGGTATATGCAGATAAAATGTTTTATGAAATTTCCCACAAAAATAAAATGGCAGATTTTGAGCACCTAGAACTTTTAGATAATCAATCCTAATGTCATTACATTTGGAAAATTGTTAGAAAACTTCTCATCACGTAATCATACCAAATGTAAGATCTCTTATGCAATACATGGCTAAGGTATATGCAGATAAAACTTTTCATGAACTTTTCCACAAAAATAAAATGACAGATTTTGAGCACCTATAATTTTGAAGCAATCTACTCTAATTTCGCAGTATTCAGCACATCATTAGAAATCCTCCCAGAGAGTAAGCATGTCAAACTTCAGAGCTCTAGCTCTATAGATGGTCAGGTTATGACCAAATGGATACATTTTAAAAATTCTGTGAAATTCCACAATTTTGGAATGTTCTCATTCTGCACAGCTCTAAAGTTTATACATACTGCTACACATACTACAGAATGAATTTGGCCACTAGAATAAACTACATGTATCACAAGGAATAAAAGTTTCACCAGTTCATTCAGTTCCTTATGAGAACTCAGACTATCTCCTTCTGGTGCAAAATTTGGGAATAAGAATCAACACAAACCTATGAAAGGCCACTGGAGGCTAAACAACACAATACATGATCCTCCAGAAGTGGTAGCAGAACTAGCTAATTTATTGGATGTGAGGAAAACTATATCTGCGATCTATGAAAATATCAATGAGTGGTGGGTCAACACAAAAACAGACATACAATTAAATTACAAAAATTTTCTGTGAAAAAGAAAAATAATGACTATCAGGAATCTTTAGCAGCAGAATTAGCTAGATTGATAATACACTCACATTTTGGATTGGGTGATTTTATTACTCAGACCACTAATAGTAAACAAGAAGTAATAGAGAAACAATACCAGAGAGCTACATCACTATTGATTGAACACAGAAGTTGAATGCAGGGTAAGACATTTAGAAAAATAAAAACATTTTTGAAAGCTGTAAAGAGTGAGTTAAAAGGACACATATAACCATGTTCTGAGACAAGGACAGTCAAATACAGACTGCACAAGAAGAAATACTGAATACTATAAATGAATTGGAAAGGCTTTGCCTGGAGTTCAGTGTCCAGGCAGCCAGCCACTCCCACTTCCTGAGCTATACAAACAGTTCCTCTCAGCCTCATGGTGAAGCATTTTTTCTTTACAGCCAAAGGCTCTGTCGGTTTGTCCTCTGAGCTGCTTGGGCCTCCCTGGCTGGCTGGGGCCTGCCCCCCACCCCCACCATTTTGCTACTCCTGCTTGTCTCTGCTGGGCTTCTGTGTTTATTTTCCTGCTTCTGGTTTGTATTTTGCCTTTGGCTGCATGTGCTTCCTTCCTTTTTTTTGGAGGGGGGGGCTTTGTTTTTATGCTCCTAGTATACTGCTACTGCTTTCAGTTACCTACAACTGTAGCCACTGCTGCTGTTTACTTTAATTAGTGTTGTACTCAGTGCTTGTGTTTTTACACTGTGCTCACCACACTCAAACTACTGCAATGCAACTGCAATCATTACCTGTGTGTTTCAGCTGTCATTGCTGCTCCATGTTGCATACTCAATTCTTTTCACCTGACACAGTTTACTCTGACCCTAGCTGTGCTGCTCATTCCTGCTCTCATTCTACTTGCAGCTTCATTGCACTGCCTGGATAAACCTGGTTGAAGCATTGGCTCCCTGTTTTATTGCAGCTACAACTCTGAGGTCAGCCAACTAAGCCCCTGCTGAGGTTGTTTAATATAGCTTTGATATTAAAATTGCCTCACCACTGAAACAATCTTCAGAGTATTTGTCACCTTAATTTGGCTATTCATGTCCAGCTAGCTAGCCCCCAGTTCAGTGCTGTTAATGCCATACAGTATGTTATGCAGACCTCCATGCTGGTCC
Organism: Neoceratodus forsteri; assembly: GCA_016271365.2. Classification (NCBI taxonomy): domain Eukaryota; kingdom Metazoa; phylum Chordata; order Ceratodontiformes; family Ceratodontidae; genus Neoceratodus; species Neoceratodus forsteri. Next base: position 954,852,943 of record CM057456.1, read on the forward strand.
ACCTATCACTACTACTGCTTACTGACCTATGTGCAGGTTCACACTTGCTTACGCAACCATTGCTCCTTGCTTATGCAAACCATTGCTTCATGCCTACTGCCATCCCTCGGCTTCAGCCTCTGGGATTCTGCTGCACTCAATCTGCATTTGACCTTGCAAAGTCTCAGCACTCAATGCTCATTACGATCTCAGCATGCTGTGCTCATTCAGCCCATCGGCTTTTCAGTTCTCAATCTATTTATGTTGCATGCAGCCATTCTATCCTGGTGCAGGGTTCCTGCAGCCGACGATCTTGCTCTGCATTTAGTCTGCATCTCGAGCGTGCCCAACTTGGGCGGGATTCTTCTCACCTGGCCCGTAGCTGGGAATGTTCTCACTCTGTGCTTGGCTTTAGCTGCCTGCTATGTGACAGCAGCTCCTGGTGCAGAATTTAAGACTAGTGGTGAAGGATGGAAAAAGTTACCTCCTTTGGCTCTAGTGTTCCACTATAATGGTTAGCCATTGACTTTCATGGTTTCCCTAGTGAGGCACCTTCATTGCATTCTCCCTACGATTGTCTCTGGTTCACCTGGTTTGATTTAGGGCAGGTAGGCCAGGTGAGTGCCTCAGCTGTTGTTGCTCTCCTCCTGTGGCTTGGATGCACATATTGTTGCAGAGTTTTCTCGCAACCTTCCACGGTGTTTCCGCTAGAGGTTTTGAGTGAGAGCCTTCCTCCAAATTGGAATATTTTCCACCTCCCTTTAATTGGGTTTTCCAAATTGCAGCTGCAGAGCCATCACTAACTAAACTATCCCAAGCCTGGAGGGAAGGTGACCTAGGCCTTGGATCCCCAAAGATTTCCTTCTCACAGGAGTTTTTTTCTCTCCTCCACTGCCCCAGGTCATAACACTTAGTCAGCATAGTTGTTTCTGCTAGTTTCTTTAGGTAGGTTCTGCTGTTGGATGGAGGTGGAGGATGTTCTGCCATTCCCTCTCTCCTTGGTGGATCCCCTAATCTCAACGCAAACCATCAATATCATGCTATGCAAGCCTGGGTATTCATTACATTATCCAACTGAGCATCTCATTGCATTATCAAACTGCCTATGCTTCTCCACTACTATGTTACAGTTACTGCTCCTATGTCACAGTTACTGCTTGCTCATATGCTTCATGTTGCTTCCTTTTTGGGGATAATACTACATTTCTTTTGTGGATTCTTAAGGTACCTTTAGCCATGGGAATCATCCAATGGCACCTCTAGGGGTGGAACCCTCTCTGAGGGTTCCTTGCCTTCATACCCATACAGGGTGGTAATTCCTCTGGAATAGAGAGTGCGAATGGCCAAAGCCAAACTAACACAGTTGCACAAGCATAACACTATAGTGGCTGCATAGGTCATTTAATTGGAAAGGCTTTGCCTGGAGTTCAGTGGCCAAGCAGCCAGCCACTCCCACTTCCTGAGCTATATAAGCAGTTCCTTTTAGCCTCATTGTGAAGCATTTTTTCTTTGACCCACCATCCTCCCCTCCTCCTCCAGTGGTAACACTCTCTCCTTAGGGGTATTCTTAATGTGCCTTTAGCCACAAGAATCATCCCATGGCACTTCTAAGGGTGGAACCCTCTCCAAGGGTTCCTTGCCTTCGTATCCCTACAGGGTGGTAATTACTCAGGAATAGAGAGTGCGTACGGCCAAAACCAAACTAACACAGTTGCACAAGCATAACACTATACTTGCTGCGTAGGTCAGTGAACACCAGATTGGCATGTTTGGAACTGAAACTGATGAGGGTTACCACACTGCAGCCTTCTTTCAACAAATACAGAAACCTTCAGCTCTCCAAATTTTTTTAGATAAACTATCAGAGTTCATAACAGGAAAAGGAAGATGAGCTGTATAAAATTTGAAAAATAATATTGCTACTGGACTAGATGGGCTATTTTGTGAATTTTTTAAGCTATTTTCAGCCCATTTAATTGAAATTGTCCCTATTGTTTTAATGTTTTTTTGGGGGGATGCTTCAGACTCACCACCAAAATCCCAGGAAAGAAGCTATTGACAAGGGGATGGAGAAGGTAGACAAGTGGGAGAAATGACAGCAAACCCCGAAATAAGAAGGTTGCAATTATAAAAAAAAACCTTTTACTTCCATTGTTTACATTTCTCAGTGCCATGGGAACAAGGAGGGCAACCACAATCTTGCATTCAGAGCAAGGAGCAGCTGACTAAAGAGCTAGAACTTTTCTTACTAATAGAACACTTTTAACTCAATAAGAGAGACAGAGCCTGTTGGGATTAAGCAAATAGATACTTTATTAGAAGTGTGGGGTTTCATTTAGGGTAAAAAGAAAGAGTTAGTATGTTTTTCTGTGTTGGGAAAAGGGGACTATATTAGCTTCTTAGTTTGCTAAGTCAGAAGGAGAGAAGTTAATTGGGGTGTGGCTTAGGCAGTAGAAAACCAGGTGTCTCCAATTACAGTTCCCTGCTGCTAGCTTTTAGCAGACAGCAATCTTGTTTTCAGAGCAAGGAGCAGCTGACCAAAGAACTAGAACTTTTCTACTAATTTCCCTCTTTCCCGTCCCTCCACCCTCCCACCGTTAGCCAGTTCCACTTTCATAGGCACTGGATTTGACTGACAACAGGAACTTCTTGTTTAGCAGTAGGAAGGAAAGGATCACTGAGACATATACGTTTCACCATACTTGAAGGAAAAGAGTAGTTCTCCCTCATCCCACCAGCTTCTGAAGGTCTAACTCTGAGCAAGGAAGAAGGAGACTACTGAAGAACACAGGAAGTTCCTTTTCCAGAACAGGAAAGGTGAGACCTGTAAAGGCACATGGCAGTAGAAAAGTAGGTGAAAAAATAAACAGAAGAAGGGGAGGGTAAGCATACAAAGCAACAGGAAAAGGGCCACAAAATAAGACATGATGGAGGTGGTGCAGTGCAATGGCTGTGTGGCGGCAGTCTTTCAGGAGATATTCTGGAGGCTGTGATGCTGCCCTACTTGCAGGCACCTCTCTGGGCTGAGGTAGGAGGTTGCTCATCTCTAGGCTGAGTTGGCCAGGATTCAGGGGACCTCCTTTCCCACCCAGGGACCACCAGGAACACCACTGCTGCCTCAGAGGTTGCCAAGAAAGAGGAGTAGTTGGACCAAGGTGGGCTTAGGGAGGGTGAGAGTGGTGGAACAGAGGCACATGCCTCCAGTTGTACCTCTCTACAATTCATATGCCATTCTTGTGGAGAGTGGTTCCTTTATGGAGATACACGCAGTGGAGAAAAAGGAGGATGCTGGGAACCTCCAAAAAGGAGACCCACAGGAGGGTAGCACTGGATCCCATAGGGGAAGGAAACAACTCCTGGTGGGAGTCTCCATTGTTAGGGGGTTAGAACTGGGGGAGGAAGGGGAGAGGGAGAGGGAGGTAAGGTGCCTGTCTGGTGCCATGGCTTGGAGGGACAGGGAGTGAATCCTCAGGATCGCAGAAGCAGCTGCATGGGGGAGGGAGCTGTATGTCATTGTCCACCTAGGGACAAATGACCTGGCAGGGAATGAGATCAGAGCAGTGCAAGAGGAGCTTGTGGAGTTGGGGAGGGGCCTTAGACAAATAACACGTATGGTAACCTTCTTGGAGGTGCTGCCAGTCTATGGCAGGGGTGAGGCTATGGTACTCTACACCATGGGATTCAATGAATGGTTTCAAAACTGGTGTGGAGCTCAGGGTCTTGGTTTCATTGAGGACTGGGGGTCCACCTGGAGGGATACAGGCCTATACTGGTGTGATACCGACCACCTTAGATTGACGGATCATTATCAAGCCTATCAATCTGCAATCATCTATAAGAAGGCAGAGTTCCTGTCCAGGGAGATTGCAGTAGCTCAGAATTGACCATCTTTGCTTTTCCAAACTGTGGACAGACTGTGCAACCCAGCCTGTCTACAAGTTCGGGAAGCCTTTTCGCAAATAGAGTCTGGTGAACTTGCTTGATTCTTTGCGACTAAGGTGGCTGACATCAGGGTGGCACTCCAACCAGCACACTCATTGGGCATTGCTTTGAGCCAGTATTTGGCCACTAGCCTTCAGCATTCCTGGAGTACCTATGACCACCCAGAGTTCATGGATGTCATGCGGATTGTCCAGGGTGTGCACCCTACTTGCTGTAGTTTGTATCCTGGACCAACTTCCCTAGTTTTGGGTTGTATCAATTCCATAAGTCTGGCCCTAGCATGGATTGTCTGGTGCTCCTTGGAAACAGGTGAGTTTCCTAGCTCCCTGAAGGCAGTGGTGGTTACAACCCTACTGACATAAGCTTCTTTGGACCCAGACTACCATGTGAACGATGGACCTATCTCTAACCTTCCCTTTTTAGGGAAGGTTGTTGAGAAGGTTGTGACCACACAACTGGAGAACCATCTTACCATCCATGACATCTATGAACCTCTCCAGTCTAGTTTTTGAAAGAGGCATAGTACTGAGACAGCGTTGGTTCGGGTGCACAATGATCTCCTGATGGCTAGAGATTGGATGAACTGCTCCATCTTGGTTCTTCTTGATCTCTCATCAGCGTTTGACACTGTGGACCATGATGTTCTGTTCAGTCACCTGAGATTCATCTGTGTGACCTGTCGGGTACAGTCCTCTGGTGATTTACATCTTTATTCACCAGAAGAACCCAGAGGGTGGTGTCCGGGGTTTATTCCTTGGACCCAATCCCTTTGTCACGTGGGGTTCCTCAGGGGTCTGTGTTGTCCTCCATGTTGTTCGCAGTGTTCGTGCTGCCCCTCAGAGACACTGTAAGAAGGTATGGGCTGAGGTTTCACTGCTATGCTGATGATACCCAGCTCTGCCTTTCTTTTGCACCAGACCAGAATAGAGCTCTCTCGGTCTTTAATAACTGCCTTGCAGAAATCCAGGACTGGATGAATTTGGGTTGGTTGAAGTTGAACTCAGAAAAGACTGAGGTGCTGGTTGTGGATCCCGGGATGCTGGAAGGGGGGCTGTGGTTAGGTTCACCCTTGGGTCTTTTTCTTGGGGGCCGATCACTCCTGACCTCTGAATGGGTGCAAAACCTGTGGGTAATTTTTGATGAGGGGCTGATGCTTCATTCACAGATGTCGGCCATCATCAAGACCTCATCTTACCATCTGAGGACTATCTCCAGGGTTAAACACCTTGTTCCATCCGGCAATCTTCCCGTGTTGGTCCATGCCTTTGTGTCCTCACATCTGGACTATTGCAACTTCCTGTACCTAGGGCTACGTGGGGTGGAAATCCACCTCTTGCAGCTAGTGCAGAACGCTGCAGCCCAGCTTTTGACAGGAACTTCCCAGTCCTGTCATATTTCCCCCATGCTATGCGGTCTGCACTGGTTGCCAGTACAGTGGTGGATTACCTATAAAATTGGACTTTTGACCTATAAAGCCCTACATGGACAGGGCCCCGACTACCTGAAAGAGCTTCTGGTACACTATTGCCCTGGGCAATCACTCCACTCTACTGACGAGGGGTTGTTATAGATTCCAAGAGTGTGTTTAAAATCTTCTGGGGTCTGAGCATTTATGCACGAAGCCCCAACCTTTGGAATTCTCTATCCCATCAGTTATGGGAGTACGCGACCATGGAGCGCTTTAAACAAGCATTAAAAACATACCTCTGGCAACAAGCATTCAGTGACTGATGGATTTAATTTACTTTTATTTTTTGCTTTATAATATTTATGTGTTAATGTGTTGTGTACCATGATATGTTTTAATTAATTGTAAAGTGCCTTGGTTTTTGACAGGAGCCGTAAAAATAGTTTTATTATTATTATTATTATTATTATTATTATTATTATTATTGTTATTATGGTCTGCATCTGTCTAGGCGGGGAACCAAGATCCTAGGTGATAGGTTTAAATGCTTCATTGACAAGCATTTAAACTAGCCAAGGGAGAAATCCCAGCCTCCCCCACAAAACAGAGTAGTTAGTGAGGCAAACACCAAGGTAGAGAAGTCAATAGGGAGCAGGACAGAGGTACATGAAGAAAAAGGCAAAGGCAGTAAAGACAGGGATGGGTCTAAAAGGGGTAAGGCCACCAAAAAATGGAGGGTAATGAGTACCAATGCCCATAGTCTGGGTAACAAGCTCAATGAAATAGTGGTCTTGATGGAAGAGGGTTGCCTAGATATAGTGGCAGTCACAGAAACATGGTACACAGAGAACCATGACTGGGATGTCAGTATACCAGGGTATGCAGTCTACAGGAGGGACAGGGAGGGTAAAAGAGAAGGAGGATGAGGAGGAGGAGCTCTCTAGGTAAGAGAAGGGATTAAAGCAATGGAACTAAAGGGTAAACAGGGAGGAGAGGAGGTACTGTGGGTCACTCTGGAGACAGGAATAGGCACCACAATCCGCACAGTGGTTGTATACAAACCCCCATCTCAGGGGGAGGCAGTGGACAAGGAAATGATAGAAGACATCCTTAGAATGGCAGAAAAAGGGGAGATATTGTTAATGGGAGACCTGAATATGCCAGTTGTTAACTGGAGCACCTTTGCTGCAGCCACATCCAAGAGCAGGGCCATTCTTGATGCCCTACAGGGGGCATGCCTCAGACAGCTAGTGTTCAAACCCACTCAGGATGGAGCAATCTTAGATCTGGTACTTTCCAATGGGGATGGAGAGAGGATCTCAGATTTATTTATTTATTTTTTGCAGTTAAATAAGTTTTATTAAAGTTTTAACAACTAGTACAACATAAAAACAACACATCAGAGTTGCAGTTTTGTCACATCTTACCCAAGTATCCCACTCCACTCACCCCCAAACACATGTATTTTAAAATGATAAGGTTCTTTTTAAGTCATGCTATAAAAGTCACTCCAACCTGTACTTCCCACCCCTCCAGGTCTGTCCACTTAGTCCCAGTGCCCCCAACCCCTCCCACTCTCCCAAAACATCATTCCTATTAATGTATGCAGAAGAAATGTCATGTTATAAAGTCTATATCAAATCATACTGTAAGTATAGATCAAATGATTAAAATGGTTACATATATGAGGAGAGAGGGCCAACAAGGTCAAAATTTGAACCCATCACTCACCACCCAACTAAAAATTGAATGAATGGATCTCAAAGATCATGGAACTGCAACAGCCTGTTGTGTTGCACAGCAATAGACAGTTCAACATTCAAGGCTAGGAATGTTTCTTGTATCCATTCATGGAATGTAGGGAGAGAATCTTCAATCTGGAGTGGAAGTAAAAGTAGTTTTGCTACTGCAGAAACTAAAGCCATGTAAAATTTATGTTTCAAAGAACCAATTGCAGAATATTTTCCAATTATACAAATGTCCAATGAAAAACATCCTACCTTCCCAGAAAGGGGAGTAAGATGTCTCTCAATGTCTTGCCAGAAAGCAGATACTTTTGCACATAACCATATCATATGCAGCATTGAACCTTCTTCTTCTTCTTTACATTTAGGACATGTAGCATCTGCTCGCTTGCCTATAGGATGAAGCTGGAGAGGAGAATAGTATACGTTATGGAGGATATTAAACTGTATTAAATGTAATCTGTCTTGTTTGACAGTTTTATATATATCTTTCCAAATTGTTTTCCATTGTCATAAACCAAATTAGCAGCCGAGGCCCAGTAATACACTATTGGTTAGACGGGCTTCCAAGTTAGAAGTTCCAACTCTTTGTATAGTTTAGAAATCTGCTTGCTATATGACATTACAGTAGCAAGACTTTTAAATAACACAGCAGCATTAGTTGACCAGGGGGGTTTCCCCACCATAGAATGTATGCAGTGCTTGAGCTGCAGGTAATCAAACAGAGAGTAAGTCAGGAGGTGCAAGTTGTTTCTAAATTCTAATGGGGTTAGGAATTTGTCCTGTTTTACAAAATCAGATAAAGTGGAGGTTGCCAGATCCCGTCAAACTGAAGGAAGTAGAACTGTGTCCCCTATCTTAATATTAGGGTTTTCCAGGAGTGACTGTCCCAAATCCTTATTGCAGCTAAGTTACAATAGTTGGCATTATTGTCTAAGTGCTTTGACCGACCATCCTATGGGGGACTCTCTTAGCTGTGTAGGGAGTTTCTATATGTAATATAGAGAAATGAGGATAGGGAAATATAGAATGTTGCCCCAAAAAGTTCTCTATGTGAAGTCAGTCTAATGTCTTAGCAGTCCTTAGTGCATTGTACACCCTTTGCCAATATTTACAGCCATGGAAAGCAAGATAATATAAGAACATGTTGGGAACCTGTAACCCACCCATCTCTCTAGGCCTGCATAGTTTTTCCAGTGCCTTCCTGGGGTGCTTCCCCAGCCACAGAAAAGAAGACCAGATGAAATTAATCCTTTGGAACCACCTTTTATCCAATGAGATATTCAACGTGGAAAAAGGGTGCATTAACTGTGGAAAAATTACCATTTTCAATAAGTTAACTCTTCCCCAGAGTGTCACGGGTAAATGTTGCCATCTTTGCAGATCAAGCTTCATTTGTTTTACTACTGGATCTAGATTTAACTGTTTAAGTGTAGTGAGCCTTGGGGAAAGATTTATTCCTAAAAAGAAAACTGTGTGAGGATCCCACTCGAGGCTGAGTCCCTTCATCTTATCCCTTGAATATGATTCTGCCAAGGAAAGAACTATAGTATTGTGTCAGTTTAGTTTATAACCAGCCAGGACACTACAGTCTGATATAAAATGTAAACATCAGGTAGTGATCTTTCTCAGTCAGCAATATGTAATAATACATCATCAGCAAACATAGAAAGTTTTAATTGAAGAGGGCCAACTTGAATGCCCATTATTCCCACAGTTATTTTATTTCTTCTGACTAAAGGTTTAATATATAAATTAAAGAGCATAGGGGAGAGGAGGCATTCCTGCTGAGTTCCTCTAGTAAAGATTCAGTCTGAAGGGCAAGTATAAAATAATTTAAGCCATTTAATAAACTCTTTGGGAATGTTCTATCTTGGAAGAACATTATACAACAAATTCCATGCCACTCTATCAAATGCCTTTTCCGTGTCTAGGGAGACGAGCACCTTGTCAACATCCCCCCCGCCAGAAGTGAAGAGAAGATGAAAAATCTTTCAGAAATGATCACTGGAATTCCTACCGGCAATAAGCCCCACCTGTTCTGGACCGATTAGGTTAAACCAAACCTGCTTTAAATTAAATGCCAGAACGTTGGCTAAAATTTTGATATCAATATTTAAAAGAGAGATGGGTCTGTAATTGTCTGGAACAGAAGAATCTCTCTCCAGTTTGGGTAGTACTACAATTCGAGCCTCAAATAAATCAGTTTCTGTGATGTTGTTGGCATAAATATAATTAAATGTAATGGTTAGATATGGGGCCAGTATATCTCTAAATGTTTTGTGACAAATGGGGAAAACCATCAGGACCTGGGACCTTATCTAAAGGAAGATGATCTATAGCATCAAAAACTTATTTTTCAGATACATATCCATTTAACGTTTGTTGCTGAGATTTCATAAGTTGGGATAAATCAACCCCCTTAAAGAAATTCTCAAAAAGAGTGGGATAAATTTCATCAACTGTAGGAGCCGAGTAGAGAGACTGGAAGAAATCTTTGAATATATTAGCAATTTTATCCGAGTCCAGAGTCACGGAATCTGAGGTAGAGTCAACTGAGGCTGCTACCCACCTAGCTGCTTTCTGTTATTTGATTCTGTCAGCTAAAAGTCTCCCAGCCTTCTCTCTTACCCAATATAGGTTGCATTAATATATGACGCAACGTTTACTGTACGATCTAGAAGGTAAAATTAATATTTGGCCCTCAGAGAGTAAAGCTCAACCCACAAATGTTCCTAAGATATTTTAGAGAACTGACATTCCAGAGCGTGGATACGGGACAGCCACCCCTCTACCTGGGTATTAAGTTTATTTTTACGTACCATGGCTAGCCTAATGAATTCTTCTTGCCACATAGCCTTCATTGTTCCCCATAGAAGATCCTTAGTGATTACTGAAATAAAGTTTTCTTCCCATGAAGTAGAGATAAATGTTTTCATATGTTCTAACACATATTCGTCAGTAAGCAGTTGTGTATTGAGGGACCAAGTGCCAGGTTTATGGGTGGGTATTGACACAAATAGGTCAGTCCAAATGGGGGAATGGTCAGAAAGAACTCTAGGATGAATGCCTACTCCTCCCACCCCTACCAGGTTTGGGCTGCTGAGAAGAAAATAATCAGTTCAAGAGTAAACCCCACGTGGGGGAAAAGTAAAAGGTATAGTCCCGATTGTGTGGATATGTCATTCACCATGGGTCTACTAAGCCTAAATTTTTCATAAATTCTCTTAACGCCCTTTGGGCCGGGGAAAGACCCACCCACCTACAATAAGATCTGTCTATGTCATTAGAAAAACATAGATTCCAGTCCCCTCCTAGAAGGCAAGGGGTATTCCAAAATGAGGAGAGTAAAGTAGCTAATGGGGGGGAAGAACAATGGAGTGTCAGCATTTGACCCATAAATACAGCCAAAAAAAATTTCCACACTAGACAGCTGTCCATGGAGAATAATATATTGGCCTTGCGGGTCTTGCCACTCCCTAATCAACCTAAAGGGGACTAATCTGTGGAATAGGATCACCATACCTCCCCTTCTGGCACTTGTTCCCACCCCAAAAACCTGTCCCACCCAAAGCTTTTTGAACTTAAGTATTGGCTCACGGGGAATGTGAGTTTCTTGCAGCATCACAATATGGGGATGGTAATGATTTAAATGTCTCAAAACACAGTATCTTTTCGAATCCCCCCTTGATATTCCATGAAAGTATGTTCCAGGAACCGATAGTAATAATTTAAGAAGATAATTCCCAAGGTCAACCACCTGCATAACAGAATAATAAAAGCATCCCCTTGAAAAATCCCTCCTCCCACCCTCCCCTTTTACTGAAACCCATATCATCCCATCCCTTTTAAGAAAAAGTATAACCCCAAATCCCTGACCTAACCCTAGCTTATCTGAGACCCAGGCCAAGTGCCCTCTCCAAACTCGATGGTCCATGATACCCAAAGAGAAGCACCCCCACCAACTCCTGTGAGACACAGTCATACGTCATCCCCACCCTCATCTATCCTATCATCATTCTTCCAAAAGTATTGGGCATGGAGTCTTATAATATAGCATGTAGCTGGCTATTTAACCTTACTAGGAAACCTGGGGTGTAGGAAAATAGTCATGTCCTCCTAAAAATATTGAAATATTGGCAGTACATTATGACATAGTCAGATTAAATTGGAAACATTAATCTTGTTTAAAGCTATCTGCTCCCCATTTAGTAAAATTCACTCCAATTAGATTATGAGGTTTATTTTCAAACTGCATCAATGGTAACCATTAAAAAATTAGAAGAGAACATCTTTATAAATATGGAGGAAAAAGGAAAAAAACAAATGCTACTCATGTCCTCGAGAGGAATGTTTCCCGCTTTCCACCTCCTCAAGTGCTGTCCCACAAAGCACTTTTAGAAAATAGGTTTAATATTTGTGCTCCTGAAATTTTAAAAGGCACTAAAGTAACCATTACAAGTCCCCATTTTTAGAGTGTATATTATCGTCTTAGGAAAAAAAGGAAAACAGAAAAAACTGATCCCTTGGGAGCCTGGTGATCTGCACAAAACATTGACATGAGTTTGCATTACAACATCATTACAGAAACAAACCTGTTATAGAATTCTGTGTAACATCATTATTGTTGAGCACAGGAAAAATCATATCTCATCAGCTGTAGTAATAACTGGCTGACTAACCTGTTGTAAATCCCCTGTCACCAACCGAAAAAAAAGATTTCTTGAGAGATGGATATCAATTTTCAAGATAGTACAAAATTTAGCTGCTGTCTGCAAAAATATAAACAAATCTGTCAGTAGAATAGTAGTCCTAATTTTGGCTAGCAAATAAGTATAATAGCTAAGTGAAAAAATAAAAAAAAGACAAAATTCCCCCAGTCATGGACATTATGGAATTAGAAACAGTCCAGAGCTATCAAAATAACTGAGTATATTAACCATCAAATTAAAGGGATGTCCAGTAAGGCAAAGAAAAAAATAGACAGCTTTAAACATGCTAGCAGATCTGAAGTACAAGTAAATACCGCATGCATTTATAGTCACAAAGGGAGAATGATCTGGAAGCTTCTAAATGAAATGATTAGATGGCACCCTCTCCCTTGGTAAAGCTGTCTATACAGGAGCCCACTGGAATAAAGCATGCTAAATTAAATCGAATTGCTTCTGCTTTTATGTTGGGTCACAGAAGCTTAGCTGCAAATACTCATGAATTACGTTGTCCTCCGATTGTTTTTTGATAAACAGGCCCCCACTTTTCATTCTAGGGAAAGCCAAGAGGTTGTCAAAAAAAAAAAAATAAGAACTCAGTCCATAAAAACTTCCTTGAAACCACCTGTCAAATTAGCTAATAAATTTTAACTTGAGCATAGAAAATCTTCCTGTTTGTTCCTCCTGATTTGGGATCGCCCTCCTTTATCGAATAGGGCCGGTGTCAACCTGGCTAATTTGGCAGCTGCCTGGATTGCTGTATCGAAGTGGAATGTCCCAGATGGCAAAGTCACCTCAAGTCGGGTGGAATATAGCATCCAGTGTTTAATCTTGGCTGCCCAAAGTTTTGACTGAATTAGTCTATAAGTGGCCCTTTCATACCACACCTTGTATGTCATATCTGGTAACACTCGAATCCTCCTGCCTTCCCATTCTGATTGAACAACTGATCTGGAGGCTTTTAAAATATGATCTCTGTCTAAGTAGTTAGGAACCTTGAAGATAATTGGACGTGGTGGATCTCCTGGGGTAGACATAGGTCTAATAGATCTATGGGTCCTCTCAATAATGTATGTAGAGCATTAGGTGAGGGGCCAGCGATCTTAGTGTAAGGTTTTTGCATTAAATTATTGGAAGATGGTCACTCAGCTCCCCCTGGAAGCCCCAGGAGGATGAGATTATTTCTCCTGGATCGGTTCTCCAGGTTGTCCACTTTTTCCTCTAATTTTTTCATAAAGCGCCGGAGGGTAACTACCTCAAGCTTTATTTTATTGCTTTTTTCCTCCATGGAAGAGATTTGGATTTTGGCATCTTGAACTCATGTGGTAAGTTCTTTTACTCTCGGTTTCCAAGCTTGGAATTCTATTAAAGAGAAGAGGCCAGTTTTAATAGTTTGGAGTTCTTGGAACATTTGCTCTGAAGTAATATTTGTCGGCGGTTCTTGCTGTGTTGTTGTAATTGGAGATGTGCTTCTCCTAGACTGGTTTGGCTCAAGTTCTCCCATGGTGTCATGTTCCCCATCTGATTCCTCAACTGATGTAAAGTTGATTTTTTGCTCCATTGGAGCAGGTTTTTCAATCATTCCAAGCTGCAAGCAAGAAACAGGCCATCAGATAAGATTGTGGGTGATAACCTCTGCACTATTTGAGGAAGGAAAGGTAAGAAAAATACTCAGTTTAGCAGAGCTCCTCAGCCAAGCTGTTTACTCACTTGCTGGAATCATGTGACTCTGAGGATCTTGGATTTAGAAGTGGGTAGCCATCTGGGAAGAAGCAACCACCAGAAAGTGTGGTTCATGATAAATGCAGCCATTGAGTCAAGCCATACAAAAGCAAGGGTATTGGACTTTAGGAGGGCTGACTTTGGGGAAATGGGAGAGTGCCTCAGAAAAGAACTAGAAAACGGGCAAGAAAGAGCAGTGGAGGAACAATGGGGAAAAATCAAAATAGCCATCACAGAAGCAACAAGTCTTTGTGTGAAGCAAATCAGCAAAACAAAATGAAGGAAAAAACACTACAGTTCTCAAAAGAGGTAGCAGGGGAAGGTTAGGGAGAAAAAGGTAGCATTCAGGAAGTATAAGTAAACACAGAAGGAGCAGGATAGAGAACTGTACTACTTAAAGCAGGAGGAAGTGGGGAACACTGTCAGAATAGCAAAGGCACAAACTGAGGAAGAGATAGCCAATCAGTTAAAGAGATAAAACCTTTTATAGGTACAGTACATTAGGGAGAGAAGAAAGACCAAGGGATTGATAGTGAGGCTTAATAAAGGGAAGGGGGTGGGCAGAGGGTGACGGTGAAAAAGCAAGGATACTGAACAAATACTTCTGCTCAGTATTCACAAAAGAAGAGGAGGGGGAAGTACCTAAACCAAACAACAGAAGCACTCTGGATAGGGGTGTTGATACCAGTCCATTCACAGAAGAAAGGGTCCTGAAAGAACTCTTAAAACTGAAGGCGGACAAAGCAATGGGGCCTGATGGAATTCACCCCAGAATTCTTAAAAACTAAGGGGAGAACTAGTAACACTACTAACTAACCTTTTTAACAAATCATGGGAGGATGGTGTGATACCTGAGGACTGAAGGAGGGCAGTTGTGATTTCCCTTCACAAAAGTGGGAGCAAGACAGAGGCAAGAAACTACAGACCTTTTAGTTTGACCTCAGTGGTAGGGAAAATGATGGAATCACTTCTGAAGGAAATAATTGTTGAGTACCTAGAGGCCAGTGGGGGACAGGCCCCAAGACAGCATGGGTTCACAGCAGGAAGGTCATATCAGACAAATCTAATTGATTTCTTTGACTGCGTGACCAAAGTAGTAGACCAGGGAGGGGCTGTGGACATGGCCTACCTAGACTTTAGCAAGGCATGTGATACAGTCCCACACAGAAGATTAATAAACAATTTAACCAACCTGGGAGTGGGTCCCAGGGTTGTAGCATGGGTAAAACATTGGTAGGACAACAGGACACAGAGTGTTATAGTAAATGGAATCCACTCCAAAGAAAGGGGGATTACTAGTGGAGTACCACAGGATTCAGTACTGGCACCAGTCCTCTTTAATGTCTTTAAAGGTGACATTGCAGAGGGACTGGAAGGGAAAGTATGCCTCTTTGCAGACAACACAAAGATCTGCAACAGGGTTGATACACAAGGTGAGGTGAAAATCATGAGAAGGGACTTGGCAAGGTTGGAGGAATGGTCAAAAATATGGCAGCTTAGATTCAATGCAAAAAAGTGCAAAGTAATGCACCTGGGAGAAAAACAACCCAGGGGAAGAGTACACAATGTGGGGGTGAGGGGAGAGGTACTAACAACAACAAAAATGGAAAGGGACCTGGGGGTAGTCATATCATATGGCCTAAAGGTAGGCAAGCAATATGATAAGGCATTAATGAGGGCTGGGGGGTACTGGAATGCATAGGGAGAGGCACCACCAGTAGAAAACAGGAAGTTGTTATCCCTCTATACAGACAGTTGGTGAGACCCCATCCGGAATACTGCATGCAGTTCTGGAGACCCCATCTCTGCAAGGACATAGACAGTATAGAGGCAGTCCACAGGAGGGTAACTAAAATGGTACAGGGTCTGCAACAGAAGCCATACAAAGAGAGACTAAAGGAGCTTAATATGTATACCCTAGAGGAAAGGAGGGAGAGGGAGGATATGATAGAAACATTAAAGTACCTCAAGGGAATCAACAAAGTCCAAGAGGGTAGCATCTGTCAGAAAAAGAGATATGCAAGAACAAGAGGGGCACAATTTGAAGATAGAGGGGGAACGGCTCAGGGGCAATGTAAGGAAGTATTTTTTCACAGAGAGGGTGGTGGATGCATGGAATGGCCTTCCTGAGAAGGTTGTGGGGTCAAAAACAGCGGGGAAATTCAAGAATGCATGGGACAGACATAAAGCAATTCTAGTGGGGGGTAGGAGGAAGTAGGCTGTTGGTTAACTAGGATCTGCAGCTGATCCAATGGGTAGGGAAATGGGAAGACTGGGTGGGCCAAGTAGTCCTTGTCTGTTGTCAAAGTCTATGTTCTATGTTTCTGTACTAAAAAAGAATGACCAGACTTCAAGCTACTCGATACCTACCCTGGAAAAAATCAGAAAAGGGGAGGATTACTTCTCTTCAGCTTCAGCTTCAACAACATTCCACAATAGAGTTATATAAAATTACTCAGGAACAAGGGTATACTGAGCCAATGGTATACAAGGATATTGACACAAAACACTATACTGCAGTATCAACTTACCTAATGAATAGAAATGTCCATCCCCAAATGTGGGACCTGGTATGGTTGTGTTGTCATGGTCACCACTTTGGATTTAAAAATAATGTAAAGCATAAGATCATATTATCCCAGGTCGCTCCTGTAAAAAAGCTTTCAGCTTAGTGTGCTATACCTGGTTAAACAACTAAATAAAAAAAAACAAAAAAAAAAACGATCACATTAGATTGCATTTGCCTCGTGCAGACTGTGCAAGCATTCCAGAAACAATGCAGCATCTTTTCATGCAGTGTCATTTTGCATCATTCTTTTGGTTACATCTAGCCAAGGAATAGAAGTCTAAAGTTTAGAGCATGCTGTCATATATACAAATCATATCAGGCCTTTGTTCTGGAGAACTGAATCCACAGCCCTCTACTTTCTGGTTACTACTGACTTGCATAAAGTTCTTTTTAGGGCAAGCAGATGCTGCTTATTGTTTCAGTAGCAAAGGTAAAGCTCAGACCAAATATTAGTACTGGTGCACTAGACCATTCAAAGGATATACAAGTATGATATGGCACAATTGCACAGAAAGGACTTGAAACTGAAATGGAGAAATCTGCCATACATAAATGTATAGTTTATTCAATAAGTTGTTTCAGCCCTTTCTCTCTTCTTTTTATGTAGTTTCTTTCAATTTTGTGTTTGCTGTAGTTTTCAGTATATTAGAGAACTTAGGTATGGTGTGATACCTATGATTTAAGGACTACTGTATTAGGTTGTGTTATACGGTATAAGTTGATTATTACTTCTTGATATATTTTTGGCATATTTGTTACTGTATTATTTGATTCTTAATAGAAACATCCCCCACTCCTCTTTGATAAGTGCCATGGGATCTTTACCTTCCACCTGAACAGTGACCACAGATGGGCAGAAGGGACCTCAGTTTAACATCTTTTCCAAAGGATGGCACCTCATTACTGCAGCACGCCCCTCTCCATGCAGCACTACAGTATCAGTTTGGGTATTACTCCAAGTGCCTGGTGTAGGACTAGAACCCATGACCATCTGATCTTCCTGACCCAAAAGTGACTGTGCTACTGTACCTACTGAGCCACTGACACTGATTGTAACTGTGAGCAAACAAGGCAAGTTTAAAACCTCAAACAAAAAATAAGTTTAAAAAACAATTAAAAAAATCGCACAGAGATACCAGATTCACATTATATTTGGATTCAATAAATTAGATTAGGAAGCATAGCAATCTGTTATCTCACACAATCAGAATCCCTATTTCATTCTTTCATGCAGTACAAGTCCCTGTGTATACTGCAAGCATACAGATTATCCTTTATATTATGGCCAAGATAAAATCAGGACGATAACCTGGAAGAGAAGGTGCAGTGTGAACATTTGTCAAATAATACAAGGCAAGGATGTAGCAGAAGCATTTTCAGAGACCATCTGCCAGTTCAGGTATCTTACAAAAAAGGTGCTTGTCATCCCCCACCACCCATGTATAAATTCTCTGTGCCTCCCTTCATAACAGGAGTGCATCCAATTACCCTGCCCCCCAAACCTTTTTCCAATTGGACACATTTGGATGCCCATAAAAATACCTTATGCAGAATGTTGTCTGATGCCTTAGTAATGTGACCGGTCAGAACGTATTCATGATTTTTAACATATGGGGCAGGATTTTCAAAGCATGACGTGGGGCTTGCAATGGGCCCTACACCATGGCACTTAGATTCTAACAGTGTGCCAAATCGATTCACCACAAGTGCACACAATTTTACAACCTCAGGCACAGTTGTGACAGGTTCCACTATTTATGGTAGCTTGCACCAAATATCTGGCACAAGCTCCATAAAAAAGGCCCTCAGGACTGCCACAACCTAGACTACAAAAAGTTAGTCTAACATGCAGCAGCCAGCGCACAGGGTAAAAAATCCCAGTCGCCGGCCAGGAAAATGCCACAAGCCCTGTGTGCCATATGTTCGGCACACCTGGGGCATGCAGCATTCTCGCCATTTTGAAAATCCTGCCCATGCTCTCCTGGGACAGCCTGCCATTGCAGCAGTAGTGCTACTGTTGTTGTCGGAGGGCCTGCCAGGGGAGAAGTGAGTCTCTACCATTACCACTGTGCAATTGCCACTTGGGTGACCAGGGGTGGCAGTGTAGACAAGAGAGTGATTCGGGAAGGAGGAGTCACCATTTAGCTGCCTTGGTGCATTCCTGCACATGCATGCATTTGACCACTCTCTGTCTCACCTGGCATCTCAGTGGGATGGGAAACTGTAGGAAGAAAACAGACCGCAGCACTGTGGCATGATGAGCCAATGCTTAAAGTTCAAAACTAAAACGGATGAACTCCACCCGGAAAAACTCTCTTATAACTCTTCTTTTATTTTCAATGAACACAATCCATTAATTGGACAACAGTTTTGTGGCTCTGTCACTTCCTCAGGCCCCACATCTCTACTATAAAAAAATGCTTTTTTTAATATCGTAAAGTATATACTTGCATAATATTTCTTATTTCACAATATTGTGCTACCCTCCACCAAGCCAGCTTTGATGCTATGCATACATTCACCGTGATATCATCATCATGCCCAATGGCAATATTCCAAATTTTTTTCCAGGTATTTGTAACCAGTTTCTCTAATAAATATAGTGACCCTGAGAGCAATAATCTGAAAGAGTGTATAACAAGATTCTTTCTATGAGCCATATTATCGCTTTTTTATATTTCCTCTTTCATTCCACTCAATGGTCAAGTCTGTACCTGTTTTATATGGCTCTCGTGTAAGTTGTCAGCAACCTGTTGAAAGTCATAGAATGTCTTACACTCACTTTTATATAATCTAACGCTAGTACATAGTGCTGTAGGTATATTACAAAGTGTCTTACTTTAAATATTTGTGTTTACTTAGTTTGTCACAAACTTCTAATTCTGGCTGCTCAGGAATTCTACAAAAATATAGTGAAACATTTTACTTTTGTGTGCTTTATCATTAAGAATCTCATTTGCACTAAGCTTATAACTCCAAAGAAAGTGATAAAAAACCTACTAAATTCTCACTTCACCACAAAAACACTGAATCCCCATGCAAAGGGTTCTGGGCTTGAACTGCAGTTTCAGACCACCTGAGCACACACCATTCTGTCTGTTTCAGACAGCTTTCAGCCTGCACTGAGGCATGGAGTCAGTGCGACTTCAGCAATGACATTGTTTGCCCCCACCTCCCGGGTCTGGAGGGAGGAGGTCGAAGGGGTGAGAACACAGTTAGCAAAGGGTGGAGGGGGTGAGCAACACTTAACAAGAGTACGTGGAGGGGTGCACACAGAGTGGATAAATGTGAATAGAAGAATAGAGGGAAGAGCAGGAAAGTCAAATTCTAGGTGGAGGGTGGTGTCTCTGAATGCACAGAGTCTTGGAAACAAGATGGATGACCTGCAGGCACTATTAACAGACAGGAGGGTGGACATAGCTGCAGTAACCGAGACTTGGGCAACATCACACCATGACTGGAACCTTGCGTTCCCTGGATATAAATTATACAGGAGGGACAGGGTAATCAGGAAGGGGGAGGGGTGGCAGTTTATATCAGGGAGAGAATAACTTGCACAAGGGAGGAGTTGTAGGAAGGGGAGGTAGAGGAATTACGAGTTCAGTTAAGGTCCAATAGAGGGAGAAAGGTGATGCTGGGGGTGAGTTACAGACCACCCAGTCAGGATGAGGAAAGGGACAAGGAACTGAGCTCACAAATATTGGAAGCTGTGGGGAAAGGAGAGGTGGTAATTGTGGGGGACTTCAACCTGCCCAATGTGGACTGGAAAATACCCTCCACAACATGTGCTAGGAGTCAGGTGGTCCTGGAAGGCTACAGAGTGGGTTCCTGACTCAGGACATAACTGAACCAACAAGAGCCGAGGCAATTCTTGATCTGTGCTCACAAGTGGGGAACATGTACATGAAATAATGTTCAGGGAGCCACTGGGTAGAAGTGACCATTGCACAATGTGGTTCCAGTTGAATATGGGCAGGGAAAGCATCCCGACTAAGACCAGCATCTTTGATTTCAGGAGGGCGGACTTCAGAAAAATGGGCGAAGTGCTAAAGAGCCATCTGGTGGGCATCACTGCAGATATGGAGGTAGACCAAAGATGGTCCATCATTAAGGAAGGAATACTGGTTGCCACAGATGAATGCGTTAAGCTCAAGGGGGAAACACACAAGGGCCAAAGTGCCCAGCTGGTTCAGTTCTGGGATTGCCCATGTAGTAAAGGAAAAGTGGTTGGACTATAGAAAATTCAGGAAGACCAAGAGAGAGGTGAATAAGCAAAATTACCTAAGGTTGGCTAGTGATGCAAGTAAGGAAGTCTGGTGAGCAATGGCACAGAAGGAGCTGCAAATAGCTGAAGGAATTAGGAAAGGAGAGAAGGCTTTCTTTCATTATGTAAATGAGAAAAGGGACATGAAGGAAGAGATTGTTAGGCTTAAGAAAGAGATGGAGTGAGTGGAGGATAACGGGGGAAAGCAGAGATACCAAATGAATACTTTTGTTCCGTCTTCACCAGGGAGAAGGATGGACCAGTGCCTTCAGAAGAGAAAAGAAGAGCGGAGAGAGGGGGGACACATATGTAGTGATAGAGGATGATAGAGTGAGGGAGGGTCTGCTGGCATTAAACATGGACAAATCACCAGGCTCAGGCAGAGTACATCCAAGGGTACTAAATGAACTGGCTGAGGAGCTGGCACAGCCACTGGCAGACCTATTTAATAGTTCATTAGAGGCAGGCGTGGTACCGCAGGACTGGAGAACAGCACATGTAGTGCCCCTCAACAAAAGTGGTCCCAAGGATGACCCAGGGAATTACAGACCAGTCAGTCTGTCCTCCATTGTGGGCAAGCTCATGGAGACAATACTTAAGGAAAGACTGGCTTTTATTATACTTAACTGCAGATGTTTTATTATACCAAATTACTTGCATGGCAGAAACCAGTGATAGGGCCATATGAGGTAATAGACACCATTATGGTCTAACTACAAGATCTGGCACCTAATTTCTACATTTTGTAGCAACGTAAATGTGGCAAAGACACAGCTGGATAAAGACATCTGAGCACTGCAGGTTCTAATGTCACCCTAACCATAGTTACTATACTGCTCTCATCATTTAAAGTCAACAAAGACCTGCATGTGCGTGATCCCACATTCACAAGGGTCGGTCCATTCAGTCCACAATTCCTGCTGATGAGACTTCCAGGATATGGCCTCAGTACTACTCTGTTCCTTTCCCTAGCCCTCCGGGTCTTGGATTTCCATCTACTTACTACCCTCCTGGATACACCACACACTTACCCTTTGGCCAGGCTCCCCATTTCCCTGGCTTCTTTCATTTCTATTGCCCATTCACCATACATGAGAAGCAGAACTACTCAGTGTTTAGCAACTTATTAACCCAATGTTTGATGCTTAGGCTTCCTGCTGCCTCTGCAGGCTCTTCAAACAGATCTAGACGTCCCTGTCTAGTCCCGCATCGCAATCCGATGACCTATGAGTTTCTAACTTCCTGCACTGCGTTGGCCATGGAGAACTTACCTAGCAAGCTTCTTGCTCTTTGTTGCTCTGCATCTGTTTTTTTTTCATGGTAAGCTAGCCTTCGTGGGGCTCACTAACTCTACTCCTTCCTCTGGCTGACCTACGTGTGGACCAGCCGCCCATCCTATCCCATTCAGGGCCCTAGCTGGTTGCTTGCCTGTATTCTTAAAACGTCTGTCTTCATACTCTACCCCTGCACTCTATCAGGGCACATCCTGCTGAAGCCTTCCTGCCATGTCATTATATTCATATTGACTTTCATTAGCTTGGATACATTACCACGATTCTTGTCTTCAAGCCACTTTACTAGAGCCGGGATACTGCAGCCTCACCTTGCTACTCGCACCTACTTACTCAAAGATATACTCTGTACTCCCTTGGACTTCCATCTGGATTACAACTCAAGACAGTGGCAATTAATTCCTTGAATACTTTGCTATGCTGCTTCAGTTCATATAGATTTCCTATGACCCTCCTTGCTCCTAAGATAATTCAATCCATTAGAGCCTTTCTATGTCATACATAGGCATATGACATAAACCACATTCTTCTGCCATATTTCTACCATAATAAGCTCTGTGTGTTTGTTTGAACTTGTTAGACCAATCTCATGAGTTCATTTGTCAGCTAGCCACCTCATCCTGGCTCCTTCCTAATGTTTGTACATACCACCTATGTGGATGTTTGTTCAGCTAACAGACGGCTCCTAATTACCTGCTTGTTTCATGCCCTCCATGGTTTTCACATACCATGTAAAATTTACTCAGTTTACTCCTTGGCTACTACTTCCGCATTCCATGCAGGTTTATCACTACTACTACTGACCTACATGCAAGTCCTTACTTACTTATGCATACATGCTCTTACCTACCAGCATCTTCAGCTCTAGCCTCTGGGATCACTTCTACACCCTCTACTACTACTCAACATTTGCTTTGCCCTGCAGGATGGACAGCATCACTACATCACCACTCCGAATGATCTGCGCCCCTACGAGGCCTGGAGGTCCCTTGAACTTCTATTACAAACGCATATTATCTCACCTTCTACAGGACCTGCTTCACCGATTGGGCCTGAAGGTTCGATTATTGATACTCCATAACTGCCTCACCCAAGCTTCGGGGCCTAGAGGTTCGCATATTGCTTTCTAAACCTGCTTGCTCACTGTGCATGCTAGCCTTCAAGGAGATCCATGTTCCACTTGGATTTAGATCTGGATTAGCTTGGATATTAACCATCAATTCCTTTGGATGCTTCTGCATGGCTGCTTCAGTTCATATGGATTACTACTTCTACACTCCTGCCAGGACACTTAATTGAGCCTTATCTGAAGTCCTTCTATCTCATGTTGTAGACCTCAACATTAGTCTAATCCAGTGCTGTAAGGATCATTAGATTCTGTTACTTTGCCACTTCATGTGATTCAGTCCTCAACCATATACATCGCTCTAATGAACTATATTACTTAGACATGAGAAGCTCTTCATTTACGTGATTAATTACATTTCTTCAATGCTCCACTGTCCCTTACATAATCTATTCAATACTACTACTCTGCTACCACGTCTGCATCATGCAGGTCAATATTACTTCCACTACAGCTGACCTACACACAGGTCCTCATGAGTTATCCATTCATACTTACCTACTTCTCCCTCATAGGGCCTGGAGGTTCATCACAGGCTGTCACCTATTTCTGCAATCTGTTTCACCCCTTGGGGCCTGGAAGTCCATCAAGCTTATGTCTACTGATTCATACAAACATTTATTGACTAGTCACTTTACTTACTTACCTACCCCAGACTGGATGTTCCTAAGCCTCTCCAGCTCTTGTAGCCTTCATTTATCCCCTGTGCTCTATCATCAAAGCCTTCATCTGCAATTGTGCCATTCAGCACATCAACCACCAGTCTTTATTTTCTGAGTCTTAGAGACATAGTCATTTCATCTCAGGTGCCCTTGGAGAAGACTTCCTCGCCTTCAGATTGCTTGGCTAATGCAACTGTAGTATGCTTCCAATTATTCATGCTTGACTTTGTTTTCAATCTACTATAGGATTTACCCTGGACATGGAACTTTTGGATTAGAAATTCACTAGAAGATATGCTGCCATCTTCACTGACACTCTAACATCAGTATCTCGATTCCAGCTTCCTATCTTTCTCTGGATCAGGATCTACAACCCTGAAATTCGGATTAGCTGACAATTTAGTATTGTTAATTAAGATTATTCTCCTTTAGTATGCCTAGAAGGATGGGCAGGTCAGTAGCCATGGGTCCTCGGAGGTTCCCTCAAGGGTGTTTTTCTCTCTCCTGTGTGCTACTGGCCACACTCTCTGGAGTTGGAGGAGATAATCTTTCAGTTAACATTTGATACTTACTTCTTTTGGGGGATATCTTCCTACTTGACTAAGTAGCCTTCCTATGGTGGGATACAGAGTAAGGCCAAAACATCAAGTCTTATCAACTCACTTATCAGCAGAAACAATTAAGCACCATGCCTATACTATCCAGTTTACAGATACATTAACCATTGACCTACTCAAATCTACGAAAGGACCTAAGCACTAATCAACTCCTACTACTAATACTGTTACAGCATTGCCCTACTTCTGTTGGCCTCTGTATCCAAACACAACTTATATTAGACTGCAGTAACAAGCATAAGCACTGAGCTATGAACTACACATAATGAACATACAAGTTTTACTGAAGTAAAAATGAATTGCATTAAATGGTATCTGGTAAACACAAAAAATGAAACCTTGCCGGCCTGGTGGTGCAGAGGACTGAGGCACTGGATGCCTTGCCTCGCACTATGCTAGCGACCAGGGTTTGGGTCCTTGGGGTGCTGGCATGGGGGCAAAGCAGAGCAGTATTGAGAATGCCAGCAGACAGCTCTCCTCTTCTGAAGGTGGTGAGGGTGGGTTGGCACCCCCATAGTTCTGCTCCCACTGGGTGGAGGTCCGGTGGGTAGTGTAGGTGGAGAGAGGGCAGCAAAGGTAACGGGAGGTGGAATGGGCTGAGCTGGCACCATGGGGTGTGAAGCATGCCTCCACACGCTCATACAGCTGTGTGCCGGGGCCTTGGGGAGGGGGTTAGGGGAAAAAATTAAAAAAAATGCATGTGTTCCTATTGCCAGTTGGTGGGAGGAGGCGGCGGGGACCAAATGGCTATATAAAAAAAAAATTAAACCTTACACTATTAAAAAATCCTTTTCATTCAGGAATCAAGAACATAGATGAAATTAACTATATTTGTCATGACATGTATTACAGTACTTAATATGAGGGTACAAGTTTATTTTATGCACACTGAGACTTACTGATACAGTTATAATAAGATGTTACTTAATTGTTTATATCCAAACTGCTTCTAAGGTCAGACAAAGAGATATTTTTAATACAGACATTTTATTCATAATGAGCAGAATGACAAGAGTCAATATACACATCACATTGCAACCCAGGTATGGGCAAAAATATGATTATCTAGATGCTACTGCTATCTGTGTCTATTATGAAGGCTGTTATCTCTACAAGAATTGAATTTACATAACTTAATAATTCTGCCCAGTTTGTGGAATTAAATGTGGAGATACAGAATAGACAATACATGAGTGTTCAGAGTACAGAAAACAAAACAAAAAAGTTTCCTCAAAACTGTTGTAGTAATGCAAAAAAAAAAAAAATATGAAAATTATGATTTTTTTTATATTTATTTAAAGATCCTAGCCCCTGAAAAAGCCCTCACAGGGCAAAACTTTGGGTGTGATCAGGGGAAATTGTGAAAAATATGAAATAAAAAAGAAAATTATTTCTCTAGAAGTGTAGCTGGTACTTTTGACATTAACTTACATGGAACCTTTTGCTTGACCAGCCCCATCTAACTATGAGACAGTAACCAATTAGAGGGGAACCTGCCCAAATCTGCAACTTTGTAGATACCTCATGGAGAAAGAAATCTACATAGTCTCACTTTATTTATGAAGTGGCATCTTTACTGTATTTTTTCTAGGGTTGCATGAATACCTTTTCCCAAATATTTGGGCAATTATTCAATATTTGGCAGCCCAAAACTCAGATATTTAGTATTTGTTATTTGGTATTCAGCTAACAAAATAGAAACAAAAAATTCCCTACCCCCACAGCACATATCCCTGACAATTTTATTGAATCCCACCATTCCTCACCCTTGTAGCAATCAGCTCACCCTCCTCCCTCCATCCTCTCCTAGGGACATCAGAATTGAAAAGGAAAAAACTTTCCCCCACACTTGCATAAGTCCCGATTTCCCCCTCCTCCCCCTAGCCCAAACGTAGTAAATAAATACGTCCACCATCCACCCACCCTCTTGTCAGCATCACAGCACAAACCCTCTTTCATTTCAGCACCTGCATTTTAGTAATGTAGGTGCCTTGGTGGGCAACTGGCACAACCCCTGCCTCCATGGCCAGCTGCCATTTTAATTGAAAGCACTCACTTTAGCTAAGTAATAAAACACACCTCTAAATAAATGTCACCCCTGCCCCCCACTCTGGCAGCCCCCCAATCCCACCATCTTCCTCCCACCACCCACATTTTAATAATTCTGGTCCATGCAGTGAGAAACTGGCACAACCCCTGCCGCCATGGCTGGCTACCTTAGTGCTCCCAGATCTGACAAACCATTTTCCTGTGGTGCACCCTCATTTTACCTGTATTTTCCCCACAAAAGTGGGATAACATTCCTGTAGATTTTCTTGTATGCACAAACCAATGTAAGTACAAAATCGGATTAATTAAACTAGTCAATAAAATCACTATAACAAATTTTATGGTTGTTTTATGTGTTCATATTTATTTTTACAAGCTAAAAATCATCTAGAACTTGTCACATTAAATAAGAATACAGAAAACAGCTGAGACATCTGGGTTCTTGATCACCCAACAAAGAATATTTGTGTTCCACAGGCCAGAGTCATAGGTGGCCCAAAACACAAGTAAAACTTTTACCCAAGGCACTTTTTTCTTTCTCTGAATCTGAGGATTTTTAACAATAAACATATACGGGGGCCTTAAATGCCCAGATTCCACATTTATTACCACCAAGGACCCTGGTTTTCCATTTTTACCGATATCAGTAAAAATCATGGAATCCTGCTTGGTTTGCAGATTTTGAATTATTGTACTGGTACCTTATGGGAACTGCATGTCACTGCACTGAATCCCTAAGATTTCAGCATCTTTTTTATTTTATTTTTTATTTTCTCATTCTATGCCCTCTTATCACAGCTTCAGTCTCCACTTTTCAGAAATCCCTAGGCTGGGTATCCCTTACCTTCACCTGAGGTAATGCTCAGGAGCTCCTGTGGGCCTGCCCCCATCCTGCCTGGGTTATACCCCCCTGGTGGGATGGGAGAGAACTCCATGTCACCCCTCCACAGTTCCCTTACTGTATGTCAGGTAGCCCAGTGGGTCCCTCATGGAGCCTGGTTATGAAGTTTGGGGCAGCTGGGTCTCTTCTACCAGTGGCTGATGTGGGGCAGTTGCTCCTGGTTTTCTGGTCTTTGTCCCTGAGGGCACTGGTGCTCGAGGGGATCCAGGGAAGTAGGGCACATAGAGACATGCCACTGCTCCAGATTCCAGCTAGCATCCTCCTCTACCGAGCGCTCTGCAGCCCCATTGCACCATCACCCGTAGTCACCCAGGTGGCAGTAAAACAGCATGACCTGCAGCCTGCCCTCCCTGGAGGAGGAGAGCAGCCCCCCCAGGTGCTCAATCCTATTGCCCTGGCCAGACCTTCAGCAACCCAAGTTCAGTTCTGACCCTGGGTCACCGGCATTGTAAGCAATAGTGCTACCACAGTGCTGGCAGGTTGGCCCAGATTTCAGCATCTTAAAAAGAATGCTGCTGTGCTTCACATTCTTTCTGCTTTGCTGCATATAGAATCAGTAAGGAAACCACCCACACTGCTTTGTTGTAACCAGCCATTCAGTTTAACCACCCATGCTTCCCACCAACCTCTTCATCAGCGGAGGACTGATTTCCTTTCTGACACCATAGTTTTCATTTAATATGTGCCTAAATGTCTTTTACTATTTATATTCCACCGGATGATAAAAAAAAAAAAAAATACAAGTATCAGCATGCAAAGGCAGGACCACTGGAAAATTGTGGGAAAAGTAACCTGAAATTGCAGAGATTTTTTGTAAAACTTGCTGGGAAATTGCAGGAGTTCTACTACAGACCCCGAGTGCTTCACAATAAATCCTTTACTGTTTTCTGCAGCATATTTTAGTCAGCATAAACTACTAAATGAATATATTGACACTTGAATATGTTTTAAATATGAAGAAAAACTAATGTTCCTAACATGAAGATGTGTTGCCTCTCTTCCAAAATGTAAAAA
Source organism: Neoceratodus forsteri (assembly GCA_016271365.2). Lineage (NCBI taxonomy): Eukaryota > Metazoa > Chordata > Ceratodontiformes > Ceratodontidae > Neoceratodus > Neoceratodus forsteri. Next base: position 954,880,942 of record CM057456.1, read on the forward strand.
CATCTGCCTCATACAGTGCTAAATAGATTCGATTCAGTGAGCCACAGAAAATCAATATTAAATAAATCCAGAATAAACAAATGTTATCTGTTTCTGGATGTAGAATAATGAAGCTTGATCAAAAGCTATTTACAGTGCTCTGTTAACTATTCACCCACTTTGGTGTAAGAAAAAATAAGCAGGAGTGGCAAATAATTAAGTTTTAGTAAAATGTAAAGTGTTTAATGATCATAATTTGTACTGCAGGTACTGTGCAGTATTACTGAAATCATATGCAAGCAATAATACCCGACAGGGTGGCGGTAGTGGGCAATACCGGACCACCCAGGGGCGTAATGAGGCCTGACGCCGCAGGCAGAGGGCCTTACAACCCTGGAAGGTCGATATTATATACCACCATCCAGGAGGAACGTGCGCCTAAAAATGGGCACAGTAAAAAAAAAAAATTTAAAAAAGATTGGTAATAAAACATTAATTTGCATTATGTTTTGTGATTAAATAGTTCCTCCACCTGTTCAGCAATAGAGGACTTTTGTCCTAATGGGGATGCTGTAGTTGAGAAAAGAAAACAAAGAGCTGGTTAAATGCTGTTGGTGCCCCACAGCAGAGTTTGTTTCTTAAGCCCCCGTGTCATTATGGAATAGTTTTCTTTCCATTTTCATTAACAAGACTGTGTTTTGTTCTTTGTGTTTTTGTACCAGGGATGGTAACTGTTGTCATCAGGGAAGAAAGCCGCGGTTTGGGACAGTGCATCAGGTCTTCACTTCAGGACGAAGACATAAAGTGAGTTTGACATTTCTCTTGTATGGATGTTTAGAAACTGCTGCCTTTTGAAGTATTTCTTACTTTGTGCAGTTTAGGAGAGCACGATGGGAGCAGCATTTTGTTAGTTTTCTGTGCCGCAGATGCACATATATCTGTGGTAAGGAAAAAGAACAAAATATGGCTCCTCTCGTTCAGGGTAATTACACGCATATTTCGATCGCAGTCTACTGGAACAGAAAACAAGCTGCCGCCCGGTTTCATATAAAAATACCGATTCTGAATTCTGCTAGATGTTGTCACAGTACTAGGATAAAGAAAAAAAAATGTTTGTATAACTCCAGAGTTGTTTGGGACTCGGCAGGCAGCAATACAGTGGTCTGTGTAGGACGAGAGGTTGGAAAGCAGTGTGGCTGAAATGGGTAATAGCATCAGTTGCTGTAGCCTGGAAGAGCTGCTTCAAACTTGCATTTTTTTTTAAATAGGCATGAGTTGTCTTTTTTTTCTGAGAAAAAAGGAGTGGAGTTCAGTTGGTGACAGGGTTTCTGTGCGAAGGATTACGAGGAATGGGCTTTTAACTTGGCATTTGCTTTTTTATAAAGCAGATGGGTTACGTTTTTCTGAGAAAATGGGAGTGGAGTGGAGTGCAGTTGGTGACAGGGTTTCTGTGCATGCCTATGTGTAGGACTATGAAGAACTGCTTTTTCTTTTTTGTTAAACTTCAAGAAAAGCAAAGAATTCAAGGAAATATGGAGTTTAGACAGTGTGGGGGGACAGTTTCTCTCGCTAAGTGAGGGGAAAAAATGGTGGCGATTTGAAATGCAAATTAGGTGTCTTAGCCAGTTAGGAAACAGGGTGGGCACAAGGATACTTAGCTGGGCGTGAGGCAGGATTGGGATAGGACTTTTTATTTGGTGGGCATCTATTGTCTGATAGATGCCCACCTAAATAAGTGTTTCAGCCAATCAGAAGAGAGAATCGTCTTTGCCCATTTTCTAAAATAAAACATTTTATACAGTATAAGTGTTATTATGGTTGGCAGTATAGCCTAGGGGTTAGAGTAACAAACAGTGATAGAACTGGGTACATCTAGTATACTTGGGTTTGATTCCCACAACCTCCACTTGCATTCTGTATAACTCGGAGCAAATCACTTACCCTCCCCAGTGCTCCTGGGTCACCCCTGAAAACAGGCAGTTCTGCCTAATGGGCCTTACCTGGTTTACAAAGAATATAAAAAAAAATACCAATATATGTTTACTACATTATACAGTAGTCAGGGTACCCTGTAATTTACTTGAGTTTTACTGGGGCTGCAATGATTTTGTATAGGGGGTTTTGGGGATAGGAAGAAGTAGGCTGCTGGTTAACTGGGATCTGCAGCTTATCCATTAGGTAGGGAAATGGGCAGACTGGGTGGGCCAAGCGGTCCTTATTTGCCATCAAAATCTATGTTTCTATGTTTCTATAGGTAAAGATAAATGTTTGGATACATTTTATGTGTTTTATAAGCTTGTTTTTAGACTTAAGTTAGGTTTTTATTGTATTCTTTGCATGTGAGCATCTAGGTTGTAGATTGCTAAGCGCAGGGTCACTGGTGTCAACCAGCTTATTGAAGTTTATAATTAGCAAGACAATCCAAAATCCTCAGCTGTGTGAATGAAAACTAATCTGAATGAAAGTATATTCACAAGGAAAAACTGCCATACTACTTACAAAACTACTTCACAGTTAGCAGCCTATTTAGGTGAATGGGATCATTTGCACCTTTTCTTCCTACTGATGTTTCAGTCTGTGTGACAACAAAAAGTTTTCTGATAGACTGCTTCAACAAAAAGGAAATGTTAAGTGTTTAAGTGTACTTATGTTTGACCGGTTAATTTTGTAAGCACATTCAATGTCACACAGAACATAAAATTCCAGGGGCTGTATGAAGCTGGTGGGCAGAGTGGTGCTCAATTCACATCTGCGCTCAGACATGAAAACTAAGAGACACCCTTGTCATGGAGACCAAGTAAACAAAAAAATCCACATGTTTGGGAGATGCATGATTTTCCATTTGAAGGTCCTCTACTATTCACTTGTGGATTTTTCAGGTGAAGACATTTTATTTCAGAGAAGCAAATTCAGGCAGTTGTTTTTCCTTTGCTCATCCAACTCCCTGGCCATCTACTCCTTCAGGCCTGCCAAGGCCCCCTACCACTGCTGCTAAGTCCTGACCACCACCCACTACCCCTTATTGCCATGCTACCAGGTAACCCAAAGTAACCCTTCATCGGGTGGGCCCCTACCGCTGTGGGAGGCTACCAGGGGAGGAGAATCACCCAAAGAGCTTCCTGTGTATCCCGGGCATGGCAGGGATCAGAACAGACACATGTGTCTGGGGTTTCAGGCTTATGGACGGACCAGAAGCCATCCTCCGGTTGGCCAGTGGGTGTTTTCCCATTTTCCTGGGAGCGTGACAGGCTACATAATGTCAAGGCACAAGCTGACATCCATCACACTCCCTTCCCCAGTGAGGTCTGATGTGTTGTCATGTCTCTGGCCTCCACCAGGGGCCAGCAAATGTTGAGTTGTTAACCCACCCTCCCTCCCAGGAGAAGGTGAGTGGTTGTTGGCCACTTGAGCCTTCACCCCCCTTCTGGCTGGCCCTCCAACACCCAAGTCTATTCCCGAACCCAGTGTCACAGACAGAAATCCAATTCAGGCAGCTAAATAGGAAAAAACAAAGGTGGTCCACCTTAGTGGTGATGACTCAGATTAAATCACATCTGAGTTCTAACAAGCAAAGAGACCAAGTAATTTGTAACTCATACATGTGGGGCATGGGTGTTGAAGAAGGGATCATAGTGCTATCACTACTGCCATCACCCCTGAGGGATGTGGACTGCATTGTTACTACTGCCATCACACCTGAGGGGCGGGGAATGTAGTACTGCTGCTGTACCACCTGAGGGATGGGACCCATAGTGTTGATACTGCCATCACACCTGAGGGATGGGAAATGTAGTACTGCTGCCAGCACACCTGAGAGATGGGGCCATAGTGCTGATACTGCTATCGCACTTGCGGAATGGGGAATGTAGTACTGCTGCCATTGCACCTAAGGGATGGGGGCCACAGTGCTGCTGGCATCTGACACACCTGAGGGAGAGAAGCCATAGTTCTGTTGCTGCTGCCATCACACCAGAGGGATTTAGGCCATAATGCTCTTTGTGCTGCCATTGCACCTGAGGGATGGGGGCCACAGTGCTGCTTCCATCACACCTTCGGGATGGGGGCTGTAGTGTTGCTGCGGTCATCACATGTTGTACCTAAAATAACTTTAAATTGGTACAAAGGTGGAAGGATGTGCAATAGTGGAGGTCAAAATTGCTAAAATGCATGTTAGCAGAGTTAAAAATTGTTAAATAAAGTACACAAAACCAAACACCGGTAAAACCGGATTTGGACTTAGCAGACACTGGTGACAGTACCTCTACTAGCAGTCTCAGGAACTCAGAAATAAAGTGGGCATGATGGTGCATCAAGCACACATAAATACAGACTTCACTGGCTCCCCTAGTAGTGGAACAGATCTGAGGGAAATTGATAAAGCCATAGAAAATAATTCTCTCACTACCTGGAGTTCCTGCCAGCAGCCCAGCATCTGTCCAGCTCAACAAAACGAATAAGGCATCATGGATCATCCTGTTACCCCTGCTAGTGGTTCAGGACATCCATACTATAGGTAGTATAAGTTTCCTTTCTGTGCCCAGACTTGAGCCCTCCAGTTTCTTAAATCCTCAGCTTCCCTCAACTTCCCCCTAACTTGAGCCTCCTCACAGCCACTAAAGTTGCTATAAAGTTAAAATACCTCATCCTATGATGGCACAGGCTCACTCCTATTTTTATGGCCCCTCATTTGTATGTAAATTACACCTTGCCATGATTGTCTTCTCTTCTGCTGATTCCTCTCAACATCCATGTTGCTGGTGTGTCTTGCAAGAGGGAGCACTAACACGAGATCAGCCCTAGGAGCTCCTGTATTAGCTACCACAAGATTAAAGCATCAAGAGGTCTCACTACAAGCCTCCAATTAGGGACAATACTTCCCAGTGGCCATGAGACTTTAATACATCATGAGTCTTGCAGCTGCCATCTTACAAATAGCACTTTGGGGGAGTGCATGCACAGTACCATGCATTGCACAAATAAACTCACCTTACCACACTATATTATAATAAAATGCCCTCCCTATGCACAAAATACAATAAACTGTGGCAAATGTCAATGAAAAAAAAAAAGAACGAAGCAGCTATATTTGTCCACTGTCTCACCTATAGCTCTTAAAGAGACAGGATGATTTTATACTACCACTCCACTGTTAGTGCTTAAAGAGACAGCACTCATTCTGGCTACTTTGACTCAATACTACCATGCTATGCAGTACTACAGTAATAATAAAGACAGTATGTTTACTGGATAGCGTGTCATAATATCAAACTGATATTTACAATACTGTGGTATTAAGAAATTCTGTATATTTCTACCTTATTTAAAGTATTCCCCTAACAAATCATAGATATGTTCCATCTTTTCACAGACCTATGGCTAAAATAAGGAGCTGCAGACTCTGCAAGGTCCCTCTTTTGGCAGGACAATTGGGCCGACTGTGCACATCTTGAGTGGAAGACTCCCCCCTGCCAGATGACACAGAGGATACTGGGGAAGGTACTGGTGGGGAGCGCATTAACACACAAACAAGGGCTTCTCCAACAAATACCATTGTTACTCACAGCAAGGAATTAGATGCAGCTACTATCGTTCTACAAAATAACCAGCTAATGCAAGCCCAGCAACAAATATTGTACGCTGTGTTGGACAAATTGACAGAACTAGCTGGACCAAGAACTCTCGCCCCTCTAGAACCTAATAGGGGAGTTACCATTAACCGTACAAGAAATCAAGTCCCAACAAGGCCACAATCTCAGTCACCACAGCCAGAGTCTGAAAATCATTCAGAAGAAGAAGGGGAAATGGAAGTTGACCCACAATCGCTAACGGCCAAATGGTGTTTTCCTGATCAAACTGCTGCCCTCATACACAACATTATAGCTACAGAGGGTTTTGAAACACCAGCACCTGCCACCCAGTCTAAATTAATTCCTTCCTTACGGCCATCTGCAAAAAAGGCTGATGTCTTTCCGGTCTGTGAGTCCACTGATGAGCTGGTAACTAAAGAATGGGAGTTAACGGAGCTGGCTTGTATACCTGAGCACAGATCCTAGGATACAATTTACCCACTTCAAGCAGACAAACTAGCATTATGGTGCACCCCACCTACAATAAACTCCAAATTGCTTCACTTAATAAAAAGACTGTGTTACCAACCAAAATGGCATCAGGTCTGAAAGACCCTATAGACAGGAAGTTAGAGGGCATTTTAAAGAGAAATGCCAAACAAGCAGGTTTAGGTGCAAGGGCTGCAAAAACAGCAATACATGCCACCAGGGCCTAATTAACATGGTTACAAGAGATTATGAAGAAATGGACCCCAAAATCCACAGAAGCACAACTTCTAGAAAGCGCTGTATTGTCAGCCAAATACCTGGCCGACATGGCAGTAGACTTGTTGAAAATTAATTCACGTGCCACTGTGCTAATCAACAGAACATGAAGGGCACTGTGGATGAAGTTATGGGATGTGAACAACGAATCTAAGGCAATGCTCCACAAATTGCCCTTCAAGGGTAATCTGCTGTTTGGTGAAGGCCTAAAGCGATACCTCAAGGGAAAGAAAGAAGAAAAGAATCTTTCCAAGGAGCAGGCAAATAGGTCCACTTATCTTCCCACTAGACTGTGATACTACACCCATTCCTTTTGAGACAAAAGAAGGGGAGGCCACAACTATAGGGGAGACAGTTACAGACAGGCATACCCACCCGCTATCCACTACATCGGATATTGGGGTAGAGGGGTCTCCAACAGAGCCAGAGGACTATATGGATCCTGTAGAGCCCTGTCAAAGCAATGACTACATTTACTACAAACAATACCAAGACATTCCTGTGAGCGTACGACTTCTTCAATTCACACACACCTGGGAGCAATCCACAGAAGACAGGCAGGCCCTGGAAATAATAAAAAAGGGTTATGCCATAGAACAAACTCCAATTCCTCTTCAGAACCAGCTAATCACATCACCAGTCTAAAAGAACAGTTACACTGCCACAAGTACAACAAGGCCATAACAGAGGTTCTGCTGCACGAAAGGGGAAAAGGAGTCTACTCCATATTTTTCATAGTATCCAAAAAGACAGGAGGATTACGTCCAGTACTAGACCTAAAACACCTAAACAAGTCAATCCAATATAGTCCATTTAAAATAGAAACAATCTGATTTACTCTGGGGTTCTATGGCCAGGGGATTTCTTAACATCATTAGATCTTTTTTTTTTTTTAGTTGTTTAACCAGGAGCAGCACACTAAGCTGAAAGCTTTTTTACAGGAGCAGCCTGGGAGCACAGGGAAGTTAAGTGACTTGCTCAGGGTCACACAGTATGCAAGTGGAAGCTGTGGGATTCAAACCCAGGTCTGGTCTGCTGGATATCACCAGATTTGCAGCTCAGAGCCTTAAACCACTGTGCTATACTGCCTCCCTATCGTATATGATATGCTTATCATCACACATCCCAATGAGACCCTCACATTACAAATTCCTCTGCTTCCACATAATGGGCCGACATTACCAATACCAGGTCTTGCCTTTCTGTCTGGTATCAGCTCTGAGGGTATTCACAGAAGTAATGATTGTCCAAGCAGCCAAGCTGACAGAAAAGGGAATACAGGTCATCCCCTACTTAGATGACTGGTTAGTCAGTACCCAATCAATTCAACAGCCTCTTCGAGAAACACAAACAGTGAAACATTGCCTACAGAGACACGGATGGGTAATATATCACTCAAAAAGCTGCCGCACTCTCAGTCAATCCATCGAACATCTAGGCACAAAAATTGACATGGCTCTGGGATCAATGTACCCAAAGGCAAGAGAAGTCACTCGATTTATACCACAGACAAATCAATTACAGAAACTAAAGTATCCCTTGCTACAAATAGTTTCACAAGTACCTTGTCTAATGTCATCATCAATAGAGATAGTCCCTGGGTCAGATGGAACATAAGATCTCTCATATAATTTCTGACCAAACAAGGCCCAACTTATGATATAGACTTATCCCAGATGATAACTCTACCACATCACGTGGTAAGAAGCCTATCATGATGGACAAACAGACACAAACTCACCCAAGAAATGCCACTAGATGTTCAACCAGAGGCCATTATAGACACAGACTCCAGCCTGTATGCCTGGGGGACTGTCCTGGGGCAACAGTCAGCACAAGGATAATGGTTAATCACTGAGGCAAGATTACCTATAAATGTGCTGGAAATGAGTGCAGTATTTCTAGCACTGTTACACTTTACCCAACACATACGGAACAAACATGTACTCATCAGATCCGACAACCAGTGACAGTTTCGTACATAAACAAACAGGGGGAACCAAGAGCCAAGCAATGCTCAAAGAGACATCAAAGCTCATTCTGTGGGCTCAGAAACACCTCAGAAGTATATCAGCAATTCACTTGGCAGGAAAACTAAACACTACAGTGGACTGGCTGAGCCACCAACAGATACACCCAGGAGAATGGCAACTACACCCACACATATTCCAGCAAATAAACAGAAGATGGGGACCAGTGGAAAGCGATCTTATGGCATCCAACAAGATCAATCAATGCTCCAAATTCCTGTCCAGATACAAAGACAGGCTAGCCATTGGAGTAGATGCCCTGACAGCATGATGGCTATTCAGTATAGCGTACATCTTCCCACCATTACTACTCATTCTGCAAGTGCTCAAGAAAATAAGTACATCCAGAGCCAGGATAATACTCATAACTCCACACTGGTTGAGAAGGGCATGGTTTGCCACAGTAGTAGCCATGGCACTAGACCATCCCTGGAGGTTACCCAACAGGCATGATCTTCTCAAGTAGGGTCCAGTACTCCACCATAATCCACAACACTTAATATTGATGGTCTGGCTCCTGAAAGGGAGAGACTGCTGAAGCAGGCTATCAGCCACTGGTGATTAACATGATGACAATGTCCAGGAGGACATCCATAACCACCACATATCAGCGTCACTGGAACTTATTCTCAAAATGGTGCAGTCACCACAAGACAGACCCAAACAATTGCTCTGTTGTGAATATACTACTGTTTCTACAAGAGGGATTGGACCTAGGACTATCTCCATCCTCACACAAGGTACAGGTAGCTGCAATAGGGGCAGCAAGGGGACAAATTCAGGGTGCCACACCTGGTGCACACCAAGACATTGTTCACTTCCTAAAAGCTGCCACAAATACACGACCCAAGATAAAAACCCATAATAGCACCATGGGATCTAAATATGGTACTCAGGGCCATGACAATATCACATTTTGAACCTTTAGACTCTGTGGCCCTCAAGTGGTTAAACATAAAGACAATATTCTGACAAAAGGGCTGGCAGTATAGCCTAGAGGATAGAGGAACAAAGTGTGAACAAGCTTGATACATCCAGCAGACCAGACCTGAGTTTGATTCTCACAACCTCCACTTGCATACTGTGTGACTCTGAGCAAGTCACTTAATGGCCCAGTGCTCCCAGGTCACCCCTGAAACAGGCACTTGTGCCTAGTGGGCCTTAACCGGTTACCAAAGACTAAAATAAAAAAAAAAAAAGAAAAGAGATTCCTAGTAGTGATATGTTCAACAAGATGAATTGGGAAGCTACAGGCCCTTTCATGCAAATCTCCATTTCTGACCTTCCATGCCAACCGAATAGCCCAGTGGCCAATACTATCATTTGTACCCAAGGTGGCATCAGCATTCCATACCAGCCAAACTGTTGAAATGCCAACCGAACTACCAGCAGAAGAGGTACTACAAGATCCTCCACTACAAACACTAGGAATGAAAACATTCTAACAACATATGTTTCCCACACAGACGAAGTTCGCAAAACAGACAGGCTGTTTATTATGGTACAAGATAACAGAAAAGGATATCCAACTTCTAAATCCACAATAGCCTCATGCCTCAAGACAGCAATTGCAGAGTCATGCAGAACCAATAACTCTACACCACCCATGGATCTGAATGGCCCTCTAGGGAGCAACAGTCTACGTTCTGCAGGCAAGCTAAGCATTTTTAAATGCTCAGGCTGCTACTGCTGTGCAATATAGTAACAATTCTATTTTGAACTGGATAGACAAAAATCCACTTTCCTGATTGGCTGAGAGGGACCCATGAGTAAAACTCCCAACATAATTACATTAAAAAAAGTTCCTGGTAGCAGGATTTTTACCCACTTGCATATTACTACATCCCTTTCTCCATACTTTGCCTACAAATGCCATAGCTGCCATGCCATTAACACTTATTAATAATAAAGAGATCTACCCAATGCCTCTTTAGGAAGATAAACCATTTTTTCAAACATCACCACCACTGACAGTGACCTCAAACTCTCCGAGGCTGTAGATTGGAGTCATTGACATGTGACTTCAGAAATGCTGATTGCACCATCACAACACATGACTTTTCCTTTTTTTTTTGAGACACAAAAACCACTGCCAGTCATGGCATTTAACATGCTCATATCATGCAACAATAACTGCCATCAACCCCATTTTTTAACACACACACCCCCGGCCAACCAACACAATCGCTGCCTATAGAGCAACTTCTGCCCTGCTAGCGGCTCACTTCACTGCCCTCCAGAACCACAATACACAGTGATACACAGTGACTCATAACTATGATGCTAAGGAAAGCAATAATGTTAAATATACTTATATGACTACCGAACACTTATTCCAAATGGGAAGAAGAGCAGGAGGAGCACTGTCCTTCAGGTCAATTGGTTGCTGTGGCTAGAACGAACAACTGAAACACTCACTATACTGAAAAAATACCAAAACCACATGGTTCTTCAATCTCTTGGGCTGAAAGCAGATCAATCTCTCGGGCTGACAAGCTGATGTTCTCGTTCTTCAAGCTGGGCGCACAAAAGATCAATGGGAAGTAGGCTGCAATTTTATCCCCAGTGGCATCAAACAACTTAAAACCAGCCAATCCATGTGTGTGATAGTAGCATGTTGGTTTCTATCAACCAGTTAGGCTAAGCCTGGCTGTAATCTCATCTCGGCGGTGATCCTCCATGACTGTCTACAGTAATTTTACCTGAGCTTTAAATCTCGGGTGGCATCTCCCTGAATATTTTAATATAAATGTTTTTCCTTCTCATATTCGTTTTTCAAGCCCAAAACCCTGTACAATACGGGAATCTCCCTAGGTCTGGGAGCATTGCCACCATCTAAGGAATGAGAGAGTTTGTGCACTTGCTCTGTACAGTAAAACAAGCTGATCAACCCTCCTGGTACTCCTACCTCTCTGTGCCCTCCAGTCAGCCCACTAGATAAAAAAAACACCCCCTTCTCTCATTCCACACATCACCCAGTCCCACCCTCCTCCCTCCATGACACTTTTTTGATAATAATAAGGAAGAAATTGATGACCAGCTCCAATGCTCTGAACATCACCTGAGCTGGTCTTCACCCAAATGAATAAAAGGGCACATTTTAATAGCAGTGCTTGTGTCTACTTGGTCATCCATTCATTCAGGCAACTGTTGGCCTGGGTGGTGTGTTGAAGACTGGAGCTGACTGCTGTCAAATTACATTTCATTTTTCTTATTAAAATGGGTGCCATGTGGGAGGAAGCTATGATGAATACTATATGGACTGGGGAAAGAGGGTACATTAACTTATCTAAGGGGAAGGAAGGAATGAGGAACTCATGTATGAAGATGTAGAGCAAGTTGTTTTCCTTTACCTACAAGTTTGTAAACATTAATTTTTCAATACAAATGAAGTTAAAAAATAACTAATCTAATGGGCGGGCTTGGGAGAAGAGAGTGGAAGAGGATGCTATGAGGGCTGGAGGAAGGAGTTAACCTGAAAAGAAAATATTAATTTGTATTGTAGCTGAGGAAGAAGGTGGTGTAAGATGCTAAGTGGGCTGGGAAAATGGGTTGTCCTTATTTGCTTGGTGGCTGATGAAGACATAGGAGTGCGGGTTCGGGTGCTACAAAGGTGGAGGATTAGCATTTTGGGTTTCTGGTTTGCAGAAATGTTCATCAGGTAATTGGGGCTAGAGCTTATATAAAGTCTGTAGGTGGGAGAGAGGAGACACCACAGACAGCTGAGAGCTCAGAAAGGGAGAACATGAGAGAGGTTATAGGGAAGGCAGAATCCTCCCCTGCTATGCTGCTGAAGAGACGGGATTGAGTCTGGGCAGAGAACAAGAGAGAGAAAAGGGTTGCTTATTTTTTTCTGTAAATCAAATCTGATCAGCTGATCAAAAAATATTTACAATCTTCAAAAACGTCAAAGTTAAAAGTCAGCCATATCAAGATGAGGGCTTGATTTTTTAAGGTTCGAGAATGACACAAGGTGACTGCATCATAAAAACATGACACAAGGGGCACAGTGCATCATTCCTGATTTTTAAATGGTGCTTGTGGCAGCAGTGGGTCCCCGTGCACTAGCCCTCCTTGTGCAGGGCTTGCAGCAATCTTCAGGATGTGCCATAGCACTGAGGTGGCTTGCACCATCCCCTTTTGGGGTGATTTTGCAACCTGGCAGGTCCTGGCAGTGCGTAGACCAGCCTGGTCTAACAGACCCTCATCAATGGTACAGCAGTGGGGGAAGGCATAGGGGACAACAGAGCATGGGTATAGCAGGGACAACTGGAAGCAATGTGTCACACATCACTGCAGCAGAACAGTCACAGTATTAGGTACCAAGATTCCATCAGAGTCACAGGGAATCCACACAGTGATGTGAGAGCAGTGCAGCAGCCACATTGTCACACACTGTGTCTGTAACTTCAACACAGAAGGATGTGGTTGCCAACTGCGACGGGGTGGGGGGGAACAACCCCATACCGGTAGCCAGACAGGGTCAATCGCAACATGGTAGAGCAGCATATGGCTGCATGTCAGAGGTGGGGGTACAGCCAACACATGCCTCCCATGAGCAGTACTTGATATCACCCCATAGCAGCCTCACCACAGCTAGGTATGTATTGGGGTGATGGGATTAGGTGGAGGGTACAAAAGGTTCCGGTAGTGGAGACAATGTTCACTTGTGTACAGCCCGTAGTGTTGTTTGCATGTGTCCAGTATGTCCCACCCTTTGTAGGCAGCAGCTTGTTGAGTCAGTTGCCACTGCTGGCACTGTGCTGTTTTGGCACTCCAGACAAGCAGTGGTACAGCGCGCTGTCCACACCAATCTTGTGCCAGTGCATAGCGTGGGAGACCACACGGTGCACCATGCCATCCTGTTTGTACCTCCACTGTCTGTCCCACTGTCAACGGCATCTCTCTGGCATCTCACTACCCTAAGTCCCCCTATGGTACATCCAGCATGCCTGCTATCCCATGATGAGATGTTCCACCACTCTGTGGCAGCCAATTGCTTTTGGAGCTTCAGTCACCAGCTATCCTGGTATGCAATGTCCCAGGCTACCTGATGTTGTCTGTCTTTCATGGTCCTGTTATTGCAGTGTCCATTGGGAATGAGGGTCGGTGCATGCTTATGGCACTGAACCTGAGGCTGGCAGGAGTACTGATGGGCCAGGGGGCTGCATGCAACTTCCGTCAATCCCCTCCCATGTGCCATCTCTTTAGCACATGGAATGGGTTTTCAGCAGTGCTGGGGACTTTGGCGCTAGCACCAGTTTTCTATGAAAATCTGTTGGAGAGTCCTTGGTGCACCAGGCATGGATGCAGGCTGTCATTGGACACAGCTTGTGTCACTCCACGGGTTGTATGAAAATCAAGCCCATGATATCTAAGGGAAAAAATGAGCCATATTAGATGACATGGATATACAAATAAATGTGTGATATCTTAATAAGACCATGAAAAGCATCTGGATAGGAGAAGCTTGTAGTATTTATCAAGGTCTGCCCATTTTGATACTCCAAAGTCAGGGTCCATTTTATTTGCATGGGTAATAGATATGGCTACAGCTAGTTCCCTTCAATTCTAGAAAATATTCAGGTCACAAATGGAAAAAGTACTTGGTCATGTTAGACAAAGCACAACTGGAAATTACATGCCTCCATAAATCCACCCATATGCTGGGGACAAGTTATCATTGTTAGAATTAGATACTGATACCACAGTAACCACAGACAAACATGGCAGCCAGTATGTATTTTTATTTATTTAGTTAGTTTTTGTTGACCGGGTAAGTGCACTAGACAAATCCCACCTATTTTCAGGCACGACCCGGGGGAGGGGGATACAGATGAAAGCCAGCTGACCTTGAACCAGATTAAGTTGTTGGTGGTATTTTTACTGAATGAGGGAAATTTGGCCAGGACACCAGGGAAATTTCCCTACTCTTTTCAATAAGTGCCATGGGATCTTTAACATCCACCTGAACTACCACCAATCCAGGCAGATGGAACCTCGGTTTAACGTCTCATCCAAAAGACAGCACCTCAGAAGTACAACAACCCTCTCATGCTGCACTAGTGTCAGTACTGGGATATTAACCCAAGTGCCAGATGTGGGAACTGAACCCACAGCCCTCTGATCTCCCAGCCTCAGAGGCAAGTGTGCTACCTACTGAGCCACTGACACTACTGTATTTACTCAGCTACATACCACACTTGCTCTGGATAGTTCCATTAGGGCCTGTATCTCTGAAACATTAAATATAGTAAGATCAGTGCTGTCCTATATGCTTTCCAAATACTGTCATGAGACTTCCACTTCAACAGCAGCCAGAATTAGGTTAAAGGAGATCTTGGTTTAACATGTTATCTATGAGTTTAAATTGCGTTGGGAGCCCTTTGTTTATATTTTTGAAAACAACAATGGAACTACAGATGGTGTTTACAGGCAAAAGCTAAAGATGGGATCTGGATAACCTAATGTGTTATTTATTTATTTAATTTAATGTAATTTAATTAATAAATCAAGTTATTTTTTTCAAGAATTTCACCAGGAAAAACACACTGAGCAAACAGCTCATTTCCAGATGTGTCCTGGTTTAAACAACTAGTCTTTCATCACTGAGGAGTAGGATCAAATCTGAGTTCATGCACAAGTGGAATGGTCTTGATAATATCAGCTTATTTCCGCAAGGACAGGAGTCCACATTACAAAACCACCACATTCAGAGTTGTATGCTTTGATAAAATGTGCTGAACAGCAGTGAAGTATCCAGTGGGGTCAAAAAAAGTCATCCTAAATTAAGATGCCTCAGTTTGACTGTAGATTGGGCCACAATACCCTGGTTCAGCTTAAATGAGACTTGAATAGCCAGAGAACTGTGAGAATGAGTATCCTCGCAGAATTTCACGTATTCTTTATTGGCAATATGCCCAGTCAAAATAAACATGATTATTCATAAATATTACATAGCAAATTTGTGTTAATGAACCTTCATGAATGTAAAGGCTCATAAAGGCTTATCACAGTTCATAAAACTCTGCCAGTGAACATTCATGGATATAGTCCATCAATGATTTTTCGTGACCTGAAATACTCTTTTGTTATGATAATGGCCAATTCATAAGGCAACAGTTTTAACATGAAGGGCTTTGTTCTCAAAACAGTTTTCCCCTAATTACAGAATCATATGTAGACCTATAAAAGGCCAATGCTCAATTTCCATATTGTTTTACTACACAGTCTAAGCAATTAACAATGACAACTGAATTCATTTAACAAGCCTAGTATTATCTACTAATCGTCTTTGATGTTAATGCATTTAGTTAGTAGTAGTTAGTTAATGCATCCATTAGTAACTTATCATATATTCAATAGTTTTCTGTTGATGTTCTTTCAGATAGAATCACCGATTACCTTCCTTCCTACACTCCAGCCTCATTTATTTACTATGCACGTTAACTTGTATTTTATTGTAAAGTATTACATTCTTTGAATAAATGTCTTTATATACTGTATGTACTCCCCACCTTTTGTACTCTCTGCTTTCACTGTACACTCTGTACCCGGGCCGCACCTGGAAAACGAGCCTCGGCTCAGTGTGCCTTTCCCGGTCATCAAATTTTAAATAAAATAAATAAATAAAATACACAGAAAACTTAAATTGCTAGTTATACCATTAAAATCTGAAACTTTTAAGACATTTAAAATATTTAATTATCATTAGACAATGTGTTTTCCACTCTTAAATTACAATAGTTTTTAAAATGAAGTGTCTGGTATTTTAATATTTTAGAGGAACAAAAATCAGGGACAGCACAGGTAAACATCATGGAAATTGCTGTGAACCCCATGCAGTTCCAAAAGTCTCTGGTTAAGTGGCACACCACCACCATACTCCTGGCATTCCAAGCATGCCCAGAGTGCAGTGGACCCCCCAACCCAGACACACACACACACACACAGACACAACACACACACACACACACACACAACATACACACACACAAAACACACACACACACACACGTGTGCAAACAGATACGCATGTACTTTTTCATCTGTCCAAGTCGCTCTGGTGGCTAGCAACCCCCCACTCTCATTACTCCCATTTGTTTTATGCCTACCCTTGTGGTTAGTGGTATCTCCCTCTAACACTTCTCTATCAATGGTTTGATGCATTAGCCACTGAACCATTTGGCTTTTTTATCATTTTGCAAGAATTTTATCTTTAATTGTCCTCTGTTGGCTCTTTTTCTGTGACATGTTAGAAGATGTCCATTTGAAAAAAAAAATGGCAAATGGATAAAATAAAACTGATGCAGGCTAAAAACAAACAAGATTTGGCAGGTGCTTACAGGGCTGGTCTTTTTTATGTTTGTTAACTTTTGTTACTTTTTGATTTTTTTGGTACTGTATTGTGAGCAGATATGTTACAACTACAGTTATTACGTAAGAGTGTACAATTCTGTAAGTTTTAGCATTTTTGTAGCAGGCCTTATTGTCTCATCAGTCTACGATTGTATTTATTTGAGCACCACACTCATACTCATTTTTATAGTGTTATTTTAAACTGTGCCCACAAGGGAGGGCTTTGATACCATGGCATTGCTTCTTACTATTGCTCCCTGCCCCACGCAGTGTGGTTCAACTCCACCCAGCATCTGACAATTTTAATTTTACTCCCTCCAAGCACCAGACCCACTTACAGCTGCCCCTACAAACACTGGACACACAGGTTTCATCTTCCCCTCCCCAGCTTTAGACACACTTTTAGACACTCTCCCCACTCCATACACAGAGATTCAACCATCCTAACACCAAACCCACTATCAGTTTTATCCCTCTAAGCATCAGACCCACCTAAAGCTTTCCTAAGCACAAGACACATTTTCACTACCCCACCAGCTTCAGACATACTTTTCCCCCTACTGTACACACATTCCAGATACAGTTACACTGTCAACCCCCCACCACACACACACACAGCACTAGACCCTTTTATACCTACCTCAAACACAGGACACACAGAGTAAACCACCTTCTAACTTCAGATACACAGTCAAAAGTAGATCTTGGATTAGAATCTCCCTTAGATATATGGAGTTCTCTCTGCCAGCCTCCATGCCTGACTTCCTGGGCTTGAGGTGTAATTCCAGCTTGCCAGTGTGCCACCACAATCCCCCCATCACTCAGCACCATGGAGCTGCCATCTACAGTAAGTATTGTGAGTAAAAAAGGTTGTACTTACAGTACATAGACCTGGTGACTCTAAGGCAGGGGTCTAAGGAGCTGGAGGTGGGGCACCTATAAAACAAAAATATACAAGGGGTTACAAAGGATCCATAGTTCAATTTGGAGACAATTAAAACAGCTATCAACAGTAACATAAAAAATCATGTTTGTTGGATAGACAGAAATCTACATCTGGTTAGTGCTGTGTGACAAGAAAGGTGAAGATAGGTTAGTAAAATGTGAGAGATGGTTTGCTGGAGCCATGCAGTTGGGATGAAGGAACCAACACATTAAGAGGAATGTATCTTGTGAGGCAGACAGGTTTTTCAGCATATGGAATACTTAGTTTTAGTGAAACCAAGCCAAGGGTGGGCTCACTCTGATTGCCACTTACAAACAATGGCTACAAGAGCAGTCATAGTTCTGTGGACACAATAGTAAGCCAAGCTGCAGATTAATTCCCAAGAGGATTGCCACTGCACTCTCAATGGGTTCACTGCGTGCTCATGTGGCTCCTGTGAACTGCTTTTCTCAGATGTATGTGATGTGGGTGAAAGCGGAATGGCAATTGGCGGCAGGGCAAGTGTGCATCGCCGAAAATCAATTTCGGTGATGTACACCCCCTGGTGCACAAAAACAGTGCCAGGGACTTAGATTTTTAAATGTTTATGCAGTGGGGGCTGTTCCCCCCTGCCCTCCTACTAAAGTATTCTTAACTCCAGGAGGGTGCATGTTGGGGGGGGGTGCAAAATCTGGATAAAAAAATAATTTCGGGCCGGATGCACAAAAATGTAGGTGCTCCCAGACCCAGAACCCTCGCAGCTTTAGGCTGCCACTCACCCACCACACTATGGGGCCAGCTTGGCAGCCCCATGCCAAACATGCCAGGCCAACCCTCCCTCCCTTCCATCATGCTCACTCCCCCCCACGCACGTATACATATAGCAATGTCCTGTCGCAATATGCACCCACCTCCCCCATCTGGCCGCCCTTCCTCAGCAGTAGCCCCGTCGACATGTGCCAGGATTGAATCGCCGTTATTGCAAGCGCTCAATTGCCAATAACCATGTCACAGGCTGCCACTTTGCTTGCAGCTAATCCACATTTCACAAAGGGCAGCAACAATCACTAACAGAGGAGGACACCAGTCGCTCATTTTAGCAGACATTGCCCACCCACAATAGTTTTCAATGGCACAGGTCACAAACTACTTCTTTACTTCGAACAAAAAAGAAACAGGCATGCTGCACAGCCCAGCCCTAATAAATGCATTACTTGTTTTTAGTAATTTGTTTACGTGATAGAAAATCAACTGAGAAAATGTGCTAAAAGAAAATGTTTGAATTAAAAAGGTTTCTATAAAAGGTTACACATTGTTTTACATCATTGTAAGGCTAAGTGCATAGAATGTAAGGCTAAGTGCATAGAAATACACAGCAGTGTCTGAAACTTATGCTGTAGATTGGTGGATAAGACTGTCTTTTGCTCTTGGGTTACAATCATGTACAAACTGGGACTGACATTGTCTTTAACAAGCATTTGCCAATGCCGAATGTTGTCTCACTGCCATTGGCATTGGTAGTGCAGGAGGTAGAGACGCATAATTGAGGTGGCAGTGAAATATTGAACTGACACCAACCCCACACCCACCCTGCAGAGACTGATAGGTGTTGGGGTGTGCCTTTGGTCGTCAGCTATAACGCTTATGTCATTTTACCTCACCCTACTCTGTAGACACTGACAAGTGTTGTGGTGTGCTTTGGGGTCTTTGGGCCTTATACTTACCTCATTCCATAAGGAAATATGCTGTTGTGGGTGCAGTATAGGAGAATGGGGTGAACTTTGGAGCCAAACAGTCCAAGGCACACCTAGATGCCTGTCACTGGCTGCAGGGTGTGGGTTGGGGTGGAATGGTGGGAGCATTACAGCTGGTGATCTCAAGTCACACTCCTGATGCCTGTCAGTCTGCACAGGGTGGGGTGTTACAGTTGGAAACCGTAATGCCGTAGGTGTGTGTTGGTATTTTCACTCCAAATTATCAACATGGTATTTTGTGACCCCACCCTCATGAAGAGCGCACTATCAGTTTGAGTTGAACTTAAAGGTGATTTTACACAACAACTGCGCCAGTTGGCGCCACAGGTACATAAACACATTTAGGGCAGGATGTGAAAAATGACAACTGTACTGTTCATGAGGTGGTGTAAAAAAATGGCAATGTTGAAAATCTGGAGTGAAAAATTGGTGAAGTCATGAGCATGCATAGAAACTGCGCAACGCACATCCGCAACCCAATTATTTATGGGATTTTTTAACCACATTTTCAACATATGCATTTTGGGACCTCCCCTCATGAACAGTGGCACTGTGATTTTGTTAATCTGTCCCAAAATTTGATTTCCCACAGCGACCACGCCATTGTACACCACAGGGGCAAAAACACATTTCAGGCAGAATGTGAAAAATTACAGCTGTACTGTTTATAAGGAGGTGTGAAAAAATGCCAGTGTTGAAAATCTGGCATGAAAATATTGTAAATTTGCAAAGTTACAAGGGTGTGTGGAAACTGCGGAATGCATGCTTGTAACACAGTCATCTAATGGACTTTCGTCACCAAATTTTCAACATAGGCATTTTAGGAACTCTGCTCATGAACAGTGTCACTGTCATTTTGTCAAACTGTCCTAAAAACTGATTTCGCACAGCGACCGAGCTGTTCTCTAATTGGGCACCTGTTACAAGTTGAGTCCCACAGGGGTCTGTTTTAGGACCCTGCCTTTATAATATATATGTCTCTACTCTCACCATTGATATCCCCAACATATAGATGTTAACATTTGCTGATGATTATCATATAGGTACCATGGTGAATAACACTATTGCTAGCTCTGCCCTTCAGCTTGCTTTAGATAAAATATTAAATTGGTCTTGTACCAATAAGCTTGTCCTAAACATTTCTAAATGCAAAATTATGCATCTGGGTACCCATAACCATAACCTCAAATACAAATTAGGAAATGGCACCTTACTTGAAACTGTTCAAGAAAAAGACCTAAGGATTTTTATCACCCCGGATCTAAAATTCAGAACTCATTGCAGAATTCAAATCAACAACGCTAACCAAAATGTAAAATGCATTTTCAGGCATGTAGCCAGTCGTATGAGCGAGATATTGCTCCCTTTGTATATTACTTTAGTTAGGCCTCACCTTGAATATTTCATCCAGGTGTGCTCTCCATACTGCAAAGAGGATATTATAAGAGTTGAGAGGGTTCAGTGTAGAGTCACCAGGGCAATCTCAGGGATCAGAGATAGACCATATGAGGAAAGGCTGAGACTCTTAAACATGTACACACTCCAGGATAGAAGACAGAGAAGTGACCTGTGTGTAATCTATAGAACATTAAGTGACCCCTCCCTCAGCATCGGACTAGAAATTGCTTTTAGCGACAACAGAGGCAGCAATAGAAGACATTCTAAACAGTTACACTCGGGCAAATGGAACACCCTGAGAAGGAAGAACTGGTTCAGCTTTAGGGCTGTCCCTACTTGGAATTCCCTACCAGCTGGAGTTATGAATATCTCAAATATGGACTCTTTTAAAATAAACCTGGATCTAGCAACTGAGGATAAAGTGAAATTCTATCTTACTAAGTCTAGTCTTGGCAAGCATTATGGACTTCTGTCTACTTTAGCTTGTTATTGCTTATGATACATATGATACCTATGATACCTATGATTCTGCACTGGACATGCGAAAACACATTTGAGCCAGGATATGCAAAATGACAGCTGTACTATTCATAAGGAGGTGTGGGAAAATGGCAATGTTGAAAATCTGGAGTGAAAATATTACAAACTCACGAATTACGAGCGTGCATGGAAACTGCACAACACACGCTCATAAAACAGCCATTTTTTTGGATTTTTGTCACCAAATTTGCAACATAGGCTTTTTGAGAGCCCCCCTCATGAACAGTGGCACTGTCATTTCATTAATCAGTCCCAAAAGGTGATTCTGCACAGTGACCGCAAAATCACCTTTCGGGACTGAATAACGCCATGATGGTGATTGAATTTATGAAGAGGGTTCCCAATAACCCCATGTTGAAAATTTGGTGCCAAAATTCCCAAAGATGGTTGAGATATGCACCAAAGTTGAAAAAAAACCTATTTATGCCATTATACAGCTTACCAGCATTTCTTCAGTTCGCAGTCGGCTTTGAAGAGTGCAGACGTTTTCCCGGTCCACCAAAGATTGTGGCACCCAGCTCCAGAGGTACTGTAGGTAGCAAATGTGAGGGGGTGTGGGGGGAAGTAGATGACGCGAGGGTGGGTGTGGGTTGAGGAGGAGCAGGACAGACCATGAGGGACTGTTTTCTGATTTACAGGTTAAAAAAAACATTGCAGGACTTTTTTACAGGGGCATTGGCACACTGGGGTGGGCTCCCAGCATGCCACCTGAGTGTTTTTGAGGTACTGTAGCCAATGGGGATTGGCACCCCCATTGGCACATAGTGAAGGGACAAGAGCCAAGGGGACTGGGCACTCCCCTCGGCATACAACCAATTGGGGGGACATTATGCTGATGGGGAGTGGGCTCCCCCATCAGCAAATTAAACTGGGAAGGGGGAAGAAAAGCCGACAGAGATTGGGCCCCTCATTGGCAAAGAAAGACTGCTGGGGGTTGCATGATGCCGAGGGGGATTGGGCACCCCCTTGGCAGAGACCTGAAATGGGAGGGAAGGTGCATTATGCAGATGTGGAGTGGGCTCCCCCATCAGCAGATGATGTGTTGGGGCATGCTGACAGGGGGGGATTGGGTACTCCTGAAGTCAGCGATCTGCGCAGTGGCAGTCAATACCGCCACGTTTATTGAACTGTTTCACCAGGAAAGGCACGCCACTGCATGACAAACTTGGCTCTCATTGCAGTGGACCTTTCCTTAGATCTGGTGGCCAGTTTACGTGTTGAGGGTGTTGGCACCTGCAGCTGCCTTATTGGGAAATGAGGGATGCACCTGCTGATGCTTGCCCTGCATTCATTCACAGTGACCACACCGCCAAATCTTCTACTACTGCAATATGTTGGCTGGCGTGCACGCGTGAGCCAACATAAAAAGGGGTGTGCCAGCAATAGTTATATGAAGCAGCTATTGCAGATACTGGCCTGGACACTGTGTGTGCTGGACCAGCAAAGGAACCCCAGTGCTAAGCTTTTTAGTAAAGGTCATGCTAATCAAGTAATCATCAATCACTATGACCACAGCAGTCTATAAAAGTGAGTCTCTTTGACCTCTGGACAAGCCGTCTTCAACAGGAAGAAGAAAGAATATACAGTAATTATTTCAAAGTGGGTTGTTTTATTACAGTATTTGGGTTCTTATCAAAATCGGATACCTACTTAACAACTCACATATTAATTTCTTACATGATAAAAAAAACATACTCCAGCGTGGACATTATTTGTACAAACTCAGGATTTTGCTTTATTTATAATACTTTTCTGTCATTTCTGTGCACAATGTGCAACAGATATGCATTTCCAATCTTAGTTAAAGAATTGAAGGTGCATTCAGAATTCTGGGAACTTCCCTTGTATTTACTATTACTTCAAAGCAAGTTTCATAGGATAAATTCTAGATTTATAAATTCAGTTAATTGTTTTTGCACTCTTTTATGAGGGACTGCAAAAAAAAAATACAGTGCACAGATCAAAGCAGCACATATAGTCATCTTTTCATGATAACTGAAGTAATCCATAGGAGGGTTTTGCATCTAGTGAAATGAAAACAGAAGTAGAATTCAAAGGCTGAGTGGTGTGGGTAAGCCACACATCAATAGAGAGAGGCATGTCATCAACATTTCTGACAATGCCTTTTCTATGTTATACATTTCTTCAGCAACAGTACATCATTAAATACTAAAAATGTTCTTTCTTTGATTTGAAAAGACCACATTCATTACAAATGGAACATGACTGAATGCAAACAATGCAGTTCTTTGTATTCAGAAAAGAAGCACATTCTAGCTATAGTATGGATGGAACTTTAGAAAGGAGCTCAATACTGATAAAATGAATGAAATGAATCGCAGAAGAGACTGGGATCTTTTGTGTGACAACACTGAGAAAGACATGGGCTATTTGGAAATATGTTGGCAGTCAGCTATGACAGGGTATGGGTGTATGCTTAAATAATGCATACCAAGGCTGCATAGTAAGGCACAAGGCCAACATCTGGGTGGCTTACACAACTAGGGTATGATTTAATTCAGTATACACCCATGCCCTGGAGTGCCTTATTAAACTTATAAAATGGAAATATGTTGATGAAAATAAAGACAGAAATATTCTTAAACTGCTAAAAACCTAAAGTCATTGATACAAGTAAATCCATTTGGTAAAGTACATAGAAACAGAGAAATGTGACAGCAGAAAATGACCGCCAGGCATACCCAGTCTGCCCAGATTGCCTAGACCACTGCTAGAACTTAACTGTAAGCCCCCTTGCCAACATGTTCTTGTGCCTGTCCCATGCCCCCTTGAACCCTCCCACTGTCCTCTCTCTGACCATCTCTTCCAGAAGTCTATTCCATTTATCCACCACCCTTTCTGTGAAAAAATGCTTTCTAATGTTTCCTCTGAACTTCCCCCTACAATTTGCAAATCATTGCCCCTTGTCTTCGATTGTCCCTTTGGTTGGAATATGCTCCCTGCTGCCACTTTGTTAATACCGTTTAAGTATCTGAATGTCTCAATCATGTTCCCCCTCTCTCTCCTTCATTCCAGGGAGTACATGTTGAGGACCCTCATTCTCTCCTTGTATGTTAGGTGACTGATTCCCTTAACCATCGTTGCCACCCTCCTCTGGACATGCTCAACCCTCTCCATGTCCTTCTTGAGGTATGGACTTCATATTCCAGATGCAACCTAATCAGCTGGGTGTATGAGGGAATTATGACCTCCCTCCTCCTCCTACTACTAGTGATCCCCTCCCGATGCAACTCAGCATCCTGTTGGCTCTTGTCACTGCCTTCTCACAATGTTTTGCTACCTTCAGGTCCTATGTAATGTTGATGCCAATGTCTCTCTCCTGTTCGGTTACCTTTAGTGGTTGCCCTTCGATGCAATGCACCACTCTCTGATTTTTCCTGCCTAGGTGCAAGATCTTGCACTTCAATGTATTGAAAGACAGTTGCCACTCTCTGGCCCATTCCTCTAGTTTCCTTGAAACCTGAAGCATACTCTCAACCCCCTCCTGTGTGTCTACTCTATTGCAGACCTTTGTGTCATCTGCAAATAGACACACCCTCCCCTCAAGGCCCTTTGCTATCTCCCCCCTATAAATATATTGAATAGTAGTGGGCCCAACACTGACCCTTGGGGAACCCCACTGATGATCCTTCCCTTCCCTGAGGGTACCCTGTTTATTACCATCCTCTGACTTCTACCCACCAGCCAGTTCTGTACCCACCATACTACTGCCTGCCTCAGCCCCAGACATCCCAATTTATGCAGTAGCCTCCTGTGTGGCACAAAGTCGAATGCCTTCCTGAAATCAAGATACTCAATGTCCACTGACCCCCTGATCCACCACCTTGGTGACCCAGTCAAAGAAGTCTATCAAGTGCATTTGACAGGATTGACCCTCGGTGAATCCGTGCTGGCATTGGTCCAGCAGGCCATTTGCTTCCAGGTAGCTGGTGATTCTGTTTTTCAACAGTTTTTCCATAAGCTTACCAACCACAGACATCAAGCTCTCTGGCCTGTAATTGCTCAGCTCTCCCCCCCCCCTTGTGAAGGGGTATCACATCTACCCATTTCCAGTCACCAGGGACCACCCCGATTCTAAGGACCTGCTGAAGACGGCAGTCAAAGGAGCTTCCAGCACACCCCTTAGCTCCCTCAACACCCTAGGGTGCACCCCATCTTGTCCCATTGCCTTATCCACCTTTAGTCTCTCTAGCTCTCTCAGGATCTCCTCTACCTGGAAGGGAGTCATGTCCACTCCATCCCTATCCTCCTTTTTTACCCTTGTGACACCACCCTCTCACTCATTCTCCTTTGTGAACACTGAGCATAAATAGCTGTTCAGCAATTCCGCTTTCTCTTGGTCTCCTACCCCCAGCTCTCCACTATTGTTCTTCCGTCTGTGTATCCCCTGCCCTATTTTCCTCTGCTTGTTCATATACTTGAAAAAGGTTTTGTCCCCTTTTTTGACTGCATTGGCAATGCTCTCCTCCATTCTAGCCTTTGCCCATCTTACCTCCAGGCTCACCTCCTTTTGCCTTGCCTGGTACTTTGCCCAGTCCTCTTCCCTTTGCATTGTTTTAAACCTTCTGAACGCTAATCTCTTTGCCAGGACTCTCTCTCTGCCACCTCTCTGCTAAACCACAGGGGCTTTCTTTTCCTTCTATTCTTACTCAGTCTCCTTATGCAGAGGTCTGTTCCTTCTGTGTCAGTAGTTTTTACATTTTCAATCTACAAAACTGTTAAAGTATTTTAAGGTAAAGACTTACATTACCATTAGCCTTTCTTGATCAGACTTTTGTTTTACATCTGTTCCCAGGCTGATTATTCCCTACTACTGTAGCTTGTGTCTGTAGAGTTCTGTTTTTTTTGTTGTTGTTGTTTGTTTGTTTTACTTTCTATTTTGAGAAAAGCTTGTTTATGCTACAGGTAGATATTGTGTTCTGATTTTCTTTGCTGTGTATCATCCTGTAGTGTTCTCAGTCTCCCACTGTCCTGTCAGTGTCCCAGTTCTGTGCGCGAGTTTAACTTTGAACTCAGGGCCGAGACCTGCCACACCACCTTGCTATTAGAATGCCTGAGCACAGAATAGAGAGAGGTGTATTGTCAGGAAGGCAGACTGCAGTCTAAGTGTGCCTGCACAGGTTTTATTCAGATCAGTAATTAAGAACTAAAGTGAGCTGCAGAAAAACTGCACTGTACTATTTTATTAAGGATAAAGATATTAATGGTTAAGTGGAATCTAATTTGAGCTTTTCTAATAATATGCTAAAGAAGAAATGGGATGGGGTGAGGAAGAGATATTCTTTTGACTTCATGCTCCTTCTCATCGAGGCTTTGACAGTCAAACAACAGGAAATAGGGTGAGGAGATAGATTAACAGAATGAACAGCTCAAATCCAAATTTTCACAAACTGAATTGAACACTTACTTAGAAAAAGTCAATAAAGCACTAAAAGAATATATGGAGTTTATAAAAAAAGAAAAAAAATTGAAATTTAGATATGGCTTAAATGATTACCATGAAAATAAAATGCATGCATGGATGAAAGACTGAAGACATTTACTTAGTTTACTTATGATCCTGACTCACATAACACCTATTATTCAAGTGATTCTGACTCAGACTGGGAATACGGGCGATAAAGAAGATATAGAGGGAAATGTTTTCTTTTTCACTATACTTTTTTTTATGTGGGACCTGGCCATCAGGATCCGCCCTGGTCACGGACCCCCGTACCTCCACCCCTGATATGTTGCCAGTGCTTCCTAGGTCACCTCTGTCCTTCCCCCCAGAGGGTGGGGTTGTGGCACTGGATTTAGCACCGCAAGTCCAGTAACTAGTTGGGGAGCTGGCATAGGGGGCTAATTGAGGCCCGGGGCAGGACATCATGGAGATGGAACAGGCCCAGGATTTTTCTTCCCTGTAGGCAGGGGCAGGGATGTGCAATAACAGCCAGTGTCCGCCCTGTCCCTGAGGTATACAGGTGTCAGTGCTTGCGACAACCCCAGCCTCCACTGGGTGTTGTTGGACACTGAACACACACACACCCCTCTCCCTGGAGAAGGATGGCAGTCTGGGGACACTCAATCCTTCTCCCCCGGCTGGCCCTCTGATGACCCAAGTCCATTCCTGAACCTGGGTCGCTGGTGTCACAAGAGGAAATCCAACCACTGAGCCAGTGGGCCAGCAGAGGGAAATGTTTTTAGACAGGGGAAGGGGAGGCCTGGGTGGGGAAGGGGAGGTGGATTGTCATATGATGGCCAAGGAAGGAACAGGTACAGGGAGAAAGAGATATAGACAAGAACAAGGGGAAGAAAGAGAGGCACATAAAGAAGGAAGCAAATTAAAACTAATCAAAAGAGGAAACAAAGGGAAAGCACCACCAGAGACCCAATGACACCTCAATCAGCAGTGAGAGGGAACATGAATAGTGGTATATACAGCCGTGCCAGTCAGGATACAATGCAATAATGCTACAACATATCACAAAACGCTGCAGTATACTGCAGGGAAAAGTGTAATTCAATGGCAATTAAGTCCTTTTGTCATGCAATATTTTTTAACATGTCAGTTATTGCAAGTTTTTGCATTGCACTCTGCCTGGCTCTGCTGTAATCCACCTCAACATGTTTTAATTGAACTAGAAACAAGATTCTAGGCAAGAGTCTCTAGCACAAGCTCTAAGAATCAAATCACAGTTTGTACCACCAGGAGCTGTTCCAGCTGCTATGGAGAGTTATATCAGATTAATAGAGTAAGAAATAGAAACCACAGTAAAAAAAACTGGGTAAAATGCCAAAGATGTAATCTTATGGCAGATTTGGGGCACTGCGCAGAGTAGAAAGCAACCAGCATATCATTATCAAGACAGTTGATAAAGGTGAGGCAGCGGTTCTAAAGGACTACTGCACCAATGCTATCAGGAGGCATGTTTGGGGCAGTTATCTGAAAGAACTACAAAAAGATTGCCTATAACCCTACCTGTGAGGTGTAAACGAGGGTAACAGAACTATTAGATGAGGGCTACAATAAATGGATACTAACAGAATAGCAGAGAGAGTTTTTGCATTGTGCAAATCTGGTAAAACCAGTGTTTTACACTTTACTGAAGGTACACAAGTCCTTGACAGATCCTCCAGGCCACCCAATAAGTGCAGGTATTGGTTCTTTACTAGAACCACTGTCAACTCGTCCAGACTACAATATCTAAGACTTTGTAAGCAATACTGAAAGCTATATCAGTGGAATGCAAAGGGATTTATCTCTGGTTTTCTCCAGATGTGATGTCTGTGCATGACTTTGCATGATCAGATTTTGTTTTTTGGAGGATGCATGATCTCTTTCTGTGAGCAGCTACTGAATGCTGAAAAGGTTTTGAAGAACTTGATTTCTGGTATACTGTTAAGCTTAATAAAATATTTTCCATATTATTTATGGTTTTTCATTGATCAGAATCAAGTCCACACTTGGAGAGCATTTTCTTTTTTTCTCCTTCCCCAGAAGTGATACTGAGTTGATTCCATTCCCCAACCCACACCACCCCCACTTTTAATGCAGGGAGTGGACTGGGAAATTGGGAGAACGATTACCAAGAATACTGAGCTGGAAAAAAGGAATGATGGAAAGGCTGTATCCTGCACTCTGGAACTTGAAACTGAAGCTGCTGCAACATCAGTCTGAAATCCTGAAAACCTTGAAGACCAGAGAAAAGTTAATTTTATATTTTAGATTAAGGAGAGTACATATGTAAAATAAATAAATTAGCATATTATAACTAAAAATACATTTTGAGAAAACTTAGAGTGTATTATGTGTTTTATAAGGTCTTCTTGCCCCTGCTTGAATGGTGATTCACTGGCTGGGGATATTATTTATTTATTTTTGTATGCATCCCATGCAAAACCCTAGCAGTTTGTGTCTTGTGTTTAGTCTTCAGTAGCTTGTCCTTGAGGGTTGATCCTTCCCTCTTCTTTTTATTTCAAGTTTTATTTGTTCTTATTTTATTTATTCTCAACATAGTTTTGTTGTTTTTGTGTATTTACTTTGTGTTGTTCCTGTGCTTATTGGGCAGGCACTTTTGCAGCTGAATTGTAAGACTGCTGGACCTGGGGCTTAGGTATAGCTTTGATTGAATTTAGTTATTGAATATATATCAGATGCGATCATTTTTCTTTGGTACTCTTCCATTATTGATTCTTAATGAATAACCTCATGGATAAATAAAAAAATAATTAAGTTTTGATTCACCTTGCTAAAATTACCCATATAAAAACTATTTAATTGCCCTTAGCATGTCACTCAATTCAAGCAATTTAAACTCCTGCATTTTGTCAGCACTACTGTGCATAGCAGCTCGTTATACTTAACTGCCAGAAACTGAACTCACCAGAATTAAGTAATTAGGTACACGGGGTAAATACCCCTGTGCCACTGCTTCTTACATTACTCATTGCATCCCAATGTCTATAACAGGACAGACTGAAGAACCACAGTGGCTACTTCTGTTCGTTTAAATGTTTGACCGTAATAATATTACTAAAAGTAAGCACCACTGAGCTAATCTTGATAGATGATTGCTTTACAGTACTGGATAATAGTTTTAGCTATCATTACAGCCTGTTATAAGCTATGAAATTGCACCACAATTCTCTGAAGCAACTTAGCTGGTACAATGGGATTAAGGGAGGTATTTGAGACCGAGTTAAATTGTCAGCCTCCTCTGTTCTCAGTTGCACCTTTTACATCAGGAAAAGTAAGTAAATTAAACTTTCAGAATATTAGTAATTATATTTAAACATCTTTTTCAAGTTATACTTGGTTGACGTAAATAAGAATAATTAAATATTATTATGCAAATTTAAATATACTTAATAGATTTAAACAAAAATCTACAGTAGTAAAAGTCTATGGTTTTGTGCCTTTGTCATCTTATTCACTTGGCTTATCCTTTCATTTTTGCCTATTTCATTTTAATGTTACAGCTGCATAATGGTGCGGTACCCTGGTGGTGCTTTTGGCAAAAGGCTTTGAAACTGTCAGAACATTTCTGGTCTATGAACTGTGATTCTTGGCATGCAAGCTGCTTTAACAATGATAATCTAGAAGAACTAAAAGACCAGAGAATTGTGATCATAATATATTCTTTCCTGAGTACATGTCTATGCTATTGACTTTGGGGACCTTCCTGCTACAGAGAAGCTTTTCAAGTTTTATCAGTTTTAAGTGTCATACTCTATAATGTGTATTTTTTTTCCTCTGGTGATAATTTAGCTATTTGGAGCTCTGGGACTCTGGATACACCTCCAAAATATTTTATTTAAAAGGAAAGTTTTTGACTAATTTTTATGTTGGCTTGCACACATGTGCAAGCAGCATCCTGTAGTAGAAGCACATTTCAGAGGTGCGTCAGTGTTGTGGTCAATGCAGGGGACACTTTAGTGGGTATGTCCCTCAGCTGCCAATCAGTGAGCATGCTGGTGATGACAGAAAACTTCCAAGAGAGCCAAAAAGCTGAAAGAAATCTGTTGCTGCAGTCAGGTGCAGTTTTGTCATTGCAGTGGCAGATGACAAGACTCTGGCCATGCACATCACAGTGCACAGTAATGCGCATGGCCAGAGTTATAAGCAACATGTTTGCTCAGTGTGCCTTTCTTGGTGAAACATTTCAATAAATAATGCAGCCGCAGAGCAGCTCTCCACAATGGTGGCTCCTACCACCTGCCACACAATTCCATAAAGCTGACATTGGGGGTGCACAATCCCTGTATTGGCATGTATCTCCCCCATTAAATGTGGCACACTGGGTGCCCCCCAAGTGTGCCAAAACATGGTGGCTCCTGCTGCCCAACACACACTCCCAAAAAGCCAACATCAGGGTGCCCAATCCCTGTGTAGACATGTATCCCCCTTCCCCCCCCCTCATGTGACACACTGGGAGCCCACCTCAGTATGCTGAAATTTTTTTTTTATTCTCTTCTGACACCAGGATGCCCTCCTGGTGTCAGATGAGGCCTCCCCAAGCCCCTCTGTGTGATTTGTGACATTGGAGTGCCCACTCCCATGTTGGCATTCCCCCTCAGTATTGTGGCACACTGGCAGCTCACCTCAGTGTGCCCACATTAATAAAAAAAAATTCCCTTTGAAAGGAGAAAACCATCCTTCACTGATTATTTTTTTGTACCTGTAAAAAAGAAAACAGTCCATCATTGTGTCGCCATCCCCCATCCTAACCCTCCCTCTGTGCTCCCACCTCTCCACACCCCCCTCAACCCATACTTACCTCTAGAGGTTGGGCACTGTCATTTCTATGGATCTGCAAAGCTAAACCGCAAAATGAAAAATCGAAGGTAAGCCGTATAATAGGAGTCAATGCGGGGGGGGGGTTCAACTTAGGTTGATATCTCAGGCATTTATTTAAATTTTTGGCCCCAAATTTTCAATATAGGGTTCTTGGGACACCACCTTGTGAACACTGGCACTGTCATTTCATTTCTCAGTCCCAAATGGTAATTTTGTGGTCCCTGCATGGAATCACCTTTCAGGACCAATTAGCAAAATGATAATGCCACTGTTCATGAGGGGATGTCCCAAAAAGCTGATGTTGCAAATTTGGTGAAAATATTCCAAACAATGACTGTGAGTGAATGAGTGTGCATTGCGCAGTTTCTACACATGTTCGTAACTTCACCAGTTTTTAATATTTTCACTCCAAATTTTCAGTATTGCCATTTTTTCACACCTCCTTATGAATAGTATGGCTGTCATTTTTCATATCCTTCCCAAAATGTGTTTTCATACCTGTGGCACAGAATGGTGTGGTTGCTGTAGGAAATCAACTTTAAGGACAGATTAACACAATCACAGTGTCACTGTTCATGAAGGGAGGTTCCAAAATGTCCATGTTGAAAACTTGGTGGAAAAATTCCAAAAAATGATTGTGTTACAGGCGTGCTTTGTGCAGTTTCTATGCACACTCTTAACTTCACCAGTTTTTCATATTTTCACTCCAGATTTTAAACATTGCCACTTTTTGACACCTCCTCATGAACAGTACACTTGTCATTTTTCACATCCTGCCTGAAATGTGTTTCTGCACCTGTGGCACTGAATGGCACAGTCGCAGTGCGAAATCACCTTTCAAGATTGAGTAACAAAATGATAGTGACACTGTTCATGTCTTTACAGGTGACAGCTGGGAGTGGGCAATGGAAATATCATGTGACCATAACAGTGTCTACTTGACTAAAGTTTAGATAAGGTCTAAATAATTTTCTCTTGTCTTCACAGGTCTCCTGTCGTCTGTCTCTTCCAGTATGCAACATTCCTCTTCCTCCACCTCCTGTGTCTGGGGCAGCAACAGAGCACCATATTTGAGCAGCATAAATTTTGCTCTACAGAAATTTTCAAGAAGTGACAACAACAATGGCTGTGGAGGGATTCAGTCCAAGAGAGGGTGACTGACACAGTGCAGCAGCAGCTGCACCATATATTAGCAGCATAAATAATTTCTGGCTCTTAAGCAATTGTCTAGAAGTGAGAATTTGCTATATTGTGCCTTTGCATTCATGTGCATTAAAGTGATTAACAAGAGAGACTGTGGAGGAATGCAGTCCGAGATGGTGACTGACACAGTGCAGCAACAGCAGCACATGCAAAGCAGCATAAATAATGTCTGGCTCTGGAAAAATGTTTGAGAAGTGACAACAACAGTGACTGTGGATGGACTTAGTATGAGAGGGCAACTGACACAGCACGGCAGCAACAACATATACAGTACATAGCAGCATAAATAATGTCTGGCTCTGGAGATAGTTTTGGGAAGTGACAACAACAGTGGCTATGGAGGGACTCAGTCCTAGATGGTGACTGACACAATGCAGCAGCAACAACACATTCATCACAGCACAAATAATTTCTGTCTCTGGAGATATTTTTGAGAAGTTACAACAACAGTGGCTGTGGAGGGACTCAGTCTGAAAGGTTAACTGCACAGCACAACAACAGCAGCAGCACCATATTTTAGCAGCATAAATAATTTCTGGCTCTGGAGAAATTTTCAAGAAGTAACAACAACAGTGGCTGTGGGGAGACTGTATCGAAGAGAGGGCAACTGACATGGCACAGAAGCAACACCACCATATTTTAGCAGCACTAATGATACTTGATTCTGGAGAATATGCTGGGAAATTATAATTTTACATATCGTTCTTGCACATTTCTGTGCACTAAAACTAATGTGATTAACGAGGGATTGTGGAGGGACTCAGTCCAAGAGGGTGACTGATACAGCACACTTGCACTGCTTTATAGCAAAAACAGTAGTGAGGGAAGAGAGTAAAAGTGCAAAGATTGTGCAATTACCACTAAAAAAAACAGAACATTAAACTTGCCTTTTTACATTTTTCAAATGGAGAGAGCTGACAAAAACAAAATTAATAGTCTAGAGAATAAACTATCTGAGGTACACCAGTTCACAATAAGGAGACAAACAAGAAAATACAAGAACGATAGCAGCAATCACAGAAATTAGGATTTAGGATCAGGATAGGAGAGGACCAGAGTAAGAGATGAAAGAGGAATTGTAAAATGTTGTAAACTTTTTAAAATGTATTGATTTATTTTTTTATGTCACCAAGACAAAACAAAGAGGTTAAATAGGAGATGACAGGACCGGACAGAGTAAAAAGACTATGGACATGGTAGGACAGAGGGAGTGCAACGATTTTCCTCCAAAAGCAGATGCTGGGTGGCTATCATTGTCTGCATCATATCTTCCACTGACAAATCCCAGTGAATGAAGTCCCTCACCCACTGCAGAGTTTCACTAGTTCAGCTTTTGTGGAAGACACTGGAGGAGGGGAAGGATGATCTACAGCTGTGGTCTCAGGTGCTCTCCCCTACAGCACCCAAGTCTGGCTAGAGGTCCCACTTCCCTCGTCGTACCCCTCAGGCAACTGGCCACCATTTTGCCTCTTCCTGCTCTGCTCCCCCCCCATGGCCCAGGAGAACCACTGGGAGTCACATGTGATGCATGGTCTTGCCTCTCTGCAGCCTTGCAGTGCTCTTCCCACTGACACTGTTGCCTGGTGTTCAGGTAGGTATGCTGCCCACTAATGCTCAAGTGGCTACCCCTTTTTCCCCAATGAACAGTAGCTTCACAGATTTTACATTTCACTATGCTGTTGTCTTCTGGCATAGTATCAAAAAAAATCCCACACCAGGGACTTGTGAGACCTTTGACAGGGCTCCTCTTCATCAGACAGAAGCAGTGGTTCCATGGGGGGCTGATCCCCTGCCCCTTCCTCTGGTTCTGTCAGTGGAGGCACTGGCACACCAAGAACAATTGGGGCACTAGGAGCACCATTTCTTGCTGCTGCTGCTGTTTCTACACCAGGGAAACCACCTGATGAAGCTCCTACTGTAGCTGCTGCTGCAGGAAGCTTCTTCTGCCTTTCTCCAGCAGCATCTGGTGCTGCTGTTACAGCAGATACTGTCTGCTGCAGACATATGGGATGGCGTATCTAGCATTTTCCAAATGTTGAGGTTAAATGTGGCCCACAAGGAATTCAACCCACCTTCAGTTAAGCTACCATAGTCAATTGCTGTCAATGAAGTCTTCATACAATCAAGGCAGATTTTCATATCAAGAAAAGCCTGCCTAATTCCAAGACCCTCTGCCCTCCATGGACATAACTTCTATGGCTGGGACTCTGAAATCTGCAAATTAAAAGTAGATTCCTGTGTCATGGTATCCTTACAGCATTCACGTATGTATTGCTTTTATCTTCCTGATGTCATCACCTGTGTAGTACATAAGGGGTATGCCTTGCATTTGGACCCACCCCCTGATGAAGATCTACTCAGTTGAAGCCCCAGGGCATCCAAGCAGTGGTATTTTCCTCACTTGTTCCAATAAACTAATAAACTAAACTAGCATTTTTAGCACATTTATTTGTGAAGTGTTCTCCTTTGGAGCATTTGGATTGTGAATGTCATTTTGTTATTGTGGACTCAAGCTCTTTTGAGCTGCAGCAGTATTTTCAGATACCTACTCCTTACTGAATGCACTGAACTTGGAACTGTATCTCTGTTGTTTATAGGAGTTGCTAACTTCCTCAATGGCACCCAAACCTGCACCATACAACATGGTTTCACACTAGACCTCCTTTGACTAATTCTATGACCCCCTGTTTGCCATGACACTGTAGACATAGCTTTAATGGCAGGGACTATGAATGTCTGCAAAACTGTTACATCAAGTTCTGAGGCAAGGTTTAAAGTTCTGCAGCACATTCATAAATAAATAATAGAGTCTGGAATACAGTTTGGGGACCCAACAAGGATGGCCTGAGAGGAGGACCCATAACTCCCACCACATAAATGTAAGTTACATAATTTCCCTTAAAGAGCAGCTGACACTGTTAGGAAAACATTCAAAAACATAATATTTTCAGCTTATATTTCACATTAGTTCTTTATTTCTCCTTCCCATTATTTATTACTGAAATAATTTGCATGAAAACAGGATTGTTGTTCCTTGAATGTTCATCTTTATTTTTTTTTCCAATTGTTTAACCAGAAATAGCATGCTAAGCTGAAAGCTTGTTTACAGGTGCACCCTGGGAGCATAGGGAAGTTAAGTGACTTGTTTGGGGTCACACAGTATATGCAAGTGGGGGCTGTGGGATTCAAACACAGGTCTCCAGATTTGCAGCTCAGAACCTTAAACCACTGCACTATACTGCTTCATCTGTGTGCAAGTTGTTTATTCCTCACATGAGATCATACTGTTTGGCTTGTTACATCACTGTAATTCTTAGGATGACAGACTGTGATGACACAACTGAGGATAAAGACTTCAAATAGGGAATGAGTTGCTCAGACTGAGGAACAATAAGTTACAAGGATCATGTCTTTATGCAAATTTCCTCACTAATAAATAATGGGGAGGAGAAATCTACAGAAGATACAGCAATGCAAGCTAAATTGTGTAGAAATATAATGCTTTTCAAAAATTTTCCTGAGATGTCAGCAGCTCTTTAACCCTCCATTTTTATGCTGTCTTGCACACGTAGCATCAACAACATATTGTGGTAGCTTTGAGTGGAGTAGCAGGCTTTGGAGGTGCAGTCATGTTGTGGCCAATGGAGCCACTGCTTTTTCCGGTGGGGCTCTGTGGCACAAATGAAATAGCATGCTGTCTATGACAGTAGTTGAGAAGTATTCCACCAAATTTAAATTTTGCCGCTGCAATGAGGGAGTGATCCATCATTGCAGGGCGTGCCTTGCCTGGTGTAACATTTCAATAAACATGGTGAGTGGCAGCTGTCGCCGTCTGCCTGTCACAGTACCCAGGAAGCTGACTTTGTGGGTGCCCAATCCCCCTGTCAGCATATGTGACCCCTTTACTGTTTTTGTTTGCTGAGGGGGTGCTCCATCCCCCTCAGCATCGTCCCCCCAAATGCAGACACACTTGCCGATGGGGGGCCCAATCCCCCTGTTGGCATGTTTAACCCCCCCATCGCATTGGCATTTTCCTGCTCCCACCCCAATTGTGTGCCACACTGGAAGCCCACCCCAGTGTGGCTAACATGACCCCCCAAACAAATGAGACACACTGAGAGCCCACACCAGTGTGCCCAACACTTGTAAAAAAAAGAAAACGTTCTGGGGTGATTTTTTTTTTTACTAACCTGAAACAAAGACAATGATCCCTAGCCATCGGGTCCCCTTCCCCAATCTGCACCCACCCTCTGTGCACCCCACCTCCCCACACACACACCCTCACCCCATACTTATCTCTGGAGCCTGACGTGATGAGCTTTGGTAGAGTGGGAACACATCTGCACTCTTCAAAGCTGACCGTGAACTGAAGAAATGCTGGTAAGCTGTATAATGGCATATATGAGGGGTTTCAACATACTGTAGGTGGATATCACACCCATTTTTTGTGACTTTTGGCTCCAAATTTTCAACATGGGTTTCTTGGGATCCCACCTCATGAACTCAGTCACTGTCATTTTGTTATTCAGTCCCAAAAGGTCATTTCGCAGTCACTGCACGGAATCACCTTTTGGGACTGAGTAATGAAACAACAGTGCCACTGTTCATGAGATGGGCTCCCAAAAAGCCTATGCTGCACATTTGGTGAAAAAATTCAAAAAAATGACTGTGTTTCTATGCACACTCGTAACATCAAGAATTGTTAACATTTTCACCCCAGATTCTCAGCATTGCCATTTTTTCACACCTCCTTATGAACAGTGCAGTTGTCATTTTTCACATCCTGCCTGAAATGTGTTTTTGCACATGTGGCGCACAATGGCATGGTCCTGTGGGAAATCAATGTTTGGGACAGATTAAGAAAATCACAGTGACACTGTTCATGAGTGGAGGTCCAAAAATGCCTATGTTGAAAATTTGGTGACAAAATTCCACACAATGACTGTGTTACGAGCGTGCATTGCGTAGTTTCCATGCACGCTCGTAACTTTAATAATTTTTAATATTTCCAGATTTTCAATATTGCCATTTCTTCACACCTCCTTATGAATGGTATGGCTGTCATTTTTCACATCCTGCCCAAAATGTGGTTTCGCCATCTGGAGCAGAATGGCGTGGTCACGTGGGACATCAACGTTCGGGACAGATTAACAAAATCACAGTGTCACTGTTCATGAGCAATGCTTTCATGAGGTGGGGTCACAAAAAGCCCATGTTGAAAGTTTGGAGTGCAAATACCAACAAACGACCAGGGGCATTCGGGTTTCTAACCATAATGTCCCA
This sequence comes from Neoceratodus forsteri, assembly GCA_016271365.2. NCBI lineage: Eukaryota > Metazoa > Chordata > Ceratodontiformes > Ceratodontidae > Neoceratodus > Neoceratodus forsteri. The sequence continues at coordinate 954,919,044 of CM057456.1, forward strand.
CCCTGTACAGACTGACCGGCATCAGGGGTGTGACTTTGGATTGTCGGCTGTAATGCTCACACCATTCCAACCCCACTCCCACTCTGCAGCCACTAACAGGCATCAAGGTGTGCCTTGGACTCTTCGGCCCCAAAGTTCACCCCATTCTCCTATACTGCACCCATCTCAATGTATTTCCTTATGGAATGGGGTGAGAGTAAGGCCCGAGGACTCCAAGGCACAATGCGATACTTGTCGGATTCTGCACAGTAGGGTGAGGTGAAATGGCATGAGCATTATGGCCGACGACCCAAAGGCACACCTCAATGCCTGTCAGTCTCTGAAAGGTGGTGTGGGGTTGGCGTCACTTCCACACTTCACTGCCATTCCTATAATACATCTCTCTAACTCCTGCACTACCAATGCCAATGTCAGCAAGACAACATTTGTCATTGAGAAATGCTTGTTATACTTGTCACCAACTGTTCTGGTTTTCCCCTGTTCATCTAAATCTATTTCAGGCTCAGAATCATTTCATGCAACATTAACGGCTACTGGAAGACACTCCCAATCTGCTGGCAGCAAAGCTCACAGCCGAATAATTGTTTCCCAAGGAGGAATCTGAAGTAGCCTGGCCATGGAGCACCCAAGACTCCCCTCTTTTATGAACACCTATCAGGGAACCCATACCCAATCACAGTTAGGGTTGGCAGGTTTTTGGGGTACACAGAGGCTCCCTATACTACCACCCCAAAAATTTGCCATACATTAAACATATAAAACATTAAGCACATGCAGTGTCAGTGTGATTATTGTTTCTCTGTTTGTTTCACTGTTTCCTTGTTCAGTTTTCACATTTTGAATAAATAATCTTTAACTTGGTTGTCATCTTTCTTAACATGGCTTCATTTTTTTTTTCATTTTCTTTCATGTGCATCTCCCTCTCCCCTAGCCTGAAAGCCCTGGCATCTGCAACACCCCTTCACCATAGACTGTCCTAGATCAAGAATCCCAAGATCACACCTGAACTTGATTACCCTTATGTAAACTTAATGCACTACCACTGGTCTATCAGGGTCACTCAGCTAGATTTTTGTATTTTCACTTTTTTCTTCTTCTGCCTCTGTAGCTTCATTGTCGATGCTTCAATGTTCGGCAAAGCTCCCCTTATCCTAAGGAAATTACTGCAGCAAAGTTCTCTTCTCCACCCTGGACCAAAAGGCTGCAATTATCTTTGCTCTTTTCTCCTTCTTTCTCAACCTTGTGAACAAAAAGGTTTTTCCTCTCCCACCCTCACCTACCTAATGGCAACAAAGTTCTCTCCTCCCCAATCCACATAATGACAGAAATGCTCTCTCCTCTCCTCTCTTTCCCCAGACCTAATGGCAGCAGTGCTCTCTCTCCTCCCCTTCCCCCTTAATGGTAGTAATGCTGTCTCTCCCCCCAAATGGAAGCAATATTCTCTCTCTCTCTCTTTTCAACCTGATGTGATCCTGCCCTTCCCCCCTCCACCAATAGCATTGCCTGGGCCCAATTTTTAAAATCTAATGTAGCTAAGGCCCACCTATCTCAGCCCCACCATCCACCCCAGAACGAAAAGGGATGGCATTTGCAATGCTCCATTCATCACAGAATGTTGACACACTGGGGATGCTTTTAAAGCAGCAGTGCATCGATTCGGTGAAAATTTTGACCTGTACTTTTTTATGCTATTTTAGATTGCCACGTACCCTCCTGACTTGTATGATAGCCTTCTTTCCACAATTTAAGTCTGCTTTAGTACTTTTTTCATGTTTGAAATAATAAAAGGAGTGTTCCTTTTAATATGGCTCGGATCAGGTTTTCATCAGTATTTGCAGCTGTTTTTGAACACCTACTGTTCCATAAGGCCAGGGAGCACTACCTGCTGCATGACCATTCATTTTAGTTACAACAGAAGTGATATTTAAACAATTGATGACAAAAACAGTTGACAGTATAGCCTAGTGATTAAAGTAATGAGATGTGAATAAGCTTGGTACCTGTAGACCTGGGTTTGATTATCATAGCCCTCACTTGCATACTGTGTGACTCTGAGCAAGTCACTTAACCATCCCAAAGCTTCTGGGTCACCCCTGAAAACAGGCACTTGTGCCTAGTGGGCCTTGCTTGGTTAACAAAGAATAAATAAAAAAACCTGGTCTGAGCTATATTAAAAGGAGCACTCCTTTTATTATTTCAAACATAAAAAAAAGTACTAAAGCAGACTCAAATTATGAAAAGAAGGGTACAAGAAGGTTTTAAGACCTAGGAAGTAGAAGAGATAGGATTTCCAATTCCACAGAGGCAAGATCTGATTCATTCATTGAAGCAAGTCCCATCCTCAAATAATTTTTTGATTGTTTTGACTACTTTATTGAAAGGTCAAGCTATTAGTACTTTTTTTAAAAAAGTGTTGAAGCTGCATTGGTGCTCTTTAAGTAAACTTACTTGACTTTCAGCAAGATTTTTAGTTGAGATGCAGCGAGTTTGAAATATGTCTTGCTCACACATCCCTCATTCACCATTGCATTTTGTACCAATGCCGCTATACTATTGCCTGGAGAAACATATAAATACTAAAAAAATTAAAACTCTATAATTTGCAGTGCCTTGTCATTTTTTCTCTATTTTCTCTGTTTGTTTCTCTCTTCCCTTACTTAATTTCCACATTTTGCATAAATAATCTTTAGCTTTGGCTTTTCACTTTTCTTGCCTTGGCTTTATCTTTTTTAGTTTCTGCAGTCTGACCAGCATTCTCTCATTCTTTTCCTGCCACAATTTATTTTTACTTAGCTGGCCCTTTGCTTTTTTCTATAGTTCACATTTTTCTTTCCTGGACACTAGAGCTGACACATCAGGTTGGCAACCGCCCAGCCACATCTGCAGCTACACCAGCACTTTCCCCTCATGGTTTTAGAATGGTAAGATCTCACCCCACCCCCACCCATCTCAGCCCCAGTACCTTCCTAACCAGCCTTGAGAGTGCCATGGAGTGGCGTTGTAGTTTTAAACTGATGTTATTATCCAGTCCAGCACTGTACAGTGATTCTCTGTCTCTTCCTCCTTCATTATTGTAAGGTCTCCTCTTAAACATTTCTCTGCCCCTTAACAAAACAAGAAAAACTCACCCTGCATATTGTAGCCCCAAACTCACTCCATCCAGAGCCTTATCAAGTCTCCTATTTTTTTTATGTTGGCACCTTTTTTGGTCCAACACAGTTGAATGATCCATTACCTCTTCCTATTGTTGCTGGTTCCAAATACTGGACTGATGCCCCAGTATGACTTTGTGTGGGCCCCACAAAGCACTACTGGAATGATAAGCAGTGGATCATCATGTAACCTTTGGCCAAAAAAGGGTACCAATATAAAAAGTAGGGTGACTCAAGGAGGCTCTCAGGCCTGGCTGGGGAGGATTTGAGGGGCTGAGACTGTAGGGAGTGGATTTTAGTTCTTATAAATTACAGGCAGGCAGGGCAATGGGCTGAAAAGAGTAGAGGCAGTCTCTGTCTAACTTTCTGGGCCAGTTTCAGTGTAATTTCTGAGCCAGCACAAAATTCTGTGGCTGGCCGTGATTTCTGCAGCAATTGCCACATGCTGCAGAACTACAGAAAACAGGGTGTTTGCCTAATTCCTCCTGATTGTGCTCTGGCAGCGCTGTTCACCAGATTTTGCTGGTTGCTTAACAATGGATTAGTAGTCTCTTTGCATGCAAAAATGCTTTTCATAACTTCAAAAATGCCAGCTTAATTATTCTGAGTACAGTCATCTACATCACTCTTATTTGGAGGTTAGTGCCAATTTTCTTCACGCTTCCTCAAAGTATAGTTAGGAACAACAGTTTGGGTAGAGTTGCGGGAATGAGAAAATTCTGAATTAGCAGAATTTCGATGACATTTCATGAAAAATTACATAAAATGTCACTGAATTTTTTGTTTGAGTTTTGCTAAATTTTTTAAATGTATCAATTTAGTCATAACTTTGCCGTCTGAGCTAGAGCTCTGAAATTCGGCATGCTTACTTTCTGGGAGGCATTTTAATGACATGCTGATTATGGTGAAATTAGAATGGATTGTTTCAAAATCATACATGCCCAAATTTGTCATTTTATTTTTTGTGGGAAATTTCATTAACATTTTATCTGCATATACCTCAACCATGCATTAGGCCAGATATTTTACATTTGGCAGGACTACTTGATGTGAGGTGTTTTAAAACTGTGACATGAAAAATGTTATCTGCATATAACTCAAGCACCTTTGGAGCTAGACATATGTAAATTAGCATGAATAACCTCTTTTGTAATGATTATAGAATCATCTAAATAAGAAGAGGATTGAATTAAAGATTTTTAAGTTAGAGGGGTTCAGATTTTTACTATGTAAATATCGGCAACATTTTGTGAAAACTGTCAAAAATGTGGATGTTTGTAACTTAGTTGCTCTTGCAGACACAGGCTTAACATTTGACATCTTAAGACAGTAAGAAAAGCCTTGAAAACTCACCCCTTGGTCAGAAAAGGAGCTCAAGCCACAATATGTGCAAAGAAAGAAACAAATATTTATTTCATCTATCTAAATATATAAAAAAAAAGAGACAGTGAAAAAGCTCCTGAGGTTGGAGTGAAACACCATCAGGTGCATTGCTGGTGGTCTGCAGAAGGTGATAATCACTGGCTCTTTTATGTATTTTTTTATATGTATGGATAGATGAAATAAATATGTATTCCTCTGCACATAGTGTGGCTTGAGCTCTTTTTCTGACCACCCACCCTGATGCCGTTCTCTGGCCATGTCAATATTACCCAATAATTGGCACCCCCACAAGGTTCACCATCACTAATATGCCTGCCCACCCCCTCCACAACTACACTATAGCACCCCATACCCATGCTGCCCCAGTACACAGCTGTCAAAGCCCCCCAACAACAAGTCACCATGGTGGCCTGAACTGGTGCAAGGGGCTTAGACCAGCTCATCACTGGTCTATCTTGAGCCCCTTGCTGTGGCCATGGCAGGGCTTTCTGACTCCCAGAAAAGGGAATGTTGCAGCCCCACATGGCTCAAGCCCCCTTGCAACATGCTATACCCTCAATTTTGTCGCAAGGGGGGCACAGTAACACCTAGTTGCTGCAGCTCCCAATTCAGATGCAGCCCACATTTCTGAATCAGGAATGCAGCAATCTTAGATGCAAAATGCCAGTTGTGTCACCCCTGCTTAACACAAGCACCATGGGTCCTTCAGAGGGCTTTAAAAATTCGACTGATGGAATTTGACTTTAAGTACAGATATTATTTTGCAATTTCTGGCAGCAAGCAATTAATAAAATTGACACACGTCATCTCCCTGTAAGATCTAAAAACCTACAAAATGTAATGGCATTGCATTCTCTAGTTTTAAGGTTTTGGGGTTTATAAATTTGCAGTTTACGTTCTTGCAAAATTTAATTTTAAAATTTTTTGAAAGTTTGACTACTTTTAATTCAGACCCATTTAAAGCTGTAAACATAAACTTTGTCAGAAATGACCATGTGGCATAGTAGTTTACATGTTTCAAATCTGGTTAAATTGGCTGTGTTGTAAAATTAGAGGAAAATAACTGAAATTTAAATTTTGGCAATGTGTTTGGCAAGCAATAACTCAGTCCCATTTGAATCTAGAAAGCTGAAACTGTGTGTGTCTATTTATAAAAAAGTAATGACAACCTGTATACTTGTAAAAAATGTTACAACATTTCAATGAATACTAAGAAACTTGTACTAAAATAACAGAAATCTAAATGTTTGGCTGCCTATAACGCAGCTCCATTTGAAGCATGAGACTTAAAATGTGGTGCACATACCCATGTTGTATGTTTCTCTAAACCTTGAAACAGTGGAGAAATTTGGATAAGAAACTTTAAAATTAGATAGAAAAAAATGAAATTAGTTTGATTAAATGTTTGGCCACCCATAGCTCTGCCACTTTTCCACCTATGATGCTGACATTTGGTACATTTATGTAAGGCTTTACTAACTGTCTACATACCAAATATGGAGTCAGTGGGATGTGTACTCTTAACATTACAGCAAAATAACTTAAATTTAAAATTTGGCCAAATTCTGCAAAATTGTTATGTGAATTCCACAAAATTCAGTGGAAAGGAAATGGTAATTCTGTGTGCACTCCATGGGTGGGATTTTTTATTCTGCCCAGCTCTAAGTTCCATAGCAAACAGAAAAGCTGCATCCCGAGGCCAGATGCCTGTTAAAATAGTAACCGTATAAACAAAAACACAGATACTGTCAATAGAAAAAGACCATTGGTTCATCCAGTCTGCCCTGTTTTACCCTACCTTCCCCGTAACCTATTTTCTAGGTGAGGTATTCACCCTCACCTCCCCCCTTGCTCCCAACCTTACTGAATGCCCTGCATAATTATTAATCCCCTTAATCTGTCCAGGGCTGGATTAACATGGTCATGGGCCATATGCATAACAGTAACTATGCCACCCCATGGTTATGCCCTCCCTCTATTGTGTTCACCCCCAGAGTATCACCCTCTCACCAAGGTGTTGGACCCCTTAGAGGTCACTCTCTCCCCATGGTGTCACTCCCATTATGGTGCCATCCCTCCCCACAGTGTTGTTCCAAAGGTCTTGTGTGCCCCCCTCCACAATGTCACACAAACATGCAACACTTTAATTTTGGTCCCTCATTTCAACTTGATTACTTGTTGTCAATTTTAGCATATTAAGTATGTAGTTCAATGTTATTATTCCACAAACACAGTGAACAAAAGCTACATTTCTGTTTTTTTTAGCCTTTGGTAATGAGAGAAGGCCAACTAGGCACAAGTGCCTGTTTTTGGAGACTACCTGGGAGCTTAAGTGATTTGCTCAGAGTCACACAGTATGCAAGTGGAGGTTATGAGAATCAAACCAGGGGCTGGTTTGTTTGATGTATCAAGCTCTTTCATAGCTCATTACTCTAACCTCTAGGCTATACTGCCAGCCCAATATAACTATAAATTATAATTATAAAGCCACTTATTTTTACAGAAGTTTATTTTCCATTCCTGAACAAAAGGAAGTAATGGAGAGTTGCTGAACAGATGTGCCAGTGCATGGCTCTCACACACACACACACACACACACACACACACGCACGCACACACACACACACACACACACACACACACACACAATTATATTGGAATAAAAATTAAATGATTGTCACCAAACCAAATTATTCATCCATCCTCCTCCTGGCTCCGACTCACTCACTCACTCACTCACTCACTCACTCACTCATTCACTCACGCTTCAGTTTACAGTCAGTCATAGCACACTTCACTTTTCAGACTGCTGCCTGCTGCTGCTGCTTTAATCACAAAACAGTGTTTGGCACCAATGCAGTAACAGTCTCCCAGAGAGCGAGGGGAAGAAAGGGTCAGGGAGGGATAATGGGAAATAACTCTTGCTGCAGCAGCTCACCAGTTAGACAAAATATAGAACTTGTTTAGTTAAGGGGCAGACAATCAGACTGAGACACTCAGGATGATCCTCCCTTCCCCACGCTATCCCTCTGACAGCAGCCAGCATGCAGCAGTGCTTTCTTTAAGTAATGGAGAGAGACTATATTCATTAACTATACTTTTTCTAAAGATGTCTTAACTAAATAAAAAACAAATATTGGTACATAGTTCCAAGAATATGGTAATGGTAAGTCAGTTGTATTTCTGAGGTAGCAGGGTTTATTTTCTACCTAGCAACCTAAACAACTCATTTTCCAGTGTGCCTGGCAGGTTCACAAAATTAAACTGTCTTAAATAACCACATGTGATCTTTTATTTATTATTTATACTTTTTTTTTCACAATTTCACAATCCCAAATTGTGAAATTTACCTTGAGATTGAGTATAGCTGATGGCACCTGCTACCTGATGTTGTACAGTGTCTGCTGCCCCAGAGCGTTCAGTTTCCTCAGTCACTCCAAACTGAGCCCTGCTTAAGAAAACTTGCTGCTGCTGCTTCAGTTACTGCTGTGTGCCCTGCAGTCTGATTTAGCAGTCCCATCACCGAGCTCTTTTTCCCTGCCACTCGCCCTCTCCTAGTCTGACTGCTGTGTTCCTCCATGCTCCACCTGCCATGCTGCCAGCCTACCATACTGCATGTTCCCACCATGGGCATACCCAGTAGCTAGCTATCCTGTCGATCTTTCTACCACACAGGCTCTACATTCCTCTCGCTCAGTGCTGTGTTGTTAATAAAAAGGGGGAGAGGGGGTTCACTGAACGACTGCACTTTACTTACTGCAGTCTGCAGTGATTGCCTATCATGACTGAGTCGGCTATGCTGAATTGGCTGTCCACACAGACAGCATTGGTTTGGTTATCAACTGATGCTTCTACTGTCAAAGCAGGGGTGTAGCCAGGGATTTCAGATCTCCACACCAGGTGGACTCACTGCTACCCCCCCTCTTGTTAAGGTGAGCTACCCCTCCTCAGGGTGCAGCCAGACAATATACAAATGTACACCAGGACCGTGGTTGTTGCCTCATTTGGCACAATAAATACAACTTTTGTATCTCATGACAGTGGTTGTTGCCATGCATGGGTAAATACAAATGCAATGCATTGTTCCCTAAGACACCCACATACCAGCCCAGAGCCTGTAAAGTTGTATTGTCCTTGGGATGTAAAGAGAGTATTAGTGACCAGTCCTTCTAGTTTCGACTCCTATGAATAAAATTACAGAAAGGTTCAGTATTTTCTTTGTTAGTTTTCAAGGAAAAAGGAAGCAGTTCAGAGCCAATTTGCTATCCCTGTTAAATAAAATTGCACACCATGGAGTGCTTGGAGTATGCCTGCCTACACCCTTGTGTCAAAGTCAAAATGGTGATTGGTGCCAATGCTTGGCAGCAGCCTTGCTCGTGTGGACAGTCATCTGGTGGAGAAAGGGTCAAGATGGGATGGGAAGGCAGGAAGCAGAAACTTTATTAATGGCAGGATTGGCAGCTGTCACCAGCAAATGAGATGAAGTCAAGGCAGTAACAGAAAGAAAACATAGGGGGCACAAGTTATACTATGAACAACACTAGCCCAGCCTCCCCATCATTAAAAATTATTCTAAAATGCTGAGTCATTCATAAAACTCTGAGAAGTAAACTGGCTGTGGCAGAGAAGCTAGAAGTTTACAGCTGCACTGTGCTGGCTTGCACATTTTTAACTATACTCACAGAGACCTCCCAGTGGTCCCCCAGGAAGTCATGGGCCCTGTGCACAGGCATAGATTGTGTAATGGGAAATCCAGCTCTGAATCTGTCCCAGCAGTGCTTGAACCCATTTATGTTTTTAACTCCCTCCTTCTCAACTGGTAGGCTGTTCCACAGCTCAACCACACTCTCCGTGAAGTAAAATGTTCTCACATCCCCCTGAATATCCCCTGCCCTCCCAGGTTCCAAACATGCCTCCTTGTTATGGATCCTATATATCTGTTAAATAGTTCCTTACAGTTTACCTTGTTTATTCCATTCAGGACCTTGAAGGCCTGTATCATGTTGTCCCTCTTCTTATGTCCTCCAGCAAGAACATGTTTAGTGCCCTAAGCCAATCCTCGTAGAATCTGCACTGCTGGCCCTGAATCATTTTGGTAACCTTATGCTGCACCACCTCCAGTCTTTCTGTCTTTTTCAGGCAGGGACTCCAGAACTGCACACAGTATTTGAGATGGGGCCTCACAAGTGATCTATAGAAAGATAGTATTACCTTTTTCTTCCTGTTATTGAACCCCCCGCCCCCCAGTACACACTAACATTCTGATTGCCTTGCTGTAGGCCTTATTGCATGTGCTAGTCTGTTTAAGGAAAGCACTTTTGATGACTTTCAGGTCCCTTTCCTCTGATGCAGTGGCCAGCCAAACTCCTCCCATCTAATATTTCTTCCTAGGATTCTTATTCCCTATGTGTATTACCTTGCATTATTTGGCACTGAGTTTCAACTGCTGAATCTCAACCAACTCTCTAACCTTTGCAGGTCACTCTACAACACCCTCACCCCCTCCTTGCTGTCTGTCCTACCAAGGAACGTAGTGACATCCACGAAGAGACGTAACTGCCCCTGCATTCTTTCTCCTGTGTCACTGATAAACATATTGAAAAGGAGTGGTTCCAGGACTGACCCCTGCAGCACCCCACTCATGACCTCCCTCTCCCCCAATTTGACCCTGTTAACCACCACCCTCTGCTGTCTCTCCTAACAAACTTCCCACACACTTTAGTAGATTCTTCACTGCTCCCGGGTCCTATAACTTCTTCACCAGCCTTTTGTGTGGCACCAAGTCAAATGCCTTGCGGAAGTCGGAGTGAAGTAAATATATTGCTTGTCTCTTATCCACCACCCTTGTAACCCAGTCAAGGAATACTATTAAGTTGATCTGACAAGACCTCCCTGCCATGAACCAGGGCATTTACCATCCTGGAGCCCCTTGCTTGTCAAGTAGCCCACCAGGTCTTCTTTGACTAGTGTCTCCAGCAGTTTACCCATAATGGTGGTAAGACTGATGGGCCTGTAGTTTTCCAGTTCTTCCCTATCCCCTTCCTGGTGGAGCAGAACCACGTTCACTATCCTCCAATCTCTTGAACCTACCCCTGACTATTACTCTATTGAATATCTCTGTCAGGGTTTCACCCAATTTTGAAGCTACACCCTCAGGTGTATCCCATCTGGTCCTGGTGACATCTACTTTCAGGGCTACAAGCTCTTTTCTTTATGTACTGTTATTTCCACCTTCCAGATTTCTGGGATTCTCCTTGCAGCTGCCTTTGTGCCCCTTTCTGGTAGAAACCCACTATTCTGCACTGAGAACACTGAGCAGTAGTCTTTTACAATGGCTGCCTTCTGCTTGCCATTCACTATTACCCTCCCTCCTCCATCAGCCTTACACTTCCTCCTCTAATCTTCATTTTTTTTCCCTGATATACCTAATGAACTCTTTTTTCCTTCCCTGATCCCCTCCACAATATGCAGCTCTTTGTCTGCTTTTGTGTCCCTGACTGCATTCTTTTCCTGCTTCATTTTTATTTATTTTTCTTTTGTTTATCAGGTGGTGTACACTAGGCTGCTCTGCTGTTACACTTCCCCTTGCTGTAAATTGATCTCCACTTTCCTGCCCATCTAGTTTCACTATCAGGCACTTAAGTTTCAAATAACTATGCTTTATGCTCTGAAACCAAACTGTTGTTTGCTTAATGTGTTGTACTTGAACTTTGTATTGCTTATGTACTCTTAACTATCCTGTAATTTACCTATGTACCAGTGAACTCTGGTTTATCTCTGTATTTGCTTTTCTCTCAGTACACAAAATGTACTCTCTGTTTCACCTCGCCTCATTGTAACCTCTCAGTTTATGCATGGAAATAGTCATGCTTTGGCCATGACACTTAGCCAGTAAACAAAACTAAAAATAATTAAATTAGTACTGTAACCTGATATAAATGACCAGGTTTGTATGAGCCTACTGTGCCAACCAATGTAACCTTGTTTCTGTAACCTATTCTATACACTGTACCTTATATCATGATGTAGCCGAGATAAAAATACCTTGTTTGTTTTGAACTATTTTTTGTATTTGCCACTGTCTTTTATTTCTCTGTAATTGCTCTGTAATTCTCCCGGGTTATGCCTGAAATAGTCATTTCTATGGCTAGCACACTTACCCGGTAAACAAAAACTAAATAAATAAATATGCCTATTTTCAGTATGACCCGGAAGAGTACAGCACAACATACTGAAAAATTTACAAAGCAACATGCAAAGTAACAAGATCAATACAACATTACATGCAAGCTAGGGAAACCAAATAACATGCAGTAGGGAGACATTGTCAATAATAAGTAATTGCACAGGTCAGGACAATACATTGCTACATGGAGATACCACTGTTAGTACAGAGCTAGCGAGCAGGAAGAGAAAAGCAGAAATGCTCTTGCAAAGACTAGGATGAGAGAGTGATGACAGTGCTTTGATGGGGCAGGGGTGAATACATAGGGTGAGGGAGTGAAGGAGAGGGGAAGGAAAGAATAGGATGAGGATAAGTGCAAGGTGCTGAGATGATTAGGGACATGTGCATGCTGATTGATGCAACAGGAAGGTGTGGAGCTGCCTTTTGAATGTATTTTCTATGTTTCTATCAAGAATGCATGGGACAGGCATAAGGCAGTCGTAGTGGGGGGTAGGAGGAAGTAAGCTGTTGGTTAACTAGGATCTGCAGCTTATCTGTTAGGTAGGAAAATGGGCAGACTAGGCGGGCCAAGCGGTCCTTATCTGCCGTCAAATTCTATTAGCTTCTAGGCAAGAGCATACAGCAGTTGGAAGGCTGTTCCACTGAGTAGGAGCTGCAGAGGAGAAGACCATGGTGCCATACTCACTCCACTCCTCATTCCTCCTGTTATTCCTTTTAACTAATGGAGGCCCTTTTTTGATCCTTACTATCACCCTGGCCTTCTTGAAGAACCAGATTGGTCTCTTGTGTTTGCTACCCCTGGAAATTATTGTCATGCATGATTTAGTTGTCTCAAGAATGGCACCTTTAATTTCTCCCCATCTCTTCTCCACCCTAGTGTTCCTCCGCTACCACCAAGATACCACAAATTTTCTTGAATACTGGATGGCATTGGATATTGCTGGTATCTGACTGTATGATATCAACTGTCTGAGGTAGCTGTCCCAGTTCTGAAGGATCTAAGGGAAAGATCTGACCTTGGATCCTACTGTCTCACCTCAGATCACACTATATAATCTTGGATCCGAGGAGGCAGACATTTGACTTTGGATTCCACTATCGAACCTTGGGTCCTAAATCAAAATGGGGTTGGATAGGACCACAGATCTGAAGTTGAATAGATGGACTATCCATTGGATCCCATTGGGATAGACAAAAGCACTATCTGAGCATCACAACTACATCCCTTGATGTTGTCCACTTCAACTAGCTTTCCCTTGTCTAATTCCCTCATCTGGCCATAATCTGCTCATCTGGAATCCAGAACCACAGCCTTTTATTGTAACTCATCTTTATTCAAGAATAAGAATGAATTACAAGTAATAATATCTTTCCAGTCTCATGATAATTAATTCAAAAGACAGTCTAAGTACAGTAGCTACATCCAAACAAAGATGTGTATAAAAATGCAAAGTCATGAAGAAAAGAACCACAGTCTTTGATGAGAGAATACTTTTAACCAGGGCCAATTCAAACCATATGGTGTTATGGTCACTGGACTTCAGTGGTTCCCCAACCTGCACTCCACCTACAATTTCTGAGTTATTAAGCACCATGTCAAGTATGGCAACCTGCCTTATAGATTCCTGATCAGCTGCACCAGCAGGCAGCCCTGCAACACATCTAACACAGCCTGATTTCTAGTGCTCCTACTTCCTGGAATGTCACAACCATTGTCTGATAGACTGAGATCCCCACCACCCCAACCTCCCCCTTTGCAGCCCCTTCTCAAATTCTGCCCCAAGCTCACTATCCCTTCTGCTCACCTGCTCCAGTGGTCTATAGGCCACCCCATGTAAAAATGATTTCCTGTTGTTGTCTTGAGCTGTAGCCACAGTGATTTTGTCTTCCCATCCTCTCCGGTGGACCCATTCTTTATAGCCTCTATGCTTTCCTTGTCATAGAGGGCTACCCAACCCCTTTTCCCTTACTCCTATCCCTCCTATACATGGTATACCCTTGTAATGTCCAGTCCCAATTATTATTATTCCAAGTGGCACATGTTTCTGTAATGGCCAAGAGGTCTAATCCTGCATCTGGCTGCCACACCTGGAGTTTAGTAATTTTGTTTCCCAGGCTCCTGCATTTAAGCAAACTGCTTTCCAGTGTTTGCCCTTCCACCTCCCTTTTGTTTCAGCTCCCTCTCCCTTTGTCCCCCCTTCCCTCTTAAACGTCTTGGCGTTCATGATCCCTGCTGACATTTTAAGTTCCTCCCCCTTTGCACCTTTTTCTAATCTATTTTGGACCCCTGTTTCACTGTATCCATCCTTTCTGCTCCTACCTCCCCTTTCTGGAGAAATCCTAGCTAGGTTCCTCTTTTGTCTTACCTTCCTGTCATTCACCCAGCCTCAATCTTCCCCTTCCTCTTAGTTTAAATGTCAGCCTACAGCAGGCAGGCATTTAACTTCTGCCTAAGCATACTGGTCCCCTGTCTTGTCAGGTGAAGGTCATCACCTTTTAAGGGCCTCCTGTCTCAGAAGCCCCCCCCAACTCTCCTACAAAATGGTACCACTCCTCCTGACACCATCCCTTCAACCACTAATAAAATGCCTCGGTCTCCTTATTCCTCACTCTGTCCTTCCCCTTCCCCTTCCCTACATAGGAAGGACAGTGCTAAAGACCAGGGGAGATGGACGTGCTTTCAATATGTCTCCCAGCCTCCAAACAGTATGATGGACTGCCTTGAGAGGCTGGTTTCCCAGATCATTAGTACCCAGGTGTACAAGTTCCCCAATCATGCACTTCCCCGCCATCTACCATCCACCCTAGCCTGTTAATATCCAAGGTAGCAGATGCACTTGGAAGGCAGCTGACCTCCATCCCCTTTTCCCCTCCTCTCACTACCTTCTCCACTAGCCTAGGTATGAAGTCCTCTACAACTAGGAAGATCCTTGCTGCCTTCTTCCTGTTCTCTCCATTTTCCATCACCATGCCATCTTACTCTTCCTTCCCAGCTGGCTCAGGGCTCCCTATAGAGTCAGGTACCTGCACGTCTCTAGTGGCACAATGTGATTTGCAGTTGGAACTGTGGGGCCTTGGATGACATTCTTGAGACTGTCTGTGCCACCTTTGCCCCTGCCCATCAACCTCTGACCTCCAAGGCCACTGGGACTCTGGGGAAATTGAAGTGTGGGTGTGCCTGTAGGTACCAGCTCAGCTGGTGATGCAGTAGAGATTTCTCTTCTCTTGCAGCTACCAGCTATGCCTGGAGCTCCACAAATCTCCTATATCAGGGCAGTGGCACACCCTCCACAGTGTAACCCAGGAGATAAGTGCCTCACATTCCCTGTAGCTGGCTATCTCCTGGTTGTACCTGTGCTCCATGCTGCCTCTAGTTACCCCTCCTGCAATACCTTATATCCCCTTCCTACCATGCAATAACAATCTACCCTGTGTGGAGTGATGCTGACCCAACCAGGTGCTACCTTTCCTACCTTGACTTCCAAAATCCCTTTCACTATTTACCAATTTGCCACACTCCCGAAAGGGTTTTCCGCTACTCACCCCTTACAGCCTGGATTACAACTGGACCGAGGCATGAAGCCTGGCCTGTACTTTATGCACATTCTCCTGCCCCTACCCCTCTTACTTCAAGTCTCTTTTCTGTTAGTCCCTGTATGGCATTTAAGCTCTTGGCTCTTATGGGAGATAACAGAAGAGGGACTTCACAAAGTGGCAGACACACAGCAGCTCAATTCACGTTTACTCATGGAGGTTGCACTTTTATACTCCTGAACCAGAAAGTTACAGCATCATATCCTGCCCTAGTTGCCCATCTGCATTAAAGTTCAAACGTTAAATCAGAAGACTAGAAATTGGCTTACAAAGTCTGTCAGTCAGATTCCTGACTGGAAGCAGTAACTACTTACAGTAGCTGTTGCAAATTCCCTGTAGAAATGAACAAATTCATGTCACCTACCACAATTTATAAAAGAGCCAGTCCACCCATAGACAGTGTAGTATAAATCATCTTTTATTATAGGGCAAAAACACACACAGACTCTGAAGGTACAAGATAGCTGGCATATTGACCCAGTGTTTCACTATGACTTGGTTAGTTTCCATTTTTTCTGCCCATTTTCCTGCCTGAGCCATACCAAGCTACCCTTGATCTTGCCTAGGCTGAATACCCATTGGTATTTTATCCCCTCCCCCCACTCTCCACCCCTTCACTGTGTTAGTTTTCACTCACCCTTATAGCTGTCCCAAGTTCTCTAGAAACTTGTCACAATCTTGGTGTTTATCCCCCTCTGTTTGTGAACTATTCCATCTTCCCCCTTCTGTGAAGAAGTACTTTCTTATATCTTTCCTGAATCTACCCCCGTCAGTTTATACTCATGTCCTTTATCTGCTGATCACGCACACTATTTTATTTTACTTTATTTATTTAATTTATTTACTATGCTTAAAAATACCATGACACACTACCTTGGTCATCTTTTTCAGATACTTCTAGATTTCTGTCATGTCCCTCTTCTTTCTGGCCTCCAGCAAGTACATGTGCAAGCTAGCTAAAGGCTCCTCATATGATTTTTATTGCTGACCCTGTAGCATCTTTGTAGTCCACCTCTTGACAGAGTCTATGCAATCTTTATTCTTTCTATGTTGTGGACTCCAGAACTGGAAACAATGCTCCAGGTGTGGTCTCATCAGTGATCCATACACATGCAACAATACCCATTTTTTTCTGGCGACTACTCTCCCTACTGTATACATACCAGCATTCTATTTACCTTCCTGAGTGCTCTGGTGTACTTTGCCATTAACGTGAGACCATCACCAATGATCATCGCCAAATCCATTTACTCAGTAATTGGGCTGCTTTTTTTCATTCCCTAAGCAACAACTGATTTTCTGGTTACCCATGGCCTTGTCTATATGCATAACTTTGCACATCCTCACCATAAGCTTCTATTGTCACACTTCGGAGTGACCCTCCAACTTTTCTAGGTCCCTATTCATGTATTTGACTTCCTTCTTGGTGTCCATCCAACCACACAGTTAAGTGAAATTTGCAAAGAGGCAAAGTGTTCCCTTGATTTCTTCCCCTATGTTGCAAATGAACACATTAAACAGTATTCCTCCCAGCACCAGTTCTTGTGGTACCCAACACAGGATTTCCCTGACCTCTGAATGCTCAGTCGTTGTAGTACACTTACGCTCCAGTTTCTTCTACCAAGCCAGTTTTCTCTGGACCTTGTTGGCTTTGGCCAAACCCCGACATCCTCCAGCATCCTGATAAACAATCTATGGAATACTGAGTCAAAATCCTTACTTTAAATCTAGATACAGCACATTTACTGTCTGGCCCTTGTCCATCACTCCTATTACAAAGAACTCAATCAGGTCTGTCTGGCATTATTGTCCTTTCACAAAGCCATCCTGCTTCCTCACTTGGAGCCAATTCACTTCAAGAAATTTTCTACCACATGCCCATTGATGATAGTCTTCAGGAGTTCTCTCTCTATAGAGGAAGAAATAAAATGTATATAGCACTTTTCATACAAATTGTATCCCAAAGCACTTTACAAGCAGTGAGAGATTGGTAGTAAAGTAAATGCAAATGTTTAGTAGCACCCATTTCTCACATCAGCACTTAGACATATCATTGAATGGTTGCATGAATCAGTATTATGGGAAGGGGAATGTTGGCCTGAACACCATAAAAAATCCTCTTTTACAAAAAGTGCCTCAGTTTCCTTTATTTCCATCAAGACACTCACCAGAACAGCAGCAGAGATGGGCAGAATAGGCCTTAGTTTAAAAATTCATCTGAAGGATGGCACACCCTGACTGTGTAGCACCCCTCTAGTACTGCACTCAGGAGTCATGATGAGCTAGAACCCTCGTTCTGGCCCAGAGGTGGAGGTGCTATAACCTGAGCTATGATGTCCCACTAACTGGTCTATAGTTTTCTGAATCCTCTCTGCTCCCACTCTTGTGTGGGGGGACAACATCTACCCACCTCCAATCCATTTGGACTACCCCAGTCTCCAGGGAGCAGTTTAACAAAATCAGTGAAGGCCATGAAATGCTCCCATTCCATCAGCACTCTGGGGTGTAACTCATCTGGTCCTTGAAATTTCTCCTTCCCTATGTACTATCATTCCTTTATGTATCCAATCCCCTACCATCAGTCCCCAGTTCAGTTCCCACTGCTTTTCTACTGTAACCTGCCACCACAGTTGGGGAGTGAGCCCCGTGCTTCTACAATGAATACTGAGCAAAAATACATACTGAGGTTGTCAGCCGTCTTTCCATCCTCTACTACACTTACATTCTCCCTATTTTAGTCATGCAGTTCCCTTCTTGGTATTCCTCTTCTCTCTGATATATCTAAAATGGCTTTTCATTTTCCTTTACCCCTTAGGTATCCTTTAGTACCATATTTGCTGCCACTGGAGCCAGTGTATCACTGCCAGACGGGGCTAGTCTCACAACCACCTTCCCTACATACATTGCCAAAGTCAGTTCTCTGGAGCCAGGCAGCTGGGAAGTGGCACTACCATGGTAAAAGTCATGGATTTTGTTGGGAGGTGAGTGGGTTTTGCAACCAGTGGGGTAGTTTGTTTTAGCAGGACTGGGCTATGGGCAGACTCACTCTGGCTGCCACCATGCTTCCGACATACAAGAGCAGTAACTGCAAGCATAAGCATACAGTAGTTCTATACAAATAGTAGAAAGTCAAGCTGACATTGAACTCCCAAGAGGGCTGCTGCTATGCTTCTGAGAGGTCCATCAGTTCCCCATGCAGCTCTTGTAAACTGGCCTCTTCTAAGCAAATCCATAGTTCACAAACTGTTAATGGCAATGACAACCACCAATGAAGAAGGACACCAGTCACTTGTTTTGGCAAACATGTCCCATTCCGCAATGTCTTTCAATGTCAAAAGTCAGCAACTCTTCCTTACTTTGATAACAATAGTAATACTCCACTTCACCTGACTATGGCAGGTAAGATTGTGCCTTTTAAAATGTCCATGGCTCCTAAATTCTTTCACATTTTCTCTCATATCCCCTTACTACTACCCTCGCACTGATATCAGAAAATAGACAGAATAATAGGCTCCTTCCTTTTGGGTGTAGAGAGACCCCAATATAGCCAGAACACTCTTAGAGTTCACAGGAAATGGGGAGGGTAGGGGTTACCATGGATGGAGGGATACAAGATAGCATACCAATGCTGTCAATCTTTACAGTGGTTTCCACCTGCATCACAAACAACCCCTCAGTGGTTAGAGATAGAGCAGAATCTTGCTGGTACACCCATCTTGGCATCCCTCTTAGGCTCCAGATTAGCCTGCTCCTTAAAACACACCCGACGTTGAGCTCTACCCCTGCATACTGGAAAGCGTCTTCATAAGAAAACAAACACTCCTGTACTCCCCCTTTCACACATGCCTATATGGCAAAATCCAACCATCATAATAGATGATCACCAAGTGCTTTGGCCTAAATGGAAGGAGGCAGGTATTTTATTTGTGGGTGACCTTCTGGACTCTGAATCTCACTCTACTGACACCTTCCAAAACCTGCTCTGCAGATGGTCTGTGCCTCAAAATGACTTCTGGAAATATTTCCAGATAAGGGACGCACTGAAACCTATCCTTTCAAGGGTTACAGACATGGCTAAACCCCCTTCCCATCTTCCAAGGTGGCTGAATGCCCCTAGAGTGGTAGCTGGGATGATATATGCAACAGTGAGAGATACCCTACCTAACTCTGCTCTTTCCTCAAAGGCCAAATGGGAGGCTGCAATGCAAATTCAGATCTCGGACAGTCAATGGGGACAGTGCTGGCGAATGGAGCAACTAGTCCACAGAGATGCCCGAAGTCAGCTTATACATAACAAAATACTCCATTCTTGGTACAGAACTCCAGCTGTACTTAAAAAAGCAAAACTAGTAACTCATGACAACTGCTGGAGATGTCAGCAGCCTGGAGGGACTCT
This sequence comes from Neoceratodus forsteri, assembly GCA_016271365.2. NCBI lineage: Eukaryota > Metazoa > Chordata > Ceratodontiformes > Ceratodontidae > Neoceratodus > Neoceratodus forsteri. The sequence goes on from CM057456.1 coordinate 954,938,755, forward strand.
GTATCATTTCCTCTGGCAATGTCCAATGATAGTCCCCATTTGGGAAAAAACAGTGTTAGAAGCTAGCAAGATTCTTCCCCTACCTGTCCCAGTCCTTGCCCCACTGCTGCTGCTTGATATGAAATCTGAAGCCCCATCCCTTACGTTACAGCAGTTTAGATGGTTAATGCTAATATGTATGCAAGTGAAACACACTCTTTTGAAAAACTGGAGAAGCCCTACCTTGCCATCCATGAGGGAAATCCTTATAACTCTCACTCAGATATATGAGCTGGATAGGCGTTCACATATCATACCAGGACAGACAGAGAAATTTCAGAATTGTTGGGCCCCATACATGGCATATCTGGCCTCCAGAGTTCGGATAGGCTGATAAGGCAGCTTAGTAAATTAATGGCTCCTTTCTGTTTATGATGTATTGCAAGTTTCCAGACCACCTCTGGTACAGTTGGATAATTTTTGTTATACATGGCATCAGGACAGTGTGTAACTAGTTGTATATTTGGGGTCTATGTGATAACGGCGAACTACTAAAGGCAATCTCCGTTATCACACAGTCAGAGTGCCGAAAAGCTTTTTGGCTCTGACAACCCTAGCGCCTGAGAACAATGGTGCCAGGAGATATTTTAATGCTTTCTGGGGGGTTGCACCCCATACACACCCTCATGGGGCTTTGCCCCCGCACCACCCTACTTAGGATTCTCAACTCAGGGGGTTCATGTGGGGGGTGAAAGCATTAAAAAAAATAAAGGTTTGGGCCAGGCACAATAAAATTGCACCAGCGCCCAGACCCTAACCCGGTACCTCAGCCACCCCAGCCAGTAGCTAACCCCCGAAGCCATGACACAGCTCGGCCATCCACCACAGCGCCACCCCCTACAGCCTCTCTGCTCCCTCCCAGCCCACACTTGCCGAGCTCACTCCCACCCCCTGTGTGCATACGCATAGTGGCATCCTGTCGCCCAGTTCGCCCACCCCTTCATCTGGTCGCCCTACCCTCCCATCGCGAAGGATTGCGACGGAGGTGTCGCTGTTGCCGGATGACCCCCTTCCTCATGCGCCCACTCATGGGTTACCGTATATTTGTTCTCTTGTTTTTCCTTTTCTCCTTTGCAGCTACAGTATAACTAGTGGTCTGTATGCCTCACTCTGTTGTATCTTTAAATTTATGTTGTATTGCTGTAAGTTCCTTTGTGTGACTTTTTTTGTTTTTCCAGGTATATACTCCAGAGGAGACCACTGGAAAGTACATCGTTCTGGTCATATGAAGCCATGTCACATCAACAGCGGTACCTCCTACTTGGTCCTTGGAACATACCTCGACATAGCGGTATGTACATCATAGTCCTTTCTTTTCCTTGGTTAAAACTGTCTGACTAAACCACAACCTTCTTAACATAAACTCTGGATAACACAGTATGCAGGTACAGTATAGTTATGGCTAATTTCTCCCTTTCAGTATTTATGTTAATGCTAAATACCTGTATGTATGACAAGGTCCTAGATACTCAGTTTCTTCAGTCTTGCATAACTATGACCATTGTAAGTATAAATGTGTTGTTTGTTTGTGGCTGCTTTTGTAATATTTGTATGAAAATTCATAAAAAACATTTAACTGAGAAAAGATAACAATAGAAATAAAACATTTATAGTGTATAGTAGAGCATTGTTCTGTATAGAATTCCATCCATTTCAAAATGTTGTACCACAGTTCAAAGGTCATTGAAAGGTATTGTACCCTTCTGTGGTACAACAGCATTCTGAAACCTCTAGAGAATGCACAAGTCAGTTTTATTCTGAAAGCAAAAGAACCACTGTGTGTGCATTTCACATAATACTATACACTATAAAAAATACAAGATGAGCAACTCTATGCACAACCAATGTGTTCTGCCACTTGGGGTTCTAATTCCCATGGACGTCTCAAGCTTTGCTCTCGAGGTCAGAGGGAATCAGAACCCCTCTGTGGCAGAACACACTGGTTGTACATATCTGCCCATCCAGTATTCTCTTTATTATACTGTTAATGAGAACACTGTTTACAAAGTAGTACTTTGTTGCCATAGAGTACATACTATATAACAAATATTTTACAGACTATGTAAACAGATTTTAGTACATTAAAATACATCAAGCAGCTGCAGTCATGCATGTGCAATAACTCATACATTTTGAATAGTACGCAGGCAGCTAGTCTGAAGTCTGAGGTCTAGTGCAGCACTAAAAGCTGTCAGTGTAGATAAAGTTGAGTGTCTGTTGATTGATCATTCTGCACTAGATCTCCTCTACATTCTTGGTAGTTGCAATTTCCTCATTGTGTTTGTTTTTAAACCATATTTATGTTGAGGTTTCAATATTGTTTCAATTAGATGAGAAGGTATAAGACATTTCAGTGGCTGACTACAATAGCCAAACATTTTTATACCTCCTTATATCTAAAGAGTCCCAATTTAATTTGTGATGCATGATACGATGTTGAGCATCATATCTGTATATCAAAGCAACTCTTGCTTATCTATTGTACATACTATTAATTATTGGCAGGGTTTTCTTATCAGCATGCCAGAATAATAAACATTTATAGTCCAAGAATGGCAAAATTAATTGATTTGCAATTTTCAGTTTGGTAGTTATTGGGAGAGCAACAGTAGGACAGTAGGACAGTACATTATATTGCCCCAATACAAGCATTACTTTTTTGTCAGGTTTGTTATGTTAACATTAAACTTTAAATTTTTATCAGTGATGACCCGTAAGTAATTTTATTAATTTGTAGTATTTGTCTGTTCATCTTCATTTTTTATTTTGAAATGTTCTTTTTTATCCTTTTTGCATTTTTGAGAGGAAGAATGGAAAGCAATTGTCTGGGGTTTCTTGCAGTACATCATCAATTTATAAGCTTCAAACTAATTGTGAGTTTCCCTATGCCAAAAATACAATGTTCTCAGCAAACAGTCAAATTTCAGAATTGTTGATGGGTTCGGGGAGTTGGTTAACATGAACTAGGAATAACAGGGGACCCAAAATGAATCCCTCTGGCACACCCCTTGAAATTGAACAAACCTCATATAAATTATCTTCCACATTCAGTCTCTGAGTATGACCCTTTAAGTATGATTGAAGCCAGGTACAGCCTTCTGGAGCCATGGCAGTAGTTGATAGCCTGGTGAGTAATATTCAGTGGTCAACCAGATCAAAGGTTCTAGAAAGGTCCACAAACACTGCACCCGTAGACTCTCGCCTCCTCAAGTGGGGAGGATACCAAATCTATGAAGTCTGTGACTGTGATGTTCATGGAATATCCCTTTCTAATGCCTGAATGGAATCCTGTAAGGATTTAATGTTTTACAAGTTATTCAAATAATTGACCATGGACCATTCCTTCTAACAACTTTGAGAAGACATGCAGCAACACAATCGGTCAATAATTTGAGAGGGAGGACTAGTCCCACTCCCTTGAAAATCGGCATTGCTTTTGCTTGTTTCCATGGTGAAGTGAATTTGCCTTCCTGGAAACTCCAGTTGAACAAATCCTTCAACACTGGAGTGATAACCTCTATGAAATCCTTTTAAAATGTAATTTTTATTTGCATCCTATTCATTACCATGAATTGAATTTATTTTCTTAATTTACTTAAAGAATGGCTGAATTCAAATCTGATTACAAGAATTTTAATGACTCACATGATGATCTGTTTTTAAGGCTATGCCTGTGGTTCAATGGGCAGAGCAACAAACCATGCCCCCAATCAGACCTTAAAAGGCCACTCTTCCTGGTTGATCCAGGATTGTTTTCTCATTGTGAACAGATACTTTGTCAGACATTTACTCCCCTGCTTCCATCATTTCTCATTACCTTTCCTTTCTGTGCTGCTTGCTGCCTGGCTGGTTCCACTGGGTACTTTCCTGCTCTCTATTTCTGTCATTTCCTGCTCCCTCTCTTGCTGGTTTGTTCCCATTTTCATTTTTCTTCCCTTTCTGTTTGTCCTCCCCCATTCTTGCTCTACCTTGGTTGTTCCCCACATCACCTTTTGTCTTCCTCCCTTCCCACACCTCCTTCATCTGCTGCTCATCCTCATCCTGTTTTTGTTTGGGCATTCCTTCCTGCCTTCAGCCACTGCTCCATTTTTGATGCTGGTGCTCTGGGTGTGACGTCACCCACCTGGCTCAGCTCCACTCCTCAGTTCTCTCTCTTCCTATTGCAGCCCCAAATGATCCCATTCTCCCTCTGGATCTCTCTCTTCCCATGCCCCTGCCTGTTGGCTTTCTGCCATTCCATTGTGGATTTGCCTGCTTGCCCCATTGCCCCTCCTTCGCAGTTTTTCCATCATCCCCTCTCTTTCTGCTTCCTCTTACTCTTGGTCTGGCTTTGCTTCTGGCCTTTCTTTGGCTACCCATTGATGCTTCCCTACATGCTTCCCCACTGGCTTCTACTCTACTGTGGGCTTATCTGCTCACCTCCCCTCTTGGCTCTGTTTCTACCCCATCTGCCACGTTTGCCTTATTCATTCATGATAGGTCAGACAGCTTCCAGCAGTGGCATTTATTCATTTACTTCGACATGTCCACTTGCCAGCCTGGCTACAGCTTGTTCTTTTCAATTGCTGTTTGGTTCCACGGTGCCTAGTTCATGACTGCACTGTTTTTCCCATGGTGGGCAACTGGGTTGCCATGATGGGCACCATGGCTCTGAGCCATGGAAACCTGTTCTCCTTCTTCATTACTGCTCTCTGCCTCTCCATTCACTTCATTTTCCTAATTGCCTCTTCTTCTTTCTTTTTCCTTCGACTCTGCCTTGACTTGTTCCATGCTTTCTTTTGGGGAATTTTCTTGTCCTACCATTACCTCACCTAATGCATATATTTCTCCCCCAGCCCTATGCTCAGGCCCACTCAGCTCATAGCTCCCTCCACTCCATGTCATACTCCATTCATCTCGAAGCTCATCCTTCCTATACCGACTTAGCCACTCTTCCTAACTGCCATTATACCTAGCTTACTCCTGGTACTTCATACCTCAGTCTGGGGGCCTCACCTGGCCATTCTCATCTCTCCTACACATGCAATTCAATCCAATCCCAATTTGGGCTTTTTAATGGACTCAATTGGCATGCACTCCCATGGTTATTAATTGCAATCTGCTGCCTCCAGACCCATGTCGAGGTATCGTTCTCTCAGCCTGACCTCTCTGTAGGTCTACTTGTTCACATCAAATATCTGAGTATACCCCATCATATGGGTCTTATGCTACCTCTCAACTCTACTCTCTCCACTCAGAGACATGCCTTCTGTGTCCATTATTTCATGGCTAGCCTGTAACTTACAGTTTTGCTCTGCACCCATGAAGTCCACATCTAGAGCATGCGAAGCTCAGAGTGGTGTCCTTTTCTTTGGCCCATAGTGAGAATGTCTTCACTCTGGGTGGACTTTCATTTGCCACCCATTCTGGCGACACCTCTGGACGTTGAATTTCTGACTTCAGCTGCAATGGGTGGGGTTCTCATCAGCAGGGCCCCTTTAGCTGCCCGAGTGGGTTTGGAGCTACCCTTTATACTATTCTTCCTTTGATTGCCTCTGGTTCACCTGGCCTGTTTCATAGGCTAATGTAGGCCAGCTGAGTGCCTCAGTGGTCATTTCTCTCCTGCTTTGCTTTTGGGTGACTAGTTGCACAGACTTCACTTTCAACCCCCAAAAGCATTCCTGTTAGAAGGACTGAATAAGAGCTTCCTCCAAACTGGAATATTTTCCTCTTCCCTTGATCTCTATTCTAAATTGTAGTAGCTGAGCTGCCACTAACCAAAATGTCTTTCAGCCTGGTGGAAAGGTGACCTAGGCCTTGGATCTTCAGAGGTTTCCACCTCAAATGTTTTTTTTCCTCTCCTCTCCTCTCCTCTCCTCTCCTCTCCTCTCCTCCATGCTGATGGCCATAATACTTAGATAGGGTTAGTACTTTCATAGGTTCTGTAGTCAGGTTCTACTGTTGTATGGAGTCAGATGGTGGCTCCCTGGCTGTTCCCTCTCTTCTTAGGAAGTCCTGCCCTCCTGCCTCATATCAGCCTCTGAACCATCCGTTGTCTTCCATTATCTTCCATTCCTTTCAGTCCTACCCATCTACACCTATCGACTTCTGTTCTCATCCTCAATATTGTTCTGAATCCCTCACCTCCTTACTGATGCTAGACACCCTTTTGAGTGTTCTTTTTGGGCTTATTCCTAAGCTACAGTACCTTTAGCCAAGGGAATCATTCCCACAGCACCTGTAGGAGTGGAACCCTCCTCTAGGATTCCTTGCTGTTATACCCCTACAGGGTGGTATATTCTATGGATAGAGAGGTGAACAGCCACGATGTATCCAAGTTGCACAAGCATAATATCATATCAGTTGTGTAAGCACATTGAATTTTAAGGCTATGCCTGTGGTTCAATGGGCGGAACACTCCTCCTGGTCAACCCAGGGTTATTTTCTCATTGCCCACCATCCTACCCTCCTCTTCCAGTGGCTTGTCTCACTCTCTCTTCTGTGGGCTCCTTCCTAAGCTACCTTTAGCCAAGGGAATCATTCCCATGGCACCTCTAAGGGTGGAACCCTCCACTAGGGTTCCTTGCTGTCATACCCCTACAGGGTGGTATATCCCATGAATAGAGAGGCGAACAGCCGCAATGTATCCAAGTCACACCAGCATAACATCATGCCGGTTGTGTAAGCACAGTGAACTGCTCTCTCCACCTGCTGCACCAAAAATACTGAAGAATGATTATTTTTTCACTGCTTTAAATGGAGCATGCAAATTACACATCTCTACAAACACATGAATTCAGTTGTCTACACCATTTCTCTTGTAAGCAAATTTTAGCAAAACTTCCTCAAACAAAATTTTTTAAGCAATACTTTTTTATTCATTCCTTAGGCTGAGTTGTTACTTTTTGAGTCCTGTTTCTATTTTACAAAACAGTATGTTTTGATTGCCCAAGTGTGGAGCTGTCATTTCACTTCAGATTACTGAATATTAGTAGATACAAATAGCAGGTCCAAAATATTTCCTGGGCTCACTGTTTTCCTTTATTTCTGGGCTGAGTTGTCTGCTGGCTTATGTTTCATACCTGTAAACTGTTATCAAGTTTAATGCCCCTAGGAAACTCCAGGTGGCTTTTAAATCACCTAATAATAAGACTCATTTCCCCAAAGTATTTGATCAAATAGCCCAAGATAATTCTTCAAAGTCACTGGTTTTTGTCTTGCGGAGAGTAAGTTTAGACTTTAGATATTTATTAATAGACCTTTTATGCCTGCTATGCTGTCAGCAAATACATTTGGTTGTTCTAAGTCCATCCTAGAATATAACAAAACCTCACCTCCCAGTGATTTTTGATCCACTCAATGACAGTAAAAATTCTGCAATCCAATTTCTTTGGTTAAAATCTGTTTGTATAATCATGTTTCAGTTAAGGATATAGTATCATAATTTCCTTGGGTTGACCATAATCTAAACATATATGTATTCTTAACCAAGCTGTGGGCATTCTTAAGTGCTAATAATAAAGTATTTTTACCTTGTCCAGGGTTGAATTTAATGTCCCCACAAAGGGTTAACACTAATAGAAGGGTTGAACTTTTAATTGTTACAGAATGAATGAATGTCCCAATAATTTAGCTTTAGCTTCAGCATTTGATCTATCATTTCAGCAGATATTTGTTATCATATTTTACCACTGGACTGTATTGATAGCAAATCAGAGCAAAACAAACAAGTAAGTTTACAGTCCAATGGAAGAATCCCTAAGGGATTTGATTTACAAGAGTAAAGCTGAACAGAGGGCCAGGAAAACTATAATGGGCATGTTTTTTATCGCTCTTTGCAGACTGTGTGAGATACCTTTTGGTGCCATGCATTTCTGCTTAAAGTTGAACCAGCATAATATTCTGTGGTGATTTGCATATACAGCCCATGGTGCTTTGCATTATATGTGTTATTTTGTATGTTTTTTTTATTAACACCTTCATAATTCTTCCAACCCTGTTATGATTGATTAGTTACATATGTGCTTTAAACAATATACTTTAAAATACTAAACAATAATAAAACAAATTTTTATGAAGCTTCCCACTGAGGCTCCTACATGTGTCTCCTACAGAGGACTCCCGTAACTCCTGAGGGAGCCACTCACATAGACAGTCTGTGGAGTACACTGGTGTGGATCTACTTTTGCCTCACCCTGAGCCTGGTAGTTAGAGGTGACTGATTGCCCACACATTCCCCAGCATCAGTGCACTGACCTGGAGTACACTCAGATGGGGGGAGAGGTTGACAAGCACCAGTCTTTGGACACAGTCACTGAGTTTTGGCTCAGCTGCACTCAGTTGTTCTGGCAGTAGACAGGTGATCTGTTTCTATGGAGCACAGCTCTGCTTTAGAACTTGGCCTCAATTGCCTCTACCAGTTAAGTAAAACCAATTGCCCACACAGCCCCCTAATCCATCGCACGGGCCTGGAACATATTCAAGTCACACTGGTTTTTGACTCAGCTGCACTCAGCTTTTCCAGTTGCAGACAGGTGAAACTGACAAGGCAATTGAGACCATCCATAAGTAGTGGCTGTGGCCAAATGGCTGATTAGTTTTGACATCTAGATACAATACTGCATCTGCCCTGGTGATATGGTGTACCCCCACAACTGCTGCTCTTTAGTTGAAATCTGCCCTTGTAGCTAGTAGACCCCTCTTGCACCCAACTTAGTCTGTCCAGGCAGTGACTCCCCAGCTCAGAAATCTGTAAGCAGTTATGATATACTTTTTGTAGGCGTTACAAAACAGGACTCAGGAATCCATCCTTGTAAATGGCATGACTGTCACACTGTGTTCACATACATAGCACATGCATTGCCATTTCTTGGAGCACAAGGTGCATGAAATGGAAGCAGTAGTAGTTTTTTTTATTATCCCATTTCTCCTCCTGCTATCCCTAGACTCTGAGGCATCCCCCCTAGCCACATCACCAAATCATCTTGTGGACTTACTGCTTAACCACCACTTACCCAGAGCCATGTAGTGGCAGGTGGCCTCCCATGTTGGTCCATGCAGGTTCCTGCTGGGGATGCCAAGTGAGCTGGGGCATTTTTCTCTGTTTTTGCCCAAGGCAATTTGCATGTGATGCAAGCCACATGTGCTCTTATTAATGCACATGTGGGCTGCATCAGCATACTATACCACCCACAGCTTTTGGTCCTGCCAGTGCTGCCATTCAAACTCCACTAGGTGGCAGGCAGGTAGTGGGGCTCAGTATCCCCCCTCCATGGGGGAGGAGAGTTATCCTTAGGATGCTCAATCCTCTCTCTCCCCACTAGTCCCAAGTTATATTGGTCTGTTGCCAAACCTAGGCCGCTGGTGGCAGGTGGTATGGTTTCCAGTGCCTAAGCCTGCCAGATCAGTGGGCTGGCCTAAAAGTATTTCTTTTTTAAATTAAAAATTTTAAATGACACTGAGTCACCTTAACATGTTATGTAATAGTGGTAAGGTGACTTGGAGGGTTACCATCTGGTAACCCCACCCCCATGGTGATCCACATGCTCCTATGGTTAGGTGTGCTGGGGATAGAATTACATCATAGCAACCCTTCCATTGTATCTTACCACTTAAGTAACAGCAGGTGGGTGCTGCAGCTTGCAAGAAGGGATGCAAGGACTGCAATATGCTAAGACTGGCCCTGTGGGCTATTTGATCGTCGTTCACTGCCTTCTTTCCCATGTACCCACAAATTGTGTTGCTAGTGAATTGCTGGAAAGGTGAAAGAGGTTGCAAAGTCTGGGACGCAAACTGCATTTCTGAATGGGCCCATGCTTTAAATTGTCATAGTTTGTTTAATAATTTAAGTTTGCCTTCATGTACTATATACATAAGTACATTATTGAATTAAGTAATGAAGCCATGTTTCAGCACTTTTATTTTATTAATTCTGACCTCAGAACTTTGCTTTTGGTTAATATCTCAAGAACAATGTTCCTGCCATTAAGATTTCAAGACAAGTACTGTATGATAATAAAAAAGATACAATGGTTTTGGAGCTGTGCATTTACATCATGTTAAAGTATTAGTTACAATATGATGCAAGAATTTCTGTTAAATCCATGAGAATGTTTTGAGTCCTTACTGTGGAAGATTTAAACTACAGTTATTTTTCTGCTATTTAAAGGCAGGCTAATTGATTTCTCATGGGGATCAGTATTCCCACGGTGTCATATAGTTCACCATAATGTTCTTTTTGTAATAGGCAGATCATTTCTTGGGTTTTCTTATTAACCATGAAAATGCCATAGAGAGAATTTAGTGACTTAGTTATTGCAAATTATATCAACATAATAAGGCACTTAAATCTTAAAATGCTCAAAGGGTTGTAATTCCTAGACTTTATATAAATAAATAAAACACAAAAAATGTTCTTGTATAACTGAAAATGTTCAGTTTGTTAAGTCATGTTTTCCCCTGCTAAAAGTGGCTCTCTAATGAGACCCGCACATTCAAAACGTATTCTTTTTTGGGGGTAAAACAGAAGTTAACTACAGTGAATTTAAGAAATTATAATGGGTTCTAAGCTGTGGAATGTATTAATTTTCATTAAAAGTTTAAGTTTCACAGTCACAGAGATTATCAGCTGTGTGTGATTCCCTCAGTAACTACTGAGGGTCTTAATCCAAGCCTCCAGAATCAATGCAAACAGTGATCTGACAAAAGCTTACACTTCACAGACCCAAAGCAAAGCTGTGAGTGTGGTTCAAAGGGTATTGTTGATGAAGGAAAAAAGAGCAGCTTTGACATCAAAAGATGCCTTGTGTTTGGTAAATAAACTTTTTTACCTACTGACACAGATAAACATCTTTGCCATGTATAATGTTAAAAGTCCTTGTGATGTATGGTGTTTAGCTTTGGATAGAAAAATACTACAAGTTCATGTTGATGAAAGTAACCTCAATCTTTACCATAAAACTCAAATTTGCTTTGTTGGGTTCAAACAGAATGCTTTCCTGCAACCACTACAAAAACGTATTATTGAAAGAAGTTTTATTGTTATGGGTTTGCAAGCAGATGGCTAAAGCTTTTGTTTTGTTTTTTTGTCTTTCACCAGTAAATCCCAGAAAAAGAATGGTATTTGTTCATGGATTATTCTGGGCATTTCCTGATGTGGTAAGCAAAGTTATATACATATGTATATTTTTTACCGTTTACAAACTTAAAGCAGCTGTATTTGTAAGTTGTCAGAACATTTCATCATATGGTTTTTAGACACCCTTATATTCATCTTTAGTGCATTTTTTATTTGCACAGATAGTTTTAAAACAGCTTTTATAGCTCATTTTGTAATTAATGACAGTTCATTAAAGATGGCCTACAGTGGCAACATTTAAAAAATCTCTTCTGCTGAGGTTACCTGTTGAAGACACACACTGTACTAGATTCATACTGTGGATGAATCTAGGACAGGATATATCCAAATTCATACTGTGAATGGAAAGTATAGTGCTACCACATGTTTCTGATGGTAAACAGCACAGCTCTGTACCAAGATATCTAATATTTTCAGGCTGGCTGCATGTGATAATACCACATCAATAAGACTGAGCGTCAGAACAGCGAATCCAAAATGGCGAAGACAACAACAGTACAGACACATGATAGCGCAGCACATAACAGCTACTGCAGCTCAGACAGCAACATTTATACCATTCCAGCCAGCAGTTTTGTATTGTATTTAACGCAGGGGGCTTTGCCTCCACACCCTCCACAGGGGCTGTGCCCCCAACCCGCCTATCTCTAGGATTCTTACTCCACACTGCTCACTGATGGTGGGGTTATCGGCAACTTCCAGTAACTCATATGTGGCAGTTGCTCTAATGTGCCAGTCTCTATTTCATGCATTGCTATTATTGAGTCGCTGTTATTATTTCACTATTTTGTATTCGCTGTTATTACGTGTTACCCTTCAGGCTCGGTATGGCATGAGAGTAGGAACTTTTAAAAATCTCAAAATCCCATCTCTTAGTTTCGATATGAAACAAAACTGAAAGAATAATGGGTATACAGATTTTCCAGAAAAACATTATGTCTGAATAAAAACACATGGGGCCATGCACTATTGCGGGCTGGGTACATGTGATTCACGCATACCCAGCCCCCATAGCTCCGTGCCTGGGGACAGGCATAGGGTGTGCTGTATGTACAACTGTGCCCCCCACAACAGTATGCCTGTCAATGGCCCTGCCCCCCTGGTGTGCAGCTGCAATGGAGGGTAAATCGGGGGACACAGGCCAGCATTCAGTCAAATGCCCATCCTGGGTCCCAAAGTGAATCTCCTGCTGCGTGCAAGCAGGGGATTCTGGGTAGGTGTGAGTCTGATGTTTTTTAGAAGTACTGGCAGGTGCCTGAATGGCTTCACCCAGCCCTCCCTGCCAGACTAGTGGGCTGGGTCAGCATGGTGGGGGGATTCCCCATCCCACCACAGTCAGCGGGTGTCACTGGGGGGGGCATGTGACAGATACTGCAGGGTCCCCACTGCCATATCGTGTTACTTCCTTGTCCAGCACTTGGCACCTTCATGAATGGTGCACAGTGTATGCCTGCCCCCAGACACCCGCCTGGAAAGACCGCACATATAGCTGCATGATCAGCTGGGGGGGACTGAGTGCACAAGGGGCACACACCCCTTCTGTGAATGTCGGTAGCAGCCATGAAGAGTGCCTACTGAACAGCGCGGTATCGGGGGGTGAGGCAGAAAGTGCCAATACAGGAAGGGTGAGTGCACAGAAACACAGAATGACAGTACAAGAGTGAAAAGTTCTGCAGCATGATAAGGGCACCCCCACAAACAGCAAGCATCAGAACCACGAGCCCCAGCAGGCTGCAGGCGGTGGAGGCACCACCGACAGACAGACATGACCAGACAGCGAGCACAGGACAGTGCCAGGATACAGACATGTCCACAATGATAGGACCAATTGAATGGGAGGTGGTGTTGCCCCTTATTGTCGTTATATTATTATATATAGCCAACCGAATGGGAAACACACCTGACCTACATGATATTATCTGGGTTGACAGTGGAATGGGAATCATTAAACCCTTAGTCCTAGGTGTCCGTAATAGGCCTCCTGACATGGGTCCAGTAGAACACAGTACAGTATTACACAGCATCAAGAGTATATTATATCATACAGCAATGTGATTGCTAGAAGATATCTATACTCTGAGGATTACCTGGACTGACAGTACTGCTTCTACATCTGGTCATGCCCAGCCCTTGGCCATCCCTGGTTGTGCTGGCCGCTCATGCACCCGGACTCTCCCTTACTGTGGGGTGTCCTTCCCGGCCGGACCATGCTGCAGCTTGTTTTGTCCCCACTGCCTTGCAGGGTGTGCCATGTGCTCGGCGCCCTTCCAGCTGCCCCCTGCCGCTGCTGTCGCCCTTTCTGGCAGTCGGCACTATTGTGCAGTCGCCTTTGTGGCATTCGCTCTGTCTCCCTCACCTTTGCAGGCATGGAGATTGTGGCTGCGCCTATATCACATGGAACCTTGAATGCCACCAGGGGTCTGCTGGATCCCTGGTTTGTGGCATTCCACTTTAAGATTGCCAATGTGCTTCAGATCTGTGGCACATAGGCAATCCACTCCTTAATGCATAGGAACCACAATGACTAACATGCTGCTGTTACAAAGTTATTAGTTATGAAAAACCATTTAGACCTGTGTCCAGGTTATGCTCAGAGTGAAAACCTGCCATTTGCCTCACATTACATAACTATATAAAAACTGCTTGTTCATGATATGCTCACAGTATAGTTCAAATCTACTGTACAATGACCAAAATATAAACACATTTAGTACACAATTAATAAACTGTGAATGAATAATAATAATAATAAAAAGAACAGTGTTGTATTCCAGAGAGAATGGGTATTCTGCAATGAAAATCATTTATTATTTTTTTAGACTTTTTGGCTGGGAAAGACACACTCAGGAAAAGCTTATTTTAAGGCATGTCCCGGGAGAACCAGGAGACAAGGAAGTTATGTGACTTGCTCAGGGTCATTTTGTATGCAAGTGGAGGTTATGAGATGATAGCCCAGGGCTACGGACTTGCTAGGTTTGCAGCTTGGTGCTCAATGCTGTTTTACTTTTCATGAAACATGTTATACACACAAATATCCCAATTCAGGAGATGTATCAAGATTTGGAGAGTGCAGATGGATATCATTCACTCTACACCACAGACAAACTGTGTCTGAAATTCAGTGACATGCTGTACATTTATTCAGTGGCTTTTCTCAATACAGTATGCACCACTTGTAATGGACTAGTTTGACATATGGCATTGCATATGCTATAAGCAACGTCTAGTACATCAATGAAGCAATGGGACAGGATCTTGAGACAGGACGGGATGGGTGGCATGGCAAAAAAGAAAGTGGAGGTGGATGCGCTGTGGAGGAACACTGTGTCTCAGCCCCTGTGCTATCTGTTTCTGATCTCAGTCCTGTGCCTCAGACAGATTCCATGGACTGTGCTTGTACCCCAATGAATTTACAGCTGCCTAGCCGAGACCCACTCCGTTAGCTGCTCCTGCTGAGTGTGACAGTGTGTTTGCTGTTCTGAGTGCCATTCCAATGGAATGGGAGGAATTTCTGTTGCAGAATGCAATGCACAGAAACAAAGATTTTTTTTGTTGAGATTTACTTAAAGAAGACACCTCCCTGCCTGGTAAGAGCTGAGTGCTCATGCTGTTGCACCCCCCCTTCCCACCACCCACTTGTCATTTGAGTCCGCTTTTTCCCGAATTACCTATGGTACCGAACCTCACCATGATTGTTTGTAATGTTCTTAACACCCCCAAAACTATACATGTGCCCATACCTCTCAACCTTTTGTCCCCCAAATGTGGAACATTGCCTATCAAAATGTGGAACAAATGGGCAAAATATGGAACACTTAATCAAATCTTTACCTAAGAATCTCAAAACACTGTTAAAATGTTGCATTTATGTTCAGAAAGTCTGTTATTAATTGCATAATTTATTTTTGCCATCATTTACTATGGATTTTTGCTTTAAAATGTTGACTTTGAATGTGGAACAAGTCTTCACAATGTGGAACAGGGAGCGTTTTTGAAGTAAAATGAGGAACGTTCCTCGTAATGTGGTACAGTTGAGAGGTATGCATGTGCCTGTGCTCCAATACAATTAAAGCAGCAATCTTTGCTAGTTAGTAAAACAAAGGTTAAGAAAGGTGTTAGTTAGTAGTTAACAGCTGATGAATACAGATCATTAGCACCTGTATGAGGTGCCAAGGCAGCAGTTAATTAGCAATTCAGTGGCCGTTAAATGTGGAATTACAGGTCCACTTAATAAGGTGAATTTAACACTGAGCCCTTTAGTAAATGGCTTTTGGCTAGGGGATCATCAGTTAGAAGCAGATGTCTGCTATAACAGTGTCCGTTTAATTTTGCACATACTGTATTCTTTTATATAAACTTCATCTAAAATGTCAGCTTTATATGTCTAGTGGCTACTTCGAGCCTGTGCAGTATATGTAAGCAATAATACCTGACAGGGTGGGCATTATTGGGGAATCTGGTCAGGGCAGGGATGGGCCCCATATCTGCCCAGGTTTCCTTGAATCACCCTCCACCCAGAACCTGGGAGGCAGTATAGCACAGTGGTTTAAGGCTCTGAGCTGCAAATCTGGAGACCTGGGTTTGAATTGGTTGAGCAAGGAAGATATGGAAAAGGTAAGAAGGAAAAGAGCTGCCTTTAGGAAGTACAAGAAAACAGGGAAGGGGGAGGACAGGGAGGAGTACTTGACAGAATCGAAGGAGGTGACAAGGGCAGTAAGGGGAGCCAAAGCATCTACGGAACTCAGGCTGGCACAAGGCATTGAGAAGGGGAGAAGGACTCTTTAAGTACATCAGGGAGAAAAGGGCTGTAAGGACCACATAGTAAGGATAAGGAAGGAGGGGATTGGGTGGAAACAGGGTGCGATAGGGAAGCACTAAATGAGTACTCTGCTCAGTATTTACTTAAGAGAAGAGGGTGACACCCAAGGTGGGAGAAATGGCAGAAGCAGGGGAAGTGGTGACAGATGGGAAATCATGGAGGGCAGAGTTTGAGAGGGTTTGAGGCACTGAGGGTAGACAGGTGCCAGGCCCAGATGGCATCCACCCCAGGGTACTGAAGGAGCTGGCAGAGGTCCTTGCAGGATCTTTGGCAGACCTATTTAATGCCTCACTACATTTGGGGTGTATACCTCAGGACTGGAGGATGGCTCATGTGGTGCACCTCTACAAGAGTGGCCCCAAGGATGAACCGGGAAACTACAGACCAGTGAGCCTCACATCCATCGTGGGTAGCTAATGGAGACTATCCTGAAGGAGAGGCTGGTGGCCCTCCTAGAGCCAAAATGCCTACAGGACAGCAGACAGCATGGCTTCACGTGGCAGATCCTGCCAAACTAACCTGAGTCGGGTTTCTATGACTGGGTAACAGAGGCAACTGGACAGGGGCCATGCAGTGGATGTCCTGTATCTGGACTAAAGTAAGGCATTACGACTCGGTGCCGCATGGAAGGCTGGGAAGGAGAGATTAGTAGAGCACAGGCGGGTGCAAAGCTGGTGAGCTGGGTGAGGGAACTGGCTTCAGGGAAGACAACAGAGGGAGGTGGTGGGTGGGAGCTCTCACACCCCAAGGGCAGTGGCACGGTGTTCCACAGGGCTCGGTGCTGGGATCAGTGTTGTTTGGGATATTCATTGCAGACATATCATGGGACATCAAGAGCAAGATCAGTCTGTTTGCTGATGATACCAAGGTAGGCGCGGTGGTGGATGACCTAGGGGATGGCAGGGTTGCAGGATGATCTGGCAAAGCTTGAAACCTGGT
This sequence comes from Neoceratodus forsteri, assembly GCA_016271365.2. Classification (NCBI taxonomy): domain Eukaryota; kingdom Metazoa; phylum Chordata; order Ceratodontiformes; family Ceratodontidae; genus Neoceratodus; species Neoceratodus forsteri. The sequence goes on from CM057456.1 coordinate 954,955,668, forward strand.
CAGACACCTGGCAACTGAGTTTAATGCCAAAAGTGCAGGTGCTGCATTTTGGGATGAAAAACCCAAGGAGGAGTTACCAGCTGGGGGAGTGCAGCTAGCCCAGACAGAGAGGAGGAGAAGGATCTGGGTGTGCTCATTACAGGGTCAATGAACAACTCAGCACAATGTAGGAAGGCAGCTGCAAAGGCCAACAAAATGCTGGGTTGTATTGCAAGGGGTATATCCTCGAGGAGGGAGGAGGTGATTCTGCCACTGTATAGGTCATTAGTTAGACCACACCTGGAGTACTGCATGCAGTACTGGCGCCCGCCTCTGAAGAGGGACATTAAGTTACTGGAGGGGGTACAGTGCAGGGCGACAAAGATGATCAAGGGGCTGGGGGACTTATCATATGAGAGGAGGTTGAAGGAGTTGAACATGTACTCACTGGAGGAAAGGAGGGACAGGGGTGACATGATTGAAACCTTTAAATACATGAAAGGAATAAACAAGATGGGTACAGAGGGCTGTTCAAAGTAGGGAGGGAGGCCACCAGGGGCCATGATATGAGACTGGAGGGAGGAAGGTTCAGGAGGAGATAAGGAGACACTTTTTACAGAGAGGTAATGGCTGGGTGGAATCGTTACCTGCAGAAGTGGTATGCAGTAGAACAGTGGACTGCTTCAAAAGGGGATGGGACAGGACAAGGGGGACGGTTAATGAAGGGGAAGGGTGGAAGGGAGGGGCAGCTGCAGAATAAGGGGTGCTAGCTGCACATTCGAGCAGACTTGATAGACCTCTAGGCCTTTATCTGCTGGCAAATTTCGTATGTTCATATGTTCGTAATCCCACAGCCCCCACTTGCATACTGTGTCACCCAGGGCAAGTCATTTAACTTCTCTGTGTTCCCAGGTCGCACCTGTAAAGAAGCTTCAGCTTAGTGTGTCTCTCCTGATTAAACAATTTGAAAAAAAAAAAAAAAGTACTTCCCTCCCACCTACCCAGTCCAAGAAGACCATGACTTTGCCCTCACACAGGGGCTCCCGAAGGTGGAGACCTACAACACCCTGGGACCCTTGTTGACACTTAATACTGAGGGGTCATTTTGAGAGAAGGCAGTTTGTAGATCCCCCAGCTTCATTTTGCTGCCTGTCAGAGAGATTTTCTTCTGTGTATTTTTCAAGACTACCGAGGTGCAATGGCATCAGAGGCATGTAGTGCATGCTCCCACACACACAAATGTGCCCATGCCAACCAGGCCCCTAATCTGAATTCTCAGGAGGTGTCAGGTACACTGAATCCTAGCCACAGCCAGGAGTTTGACTGTAGCCAACTGCCTCACCCCACCCACCCCAGAGGAGGAGGAGAGCAGTCCCTTGGATGCTATTCTTCTCCCAACAGCTGACTCTCTGATATTCCAGGCTCACTCCTGAACCTGGTTTGTTAGTGCCACAAGCAGTAGCACTACTGCTTTTGTCAGCAGGCCTGGCCTGCTTATACTGGCTTTTGAAAAGATATTCTTCTAGCTTGTTTAAAAAGCATGGGCTCAGTTTTCAAACGCCCTCTAGATTGACACAAGGTGCACCAAATCCCCATTTGCAGTGAAGCCAGGTGCACCAGGGACTCTGTGCCAGATTGTCATACAGCACGGGTCCTGGCACTGAAGTCCCCATGGCTGCCACAAATGGAGTCATGCACCAACCTGGCAATGCAAGTGGGTTGTTTGACAGAAACCGCCTGCATCATTGCCTGTCATGGCATGGATGACCACAGGATGTGCCACAGTGTGAGGGGCATGCTGATGAGGTGGTGCCACTAAAACAGTGCCTGGTGGTACGCAACCATGGCATGACATATGCCAAGAGCACCTATGGAAGGTTGGACTGCTGTGAAGTGTGCCTTGAGTCCTGCCAATGATACCCATGAGCAGCCATGGCATGCCAGCCAGCAATGTGGCACCTCTATTGTCCTGGCACACACCAGCCCCTACTCCCAGCACCACAGCAGATACCCACAGGAACGGTGCTGTGGACACTCACAGATCCATCTGTGTGCTGTCCCTAGGCATGACTGCCAACCATGTACCTGTGTGTTCCATGTAGTGACATCAGGCATACACCAGTGTGTGCAGGATGGTCCCCTCTTATGTGGATGGCATGTAGGGATTGCCAGCACTGTTGGCATGGGGTAAACAGGACATCTGCATGGTATACCACCTTTTTCCCATGGCAGCTATACATCTGTACCAGTCTTACCACATGTTGCCCTGACCACCTTTTCATCTGTGCCTAGATGCCTGTAGCTAGAATGTGAACATGAGCAGGTGGTTGCACGGACACATTCCCTGATCACTTGGCAAAGGGTATCAGGGTGGTGTAAGGGGTATTAGACCAGCTGAAGGCCGGTCTAACTTTATGTGAGTACTGCAGACTTTGTGGACTGTGTAGAATCTCACATTAGGGAATGTGGCAAACAGCGCTGGGCTCACGGCCCCATCCACCATGACGCACCCCTGACTGTGGTGCAGGGCCAGTCTGGTACAAGGGCTCCCAATTTAAATGCAGACTGCTTTCAAAAATCAGGATTCCCACAACTTCTGATGCATGGAGTCACCTGCATCAGTTTTGTTTGCCGCAAGCTCCTTGAGTCAAACTGTCTTTGAAAATCAGGCCCAATGAGTTATTAATAGGGATTATAAAATGGGTAAGGAAACTCCTTCCTTCTGATTGGTTGTTACCTGTACATTTGATCTAGCTAATGCACAGGTAAAAACAAGTGTGGCTTTGGGGGACACCGAACCCCCCCAAAAAATCCCTGTGCCACAGAATCTTGATGTTTGAACATCTGCCATTTTTTTCTCCCACAGATAAGCGTCGAGCTGCAGTATCCCCAATGCTCTGCCTGCCCTATACTTTCTTTACTGTCACTGTAAATTTTCATTTTTTTATTTTTTATTTTAGCCACACATGACATTCAGACTCTGGCTACTCACAATTCTACTTTCATTCCTCTCGGTCACTCCACGCCATCCCACCCCATCCTACCTGCTCCCTCTGTCTCCTATCAGTTAGCCACCCACTCACTGTTCAACACCACTGAATTAAAAAACAACAACAAAGTATGCCTTTATCTGCTGCCCTAAAAAGCCTGTTAGAAGTATGCCCTTCATGTTCTCCATTGCGCCATAAGCAGGTTTGTTCTTGTAACCACACTTCCCCACCATACCTCTCTCAACCTTTTGTCACTGAAATGAGGGACATGGACATTTTTTGACAGCCAAAATGAGGAACAATGAGGGACACAGACCCTCAGAATGAGGGACACATCCTCAAACATGGAGATACAAGCTTACAACACTGTGAAACCCATGGTGTTTACTTGTACAAAGTTTATTTTGGATTTAGTATTTTAGAATATTAAGAGTTTCTGCTTTAAAGTCTGAATTTACAGCAGCACCTTTGTGTGGGCAGCACCTTTTTCCATGAGGGACGGATGAGGGGAAGAGCAATTTTAAGGGGCAAAATGAGGGATGTCCCTCATAATGAGAGACACTTGAGAGGTATGTTCCCCACTCTCAGTCCACTACTGCTCTCTCTCTCTCTCTCCCGTGTGCCTGCTACCTCACTAAAAGAAAAAAAAAGGAAATCTAAAGAAGCCTGACACTTGGAAAGCCTTGTCAGTCCTTCTGCTGTTTTTTGTTTGTTTGTTTTGTTAATAAACTCAACTCTGGTAGTCACCCTTACCCACTCAATTCCTTCTTGCTCACAGTTCATTACTGTTTCTTCCTTGCCACAGTTTTTAAAACATCCCGCTTGGGCTACAATGTCTCCCTCCCCTGGCCTGCAGTACCCAGACGCTGTCCTCCATTTGTCCTGCATCAAGTGAATGCTTGTTTGAAATAACAAGAACAAAAAACAACTTCTGCTACCAGCAGTGGGTAACACTTCTTTGTGCTTCTTCCTCACTCTCCGTGTTTCTCTTCCTCAGTGCTGTTTTCTGGCTACTTCTTCCTCAGTGCTGTTTTCTGGCTACCCCGCCCCCCCCCAATCATGGCCTTGGAGCTCTTCTTCCCACAGACAAAACAAAACTATAATGGGCAGAACTGTAGCTTACAAGTAGTACTCAAAACTCCACAAATGAGGAAAACAAGCTACAGGTGTGGAAGCTTAGCTGGACAAAAGTCCCAAAGCCAAAAAAGTACAAGAAGGTAGAGAAACTATTTGGGGAGAAATTAAGTGAAATGTTTAAATTGTTTTAATATTTACATATATTTGATTTCAATGTTTTCATTCATCTAAAATGCAGGGACCCATTTTATAAGCACAATAAGACACTCCGGGTATGTGCATTAGACACTACTAATGCACGGCCAGGGGCTGAAGGCACTCTGCTTGTGGCCTTGTATTTTACTACACCCCAGCCAAATGTTAGAAGTGTCTAATGCACACCCCATCATGTCTTATTACTTACATATAAGATGGGCTTCAGAAAGATATGAGTTATGAAAATGCTGCCCCCAGGAATAAAAGTAAATAATTCTTCCTTCTATAGTCTACTGTGTGTTTAACTTATTCCATCCATGTTTATTTTATTAGAACTATACCCATGTGGTTTATGAGCTGTATTTGTGAGTGTGTATGGAGTAGGGGTTAAAGAACTGTTCCTAGGATGGGATGAAAACCTGCCAAAGAACTTATCTTGGACACCTTTGGAAGCTCTGAAAAACTGTTTAACTTTGTTTTTAAATTAGTTGGGTACTGTGGGAGTTGATAACGGATGGGTGCTTGTACAAAGCTGAAAATGAGTTGTTTTTAAAAGTTATGGCATGTGAGAATGGTTACGTTTTACCAAGATGGTTGACAAAAGCTTTTTAGAAGTGTTCTGACAGACATTAGTACTTGCACACGCTCTTGCTGGTTGTCAGAAGAAATGCAAAGCCATGGGATTTCTTTTCCAAATGGTATTGCTTCAGAACTTTCTCAGCCAGTAAGGATGAAGGAAATTCCCAACCTTTTCATAATTTAAAAACATTATTTAAAATGTTATGGTTCTTCTGTTAACTGTAATCCTCTGAATATATATGATTTTTATACTGCCTATTTGTCTCTCCAATTTTCTCCATTGCACTAGCTACTTCTTCTACCTTCTTGAAATCTCTCTTATTTGAGGATTTCCAATATTTTAAACAAGCAACAGAGCTTCAGACCTGTTGATAATTATGTTCATTGATTGTCCGCTCCCCATGTCTAAGCCCTCAGGGTTGCCTCAGCTTCTGGAAGGTTCGATCATATCCTGATCTAGGCAGACTTGGGATAGACATCTCAATAGACTGCTGGAAAAAAAACTTATATTGTTCATACGGGTTGGTGGGGGTTATGAAGAACCTCATACTTCTGGTCAATTGAGTTTATAAGATCCAGATCACTATTTCCCCCACTGCAGCTGTCCCTGTAAAAATATTGTCTTCTGCCAGGCTGGAGGGTGTCTATGCATGCCGATCAAGCAACCTCCTGCTCTGCATCATATTGACAGACAGTCTTGAAAGAAGCTCCTCCACAGCATGATGTCAGATGGACAAGACTGTGTAGGTGGCAGAGCTTGTACTCTAGGTTTAGAATTTCTGCTTGCATGATTCCCTCCTTTGAGCCACCTGGAATAAGCCATGCAGTAGAAAGAGGCTCTCTCCATTATGAAAACAAAAAGAATCCAAATTGGATGCTTACCTCTGCTACCCAGTGCAGAGTGGGTCAGGCTCCGACTGTTAGCTTTGGTCAGCTACATGCTAAAAAATGCACATACTACTTGGGACAGCTGAAGACTTCTTATACTCTTTTTATTGTTTTTAATGACAAACATGCCAATAATTATGAGAAAGGAGTAAAACACAAATATTACACATTCTTCTAAATGCAAATAAAACATATAATAGGTTTCCTTTCTTTTGTTTGAACTACAGTTGAGGGACTTCAAATTCCTGCAAATATCTGTTTGAAGACTGAAATGATGTAAACATGGATGATATTATCTCATACAGGGAGCAGTATTCCACCAAATTCAACACTCTTACCATCCACACACATGGTGGGCCACTTTCATTATTTGAGTGTATGAATAAACAAACCCCAAAATTAGGGGAAGTATTAACAGTGATCTGGCAGGTATAGTAACTTACGAAACACAACACATACAGCCACCCCAGTATGGCTGAGCACAGGTAATGAAAAGCCACATGTATCCCTAAACCCAGCTCAGGCACAACCAGACCTAAAAAGAACTAAAGATGTCCAGTAGCAAAAACATGTTTTTTTTGTGGACTTTTCCAAAGAGTGATCAGCACTGTCACTTTAACTACACATACTAGGCTGTGTTAGTCCAGAGAAGGGCAACAAAGATGGTACATGGCCTGCACAAGAAGCCCTGTGAGGAAAGACTTAAGGACCTTAATATCTATTCACTGGAGGAAAGAAGGGAGAGGGGAGATATGATAGAGACGTTCAAGTACCTTAGGGGAATAAACAGGATACAGGTGGAAAGCATATTTCAGAGAAAAATCTGCACAAGAACAAGGGGGCATGATATGAGGCTGAAAGGTAAAAGGCTCAGGGGTAATGTTAGGAAGTACGTTTTCACTGAGAGTGTGGTGGAGACATGGAACAGCCTTCCAGCAGAAGTGGTGGGTGCAAAAACAATACTGGGGTTCAAGAGTGCATGGGATAGACATAAGTGTACCCTGGAGATGTGCAGAACAGGAGAGATGCAGATCAAATAGGATCTGAGGCTGTATCAGTTAGTAGGGAAATGGGCAGACCAGTGTTGGGTAAGTTACTTTTTCTATTACTTTCTATTTCTTTCTGAAACTTGATCTAGGAAGCTCTGTGCAGTCACTAGCAAGGATGGAGAAGTACTAGAAAAAGTAATACACCTGACAGTTACAGTTACTTATTTCTTTTTGTACAAAAACAATACAAAAATAATAAATAACTATAACAGATGACATTTATTTGAAAGTAATAGGTTAGTTACTAGTTACTTTCAAATAAATGTAATCAGTTACAGTTACTTATTACGTTTGTATAAAAGACATAAGTAATTGTAACTGTAGTGTATACTTTAATACTTCCATCACTATGTTCTAGCTTTCTGGAAGAAGTTTCCAAAAGTAATAGAAAGTAATAGAAAAAGTAACTTACCCAACACTGGGGCAGACTAGGTGGGCTGTATGGTCCTTATCTGCCAACAGATTCTATGTTTCAATGTTTTAAATAATTATAAGCCACTGGCTGGTTATAAGGGCTTTTTAAAGAGGGACTTGTGCACATTTGATCACTCACTGAAAAAGCACACATGTGCAAAACATTAGAGCCTTTGGATGGGGAGCATACTGCTAAACCTACCTGTCTGTACGTGGCAATTTTTACACTAAAAAAAAAAAAATTTGCTACTGGACATCTTTAGTCCTTTCTGATAGATTTGGGTCTGTTGGTGCCTGAGTTGGGTTTTGGGATACACGTTAACTTACAAACTTAGAGATAAATGAAGTGAAGAATGATTTTCTTATACAATGCTGTTTAAATAATTAAGCAATAATGACCAAAGAGCTGGTAATTTCCCAGAGATTAACAACTGGTTGGGAGGGGCGGTGGCCCGAAGCGCGCTGAGTCCAACAGCCCACCACCCAGTCATTAATTGACAGGAAATTAATGGGTCATAGGACATTATTGTGATAGTCCAATCACAATAATGATATTTTTTTTCCCCCATGTGTTTTATTTAGTCCCCCCCCGAGGCAGCGCGTGCTCACTTTGCAGTTCTGTTTGGTAGTGTGTGGCTCAGGCTAGAAGCACTGCGAGGGTGGTGGTTTACAGGGGAGGATGAAAGAAACACTAAAGGAATCCACAACTATTGCTTTTTTGTATTATTTTATTGCCAAGATGAGACTTTTCAGAAGAACATAAAAACTTTTCAGACTGAACTTGGGTGACAACTCTATTAGCACCATAACTACTGGGACTGATGTTATCAGGTGGGGGTTTACAGGGGATGATAAGAAAAATGCTTTATTTTTTAATTATTTTATTGAGAAAACTTTCTGTCAAGATGGCTACCACAGCGTGTTTGTGTGTGTTGATGTACAGTGACAACAGCGGCAAAAACATGTCTTGTTTTGACACCGCTGCTGTCAGCATAGTGTGGCTGCCATGTCAGGCACTTCTAAGGGATTTTAGACTGGCATGGCAACCAATCAGTGAGCTACTTTAGGTCATGCATAATTAATTAGACTTATAATCCAAAATACCAAAGCCAAGACTAGCCTAGGAATTGTGTTTTAGGACAATAAGTGCAGTATTTGCACAATTACAGTTCTTGATTTGCAGACTGTTTCTCTCATCACCAGAAGTTTGCAGGTTTCCTCCCTTGGAAAGAAAAATTCTTATTCAGCACTGGCGCGCCCTCTTGTACATTAATAGTAGTAAGGTAAAAGTTCCAGAGTATGAAAAACAGGACATGCCTGGCTCAACAAAAAACATTCTTTGCAATGCTAACACTGTAGCATTTGGTTGTAAATCCAACCTTTTTTTTGCATCCAGCTGCACTCTATCTTCTTCCTTAACACCCTACTGCTCAACACGGCCCATGCAGTGGTTTACCTCCCTGAGAGCAATGAAAATATATGTTCTGTTTCTGTGTCTACTGTGACATGCATTTGACCCAGGAGAATGATGGTAAAGGGAAGCTGCATGTTTCTCACTATAGACGCTATGCACTAATGGGTCTGAATGCCTGCACGCTGCATAATGGCAGCATGTAGGCATTCCTACAACTGAATGCCATGCAGCAGTGATCTGTACCCCCCCAGTTGTGTTCACTCATGGGCATGATAGCATCCTGTGTGCTGGATCCCCGGACAGCTGCAGGGTGCCACACCAGGTGTGGGATAGGGGCATGCCAGGGTGGAGGTGCCTGAGCTGAGTGTATGCAGGAAGGCACTTACATGCCATGCCAGTGTGGATGATTCAGTGTGAGAGGGAACCCTGAGGTAAGTCACTATGCACCCTCCTAAAGGTCAATGGCAGGGTGCAGCAGCATAGGGAACCCCCTTGCACAAGGCTGGCACAGCCCACTGGGCTACTTGGGAGGGTGGGGGTTGCCATTGGGGCAAATGCCTGTTGTTTATTCAGAGTAGGTTGCATGCCACCCCAGTCTCCCCAGCCACATCATGAAAGAGATCCACACTGGGACTTGCGACCCATGCCACCATGTTCCTCAACCACATGGCTGTGCACTGGAGGGGAGGCAGGGGCATCAACAAGCGGCTGGCATTAGTGCATGCTGCCTTGTACATGCCTCTGTTGGGGGTGTGGACCTGCGCAGATGGGTTACATGCATTTTGTGCATAATTCCCACCTGTTAATGCATAGGGCCCTCTATCCTTTATTCTACCAAAGGTCTTCCATTTTTTCCTCAGTGAGAATGTGCAGTCTGGGTACCCATGGACTCCAGCACCATCCACACCAGAATTTACAGTCGACAAACTGCATATAGAATGCAGTGTCTAATCTGAAGGGAAAGCACAGGAAGAAAGGATCTGATGGAGCCCACCTTAGGTTAATGTTTATTGCATGTTCAATTTAATTTACATTTGACACAAACTGCACACTATCCATAGTATCTAAGCCTTCCATGAGGCCTAGCTGTCTTAATTTCCATTCTCCAATGGCTTAAATCAGGCTTTTAGATGACTGCATCGAGTCTGTGAGTCTTCAGAACCCAGTGACCACGTGATTGTGGGGTTTGAAATAAGACTGTGGTAATATAGGGAAGGATCTGCTGGAGCCCACCTTGGGTTGATGTTTTCTTCATGTTCAGTTATATCTGACAATGGATCTCATCCCAGCCAAGTACCTTCAGCAAAAAACCCTTCCATAACTGTACAATACTCACACCACCTCAGCCTTCCATGAAGACTACTATTCTTAATTTCCATTCTTGTGCTGCTTGCCAGGCTTTCAGATTACTACGCTGAGTGTGTGATGCCTCCTGTATCTAGTGACAACCAGACTGTGGGATTGAAATAAGACTGGCATTAGAAAGAAAGTAGTCACTAACAAAAGTGTTGGACTTCAGGAGGGCTGATTTTAACAAGATGTGAGAGCTACTTATGGAAAAGCTAGTGGAGGTGGGGGATGCTGTAGGGTAGACAGCAAATGGAGTCTAATTAAACAGGGGGTACTGGAAGTTACAAATCTCCTTGATAAAACAGTGGATAAAAATAGGTGAGGAAAGAGACATTGTGGTACACAGAGGAAATACTGTTATAGCCATTGACATGTCCGAAACATTTTTGAAATTGCTGTGATATCTGTAGAAAAATTTCATGTCTGCCTGCAGAATCATTGTAGCACCACCACAGAGATTTCCTTTAGAAATATCATGAAATACTGGTACCTGGAAATATTCAGACAACTTAATGGCTCCAGCTGTTGGAGGGGAAGTGAGGGAGAAAAGGAAGCCCTTCAAAAAAACAAGGTGAGAAAGACAGAGGAAAACAGGGAAGTGTACTTAAGCAGAACAAGTGAGGCTAACAGGAAGGTGAGACAGGCAAAGTCAGATGCAGAGTGAAGGACTGCAGAGGGGTGAGCAAGGGGGACAATAATGCTTTCTGCTACATTAAGGAAAAGCACAAATCCAAAGAGGGGATAGTAAGGTTAAAGGGGGAGGGATGGAGGGAGGGGATATAAGACAAAATCATGCATACTCAATGAGTATTTCTGCTCTGCTTTAATGGCAGAATGCAGGGGTCCGCTAGCAGAATGTGGACTCAAGGACAGTGGGGATAGAGGGGGCTCAACATGCAATTCATAACTGAGGAAAGGTGCTAAAGGGTCTCAAAGCTTTAGGAGTAGATAAATCAATGTCCCAGGATGGACAGCACCCTAGAGTGTTAAGCAAAATATGGCAGGGGCTAGCTGCACCCTTGGAAGTTCTCTTTAGCACCTTGTTGAAATCAGGAGTTGTGCCAAAGATAGGGCATTAGCAAATGTAGTACCCCTGTGTAAGAGTGGGAGATGGGACAAGTCAGGGAACTATAGATGGGTAAGCCTGATTGTAAGATGCTGGAAGCCATTATAAGGGGTTGATTAGTGGATTTCATGGAAGCAAAAGGATTCCAGGACAAGAGGTAGCAGGTTCACCAGGGGATGGTGTTGTTAGATGAATCTGATAAATATTTTTGACTGGGTCACTAAGGTAGCAATAATGACCAAATAGTGGTTGTGTCATGCCTAGACTTTAGCAAAGCATTTGGCTCAGTAGCACATGAACGACTGGTTAAAAAAATGGAGGGACTTGAGGGTGGAGACATAATTATGTGGTGGGTCAGAAATTGGCTGGCAGAAAAAACACAGAGGGTCATTTTGAATGGGAAATTCTTAGAGCTCAGGGAAGGCACAAGTGGGGTTCCCCAGGAATCAGTCTTGGGTCCAGTACTTTACACTGTCATTATATAAAACACTGTAGAGGGAATTCAGGAAAAAGTCACACACAAATACACAAAACTGTATGGCAGTGTGGACAAAAAGGAGGGTATAAATGCAATGAGGAAGGACCTGGGTGAGCTGGTAAAATGGTCAAAGGACCAGCAGCCGAAATTTAATGCAACAAAGAGTAATATCATGTACATTGAAGCCAGGAACCTGAGAACAGGGTGCAGGGTGGAGGGGTGGAACTGAAGGTAATAACTGAGGAGAGGGACCTTGGGGTGAGTATTACAGACAATCTGAAACTATCAACATGGTGTTATAGAGTAGTGAGGATTGCAAATAGAATGCTGGGGTGCATGGTAAGTGTAATCAGCAGCAGAAGAGGGAAGGTGATCCTACCCCTGTGCCCTTGGTGTGGCCACGTTTATAATACTGTGTGCAGTTCTGGAGTCTGCACTTGAGGAAGGACAGGGATAGGGCAGAGGCATTGCATAGGAGAGTCATCAAGAGGATTCAGAAGCAGCAAGAGATGCTCTATAAGAAAAGGCATGAGGTCCTCAACATGCATATGCTGGAGGACAGGAGGGAGAGATGTGGCATGACAGAGACTGTAAACAGGGTGCAACAACAGGAACTTGTTCACACTCAAAGCAAACATGGACACAAGGAGGGAATCCATACAACTGGTGGGTGGAAGGTCTAAAAAAGATGTCTACAAGTATCTCTTTCTAGGGAGGGTGTGAAAAAGTGTAATAAGATGCTGAGGGAGGTGGTTCATGCCAAAACTATACTGGGATTTAAGCATGGGTGGGAGAGCATATGAAGCTAGTAAACATGGGTGGGGAAGTGCATGAGGAGAGGGGAAGTAAGTGACTGCTAGGGTACTCACAATATACCATAGGTAGGGTTAGACAGACCAGATGGATCATGAGGAAGCAGGAATGTCACCAGCTAACACTGTACATGTTCCCAAATGCTCCCAAGCTGAAATTAGAATCAAACTGTATGTTAAAGCACCATACAGTGTAATTACAGTCATTTACAGCAGATGTTCAAGTGGAGTGTTTCTGTTCTGCCGGGCTTCTAGCTCCACCCCATTGAATGCTTTAAAAAAACACACACACACATTGATTTTTCTTGAGGAATTTGAATGCTGGTCATAGTAGCAGAATCTTTATGTTTCCCATTTCCTACCAAATTATGGTACAGTATTGCTTAAGTTTTGTGCTCTGAAAACAGTTTAAACAGATAATCAATTAGTTGATTTTCAGCATTTTCCAACACATGGCTCTTAATGGCCTGACACAATGCATAGGTTGATGCAATGGCACTAATAAAAATCATATCTTCACTACTGGCAAATGTTAGCACACTTTTTAAGACTCAATCCAAACAATTTCACTTGCACAATATATGCTGAGCAAAATCAGTCATTTTGTAACATTATTATACCATAGTGACCAAGCATTTTTGCAGAATCCCAGACATATTGCCACCACACAAATATCAACTGATAATTATTTCTTTAAAATCTTTTTAACAAAGAAACTTGTATCCATATGATATAACAGTAGTGAGGGAACTAGGAAGTCTTTCCCCTTCAGAGGAAGGTTGGCCTGACTTTCTCACATAGCAGCGCCACACAACATATTTTTGTTTTAGTTATTTATTTATTTAAAGTCCTTAACCAAGTGCACCTCTGTGGGTAAAAACATTCCATTTACATAAGTGTCTCAGTTATTTTCTCTCTCTCTCTCTCTCTCTTTCTTTTCCTCCTCCTTTCCAAAAATATAATTTTCTGGGTGCTGAAATGTCACCGCTGATGTGCAATAGTCTGATTACCACCCCCTGGGAGTCTTAACATTTAAAGAAAACAGTCAGCGTGACATTATATTCACATTTTTGTGAATAGCAGTACTCTCTGTGTGAAGTCTGAATGATTAGATTATTAAGATGTGCTGTTAGTGTAAGCTCAACTATATCTGGGGATATTTTTGAAATTTATCTCCATGGGTTCATTTCAAACCTAAAGAATTAATAGCCCAGATGGGAACCAAAGGAAAAAAAAAGGTTCAGTTTTTCTACCCAGAACATATTCTGCAATGCCTTAATCTGTCGAAACTGGATGAAAGGCTAGAGTTTCTTTTTAACTTAAACCATAAACAAGGCAAACACTGACAGCATTAAATGCCTGGCAAAAATTGTCTTGTCACAAGATCCATACATGTTACAATGCCCTTTGTTAAACTCTTCAGGAAACAGAGACATAGAATAATAAGCTCCTTTCAAGTTATGCAATAAATAAGATAATAATACTAGGTTTATACATGCATGACTGCCAATGTGTGCAGCTGTTCACATATGGCCTTTAGATGGACATCCCCATATTAATGCTGCTGTCAGACAGATATTTATTTACTGTAGGTTGGAGTGATGGGGACCACTGGAGCTGGAAGAACACAATGGCACCTAAACTTTGGCTTGATCTGCATTAGCCTGGTGGATTACCTGAGCTATAATGATTATCTGGCTCTGTAGAAACATGACAATCATTGTTAGATTACATTCCCATGTTGATGGTGAAGAAACACTTGCCCCAAATTTCAGTTACCCTTTACTTTGTGAGAGTTAATAAATCTGTGTTACTATAAAAGAAAATAATGTTGCAATGTTTTGTTGAGTGTTCCTCTTTCTCCTTATTTTGCATACGTTACATGGAGTCCCCCACCCCCACAATAACACCAGCAATGCTGCAAGAGGACCAGACTTGGGAAAATGTTGTATTGCCAGGTTTCCTCTCAGTTCCCCTTAACACAAAAACTTGTATATGGTTTACTCAGGTGGTATCCCCAGTTCTGTGAATCTAAAACTTCCAGTAAGATGCCTTCCTCCTTCACTGTGGTCCTGTGTATCTGTGTGGTGTTGCTGCTTGCCTGTCTGTTTTCCTCTACTTAGATCAGGGCAGTGAAGGTTATAGCTGAAAGATGTGAAGCAGGTGCAGGGTCCATTTGCAGTTCCACCCATTAGACTCTTGTCCTCCCACCTCGGTGCACATCGTCTGGCTGCGCCGCCTTCTCCTACAATTTTACTGTAATCTGGTACTCCCTCTCTCTAGAAATCAGTTCTGCACAATCCCAACACTTTCTCTCCTACCTCCTCCTCCGTAAGCACTTTGTTCATTCCTGTATCTGCACCTAACAACTCTCTCTCCAAAACAAGCACCCTCTGCCCCACCCACCATACTCGTCTCCTCCCCTCTCCACCCACTTCTCCCCTTGCCTCCCCTGCTACCTCTAGCTGGTGCCTCCCTGACCCTATCTACCCCTTCTTATGCCCCCCATCTCACATCTCCCCCACTACCCCCCTTTTCCCTTTCCTCTGGGCCCTGTCCCCTTGCAGGGTTCTCAGCATCCTGAAGGGGATTCAATTCCTGAGGATCAGTTCCTGGCCTGCACCCTCTCCCTCCTAGTCCCTTCTCCCTCCCTCCACTCCTTTTTGCCAGGTCGCCCCTTGCAGTGTTTTCAGCATCCTGGAGGGTCATTCTTAGCTTCTGCCTTCATCCTCCACCACCCTCCCTACCTGCTGCTCATGCAGTAACTCTCTCTTCCATCCATCCCTCCTCCCCTACCTGTTGTGCATTTACTCCCCTTCCTAAAATTCATTTGAGCACTTAGCTACTCTAAAATACTAGCTTTTCAGATCTGGACCTGCACTTACTTGCCACCATGTTGCCACAACCCTTTCCACTACCCTGTATCTGCACCTATCACCTCTCTCTCCCTAACAATCCTCCCTTAACTATGCCCACCATACTCTCCTACCCTCATTTCCCCTTCTTCGGACCCTTACCTACCCTGTATCTACACTACAACTACTACTGCATAATGCTAGCCATGCTACCTTCTCATTGTCCTTTACCACCCTCCCCCCAATGACTATGACTTCTTCTCTCCCCCTGTGTCTTGGCCTCACTCTGTTATATACCACTCCCTGTTTACATTAACTTCTGTTGTCTCATACTGATTAGTACTGCATTGTATTAGCACAACACTATATGTATCTGAATTGCACTTATGTAGTTGATTGTTTGGTATTTGTATTCCATAGTACTAGTACAACACTGTATGTATTGTTTTGCACTGTATGTATTTGATTATTCTGACTTTGCTCGATCCTCCCATTTATGTGCCCCCCTCCCCCCAGGATGCTTCTAGAAATGGGCTGTTTACAGCTCATGATGTCTTTCCTGGTGAAACCTTTTCAATAAATAAAATAGATAAATTGTGCCAGTGGGTTTGAGAATAGGGAGCTGGCTGTCTTGAGTTTAGTGTGCAGTTCTGGTCCCCACACCTTTTTTTTATCTTTTTATCCCCTCCATTGGATGGCTCCCCCCCTCAGCTTGGGCCCCCCAGCCCCGTCACCTAGACATCCATTGGGACTTACCTGGCAGCCAGTACCCCCAGGGCTTGCCCCCCAGCAGGGCTGACAGGACCCCCTAACACCCTTCAAGGACTGTAACCTGTATTTGGACTGCTGAGCCCAGCTAGTCAGGTGCGGAGCCTGTGAGGGTCTGAGAGCCATCCTGCTGCTGGGAGGTGTTTTTGTCCCCTTTTCTTCCCCTGACACAGAGGAAGTGGCATGCAATGACAGAAATAGCTGAGCTGTGCATGCTCCCATACGCAACATGTTGAATGTCTGCACCACCTCCACTTCCCCTGAATAGTATGCTGACCCCCAGCCGCTGCTAGGGGCCAAGCTGACACCGGACACTGGTTCCACCCCTCTCTGGAGGAGGAAAGCAGCCCCTTGGATGCTCAATCCTCCTCCCCTGTCTGGCCCTCCAACACGCAAACTCACTACCATACTCAGGTCATCGGCATCACAAGCGGTAGCCCTACCGCTGTGCTAGCAGGTCGGCCAGTCTGGTCCCCACATCTGAGGAAAGGTATGGACAAGATTGAGAAGGTACAAATGTTTGCAACCAAGGTGGTTGGAGGCTTGAAAAAAAAAAAAACAGAAAGGGATAACACCATCAAAACAAATGCAGCTCTGTTGGTTGTACAAAGATGAGAGGACAAAAGAACATGCAATGTTTTTGAAAAGAGAAAGCGTCAAGAGAACCATCAGGAAGAAGTGCTTTACAGAACAAGTGACTGACAGTTGGATCAGACTTCCAGAAGAAGTTGTGCAGGTCGACAATGCCTTTCCCTTTAACTAGTCCCCTGTTGTGCTTTCAAGCTCCCTTCCCTCCCTCATTTTGCTGCCATTTGAACTTTGCAGAACTGTTGTTGTTGATATGCTATGTTTTGCACTACTTACTTTGGGCTTCCTCTCAATTATTTGCTGCATACTTTCTACTTTTTATAATTATTATTGTTTTATAATTTTAACATTACTGATCTAACTTATTACTGCATACTCGGCATCCACTTCCCCCCAGACACATCTGTAAACGAGCTGTTAGCTCAGTATGTTTTTCATGGTGAAACTCTTTATCTAGATAACTACCTTGATGGAAAGGGGTGATTAGTTATTCCCACTGAGTTGGTGGGGTGGGGGGAGACATTTTTGTTTTTTCTAAATTACATTGCTTGTATGTTCCTATTAAAGGAAGAGCCTGCTAGCTTAGTACTGCCAACTCTTGCTGTTGGAAAGAAGGAGAGCTATTGGTATAAATGATGATTACACATGTACAGTCAAGTCAAATTAGACTTTATTTTTGAAAAGTGCTTTTCAAATGCCAAAGCGCTTGAACCAAGTAAAGGCAGAAAATACTCACAGTTAAAACACACAAATTAAAACAGGCAGCACAAATAAGTTATGAATTAGACAGCATCCACAAAAGCTAAAGCAAACAGGCAGGTCTAATACAGTATAATGGTGTCAGAACCAGATCTTGAGGTGACAGATTCTTTTGTAAAGCTACCAGCCATCCTGATATTCCCAGGATAGTCCCATTTTTAGGCAGTATGTCCCGGTGTCCCCACAAGTTTTGGCAAATGTCACTTTTGTTCCGGTTCTGTGCACTTGTCCCAGTTTTGACCCGTTTGCTGAATGAGTGACATTTGACATTTCAGCACCACTGTGGCACTGCTCGAGCTGCACACAATTTCTCCTGCATCTATGTTGCACTGTAACATGAAAACACTGAGTTAGTCGGTCAGAGGCAAGCAGGTCAGGGTCAGCAGGAGCACCATAGCACCTTCCTCTTCCTGTAAGAATTAATTAGACATGGGTAGTGCAAGCAAGTGTGATGGTGTGGTCGTCAGGTCTGCCTGCCAGCAGCTGAGACATGGGGACTCTAACAGACTGGCATCAGTGAACTCAGTAGGTACTGAGGTTCGAGCCAGACCAGGCTATGACAACAATCCAGTGCAGCGTGCAGTGGTGGGAGTTGTCTGATGAACAACAAAGGAGGTGAGGGTGTGAGCAGGTTGGGATTGAAGAGGAGTGGGACTTAATGTGGCACAGCAGGCAGCACAATGTGAAACACAATAAAGCAAGTTTGCTTCTGTTTGTTTCTGTTCTGTCATAATTCCAGATGTAATTTAACATATTGTAATCTTAATCTGCTACTGCCTACACTGCAAACACTGGGTGGGGACAGTGAGGCTGGCCAGAGCAAGCGGCAAAATAAATGTATTTGACTTGGGGAAAAATGAATAAAATATGCAGTCTCGACTGTCTGCGGTTGCAGAGGGAGTGAGTGACATGGGTGGGGGTGTCACGATCAGAGGGCTCAGAAAATGAGCTTTTAAGCTCCAAGAAAGTGTAAGCTACAAGAAAGTGACAATATCAGTATTTTGTGCAGTGCAGCCTTGCCTTGTCTGAGGGGGATCAATCAGTGACACGAGGGGGGGAGGGTCGTTTTCAGGAATTAAATATGTGGATATCATTCAGTCTGACTGGGTTTCTGTCACTGACTGTGTGTGGGCACTTGTTGTATGTGGCAACTAACCAGTGTTTCTAACAAAAAAAAAAATATTTATTTATTTCCAAATGATAGCATGCCCCAGTTTTAGGCTTCAGAAAGTTGGTAGCTTTATTCTTTCGGGAGGTGAGCATCATTATCATTGTCATCAGCCAGCTGGAAGAATAGTACAAAATGGATCAGTGACTTAGGGAAAGCATGTAATTTTGAAACAGATGCTAAGAATCAGGCACGCCAAGTGTACACATAGATAGCCTGAACCCCCTGCACCATTCTGGTCTGAGATTTGGACATGAGAACTATGTATTACCTAAATGGATTTCCCCCTCCTCTTATAGTTTCTTAGGCCAAGTTAGCATGTTCCTTATTCCAGCTCTGCTCACAAAGTCCAGCACATTAGTATGACCTCTAGGCAACAGATGTTCTTTAAGAAGCATTACACCCTCACATACAGTATTGAAACTTTTCTTTGATTACTTGACACCAGTCAACTCCATTTCTATAGGTGCTGAGATTATAAACTTTCGTTTTAGTACATTTTTAGTACAGTCCTCTGTAACTATCCTGGATTCTTTCATTTTCTGATTGTTGAAATCACATTTGTTCCTGAGAGCTGCTTTAGCACCGAGATCATGATGTCACTTCATCAGTTTATACCATGCATCCTGTCTGCTGCAAGTTTAAATTACCTGTTTTTCACCACTTAGGTGCCAGGGTTTGTGGACATCCTGCATCCATGGTAGTTTGGCTCTGGTGGTGTAGATTGCTGTTGTGGTGGCTGTCATTCCAAGGCCCACCAGTTCAAAGCTCTTCTTAAGCATGTCTTTCACTTTTCTTTCAGCAGGATGCTTAAGAGAAGCAGTGCCTTCAGCTGGTAATACCATCTTTTTATTCAGGGACACTTTCTGAAGGTCGACCACAGGGGTGGTACACCAGAGTTTCAGCTGGTCAACCTCGAGAGGATACATTCTGGATGCTTCCATTTTCTGATTGCTGAAATCCCATTTGTTCCTGAGAGCTGCTTTAGCAACAAGAACATGGTGTCACTGCATCGGTTTATACCATGTATCCTGTCTGCTGTAAGTCTAAATTATGTATTTGCCACCACTTAGGTGCCAGGGTTTGTGGACTTCCTACATTCACGATAGCTTGGCTGTGGTAGCATAGCTTCCTGTTGTGGAATGTGGACATCCTGATTGTCATGAACAATTCATAAGATACAAGAATATTTAAAATCAATTTAAGGGAATAAATCCTGCTCTAGCATGCCTTAAAAATGTTTTAAGATAATTTAAGATACACTGGGAATTTCACGCTTGTGCTGCTACTTGTTTTGTTACTGTAAACCAACAGGCAGGCATACTGGAAAGACCATGGTCATGTTCTTACTGCAACAAGAGCTCCCAGGAACAAAAGAGATTTCAACAATTGGAGAATGGAGTCACACAACATAGTTATAGTGGAGTAGTTTGAACAGGAAAAATAAAACAAAACAGTGTTTACATCCCCATCATCTATAGAAATAGTGTTGACTGGGAACAAAGAAATAGGGGAATTTACAACATGTGAGGGTTTTGTGCTCCTTTAATGCAAGCGGCCAGGATAACAGTCATGTGATTGTGCTAAAGTATTGCATCAGCAGCACAGCTTGCAGTAAATTACCAATTTCTTAATTAGTCCTAAATGGGCAAGACATGAAAGGGATTTGTATCATTGTAAGGTTAACAAGATCAGAGTAGAGGGCTAAACATAAGACTTCAGAAGCCATGCTCTCTCGTGCAAGGTCCTTATCAGACAGACTTTTAAGGTAGTTGTAAATGTCACTGTTGATGACTGTATATTATTTCCTTTCAAGGCCTTCACCAGCAAAAAGATGTTAGGGTTACCAGAATGGGTACTTAAACGTGTGCTATGTGATTAGACCTATTAGACAGCCTTGGGAGGTCTTTAAAGTGTGCTGTGTATTAAAGAAATGACAATGCATGCCAAAAATATTTATTTGATAATTTTTGTTTCAAGTTAAATATAAAAACCACTGTGGGGGGTAACCTCTGAAACATTCCAGGTTCCTTACAAATAGAGTTATGTTCACCTGATACAGTGCCGATACACATGTAAGTTAAAAATTGAAATCTGAGCTACCTTATACTGTGACCTGCACAGTAAAGCTCAGTTCCCAATATGTATCTCACCAGGCTACAGCACAGGATCACAACTCCTGAGGCCAGATCAGTTTGTACTATACTTGAAAATTGAGCAACTGTACTTAAGGCAAACTATTATTCAGCTTGTGACTAACATGAAATATAGATCAAGGCTTATTCTAATTTTTTTATTAATAACCTAGACTTTTTTTCTTGGCTTTCTACCCGAGTGGTCTCACTCTGTTAAGAGCTAGCACCATGTTGCAACCATCTGGTGCAACCATGTAGGTAGAAAAACTATTGGTCCAACATTACTTCATTTCTCATCTATACTGTTCTGAGTTATACAGCCATTTCCCCCCTATTTAGATGCTGTCTGCCTCTATTTGAACTTTGTGCTCAGCTGGGTGTATGCACTCTGCCACCTTGCTATCATGCTGTGCACGAGTGTGACCACTGACATAGCAGTCATACACCATGCTAAGCATCTGTTGTAGCAGAGAGACCCACTTGGAGCTGAGCACTTGCTGCCTGTAAGATGCATCAAGTGGCATTCTGGAGCCCCTGCTAGAGGCTCCAAGAACTGCCACCCACTCCCATCACTCAGAGGGCAGAGAATTAATGAAGTATGCAGGCAATCCAGCTGAGCAAGGCAGTAGGCTTGTGAAGATTGGACACCCTCTTCAACTCATTCTGTCGCTTCGTCCTGGACTCTCCCCTTACCACCCATTACTGCACCCTTTACCATTCTCTGGCCTTTCCCTCACTAGGAAACAGGCACCTAGCCCATTGCACCAAATTTATCTCCAAAGTTTGGTTTGGCTCTCTTCCTCCCTATCTCTCCTTCTCTAGTAACATCCCTATCCCCCCTTCACACTGCCTCGGGTCCCAAGATGCGCACATTGGCTGTCCCTCGCCATCTACCTCAGCAGGCCAGTCTGCTTTCTCATACCACTTCCCCAAACTATGGAACCAACTGCCTCCTCAAATCAGATATTCTTCCTCCCTGTTCTTTCTGTCTACATCCCTCCACAATTAGCTGTCCCTAAACTGCTCCTGCTTCTAGTTTCCCTCTCCTCTCACCTCTACCCTTATCTTTCCCTTTTCCCCTCTCTTCGTCCCTACATAATTTACCTATCCCGAACTGTTCCTGCTTCTAACTTCCCCCTCCTCTCACCTCCCCCCATATCTATGCCTGAGCTCCTCCCCATCACTGCTTTATTCTCTTCCTCCCTGATCTCTCTAATCCATATGACCAGCACTTATTGACCACTCATCCTTGTATTATTTAGCTATACTTCATCTTCTCCTTCTTTCTCTACTCTTATCCACCTATTCTCTGCTAACTGTTCCACCCCCAACTCACTAGCTGCTATCCTTACCTGCCTACTGTTTAATTGTTGAATTTACTCTACCATCCTTGAGATTTATGGTAATGATAATTTTTTTACTGATTACTGCCCTGACATATATTTGTGCTGTGTGTATAATTTTGGTGTGAAAATAGTTGTATTGTAATGTATAATTTGTACTGAACTGCATTGTTCTGTGTTGAATTTTGAACTGTGATAAATGTTTATCCCTCCCCTTGTACCCCCTCCTCCCAGGATGCACTGGGAGATGAGCAAATTGATACTCAGTGTGCCTTTCCTGGTGAAATATTTCAATAAATAAATAAGATCCCTTAATTGCCTTTCTTCTTCCATCCCCACTCATCCCCATCATCTCCGACTACTGTGCTACCTATACTTGAATGTGTGCATTTTCCTATCCCACTTCAGGATTGCAGCACATGTGTGCCAAGGTGAATGCACATTCTTCTCTCCTCGTATAGACTTCATATATTTGCTGCATGTCATTGCTATGTCCAACAGGGAGCAAGTCACACATCCTGACAATAGAGCGTGTGTGGTAAACACCGAGCCATCTTTGCACACAGTAACCAGAGAAGTGCTATCAGGGAGCAGGTTAAGATAAAAATCTACACTGACCTATTGATATTACTGTTCCATTTTCAACCCAGCCCTGCTATCACTCATGTCCCATGCCTCTCTGCCTTGTACAGGAGCTCTGCCTTGGTAGAGCTTGCCATACTGTTTTGGTCGCCGGAAGTGATCAGACCAGCATAATTTATGGCAGCTTTATTTCTAATCCTTGGGCCTTCTTTACTATATATTGATCATTCAAGAATTGTCTTCAGCAGTCCCACTTCTGGTAGCCATTTGTAGAAACACTAGCTACATGCATACAGGCTTTTTTGCCACTGTAACTGAAACCTGGAAACATAGAATTTGACGGCAGATAAGGACCGCTTGGCCCACCCAGTCTGCCCATTTCCCTACCTACTGGATAAGCTGCAGATCCTAGTTAACTAGCAGCCTACTTCTTCCTACCCCCACCCCTTAGAATGGCCTTATGACTGTCCCATGCATGCTTGAATTCCACCACTGTTTTGACTCCACAACCTCCTCTGGAAGGCCGTCCATGCATCTACAACCCTCTCTGTGAAAAATATTTCCTTAAATTACCTCTGAGCCGCCCACCCCATCTTCAAATTCTGCCCCTTGTTCTTCCACACCTCTTTTTTGAAAGATGTTACCCTCTTGGACTTTGTTGATTCCTTGAGGTACTTGAAAGTTTCTATCATGTCCCCCCTCTCCCTCCTTTCCTTGAGGCTATACATATTAAGCTCCTTTAGTCTCTCTTCATATGTCTTCCGGTGCAGACCCTGCACCATTTTCTGTGATACTTCCAGCGGCCATGTTGCAAGTCTATAGCGGTCAGGCCTACTTCATGGGAGTGCTCACAGCCCCACAATATACATGTTACTTATTGCAGCCACTTCCTTGTTATCTCGGACTTCCATATTACTATTTATTTATTTATTTGTACATCAGTTTACTATAGCCTCACAATCTTGTAGCCTGAAGTAAAACGATCACCACCTTGGAAAACAACCTAACTCACATTCTCCCAAGACTTGCTACTATGGATGAATGACTAATTATAATTATCTGTAAGGATGCCTCTCTGATAATTATTCCTCCCACATTCTGTCTCCCCATGCTGGAAAATGGTGAGGGCTAAGAAATGCAAAACATGCAGTGTACCACTGCTCCCCTCACAGCTGAAACCTTTCTGATCCACTTGTGCCAAATACCCCCTTAGTGTTGTTGGAGACTGTATACATAACTGAAGACACCAGTGGCATCTCACAGGAGTCCACAGCACAGGCCAGCATTGGCACATACAGTAACAGCACTCCACCCAGGAACGAGCCAAAACTGGAGATTCTTGACACAAATATTTAACTGTTACAGAAGCAACAACTCATACAGGCTCAGCAGAAGATCATGGTGGCTATGCTGGAGAAGCTGACAGAGATAGCTGGCCCCATAATCAAACACCAGAGGACTCCACTCTGAATCCACTCCCACCTCCTATCACACCCACACCTTCAAGTACATGCTCAGGTAACAATACACCAAACTCTGGAGATGAGTTGGGCAAGGAGTCAGAAGATAAGGTGGACATGGAAAAGACACCCAATACTTGACAGCTAAAAATGTGTTTCCTGGACCAAATTCCTAATCTCACCAGCAATATCAAAACTACAGTCGAATCTGAGGCACCAGCACCTCCTCTTAAATTGAAATGAATGCCCTTGCTCGTGCTGGCAGTGAAGCCCAATGTCACATTTTTCTGTGTGTGAATCCATCAAAGATGTGATGGCAAAGGAGTGAGAGGTAGCTGAGTCAATCTGGATACCCGAAAGGTGATCTTGGGAAAGGGTGTGTCCTCTGCAGGATGCCCTGAATAAAAAGATGATGTTACCAGCTGAACACACCTCTGGTGTTAAAGATCCTGCCAATAGAAATATGGAAGACATGCTCAAAAAGAGCTTCAAACTAGCAGGCCTGGGAGCATGAGCTGCCACAACAGCAATCTATGCCACCAGAGTCCAGCTGACATGGATGCAGGATGTCCAAAAACCATGGCACCTAAGTCAGCAGAAGCGCAGCTTATGGAACAGTCCATACACTCCATGAAATACTTGGCAAACATGATGGTGGATTCACTAAAAATAAACGCCAGGGTAACAGTGATTGCCAGCAGGGCAAGAAGAACACTGTGGGCTCAATTATCAAAGCCCTGAGATTGACACAAGGTGCCTGTGCCAAACATAAATGGAACAAAGAGCACCTTGCATCAAAAACTGCCCCCTGAGCTATTCACAAAAGCAACCTGCATCAACCACAGGTGACATGTGGCAGATGCAAGCTGTCACATCCTTGAATGTGGGAGTAACAGAACTCTCCCAGAGGGAGAAATTCTAAGTATCCTTAGACCAGCCAGGGCTGGTCTAGGATATGAAAATCTCTGGGAGGGTACTCATTGCAATGTCTCTGAAAAGCTGAAGCACTCAATTACCCAAAAGTGACCCGGACTGAAACTTCTCTTTAAACCAATTTTATTGCACCCTAATACACCTGACACATTTCGGACAGAGTCGCTGATAAAGGACTTTGTCTGAAACGCATCAGGTGTATTGGGAGTGCAATAAAGTCTTCCAAGTAAGCAATGTGTCCAGTCACCTTGGCATGTGAGTGCTTCAGCTTTTCAGAGACATTGCTACAGATTTGGCTGAAAGCACCACAGGTTCCGAGTGCATGGTTCATTTGTAAAAGATTTGCCCATTTGTAGCAATGTGCCACAGTCCCCCCTTCCTGATCCCCGATGTGCCCCATATGTAAAATATAACTGATCCCCTTGTTGGCTGTCTAGCGGTCCCCCCACCCTGATCCCTGATGTGCCCCATATGTAAAATATAACTGATCCCCTCATTGGTGGGGTAGTCTAGCGTTCCCCCCTGCCCAATCCCCCATGTACCCCGTATGTAAACTATAACTGATCCTTCCATTGGTAGTATAGCGGCCCCCCTCGCCAATCCCTGATGTGCCCTTATATTTAAAATATAACTGATCCTCTTATTGGTAGTCTAGTGGTCCCTCCTCCCCGATCCCTGATGTGGCCCGGTATAATACAATTAAATAGTGCCCCATCCCTGGTGAGTGCCCCCCCAGCAGGTTGTGCCCACCACCCTGCTCCCCCCATCATGAAACAGAGCCAGTGACTGGTGCAGCCCTCCTCTCACCTCCACGGCTGGCTGCTGACTGAACTGTCACAGAGCGTGAACTGTACAGCACTCGTTCTGGGACAGTAAAAGTCAGCGGCCGGCCACAGAGGTGAGAGGAGGGCTGTGCAATGAAAACATGTCTTACTGCTGGAAACAGTGACTGCTGTATGAGAAATAGGGTAACTGCAGTTCAGTGTATTTCAATGGGATTTTCTACTGCAGTTACCTTATTTCTCATACAGCAGTCGCTGGTTCCAGCAGCAAAATGTGTCTTCAGCTGGAGAGTAGATCTTCACATTGGAACTAATTCAGGTGAGTGAGGGTGTGTGGTGGGGTCTGTGGAGTGTTGGTGGGTGCACAGTGTGAGGTCGGATGGGGAGATGGGTGAGCAACACCAGTGGACTTTTTTTACAGATAAAAAAAAACATAGAAGGACCATTTTCATATTTTCAGGATGCAAAGCACCTTTGAGGGTGGGGGGTTACCATTAGACAACAGGACAATGCTAACCATAAAGGAGAACAGTCTTTGGAAGGTGGGGGCTGCCACTAGACACCAGTGATCAACTCCTGAATGGCAGCAATCTCCCCGGACAGGAATTCTGCATTGTTATGGGAGATCGCTCATTGGTAGGCCTGATAATGCTCTACCAATCTAAGGCAGTCGGCATCTAGGGCAGATTTCCACCAGCACCACTCTAACCTTCGTCCTCATTGCCGCAACTCCCTCAAAAACCCATCAAACCAGCGGGCCCAAGGGCAAAGAGGGAAAGGACGAACACCGACAGGGGCAATCAAGTCCAGAGTCATAGAGATAGCCTTATTATAGGTTAAGACTAAAGTCTCTGGGCCTGAGCTGGCCTCAGGAAACTCTGAGAGGTCAATCACCGCCGGCAGGCCTTCAGGGCTCACATCCCACAAAGGGTGATAACTGACCATCTCCACAGGAGCAGGCCTATGAAGGGGGGTGCAAAAGTTGAACCTCACAGTGTAATGATCGGACCAGCCAACCAGTTCCACTCCCAGATCGGAGGCCTCAATCTCCAGGAGGAACACCAAATCCAAGGAGTCACCATGATTATGGGTAGCAGTGGTAACAATCTGTGTAAGGCCCAGAGATGTCACCAACTGGAGGAAGTGCTGTCCCAAAAGTGAGAGTTCATCATCGACCCAGGTATTGAAGTCACCCAGAATCATCAATCTGGGTGACTCCAATGTCATGTCAACAATGAAATCCGCTACTTCCTGTAAGAATCGCTTTTCGTTGCCGGGTGGACAGTAGATGAGAGCTATCCTACAACCCACACCTGCTACCATAGCACACTCAAAAGATTCATCCTCCTCTACTGATACACTTGTGAGGCCCAACTCGGTCTTGAAGCAGACCGCTACCCCTCCCCCCCGCGGTCCAATCTTGAGTGGTGTATCCCTGAGTACCCAGCTGGAATTGCCGCTTCAAGCATAGGGCCAGCGTTTTCATCTAGCCAGGTCTCGGTGATGCATGCCAGATCAGTTGTTCCAACAAGATCTGCAATAATTGCAGTCTTGTTCTTAATAGATCTGACATTGCATAACACCACTCGGTTGGACGGGTTTCAAGAGCCGCCCCTGTTACTTGCCCACCAAAAAAAGTGGTGCCTTTGGGTATGGAGACTAGACATGGGGCACCATGTTCCAGGCTCCATTTCACCCCAGGGCGTCTTCTAGATCTAACAACCCCGATGTGAGAGACCCGCTTATTCGTCCTCTGATGTCTGCACCCCCACGCCCCCACCCCTCCATGCACAATACCCAGTGCTTAACAGCACTAGTAGGTAGAAAACATCAAAGGTGGGGGGAAATGGGCAGAGGGTGCTGAGAGCAGAGGATGAATAGCACACGACTGGGGGGGGGGGGGGTGCTACACATTTCACAGGCTAACCAACAATCAAAAACATGGAACACAGATGAAAATTCCCCACCACCCAACTTAGTAAATAATAAATGAAACAAAAAGCTAGCATAAACAAAAAATGTAAACTTTCCCAATCTACAAAATAGGTCCTCTAGAACAGTCATTTACCCAGTTTTAAATAAGTAAGTTAAAATACCCAACAACATAAATACTCCCCACCCAAACGCAAACGTAAAATAGCAATTAACTTAAATGACTGTAAAATAAGTGTTCTAAAAGCTCCGCTCTTCAGATTGAATAGTCAAGAAATAGTTCAATCCCACACCACCTCTCACTTAGTGGGGGAAAAAACAACAAAGACTCATGAAAGAAAGGTTATGCCAATCCCAATATGTCAGTACACAGCAATCCAGCTTGGCTTCTAAAGAACCAGAGATCTCCCACCTTTCAGGTTAAATGTCCAGGATAAATTTAACCCCAACACCACCTCTCACATGGTGATGGAGGAATCCACAGTAAATTGAAAGCAACTGAAATTCATGTGCTAAGCACTGTCACCGCCCATGGAACCAGATAGAACAAGCAAATAAAAACAATACAGTTAGCAGGCCAGGGAATCCACCGGTCAATCCACGAATAATCCAAGGAAGTATATGGGATTAGGAGCCTCTGTCATAACCTTGAAGTTTCTCCTTGTAGATATCACAATCAGCAGTCCCAGGCTCCACTCTAAGCCCCAAAGCAAACCAATGTTAGGTAGCACTAACCCCTCGAGCCGACACCTCAGCCAATGGGGGAGAAACCAACAATAGGACCTCAGACAGTGTAATAGCTGGGAGAACAGAGAGACTCCCAAAATACGCTCCAGGGAGTCAACCGCACCCCAGCTTCACAATCGCAACAGCAGCTACAGGCTAATGAACAATGTCAGTGGATTTACCCAAATCCTGCCCAAAAAGTGAATTCGTAGACATTTAGCGAAATCGTCTTTTGGATGGGATTTGCAAAATTTCACTGGTCTTGTTCATGAGGTGGAGTTATAAGAAGGGTATGCTAGTAATTTAGGGTCAAAATATGTTATAATCTCGAAATTATGCACATCTTTTGAAATTATGCTACACTTGCTCATAACGTTTGCTCTTTACAATATTTTCTTCTCAAAGTTGCAACATAGCCATTTCTTTACACCAACTCTTGAACATGACAGCTGTCATTTCTCAAATCTTCACCAACATGTGTTTTCACACCTCTGGCATGGTACAATGTTGTGGTGGCGTACAATTGCTTTTGGTGGAAATTTGAAAACTTTCACTGCTGGCTTAATGAGGTAGGGTAATAAGAAGGTTATACTGACAGTTTGCTTTCTTTTGTGGTACAAATGGAAACATAGAGCCCAGAGGGCCCTGAGCTTCCACACCAGTGCATATATACATATATATGGAGAGATGAGAGCATAGGGCCCAGAGGGCACTCTGCTCCTACATGAAAATAAGGATACAGCTACACTCTGAACAATTATCTATGGATGGGAGTGCTCAGTCCAGAGATACCCTGCACTCCCACAGCCAAATAAGGATACGATTATGGTATCTCAAAAAGTAAGGAAATAAATTGCAAAAAACATTGTTAATGCACTAGCTAGGGTTAAAGTGACAAAAGTATGGAAATGTGGCATTAGGGTTTCCAACCCTAACACCCCCCAGGCAGCACAGCAGGTGTGGGGTGCATTCCGGGGTTCTCAAATCTAATGCTCACCTCATTCCATCTTTAAATAAGGTCACATGTGTACAGTGTATGACAATGGGGTGAGTGTTAGGCTTGAGAACCCCAAGGTATACGGCACACCTACTGTGCTGCCAGGAGGGGGGTGTTAGAATTGGAAACCCTAATGCCACATGTCCCTACTTTTGTCACTTCAATCCTAACTATTGCATTAACAAAGTTTTTTTGCAATTTATATGAATATGTTTTTTGACTAATCTATGTTGATAAAAGTGGGCGTGCCAACGCAGTGGTAACTCTACCATTTGCAGCACTGATGACCCAGGTTCAGGAGTGAGTTCAAGACATTGGAGGGTCAGCCTGGGGGAGGATGATTGAGCATCCATAGGACTGCTCTCCTCCTCTGGATACATTGGTCATGGAGCCTGGTGTGCACCTGGCCCCTGGCTGAGGCTAGGGAATATGGTATTTTGAATCACCAGTGTTAAGGTGAAGAGCGACAGGTGCCAACACACATCACATGGAAATGCGCAGCATGTGCCATGACATCACTGTGTATCTGCTCCCCCGAGGGGAGACAAAGTTGGAAATGGTCTAGCCAGCAGGATAACATGGGTCACCTGCAGGCCCTGCACCTGACAACCAGGGCCCATTGACACATGCTGGATCCCCATTTGACAGCAGGGGGTTAGAGGCCCCCACCACCCCACCAAGGGAGTTAGTCCTGTGGGACGAAGGTGCCTGGTGATTCTCAGGAGAAGTTAAGGGGATGGGGTTGGGGTGACCAGAGGATGGGGACCATCCAGACCTGGGGAAGATAAATAGGCTCACTGAAAAAAAATATGTTGACAATACTCAAAGCTTTCAGTTAAAAAAGTAAGTTCCCAGCCCTAAGGGTTCCAAAGTTAGTCTTTTCAAATTATCATCAGAAAGAGGTACCTTTAACAATCACTGGCCAGAGACAATAGGGAAAAGGGAATTGTTTAACCAGGAAATGCACACTAAGCCTGATCTTATTTACAGATGCGACCTGGGAGCACAAGGAAGTTAAGTGACTTGCTCAGGGTCACACAGTATACAAGTGGTGGCTGATGAGATTCAAAAACCCAGGTTTCCAGGTTTGCAGCTCAGTGTCCTTAACCATTATGCTATACCGCCTCTTTAGGCACTTGATACTTATACCCAGATAGGGCTGCTGCTGAGGAATTTGGGTAAAAATATTGAAAATTACCAAAGTTACAAGTCTGCATTCACCCAATGCAATGCATGTTCATAAATTTGTTGTTTTTAAATATATGTACACCAAATTTTCAACATTGTCTTGTTATGACCCTGTATCATGAAGAAGGGCAAAGAAAATTTTCATCTTCTCGCCTAAAGGTGATTTTGAGCAGGGACTGCAAAATCACCTTTTGAGAAGCAAGAACACCTTTTGGGCAGGAGTTGAAAAATGAAAGCTGTCAGATTTATGAGGTGCTGTAAAGAAATGGCTATGCTGAAAATTTGGCATACAGATAATGAATATTACCAAACTTACTAGCTTGCATTTGCAAAATTCAACATAGCCCCATAACTTTTTTCAATTATTTTTACACCAAATTTATAACATAGCCCTCTTATGACACTACCTCATGAACAAGGGCAGAGAACATTTTCAACTCCGGTCCAAAATGTGATTTTGTGCAGGGACCACACAATTACCTTTTGGGACGTAAAAAAACATTTTGCCCAGGATTTGAAAAATGACAGCTGTCACATTCAAGAAGTGCTGTAAAGATATGGCTATGTTGTAAATTTGAGGTAAAAATATTGAAAATTACAAAGTTACAAGCCTGCATTCACACAATTTAACATTTTTTTAAATATTTGTACAACAGATTTCAACATAGCCTTCTTATGACCCCAACTCATGAACAAGGGCAGAGAAAATTTTCGACTCCTGCCCAAAAGGAGATTTTGTGCAGCAACCACAAAATCCCCTTTCAGACAGATCTGACTAATGTCAATGCAATTGTTCATGAGGTGGGGTCCCAAAAAAGGCATGTTGAAAATTTTGGCCCAAAATATGCAAAAGTGCCACAGTTATGTCACTAAGTTCAAAACCCCATTGAAATACATGGAACCGCACACCTGTTTCTTCAGTTCATGGTCCGGCTTTGAAGAGTGAAGACGTGTCTGTAATCCAGAAAGGATTATGGTATTGGACCCCCATGGGTCAGTAAGGGCTTGGGGGGTGTGGGGTAGTGGGTGCTGAGTGGAGGGTCAGGTGGTGGGACTGTAACTACACAAAAGGCATTGATGGAGGGTTTTCTTTTTACAGGGTGAAAAAAGTGACCAAGGTTTCCTACACTGGGAGATTGGACACCCCAGTGTCTCTGTAATGTTTCTGGGGTGGGGTGGGATGGTAGGTCTTGAGAAGGAGGTTGGGTGGGTGGGAGTAAAAAAATGGGAAGAACGGACCAAGGATTCCTGCACTGGGGATTGGGCACCCCAATGTGACTGTGATGTTTCTGGGGGGAGTAAGTGGTGGGTGCTGAGAGGGAGGGTCAGGTGGGTGGGAGGTAAAAAATATTTAACAAAAAGAAATGGAGGTCAGGGCGGAACACGACACAGTCCGCCATGACCAAGATGGCCAACAACCTCTATTGCAGATTTGCAAGTGTCATACATGCTCAGTAGAGGTTATCAGCCATCTTGGACAAGGCGGATTGTGCTGTGTTTCTCCATGACCTCTGACTGCAAAACATTTTGGCTCTACAAATGCTAATGGACAGTGCAGAGGTGACTGTGAGGCAATTCCACACTGTTGTTCATTAGGAAAATCTCCCCTTTTCCGGTCGCAGGAGGTCTGCAGGGCAGCACCCACTACAGCTATAAAAATGGGAGGGTAAGGAATTAATTTGAAAAATAGCTTGGAGTCTGGTCCAGTAAATAAGTTCTGTTATTACCATCCATCAGGTTTGGAGAAGCAAGTGAACACCTTCAGAAGGTAAGTTCAGCTGCTTGAGAGCTGTAGGAGGACCGCTTCTTGTATTGTTATGTTGCTCCTTTTTTTTTAAACAAAGAACTGGCTATGCTGTGATTTGTCTCAGGGGCTCTGTGTGGGACTTTGGCAGAGGGAGGAGGCACCAGAGGGTAGGCTGAGGGCGGGAGGCTGGAAGCCAAATTTTGACACCATTGGCAATCCCAGCAGACCATGTGATTGCAGCTAGCCAGTAGGGAAGCTGTAGTTCAAAGGGTGCAAAAGGGCTCATTTTTAAAGTCTGCTACCTCTGTTGGAGAATGCCATCAGGTGTGGGGGAGTGAGCAGATGCCAGCAGAAGATAAGTTCTGCTGCTTGGAAGCTGTAGGAGGGCTGCATCCTGTACTGTTAAATTGTTTCTTCTTTTTTGTTTTGTTAACAAATAGCTGGATATGCTGTGATTTGTGTAAAGGGCTCTGTGTGGTACTTGGGCAGAGAGAGTAGGCACTAGAGGCTGGGCTGCGGGGGGTTTGATGGGCGAATTCCAGTACCATCGGCAGTCCCAGTGGATTACACCACTTCAGCCAGCCGATAGGACAACTATAGTTCACAGGGTACAAAAAGGCCTGAAATGCCCATTTTTGTAGTCTGCTCCCTCTGTTGGAGAATGCCATCAGGTGCAGAGGTGGACGTGGACACTAGCAGAACATACATTCAGCTGCTTGGGGGCTGTAGGAGGGCTGCATCCTGTATTCTTAAATTGTGTCTTTTTTAACAAAAAAATGGATATGCTGTGATTTGTATGAGTACCTCTCTGTGGGATTTGAGTGAAGGGAGTAGGCACCAGAGGGTGGGCTGAGGGCAGGAGGTCAACAGCTCAATTCTGGCACCATTGCCAGTCCCAGCACACCATGCAACTACAGTCAGTCAATAGGGTGGCTGTAGTTCACAGGGTACAGAAAGGTCTGTTTTGTAGTCTGCTCCCTCTGTTGGAGAATGCCGCTGGGCATGGAGGAACAAACGGACACCATCAGAAGATAAGTTCAGCTGCTTGGGAACTGTAGGAGGGCTGCGTCCTGTATGGATAAATTGCTTCTTTTTGTTTTTAATAAAAAACTGGATATGCTGAGATTTGTGTGAGGGGCTCTGTATGGGACTTGGGCAGAGGAAGGAGGCACAAGAGGGTGGGCTGGGGGCAAGAGGTCAGTGGCCGAATTGTGGTGCCATTGGCATTCCCAGCAGACCACGTGACTACAGCTAGCCAACAGGATGGGTATAGTTTCTATATTATACCCAGAGGGCCAAGTGATCCTTTGCTTGAGCAACCCTGAAGTGTGAGTTTCATGAAGCAAGAGTGTAGAGTATGACTTAACAGCATCTGGGGGCAATGACAGTGCATCCACAGGAGGGTCGCAGCCTGCAGGCCATGCTGGTGGGTAGAGAGTAGGTAAGGTAAGAAAGAGTAAGTGAAGAGTAAATAGGGGTTCAATTAATGTAGCAAGATTCATGATCTATGGACAGTCTCTGGTGTGGGAAGCTGGTGGTAGCAGTGGTATTAGAGGACATCTGATACTCAGTATCTAGGTTCAGCCTACAGGGGAGTCAGCAGGCAGGAAAACTAGCAGGAAGGATTAAGTACACTTTATGTAGGGCGTAGAAACTTAACATGTGGGGAGGGGCATGCAGTGGGAGCACAGCGGGGCAGGAATGTTTGTGGAGTGCAGAGGAAGTAGAGCTGTGGTGTTTCTGGGAGTACTCTGGAAGATTGGGGGATTCCTGGTTTGCAGAAAGATTAAGAAGATGAGGAAGCTGGTTCCACTCACTGATGTGCCACAAACAAACAATAAATCCAACAGCATGAAGTAAAGAGCACCATCCACTGATAGCAATTCAAAATCGTTTTATTTATTGCCTTTTCTTTAGCAAAATAAAAATGGTACACAGACGAGTGCCACATAGGTGCTTACTCCCTCTCCTACAAGGCCCGACTGGTTTCACGCATGCGCGCTTCCTCAGGTACAGCCCCTCACCTCCTGTGCACTTAATTTATACAATTTTGTGATTTAAAGTGACAGTGTAAATTAACATGCAAAACAAAATATAAAAGGTGAAAGGACTAAAAAAGGTGCTTGTATTAATATTATTGCCACTCTTCATACATGTTGTATTATTTTAGATACATTTACATATATTACAGGCATATAAAAAGAAAGCACCTAGGTGGTCAACTAATCTTCACTGGCACAAGCTTATATTATGGCACTAATATGACTTGAACCATATAAATATGACCTGATACAATAACTTATATCTAGTACTATTAGTAGTATTGTCATATATTGCCATATACATAATTATCATAGGGAGCACAACAGTATTTCAAAGCATTTAGTGCTATTTCTATTTTTTACTTTAGTATAAAAATTGTGATCCAAAGTATATAAGATAACCTGTGATAGCAAAGGAGAAACAAGGAAAACGTTGTTGAAGCAACAAAGATAAGTGCAAGTAAGAACAGTTAGTTTTACAATCAATAACAAGCCAACAAAAAATCGAAACAGAGTTATTGGTTTAAACAGGCATTTTAGATTAAATACATGCTCTTTTAAAATTATTAAACTGTTACAGCAGGAACTACTGTACAAGGATAACAGAGGCAGATTTTATGCTTAATGATTATTTTTTATATCCTTTTTGTTTCATTTTAGATATGAAGTAATATCAAATGGTCATTAAGACCCGGAAATAGTGCCCCCAATTGGAAAATCCAATAAGCTTCCCTACATAGGAGCTTATTCTCCAAATCTCCTCCTCTTATGTTAAGGGTAACCTTTTCTATACCACTGAAAGTAAAGAGGTGTGTGCCTGTACTATTCACTGCATGTTTAGCTAGGGCATTGGTGAGATCCTTACACCTAATGTCACTGAGATGTTCATAAACGTGTTGCTTTAATGGTCATAGTTATAATAATAATAATAATAATAAACTTTATTTATATTGTGCCTTTCCAAAACCAAGATGCATTCCAAAAAGATTAAATACAAACATAGCAAACAGACAATAATATAAAAACTATTAAGAACAAGTCAACATTAATAAAGGCCATATGCCTTATTCCATAAAAAGGATTTAAGCGCCTGTTTAAAGGCCCCCACGGTCGAACACTCCCTTAACTGATGAGGTAGAGAATTCCAAAGGGTTGGTGCCACGAACATAAAAGCCCGGGCACCAGCTGATTTCAATGCGACCCTAGGGAACTCTAGCAACCCCTCATCGGCTGAGCAGAGCGACGGCACCAGGAGATAAGGAGTCAAGAGATCTTTCAGGTAGTCAGGGCCCAGATCGTGTAGGGCTTTAAAAGTCAGTAATCCAACTTTGAAGGTGATCCGCCACTGAACTGGTAGCCAGTGCAGATCCCGCAGCACTGGAGTAATATGTGATGTTCTAGGAGTACCTGTAAGTACTCAAGCTGCAGAATTCTGCACCAGCTGCAGGCGGTGGATATCCAACCCCTGGAAGGCCAAGTAGCGAATTGCAGTAGGCCGGGCATGAGGTCACAAAGGCATGGATCAAAGTTGGCAGATCACTGGACGGAACGAGGTGCTTGATTCTGGCGATGTTTCTCAGATGATAAAATGAAGATTTTACCACTGCTGACACTTGAGATCTTAAGGTCAGCCCATCATCTAGGATCACTCCCAGATCTCGCACCTGTTCAGAGACCAGTAACTCGACATCCCCATAAAACACTCCAGAAGGGGAGCAGGCCACAGGACCCCCTATCCGGCGATCCGGATCCAAAACCAACACCTCAGTCTTCCCAGAATTCAACTTCAACCGGCTCGACCTCATCCAGTCCTGGATTTCCAGCAGACAGCTGTTAAATACTGAGACAGCTCCTTCCTGGTTGGGTGCGAAAGACAGGTACAGTTGGGTATCATCTGCATAACAGTGGAAGCCCAACCTGTACTGTCTCACAATGTCTCCAAGGGGAAGCATGTACACTGCCAACAACATGGGGGACAATACAGAGCCCTGAGAAACCCCACAAAAGAGCGAGAAGGGATCAGAGGAGAAAACCCTTGACACCACCCTCTGAGATCTTCTGGTGAGGTATGATGTGAACCATCTGAGCACAACCCCAGAGAGTCCACAAATACATCTCAGGTGCTCCAAAAGAACCCGATAGTTGACAGTGTCAAATGCTGAAGATAGATCCAATAACACCAGGATAGACCATTTTCTCTGGTCTCTCACCATCAGGAGATCATTGAGCACCTGAACCAGTGCAGTCTCAGTACTATGCCTCTTACGGAAACCTGATTGGACAGGTTCGTAGATGCTATGGATGGTCAAGTGGTTCTCCAATTGGGCTGCTACCACCTTCTCGATTACCTTCCCTGCAAAGGGAAGGTTCGAGATAGGTCTGTAGTTAGTCTGTAGTTCCTATATTATATCTAGAGGGCCAAGTGATCCTTTGCGTGAGCAACCCTGAAGCATTAGTTTCATGAAGCAAGAGTGTAGAGTCTGACTCATCAGCATCTGGGGTCAATGACAGAGCATCTAGGGGAGGATTGCAGCCTGCAGGCCATGCTGGTGGGTAGAGAGTAGGTAAGGTAAGAAAGGGTAAGTGAAGAGTAAATAGGGGTTCAATTAATGTAGCAAGATTCATGATCTATGGGCAGTCTCTGGTGTGGGAAGCTGGTGGTAGCAGTGATATTAGAGGATATCTGATACTCAGTAGCTAGGATTAGACTACAGGGGGATCAGCTGGCAGGAAAGCTAGCAGGAAGGAATAAGTACACTTTTTGTAGGGCCTAGGAACTTAACATGTGGGGAGGGGCACACAGTGGGAGCACAGCGGGGCAGGAAGGTTTGTGGAGTGCAGAGGATGTAGAGCTGTGGTGTTTCTGGGAGTACTCTGGAAGATTGGGAGATGCCTGGTTTGCAGGAAGTTTAGCCAGCTGAGGTGGAGGTGTGGCAGCTGAGTCAGAAAATGGGTGCGCTGCTGGAGGGGGGATTTATAGAATCATGAATGGGGGATAGAAGGGACATAAGGCTTGGGCTGGGAAGGAATTGGGAGCAGGTATGGCCATAAGAGGAGGTGGAGCTCAAGAGGGGAGGATTAGGAAAGAACAGGTACCTAGGCAGGTCCCAGGGGTCCTCCTCTCCCAGTAAGAGAGAGGGCTCAGGGAAGGGGGGTGGATTAAAGTGAAGGCAAAGGGTAAGGCTGGACAGGGAGGGCCAGAGGGAGCATCTCCAGAGTTTCAGATGTGGAACTGATTCCTCCCACTGGGCAGAGAGAAGGAAAGAGAACCTGGAGGAATGAGATAGGGAGGCAGAGAGGGAGGGAGGAAGGGTGGGAGAGAGGTAGATAGGTAGGTAGGTAGGGAAGTGTCAGGGATGTAGGGAGGGGGTTGGGGATACTGAGTTCCGGTGACAGAGGAAGTACAGCTGGGGAAGGGGAGGACAAGGGAGAACGAAGGGGGAGGACACAGGGTAAGCATAAGGGAAGGGTAGAGAGCAGGCCAGGGGGAGAGCAGATATACAAGAGGGAAACATGGGAAAGGGGAGATAGGTGGGAGTGGGCAGCAGGATGGACAGAGTGGAGGGATGGCCCAGGATGAAGGAGGAAAGGT
The DNA here is from genome assembly GCA_016271365.2 of Neoceratodus forsteri. Classification (NCBI taxonomy): domain Eukaryota; kingdom Metazoa; phylum Chordata; order Ceratodontiformes; family Ceratodontidae; genus Neoceratodus; species Neoceratodus forsteri. The sequence goes on from CM057456.1 coordinate 954,993,556, forward strand.
GGTAATCTTTGGGGGTTCATTAGTGAAGGATGTGAGATCAGGTGGAAAAGAGTCAAGGGCAAGCCATAAGAGGGTAGAATGTATGCCAGGGATACATAGATACATAGACACTGTCAGCAGATAGGGGCCTATGGCCCAACCAGTCTGCCCATTTGAGCTTGTAAGTTCCCTTTATGTTTTTATAGAAGTCTGTTGCCCCTTACCCCGACCTCCAGAATTCTCTTTTGTCTATCCCATGCATTCTTAAATCCTGTAATTGTTTCATCCCCCACCACTTCCTGTGGCAGGGTGTTCCGCTTGTCCACCACCCTTTCTGTGAAGAAATTCTTCCTCACATTTCCTCTGAATCACTCTCCCTCCAATCTCAGCGGATGGCAGCAGGAAGAGTAGGACTGCTGATAAGGCAGTCCATGGGTCAAGAAGAGGGAAACCCTACATTATAGTGCACCTGGGGACGAATAACCTTGCAGGATGTCAGGTGAGGGAAGTACAAGAGAGGTTCAGGGAAGTGGGGAGAATTTGTAATGACACAGAGAAAACTGTAGCTTTCTCAGAGGTGCTTCCAGTCCTAAGAGCTAGTATGCCAAGGAAGGCAAGGATAGATGAATTTAATGGATGGCTTATGAGGTGGTGTAAAAAGGAGGGGTATGGGCTCATTGGGGACTGGGGAGGAACCTGGTAAAAAAAAAGATCTCTATACATCAGATAGATTTCTTCTGAATAGGCAGGGTACAAAGGTTCCAAAGGACAAGCTGGAGGAATACATATGGAACAGCCTCAATTTAAAATGGTAGGTGAGGAGGCAGCAGGGTGCAGACCACCCTTAGTCACCAGAAGGAGGGGGTTGATAGGCTTCCCCCTCAATCCAGACAGCATGGGGAGGAGATGGATGAGAAGGGTGGAAGTTGGGGGGGGGGGACGACTGAAGGAAGAGGGTAGTGTTGGGGACAAATTAAGATGAAGGGAGATACTGAGTCGTGGTGGAGGGTGGTGTCTCTGAATGCCAGAAGCCTGGGAAACAAGGTGGCAGACTTGCAGTCACTGATGGCAGAGGGAGAGATGGACAAAGTGGCCATCAAAGAGACATGGGCCATGCTGAACCATGACTGGGACCTCACAGTTCCAGGGCATAAACTATATAGAAAGGATAGGGGAACGGGAAGGGGAAAAGTGGCTCAGTATGTGAAGACAGGGATAACTTGTACCAGAGAAGAAGTGGTAGAGGGTAAGACTGAAGCACTGCGGGTACAGGTACAATCCACTAGGGAAGAAACTAAGGATGGGGGTGGTCTATTGGCCACCTTCCCAGGAAGATGAATTTGACAAGGTACTAGGGTGTCAAATCACTGAAATGGCCAGTAAGGGGAGGTAGTAGTAATAATGAGGGATTTTAATCCATCTGGGGTGGACTGGAAAATCCTGCCTACCTCCTGCACTAGGCAACAAGTCCTGCTGGATGCATCTGAGAGTGGCCTCCTGGCGCAGGTTGTCTTGGAACCCACTATAGAGAAAGTTATACTGAAGCTGGTCCTGATCAACCGTGGGGATGTTCAGCTTGTGACAGACTGGAAGAGCCACTTGTAGGTAGTGACCATCATGTAACGTGGCTACACCTATACATAAGCAGGGGGATGGTCAGAACCAGGTCAAGAGTGTTGAACTTTAAGAGGACTGACTTTGGTACGATGGGAGAACTTCCAGTAGGCCACCTTGCTGGGATCAGAAGGGACATGGATATAGAACAGAAATGGGCACTAATAAAGGAGTGAGTGATGGAGGCCACTAGTGAATGTGCCAAAATCAAAAGTAGGAAACTAAAGCCAAAAAGCCCACCTGGTTCAGGAAGAATGTAGGAAAAGCTGTAGATAGCAAGAGGGCAGACTTCCAGAAGTACAAACACACTCAGAAGGAAGAGGGTAGGGTGGAATACTCTAATAAGTCAAGAGAAGTGAGCATAGTGGTTATTGTGACAAAAGTCAAAAAGGAAGTGCAGCTCTCACAGAGGGTAAAAACAGGGGAGAAGCCATTTTCCAATATATAAGGGAAAAAAGGAACACCAAGGATGAAATTGTCAGATTAGAAAAGGAGTGAGGTTTTGCAAAGAATAGTGAAGAGGAAGCAGAGGTACCTAACAAGTACTTCTAGTCAGTCTTCACTAGAGAGAAGGATTGGCCAGTACCACACGGGAACAGGGAGTGGGGGAGGACAAGGAGGGGGAAGTCATAGATGGTGTCATTCTTGCTGATGGGGTACTAAAGGGCCTAAGGGCCCTGAAGGTAGATAAATCCCCAGGGCCAGATGGTGTGCACCCAAGGCTCCTAAGGGAGCTGGTGGAAGCACTGGTGGGTCCCCGGCTGGCAGACCTGTTTAACACATCTCTGGAGACAGGGAGCATGCCCCAGGATTGGAGAACTGCACATGTGGTACCTGTCCACAATAGTGGGCCAAAGGATGCACCAGGGAACTACAGGCCAGTCAGCATGAACTCAATAGTGGGCAAGCTGATGGAGTATATCCTGAAAGACAGGCTGGTGAGATTTCTGGAGGATAATGGGCTCCAGGACATGAGGCAGCAAGGGTTTGTGTTGGGCAGCTTCTGCCAGATGAACCTATTTGATTTCTTTAACTGGGTCACCAGGGCAGTGGACAAGGGCCAGTCAATTGCTGCACTGTACCTGGATTTCAGCAAAGGCTTTGACTCTGTGCCCCACAAGAGTCTGGTCAGGAGGCTAGATGACCTAGGTATGGGAGCTAAACTGGTTGGGTTGGTCAAAAGTTGGCTACAGGGCAGAAGTCAAAAGGTGGTAGTGGAGAGGGAATTCTCAGAAGCTAGGCCCATGATCAGTGGAGTCCCACAGGGCTCCATGATCAACCCAGTGTTGTCTAACATATTTATAAGTGACATTGTAGATGGGAGTAGGGGTAAAATATACCTGTTGGCAGATGACACAAAGCTCTGTGGCAGGGTGGATACAAATGAATGGAGACAGGAGCTCAGGAACACCTGTCTAGGCTAGAGAAGGGGTCTGGCATTTAGAAACTGGGGTTCAGTGTTAAAAAGAGTAAAGTTATGCACTGGGAGGCAAAAAACAAGCAAACAGATCAAATACTAGTTGGGTGGTGTGCAGGTAACCAGGTCAGAGGAGAAAAAGGACCTGGGTGTAATTATCAGGAATGACCTGAAACATCTGGCACAATGCAGAAAGGTTTCAGCAATGCAAATCGGATGTTGGGCTGCATAGCCAGTGGAATCACCGGTAGGAAGCCTGAGGTAATTTTGCCACTGTACGGGTATCTAGTGAGACAGAACCTGGACTACAGTGTGCAGTATTGGTGTCCTTATCTCAAGATGGATATCAACTTATTGGAAATGGTCTAGAGAAGGGCAACAATGATGATCCAGGGCCAGCAAGGCAACAGAGAGGCTCAGGGGGCACAACATGTACTCTTCTGAGGACAGAAGGGAGAGGGGGGACATGATTGAGACCTTCAAGTACCTTAAGGGTATAAACAGGGTGAGCACGTAGGGCTTCTTCAGCCTGAGTGGAAATAAATCCACTGCAGGTAACAGCCTGATACTGGTGGGGAAGGATCAGAAGGAAGATGAAGAGGCATTTTTTCACTAAGAGGGTGGTGACTAAGTGGAATGAGTTACTGGACTAGGTGGTATCTCTAAAAATGGAGGACAGCTTCAACAGAGGTTGGGAAAGGGTGAGTGGGAAAGTTGCAGGTAGAGGGGGAAAGAGTGGGAGGGGTATTTGACAGTGGTCAAGGGGGATATGAGGGGTAGTTCCCTCTGTAAACACAGTGGTAACTGCACATTTGAACAGACTAGATAGACCATAAGGCCCTTATCTGCTGACACATTCATATTTTTGTATATATATGTTCGTATATTGGGTCAATATATTCTTAGCAGATTTAAAAAAAAACATGATGCAGTACTAAGATATTTTCTGCAAGTTCTTAGGGAGCAGAACAGCATACCAGATTAGGGTTTGGGTATGTCCACAGAGAGTATTGGTGATATTTCCCTGTGAGGTCCCACCCCCTTTACCCCATATACACAGAAAGATAATATTTTAATGGCATGGGGACATAATGTCACAAGACACTATGCCGCATGCAAAAATCGTGCTGCCAATACAGCACGATTTCTTGCATGCGGCATAATTCTTAGGCTATTAAGCATACAACCTTATGGGTGTATCGTCACTGCAGCGACTCCCAGACAGCAAAGACCACTACAGTGACAGGAATCGGGCAAAATCCACCCATAGCTGTGGTGGTCTGTGTGCCGATCGGGACTGCCTCACTGGGTGATTGCCCCACTCCCTGGTCCAAGTCCGACTTGGAGTTAGAATCCTAGAGACCAGGGGGTATGGGGGGCATAGCCCATCACAAGGGTAGGGTTTGGGGATGCAGCCCCCCATTTGTGAGTGCCGACATCCCCGTGGCTACAATGCCGACAGTCGTCTTGTATCTGTCGCTGTCGGGGATGTCAGCGCTAGTGCTGTCGAAGCGCTATAGGTAAACCCACATTATGACCCAGTAGGTATTTTAACTAATCTGGATGCGACCTTCACATTGGTAACAAACCTTAATGTTTACCTCAAGGCCTGGAACAATTAAACTTTAAACTGAGAATCTGTGGTCCTAGACAGTATCAAAACTAGTCGTGGGGGTGGGGGGTGGGTTCTATGAAAACTTATCTCAGTAAAGGTGCTATGTCCCTTCAGCCAACTTGGCCACTTTTCCAGTCAGTGCCATTAAGACTGCTTACTTCATCCCAGAGAAGTCAGTGGAGGTGGACCAGCACTGCGAGTCAGTTAGACCATTCCTTCTCCAGCTTATAATGAGCTCCCCAGTGGGAGTGTCATTGTGGCAGAATCGTCAATCCAAGAGATAGATAAAGATGGTGCTGAAGGGAGAGTCTCTTGATTCTCAGGTGGAAGAGCAGACAGTGTCGCAGTGGTGGTTGCTGGGTGGTAAAACTTGAGTGCTGCATAACTATTGCCCTGCAGGATACTGAGTTATCCTTCCATCAGTGTGGAAGCCTTTGGAAGCCCTGACTATGGTTATGGCTGGGCCTTGTTGGAGCTGGTCATCATGATGCATTCTTATGGCAGTCTTTAGGACATCACATACACCATCCCATGGGGGCTGGAAGCCAGAATCCAGATCAGGATGTGACATGTTGTCATCCTTCAGCCCTGTTTTTTGAAGTCCATTCTTTTGGAAGAGGTGGTACCAAAATGCATTCATCTCTACTATATCTCAAACCCCACTTCCCATTGAGACTTTGCAAAGCTGGCTCAGGGTGGGCTAAGCATGGGCAACAAGGTTGGCAGCAGCTGCCAAAGCTTCAAATTCATAGCTGACCCTGTTTTCAAAGATGCACAGCACAGTTGTGAATTTTATAATGTACCAGACTCCCAAAGCAAAGAGCTTCTAACAGACTTCATTAAAGGCTCATCAATGGCCCACAACCTCTGCTGAGAAGTCCTGAAATATTAAGATGGAATGCCTGCCAGAAGAGAGGGCCCTGTTCTCTCAAGAGTTAAAAAATTCACTCTAATGGGAAAATAAGAACTTTTATCAGCAGTGGGTGCAGCTGTTCCATGGGCTTGGATTTTGGTGCATGGGACCATTGCAATCATTCAATGTCTATTGCAGCCAACCTCAGGTTCTTCAAGAAAATGGGCAGCACATTCTGGAGGAACATTACTGGGTCTGGTTTTTGCTCCTTCAGGAACGTCAGCAAATTTGTTTCAGCTGCTCTGGTTTTCATGATCCTCCACACAGTTCCATAACAGTTTCATAAGCGGGCTATGCTCTACACCTTGGTCTCCAAAGATTGTTCCACAACCACATACATCTAACATACTAACATACTAATTGCCAGAAGATTAGGCCTTATGGTCTATCAAGTCTGCTCGAACCTCAGATCCCCCTGCTGGGAATCGAGGCCCTCCTCCCCCTTGTGTTCCAATGCCCCTTTCTGTATCTGTCCCACCCTTTCTTGAAGTCCTCAACATTGGAAATTTGGACCAGCTCACCAGGCAGTGCATTCCAAGGATCCACTACCCTCTCTGTGAAAAACCTCCTCCTCTTTCCCCCCGATCCTTCCTCCTTCTAACTTCAAACCATGCCCTCTGGTGATACCTCCCTCCTTTAGTCTAAAGATCCCCTTCGTGTTTACCCTATTTATTCCCTTGAGGTACTTGAAGACCTTGATCATGTCCCCCCGTCTCACCTCTCCTATCCTCCAAAGTATACAGGCCAAGCTCCTCAAGTCTGCCCTTGTACATCAACTCCCCCAGTCCTTGAATCATCCTGGTAGCCCTCCTCTGTACGCTCTCCAGGAGCTGTATATCCCTCTTTAAGTGCGGTCTCCAGTACTGTACACAGTACTCAAGGTGTGGCCTCACCAGCCCATTGTACAGTGGCAGAATCACTTCCCTGCTTCTAGAGGTGATCCCCCTTACAATGCATCCCAACATCCTGTTTGCTTTGCTAGCTGCTCTCCTGCACTGCTTAGTTATTCATACACGCATCCACCATGACCCCTAGGTCTTTTTCCCAAGACGAGGCCTCCAGCACCACCCCCCCAGGGTGCACCTGTGTTTGGGGTTTCCCCACCCAAGATGTAACACCTTGCACTTGGTTGTATTGAAATTTAACTTCCCTGCGCGAGCCCAACTTTCCAGGGTGTCCAGGTCCCCTTACAGGGCCAACCTCCACTCTTCCCTCTCAACTGCTGCTCCCATCTTGGAATTGTCAGCAAAGAGACTCATCTCACACCCTATACCCACCCTGATGTCAGATATGTATGCATTAAACAGGATTGGCCCCAGGACCGAGCCCTGTGGAACTCCTCTACCGACCTCTCTAGGGTTCGAGAGCTCCCCACCGATCACCACTCTCGGTTTGCATCCAGCTAGCCAGTTTCCTATCCATCTGATCATCAAAGGGCACACTTCCAACCCAGTCAGTTTCTCCACCAGCCCATTGTGGGGGACTGAGTCAAACACCTTGCTGAAGACTAAGAATATTAAATCCCTAGGCTTCCCCCTGTCCAGTTCCGATGTTACCTATTCGTAGAACTCCACAAGGTTGGTTTGACATGATCTACCTGGCACAAACCCATGTTGTCTACTGTTCAGCCTTCCCTCCCTCCTCCTCCAGGACCCCCCCCCAGTCTTTCCTTTAGTATACTCTCCATTACTTTTCCCCCTACTGCGGTCAAACTGATGGGTCTGTAGTTATCTGGTACTTCCCTCAACCCCTCTTTATGGATTGGCACCACATGCGCCTCATGCCAATCCTTAGGTACTGTCCTTGTCTCAAGTGACCTGTTCATCACATGCATCTTTATTTCAGTTACCCTCTGCTGCAAGTCTGACACACCCATGGCAGATTGCTGGGAGGCAGTTTTAGTGTTAGCCATTTCATTAAGGATAGTGGGGAACATCTCTTTTATTTGTTACAGATCTGCTCCTCCTGCTGATCTGTTGCACCTACCATTTTGAACCATGAAGCAGCCCACCAGCTCTCAAAACAATCCCTAAGTATGAAGCTATGAAAAGTTCAGGTAAGCACCAATGGAGGTACAGCAAAAAAGATTAAATTTCTTATCCTTCATATAAAAGCTTAAAAAGTAAAAGTATCTTGGCAATAGAGGGTGGATGCAGTAGGATAATGTAAAGTTGTAGCTGGAACCTTACCCATGAGCAGCCATCTTCCTCAACTGCTCAATAGTTCCTTGCAGAACTCTTTATTTGGGACAAACCTATTGCATTAGCTTCCTAAACCCTCAGTTCTCCATGAAAGTGTATGGTAAGCAATCATCTATGAGCATTTCTGCTGTAGTGACATTCATTTCCCTGGACACTATTTGGTTATAGGGCATCACTGTGGAATGGGTCAGTGACTGCACTACTGTTGGTTGATAAAATAACATTTTCTGACCAGCAATGACTCTCTCATCACTTTACCACCAGAGGTACTTAACTGAGAAAAGCCACTACCATTCAAAGGTGACACCTCTTGTGAAAACACACTTTAGCTTTTTTCCTTCAGTTTTTCTGAAGTGTCAGTAACACCTGTGGTGCCTCCATTATCATGTCCCTCCTCTTCAACCTCTGCTGCCGTCTCACTGCCTTTGTCTTGTGATGCAGAACAGCTAGTGCTGGTATCTACCACGGCTGTTGATGATGACAATGATGATGATCTTTGTTTTTCCTCCTCCCTTTCATCCTGATGACAAATTCCCCAGTTCTGTCCGTTCCCACATCTATCCTTTCCTTGATCCCTCCTCATGATTTACAACTGATGTCCACATAAAAGTTACTTAAGCACACAGGCTCACACCAGGACTGCTGCTTTACAGCACATCCCAAGTAATAACTGATTGTTTTCTCCCACTGCAGGAGTAAAAACTGTTAGTTGTCCCATATAGCCCAGAACATTTTTGTTACACATTTCTTACCTAGAAAAGCACTAAGGTGCCCAGGATTGTTGTCTCATGAGTCTACAAAGACAGCTTAGACTGCTGTGATGCACAGCCACAAAAGATTGTTTCCCTATAATAGTTATTACTATAAAAGCAAAAAGGTGTGCTGCCTAAGCACTGAGGTGTACTTGACTGCTGCTCCTCAGCCCTAACTAAATGACATTTTACTGTTGTCTGGCACAGCCCCCCAAAAAATATTATATAACATTTCAATTTGAAAAACAAATCTCAGCACATCTAAAATCAGAGATACAGTGACAGTAAAATAAGCCCAGTAAAAAAATACTAAAAAACATTTTCTCTCTAAACAAAAGCTTTGCAACGTTTGAGCATTTAAACTGTCAAAGATTTCAGCAATAACTCAGATTTGTTTTAACCTAATAAGACTGACTTTATTCAGTATTCAGAGAAACATACTTTTACTTCTGCTCTCACTTTCCAACTGTAAAAGCATGGGCCAAATAAGAAACATCCTGCTGCAGCTGCAGCATGTACCATGTGATGATCATCCTTTTGGACAAGAATTTAGTCATGTGACCTGCACTCTGGTTCATTCCTCATGAAGTATGATGCACTTCACTGGTGAAGATTGCCCATCAAGAGTCCAGGCAAAGTCCCACTCATCTGCTTCCTAGCAAAAACAAGACAACAATGCATTGTTTTTACATTACATACAAAGGGTTGCAGAACTTAATTCCTTACTCCAAATGTAAACTTCATGGGTATCAGATCACACATATAAACAGAAAACCTTTCATGGCTCATACACCATTCAGCAGGGCTGATGTGGTATCTGCAAAATTATAAATATACATTTAATAGTAGGCCAACTATAGATTCTTACATAGATTCCAAAGTGCTACTTGCATATACTGATTGATGCTATTTTACAATAGTAACAGACCCAAATTGGACTAAATTGTCATTATTAATATCCAGATAATGCCTTTTGTAATACATTTTACCAGGTCTGAAATATAGTCCACCTGAGAACAGAAGTAGGAGGTTGTTCAGGAAAGAGATTTGGTTTTATCTTCTGTTTTAACTGAAATACTTGAATAGTTTTGTACTTGAAATTAGTTCTGTGCGTTAAAAATTACTACTTTGAGTTAGAACTGTTACTTGGGCTGTGATATTGTAACTATTGGGGCTTGTGTGCTGGGTGTGGGAGCACTTGTTTGGCAGTGATAATTAGAGTGAAATTTAAATGTGATGTTTGCCTGAAAAGCCACTGGGTGTTGGGATTGAAGGGCTGTGCATTTCTGTTTGTGACTGAAATTTGAAGCAACAGGAACTGGTGGGCCTGTGACATCATACGGTACCAGATGTCTGCATACACACACTGTTAGTGGAACTGGACACACACTGGACTGTATGTGTTTGTGAGACTTGGGAACTTTATTGGTGAGGTTGAAATTGGGCTTGTAAATAACTGCAGTCAGTATAAAAAGAGACTGTATTCCAGGGGGAAGGGAGTGAGAAAAGGGGTATGTGTCATTATGAACAGAGAGAGACAAACAGGGTGGCCACATTCCTCCATGGCAGGCATCTTCGGAAGGGTTGTAGACTGCACAGGCTGCGGGATGGCAATAATTCTCAATTGGGTCTGGAGAGAGGGAGGGAGGCTGCCCACTCTGTAGACAGCTACCTTGTATCAGGAGTGATGTATATTGGTTAAGGAGTAAGCGGGGGGAGTTGGGGGGGTGTCCAAGGATAAGGGGTGTGGATATGTGTGGCAGAAGGGTGGGGCTGAGGGAAGGCTGGGGCAACGCTCAGAAATTACAGGACATTATGTTCAGCAAGCAGGAGGGGGGATATTAGGGACAGAGGACCCTTAGATAGGGATGTTGATGCTAAGGGGAAAATGTATGGGGTAAACATTCCGAATATAAAGAGAGTGGAGGGGGAAGAGTCAGGAGGGGCTGTTGTGGGGAAGTCTAGAAGAGCAGACAGTGAGAAGGGAGAGGCTGTTGTGGGGAAGCCTAAAAGAGCAGACTGTGTGAAGGGAGCTCCTAAGGAGAACAGGGCAAGAGGGGAGGAAGAGGGGCAGTTTAGAGGGGCAGTCTGGGGAAACTCAGGTTACTTGATGGAGGCTGGCATAAAGTGTTACAATAAATTTGAGCTACTAAGCAACCTAGAAGGGGAGGAAGGGGTTGGTGGAAATGAGGAAACTGATATAGAGGCAGGGGCGAGGGAGTCGGATACCCATAGGGCATCACAGACCAGCAATGGAAAGGATAGAAATAGTCCCAGAGGGAGAAGGGGAAACATAAATGTTAAGCAGATGGGGGAGATGTAACATATTGCAGACATGAGGGAGGAGAGCACGACTGGAGAGAAACTGGGAGACAAGGAGGCGGGGGAGAGGCCCCCTTTCGGCAGGGGGGTCTGTACCAAGGATGGGGCCCTAGGTAAAGGGGATCCTCAGAGGGCCCTGGAGGCAGAGGTACTATTACAAGGGGAGGATGACGTGTGTGGGAAGGGAAACCATCAGGGCCAGGATAAATGGTTCAGGTAAGAGAGGGTTAAAGGGACACCTATTCGGGGTCTGACTTATGGGTAAAATAACAAGGGAGGCAGAAAGGGGAGGGTGACAAGGGGGTCTCTAATAAGGCAGGAAGACTCCCATGGAATTGAGATCATGAATAAAGAGGGGATGGGGGTTGAGAGCGCATAGTGGAGGTAACCATAAGGACGATGGCGGTGTTAAGGTTCTGTTATTGGGAGACTCGATGATTAGGGATATCCAGTGGGAGGGACAGGGGGGTGGATGCCATAGCCAGGTGAAGGTAGTGAGTATCTCTGGGCTGACAGTGCACAGAGCAAAGTTCATGGTGTACGAACTGGTTAGGGATTGTGGAGGGAAACTGGATTTGCTGGTGCATTTGGTAACTAACGATCTAGAGGGAAATAGCGTTTTGGAAATCCAAGCAAGGTTCCAAGAATTTGCCACAGTCTGTCAGGATAATGGATGCAACATTTCCTTTTCAGAGATATTGGCAGTACCAAAGGCCTCAGTGGAGAAAAAAATGAAGATCACAGAGGTTAATGACTGGCTCAGGAAGTGGGGTGAAGAGAGTAGGTTGGGGGTGTTAGGGAACTGGAAAGGTGTTTGAGAGGATAAGGGACTGTATGCCAAGGACAGGCTTCATCTTGCCCCATTAGGGAAGGAAGTCCTTAAACAGGGGGTGGCTGACTACGTTCAAGAAAAGTGGGGTTTAAACTTGTGAGGGGAGGGAGGGATAAGGGAGGGGCTGACCAGAAGCCCTCTCCTCCAGATGAGGGAGTAGCCTTCAAACCAAAGGGAGGAGAACAGACTGGGGAGGAGGTTTCAGGAGGAGCAGAGGAGGATAAGTATAAGGAACCTGGGTGGGGTTCGACAAAGGGAATCAGGGATAAAGGGTGGGGGTGGTGTTAGTAAATGCCAGGAGCTTGGGAAACAAGTTGCCAGAGTTCCAAGCCATGCTGTTCGGGCGGGGGTGGATGTGGCGGCGGTCATGGAAATGTGGGCCAACAAAAACCATGATTGGGACCTAAATGTGCAGGGGTACACTATGCTTAGGAAGGATAGACAGGAAGGCAGAGGGGGTGGAGTGGCTATGTTCATTAGAGATGACATAGAAATTGCTAGGGTAGAAGAGGCAGAGGGAAACATGGAGGCCTTATGTGTCACTTTACGAACCCCAGCAGGAGGTAAGGTCAAGCTGGGTGTAGTATATAAGCCCCCAGGATGGGTGATGTTCTGGAGGATGGTTGCTGGACAACATCATTGCCCAGTGTGGACCAAAAGGGGAAGGAGTGGTGTTGATGGGGGACCTTAATATGCCAGGTACAAACTGGGGAACCATGTCCTCTAAGGTGGCCAAGGAGCAAAGGCTGCTGGACGGCTTCCAGGATGTGTTCTTAACACAGCATGTGATGGAGCCCACAAGGGAGGGGCATGTCCTGAACGTGGTTCTGGCAGATGGGGATCTGGTAAGGGACCTGGTTGTAGAGGATCCCCTGACTGGGAGCGACCACAATACTGTCTGGTTTCAAATAAGCATGGGGGGAGGGGGGAGAGATCTAAAACACTGGCAGTGGACTTCGGGGGGGAAGACTTTGTGGGCATGGGAAATATTCTCAAGGATCACTTGAAGGGGATTGCAGCAATGACAAATGTGGAAAAGAGATGGGAGGTCATAAAACGGGGACTTCATGAGGCAGTCAGAACCTGCGCTAAGGTGAAACATAAGGGAACAAGGTCACATAAACCATGCTGGTGGTCCAGTGAGGTTCAGGTAGCAGTCAGAGAAAAGAAGGCGGCCTACAAAAAATATAAAACAACAAGAGGGATAGGAAAAGGAAATGTACCATCTTGCATCTAGAAAAGTCACCCAGATGGTGAAGGGGGCAAAGTCCAGTAAAGAGCAGCAGCTGGCACAGGGGATACATGGAGGGGAAAAGGGGTTCTTCCGGTACATTGGGGAGTGGAGAAAAACTAAGGGCCATCTCGGCAAATTGAGATCAGAAGGAGGGTGGGTGGAAGAGGCAAGGGACCAGGCAGAGGTATTAAATGAGTACTTCACCTCTGTGTTCACTAGGGAGGGGGGGATGGCATATCTACAAACAAGGCACAATGGAGATAGAAGCAGTAGTGAGTGGGATCAGGGGAGCAACAGAAATGGAGCAAGAGGGAGGGAGAGGTACCCCGGGGTGTCACATCAGGATAAGGATAAAAAGGCCAGTAAGGTGGAGGGGACGGATGATGCTATCTCCACCAAAAGTGTGTGGTTAGCCCTCAAGGCCCTAAAGAAAGATAAATCTCCTGGGCTGGATGGCATTCATCCGAGAGTACTATGGGAATTGGCAGACATACTGGCTGCACCCCTGGCCGGAGCTCTTCAACAGGTCACTTGAGACAGGGAGGGTACCTATGGATTGGCGAGAGACACATGTGGTGCCAATCCATAAAGGGAGGTCGAGGGAAGTACCAGGTAACTATAGACCCATCAGTTTGACCTCGGTGGTGGGAAAATTAATGGACAGTATACTAAAGGAATGATTGGAGGTGTACTTGGAGGAGGTGGGAGGTCTGGATAGTCAGCAACATGGGTTTGTGCCAGGTAGATCATGTCAAACCAATCTTGTGGAGTTCTACGAATGGGTAACATCAGAACTGGACAGAGGAAAGCCTGTGGATGTATTATTCTTGGACTTCAGCAAGGTGTTTGACTCTGTCCCCACAATGGTCTGGTGGAGAAACTGACGGGGTTGGGAGTAGGCCCTTTGATGGTCAGATGGATTGAAAACTGGCTAGCTGGATGCACCCAGAGAGTAGTGGTCAGTGGGCAGCTCTCGAACCCTAGAAAGGTCGGTAGTGGGGTACCGCAGGACTCGGTCCTGGGTCCGATCCTGTTTAATGCATACATATCGGACATCAGGAAGGGTATAGGGTGTGAAATGAGTCTCTTTGCTGATGACTCCAAGAGGGGAGCAGTAGTTGAGGGGGAAGAGGGGAGGTTGGCACTGCAAGGGGACCTGGACACCCTGGAAAGCTGGGCTCACACATGGAAATTAAATTTCAATATCACCAAGTGCAAGGTGTTACATCTTGGGCGGGGAAACCTTAAACACAGGTACTTCCTGGGAGGGGAGGCGCTGGAGGCCTGAACAGGGAAAAAAGACCTAGGAGTCATGGTGGATGCATGTATGAATAACTCTGAGCAGTACAGGAGAGCAGCTAGCAAGGCAAATAGGATGTTGGGATGCATCGTAAGGGGGATCACCTCTAGGAGCAGGGAAGTGATTCTGCTGCTGTACAATGGACTGGTTAGACCACACCTTGAGTACTGTGTACAGTACTGGAGACCACACTTGAAGAGGGACATCCAGCTCCTGAGAGGTACAGAGGAGGGCAACTAAGATGATACGAGGACTAGGGATTTGACGATGAGGACAGACTTGAGGAGCTCTGCCTGTTTTCATTGGAGGAAAGGAGAGACAGGGGGACATGATTGAGGTCTTCAAGTACCTCAAGGGAATAAATAAGAGTAAACATGGAGGGATCTTTAGACTAAAGCAGGGAGTTATCACCAGAGAGCATGTTTTGAAGTTGGAAGGTGGAAGGGTGGGGGGGGAGGGAGATTTTTTCACTGAAAGGGTGGTGGACCTTTGGAATGCGCTGCCTGGTGAGCTGGTTCACAGATCCACAGTGGAGGGCTTCAAGAGAGGGTGGGACAGACGCAGAAAGCGGATGTATCAGATGATGGCCTGGCCCCGGGGAGGGGGGGGTGGGGATGGATGAATGATAGGGGTTTCTGGAACACAAGGGGGAGGGCCTCGGCACCCAACTAGGGATCTGAGGTTCGAGCAGACTCGAAAGACCGTAAGGCCTAATCTGCTGGCAATTAGTATGTTAGTATAACATCAGTTCAGTTTTTCTATAAACAATCATGCTGTAGTTACGGTTGCCACCTGTCAGGTTCTTTACCTGGTAATCTGGTTTTCAGGGCCCACATCCGGTTATCTGGTTTTGCTAAGCGAGTGACAAGTTTCTGAACCATTTTGAGTGCTCACATGCTTTTTAAACAGATATTATATAATTCATTAGTTTAGCTGCATGTCCAGGTTACAAAGGTTTCAGACCAGTTATGTACTTAATATAGCCCTTTCTTCATAAAAGGTGTCAACCTGGGAAGTGTAAAATATGGCCATTATGACCATTAGCAGTTACTTAATCTAATCTTCTCTACTCTGCATTTTTTTAATTTACACTTTATTAAAATTTGAAGGAGCAATATATACAGTTATATCAGCAATGGATGCACTACAGTCAAAAATCAGAGCAGACAGCTGATATTACAGTACATAGATTTCTAACAATGCACTTCTATTATTGCACAGGTGATCCATTCCTTCCCATTGCTGAAAAAGCTTACATCCAATTACCTTCTATTCCCACTCAAGGGATAACATCTGATCTATGGTTCATTATCCAGAGTAGCCACTTATTCCAAAATTCAGTAAAACGCTTCATTTTAAGGATAAGTCCAGCTGTTATTTTTTCCATGCTGTATATTTGTTGAATTACATCCTCTCATTCCCTCTGTGTAGGGGTCTCTTTTTGTAGCCATTTTTGAGTTATTACCTTTTTACGGTAGCTGCTAATATCATAAGGACTACCATTTTTTTCTTATGTAGGTTTCTCACATGGGTTGGCAAGTGCCATATTATTGCCATAAAAGGGGCCAATTCTCCCACTTCTGGGAAGAGTTCTATAATAGCTTTCGCTATGGTTTGCCAAAATGGCCGTATTTCTGGGCAACTCCAAAAGATGTGGGTGTAAGTTGTACATGGCTCCCCACATTCTCTCCAACAACCTGCTCCATGATTCATATTATATTTCCCTGTTATCTGTGGTGTTCTGAAATATCTAATTATACATTTCCACCCATATTCTTTCCATATAAAAGAAGCCATGATTTTATGTTGAATTAAGTAGATTGCCTCCCAATCACTATCTGTCATATCCAACCTAATTCTTTGCCCCACCTGGTCTGTATTTTGTGTACAGTTGGTTCTGTCTCTACCTAAATAGCCTTATATATTAGCGGTATTGTGTGCTCTGGTAATTGGTTTTCTAATGTTGTTATAATTATCTGAACTAAAGGATGTGCCTCTGTTATGGTCCAATTTAGTCTGAAACATTGTTCAAAATAATGTCTGATTTGTAAATATCTAAAGTAATCTTGATTTCTCAGCTGATATTTCTGCGTTAACATCTGAAAGGACTGAAAATATCCATTATCATAAAAGTGATAATTATAAGCTAAGCTCATTCTGGCCCAACTTTTAAAAGTACAGTCCATCTTAGCTGGACAGAACTGTGGGTCGTTAGATAGAATCTCAAGAAATCTGGTGGTTAGTTTGATCATGTTTTAATGATGTATTTAGTATAGCCTGAATGATTTTCTATCTCATTTTCCAATTTGGAGGTTAAGCACCTAAATAAAAGTATGTCAGTTTGGTGGGGGTCCTCTCTAATTTCTAAATCTTTCCAGTGCAAATCCAATTTTTTATCTAGCCAGTGCAGCACATGTGAGATCTGGACTGTTTGACAGTACTTCTCTAAATTAGGTAAGGCTAATCCACCTTTGTTTTTAGGAAGGTGCAATAGTGAGTACACATTTCTTGGCTCCCCCCCCCCCCCAGATGAATTGGGATATTAATTTATGTCATTTCTTAAATTCTGATTTGTCTGGAAGTATCTGAATGTTTTGAAATTGATTTAGAAATCTAGGGAGGACATTCATTCAAATGGCATTTATCCTGCATATCAGGGAAAGGGGTAAAAAAAAAAAAACACCTTTGCAAGTCATCTTGAATGGCTGTTGTCAGGGGAACATAATTTGCTGAGTATACCATGTTTAAGTCTCTGGGAATGGTGATTCCCAGATAATGAAATGTTTGACATTGCCATCAGAAGGAAAAAATGGCTTGTACATCTGGTCTTGGTGAGTAGTTAAAATTAAGCACCTTTGTCTTGTTAGTGTTAAGTTTATAACCTGCTAGTTCTTCTATCTCCATCAAAAGAGGAAACAATTTAGACAGGGATGGGTCTGGGTTGGTCAGATAAATTAACAAGTCATCAGCATAAAATGCTACTTTGTGTTCTGTTCCCAAGTATATCAATCCAGTCATTTGTGAATTATCCTTAATGGCTTACTCTAGCAGTTCTGCGTACAAAGCAAATAGAAAAGGTGACGGGGGTATCCCTGTTGGACTCCTCTGGTAAGGAGGAGATGGTCAGAATATGTGCCATTCATGTTAACCATAGCCTGGAGGGGGGGAGGTATATAGAATTTTTACTAGTTGTCTGAATTCTTTACGGAATTCTAATTTTTTCCAGGGTAAACTGGAGGAATTTCCACGACAATCTGTCAAATGCTTTTTGTGCATCCATGCTTAACAACAACAGTGGAGTGGCATATTTGTGGATTTTCTCTATTAGGTATTGTACAATGTATGTTTTCCATTATCTGAAGTCTGTCTATAGGTTATAAGACCCATTTAATCTTTAGGGATTATATTTGGAAGTACTTTTTCAGTCTTTTAGCTATTAGCGTAGAATTTATAGTCCTGGTTTAAGACCCAAGACTAGCTTTATTTTGACCTTCCAGCCCCCTGTCCATATCTGTTCTGAGTCTATGATGGGTGTAGGGGTCTCCAGTACTTTGCAGCGTTGTCGCAGCCAGAATAAAATGTCCGATATATCTACCCCTTCATTTTTAAATAATACTGTTATTGTTCCCACCATAGGTTTTGTTAAGGGCACTGCTAGAAAGGGGCTCCATAGTTGTGATTTGAACATTGTAGTGTACTGTACTTGGCTCCGAATCTGTCCAATCCTGCCACAGTTTTAAAACTTATGTCAAAGTTTGCATCACCAGTGTTTATTAGCGCATACATTTCTGAGGCAAAAAACCTCATGGAATCTTTTAACAATGTTCTTGCTATGTACACTGTGTCCGGGGTTGCTCAAGGCCTCCTTTATATATTAGCCTGACCACACTCCTCCGTGGCACAGGCTCTCCCCTGGGTGTAAATAATTCTGCAAAACTTTTTGGAATGCTGGTTTGTTCTGTGTCTTCCTTAAGTTCATTCCCTTTATCATTCTCAATTTTTTCTTCCGATACAGGGGCCCCTGTAGAGGTGCTTGGTTTTTCATTATCGTGCTGTATCGCAGCATTCATTTTGTTAAGATTAGTTGTATTCTTTTTTGGGAATGCATCTTCTTTATTTTTTTGTACTTTGGGGTCTGTATCATCTGGTGTTCATTAGGCAACCATCCTGCTGACAATAGCGCTTTTTCAGGAGACCGCATATTATCTGCATCTTTATTCTGTTCAGGTAGCATTCTAACTCCCAGTGTTTTCCTTCCCATGCTTTTTGTTTTTACTACAGGTTCTTCTGTACTCTCTGTGAATGCCACAGGCCACATTAGCTGCAAGATATCTTTATCATTTAAGTCTATCACTTTTTTACAAACTATGGGCTTTTTACTTACATGCCCTGGTTCAGGTCTCATAGGTTTTTGTCCTGTTTGTTCAGCATCCTTCACAATTTCCTTTTTTGGCATGGGGCACAGCTCTTCCCTAGTCTGACTCACTTGCTCTGCAGTGTCCGGACCCTTTGATGATGCTATGTCATCCCTTGTCAAAATCAGCTGGGCGACTGTCGATTCAGTTGTTTGTGCTTTCCCAGTGTAAGTTTTACTCAGTCCCGACAAGTGCTACTGTTTTATGGCAAGTTCTGTTTCTGTTAACGTTTCAAGCAATTGTTTCTTTTTTAATTCCAGAGCTGATAAAAGTTTAGTTTCCTCCTCTGCTCATATCACTTGTATTACCAGTACTTTCCATTTCATTCATCTCAATCTGCCATCCTTCATTTTGTACCAAATCCATACTGCTTACTACTTCATCCGTTTCCTGTGTTAATGGACCATCGAAGTCCATATCTTAAGCCTCTGATAGTTCCGAAGCAGAAGGGGGAGGCTTTTCCTCCTGCTTCCTCAACCTCCATCCTCACTGTCTCAGTAGCGACCATCTTGGCAAACAGCCAAATGGCCAAGGGTTCCCCCTACAGCAGAGTAGGGGAATGTTTTATTAAGGCAAAAAAAAAAAAAGCAACATATTACAACATTATTCCAATACAAATATCATGAGTCAAATTGAGAAAAGCAAACCACCAGGAGAAAAAAATAAATAAAAATCACAAGAAAAGAAGAAAAAACTTTTCCATTATAACAACAGTTAATTAAGGAACCAAGTACAATGTTTCCAGTATTGTTGAAAGACTACATTTGGTACAGTTACTGTCTCTGAATTATATACATTCTATAAACTTTGCAAAATTTGTAATATAATCTGTGTAGGACTACTCAGTTTTTGTTGCAATAAAAAAGCACATCTAGCTTGCCACAAATAAAACCTGCATAGAGTGAATATTAGTCATAAAGTACTGGGATGATATGATTTTAGTGCAGAAGGGTAAATATCATACAACAAAATATCATATATAAGAGTCGGGATAGCCTTTTCCCTCCATTTTAGGAGCAAGAAGGTCCAAACTGAATGTGTAAAAGGACAATCTATAAAAAAAATGCCTCATAGTTTCAGGTATATTACTGCAAGTATCCCTAGGGCATAACCTCTCCTCCAATGCCTTATGTTTTAAATTATCACGTACCCCTAGTCTCCCATGACATGCCAACCAAGTAATATCCCATGTCCTTCTAGGAATCCTAGGATGTGTTAGTTGTGAAAAAACAGCCAATTGATCAATCTCATTCCCCAAAGCATCTTTCAATATAGGGAGATCTGAAAAATGCTTACCCAAAACTATCTGATATAACTGTTTCCTAGTGGAAGAAAGGACATTGTGTGCAGATAAACCCCATTGTCTAATTTTAAGAAAAGTAGGAAGTACATAGTAGGGAAGCTTATATTTCCAAAGATTCCTAGGGATTTCTAAGGGAGGTTTTTGCCATATTTGACATAAAGAACTTGTTAAATAATGTAATAGTGAATATCAAAATGGAGGTTTAACCTGTAAAAGAAAGGGAAAGTTAAATTTGAAGAATAAACAATGAAAAAACACAGTAGGGTTCAACATTCAAACACCCCGATAACAGTAATCAAGGTATGTACACAATCTTTTAACTGGGTTTAGGAGGCTTCCCCAAAATCCTTGAAAAAAAGCATTGTTTACTTTTGCCTCCAAAGTGAAAGGAACTGGATAAATAGCAACTAAATGTAGGAGAAGAGGGAGAATAAGTGTTTTTAATAACATAACATGTTTCTGTTTGGCTATACTTTGCCCTTTCCATGAAGCAACTATATGAAGTGCTTTATCCAGGATAGTGGCCCAATTAAGAGAAGCATCATCCGGATTGCCAAAGGTTAAACCTAAAATACGTATGGGGAATAGTGCATTGAGATCCCTGTTAATTGTGGAGCCATATCTGGTGAATTGGATAGTGGAAGTTGTATAGCAGAACTCTGCTCATAATTCAGTTTAGAGCCTGAAGCAGTTTAGAAGTCCCTGAGAAGAGGTGCAAAATCTGTTTCCTTAACTAATGGAGTTGTGTATACACATAAATCATCTGCGTATGTGGTTACTGGAGGCACAGTGTCTCCTGAGGGTAGTATGATTCTTGGAATACATGTGTGCTGCAGGAATGTTCTCAATAATGGGTCAATTTGAAAAGTGTAAAGCAGTGGGCTCAATGGCAGCCTTGCCTGACTCCTTTGTGACTTAAAAATGGGGTACAAGGAGATCCATTAACAAAAGGCTGTATCCAAGCTGTACTATATAACAGCTTAATCCAGGTGATAAACTGTATAGGAATACCATAATGTGATAAAACAATAAAAGATACGCATGATCCACCCGGTCAAAGCTTTCTCTTGATCTAGCGAGTAGGAGAGAAGGGCTGGGGGTACTATAGGCTGCAATATCCCTTAGTAAAGCTAAATTAGAAGTGATAGTTCTACCAGGAATTACACAGGTAAGAACTTCTGAAATCATCTATGCCGCTATGGGGAGCGGTCTATTTAACAAAATGGACACAAAATTTTTGTAGTCTACTTTCAGAAGGCTCAAAGACCTCCATTTCTGGATATCGGATTTGTCACCTTTTTTAAATATTTAAAATCATGATGGCATCCAAAAACTGGGAAGGGATAGAATTAGTGCAAATTATAGTATTATAGACTATTGTCAGTACAGGGGAAAGAAAATCAACAAAATGCTGATAAAATTCAGCAGTAATCCTATCCTTTCCAAGGGAGGGCCATTTTTCTCTGCTTTTTAATGGCTTTCTGGATTTCTTCCAATGAAATAGGGGCAGTTAAAGCAGCCATCTGATCCCTGGAAATGAGAGGAAGAATGACATCTGATAAAAATGATTTGCTGGGAGAAACTGAGGAGTCAGTTCCAAAAGTATATTCCAGATGTGATTGTACTTTGCCCTTTATGGATGCTAGGGTATTATACAAAATGGAGGTATCCAGCTCTTTAAGAGGGTCTATATGAGACGCGGCTACTCTGGTGGAACAGTTTTTAAAAATATCCAGTGAGAATTTAATAGGTTGCGTTCCATACTGTGCTTCAAATTTTAAAGAAAATGCTCTGTTGTATTGCAAATTTTCCATCTCAGATTTTAAGGACTGAATTTGTGAAGAATATGCTATCTCTGTTTTATAGGCCCTGGAAATGGTGTCCTGAAATTTTTGCTGCAGGGAAAGATACTTCAAATAAGTGGTCTGAGTCTTATTTTTTGCATATTTAATAAAGAAAGTTTTTAGATCCTTTTTTGTATCCTCCCACCACCTTAAAGGAGAAATATATGCAGCCAGTACAGAAATTCTGGCTTTTAAAAATTCTTTACCGGTCACGTGATGCCTGCCGCGCTGTAAGCTGCATCTCTCCATTGCTACCTGCTACCTTTGCAGTTTTTGAGGTTTTTGGCTACCTTTCTCTTGTCTGATCAGCCCCAAGTGCCTACCTGTTTGTTCAGCTCACGTCGGTCATTGTCATTTGTGGTCCAAATAGAAGCGGAGATGAAAAACCCACCACCGTGCCACACTCCATCATAGATGCCCGAGAAGGAGAAGGCTGTGAAAAGGCTCAAGCATCAAGCATTTAGTTCAGCTAAGCCCTAGACCTTGAATTCAGTGCTTACTGAGGAGCGCTTCATTGAACTAATGAAGCCAATGCAGGCTTCTCTTGCTTACATGTCAGGGGATTTAAAGAAGATGAGCTCGTCTATTGAATCACTTACCATAAGAATAAACAATGTTGAAGCTAGACTTGTTTTCACTGAGAAGTGGTAGTGGAAAGTGGATGCTGACTACAACTTACTGCGCCAGAAGCTCCATAAGATAGAAGATAAATTGGACGATCTTGGGGGGGCAGTCAGCACAACAACCTGATTTCATTTGGTTTGCCTGAGAAAGAAGAGGGGCTGAATCCTATTAAATTTGTCCAGAAGCTATGTGAGCACCTGGCTGGCCCTTCACCACACAATAATATATACATGGTGGAGCAGGCCCATCGATAGCTGCACCCCCCCAACCCTGGCAGGTTCCCCCCCCCCGGAGTCCTCATCTTTAAACTGCTTAACTTTCAGGATAAGCAACATATTCTAAGATAAGAGACATCCAGGAGCTGAAATGGGAGGGACATTGTCTGATAGTAGCCCAAGCTTTGCCATATTCAGTGAGGGTCAAGAGGCAGGATTTACATCCCATTGTGTTGAAGTTAATTGCGATAGGGATTCCCTACAGAGATTGTTACCCTGCTATATTGCAGATGAAGCATGCGGAACAATGGAAAACCTTTGACACTCCATCACAGGTGGCCTCGGAGCTGAAGACCCTACTCCCAGATCTCTTTACTTGAGCCTGACTGGTCTACCTGATTTTGGTGATTTTCATTATCTTAAGCTGCATTAGATTTTAATATGTTTAATGATGTTGTGTCTATGCTTGGGGTTGGTATTTTTCATACCTAGGCTTGGGTGTAAGTGCCGTTGGTTTTAAATTACAAGAACTGTGCTGGGATGGCTTGACTATCCACATCAGCTCCTTGGACTGGTGCCATTAGAATTAGATCCATGAGCCTTCCCCCATAAGGGAATCTTACTACCCTAAGGTAGCCGGAAACCATTCCTTAGGACAGTTAATTCTACTGTTACTTGAACTGTTTATATTTAAAAATGTTTATTTTAGGATACGCTTTTAGATTAATATCCTAGTGACTGGTTTACGTTTAGACTTACGATTGGCTAGTACACCTGTTAATTTGCTTAAGAGAGCTGCGGGGTAGCAGGGAGGGGGTAGGAGGTGCATGGGCTTATATATGTGTGGCTGGATGGAGCATTCACCTGACGGGGTACTTTAGGAGTGAAGTTTTTGGAACCAGGGGTAGGATTTGTATTGTTTGTTGTTCGGTCTTAGGTAACAGGGAGGGAGGGGTTATTTCTCTCCTATTGGAGCGTAACCATTTTTGGGGTTTACAGGAAGGGGGTGGGGAAGGGGTCTTTCTGTGTTTTGGATTCCAGCAGGGTTCTTTCTACATTTTTGACTTGACTTATTCATGGAGTGGGGTTGTTAGTGGGGGGGGGGGATATCTCTGTGCATTAGGGATATTTTTGTTTAACCTGGCTAATAAGTAGGGTAATGCATGGTTTTCCAGATTTACAGCTAGTACCTATAGACCACCTTAAAGATGGGAGGGCCTTACAAACTTGTTAGTTGGAACATTAAAGGGGCCCAAGAAAGGAAGAAATGTTTGATGGTCCTGCAACATCTCCAGCATTTACAGGCCAGCATGGTATGCCTGCAGGAGACCCACTTAAAGAGAGAGGACATCTCCCTTTTCTGACAGCACTGGGCAGGACAGGTTTTCGGTTCTGGAGTCTCCTCTAAAAGGGGAGGTACAATTATTTTATTTGCCAAATCAGTCCCATTTGTAATGACCCATGAATGGTGGGATCCATCAGGGTGGTTTAATAGTCCCCAAGGTACCCTTGAATCACTCCCAATTATTGTAGGTTCTGTTTATGGACCAAACACAGACTCACCCAATATTTTTATACACCTGCTCTCACTTTTTGTCTCTGACCCACCTATTCTGCTTGTTCTCGGGGGTGATTGGAACTTATTCCCCTATCAGATATAGATCAGTCGGACAGTGGACGAGTAGGTCTCACCCCAGCCCAAAGAGCATTAAGGGACCTCATGTCAGGATTAGGGGCAGTGGATGCCTGGCACATTTTGCACCCCACAGAACAGCAATATACATATTTTTCCCCACCACATAGAACTTTGTCCCACATAGACTACTTCCTGGTTACTTCCTCTGCTCTCCCTGGCATCATTGATGCCACTATTCATCTTAGAGTGCTGTCAGATCATTCCCTGGTGAGTTTTACCTATCTGCTAAGATCTGGAATCCATAAGGATTTCCTTTGGCATCTTAATACCCAACTTCCACATATCCCCTTCACTCTAGCTCACATCCAGAAATTCATCTCAGAATTCCTCCTGAATAATGGGGTCTCAATGGATAGGATCGATACAGTGTGGGTTGCACTTAAGTGCGCTCTTAGAGGCGAATGTATTCGCCTTGCCACTATTCAGTCTCGTAAGAGCAAAGACACTTTGGATGCTCTTTTGGGCGAAGTTCACCAGGCAGAACGCTCCATAAATCGCACTTCCCTGGATTCAGATTGGTCACACTTACACCATCTGCAGTCACAATTTGCCACTATCATGGCCCAAAAGGCAGAGCTTGCTCTCCAATTAACTAAACTCACCTACTTAGAGACAGGGGAGAAAGCCGGGAAGCTTCTGGCCCTTCGGTTAAGGCAGACAGAAACATCGCGAATGACCCAGAGGTTGTGGCCATCCCCTGAAGCAGATGTTATCACCGATCTCAGAGGTATTTTCTCCATCTTCAGGGATTTTTACCAGGGACTTTACTCTCTTGAGGGGACTCATGCTCTCACACCGCAGGAGATAACAGCCTACTTGACTTCTGCTGCCCTTCCTACTCTACATGTTTCCTCTGTAGAGCACTTAGGGTCTCTGATCTCCTCAAGTGAAGTGGAGTTGGTTATAAAACAAGTAGCCTTAGACAAGGCCTCTGGTCCGGATGACCTCCGGAGCAACTTATATAAAGCTTGTTCTTCCCTATTGTCACCTCTTTTGCCTGAGGTTTTTAACTTCTGATTAAGGGAGGGAATCAGACACCCTAGTTTTCTAGAAACCCTGATCACTCTAATCCCCAAGCTGGGGAGAGATCCCCTGCAACCTTGAAATTATCATCTGATTTTGCTACTGAATACTGATGTGAAGGTGTTAGCCAAAATCTTGGCTAACCGTTTGACTGGTGTAATGCAAGAGGTCATAGGTCATGAAGAGGTGGGTTTCATGGTGAACCGCCATTCGAGTGATCATACAAGAAAGCTTCTTCACTTGATTTCAGCCTCTAGGGAGTCAGAGGTCCCAGCAGTCCTGGTCTCCCTACACGCTGAAAAAGCTTTTGACAGAGTTTCCTGGCACTTTCTTTTTGCTTCCCTTAAGCATTTTGGTATCCCTGAGGATTTTATTAAGTGGGTTAAACTCTTATATAGCTCCCCCTCAGCAAGAATATAGTGCAATGGCTGTCTCTCACAGCCCTTCCTTCTCCAAAGAGGCACCCGCCAGGCCTGTCCTCTCTCCCCCTTCTTTTCAACTTTTATCTGGAGCCCCTAATATGCAGAATCCTTAACTCCCCCTCCATAAGTGACATTCAAGTGGGAGACAGGAGATATGCCATATCAGCATATGCGGATGATCTTCTCCTACATATTGAAGACCCAGGAGTCTCAATCCCCAGCTTACTGACAGAGTTGAGTGATTTTGCTGCAGTATCATTCTATAAACTGAACCTCTCCAAGTCAAAGATACTTTCTCTCAACAACCGTATGACCAAGGAGGACTGTGATGCTCTTGGCTTGGCCTGGGAACCAAAAATCCTCATATATCTGGGTATAGAGATTACTAGAGACATCCCCACTATGGTCAAAAGAAACCTTACTGACCTGCTACAAGTCTTAAAATCTAATCTAGAGAGATTGGGAACACTTCCTCTGTCCCATTGAGGGCGCATCAATAGTCTTAAAATGAATGTATTACCATGGTTACTGTACCCCCTACAGATGCTGGGCTTTTTTCTCCCCAAATGCTGGTTTATGAGATTGCAGAGAACTTTTAATGTTTTTTATGGAAGAATAGGGTGTACCTAAAGATCACAGCCCCCAAAGCCCATGGAGGCTTTGCCTTCCCATCTCTTTTTACTTATTGTGTGGCCCAACATATGAGTAAAATAGCCCTCTGGTTTAAGCTGGATTCTCTTTCCCAGACTAGTGCATACTTCCCTATTTGGCTGGACATAGAGAGAGAGACCTGGCTTGTAAATAGCTTTGCTTCTTATTGGCCATAGGTTACATATGCCCTGCTCAACTTCCCCAGACACTTAGAAGGTCCCCTTTCACCTGGTCTCTTAAGGCCTTTAACCAGTTGCAGTAATATCTCTCAGTGGCCTGGATCGATCCTCAACTCAGCCCATTCTTAACAACCCCCAGTTTTGAATAGGTAAGTGTCCCATTCCCCTTTCTTTTCTCCCTCAATTGAGATATGCCACACTGAAGGACTTCCTTCAGGGGAATGATATAGCCCCGTTTTAGGCCCTCCGGGATAGATTTCACCTTCATCAAAGTGACATTTTTAAATTTCTCCAGATCAAAAATGTGATACTTACCTTCCTGGGGCCCAGGCCATGGGCGTTACACCTGTCAGAAGATCTAGATACAGTTTTGGCTGCTGCAGATCAATCACACGTGGTCTCTGGTGTGCATAAGCAACTACAAACTCTAGACCCACATTTCTCAACAAGGGTTTGTTTTTACTGGGTGCATGTACTATCTCTCCCTGCAGAGGCTGAGTTCTGAGGGAAGATTTGGAGAGGGATTTACAAATTTATGAAACAAGATAGATTACGTCTGATTCAATTTAACATCATGCATATCTTATATTACACTCCTGTCAGACTACATAAAATTGGCTATGTTGCCTCGCCCCTCTGCTCCCATTGTAAACAGAGTCTGGGTACCCTTTTCCATCTGCTTTGGACTTGTCTCCACACCCAAGGCTTTTGTACTGCAACCAAAGGCATCCTAGACCCCTTTTAGGACTAGAACCTTTGTTCACCCCAGAATGCTGCTTACTTTCCTTCTTCCCAAGTGGCACACCTCAAATATGAAAGCCCATTTTGCATTAGTGGCTTCAGTAGCAAAGTTAACAATGCTCCAACACTGGAAAGAAGATACTTTGACCTCGGTTCTGTAGTGGTACTGAGAGGTGCTATTGGCCATTCAGCTAGAGAAACATATAGCATTTATGCGTCTTAGAACTCAGACATTCCAGTGTACTTGGGAACCTCTACTGACGTTGCTCTCCCTTTGGCAACCATAATTTACTGGTTTAATTTTGCTGCGATTGTCTCTTTTCCATTCTTTCTTTTCCTATATTCCCTGTGTAGAGATGGGGAGGGAGAGGGGGGATTGGGGTGGTGGGGGGAGTAAGTTATGTCATTGTTTGTGTTTTGTGATATTGTTATATATGGTGTACTTGTGTTTCTGTATTTGTGTCTTTTTATGAGCAGCTTCATGGCCATTGTACTGTGTTATCGTTTTTCTGTATATATGCTGCTTTAAAAACTAATAAAGCATATTAAATTAAAGAAAAATTCTTTACAAGCAGATGAAATATGATCATCAGCCAGCAGTGTATTATTAAGCTTCCATCTAGAGCGGACTTTATAGGGGTATGCACCGTTTGATGGAAAACAGTGAAGTGAGACAACTAAATGATCCGAGGTTTCGCATGGAATCATTATAGCTTGCTGCACTGATATATTCTGTGATATGAAAATGTAATCTATTTGTGTGGCAAGAGAATCTCTATGGCAAGTTTTTGCCCCTTTTTGATGAACCTAACAGTACCCATCTTTAAGGGAGGCAGTTCTAATTATTATTCTTAAAATGGCCATATCCCCAAAGATTTTTTGTGTACTACCCCCTCTATCCTTTAGAGTGAGTCCACAGTTGAAATCCCCACCTACAAAAATATGTCTAGTGATATAAAAGAAAGGCTGTAGTTTTTTAAACAACTCAGACCTAGCAGCTATACTTTGAGGGGCATAAACATTAAAAATCCTTAAATTCATAAGTCTATATTTACAATGTTTGATTAGAGCTCAGCCAGGGACAATATCCACTAGTCTGGTGACACTATAATTATAACCAAAAAATAGAACCCAGACCATCGCACCTGTCCTCTCCACTAGACCAGAAAGAAGGCCCTTTACTCCATCTGTTTTTTACCTGCATAAGCTCATACCTAGTCTTCAGACGTGTGTCTTAGAGTAAGTAAATGTCTTGATAAAGGTCCAAAAGATATTGCAGTGTGGTTAGAAGTTTCCTGTGGGATTTCATGCTACACACATTCAGTGTGCAGCATCGTAATCCTAACCCTGCAAGCATGAAGAAGAAAGGAAAAAAGGAGAAAAAACTACCACCAGGATAAGTCCAAAGAAACCAATGTTTAGGTTACTGCAGATGGAGTCTCAGACGGTTTCTTAGAAGAAGGGTCTGGCCAAGAATCCGAAGAATAATCCATCATAATAGAGGAGACATGTGAAGAATCAGAATCACCCTCATCTTCCACCATATCTCCCTACTGTTTACATTTTGATAAGGCCTGATACCTATTTCTAGTAAGAATGGATTTAAGGGGAGGAGGGCCTTGTGCCTTTCTTTTCCCTTTCCCTTTTTTCTTGGGAGAAACTGCAATGAAGGGAACTGTGTCTTGAGCTGGGGTGGGCATTGGAATTGGAATTTATTCTCCAGTAGTGTCAGCGTCCATAGAAGAAGAAGGAGCCTGAATAACAGTCTCAGTGGAAGTAGTTTTGGGGGTGCTACTATAGTGGATGCTACGTCCAGCAAAGAAGGGGTGACGGTGGAAAGTTCTCTTTTAGTATCTCGAAGAGCTTGATTCTGAGAATCAGTAATTATTACCACTTGATCTTGAGGGACACGATCAATTCTATTGTGGTCTGCCCAAGAACATCGGTGGTAAGAATGTCCTCTCTCATCACAGAGATTGCATTTCAGAGGGTTAGGGCACCGTAAGCTTACATGCCCATAAGCTAAACAAAGGCTTCATCTGGGTTTATCAGATGTACTGTATTACTAAAGTGAGTGCGTGTACCACATTTATGACAGGAACAGGACTGGCCAGGATAAAAACAGAGCCCTCTGTCCCTACCTATATAAAAACTGCCAGGAAGATGTGTAATACCTTTATCAGATTGTTTCAATTGAACCCTTACCTTCCAACCACCTGTCCAGACAAGGTCCTTGTCCAAAATTGGATGAGGGGCCTTGAGAATGTCGCAGCGCTGCTTCAGCCAGAATTGAACATGCGCTATGCTCACCCTTTCATTACAAAAAAGCAAGGTGATGTTCTTAATTGTAGGCTTGGTTAAAGGGATGGGCATGAAGGGGGTCCAAAGTGGCTGTGTTTTGACTAATTCATATTTATTCCAAAACTTTTCTAAAGTGTACACATTCTTAAAACTGATATCATAAATTGGTTCACCTCAGACATGTATAAATGTGAAAAGTTCACTTGCAACAATACCCATACAGTCCCATAACATGCTGTGTAAGACAGTTTTTCTGTCCAGAGTTGTAGCAATGTCTCCAAAAAAATTTCAAACGTACAGTATTCCTGCACTGTGCAGGCTCGTCCAAATTTTGGAATAGGTCATTCAGTTCAAAACCAGAATCAGCAGGCAGCTTACCATCTGGTCGAGTGACTGAGCTTTTGGTCTCAGTGTCCAGTACAGGATCCTCCTCAGAAGTAGAGTTCTCTGTCACTTGCAGTTACAATACTGTGTAGGGGCCCGTCATTTGCATGGAGCCCTTAGCAACCGTAGCTGGCCTGTTAGCATCAGGGCTTTCTATCGGTACTGTGGGCTGGTGAGACTCAGAGGCTGTAATCAGCAAATCTTGACCATCAAACTGATTATTTCCAGCAACAGAGCCAGAAATTGTTATTCGCACTAACTGCCCCTGGTAAAATCCAAGAAGAATTAGATGATGTATGTGTCCATCCTGCAGCATGAAGTGCTGCATTGGGGGTCCATGCAGAATCAATGAGAGGCATCATCCTGTGGCTACCACATATATGTAGAGAAGCAGGTCGAGCAGACTCAGGAACTGTACTAGGTACCTCGGAAATATTAAGCATAGAAGTCAAAGTATATGCTTGTTTCTGAGAAGCAGACAGAGTAAGTAGCATTCGGAATGTCAGATTGTGATAAGTCATCCTCACGCATAAACTGCATTAAGAGGGTCCTATGCTGAGTGCAAACAAGCCTCAGTTGCGCTTCTGAGAAGCTGGTGGTCATAGTCGTACCTGCAGTGGTTGCCTAGAGCTCCGTAGACAAATCTTCAAAAACAATATCCACAGTAGCAGACTTAGGGTTCTGTGAAGCCAGTTTGTTTTCAGAATACTTGTTAATAAACACAACATCATTACCGGGTGCAGGAGATGCAGTCTGAGAAACTGAATCCATAGAAGCATTTAATTGAGAAAAGAAGAGTGGTACAGCAGCACCTCCACCACCTCCAGCTTCCTGTACAGTGGCCATCTTGGCAAACAGCCAGACGGCAAAGGGTTCCCCCTACAGCAGAGTAGGGGAATTTTTATTGAAATCATAACAAAATCATAACAAATATATACAGATCAATATTACATCATACTAATCCATAAAAAGGAGAAGAAAAAATCAAAAACATAAAAAGTATTAATTCATACAGTAACCCCATTCATAATGAAAACATTTTTAACAACCCCCCCTCCACTAAAACAGTAGAGGAATTTTTATTAAAATCATATAATACATAATAACTTATAAAAAATAAACATCCAATATAAGCATTAATGTAAACAGAAAAAAGGAAAACCATGAACTCAATAATCTGAAAAAAGGGCTATCCTGTGTCCCAACATAAAAATACAGTCCTCAAAAAGGAAATGGAAGAAAAAAAACTAAAAGGTCCACATAATAATCACTGCACAACTTATAGGTAAAGAAAAATTAAAAAAACACATATGAGTACAACATCCCATATTGAAAAGATGTAGAAAAATATCGTAGAATGAAGAACACCGTGTACACAAGGGCAAAAGGCAGTATCTTCACCATACTGGTAGTCTCATCCAAAAATCCTAAAATCCAAATGTTACCAAAAAACCCCAATACCTTTCCCAAATGTTCCTTTTTAAGATATTTCTTTCACCTTCATGGATACGTTCGATGTTGCTTCTAATTCTGTCGTATAAATCACCCGGAAATATATATTTTTGTTGAAATAAAAAGCAACACCGAACTTGCCATATCCAATACAAAATAATCACTGCAATCAAATTTAGAGTACTAAAGTTATATCAGTCCCATGTAGGAGGGAAAAGACCAAAAAACAATGATTTAGCATCCCATGAATTCCATAAATGAGCCCAATGCCTCTGCCTCCAAATGAACCAAAATTGAATAGCAAATGGACATTCAAAATATAAATGATTCACTGTTTCAGTGTTCTGAGGACAGGACTCCCAAAAACAAAATCTGTCTACTAACTTTTTATGCTTGTAGTATTAATTTTCTCATGTACTTCCAGCCAAGCAATATCCCACATTGCAATGGGTATCCATTTACTAATTACACAATCACCAATGTGTTGTTTTTCCAGGTCCATAAATGCCAGAAAAACATTTTCTGAAAAAAAGGTCTCCAGAATTACCAGGTACAATTTTTTCATTTGAAATTCTAGAACCATCTGCCATGTAATTTTCCAATTTTTAATTAAATCAAAAACTAAAGACCTGTCGGATGCTAAATCATATTTACTCACATTTTTATGAATAAAATAATTTCTCTGCCATTCCTGCAAAATATCCCTCAATTGAGATAAAACTAACCCTACCCATTTATTATCTCTCTGTTGACAAATTGGTTTAACATTTGAATATAAAAAAATAAAAAAAAGGCAATTGGCTGAAGCATCTGAACACCCCCATATTTGTAATCTAAATACAAAATGTTCCATTTGACTGGGTACAAACGACTCCCCCAGAAGCATGAGAAAAAAATACTTAACAGGGGCACAAAACATTTTTTGGGAAGGGGAAATATATGAATGACATACAGAAATAGGGGTTGAAGAAAAGTTTTAATTAAATACACCTTTTTTCTTCTCTATGGACTACTTATTCCATGCACTAACCCTTTCCCTACCTTTATTAATTTGAATTGCCCAGTTATAGAGTGCCGTATCCTGTACTCCAAAATATAACCCTAAAATCTTATGCGGAGAATCTGCCACTCGGACACCCCTCAGGTAAGTATCATCATCCTGAAACCCCTGCAAATTAAAGCAAATACTTTAATGGAAGTTCAAACAAGAACCAACACACCTCAAAAAAAAAACAAAACAGTAAGACTAGACATAACAAGTGACCAATTCATTTATACGGGACCGCTATACACAGATCATAACAGATCATCTTAATTCTAAGCAATCCTACCCTCCCTACACCTGGTAGGAGTGGGGATCTCTGACTCACACGAATAATGGGATCTAGGCTTAAAACAAACAATAAAGGACTTAACAGGCAACCTTGCCTAACCCCTCTTCATATATAACAGGGTTTCCCTAGCCATCCATTGACCAAAGGTCTAACAAAAGCCAAGGAATAGCACATACAAAGCCATTTGATAAATATGCTTGGAAGACCATATGCTTGTAAGGCTAGCCAAATAAACTCCTGTGAAACATAATCAAAAGCCTTAGTCTGAGCAAAGCTAATTAAATATCCTTTACACTGTCCTTGTTGCCCTTGAAAAAATAACTCACAGATCAAAATCACGGCATTCTGAATTGATCTACAGTACCTGGGACCGAACAATAGTGAGAGGAATGAATTAAGGAAGGTAATAGAATTTTTATCCTATTTCCTAATAATTTCGTAAAAATTTTAAAATTGGAATTTACTAAGGTGATAGGCCTCCAATTGTTCAAATCCTCATCACCTTTTTTAAACAAAAAATTCATCATACCCTCATACATACATCCTGTAAGCCGATCCTCCTCTAAAAAGGCATTAAAAACTGATAACAACTGTTTAGGAATCAAGCCCCATAATTTTTTTATAAATTTCAGGAGGTAAACCATCAGCCCTGGGTGCAATCACATCTTTAAGATCTGCCATCACTAGTTTCATTTCCTCTAATAAAAAGGGTTTCAACAAGTTCAGTTGTTGCACTTGGGTCATCTGAGGGAAATCAGCTACTTGTAATAATAATGACATATCCTGAGTGTTCATAACAGGGATCTCGAAGGTACGTGTAATATAGTCTGCTATATAAATCAGGATATCCGAAGTTCCTCTAACGGTCTGGCCTTGCTCATTTACAAGGCTATCTGTTAGTTTATTGTGCATTCTATTTTTACAATTTTCACATGGATTAACTTGGTTTGTTTCCAACCACTCCAAATTTTTGTTCAAAACCCAATGATTTTTGTCTATTATATTGAAGTTTGGTTAATTCCTGTTTGAGTTCCCTAATACAATCCTCATAATCACCTTGTGAATCACGCTTTCTAGAAAATAAGTAATATAATTCTTGTCTTAGACAATCAGCTTGATGAAGCTGTTATCAGACAGAAATCTAGAAAATGTTGAAAAATAATTATGAATGCATTCTTTTGTATCCATCCACCAGTCTATCAAAGAATCATAAAGAAAACACACAGTACCCCTATCCTCAATCAATTCCGAAAATCCTTCATTGAAAACCTCATGCTCGAATAACTGTACATTGGCTTGCCACACACCTGGGCCATGTAAAGAAAAGGGAGACGGATTAATATGTAAACCAATCAGGTTATGGTCAGACGATTCAACAGGTAGCACTCTGCTTATAAACAGCTCAATAGATTTGGAACATATAAAATAATCAATCCAAGATGTTAAGTTCCCTTTTGAAAAGGTATACCATGGATTCCATGAAAAAACATCCACCAAGTAAGCATCCTGAACTATCTGCCGCATTTCATGCACATCACAGTATATTTTTTTGTTCAGTTTGTGTACCAGATCAATGTTAAAATCCCCCCCAATAACAAGTTGAGAAGTAAAGAAATATGGCTTAATTTTTTTCAATAATGCTGCCCTTGTGGCTTTTTGCTGTGGAGCATACATATTTATAAATATATACCTCTTCTCCTGCCAAACCACATCTAGCAACATTACCTTACCAGGTTCTACATCCACCACTTTCTGGAGAACAACCTCTTGTATTTGAAAGCAGAAACCAAGACCAGAACATTGCTCCTGACCCAAAGACCAAAAGGAGGACCCCACCAACCACTCCTTTGAGGCCTGCTCAAGATCATGAATACTAAATATCCAGATATCCTGTAAAAAATACACATCATACGGCAGAGATTTTAAAGTCAGAAAAGTTGCCTTTCTTTTAAAAGTCAATCTAATGCTATTAGCGTTAAGGCTAGCTAACGAAAAGGAAGTCATAATCAGAGTTCAATGAAGGAAGGAGGTGAACAACAAAAGAAATAGAAATCAAAAAGTAAACCAATCATTTTTTTTCCGAGAACGAGTGCTGCTTCTTTTAACCCCCCCCCCCAAACTGAGGAATCCACTACTTGAGAGGGGGTTGCCACCGAATCAGGCTGGGAAGAAGGGACCTGTAGTTCCAGGTCATCACCGTCCATAATGTCTCCCCAACTTTGCAGAGGTTCATATGGGTTCTCCAATGAAACCAGTTGTACTGGTTTCTCCTTTATACAAGTATTGGATTTTGTTTTGGCCGTGACTGGTTGGAAGTCAGATTCTAAATCTTCCCCGATTTCCTCAGCCTCCACCACTTGAGCAGGGGGTGGAATAACTGGGGCTACAGGAGAAGGAATGGTTGGATGTGAAGGTCCGGGGGGGGCCATCAGAGGTTCCTGAGGCTGAAAGACTTCGCCACTTGAGCCCTGAAGATCAGGCACAGGCTACTGGAAAGACTGAGCAGTACCTCTATCGGTCTCCAGGGACCCAAAATTTGTGGCTGTCTCCTTGTGTTTCTCCCCAGATGCTTTAGCCGTGGCAGATTTAAAGATGTATAAATCATGTTCCATGAAGTCCGAAGAATTGTGGGCAGCCCAAGGACAAGTAGTAAACACATGGGAATCATCACCACACAGATTTCAGGAAGGGGGGACAGTACAAGTTGTGACTGAATACCCCAGTGTACCGCAGGCAGCACACTTAAGCTGGTCACAGTCCGAGTTCAAGTGTTTCAGGGAACCACATTGATAACATGATCGGGGTTGATCGGGATAAAACAAGATCCCTCTATCCCTCCCAATGTAAAAACAATTGGGAAGGTGGTGGATACCATCTTCTGACATTTCAGCTGAATTGTAAATTTCCACCCCCCCAGTCCAAAAGCCATTATCATCAATTAAGGCACGTGGAATGCCATTCACAGTGCAGCGCTTCCCTAGCCAATAGATAATGTCTAAAACATTTACCCCTTCATTCCTAAACAAAATGGTAACAACTTTTGTTGTAGGTCTAGTAATAGGAATGACCACAAAGGGTTTCCAGATCGGATGTGATCTCATTTCATAATATACTGCCCAAAATTTGTCCAACATACCAGCAGAGTGGAAAGTAACGTCAAGGTTATGGTCCCCTGAAGTATGAATAAAAGCATACACATCTGAAAGTTTAAAGTGTAAAGAATCGATAATAAGGCATTTGCCTACATAATTATGGTCCGGTGGTAGTTCTAAACCCCCTCAATAATAAATCCTGGCCACAAAGCATTTTCTAACAGGTACTGTACATCAGGCTTTTTAAATAATGATGTATAGCTAGCTTGTTGTTTGTTCATACACATACTTATGCCAGGAAGATCAGAAGATTGCTTGGAAACCCCTTGAGCAGAGGTGGAGGGCATACCAGGGGGTGGCAACTGATATTCAGGGTTAGAGTCTGAAAGCACTGACTGTATAGGGTTTACCTTAGAAGTACCATGTAAAGGCACACTAGGCAGTGTATTTGGCCTCCCCATGCTTGCATCTGGCACAGTTCTCTGTTCTGCAGCAATCACACCCTGAAACTCCTCCACGGCCGCAGAATGCCATACTCCAGATATTACCTTCTGGACCGTCTGATTCATGTCCTGGATATCAGGTAAATCCTCTCTCCGTGGAGAATCCATGATGCCCGGCAAAGGAAGTCTCGGGTTTGTCACCCACTCCTTCTGATCCCTAACCCATCCTGCACTCTCCAGCGCTAACTCAGGTGACCACAGAGAGTCATGCACTGTAAACATGAAAGGAAATGAGTCAGTAACTCCCTCAGTAACCGCAGGCTCCGACTGTTCCAGCGGTACACCTTCTGAAATGTTCAGCAAACTTTTCTTAACAGTACCAACCCGTGTCAGTGGACTGCACACAGTTCACTTTCTCTTATCATCCTCAGTAATACCATCCATAAGGTCAACACTTGCCTCTATTAGACGCTGCTCCTCATCCTGTATTGTAGTCTTACTTCCATCAGGAATCAATAAACTTACTGAAGTAGTCACACATTGTTGATCCAAACCAGGTTCTCCAGACTGCTGCAACACTACATCCTCACTCTCCCTGACCTGGGACATACTGAGACCTCACAGACAGTCTCGGGGCCCCCTACTGATGAGAGTAGGGGAATTTTTATTGAAAAGACATACAGACAAATAAAACATACTGATATTTACATATTTACAGAATTAGTACATGGAGATACATGAAAGGCATTATCATGATTTAAACATTAAAAGGTACATATATAGAGGCCAAAATTCAACAGTCATAGCATCCAAACATTTAAGGTGGATTAGCCCAATGTTTGCAATTAATCCATAATAGCATGCATTCTCCCTCAGCATATCTTTTTGCGTCCAAAGCCTTCAGTTTTTGCAGAGAGATGCCAATATTTCTTCCCATTTCTACATAGGATACCATTTTCTGCTGAGTTGCCCATAAACACCGGGTTTGCCATATATAATACCTTTTAATTGACAATGTTACATACAATGTTTCAGGGTGATACTTCCCCATGCCCTCTACCACATGTCCGTAAATCAATGCAAAATATGATAACTGGGAAAATAACGGCTCATTCCAAACTTTGGCTAGATAGTCCCAAAAATGTGAGGCATATTCACACTCCAAAAACAAATGTTTTTGCGATTTCAATTGCTGAACACATGACTGCCTTAGGCAGTATCTATCCTGGACCTGTTTATGTTTATTATTATTATGCAACCCTAATTTCCCCCATGAAGGCTGAGCCATACTGCATCCCATGCAAAATCTGGTATGCGTTTAGAAGTGAACATAGTCAAATTAAATTGCAAAAAAGAATCAGGACATTCCCCCAAGGATAGACAGTCCCTATCTTCCACAGCTAGGATATGGGAATATAGGTCTTTTCTACTCTTTACCAGAATCATATGTTTAGTGATATCCCATTTTATTAATATTTTTAACAATTCTATTCCATATTTTGGGAGATCTGAAATTCTGTATGAAAAAAAGTTTTCTTTGAGACCATGCTAAGGCACCAAGATTGATAGCACAACAATTGTTCTTTCGAAATCTTATATCCAGGTTTAAAGGCCCACCCTAGATTGTATGACACAAATATACTATAAAAAGCAACAGGATGAATCATGCCTAGACCTCCTTCTGCTATCTTTCTATAGGTTATTGCTCTTTTCACAGGATTAACCCTGCTCCCCCATAAAGCCTGAAAAAAATGCTATATATAGTAACCCATCTGGACTGAGGAGGAGGAAAAACATAGCTAACATATTAAAAAATTGGAATTAAAAAGGTTTTTATGAGGAGAATTTCTTTTTCTTCCCTATTGCCTGGCCCTTCAAATATTCACCAAGTGTTGTACCAATCTGTATTTTTGTGTACCATCCATGGCTGGCCATATCTGTCCCCCCAAATACTACCCCTAATATAGGGATAGTACTTTTCTCAATTTTAAACCCAGAAAATGAGTTGTTCTCCAGAACCGGGGTATCACCCAATACTATCCCGAAACTTTTATAGAGGTTTATCTTAGAACTAGAAATATCAGAAAAAGACTGATAATGTTCAATAAGAACATCTTCATTTGTAGCAGTGTCTATACATAAAACTAAATCGTCAGCATGGGCTAGTGTTTTTATCCTGGGCAAAATAGGACTTAATTCTATCCCTTGAATTCTAACATCTTGTTCTAAGCACGAGGTATATCAGCTGGCAAAGGACTGTGGGGATTCCCCAGACATACTGGTCCACCTGGGTACAAATGACATTGAGGGAAATAGCAAGCTAGAGATACAGGCAAGATTCAGGGAGCTCGCCAGGGTCTGTCATGACATAGGATGCACAGTTTCCTTCTCAGAAATCCTGCCAGTGCCAAGGGCTAGTGGGGAACACACAAGGAAAATTAGGGAGATAAACCAGTGGCTCAGGGAGTGGTGTGAGGCCAGAGGGTATGGGTTGATGGGGGATTGGGAGGAGACCTGGGAGGATAAGGAGCTGTATGCTAGAGATAGACTACATCTCAATTTGGAGGGGAAGGGAATCCTTAAGTTGAAAATAGAGGAGTTCATTGGTGAAAAGTGGGGTTTAAACTTGTGAAGGGGGGTGGGATGGGAGAAAAGGCTGTCAAGGGGGTGCCGATAAAGGAGGGACTCTGTCTCCACCCCCCCTGGGGACTAGGAGGATTGCAGAAAAAGGCCAACTGGCAAAGTGCAGACCAGGAGAAAACAGAATCCCCATGGGAACACGAGCAGGGGAAATGGAACTATAGGAAAGGGTGAAGGTAGTCCTGCTAAATGCCAGGAGCTTGGGCAATAAAATGCCTGAGCTCCAGGTGATGTTAACTGAGGAGCAGTGGATGTGGCAGTGGTCACTGAGACTTGGACCACTGCAAGACATGACTGGGACCTGAACCTGGAGGGTTACACTATGTTCAGGAAGGACAGGGGGAGGAAGGGAGGAGGGGTAGCAATGATAGTCAAAACTGCATTGGCATAGGGGGAGTAGAGGAGGCGGAGGGAATCGTGGAGGCGATTTGGGTCACCTTGATAACAAGGGGGGGCATGAGAGTAAAAATAGGAGTGGTGTATAGACCCCCTGCCCTGGCGGAGGAGCTGGAGGACAGTCTGGTGGCAAATGTTAGAGACACTGTAGACTGGGCAGAGGAACGTGGTGGTGTTGGGGACTTAAACATGCCAGGAACAGACTGGGAGACTATGACATCCTCTGTGACCAGGGAACAGAGGTTGTTGGATGTCTTTCAAGACGCGTTCCTAACTCAGCAGGTGAGGGAACTGACCAGGGAGGCACGGGTACTGGATGTGGTCCTGGCAGACAGTGACCAGATTGGGGGCCTGGAGGTAAGGGACCCATTGGCAGGGAGTGACCATGCCACGGTCTGGTTCTGCCTGGACCTAGGAGGGGTAGAAGGCTGCACAAAGACGGAAGTAACTGACTTGAGGGGGGCGGATTTTAAGGAAATGGGATGAATCCTTAAGGAGCATTTGGATGGGATTGGGTCAGACATGGACGCTGATAGTAGGTGGGAAATCATCAGGAGAGGGGTGCAGGATGCTACCAGCACCTGTGCAAGAGTAAGATGACAATGCGGTAGGGCCCAAAAACCCTGTTGGTGGACCAGGGAGGTCCAGGAGGTGGTGCGGGGAAAGAAAGCAGCCTATAAGAAATTCAAGTGCTCAAGGAGTGAAAGGGATCGAGGGAGTACAGGCTGATGGCTAGAAGGGCCACTAGAGTGGTGAGGGCGCTGAGGCAAGGAAGGAGCAGAACCTGGCCAGGGAAATTAGGAGAGGGAAAAGGTTCTTTAGATACATTGGGGAAAGACGAAGGGTGAAGGGGCAGATTAGCAGGATTAAATCAGGGGAGAGATGGGCACAAGACCCGGGTGAGCAGGCTGAGGTACTAAATGAGTACTTCACCTCAGTTTTCACCAGGGAAAATGGGGATGCTGCATCATACATGGGAGGAGACAGAGATAATGAGGAGGGGGGACCCTTACCGATCGGCAGGTCTGGGGAGAGGGGGAGGCATCACTGGCAGGTGGAGGGAGGACTAAGCAGGGAGAAGAGGTACCAGAAGTGGAAATCACAGCAGAGAGAGTGAGGGAAGCCCTCAGCTCCCTTAAGACGGAGAAAGCACCGGGGCCGGATAAATTACATCCTAGAGTGCTGAAGGAACTTGCAGATGTCCTGGAAACCCCTGGCAGAGCTTTTCACCATCTCTCTGAGGACAGGGTGGGTGCCCCAAGACTGGAAGGTGGCGCATGTAGTGCCTATCCACAAGGGGGGATCAAGGAAGGTGGCAGGGAACTACAGGCCTGTCAGCCTGACATCGGTGGTGGGCAAGGTGATGGAGGGCATTGTCAAGGAGAGGCTAGGGGGACCTGGATAAGTCAGGGTGCCTGGACAATAGACAGCATGGATTCATCCCGGGGAAATCATGTC
The DNA here is from genome assembly GCA_016271365.2 of Neoceratodus forsteri. NCBI lineage: Eukaryota > Metazoa > Chordata > Ceratodontiformes > Ceratodontidae > Neoceratodus > Neoceratodus forsteri. Next base: position 955,034,348 of record CM057456.1, read on the forward strand.
AGACAAACCTGGTGGAGTTCTATGACTGGGTGACAAGTGCCTTGGACCTGGGTAGACCAGTGGATGTCCTCTTTCTAGACTTCAGCAAGGCATTTGACTCTGTTCCTCATGTGGGCCTGTTGGATAAGCTAGGAGAAATGGGGGTGGGAAACCAGAGGATCAGATGGATAGGCAATTGGCTCCAGGACCGGACCCAGAGGGTCATAGTTGGTGGGATAGTCTCATCCCCAAGGACGGTCATTAGTGGGGTCCCACAGGGATCAGTCCTTGGGCCCCTTCTGTTCAACGCCTACCTATCTGACATAAGGACAGGAATCAGGAGTGAGATGAGTCTCTTTGCAGATGACTCAAAACTGGGGGCGGTGGTGGATGGGGAGGAGGGGAGGGTGGCCCTGCAGGGGGACCTGGAGGCTCTGGAAAGATGGTCTAGAAAGTGGAAGCTGAGGTTCAATGCGAAATGCAAGGTACTCACCTGGGGCAAAACCCAGGCCAAGTGTACACAGTGGGGAATACTACAAGTCTCAATGGCTGAGAGGGACCTGGGGTGGTGGTGGATGTCAAGATGAACAACTCTGAGACTTGTAGGAGGCAGCAGCCAAGGCCAACAGGATGCTGGGATGCATCACTAGGGGGATCACCTCCAGAAGGAGGGAAGTGATACTCCCTCTGTATAACTGCTTGGTGAGGCCGCACCGGGAGTACCGCGTGCAGTTTTGGAGGCCACACTTAAAGAGGGACATTAACCTCCTGGAGAGGATCCAGAGGAGGGCAACCAAAATGATTTGGGGCTTGGGGGACAGAACCTATGAGGAGAGGCTCAAGAGCTAAATATACACATTGGAAGAGAGAAGGGACCGGGACATGATAGAGGTCTCAGGTACATGAAGAGGGTAAATGGGGAGGAACAGTCAGGGTTCTTGAAGGAAGGAGGAAGGGGCCACTAGAGGGCATGGGTGGAAGCTGGAGGGAAGATTCAGGGAGAAAGGAGGAAGTGCTACTTCACTGAGAGGGTGGTGGAGCCATGGAATGCACTACCTAGGGAGCTGGTGGAGGCAGAGACAGTGGAGGGTTCAGAGGGGTGGGACAGGTACAGGGAAGGGTTCTGGAAGCAAAATCCAATGCAGCAAGAATATCCAGAACTGGGAAGGGAGAAGCCAGAGAAGGCGAGGGGGACAGCAAGGTCAGCACCCAGGGTGGGGGCTGACCAAACGAGCAGACACGAAAGACCGTTAGGCCTATTCTGCTGGCATTTTAGTATGTTATTATGTTAGTATATTCCTAAGAAAAACATCGATACAATAGACATATAGCAAGGGGCTCAAGGGGCACCCTTGTCTTACTCCCCTTTTAACACTAATGCCTTTCCCAATCCACCCGTTTATATTGGGGGTCAACATGGCATGTTTATATAGAACGTTCACCCATCCAATAAATTTTTCTGTAATCCCATAAGCTGTTAGGACATTAAACATATACTGATGTGATATCTTATCAAAAGCCTTCTCCTGGTCAATTTCTATTATGTAGTCTTTCAATTTATATTTTTCAGCTCTATAAAAAATCTCTCTTAGTGCAATTAAATTATCTGTTTGTTTTCTATTAAGAATTGCACATGCCTGGGTGGGACTAATTAGTTCATCTGCAACAGATACCAGTCTGTTCGTTAAAAGTTTACTTAATATTTTGAAATCCACATTCAGAAGACTAAGAGGTCTCCAGTTTTTCAACTCTTCTCTATCCCCTTTTTTAAAAAGCAGAATTAGTGATGCCTGGTACATGGAACTAGCTAGACAACCTTCCTGTAGCATGCTATTATATATTGCTGTCATGGCTGGTATCAAATCTTCACAAAATATTTTATAAAATTCAGCCCCATTCCATCTGTCTCAGGGGCTGAGTCACTCTTCAGACTTTTTATAACATTCCTTATCTCTTCTCCCTGTATCAGGGAAATTAAATGACTTTCTTCGTTGTCCACAAGTGAAGATACATTCTGGGATATGTTCTTATTATCAGATATATGTAGTTCAGAACCAAATGTCTCTAAAAAATGTGCATGGACCAAATTCAATATTTCTTTAGAAGAAGCAGTAGATTGTCCAGAATGTAACCTTAGTTTATTTAGGAACCTATGTTCCACTCTATTTTTTGAGTCTTTAAAGGGATCTAATGCTCCTTTTTTAATGTTAGTGCCAAATCTAATTCTGCTTCAAGGTTTGGCTCTGTCATACTGCCATGAGCACATTTGTTTTTAATGTCTGGTATTTGGTTATCTAGATTTTGTTTTAATGTTTCCGATTTTGAAATTAGTGCTTGCAGTTTTGCTCTTAGATGTAAGTATGTCAAATGCCTATTGTTTGTGCTCTCTCTTGTAAGTGTCTGGAAAAACTGTTTCCAGGATACTTTTGTATCTTCCCACCAGAGGGCAGCACTATCATACATTGAAAACACAGATACCCTAGCTTCCCATTCCTGTCTCCAGGCTTTCTGCACTTGTTCATCTGTTAAAATTGAATTGTTCAACCTCCACAAGTTTTTCTTAGTTCTAGGATTGTCTTTCTAAGTAAGCTTTATTGTTAATGATTTATGATCTGAAAATTCTCTCCCCAAAAGATTAGCATTCAAAATCACTAAGATTTCAGAAACAAAAACAAAATCAATTCTGGCAGATAAACATCCTTTAAAAAGTGTTTCCACCATTTTGAAACTTTTCACTATAGGAATCTATTAATTTTGCATTTAAAATGATTTTGTTAAGGGCTGTAGAATCACAAAACATTTTGTCAGTTTTCAGTCCTCTATCTGTTTTCTTAAGGCCACAGTTAAAATCACCAGCCCAAACTAATAATCTAGAGGTATAGAAACATAGAAACATTGATTTTGACAGCAGATAAGGACCGCTTGTCCCACCCAGTCTGCCCATTTCCCTACCTAATGGATAAGCTGCAGATCCTAGTTAACCAGCAGCCTACTTCTTCCTACCTCCACCCACTAGAATTGCCTTATGACTGTCCCATGCATGCTTGAATTCCACCACTGTTTTTGACTTCACAACCTCCTCCGGAAGGCTATTACATGCATCCACAACCCTCTCTGTGAAAAAAAAACTTCCTTAAATTACCTCTGAGCCGCCCCCCTTCTATCTTCAAATTGTGCCCCCTTGTTCTTGCACACCTCTTTTTTTGAAAGATGCTACTCTCTTGGACTTTGTTGATTCCCTTGAGGTACTTGAAAGTTTCTATCATGTCCCCCCTCTCCCTCCTTTCCTTGAGGCTATACATATTAAGCTCCTTTAGTCTCTCTTCATATGTCTTCTGGTGCAGACCCTGCACCATTTTAGTTGCCCTCCTCTGGACAGCTTCCATCCTGTCTATGCCTTTGTGGAGATTGGGTCTCCAGAACTGCACGGAGTACTCCAGATGGGGTCTCACCAATTGTCTGTACAGTGGGATAATAACTTCCTGTTTTCTACTGGTGATGCCTCTCCCCATGCATCCCAGTATCCCCCCAGCCCTCCTTGCTGCCCTCTCACATTGCTTGCCCACCTTTAGGTCATCTGATATGACTACCCCAGGTCCCTTTCCATTTTTGTTGTTGTTAGTATCTCACCCCCCATTGTGTACTCTTACCTGGGTTTTGTTTCCAGGTGCATTACCTTGCACTTCTTAGCATTGAATCTAAGCTGCCATACATTTGACTATTCCTCTAACCTTGCTAAGTCCCTTCTCATCCTTTCCACCCACCTTGTGCATCAACTCTGTTGCAGATCTTTGTGTCATCTGCAAAGAGACATACTTTTCCTTCCAGTCCCTCTGCAATGTAACATAAAGACATTGAAGCGGACCTGTCCCTATACTGAACCCTACGGTACCCCACTAGTAACCCCTTTCTTCAGAGTGGACTCATTTACTATTAGTCTCTGTGTCCTATTCTCAGCCAATTCTTTACCCAGGCTGTCATCTTGGGACCCACTACCAGGCTGGTTAACTTGTATATTAATCTTTGTGTGGGACTGTGTCAAATGCCTTGCTAAAGTCTAGGTAGGCCATGTCCACAGCCCCTTCCTGATCTACTACTTTGGTCACCCAGTCAAAGAAATCTATCAGATTTGTCTGGCATGACCTTCCCACTATGAATCCATGCTGCCTTGGGTCCTGTGTCCCTCTGACCTCTAGATACTCAACAATTCTTTCCTTCAGAAGTGATTCCATCATTTTCCCTACCACTGAGGTTAAACTAACAGGTCTGTAGTTTCCTGCTTCTGCCTTGCTCCCACTTTTGTGAAGATGAATCACATCTGCCCTTTTCCAGTCCTTGGGTACCACCCCATCCTCCCATGATTTGTTAAAGAGGGTAGTCAGTGGTGTCACTAGTTCTACCCTGGTATGTAGGTATGGCTGAACTTTTTGAAATAGATAAACCCTAAGAGTTTTAGTCTGTGGTGCATAAGTATTAATTATCCGGAATCTTTCAGAATATAAAGAGATGTCTAGCATTAATGCTCTCCCTGGGTCAATTTCTACTAGTTTAGTTACTTTGATACCAGGATTATTTATTAAAATCCCTACCCCATCACATCTTTCTTGGCCTACTGACCAGAAGAAAGACCCTTTAACCCAAAGTTTTGTAACTGCTTGTAACTCTGTGTGTGTGTCTTAAGCCTGGTGTCCTGCAAACAAACAATATCATCATTCTTTTGAGCTAAAGAGTTTAAAACTACAATCTTCTTAGCAGTCCCTTTAATGCCATTTATAGTTGTAGATGTTAAAGTAAGGGAGTCCATGTGTTAAAGGCTAAAAAAAAAAGGAAATGCTAACCACATCAAGACGTTTTGCTATGTTTCCGTCTCCTTGTCCTTTGGGCAATAAGTGTATCCCCTTCCCCATCATCCACATCAGAAATAACCTCCCTAGTGCCAGTGTCTGTAGAAGAGGTATCTGATAACTCTGCCTCTGAATATTCATCTGATTTAATTAGGGCAAGAGCCTCATATCTATTTCATTTTCTCCAAGATTTTGTCCCAGAGGCTGTGCCTAGTTTCTCTTCCTTGCTTTTACATTTAAGAGTTTTGCCTGACCTATTCCTTTTAGTGGCTGTTTTCCTTTGTTTTGCCTCTTGGCTGGGTGGTGGGGCTGGGGGCATGTTCTCTACTTCAGCAACATCAGCTATTCTAGTCTGTGGTTTGTCAGAGATTTTGCTAGTGCTAGGAGAAGTTTCTGAAAATTCTTCAGAGAGATCTTTACTTGTGTCTGTTTTAGCAGCAACTCTAGGAGGAGAGGGGTCCAGAACACTAGGTCCCTGAGTTGCAGGAGCAGCAACTTTTTGGGCCTGTAACTGTTGTGCTCTATTTATAAAGCCATCCTGGGGGGGGGGCAGTCTTCATGATTATGGGAGGCCCAAGGGCACTTCCCATAATCATGTCCTGTGTTCTCACATAAATTGCATTTAAAAAGATTTACACATGCTGAGGAATTGTGCCCATAATCTAAACAATGGCTAGATCTGGCGGTGTCACAGGCACTGCTCAAATGAGTATGTGAACCACATTTAAAACATGATTTTAGTTTGCCCCATGTAGAATAAAACACCCTTGTCCCTTCCCAGATGAAATGTACTAGGCAGATGCCCAGGCCCGTTATTTGTGGAAAATAATTTAACCTTTATTTTCCAGCCACCATTCCATATTTGTTCACTATCTAAAATAGGAACAGGCATATCAAGAATTTTACACCTTTGCCTCAACCCGAATAGGATGTCCTCTACATGGACACCCTCATTATGAAACATGACAGTGATGTATTTAACTGCTGGTTTAGTAAGAGGGCTGGCCATGTAGGGAATCCATAAAGGGCTGTTTTTCAGAGACTGAAATGAGACCAGAACCTATCTAAACTCGAGATAGACTTGAAACTAACATCATAATTTCTGTTACCTAAATGAATCAGAGCAAAAATTTCGGAAGAAAAAAATGCATTGTACCCTTTAACAGCTGTTTAGCAATATAAAGCTTATCTGGAGGATCCTCCAAACCACCCTTAAAAATAAGTCTCATAGCATTTTTCCTCAGGGCTGGTTCCCCCTTATTCTGATATAAGTGTCTCACAGTGTCAGTGGCTCAGTAGGTAGCACACTCGCCTCTGAGGCCGGGAGATCAGAGGGCTGTGGGTTCAGTTCCCACATCTGGCACTTGGGTTAATATCCCAGTACTGACACTGTAGTGCGGCATGAGAGGGGTGCTGCACTTCTGAGGTGCCGTCTTTCGGATGAGACATTAAACTGAGGTCCCATCTGCCTGGATTGGTGGTAGTTCAGGTGGATGTTAAAGATCCCATGGCACTTATCGAAAGAATAGGGAATTTCCCCGGTGTCCTGGCCAAATTTCCCTCATTCACTAAAAATACCACCAACAGCTTAATCTGGTTCAAGGTCAGTTGGCATTCATCTGTAACCCCCCTCCCCCGGGTCGTGCCTGAAAATAGGCAGGATTTGTCTAGTGCACTTACCTGGTCAACAAAAGCTAAAAAAAAATAAATAAATAAATCTGCCAGTTTAAACACAGGGTCCAACCAAGCTTTTTTATTTGGATCCCTCAAAATATGTTCTGCAGGCCCCATTCTAGGAGGAAGTTCCTTTTTGTTGACTGGTGCTTGAGATTCTTGTTCTGTAACCATGGCCATGTTACTTTTGTTACTTGCCTCGTTGGGGCCCATTTCAGGTGAATAATGACTAGTAGAAGTAGGAAGGCAGGGTTTGCACACATTATCCAGCTTTTTAGCATCCAAAACATCTCCAGATGAAGCTTCAGTCTGTATTTAATAACAGTTTTGTCCTCAGGTACCCGAAACATTCTGCAACCAACCCACACTCTCCAGCGCACGGGCAGGGGACCAATTATTTTGTAAAGCTATCAGTTCAGCATTTGTCTCTGTATGTCTCAATGGGGAATGCGCTGTAAGTGCAGGATTTACAGTGGGTGTTTGAATTGGGACTTCCTTCACTGGTGTGTCCTTTGATTGTGGGGCTCCATGAATATTCAAAAGACCCAGTCTGCATCTTGCTGGGAGAGGGAGACTTTACTGGCTCTTGGCACACAGCTTTCTGCTGCTTATTACTGCCAGCCAAAGAGGTCTCAAGTCCGGGGGAAAAAGTTACAGAATCTGCAGGGAGATCATTCTTTGCCACGTCATCACACATCTGACTCCCATGTGAGTCACCACACAGAACTATCTGAGAACTTTCAGGCAAATTTGACAGTTCTTTTTGCAGCGCTTCATGCCGTGATTTAAATTGCTCTTATTTTCTTAGCAGCTCTAAAACTAATTTCTCTTTATCTGACACAGTCTTAACATTATAAGGCAAGGTGAACGGTACCTGGGTTTTTTCTTCAGCATCCTCCATGATCTGAGACCAATCCATGTTATCTTCAAAGAAACATACCGGCACATTCTCCTCCATTGATGTACTTAAGTCTTTCTCACTTGCTGAAACTGCAGCCTCCAAAACTATAGCTTTCTGACATTCTTCTCCTGTTTGCAAGTTTGTAGGCCTTGAAACCAGACCTCCTCCTTCCAGCACATCCTGCTCCCCTGCCACATCAGCACTTCCTCCTCCTCCTGTGTCCAGCTGCAAACTGAGCCCCTCCATCCTGCCTACAGGAAGTGACAGAACTCCTGCAGGCAAAGTAGGGGAATTTCCCCAGTGCACTTCTTGAAAAGAGTAGGGGAATTTTTTATTTGAAATATACATATCATCACATTTACAGAAAAAAGAATGTATGAGAAAAAATCTGAAATACAACAAAATGTACATTTCCTAACAATGCGTTTCCTCTAGTAAATTTAAAGGGTAATATTATTCCAATATGATGCAAATTGAGCAGGAGATAGTTGCCTGGACTCCAAGTCCTGTAACTTTAACAAAGTAGATTCAATATATTGAATAACAACTAGTGGACAGGTTGGAATTTGTTGTAAAACATATTTACACCTAGCTTGCCACATGAAATATTTACAGGCTGCAAAAAAAACTCTGAGTGTACTGGGGTGAAAAGTATCCCATTCTTTAGGAAAAATACTGAAGATCAAAGCAGGGTATGTAATTCTACTTAAAAAAGACCAGTTCCATTTGTTTGCTAGAGTTTTCCAGAATAATAGAGCATCTGTACAGGTGAAAAAAAAAAATGTTCCATAGACTCTTCAATATTCATACAAAAGGACTTGGGGCAGAAACGTTCTTGTGCTGACTTATGTTTCAGGTTACCACGAACTTGTAACTTTCCATGGACACATAGCCAAGTAACATCCCACATATGAGCAGGGATTCTTTTGTCTTTCAGGGTTTGTAATGCATAACTGGTATAAGATGGAGGACATAGTGGAAAACTTAGTATTGGTGCATCAATCTGAAGTAAATAATTATATATCTGTTTCCTAGTTAAACTTAAGATAGAAGTTTTAGCTATTTTCCAAGAGAGAAGAAATCTAAAGCTATCAATAATATATGATGGAATAAAGGGCATACGAGCAACTATGGGGGGCAAATTATTCCAGGCCGACATCACCTCATCTATGTCATGTGAAATCCATGAATCACATACAGTCAGTGTGTAGTTATAACTTTGCAAAATGTGATGGAAAAAAAAAGAGAAAAAAAAGAAAATGGGGTTTATCATTCCCAAGCCTCCTTGAGAAAGAGGTAAGTATGTGACCTGCCTCTTGATAGGATTTAGATGGCTTCCCCATATCATTTGAAAGAAAAGACTAAATATTCTAGTTTCTAAATGTTTCGGGGGACAAAAAACATGGCTTAGATATAAAAAAATTGGAGATAAGAATTTTTTAACGATCATTATTCGTCTCTTTTTACCTAATTTCCATGTTTTCCAGATGCGAACTCTATTTTCCCCTATAACTAAATGTGTTTCCCAGTTATAATTTGAATCGTTTGATGAATTAAACCAAATTCCCAGTATTTTCTGAGGGGTAGAGCTGATTTTGATTCCCTGTATAACTTGTATATCATGTGTAAAGTGGTGTAATGGAACACATACACTTTTCTCTAAATTTAATGTATTTCCTGAGACTGACCAGAATGATTGAAATATCGATATAGCTTTCTTGCTAGAAGGAAGATCTAAACATAATAAGACCACATCATCTGCATAAGCAGATATTTTAATGGAAGGTAAACTAGGATGAGGGGTGATACCTACAATATCTGAGCTTTGTTGTATATGTCGAATGATGGGATTTAGTGCAAATACATATAATAATGGACTAAAAGGACATCCTTGTCGTAATCCAATTTTTTGTAAAAGAGTCGGACCTCGAAAGCAATTTATCATGGGGAAGAAAAATGCCAAAGATAACATGTATGATATCCATGATATAATTTTTTTTGGGATGCCATACATTGATAAGGTCTGTATCAAAAAATTGTGATATACTGAATCAAACGCCTTTGATTGATCCAAGGCAAACAGATATCCAGATATCTTCTGTTGTATTTTTTTCTCAAAGATTTCACGCAGTAAAAATAAATTAGTATGAATGGATCTACCAGGTATGGCACATGATTGAGCCACGTCAATCAAGTCAGGCGCAACTAATCGTAACCTGGAACAAAGAATTTTAGAGAAAATCTTGTAATCCGTATTGAAAAGATGTAAAGGTCTCCAATTTGTAAGAGAGGTCGCATCTCCTTTTTTGAAAATAAATTTTAAAATAGACAATCCGAAACTTGGTGCTTTTTCCATTTTATCAAGTAGGTAATTAAAAACTTGTGTTAATACTTCCAGTAGTTGATCTTTAAATGTTTTATAAAATTCATGTGTTAAACCATCTGGTCCAGGTGAAACTTTCAAATGCAGACTAGAAATAGCTTCAGAGACTTCTTCTTGAGTTATCCGGCTGATTAACTTAGGAATATGGTGTTTAGGAAGTTGTGGGAATTGAGTTGAGAAAATAAGGGGCATCTTGGTAGATTCTTCAGGGGTAATGCAAAATTGAGTTTTTAAATATTCAGTCATTATTGACATCATTTCAGGGATAGAGGTCATTATTGTACCTTGAGCATTTCTCAAACCGTGCATTACCGTTGACTGTAATCTAGTTTTGAAGGCGATAAAAGGATCGATACCTGGGGTGTTACTTATTCCTGTTCTCATAATAAAATCTAGCGTTCAGGCTCTGTCATATTGGAAAGCAAGCATGCTATCCTTTACTTTAGAAATTTGTGATGAGTAATCTATGGTAGAGGTAGATTGAAGAGACATCAATTTGTATAATTGATTTCGATGTAATAGATACATCAGATAGTTTTCCCTCACAATTCTTTTCCCTAGGGCTTTAAAAAAATAAGCTAAATCTGACTTCGTGTCATCCACCATTCCATAAAGAATTGTAACATAACAGAACTGAAGGCAGGCTTGAAAAAGCTATATGTACAAGACTGCGTATCCTGTGATGAAAAAGAGAATTGTTTAACTTCCATATAGTATGAGTCAATGTAGGTGCAGTAGAGGAGTTAATAGAAAAATTTCCTATTAGAAGGCAGTGATCCGAAATCTCAGTTGGAATTATGGAAATGGACAGTGGAGTGCATGAACGAGAAACAAAGAAATAGTCTATCCTAGTATGAAAAATTGATTTATAATAAGTGTAACCTGCGTCTGAATGTAAAAACCTGTAAGCATCAGTTAAGTCGGCATCTTTTACTAAAGCAGATAAGGCAATAGAGTCGCAATAAATTTTTTTTCCTGAAGACACTCTGCTTTGTACATCAACAGAAACATTGAAATCTCCACCCCATAAAATATGTTTTCTTGTACATAAATAAGGTTTAATCATATCTAATAGTGCTATTCGTGCCGCTTTAGTCTGAGGACTGTAAATTACTATTACTCTAAAGGATGAAGATTGTTTGATACAATCCATAATGAAGGCCCTTCCAGGCAATATATCAATAAGACGGGTTATTGAGAACTGCGAAGAATAAAAAAGAACACCTACACAATCTGCAGAATCAACTCCAAATGTCCAATATGAAGGACCCCTATGCCATTCACGTTTTAATTGCTGTATTTCCCTAATACTTGAAGTATGAGTTTCCTGAACAAGTAAAATATTTATTGTCAGACTATTTGCATACTGGAAAAAAAGTAATCTCTTTTTGTAGCTTTTTAGGCTACATACATTTAAAGATGCAATACGAATGTTCATTAGTAAAAAAATATATTAACCACTTCCATCTGTAATTGCCATGTTTTTCCTCTTTTTCCCCCTTTTCTTTGTTTTTATTAATTTTTTACTGACAACATCAGGAGGTTTATTATTAGAGGTATCTATATCAGAGGGTGCTATAGACATGTCTGAATCCCTGTCTGTAGCTTCTTTGTCTTCTTTCAAACAGTCAAATGGGTTTGATGTAGGGATGTCTAATGACTTTAATGACTTTGAGCGTGGCTCTGGTCATTCAGCTTAGTTGTCTGAAATTCTTCTTTATCAGAAACAAAAGAAGAAGGTGTAACAGATAAAGGTTCAGAGAGAGAGTTGATAGGTATTTCCACTTGGGGAGCCTTGCTCTGTTGTGGTGGAGGGTTCTATGATCTGATAAGGCCGAAATATCCTTCTCAGATGAAGGGGCTGAGAGGGGGTTAGCAATAGCAGGCATAGAAATAGTATGCTCTTTTGCTCTATCTTGTGATTTATCTTGAGCCTTTTGCACTAAGGCATCTGAATTCCATTCTGCTGATCTGTTTCTGCTCGCCCATGGGCATTGATGATAAGCATGCCCTGTTTCATTGCATAGATTACATTTAAATACATTTCTACACGACATACTTGGGTGCCCATACCCTCCACAAAAACTACAGTTAAGTAGATCACAGGTACTGCTAAGATGTGTGGTGGCACCGCATTTATAGCAGGCCCTAGGTTGTCCCCCATAAAAGCAGACCCCTCTATCTTTGCCAAGAAAAAAGCTATTAGGAGGTGTATAACTTCTGAATCAATTTGGAAAAGTTTAACTTTAAACCTCCAGCCACCAGTCCATAAACCATCATCATCTAGGATGACTTCAGGAGGTGAGAGAACATTGCAATGATTTTGTAGCCAATGATAGATGTCACTTACACTAACTCCTTCATTTCGAAACATAATGGTCACAGTTCTTATTGTGGGCTTTGATAAAGGAATGACCGAAAGGGTCCATATAGGGTCATTTTTTTGCACAGTATATAGGTGCCAAAATCGGTCTAATCCTGCCGAGGTCTTAAAACTAACATCGAAAGTTTTCTCTCCTGAGATGTGTATTAGAGCATAAATATCAGAGGCTGTAAAGTGTAACTTGTTTTTTAAAAGTGTTCTTGCTACATAATACCTATCTGGGAATTCAGGCAGTCCTCCTCTATAACGGAGATGAACTGCATTCCTACGAGGAGCTGGCTCAAGTTTATTTTTGAAAAGGTCTGAAAGTACTGGGGGTCGGCCTGGTGCCTGAGACGGAGGGGGATTATTTTTATCCAGGGTCCAGGCAGCATCTTTATTCTGTGTAGAACTATCTAATAAAGAGGCATTACTCAGCTCAGAATTCTGTATTGTGTGTGTAGTAGGGGTAGAAGTATTTGGAGGCAAGTCAGGAATGAGGGGACTCAAGGGGGGGGGACCGTTTGTGAACCTGAATTTGAAGAAGCATTAACAACTCTATTTAAACATTGATTTACCCTTAAATCATCGTCATCCATTATATCCCCCCAAGAAGCAGTCCCAGAGGAAGGAGTTATAGATGTACTATCTATTACAGTCATTACATTAGTACATGGTACCTCGTTGGAGCTCTGTTGCATTGCAGACCTGTTTGTAGTTGTTGAGGGCCTGGAGAAGATTTAGTCCATGCAGGGTCCGGTATCCATGTTCCCGTCGGCGTTTTAATCCATCCTGCATCTTTCAAAGAAACGTCCACAGACCAAGCGTCCTCCGAGGGTAATTTTAAATGTTGTAATCCGGAAGTCGAAGCCACGCTATCTGGGGACTCACAAACCAAGCGTTGCACAAGTCCAGGTTTTAGAACAGTTTTTTGTTCTAGTTTAGAGCCAGAATTCATTTTCCTTTCTTGCTGCTCACCAATACATTGTAGGGGAACACAGGAAGACGCTGGGGGAAAGGACAGTGTTACTCCCGCCGCATCCCGTATCATTCTTTCCGGTTGGTGCGGTGGGGAGATACTAGAAACACCCGAAGCATCCACCTTGTTGCGTTGAGAATTGCCTCGAGGAGATTCAGGTAAAATAAGCTCTTCCATCGCTGAAAATGCCGAGGATTCAGACGTTTGCATTTTATTTTCTGTAGAGGTAGCTGTACTATCCAGGGAAACGAAAGAAATCAAAAAGTCAGCATCCCAGGCAGGCAGAGCCTTATCTGACTCCTCCATGTTGCTTACAGGAAGCAGAAACTCCACCTACAGAGTAGGGGAATTTCCCTGGTGTCCTGGCAAAATGTCCCCGTTTCACTAAAAATACCATCAACTGCTTAATCTGGTTCAATTTCAGTTGATTACCATCTGTATTCCTCCAGTCACCCCTGAAAAAGGGACTTCTAGTCTCAGTGGGCCTACCGGTCAACAAAATTCAATAAATAAATAAATAGTATATATGTTAGTGACGGGATTCGCCAGCACTGGCATTATTGAGCTGGGGGGGCCAAAAAGCTGGAAAAATGTTTTCTCATTTCAGGGGATGTCTGCCTCAGTACTTCCTCCCCTTAACCTTGGACCCTTCCCTCACAGTGGATTGGTAGTAGGTTGAGGAGCCTTTGACTTCTAGGACATGGCTTCAAATCCAGCACAGGTCAGTAGTGGTCAAAAACTAATATCAACTGAGGGCTGCTCAGTGGCCTATGCAAATTGAGTTGTGGTGGTCTCAGTTCAGTTCCCAGTGGGCAGGTGCCTAAATCACAAAACCACAAACATAACTGGCAATAATGGCACCCTGGTTGGCAGTCTCACAGTGCAGGCAGTATAGCATAGCAGATAAGGGCACTAAGCTGCAAACCTTGAGACCTGGGTTTGAATCCCATCAGCTCCCACTTGCCTACTGTGTGACCCTAAGGAAGTCACTTTACTTCCAAGTTCCTTGTGCTCCCAGGTCGCACCCAGAAACAAGTTCCAGCTTAGTGTGCTTTTCCTGGTTAAACAATTTCCCCTTTCCCTTTCACATGACAGGCCAAGGACTTACTGGACATGAAGTCTGAACTACCCTCTCAACAACATGGTGGTTCTTCCATAGGAGGGTTGAGGCATATTGGTGGTGCAGTGTGGGGAAGCTTGCATAGTGATTGCCTGAGCTGTACCTGTCATGTGGATAAATAAGAGGATGTCAGGTTCTAGTGCTATCAATCCAACACATTTCATGAGCACTAAATTCAAATGTAGTAAAAAAAAATATAAAAAAAAAGCCTTGCTCCCCCTTGCCAAGAAGGAACTCTATAGGTTCCAACACGTCTCGTCGATAAAGTTTTTGAGGGACAGTACAGTGACACAGATTTGCTGACAGCAGTCACATCACCCCGCAAATGTGTAGATCGACTGCCACGATGCCCCATGCACTGGGGCACACCACACCCCCAGGACTTATATATAATCAACTCGAGGGGGTGACATTTCATGGGAAGAGCGGCCAACACCAGGAGTCACTGTATCTGTACAGCACTCTGACAACCCATTCAACACTGTGGATGTCGAATGGGTTATGTCACTGTAACGGTTTTACCGTCTAGGGTCCACTGTAACAATAGTATACCAACACTATATCAGCTCCATCCTACCATAGATAGGTAGCCTCACTTTGGGAGCAAGCCAAGGAGAATCCAAGGGCCAGACTGGGGCAGGATCAAGGTCAGCACTGTGAGATTAGGGTTAATCTTAGATGAGTGGGACATAAAGAGTAAAAAGAAATAAATGTAGTCTGGGTGGTGAGCAAAACATGGTGTCTCCAAATAGACAGATAGCATTTATGGCATACTTAGCTGAGTAGTGGGGGCACTTAATCCCACACAATGAATGTGATTCAAGCAATTGATAGCTGTCCGCAGCTGCTACCAGAACTTCTAAATGCCATGTTGGAAGGGGCACATTTTAAAAGGGGAAGGGGAAATGTGTCAGTGGCTCAGTAGGTAGTACACTTGCCTCTGAGGCCAGGAGATCAGAGGGCTGTGGGTTCAGTTCCCACATCTGGCACTTGGGTTAATATTCCAGTACTGACACTGTAGTGCAGCATGAGGGGGGGTGCTGCACTTCTGAGGTGTCGTCTTTCGGATGAGATGTTAAATCGAGGTCCCATTTGCCTGAATTGGTGGTAGTTCAGGTGGATGTTAAAGATCCCATGGCACTTATCGAAAAGAGTCGGGGAATTTCCCTGGTGTCCTGGCCAAATTTCCCTCATTCACTAAAAAATACCACCAACAGCTTAATCTGGTTCAAGGTCAGTTGGCATTTATCTGTATCCCCCTCCCCGGGTCGTGCCTGAAAATAGGCAGAATTTATCTAGTGCACTTACCCGGTCAACAAAAACTAAATAAAAAATAAATAAATAGTTTAACCAGGAAAGGCACACTAAGCTGCAGCTTGTTTCCAGGTGCACCCTGGGAGCACAAGAAAGTTAAGTGACTTGCTCAGGGTCACACATTATGCAAGTGGGAACTATGGGATTCAAACCTAGGTCCCCAGGTTCATAGCGTAGTGCCCTAAACTACAGCAGTATGCTGCCTCCTAAAAGTTGTCATGTAGTCAATGTCAATGTTGATCTGATCCTTTCCATAGTACCCATGTGTTCAGCAGTTTGGGTCCCACTCTCAGTACTTATCAGTGATGGTACAAAATAAATGAATTTCACTTGCACTGTTGTGCCATCACAAATTGTGCCATCCACACTAGGCGTGTACCACCTAGGGAAGGAACCCCCTATGACAGATGCACAAAGCAGATTCTAAATACAGGCTGGGTTGTGCTTACAACCAGGGTTGCAGCATGCCATTGCAAAAGGCGCAGAATTCAGTTCCATGCTGTGACCTGGTCACTAAGTTTTGAATATGGATGGTATGAAGGCTTGAAAGACCCCCTCTTTAATGCAGTCAGTGTCAGTTACAGTCAGGCAGGCACAGTTAACAGTGTCAGTGGCTCAGCAGGTAGCACACTCACCTCTGAAGCCGGGAGATCAGAGGGCTGTGGGCTCAGTTCCCACATCTGGCACTTGGGTCAATATCCCAGTACTGACACTGTAGTGCAGCATGAGAGGGGTGCTGCACTTCTGAGGTGTCGTCTTTCAGATGACATGTTAAACTGAGGTCCCATCTGCCTGATTGGTGGTAGTTCAGGTGGATGTTAAAAATCCCATGGCACTTATTGAAAAGAGCAAGGGAATTTCCCCACTGTCCTGGCCAAATTTCCCTCATTCACTAAAAATACCGCAACAGTTTCATCTGGTTCAAGGTCAGTTAGCATTCATCTGTGTCCCCTTCCTCCTGGTCGTGCTGAAAATAGGCAGGATTTGTCTAGTGCACTTACCTGGTCAACAAAAACTAAATAAAAAAAAATGAATAAATCACAAGTAAAGGGCCATTGCAGGCATTTGGTTCCTCTCAAGAGTCATCCACCCCCTTGGTGATCCCACAGCCCAGCACATTGGTGATCCAGGGCAACCTTCCACTTGGTCTTCCAAAGTGTTCTCTTTCTAGTGGATAGGTTGCTCCCCTCATCCTAGCTGCTGCAGTATTACATACAAACTGGTGGGCTGGTGGTGTCCACTCTGACCTTTGTCCAGCCATCAGGCATCCATGCCCTGTACTGGTGCTGCATTTCCTCTTGCTGACTGGTTTTACTGGGTGTCCATCTCAGGGAGAAGCAGTAGGCTGGGATCGTGCTCATGAGAACCACCATGGCTTTTTTAAATTGGTCATTTGAGTAATGGCCTCACCTTTTTTCCTGACAGGTGTCAAAGACATTTGCTACCTCATGGAAAAGGGTTGTGAACCCAGTTGAGTATATGTAATCCCCCCATGGTGGGGCTTGCCATTGGGTCCCAGAGGCTCAGGGCTGGCCCACCATTGCAGCCTGTGGTTCCCTGACTTAAACTGGTATTGGAAGTCAGGTAATGAAGAGGAGACAAGAGCAGATGTTTTGCTGTTCTCCATATTGCTGATGAAAGGGGTGGCCCCGTGCTTAACGATGGAAACTTCCCCAGTGTCTGACCAGACCACCACCTCCACTATTTTTGCTGTACCAGACATCAGACTCAAGGAGGATAACAATAACAAACTGACAGCAGATATTCTGGGCAAAGAGCCCACTGAAATTAGATACTTTAGAATCCATGCTCTGTAACGCAGGGTTCGACAAATCCAATAGCCCGACGTCCCAGGCTACCAGATCGTGGTAGATCATGCAGCGGGTGCTTGTCCGCAGACAAGTTCGTTTTTTAAAAAATAAGCAAACTTTTTTTTCTGCAGTGCCAGGTTTCTCCACTGGGGAGCTCACTGGCGATGTGGAAAACGTCCGTCCATCTCAGGGGTCATGTGACCCACAAGGAGCTCACTTATGTGATCTGTGGCAGGGGAGCATGAACACCGAGTACCGAGAGCAAGCACGAGCAGTGGCAGAGGAGGAGAAAGTTATCCGACTGGCAGGCATGGAATCCAGTCACAGATCAGGGGGAGAACGGTAAGAGACATCCATTTGGCCGCTGCAGTGACTTGGCAGGGTAATTGGAGGTGCGTTCACTCAGTTTCTCTGCTCTGTGCAGCAAGCAGAAAGAACGTGTCTGCTTATCCAAGTTGTTGAACGGCATTTTATTTTAGTCTGGGACCGACGCAGAAACCACTGCCTGCTACACTTAGTTGTTGTTGCCAACTTGACATTACAAAAAAGAAACTCATTTTGTAGCTGAAAAAAAGAGTAGAGAGATCAGAGGGAGAACAGTTTGGGACTAAGGAGGGTGAGACTTAGTAAGCAGAGGTGTGGGAAAGGGCAGAAGCGGGAGGCACTACCGCGAGTAAGGACAGACTGCTGACAACTGCCAGTGTGCCTGAGCTCAGCTCAGATCTCCCCCAAAAGACAGAAAGAAAAACAACAAAAAATTCTAAAGGGTTGGAGGATCGAGTAAATAAAATAGACTGAGTGACCAAGCAACACTGCAGCAGAAAAGTAAAAGTAAAGGGGGAAGAGAAGAGCAGAGTGGTGAATTTACTGAATTGCCACTGAAACAGAACTGTGAGAAGACTAGTCTAGGAGGAGAGACCATAAAGCAGACAAAAGAGAGGATGGCTGGCTGGGGTACTAGGGGTGTACAAATAATAATTATTTAATAAAGGAGGAGAAGAAGAGTGAATAAGACTTGTTACAAGGGAAGACAGAGGGAACAAAAAAGGCAGTTGGAATCAGTTAAGAGAGACTCAAAACAGAAAGGCTTTAAATTGCAACTGATCAATGTCCTAAGAAAAATTAATAAAGGAGGGTCAAACAAAAGAGACTTGCACTACATTTCCACTGCCCTAGACAGTCCTGAGTGGGTGAGTGCCTCTGCCTGCTGACTGCCTTCCCTTGTTTGCACAATCACAACTTTCAAGGGAGGCAGTATAGTACACTAGTTTAAGGCTATGAGCTACAAATCTGGATACCTGGGTTTGAATCTCACAGCTCCCCACTTCCATACTGTGTGACCCTGAGCAAGTCACTTAACTTCCCTGTGCTTCCAGGCTGCACCTGTAAACAAGCTTTCAGCTTAGTGTGTCAGTCTCACCTGGTTAAACAATTTGGGGGGAGCGGGGCATACTGCAGAGAGCTGTTGAAAAGGCTAAGCAATTGAGCAGTGATAATTACTAGTGTCACTATCTGTCTAACTCAGCCCTGACCCTCCCATCTACTTCACACTACTCTGGCACCCATTGAAATACACACACCACATGGTAAAAAACATTTATTAGCATCTAAACAAAAAGTGTGTAACAATATGCAGAAGGGATTAGTAAAAACAGCAGACTTTTTTTCTTCTCTGGTCACGTGCTGCTGCTGCCACTCGTACTACTGCCAGGGCTCCATCTTCCTGTCCTAGTCTTTGATGACAGTTTCAGTTTAGTTTTTTTTGTTCACCGGGTTAGTGCACTAGACATATCCTGCCTATTTTCAGGCATGATCTGGGGAGGGGGATACAGATGAATGCCAACTGACCTTGAACCAGATTAAGCTGTTGGTGGTATTTTTAGTAAATGAAGGAAATTTGGCCAGGACACCAGGGAAATTCCCCTACTCTTTTCGATAAGTGCCATGGGATCTTTAACATCCACCTGAACTACTACCAATCCAGGCAGATGGGACCTCAGTTTAATGTCTTATCCGAAAGACAACACCTCAGAAGTGCAGCACCCCTCTCATGTTGTACTACAGTGTCAGTAATGGGATATTAACCCAAGTGCCAGATGTGGGAACTGAACCCACATCTCCTGGCCTCAGAGGTGAGTGTGCTACCTACTGAGCCACTGACACTGACTAGTTGAGTTCAACGGCTTGTCCTTCTAACTAATTCTGTCTATTCTCTTCCTAATACAGACTTCAGCCTGTTCTTAGTCTGTATTAACAGAAAAATATAGAAAATATATTGTTTTTCCTGATTTCTGAAATTCTTCTACCTCTACATCCCATCATATGAAGTAACAGTACAATACAAACTCAGCCACACCATGTAATTTCTTTCTATGTAACTTGTTTTAAAATTTACATTGAAATGTACTGGACTACTACTCTGAACTCGGGGACTACCATTCTTGACAAGGCTAGTTGTCCTGGACTAGCATGCCATTTTGAAATTTGTCGATCCCTGCTGTAACGCCATGGATGTCGCCATCTTGAGGACCTTTGACCCTTGGACTGGCCAGACAGGAACCAGAGGGCCACAGTAGAAGATTCCTGAAACACTTTGGGACATATGGTGGCAATGTGCTTGGTGCCTTTTTTTAGCACCAATCTTGTGTAAGCTGCCCCTCTCAGGGCAGGCTTATTATAGCACCCTCTCCCACCTGTGGCCAGTTTTCCTTTAAGGGCAACTTGAGTCCGGCTTCTTGGGGGTGTTTCTTTTTGCCGCTACCTGTTTAAATTCGGGCTGCTGAGAGGGTTCGAGGAGGAGGAGTCTGTGGGCTGGAGTTAGGGCCAGTGGGTCAGGATTTCAAACCCCCAGCCTGAGAGATTTTGTTATCTTTATGGCAGCATTGCTATGTGTATAGGCTGTTGGAGGGAAGTGTATAGGAGTATGTGACCATGGGGAGCAGGGTCCCATAGATGTGATGGTGGTGGTGGATAGAAGGTCAAAGGTAAGCCCATCATTCACTGGGAAGGAGTGTAGGGATTCCTGGTGCCTGTTTAAAAGATTTGGCAGTGGGGCTGTCCCAGCAGGTGCAGGGCTGTGACAGGGCCTCTCAGTGGTGGCAGCTCTGAGGAGGATTTTCCCAGTGTGCCACACTGCTGGAGTAAGTCTGGTGGTCTGCATGGAATCTCATTTTGTCGGACCTGCCATGCCAGATTCTGGGGCAGGATCCATGTTAGGCCCATTAAGGTGCAGTGGTAAGAGTAACTGAAAGGAGGGAGCCATGTTTAAATCTTGATTTTTCTAGTGTCCTATCCTTGGTGAAGAGGTTACAGAAAGGAGTGTGCTCGTCTGGCAAGGTTTCATGATGACCGTGGTATGGTCAATAGGCTGCAAATCCCCGGGTTTAGGTTATGTCAGGGGGGTGGGAGTAAATCACTCCCTCAGTTCTGTATCTTAGGTCATGGTTACCCTCTTCAAATTTCTGGGCTTGATTTCTGCACAAAAGTTGTCAGCATGGAGCTTGCGCCAGGTCTGTGTTTTTGGTTGTGTTAAAACTATTTAGCCCGATGCTATGTACATCTCCTATGTGTGCCTTCTAGCCTGTTAGAACCCTCCACTCCATGGAGCTGTGCACTTTAATTATTTTATTATTTACGTCTCTATAAAATGAAAAAAAACAAGTGATTAAATGTCTTTATTGTTCTTTTACTGTGAGTGTGCTGGGCTTATTTGTATGAACTAAACATATTGCTCCTCCTAAGAAGCAGCTTCCACTCACCTGGACCTGGCCTTGAAGTACAACTGCTTGAGTTTGGTCACCCATTTTGGTAAGGAAAATCTGTGGGGCCGTGCTGTTCGAAGACCTACAGGCAAGGTAAGTTCTTTCCTATTTGAACTAAAGACTGTGATTCTTGGGAGGTTTTGATTTGTACCCCTCTCCTCACATTTACCATCAGGACCCCTAGACAGTGGGAAAGGGGAGGTTACACTTGTGTCAAGTATTGCCACCATAAGTGATTGCCAGCTGTTTCAGCCAATGAGGAGGCAGGAAGCTTGGGACTTGGCCTGGAGCCTTCCCAGATGCAAGGAGGGGTTTCAGGCAGTCTTGATGAGACCTTAGATGGAGACAGACATGCTGAAGAAGAGAGCTGAAGTCATATTTGGAGTCAGACATGATGGTTGCTGTTTTTCTGCCTAATCCTGCAGAAGTTCAATTCAAACAGAACAATTGCTGATGAAAGGGTGCTGTCCTAGAGAATTTCCAAAATCTGCTGCTGACATTTACAGCTAGGAGTACATCCAGCTCATAATTTCTGTTGGTGTGACTGAGGGAAGGGTGAGTTCAGAAAGCTGTGGTTCTGGGCACCTTGGTTATCCTGATCCTGTGTTTGGCCAAGGAAGAGATGTGGAAGCATCCTGGGGAGAGAGATGGGTCAGTAATTGGAACTATCTACTGGGTCATTGGATTTTTTTGGGCAGCATGATTATAAGCACCTCTTTCATAGTGGGGGGGGGGGCTGAAGTTCTCTGGTGTGGTTTAGCACTGCCAGCAGGTGTAGGATGATCATTTGAGGCATAGCCTGATAAAGGTCTACTGTAAATCCATCATTCCCTGGGGCCTTGCCACATTTCAGTTGTTTCAGGGCAGATAGCAGTTCTTGCTCCGTTAATGGTTTATCCAGAAGCTCACCAAGCTCATTGTACAGGACAGGAGTGCGAGTATCTCCCAAGAACTCCATGAGGCTGGGGGAGGGGCTGATCCTGACTGTTCTGTAGGTGGGACATATAGTGTGTTATAGAAGTGGTACATGATCTCTTTAATTCCCTTATGGTCGGAAACTACCTCCCCTTGACTATTGTGAAGAGCCATGATCTGAGACATAGCTTTTTGTTTTCCGAGTTGGAGGGTTAGCAGTTTGACCCCTTTGTCCCCTGATTCTCAATAAATATGTCTCGAGCGCACAAGTAACCATTTCATCTTGTGCTGAAGCATAGTGTTTATTCTTTATTTTAGCCCTATTATCTCTCCGCCAGTGTTGGGAGGAGATGGGGATGTTTTTTACACTGTGCCTCCTTCGCACTAAGTTCCACTTGTAAGGAGGTTACCTCTTCTATTCATTTTGTGTGGCTATCCATGGAATATGGTATAATTCTACCCCTCAGGAAAGCCTTGAATACTTCCCATACTGTACCTGCTGATACCTCCTCTGAGGTGTTCATCTGGAAGTAAAACTGCCTCCTGTCCAATCCATGTCAGGAATTCTGGATCTTTAAGCAGAAGTGGGTTGCACCACCATTGAGGTTATTTTGGTCCAACCCGGGGGAGGGGATGATTCCCACTGGGGCATGGTCAGAAATTATAATATTGTCTATGGTGGCATCAGTTATCCCAGTGGTGGCCATATCATTAGCCAACCACACATCTATCCTGCTGTAGGAGCTGTGGACATGGGAGGAATATATGTAATTTCGGACTGTTGGATTGTCTCTGAGTCATATGTCAGTCAGTCCCCATTCTGTCATTAGCGTGTGAAGTGTACTCCTAGCTCTGGGGTGTGAGTCAACAGCACCGTTGATTTGTCTGAAAGCAGGTCAGGGGCCACATTAAGTCCCTCCCCCAACAAGTATGGGAATGTCCGGGTGTTCTTGTGTCATGTTCATGAAGGCCTAATTAATCTTATGAAAAAAAGAAGGGCCATCTGTGTTTGGACTGTAAATACTTTATCTGCCACCCAGGGGTATTGATTAGGGATATGGTCCATCTTCCTAGCTCATCAACTATTGTATGCACTATTTGCCACTGCAGAGCTTTGTGAATTAGAACCCCTACCCTTTTAGATTTAGTAGAGGCTGAACTGTGAATAGTTTGCCCTACCCAGCTCTTCCACAACCAGTAGATGCATTTTGAGGTGAGATGGGTCTCCTGCAGAAAGGCTACATCTGTTTTCATATGTTTAAGGTACTGCAGGACCTTATTTCTCTTCACCTGGTGATTAAGCCCATCTATGTTCCATGAGACGCATCTAACCCAATGAACCCCTTCGATACTGTTTATCTTGGCCATTCTGCAGTCCCTATGGAATGGAACAGAGTATAAAAGAAATGGGAATGATACCTGTTAATCCCCCACCACAAAACCCAATAAGAGAGGAAGTGCTATCCTTAAGTATGTTGCAAAGGCAGTAAGATCTTCCTGCAGGGAAGGTTCTTGATTACAAGTTTCAACCTGCCAAACCCATATGTGTAGTCCCTACCACCTAGATGTACCTGTAAGGGGCCTGAGAATTAGAATGGGTGACCTCTGGGACTGGAGAGCTTGTTCTATGGCTTACCTGTAAGCAGACTGGAGGTTTTCTGATGACGGATAGCTACCCCTGGGAGCTTAACCGTTGACTCTGTGCAACCTTCGGAGTGTGTAACCAGTGCAACAAATGGGCCACTAGAGCCTTAAATTGCACTAAATGACCATTCACAAATGTGCAAAAACTGGATTAAAACAAAAAAATCAAGGACTGTAACAATACTACTAATTTAAACACTAAGATGCATATAGCAAAAACCAGAATTAACTTGAGAAAAGTACTTTACTCTTTTAACTGACAGACAACATAATCAGATGGACTGAGAGTTATACAGTCACCTCTGCCACTGAAAACTACTACAGGGGTGATGGTACAAGTCAGAATACCATCCCATCCCATCCTTTTGTAGTGATGGGTGATTCACCAACCAGGCGAGCCACTAGCCTCCCCCTCATCCACCACCTTGTATTTACTATGTAGGTGTACAGCTCTAATTTGTGCATGCATCCATACAGTACATAATAGAGTGATGAGGGGTGTGTCTTGACCAAAAGAGATACCGTATATACTCATGTATAAGTCGGTTTTCTGGGACTGAAATTATAACTTGCAGTATGGGGTTCTGACTTATACGCGAGTTACTGCACTGATCAGAGAAAAATAGGGGCAAGGAGGGAAGTGAAAATACAAAATAGTCAGAGAAGTATGATAATACTCTTCTCCATGGAGTGCACAAAATTGCTGGCCACTCTCATACTGACACTAATGGTATTTGCTCCTATCTCAATAAACTGCATAAAATAAAATGAAAAACGCATCAGATGCAATTAATTATTTCAAGTTTAATGTAATGTAAAAAAATCAAGCAGCATTAAAAAAGGTTTACAGCCTCACTATGGACTACGGACTCTGCTGCAAGCTAGAGAAGCAATAGTGTCAGTAGTGCTAGCTTCTCTCTTAGACCATCAGTCATTATTTTGATGTGTGTACTGTAAAAAAAAAATCAAGTATTAGTAAAAACATAGGAGCAGCACTGTGGATTCGGCTGTAATTTTGTCCAGAACAGTTCACAGATCAGCCGTACACACAGTTCTGAGCACAAGTACCAGTAATGTCAGTATGAGAGTGGCTAAACTGTCATGCCAGCAAGTGACGGCTCACCGCCCAGTGAAATGTGCTAGCACTACTGACAAAAATGCTTCTCTAGCTTGCAGCAGAGTGTCATAGTAAACTTTTTTAATGCTGATTACACTTTTTTACTTTGCAGCATGGAAGCCCATGACAGCTTAACTAGCTTCTCTAGTTTGCAGTGGAGACTGTAGTGAGGCTGTAAACTTTTTTTATGCTACATTACAGAATGCCAGCCCATGATGGCTTAACATTATGTTTATAGATCCGACTTATACGTGGGTCACACAGAAAAGCATTTTCAACAGCTTAAAAAAATAGCCCCCGATCTATACGAGGACCAACTTTTACACTGGTATATATGATACTCTGGCATAGGATGAGTCCTAAGTGATTATAAAATACCAGGAATGCTTGATTATATAGGGACTTTTGTACATCTGAAAGTGCGGGGAGGTGGGGGGTGGATGTAGTAAACTGCATATGAGAAGGTTGGGATGGCACTGCCCATGCCCTACAAAAGCCTGCTGGAGAACAAGATTTAACTCTGTAACTGCAGAAGTACCATTAGACCCCTCCCCTTCTATGTTTCATATGTGGGTAGCGACTGTTATGCTCAGCTTGTAGGACATATGATAAGATCTTATAATATGGAGAGTACATTAAGTGCTAAGCTTCCTTCTCTCTCATTCTCTGCCATTGGGGTGAGGGGTATAATTTATTGTCGATCTTGAAAGGGGGGGTGGCTCTTCCCCCAGTGTTCCCCATACTACTGATTACTAGGGGTGTACATTTTTGAGGGGTGGGCAATGTAAATTGTTACCTTCCCGATAAACCCCCTGGTCTGCTCAGTCCGCACTGCACCTGCCATACTGCAGTTGAGGTATGTGTGACATCCATCACTCCTCTCCTGACCCTCAACCTAATCCTTTATGCAGCTACAAAGTGTCATTCTGGTGAGGATCTGCTCAGTAGAGGGGGTCATTGTAATGAACGTATATGCAAGGAATATGGTGGGGGAGTGGATAAGGATATTTTAAGACAGGTGCATGTGAGGGAACACTTAATGAGCTGTACAATCTACAGAGAGGGAAGTGACCAGTGGGGTTCCCCAGGGGTTGGTTCTAGGGCCAGTTCTCTTCAATGTCTTCACAAGAGACATTGCAGAGGGGTTAGAGAGGAAAGTGTGCCTCTTTGTGCATGACACAAAGATCTGCAATAGAGTGGACACTCCTGAGGGGGTGGAGAAAATGAAAAGGGACCTAGGTAGGCTTGAGGAATGGTCTTAGGTGTGGCAGCTCAGTTTCAATATCAAGAAATGCAAGATCATGCATTTGGGGCACAGAAATCTGAGTGAAGATTAGAAGGGGGAGGGCAAGTCCTGGAAACCATGAGGCAAGAAAGGGACCTAGGGGTGTTCATAACTGATGATGTGTAGAGGACCAGACAGTGTGAGAAGGCAGTGGGGAGAGCCAACAGGATACTCGGTTGCATCAGAAGGGGCATGACAAGTAGAAAAAGGGAGGTAGTGAAGCTTCTCTACAAACAACTAGTGAGGCCACATCTGGAATACTGCATACAATTCTGGGGGCCTTATCTCAGGAAGAATGTAGACAGACTGGAGGTAGTTCGGGGAGGGCTACAAAGATGGTGTGCAGGGGTTGCATCAGTTGTCATACAAGGAAAGGCTGAGTATCCTCAACGTGTATTCACTGGAAGAATGAAGGGAGAGGGGGGATATGATAGAAACCTTCAAGTAACTGATGGGCATTATTAACAAGGTACAAGGGAGTGATCTTTTCAAAACAAAACAGGGTTCGAGAACGAGAGGTGATGATATGAAGTTGGAGGGAGGCAGGGTCAGGAGTAATGTGAGGAAGTACCTCTTCATGGAAAGAGTGGTGGACAAATGGAACAGCCTTCCCAAGGAGAGGGCGAAGGCAAAGCTGGTAGGAGAATTCAAGACAGCATGGGACAGACATAAAGGTGTGATATCAACAAAGAAGTGGAGGTTAGTCATAGACAAAGAGAGAGTGGGATAGTATAAAAGGTAGGGAAAACGGGCACACTTGGTGAGCCAGGCAGTCCTTATCTGCTGACAGATTCCATGTTTCTATGTTTCTGTACTTCCCACTGTACAATGGTGCAGGCACACCCACCTGCCTCCGTTTTCCATGCCTCATTGTAAAGTCACATGCCACCTTAAACAAATAAAGTTAAAAATAACAGCTATACCCACCACATTTCAATAAAAGTACATTGCTGGTATTAAAACAGAGAGTAACCATTAAAAATAAATATAATGCTTCCATGGGCTGAAACAGCCACACCGTCATGAAGCTTCAGTTATAGAGACCAGCATTTCCTTGTCCAGGGTTCATGTCCAAGATCCTGCTGCTGCTTCAGCAAAGGACCTGTTACCATGGACCACGTAAGCTTCTGTCACAGTTACACAGTCCATATTCGAAAAATCTTCTGCCAGTGATGCTCAGGATGGGGGATCAATTGCTTTAGCATTCTCAGTCTGTGATTTTACAGTCTCTGTTGCTCTTCTCTGCTGATTTTGTGACTTCAGGGCTTCTCTTGGAGCTTTTGCCAGGGAAGAAGCAAGTGCTACTTCCAGGTGAGTTTGTTGAGGTCAGGGGCTCCTGGATCTAAGTCTGCTATGGCTGTTTGGATCATAAATGGGACCATCGATGTCATGTCCCCTGGTGTTGGAATATTCAGGATGAGGGGGAAGATGATTCTTTCCTCTGTCATGTGTTGGCTTCTGTTTATTTTGTCCATGATTGTCCCCTTCTCTGATTGAGCTGATTACTCTGGGGACGCTATGAATCCCCATGCTCAACCCAAACCTTTCTGGGGCCTGTGATTCTGAGACACAGGTCCAGCCAGTGCTTTTGTATCAAATTTGCTAAATCAGCAGGAGATCTGCCCTCAAGTGTTTACCCATTTCTTATGGAACATAAGTTTATCAGTCCTTTAAATCTGTATGGGATCTCTTTATCACGGAGCAGCGCCTTTATTGGGTTTTATGCTTTTTGGGATTGCATGACCTCCTGAGAAAAATCTTGATAGACTGAGATTCAAGCCCCTTTCCAAAATAATTTGCCTTTGTCTCTCAAAACTTGGCACAGATGCTCTTTGGTTGAAAACTGGAGCACATATGCAATAATCGGGCAAGGTCTTGAGCCCGGTGCTGTGGGTGACCCCTTGGATCTGTGGGCTCGTTCTACCTCAATAGGATCTTACCACCACCGTTCCGACAGTTGTGGAAAAGTGGATAGAAAATGTTCCAAGTTGCCCCCTTCAACCTTCTGCTGGATGCCGAGGATCCATATATTATTTCTCCTGCTTCTTTTTTCTTGATCCTTGG